>OU342570.1:12580000-15160000 GCA_910589295.1 Noctua janthe
TGAAGGACGGTACGGTTGACATATGTCGGGCATGCCACCGTCCAGGCGAATCAATCCGTCACATTATCTCCGGGTGTTCTCGTCTGGCTAACGGAGAGTACTTGCATAGACACAACCTTGTAGCCAGGATTATCCATCAGCAACTTGCTCTAAAATACAACCTTGTGGAATCGGAAGTACCGTACTATAAGTATGTGCCCGACCCAGTTCTCGAAAATGGCAATATCACATTGTACTGGGATCGATCCATCGTAACTGACAGGACTATTGTAGCCAATAAGCCTGATATAGTGGTGGTGGATCGATCAGAGCGGCGTGCAATGATTGTTGACATAACGGTCCCGCATGATGGGAACCTCGTGAAAGCCGAGAAAGATAAGCAAATCAAGTATCTTGACTTGGCTCACGAGGTTGTCGACATGTGGGATGTGGACTCAGCGATCATTGTGCCGATAGTTGTATCAGCCCATGGCTTAATTGCCAAGAGCCTCGACCAATACCTGAGGAGGCTCTCGTTAGGCAGCTGGATCAAGGGTTTGATTCAAAAAGCGGTACTCCTGGACACGGCTCGTATTGTCAGGAGGTTCCTCTCTCTGGAGCCCTGACCGCCGGTAGCTTGGACCCTGTTCCCGATACCGGTGGGCTACAATTTTTTATATTTTTAAATGTTTTTTTATATTGTTTTTAGTTTAAGAAATATTTAAAAATATATAAGATTTGTGTAAAGTTAAATAAAGGATAAATAATATTACCATGACTTGACTTCTAATAGAGAGAGAGCTATTTATTCTGACTTAAATAGTGGTTATGCACTTTTCTTTTAAAAGTGAATTTGCTTTCAGCTTTTTTAATGCCAAAAGGTAGTGCGTTCCAAAGCTTTATAGTAGAGATAGCGTAAGAATTTGACATAAAACCAGTGCGGTGTGAAGGAATTTGGGGAAGTAGATTCTTGGAAGCTCGAAGGTTACGACTGTGAGAACTGCCCAACACTTTTTAATAAGTTTTTAGGTAAACAAACACAAAAAAAAAAAGAGATCAAAATGAACGCTTGGTATGCCTGAACTCATCTGTCCAAAGACACCATCCCTATTGTGTTTCTGACTGATATGCACATTACCAATTAAACCAATAATCTGTACATTATTAACTTGATAGCTCCACATGCAACTTCCCTTATCACCACTGATAATTTTTTTTATCAATGTCAGGTCATAATGCATTTTGTACCAATTTGCCTATTATAATGGCCTTGATTTCTTAATGTTCCAGCTCCTGCGAAAGGTCGCAAGTCGGAGACAACGGCTAGTGCCACACCAGCCAGGGAGGAGTCCAGGGCATCCACACCTGCTGGTAATTAATTTGTATTATCTTTCAATATGTGTAAGGGCCTGGGCTCATGGGTAGGCCTGTGTCGGGCACTGAGAGTGACAGCAATGATGTGGTGGTGATGGCCTCAGGTTAATGTGTTGTTGGTCATGGGTTTGCACTCGGACAAGCAATTTATGTAATTTATTTCATCACCACCGCTCATAAAACAGTGAAGGTTACTTTGTGAAGAAACAGGCATGAGAAACAGGCTCATCACAGAAGTGAAACCTGTGTTCTAGCAATGAGAATAGGGTGATTGTGTATGTTTGTCCGTGAAGATCTTTTGGCTGAGCTGATGGTGATATATCTGTTATTATCACTCTTATTTGACTGGTATAGTATCAGCAAATCTCCAAACAAAACAAAAATAATATCAGTATCACAGTAGAAAACCTGTTGCTTGTGATGTTCACAGCAATGAAGCGACATCTACTCTCTGTTGGACAAAAACTTAAGTTTTTTTACTAGTCTTAAATTATACATCCTGTTTGTAAGAAAACGGTTTCAGGTAAGGAAGTGGAAGCCACTCCAGCACCAGCTAAAGCGACCAAGACTCAGAGTAAAGATACAACAGCAGACTCAGGATCTGATCAGCCCAAGTAAGTTCTTTGCTACAGCTGCACTGTCTTGTATGGGGAGCATGTTTGCAATGGATCTGCTGTTTGTGTGATAATACCGCTTTTTAAACTAACAACACGTATGGGGTGCTTTACAGTTTCGGGTCGCCATATTTGATTCAGCCATATTTTGTTTTTAATGCTAAATAGTCGGTTTTTTTTTTGACTTGAGAAGCTTGGTGCTAAATAATAACAGCCGCTCGGGTTGATCTTTAGGTTAAGCCGTGCTTGCCTAAGTTGGTCTGTGGATGGGTGACCTACATACCGAGTTTCCTCTGTGCCTCGGAAAGCACGTTAAGCCGTTGGTCCCGGCTGTCATCTGACTAGATAGGTAGATCTTTGACGTCGTTACAGGTAGTTAGTGGCCCAAAAAGTCGTGACAACCAGTCTTACCAAAGGGTATCATATTACCCAGTACTAACTGGGTTGTGGAGGTCAGATAGGCAGTCACTCCATGTAAAATACTGGTATTCAGCTGCATCCGGTTAGACTGGAAGCCAACCCCAACAAAGTTGGGAAAAGGCTAGGCAGATGATGTAATAGTCTTGCGTTTAGCGCAACTTACCTTATGTATCAATGACGCGGCCTGGGTTGGGGCACGCTTGCCTAGAAGAAGCCGATTCATTCGAACTTTGAAGAGATCTAGATCATAATGATCGGGAAACAGAGAAGCCGGCAGTGAATACCACAGATTGGCGACTGGCTATTTGTTGAACGACAAGATCTACTAAACAAACTCGGCTCGTGCCGATCGGCAAACTACCTTATCTACCATTGCTGAATTATTTGCGCGTTGGCTTGGCATGGGCGTACCCAGCATTTTTTAAGGAGTGGAGCAGAAGTAAATAAAGTAAGTAGTAGAAAATTAAAAATACGTTTTATTGACTGTACTACATCTTATTTTAAAAATAACCTGCGAGGGTTCTGACTAAATCTAGCTAAAATTTCGTTTTCAAATGTAGTTGTGCTTCCAGAACTCTCTTTCTATGCACACTCATCATACAGAGGCCGACAAGACGGTTTTCTGTCATTGTTGACATTAACCAAGTTTTTATTTTAATGTGAAAAATGTTAATGTTCCCAATGAAAATTTAATTTTGCCTAAAAATTATTAGTTTCGGGTCAGAGAGCAGGCTGGGGCAAGTGCCCCACCCTGCCCCACCGTGGGTACGCCCATGCTGTAAAGCATACCACTGGAGTTCAGTAGTTAAAGTACCTAATTAAAATTTAATTTTGTCATTATATTAAATTTGCCTAAAAATTCTAAGCTTCGGGTCAGAGAGGGCACATCCATGTGGCTTGGTTTTTTTTTTGGTTAACAATTCGAGCTAAGTCGAACAACTGTTCCACGAACGACGAATCTATATTTGATTTCGTCACCCGGCTATGCCAAATCTTACCGATCCGAACATGAATGTGTAAAGCACTAACATTATTGTTTTTTTTTTAAGCTTGATTGAATTTTGGGTTATATTACAATCCTTAATGAAATTGGCCTTAACATTAACTCATAAAATCATATCCTACAATGGTTGGTGAAGAACCTTGCTTGTTAATTTATATATGCAGTATGCGCGTGAGTTTATTAGAAACGCCGGAAATGTTGGAATTTGTTTATCATATCAAGATCATTGTATTCTTAACCTCCTTAGACCTTAAAATTATAACGATATTTCAGTAGTAATTAGTAATATGTATTAGTACTTTATGTCAACTGCTCGCGATTTAAAACCGCGCGTGTACTGTTAGAAAGTGGTTCAAGGTTTGGCGTTTTGTGCATATGTGTGATATTTGTATCTGTAAAATGTATACTCATTACATAAAAATAATCCAACGAGGTTAAAGATCACATACAAAAATGTAATAAATCCCTGAATACAGTTCAACAGCTTGTGTTAACTTCGTGTAACTATCTTCCAAAAAGCACTAACAGATGGCGCTAGTGGTTTCGTTTTGTCAGCACGATGTTCATGCCAAGGCTTTGAAGGCACGCAAAAGGTCGAAGGCAGTTTCTTCTGGCGGACGACGAACTTATTTGCATGCTTGTTTTCCTGCTTCATTGCTTGTTTGCATACGTTTGCATGCTTACGTGCTTTTTCACAAGGCGGGCTTGATTTTTAACTTGCATGTTTCTTACACAATATAAATAAATTCTCAGGTTACTTTGAATTTACTATTTTTTATTACTTTGTTCCATATTGATTTAATTATTTTTGTTCTTACAATCAATTATTTTGAGTATGTTTCCATGATTGTATTTACAGCTGCGGATAAATTCACATCCAATTTTATTCTTAGACTGAACCAACGAAGTTGATTCTTATTATACTCATTATTTAACAGGAAAAAGCGCGGCCGCTTGGACTTATCAATCGAATCTGAAGAGCAATACCTAGCAAAGGTGGAAGTGAAGATCAAAATTCCTGAAGAATTGAAAGTATGGCTCGTAGACGACTGGGATGTTATCACGAGACAACAGAAGCTGGCCATTCTGCCTGCTAAGCTCACTGTGTCACAAATTGTCGACAACTATCTAGCTTTTAAGAAATCCAGCAAATCTCACAACCAAGCGAAAGAGTCAGTATTACTTGACATCACAGAAGGTATCAAGGAATACTTCAATGCGACGTTGGGATCGCAACTGCTGTACAAGTTTGAAAGACCTCAATACAGCGAGATATTATCAGAATATCCAGATACACCAATGGGCCAAATATATGGCTCCATACATTTGTTAAGATTGTTCGCTAAAATGGGGCCAATGCTGGCCTACACGGCCTTAGACGAGAAATCTTTGCAGCATGTTTTGACGCATATACAAGACTTTCTCAAGTATATGGTGACTAATAGATCTACATTGTTTAATTTACAAGATTACGGTAATGCGACGCCTGAATATCATAGGAAAATTCAGTAGATAGAGTAATCTTAAGTTGACTGTTTGAAAAAAAATAAATGACTATACATTTTTTGTTTTTGTTTTATTCTTTGTAGTTGATTAAATGCCAGTATAATTATGCCATTTATTTATCTGTTAAAAATGTACAGAGCAAAAGTGTAAATTAATTTTAATGAGAAAGTAACTGATACCAAACTTCAACCTTTATAACGAGATCAATTAAGTAAACCGTAATAATATTTATAGGTATTTATTACAAAAACAACATATAAATAATCACCTCTGCGGACTTTTAATATTACGTTTTAATTGCTACAAGTTTATAAATGCCAAACAAGACTGGTAGCTGGTCGTGAGTCAGCGCGGGAAAAACTCGACCGCGTCAAACATGGCCGCCCGACCCTTGGCCATAATAAGTAGCAGTTTAAGAGTTTTGATGACATCGTAACCATTTAATTGAAATTAAACAATTTCGTGGCTTATTAAGCTGTTGTTATGATATTTTTGTTGCCATAAATGGCTAATGAAGAAGTTATGAAAATAATTAATTTGCACTCGGTTTTTTTTACACAAACTGCAAGACAGTTTGTCGTCAGTGAAATTTTATTTGAATACGGAGCTGACCTCCAGACTTGAGACAGAAGTGTTGCTGGGGAGTTTTGCCAGCCACTTTCCCTAGCTTAAACACAAAGAACGGCATTTTGGCGTTCAAAAAGTGCTGATCGGTCTAATTGGCTTTCCTAGATCAACTGCTTTGATTGGAAGAGTTCTATTCTGTACCATCTCTGGGGTGAGATAAAACTAGGCGTGATTATTCATACACTAAGATAATATTTTACCAAGATAAAGCGCGTAGACTTATCAGATTCTCAGACTCAACTAAACCAAAGTATCTGTAGACTTATCGAAGGATAATGGAAGCAGAAAATAGTTTCTTCGCTTAGTCATCGACTTGTCTATGATTGGCAACTAAACGCGCCACATGCCTAGTTGACCATACCCGTACAATAATACTAAATTAACTTTATAAAGCATTACAAGGCTCTAGAGCATATGGCTGCAATGTATAATGTGTTGCAAGCGCCGTTGAGATGTTAACAATATGCTTGAGTAAACAGGATACGAATTACTACCAACTATGTGTAATTATGTAAGTGCGAATGACAACAAAATGGTAATTATATTGGCGCCGTATTGAAATACGGGCAAAACTGAGATTCTTTGGGTGGTAGGTACCTGGTAACAACCCATTACCAGCCCTATTTACCGATTTAGCACAACACAATGATAACTTTTTGGTTCTGTTGTCTGATCTAGCTCATTTAAATGGACATTGGTAGGTCCATGTTTCGCCCAAAGTAGGCCTAAAACCAAATCAACCAAACTCGGGGCTTAAGAGCCCAGAACCTCTTCCAATAAGACTAGCTTCACGCCACGGTACCTCTTCGGTCGCTCTAAGAGTCTTTTGTATTCTTCTGTAGAGAGGAATGCTATCATCTCTCAAAATGTCAATATCGTCTTTACGAAAACTGAACATTATACCTCTACTACGCTTCGTGCTAGTTCGCTCCAATCCCCCAGCTTTATGCAGCTATGAGATAATAATTTTGATTAAAACGCAGTCTGACAGCCGTTAACACTCCGCACATACTTGTTAAAACGTTATCAGGGTCTGCGAGTGCCATAAATGGTAGAAAACTCGCCGTCGAGTTCGCGCCAGCCGGTCGGAGGTCGGCGCCGCGGCGGCCGCCAGCCTGCCCGCCATTAATTGTCACTTGCAACATTATGCATTGCCCACTGCACTTTTATAGCACCTTGTCAGTATCGTGGCAAGGTCTGGATGAATTATTTATGATAATAGAGTTGTTATTTTTATGTTTGCCTTTTTGAGAACGGTTCCGGGACGTGTTTGTTGAATGATATCAATCTATTCAATCGTCAAATCACTAGACAAACCTACCTACCTCAAGCTACGTTGAATTGGCGTGCTAAGAATTCGACACGAAATCCTAATGATGCGGCAGTTGACTAATGCATGTTTATATCTCACATCATTTAGTTACGCTTGGCTAAAGAATTTCGACGCAAAGCTTATAAGCTCATCTCGCATTTGTAATCGGATATCGCATAAAATGTAGCACCATAAATCACTACGATCATAGGTGTCGATGTGTAAATGGACTTCTGTAGGTAGGTAAGCCATCACATTATGGATGCAAAAGAGATGTATACTAAACTCATCTACGAGTGCTACTAGACTAGATTGCCTACCTAAGTGTTGATGGAGGAGAATACGAGTCCTCCCAAACTCGTTGAGATCAAAACAACGTCGCATCCTGAACAAATTCATTTCTAGAATCGATTAGGTACAAAGGAGAATAACGAATGCGTCTTATTATCTAAAGTCCTTTATAAGTACATTTTGTCATTTACTTATACTACTCCATCAACAAAAAATCTCTGTGAAACAGGTCCTACGTTAAACATTTCTTCATTCACCAAGCTTCAAATCGTTACCCTGTTCGTTTTTTAAACCGCCAGAACGTATGGTATGAAAATAAAAAGCTGTAGGCAAGTCGATTGTGTGTTATGATGAAACCGAGTTATTTCAGGCATGCGCCCGAGCACGCCCGCGGACAGAAATAGTCGTATGTTACATGTGTAATGTGCTGCATTGCTTTCTCTATTGATGAGCTGCTCTTTTATAAACTAATGGTTTTTAAAAAAGTGTTTTTTAAAAGAGGGTTTAAGCAAGGTCGATTATCTTAGAATATCTATGGATAGGTACCTAAGGATAAAGATTTTAATGACCTGTTTAGTAGGTGCTAGTTTTTGATGGTAATATTAGCGGAACAACTTTAGCCTCATTTTAATAAAATTGGTAACCTCGCCTTGGTTTAGTGGCCGCAAACTACTGTTGAGCATGGGATCCTGGGTTCGTTTCCCGGATTAAGCAAAGTGTTATTGGGCTTTTCAATCAAGACTTTTTCAGTAAATACCTACTCGGGATTCATCTAGACTCCGGGTCCTCCGGTGTATGCGTGTGTAATAGGGTAATTACAACCCTGCCTAACCCTTTAGGGATTACAGACGTGATATTGTGATGAAAATGTTACCGAGAGATTTGGCAGAGAATTATTATTCTGAGGAAGTAATGTATGAACATATCCTGTAATGCCAACATATTTTATGTTCGTAGCGCTTCATACACATGTCCGTCTAAAAGACGTCAATGTTCTGCTATTATACGTATTTCTACTCCGGTTTGAACAGTAACAAAGTGAGGATTTATGAATGTATTCCGGTCTATGGTTTCTCGTAAAGACATAATGCTTCTAGCTACGTCGATACTTCTAACTAAACACATACTATTTGCCAAAAATGTTTTTTATTTTAGTTAACTACGTCTATATTTAATTTTCGAAATGCGGTTGCTCTTAGGAGTAATATGGTATGGTTACTCCTTTCTATAACCAAGGAAAATAATCCAGATTGTCTTCGTTCTTCTAGTAAACTAGGCAGGCCCTATCCATCCTAATTTATTTGTGGTTGGAGTAGAATGTTTACTGCTTTCCTAGGTTAGGTACCATCTTTCACCACTATCCATCCATCTTTTCTTTCATTTGTCTTATGGCCATCCACATTCATACTTGACACTCTTTTTGTCACATTGCAATTGTGCCAGGACTCATCGCTTTAGCATAATCATGACCTACCTATTGCCTTGAGCATTCATTATCTTATTCCTACGCTCCATGAACAGCACTGAAACTGATATCAACGGAAGAAAACTTGATTACGTTTAAATTACGAAGTTGAGGAGGAGGTAGTGCGTGTGAAATGCAATGTTTCTGCAATTGAAATCAATGCCTAATCAAATGGTCGTGGATTTGAATACTTCTTTCCGTTCCAGTTCTTTGTTATTATTACTACTGGACCTATTGTCACACTGCTGGCTAGTTAGAAGCCAAAAAGTCTTACCCGGGGGTATCGTGTTGCGTAGTAACTGGGTTGTGGAGGTCAGATCAGGCAGTCTCTAAAATACTGGTATTCAGTTGCATCCGGTTAGACTGGAAGCCGACCCCAACATAGTTAGGAAAAGGCTAGGCAGATGATGACTGCACTGCTGGGTATAGGTCTCCCTTCATTACATTCGTTGCATCGGTCAGGATTCTAGGTAATTCTATATTAATTAATAATTAATATTTTAGTTGATTGCCTCGTTGGTCTAGTGGTCGCCAGCGAAACTGCTGAGCATGAGGTCCTGGGTTCGTTTCCCGGGTCGGGCAATCTGTTATCGGGTTTTTCCATCAGGAATTTCTCAGCAGCAGCCACGGATTCTGGATTTGTGCCCTGTTGATGGCTATAGGCTCGCCCCCTTATGGGACTTAAACATAACTGGCGATATGTGGGTGTATTATTAGATACAGGAACACTGCCTTACGGTACGATGTTATGTTATATTTTAGTTTGAGATTTAATAGGTCAACAGAATAAGTTTAAAAAGTCAAAATAAATAAGCTCAATATTAAAATTCCGAAAGTCCGTGTTGTAAACTGGAACTTCGAAATACCAACTCGATGCGTCTGCGGCGAGTTGAGTAACTTCTTTCCGAAATGACTTCCTATTGTGAGTCAAAATGTTCTTCATTAACCCCCTTATGAATCACCGTCTTTTGGTAATGGCTTGAGGTACAAGATACCATATGTCCACTACTTATTTATGGCAGAAATATTGCGTAAATAGGTACTTCTTGGTAGTGTGTTTAACCGTTTTCAGAAACTATAGGTACCTAATTAAATTAAAACACCTGTTCAACAAAATGTTAGTAATTATTTGTTTAGTGTTGTTTACTTTGAATATTGTGGTTAATTACGCAGTTGGTGATTGTTACATGGTAGGTACAAGTTTACTTGTTTATACTTATAGTATGTAAAAGATATCTGTGTCCTATGCAGTAGCGATTTAAAGTACTGGGTTGTCTAAATAGTAACGTCTTAAAAAAAAAATATTCCTCACTCCTAGAAAACTCATACCGAAAATACCCCAGGATGTACCGCGATTCTTGATAGTTCTTGAGTTACTTATAGCTTCTTGAAAATATTATGGGAACCGCTTTTAAAAAGTAGGTACCTACTATCTTTATTTTTACACGGCTTGTTCACATTCTTTAACGTTAACTAGAGGCATTTTTTAATCTCAGCATCTAGCTAGAGTAACAATCAAACTTATAACACCACTTTATGAGCCGGGGGTTAAAAATAAGCAAATTTACACGATTTCGAATAATAAAAAAGTCAAATGTTTTTTAAAGGACTTCTTTAAAAAGGCTGATTCACGAATTATTATTAGAAAAATACTTGGGCCACTCTGTATATCCAGGACTACGCCTATTTCTCGTGAGGTGGGCATCAACGAAGACTAGAAGTTACTGCTGTGTATTGACATACTTCTTCTATTTAAGAAAAGAAAAGTTAAAATACTCCGATTTTCAGTTGGCCTATAAAAGTCAGTGTAGTGAACTATGGTTCCCGCCATAGCAGAGCATTATGCTGAGTGCCAAGCTTCTTGTCACGAATGTGCACCTGCCAACGTGATTCCAGGTTATAACTCTATTGTTTTTAATGTTATGATCTATTCATTCCAAAATATTTAATATCTCTGTGCACGTGTTTCAGTAACTAACAAACCACTATTCTTTTCTATTTATTCAGCAGTGGATTCTTATTGATTATATCTTTAATCGACAAGATGAACTCGCAAATTATGAAAAAATGCATATTTCGTATCGATGCTATCCGTTAATTTATGCCTGCATGGCATAATCCACCTCAAAAGAAATTTAATATTGATGTAATGGAATATTTCACATATTTATACAGATGTTGCATGTCGCTATGTGGGCCATAAGTGGTAGTAGGTCATAAGCTCATACTACGAATACGAAATACGTTTAAGTCTTACAGATTAATATCTGTACCTAGAATACTTATTATGAACCTACATTGTTTTTTTTTAAATAATTAATACGTAGGTAAGGTTAGTCTGTTGTGTGTTAAATGTCATCCATCATTTTTCTTACATCTTGAGGAACTCGTGGCTAAATAATAACAGCCGCTCGGGTCGATCTTTAGGTTAAGCCGTGCTTGCCTAGGTTGGTCTATGAATGGGTTGGAACCCATTACATACCGAGTTTCCTCCGTGCCTCGGAAAACACATTAAGCCGTTGGACCCGTGTGTCATTTGTAGATCTTTGATAGTCGTTAGGTAGTCAGTGGCCCAAAAAGTCTGACAATTAGTCTTACCAAGGGGTATCGTATTACCCAGTACTAACTGAGTCGTGAAGGTCAGATTAGCAGTCGCTCCATGTAAAATACTGGTATTCAGCTGCATCCGGTAAGACTGGAAGATGATTTCTCTTACATCTCCTTGTCTCTTCCCGACTGTCAATCTTGGAAGAGTTCGCCTTTTTTTATCTTTGTTCTTCTCTTTGCTCTGTCCTTGTCATTGCGTATTTACTTTCATATCTTTTCCCCTTGATCATCAGAGATAAATGATAAATGAAGGTGACCAGAACTTGGCCAGAGAGATGGCAACTTTCAATTAGCAGTACTAACTCTAGAAGGCGGTACGTATTAGCTGTTATAACTTTTAGTCTTTGGCAAAATAAACTGTAGAAGGGCCCTGAATATAAATAGGATGTCTATAGCAAGCTGATAACTCCAACCTTGTAGAATCGATAGAAAAACGGTAGCTCATGAATCTATGACAGTGACTCTCAATTTGTGGGTTGCTTGACTTTCTCGTAGATAGTTTGAAGTTACCTTCTGAAGTATTGACGAGCACATTGACGAGGCTACAATTTTATTTTTGTTATGAATTATGCCCAATTCTGTTTTTGGAAATGACTCATGCTCGATTATATTATTCTCTTGCCCAGAAGTACCTAAAATTGTTTTTCCAGCCAAGAAACTGAATAGCATATATTTATCTTTATTTTTTTTTATTTTCTTTAACAGTGAAGTTTTTCTGACAGGAAGAAGCAGTTTATATCCTGTATTTTCTTTATTAAATATTTCAAGTTGTAGGATCCTTATTTCTAGGTCCAATTTTTTCATCAATTGATAGCGGTCCGTGTTGAGTGCCTTCGTTAGTAGTGATAGCCTAGGTACGTGCTACTGGTAGGTGTCTATGCGGCCCGTGAAAGAAACAAGTTGACAATCGCTAATCAGCAACCTAGACCCAGTAACGTGTGTTCGGTGTCGGGTCGCGTTGGCGAACATGCCGTCTTGTCGAGCCAACTGCTGAGTCTTCAGACTAGCTTGATAGATAGCCTACTTACTAACTGGTTCTAGATTTTATGGAGCGAAAAGAACTATTGATAACAACAAATAAAAAAACAAACACTAAATAGCAGCTACATTCAGTTGTTGAGGTCTCTAGATGTTAAATGTTGGGTTGATTAGTCATAATTATGGCAGAAATTTTAATATTAACGATGGTGCCCTAGAAACTGCATTAGGTTTTTCACTAGGATACGAAGTTTAAGGCGAATTGAAGATTTGTGGCGCACCCATGCGCCTAAAGATTGTTTCTTCCGGCTTCATCAATATTTCATCCAGAAGGGTAGCGTGCGTGGCTGTGTGCCCTTATGTCATAGGCCATGAGCCATTAGGGACAAAAGCATTAAAAAAACCGGCCAGTTGCGAGTCGGACTCGTGCATTAAGGGTTCCGTACCATAGTAGTAAAAAAAAAAAATGGGCTCCCCCTTTAATTTTGGATTCATTTTTTTTTTGTTAATTATTGTTATAGCAACAACAAAAATACACAAATTCTGTGAAACTTTCAACTGTCTACCTAATACGGATCATGAGATACAGCCCGCTGACAAACAGACAGACGGACAGTTCAGGCTTAGTAATAAATGTCCCGGCGTTGGTTACCCATCGAGTATGGAACCCTAAAAAAAAACTTATAACGATATTAAATAAACGAACAATAATAATCGATTCACGGTCGGGTTTGGGAATTTCTAGCGGGTCTTGGTAGCTGAAATCATTCAATACATTTTCAGTTAAGAACAATAAAAGTGCGCCGTAGGACAGTTATATTATGATGCCTTAGTGTCTCCTAGAAATAACTTGTTAGAACATAATTCTATATTAATCTCATGATACAGTTATTCTCTGAAGTCCTGAATGGACGTTCGTTGGTTTAGAGTTTTAGTCATACCTTTTTGATGTGATCACTAAGTTAGTAGGTAAAAGTATTTCGTCATGTTACCACAGCAGGAATCCGTTTACTCAAGCATTTATAAAAAAACATCTGACGGTATAAACAATCCTTACTTTACGCCTAGGTAGGTACCCAAACCGAATTCGTCTTGACTATGAATGCGCATGTTAATCTAGGGAGTTGTCGGCTGCTATCCTAATAGGTGCCTTGAGTGTAAGGTCTCCAGCCAGGGCATAGAAGCTGTGGAGTACGAGCCTTGGCTTAGGACGCTGTAAGGGGAGGCCAGCTAAGAATAGGCTGGATCAAATCACGTGTTCAGGATGCAAATTTCCTTAAATATGTAGGGCTCTCACAGGGACAAAGGATAACGAACTAAGTGGGCCGTATTCAGAGACCTCCAAAAATTAACCTGACCAAAACAAAACAAATTTGGATAAAATGGTCTCCGATGTGTAGATAAGCCAGTTAAAGCCTATGACCACAACGAAGGTCAGTTAATTGTGGTAGGTGCACTGGTACTGTCACAAGCACAAATATGTAATGCTTGGACTTTTAAAAGTGATTTTCGCCTACGGTATTGGTTGTAATTTCATGTTATTTCAAACAATATTTTGGAACTCATATTATACTGAAATAGGTCTTATGCTGAACTTGCAATTGGTATTCCACGAATAAATGGCTCTTGAATTTTGGTAACTGGATACATATTTATGCTCGTGACTGTACTGTGATCTATGGCCAAGTTGTAAGGTATGTAACACTAGTTTGCCATCTGGGTCAACAGTTTACATAAAATGACACGTACGCGTTGACTCATCAACATACGGTGAATTATTTCGAAATTAATTATCATTGACGAGGTTTCTTCATAATTTAGGTGGACGTCATTAAATTACTTGGATTTTGATTGATTTTTTGTTTAATTTAACTTAGTTTCGGTAGGTGCCTAGGCTCATAACCCGTTTCATGCAAGGCCAAGGGTATGTAGTGGTCAGCTGAATTTAAAGAAAAAAGAGTAATACTCCAAATCGAAAGCGCTTATAAAAATAAAGACTAAAGAGTTGTGGGACAAGTCAGTACAACACTTTGATTCTCCCTGCATTTTCTTTCTTCAGTTAGCAGCTAGTCTTTTACCAAAGATTGAAAGAGTTTCTGAAATTCTGAAGACAAAAGAGCTGTAACGAACGTATTTACAGAATTCGGGTTAATATTATTAGGATGTTATCAGTTCACGGCATGACGAAATTGGTCCAAGGTATTGTTGTGGTTACAATTAACGCTAAATAGTTATCTACTACGTAGGTGCCTGCTACCAGGGACAGCACAATATAGAAGCTGTAGGTACCCACCAGTATATCAATGACATATTAGGTGGGTATGCGTTTATGGTGTTTATAACAACTTATTCATATTTTTTATGTCATTATTAATTCAATTTTGAATTGGCCCAAGGCCTCATAACCGCAACCAAACTAATATGAATCGCCCTACTCAAAGAATATTCTTGTAAAAATGCTTAAGTGTCAGGAATACCCATATCCCATACTATCAGCATAGTTTGAGTCTTTGTGGGACATGTCCGAAGTCACCACCAACGCGGTCGAGGTGGCAGAATTCTGGTCGAAGTTAATTTGACTCTAATAATGGGAATCATCGACAACGAAGAAGAAGAAGCATAGTTATAAACATACACGGCTCCTGAAGTCCGAGTCATCCATAGATTAGGCTAAAGCAATTAAAAATTCGGTAAAATCAAGTCCTTTGCTGCAAACACGCATAATCAGGTAGAACGGCAGTATCTGGCAGGATGCTAACATCTTAACGACTGACGAAGGTCCTTTTGCAATTCGCCAAAATTATTCTAAACTGTATCCCTGGAAATTTTCCCTATCCGTAAGTACGCGCCCTACATGTATATCCTGAAATCTCGAAAACATGGGACGTAGTTTTCTTTTTTCCCATTGAGTTTTTCACCCTTTCATGACTGTAAAATCTTAAAGGTCATAAAGGTAGCCCATAATTTTCTTTTTTCTCTTTTACTATTTTAGTACCAACGTGGCGATAGCTTTACCACTTAAATATTAGAAATCTGACGATGTAACCTAAGTACTTCGGCCACAAACTCGTGAAACTAAAGAACAATAATGTTTAGCTATTCCACAATTGTTTCCCACCATAATGACACCTTATTTATCAACATTGGTTTATGATTTAATGAGAAAATAACGCGTTTGTATATCGCAAATCATGGATTTGCCAATACGTATTTGTCTTCTTCCGCATGACTTTTTAGTTTCCCAACTGCCGAAATCGAGAGGAATCTAAAACGAAACTGCAGAACTACTTTAGAAAAACTTATTCTAACTAATCAGTCCGGCATCAGCACCTAACTGACTGACTTCATGAAATTGACAAGCTTCTCTAAAATATCCCTCTAGAAGTAACCGCTCAAGCATTCGTATTGCATCTTATAACAGGTCAATTACTTTGTATATGCATATCGTATGACCCCGTCAACTGAAATCAAGCACGGCCTTGGAAGCATCCTTTAGTAATGTTCGAAAATTAAAGTTTTCGAAGGCTTTTCCCCATCAGCTGTATTCTCGGAGCGGGGTGAGACGGCTGCACCTCATCTCCTTTCGCGGCGGTAAGGCGACACCGCGAGAACTCCCGAGTCTCTCGCCAGTCGCACCACAGCACGCGTCGACTCGACATGTAAGTACGACTACGCTCTGTCAGTGCCCCATAGTGTTCAAAGTGAAAAAAATATACAAGTGTTTTTTTTTTTATAAAGCCAAGGTGCATTGATCTTGCCTCGTCCTTTAATCGATTGTCCGTCCTGGTAAGTAGGGTGGTAGTGCAGTGCTTATCGTTGATATGGTGCATTTATCGGTAATTTACAATTATGTGCTCGTAATTCTTAAAAGTTAATTCTGCTGAACATGTTTCATGATGGGATTCAACGCTAAGATAAAATATTTTTAAACGTAATTATTAATGCGGAGCTTATGATTAAAGCCTTGCGGTTATTTATTGCACTTTTGTTCAAAATTATTGGTGTATAAATACTTTTTACTTCGACCTACGATACGTATCCTAACATGCCAGCAGTTTTGTAATCATGTTCCATTTCTATTTTTGAATGTCGCGGTGCTCGGTTTCATTTTCGGTTAGCCAATAGGAACGGGCTACGCTGAAATTTTCCCGCGCTTTTGGCAGGTTGCCAGTTGCCGACCAATAGCGTGGAAGCGCGGGATGTGTGGGCGGCTGACGAGCATGCGCGTTTACACGCGGGCTGTCAAACTTCTAGCTCGCCTATTTTATTTTTCTATTTTATATTTAGACCAGATATAAATTTCTAGCCAGCTGCTGCTCTACATATTTTTTTGAAAAGAGAACACATACCAGAGCTTCCTCTTTCAATAATTATATGAACATGTCACACATGTACTTTTATCCTACAGTTTCTGGTTCATTCCATGTTTTATTAATTAATTTCAATTCATAACACTTTATTAAAACAAGGCGTCCTACCGTCGGTGCAGTTAAGGCAATAATTTCACAATTAACAGTGAAACACTTGAAATACCGGAAAATTGATGGCCACCTTGAGACCGAGTCGATTGTAAAGAAAGCCAAGGTCATGACGAATTGTATATCGGCACCATAAGGTGGGAACTGTGTAAATCTGTCAATTAAAATCAATTTATTTAGTTTTGATATGTTGTCCTGGTGTTGGTCATAGGCCTTCTTCTACTCCTGCTACAACTCACGGTTGCGTCCACCAATTTCTCATAAAACATTTGCAATCAAAACTTGGCCAGTTGGTCTCAAAATTCCCAATTCTCTGATAGATATTCCTCAAGAATGGATTACCTAGAGTATAAACTTCATTTGCCAATACCATCCCCTGTTTAGTCTACATCTAAAAAGTTGGCATTAGACATGGAATTTGACTCCTGTATAATCAAATAACAGCTTTGGAAGCTTAGTGAAACATTTTATTTTTACTTCATCTGAAGTTTTTGCTTCTTCAAAATTTTCCACGATTGTATTAATTAGGACAAGGTTCTTGATCTTATTTCAGTTGGAAAAAATCTTTCATCAATGTTACTTATCATTTTAAGTTATAAAACTTGATCGGTCGTATCCCAATTCCTCATAATCTGATACTACGTTCGCCAAACATGATGATGGTGTATCAACGTGATTTGGGGGCAAGTCGGCCGACATACTTTATATCTAATGTTTTTGGACCGGCGCCAAACACTGTTGTCTGACGTCACCCACACTTCTAAACAATAGCACACATAACCTTAATATTTTAATTAAATTGTATACAATGAGCTATATATTATAAAGGCTCAATGCTACCGAAGACATGCTTTTAATCCTTAATCTTGTTCATTTGTAAGGTTGTCTGTGGTATTGCATTTTCCAGTGTTGTGCGAGAAACCACATTAGCATAATCAACCTGTAGTGTTCCCACTGCTGGGGCACAGGCCTCCTCTCTATGAGAGGGGCTGTAATCCACCATGTTAGATGTTAGATATCATATGTCTTCGTTTTTTAATGTGGGTGCGTTACTTCTGGGCCTTAAACAAATGATATTAAAAAAGTCCATTCGTCTGAACGTCTGAAGGTTCTGAACAAGTTTAATAAGTCTTTCAAGACCAATAACTCTTTACTACTTGCCCTTTCAAATGAAGCTGTCCTATCACAGTTAGGTATGCATTATATGCCCTCAAGAACTTGTATGGAATGTGAACATAAACATAAACATTATAAACCTACGACGTTTATAATGAAGGAAACAAAATAAATATCTGCATTATCTTGGGAATGCAAATATGGCGAGAATGCGTTTATTTGTTCGGCGCGTGCGCTGGATATCGTGACAACTAGTTCGATAGATGCATTATGAAATACTTTTTATTGTACGTTTTAGAATCATGTCTATTCATGATCTTGGAATGTATGTTTTCTGGGAATCAAGTCGTGAATGACCCATTCAATCCATAAAGTACCTACCCAAGATCTGATTAGATTTCTCGATAGCTCTCCATCAATCTAGCTAGGAAACTTTAATTTGTGATCTAACTACTTAAAAACAAATTTCAATGATGGCTCTGCATAAATCTGACATGCTAATAGAATAAGGACAATAGAACTACTTACTGGTAATCAAATAAAAGAAGATTAGCCCTAATTAAATCAAAAAATAGATCCTATATTGATTTCAAATTTTACCGAAACAATAGCGCACTATTTTATCATAATATAATTATTAGCAATTCGGTACCGGTCTGAGCGAAATAGGTCCATCATTCCACAAGATTATAGTGGCATTAAGAATTTCAGTAATGTCGCTGGTCCATTGACCGCTGACTGGACCCTTTGAAATGTATCGCGAACTGTGACTCACACGCAAATGCTTTTCTTTTGAATCACACACGGCGCAGGATTTTGCGAGATGGTGTTGATTTAGGTGCGCGAATGAGTAAAACAAAGAGCGTTTATTGAGTAAGGTTTATGTCATTTGCATATGCTATATTGGAATTTGAGACATAATCGAACTGGTTTCTCCTCCGGAAACGTTTTCGTGGGTGCTTTCTAAATGGTTCTACTCAACTTCTAAGGGACGACCCACTACTCCTGCCGGACCAAGGCTAGGCCTCTCTCCTCGCAATCCACTTCTCTCTTTCAAACTAAACAACAGTCACTAAACTTATTTCATCTACATATTCAACAATTTAGCCACCAAGACACGTATAATAGTCCATGTCAATGTCCATCATGTTTCTAGTCCGAAGGTTTTACTGAATCCGAATTATTCCCTAAGAATATTCCATGTAAGGAGAACGATGACCTCGTAATGAAGATTTGGAACACATAGACAATGGGATCTATCGGTACTTTTTTAAATCGCCTGCTCATGGACATGGGACATGCGTTTACGATGCCGTTCGAATTTTAAATAGTAGGTAACCCAAAAATTCTTTATCCTGCCAGCATTCGTCTAAGATGCTGGCAGAGCGTAAATATTGTTATAATGATTCGACTAAATGTCTAATGTCTGAATGTGTAAATGTAGATATCTAGTGACAGGAAAGATTATAAAAATTGAAACATGATAGATAACACACGTTCTCGTCGTAGGACGCATTTTTGCATGTACAGCATTTAACAATACGTGACGGAATTGACCTGCCCAACAATATTGGAATGTCATCCATAAAACTTCATTCGTACAAAAATGCATCATAACAAAATATTTCGCACCGATCCAAAACGTCGGTTCTTCCATTATTATTTTTAATCGACACGAAGCATTACCGTTCCATCGGTTGCCGGTAATAAAGTTAGTGGAAGAGGTTCTTAACCTTTGTCTGTGGTAATGACTAGAAAAAAGTTAATGACTAGTTAAGTCGTTCTGATAATCGGTACACTTATTTCAGATTATCGGAATAACTCTGTGCTGTCGCTTACTGGCTGACTTTTTCCCTTCTTTGATGGATATACATTACTTACTTTGTCGTTTATTATACATGAGATTTGTAATCATTCAGTTGCTATTATGTTTTAACATTATAGTATTTCGTGTTACTTAGTTTTTTCTAGTCAAAAATAGTTTGGTTTGAGCGATTTCGATTTCAGCAAACACATTATAATTAACAAGTGATCATTTGTGTAAACTATTAATGGTAAAGTTGATACAGATAAAAGCCAAAAGTACCTAAATACAAAACAAATTACTTCAATGAACTTTGAAAAGGATGAGCATCAAGGCAAGAATGAAACGGTACCAAACACAACTAAATCAAAAGTGAATCCCTGCACTCAAGATCAATGCACCCCCGGTTCCATAAATAACTAGCGCTGTTCTACAAACGTATTGACATATAGGCACGGGAACACATGCAATATGCCTTTGCTTTTTTAAATTTACTCGATGAGGCAAAAAGCAGCCAGGTCGCAAAGTCGCAAAACTTGACTTATTCGTGAGTTTTTCATGTTCCAATGAAGGTTGTTTATTTTTGTGGTAACTCGGAGGTTTTTGCGTTGAATTAGTAAAAAAAGAGTCGTGGTTTAAGAATACCAATATAAATCAGAAATGTTGTGGCTAGTCATGAGTTAACATAATGCTACTTTTCTTAGCATTTGTTGGGTGTTTAAACACTTTAAACCTATATTCATGAAAGAAATAAAGTTACGATGTCGACGTGCCTGAAAATGTAGAAGAACTATTAGGAACCCATACTGCCTATCACCCTACCGCCCAGATAAATGGACCAGCAAAAGCAAGTACTATTCATTGTTACAAACAAATATTCACCGAATTGTTTTCTTACAGCTTTTGCATCTAGAGGAGTAAACAAACACAAACCGCCAAAATGGACGCGATCAAAAAGAAGATGCAGGCGATGAAGCTGGAGAAGGACAACGCGCTTGACCGCGCCGCCATGTGCGAGCAGCAGGCCAAGGACGCCAACCTCCGTGCCGAGAAGGTACGCGACACACTTCACCGTTTATGGTTAAAGGGCACCGTGTGCACATTACTTTATGTGTAGTTTTAATAGTCGATTATTGGCAACCCAGTTACATCACCATCAAGTTCTTAAAAAAAAAAACACCAGAAGCTGTGTTCCAAATTCAAATTGAGGCAAAGACCTTCGGGTTCAGGATGAAACAATCATTTGCTTTGCAATTGAATTTGATTGTCAAGAAATTAATTAATTTCAAAATCGATGCAATATAAAAACATAATGGGTCTGATATTCATACAACATTTACATAATAATGATGAAACACATATGGTATCGCAAACAAATCAAGTAGGTATTTAATTGCAGATTTAAACGGGGTTTCTACTGTAAAACTTTTTCAACGGGTTTTTATTAGTTTGTGTCAAGCGTGAAAAGTCTTTTGTTTTAACAAGTGCAACGCAGGACACTGAACTTAGTAAAAAAATATTCATTTACTAATAAACTGCAAATGCAATGTCACGTTGAGATCTAATTTCAAAGTAGATTGAGTAGGTATCCATTACAATTTACGTATTCTTGACTTACGATACATAAGGTAGGCTCACCGTGGATGGAATGATGAGAATGGATGATTGAGAATTTGAGACAATACTGGACTGGAAGCATAAAAAAAAATGTTTTTTGGCTGTATCTTAAAAAACAGATTCGTAAACAGCAGTAAATTTATTAAGAAATTCTTTACTGATTATTCAATTGCAAGGCCATTAGTAATTATTTAATTTTAAAAATATGCGAACGATAATATTTCTCTTTTCGTTTCGCCGTGTGACAGGGCGACGCCTTGACCACGGTCGATGTGTCAGGGCTAAGGACACCAACCTCTGACAACTTAGATATATCTCTGTTTGTATGTTGTTTATTGCATTATGCGCTTATTCTTGCAATTGTATAAATATAAGAAGGTATATCTGCATAATGTAGCCATAGATGCACATGGCCAGCCTGTATGTCCTGTGATATGCTTATGAATATGACTTTACATAAAAGATGCAAGAAAATAATGTAGGTGTGGTGTTTGCATATGAAATTTAAAAAGTATCTGTAGGTACATACTCCCTCGAATACATTTTGTAATGAGAGCTGCATTGTTATGAACAAAACAATTTTCACGTTACCCCCTCAACATAAGAATTAGTGAATTTAGTACTCCTACAGGACAGATATTTTGCAAAACAATGATGTCAATAAGGAATCGTACGACATATTCTGTATAGCTTGATTTATATCAGTGATCTGGGTTGTTATTTATGAAGATCACTAGAAGAAAAAACAAAGGGTACTCCATAGTAAAACTCCACAGTAAACCTTTGATCACAAATATTTAGTCAAATATATGTGATCACACAATAAGCCAAAGTCAAGTGATCATAATAAGCCTATTATGCCATTATTGCCGGCTTGAAAGGAGAAAAATACTGAAATGACGGATGGCTAATAGAGACGTATAGAAGACGACATACTACGTAATCCCCAAACGATTGGAACACGAGTAGAAGGATGGCGATGATAACCATGAAACATTTGATCATATTCAACCAGCAACCACTGGTATACTATATTGATAATAAATTGCTTCTAACCTTCTCCTAGGCCGAGGAAGAGGCAAGGCAGCTCCAGAAGAAGATCCAGACCATTGAGAACGACCTGGATCAGACCCAGGAGGCCCTCATGCAGGTCAACGCCAAGCTTGAGGAGAAGGAGAAGGCTCTTCAGAACGTGAGTACTTTATATAGTCTTACTATTGATTTAGTTTAAAAGCCTGATGTTGAAGTCCTTTGGTTTTAATGTCTTCAGTTTATGGAAGCAGTAAATGCAATTGAAAATCGGGATTCCAAAAACAATTCTAGGTATTTTTTTTTACAATTTAGCTAATTTCAACACGGAAACTGAACGTGATTAGCACATCTTAATCGCGTTCATTTGTCAGTGTCAACATTCTCTAACAGTGATGACATAGTTTTTGAACGCGTTATAAATGTGCAGGCAGTGTTCCAGTGTGAAATCAGCCCTAGGTAACAGGGCGTTGTCCTACATTTTATTTTCTGATTCATTCCAGTAGCTAATATTGTTGTCAAAGATTTCAATTGACAAATCATTGAAAAGACTAGCACTCCAGTTGTTCCTTTGATAACATAACATCAGGCCTGTAATCCTCGAAGGGTTAGGCAGAGGTTTACCTAATGGTACGCCCACATCTCGCCAGTTATATTTAATTCCCATTCATTTATTCCTTTGATCCTCACCAAAAAGTATATCTGTCGACAAGCAGATGACCATCGTTTGATCCGCAAGTGTATTTATCGAAATCATCGACACACTTGCTAATCAAATACGATACGTATTCTTTCCAGTACATTACTTAGTATCGTGACCGCGACCTACAATCTCAGGTGATGTTTTAGCATAAAACGTGTCGATTTCACCTTCATTGACCATTGTGTGCACTAAGAAAGAAAAATACTGGGGTATAAAGGGTGTAAATAGACCCTTAACATAAACGAAAGGCACTTGTTCTCCCCGTCACTGCGATCATTTTTTGTTCTAGACCATACCTGGGAACCTTCTAGTTACGGAGATATTGGGGGTCAAAGTTCCAACTTTTTCACAATTTTTTTTTTTAAAATACATGTTTTTAATGTAAGATTTTTACGTTACACACCTCCGCTACCCTCGTACTATTCAATCCATTCATCAGCACAATGCTATGAGTGCTTTCCATCGAGTCCTACCGTAAAACGTGATTTTTCACCCCAAAAAAAAAAGTGGATTCCCAGCAATAATTTTTGCGTAAAGTTACTTAGTTTGATGTACAGAATGCTTGGTTGACGGATATGTAAAGGGTCTGTTTACACCCTGTATAGCCAAAACTGGAAGTTAATCGGAGTTGAAATCTATCTAAGTTTTTGATATGGGTCCTTGCTGTCAAGTCCTATTACTGTGAAATAAACATGAGGACTACTTCCACGTTACTTTACATGATTCTACTGGGTTCAAAATATTTTGGATCAATTTCAGCAGAATTGTCTTGTTTTTTTCGTTGCTTGCTGTCAAAAGTTTTAGACCAAAGATTTGTAGTTAGCGGCTGTTTTACATCATTGAGATATACTGATTATCCTCACTCAAGAAAAGAAATGGGTACCTAAGAGCAGAGCAGAATCCTATTAATAAATTTCTAGAAAAAAAAATTATTCACATTCCCGAATAAACAATAAAATGATCGCATCGCAATAATTATCAGAGATAAATTAAATTAGATCACGCATGTGTCAATAATGTAACAAATGAATAAAGATCATGATGCGAGCCAAAAACTTTGGCCGATTGGCAGACAGAACGAATGACAAGCGAATATCTAAGTGATGAAGATACCGATCAGTTGAACAGTCTGCGATGATAATAATCGTCGATATAATGAAGCTGAAATACTATCGTAATGTCGCTCCTCTACCAAAATAAACAAGGAAATACAAAATGCGTCATTGTGTAGTAGTCATGAATTATGATTATCAATAATTTTAGAGATGATACTGTTTAATTAGATGCCTTATTGTCCTAATTGATTTATCTGATTGTCTATCCTAATAATCAGTTAATCTATTGGTTCAAATAAAATACAATTATGTGATGCATATCTCTTAAAACGTCTATGTACTGTATCCATGTTGGGAAATAAATAAATGATTTGATTTGATATGGTTAAAATATTATGTAGGTGGGTATTAAAACTGAAAGCAAAAGTCAAAGTTGATTTGATTTATTGAGTTTTCTTCAATTTCGTTTACTTGCCAACCACCAAGAATTTGACCAAAAAGTTGACGTCATATTATTCTAATAGACTTTCAATAGAACACGAGTAATACCAGATGCCCTGTATACCGGAATGCGGCGCTGTAGGGGGCTGCGTTCAGTGCGCACCGAGTTATTTTCAGCGCTCGGCACCTAATATGGGCCCGCTGCCCGGTGTTTCAGTAAAAATAGACGCTGGACTCACCCGATACGTCAGCCACCTACATTAGCTAAACTATGGAATTTTTCGAAGTGTTAGAAACAATTAAATGTCGATATAGTAATCCATCAAAGAATTTAGGAAGTTTATGGTAGGAACATTGAATAAAAATATCTTTTAGAGGTTTCAATTAAATTAAAATAATCCCTGGAGTTCAAAACAAATAAAAGCTAATACATTGAAATACCAAAACGTTTAGGAAGCATTTAAAATTCCCGCGTCTAACGATAAACAAATGGGCACAGCTCGGTGGGTAAAACAGTGCTACAAAAACAAAAGATGGCAGTAAGTTAGGTGCGACTACAGCGCCACAGTGGTTCATTAGGCGAGTCAGTCAGTCAACATGGCCGCCGGCGCTGCGCGGCCGGACGGACCGCGGCGAGCGTAGTAATGTCCGCGTCCGCGCCCCACGCCCACGGGCGCACCCCCGTGCGGCGCAGGGGGCACCAACACCACCCGCGCCTGAGGGGCGACCGCGCACCCGCCCCCAGTGCGCCCGCAAACACTGATCCGTCCAAACAAGTGACCTTACAAACAGACGATGTTGTGCCTTGTGTCAATAGTGTTAGTGAATCTCAAGCAGTGACAAGGACGAATAGTGACGATGCACTTTCGAATCAGAATAATATAATCGAGGACTATGCGAATCTTGACGATGAAATTGATTTTGAACCTAGAATAAAAGACCCTGAGTCTCTTGATACCTCGGACGATGAATTTTCGTTCCGAGAAGAGCGAACGGCGGGAGACGGCGCTGAATTTATTACGGCTGTCGCCTCAGATATATCAGATGATGACCCTGAGACGGCAGAACTTGCAAAGCTCAGGTGTACTAGTGAGTGCACGGAGGTTCTGGCAGAGAGGGAGAACAGGCGGAGGCGGAGATGCGCCGATTATCCTGGATTGGCGTTCGGCAGTTCCATATTCTCTTCGGACACTATGATGAAATTTTCAATCATCAAGAATGAGTTGCAGAATATCAAAAACACTGCACTGAAAAGGGTAATGTCCTATGTTATTTAAGCTTCTGTTCGGTTGTGTGAGTGAGGCAGGCGTGGGCCAAATGCGCACAGAACTATTTTTAACAACGTACCGTCGGGAAAGCGTTGAAATCTGCTCCACGAAGCGAGGCAGAGGCAGCACATCTCGCGCGTGGCGATCAGCTGAGCTACTGACATTCCATTTGACATGTTTACCCGGACGATTACACATGACGCCGCTAGATGTCGTTGCTGTCGATAGCCGCACGTGGTTTTTATCTGACAGCCCTTGCCCTTATTTTCGAAACAAATTCAATTTTTTATCGAGTTTATGGCCTCTAGCATTTTTTTTTCTGGCCTGCCAATGTGAAGATAACTCAACTGCTTCATGTTATGATTACGATTAGTCAGATATTACGTGAATTATAATTTTAATATTGGACTACTTTTACAATAAATCTAACTAGAATCGCTAGACGATAAGCTTGAGTGTAGTTCGCTACAAAATAATAGCGAAAAATAATTTTAGGACGACGACGACAGAATCATCGTTATTATTTTTATCTGTTCCCATTAAGAAGAAGATAGGTACAGTCAATTAGTTAATAGACTAGTAAGTGTTTACTAAATTAAAGTATAGTTAGCACGTATCTACATTCCGCATTACATTCTATTCTTTACAACTTTCTAAATTATTCATGAACACTACGTTGCGATGGGCAATCGTATTTACAAGGCGTAAAATTCCGAATTGTTATTGGAATATACTTATTGAGTCAATGTTTTACACAAACGGATATGAAATTGTCTGAAGCCTAAGACTATCTATCAATCAATTAACCTTTGCAACAAATTACCAATAAATTATAATTGGATATCATGTTAGAATACTTCTATAATGATAAGATTCATGCAGAAAACCCGTGCATATTAATGCCATGATAGGATGGAAAGAAATAGATCGTCAGTATATTTTGCAAGTACTTATAAAGACTCAGTCAAGCCTGAAACACCAACACTATTGTATGGAAAAGAAATCTTGATTTAAATAATACAAGTCTGTAATTCTGCACAACCGATTACCACAATGAATATTCCAATGAATGTTGAGTACAAACGAAAATGAAAATAGAAAGTAAGCAGACTCAAACTGAGACGAAAAACACTTGAAACGCTACATAAACATTAGCAATTACTGCCATTTTTAACGAATAGACACACGTCTGTTATTTAACTACGCTTTTTTGTGATACAACTGACTTGGTAACACATTAACTACGAACAATTTGTAATTGTACTGTATTGCTTGTGGAATCATATAATATGTACATTTACACCTAAATTGAGCACTTTATAAAAGTCAAGAAATTACATCGCTAACAATAGCTGCAAAGTGAATTGTTATTTTCATGCAATGAAAGAACATCAGCTACCTACATATTCCGTAATATAGGTACTTTGAATTCAACGATGATTTCATAAATTACGATGCCCTAAAATCCAACATCTTCATAAGTTTTTATCCATTTTTCTTATTGTCCATTGACCATACTTTTTCCTTAGGATGAGCTGTCGCTACATAGTTTATTTGAAAAAGTATTGTCTCTTAACTTAAATCTCGAGTTCGTTCAATGGAACCCTAAAAAGTATATATTCGTGTTCAATGCGCATTTGGCCAATTCTCCTTACCAATATCGTTGTGTGTTTACTCTAGCCTGAAATGGAGATTCATATCCGATATTGATACTCATATCCCGTAATGCTCAAAACAGCGGTATGTTTGACCAAACCAAATATATCAATAAATTGAATAATAGTCTAAACTTCTCGCTTAGACTATTATCTGTAGATGTACTTTCACCCGGCAAGTTTCGTCTGCAAATCCTTCTTATGGTACCTAGTTGTTCACTAAAGTTTTAAAGAAAAACGTAGAAACTGAGGTCTTCAAAGTAGGATTTTATCTAAGGTTACGCAACACTTCTACTTTTAAGGCTGTAATTGTATACTAGGGGTGACCCAGTGACTATCAGCACTTACTATTCTCAAGTATTGCTCAAATGGTTCTGTATCAAGAGATACGGGCAGAAGGAAGTCATGGGGACATAATCTTGATCGATGAGAGTAGAACAAGTCATAGTTTTGAAAATGTAGTTTGCCAAGACTTTCAATGTGTTACTAATTGAATGAAAATAACAAACAACATTCTATTAATAATTTATTAAAGGCGTTTCGGTCATTGTGTTTTCGCCTACTTTAATGATTTGACAATTATTGCGCTTTCTGCCAAATTTTATGATTTAGCATGTTCTGTTGCATTGTGCCAAAACAACCACAAAGATTGTTGGAATTCACAGAAATTTTATGTTTAGCTCGAGGTTTTCATGTGATCTCATTTGCACTTTTGGGTTCGTTCAACATTCCGAAAGTATCCATTTGTCGTATAACTTCATAAAAACCTCAGTCATTTGTAAAATGTCGGGATTTATGTAATTCAATTAATGGTACGTGGCGTAATCTCTCAATAGTCGACATACGTTCATGTACGTCACACAGCTATTCAGAGTGACTGAGTGGCTATGTATCATAACAGGAGTATGTAATTACATTGCGTTCGATCGTATGGCCATGTCCATGTACGTACGCTATAGCCTTCAGGTACTTCAATAAGTTATTACTGACCATATGGCAGTGACAGACGGATGACCAACTTTCTACCAAGTATAAATATGGAAGCATCTCAAATTGGGGGAAAGAAGCCTTGACTTTAAAATGAAGAATCACAATCAGCTGAAGAAGTGTTGATTAACACTGATATAGCGAAACCTTTAAAAAGTTTACCAAGAATGGCTAATGATGTCATTTCTCTAGAATTTCCTCAAAGATTTTTTGTAGAATAAGAATTGGTTGGTGTGACCATTTTTTATCACATCTAAATCGGAGTTGTTGAGCTCGAGATTATTTCGATGTTCAGTAAAAAAAAGACAGATTCCACTGAGTACAAGATACCGTATACCGTGTAGCTGAAACTGGCAAGGTCAATAAAATTAGTGCACATATTTTGCGCTTGTTCTCTGATGTAAAATGAGTCACCTTTGCAGAGGTTATTGCTCAGTTAATGTCGCATAAAATTAAAATAACAATCGCGTATTAGAATCATCTATTCATATCCATTGTATTCAAAAAGCATAACGACTGATAAGTACGAAATGTCGGTCGGTTATTGCTTCTGCAAGAAGTAGATCTGAGAGACAGAAAAATTACGCCTCCACACTAGGGATCGAAAAAGTTAAAATACTGCAAAAAAAACCATCTACCATCATCATTGAATTCGACCGTGTTTATTACCTGAATTTCACTTTAGTTATCATTGGCCTCGTGGGAGTACAGTTTAGCTGCTTTACCGACTGATTTTTTGTTGCAATCGCTCGGTTACTTAACGGAATTTAAAACAGGCACATACTTTCCAAATGACGTCACTTAATTTCGGCAGTCTTGTGTAAATTGCTGTTCGCTCGTCTGTTCTATCATTGGCTGCAGACAACTTCCTTTAGTTGCGAATATCAAACTAGATGGCGCTGTTTATTACATTTCAATCCGAGTTAAATCGTAGATTATAGTTTAAATCATTTTATTTATTAATAGGAATTAGATTCCTCATATTTTTATCCTTTCCTCTATCTATTTCGAAATGACCGAGTTCATCCTATTCATGGTAGTCTTCGTATTTCCCATGATTCGATTACAAAAGCGGTAATAGCCCTCCACTACATCTAACAAATTCCACTTCCGTAGTGTTTATTGTAAAAGGTCAGTCTACCGTTTCGCCCATCCCACATTTTTGGGTTTTCTTCCCAAACACCGCTTGTGACCCTACGGATGTAGTTTCCGACGAATTCAAACAGGTGGAGCTAGTTGCCCTGCAGGCAGTACGGTCGATTGTGCTTATCGCGATCGTCGTGTCCGGGTGACGTTTCTGTCCATGTTTCGCTGTCAAAGTCATTTTGAGAATGTCTAATTGAGTGAAATATTAGTTGCTATAATTCCAATTAATTTCTCGTGATCGTTTACTGATTATTTAGTCAGTGGTATAATTTAGAAACGCAGCTAATTAGCGCATTTCCGATAAAGTTGCAGCGTCTAGGTTCGGTGGCGGCCATTTTATTCGCCGGCTGTGTTCATTCGTGCCGTGCCCATCTCGACGATACGGGGCAATAACGAGCGGGGCCAGTCAGTTGGCATTTTCGCGAGTAGAGCGGAGGTGTTTCTAGTTTTTAGCATTTAAGCATTCCATTTAAACATAAAAGTGCATAAAAATGACCACAAACATGCAGCAAGGAACGATTCTGGACGTTCTGAAAAGAAAAATGCGTCAGACGAAAGAAGAAATGGAGAAATATAAGGACGAGTGCGAGGAGTATCACAAACGTTTACAAGTGGAAATAATGCGGAGAGAAGAAGTAAGAAAACGTGTTTTTAGTTTGTGATGTGAATTTTGTGAAATGTTGGTTCCTATGTGTACCTGTGTTGAGTTCATATTGGGTCATAATATGAGAGTTATCAGTCTTGTACTATCTACCTATAGTGAGTAATGTCCGGCCATACTTAGGTGTGCAAGCAACGTACGCATATTGACCTCTCTTTCGGATTCATCTCAGCTTAATCTCTCAGAAAGAGAAGGCGAATAATTATTCTTTTCGTTGAACACGATTCCTTTCGTCGATTTTAGTGTAGTTCCCAAAAAGTGTTGCTTCTCAGATCTATGCAGGGACGTGAAGGTTTTCTTGAAATGTGTCTTTACATAATTTTATTGGTGCTTGGTTAAGCGCCGGTTTCTGTTACACGTAACAGGTTTCGTTGCATTGGAGGTCGTATACCGGTCTTTTGTGGCACATGTAGAGCGAGCCGGCTGGATTCGTGAAGCTTAACACCCTTTAGTACATTCCTGTTGTTCGGACGTCCTCGAAGGACCGCGGGCGCCGTGAAGGCGTGTCCGAATTGTTCGCCGTTATCGTTGTATGACGTAACTCCACAAGCCAGTAATGCTCCTATAGATCTTAAACACCTGCAAATAGAAAAGATTTGACAATTGAACATTTTAGTCCTCATTCAATCCTAAATAAGTGATGACACGCTTGTTAACGCTCCTCGATGAGTGGCCCATAATCTATGCTAGGCTATGTTAGTGATATCTCGTAGAACATTACATGTCTTATCGTCTTAAGTGTATCAAAACGATGATAAGGAAATGTTAAATTGAGATAGCGTGAAAGAGTAATTACTAATCGAGGAAAAAAAGCGGACATTATAAATAATGTTTTTTCTAAAGCGTTGTAAATGGAAAACGTTTAGTCAAAGTAGGTACGAGATGGACAATTTTAGTGACACGACGTGGGCGTGTACTAACATTGAGAGCTGACGCTGTTTAAACATTGATTGTTGAGGTCAATATAAAATGCTGCTCATAGGAAACAGTTGGAGGAAATAAAACTGTTTCTAAATAAACAAAGAATACAGCAAACCTCCTGATAAAAACATAACAATCCTAATAAGGAAATTGAAACAGTCAAAACTTTATGATACAAGTTCATCATTTTGTACTTAGTCAGAGTGAAGTGTTAAACAGTTATCAAATTAGAACTCATTAAGTTCCAAAAGGCATTGAAATACTCACTACAAGACCACCTTGTACTAAATCTTACTGATTTTGAGAATGTAACAAACAATATAAAAACGAAAAATGTGTGATGCCAGATAAGTGCAACAGGAACTAACAACGATAATGAATTCGTTCCATTGCACCCAACATGGCATCCGAAATTAGGGGCCCTTCGCGTGACGGTGTTGTGTTACAATTTATTGAGCTTGCAAGGGCTAGTCTTTTGTGTTCGACGTTCAATAGACACAATGCCACCGCCCTAACCGATCCCACAAAATTTAAACAATGTTATTAGACTATCGGTGAAAGTAAACCGTGAAGAGATAATATGTGTTTGTGCACCTGTAGAGTTCAAAGTCCATAAGCACCCAGTAATTGATTAAGTACACGAAAATGATGTCCAACGCTCTCCGAATTCCATTGATCAAAAGGTAAAGGTCGACGAACTTTCCATAAGAGGCTTAACTCATCAATTTTAAAATAGACTCAAATAAACGTCAATTTGAATTATACTCGAAGTTCAAGGTGAGCCTTGGCTACTGATCTCTAAAACAGAGCCTCGAGTCAACGACTAGACACCTATTTATCTAGTGTTCTTAAAACAAAAAATATGTATCGAACTTTATACTTTTCTTGTCGACTGATTCGCTAGAAATGGAAGTCTTTTTTATAAAGATACACTTGATGACTTCGTTAATTGCAGTTAATATCGCGTGCGAAGAAAAGTATTAGAATAAAACTGATTTAGTTGGCTAGTCCCGTCACGACTATTATTAGCATCCACGCACTGATGACGACACAGGATAAAAGGAGGAGAAACTGGGACTCGTGTGTGCTTCCTCGCGGCAAGGACGCGTGATGTCATCAGCATGCAGTGGCTGAATATAAATAAAGTAACGCAAAATGTTCCTATGTCTTATGGTTTATTCCTGACACGTATAGTGTTCCAACGTTAAACAATGTCTATTGTACATTGACATTCTTACGACCAAAAGTACCTGTGTAGCGGTCGCCAACTTTGGAACCAAAAATTCCAGTATATTCAACCTGGCTGCGTTGCTTGCACAAGCTTGGAATATGCCTACATTTACTTTTTTCGATATTCCTGCAGTCCCTTATTCAATTATAATATACTCGTTATTTTGTATTTTAGAATTATTTTTGGTATTCCAACGTTGCACTGATTATTCCAATATAAGCTAATCCAGTTCCGGATTAATTCTACGTCAAACGTAATAAGCCGACATTTCAGTTACATAAGAATCCGTAGAATAACGAGCATCACTATAAATAGCAGTGAGCATAGGTTTACTGAGATTTGTAACCTTATCTGAATTGCTAAGTTAAGCGTTGAAAATTCTTGGAATTTGGGAGACCCACGGCTTCGCTGCAAATGTTTATTGGATCCAAAAGAGCAGAAGTACCTTTAAGGTTAAACCTTACCTTGACCGTTATTTTAAAGTTGCCATGTGCGTACACTGTTTCCATATACAAAATGTACTTTATTTTAAGCATTTCGACACCATTGGACTCCAACATAGGCTTCAGGATAAGATGTACTTATTTACAAAGATTAAAATGAGTTTTAACAAACTAATCTTAGTACTATTTACAAGGTACCTTCGACAACTTCTAACCATCTTTCTCCTTAATCCAGGCCGAATCTGAAGTGGCTGCCCTCAACCGACGCATCCAACTGCTGGAGGAGGACCTCGAGAGGTCCGAGGAGCGTCTCGCAACAGCCACCGCCAAGCTTTCAGAGGCCAGCCAGGCCGCCGATGAGTCGGAACGGTGAGTCCGCACCGTAACAGACGACCACTTAGCTTAATGGAGGATATAGGATATTACGCTCACTCCATATGAGCATACAAGTCCATAAACAAACAAATATAATGCTAGGTTCGAATCCTAGAGTTTCACTAGCCACGATATTTGTAGTTTTATAGCAATTACAAGTAGAAGATGGGTTTTATATTAAAAGTCACTGATCGTAAAGAGTTCAATCTTCTTTTGAGATTACATGAATTTGAAGAGACCATTTTGAATGATCTAAGGAAAAGTATCGGAATTACATACAATCTCATACAAATCTAAACGTTATCTTGTGTCGCGTAAGGTTCTGATAAATTCTTGTGTGGAGGATTTAACTATTCGTCCGTAGTAACACAAGACGACATTGAACCCACATACATACATACCAACCTATTGAGTGGCTTCTTCAAATTCAAAGCTAAATTGGATTACCAATAGAGTATTGAGTTCTATTTTTATATATTGTTGTAAATATTTATCCTTTTAAATAACTGTGTGCATGATTGTTTCTATTGTTTTTATTTTTATGCCCATAACCACCATATTCTTGATTATTACAACTGTTTCCACGATTTCTGTCTTTCCTAATCTGTTTTCTGTTTAAATCCATGATCCTGTTTTCGAAATAATTTTGGAAGTCGTTTATTTGCCACTGAAAATAAATGATTTTCAAAACGGTTTATTTAAGTCAAAATAGCCACATACCACATAACGAGTGTTTTATCGATGTTATAACACGCATGTGTTTGACCCCGCACTAACCAGAATACGGAAGGCGTTGGAGAATCGAACCAATATGGAGGACGACCGCGTCGCCATCTTGGAGGCACAGCTGTCGCAGGCCAAGCTCATCGCCGAAGAGTCCGACAAGAAATACGAAGAGGTGAATGCTTGTCCAACGTCCAAATCGTTATAGAAACCGCCAATCAAAGTTCCTTCAAATTTTCTCATTCCATTACGGTATTTCAGTAAAGTCACAATATAAATACACCACGCGTAACTACGATGGAATGTGAAACTGAAAAAGAAACTTCTGTTGGCATCAGTGACGTGTTATTACGAGCATTGTCCCCCGTACCACCGAAATTAGCATATTTTAGCACCGTAGTCGTGCCGTGACAATTAAGTTAAAAGTCGTCAGTGGAGAGGGGGATGTGTTCCATATTCAAATTACTATGACACCACGACTTCTGAGCCGTTAAATGTTAGGTTCCATTAAAAAGATAGCAGTGGTTTTCAAGTTAATCTGTAACATCATTAATCGCTGTCGAAAGGCAAAATGAATACGAAATTGATTTATAATAAACCTCGGTGAATAAATTGTCGAGTTTTGGTGTCAAGCGATAAGAATATTAGTAATAACACAAACTGCATTAGATTTATGGCATTCTAAAACTTGATAATCTAGTTTTGAATTTGAAATTATTATAAGCGCAATACATTCACATTAGTGACATAAGAGAGACCTAGATTATTTGGTTTTAAATGTTAATATTCCGAATATTGCAGAAAGCGACGTTGCTATAAATTCTAATAAGAATTTCATTCATTTTATAGAAACTAGACAAAAAGGACAAGCTAGTACGTAATATTCGGAATGCTCAAAATTACGTTAAGCAAATTAAAATCCTGCCACGGGTTTTTATTTGCCACTTAATATTGAAACGGGCAATAAACCAAACATCGCACACACACGGCGATGAACTCACTATTGCTCGGTTCACTTTATATTTCAGCTGTCCGGTTCCAGGTTGTTTGTCGCTTTATATGTTCCTCTCTAGCGTGTTCGTTTCTTGCATGTCTTCTAACAAATGGGTTACCCTTGACTACGCCCCCACCTACAGATAGCACTCGATCATTTACTAAAGTTGTGTTTCGTGGTCCAGCGCCCGTAAGGTCCTCGAGAACAGGTCGTTGGCCGATGAGGAGCGCATGGACGCCCTGGAGAACCAACTCAAGGAAGCCAGGTTCCTCGCCGAGGAAGCCGACAAGAAATACGATGAGGTCTTTATATGGGAGTTTAGATGTCGTTTGGTTTGGCTTGTCTTGCTTGCAATACGCATGTAATGAATATTTCATAAAGATGCCATCTGTTGCATCGTCTTGAATACTCACATCGCTATCTTTCCATATTTGGTCAATGTGTTTCAGTGTTTACAGAAAGGCTGCTGAGTTCATTTGAACGAGTCGCATTTCCAGTGTTGAATTTGTTTCCCTACTTACTGACATTGTTTTCTCCTTCAAAATAACTCCATTGATGTTTTTCAACATCCCCAAAGTGTACCTTTTGTAAAATTCAAAATCTTCCCTACTAAACATTGAGGTGTGAATTTCGAAGTGATATTAACCAAACCCCGCAAATTAACTCGTGTGAGCTTGATTTCGAGTTCGTTACGTCATTGAGCAAATAGTCACGAAATAAAGAGCGATGATTCTCGAAAGCGACGTATTATCGCATCACGATTAGATACTGCTATCCATCTACGACGTGTTTTCTTTGAAGAAGTAGTCACCGAGCTTCGATGCCAGATGGTGAGCAGAGCTATAATACGTCCTAATTCCCCTGACATATGACCCTGCGTGGTGAAGTGAAGGCAGTCGTAAAAGTCAGCATCCCAAGAAGGAATCGTATCGCGCCTGATCTTGCTCCGTTCGCCTTATATGGTGGACTAGCCTCCTTCGTCGCACATGTTGTTACATAAGCATTACTTCCATATATGTAGGGTGTACTTGCTCAAGACTACGCCGTGACAAACATTAAACCTTAACGAATGACATACATGTTTGTTGGTGTCAATAAAGTTGTGATTACTGGTTGTATAACGTAGTGTGGTATCTCCAGGTTGCTCGTAAGCTGGCCATGGTTGAGGCTGACTTGGAGCGCGCGGAGGAGCGTGCTGAGTCCGGCGAATCGTAGGTTTCCAATCCAAAGCGCTAACGGCTGCCGCGTTGCGAAGCTGACTTACGCCGAAATAAGAATGACACGAAGTAGTTTTCCTTGCGCGTCTCAGTCGACATTGTTATTTCGGCGTGTCACGCGATACTGGTCGTTAGCGCGGTGGTCCCGACGCGTTGTTTTGCAAGTTTTCGCCTCCGTTCTGCATGGTTGTTCATTTGCATTCTTAACATTCTGCACAGTAACCCGATTTACCTCCATAGGTATTTCTAACATCGGCTCTCACTGTTATTCTTATTGCATGCCCCATTCTAGGTCGCGTTCCAGACGGAAGCTGCTCAACAGGACATTTAATTAATTTGCATTGTCATGACATTAATACGGTGCTGCCGGCTCACGCTGTTGATTGAACCGACAGCACTGCTTAATTATAAGGACACGGTGCAGATCAGTGACCCTCGACGTCGCACTCGAGCGTCGCTGCTCTCTATCAGACTAAAACAAGGGTTGCCCCATTTCATGGATATTTCTTATTTATGCAAATGTTAACTATCATGTCCATGTGTCGACTAAACTTCTGTCTTCAGTGTGTGTATAAATCTTAAACGTGGCTATAGGTTAGGATGTCAGGAAATATGTGTGGTATAGGGCAATTTTCGTTTTCAGATATGCACCGCATTACACCAGAATTACTGGCCGTATGCGTGCCGCACATATGCAAGCGCACACATCACCTAACGAATACGATAATGCACTAGATAGCACTTAGATAATTAATAATGTTTTATTGAAAAAAGTAATTTTTAGAACTAAATGTTTTGGGACAACCCTCGTTTATTTTTTAATTATGTGAGTTCTGACACCGCTCTCGACTCCCCCATGCTTTGTGTGATCCTTTCTGACTTTGTTGTTTGTGTTTTTGCTCAAGTACCACTGCTTTGCTTTTAGTTCTAGCAGGACATCACCAGGATATTCATTTCTGCACTTAACTTACAAATGTCTGCACTTGATAAATACGTGCACCTGCTACGGACGAAAGTCCATTAACATAAAGTAAGAGACTCGAAAGTGCTCAGTAATCAGTAAACACTGGTAGTAAGGATTCATTTTCTCGAGTACTTTCTACTGTCATTTAGTAATTTGTTGTAAGCCAGTAATATCTGGTGTCTTTAAAAAACATGTAGCTTGAACATGAAACAAAATCATGTGTGCACTTCACCTGCATTTTAACACAAACGTTTTCGCAAAGTTGGACACTTGTACGTAGTGCTGCACTGCCAAGCGCGTCGAGAGCGGTGCCCGGCTCGGTAGAGTAGTGTTGTGTGTGTGTGCGTTGGCGTGTACTAACGCTCGGCTGGTAGGTGGCGCGCAAACTTGTGCTGATGGAGCAGGACCTCGAGCGGGCCGAGGAGCGCGCTGAGCAGAGTGACTGGTGAGTAGTGCTTGAAGACTGGCGGAGACCAGACCACGTGACCGCTGTTAACTACCATGCGTGTATTTTGCTCTAGATTGCAATACCAATCAATGTGAATTTTAAATAGACGATTGGAAATAAAAAAGATGAAGCTAAGGTCCAGCCACAAGGCATAATAACTGTGAAAAGACTGTAGTTGTCCATTTCAAAGCATATATCTCTATGGAGAAGAATGGACAAAAACTCCATGTAACTTAACAGATTTTTAAGATCATTAACGGTTGCTTATAACAAATAAGTGTAGAGATAACAATTTGGAGCCGACTACACGTGTAGTTGAACACACTAAAGAAACGGAACACGTTGTCGACTCTCCAGCTACTGTCTTACTCTTGTTCATGATCGATGATGGTGGAGTTAATGATTCTAAAGTAATTGGAAATATACAAAAACTATACGTTTTAGACCCTCCAAATTTTGGGTTTCATAGAACAAGGTAAGGCTGTCGTTGGCAGATTAAGAACTGTAGACATCCACAGGAGACCTGTAGATGTCGATAGTTCTACACGATATTGTTGAATTCATTAATGAATTTGACGAAAACATCGATGCACGAGATCATGCTATAGTAACAGTACGAGTCAGTGAAAACGAGAAAGTCTTAGCTGTATGTGAAGTAATTAAATTGCAAATTAAGCTCTTATCTGTATGCGTTTGAATTTTCACTGATACATGCTGATAAATTGTATAGAATATATCGTTAGTTGCTGAGGCGATGATAATTGTATCGCGCGCTACTCAAGGCTTGCCCACTTCAGATTTGTGATTAAAAGTTGGGTACACCTAAATTCATAGTCTTTGCAACATTGCATGATCGTGTTGTTTGATAGCTGCTTGAGTTTCTTATCATTACTGTTGTGATGACTAATAATCCATTTATAGAAAATTAAGCAACTACCCAAATAGCAAAGTTCATTTAATTTACTAACCTTAATCAGCATGCTTATTTTTTTTTGTTTATCACACTTTTAAATAGATGTAAGACGACACGTTTTAAATTGTCAAATATGTCGGTCAGTGATCAAGTGGCCGGTAGTTAATTGATATTGATTAGAAGCTGTTAAAATTCCAAGTTAAATAGAGCAAATAGTCAAAAATAATTACTGTATTTATCTTGTCGAAATATTTAATGTGCGTTTGAAAAAAAAACTGCATTGCAATTTGCCAAATTAGAGAATTGCAAAATCTTGTTGTAGAAAGTTCAATAGTAATGATTTATTTGGCTTTTTTAGTACAGTAGAAGTTGATTGTTTCACTTTCTGTTCCCCAGCAAAATCGTCGAGCTTGAGGAGGAGCTCCGTGTCGTTGGTAACAACCTGAAGTCCCTGGAAGTCTCCGAGGAGAAGGTATATTTCTGTGATTTTATACTTTTAAACTTATTTATGCTAGAAAAATGAAGCTAGGAATCCAATCCAAGGGATGATATCGAAATTCCTAAAAATCAAGAAATATGTGACTATTTTAATGATGATATTAATAGTAATGGATGAAATACTCCGAATGATGCACCAACCTTTGAATCCATAACGTATCGCAGTAAGTTCCCTACGTAGTCTCGAATTTCATTGAATAAATAAGGCTAGGACCAAGCAGTTGAACTTCAAGTAACGCTAATTGTATGTATGATGCAAATGAACTCGTGTATGAAGTGTGTGCCTGTGATTGTTGTACCCGACATAATGTACGCCAAGAGTAACCTAGTGACATTCTATACAGGCCAACCAACGCGAAGAGGAGTACAAAAATCAGATCAAAACCCTCACCACCCGCCTAAAGGAGGTGTGATATCGAACGAGATCTGTTCATATAGCGAGTGTTTATGTTAGCTTGCCTAACTGCATTCTGCTGCACACCTAGTCTGGTCTCTGTCTGATTTACCATTTAATGTACCAGTCTTCCGACTTTGGTGATGGTAAATAGGATTTAGAGAGTAGTACGTCCGTAATAACTCGTGTTCAGTTTTGATCCATACTGATACTTCCCTCTTGTTTGTTGTTTGAATGTTTTCTTTCTTTAACAGTTATGTCGCTGTAATATAGTTTTAGCGTATTTTAAATCCGTTTATTTTTACTTTAGTATCGTGCAGCGTTGTTTGTAGCAACTGCAACTCTGCGCGATGCAGCATGACTCAGTTTTTGTTGTTTTTTTCGTTAACAAATAATACTCGCAGGCTACGCAAAGAGAAGAGACATACGAGGGTCAAGTAAAAGTGCTGGACGCTCAACTCAAAGAGGTAAAAGGATGGCCGGACCGGAGGGTTTACGTAGATAGACGGTTTCGGTTGTAGTTTCGTTTCATGTTCATTGCCATTCAGTGTTTTGGGATAGTACGAGTACGTTGGGCCGTGGGCTGCAAAAATGGCAACTTAATCATAAAATATATTCATCCAAACGTTTCATTTTTCTTCAGAATCATGTCAAGTTGTTAAGTTGTCATTTGTTGTGTTCATGATTCAGCTTCGTAAAGGCTACGTTCGTTGGTGTAGGTCCTAGTGTCGAGTGGCTGATGGCGGTTGGTGCTTCATCTATGTATCTATGTACAAGGCTCTCTCCTATATCTGTACCTACCTGTGTATTAATTACTTCTATATTAGCTGTAAGAACTATGCCTGTGTTGTGATTGTACGCTTTATTAGTTTGGGGTTCTGTACTTGTATGTGATGGGAATACTTTTGCTAATTTTATCCTTGCTTTATTTTAGTCCGTTTCTTTGAGAAACGCTTCATTATTTAGGTTCTTAGAAAACTTCGATATTACACAGGATATCATGGGACTTCTTTCTCCTGTAGTTACATTTTCAATTAATTAGTAATTCTGATGCACATTGTTAATGCATCGTTTTTCCCGGTATTACAAAGATTTCCGTTGACAAAAAAAGCTACTTCTACACCGGTTTCCAAGAATTTTTAACCAGTTTCACCAGCTGAAGAAGAACACATATTTCCGGGGATTAACAAAGCCATACCTCGCCTTCAATTCCACAATAATCAGGCATGATATGGATTCTACCATTGCATTGATTTCGGGTAAAGAGTACAGTCACAACATTGCAGCGGCATGTCGGAGGCTTGCCGTTAGTAATCCGTCCTGTGTGGCTAGGCGATGGCGACTCGCGACCACGTTGAAGATAAGATACACAGCCTCTCGCAGAAACTCTCGCAAGTAAGTTGTGCTCGATACAGGGGGTTCTGGTCGTCCTAACAATAAACTAGAGGAAAATAAATTAGGGAAAAAAAAAAATTGGAAAAAAAAGACTAATCAAAATTGGGAAAAGAGTAATAAAATAATACTTTGGAAAAAGAAAGCAAAAAAAACAAGGAAAGATGCAACCAAACAAGAATTTTGTAAAGAAAATGCAAAAATAATTAGGGAAAGAACAAATAAAAAAGAGTTTTGTGCAGGAAAAGTAATTAAATAATTTAGGGAAATTAATAAAAAAAAAGATTTTTGGAAATAAAAGCAGACAAAATAACTTAAATGCCAATGACACATAACATGGACATGAGTTATATTTTCAATAAAGGTGATTGTATTAAAATTACTCATATATGTAAAGGACAATTTTATCAATTCAGATTAATATTAGTCATGATTCTGTTATTTGCTATTTATACACATATAATAAGTACTAGGTATTTCCAATTCTAAATATGCACTTGAAAATAAAAATTCTATATACAATTTCTATGGACGACTAGAGCACCTTGTTGGTAATGTGTTTTATATATATTTTCACGATCATTTATTTTCTATACTTTGGGTAAAATGGTATTTTGGTATCTAGTGTTGTAGTTTCACCACTCAGCACATAGCCGCTTTCGGTAAAGGTAAAATGCATGGTGATTGTGAGGCTTTAATTGTTCATAACATAGGAGTTGTTTTTTTTTACTACTAAATTTTTGTTAAAATATTTTTTCCATTTTTGTTAATAATATATAAAATTTAAAAAAAAAAATGAAAATAACCAAAAAGTAAAGTCATTGCATGCCTAATTGTGTAGAAAACAGTCTATTTTCTGATGATTTGAAATATTTTACATACATGGAGTAATGTTGTGAAATAATGTTGAAACATTCCAAAATGATATTCATTTTTAAAGATAACGATTGTTTTATTAATCTTCAATTAAATATTGAAAAAAAAAAAAACAGAAAATAGGCTGTTTACTTCAAGATCAGAAGTTAAAATAGGCATAAAATGATTTCAGGCTGAGGCGCGCGCTGAATTCGCTGAGCGCTCCGTGCAGAAACTCCAGAAGGAGGTCGACAGGCTTGAAGGTAATCTATCATTTCGTATATTTACAAAAATATACCATATGATATTATATTTGTCCAAAGAGACACTTTATCTAAGTAATATGAGAAACAATTGTAGCCAAATTTTATTCAGTGTTTTTTAGAGCAAGACACAAAGTCAAAATTATCTGTTTAATTACATTTATTGATGCTAGTTTTCCAAGTTTTCAAGGGTCTCCAGATATATTACAGAATATACAACGTACAGCAGTTTGGTTAAGTTTTAAATTAAAATATTTCACAAGTCAAGTTTAAATAACATGTTTGAAAATAACAATGCTTTGGACATTACGCACTTAAACGTTGCCATCTCAGCCGTCATTAGATCAGGCTTAACGAGTTATGATGCTGTACAATAGATTTGAAAGCTTTTTTTTCTGTCATTTCTGCTACAATCTCAAGCTTATTTTTATCTTAATTTCATAGTAACAGTGTTAGAGTTTTATTTTTTTACTGTGCATAGAATTGTTTTTGGTAAATTCACAAACAATACACCAAAATGTTAAGAAATTACTTTTTAAAAAGTTCTTTCGCCTCACTATTTGGTGCTTGTGGCTCAAATTCAATTCTGTGCAATATTTTGTTGTTAGCATGACTTTTAAGTGTCTCCTACTAGACTGCTCGATCCTTTAATGTGTTTTTTTTTTCTGTAATTTTGGCATGGTTTTATATTGATGTTGTTTTTTGCCTGTGCTGTTTGGTTCAAATGTCAAAATCGAATTTTGTCATAAAAAAGCGTAGTTATCACCTGTCACTTACTCCACTTTTCTGAATAGTCAGTCAAGTATCTGATTTTCATTCAATGACAAATCTCACGGAAGTAGTGTCGATTTGTTGATGGATCCAGCAAATCAAATTACTTGACAAGTGATTTGACTAAAGGGAAACATTCTTCAGAAACTTGGGTAAATGTTGTGTCCGATGATTGAACGTTTGGACCAAACAGTTGTTTGTTGTGTGTCCTACTGACCGTGGCCACGTCGCCCTTGCAGACGATCTGGTGTCCGAGCGCGAAAAGAGCAAACTCCTGCAGGAGGAGATGGAGGCCACGCTGCACGACATACAGAACATGTGAACACTCCCGCACGCGCCCATTCCGCTCACTCCCGTCACTTCACTAGCTTACTCGCACTGACAGTTACACAACACTGACTTCTGTCACTATAGAGTTGCCACCGCGAAAATAAAAAGGCACCAAAATTAAAGCAGTGCAGTGACCTAGAACAAAAGAAGTTTTATTTAATTGACACATTTTCAAACTTCTTTTAATTTCAAGACTACGCAAAGTGAGCCGAGCGGGCGCTTAGATGTTATTAGTTATAGAGTAATTGCCAGCCGCTTCTTAATGTAACTTCAAATCGAGTGTTTGCTACGAAAGCACTGCCATGTGCAATTTTTTTTATTTCATCCACAAATTACTAATATTTATGTCCGTATAGTTGAAACGTGTAATTTGTTTTTATAGTCATTACTTTACGAGCGTGCCTGTTATGTCAATGATCGATATTTATATGACGTATGAAGTCGCTTCTATAGCACTCTAGTGTAAGGTATAAAAAATGATAGTATCGACATTCCAAAAGGGGTCCAAAAATGTTATGCATTTTACACTCAATTTAAAAAAGACATTATTTGCATTATTTATAAAGAAATGCACATAGTTTTTGTACAATATTTAAATTGTCTATGTATTTGTAGAACAAATTAGTCGCTGTATTCCGTTTCGATAATTAAATATTTCACTCGAGGGGATAGTGCATACAATACGTCGTATGCTATATTTTTCATATGCACTGTTTGCAATTTATTATGAACTTAATTTACTTAATGTTAGTGAAGAGATTAGATATTTTTATTCAAGAGTGACGGTAATACAATAAATAATGATATTTATAGGAATATTCTTGCTAAATTGGAAATAATTGATATTCTATTATGTTTGAAGGATGATTTTCTCGTGTCATAATTGAGTTTGTTGTTATTTATTTAAATTAATCGATGAATAAATGGCGACTATTCCAAGTTGTAATGTTCGCGCGTTTTCGCTCGCGCTGGCAACACCGCGCGGATGCATGCTCACGCGTTTGACGTGTGACGTGCACGCTTGCGGTACATACGTCCGTACGAACGATACAGTAACGTAGGGAGTCCGTCTTATTAATATTATCGATTAATGAATTGATAGATAAGTTCGTGAAAAATAATTTAATGATTTTTAAGAGTATTCTAATAAAAGTGTTTATGAATATATATTATTATTTTTAACCCGTTGTATTTTTTTACTAACTCGTGTGTTACCCTGTGGTTTCCCTTCGACTAACGCCCCGACGACGATTCTATCAGCTATAACGTCGATCATTAATGTATTATAAAGTCATCTTCATCATCATTGAAATTTAATCCGGTATCACTGCGGGAAGTTCGGGGCGAACCAAAATTATTCGCACAAAAACGAAGAAATGCTCGGTGGCGAGCGGGCTCATGAGTCACGAAGCATTGTACATTACCATGTCCGCGGCACGGGGCATGAGAGGAGCCTGCGACCTGCACGTCCCCGTAGAGTAGCGCCGTGCTAACGAACGCATGCGAACACACTGCTCTCACGCGCCGCCTGATGCAGATGACCTCATCAACGAGATCGAGCGGTACAACGATATCGGCGACGACATCGACGACTCCTTCGTGGAGCTCATCCCCGGCGTCGACCCCAACGACCGGCAGATGGCCGCCATCCGCGAGGCCGCGCGCAAGGAGTACGAGAGACTGCACCCCAAGCCGCCCTCGCCGCCGCCCAAGGAACCCACCCCGCCGCCGCCAGAAGCCGCCGCACCGCCGCCCGAGGGCGCAGCCCCACCGCCCGAGGGCGCAGTCCCGCCCGCCGACGGAGCCGCGCCTCCCGCTGACGGAGCACCCGTCGTTCCTCCAGCAGACGGCGCAGCCCCTCCGGCTGAAGGCGCAGCTCCTCCTGCCGATGGTGTAGCCCCACCCGCGGACGGAGCTGCCCCACCGGCGGAAGGAGCACCAGCAGCTCCTCCCGCCGAAGGTGCAGCTCCTCCCGCCGAAGGAGCTGCTCCCCCTGCTGACGGCGCTGCCCCGGCGGCCCCGCCAGCAGAAGGAGCCGCTCCTCCCGCTGAGGGTGCCGCCCCCGCTCCCCCCGCCGACGGAACCGCACCTGCTGCTGCTCCGCCGGCGGAGGGAGCCGCCCCCGCGCCCCCCGCAGAGGGCGCGCCGGCAGCAGCACCCCCAGCGGAAGGAGCCCCCGCTGCGCCCGCGGCAGAAGGAGCACCTGCGGCAGCGCCGGCACCTGACGCCGCTGCAGCCCCCGCACCGGCTGCCGACGCCGCTCCCGCCGCAGCACCGGCGCCGGCGCCTGCCGATGCCGCGCCCGCGCCCGCACCCGCCCCCGCACCCGCGGAAGCCGCCCCGGCCCCCGCGGCGCCGGCGGCCGAGGCTGCACCGGCTGCACCTCCGGCAGAAGCCCCCCCAGCGGAAGCCGCGCCGCCTTCTTAAATACGTCGACTTTCTGCTCGTTACTTTCGGACTCTCTATTATTCTGTTACCGCGTCCCGGGTCGTGGTCCCGGTGGAACCTAGTGCGACATCCTCCCGGAGATTTATTTTTTATGTTGGCAATAAACGTCTGAAACTATAGCTGATGGAATTTCTGTCCCCCGTTATGCCCCCGCCGGGCCAGCGTGCATGCGTGTGAGTGTGGCGACTAACTCAGAGCCGCTGCCAGTGACCGCGCCGCTGTCCGCAGACGATCTGATCGCCAGCAAGGAGGTGTTCCACGAGATCGGCGGCGAGTTGGACTGCGCCTTCGATGACCTGGGCCTGCGCACGCCGGCGGTGGCGCCCGGCCGCGCCTGCGAGCGCTGCACGTGCTGCCATTGACGCTGCGCCGCTCTCCACGCTCATATGCATTTACGTTACACGACAAACGCGTCTTGATATTCTAGTCAATCATTAAACCATAACAAAACTACTACCGAAAGCTTTCTAACTGAGTTTGCATGCTAGACTTCGACGAATCGGAACCTTACACTGTCGACGCAAAAACAAACAAGCTTTATAACCCAGCGAGACCGACGCATGGCTTCAGAATAACAAGGATCTAAACATGTAAGCATTTATTTTTTATTACTACCGCTGCGCTGCTCTTAGTGCGCTTACAGACGGATAAGTTGTAAGCAGTCAGTAATAAATATAATGGCGAACCATGTTCAGCTGCACACAGATACTCGGATCGAATCATCGCCTTACAATCATCAAGCATGAGGCTTTGATAGAATGCGCTTGCGCAGCACAGTTGCGAGTCGCGACCATACAACACGTCGCACCGTCTGTAACCGCCATTACGCTGAGACTAATTTTCCTTACGACTTGACTTAGGAAAGAGAAATATCTACATAAATATAATGAAATCTAAGACAGGATGTTATATAATTTGAGATAATTATTGTGTTATAATTTTTGGGCAAATGATATAATGTTGTGTCCAATGCGCAGACGAACTTGTCGCCGAGAAGGAGAAGTACAAGGACATCGGAGATGACTTGGACACCGCTTTCGTGGAGCTCATCCTCAAGGAATAAACTGGCACCTTCGGCTAGGTTCGGTAATGTTCGGGTCCCGCCACGCGGCAACTACCAGCTGCCGCCATTCAAATATCCGAATACATGTATTTTACTTTATAATTTTATACTCCTAATTTAAAGTATTAAAATCCATAGCTTTATGGCGGTATTTATTTTCAGTAATATAATAAATTAATTTATTACTTATGACTGGTTTTATTTGAGTTCCTGTAGACAGCACCTTCTTTGATTTGTATATTGATTTGTAGATCTGAGTAGTGTAGAACCTGCTGCTAGTGCTGTTGTAGAAATGGTGATGTGACTGCATTGGCTTCAAACAACTGTATTTTACCGACAAACCAAAACGAATCCTTAACATTAGCATTGATGTCACTATCGTCTGGCTATACAACTTCAAAGATAGTCAGTCTCAACATAGTTTTACCTATCGCAGATTCTTTCTGGAAAAGTATTTAAAAACTAAAATTTGAATTAGACTACAGGGATCAGGGATTTAGTATGCATCCTTCAAGGTTAGTCTTCTACCCGTCATGTTAAACAACTTTCCTAAAGAAACTCATATCAGAATCATGAAAAAAAATAACTTTTGCTACATGCATCGAGACAGACTTGTCGACTTCACTGTTGTATAGGAATTTGTTTTTTCTTTTCACGAATCGAAATTAAGTTTCTTTGAGAAACTGTTTAATATGAAGGAGAGACTCATCTTCTTGAAGGATGCTTATATAAATATCAAACTGATGAAATAGAATTATTTTAATTTTAAATACAAATAAAATATTGCCTGAAAGTGTTTATAATTTCTGCAGTTATAATCCAACTAAGGTAAAAGTACCGAGTCCTTTCTACAAAATTAAATCAATTGAAGGTATAATACAGTACCTGTTGCCAAACACATGCTTGAAAACCGATCACCTTGCTTTCTGACTAGATTCCAGTAGATAGCACCTGTAACACTGCTTTTATTGGATAAGTAAGTAGCAAGCTTGGTTTTAAAGTACTTATAAATGTATTTTTCTTTTTAAGTTGCATGCACTGAAAGACTTCCAAGAGATTTAGTAATCATAAGATTATAGAACATTGAAAGAAAAAGGCCAAGAGCTGATCTATTTCTATTTCGTCCCTGGATTGTACCCTTTAAAACAATAAACCAATTAATTACTTACTAACTTTCTGTCCACGCCCTGAATGTGTAACTAACCAACTAAAATTACTAACAGACGAGGTGATTGAAGAGCGCAGTAAATACAAGGCTATAGCAGAAGAAGTGGACCAGACGTTCGCTGATCTGTCAGGATACTAAGCGGCCATGTTGGGGCGGTCGCCATCTTGAAGATAATGGCGGGAAGACTGCGAGCGCACGCGGTGGATGTTGCTTCGAAAACGTGCCTATTATAAAAGAACAACACATGAAGCCTTACAAAATAATACTCAGTTTGATAAAATATAAACCAAAAGACAGTTTTCATGTATTGTACTTTATAATGGACTCCATATTCTTTGCACAGAGCTCACGTTGAGAAATGGACAAACTACTTCAACGATAGTTCACTTTTTATTGGTTGCATCTGATATTTTTTAGGAATGAACAATAGCTATATAACTTAGCTAGACGCTATGAAAATATGTGATGTCTATTGGTAGAAAATTATGTCATAAATCGATGACCATGACATGCATTAAAGAACTAAAGCTCGAAAGAAGTATAGGCGCTAAATACATAATGTGTTAAAGCTAAGAATGACTGTTCTCTGTCTAAAGAGAGTACGCTTACCTAAGAGATTTTCTCGCCAACTGTCTTATGCCTTACTTTTTAGACTTCTGGGAAATACATTTCCTTCTAAGATGTAAAAAAATGTAGTGTATTCTCATTCAGACGCTTCATTGCTATAACGGCGATCAGGCGAAACAACCACTTAAGAAATCTAACTAAATGTTCAAGTTTAAAAAGCAACGATGCTTTTTTGTTAAAATTATAGAGAGAAACAGTTGCAAAATTCAAAATAAGGATGTCCAGAATTATCGTTGTTATCAAGATGTCTATTTGTATAAATATTTTTGAGAATTATACAATTAGTAGTGTAGCGTTGTTTAAAAATGACCTATCATTCAAAATAACCATGTGTACCTAAAATCATTTAATCTAAAATGCTATAATTTGTCAGATTAATTTTAATTGGGATGTCCCAAAACATTTTAGGGCTTATTTGGTCTAATTCAGAACTACATTATTTTGTCTGTGGTAGAATGCGAAGTCTTAGTTACATAGTTTCATGTTCCGGTTGCTGTCCAAATATAAGCAGTGGAATCAACGTTACAGTGTTGAATACAGAATACCAAATCATGAGTCAGTGTTAATTAAGTAGGTAGGTACCTAGACAATTTTAAGCTCCCTTGAAATATCTTACCAAGCAATCCGAACGGCTTTATCTGAGGTTATAAATGAGTTTATCTCGAGTTGACTAAAATGGATAAGAATGCACATTCGTTTTCAATCTATTCTTAAAATAAAATAGAAAATGTCTGTGGGAAAAAAATATAACATGTAACGTGAAACTATTGCTTCCGTTCCTTGATAGTCGGGTTCGGAGTAACGCGCTCAAACGCTGTCGTAAACTGAGTTTGTGCAAAGAAAATTATATCTAATAGATACAGCTATTTTATTACTTCAAAGCTCACTTAAATGTAGCATTGAATGCGCCTAGAAACACTGCCGAAGTTTCGTACATCTTCGCCGCGAGTTTTTTACGAGAATTGTTTTTTTTATGATGTGTAAAACATAATCTTATGAAATATGTAACGAGTTTTTGTTTGATTTAGGCACTATATATATGTCTTGGTCACACTTTGAGATACATCGAAGATAGAACTTTATCAGCCTGTATCCATAAGTTACATTTTGCTTTGCAATGATAAAAGCTAATGCCTGGGAATGCTATCACAATAGGTTAAGGTTTTAACAGTTTACAATCTAGAAATTAGTGTTATCCATCCAGTCAAAGTGTGATTAAGGCAGCTAATTACACATAGTCTTATGATCATTAATAGGTTTGAGAATTTTGTACTTGTTTGTACTCATTTAGCTTAGATTTTGTACGGCTATATTGTACTTTCAATTATAATTGTACCTTCTATGTCTGCTTCATACTTTCCGTAAGTCCCTTCTTCATACCAGTAAGTCTTACTATGACAGCTTCTGAGGAAGTGTACCTACCTGTCAGCGCTTTAAACTGTTCACTCTTGTAAAATAAATTTATATTAAATCTATTTTGATGTTTTATTTTCGCTAGCACTAAGAAAGAGTCGGTGTTGCTATGTACGTCTCCACACACATTATCATTGTCAAAAACTGGCATTCAATGTACAGGATGTAAGGAACACCGACCTACAAACGGTTACCGCGTATTCAGTACATCAAGTTTTTTTTTTAAAGGAACGTTAAAATATTCTGTAGGTAGGTACAGATTTTTTTTATCGTTCATTACAAAAGACTGCTGTTTCCTACAAAAGTTCAATACCTACACGGTAAAAATGTAATGAATGGCACATTTTTGTTTTTTTTAATTTCCGATGGTAAAATTCTATGGGTTCAGAATGCTGTACTGTATACGTGGTAAGAATATATAGGGTCTAACTATTCATACACGAAATATTTTCAGGGAATCATGTAACGGTTATAAAAAAGCCATTTCAAGGGATTTTTTTTATCTGAGTATATTTTTTATAAAAAATAAATAATTTAAAATTACTTGACCCACAAAATCCCACCCGCGAGAACAGCGGTGGCCCAGTGCTGGAGACCCCGACTTTCGAGCAGTAAGTCGTGGGTTCGAACCCAGCCAGGCGCATTACTTTGTGTAAATTATTTCATCACCATTGCTCTCAAAAACGGTGAAGGAAAACATCGTGAGGAAACCGGCATGTCCTAGAACCAAAAATTCGAAGACATGTGACATCTACCAACCCGCACTGGGCCCGCGTGGTGGATTATAGCCCATTCACTCCCATAGAGAGGAGGCCTGCGTCCCAGCAGTGGGAACATTAATAGGCTGATTATGCTTATGCTATGACCACAAAATAAATACTGAATCCTTATTTTTAAGCATTCATTACGGTAGTTTACTAAGTCGTATAAAATTTACCTACTGTCATTGTTAGAATATGGGATTAAAGGTTTTATGCAAAAAGCCTCAAAACATTTTAGAATTATAATAATTTTGTAAAAATAAAAACACTCAAATATTTTTTTTTTCGTTGCTATGGCGACTTTACGACTTATAGAAGATACTCTTAAAATATTTCGTGTATGAAACCTTATATAGTGCGCCTTCCACACTGTATAGTGGTAAAAGATAATTTACCAAAGCGTGCATATTGAGCAGCAAATAAGATATTAAAACCACGATTATCAGTATAAATATTTTTCGTAGTTTTGCCACATGAGGTGAAAATCAACAAATCAATAGGGCCTCAATCCCAATGTGTTTATTTAGCTAGCACGTAGGCCCATAATGACTTTCAACATGCAATAACTAATGCCAAGCAGTTCATAAGAAGACAATGGGTCTACGTTAGCTCTATAAGGTAATAGGGGTCTGTGTGCTGTGCTACGCCACGCTACGAAAATGCTACGAAACGTCGTAGCACATTATACAGAGGAGAATGAAGTTCTATAATCTTAGGTTATATGATTTATGTAGGTACCTAGTTACTGCTCCAGTTTCGCAATCTACAATATAGCATATACATTGAAATATCATCATGTGAGCGTATTATTTGAAACTAAACAATCATCTTGAAGAATGTAATAGAATGGATTGTGAGAAACACGTCATTATATATTATTGAGTTATGATGTTCCGTTTAACTTCATCCATATTTTATTCTTGTTATTGCACTTTGTTGGTCTAGTGGCGTTCCTCTTGCTCAGCGGTCGCGACCCTCGAATCCTGGGTTAGATTCCCGGGTCGAGCAGTGTTTCTGGGTTTTACCATCAGGCATTTCGCAGAAGCAGCCTCGAAGTCTGAATTTGTTCCCGGCAATAGGTTCGCTCCCTATTACATGGGACTTAAACATAATTGGCGAAATGTGGGTGTTCTATTGGGTACACGTCTGGCAAACATGTGTGATGTTCTTATGTTAAGTAAATGATCCAGTATGAACTGCTGTATGTATGAACAAACGACACAAATATATGACAAAATGGTAGGTGCAATTGTGGCTTGGCGTGGAGGGTACGCGCGTGCGTTTTTGCTGTGGCGGTCAAAAGGTTAGAAAGCCTTTGCCGTGGGCGGGCATTTATAGATTTTTTCCAATGAACAGCCCTGGAATTTGACTTTCTCAAATGCATTAGTGATCGTCTTAGTAAGTTTGTTGTCATCTAAAATGGCATGCGGGTTGTTCCCTTGCTTTAAACTTCCCGATCTGATTACAGAGTTAAGCCACTGCCAATATAATTGTGCTACTAGGGACAGTTGATAGCTCTAGTACATCGGAGTGTGAAAATTGTTTTAATATAGTGGATAATGGAAATAACCCAAAGTAACTTTTAAAGAAAATTTCAAAACGCTTAGTTGATCATTCCTGTGACCCAAGAACTGGCTTTTACCATGGCCAGAGGCTACCTAAGCGTTGCCATACAACGTAGCAATGCCCTCAGTCTCTTGGCCACATGACTACTTCGCAACGTTGAGGAGTTTTTTGATAAAGTTTTTTAGTTTATTGTTAGGTTAATTCTATGATTCGTTCAGTGACTGAAAAAGACTGGAGAAGTGCGTGAGTCAAAAGTATCTAAGTTTCAGCGCCACCGGGTGCATTAAAATAGCCTCCATGAGTGGCGATACATGCCAACCAGTCTTACTAAGGGCATCGTATTACCCAGAACTAAAAATACTGGTATTCATCTGCATCCGGTTAGACTGGAAGCCAACCCCAACCTAGTTGGGAAAAGGCTAGGCAGATGATGATGACTGGTTATCCTAAAAGTACCGCACCCTGGACAGTCTAGCAGCACTGCTACCAGCTTGATGACTCACAATTTTTTTTATGTAGTTCGTGCTGAAAAGAGAGAAGGAGCCCTTATAAAAGCTTAAATTATAGAGATAAAGATATATTATTTTTTAAACGGATAGAGTTTCCAATAACGCGGACAGAAAGTTCAAACGGTTTTTGTAAGTTTTGAACTTAAGTTGCAATAATTTAACAGCTTCTGGCTTTTCAAAGCGCGATCAATTTGTTTGCTCATTAATATAGTTTAGGCCTGTTCTGATTTTAATAGTAAAATTATAATATTTTTTTTAATATTTTTAAACGTTTTTTATATTATTTTTTAAAGGAATATTTAAAAATGTATAAAATTTGTGTAGAAATAAATAAAGGAAGTAATTTTTTTTTTAAATATTTTTTTTATTTTTTATTATTTTTTTTTTTAAATTATTATTTAAAAATGTAATAAATTTATATAAAGACGAAAAAAGAAGTGAAATAATACAGAAAACCAATTTTACGAAAAAGTCGAGTCGGTTCCTGTAAGCTGAACACTTTAATAAGACCATAAAAACACTAAGTTTTTAATTCGGCCGGTCGATCGCCCACGATGCTATGTCATAATGAGTATAATACAAGTCCTGCAAATGAAAAATAACACCACTTTGGTTAAAATAACTGCTTGAAATGACTCAACCAAGTCCTGATAGCTTAAATTTCATTTCAAATCCATCATAAGTCGTTAGCAAACAGCTTAGAAGCTGCTCAGCTATGCCCACCACTCGCACTAGTGACATTGCTGTCGCTGCCCTTGAACGTGATGGGTATTTAGGGTAACAAGTTGATGTGTATCTCACACTCTGTCGACCGTCAGAGTCGTGCAACTTGTGGGGTAAGCGAAGATGACGTTTAAGGCAGTTAGACAGCTAGGTAGGTACTAACACATTCCCAAGGTGATATGAATGTTCAAATAAGATTTCCAGCAGAATCCGTTTTCCCGAAGCATGTTTTTGTTTGGAAAAAGTATATAAAATACATGGTTATGAAGATCGTAACGTACTGCGACGTCATCAGTCTAAAATGTTTGGTTGTGTGGGTCTTATAAGACCCACGCTCAGAAATGGACATTCAGATGGTGTAAACCGTTCGGTATCTTATTACCTCTGTCATCTGTCCTATTTGAGATCTCCGGAATCTAATGTATGAAATATGCCTAGCAATTAGTAGCCAAACAAACATGAATCATTGAGTGGATGTGGACCAATATGCAAATAGTTTGCTGTTATTAGTTATAGCCAGATGAAAGCCGCGTGTCGATCTCAATGGGTTCGGTATTACGCTAAATATAGTAGGGGGCGGCCAGCCGGAGCTAGCCGGATGGCTCTCGGAATTTGGGAAATCTGCAACACGAATGTTAGCGTCGCGCGAGCAGGACAGTGCCACCTGATCGAATTAGCCGGCATTGACAGCGAGCGTGTTTTTATATCATCGATCTATCAATCTGCCGATATTCACATCCGACGACGTCGTCACAGGTCCGTCTGTTAGCGATCGTGGCAAAAATAGTGGCGGAGCCGTGTGTGGGAGCGTGACGGGTGGCGGTCGGCATGTTCGCTGCGATTGCTATGCTGGATCGGAATCCTGGATTTTTGGCACCGAAAATAGTCGGGTGGGAGCGCGGCGAAACCGCGAGGGCGGGCGCGGCGCAGTGCGTGTCGCTCCGCCGTTTGAACAGCCCGCTCGTGAGGTGAGTGCAGGCGCGCGCCGCCACGCCGGCAGCTTGGATACTTCACCAGGACCCGTCTGCGACCACACCCAGCGCGGCCCAGGACTGTGCCAGTGACACATCAGTGCCATCATGTGTGGAGTATCCAAGCTCCTGGATTTTGATTCCGGCGGTTCTGTGCTTTCGTTCTGTGATACGTTGTTCTGTATTTTCTGGCTCGGGTTGGCATATCTCGTGTTAGTACGACAGTACAGTGTATATTGAGTGTCAGTTGTAGCGAGTAAGGACGGGCGGTGTGCGCGCGCGGCTCGCGTTTTCCATGGATATGACTCGGGTTTCATCGCGCGCGCGTCCTCGCTGAAAATAGTGAGTCCCCGCGCGCCGCCCACGCCGCGCTCTCACACCGCTTGTAACCTATTTGCGGCATGCCCGAACATCAGTATTTATTTAGCGAGATGAGGAAACTCGTCTCAATTTTTATTTAGCCTCAGTCGTGGCCCATTTATCGTGTAATTAGGACGTTCGGTCCACAACTCTGTTGTTTACTGATGTTCGGTTTCCGATTACAGCTCCAACTGTCCAGCTATTTGGACATTGTTGGGAAGTCACTGACATGTATGTTAATGATAGTTTAAATTACATAGCTTTCAGAAAAGCTGTTATACACATGTTCACATAAAAATACGTAACCACCCAAGACATTTCGGAATTTACAACAAAAAATTTAATAGATTCTTTCTTGTCCGACGAAACAAAAGCAGTCTTAAACAGATTTTAATAACAGTACTACATCCTTATTTATAGATAGTTAATAATACAACTGTAACATTTAACATAAGACACAGAATATGAAAGCTACACCTCAAACGATAAATCATCTTAGGATTAAAGTATGAGAGATGACGGTTGTCACTTGGACACGTCACGATTACCGGCGCGCCTGGAACCCGGAGTGTTGGCACCTCTTCAAAGCGCCTACTATTACACACAAGCTGAACTATCCCTGAAATTCGGGAGATAGTTACGGTTATAGCTTTCATATTAACTATTTTATACTTTGTGACATCGTTTCGTATATTTGGATCATCTCTTTTATACGTAATACGTAGTTAACTTTTAATCAACCTTCGTTCTTGGGATTGCCAATTATCGATTGTTAAAATACTCTTATTTAGTGATCTTTAATCGCTAGCGTTATAATTTTTTTTCTTGAAAAAACATTCACAACACGAAAACACATTCCGTCTCCAAAGATATTTATACATTTTATATATTATTACGCTAGGCTGCCTGTTAATCCACGCTTACACAATGATTAATGACCTACTACGAGAAACTAATGCCATCCGCCTTGTTACACCTGGTCGACTGCCCACTCAAACTCAACTGACCATTACTTAATCCGTAACTTAGACCATCCAAATAGATCCTCCGTAACTTCTCTGATGCCTGTTTATCAGATCTTTTCGATTACCTCTGTTTAGGCTTTGCTTACTTTTATTTCAATAAGTACTTACTTAACACTTGCTTTTATAACGGTGAAGAAAAACGTCTTGAGGATGTCTTGTCCTAAAATCAAAAAATCGAAGACAAGTGATACTACCTATAGGTACACCAACCCACACTAGTCCCGCGTAGTAGATTACAGTCCATTCCCTCTCATGGATAGGAGGCCTGTGTCCCAGTAGTGGGAACACTAGGTATAGGCTGATTATGCACATGCTAACATTTTTTTAATGAAACAATACAACAACCAAGTTATTGTTTACATTAAGACGCTGCCAACTTTTGTCGATGACGTCGACTTCTTGAAACTTGAAGCTTGCAAAAGCGGATACAATAGTCACAACGTGATTTCCATTCGGGAAAACAGTTTTGAATAAACTTGGACCAACTTAAAGTAACTTTAATTATTCAACTGTGAATAATATGTTGTGTCTTGAGAAACTTATTAAAATTTGAGAGGAACCTTCGGGATCAACAACCGATTAAAAAGAATTGTTCAATTGAACAATTTGATTCGAGATTTATAGATTAGGTACAATATTAGTTTAATCTCAAGTTCATTGAATACTTGTCAATAGATCGATAAATCAAGTGACGTAGTTGGTGACGCATTGTTTAGGTGCTCTGCCCTTGAATTAAGGGTTGGTGTTGACACTTTGGACTTAATTCAATTAGGTATCATGAAATTCTAATCAGTTTGAATTCAAATGATTGCTCTATTCTCAATATTATCTCAATTTTAGGTAAAAGGTTTTAAATTAAAAAGATTATGTATTAAGACAATTTTCAAGGTGTCGTCTTCATTGACTCTTTTGTTGTTTTATCATTTCAATTCTTGATAAAGTTAAGCCTAAGCTTGTAAGTTAAGATGAAAAAAAATTGTTTGAGAATTAAACGCAGCACTGGCTCAGTAATAAAGAATCGATTTTATTAGTTGAATTGTAGCGAATGGTTTCAAATTCAGTAAAGTGGTTCTTAATGAAATATTTGATACAATTCAAGTTAGTAAGTAACTCTTGACGGATAGAAATGGGACTATGTGTTTAGTTTATTAGTTGCCGTTCATAAAACGACATTTTTTATTTAAAATAATAAGACATTTTCATATTTTTGATGGCAGTAAAAACATAGAAGTGTCCCAGTCCAAGCCCAGTACTTTAAAACCAAGTTTCTCAGTTTAAATACTTGTAGTTTCTGCTCTCAATTCTATCAAAATAAAATGCTTTTCTTATTTTGCTATTGCTTTCGTTTAAGTACGAGCTTTGTAAAGAATGTCATGAATAAAATTTAAAGTGAACAAACAGAAGTACAAGATCAGAGAGACCTTTAAAATCTTGAACTTTGAATCTGGAAGGTACAATACCTAGAGGTAGAAAGAAAGCAATGCAATTTTTCTTTTTAAGAACGGCCGTCGCTAATGTAACTGAACGCGATCAGCACATTTGAACTACGTTCAAGAGCTCTTAGTGTCTTTATTGCGTAACGCTGACAGCTTTAGATCGCCGTTTGATGGTGTAATTGACCCTTAGGGTGTGAGTTTAGATATTAATCACGACGAATGACCCATGTAAGCCACACCACTGTTCGACTGAATCTACTCGAAGATCTCAAAAGCTGAGCCAACCAAGTTAGGAAAAAGCGTAAACGATACATAAATTAGCGTTCGTTCAAAAATTCCTGACTTATATTTAGTCCCCGGCCTGCAACAGCTGTAGAGATGTGAAAACACGGTTATTTTCGTGAACAATATGTCGGTGGCGTTGTCAGATCGCCAGCAACACGTCACTGCGTTATTTTCGCAACTTCGCCAGTTCGCCATCGAACGCGGAGTTTGTTCCGTTTTGTTTAACTCGGGTTTTATAGCGGCAAGCAATGGTTGTAAAATATTGATGGATGATCGTTAAATCTGTTGCTAGGTGTTCTTGTGAAATGATTTGGTATTTAGAAGCTTTTCAGGGATTGGATACACACGAACATTACAAAGAACACAATAATTTATACACGAAGACATAATACCTACACACCACTCACAAAATTGACCCAGAACAAGGCAATAAATGGAAATACCTACTTACCTTCATGGAAAGCTAAAGAACACATGCAAAAAGCTCACATTTCATCGTCTACGCGAATAAAATGCCCTTCAAAAACTCTCTAGCGTGTTATTTCAGTCCACATGCACTGAGCTACATTTCTTTCACATCTTCTAAACAAACTAAGCTGTCGATGCTCTCATCATTAAACCAGTCAATACAAATATGGTGCAGCCAGAAAAATATCGGCCAGGGCCGCCGTTCTACGTAAAAAGTAATCATAATTCATACTTTCATAAACAAAAAACACGAGATTATGTAAAGTTTTTTTTTACGTATCGATTTTCAGAATATTCTTCCGATCTTTTATGATGATCCAATTGAGACTAGAAGTTAAGTAAAATTGTTACTAACCCTATGGACTCCGGTCTGAAATAAAAATTTTCTATTCTATTCTTTCTATTGAGAAAACAATTGAGTTTATGGGAAACCACAGTGGGGAGTGCAAAGAAACCACATGGGAGTAAACTCCGTCATTGGAAAACTGTTAATGGGTGTATGGAAAGTTCATATATGTCTACCCACGTGAAGATTCAAGACGGAAACTGATATACCTACATACTTACTTTAATGAAACTGAGTACGAAAAAAATACGATTTACGAGTTCCAATGAACGACGCCGATATGTTAATCTATTTAAAAGATTTTCTAACGCAATACATTCTCACATTAAATGTGTAAACACAGCCGCCATTACTGACGTCACACCATAGTTTCACACCCACTCTGCATTACACCCACCCATAGACATAGTTGCTAATATTTTTAAACGTGCCAATACTGTGAAAAGCAAATTCCACCAATGAAACGCTGTCTGCACTGATTCTTCTTCTTAGCGTGTCGATGGCAAACTAATTAAATTGAGTCAGGCCAGTACTGGGCTACGAGTTTAATGCTTTCAGTAGCATCCATCAGTTACTTTAACGAACAAACAATAGGCCGAGATATTAAGTGTCATAATTGCATTGGACTGCCTCGTTGGTCGATTGGTCGCAAGCGCAATTGCTGAGCATGACCTATCGATTCGGACAAAGTGTTGGGTTTTTTCATCAGGAAATTCTCAGTAGCAGCCATGGAGTCTAGATTTGTTCCCGGTTGATGGGAATAGGCTCGCTCCCTATTACATGGAACTTAAACATACCTGGCGAAACTTGGGTGTACTTTTAGGAAACCTCTGGTTAACCTTTTGGGGACTACAGACCTGATGTTACATATGTTATGGAATATTGACACTAACAGTTCTTACATGTAAAATGCTCGAAATGCGCTGATTGCGTTCATTTTCTACGGTAAAATCCGTTCTTAATCACTAAAGCCAAGCCAGACCAAAAACAAACAACAAGTATCTATTTCCTGTAACACAATTTGATCCCACAACTCTCGAAACAAACTATATTGAATTACATCAGAGTAAAAGGTAAAACATTTTGCCACAAGTCGCGAGCAAGGGTTGAATTATGTGGCCGATATCAAGTTAAGTTGTAGCTAATAAAATTATAACTTTATTGTCATTTGTCTTTTGACACGAACTTTGGATTTAGGAACAAGTTCGCCGATTTGTAATTGTGTTGGCTTGGGTATAAAGTTAATAATTATTTGGAAAACGCTAGGCTGTCGCTCCATGTAAAATACTGGTATTCAGCAGCATCCGGTTAGACTGGAAGCCGACCCTATCATAGCTAGGAAAAGGCTAAGTAGAAGATCATTTATTTTGAAAAAGGTACAGAAAACAGCGAGATACTTTTCAAAATAGATACGAGTACCTAAAAACAAAATTCAAAGCTGTATAATCTCAGCTCAGTGAACTATAAAGGAAGGAAGGAAAAGCAACTGTATCATTTGAAGTATTGTGGACTGAATCGTCTTAAAGGCTGCTCTATTTAAGATGTGTATGTCTAGCAGTGGCGAAGGTTCCGTACAACCCGATTCCTACCGGCATCCCTTTGAAAAATGACACAGTCAGTATTCTATAGCCAATAATATTCTATACAGTAAAGATAAGTACTCCGGCTTACCTCTTACAAAAACTGACCTTTCGCTACTGATGTCTAGTATTAACTATAGAATGAACACATTCCATAACATACATACTTTACAAGCCCATTTCCTCGCAAGGGTTATGAACTCGTCGAATAGGGGTGTGTTTAGCACTAATATTTCAGCAAGCCAAGTGTACCATAGCCCCTTCGTAATTAGGTTGGAATATAATTTAGTATCAGGAACGTAGACCTAATAATTATGCACAGCCACATCTGGCTAGCTGGCAGACTGCCATATCGAATGGCAGAGTTAAACTTTTGAAATTGGAATAGTTCGTGTTTTTAAATAACTTTACAAGATTGTTTTAGCTTTTAATCCAGAGAAGTTATAGTTCGTGACAAAGATTATAAAATGTGTTGTAGTCTACACTATCTAATAGATTTTGCATACTACACAGGGTGGAAGGGACATTCAGTACATGATTCTGAGCCCCACCGCACAGAAATTTTTCGTCAGTTATAAAAAAAAGAGATGTACTGAATACGTGGTAACCGCTTTCGCCTCGGTGTCCCTTCCACCCCGTCGAAGTATATTAGTATATAAGTATATGTGTATTTTTGCTAGTTCAAAAATTGCTCGTCTAAATCACGAAACCGGACGACATGAAATGATAACCTGTAACTTTTTTTTGGAGTATTTTAAAAAGAGAGCGCTAAAAAGTAAACTTTCCTGGTTTTATCACAATGTCGCATACCATTTCTACAAGAACACAGCAAAGAAGTCAAGTGCTTCCTAAACAACAAACACAATACCGGGAAGTGAAATCCCGATGTTATGAGCTTTCCTTTAAAGTACCGAGCGTTCCAAACTGCATTGTCACGATTTCAATTAACTTCGTACCTACATCTGTAGTACCGTAGCAGTGACTTTATTAAAACCCTGCTGCACTTTAGGTTATGTCGTATACAGTGAACAGCTTACTGAAATTGATCCGGTCTCCCACTGTGTATTTCCTATTTTCTTTGTGTAAAAGGTAAATAAAATCTTGGTAATTTTTCAAATCTTTGGGAAACTTTCAATAAATAGCACAAAAATAATCAGCCTATTATGTTCTTTCTGCATTATAAACGGAAACGCCTTCTCTCCGTGATGGATTACAACTCACTCCGAGTTGTAATTCCACCACACCGGCCCAATACGATTTGATAGATGTCACATGTCTTCGAATTTTTGGTTCTAGGTCATGTCGGATTCCTCGCGATCTTTTACCTTCCCATTAAGTAAATAATAATTAGCAATCGTTTTTACAATACACGAGAAGACATGTCATCCCGAGCCATTCACAATAATAATTAACATCTTCGAATGATGCCAAATGCTCTAATGAAAATCTATGTTCTATTCCAGGCCGTAACTGGCGTATTTTTTGACCGGACCGTAGAAGACACAAAGCCGCCACCATGGACGCGATTAAGAAGAAGATGCAAGCGATGAAGCTGGAGAAGGACAATGCCATGGACAAGGCCGACACCTGCGAACAGCAGGCTAGGGACGCCAACCTCCGCGCCGACAAGGTACAGGACTTACAAAACCTTTATATTTACTACAGACAATTAGACACAAATCTCTCAAGAAGTAAGCAAACATGGCTCAGTATCGAACCATCTTCTTTCTCTAAGCCAGCATGACCCCCATGCTGGCTTAGAGAAAGAAGATGCCAAGCTGACTGATTAGAATACACAGGCCTAAGTATTGCCATTCGTTGAGGTTATTTTATTTAATCCCGGAAAAACTTTATATTGCTCTGCTGGATTGCCTCCAAGTTAATATCTTTCCAATTCAATTTAAATTCACAGAAAAAAGCACTATGAAGGGTCTCAATAAAATTATTTTTTCTACAACAGATTGTGACTCAAGTACTGACATAAAATATGAGTACAAACCGAATATTTCGTAATCTCCTTTTCTAAATTGGTATTTAGATAAATCCGCTGATCTCTTTGGTATTATCGAGGTCAGAGGGTCGCGTTTGATGTAGTATCTCTAAAAACATAAAGATGACCCATATTTCAGATGTTTCCAGTTAAATATACGTTTTTCTAGACCTCTATACACAATTGGTAAATCTATTCCAGTCCTAAGAGACTTGTCCCATTTGTACCCACGCTTAAATGTATTTTCAGTTGGTATTAATGTAAAAGAAAAGAAATAATTCTCGATTCTTTGGAATAAACTTTTATTGGAATGGATTGGAATTAGCATATTTATTGTTTTCATGGAATTCGCTTAGGATCGGGTGGTATTTCCCAGGGGAATTCGTGTCCACCCCTAATTATGCAACCTTCAGAGGGGCGCATACTGCGGGAAAATTCTTCACCAAACGTATGGGTCCCTCTAGGGACGATTCAAGGCCCGATACTAACTCTAAAATCTGTTCTCCATTCCAGGTCAACGAGGAAGTCCGTGATCTCCAGAAGAAGCTCGCCCAGGTGGAGGAGGACCTGATCGTCAACAAGAACAAGTTGGAACAGGCCAACAAGGACTTGGAAGAGAAGGAGAAGAACCTCACCGCCACCGAGGCTGATGTCGCCTCCCTCAACAGGAAGGTGCAGCAGATTGAGGAGGACCTCGAGAAGTCCGAGGAGAGGTCCGGCACTGCCCAGCAGAAGCTTCTCGAAGCACAGCAGTCTGCTGACGAGAACAACCGGTAAGATTTACTACTAACTAAATTAATTTACATCCTAAAATATGATCATCATCTTTATGATCTTGTCCCATGTTACAAAATAACGTGATATGCGTACCACAAACGCTTATCACGTTATTTTCTTCCTATCATATTTCCACATCACGCTGTCATTTACTCTTAAAATAGTTTTTTTTTTCACAAATAAAGAATCAGGAGTTAGATTCTTAAATCTATAAGGACCTTGAGGATGCTCCGGAAGTGGATCCGCATCCTTAGATTCAAAGCTTTAATTACTAAACTGTTTTTTAATATATTTTTGTAATTCCGGAATTAGACGTAAGTATTTTCCGGCCACATTAGATTTATTAGCAAAGCAACAGTTGGATTACGTGCCGCCCTATAATTAGAAACACGGTATGAATTAGAGATTAGTTCATGAAATATTATAATTTCATGAAACAACAAGAAACAATTCTGTTTATGTAATCTATTTGAGTTAATGTGTTAATTGTGAGACACGAACATCAATTCAAATAAAGTGACGTAGGTACCTAACGAAAATGTTACTTCAAATGAATATAAATTCCAGTGAGAGTCTACTGAGATCTATTTATATCCAACATCAACCTACATAAACACGTGTCTTAAAGAGTATATAGATCATTTTCTGTTCTAACTTTAAACTGACCCACATGATAGAGTGCTAGCTAGTAAAGACAAAAGACGAAATTACAATCTTATACATTTAGTTCAGGAAGACATGGTGTTAATATAGTATCATCATTCTCCTGCCCTAACTACCTAATTTATTTTCAGTTGGCGCACTTATCTATACTTTCTCTATTATTATTTTTGGTCTTTCCATACTTTTATAGCCTTAATTCTCAATTTGCTATTAATTCTCAAGCTTACTTTAGCAACATACTTTACCCGTATACTCACCGGCATATCGTTTGTTCCAGTATGTGCAAGGTGTTGGAGAACAGGGCACAGCAGGATGAGGAGCGCATGGACCAGCTCACCAACCAGCTGAAGGAAGCGCGTCTGCTCGCTGAGGACGCCGACGGCAAGTCTGACGAGGTAAGCATCTTCATCTGGGTCTTTTAAATTCGGTTGCTTTTCTTCACATCTAATTTCATCATCTTTCCCATGACAATTTTGGAGTACAATCAAGTGTACTCTATCTTCCTGCTTCTTACTTGGGATCGGCTCAGTATGACTTTTTGCTTAAATCCATCTCTTTTAGTAGTTTTGTTAGTAGTACCCGTGTTTATTAACATTTCGTCTACCTTTCCTTCTGTTATAGCCAAAATTCGTACGTTTCTTTTTAAACCTTTTAGAACAATTTTATTTATTATGTGTTACGAGGTTACTTGATTTAATCAGTAAATGAGTATTTCAACCTCGATATCTATTAACGCCATCCCATCAAGGAAATCACGATTTAACACTAAAACAAATGCTAAAATGATAACGTCTGATGTCCAGGTATCCCGCAAGCTGGCCTTCGTTGAAGACGAGCTCGAAGTCGCTGAGGACCGTGTCAAGTCTGGAGACGCCAAACTCTCAGAACTTGAGGAAGAATTAAAGGTAAATACCGTTATTTTTATATTTGGTTGGTCTGTGGATGAGTGACCGCCCATTACATACCGAGTTTCCTCCGTGCCTCGGAAAGCACGTTAAGCCGTAGGTCCCGGCTGTCATTTGTAGATCTTTGACAGTCGCTAGGCAGTCAGTGGCCCAAAAAGTCCGAGAACCAGTCTTACTAAGGGGTATCGTATTACCCAGTACTGACTGGGTTGTGGAGGTCAGATAGGCAGTCGCTCCATGTAAAATACTGGTATTCAGCTGCATCCGGTTAGACTGGAAGCCGACCCCAATATAGTTGGGAAAAGGCTAGGCAGATGATGACCGTTATTTTTATATTTACATGAATGCTGAGACGAGACAACATACAGGGTGGAAAGGACACCGACGTACAAACGCTTACCACGTATTCAATACATCATTCCGAAGCAAATCCGCTCACAGGATCAAATAAAAAAATACCGGGATGGTGTTTTTGAGGCGGTCTAAGGAACCCAACCTAAGGAGTTCAGGGGTAGTATAAGGACAACAACATAAGGGGTCAACAGTGATTTAAAGAACCATTACACACGAATATCCACTAACCAATCTTGTCAACCAGGTCGTAGGTAACTCCCTCAAATCTCTGGAAGTATCGGAAGAGAAGGCCAACCAACGTGTCGAGGAGTTCAAGAAGCAGCTGAAGACCCTCACCGGCAAGCTCAAGGAGGCCGAGGCCCGTGCTGAGTTCGCTGAGAAGACCGTCAAGAAACTACAGAAGGAAGTCGACAGGCTCGAAGGTATGACTCTAACTAACATCCACCCTAATCAAGTAACATAAGATCAACTTAAATAAAAAACTAAGAAAGATTTTTTTATTGATTTTTTAAAACAAATCTAAATATCAAGTAACGAAATCTTCTATAATGATAACTTGATAACGTATCTAACAAAACGAGAATACTATGGCTTCTCTCAATTGCAAAAGCTTTTTAATCAAAACTTTTCTAATAAAAACTCATTTTCTCTACTACTCTTTAAATCCAGAGGCCGGGATAAAAGTTGGTTCGTTTCGTAACGCTGTTATCAAATCACTAAATTTTCCAGACGCATTATTCAACGAGAAGGAGAAATACAAGGCGATATGCGATGACCTGGACGGCACATTCGCCGAGCTGACAGGATACTAACCAGCCCTTACAGCACATAGTTTAAGTCAAAACCGTCCGAATCACTTCACCCTAAAGTCCTTTTTGATACGTCACCTTGCATTCGACCCTTTACAAAGTTCATCGTTTAGCCCGACTGTAGATTAGCTGACTGTCAAGAACGAGTTCCATTTATTTCAGAGTATCTAAACTGTGTCTTCTAACGCCTAACCTCTTGCTAGATGTTTGAAAGATTGTCTCTGTACAGAATAGCTTAGATGTAAATATACCTATTTACGAAGCGTGTGCGTGTGCGACCATCCTTCACACATCTCGTGTTGAGCCCTGCTTTTTTTGTTTGTGATTAACATGTCTATCGCTTTGCTGCTACCGTCGTGGACCAATGCTTCCAAGGTAATGTTGGTTCTATCTTAATATCATAATTTTTCTCTTTATAAAACGATCTATAAAGCTACCCGCTTTGCCATAAATATGTATTAAAGAATTTCACTAAAATATAATCGACAGTTGTATTAAAAGTAACAATTCTAATGACATTCTATCTGCATTATATTTCTATTTGAGTAAACTGATACAATTCCATCTTAGAAATAGTATTTCAATTTCAGGACACCTTTAGCTAAGTAGATACCTTTCTTTCGTAATCCTCGTAGACTGTACCAAGAGGCTAGCCATCAAGTTTTACTGCCATTCATTTATCGTTTGCAACATCATCACAAGTTTTAGAACTTGCCTCTTCAGTATTACTGATCGCTCAGTATTCAATTCAATAGGCTTGAAATTTGATGGCACAGCTTCTGATTCTTGTCCAAATATAATCTGCATTCTAACATCGTTATCTGTTAACAGATGAGCTCGGAATCAACAAGGACAGATACAAGAGCTTGGCTGACGAGATGGACTCGACCTTCGCCGAGCTGGCCGGCTACTAGACACCACTCTTCCACACATTCACACACACACGTACACACACACGCAGCCCGCTGCCTACGCCACACACACAAAACACAACAAACAAATACGTTTGTACACGTGATGTAATATTTATTAATATTTTATGTAAATTTATTTACGATTTTCAATAAAATTAATTTATAACAAGTTAGTTTTGAATTTCTAAATTGAATGTCTCTTGAAAAATATTTCCCGAAATTTCATCAGGGATAATATGACTATAATTGAAAAGTCTCAAATATATTGAATTGACTTATGAGCAACATTAAAAAAGCAAATTATGTTGAAAGTTGTTGCAGAAATATGAAACTCTTTGAAAACAATTTGCCCGTTGTTTCTCCTTCTTGTAAGAGGTCTTATTCTTGCAGAAACACATCAGAAAATGATCATAAGGTAGACTTAACAAGGGAATCAATAGTCTTCTTAATTGCCCACTGAATTCAGTCCTCAAATAACTACTTAAAATTATTACATTTAAAACTTATAGGTAAGCCCAACGCAAAAGGCTCTGTGATGTGGCTAATAGTTATAAAAACTTTGCAAGTTCAGAGTCTAAATAATGATAAGGATCAAAGTTACACTTAGCTCTAAAAGACAGACTAAATTAGGTACATGTTAATACTAAAACCGAACCATATGAATTGAAAAGTTTGCATCACATGCGAATTGTTTGAAACTATAGATGAAGTAATTCGATTACGCTTAACAAAGTCGAAACAATGTGTTACTTATCCTTTCATTTGTTTGCTTATCAATCGTATTCTATTACAAGACATGCTTGTTATATCAATCCGTGTTCCTACTGGACGTCGGATAAACACATTAGTCATCGGAAAATTAGATTGTACGTCAATTATTAACAGCGGAAACGCGCCTTAAAACCGTCAACTGTCACATGACGTCTTTCCGGCATAACATGGCGGACGCGGGAGAGCGCAGGCGCGCGGATAGGCGCCAGACGCATGCGTGACTACCCTCAGAAGTCAATCGATAGTGCAGTGTTGAAACAGCCTGTTGGGCTCCAGTTATTTTCCCTTATTTTCCCGAATAAGCGTCGTTTTTCGGTGAAATTTGTGAAGTAATCCGTCACCGTGTCGGTATCAAGTAGCGTGCTACCTGGAGCCATCACTATGAAGATGCTAGCGCCCCACGACGGCCCTGATATAGCGCCAGTCGACTCAGGTCAGTGAAAAACAATCATTAATATCACATTATAATTGCACATCATGAGCAATGTCTCCTATCCCTACAAATTTGAACTGTTTTTACGTTTTGGGTTATCAGAAATGATATTACAAGTAAAATAGATGGTGCGTAATACATAACATGTAGAAAAAGGGCTTTGTTATGTCGACACCCTATAAATAAATACCTAATAATTAATTGTCATCGCAAATTGTTAAAGGCTTTACCTCTTATGGGGAAAAAACGGTGGATCTAATACACAGAATTATCCTAAGTTACAATTAATCTAAGTTCAAGATGATACGTGTAGGTACGACTTAGAATGGATATATGTTTTCATCCGTTATGCTAAGAACTACGCAGAAGACTTACGCAACTTCCTTCCTATATGGACCAGCATTATCTATCTTATTTAAGATATATAATTATAAATATAATGTACTATTACATGAGATCGATATGGCCCAGTTAGTGCCACGAACTAGATAATATTATATTTAGGTCTTTGTCCTTATTATGACCTCATATTGTTTGAGTAGCATTGAAATAGACATATCAAAGGATATATATACTAATATTGTGTCAAAGTTTATAACCAACGTAAAATATTTATGTAAGTATCATAATATTATTGTGTGCCGTATCGTATAGAAGATTACGGCCCATTATTTTCCGGCCGAGTTTAGTGAGATGTAAAGTTCACTTTACTTTTTTTATTTTTTATTGAAGAATTAATTTCGTTGAATATTTGTTTGATAGTCAAAGGGCTCTCTTACACTCATTAAAATCAATTTCCGTTACTAAAAAACTATTCCATTTATTGATTCTTTAAACTCCAAATGAGGGCAACGTAAAAAAATTCACACGGTTTCATCTCTGATAGATATTAATTATAGAAATGAACACAACAGGCAACACCTTTGTTATTACTATAAATAATGTTTTATCAATGTTTATTAAGGCTTTAAATCTATTTTAGACAAGGAAGGAAAATAATTGAAATAATGTTATGTACCTAATTGTTACCTGTCGGTATTGATCGCTCTGTGTTTGCGTTCAATGATGCCGTGATGATGAGCCCGTGGATGGGTGACTACCCGTTTCATATCGAGTTTGTTCCGTGCCTCGGAAAGCAAGTTAGGCCGTTGGTCTCGGCTGTCATTTTTAGATCTTTGACAGTCGTTACAGGTAGTCAGTGGCCCAAAAGACTGACAACCAGTCTTACCAAGGGGTATCGTATTACCCAGTACTAACTGGGTTGTGGAGGTCAGATAGGCAGTCGCGCCATGTAAGATACCGGTATTCAGCTGCATCGGGTTAGACTGGAAGCCGACCCCAATATAGTTGGGAAAAGGCTAGGCAGATGATGATTTTATTTTTTAAAATTTATAAACTTTTTATCCTCTAGATTTGTCAGTTCTTATCTATTCCCTGTTGCACAAGTATTCATACATCTCTAAAAACTAAACTATAACTCATTTTAGCTTCGCCAGCCAAAGAAACAACTAAATACTCTGAAGTAAACCTACGTCTTAGTCTATGAAATTGAAATGGAAAGGCTAGGCCGATGATGATGATGATGATGCCGTAGATAATCAAGCTATAGTAACTCGATTTGTCAGTCTTATTGAAAATATACAAAAAATAACCAACCAGTTTTAGCAGCAACTGGGTGGTTGAGGTCAGATAGGCAGTCGCCCCATGTAAAATACTGTGATTTAGCTGCATGCGGTTCTAGAAGCCGACCATAACTTAGTTGGAAAAAAACTAGGCAGATGATGATGACAAAAAATAACCTGCTGAGTAGTGCTGAGCTTGAAATTTTGAAATCAATTATTAATTTAATTAGTATGTAAATCAATGTACCTATTACCTATTTTTTTAATTTTAAATCTGACGTTGTGAATGTAGATATTGCATGACGAATGATGGACGTCGACTTAAGACGAATAATGATTTTAATGTTAAATAAATATGGAACCAGAATGAAATATTATACACCTTATATGTTACAGCGATCCTTTATAATAATAATAATAATAAGAATTGATATAACGGTCCCGCATGATGAGAACCTCGTGAAACCCGAGAAATATAAGCAAATCAAGTATCTTGACTTGGCTCCCGAGGTTGTCGACATGTGGGATGTGGACTCAGCGATCATTGTGCCGATAGTTGTATCAGCCCATGGCTTAATTGCCAAGAGCCTCGACCAATACCTGAGTAGGCTCTCGTTAGGCAGCTGGATCAAGGGCTCGATTCAGAAAGCGGTACTCCTGGACACGGTTCGTATTGTTAGGAGGTTCGTCTCTCTGGACCCTGTTCCCGATATCGGTGGGCTACAATTTTTTTATATTTTTAAACGTTTTTTATATTGTTTTTTTCTAAGGAATATTTAATAATGTAAATGATTTGTAAAAATATAAATAAAAGATAATAATAAGAACTAATATTTTACCTGTGACAAACAATAAATGAATTTGAATTTGGGTCTGGTACATGGAAATAGACTTGACTGGCAAAATGTGAGTTAAAATCCCGGAGGGGAAGCCTAAAGCCTTTCCCTCCTGGAATACAAGGATGAGGGATAATATTCTATGTAATAAAAAATAATAAAAGTCATAACAAAATCATGTAGTAAGAGGACACGTGTTTTTACCTATTAACATGTAATTGTTTTTTTATAAATGTCACCGCCTTAGTTTACCTCATGTAGATACGAAAATAAACTGATATATAAGGGGACAGATGGCATATTGTTTACCTCTAAAGATCAGAATAATTATCAACGCTTGAGGCGCTTTTCTTTAACATTGCTTTGTTATTTTTAATTGTCCGCTGAACAAGGCATCATTAGGAGCTGCTACCCACTCGAGCACAGATAGATACAGACCTGATGGGTCTTATTAAAATCTACCCACACAGAAGTATTAAATAGGGCTCTGAGTTGGACTGCTGCGTAGGTATTTACCGTCGGCATTTTGCCTGAATGTTGTATGAAGGCCCAATTTGACAACAAAGTTCAAGCTTTATACTGAGACAGTTTAATATCGAAGTTGTCATATACCTAGCCTTTTTCCAAATATGTTAGGGTCGGCTTCCAAGCTAACCGTTTGCAGCACGATAGCATTATTTAACATGTGATCTACCTCAGGATATTCCTACTTTAGACACCTTTCTCTATATACCTTTCTTTTTCCTGTGCATATATGAACCAGCGAGTATAATACTTGATGTCAAGATAAATAAAGATTTATGATTATGATCATTTATGGGGTGACTGCCTATCTGACCTCCACAACTCGGTTTAAAGAAAAATAGTTCATTTCTTTTAAGTACTTCATACCTACAAATTTTACGACGATCATCCAGGATATTAAATAAGTTTTAGGTTAAGCTTCTAAGTAAACAATAACATGCAAGGAAACGTCAACTTGATATATTTTGTGGAAATGACTTGCACACTGTCAACCCTCGTCCGTTTTGTAGTCGCCAATGTTTAGCAGTTTACGATAAACTACGTATGCAAAGTAAACATGAGGAGGGTTGAACTAATTTATTGAAACCACGTTAGGCCGTCCCGGTTGTCAGTTGATCTTTGTCAGTCGTTGCTGGTACTCAGATGCGAGTTATCCAGGATTTATCCAGAAACTGTATTGTGAAAGTCAGACAGGCAGGCCCAGATCGGGCAAAGTGTTATTGGGTTTTTACTTCAGGAATTTCTCAGTAGCAGCCACGGAATCTGAATTTCTGCTCGGTTGATGGCAATAGTTTAAACATATATGGACTATGTATATGGGACTTAAACGTAACTGGCGAAATATGGGTGTTCTAATAGATATACTTCTCCCTAACCCTTCGGGGATTACAGGCGTGATGTAATGTTACGTGAAGATAGTCTAACTAGCTCCATTAGGTCAGACTGAGAGCCAACCACAACGTAGTTTTGGGAAAGGCTATTAGGCAGATTGCTACACATACGAATCCATTTATTTACGAACACTAATATTTCTTTTACCTGAAGTAAAAATATTCTGATCTCTAGGATCATTTAGGAATGAAGGCAGTATTGAATAAGGTATATTAGTTAACAAGAGGCACAAAAAAGTCAATTTTCATCGTAAAAAAACTAGAAAAACAATGAAAAGTTACATTGCACCTCGCATTCATAAATCTTCATCAAGTTCGCAAGTCGTTCGTTAGTCAATTAACGAGATATAAAAGCTCGGGGTTCACGACACCCTGTTACAATTAGAATGGACGGCCGTCGACTAACGACGATGTTTTATGTTTTATCTGACAAATATGATGATATTGCTTGTTTTTGTAAATTATAACTTGATGAGGTGTTATTAGGAGTTCGTGTGTTACAGTTGTTCTTATAGTCACAATTTCCAAGCTATGTATTTATTTGGTGATTGAAGTGTGCATAAATCAGACTTTAATGTTCCCACTGCTGGGACACAATGAGATGGAATGGGCTATAATCTACCACGCGGGCCCAGTGCGGCTTGGTAGATGTCACATGTCTTCGAATTTTGGTTCTAGGACATGCCGGTTTACTCACGATGCACGATGTTTTCGTTTACCGTTTTCAGAGCAGTGGTGATGAAATGAATTACACAAAGTAATGCGCCTGCCTGGGTTCGAAGTCGCGACTTACTGCTCGTAAGTCGGGGCCGCCACCACTGTTCCACCGCTGCTCTATCTGTGATGAAATTAAAAATCAATAAAGCTTTCTTCCATTTTTGTTAACTTTACATATCATTAGTCAATTAATGCGATATAAGAAGCCGAGTGGAAGAGACTCAGCGGCCCCAAAAGCCCGGGCAGACGACACCAGACGGCTATCGACTAGCGACGATTTTTTGTGTTCTTATGTGACAAATATGATTTTCTTTTATTTATTTTTATACAAATGTTATACATTTTTAAATATTTCTTAAACTAAAAACAATATAAAAAACATTTAAAAATATAAAAAATTGTAGCCCACCGGTATCGGGAACAGGGTCCAAGCTACCGGCGGTCAGGGCTCAAGAAAGAGGAACCTCCAAACAATACGAGCCGTGTCCAGGAGTACCGCTTTCTTAGCCGCCTAACGAGAGCCTCCTCAGGTATTGGTCGAGGCTCTTGGCAATTAAGCCATGGGCTAATACAACTATCGTCACAATGATCGCTGAGTCCACATCCCACATGTCGACAACCTCGTAAGCCAAAATAATAATTAATATGATAATTATTATGAGTTTGTTCTTGGAAAATACAATATTTGAGGTGTTATTAGGTGTTCGTTCAGTTCATTTACTGTAGGAAGTGATATTATTGAACCTGTCCCGTCTAGATAAGTGAGGATGCTTTCTTTCGATTACACGCCTATCTAAAATATAACGTTGTGCAAATCAAACTGAAAGTCACAATTCGAAGGCTAGTAATTTTGATTTAAAAGTAAAAATAAACAAAGCTTTCATAATTTTTTGTTAACTTTACGAGACAATTAACGCAATGTAAAAAGCCGAGTGGAAGAGACTCGACGGCTATCACCTAACGAAGATGTTCTGGACCCTTATCTGACAGCTATAAGGATTTTATTAGTTTGGTTTTGGAAAATAAGTGTTATTAGTGGTTCGTTTAGAACTTGAGATTGAACAATGAATCGAAGCGGCCTCCATCGTCATCGTCTTGTCACTAATTGTGACGTTAAACTTAAAAGCAACGACAGTTGTTTCAAAACCCTCTTATCAGTAAGATGGGGTTGTTGTTTGTTTTTGGAAATTGTTATATCAGGGGTGTTTATTTTTTTGTTCTATCGTTGATGAAGCAAGATTTAATCTTCTATTCTGGACGCTTTTCATTCGCATGTCTTTATACATCGTTTTCGCAGAGTATATGTACCTATAAAGAATTATGTTAATAGATCTTGTAAAAATATTTTGATTTATAAATGTCCATGGAGTTTTTTGCCCATTCTTCTCCGTAGAGATCTATGCTTTGGAATGTGTACCAGTACTTTCACAAGTGATCATGACTTGTGACTAGGACTGTAGCTTCATACTTTTGTTTTTGACCTTCGAAAGTGCCTGTAATGGTCTTATTGGTAAAAATCAGGGATGTTATGGAGCTCCGTAACCGTAACCGAAACTATCGGATATCTGAAATAAAAATATATTCGTAACCGTAACCGTATCCGTTTCACAAGTTTCGGATAGTTTTGTATAAGGGCGGAGTCTAAATAAAATGACATGTTTCGACAGGTTTTTGTTTCACCGCTCGCGCGCCACGTGAATCTTGCAGTTTGTTTGTTATTTCTAGTTATAACATAAATTCTTTCATAACTAGTTAGTATTTACTTCAATGTAATATCCGTAACCGAAACTATTCGAAAATAACGGATAATCCGAAATTAATTATATCCGTAACGGTATCCGAAACCGATATAATTTTATTCCTGTATCCATATCCGTATCCAGATCCGAAATATCATATCCATAACATGTCTGGTAAAAATGATTTGAGTTTTTTTAGTTTTGAGTTTAGTTTCTGATATCTACGCGAGATTTTATGAAAGAATTTCCTTTTTCATGCATAGTCTACAAAACCTACACCAACAGCAGTTTCGTCTTCTCAAGTAGTCAATTAACGCAATTTAAAAGCCCGGTTGGACGAACCCTATCAACCGACGAATATCGCCTAACGAGCATGTTTTGTGCCTATCTGACACTTATTGATTGTTATTTTATTCTTCCTGGAAAATAAAATATTTCAGGTGTTATTAATTCTTCTTTTATACTAATTAACATAGAAAGTGATAGCGTCTGGATATTTGCAATGTTTGTTCTTTGAATATGCATTTGAAAACGTATTTTTAAAGGATGCTGAAAGTCACGACTTTAAGTCTGGTCATTTTGTTTTGGAAGTTAAAATAAACAAATCTTCATCATTTTTTTACAAGCAGTGATAGCCTAGTGGTGTAACCCTCGGACTGTCAACTCTTAGGTCTCTGTTTTTTCGGATTCATGTGCGTATTGTATAATTATCACTTGTTTCGGTGAAGGAATCATGAGGGAACCAGCATGATCGAAAGATATTTTTCGACGGCATGTAAAGCCAAGTCAGAGGCCCATGAGCGACATAAAAATTCTGACGCCAGGTTAGGCACTAACCACACGATAAAGAAAGAAGATACATTTCTGTGAACTTATTAAACTAACGCAAAATAAAAGCCCCAGTGGCCGACACCCGACGCAGCGACGTCTATCGTCTAAAGAGGATATTTAGTGCCGTTGTCTAACAGATACGACTATATTATGAGTTTGTTCTGCAAAACTAGATGTTGGCTCTCGTCATCTGGTCGCTAATTGTAACACAAAGCAATTGTTTGAATAGCCGTTTATCAACGAGAATAGGGCTGTTGTTGGTTTTTGGAAGTTTTAAGGGGTGTTGATTACTTGTTTAATCGTTGATGAAGCAAGATAGTTTCAATTTTAGGGAAGATAAATCTAGAAAAGTTTTATTATTTTTTGGGATCCACGGTTTATAAGTGATGCCAGTCCTGCTCCACAAGAACAGGAGCGCCTAAATTGATAGCATTAAATAGTATTGTTGGAGCTGCTGAAGATTGTATAAGTATCTTTGCATTGTATAAATTCAATCTCTTTTGTATTATATAGCCGCCTAGCCCATATTGTGTGAGTACTATGTACTAGAAAGCTGTCATTCGCTGGAAACATGCGTCTTTTCTTGACTTGAATGTGCCCTGGCGGTTAGGAGTAAGTCATGCTCACTCAAATGTCTCGCTGATGGTGGCACGTGTGTCGGATCATTTAGTTCCCTTCAAAATGGTTGAGTTGAATGGTGCTGATACATGCGTCATGTTCGTAAACGGGCGCTGTCAGTTATGACTGGTCATCTCTTATTTGCCACGGCTTATTTGAATTAATTATTTTATTTTTGAATTGTTTTTACTATGGACACTTTTAACGTACACATCTTGCTGCATCGTTCTCACATAATGTACCATCTCAAAATGAATGATGTAACCAAGGTTTTGTTAAAGTATTCTGATTTAAAAGAGTGTCCATGGAGTTTCTTGCCCGTTCTTCTCCATAGAGATCTACGTTAGGGAATGGGCAACTACAGTACTTTCACAGTTTTTGTGCCTTGTGACTGTCCCAGTCACAAGGCACAAAAACTAGTAGCTATTTTTTACTGTTGTCTTTGTTTCAACAATTCAAAAGTGCCTGTAACTGGCCTACTTGAAATAAATGCTTTGATTTTGATTTTAAACGATTTTTTTTAATTTTTATTCAGCAAAAAATTCTACACGAGTAGTCAATGAAAGCCCTATAAAAGCCTGAGTAGACGAGACCCGACGGCTCTCAACTTATGAGTAAGTGTGTCGTGTGTCAAGCCCTTATCTGACAGATAAAGTAATTATAACTTTTTGTAAATGTTACGATTGAGTTGTGTTTAGTAATAGTTAGACTAAATAATAAATTATGGATAGTACAGTATTAAAGAATAGGATAAAGGATATAGGAGCTCGTGGCTAAATAATAACAGCAACTTGGGTCGATCTTTATTTTAAGCTGTGCTTACCTAGGTTGGTCCGTGGATGGGGCCCACTCATTACATACCGAGTTTCCTCCGTGCCTCGAAAAGCACGTTAAACTGTTGGTCCCGGCTGTCATTTGTAGATCTTTGACCGTTGTTACAGGTGGCCCGAAACTCTGACAACCCGTCTTACCAAAGGGTATCGTATTAAAATACCACCACCCACCCACCACCACTGGGTTCTTGAGGTCAGATAGGCATCACTCCATGTAAAATACTGGTATTCAGCTGCATCCGATGAGACTGGAAGCCGACCCCAACATACACGGAGTTGGAAAAGTCTAGGCAGATGATGAGACTAAATAATAAATGATGGATAGTGCAGTATTGGAGCTCAGTCGCGTTGGCTATCACAATACAATGCTAATGAGAATGTTATGTTTCTCTATCGGCTTGTTAACATGAATAGCGTTTATCTGCGATATTAGGTTCTTTATTTTTGGAAATCGAGAGTCATCATCATCAGTGATTATTGAGTTTTTTCATGGATTATTGAGTTTTGTTTAAGGATACTCGAAAGTGATAGCCAGGGTTTTTTAGTAGGTAAGTACCTAAGAATGTTTAGAGAAATAATTTTGATTGAAATTGAATAGTATTTGTTTATATATAGCAATATTTTAGGATGTGTTAATTAAACTCAAATTATTAGTAGCAATGTTGATTCTGGCTTTCAGGAGTTGCAGTGGTTTGGGAATAGTGTGGCGGGCTTGTGTCAAAAAAAAAGAAAAAAAGCGCTTTCGAAGTGTCAAAAACAAGCCACAAGACATAATAACTTTGAAAGGAATGTTTAGTCAGTTAGCACGAAATTTAAAAGCCTGACCCGACGCGACCCGACGTATATATATATACTAACCAGAATTCAATTTATTCTTTTCATAAACCAGCGCGAAGCATGGTAAATATAAACTTAATTAGTTCTTAGTCTTAAACTAGACTGGAGTTATTAATTAACCATAGACTAGGCAAATTGTTCGCTGACAAAGTGAGCTGTGGTATCGGTACAAAATAAATACTGTATAAAAAGATGTTGATGACTTGTGAGCACATAGTTCGCTGCCAAAGCCAGCTAAAGTAAATAGGTACCAAATACTTATTAAAACTAGGTAATTCATTAATTATTATGCTTGGGATTATTTTTCAAAAGCAGTCGGATACCTCTGGAAGATTACCTTCTGAAATTAATATCCAGTATGATACTAATTTTAGGAGGTAATGTTCCAAATTACAGATCCGATCCCGAAGATTCTACCATGTAGAAATTCAATTGCAACCATGTTTCTAGGATTTATCATAAAATACAACCATTTCAAACTAAGTTAATAGTAGGTAAATCTAATCGAAAAATATTAGACACAAAATTAGTTCTCCAAGGGCTATTTAGATAAAGTTTCTAGATTTACTGTTTAATTAGAAAAGCCCGGGGGTCGTTAAAAAGCTCTTAAAACTACAAAAGCGATTGTTACATCAAACTGTTTCACATTTCAATATTATTGTATGTCCTCTTTATACACCGTGACTTTTTAGTCGTTTTACAAAGGTCGTCCACTCAATGTACCCGACATAAAATAGCTATAGGCGCGATTTTTTTATCTTCCATAATAGGTACAAAGAAAAATAATAATAAAAAATAAGAATAAAATTATGAAACATCCTGTTAATTTATTTATTTATTTATTTATTTAACACTTCAAGCACATAAGTACAGAGGCGGACTTAATGCCATAGGCATTTTCTACCAGTCAACCTTTGGGTGATGCAAAGACAAGCAGTGGTAGGTGTAAATCTGAAAATAATTTTAAATAATAATAAGATTAACTACAAGATTAACTACAAGGATATATAAAATACTATAAATATATATCAAATACTATAAATATATATCAAAATTTAAATTAATGTAAATAAACATTTCCACGAATATACCAAAATAAAAACACAAACCATGGGGAAAACATTACCGTTGTGACGAAACTGCCAGCTTCTTCCGAATGTACTCACGAACTTTAATTTTAAAAGATAAGCGATTGGTTGCCATCCTGATTTCCTGGGGAAGCGCATTCCACAGAGAAATAGACTGGACAAAGAAAGATCGGTGAATGAAATCAGTGCGGTGAGAGGGACATTGAAGCATACGGTTTTGCGATGATCGCAGGCTCCTATTATGGTTGGCACAAATATACTGAAAGTGGGGAGCAAGGTAACTAGGGGAAGTGGGAGAAACAAGAAAAGAAAACAAGGTGGTAAGCGCCCTTTGCTCCCTACGCTGACGTATGGGCAACCACTTAAGAATAGTCCGGTGTTCGGAGACATGATCATATTTACGCAAATTGAAAACGAATCGAATGCAGTTATTTAGAAGACGGTCAAGTTTGTCGAGGAGATCCGCATTCAGGTCAAAGTAGCACACGTCACCGTAATCGATGATAGGAAAAATTAAGGACTGTACAAGCATTGTTTTCGTATTTGAGGGTAAAAAGTTTCTCAAGCGGTACAAAGCCCGCAACGAACCAGTAACCTTCTGACTGACACGAGCAACTTGAGTATGCCATTTCATAGAGCTATCGATATGCAAGCCAAGATCCTTGACCTCAGTACTAAAAGGAACGACCGTACCGTCGAAAAGAACTGGTGGCAAGGTTGTACCATTCAACTTGCATAGACTGCGAGAGCTGCCAATGATGATCGCCTGACATTTATTAGGATTTACTGCCACACCAAATTTATCGGACCAGGTATTTATTGCTATCAGGTCCCGATTTAAATTGTCGATCAGATCTCGAATTTCGTCAACCCTCCCCTGACAGTACAACTGCAAGTCATCGGCATACAGATGATACGCACACTGAAGCTCAGAAGTAAGGAGATTAATAAAAATAGAAAACAGAAGAGGAGAAAGAATACCGCCTTGAGGAACACCAGTCTCCAAATCACACCAACATGATGAGGAATTCCCAACATGAACTGACTGCTGGCGTTCCTGAAGGTAAGAGGAGAACCATTCCAGTGCTCCGGGAGAGACCATGACATGGGATAAAATGGCTAAAAGGATGTCGTGACTAACGGTATTGAAGGCATTTGAGAAATCGACCAGCACCAGTACCGTTACCTTGGTGTCTTCTAGTCCTGCCCTAATATCGCCAGTCACTTTAAGAAGGGCGGAAACAGTGCTGTGCCCAGGCCTGAACCCAGATTGAAGTGGGCTGATAAGCGAGTTCCGATGGACAAAATCGGAGAATTGCTTGTGCACACAGGCCTCAAGCACTTTAGATAGAAAGGGAAGGATCGAAATGGGACGGAAATGGGCAGGAAGACAGGGATTAGGGACCTTGGGTAGCGGACAAACATAGGCTTTGCGCCACAGGGAAGGAAATGCTCCGGTAAAAAGGGAAAAATTCACAATGTGGGTAATCGCAGGTAGGAGCTCATCCAGAAGAGTTATGATCATACCACGGGTGATATTATCACAACCCACTGCTTTCGACTTGATGGACAGGATGATCTTTTTGATCTCTCCCGGTTCAGCTGGAACGAAGCAAAAGTGAGTTAATGATGTTTAGGTGTCAAACGGGAAAACATTACCTACCCAGCACTCGAGTCCAGTAGATCATCGCTCGCAACAGGGATTTCTAACTACGTCATGTGTCATAATACTGTAAATTATTAAAATCTCATAAATACCTATTTTTTTTATGAATGTTTAGTATTCATTGGATACATGAAGTGGGCTGCCGTTGTAAGACGACTAAAAAGTCACGGTGTATATTTACCTAGGTTCTATCGAGATTCTGCCCAGTGTTGTCTTACTGTCTCGTTGGTCTAGCGGTCGCAAGAGCTCAGCAGTAGCTCTTGCAATCGCTAGACCAACAAGTATGAGGTCCTGGGGTTGATTCCCGGGTCGGTCAAAGTGATATTGTGTTTATCTACCTGGAATTTCTCAATAATTTGGATTCTGTAGTAACTTGCAGTTTGGATTTGTACACGGTTAATGGCAAGAGCTCGTGGCTAAATAATAACAGCCACTCGGTCGATCTTTTGATTAAACTGCGCTTGCTTAGGTTGGTCCGTGGATTGGTGACCGCCCATTGCATTATCAGTTTACTCCGTGCCTTGAAAGCCTTTGGTCTCGGCTGTCATTTGTAGATTTTGACAGTGGTTCCAAGTAGTCAGTGGCCTGAAAGTCCGACAACCAGTCTTACCAAGGGGTATCGTATTACCCAGCACTAACTGGGTTGTGGAGGTCAGATAGGCAGTCGCTTCATATAAAATATTGGCATTCAGTTGCATCCGGTTAGACTAGAAAATGATCCCCCATTATTGGCAAAAGACTAGGCAAATTTTGACTATAATATGAGTCTTAAACAAAACTGGCGAAATGCTAGTGAACAGTGTTACTGACCGACCGCTTTAATTCTAGTTCTAACACAGGTTATTTGCATTAAAATAACCATAATCCACGTAGGTATTACGATACTAATTGAACCAATACGTGATCAACCTTCAAAATAATAATAATAAGCATTATCAGCCTATAATGTTCCCACTGCTGGGACACAGGCCTCCTCTAAGAGAGGGAACGGGCTATAATCCACCACGCGGGCCCAGTGCGGGTTGGTAGATGTCACATGTCTTCGAATTTTTGGTTCTAGGACATGCCGGTTTCCTCACGATGTTATTCCGTTTAAATTGATACCTTCGCGAGGACTCATTAAAGCGGTCGGTCTATAGTCTGTTTAACACTTCAGAGATTACAGGTTATGCATTCTGCTCTATTTAAAAAAACTATATGAATATGTCAGATCACCTAGATATATCGATACGTCGCTAAACCTCCACCACATCTACATTGCGATCCAGATGTATCCTCCGAGGTGCACGTGCTCTTTCCAGGCTCTTTTGCAATTGATCGACTGGCACACGTCTCCATGATTGATAAGGTCAGGTTTCTGACACGCGCGACCGGCCCGCGTGTATACGTTGAAACACACTACTATGTCGTGCGTGTCGCGTCAGAAGCATATCGGTTTCATACATTGATTATATTATTATGGTTCGATATACATTAGCGTTGCAAGCTGCAACACTACACACTGTAATCATTTAGATCACGGTTGTGATGAAAGATAGACAATGTGTTTAATGACATATTATTAAAAGAGTAATAAAATCTCTTTAATGTTAATGGAGGATAATGCCTGATAGTAACACTAGGTACTACCTGGTGATGCTAATTTTCAGCTTCAGCCCAGACCAGTGCCGAGTGACGCTCGAAATCGTATAAAACGACTGACATACATATACAACATTAGTTTTAGTATATGCGAAACCTGAAACACGCGTGTCTAGTATTTTTATGTAAAGAATCTATGTACAAAATTTCAAAACTGTATCATGAAAAATCACAAAGTTATAAGCTTGTTCTGTTGTTTTTTTGTTTGTCCGTGCAAAAACGTGGTCACCACGCAGCGCGCGCAGCCAGCGTCGTCTTGAGCTCATAGATAATAATAATTTGGCAGTAGGTACCTAAATTATTGCGATAGGTACTTAAATTAGCTCGGTGTTCAACTTTTAAATTTTTTAAATATTTTTGGGACAAAATATAACATGGTTTAAAAATGATTGGAATCGATTCAGTTACTTATTCCTTAACAAACTATATTCAGGTTTCGCATATACTAAAAATAATGTTGTATATAGATGTAGTATAATGCATAGGTACTAAGTACCTGGTCGACCGAGCTCTGCTCTGGCGAAAATAGAGAAACATAATTTTCCCAGAAATGAGACTATCACAACTTTCATCGAAATCGTTAGAGCTGTTTTCAAGAACGTGATTCCAAATAGGTACATTTAATACAAATATTGCTCATTTATTAGAATGGGATACTTAAATAGTATAAAAAGTTTGAGGAGCTTTTAGAAAAAAAAAAAAGGAAGAAAGATCAATCTGAGTATGTATATGATAGTACAGAAACGGCCATGTAAGGAGGTTAGCACGTGGCGTGCTCTCAGCTCAGTTCTCATGGGAAATAGGTGTGAGTTTATGTACCTGTAGGTACGTTCTCGACAGTGTCGTGAACTGTGTGTATGTCATTCCCATAGGCTTCACTGACTTGCTCGTTCAATCATTGTAATAATAATATGTCAACCTGCCGTAGCAAACAAAATATAAAGCAGAATTTTCTTTCGTCAGAATTTCTGTCTGTCAGAACTCGAGAACCACACATTCGATTCACATGATTTCAGTCTTATGTAGTCTGATATGTACTCAAACGCAAAGTTTTATTTTGTAATGTTAGTGAAATTTGGGGTATCCTAGGTACCTACTACCTATATTTTTCTACAGACGTCTCATAAGTATCTCACTTCCGCCTAACATTCGTGACTCTAAAACTTTATTTCTGTTCAAAAAGCAAGTCAAAGAACATTACCTCTCCTCTATACTGTGATATTCTGGATATATATTATAGGTATAAATATTTACAGTACAAGTATTTATTTTATATGTGTATATTTGTATGTATGTTTATTTTATATAGGTATAACTTTGTTTTAAGTTCCAATTTCAATTTTCCTGTTTTGTCTTTTCTACACACTGTGTCTACATTTCTAATCCTACTTTCCTCTCGCAGGTCTGCTGGAAGAGATTTCGCATGAAATAAGCAGTACCTTTGTGCTCTTCTATCTTAATGTTATGTCTTGTTGAGTATTTTGTGTGTACATAAATAAATAAGTATTTACCACAAGATTCTTACCGTCTTTCTTCCTTCTTTCATTTTTATGACATTCGCCAGCACAGTTGTGATGACCTACATAATCCAGTACTATCTAGACAACTGAGCTAAAATTGGAAACTCATTTTATATGCTGAATGCACTCCACTCCAGTTAATTGAATTCAATCACGATTGCAAATGGTTTCATCTGACATTCTAGCTTTTAAAATGTGAAACCAATTTCATAGTTTGCGTTGGCTGATAAAATTGATAGGAAAATGATAGAAAATCGGAATTTATTTTTAGTTTGTATCTATGCTTTGGAGTATTATTGGTTCAATTGATTTTGAGATATTATTTTTCTTGGAAATATTGATGGATTATCCTTAATCCTTCGTACTTTTGGATTTCGATCATCATCTGCCTAGCTGTTGTCTAACGAAATGCAGCTGAATACCAGTATTTTACATGGAACTATTTGAGCTCCACAACCCAGTTAGCACTGGGTAATACGATACCCCTTGGCAGTAGCGAAGTGTAAATTTTTGTAAGAGGTAAGCCGGAGTACATATCTTTAATGTGATTATGTTATTTGTCTATAGAATACTGACTTTGCCAATTTTCAAAGGGAAGCCGGTAGGAATCGAGTTGTATGGAACCTTCGCCACTGCCCCTTGGAAAGACTGGTTGTCAGATTTTCGGGTCATTGACTCCTGTACGACTTTTAAAGGTCTACAATTGACAGCCGTGCTTTCCGAGGCACGGAGGAATCTAGCTATGTAATGAGTGGTCACCCATCCACGGACCAACCCAGGCAAACGCTGCTTAACCTGAAGATTGATCCGAGCGGCTGTTATTATTTAGCCACGAGCTCCTACTACTTTTGATCTCGATATCGATGGAAGATATTAAAAAAAATATATCTCTATGCTTTGAAATAATTGAAATTTTATTATTTTATTAAAAATTTTATTCAACCACAAATGGGCATACCCATTTGTGGTTGAATTAAATTTTTCGTAATTTTTCAAGCACATGTTCTGCTATTCAATTCTCGATCTTAACACGTAATTGTTCTAGATTCATTCTATATCTTTACATCACATTCATGACCGATTTGTGTGTGTACCGATGCACCTGGCAGACGGATTACTCATGTGATCCTATTAGCTCAGAAACGTTTGCAGAGGCTTGGAGGCCTAATATAATCCTTTGTCAGACTGCTCACTGAGACATACCCCCATTGAAAGCAAGTGAGATAGAGAGACCATTAGCGTTGAATTTAAGCATACTGTGGGGAATTGCATATCACATTGAGAAACCCTATAAAAAAATATTGAATGAAAAAATAAAATTCAATATTCATTTTTGCAATTCAACGTTGTCGAGAAGACGAATTTTTCAAACATATTCAGAAGCTCTGATGGACTTCGAATTTCCTTCTTAATCCTCCAGATTGTGATAGAAAGGTGTAATACGCAATCGGGGTCCTGGACTGAAAATATTGGAATGATGATTCAGAGACTCGGCTGTGTCATGCTTACTCAATATCCATTATATATAATTCCTTGCACGAATTGCTAAAACCAACCTATTTTAAATAACAATAGATAGCCTTTCCCCAACTATGTTGAGGTCGGCTTCCAGTCTAACCGGATGCAACTGAATACCAGTATTTTACATGGAGCTACTGCTTGTCTGATCTCCACAACCCAGTTAGTACTGGGTAATACGATACCCCTTGGTAAGACTGGTTGACAGACTTTTTGGGCCACTGACTGCCTAACGACTGTCAAAGATCTACATTCTACATATAACAGCCGGGACCAACGGCTTAACGTGCTTTCCGAGGCACGGAGGAAACTCGGTATGTAATGGGCGGTCACCCATCCACAGACCAACCTAGGTAAGCACGGCTTAACCTAAAGATCGACCCGAGCGGCTGTTATTATTTAGCCACGAGCTCCTCAATTAATCTTTCACTACAATTAAAAACAATAATAAAATAAACATATCCAAACAAAAAAAAATAACAATAACTATTGAAGATTATGTTGTGTTGTGAGTATGACACTCAAATAATGCATGTACACCCCGACATCCTGACTGCCCCTATGGTCTAGTGGTCGCAATCGCGACTGCTGATCATTGTCTAGAATTCGATTCCAGGGTCCGTCAAATTGTTATTAAGTTTTTCCATCAGGAATTTCTCAGTAGCAGACACGGAGTCTGGATTTGTGCCCGGTTGATGGCAATAGGCTCGCCACCATGCATGCATGGGACTTAAACATAACTGGCAAAATGTGGGTGTATTACTATTAGGTATATCTCTGCCTAACCCTTCAGGGATTACAGGCGAGATGTTATGTATCACAGTTTCAAATGCTTGTAACCAATTAAAACGTATTTATTTATTGCCTTAATAAAAACACAAAGAACACCTCTTCCATGGAGCTTTACTAAGCAAAGTTTTATTAGCTTCACAAGCGGACTGTACGTCATCGACACTTCAGTGAAAATAATATATTTTAATAATATATTCATAATTGAAAATGTAACGCAATCAACACAGCCTTGTGAAGTTGTGATTAAGTACACAATTGCGTAACAATACTTTCAACACGTGTTTGTGGTCACGTGTTTTAGATGTTGACGGCAATTGAAGTCGTTTCCAGAACTATAAATTGTATTATAAATAGTTTATACAACGTGTAGGAAAGGTTTTCAATGCGAAACGTGACAGAGTACCTACCTACCGATTAATAAAGTTAGCCGTACGTAATACCTGCTTCTTTTTGTTTTTTTTTCCGGATGGGTAATCATCAAATGACCCCCCCCACTCTGGGCGGAGCGGAGGAGAGTGTCAGACTTGTACTGACTAAAACCCATCCATGTTCCTTCTTTGCCCTTTGTGTTCCAGGGCCACGGTATCTCTTTCGAACAGTCCCGCAGCCCTGGCATGCATCGGCCCATGCGGACCCCTACTTGATTGCTGACATCTCTTTGAAGCGCGCGTGAAACACGAACGCGCCGTCGACACGGCCTGTCGTCATAAGACGGCCGGACGGCGAGCTAGCCCATAACTCGCCGTCCACAGGCCAGCGCCTACGGTGGTCGGAAGCCACCACGTGACCCCCGACGCCCAGGGCGTCTCCCGCGGCGGCTGGGACGTGAGGTTCTTTCCCTCTCACGTCCTGCCACCTCCTTCACTAGCATGACTGCTTCGCAGAAGGAGGTGATGGCTTCCCATTCCCTCTCGCTCCGGACCATGGCTTGAACCAAGACCGGACGCGAGAGATCGCCGCCGCCAATCGCCGCTATGAGGACACGGCGGTGCTCCGCCCAAGCGGGGCAGATAATACCTGCTTCTTTAGACGTGACTCTGGAGATTGTTGAACACCAAAAGACTGTCTGTATGTGTCTAGATACATAGACAGAATACTGTTTGTTATGTATACCAAACAAATTACAGATATGACAAAAATATAGACATTTTTAATAGTGTGATACAATGGGCGGTCTTAGGGGCCGTCTCCACGAGCGAGAGAATCGCGGCGATATTATCGTATAGAAATACGTGGCACGACGATAATGTAATGGAGACGCCCACTAATCGATAAAATCGCGCTGTATTTTCAAAACAAGCTTTGGAGAGAAAATACTGCAGGTAGTCTGTGGTGTATCAGTTACATAAGCAATAAGTACATACCTACATAGTAAGATATATATCTGCATATAAATATTTTCATAGTAAAACTGCATCACAACACTTGTCTTGTTCTACTATATTAAGCAACAGTTTCATTTCTCTTATCTCTAGATAAGAAAAATGAAACTGTCGAATCGAATAACTGCAAGACCACTTGTCAGGAAATACGATTAAATTTAACAATTTTTCATTTTCTATTTAAATAAGGTAGAAGCGTTAAAAAGATAAATTTTCAAAATAAAGGCATGTCTCACGATACTCGAATATCTGCTACTCATTGCAAAATTAAAAAATGGAACAGAATTTGTATGAAGTGACCTGCAAATGAACGGGAATTTAATCATAGGTGATGAAACTGACCCTTAACCAAGTTCACAGCAGTGATATCCTAGTAGTGTGACCGTCGGACTGTAAAGTCATGGGCCTCAAGTTCAAAACCAAGACACGCACCTCTGATTTTTCGGATTCGGTATAATTATCAGTTGCTTCGGTGAAGGAAAACATCGTGAAGAAACCAAACAAGCATACCTGAGAGATATTTTTCGACGGCATGTAAAACCAAGTCAGAGGCCCATGGGGCGACTTAAACACTCTGGACACCAGGTTAGGCATTAACCACACGAGAAAGAAAGACCAAGTTCACGTTGTATCTTCTTTTCGTTGTCTCACAATAACTACACTAATTCATCAACCTTAATTACCTAGGTAACCAAAAACGGCAACCATTTCTTTCTATAAACTAATTACGGCCATAATAGAATCAGCAAAAAGATCTAATACTCAGTAATGCGTACCTTTTGCTCCAAAATTAACTAATTTAGTTACGTGAGCCGACGCCAGATGGCGACACATCGCTAACACAATTAGGCCTCGTTTATCCCCCTGAGGTCGAGTAGAGGTATGCTTGTATTTTATTACAAGTAAAAAAGTATTGACGAATAGGGTTTTATGTGTGTGGTTAGACCGTAATGCTGACAAGGCCGATATTGCCTAGGCATGAGTCACACTTAGACGGTGCTAATATCATAAAATGCGATGAAATGTTGTAAAAGATGTCGTGGAAATATCGACTCTAATGTTATTAATTGATAGTCAATTAGTCATCAAAATTATCTGTTCATTTTCAAAAAGTATGACATGTTTTTCTAGCAAAATGTTATGTAGCCAGAATTAAATAACTAGGTAGTCACTGGGTAACACGATACTCCTTGGAATGACTGGTTGTCAGACTTCTAACTACCCGTAGCTAGAAGTCCGAAAGCCTGACAATCAGATTTGCCAAGTGACTGTCTCATGTCTCCGAATGACAAGGTTAGACCAACTGGTTTTAGCGTGTTGAAACACAAATGATGTCTGGAAGTAATGGGTGGTCACCCACCCACTCTTTTCCGAAACCTCTCCACGGAACTGCCTCGGCAAGAATGCTTAACCTTGAAGACTGACCCTTGTGACCCAGAGACATTGAAGACAAAATCAATCTAATAGATATAGTTAATTATCTATGACCTATTTATTTATTAATAACAACGCGAAGAGATAGCACGTTGCGAGCTCATCGCGACATCAACCGGAACCCGCGTTTCCTTCAGTTGCCACTCGCTACTTCCGTTACACAATGAACTTTAGATAGTTGTGTATTTTTGTGTTTCTATTAATATTATAAAATATAAATATAAAACAATACATACATGAAGGTCACGGGAATCAGCTGGAAGCAAGAGTGCTTAGACTAGCAAGCCGAAGTCCAGCAGAAAGTGTTTTTCGGGTAAATCTTCTTTCTTCTTTATCGTGTAGTTGGTGCCTAACCTGGTGTCAGCCTTTTTATGCCGCCCATGGGCCTCTGACTTGGCTTTACATGCCGTCAAGAAATATCTCTCAGGCATGCTGGTTTGTTCAGGTTGTTTTCCTTCACAGAAGAAAGTGATAATTAATTTAATTAATTAATAGTATTCGGCTGGTTCGAGGTGGCGCAGGAAAAGAGTACCTGGAAGGATATGGGGGAGGCTTTTGCCCAGCAGTGGGACATACCAGGACAAAAAAAAAAGTAGTATTTGGGTAAATGATTATGATATTTATGCTTTTAGAAGCAGCTCTGTTAGCGGAAAATTGAAAATGTTGGGTGGAGGCTGGCTGCTTTATAGATTAACAAAATTAAAGATTTGTAAATTAATTATATATCAAAAATCTCAACAAGGCCCACAGTTCTTTTAGCTTAACATTAAATGAATGGAACATAATCTGCCTAGCTTTTTCCCAACTACGTTGGGGTCGGCTTCCAGTCTAACCGGATGCAGCTGAATACCAGTATTTTAAATGGAGCGACTGTCTATCTGATCTCCACACCCCAGTTAGTACTGGGTGATACGATTCCCCCATGGTAAAACTGGTTGTCAGACTTTCTGCCCTACCTGTAACGACTGTCAAAGAACTACAATTGATAGCCGGGACCAAAGGCTTAAAGTGTTTTCCGAGGCATAAAAAAGAAATTCGGTATGTAATGGGTGGTCAACCGTGCACAGACCAACCTAGGCTAGCGCGCCTTAACCTGAAGATTGATTCGAGTGGCTGTTATTATTTAGCCTTATGAGAGACCACATTAATTTAAGGGTATTTTTGATTCAATCGTCAGACAAAAGACAGACAGACGACGGCCTTCAGTCTATCAATGTAATTCGACCACCCCTTGCGTGGAATCGGCGTGATAGTATCAATATCACCTTGAGTGCGGACAGTGCGTTCGAATCGAACTAATCCGATTTAGTTTAAACGTCATTAATTACTTGGCCTATTGGATAATACTGCTGGACAAAGGCTAGACGCATTGAACTAGTATTGATTTAGGATTTTATTTGTGTTTCTCTATCTACGTGGTACTTTTATAGATTTTTGAGGAACAGGGTGTCTGGAAAAGGGGACTGTCATACGGAACTTTGAAGCTTATTAAAATACCGATGCACTGTATTTATAAGGTTTATAAGAACTGTTGGCGTGAGTTAGGCAGTACGTTATGACGACTTATTTAATGGACCTCATCCTGTATGGAAGAGGGAGGATTTTCCGATAAGGCAGATGATATGTCTAGTCGGCTACTGCTCGATCGAACCGTTGTCGTCGGGATATTCTATCTTATTCTCGGCTATGACTGTAGCTGTGGAAGGATTTCCGTGACGTCAAGTGTGATTCGTAGTTCGTACCTATAGTATAGCGTTGCAGATGCCGCAACATTTTGTTTATTTTTCGTTATATTTTTGGAACTTTTTGTCCTTTAGATTTGTCTGATCTTAACTATTCGCTATTGCACTAAGTATTCATACTATATCTCTGAGAGCTTATTCATTTTTAGTTTGTTAGCCCCAGAAACAATAAAATACTCTGAAGTAAACCTACGTCTTAGTCTATGAAATTGAAATTAACACATAATTGCCCCCTCCATCCTTCAACTAATTCATAAAAATATACATATTGGATTCCCTTTTTTTTTCGGATGGGATATCATCAAACCCCCCACTCTGGGCGGAGCGGAAGGGAGTGTCAGACTTGTACTGACTAAAACCCATCCAAGTTCCTTCTTAGCCCTTTGTGTTCCAGGGCCACGGTATCTCTTTCGAACAGTCCCACACCTCTGGCAGGCATCGGCTCATGCGGACCCCTACTCGGTTGCTGACATCTCATTGAGGCGCGCGTGGAACACGAACGCGCCGTCGACACGGCCTGTCGTCATAAGACGGCCGGACGGCGAGCTAGCCCATAACTCGCCGTCCACAGGCCCGCGCCTACGGTGGCCGGGAGCCACCACGTGACCCCCGACGCCCAGGGCGTCTCCCGCGGCGGCTGGGACGTGAGGTTCTTTCCCTCTCACGTCCCGCCACCTCCTTCACTAGCATGACTGCTTCGCAGAAGGAGGTGACGGCTTCCCATTCCCTCTCGCTCCGGACCATGGCTTGGACCAGGGCCGGACGCGACAGATCGCCGCCGCCATTCGCCGCTACGAGGACACGGCGGTGTTCCGCCCAAATTTTGGATTCCCTACCTCTCCGTTTTTGCTTTGAACGACAAATCTGTTAAGACAATAAAGGAAATATTTATATAGAACACTAGATGCCTACAGAATATTTTCTAATGAAACAGTCATAAATCAAAGTAATACATACAACAGATGTACATACATATGTACATACGTTTATGTACCTTCGTGTTGCTATCACACGTTGGAACAAAAAGTTTTAACATAAGAATACATATTTATGATTTTATGAAACTCTTGTGTATCGTAAAATGTAAGCACATCAGGCGAGGTGTTATTTTTTTGTAATATAAAGATAATGTGGAGATATAATACTCATTTACCGCCTCGTTGGACTTATGTTCGCAAGCGGTAGGTACAGCGCATGAGGTCCTGGGGTTCGATTCCGAGGTTCGAAAAACTTTTATTTGGGTATTCTATTATAAATTTCTCAGTGGCAGCACAGAGTCCCGATTTGTGCCCGTTTGATGTCAGTAGGCTAGCCCTCGATTACATGGGAATTATGTGGATGTGGGTGTACTGTCAGAAGAAGGCAGTGGGTTTTTAGTCGGTTAGAGTCCGACAAAACAAAAAGGTACTGGTTGTACTTCCATAGAAGCCAACAAGCTTGGCTTGCCCTTATATCTTACTACTCTCCATGATGTTAGGTTTTCTGTACAGTCAGCTTGCCTTATGGGCTTGCCGTATTGTTAGCCTCTAGGCACGTCACTGGAGGTACACCACAGCCTGACCCTTCGCGGATCGCAGGCGTGATGTTATATTTACATTTATGTACGTTTAGAATGCTTATTTAAGCTCGGGGAACGCTTTGAATATTAACCACACATTATTTAAAATCAATGTTACCGTATGATTGAAAATAGCGAGCGCCTGTAATATATTCATGCTCTTACAGGTAACTCATTTGCATGAAGCTAACCTTCCTTTCAGGGCTACAGGACTACATGTAATTGCTGTTTTAAATTTCAAAGGCTTGAATAATGGATGTTATCTTAAATGGTTAATTGAAGGTTACCTAACTGTCGATTACTTTGTAGTCTATAATTTATCTTCTCTATTGAGTTTCTACTCAATTTGGATAAGTGTCTTCTGTCTAATAGTCACTATTGTAAATGTTGTATTGTTTTATATTCGATGCTCTCATCAGTTATTTCTGTTGAATGTTGCATCTCTTTTTTTTTTTTTTTTTGGATGGGAAATCATCAAATGACCCCCCCCACTCTGGGCGGAGCGGAAGGGAGTGTCAGACTTGTACTGACTAAAACCCATCCATGTTCCTTCTTTGCCCTTTGTGTTCCAGGGCCACGGTGTCTCTTTCGAACAGTCCCGCAGCTCTGGCAGGCATCGGCCCATGCGGACCCCTACTCGGTTGCTAACATCTCTTTGAGGCGCGCGTGGAACACGAACGCGCCGTCGACACGGCCTGTCGTCATAAGACGGCCGGACGGCGAGCTAGCCCATAACTCGCCGTCCACAGGCCCGCGCCTACGGTGGCCGGGAGCCACCACGTGACCCCCGACGCCCAGGGCGTCTCCCGCGGCGGCTGGGACGTGAGATTCTTTCCCTCTCACGTCCCGCCACCTCCTTCACTAGCATGACTGCTTCACAGAAGGTGGTGACGGCTTCCCATTCCCTCTCGCTCCGGACCATGGCTTGCACCAGGGCCGGACGCGAGAGATCGCCGCCGCCAATCGCCGCTACAAGGACACGGCGGTGCTCCGCCCAAGGAATGTTGCACCTTGACTTGTAAATTTCTATTTCCAGAATCAGAGAGCCTATTCACGTGGTCAATGTCAAAGTCAAAGATCTTTATTGTGAGACAGTGGTTACAGAGTTGTTATTGAATTATGTTGGTGTGCGTTTGCACTGCTCCACCATGTAAGGCATACAATAGTTTGAACAAATTGTAGTGAAGTGGTAATCGCTTTCAAATCATTTCGTATTTCTACGACGAACTTCCACAAGATTAACATCAGTTTTGCGTTAGCTTGCGACAATGTAGTATACTTTTAACTGTTTAATTATCTTTGTTTTTTCACTTTTTTCACTAAATTGGTTTACTTTTGGCCGCAATGTTGCTTCGCCTGATATGAAGCGATGACGCGGCCTAGGGTTAACTACGCTTGCCTTGAAGAAACCGATTCACTCGAACTTCGATTCATTCGATCTTTATCGCTGATATAATGTGTTTTTTTCCCCAAGGCACTCAGGTCTATCCTCAATTCCTCACCATGAAAATCAATCACACAACAAACGAGTTTGCAATTGCAAAATAACACATTAGCTAGTATATCAATAGGTACAATATTTTTTGGCTCGCGACTGCCTTGTTGGTCAAATAGTAACTGGCACAACTGCTGAGCATGAGGTCCTGCATTGGAATCGTAGGTTGGGAAAAGTGTTATTGGGTTTTTCCAACTGGAGTTTCTCAGTAGCAGTCACGGAATCTCGATTTGTGTCCGGGTTATGGCAATAAGCTCGTCCCTATTACATGGGACTTAAGCTAAACTAAAATGTGTGTGTACTATTAGGTACACATCTGCCAAACCCTTCGTGGATTACAGGCGTGATGTTCATCATCATCTGCCTAGCCTTTTCCCAACTACGTTGGGGTTGGCTTCCAGTCTAACCGGATGCAGCTGAATACCAGTATTTTACATGGAGCGACTGCCTATCTGACCTCCACAACCCAGTTAGTACTGGGTAATACGATACCCCTTGGTAAGACTGGTTGTCAGACTTTTTGGGCCACTGACTACCTAACGACTGTCAAAGATCTACAAATGACACCCGGGACCAACGGCTTAACGTGCTTTCCGAGGTACGGAGGAAACTCGGTATGTAATGGGCGGTCACCCATCCACAGACCAACCTAGGCAAGCACGGTTTAACCTAAAGATCGATCTGAGCACAGGCGCACAGGCGTGATGTTATGTTACAATATTTTTCCATAAAGGTCACAAGGAAAAAACATTGCACAGATACCTAGATTGAGTACTACTCCACAGTAATGATATGGGCCAGAGTATTGATCGGTGAACGACCTGCGCGCATTACACTGAACGAAATCCTATGCTATTAGAATAATATTATGTTATCCGGGTCTGTAGTACATAGTTACTTTACATGCTGAGTTTCTGACTGGCTGCCAAAAGATATTAGCTGGAGTTGAAACGTTTCGTGAAATCGATATGACTTTGGCTTTTGTGTTCATCTGCCTAGCCTTTTCCCAACTATGTTGGGGTCGGCTTCCAATCTAATTGGGTTCAGCTGAATACCAGTATTTTACATGGAGCGACTGCCTATCAGACCTCCACAACCCAGTTAGTACTGGGTAATACGATACCCCTTTGTAGACAGGTTGTCAGACTTTTTGGGCCACTGACTACCTAACGACTGTCAAAGATGTACAAATGACAGCCGGGACCGACGGCTTAACATGCTTTCCGAGGCACGGAGGAAACTCGGTAAGTAATGGGTGGTCACCCATCCACAGACCAACCTAGGGAAGCACGGCTTAACCTAAAGATCGACCCGAGCGGCTATTATTATTTAGCCACGAGATCCTCTTTGGCTGTGGAATATTTGTTTGAATATATTCATTTGCTTTATTGTTAAAGTGAAGAATTGATGATCACAATGAGTATCACTAATCAAAAGACTGAAAGTATGATACTACAGTATTTGAAACCTTTAGTTTTACTTTAACTTATATTTTTTACTAATCTTTGGAGGGCACGCTATGACTACAAACACTTGCTTAGTTTGTCTTTCATACTAGGTTATTTAACACCTACTCCAAAAAATTTTGTGTATAAAAAGTGATTGGACGATATGTATTATGTTTTAAAGCATTTAATTTATCTAATGCACGATAATAATACGCCATTATCGTAGCCGCTTCATTTGAACAATAACATCTACATATTATATCGTTTTGTCGTAGCGGGGCTACGGCGTAGCGGCTACGGGCTACGTGTCGTAGTCATCTTTGATACTATGATTTTGATACGTACTTTTGCCTTTTGTAATTGTGTTTGTAATTGTATAAACATAACACGCTTGTATGCTATTAAGGGGTCAGGCAGACGCATATGACGAGTTTTTCTTCACACTTTCAACGTTTCAAAACAAATGTTCTAGCACACACTGCTTTTATAGTATTAAATACATAAATAAAGCCCCTCATTCCCAAATTAAAAGACAACAACAAGACAAATACATTAAAACACAAAATTTATCTTATTATGGCGTATCTTTTGGCAAATAACTCCTCCAGTGATTTCCATTCTTGCCTGTTTAGGGCATCCATTCTCTTTCTTGATAGCACTACGTCCCAGTGACACTAACCATAGTGGATCTGGCTAGCCTGCAAACTGTAGCACTTACGGATACTTTTCGGACACTGTCCGGAGTCTAGTGTCCAGACGTCTCGCTTTGCTCGGTGGAGTGGACGTTATTCTATTACGCTGACTGAAACCGGAATGAGGCAGAACGCATGGCTTCAACCTATTTTGAAAGCCTATTGTGTGCGGCGATCTACTTGAGGAGCTCATGACTAAATAATAATAGCCGCTCTGGCCGATCTTCAGGTTAAGCCGCGCTTGCCTAGGTTGGTCCGTGGATGGGTGAACCTCAATTACATACCGAGTTTCCTCCGTGCCTCGGAAAGCACGTTAAGCCGTTGGTCCCCGATATAATTTGTAGAGCATTGCTAGTCAACGTGACAATGCTGCCAGTCTTCTGGACACGTTCTGGTTCTGGTTCCGGGATGACAGCGATGCGGAGGAGTACTTTGACGCCTAAGTGTCTTATTGTCGTCGTTGTATATATGTGGGTACTTACTCTTGGCCTTAATTTTTTAGTATTATTCTAGATCTGTTTGTAGTTTGTATACAATATTAGTTTTAGTATATGCGAAACCTGAAACACGTGTCTAGTATTTTTATGTAAAGAATCTATGTACAAAATCTCAAAACTGTATCATGAAAAATCACAAAGTTATAAGCTTGTTCTGTTACCTGGTTATCCGCACAAAAACGTGGTCACCACGTGTCGCCGCCGCGCGTGCGCCATCAGCGTCGTCTTGAGCTCATTGATAATTATAATTTGGCAGTAGGTACCTAAATGTTTGCGATAGGTACTTAGTGTCGGTTGGTGTCCAACTTGAAACTTTTTCTAAATATTTTTGGGACAAAATATAGCATGGTTTAAAAATATTGTAATCGATTCAGTTACTTACAAACCATATGCAGGTTTCGCATATACTAAAAATAATGTTATATAATGTAAAATGTTGTGTTGTTAAATAATAACCTTACCTAAATAATTATTACAATCGAAAAACTGTAATTTCGAAGTTTTGTCAAAAGTCAAAAACGTAAATTACGTAAAACGACACACGTACGTACGTTTACGTATTACGTAAATTTTGTATAATTCATGTATTTTTAAATTATCTCGACGTTACTTTAATATGCCTGCTCTTACAAAAGGGCATATTTTTGTAACATAATGACCGAACCTAAAGCGAGGGACAAACCACACAGGCTTCAAACCGCTACTTGTATTTGAAAGCCCTCCCTTTGAGTTTACGGTACCAAAGAGGACTTTATAATGACATACTTAAGTAGTGAGAAAAGAATACATGAAAATGTTGTACAGGATTTCCATGTGAATTGAATGTTAACATGGAATAACATTAATACCAGCCGCTCGGGTCGATCTTCAGGTTAAGCCGCGCTGTGTGGTTGATTCGTGGATGGGACCCATTGCATACCGGGTTTCCTATGTGCCTCGGAAAGCACGTTAAGCCGTTGGTCCCGGCTGTCATTTGTAGATCTTTGACAGTCGATACAGGTAGTCAGTGCCTCGAAAGTCTGACAACCAAACTACATTAGTCGCTCCATGTAAAATACTGGTATTCAGCTGCATCCAGTTAGACGGGAAGAGTGGATGCCGACCCCAACATAGTTGGGTAAAGGCTGGGCAGATGATGATGGAATAACATTATGCCTACAGTAATAAAAGGCTTAGGCAGAGGTGTTGATACCTTACACCTACAGTCAGCCACATTTTGTAAGTTTGAAACCCCATGAGGCGATTGCTATTAACCCGGCACGGATCCAACCACTAAGCTGAGAAATTACTGACAGAAAAACAAAAAAAAAAATTGTACTCTAAACAAAAACCAATCATAATGTCATATTGTATTTAATGAAATTATAGGTAAGATACAATTTTAGAAAAAAATATGAGCCAATTGGCCTAAATGATTCTCTTTTGAAGTCTTTCCAAGTTTTTTTTAAACAAGAATACAGACGGTCAAAAAACCTGACCTTACCCTTCAGAAGACATTCATAAATTTTCATAATTGAGCATGTTGCGAGCAACGAGACGTCTGTTGCCAACTCAACATCGAAACCCACGCGATCCCAAACGGACCTAATTTTATTACCCTGCGGTCGGGAGCAGACGTGACCACGAAATGTGACCTCAGACCACAGAACTCCCCTTTTGTGTAAACAGGACAAACACAGCTGTTTTTAAATGAGATCATTTTCATTGTTACTTTTTGAGATTATTTTTGGGGAGCTTGTGTAACTTCAGGTGTGGTTTTGCATAATGATATTGTGAACGTGTCTTATTATTTCAGTATTATATCTGTTTTATTTTTAGTTAGGAACTTTATTATAATATAACATAACATCACGCCTGTAATCTTCGAAAGGTTAGGTAGAACCCAGAGGTGTACCTAAATGGTACACCCACATTTCCCCAGTTAAGTTTAAGTCCCATGTAATAGGGGCAAGCCTATTGCCATCAACCGGCCACAAACCCAGACTCCGTGGCTGCTACTGAGAAATTCCTGATGGAAAACCCAATAAAATTTCCCCGACCTGGGAATCGAACCCAGGGACCTCATACTCAGCAGTTGCGCTTGCGACCACTGTCACAGTTGCGTTCCTCGAGGAATTTTTTTTTTATAATTCATACTTAATAAATAATATAAATGCCAAAATTAGCCTTGTCTGTCCTGTCTGTTACCTTTTTTCGCCATAACAGCTGAGCAGATTTCAATGTAATGTGGCATAGAAGGAGACCATAGCCTGGGTTTGGACCAAGCATACTTTTCATCGCGGCAGTAATCCTGAGTTCACTGAGGGTTGACGCTTTCAATCTTATTACTTAGGGCATAAGGATGAGAAGTGGCAGACCCTCAGTGAACTCGGTAGTCTACGTTCCTGTGGTATAGTTAGTGACATTCACAAGAGCGAAGTAAACTTCGTATTCATCTAACTTGTCCCTCTCTTTCTTCCAAAAATGGCAGCCAGATTATAAGTTTATCAAAAACTTATAAATTATAAGTGTGATCTTTCTTTAGATAAATTCTTAGATATTTTTGTTACGGGACACTGCGGATCCAACAGTACTTTCTTCTTTAAATTAGCTAGGTATTAAGGTTTTGATTTTAAATTTAGTTATCTATATTCTTATTTTTTTTTCTCAATTTTAAGTTTCAATACCATTTAATTGTAGCTAACTACCGTATATTTAACAATTTAACAAAAAAAATTACGCAATCACTTTCCGTTACATTATCTTGTCACTCCAGTTGACGTTGTCTGCCATCTTTCGAAATTAAACTCACTCGCTGAAACTTTGAGCACAGTCAATTTGCATCCACGATCGTCCGTTCAAGATAGTATTTCTATAAAGCGTCACTTTTATCTTACAGCTAAATTTATTCCTTAACCTTTTCACCGTTCAATAGTTCATTCATATTAATACTTTCCTGCAGTTTCTAGAAAGAATTTTCTTGCAATAACTACGTCGTAAGTACTCAAAACGGCGAATGAAAACATCGGGAGCAAACCGGCATGTCCTAGAACAAAAAAATCGTATATACAGGGTGTAAACGGACCCTTCACGAAGCCGTCAACCAAGTATTATGTACATCAAACTAAGTAACCATACGTCAAAATTATTACTGGGTAGCGACTATTTTTTTGGGGCGAAACATCACGTTTTACGGTAGGACTCAATGTAACGCACTCAAAACATTGTGCTGATGGATGGATTGAATAGTATGGGGGTCGCGGAGTTGTTTAAAGCTAAATCTTACATTAAAAACATGTACTTTAAAAAAACTTGTGAAAAAGTTGAAACTTTGAGCCTCAATATTTCTATAACTAGTAGGTTCCCAGGCATGGTCTAGAACAAAAAAATGATCGCAATGACGGGGAGAACAAGTGCCTTTCGGCTTCGATAAGCGTTTTGTTGCACCCTTTATGTGTCGACTGTGTGTGGGTCCGCGTGCTGGATTAAAGCCCACTCCTTCTTATCCAAAAAAGGTCTGTGTCCCAGCAGTGGGACTGCTTAAGCTAACTAGTCGTAAAATTCATGTTTCATACTTGACCTTTAGCTCCCATTTGAAGCTTCGAGGGGACTCCTTCGTAAAAGTATGTTTAGTAAAGGGCCCTTTGCTCTCGGAATGTTTAACACGTTTTTAGTAAGTGTAACAAATATTATTTCTCGCTCAAATTACCCTTTGAATCTGTTAGTATTACCTGCGCAAATGTGTTTGTGTTAAGTAAGATATTTTTAGAGCAGGGATTATCCCGTTTGAGATATGTTGTTGTTTTGTGGGCTGGGGTGAATGAAACGTAGAACGAGCTTGTTTTTAGCTAAAGTTAATATATTTAAGTGTGTTCTTTCATTAGATACTTATTTGATATTTTAATTACGGGACACTGAGGATCCAGCAGTTTTAATCATTTAATTAGCCTTATTCAATTATCTAAAAAATCTTCTTTATTTTCAACTTCAGTCTCCAAACCATTAATTGTCGACTGCCTCGTTGGTTCAGTGGTCGCAAGCGCGACTGCTGAGCATGAGGTCCTGGGTTCGATTCCCGGGGTCAGGCAATGTGTTATTGGGTTTTTCCATCTGAAATTTCTCAGTAGTAGCCACAGAGTCTGGGGATTTGTGTGAAAATAAACCCGGCCCGGTGCCCGGTTGATGGCAATAGGCTCGCCCACTACTACATGGGACTTAAACAAAACCAGCGAAATGTGGGTTTACTATAAAGTACATCTCTGCCTAACCCTCGGGGATTACAGGCGTGATGTTATGTTATGAAATTGTTACTTTTTAACAATTTAAATAACAATATAAAACGTAAGTTATTTAAAAAATTGTTAGCCCAAAGACTAGAAGCAATAGAGCCAATTTAAGTTATTCATAAGCTCATAGGTCACTCTGTATAAATCATATCCATAGTAGCGGCACAAAGATGTCTATGAATCCTATATGAGGTCCATCAAATATACACGAAAGGTCGTTGCAAAGGGTTCTCTGCTTTCCAACAAAGGATACATGTAGGTAAAACTATGAATAACAAATCTGGAATGCTCTGGTTCTCGAAAATTGTTTCTAGTATATTTTTTTTTACTGATTGCTGGAGTGTCTTACGGAGATTTGACTAGATTTTATTGTTCTTTTTATTTAAAGGTAGTTGAAAATTTCTTGTTGGATTTTTGGGTTGTGTTGTTTTTTCGGGGGTGAGGTGCTGTCCTGCCGGGGCTGTAGGACTGTTCGAAAGAGATACCGCGGCCCTGGAACACAAAGGGCAAGGAAGGAACATGGATGGGATTAGTCAGTACAAGTCTGATACACCGCCCAGAGTGGGAGGGGTCAGTTGAAGACTTCCCATCCGAAAAAAAAGGGTGTGAGTTGCGATACGATATTCTAGCGTTAATGTAGTACAGAGCTTTGGAAAGAGACACATATAAGGTATATCTTTTCATACACGAAATATTTTAAGAGTAACTTCTATAAGTCGTAAAGTCGCCATAGCAACGAAAAAAAAAAATATCAAAGTATTTTTTTTGTACGAAATTTGTATAATTCTAATTTTTTTTTTTAGATTTTTTGCATAAAACCTTTACTCCCAAAGTCTAACAATGACAATAGGTAAATACGACGTAGTAAACTAGCGTAATGGATGTTCAAAAATAAGGAGCCAGTATTTATTTTGTGGGTTAAGTAATTTTAAATTATTTACTTTTTTATAAAAATATACTCAGAAAATAAAAACAATCCCTTGAAATGGCTTTGTTATAGCTGTTAGATGATTCTCTGAAAATATTTCGTGTATGAATAGTTAGACCTTATATACTGACAAAAGCAACTAGGTCGATGTTTTTCTCAAATTCGGCGTGATACATTTATCTGTATTATTTTATTTTTAAATAGATTTGGGTTGAGTGTTAGTTGTAAAATATTACGCCGAAAAAGTTTCATAAAATAACCTTGGATTATGTGAAGATACACTAGTGTCATGTTGATCAGCTATTGGTTGATACGAAGAGTAGTGGTTTTGCCATGTTTTGCAATGTGCCAAAAGGGTGGTTTTGGCTTAAAATCAGATGTTCCATACATGTTGACCGTGTAAGTTTTGCACTTTAGTAGGAAACAGCACATTTTTTTTAATTACCGATGAAATTTGTTTATGTAGGGTGGCTCAGAATGATATACTGAATACGTGGTAAACGTTTGTGCGTCGGTGTACCTTCCACCCTGTATGTCTCGTATGAATCACGGTGGGTGTGATTCACCCAGTGATCAATTTAGCGACCTGCTGTCAAAGCACTAAATTTGAATTCAAATTGATAGCCGACTCAATGACAAAGAAAAGGATGAAGAAAAGTGCCAAGAAAAAAAGGGTTTCAGTTCCCAGAAATACTCTAACAAAGGAGAATATTAAGTAGATTCTAGTCTAGAATGAATAACCAATATCGTGAACAAGAGGTTAATTGGCGGCCATTTTAAACGAGTGACGTCATTGTCTAGTACGTACGCCATTACTTTGTGACGTATTAATTACTATTGATTTCGGTTTCCATGTTGAATACATTATAATTATAGACATGTATGCTGGCTGGTTGGTAGCTACGTAATGTGGGTCATTTCCGATAGTGTTATTGTTACAAAATGTGGTGAAACCGAATAGATAAATGTTTTGGGTGTTTAAATATGTTATTTGGAATTGGTTTTCATTTAACAAAGTACTTGAACACAATTTAATACCATTTTTGTTTAGGTAATACTTTATGAGCTATTAAATAAAATGAGATATCTTAATATTATTCGAATCATAAAAATTAGAACTAAAACAATAATAAAAATAAAGACTAAAAGTACCTATACAATTATATACAATGACGACAATAGGACACTCGCCGACTGGTCGACACTTCGCATGACAAGGGGGCTAGCTCATTCTTTGGCTAAAGAATTAACATTGCCATTCAACGTGGCAATGCTGCCAGTCTTCTGGGCATGTTTCCGGATGACAGCGATGCGAAAGAGTACTTTAATGTTATTAGTTCCCCGGATATCGGGAAGAGTCACTTATAAACCATAGATTATAGAAGCATAAAAGTACAACTCTACCTACTTCATAAGGGAATAAAAGTGAGCTATGTTTAATGTAAATTAAATATACGTCGTCCATATTCCCCAAACACATGTCGTTTTAATTAAAAAAACAAGTAAAACGGGAAGCAATATCTCGACTACCTATGTAATTAATAGAACTTTCATCACTCCATTATGAATTCCTTTGATGTTGAAACGTGTACCTAGTAACTGTTTTAATTTAAAAACTGGATCGATATTCGGACGCTGTATTATTATAAAACCAACACAGTCTGAAGCTCATCAATTTCTTAGCTCAGTCGGTAATAACACAAACTAGCTAATTAAAAGTGTCCATGGAGTTTTATCTCTTTCTTCAGGGGACCTAAAATGGCTGCTTTAGCAGAATCATAATATGAATTACGTTAGAATTCGTAAAATGGTCACAAAGTGAATTTTAAAAAGAATTTTAACTTGTTTCATATTATTATCCTTTTATGATTCTAAAGCGGCCATTTTAGACCCCCTGGTCTAAGCATTAAAATAGGAACTAAAGTCCGTTCACAGTTAATATTCCTCTGTTGGCAGTTGGGGTACGTACGGCTGTCGGGGGTGGAGTATACGTGAAGGGACTTTAGTTTTATTTTTTTGTTTATGACCGGCTGATACTTTAATAATTCGAAAGTGCCTGTACTTAACTTTCTTATTTCAAATTACTGCTTTAAGCTGAGTTTTCTAGCGGCGAAGACCGCCCTCCAAGAGGCTGTCCGGCGGGCCAAGAATTTGGCCCGCGAGGAGATGCTGGAGTCTCTGAACGGAGATCCGTGGGGGCGCCCTTACAAGATGGTGCGGCCCCCCCGCTAACGCAGAGTCTCCGGCCTGAGCTCGTGGAGGACGTGGTGAGCGCTCTGTTCCCTTCGCGAGGGGAGCATCCTCCCCCGCCTATGGCTCCGCCGCCGCGTGCGGTGCCGGAAGCGGACCACACCGATGACGATGACGACGTTCCGGAGGTGACTAGGGTAGACCTGAGAGTGGCGGTACGCAGGCTGAAAGCCAGAAACACCGCCCCGGGACCCGATGGCTTGCCTGGCAAAGCCTGGGTCCTGGCCTCTGAGGCTCTCGGGCCCCGACTGGAAGGGCTCCTAAGCGCATGCTTGGAGAGAGGCCAGTTTCCGCTTCGTTGGAAGACGGGGAAGCTGGTCCTCATCCGGAAACCAGGGCGCCCTGCGGACTCTCCGTCCGCATACCGGCCCATCGTGTTGCTCGACGAGGTGGGCAAGCTCTTCGAAAGAGTCATTGCCAACCGCCTTGCCGGGCACCTTGCGGGGATGGGGCCGGATCTTGCGGAACACCAGTTTGGTTAGGCTATACGCGGGGGTCGTGCGGTCCATGGCTCTTTACGGGGCCCCGGTGTGGGCGCGTTCTTTAAGGCGGCAAGCCGCCCACTACCTGAACGCGCCCCAAAAGGTGATAGCCATAAGGCTAATCCGGGGGTACCGCACGATCTCCGGCGAGGCGGCTAGCCTCCTTGCCGGATTGCCGCCATGGGATCTGGAGGCGATAGTCGTAGAAAGAGATGTCAGCAACCGAGTAGGGGTCCGCATGGGCCGATGCCTGCCAGAGCTGCGGGATTGTTCGAAAGAGACACCGTGGCCCTGGAACACAAAGGGCAAAGAAGGAACATGGATGGGTTTTAGTCAGTACAAGTCTGACACTCCCTTCCGCTCCGCCCAGAGTGGGGGGGGGTCATTTGATGATTTCCCATACAAAAAAAAAAAAAAAAAAAAGCTGAGTTTTCTAGGCATAAGTTTTAACGTAACTGACGTGAGTGGGTTGGGAATAATTTAACCCGCTCTACGTAACAGGAAATGACGTCAGAGTTAAGTGCTTCCAATCGACGGAATTAATTTTATTGTTTCGCCGAATCGTAAGGTTTCAGTTTCATTAATGCGTTTGCGAATATAATTATATTGTTTCCAGGTATCGAGAAAATGTTCCTTAGAATTTTTTCATTTCGTTCGGATAATATTCTGGGATTTTTCCTGTTGACATTCGTAGAATGGAAGAATTGTTGTTACTTTAACATTTGTAGCTTTGATGAATTTCAGGAATTTGATATCTGTGGTATTATTTATTTAAGTAATGTTTAGACCTTCCATCCTTCCATCTTCTATATGCAGTAGTGTAATAAAGAAAAAACATAATGACAAGCCTATTTTTCTTTGACTATTTTTATTTCTTTTTGGCTGTCTCTTTGGTCCAGTGGTCGCAAGTACGACTGCTGAGCACAAGGTCCTGGGTTCGATTCCCAGGTAGGGCAAAACGCTATTGGGTTTTTCCATCAGGAATTTCTCAGTGGCCGTCACGGAGTTTGGATTTTGATCCGGTTGCTGGCAATAGGCTCGCCCCCTATTACATGTGACTTAAACATAACTGGCGAAATGTGGGTGTAGGTACTATTAGATACAGGTGTGCTTCGTGTACACCTACATCACGCCTTCTCCTAACCTTCTGCCCATCCCTTCGGGGATTACAGGCGTGATGTTATGTTTTTCTCCGAAGGTATAGGCAGAGGTGACCTAAGTACACCCACATTTCCAGTTATTTTAAGGCCCATGTACCTATCAAGGGCCGAGCCTTTTACCAACAACCGTGCAGAAATCCAGTCTCCGGGCTTTTTCTGAGAAAAAATTTCCACTAAAATAAAATCTTGATTCAGTGAATCTTTGTCATCAAAAGATCTTCAAACCCAACACTCCAAGCGAAAAATATTCTAACAACGTTTTCCAACAAATTAAAATTACGAAAGCACTTCAGTTAAAAATCAGTAGGTTTTCCTTTTCATAATAAGTCTTCATCAACTTGAGCGTGAAGTACGCGGGGGCGGGGTGGGTGGGGGGGGGTAGGTCGTTGAGAAGGGCAAGGACGCACTTCAGTAAGTGCTTCCCGAGATTTATTGCTTCAAGTTGTCAGTCACTACTCCCTTTTTATTGACTAAACATTAAAGATTCTGTTCTTTATAGTTAACACGTTTTAGACTTTATAAACTTTGATTTATTGTCACTTCTCTTTTTTAGTGTTCCATAATCAAATGGAAACTCAAGATTGTTTATAATTTCGTCATATCCGTCTCCTCTGCTGGTAGTAAGTCAGTCACTTCATTCGGAGACTATTTGCACTATTAGACGTACCTCTTCTCACTTGATAGCAATTGTTTAGCAGTGCACAGAATGCATTTCGTTTCAGCTGGAAACGGGAGAACCGGTTCTCGCCAGTTGTAACTGCATCCCAAAAATGTGTATCAAAGATCTGGAACCGGAGACGAATTTGCGTACCCTAATCTCGAATCTGAAATTCTTCACTTGGCCGGTTTTAGATTGTCTATTGATAACGCTTTATAGAATTACTAAAACTTCAAAACTTAGGTTTTTATCTTAAAGGATAACTTTTGAAGGAAAAGTGTTACGTAAACTTTTGCTGATATACAATAGAACCTTCTCCATTTTGTGATAAAATTTACTAGTATTCTAAATTTTAAATTGTATCTTTATTCATCAATGGATAGCACTTACCAAGGGTTTATACTAGGTACCAATACCCACAATTTTCTGGTCATACTTATTGATAGTTAGGTGTACCTAATAAAGAGCTGAGTAGGTATATTAAAACTTAATATCAAGAGTATACATAATACTCACAAATATATAAATGTAAGGTCTGTTTGCACATTAAAACGCATTTAGTGACTAGTTGTTTTTAATACAACCTATTCGAAAGAATAAATGACTGGCCATTTCTTTGTCTATGTCGGTGGTCGGGTGGTGAGTTTGTCTATGGTTTTGTTTTTTTACTTTTTTTAATATTTTATGGCTTTGTTTTGGCTCTCTTCGTGGTGCCATATGAAACGGGCATAACCCTCGCTTACTAATTCAATATCTTAGTTTTTTTTATACTCTAACATCATTTCATATGTACGAGTGGTAACACTTCAACAACCAACTTATCTGATAGGCGGGAAAATACAGAACTCAAATAGATGTACTAAGTTTGAAATATCGATGCCTTTTTTCTTGACAAGAAACGCCACCTTCAACTGCTATCTTGAAGTGGTTATACTAAATGCATCCTGTCTCTGTCATCTTCAAACAATCGACACAAACAGAACTTTTCGTTGGGGATAGTGCAAATCCGCGAATCTACCATAAGTAAAGTGCGCGTATCTGCACCACGTATAGGTTTACAGGGGAACGTTATAAGTTTATACATTTTTTTATTTCAACGATTTTTGACCTCATTTTTACATGAATACTAACAATTCATGTGTTCTATGTATTGTTGAACATATATTAAACAGTAGAAATCTTTTAAATTCATTAATTTAGTCGCTACGACAATGCGTAATTGAAATTGGCTACATTTGTCAGATACGCAGAATTATCCAATGCTAGTTCCGCGGATTTGCACTATCCCCGACGTTTTATTATTAAAATTGATAGCGACTTGTGGTGCAAGTGGGCCTAAGAATTGGAACACAAAACATAATTTTTCTCGCATCTTACTTAGACATATGTTCCCCTAAATAAAACTCTCAAAGGTGATTGCAAACAAAACAGCCACGTTCGTCCAAAAGAAACTGCGCGGCTCTTTCCTGTAATCCCGCACGTCTTTCCCGTCGACATAATAACAATTTCCTGTGGAAAACACACACAGCATACTGTGAACGATGACGGTGGCAGTGTGACGTGCTAACTACGATGGGTATGGTGGATGTGCGCGTGTGGGACGATTTTAATGGTACTTTATAGTATAATCAGCTTTTAATGTTCCCACTGCTGGGACACGGGTCTCCTCACTGTGGGAAGTGTGAGGGGGAGTGGGGCTGGGTGTGGGCTTAACATAATAGATTATTTTGAATTCGAACCTAATAATAATTAGTTCCTTAAACCTTATTCATGGAATTTTTGTTACTCTATATACATATAGTACCGGTAAATTAGCCGAATAGACCTATCAAGGTAGCGAAGGGTCAATTTTTGTAAGAGGTAAGCCGGATCTTTAATGCGATTATATTATTTGTCTATAGAATACTGACTGTGCCATTTTTCAAAGGGGAGGTAGGAATCGAGTTGTATGGAACCTTCGCCACTGCAAGGTAATCATTTACTAGATGAATTAAACTTAAACAGAAACTAATACATTTTTTCTGCCCGAGAAACTTTACTAACGGCCGTCTACTTCACGGAACGTCTGTAACATTTTTATCGTCTGTCTATGAAGGCAGTAAATTCCAAAATAATTTATCTCACCAAAATCTACCTAAAAAACAAATGAAACCATGTCACGTTTACCCCTCTCTCCTCTAGTTAACCCGTCTGCCAGTAAAACAGGGTATTTGGACCGTCACAGACAATGTTTACTGAAAGGGTGGAACGGGGCTTATTGGAAATCTGCTCGTTCCATGGTCGAGGAAGGCAGGGGAGTTATAGCCATTGCGTGCGTCACCGGTAATGCAATTTGATCCTTGAATTAACTCGACGTTGGTTACGTTGGTTACGAATGTAATCTCTATGTTAATTGTGTTAGAATTCATTGTAGCTTTTATTTCAGCATGATGTTTTAAATGTTGAGAACGATTGTTTAGTTCAAAAGTTGTGAACTCTGGTTCCACGTATGAGACGATCGATGCCTTTATTTACTAGCTTTTGCCCGAGGCTTCGCTTGTGTTAATTTAGAATTTGACAATCAAGTTGTACCCTGCTTGTAATAATATAATTCTATCATGACTTGAAAGACACGTGGTGCCATCTATTATCATAAAAACGTTATTGTTGTTTTCCTCGGGAACAGTATTTTTTTTCGGGCTAAAAATTTACCCTATGTCCGTTTCTGTTCAGTGGTTTAGGCGTGAAAAGGTAACAAACAAACTTCCTTTCGCATTTATAATATTGGTTAGGATAATAATCTATTGAAGAGTCAGCTAAGCCAAGAGGAAAAGATTAAAAATAACTACGATGAGCAAAATAGAATGAGTGTCGAACGGAAACGAATAACTGTGGACTCACTATGCTCTTATCTGTAGAATTTCATCAATTTCGTTTCCATTCTGCGAGCGAATAGTCTCTATCACATTTTTCTCAAATTAGCATAGCCAACTATTAAAGCTACCTACACAGTGTCGTGACGTTTCAAGAAATACTTTCTTTCAGGCCCACTAATAAGCTAAACACGTATACTTAGCGTCGCTTTGTTTGAAATGTAGGCGGGATCGTTTTTTTTACATTAAATAGGCTTGCGCATGGCCGCAACTCGCCTGATGTGGAGCACACTTGTCTAGAAGAAACCGATTCACTCGAACTTTGAAGAGATCCAGATTATAATGGTCGGGAAACAGAAAAGCCGGCACTGGATTCGGCATCCACTGCGAACCACGACACAATACAAATGAAATAAATGAAACGTGGATACCTCGTCGTGCAAATCCTATGTAGCAGTGGACCGTTGAAAGTAATCCCCAGAAGTGTTTGATCTTAGTTGACTGAGTATATAATTGAGGAGTAGGCTGACATATCCACACTATTTATGACTGTATATGACTACTATTCTGAAGAAGGTGAAAGATGGCTACTAAGGTTTAAATATACAACTTTTATCTATCAGTAAAACTATCGGCGTTGTGTGCATTTCCCAATCGATATTTATATCTGGTCCAGACAGCGAAATATGGCCTAGATCTTTTTATAGATCCGATACTTGTTGCATAAAGATCAAGTGGGCACGGAGAAGAAACGAAGATAGAAAGCATCAGTACAGTAGCTGTGTATAGTTTGAAGATGATCTTCTCGGTAAAAATCGCCTCTCTTTGCGTGGGTGGTGTAAAATTCCTCTTGAGAGTCTATTCTGGGACTTTAAAACGATAGCAATACGTTTCGTTCGAGATTGTCAATGCGATAAATAAGATTATGAAATTCTTGTGGTGTAGGTGTTACTTTTTGTAAAATATTTGTTTTATTAGGAACTAGAAAGGTGATACAACATACATTTTTGATCAATTCTCTCCCTGCCATTGTCTGAGAGTCAACAGCGCAACACGTTTTTTTTGTTTCATTTCCTCCTGTCAGTCGTCATTCTATGATTTACTCCTTTTTCCTTTCATATCACACAATCCATCCAACATTTCTTCGGTACATAAATTCTCGATATAAGCATAGGTATTTTGTTTTAAACTGCAAGTAATATTTCACATGGCTGCTAGATTGCTCTGATTAAATATTGTATGATAAAGATAGATAAAGATATATTTATTTTGTAAAAACATGAGGGGTATGGTATGTATTATACAGGTCTTATAAATAAAAATAAAGTTTCTACATGTTTTGCCATATAGGAACGGCGTACAAAAAAAAATGTTAGGCTAAAAAACCAGTAGGTAGTAACTTAATTTAAAAAATAGAAGGTTTTACCTTAAAATATTAATTTACGAGAAATGGCTTATACAATAGGGTATATTAATTATTATAAAAGATTTATTAATTTAAAAAAAGGCTTAGACAATAGGGTTAAAAAAATAGACGTTAATAACTAAAAATATTAAAATAAGAAATGTCGTACCTATGGTTGTTTAATGGTATGGTTATTTAAAAGCTTGTTGACATTGCCAGTTTGAACTTCAATTATAATGGGTGTGAAAATACCCATAAAGAAGCCGAAAGGCGCTAGTTCTCCCCGTCATTGTGAACCTATTTTTTGATCTGGACCATACCTGGGAACCTTTTAGTTACTTCTTGACAAGTTTTTTTTTATACTGGTTTTTAATGTTGAAGCTTTTCTTTAAATACCTCTATAACTTCTGTACTGTTCAACGCGTCCATCAGCATAATGTTGAGTGCGTTATATGAGTCCTACTGTAAAACGTGATTATTCACCCCAAAAAAAGTCGTTTCCCAGCAATAATTTTTGCGTAGAGTTACTTAGTCTGATGTACGACTTCGTGAAGGGTCCGTTTACACCTTGTATAAAAAATTATACCGATAATACTGCACTCAAGTATTACGTCATTCGACATCACAGACGTACTCAGTTTTGTCTATAGCTCAAAAGTTCTTATCTTAATTTTAAAGACCTACTTTAAGCTTGAACTTGGGAAATTGGCACGCCATTCGCTTTGAATCTCAAGCTAAATACTACTTGAAATGGTAAGATATTTAAAATAAATAGCCAAAGGAAAAGCTTTTAAGATCTCTACCTTCACCAGACTCTACTTCAAACCTTCGAGTTTCTAGCTTTGTTTGTTTATTTAACCTAAATTGACATAGAGCTTCCTCTGGATGCCGGAGAACATTTTATTACCCGACTCTACATAGATCTAGTCTCTACATAGAGTTCGTATAAAAAATGTATAGTTTCAGAAGTAGGGCGCCGACGTCTCTTGGCTTTTCTCTATAAAACTATTTATTTTTTGTGAAAGCGCTGCGGACTCTATGTAGAGATACGATGTACTTTATTTATTTATGTCGTCTTGTTTCTTTCTGTATCTTTTGAGGTTAAGTAAGATGGAGTATGGAAAAGTATTTGAGATGTAATTTGCAGTTACGTGAACCAAAACAGCAATACCTTTTTGGTCAGTTTCATACACGGTATGTATAAGCTGGTGGAACTTGTTTCTGAATCATACGAAAAACATCACTAGAAAAATAACCAAAACTCTATTTTTACCCGACTACGGCCACAAGGAAGGGTTATGATTCTAGCAGTCTATGTATGTTGTATTAACGTTTATGTTCCTCCGTTGCGCCTAAACTATTCATCCGATTTTGATGAATAAGGTGTCAATCGATTCGTTATTATGGTCCGGGTAAAATAGGCTACATTTTAACCGACTTCAACAATAGGAGGAGTCGATTTTACCTTCTAAACCCCGGTTGTAGAGCGTGATTTTTCAGTAGTCAGGTTTTTTAGTTGTAGTATACCACACAAATTCTTGTTTATTATTGTTTTATATTAAAGCATTGGCCCCTTTTGTCATTTTTGTAGAACTTTGACAGTCGTTAAATGTAGTCTATGGCCCATAATGACTGACAACCAGTATTACCAGAGTATATTATTACCCAGTAATAGCCGGATTGTGAAGTTCAGATTGTCAGTCACTCCATGTAAAATGCTTGTAAACAGCTGCATGTGGTTAGACTAGAAGCCGACCCCAACATAGTTGGGAAAAGGCTAGGTGATTATCGCTATATTAAAACCACAAAACGTACTAATAATGGTACACTCAATACATACCTTTTTTTTCGGATGGGAAGTCATCAAATGACGGGTCCCGCTCTGGGCGGAGCAGAAGGGGGTGTCAGACTTGTACTGACTAAAACCTATTCATGTTCCCTTTGTGTCTAGGGCCACGGTATCTCTTTCGAACAGTCCCGCAGCCCCGGACTCAATACATACCTAAATACATTCTTAGCATGTTCTGTGGCCTTCTTCTTCTTTCTGAAGTGTGTCGCCCCACTCACTGGCGAGCGGTCTACGGAAAGACTAAGGCTGTGGCGAGGTAGTGCATCCTTACCTAATCCACTCGTTCCACCTATTGAAAATCTCCCACCTGGACATGAGTCTTTAAATAGACTCCGGACCCAGGTTGGTCGCAGCAAGGAAAACCTACTCAGGTGGAGATTCATTAATGACTCTGCCCTGCAGTGTAAATGTGGTGCTGTTCCACAAACGATGGGGCACTTAATATCGTGTCCTGCGTGTCCTGTTGTTTGTTCACTTCAGGAACTGATGGACGCTACCGAAAGCGCCAAACTAGTAGCTCAGTTCTGGGCTGACACAATTTAGATTGCCATCGACTCGCTAAGAAGAAGAAGCAGCTTCTGTGGTTAAAATGTATAAGAATAATTTCCCTAAAGCAAAAGGTTAATAAAGAAAGACAAAACACCTACCTACCAGCATTGCTACTCACAACAAATTAGTTAGTTCCTTCCGCAGACGACAGACCTAATGTTATGTGTAACAAACAATTAGTGAACACGATAGTCGCTACGCCTGTTACATTATGTACTTGTATATAGTGTGAAACACAAAAACACGTAAAACTTTCATAACGACGTGAATTTATTGAAATGTTTGTGTTTTTCTGCGTCCAAGCGCTGTGTCATGTTTTATAACTACGGAGTCTAATGGGAAAGGGTTGCAGTTTCCCATTGTTTTGCAAAGTTTTGTAATTTATACCTATAATGTTTTTATTTTGAAGAGTTTACAGCAACGGAACGAATTGGAACCTTCATATTTTTCCGGTACAACCAGTAACGTCGACAACTTAACTTTAAAGTACCGATGGCTTTTAGGCAAATATTATAATTTCCTTTATTTATCTTTACACAAATCTTATACATTTTTAAATATTTCTTAAACTAAAAACAATATAAAAAACATTTAAAAATATAAAAAAATTGTAGCCCACTGGTATCGGGAACAGGGTCAGGGCTCCAGAGAGAGGAACCTCCTGACAATACGAGCCGTGTCCAGGAGTACCGCTTTCTGAATCAAACCCTTGATCCAGCTGCCTAACGAGAGCCTCCTCAGGTATTGGTCGAGGCTCTTGGCAATTAAGCCATGGGCTGATACAACTATCGGCACAATGATCGCTGAGTCCACATCCGACATGTCGACAACCTCGTGAGCCAAGTCAAGATACTTGATTTGCTTATCTTTCTCGGCTTTCACGAGGTTCCCATCATGCGGGACCGTTATGTCAACAATCATTGCACGCCGCTCTGATCGATCCACCACCACTATATCAGGCTTATTGGCTATAATAGTCCTGTCAGTTACGATGGATCGATCCCAGTACAATGTGATACTGCCATTTTCGAGAACTGGGTCGGGCACATACTTATAGTACGGTACTTCCGATTCCACAAGGTTGTATTTTAGAGCAAGTTGCTGATGGATAATCCTGGCTACAAGGTTGTGTCTATGCAAGTACTCTCCGTTAGTTAGGCAAATATTATTGTTATGTGTATTATTTGGTACCGTAATATATTTAGTAAAAGTATAATACATAATAATAGATTCTCAAGTACGTAGCCTTCCTGAGTTGAACTACAATTTCACGGTCATATGCTGGCACTAACTTGGCCAGTCCACTCGTATGGTTCTTCCCACAGAAGACCATCTCAGACACTTGTCTGTAGGGTCCTCATTATTTATAATCTAACCAAGGCAATGTTACACTTTGAAAGAGACGATGACCTCTGAGTTTGTTTAGGTGTTTCTTCTGTGTGAACTGTATAGTCACATTGGAAATACCGACCTCATCATCATCTTTCCTCGCTATTTAGGCTTTCGACCTCAAAAAGAAGGAAGGAATGTCTGTCTGTCTGTCTATCAAGACCCTTTTTCTCAAGACGTGCCTAGGGTATATCGTTGACTACGGGTCTACGGCCTCTTTCAGCTGTGCAAAAATCAAGCTTGTAAGTCAACTCGATCAAAAGATATGACCGTTATGTCGATGTGTAAGATTGTGAGATTTCACAAGGGAATCAAAACCTATAGGGTACTTCCCGTTGACCTAGAATCGTGAAATTTGGCAAGAAGTAATGTCTTACGGCACACGTAAAGGATAAATAAAATTTGAAAACCCTAAATATGTAGTTTAATAACAAAATACCAACAAGTTTGTACGAAACCCTCGGTGTGCGAGTGAAACTCGCACTTGGCCGGTCTTTTTTAATTTTTATTTCATCACTGTGTACGCACGATAGCCAATCAAGGTATACAAAACCAGTTTATGCGGATCTCTCAATTTATAGGAAATCTATATAAAGCGAGGCCAAGTCATTCTGGACATGTACAGCTTCATGTGCCGCCGTGTGTACAAATTTCTGTATAAACCTTCTTACGAAGATAAATATCATATAACGTTATCTGTCTAGTGTCTTCCACATCCTCGTAGCGCGGATACTATTACCAGTACAAGCAAACTTGGGCAATATTCCTTTCCGCAATAACCGATAATATGAATATTAAATTGCTCATTGATCTGTTATTGGATAGTTGTTCTCATTTCGTATGCGAACGGCTCATCAAATCGCGGTAACAAGCCATCCTCGTTTCAATGAATAGATGGAATGTATCGATGAAAGGTAACGATATAATGTGCGTATAGTGTGAATGTGAACGGAATATCCGTAATATTTTTACTAGGTTTAAGTATTTTTTTTTTTAAGTACTTTGCCCCACTCTAGGAATTACTCCTGTATCGTGGGTCCGTTTACAAACATTTAAATTCACATACACAAACAGCCAGACCCGGAACAACTACCTGTAGGCCATACAAATATTTGTTCAGTGCGGGAATCGAACCCGCGACACGAAGCGCAGCAGTCAATCGCTCAGCCAATGCGCCAACGTGCCATCTAGTATAGTTTAGACTTTGTGTAGGTTGTTGTAGGGTTTATTATTATTATTATTGTAAGCTAATCAATTAACTATTTTAACTCGAGAAATGTAAAACCGTTTGTGCGTCGGTGGCCCTTCCATCCAATAAACGAGGTCCCCTTTCTGCCGACCGTTACCAGCATATAAGTAAAGCTTAAAGATTTCCAATTGAACAGGAAAACTATAGATTTTCAGATTTGTTATCATCTGCCTAGCGTTTTCCCAACTACGTTAGGGTCGACTTCATTCATCATTTAACATGAAGCAACTGCCTATAACCATAAGAAAAATGTACTCTAAACGACAGTAAAAATATTTGTTAAAACTGTGGTGGAGCTCTTACGAGGACGGGGGTGGATTGTAGGCAATCGGCTGACGGATTGATTGATTTAACTAATTTAACATTTTAAACTTACGTGGGTCCATACTAAGACTTGCACCCACCCCGTTTTTGAAAATTTAGTAATAAGTAAGTTAAAATTTTAAACTTTCATGGTCACTAAAATTATTAGAACTAGAAGACGGGATATTTACCATGTTTATTGCTTTCTTTGAGTTCCCGATATTTCGGCGCTGTTGCAAGCACCATGATCACGGATAAACTGAAGAAAACAATAAACATGGTAAATATCCCGTCTTCTAGTTATAATAAGTTAGTTAAACTTTTGTAAAATAATATTAAGTAACAACATGTTTTAATGTTTGTAAAAGCGATGGTTGCCTGTGTAACGACATAATCGTGATTTGTATACAAATAGAATAAGATCGTTTGTAAACTGTATTGTAAACCACATGTACTAATAAAGACCTTGAAAAATGAAAATGAAATGAAATGAATTTAACATTAACACTACATTTAATGCGATAAGTTGGTAAAAAGGCTCATAGTCTGTGTGTTCTTGTGAAGAATGTTACCGCTACTCGCTCTAGCCACAATATTACGAGGGGGCTCATTGTTAACCCAGAGACGAAGTTGAAGTTACATGACTCGTAAAGTTCCGGTTTTGTTCACACCGGAACTTTCCCGGATGAGCCATGTCACAAAGAGCAGAGTTCTACTGAACTTATGCTTAAAGGTAGTGAACTTAGGTATTAAACATGATTTCACGAATCACTATGATAGACTGTCGCGGCGTCTCGACCGTCCACTCCTGCGTAAGATTTTCACGGTGAGGTTAGCAACGTTGGTAGCGAGATTTTGTTGTTTACCACGCATTCTTGCGTAGCAGCCGTGGGTTGTACTAAACGGTCCGGCCCACGTACAAATGAAAGCTACACGTGCGTAGCTTAGCCTTGGGTAGTTATTGAGCGTGCAGCTCCTTTCTGTCAACATTTGTAACGTTTTTTTGAAATCCCAGTGGACTATCTAAACCTTTCATACGAACTCTCATCTTACCTGACCTTTCAGAGTTGGTTCTTTACTAAGAGTTGTCCATATTCATGAGTACTATACCCTTTACTTTAGTGTATATCCCAATGACAGTATTTTTTTTCTTTCATAGCTGGCGAGCTGCATGGCGTCACGCTATGGCTTGTGGTGTGCGGCGCCGCGGCGCTGGTGGCTGCCGCGCTCGGCGCGCTCGCCTGCTGGATCGCTCGGCGCAGGAACTCGCTCGCCCACAAACTAGGTATGTATTACAGCAATTTCACGACAGCTCTGACAGGCTGATGGCGGCAGCAAGAACTCGCCTCCTTACTATTACATGTAAGTGTGCTTAGTCCGTACCTACCGCTTTAGGTAACTAATACGAAAACCAGAATTTATCCAATTCATTCACCCGAAAAATTGCTAGACTTGTAACATCGCTACAACGACCAACATCGGCATCGTCTTCGTCATCTTGGATTTCACAACTCGATGGTCTACCGTGCAACTTTCTTTTTCCATCTATCAGTCTTCAAGGTGACCCACAGGCCGACAGGTGTGATATAAACATAGAATAGGCTTAAGTATAAAGGTCCTTTTTTTCTCGAGTTCGAAGTCCTCATGGATTATGTCCTCTGCCCTCGGGAGAGCGGAGGGGTTTGTTGGTCTCTTGATGACTAAAACCACCCCGGAATTCCCTTGCACACTTGCTTCGGGGTTGCGAGATTGATAGGTAGCTGTAAGCCCTGGATCGTTTTCATTCAGAAACGTATCTTAATAAACGTTCCTCTACGCAGGCGGCAAGCGCGGCCCGGACAAGGCGCTGGTGTTCCAACCTCCGCGTCGCGCCACAGCCGTGCGCTCGCCGGGCTCGGCCACCCACTACCTGCGCAAGTCGCCATCGCCGACTGCGCCCGCGCCGCCCGCCGCTTCCCCGCCGCAGCCCACGCCGCAGCCGCCGACTATTAATGCTGCTACCACGGTAAGTTAGAAAAGACGTAACTTGTTTAAGGCACCTGGGAAACGTTAGGCATACTTGTATGACGTGACGGAACTTCAAAATAAAATTTCTGTAAGCTTGCATCCGTAGCAAGAATTATGGGTCTATAGGCGCCTGAACACCGTACACGTTCCAGTCAGCTAATCGGCGCTCGGCTAAAATTCCGCACGGTTCACGTCATGCTCCCCAGACACCACATCATCTATTTTGCTGTTTATAAATCCATATTACAATTGTACGAAACCGTGTGTACCGAACTACCTAGTACATACTTTAAAAATAACCACTTGTTTGCCTAATAAGTAAATGTAGACATCAAATTTATTCAAATTTTACTTGGGGTTGCTGCGGAGATGCTTTACAGCAAGCCATAATTCAATAAGGTTAAGGTACTTATTTTTTTATGTACCTACTAATTCGGTACACATTGCGTACAATTGTGATATGAATTTATAAACAATAAAATAGATGATGGGGTGTCTGGGGAGCAGGACGTCACGGTTCGGCAACATTCGGCACAGCCTTGTCACACACATGTTGGATTATTGCCCTGATTCGTCACAGGCCGGGCTGCAACATAGAATCTATTTTTTATTTACCGCCCAGCCTGTGCGGCCGAATCAAGCCAACCCGAACATTGTACAGACGACAGCACATCAAGCTACCCGAAACTGTCAAATTTTCCCAATCAATCTTTAACCTAATGCTTTAGCGATAAAATTGAAAATCTATTAAAGAAATTTGACAGATTGTATGGTCGGACGTCTGTACAGTATCCGCCAAAAATTCAAAAACCATTTTGGTTAAATTATTCATGTTCATTTTCTGAATTAGATATTCCTGACCATAGTTTGTGTATTAGCTATTGCTTTATGTAGTTTTGACTCAAACTGAGTTAAACCATTAAAACAATAATGACGAGTTTCGTAATTATTGTTTGTTTGTTTTATTTGTGTTGTTGTTTTGTTTACCCTACGATTTTTTTTGTCTCTAATATCAACGCACTTGGTGACACCAACACCCGTAGTTTAAGTCGTGGACTGAACTTAAGTCGGACTTGACACGCCTACTTTCCACCCCATTAGACATATTGACAGCTACAGTTTGTTTATAATTTGACATAAACGCCCACTTTTCAAGAGTTTTGTAGTACAAGAATCTTTTGGCGCTCGAATGAAGCTGACAGGGGGGCGCTGTTGGTAAACCTTTCGTTAATTGTTTTGTAAAAAATATTAAGAAAAGAAAGAGATGGCTGCGTTAGTTCCGATGTTTGCCCGCGCCAGTAGATCCTTGAAACCGTGAAACTTACGTTATGGCTGATATATATACCTACTGAAATTCAATGAATCGACGTGTGTAAAATTGTTTTCTTTTTATAGCCAAAGCAAGATGAATTTTGATGAATATGTCTATTATGTATACGATACGCCATACAATTATATATCGTGACCCGATGCCGACAACCCGTTAGAATGTTACAACAATAAACAGTTCCAAGAACACTTTCGATTTCAGAAGGAAACCGTACAAAAATTGGAAGGCCATGCGAGAGGTCTTTGCCCAGCAGAGGGACATAGAGGGCTGATATTAAATAAAATAGGGAAGATACTGTAGAAGAAAACACTGTTCGTTTTTGGTTCCAACGTTTTCGTTCTGGAAATTTTGACCTACAGCCCGTGGACGGCCATCGACCCTTGTTGATAAAAACTATTTTCCATCGCCTTTAATTTCGAAGCCAGCTAGTCTGTAGTCGGGATTATTAATGAACTATTATTAATATTGCGAGCACTTGCATTATCCGTGGTAAATATATATTAAGCACGGTTTCTTTTTCAAATCGGTAGATATTTGGAAATGTTCATTATCGTGGGATTGTTTGAATTAGTAATTAAGATCGCGTAAATAATAATTTATAGTCGTGACAAATAGTCGTAATATGGAGTATCGTACACATAAAAGATAATACAAGCTACGTGATATTTCTAAAGCATGAGAAAACTAACGAACCATTTTGAATCTCAGACATTAAAAATGGTGCGAATGGTGCTTATGAGCGAGCTTGCCCATACTCGTGTTGTTTTGTTTATACCTACGATACCACCAAGTCGCTCTTATCATCTATCTATACTTAAAAAATTCAAAGTCCTGACTGACTGACTGATATATCAACGCACAGCCCAAACCGCTGGACCTAGAGACATGAAATTTGGAGGGTGTATTCTTTATGAAAAGTATGTATCCACTAAGAAAGGGTTTTTTGAAATTCCACCCCCAAGAGGGTGAAATCGGGTGTTGAATTTTCTGTGAAACTTTTTATTCTCGGAATCGATTGATTTGGAAATTGGTGTACACACTCTTTAATTAAAATTATGAGACAATTATGTATCACAGTTTTTCAAAATTATCCCCCAACAGAGTCAAATAGGGCTTCGAAACTCACGTAGACAGGCCAGTGCGCACAGTGTTGCGCAGGGCGTGCGGGGCGCATTTACCAATTAGTAAGTAGGAGGAATATTTCTGAGGTAGTCGTGTCTGTAAATATAAGTGAAAACCCGATTTTCGCGTTGCTAATGATTCCTAATGAATCATTAGATTGTCGTCACCGGTGTCCAATCTCAAACCAGGTTATCAATATTTCACATATGTAATGTAATTAATATTACAATAAACAAGTTATAAGTAAGTACATGTAAGAAAAACGCAAGTGTGTCTGTATAGCTCAAATAAAATGAAATACTTACATTAACTATTATTTATTACCTATTCAACTTTAAAAGTAAAAACTTATAAATCTTATATAACTATTATAAATGCTAAAGTTTGAATGGATAGATGTTTGTTACTCAATCGCCAGAACGGCTGAACAGATCTGAATGAAACTTGGTACAGAGATAGATTATAGTCTGGTATAGGACATAGATAACTTATTATCTCAGAAGTAAGATCCCGTTGGCATTTCCCGACCTTCACGAAACCGCGGGCATAAATTAGTTGCCAATAAAGCGATAGTAGGGGGTGATTTACCCGTGTTACTACCAATCCTACTACCTGTAATAATACGGGTAATCCCATTGCTTTTGCGGTACTATCGCAGTTGTATAGATCTTAAATAGAAAGAGAAAGAAAAAAATACAAATTTGATATGATGCAACCAAGTTGGATGTAGCGCTCGCCGGCCGCTGTAGTGGCCAGTTTCTGTTATAATGCAATAATAAAATAATCAAATCGAATTCTTATTCGCCGTTGCGTTAGGGGTTTAGCCGGCTGATCTAAGTTTTTTTTTTCAAATGATACGGGTAAGGATAGGTGTAAGCTAGGGCATCCCCATCAAATGAGTTACGTTATGTTAGAACTGGGATCAAAACGCGTTTAAAACATGAGCAGGCGGCTTGCTACTGTTAAACGGAGGAAGAGAAAGGCCGATATGAAACACACCATTATGTTGGGTGAACGAATCCAAAGAAATTCAAGGCTACTCGGTTCATCGTCCAACTGAATTCTTCCCTCAACTCTGGACGACCGGAACCTTCTAATAGAGCGAACTGGCGAAGAAAAGCTCGAAGCTTACTGAGCTCTTTTATCACCGCTGGGTTGAAGAGACCACCATGTACCCGCGACGGATTAGAGGCAGCAGGGTACAATTTATTAAACATTGCCACGCGACCACAGTCATTCATCCTTGGCAATCATCCCTGGCAAAAATGGAATAATAACGGTAGTGACGTAGCCCCTTCGGATGCCTTATTTCTTCAACAAACCATGTAGCTTGTCAGCTTTCAATAATCGCGGACGAAGGTCATGGGCAACAGCTAGTATGTTTATAATTGTGTGATGTTCATATTTATATTTTTGATCTCTCGTTGGACAACTAGTTATAAGCGCCACTGCATGGTGTGAGGTTATGGGTTCGATTCCCAGGCCATGCAGTGTTGTTGGGTTTTACTAACCTAGAGACTGGATCCAGTCTAACGTAGTCCTACGTGAATAAAAATTAAAAATTTCCTTTGCTTGTCAATAAATGTGTAATTTAGATAATTTTGTTATTTGTTATACGTGATACTACTTTTAAATAAAATAAAAACCAGTTGGCTTGTATAATAATAATTTCATTTATTTTTTCGGCCTCGTCCCTTGTAACCTCGCTGAATCGAAGTAGCTGGGCGGCACTCAAACGTTCGAGTTTTGCCTTTTGGTATGCTTCTTCTGCTGCCTTCACCAGCCACTTTTGCTCCTCCATTTTCAGCAGATGTAACTGGTTGGGCTCGCCTAACCCAGCGAGCCCAAGCACATTTTTTCGCTGATGGGCTGCCCGACAACGTGGTATTTTGATGGAGCTTGTGCTTGCGGACAAGTTTCTGTACGCACGACTTTTCACCAGCCAAAAAGAAAATTCTTGATGCCATTATTTTAAGTGAAAATCTTATAAATGAACCACGAAAAAATAAATTTTTATTTTCAAGTAAAAGTTCTTTGACAAATGATGTCAACCAAGAGCATTCGGTAGAACATCAATTTATGATAACTCTAGCATTGTGACGTATTTTAATATAACATTTTTAGCATACAAAGCAGTTTGCAACCTTCATGCAACATACTTTTTTGGGTTTGAAATGGACAGCATGTTTTTGAGGTAGATTAAGGTGAGTACTCATATGAGCATTTCCACGTATTGTAACATTGGTTGATAAATTGAGGAATGATATAATGCAAGGTTGCGGTTGAAATGATGAGCAGATGAAATGATGATGAGATGTTTGGATGGCTTGGTCATGTTGAGAGGACGGGTAAAAGGCGACTAACAAAACCCGAAAGAGAACACCCCAGAAGGACAAACTTTATTAGTATTGTTCTTCAAAAAGGTCAGGTGGCAGTGACCAGATGTATGAACGTGAACGAAGCAAAAGGAGTAAGCCGGTGGTGTTCTTTAGTGACTGTCCTTACTGTGTGGCATTTACTCTTCGTTGATATGTTGAACTTGCAAGTCGCGTGTGCTGCAGTTTATCTTGATGAGTTATATTAAAAACAAACACTGACCGCATTAGGAGAAGAAACGACCAGCACGACCCCTCAGTCCACGCACCTCATTTCATGTTGTACGATTTGCCCGCGCTCGTGTTTTTGCTCGATGAAATGTTACAAGCAAATCAAAATCAAGTTTTAACAAAGTGTCAAGTGGCTCATGTCTTGTTACAAATGCAACTTCTAGCTAGTCTGTCCTCACCTTATGAACATCATTGAGTGGGTGTTGCTGATGCGGTGGTGGGCGTTCTTCACCTGTTGCCATGACAACAAATGTCGTTTTAAGTTCAAAAATGGACTTAAGTCGGCTTCTGGAATACGGGTGCAAGTGAGTGTTCCCATACATTTGTCGATATCAACACGATAACAGGTACAAGATACCTATATTTCATTTCATGTGCGTGTCCTTTACTGTCAGGTGTGGTTACTCCCATGATAGTCCTCAATTGAGTGATAGGTGACATATTAACATCATGCTTTGATGCATTTTGGTCTCTAATTAGGAAAATTAGACTGTCACTCACGGGATATCATCCGTGATTGTTCGGCGCAAGTGTCATGATCGCCAGTTGACCCGCGATCATGGCACTTAGGAGATATCCCGTAAGTAGCGGAAGATATACCGTAAGTGACAGTACTATAAGTTGAGTTTTAAACTGTGAAAGCTTAAAACAGTGTTATAATTATGAAAGTTTTATGTGATACTTTAACACGATATGTCCAGGGAGTCCTCCTGGAGCGCTCATTTTTATAAATGTAGGTGTTTCTAAGCAGGTACAGCGCCATAAATATGAAAATAAAACAAATTGGATTTTAAGACTAATTTTATAGCCCACCAAGATTTCATACCTCAGCTAGCCAATCCGCACCGCACCAGCTTCGCCCGGTAACGGATTTTCTTACAAACTTTTAATCCCTTAACCTTTCGTGTGTCAGGAACGTAGATCTACGCGAGACACAATGATTCTTTAATTGTGTCTATATACTCGGTATACGAGTGGTTAATGGGGTTGAATTTTCCGAAATCCTTTTTTAGTGGATATCTACGTCATAATAGTTATCTATACGCTAACTTTAGCCCGATCCGTCCAGTGGTTTGAACTGTGCGTTGACAGTCAGATATTTATGTATCTATTTAAGATCCAACCATTCCTACATCCCGCTGGATGATGACTACGCTCCTCTCACATACAAGACGCTTGAGTCCCACCAGTGGGAACATTATAGACTTATTAGGTACTAATGATCTCGTATATACAGCCAACTGGCGGCAACAGCCCGCACTCGCCCACCGCTCCGACCGAGCCGACCCCGCTCAGCAAGGAGCTCGCCGATGCTAATGCTACGGAGAAGACCAAGACTTCTGAGCCGGAGATCAATGACGGACGTCTCGGAGATCTGCACTTCAAGTTGCGGTGAGTGATTTTAAATTATGCAGATCAAATACCTACGTGTACCTATTTCCGCGGTATTTCTGCGATCGTAGTACGTACGTACTGCAGTATAAATTATTATACAGTATAAGCACTGCCCGGGATAAGCCTCACTTTACTTCGCGCCGGTCAGGATTCTTTCTATGAAACTCAGACACACACAGCACAGACTCAGACACAGACACACACACACGGCACGGCACAGACTTATTAGGCCTCTTAACGGCACCACCTCGGATCGTGATCAGCTATTAAAAATGCCGTGAGCTGATGGCATTCCGTTACAGTTCTTATAAGTGTGCTATTTTCAAGATGAAAACTAAGATAATACTTTTCCGAAAGTTCTGGCCAGGATTTTCCTTGCGAATCTCAAATTATACTCGTACCAAAGAATGTGAGAATATTGTGGGCGCGGAAATGAATACTGTAACAACTTAGATAATTAAGCTAAACGCTTGAGACACGCTCTATAATAACGCCATCCAATTATGATTTATCCAATTAACAAGCTACCTATTTCAACGCTCGCAAGGATCGTAAGTCTTTGAAAACTATTAACACAAAGTAAATAGACGGCTGATAGAATTCCCGACGGTAACATAGTGTACACCTACGTACGGTACCTACTCGTAAACTCGTTTATAATACAGTTAAACCCGAGCAATCTGAACGTCCAATGTCAATAAGTGCTTCTATTCATTCGTCCCTGATCTAATCTACTCCGCAATTTATCAAAAAGCAGTCTTTTGATGGATTCAGACATCTTTTTTTAATGTCGGAAACGACAGATTCTGTTTGCTCTTCATGAAATATTAAATGAATATTCAATTTGTCCGGATGCCCGCCGGGGATTTACATGATACGTCAGAATGTAATCAGTCTCAGAGACTTTTCGTTTTATTCAAGTAGGCTTCTATTTCTTTTTCGTTCATGTTAATATACTTTGTGTAAATGTTGTTTTGTGAAGCGTTTTAATTTAATATCTCAATTTCTTCTTTGAAACGAGATTATTCACATACATTACTTTGTCTACTTTCTATTTTTAGAATGTTAAAATTGTTACTACCCTGGCAACGTTAATTTGGGATCGGTATAAATATCTTTCAGTATTTTATTGGCTTCCCACACACATTGTAAGCTTAGTGGCCATTACGCCCATTACCGTCTCCTAATTAGCAATCTGAAACCTCATCGAGACTACCTACAGCGGAATTATAAAAGAGATTTCTTAATTAATTACTACACGGTCGGTATAGGCGCCATGTAATGTATCCGCCATACTTAATGACTTCGTACTTAGAATAAAACTGCGGTGAAAGTAGTGCAATTATTTGTGAGTCATGTATTTTTCCGGTATCCGTAACACGGGTTTTATTTTTCTATACCTATACCTACTTAGTTGCTTTTTCTATACTTATTAATATCTGAATTAAAATGGAACAAGCACAGGATTGTATTAAATTGACATATTATATTATAGACTTCATACTTTGTGCTGTTCACGTGCTAGCGAATGTCTTTTGTTTATCATATTGTGATTAGGTTATTCCTTTGTGTACGTGAACGGTTTTAGTTACAGCGATGAGTAGTTACAAACGGACGACGTTGATAATACAGGGTGTAAACTTCACTTCCGACCCTTCACGAAGCCGTCAACCAAGCATTCTGTACATCAAACTAAGTAACTTTACGCAAAAATTATTTCTGGGAAACACCTTTTTTTTTGAGGTGAAAAATCACATTTTGCGGTAGGACTTGATTGAATGCACTCAAAGCATTGTGCTGATGGATCGATTGAATAGTACGGGGGTCGTGGAAGTGTGTATAGTAAAAATCTTACCTTAAAAACATGTATTTAAAAAAAACTTGTGAAAAAGTTGGAACTTTGACCCCCAATATCTCCGTAACTAGAAGGTTCCCAGGTATAGTCTAGAACAAAAAAATATCGCAAAGTCGGGGAGAACAACTGCTATTCGGCTTCGTTAAGGGTCTATTGACACCCTTTATAGCTTTATTATTATTGTGCAGGCTAACCTAATCATACTTACAACTTAACGAAATTTACTTAGATATCCTTACGAAAGCAACATATTCAATATCTTCACTACAACACACACAAAATACAAATTCATTTTCACTCTAACATTCCTGTTTATGAGCCATATCTCACAAGGCGATAACATTGGCACGGCACACAATTTCACTTAGTATTTCATGTCGACAGGTTGTCACAGCAGTCGAGTACTTACAAACGTTGCATTACAAAGCCGATATTCCCACATTATCGACACGTCACGAGTCACCACTCTATGTAATGGGAAAGTCTACGAATCAATAACTACCCCTGCCCGTCGCCCACAATTACGTCGCACGAAATCGCGCGAGTCCGCACGAGATCGCACGAGCTCGCACGATTCCGCACGACACAGGATTTGTTTTGTGTCGACGCTTTGTCATACATTAATACCTATGTATGGCTCATGAAATATGCCTTTGTAAACCCAAGTCTTTGTTTACGGTAAATTGTACTGAACCTTTGTTCGTAGAACCGGGTTCTGAAGCCTTTGGCTGTGTCCTTCAAGAAAATAACAGTTTTCTGTAAATGCCAGGAATTGTGTTTTAGATTTATATAAGTAAATATTTGCTAGACGTTGCCGGCTTACTTTGGAAACAAACAAACCGAAGTGAATGTTTGGAAAACATTACATCAAACCTGTCAGGTAATCCCAGAAGAGTAAGGAGGTGTACCTATAATACCCACATTTCACCGGCAATGATTTACCGGGTATGAAGCCAGGTTTCGTTTTCGAACAATCTTTTCTTAATTTCATATTTAGGGGGGACCGGGAGAGTTGGAAAGGAATGGGGGAGGCCTTTACCCAACAGAGGAACAGCACCGACAAAAAAAAACATCTTGTACCTCTACTACTTGACAGATTGATATGGATATTTTTGGGATGCAATGTCTGCCAGTAATGTATATAACAGTTAATGATAGAACTAGCTCCATGATTTTATTTAAAATCACGGAGCTAGCTGTCATTTACATTTGTAAGGAATTTTCTTTCGTGTGTTTCAATTTCTGTAAAATAATTCAAATGCACTTAGCCAACACAGATTTGGCGTGTGATATAAAACGAATGAAATGCCAGCGGAAACCGCTATGCGTCCAAGGTCTTCGGCTAGACATGCACTCCTGCCACGACCACGGCCAGCGGCTGGCCTTGGCTGTGAACCGTGTGTGAAGGAAGGATATGCTATAAATGCAGCTTAGTATGAAACGACTGCCTAGCATGAACATACGGTACTCAGAGCATGTTGGTCGATAGCGAGCTTACATGAAACTCGATTATCGTCGGAAATATGTTTCTACCAGCAATTATTTTATTACTAACTTTTGCCCTCGGCAACGTACCACCAATAAACCGGACCGGGATAAGTATCCTTTGTCCTAACCCAAGGCACGGTCTTACGTCTCGCTTAGTTTTAAAAGAGGTTTATAATCCCACACAATTGACTCACCCTAGGAAAAAACGCGCATTGACGTGGAGTTGCGGACACTAGCCCGTTATACAATACAAAACAATACCCTAGGAAGAGAACAATTATTTGTAAATTAAAATATTGACTGACTAGGTAAGTTACTTAATTAATTATGTTAGAATATTGTCAACTCCACTATTGAACGCTGTCAAATACGCCATTCTTAGCATGACAAATATTCCACCAAATGCAACACAGTTAGCCACCATAATGACCACATTATGCCAAACCGCAATCGTAATTACGGTCGTGGCCCTATTAAACCCCTTATTGTCTATGGTCACAGCGGTCTCCTTTACCCGTACTTTCAAACGTAGGTTCGTCCATAATCCCCCCTCTTTTCTAGGAAAAATCCCGACTATGTCCATCATTTCTCATTACTGCGAGAGCCGTATTATCTACGAGATGATTATACGGGACGAGATAATGAGAACGGAATAATGGAATAACTAAAGGAGATTATTTGAATAGTTTTCTGTTGGAAGATTTCTTTTATGAGATTTTGTGATATCTCTAGGATTATTTTTAAGTGGTTTTTATTCCGATTTTGATTTCTAAGAGGTTAATCAGTAGGCTACCTAGTTACGTTAAAAAGTACCCAAATTCTTAAAGATTTTTCCAAATCTGAGCTCAAGTATCGGCCAGTAAATACTGTAGAAAAAAAAGAAGAAAAAAGTTATAAAAAAGGTAGGAACGAGTGTTGATCATAATAAAGATAGCAATATCTTAAGACTTACGCCGTAGGTACTACAACCGGCTGAGATCATCTTCAAGGGTGTTTCAGCGTATAACCTTCCAGGGTCAAGCTTTCTTCAGCCAAGTACACGAGGTCGATAATTATGTTGCTTTTGACCTAAGATTTGTCTCGACTTTTTCTCTTTATATTAGTTAGCTTAGTTATTATCGTAACAGAATTTATCTTGCGGAATGTAATAAGAGAAGTAGGTATACACCCACACTTGGAAAGTAGTGGGCAAAAAATTATGATGTGAGATCTTTACAGAAAATATTTTCACATGTTACAAGTTTTGTGATATGGGTATTTTTAGATACAATTTTCTAAGTAGAATACACAGATTCTCCCTCTCCGTGTTATAGCCTTGTTGTATGTGCCAGTAGCCGGTAGGAATTGAATTCTATGGAACCTTCGCCACTGGTAGGTACGTATATTTCGTAGTCTAGGTTACGAAACTTATTTAATTATTCATAGCTTAGTGCGAAAATTCTCGACTTTTAATTGGATATACCTCTAAAAGTAAAACTCACACGTCCCACACGAATTAACAAATCCTGAACTTTTCACACAAAGTTAAATTATTTTCGATTGTTTACGAACTAACGACGCGACGATGGGGTGTTTTGTTCGCCACTCCGAGTCTCCGGACCTCCGGAGTCTACGGAACTTGCAGAGTTCCGGAGTTCCGGTAATTTGCGGACTTATAACAATGTTTGTGTGCGGTCGCCGTGGGCACCCCGCGGTCATTATAATGAGTAGAGGACTTTCACGCCGCCATCAAATTGAGTTGATGAGTTCTTAGCTTTAGTTTACTTTGTATAATGTTTTTGTTTGAAGTGATAATTAAACGGTGGTCTTGACAGTGATAATGTAGTGTTTCTTGGAAGGCTTCGACTTATTTATTTAACATTTTATGTACTGTACACACTAAAAACAGAAAAGAAGAAAGTAACAGAAAAATAGGTACAAAGGTATTGCTTTTAGTTGTTCCACAATCGAAAGAAGTTTAAGAAAGTATAGAGAGGCCAATAGACATCATACCAAATGAAAAATTTTGTTTCCCGGTCTACGGGTAGAATTTTAAGTATTTAGAAATCATATCCTAGTAGGTAGATTAAATAAAAATAAAAGATATAAGGTTTTCATGTAAAATTAAATATTTCCAAGGTAAATGCCCTAATAAACCTCCCTAAGCGCTTTCACGGAAGAATTACTCAAGTAAAGCATTATCTCTTAAATTATTTGAGCTTCCTTAAGCTTTTAATCATATTTAGAAAGCTATTGTACCGTTGAGCCGTACAGGTTCGGGGATTTGATCGCATTACGTAAAGTACGGATCCCGATTAATATTCGATTGTTAACCTTTTAAAACGGATGAGTTACAAATAAACTTTACGGACAATTCACTCGTTTGATACAAGGATGACATAACTCCAAGAATTTAGATTTGTTGAAAACGTTGTTTGTAGTTGAATTTAAAATTAACGAAAGTAAGTATTACTTAAATTAAGTTAATTGTAAGTAACGAACTACGTAAAATAAACCTTTCATCTTTTGATAAACGTTTTATAAGCAAAAAATATTATCAATATAATGAAAATATTTTTAATCTAATTTAAAAAAGCGCTGTCCTGTATTTTTTATTTATCGAGTTATGTCATTATTGTCGGAAACAAGCAACTTGTAAAAATATAGAAAGAAAAAGAGAACTGTGACAAAAATTACGAACTTTCATCCCCTGTTTCAACCCTTTGGAAAGGTTGAAACAGGGGATGAAAGTTCGTAATTTTTGTCACACTTCTCTTTTTCTTTAAAAATTATAATAAACGATGTTACTTTTGAAAGTTATAATATACAATTTTGCGTGCATAATTTACTGGCCTACAGCGTACCGGTACAGCCTTAACGGCGCGGGGTTTAAACGTATGATATTTTGCACAAAATATTTTTTTTATAACGATTAGTTGCTCTAAGAAAGGATTGAACTTATACTGTCACTTATGGTATATCTTCCGTGATTGTTCATTATTTTGAGCTCCCGATATTTCGACGTAATCACTACCCGCGATAATGGCGCTTGCAACAGCGTCAAAATATCGGGAGATCTATATAATGAACAACCTCGGACTATATTCCGTAAGTGACAGTATAAGTTCAATCCTTTCTTAGAGCAACTAATCGTTATAAAAAAAATATTTTGTGCAAAATATCATACGTTTAAACCCCGCGCCGTTAAGGCTGTACCGGTACGCTGTAGGCCAGTAAATTATGCACGCAAAATTGTATATTATAACTTTCAAAAGTAACATCGCTTATTATAATTTTTAAACAGTACCTAGCTCTTTCAAAAATACGGTACGTTATTAAGGAAACCGCAACTAAATTTATATTAAACTCGAGCACAACGGCAGACTTAACCGCTTTACATAAATACTCAAGTATTTACCGCCATGCCATTAGGGTTCTTCATCATAACTTACCTCTCGTCTCGCTTGCACTAAACCTTTCAGAATATTACTCTAGTCTCACTAAAAAGTAATCCATTTGTACAACCCCAGGGGGTGTTTTGTAACACGGAACATAAAAGACTTTAATGGTATCTAAGCCTTTTACCGTGTTTTAATAATAAACTGTCGTAGCGTCTGGCTGAGGCCGTAAACTGGTATATATTCGTTTTACGATACTCAGCCGCTTGCAAAATGTTCCTCTTATCAGGTTCAAATCAACTATTTTCAGTATTATTGTTGTTGTAAAAGTTTTTACGGGTTGTTGTTTTGATAACAAGTTAGATAAACTGAAAGTAGGTGGGTATACTTTCACAAAAGTTGTTGATTATGTAGGTACATACTTGGTAGTATCATTTCGGGATCTCATTCTTATTTGTTTTTATGAAACGAGGTGAATTACGTGACTTTCTGTATGTTACTTGATAGCATATTTACGGCTGAAAAATTTTGCCAAAAACTAATCCGTCTAGCAACGAGGCAGCGTCTGTAATAAAGACATTGTAATAAAGCCATTATTTTAATTTTGAATTGTGTTTTTTGTCTTTACTATGGACACTTTCAACGTGCACATCTTGCTTCATCGTTCTCACATAATGTACCATCTCAACAGGAATGATGCAACCAACGTTTTGTATCAAGAGTGTCCATTGAGTTTATTGCCCGTTCTTCTCCATAGTGATCTACGCTTTGGAATGGGCAACTACAGTACTTTCAGTTTTATTATGCCTTGTGACTGGGACTAGCATTTTTTTGCTTTTTTTTTTTTCGGAAGGGAAGTCATCAAATGACCCCCCCACTCTGGGCGGAGCGGAAGGGAGTGTCAGACTTGGACTGACTAAAACCCATTCATGTTCCTTCTTTGCCCTTTGTGTTCCAGGGCCACGGTATCTCTTTCGAACAGTCCCGCAGCCCTGGCAGGCATCGGCCCATGCGGACCCCCGACGCCCAGGGCGTCTCCCGCGGCGGCTGGGACGTGAGGTTCTTTCCCTCTCACGTCCCGCCACCTCCTTCACTAGCATGACTGCTTCGCAGAAGGAGGTGACGGCTTCCCATTCCCTCTCGCTCCGGACCATGGCTTGGACCAGGGCCGGACGCGAGAGATCGCCGCCGCCAATCACCGCTACGAGGACACGGCGGTGCTCCACCCAATTGGGGCAGACCTCCACGGTGTGCTCCACCGTGTCCTCCAGACGATCCTCGCAGTGGAAACACCCGGGCGTTTCCTCCCGCCCGATTTGGTGCTGGAACCTCCCAAAACAACCGTGTCCGGTGAGGACCTGCGTCAGGCGGTAGGTGAGGGTGCCGTAGCGCCTCTCTAGCCACTCCTCAAAGAGGGGACTTATCGCCACTATGGTGGCGTGCCCTGCACGAGGTTGCGACAGTCGCTCTCTCCATGTCGCCATGAGATCACGCCGGAGGTCTGTCCGCTGAGCGGCAATTTGCCGCGGCAGTGGAGTTTCCCCCAGATGGGACTGTAGCTTCATTTTATTGTTGTCTTTGTTTCGACAACTCAAAAGTGCCTGTAACTGGCCTACTTGAAATAAATGCTTTGATTTTGATCCCTTTCATGAAAAAGTCATTCAATGGGATTAAATGAACTTAGACGGTTAAATTGATAATTTTAATGATTCGAACTCAGTAAAGCTATACTGGTTACGGCCGCGAATCATATTTTGTTCAACATAAAGCCTGACACTGACCGGCAAATTGCAAAAAACGTAAAAAAAACAAATAATTTCGCGGCAACCCTGGCGTTTCACCTTAAGATATTTCAGAGAGCAAACAATGTCTCTTTAGAGCAAAGCGACATAAAGTTTGACACGTTACCTTTGCACTGACCTCGAAAACACCAAGTTGGCTCTAGCAAGTAATTTATGATTTTGTTCGCGTCGTCCCGTCTATCGCAAGTTTTAAATATTTTTGGCCGGTTACAAATATAACGGTTCAAAACGGTCAGTAATGGCAACCGGCGTGCATGTATGACGAGTTGTATGAACGTGGACGAGGCAAAAGGAGTATGTAAGGACGTAGCAGGTAGCGTTCTGTGATTTCTGACTCCCCATTGGAAAAAGGCGTGAGTTTATATAGTTTAAGTATCTTATTATTATTTAAAATTATTTTCAGATATACACCTACCACTGCTTGTCTCTGCATCACCCAAAGGTTGACTGGTAGAAAATGCCTATGGCATTAAGTCCGCCTCTGTACTTCTGTGCTTGAAGTGTTAAATAAATAAATAAATAATAATAAATATAACTTTTTCTTTAGAATAAAAAGTGCTTGAACTGGATTTTTCCAAACAGTAAAGCTCACGAGGTTTTCCTGTCATACTTTTAATTGGAATATTTTTCCGTCCTATAAGATGTTGTTTGTTGTGATTGTTTCTCGTTCAGATAGTCTACAATATTTGCAATGATAAAATGTTTTCTTGTTTATCTAATGTTATTAACTAGATATATAGTTACACTAGGATACTTTTTCGTAATCTACTTAGACACACACTTTTGTCTTATTAATTCCCAGGTCAAGCAAAGTGTTATTGGGATTTTCTGTCAGTAATTTCTCATTAGTAACCACGGATTTAAGCCCGGTTGATGACAATAGGATCGCCCCCTATTACAATGGGTCTTAAACATAACTAGCGTACTTCGGAAATTACAGGCGTGATATTATGTATGTTATGATCATCTTCCTGCTCTTAACCCAATTTATTTGCAGTCAGAACATGTATTTCTTTACTTTACTTTTCTTTTTCATTTTACTTTTCTTCTTTTAATTTTTCTAACTCCGCCACTTTTATTCATTTATTTATTAAAACTTTATGCACAAGTAAAAACTGTACAAAGGCGGACTTAATGCCATAGGCATTTTCTACCAGTCTACCTTATATACTTTTCATGCCATCATTCATATTACCCAACACTCTGGGACATTAATTGATTGATTCTCTGTCCCACGTAAAGTGACACCCTCTCACATATATATTTGCCAATAAAACGTAAACTAAACCCGTCCCTAGAGGGTTAATCGTAAAATATCGGGAAAGTGTCACCCGCGCGCACTCCACCGCCATCTCTATAAACTTTGTAACGTGTTTCTTTCGACCCCTATTCACTCACGTAGGTACAGGCGGCGGCAATAATATCTAACAAGAGACGGTTCAAAACGATCTGAACAACTATATAAAAAAAATATCTTACCTTATTGGACAATTATCTAAGTAGTTAGAACGGCAGCTCTCCTCGTATACAGGTGACAAAGGTGTTCACATTCCGAAACACTTTTTGTATCATTGACATACAAGGTGTTACATACATTGTGTACCTACATCAAACTATGTAACTCTACGAAAAAAATATTGCTGGGAAACGGTTTGCGGTGAAAAATCACGTTTTACGGTAGGGCTCAATGTAACGCGCTCAAAACATTGTGCTAATGGATGCATTGAATAGTACGGTGGTCGTGGAGGTGTTTATAGCAAAGTTCAAACATGTATTAAAAAAAATTGTGGAAAAGTTGGAACTTTGACCCACAATATCTAGAAGGTTCCAAGGTACGGTCTAGAACAAAAAAAATGATCGCAATATACCCATTATTCCTACCTGGTTTGTCTAAGTTGGTAGTAAGTTCCAGAATCATTTACAGGGCAGTTCAAATGCAGGACAAGTCAAGGTGGCTGTTACCAGCTCCACAGCACATATTAAAAATAAAATAAATAAATAAAATACATTTATTTCGAGCAACCTTAACTCATATTGGAGTACACACAAATACAGACCACACACAAATGATAATAAAAACTAAAACAAAAATATAATAAAAATAAACATTAAGAGGACAACATCTAACCGGCCCTGCTGACGGCAACATGCCTATCACAACAGTGCCGTATGTATAGGCAGTCCATCCGGTCCGCGATCATCGCCAAGACAGCATTGGTGCTGCCCCGCACCCTACGCACCAGCGACGCGCTCCTCTTGCGCATGGTCGCGTAAAAGCAATCAGTGCGCGCCTCAGCGAACATGGCTGAGGCGCTGCAGTAGCGAGGCAGCCCCAATACAGCCCTAAGTGCGTTGTTAAACTGGACGCGGAGGGCCCCGTATGAAGCACGCGTGTACGCCGCCCACAAACCGCACGTGTAAAGGGACGTGCAGTACGCCCTGAAGAGCGTTATCTTCACTTCGCTCGAACAGCGCGCAAACCTACGTGAGATCATGTTCGCCCGCACCGACAAGGCCCTCCGTTCCCGCTCCATGTCAGCATTGTCCTTGAGGTCGGTCGTAACTAAATGCCCTAAGTACTTAAATTTATCCACTCTTTCGAGTGGAACACCGTTTAGAAAAACGGGTGGATAGTTTTGCGAACGTTTACCGACCTCAAAGACCATGCATTGACTTTTAGTCACATTGTATTTTAACCCATGACCAATGGCATACTCCTCACAGGTCTGCACCAGCTTTCTGAGGCCACAGACCGACGCGCTCATTAGCACCATGTCGTCAGCGTAACTGAGATTATTGACGCAGACTCCACCGACATGGCAGCCGACATGCTGGTTACTGAGCGCGACGATCAAGGCATTCATGTACAAGTTGAAGAGGGAGGGGGACGTCAACCCCCCCTGCCTCACCCCGCACTCCAGCTGATACGGCTCCGACATTGCACCCGCCCACCTAACGCTGTTGACCTGATGACTGTACCAGTATTTAAAAACGTTTACAAGTTTACGTGGTAGGTTTATTCCCTCGAGTTTAGCCCACAGAATGTCGTATGACACCAGGTCAAAAGCCCTGGACAGGTCGAGGAAGCAGGCGTGCACTGGAGTCTTTCGATCCGTGTAATATCTGACGGTATGCTTAAGACACAGTATTGCACTCTCAGTTGACAGTTGAGGTCGAAACCCAAACTGATTATCGTGCAGATACAGGTACTTGTCTAACTGAGTATTAAGCAAACCGTCAAAAACTTTTGCAATGATCGTTGCAAGAGAAATCGGCCTATAGTTACGTTTGTCGGCAAAGTCTCCTGTTTTATTTTTCACTACCGGGACTACTACGGTTTTCATGAAATCAGATGGTAGGTAAGAATGGCTCACGCATAGTGTGTAAAACATTGCTAAGACTCTGTTTACATGTGGGCCAGCGTGAACTAGGTGCTCAATGCTGAGACCATCATGGCCAGGGGACTTGCCCTTAGATATAGCTTTTATGGCCTGAGCCACGTCTTTGGCAACGAAGCAAGTCCCCACGTCCTCGTCTGGCATCTCAACATCGAGCACCGTCCCCGCCGGTCCCCGTGGGGACAGTACACGAAAATGGTCCCTGAAAATATCAGCAACATCCTTAGGGTCACTCACACCCTCGACACTCACCGGTAAACCAGGTCGAACGCTTACTTTGTTTGTGCTCTTCCAAAAACTACGAAATTGACCACTCTTATGTTTTTCAGCCAGTGCATCCATTTTGATTTGGTCTTGATGGTTTTGGCACCACTTAAGTCTGGACTTGAATATTTTGCGACTTTGGTACATTTCGTCGTATACAAACCCAGATCTTGGCTTACCACACATCACCCATTCTTGAAACTTCGACCTAGCCACCCGGTGGGCCCCGCTGACATGCCTATTCCACCCAGCAATGCGTGGCCCATTCCTACCTCTCCCCGCGCGTGTGCCCCCCCGAGCCGTCGCCGCCGCCGACGCTGCCGCTGCCCCTCGTAAGGCAACCACAATGTCAGAATAAAGCCTGTCAAGAATATGCCCATGGTCCGAGTTATTACAGTATGTATCTCCACAGCTTGTAAACTCGGCAGGAAAATCAACACATCTTAGCCTACTATGACATTCTTTCACATATATCGCAATCTGCTCATCAGTTCTGTCCCCCCATAACACATCGTTGCTTAGTACACTTTTATCAGGTCGCTTTGGTGTTAATAAGTTTAAATTACACTCGATAATGAGCGGAAAATGATCAGACCAAAAAGTGTTATAGTCTATGTATACATTAAGGACAGAATGTTTTGCCGATTGCGTAACAACACAGTGATCCAACCAACTGCACGTTCCATGTGCCTCACTAATAAAGGTATAGGTATCAGAGTGAGGTCCCAACAACTCAACATCTACACAAGTCCATACCTGTTCACTACAGAAATGTATAAGTTCACTATAGAATAGTTCACGTGGATCGGCATTAAAATCTCCCATCACGAAAACTGATTCTACACCGTACTCATCTATTATAGCACTCACCGTCCCTAGACAGTCCGTAAATTCCGGTAGGTTTTCCGTCACATTTGTAGGCATGTACACACTCATTACAATCATTGGCCGATCACTTGCAATGATTTTAATTGCACAAACACGAGCATTATCGCACCGTAGCACTGACACATTTAGGAAAACACTGCTCCTCCAAAGCAGGGCGACGCCACCGAACGGCCTCCCGCGTAATATTCCCGCTGAAGTGTCTACCGCCGAGGTACCTGTATACCCGAACTCGCCGTCTACCGTGCTTAAGTAAGTCACCTCATCCGGTAGAAGCCATGTTTCCTGCAGAGCAATCACATCACAAGAGCGACACAGGTCCCTGATGCCGTCCACAGAGCGTTTAACGTTCTTACAGTTAAAACTCGCTAACCTAAAAGGGCGTTTATCCATTATTGTTGTTAGTCGAGCCGGATACAGAAGTAGTTCTGTTCATATTTTTGTGACTAACATTCACAAATCTCCTGAAAATTATACCTTCAGGCCAAAGCTTTTCATCCAGATACATAGCTAATTTCGCCTCGGATACGAAAAATTTAAACGCCCTGTGATCAGTCTGCTTTTTAATATTGATTTTCTGCAGCGACACAGACTCACATGTTTTCGATCTAATATATTTAATAATATCCTCTTTCGTAGTTTCACTATGGACATTCGTAATAAATACAGGTACTTTCTTTTCGGCGGCCCTAAAGTTAAACTCCACATCTCTCGCCACACCCGACTTGCCCGAGTACCTATATTTCAATTGTTTCCGGCGCCGTTCTACTTTTTGCCACCCACCATTGTCATCATTCAGAGGACTAGGAACTGCGTCCAATACAATGTCGCAATTTCGTCCATCACCGCTAATGCCGGTATCGTTATGAGTCATCTGTGGTCCGCTCTGTACGACAACACCTGCACTCGATGACGCAGTCTCAGTTGCTACCTGCTTCAAACCGGTTTCGGGCGAGTTCACTCCGCCACTCGCGACGACGTGATCCGTGCTGCCTGTGGTCAACCGTTGCCGTCTTGATAAATCGTAGTCGGTATGTTTTGCTACTACCCTCCCTATTTCTTGGTATCGGCTCTGTATGGCACTCTCATCTGCATTATTCAATGATTCCTTACTATTGTTATAAGGGTCATTTACCGTAGAGTTATGATGATGCGCTAAGCCCTCCGGTCCACTGTCGATTACCCAGCCCCCCCGTCTCATGTTTACCTTGCAAACCGACGGTACCGACGCAGGCGGTAAGGAATCGTTCTTTTCAGTATATTGGCATGACATTTTGTCCAAAATTATCTGCCACAAGAGTGTTTGGTAACACCCCTAATCATTTTAAATCATCTGTAGATCCGTCCGTGTATTTTTGACGCTGACTGTACGTACAGTTACTAGGCTCACGTACGTTTACAGGAGTATCCTTATCTATTTGTGGACACCAAATAGAAAGTTTATTGGTTTTCGGGTTGTAGTGTAAAGGCCACTCGATTACGAGATTGCGTTTTGGTTAAAAAGAGTAGTTATTTAAACAAGCGAAAAAAAAATTCTAATTAAAGTTGTCAAAAATACTGATTATGGGCACAGATAATATAATATATGGGCTACAGAAATACTAAGTGGGCGACAAACAGTGGGCGAATACAAATGTTTGAAACGGCGACTTGGAAATACAAATTTGAGTTACTAGTTGTTCAATACGATCAGTGTAATAATTCAAGGACTCGGAAATAAAAAACTAAAACAAGCTTATTAAACACTAGATTGTAGATAAGGCGTAGTCGACGTAGCCTCCTATTTCTGTTTACATTGTTTAAAGTAATCTAACACGAAGGGTATGCCGGGGTCCCCTTCGAACCTAACCTGTCCAAGTCGTGATGCCACAAGCTCTCTTCACTCGCTCTTGCTTGCTATGTACTCCTTGCCCCAATGACCGGGTAAATAGTTACTTACTTGGTATAATAGTCGCCCATTCAGTATATTAGTCACCAATTTTTTTTTTTAATCATTTCCCAATAAAAACATCATCGACAGTTCGCATAAATTGAAACCATCTGTTATCAAAGAAAGAATAACAGTTGTTTTTATTAAGTTAAGAAGTCGGTTCTATTAACGTCTACAAGAATCTACATTGTGTTCCTCATTAATATACCAAAATTCCCGAGAACAACAGAAAAAAAAGAACTCAATAAAGAAAACAATTTACAGAAATACCAATTCTTCGTAGCTACGCCGACGGGGTCGATACAAATCCGAACAAGTATTACTAACAATATTGCCTGTATTCGACCTAGTGTCCCGATATGACCTAGTTTACGGCTAGAGCCTAACTTACATCTACAAGGGGTGATTGCTTCGGTTCACGACGGGGTGTAATCGATAACAAATGCCAGACGTAATTTGGTAAGTACTGAATATTCGTGTATGGGAATATCGGTTTCCATGCAACTTAGTCGTATTGGCAATGATGCGAAATGAGTTTCTATTTGTGTTTTCTTGTATTGATTTGTATTACGTATTGGAAATCATAAGTAGGCTTTTGTCGGAACGGAGTTGCTGAAAAACTTATCAACTCGGAATCTTGATGGTATTAAAGAACATGGCATCAAATCAGAACTACAAAATCTGGAGCACCTAATTTACTTTGAAGTTAAGTGTTCTGGTTTTTCGAATAGCAAGAAAGAAAATAAATAATAAAGTTTACTAGACGTCAGTGCATCAAGCACACAGAATAAAAAAAAGATACAAGATAAAAAGTAATGACGAATGTTCAAATTAAAAAAATAAATAGAAAATACAATACTGTTACATAAACTGATGCCATCTTCCCAAGAGAGAAGACAGAAACTTCAGAACGCTATACCCGCTATGATCCTTTAATACTGTAGCTTTAACTCTTGAAGGAGAAGCACCAGGGCACCAGGGTAGCCCGTGAAATTCAAAGTTTCTTACTTTTTCACGAAATAGTCATTCAATGGCATTAAATGAACTTAGAAGGCTATATTTATTGCGTTTATTGCGAAGCAGTCATGCTGGTGAAGGAGGTGGCGGGACGTGAGAGGAGAAGAACCTCACGTCCCAGCCGCCGCGGGAGACGCCCCGGGCGTCGGGGGTCACGTGGTGGCTTCCGGCCACCGTAGGCGCTGGCCTGTCGACGGCGAGTTATGGGCTAGCTCGCCGTCCGGCCGTCTTATGACGACAGGCCGTGTCCACGGCGCGTTCTTGTTTCACGCGCGCCTCAAAGAGATGTCTGCAACCAAGTAGGGGTCCGCATGGGCCGATGCCTGCTAGGGCTGCGGGACTGTTCCGAAAGAGATACCGTGGCCCTGGAACACAAAGGGCAAAGAAGGAACATGGATCGGTTTTAGTCTGAGATTCTCCTCCGCTCCGCCCAGAGTGGGGGGGGCGGTCATTTGATGAATTCCCATACGAAAAAAAAAAAAAAAAAAAAAGGGCTGTATTTATGATTTTAATGATTATAATTTAGTAAATACATACATATCTCGGTCTCGAATCATATTTTGTTCAACATAAAGCCTCACACCGACCGGCAAATTGTAAAAAACGAAAGAAATTTTAGCTTTCTTGCTACTTTTGTGCTTTGTTAAAAAGTAGTTGCGAATTTGAATACCGATCGAAAAAAAACGGGAAGAAGCGACAGTCTCTTAACGTTATTTAGAGGCAATTTATTTCGTTTTGACCTCGCGCACAGGCAAATGAAATTTTATCTTGATGAAAACGGATATTGGTCTTAGAAAAGTTGCTGCTTTCAAGAAAATGAAATAACAGATACTGTGACTAGAAAGTAACATTAATTTATAAGACAGTGACAGCATTAGCGAAACAGACTCTTGTGGCCAAATGCAATTTAAGACGATATTGAGGTACTTATGTGAGTAAACTGCTACAACAATGGCCTCTCCCCGCGTTCGGACTTTGATCATCAGCCGAAAGACGGACATAGGCCTCCCCCAAGTGTCGCCACATTGACCGGTCCCGTGCGTCTCGCATCTAGCGGATCCCTGTAACCTTTACCAGGTCATCGGTCCACCTAGTGGGAGGCCTTCTAACGCAACGTCTTCCAGTTCGCGGTTCGGACTTTGATACATAACCTAATTACTTGTTATTATGTAAGTACCAACGTATCGCAATCTATATCAGCCTGTTATCGACTCGGTGCTGGCAGAGGTACTTTCCCACATAACATCACGCCTGTAATCCCCTAGGGGTTAAGCAGAGGTGTACCTAATAGTACGCCAGAAGTCTTTGAGGTCCCATGTAATATGGGGCGAGCCTATTGCACTCATCCAGACTCCATGGCTGCTACTGAGAAATTCCTATCTGTTTCTTTAAGCTATATAAGTATCTAGACAAGCCCGGGGGTCCTTAGTTGACTGCAACAGCATGTTGATCATCTCATTAGTCCCAATTTATGAATATTGGCCGTCAGCTTCGAATATTTCTCGTGAGGCTCACCAGCTCTCGGGACTCCGTACCATTCGCGAAAGTTTCTCAACTAGAACTATTTTGGAGAACAAACAACATGTTTCGACATTACTTTTTTGAGCTTTGGCAGCTGATGAATGTAAAATTAATATCGCATTTGTTTCGCCCACAGTTATGAGAACGAGAAGAACGCGCTGGTGGTGTCGGTGGTATCGTGCCAGAATCTGCCAGGCCGCGAGCCCGCCGGCCCCGACCCCTACGTCAAGCTGCAGCTACTGCCCGACAAACAGCACAAGGTTAAGACCAGGTCAGTAAAACAATTCGTTCAATGTTAATCAAAGCTTTAACACAAAGCCGGTTTTATAAGTGTTAGGATTGCCACCGTTTTAAAAAGATTATTCAGTCGGTGTAGAAACTTGCAGATGGCCCAGGGGGCACAAAACGTATAGTGGCTCTGTAGACACGTTGTCTTTATTTTCATGCATCCCATTTTTTTTTATTTTTTTTTATTAGCCTGTACTGTCCCACTGCTGGGCAAAGGCCTCCCCCAATTCCTTCCATGTGATCTTTTCCCGCGCCTCCTCAAACCAGCCTCCGCGGTACGCGTCCAGATCTTCTCGCCACCTCTTGCTCCCACATGCATCCCATTATCCCAAACAAATAAAATCAAACATGTCGTTTGTAAGTAATTGTATGCCCCTCCGTCCACATGACTTGAACCAATTATCAGGACAAAGAAACAGCTTGGCTATACTATTACAAGTTCATACTGTATTTAAAAGATAATGAAGGTAGGATTGTCACCGCTACCCATATCAACAATTTCTATTCTGCAACTCAGTTTTTGCCATAATATTTATTATAAGTTTTTGAAAAGGGACCTACAAAAAGTTCCCAAGCCACTTTTAGCAAATTTTCTATCTAAGTCAAGCCAAGTACACTCAAATAAAACTCTTTGTGTGTTATTTACAGAGTTGTTCGCAAGACCCGCTGCCCGGTATACGATGAGGACTTCACTTTCTACGGCATCGCCCCGCACCAGATCGCTGCCATCACCCTGCACTTCGTCGTACTCAGCTTTGATAGGTACCTACTGAGCAAAACTTAAACCACATAGCATTCTGACTTTATCATCAACGACCAACAGCCCGTCTTTTATAATAGGCCAACTTTAGAAACCACTTCTACAGTGTGCCTAAGGATGGCCGGCTTTTCCAGTGTCCATCACGAAATTCTTAGCAGAACTTCTAAGGACTTTTGAAAATACAGTTGGGCTTCAAATTCTTAACTTTATGTTCCAGATATTCCCGTGACGAGATAATCGGAGAGGTGGTGTCCCCGCTGACGAGCCTGCAGCTACAGAGTGGCGAGGCCATGGCGCTCTGCCGCGAGATACAACCACGCAGTCTAAAGGTAAACAGATATATTTATTATACGTCTAGAAGGCGTCGTTCTGCAATAGCCTTAATTAATCCTTCAAAAACAGCACAGAGTTTTTGGACATAAAACACGCAAGAGCAATTTCAAACATTTACTTGGAGTTTGAAGACGTTAACGAGCAAGAAACTCACGATCTCACCGCATATTACGCTCCGGTGGTGTTATGATGGCTGATGCTATACTCTTACACACACCACACGCATGGTTTTATCGCCAGATTTCATCATGGCGCCTAATATTCATTTGTAGATCTTTCAGAGTACTTAGTCACATGTAGTCGGAAGCCTGAAAGTCAACCAGTCACCACCAGTTTTAAAAACGGATATCGTGTTATCCAGTTACTGGGTTATGGAGATTAGATAGACAGTCGCTCCATGTAAAATACTGGTATTTAGCTGAATCCAGTTCGGCTGGATGACAATCACACATCGATACAGGTAGAAAAAAGCTACTTCCCACAAGAACCAAGGAAATTCAAGCTGCTAATCTAAGCATGTCTTTATGATTGTAGATGCGCAGCGTAGGTCGCGGCGAGGTGCTGGTGTCGCTGTGCTGGCAGCCGGCGGCGGCGCGGCTCACCGTCGTGCTGCTGAAGGCGCGCAACCTGCCCAAGATGGACGTCACTGGACTTGCTGACCCGTTAGTATTTTAAAACTGCATTGGTCTTTATATGGAAGAAAGACATGTCTCCTTACAAATACGTTACTTGATCACGAATGATCGTCATTATCCTCTCAAAGCATAAAACAAATGAACCATTGACCTTACACAACCACAGTCGTTACACTCCTTGAGTTTAGTTAAGTAGGCGATTACTGACAAATGCGAGCTATCTGTTCTGCACCACTCAAATCTGTGTACTTTTTTCCTCTAAAGACCATCTTGGTCACTAATCTATATTATATAAAACCAAGAATATATTTGGCGTTTAAAAGAGACTGTGACCTCTAAGTTTGTTTCAGTGTTTATTCTTAAAATAGTCGAATAGGGAACACCGACCTAGTTTTTTTCGACCCGTAAATATTGTATTTGTAATTAATAGACTATACATTATTATCATTTACCACCTGCTCCTCCACAGCTACGTAAAGATGTACCTGCTATACAACGGTCAACGCATCGCCAAGAAGAAGACCCACGTGAAGAAGCGCACCCTCAACCCGGTGTTCAACGAGTCCTTCATATTCGAAGTGCCAGCTGCTCCCAACGCTACCCTCGACCACGTGTCGCTTGAACTGCTCGTGCTGGACTGGGACAGAGTTACTAAGAATGAGGTGAGAGGCTTATTATCAGATGTTGTTTATAGCGTAGTTACACGAACTCCTCGTTCCTTACAGACCTCTGAGGACTGTAACTAGAATACTTGCCTTGTCGACGAAATCTCGTATCAACAGACTTTGAAGACTAAGACAAGCTACCAGACGATCACTTATGATCTCATGTCTGATTTCTTTTTAAATAAGTAGATATAACATAAATTACGTGATTTAGTACATTTTCAATTATTTCTTAATCTTTTAGTCCATTTATAGCTATGCATAGTAAAATTAAACGCAAACGCTGGACATCCTTCCTCCAGCAAATATCCCTGTCTAATCTTACACAACTCACAAATCTAGTGTATGAGTATGTACCCATACAACTATTCTATTCACGGTCAAATGTGTGTTGTCTATGTGTAGTGACAATAGTGCATGATCCGTCCCCAGGTGATCGGTCGGCTGGAGCTGGGCGCGGTGGGCGCGGGCAGCACGCGGCACCACTGGCGCGAGGTGCAGGCGGCGCCGCGCCGGCAGATCGCCGACTGGCACAAGCTCAAGGAGTGAACGCAGCACCACTCGCCTGCTCCCACACACCCACCCCCGTCCCGCGTTCATACTGCACTACTCTACTGACCTGAAGTAAACGATAACTTGCCATGTGAATCGATTGAGCACACCAACATTTACATCGATTGAGAAAAAAATAGTATCATCTTTGCCATCTATGATCCTTTGACCAGTCTCTACACAGATCATGTCCCAGAGCACCCACTGCTATTTGGCGATGGTTGCAAAAGACGTTAGTCGAAACAGGGAGTCAGAACCTCCTGAATTTTGCAAGCAGATGCAAGATACTTCTTTCATGTGTTGTTAAGTTAAGAGTAGGGTTGGAGATAACACCTTTGTATAAAATACTCAAATCCACCAACGTATCATCCAATGAAATTCTTGGGAAAACACAGATGGCCGCTATTATATTATCGTTGCTTTACAAGATCAGGAATCGTGTGCAGTATCAACAAGGACTTCACGTATTTCCCTTTCATCCTTCAACATTTTGTTTTTTAGCCTAGATGCGCAATACTTCCTTAGTTCAGCACACTGGGTGATTGTCTATCTCCAAAGAGTGCAACAGCAATTGTACAAATCTTAACTCTTATAAGTCTTTGCTCAATTTGCGGAACTAGGAAGTTTTCCAGAAGTGTCTGAGTCTATAGCTGACTAGAATTCCATCTAATTTTGATGTAGAAGTAATTCAATCATTTTGTCAGAGAAACTGACAAGATGACACAGATGTCTCACGTTTAATTTCCTACAGAGATCGACCATAATCGTTTGGTTCGTTTATTTTCTCACTTATTATTATTGCACAGAGTACGGTAAGAAGTAAGAAGGCAAAGCCAAAGTCCAGTGAAGAATACGAAGAGTTTGTTTTAGTATTAATTTGTAAACTAAAAATGATATTGTATATTAGATAGACGAAATTATTTGGAATTTATTCGCGTGAAATATTTTGTATATGTTTGAAAGCGCACAGCGTCCCCTCCCCTCCCCTTTGTCATTGATGTATTATGTGTAATCACAGAACACAGTGAAAACTCGTGTTTATTCAAATGTAGATTAACTTAATAATTTGAAACGGGAGTGAAATGATGGCCGTTGAGAAGAAGAAAATAATCTGAACAAAAGAGTAAAAAGATTTTGATTTTCATGACTGTTTTTACAAACACTTTTTGAAACTCCTTCAATAGTTTGCTGAAAATCGATTGCAGAATGCTAAAAAGATTCAAGGACTTGTCAATGGACAGTCGAACAAATAGTTATCTATGACAACTATCTCTCCCGTTTCAATGTCTTCTAATTACTCTACATATCTAAATGTAAGAACACTTGATGTAATGGAAATTCACTCGTTATGGATATCTATGTAATGTCTGACAAACTATTCGTAAGACTAGATGTATTTATTTTCATTCTAGCTCTCATTATTCTTAGTTAAAGATTCTGAAGATCTATTGACAAAATCTAGTTTACTGTCTAATGATAATTTAGAAGGAAGATTAATGTCACTAATCAATTAAGAATTTAGATTCTGTTTAAAAATTCGCTGACTTCACCTTGTGCAGTCATACAATCTTTGTTTGAAAAAAGGCGGGTAAAATATTTTTATCTCTAAACAATTCTAGTGATGGGGGCTGTCTAAGAAATCTCAAATAAGGAAATTCGATTTTCAGTCATTTTTGACTATGACATCAAATGTTGTATTTTTGAGTCAGATTTACAGATCTTGGTGACTCGTCATTATCATGCCACAAATAAACGCTTAGTTAACGTAACTAGAGTTGATTAGAGTTAATTTTACAGTAACGACACACTGACAGTTAAATATTTAACTTTTGATAGAAGAGTTTAACACCAAAAGTCGAGGTTTTAATCATTCACATTTATGTATTCACTGCATTCAATACTGTTCATGCTTTAAGCGGGAATCTAAAATTCGATTTTCAAATGCAAGCATGTACAGGATTGGACGGAAATAATACTCATTGGTCGGCTAGAACCTAATATGTATAGTTTATAGGTTAGAGAAATAAATCTATTTTATACCTAAAATTACTTTGATAGTTGTTTAGGTATGTGTAAGCTCAGGACGAAGCTTCGAGCTTTCTGTCTCGTAATGTACTCTCATAGTGTCGTTGTGTCACCATAGATGGCGCTTTCACAAAAGATCTCATTTCAATGATATACATATTTTTGAAATTGTCGGATATTGTAGGGAATATATTATTTATTCATTGGTAATGTACTTTATAATGTCGCAGAAATCGTAGTGACAATATACGAATTACAGATATGATAAGTATTTCCAGAATATGTACAGTCACTCACTATGTACCAATACCGATATAATTGGCATCAACGGTTGAATTAGTTAACTTCGTTGTCGTAGTGGACCTATAGCTATATGTTCTAACTCCATACTTAAACATTCCAAAAATAAGTAAAATTGTAAATAGTCATTGCTTTGATCATCGATAAACGCTTTCTCATTCTAATTGTTAAAATAAGAAATTATAATTAGATGTAAGAACTTTACTATCACTAAATGTTTCTGTTTTTAAAGATCTCATGTGTTTTTCTTTGTATAATTTCATAATAATTGTTCATGTGTAGTAGATGAAACTCATGCGAAACTGGTTCTAATCGCTAAGGATCTATGGTCTGTTTTATTACTAGGATATGATGTAAGTAAGTAATTCGGAAGTGTGACGAAGTATAATTTTTGTATGGTTTTGTGTAAGCAATGAAACAGATCCTAGGTTTTAATTATATATTATGGTTCATTTTTATCAAGACATTTTGAAACAAGCTGATGATGTTTCTAAAAATATACGAACAAAAATGAAAGAGCATGGTCAACCGTTACCTAAAGGGAACAAACATGTCAGAATTAATGTAAAAAGAAATCCAGAAAAAGAGATACAAACCGAAGATAAGCCAAATATAAACTCAGTATTTCACAGTAACGACAAAAAGAAAAACACCCGTTTTCTCGAGCCTTACAAATTGTCAGAAGCATGTCAACTGCCGTGGTTTGTGATTGGTAAACTGAATGGTCAAGAGCCAATCAGGTGACCTATCATGACATCTTAAAGCAGGAGTAATTCCTGTGTGGGGAAGAGATGGCGCTAAACGACCTGTATAGCTCTGTCTCTTTCCCACACTGGAATTACCCCTTTTTTTATGACGTCATGGTAGGCCACCTGATCACTATAATAACACCTGTTTATGACAGAGTATTTAGGCACATCCCAAAATGTTGTGCCAGAAACGGGGTGGGATACCGTAACATGTGCACAATTTGGTTTGTCGTCTCTCTATGAATCAGGCCCGAAGGCATCTAAGAAGCCGATTCCTGCCAGCTTCCAGTCGGGTACAAGGCTCTCTGTGAATTAAAAAGTTAAGCTAAATCATAATGTCTTGATGAGAATTGCTGCAGATAACCAGATGTACCAGCACTTGTAGTATAGAGACCACGTCATCCACATCACCAATATCAGATTTGTATACTAAGGGAATTTTAGTGAATAAAATTTATTGACTGGTGCTTTCACAATAACCGTTCGTTTTATTTCTTACTTTTGCTAATCTGTCTCTGGTGTAGATGTGACGCCCTGGGTTCGATTCCCGGGTCGGTCAAACGGTTAATGGGTGATTCCATCAGGAATTTCTCGGAATCTGGATTTGTACCCGGTTGATGGCAATAGGCTTGCCACATATTACATGGTACTTAAACATAACTGGCGAAATGTGTGTGTTTCTGCCTATCAGGTAGGTACACCTGAGCCTAGCCCTTCGGGAATTACAGATCTGCCTTTGTATGGATGCGATGAGGAGCTATGAAATGTATAATACTAAAAGAGTGATGAATGTCAATGTTGTCTGTCACTATCCACAGAGAGCAACACGACAGGGAAGAATGAAAGAAAAAATCATGTTGCCTCGACCGCGACCCCAAGTAACGTGAGACAGGGACAGGATGATGATGATGATGAATTAACATAAATTGCCAAAGCCTGTGTCTATCCATTGAATCTTATATATAAGGAACAAACGGCTATTGCCACCCACTGGCCGTATTGCAAAATTACACAGCAAAAATCACGCTCTACGTTCGCACACACGACCAGAGATAGGTACCTTTAGGACGCGAAATGACACACAAGGTGCGTAACCGGACCCTTTACGAAGCCGTTAACCAAGTATTCTGCACATCAAGCCAAGTAACTACATGCAAAAATTATTGCTGGAAACGACTTTTTTTGTGGTGAAAAATCACGTTTCACGGTAGGACTCCACGTAACGTACTCATAACATTACATAGAAACATTAAATAGTACAGGGGTCATGGAGGTATTTTAAGTAAAGTTATAAAATTAAAAACTGGTGATAAAAAATAAACTTATAAAAAAGTTGTAACTGGTCAAAGTTACAACTTTTTTAAAATATCTCCGTAACTGGATGGTTCCCAGGTATGGTCTAGAACAAAACGAGAACAAGTTCCTTTCGGCTTCGATAAGGGTATAGTTTTTAAACTGCCATGGTCACTTACATTATCATTAACACAACATCATTGGTGGCGCGGCCAGGAAATATGCTTCCTAGCCGCGCCACCAATTTTGTTCAATTTCTCGAACCATTATAGTACTTTTTTTTTAAATCATGAACAATAATGAACATTTTATGAATATTTTTTTGTATTAACCGGAGTTAATACAAAAAAATATTAAGCAGTTTGGATCGGAATCCAAACTGCTTTTGTGGCGCGGCCAGGAAGTACCACGCCCCGTTTCACTGTAATAAGTAGTCCAATAATGTACAAAATCATTGGTAAACAAATGTTCGTCTATTGTTCATTCTATTAATCATTAGATACTGCAAAAAAAACACTTTTTAATATATAAAACTACGGAATAAAAAAAAAACATTAAGTTCGATCCAAATTGCTTTTGTGGCGCGGCCAGGAAGTACCACGCGAAACGGGATATTTACCATGTTTACGGTTTGTTTTGATAGAATCGAGTTGAGTTCGCGTTACTGAGTGCAAAAAACGAACAATAAAGAGGTTAGACCGATTTGTCTGCTCATAAACACCCACCCGCAATAAGTAACTTATTTAAAATATTATATTGATACCATGCATCATAAAGAGATAACACATAAAAGATGTGTGAAAGAGAGAGCGGTCACGCGTTCCGCGATACGTGTTCAGCGCTCTCTGTCCAGCATGCGATATCTAGAAACTTGGCACTTCGCGCAACGCAAGACGGCAGTTCGACCGCGGCGGTCAGTAAGAACGCTCGTCGTTCGCGTTCTAATCGTTTTCCCGCTGATAGCATCGCCGCCATGTGTGAAACAGAAAAATTGATTTATCTAGTCAAAGAAAGACCTTTTTTATATGATATGAATGATCCAGAGTACAAAAACCGGACAAAAAGACAGGCAACTTGGAAGGAAATCGCCGTTGAGATGGGCTCTGGCAATGGTAAGTGAACTCGACATGTTTTTAATACAACGCCATCTGTGTATCGATTTTGTAACTAAGTTATTCGTACGGTACACGCGTATGCGGAGCTGAATGCGACGCAAAATACCGAGTTGAGTGGCTCGTGTTAAGATTTATGACTCGGCAATGATATGACGCCGAAACCACGAAAGTCAGACGTATTTTGTGCTCTCTATAGCTAACTTCGCCTGGATGCTTTGCAGTCCAACACTTGGTCAGTCTCTCGTAGGTCCAACTACTCTTGATGATCCTGCTTACCTTAACACCACGAAATTAAGAAACTATCAGTGTGCATAGTACTCGCAACCGGCGTGCGTGTATGACGAGATGTATGAACGTGGACGAGGCAAATGGAGTATGTAAGGATCATAGCAGAAGGGAGTTCTGTGGTTTCTGCCTACCCCCGTGGAGTAGGCGTGAGTTTATGTATGTATGTGTGATTAAATTCAATCTATGGTAGGGGGAACTCAGAGGGTTTTTCAGCAAGCATATTTAACTTGAAAACTTGATAGCTGAGAAGTTTCAGGCCCTTTTTGAAAACTGATAGTGGGCCCCTGCCCAAAGGGCTCTGTCTTAAACTTTTCGTTGGACAATTTTATCATTCTCTTATCACGCCCTACCTAGCTATTAAGATAGAAGCAAAATCGTCTGGGTTGCCCTACTACCGTTACACGTTATCAAAATAAAAGTCCTCAAAGAACATGTCTGTCATGTTACATTAGGAATTAAAATTAAATCAAATTTCACTTTCAGGGGACACCTGGAGTGCCAAGTGGAAAGGCCTAAAAGACAACTTCGCGAAATACAAGAAGTCATCGGAACCTCCTTATGACGAAAACTATAAGAAGTACAAAAACTGGCCCTGGGTTGACCAAGTGAGGTTTCTAGACGAATGCAACTTTACAAGCGGCAGAAGAATGAGATACACACCAAGCAGAGGAAGTAATGCCATTGCTGATGCTAACACGGAAGATTCGAATGACGCGGAACAAGAAGTAACAGTAAAGAGATCTACAAGAAAGCGACGTAACGAGGAAGTACCTGAAGTAGACCAAGAAAACCGTAATCCTAAATCGTATCGCATGTGTACACGTGACGGAATAGACGAATTTTTCCTAAGCTATGCGCAATCTTTCAAGAAATTACCAATTAGAATGCAGATAATGTTAAAAGTGGAGATAGCGACTTTGTTCTCTCGTTACGAATTACAGGCGGACGGGGTTACCTCCGAGGCCATCGATAATATACCCAGAATCGTACCGCATCCAGTAAAACTAGAATATGATATGTTGTTTAATACCATTGACGATTAAAATGTGACTGTCATGTGATAAGACATACACATATTATTCAGATTATATCCTTTTAATGCTTGTTTTACTTACACTATGCCAATACACGGTGGTCCAGCGCCAAAAGTTGGACTCCTAAAGCGCGCTTTTATTTAAGTTCCCTGTGTGTCGAAAAGTATGAGTGAAAACTAGCATTAGTAGTTTCTCATCAGTATTATGTGCAATGTAAGACAATGAAAAACTGTGCGATCGCATACCATCGGTTTTATTACTTCAAGCGATGTTAGGTGTCTACCTAAGAGCCCATTCACACGTACCACAATCATATTACAACACAACGCAGTGACAAAAATTTTGCAAGGATCCCTAAAGTCCCCGTCACGAGAGGCTTGTTTTGTAAATAAAGAACTTCTACCAAGCTACGTAGCGACATTTCAATCAACAACAAATAATCCCAAATTTAATTAACTCAAAGTAACTATACGTGTAATACGAAACTAACGAGCAATTTCACTTAGTCGGGTTTTATTTTAGCGATATAAAGAGCTGTCTTCTAATGTTTTGTGGTACTGGAACGCGTCTAACTCATGGAAAGTAAACATTTTTTTAAGTAAGTGTGTGCTGTTTTCGTGGCATAGGTTATATTGTTTGTTATTGTTGATTTTGTTTTTTCTAATCAGTTAGTTTTCTATGGTTGCGAACCCCTGACTGTGCGTTTACAAAATTTATAGCTTCTCGTGACGGGGACTTAACGTGTGAATAGTCTTGCTACAGCATCTTGTTGCCTAATTGTAAACCGGCTGTACCCACCGTTTCTTTTTTCTAGGTTCCTAAGGGCCGTAGTGTTGCGGTACGTTGGAAAGCGCCTTAAGTATCTAATAGTCTGTTTATTGTTTTCATCTGACAGAATAAAGACGTTAGTGTTACTCGGGATTAAAAACTGTTGGCCTATATTATTCATTAATTACATTGGTTTATTTGTGTCATTAAAATCCTCCTAAAGATGGCGTTGTTTCATTTCAAAGTCTATCTCGACCATAGTAAAGTTTCAAGCTGCTTCTGCTACTGCTTAGTACAAGCAAATCATAAAGGGTTTGTAGCATAGTAGTACATTAAATAAATACTCAGAAACTCTTATCAATTGTATATTTGATATCAAATCTTATTACAATAACACAGCTTAACAAAAATCATTACATTTAAGTTTTCGGCTCCACCCGTCTCGAACGCATTGATGGCGTTCCAGAGAAATTAGATGAAGTAGACCTAAGATCAGTAAAATGTCATGTACGTGCCATTATGTGTTCGTTAGTATAATTATTAAGACTTTAACGGTATTGAAATTGATAAAAAAAAGAAATCATCATCCTGCCCTTGTCCCATTTTAAGGGTAAAAAAGAATTCGTAAAATATAACTAATCAACAATAAATAAATAACGATTTAGAGATAACAGATTTTTTTTTAATTGAATTTTCAAATTGATGAAGAAAGTTAATCATTTTATCTCTCACAGAAAAGATGCATGTATCCTAGAATTGGGATCTTAGAGGCTTATTATAGTTTAAAAAATAAAATATTCTCAATTTCAATACCGTTTAAAATTGCGTCATAGTATGCTTAAAACTGTAATTTTTGCATTTAATGTGTATTAAAACAAAATTGCAATGTGAGTGTCCATTACAAAATTTAACTCGTTTAATTTATTAAAACACTTCTTTATGACTGCGATGTCAATCATAGAACTTGATACTACACATTTCATTCATTGAGATTTCGACATTGTACTGAAGTCCTCATCAAGGATGTGTGGCAGATAGGTTTTATTGAAGAACTCACCTCGGCTGTTCCAAAATAGGTACCGACATTTAATCAGGTTCATGAGAAACAAAACCCTATGTGTAACCGTTTAAGAACCAAATTGTCTTCGCTTCAGCTGACATGACTTAGGTACTGTTGAAGAAGAATAAAATCAATTAGGTGAATGTTATCTCACAAAGATATACATTGAAACATTCAAAAGTTGAGAAACTAACTCCTAACATATAGCTAACATATAAATCACACCAGTTTTTTGTAAAAACAACTAACTTTAAACATTCATTTCACATCAATCCAGTAACATCTCGTAGAGAGTCGTCTAGGAATCAACATTTATAATATTACCACATTGATATTGTCTTTTTTTAATACAATCCCTACTTGGACGTCTCTTTGATTTCATCTAGCTATGACATTTGGTGGTTTCCATTTAGAGACTCATACACGACTAAAACAATATTTTAATTCGAGATTCTTTAAAACGACTAGAATCACAGTCTTCATACCCATGGCATTAATTTAGTCAAGGGCCATGGCGAAAGTGCCCAGTACCCTTGCTCTTGAAAGTAATCTTGAAATCATTAAAGATAAAAGATAAAGATAAAGATATATTTATTGCATAACTGTGTACATTAAGTTCTTATTAGTAAACATTACATTTTTAGTTTCAACAGTTTACCCAAGTCGGATATGCAATGGTATTTTAAGGATTAAGGTGCATACAAATATTATTTTTTCTCAAAGAACTCATGCAGATTATAAAATACATTAGCAATTAACATTTTTTTCAATTTATTTTTAAACATATTTCCATTTAATTGTTTAATTGCTGGCGGTAAGTGATTGTACACACGAATAGCAGTAACATAGGTACTTTTATAAAAAATCACATTGTTAATAACCGGTAAATTAATGTCATATTTATATTGTTTTCGAATGTTTCTTTTAAAATTTGATTTGAAATTAAAATATTGCATATTGTTTTTAACAAATAAACATAATTCGAGTATATAAATACCAGTCAGTGTCAGGAAACCCTCCGTTTTGAAAACATCTCTTAATGATTCGGTACTATGCATGTTGTATATTGTCTTAAGACATTTCTTCTGGAGAATGAATGTTGATTGTACGTTTGTCGAGTTTCCCCAATATATGACGCCATAAGTTAACACATTCATTGAGGAAGGTCTTATTTTTTTTTACAAAGCCCGTTATAGATGGCGTGACTATCGCTAGTTCTCGAATCTGACCACTGAGGTCAATCAAGCTATTTTGACATACAAAATGACTTTATCAGATTTTCGAACAATGTCGATGCTTGGGATTAACATTCCCAATTGAGTATATGAATTCTCTAAATGGAAAACGCCATAACACCAACACAAATAGTATAAAACACCAAACAGTGACGATTAGGCAAGAGAGTTAGAGATGTGCGTTCTATGTGAGTTACCGCACTACGACTACAAATAGTTATACAAAACAATATAGTTACAACTATGACTATCCGAGTTTATTGCTAATAAAATAATTAAGATATGAATTCTAGTTCAGATATGTTAGAACTGTGTAGATATTAAAGTTTTGGTCCAAAGTATTTTTATAAAATTTTGCAAGAGTCCGATTTTTTAAAGATTATGTGATTTGTGTTTGATCGAATACTTAAGTATTTAGGTACCTAACAAGGTACCGCCAAATGATTATTTAATCATAGTATAAAAACACTTTAAACATAAATACATGGTGAAATATTATATTTATACAGATATGAAGTATACAATACGAAGATATATTTATATATTCAGAATTGATTATAGCTTATTCATTGAAACGTTTAAAAAGGTGACATATACCAAAACAAATATCATAAATACAAGACTTATAACCAATACATAGTCTGAAAAGTACAAACTCCAAATGACCAAGTTATAGATGACTTGATTTTATTGAGTAATGCAATAGGGCCTTATTCTGATAGATTTCGTACATATATTCGTAGATGTGTAGGCTTAAATATGTTTATTTAAGTCTATTTTTTTCGTTTACAGTATGTATAGATTACAATTTATGGTTTTACAGACAGATCCGTGAATAGGTAAGTAATTTCTTTAGACGAAGCAATCATTACTTTTATTACACAGTACAAATAAATTGGTTGACTCAATAATATATCTACGGATCTGAATATAAAAATGTTTAAAACCACATTATTGATATTTCAAAGGAACGACTTACCTAACTGGTAACTGTCCTCTATTGCATAAAACTAAAATATAATTACAAAATTAAACTATTCGAGTATACCTTAAAATATTGTATTTATATACAAACTATTAAATGCATTCTAAAATAATAATGCTGTGTAATCATCTTAGAAGTCGTAAGACAAGGCAAGATAATATGTTTCGACATAGTCATGAATGCTAACATACTCTTTATTTCTTCAAATTGGCAGAAATACGGCAGGCAAGTTTATATTGGAAAGAAAGTTCACGAATATAAGCAGTCAAAATTACTGGCATTATAATTTTCATAATAGTTTTAAAAAACTGCTGGTATCGGTCAAATTTAATGACATTAAGATGAATAGAGCGATTTCACTCTTGAAACGATACAGTCATCAATATAACAAAAATCCCTTAACCTACTTTTAATGTCATCATTATGAATCATTGGTTTCAAACCACAGACAATGCCCATAAACTTGTGTTCATGTTTAGTAATCAATAGCTGTGGATATTTACGCGAACCAGTACACAATACTAAAACACTGGGATCTGGTGATAACCCGCAGTAAGATCCAAACACAATGCCAGTAATAACAATTTCAGTTACACGCATGTACCAGGCATATACATAATAGTATAATAATTTAATGATAATACATGCATATTTCAACATAAACTCACTGAGTATTCATAGAAGTCTTGTAAATTGCCACTGACGCCATATTTGGAACATAGGTACGTCTTCGTGGAGACTTGAGAGAGCTTTTCAATGGCATTTTTATAAAATTGTTATGTGCAGTTAGTGAAACGAATGCTGAAGCGATAATGCCCTACATCGCAGTGCCGGCTTTGATGCTATTTCTGTCATTATTATCTTATCAACATTTCGTAGTTATATTACTTTATTTTAAACTCATTGAATTTGATAATTTTATGTCCAATTATCTCTTACAGGATTTGAAACATTAAAAATTGTTCAAAAATGTGTCTAATTGCAGTATTGAAACAAGCTAAACTCAAAGCCGGCACATAATCGAACCACCGACTGTGCAAATTGTATGTTCATACAATCTAACTACAAATATTGTTAGTAATAAAAAATCAAATCCCCATTTGTGGAGATAACGATATTGTAAGTGTTCCCATAGTCGAAGTTTCAGGGACGTAAGTCCCTACGACATGAAGCCTCGTCTGAGGAAAATCGTCCAAATACGTTGGTACGTCTAGCTTTGGTTAAGGACGGCACATGAGGTGTGGTAGTGTGTGATTATAGAAGGCCTCTGTCCAGTTCTTTGCGCAGCATCCTGGATAGTTTGAGGACGTCCTCGTCGACCTGGCCGGCGAATAGTGCGTCGAGGAGCTCACCTCGGGAGGCAATGGCGAACACACCGGCCAGCCTGGATACTGACTTGTCTGTGAGATGTCGCTCTACTACGGCTCTGTAATGGGAAAATAACAACCTTGTCAGTAAAAAAACAGAAGCGCAAAACAAATATTGGATCCAGATTCTTAAAGCAACCATTTAATAGTTCCAAATACAACCAACTCTCCTAGAATTTGTGGCATTTCGTAAATGATTATGCACTCACTTGAGGGACTGATGAGATTCACGCAACGCATCCTGTAGGAATCCGCGGTCGTATGAGAAGTCGACCTCGCAGAAGGACACCACGGCCATCAGGACAGTCTGGAAAATAGAGAAGCAAGGCAAACGTAAGTAAAGGAACGGGTTGTAAGTTCAAAAAGTAAATTGAACGTATTATTAAAATTGAATCAAATATTGAATATTTTACAGATTGTATATAGGTATCCTAGAAAGCTCATGGCAAGAAAAAGACACAAAGATACACAATTCTACGTTGCAATAAAACTATAAACACTGCATTTCCTGTAAGTGGGAAAAGGCTGTAAACATAGGCTACCTGGCTTCAGAATAGGGTTTTGGTTGAAAGTTTACTGGGCTCCAGCCACTCCAGTATTTCAATACCCATCTTCTCGAGTGACTAGTACCTTCTGATGATTATCATCCATTACGAACTTCGCTACCGGAACTCACATGGAACTTAGAGCGGAAGGCTGCTAGAGCTCGCTCATCGGCCGCCGACAGCTGACCGTGCCGACGAAGCACGCCCAGTTTCACCGCTGACTTGATCACGTGCTTCACCAGCTTCTCCGCCTCACGCTTCTCCAGGCGCTCGCGGAGTACTGTCAGGAACTGGAAGTGAAAAGTTTAGATGTAAGTAAGGTAGACTGCATGCAGAAGGCAAAGAACAAGGTTTTGAAGGAAAACTTGGGACATGAGAGAGGCCTATGTTCTGCTGTAGGCTACAAATGAAAAGCAGTTGGTGAATTAAAATACATGTTACGCGTGAGATAAGTACTAAGGACTACTTGCCGCTTCCTTGACTTCAACAATACCATCTCAGCAGCTTACATACAGATGACGAATTTGACTTTACCGGTACCAACCGTTACCGTAGTTTATTACACGCATTTCTGTACGTCAGACAGAAATATGTTAGTTTTGCGGTCTCAAATGGCTTAAATGGCTTAGTTTCGCAATAGGATATGCTCTCTTTTAGAAAGCACCATAACAGCAGGTACTCAACAGTTACTAACCTGATCCAGCAGCTTGGCAGCATGCTCGTCAAGCACGAGAGCACGCGCACTGGCGGCACCGCCGACGCGCGACAGGAACTTTTTCTGAGCGCGCAGCGAGATGTCGCGGGCGCACCACGCGCCGCCGTCCATTGCTGTTGACAAAAAAAAAACAAAATCGTTAGCGCAAGTGTCAAGTCTTAACGTGATATAGACGGATATACAATATCTTAGTATTGACGATCCAATCGTGGTGATGATTGTATATTAGAAGGTCGTCGATAGAAGCTATAAATAATAAGAAGGCACACTTCAGCCATCGGGAATTGCGGGCGTGAGGCGTGATATTAGGTAAGTTGTCGTTGTTCAAAAGAAAGTATTAATTGCAATCCTAGACAAGAAATAAAGAATCATACCAGTCGCAAACAAAAGAATGGTACAGACGAAAGAAAATACGAAAACAATTTCCAACATAGCAATAAGACAATAGAAAAGCGTTTAATATAAACACTTTGATGATAAGTAAGACCACGCCATTACTAGAGCATTCCAGCGTTCCGTGCTCATAAGAATACTTTTTTGCATTTTCACCGTTCAATAGCTCATGATTATTCGTAATTAATCGCGAATCAAAATCTGGATGAACAAATTGGAAGCAAACGATGATCGAAAGATCGATAATATATTCTAAAACAAAACAGTGACCTATATAGCCAAAATTAGATTAGCTAATGGTGCACGATATGCCAAAGCTAACGCAATTCAAATAGATCAAACGATTTCGCTAAACTATGGAACAGTTATACTCGCAATGAATATTAATTTATGCAATTTCGCATCTGCCCACTGCAGTCGACTGTTTACAATTGCCTAGAGGAATCTGTTTAAATTCTGTGCAATGAATGATATTGTTTTCAATTGCATCTCTGGTAACTAGGACATCGCATTGTGGGAAGCTTGCTTTCATTGCATCTGTTCATCATTCTACATCTACATAAACATTATCATGTGATATTATCGCTTTAAGTGCATTGTTCAAGAGGTGAATAGTGTTTTTAACGAAATTGGAAATATTTGTCCATCTAAATAATTACATAAATTCTTCTTCTTCTGCGTGTCGATGATTCCCATAGTTACTTAATTATTTTTTTTCGATCAGAACTCAACCACATCATTACATACATTAACACTGATACGTTATATTATTACCACAATGACAATTTTCAATCAATTTCTGGATTTATTTCCATAGGAACACATATATTTTACTGCCAATGAGGAAACAATATTAATGAATTATAATTTTACAATAACAATTACATCATAGGAGTTTATCAACTGGACCAAATACTTTTGGTCAATCTGGTTCAAAAACATAACGTCAATACCAAACTTTCTATACCTAAAAAACTAAATCGACCACCCAGCTACTCAGGGGTCTGTAAACAAGACAGCTGTACCCTATGTCGTCGGTAACCATGGCAACCGGCGCGACGGTAGCAGACAAATCGTCGTCGGATATTGCGATCGTATCTGAGGGAGGGTTTCGGTCCGTGACGCGGGCGGCCTCTCGAACAGGTGAGCTTCGACTTGTGAATGGCCTGTTACATGATGATCTCCGAAACTATTTATAGATTTTAGTTGGGAAGTCTTTGAAAGAAGATATAGTCGGTGGAAACTTTAAATGTCATAAGAAACATGAGTGTGTTGTCGGATTTTTAACATTTGGCGCTGAGCGTCGGAATTCCAACAAAGCGCTCAATATAGGTCGTTAATATGGTGAATCGAGTGTCAGAAATGTCTATGAAACTTCAGTGCCACTTATAACAACTCTGTGTCTCCTTTAGCCTTTACCCTGACAAATTTACAGCCAAGTACCTACTTACTGAACAACAACTCTGTTCTTTATGATTGCAACATGTCACCCAATGTAGACCTTAGAGCAGCTGCATGTTATTTACATTGAAACCAGCTGACATTGCAGCTGCTTTAACCAACAGCTGGTGACTCTTATAATTACCCCGTACGGTCAGATCAATTTAATTAATTGGTTTGTCACTCTCCAACAACCATGAAAATTACACAGCGAAAATAAACTGACCACAATAAAAATTAAGTATTTTTGATGACCTCATCTTTGTCAATAATTACTCGTAAATGAATGGACAAAAATAACAACTGTTCAACGGTGTCCCCTTTTTTTTTTTTTTTTTTTTTTTTTTTTGGATGGGAAATCATCAAATGACCCCCCCCACTCTGGGCGGAGCGGAAGGGAGTGTCAGACTTGTACTGACTAAAACCCATCCATGTTCCTTCTTTGCCCTTTGTGTTCCAGGGCCACGGTGTCTCTTTCGAACAATCCCGCAGCTCTGGCAGGCATCGGCCCATGCGGACCCCTACTCGGTTGCTGACATCTCTTTGAGGCGCGCGTGGAACACGAACGCGCCGTCGACACGGCCTGTCGTCATAAGACGGCCGGACGGCGAGCTAGCCCATAACTCGCCGTCCACAGGCCCGCGCCTACGGTGGCCGGGAGCCACCACGTGACCCCCGACGCCCAGGGCGTCTCCCGCGGCGGCTGGGACGTGAGGTTCTTTCCCTCTCACGTCCCGCCACCTCCTTCACTAGCATGACTGCTTCACAGAAGGAGGTGACGGCTTCCCATTCCCTCTCGCTCCGGACCATGGCTTGAACCAGGGCCGGACGCGAGAGATCGCCGCCGCCAATCGCCGCTACAAGGACACGGCGGTGCTCCGCCCAAGCGGGGCAGACCTCTACGGTGTGCTCCACCGTGTCCTCCGGGCGATCCTCGCAGTGGAAACACCCGGGCGTTTCCTCCCGCCCGATTCGGTGCAAGAACCTCCCGAAACAACCGTGTCCGGTGAGGATCTGCGTCAGGCGGTAGGTGAGGGCGCCGTGGCGCCTCTCTAGCCACTCCTCAAAGAGGGGACTTATCGCCACAATGGTAGCGTGCCCTGCACGGGGTTGCAACAGTCGCTCTCTCCATGTCGCCATGATATCACGCCGGAGGTCTGTCCGCTGAGCGGCAATTTGCCGCGGCAGCGGAGTTTCCCCCCGACGTAGTGCCTCCGCGCGCCATTCATGCAGGCGCGCGAGGACTATCGCCTCCAGATCCCATGGCGGCAATCCGGCAAGGAGGCTAGCCGCCTCGCCGGAGATCGTGCGGTACCCCCGGATTAGCCTTATGGCTATCACCTTTTGGGGCGCGTTCAGGTAGTGGGCGGCTTGCCGCCTTAAAGAACGCGCCCACACCGGGGCCCCGTAAAGAGCCATGGACCGCACGACCCCCGCGTATAGCCTCCGGCAGGAGGCGTTTGGACCCCTCAGGTTGGGCAAGAGCCGCTTGAAGGCAGCCCCTGTCCGTTCCAGTTTGGGAGCCAAACGTCGGAAGTGCTCCACGAAGTTCCACCGGCTGTCGAGGACGAGTCCTAGGTACTTCAACGTCGACCCGACGCCGATGGAAACCCCTCCCGCCGTCAGTAGGGATCCCGACGGTGGCGCATTCCGAGGCCCATGAAAACACATGGCCTCGGACTTGTGCAATGCCACCTCGAGACCCAATTGCCGGATCCTATCCACGACTATCGCAACCCCGCGTGTCATGTTTTCGGCCGCCGCCTCGTGCGACCTCCCTTGTGCCAGTACCAGCGTGTCGTCAGCGTAGCAAACTACGCTGACGCCGGTAGGGAGGTCGGCGCGCAGCACCCAGTCGTAACCGATGTTCCACAGGGCCGGTCCTAGAACCGATCCCTGTGGAACACCGCACGACATCTCTCGCCGGTTCCATTCTCAGCTCTGACCAGGGTAGATCACGGCCCTATCCGTCAAGTAGTCCCCGACCACACGACGAAGGTAGGTTGGCACCCGGTGATACCGGAGTGCCTCCCCAATGCAGCTCCAGGGCATGGAGTTGAAGGCGTTGGCGATGTCAAGAGACACCGCCAAGACGACCCCGCCCCGGGACACCGCGTCCCCCGTCGTGAGGGCTCTCACGCGCATGATGGCGTCCACCGTGGAGCGCCCCTTGCGGAAACCAAACTGGTGTTCCGCAAGATCCGGCCCCATCCCCGCAAGGTGCCCGGCGAGGCGGTTGGCAATGACTCTTTCGAAGAGCTTGCCCACCTCGTCGAGCAACACGATGGGCCGGTATGCGGACGGAGAGTCCGCAGGGCGCCCTGGTTTCCGGATGAGGACCAGCTTCCCCGTCTTCCAACGAAGCGGAAACTGGCCTCTCTCCAAGCATGCGCTTAGGAGCCCTTCCAGTCGGGGCCCGAGAGCCTCAGAGGCCAGGACCCAGGCTTTGCCAGGCAAGCCATCGGGTCCCGGGGCGGTGTTTCTCGCTTTCAGCCTGCGTACCGCCACTCTCAGGTCTACCCCAGTCACCTCCGGAACGTCGTCATCGTCATCGGTGTGGTCCGCTTCCGGCACCGCACGCGGCGGCGGAGCCATAGGCGGGGGAGGATGCTCCCCTCGCGAAGGGAACAGAGCGCTCACCACGTCCTCCACGAGCTCAGGCCGGAGACTCTGCGTTAGCGGGGGGGCCCGGGTGCGGAGTTTGTCCCGCACCATCTTGTAAGGGCGCCCCCACGGATCTCCGTTCAGAGACTCCAGCATCTCCTCGCGGGCCAAATTCTTGGCCCGCCGGACAGCCTCTTGGAGGGCGGTCTTCGCCGCTCTGTACCCCTCGTACAGCTCCGCCTCAATGGCTGCCGCATCCGGAGGGCGGATGCGGAGCCTGCGATGCCTGGCGTACAGGCGCCGCGCGGCAACGCACGCCTTGCGCAGAGACGTCAGCTCTCGCGACCACCAGTACACCTGACGCCGGGCGCTTCCTGGCCGAACTCGGGGCATTGCCACGTCGCAAATCTCGGACATGGCCTCCTGGAACCAACCCGCCTCGTTGTTGATGTCAGCAGGCCTGACTGGTGATGACACCCAGGCCTGCACGATCGAGGCTTCCAGGAGGAGCTCCCGGTCCAGCTGCTTCAGCGCCCATCGCGGACCACTCGGGGCCTGTAGGACCGGCACGCTTGAGGACTGGGTGGAGACGTCGAACCGGATATACCGGTGGTCGGAATAGGTCTCCACCCCCTCCATGACGCGCCAGTCAACGACACGCGGCGACAGAGCGGGGCTGGCGAACGAGATGTCCACCACCGACTCGCCCCGCATCCGCACGCACGTGGGGACAGAACCCCGATTTAGGACGACCAGGCCTGTCTCCAGAGCCCAGTCCTCCACCATTCTACCCCGCACGTCCGTGTAACGAGAACCCCAAGCCAAGTTCTTGGCATTGAAGTCCCCGAGCACAAGCACGGGGAGGGAATGACTTCCGATGACGACACTCAACTCCGTGAGGGAGTTGTGGAACTCGGCGAGAGTTCGGCTCGGGGAGAAGTAGACTCCCACTACAACGATCTCCCCGAACCGTGCTGCTACGCACCCCTGACCCTTCCTGACACTCTCAAGGGTCGGGGTACCGGCGGCGACCGACGCAATTAAGGTCACTGAGCCGCTAAGGTACGGTGTCCCCTTTAAACCAACTTCTAAGAAACACAGACAGAACAGTATCAATAGATGAAAACTGAACCAAAATAATAAGTAGGCGCATGTAGGGTCAGATAGACAGTCGCTTCATGAAAAATTCTGGTATTCACCTGCATTCGGTTAGACTGGAGTTGACCCCAACACAGTTGGGAAAAACCTAGAGGCAGATGGTAATGAAGTAGTGTCAACCTAACAACTAATCAGTAACTGTTGAAAAATATTAGCTCCTTTACCACGTACTCTAAATCAGAACGACGGATCGGGCCGAAACAACCATTTGAAGTATTGCCAAAACCGATATAATATTTTACACTGGCTGCACTGGTTACCCCTGGTTACAGCTGCGAGATACCGGCTGAATGTCCAACAGAGTCGTACAAACGGACTCTGTAATCTGTTACAGACTTTCAGTAGTATGGCATAGGTATTAGACTTGTTTGGAGTCTGATATGTGTTGAATGGTTTTAGGATTGTCAGTTGGAGATATTTGTATGAACGTGGTGTTGGATATTGAAGGTAGCCAGTCCGTTAAAATATTGGTATTCAGCTGTATCCGGAATCTTATAGACTGGCAGCTAACTCCAAGAGAACAAGCTGATGATGATTGGTGTTTTATGGGTTACTTATATCAATGTTATCATTGACACGGATTTGCATATGTACAAGGGCAGTGTTTTTCTTCAGTAAAATAATCGTTCAAGTAAAACTTATGTTTCTATTTTCATTTAGTTGTGAGGAAAAGACGACTGCTAATGATACAGTAGCACCATTAGTTATTCGAACATTTTCAGCCAGTCACACCACCATTGCTCAGTCACCTGTATTATTCACAAGTTCATTGTCAAAAATACTACCAAGGACGGGGCAAATCTATCGATTTCATTGCCACGCATTATTATCGTTTAATGATATTTGTCATCCACGTAGATTAATCATGTTATTTTAATGGGAATCGAAAATTGCTTTCAGTCTGAGTGGTAGTGGATGGGGTTTTAAAATTTATCACCTTTTGAAGTGATGGGAATTTGTGCAAAATAAAGAAACAGCATAGCGTCGTAAACAGTCGAAGAAGATAAACGTGGCGGTCTGGATGCAGAAGACGGAAACTTGGGAGTTGTGGTGTTGTCTGAGGTCAAACAGTAGAATGTGATAAACATGCGAACGACTATTTTAGTCCACTATAAGCCCACAGTAATATGATACCTAATAACTACTTTTAAGATAGAAAGCAAGGAACATATGATGAAAGCCGTTTTAAACCCTTTTCTCACTACAAAAAGTAAAATCTTACTCACAAACGGCAAAGGTTATAAAGTTAGAAACTACTTAGAAGTTAGGCAGTGAATGTTAGGTTTTATGACTAAGTCTGCTCCATTTCCAGTAGTTTGCATGCAGATTATAAGATTACTCGTCGAAACTTCTTCAAATTCAGTTTTAAAGTGGTTTTATAACGGTTCGTTGGAAGTGCATGATTTGCATGATAATGTTGTTGCGTTGTTGAAGATATTCATTTTATTTTAGCCTTCGTTTGCCCCTCCGCTCAAGTATTGTTAATTCCGTAAAGGATTATTAACAAATTGTAATCTTAATATTTAATATCTTGATCTCTTTGAATTTCGATCAAGATTCTAAATTGTCGAACCTGCCAATGTTCTTTATAATTTTATCCTGTTTTAAAAGGCTTATCGGAGAATTTAAGGTACCTTTCAATTCTTTTGAATCAGATGATCACAGTTATCGATAAAATTCTAAGTGTGGAGACCATCCAGCTGATTGAAATGAAACGCGTTCCGAACTTGGCCTGCCGGAAGTTAAATTAACCTGGTATTTTCCATTCAAATATCTGGATTTTAGAAAGGCAAGTAAAATGGATATGGTAATAGTTAGGGTCATTTTCTGATATTGGACACCGATATTGTCCTTTTCTTGATTGGGTTTTTAAAGAGAACTGTAGGTACTTTCCAAGCGTTTAAAAATCCAATACATTGGTTTCTAGCAAGTAGCTGTACCTATAAACATTTATTGAAAATTAAAGGTTTTTTTTAATGTTGCTATACGTTATTAGTTTGAAGCAGGATACCACGGTCTATTTAAAGATTATTTTTAAAAACCTGTGTCTTATGATTAAAACACAATGTTCAATAGAAATAGGTATAACATGACCACCGCAAGTAATATTTACAAAGCCTATTAAACAGCTTTTTGTAAAGCACATTACTCACAAATCTAAATTAAAATTCTAAATACTCAATCAAACAATGACTAACCTTGGTAACAATGACTAAGTATCTACTAATTGTTGTAAATAAAAACAAACAATTTGGAAACCTATAACAACTAGGTAAGGTTGAAAGTTGAAGAAGACAAGCCTGCAACTTGAACTTAAAGTGCTTTAGTCAAACTGATGACTAAGCGAGTAATTTTCAGTGTTTATGTATAAAAATGGCGCGCCCATATAGTACTTCCCGCCAGATTCTGATAAGGGAAAATTACCATATAGCGTGCTCCCCAAGCCTTGAAGATTGGAGGGGTGCCAAACTTTCTAGCTACACCAATGTAGAGTCATTTACAGTAGTTTAGGCCTGCTATAAAGGGGATGACACATATGCGGTCGTCTGCCCGAGTTTATGAGAATAGGTGTGTGTGAAACTTTATTATGACCTGGGTTTTAGAAGGGGACGTAGATACGACCAATGTTGTTTCACCATTTTATGAGCGCGTGTGAAGTATGTGCTGGAGAAAGCGAGAGACTTAAGTAGCAAAAATATGGCTAGCTAGAACTTTTGTGAAGTACATAGATCGAAGAAAAGAAATTTAAGATTGGTGACTTAGTTGTAGTGTAGTTGTCTATACACCTTAGAAAATTACCATAATTGATGATCATCTTTGACTTTTCGATCGGCTTCCAGTCCAATCGGATGCAGCTTGTTGTACTTAATACCAGTATGTTGAGCAATTGCATGTCTGACCTTCACAACCAAGTTACAGGGTAATATGATGGTAATACTGATTGATAGATTTTTGGGTTTCTGTCTCCCAAAAGACCAAGACTGCCTCGTTGCTCTAGTGGTCGCAAGCAAAATCAAAAATCAAAATCAAAATATTTTATTTCACATAGGTTCGGGTTGGTCGTTTCCTATGGAGAAGAACCGGCAAGAAACTCCATGGTTACTCTTTTCAAATCATTTGGTATTACAATTATCATGGATACAGCATTTGTACTTAAGTAAGGGTAAGCGTGCCTGCACAGCATAAAGTCCTGAGCTCGATTCCCAGGTCTGGCAAAGTGTTATTGCGTTTTCCATCAGGAATTTCTTAGTAGCAGTTACGGAGTCTAGATTCGTGCCCCTATTACATGGGACTTTAACAGAACTAGCGAAATGTGGGTGTACTAATGGGTACACTGCAACTCTGCCTAATTCTTCGGGATTACAGGCGTTATGTTATGTCTGCCAAAATTACCACAGCCGACAACAAAAGACGGACCAAACTGAACCCACTGTTTTCTTTTCTCGTATTCTGGGCACAATATGAAGTTCTATCCGCGCCCCTACAATGTCAATGTTCTGATTTAGCTGGCCCAGACCTTGGGGCGGTCATCTTGATTACGGCCTTACGTAACACACCCCTTCCAGCGTTCTATCCCGATGGTAATGGGTTTCGCCGACGCTGGATTACCGGTATGAGCAGAATTGAGCCTTTTTTCGGTCAAGTTCAGATTAGAAAGGTCTTGGCCGTGTTTATGTTAGCAGAATGTTATTTAATCTAGCTTGGAAGTTTTATGCCTATCTATATCTATGATAATATTAATACATTTATAGGGTGACTAGTAATTAGTGACCGAATTTCATACGGCTGTTTTTTATTGTAACATTGAATGAGTATAAAAAAATGTTTCTTTGGGAAAGTTGTTTGTTATGATGAGTGCAATCACGTGATTAAGTATCGGTCACTAATTACCAGTCACCCTATATACAGAGTCAGCTACTGTGCGCTTCGTTGTTGGATTATCTTTGATTTGGAGACTTTTTAAATAAGTACAGGCAGTGAAACCGTGCGAAACTAAAATTTTAATCGTTAAAAAAACAGGTTTTACCAGATGTATACAATTGGAAGTACTGTACAGCTACAGACCATAATCTGCCTCTTTAGGGCATGTAAACTTATACATTATATACCTACTACAGTAGTCACTGTCCTTTATCTGACCCCTCTTCTCCTATTCTTCTTTGTAAGAGAGAGAGCATAATGCAAGTGCAACGCACTGACTGTACTATAAAAACCCAGGTTTTCTGAACATATTATTTTTAAGAAGAATATAGTCAGTTATCCTGAAGTTTTTCAGAGTCTGTTAGTTCATGTAGATAAAACTTGAAGACTTTGCATAAAACGGAATAACTTTGCCAGCACTTTTACTCTTAGACGTACATATGTTTTACAAACTACGTGTGTAGTTTACAGTTCTACACGAATAGCTCACAAAGGAACATGGGAGGTAGGAGGCCCTACATCTGTCACGCACCACAACGTGATGTGGTTGCAGATGTGTTGGCAACACACCAGTGTACGCGAATCAGTTGATTTATGCTCCAGAAACGGTATTGAGTTTGTTTATGTAGATCTACATACAATAGGTGTCTAGGCTGTTGGCCTGAAATCGAATAGACCAACTTTTATCCCTTACTATATGTCCTGACTAGTCACAAAGTATGACTTGATGGTAAAAACCCACCAAATGCATGTATTTTGTGTGTTTTTACACGCAGTCTTAGTAAGTATAAAACAGTCTTAGACATAGTGCTGCTTGGGTATGCCGATAAAATCATGTATTCCTTGTATACAAGGTACCTAAACAAACTAGATTACCGTTTAAAAATGAAGGAGCAAGTAGCGCCATCTTAGCTGTCAATGTCAATTGATTAGAAAGGACTGATTATTGAAGATTACGCTTACTAGAACAATAGGCTAGTTGACTAAATTTCAAAATAATATTAAAACGTTACCTGTTTATCTATCCCTAAAAATATATTATTTTTAAAAAAGTCGATCATTTACAATATTTAATTTGCGTTTTAACATGCCGATTTAAATTTATCGCGAAAACGCTTCAGACAACCTGTCAACGTGAATAACGTCACGCCGTGCCAAACAAACTGAGTGTTTATGGGAGTAATTAGTTTTGTTCGTATAACTTTAATTTAAAATGAATTCCTCGTATTACAAGCACTGTATCGTACCCCAATGTAAAAGCACAGCTATAAACACGCCTAACAAACTATTTATTTATGTGCCAAACAGTGTAAAAATACGACAAAAGTGGCTTAACCTTGCAAGGAGAAATGATCCTCATAGTTTATCTTTAGATTCAAGAATGTACTTTTGTGAAGATCATTTTGACGTAAGTACCTTCACACCTACCAACCTATTTCTAAATCCGAGCTGTACAACTAACGAATGTTGCAAAATCAATATTTTTCTAGTTTTTACTATGATAAGGTTAAGTTGTTGTGCCTTATGTATAATCGTCCAATTTAATGTTTTTATATTTATAGCAAAATGTTTTTCTATTTTTCTAGTTACCAAACGATATGGTTAATTATATGGAGTTTCATATTATTATATTATCAAATGTCACAACAGTAATGGCGTTTGTTTGGTACGGCGTGACGTCACGATTTTTGATTAGCGTTTAATGTCACGTGACCGATTGCGTATTTTTATCGATTTTTTTTCTTTAAAAATTTTAATAATCCTTATTTTTTATTATGAATATTTTAGATATTTTGTTTCTATAAATCATAATTGATCATCAGAAAAGCTACTCCACCCGATTTATTATTAGTGGACACATATTGCTTACTTACATAACTCAATTTCGAAAAAAAATCAAAGTGTTTACAATCATCGATTAATTTGGATTCTTTTGCCACCACATTGTTAGTGTTCTAGACACCTAAATTTAATATTATTATAATCAGCCCCCGTAGCATGGCCACCGTAGACAAGGATTTCTTTGACGGAAGAATCGACAAAATGACAGATTGTGTCGACACAATGACAGATTTATTTGCACTATCTGTCATTTTGTCGATTCTTCCGTCAAAGAAATCCTTGTCTACGGTGGTCATGCTAAGGGGGCTGGTCGTATTAAAAGAGTTGTATGTGGGTCAGGCCCCAAAGGTCAATAACCTTATTAACAGCAATACCTACCCTTCATTTGTTACTCAAATTAAATGTGTTCACAGACCTCTGTCCCCAATAACACCCCGATTTTTATCAGAGCCCAAAATTTTCTTCGTTTCAGTCTAGATTGTAGATATATTTTAATTTATGATAATGAGTTTTCCCACGAAAGCGTGTAGCAATTGCTGGGTATAACATTAAATCATCTTTAAACTAAAATAAAAAGAATATTAGCAATTTTCCGATCCACAAAACTTAATGAAGGTTTTAATAATCCAATATTTTTTGATTTTTTGATTTTGATTCTGACTGACAAACGCTACGCTGACATTGCTCATTTTACAGATAAGGAATTTAAATGTTAGCACCATAAGGTTCGTTTTAATTTGCACCTCAATATTTTTCCGCCCCGAGAGCTTAGACAGAGTGACATTCGATCAGCAATAATAATGATGGAAACGTCAAAAATGAATTGGATTGAAGTACAGTGTGACCACTTTAAGTTTGCAGTTCAAAATGGCGCTGCTTGTTAAGAACAAAAGGTCGAAATGTCAAACTTAGTACATTTATTTTAGTTCTGCGTTTTCCCGCCTGCACAGATAAGTTGATTAAAGTGTATGGCAATACGCTTACCTATCGAAAAACTTTTAAACATCTTGAAAGCCATCTTATATACGAAAGACTTTGAAAGCGATTGCGACAAGGCCTTCAGCTTCGAATTATTAATATTTTCAATTACAATGACAGTTCGAAAATTTACATGTGTTCGATATGCGGGCAAGAAAAAAGTGCGCTGTAGATTTTCACTCCTTGACCGTGCCCATAGGCTTATATCTACCTCAAACCCGACTACGGAACTGGCCGGGTTTGGAAGTTGTGTAACTGCACAAGAGCTTATAAATTTATAGCCCAATGGCATACAATCGCGTAATCTGGAAGCCAACAAAGCCCGGCACAAAGCCGAGCCACCGGTCCCATGCCGCATGGACGGTATTGGTGGTCGTGCCGCTTCTGTGGTACAACTATTTAGCCGTCTGTTTTATATGAAAAGCTATTAATATACTTACATAGGATATTGACTTTAAATTAAAGTGTAAAAATAAAAAAGGAACGTAAAAACGAGTTGCGAACCTAATTCGTATGGGACAAGGGTAGGAAGATGATGATAGAAAAGTAGAAATAATCCAGGCATAATTGAATATGTTACGGCGTTGTCCGGGCAAGCGCATCACGCATGGTCGACTGAATTATCGCTTTACTTTTTGTAAGATAGTGGTCAAACCAAAGGCTATCTAAATACAACTTAACAAAACATGAAAAAATACCTGAGTACTTTCATAATAAATTAATTGATTCTAGACTAGGTCAGGTTATTTTGTCAACAAAGCTGTCTATAACAGGATCTCTTTCATACATGATAGATTTTCGGCAGAATTTTCCTCAAACTCACAGATATGTGCTTTACATAGGCGTATTCTAATTACTGAATCCGTTAACCTCTCAGCTGCCGATACGATCGCTCCTTGGATCGGCCGCGTGTATTGTACCCGTGTAATGACATGACACACGTATTTGAATAACAATCGCAGGCGCATACGCACCAATGGACACAAACAGGAAAACTATGTACTGATACGGACAAAAGGCTATCGAGATGACTTTAGATGGGTTTTTTGGGTAACGGTTTAAATATTTTGTTTGTGAAAATACTGAAATATAGATTCTGAGTACAAAATATTGTTGTTTTAGTGACAAAGAAGAAGTTTTTCGGAACTTTCGATTTAGGTATAGGTACTTTCGGTACATTAATTAACATTAAAATGGAAGCAGAATGATTCTTGTTCCTGAATTTGTACCGTTATGTTCTGTATTTTTCTAAAATCATTTATTTAGACGACTAATCGAACATTGTAATGATTTTTCAAATGTTAGGTGTGATAAAGTCACTGATTTTCCATAGCACCTGTTGTACTAAATACCACCATAATATTGACATAAGTCCTACCTGATGTGGAAGTTACTCAGTAAATTGTTTACATGTGAGGCGGATGTTTTTCAGCGTCCAGTCTTGTGTTGTGACGATAGTCTTCTGTTCCTTATTTTCATAACGACAGAGATGGCGGAGGAAAAACTGTATTTGATTATTGATTTGTTATACACGGTATTACGGTGTAATATTATTATGTCGGCAATCCATTTAGGGGATATTGGTCGGTCATTTGCAACCCAATTAATCTTTAAAAAATGCATTGGTGTATTTCTTATACATGTTTAAAGTTGCATATCGTCGGGGATAGTGCAAATCCGCGAATCTACCATACGTAAAGTGCGCGTATCTGCACCACGTGTAGGTTTACAGGGGAAGGTTATAACTTTTTTTTTTTATTTCAACTATTTTTGACCTCATTTTTATATGAATTCATTTGTGTGTGTGTCATTCATGTGTGTGTGTGTGTTTGTGTGTTCGTGTGTGTTTTTTTTCATTGAATTCAAGTGTTCTATGTATTGTTAATAGTAGAAATCTATTAAATTCATTAATTTAGTCGCTACGACAATGTGTAATTGAAATTGGCTACATTTTTCAGATTCGCGGAATTATCCAATGCTAGTTCCGCGGATTTGCAGTATCCCGACGGTATCGCAGATTTCTTAAAATTTCGTCAAATTACTCGGAAATGGATGGCATCTGCAATCTGCATAGGGGCCATTCCGAATTCCTCTACATCCCCGTCAACGGATTACCAACACGTAAGTATGAGCTGCTACATTACTTATAACCAGAGGTCGGAATTAGGTAGAGTTATTTGTGTACTTACACTGATTTCATACAGCGAATGAATAAAATGGATATGCCTCAAATCCCGAGATTAATTTTAAAGATCAGAAAAATCCCGTGATTTATTAAATAAAAAAGTTATTTACTTTTACACAATTTAAACCATCCGACATCGGACATCATGCGCACGCAGCGGAACAGTTAATGAAAAAATGTCGCGGGTTCGATTCCCGCACGAAACAAATATTTGTATGATCTACAAGTAGTTGTTCCGGGTCTGGGTATTTGTGTATGTGGGAGTTTAAATCTTTGTAAAAGCATCCACGTTACTGGAAAAAATCCTAGTGTGGGGCAACGTAAATAAAAAAATGTATTGTGAATTAATCTAAATACTAATAAAAATTGTATGTTAATTATCTTTATTTTATTTGTCTTATCTATCACTGAGGTTTTTATTATTATTTATTTGTAATATTGTTGGCCACACGGGATTGTATTATAAATGTCGGGAAATTCCGGGAAGATCCATATTAATATCAACATTTCGATGCAACTACATAAATAACTCTACCTAATTCCGACCTCTGCTTATAACCCTGTATATCATCAGGCTTTAAACTCAGAATTCAGTATAACTAAGATACAGGTTCTCTAGTGACAACCCATGAGTAATGAATGCATGAATGTTTTTTGTATGACGAATCTAACCAGATACGTGATATATGTCACGGCATGCTGTGTCCGGCAGGTTGCATCGTAGTTGATATTATTTGAACTTAGTCAGTTCAACCTCAGTTTACAGTTTGTTGTAGAAAAGATTACTACTCGGCTATCGGGAACCTTCGTTTACCATATAGGGCGAGATAGTGTTGGCGAGCTTATCAATACAAAACAACATTAACACGTATTTTTTACACCCAAGTTTTTATTTCCGCACTCACTCTGGGTCCAGCAAACAGCCGGGGGTCGTGTTAAAGGCAAATAAAATAAAAAAGGTCGCCCCCATAAACACTTGCTTGTACAAACATTGAGAGAAATAAACACAAAACGTGGTCAAATTCCTGAGAGGCTTCCCTTCCGTGTTGCTTCTCATGTTTTCATTGTTACTCTGTTATCGCGTAATAAAGTCATCGAGTGTTAATTGATGTTTTAATGAAGAACGATGTTTGTTTATTGGGGCTTTTGTGTTTTGAAATTGAACGCAATTAACCTTTAGGGCAATTTAATATTTGACTGAACATAGGGATGGGTTATTCCGTGAGGAATTCAATAAAGGTAACAGAAACAGTGCCTATTCAAATTTCAACTTCATGTGTTAATAAACATAATTAGTTTCATGATTCTGGCGCGTGACCTTAATCGAAAACTAAAGCAGCCATCTTGTTTTTTCAAAACAATTTCCACAGACAAATTCACATTTTTTTTTTTAACAACAGCGCCTTTCGTTTCAATGTCATTCAGTCGCCAAAAGAACCGTGCTCAACGTACAGCCTCAAGCTACCCGAAACTTTAAAATTTTCACAAGCTTTAGCGAATGTTGGAAATGTATTAAAGAAAGACAGCGGAAGTGAGGAAGGGACATCGACGCACAAACGCTTACCACGTGTTCAATACCCTCCCCCTCCCCCCCCAATATTTGTATGTGTGGGGGACACAATGACACAGAAATTTTTCATCGGTAATTTAAATAAAAACGGCTGTTCCATACATTTTGACCGTGTAGGTATTGCAGTTTTGTAGGAAACAGCAGTTTTTTTTTTAAATTACCGATGAAAAATTTCTATATATTTATATACATACAGGGTGTAGGTGTTTAAAGTAAAAATCTTACATTATGTTTTTTTTTTTTTTTTTTCCGGATTGGAAATCATCAAATGACCCCCCCCCCCCCCCACTCTGGGCGGAGCGGAGGGGAGTGGTCAGACTTGTACTGACTAAAACCCATCCATGTTCCTTCTTTGCCCTTTATGTTCCAGGGCCACGGTATCTCTTTCGAACTGTCCCGCAGCCCTGGCAGGCATCGGCCCATGCGGACCCCTACTTGATTTGATTGCTGACATCTCTTTGAGGCGCGCGTGGAACACGAACGCGCCGTCGACACGGCCCGTCGTCATAAGACGGCCGGACGGCGAGCTAGCCCATAACTCGCAGTCCGGCGAAAAAAAAAAAAAAAACAAAAACTTGTGAAAAAGTTGGAACTTTGGCCCCCAATATCTCCATAACTACTCCCAGGTATGGTCTAGAACAAAAAAATGAACGCAAAGACGGGAAGAACAAGTGCCTTTCGGCTTCGTTAAGGGTCTATTTACACCCTTTATACTTAGCCTGAACACATGAATATTTTAGCTATTCATAATCCCCACCTCGACGCCTAGTCGTGCCAACGTTTCAAGGCTCTTTTGGGTTCCCTGGTAAGCTCTAAGAGCCTTATTTGTGCTAAGCATGTGTTAGACAATGTTTTTGGCAGTAGAATATAACGTGTAAGATATTAGGCTAACCTTTTTGCGATTTTCGAGGCTAAATAAAAAATAAAGGTGTCTGCGTTGAGCTTGAGTGGGAGGAAAATGTTTCTTTTTAAATATTATGCCGGTTAAACATTGGTGAAGCGTAACTTGTAATGTAAAAATGAGCCGTCCGGACTTATGTAATGCAACATCAAATGTAACACAAATTTCCCGGCATAACGGTTGCTACCTTAGTAGAAACAATACAAGGTGTACACGGAGCCTTCACGAAGCCGTCAACCAAGCATTCTGTACATCAAATTAGAAGATTATTATTATGAATATGGATAAATTCAATAACTACCATCAATACATTACTTTATATGGCGTTGAAATAATCCAAGTTATTCTTGAACAACTTTACAGGTACCTATAGTAGGTGAAATAAAAATAGCTACGACGCCGGTATACTCAGAATGAAAACAGCATGAGAAATTTTAAGAAAACTAAACAAAGACGAAGAGATTTGAAGAAAACATAATTTGAGGAAAAGTACTGGGGCGACTTTTTTTACCATATTTTTTTTTTGCTTCTAGTTATTTTATTTAGCCGACGGGGTGTAGTCTTGTCAATATTAAAAATGTGTTACACAGGTACATTAAGTTCGTCCATTACAAGCATTCGACCTTGGTGGCCCACCCAGGAAATTGTTCCCCGGGGTAGCCGTTAACCTCTTTATAACCCCACTATCCGCTCATTGAACCAAAATACCTTTTTTGTACGCAATATTACAAAACTTTCATTTGTGATTTTTAGAAATAAAAGTCGTTCCTACACATTTTAGGGGTTTTTTCATAAATTTTTATTAAAGTTATGAGACATTTAAACCTCAAAAAATGTTTATTTAAACAGTTCCTAATCATTATACTATAATACTTCCTTTATTTATTTTTATACAAATCTTCTACATTTTTAAATATTTCTTGAACTAAAAACAATATAAAAAACATTTAAAAATATAAAAAACATTTAAAAATATAAAAAATATTTAAAAATATAAAAAACATTTAAAAATATAAAAACATTTAAAAATATAAAAAAAACATTTAAAAACTATATACTTTTTATTATTATATTATTACTTTACTTAAAGCTGCGTTTAAAAAAAAAAACCTCTTACTCGATTTTGTTTGATCATACCCTGTCGTGTCGATTTTTGAATACCGAATATGTCAGTGAAGACAAAATAAGATCGCGATAATGTCTCTAAAAGTACGCTCAAATTGGAAGTTTAGCTGTATGCATATTAAAATGTGTCTCGTTTAGAAATATTGATAAACAATACCTCTTAAACCTACATACAAGTTATCTCATAAAAAGAAACGAAGTAAGCTTTTGTACATTCTTAAAACGGTAAGCGCTCTAGGCAAAAAGATTCTTGTAGTAAAAAGGCCGAATTACTTTTTTCTACCTTCAAAAGAAAAACGGTAAAGTAGGGATTTATCGTTATAATTTACAACTGGTGGAGAAGAAAACTTCTTTTTATGTTGTTCATCGGAGTGTTAACGTACCTTGTTGCCTAGAGATTTTTCAGCTCTTGAAATCTTTTATGGATAACGTTTTGTTATAGATTTTCTCACGGCTGCTATAGATTAGTTAGATTTTCACAGACTATGACCGCTTCGTATCACAGCAGTGAAAGTCAGTGAAAACTAATTGTCACTTTTCTTCACATTAAAAAAAAAAACGATATCATAGTGGGTTGATTGAAGTCAGTTCTACAGCATGGCCCAGCAGCCATTTTCAAACTACTTAATACTTACCGAACCTACATTTCCATCTACAAAACTTAAATAAGATAACTAACTCTATCTTTTCCATTTCAAAGTTAAAACGTTTAACTTCAATACCTAGTTTCTCAAAACTTAATAATGTCATGAATATCACGTTCTATTTTAAAGAGGTACACAGATAACAGAGTTATACTCTGTATAATACCCCGTTTCCATGGCAAAGCCGGCGATACCTGTAGATAGTTTGTATCGGGTATCTCGATATTCAATACTAGCGACCCGCCCTTGCTTCACACAGCGCCACCTATCGGGTCCAAAACTATATCTAATGTAGACTATATTTTAAGTTAAACATCTAGCAATAGAGCGGTGAAAACTACGTTCAAATCCATGTAGTTTTTGTGTGATGCGCGTACAAACATACAGACAGAAAGACAGACAGACAAAAATTGTAAAAACTGTTGTTTTGGCTTCTGTTGCTCTAATAAAGATCCCCCATATATATTTTTTTCAATAACTTCAATGTACGTACGGACATCGGCCTGTTCCAATTTTATTATGTGTATGGATTACGGATATTGAATGCATTCACACAGTTCCAAACTCGTGTCGGGAATAAGAGGGTCTCCATAGTAACAGGTAGTGTATTGAATTGTCCTAGATATTAGTAAGATTCAATAGAACTTTGAGTTTAAATGAAATTCCTATAGGTCATTCATTGAGCGGACTGGTATTTAGGTAAGCTTCACTGGTTTAAGTTTGGAAATTCATCAGCTGAGGCTTTTACAGAATCTGTTGAGCAAAAGCTTCTATACCTCTGGAGCCTTTTCTTTTTATTTCCAGGTGAATGACATGAATGTAGCTATCTATAGAAATCAGGCGAGTTGCAGCCAAATACAAGCCTAAATAGTGTAAAAAAGACCTGTATCTTTTCGATTCGCATCTTATTACATTGTAAAAAATTTAAAATATTCTGGCTTGGATCAGTGTCCATACTCCTTCCTCTATACTTCTCGACGGTAGATGGAAACTTACCAGGATAAAATATAAACATAGCAATAATTATCATTTACAACTGTACCTACCAACAATAAGGTCACTTTCACTGAAAGCGTCAGCTACGAGTATTATAACATTCTACATTTCATGCCACCACTGTTATCTACATAATAAACTACAGCCACAATGCAATGTTCAACTTTTGTTTTCCAGTTCGGAAAAGTCGCATTTTCATTATAACTATGAGGGAAATTAAATTTAATACTCCACTCAACCTCGAGCGAGCAATCAGGGTTACTTCTGAGCTTTAAACTGAAAATGATATTGTAAACTTTGCTTTTATTGTTGAGTCAATAATTATTCCAGGTTGATTTTACTAAAAACCGGTCAAGTGCGAGTCGGATTGCGCATGAGGGTTTCCGTACCATCGTAGTAGGGGGAAGCTCTCTTTAATATTTAATTGATTTTCATTATTTGTTGTTATAGCGGCAAAAGAAATCTCAACTGTCTACCTATTACGGATCATGAGATACAGCCCGCTGCCAGACAGACGGACGGACAGACTGCGGAGGCTTAGTAATAGGGTCCCGTTGGTTACCCTTCGGGAACTCTAAAAATGGTGGAAAGTATTTGGTTCAATTGGGATTCAGTAGTTAGATTATACTAGAAGAAGAAATAGAACAGGCACGTCAATTGTGTCACACATAATCCAAAGGATTTTTAAGAAATTTCCTATTCCATCGTTTCATGACAACATAAATGGATGTTGTTGTTAAGTCAAAAAGAAAGTATGTTACGCAATTAGCTCGCAAGTTTGACACACCACACAAATTAAACCCTCAAATTAATTCTGAAAATGTTGCTTAACAGTTTTCTTTTCTACAAATATCTCGAGGTCTTTCACGTCAGTACTGTAAACATTGAGAGCTTACCCACCCACACACAACTTTGAGTTCAGAGACCCGATTGGTAAACCTACAAGAGTTTTGGTTCTGAAGCTTACAATCTCTACGTACTTGTCATTTACATAATATTCAGGGACTCGTCAGAAACTCTGGTACAGTTAATTCCTCAGAGCTACCTGTCATTTCTGGCTTAACATTCGGTAAATCGGTTACGGAATTAAAATCCCCTAGTGATTAGAATGTTTAGTTACAAATATAGTTACTTCATACATTTACTTGAGCTACGGCCTTGCACGTGGCAAGAAAGATTAAAGGTTAGGATCCCCTTATAGTTATTATTAAATCAAATACCTGTGTATTCAACCCCCGACGCTAAGAGAGGGGTGTTATAAGTTTGACCGCTATGTGTGTGTCTATCTGTGGCACCATAGTTCTTAAACGGGTGAACCGATTTGGATGCAGTTTTTTTTTTATAAAAAGACTTTGCACTAGCTCTAGTTTCCCAGTGTTTTGTTATTTTATAATTTATCGAGACGAAAAGTAGAAAGAGTGTAGGTACAATGGTTTTAATTAAGAGCTGTTTTTAATTAGATTTTTTGAGATAAGTCCTACACGTTGTTACCACGTTGTAAATTGTTGTAATCGTTGTTGTTGTAAATTGACGTTAATCGTCACGCAAAATTGAAGTTGCAATTAAAAAAAATATCATGTATATTACTGAATCTCTGAGCTTTCAAATAAAACAGAACTCGGGAGTCGTCCTTTCATCGCAGGATCTAACGAGACCATCATTAACGATGTGCAAAGATGAATTATTACGGAAATTAACACTGTAGGGTCATCGTACCCTTGCAACTAGAATTTATGGAAACCATTCATAAATGTGAACGACTGAACGTTCATCTTTTTGGGTCGTCGGCCCTTTCTGTATCTTTTTTCTTTCGTTATTGTTATACATTTTTCAATATGGCAGTGTAATGTAATTGCTGGCCTTTATTGAAATATTGCCATTTTATGTAGCTACCTAAGCATTTTCATTTAAATCTATGAAACTATTATCCTTTTTTTTTCCTTTTTATTTAGATTTTAGAACATAAAAAGATATATATGGAAAATGCTAATTTTTTCGCTGTATAAGCGTCATTAAAACAGTTAAGTAGAAAAGTATTTCTTTCCCAAACAAATATTCCAATACAATTAAAAGTTTTTTCGCCAAATACTCTGAAACTTTTCCAAGCTTTGTTCCAACTTCACCTTGTTATCGATAAACAATTGTTATCTACGCACAAAGATATTCGAGACTTGGAGTACCTACACACTAGTGTCCGACCGAGCCTTCGGCTTCAGGTTCGGCCAAAAGAAAAATTGAACGAACTGTTACGAATGCGCAAGAGCACGACGAAAGAGGCGACGTGCGCGATGATTCCCGATGTCCACCCCCGGCTTATCCATCAGTGGTGGACAGTGAAACAATTTTTTAAATAATTTTTGCTGTCTCCCAGATTGTGAATAGAGACACAACCTTTTCAAATTTTGGGCACCACTAGTGACACGATTTTTTAAATATTTCCGTTGGGCACCACTGGTGCACAGCGACATAACATAAGTATTCTCGTTGTCCAAGACTTTTTTATTGTTTCGCTGTCTTAACTGGTGGACAAGCGGGGGGAATCAACGCGACGCGCGGGGGGGCAGAGGTCACACGTTGAATTGTTATTATTTTTTACAAGTTCCATGATAATCTCCGAGTTCTTTTTTACAGTCAACATAAACTTTATATTTAAAACTTTAAAAAAAATCATTAAATAATTCACTTTGAGCCAATCTTTAACTGGATTTCTTAGGGTTATTAAACCTTCGCCTTCGGCTTCGGCCTCGGCTCCAGCCACAAGTCAACATTCGGATGGACACTACTACACACTCAACTCGGAACAACTCTGAACAATGGATCATTACGGTACAGCCCTAGGAAGAGGGCTAGGTCAACGACCTCGGCCGAGAAGACAATTAAGAACAATGTTTTGTTAATTGGAATAAGTGAGACTTTTGAAGCTCAAGTGGCCGGCGCTGATGCAAGTGATGAAGACAGAAGCGGGATACATTAGTGATAACGATCATGGAAAAATCAAAAATGTGTTGAATGTAGGTTATCGAAAAATGTATGTTGATAGTAGTGGCGGTATTTTCGTACAAGCCTAAAAGCTAGGCTCTACTCCATTACTCTTCATGATGAAAGGGTTTCCGAACAGTCTGCTTGCCTTAAAGGGCTTGCCGTATTGTTGCCCCCCAAGGCCACCACTGGCTTGAAATTCTTTCTAGAAAGACGAAACACTTTGATTGACACTTGTCTAGGCCCTTACGAGATGTTGACGCGTTGTTCAAACAAAAGTTGTTTTATAAAAAGCAATTTGACTGATGTTTAAAGATTAACCAAATTACTAACTTTGATGCTTCATACTATGATATAATCTCAATCTTATACAAGTTTACATAGGGTAATATGGGTGCAAGGCGTATAATTTCCCAAAAAAACTTCTCAGACGAAACTCATTTGTGTCATACTTCAGCAGCATACTTAAAAAAGTTTTCAACGTCAATATAATTAAGGTACTTTCATAAGTGAATAACTTTTAGTCCATAACTTTGAAAAATCCCTCACTCCCCATTCCCTCCGAGACAGGATAGCGAAAGTTTCGACGAAACTTAGCGATACTTGTCGTCAAGTGGTGTAAGACAAGGGTCCCTGTTGATATTGTGATTTACAAGCTCTTTTCTATTCATGAATAACTATGAGCTTCTTAACGGTATTTTCTAACGATAAACTTAACAGTAATTGGACATAATTTAACGTTTCTTAGTCCCGTTTGACATCTAGAATTCAACTAATAAGGGGTTTAAGAAATCGTAGTTTCTAGGCCGGTACCAATTAGTTTATACGATACAACTTGTTCGGAGATACATCTTGTCTAGATTTGCATACATTTCTAATTTACTACGAAATATGTTCTTGTTCAACATGTAAATGATTAAGAAGCTATCGGCCGCGGTATTCGAGACTTGCGTCGAGGACCTATTCAAAATTCATGCAGAGTCTGGGATCCTTAACAAAAAAGTGTTTAGGGCCATACCCATTTAAGATTTGTAGGCCGTACTCCTGAAATGCGGAGCAGGCAATAAGGGAACAATGAAGATCGTTCGAAAGGAGAAACGAAAACGATATTTGTTCAAACCTTTTATCGCTTTAGCAAATCTTGCAATCTTGATCCGAATCTGTTTCTTCCAAAAAAATCAGGAGATTAGAAATCAAATGTTGATTGTTCATCTCCTGTTCAATAAATCCGTATTAAATTGATTGAAGTGTATTGCGAAGGTTTCTGAACAAGGAGTTCATAAAGTAAATATTTACTGGAAAATGTCGGTGTTTATATCTCGCCTGTCAGACGGGTTGCCATGAATGGTGGAAACTAGTTCCTGACATGACCTAGTTTTATCTTATTCATGTTGCTTCGTAAACAACCCTCGGATATTAAAGTAACTTTACAGTGAAATATCTAGTTTGAAAGTCATCTCTCTAAAATTGTAGCCCGAAATGATACACGAAATAAAACAATATAAGTACAGAGAGTGATAGCAAATTGAGTAAAGTAAATAAAATATAAAAGAATTACTAAATTCTATCGATTCCTTTTCTAAACAATCTCAACCATTTATGCAAAGTGTACTCACTGTACATAACATACGTAAATTATAAACAAAGCTGCATGATTTGCACTAGAATAACATTTTCATTTTTTTATTAATTGTAAGGATAGAAACAGCAATAAAGGCTATTTTATTTTATTTATTTATAACATTTTAAGAACGCTGTGAGTAAACATTTGTGAAAAATTACTGTGGACGTTGAAATGAAAAAAACAAAATGGTAGCGTTCATTCCGTTCAAGGTCAAAAGCCAAAGAAGCATGGCGCACTTAACTAATGTGTCGTCTTATAATACGTCATTTATCGATACAAAATATAATTGCTTCATAAATGTTTAATTTATTGACAATTTTTGACGACGACGCCTCTGAATAATAGATGACAAAGAATCAATCTACGTACGCTCGCATCTTATGATCGAACGAACAAACTTTATAACAGAGGACGGGCCTTGTTTTAAAACTCCGGTACTCAATTTACGTAACAAAATATATTTTTTATAACAAGAAAAAAGGCAAGAACTCTTGGGGCATGAATGATTCACAGACAATGTTCCTGACAGCCGCACTGCTTAGATATTTATTATTTTGTATCGTCTCAACTGTCCTTTACACGCCCTTAAGGCTGCCGTCACACGGACCATTCGCCACTGCTACTATGTAGTTATGAGCTTGCCTTTTTAACTACGTTGGGGTCGTAACAGCTGAATACTTATACGTTACATGAAGCCACTGCGTATTTGACCCACAACTGCCCCTAGTGGTCACCGATACTTTTCAACGCTTCATACTTTTCACGGCAGTGGCAATCGTTTATGAAAAGTGGCCATCTTGAGTGACCCGTGAGCAAGTGCCCTTACTGTCCTGTTCCTTTTTAAAAGAGATAATACTTTTTTTTCACGACGTGGCTGCCTATGTTACCTAGTGGTCAGCCAGAATCACTTTTCAAAGCTTTTTCATACATTTCACAGCGGTGGCCAATCGTTTATGAAAAGTGGCCGTCTTAAGGGGTCTTTATTTTTCGCGATTCCTTTTTTCAAAAGCACAATCCATAAAGGAAAGTTATATTTCTGTTGCTCATAATTTGTGTTCATGAATAATAGAATATCAGGCAAATGTGGTATTATTTTGTTCTCGTTTGTATTCTATTAGCGTTCGGAGCATAAAGATATTATTTCGTGCTCTTGTACGTCTTTATGTCTGCTGGTCCTATCAGGTCCCCCGGTTCTTTCTTATTATTCATGTAGGATAATTTATGTTTTCTTGTATTATTGAAATTTTTTTAGGTAAGTAGTTACATAGGTATATACGTAGTTTTTTCAGTAATCAATTTTGTAATAGTTGCAACAATTACCAGGGTTTCAAACAAGCTTTTTGAACACATGAAATTCGAGAACAGCATACATTAGAGGCATCCACGGTTAGGTGTTGTCCAACGGTAGAAATAGGGACGTGATAATGGACCGAAAAGCTACATCCACAGACATTACATTTAACGTGTTTACTGTCAAAACATAGTCAAAGTTATTTTGTTTGCGGTTAATGTGGTACAAAATATAGTAAAAATAACATGTATTGAAATGACACATTTCGCCATTAAAATGGCATGCAAACATTAAATTAGGTAGGTAACTAAATAAAGTAGGATATTTCTAAGTTTAATAAACTCAACACTAAACAATATTTTGCTGTTAAACACTACAAACAAATTGTTAACATTAAAGTATTTTTAACATACAACAAATTGTTAGCATTTTTTTTTTTTTTTTTAAATTTACAATAATATACTGAGATACTATGCCTATGTGCTAAGCCGTTTGAGATACTACATGAAGATCCTATTATCGAAATTTTTAGAACGCCTATGTGCTAAGCCGTTTGGGATACTACACGATGATCCTATAATCGAAATGCTAACGATAGCCCATCCGATCAGATTCCCATGTAGTATCTCAGTAGTGATTATTATCATTCAGTCATGTTTTGAAACTCTAGAAATGAATCTGCTTAAATAGTACCTCTATCAGGGAAAAAAGCAAATACCATACCGTAAGTAAAACATTTATTTATTTTTATTTATTTAACAATTTATGTACACACCGTAAACACTAAATACAGAAAAGAAGAAAGGAACAGAAAATAGTACAAAGGTGATGCTTATTTCTAAAGAAATCTCTTCCAGCATACCTGCGAAAGAAGATACTAAAAAAGAGAACATTGTGCAAAAGGCGTTAACAAGAAAGTTATACGAATCTCAAGGTATTCATCGGATATCCGTTGATATCCGCGGATATGAATATCGAATTACGGATACTAGAGGTACATCTACTACAACACTAGTTGCGTGACACACGCCACCACCGTATCGATCCACGTGCTTCCAGAACGTAACTGTCTCTAAGTATGTAAAATGGATTTATTTATCAAGTCCGGTAAAACTAAGTTAACCGTAGGAAATTAAGACAGTTTTAATCCTGTTAATTTTGTTTTAAAAATATTAAACGGCTTATTCGTCAACTGGCGAGTGTAAAACTCGCGAGTGCGCGCGAGTTGCACCTTCCGATTTTACCTAATTTTTTTGTAGCCAACTCGCTCAACCTTGAAAATCTGACGTTAAATACGTGAGATGTACAGCCAGCTACAAAAACTTCTTAAAAAATGTATAATATAGAAACCTTAAATGTATAAGACATTTTATAAGACTTGACTTTAAAATAAAACACGGAGGTAACATGAGAAGTAACGTAAAACGTTACAAAAGTAACATTCTGGCAACGCTGGATAGCATGCTTGGGTATCATGCGTCGTCGGCCGCATCCCCCTTGCCGTATCCCGAAATCTAAAAAGATAGTCGGTACTTAACCGAATCAGTCAGCGCGGGCAATAGCTAGTTATTTTTAGTTATTGGTTTCAATTCGTTTTTATTTGACTGTACTTTATAGGGTGCGAGCGAGTTGACGACAAAAAAATTGGTAAAATCGGAAGGTGTCAACTCGTGTGTACGCGCGAGTTTCACAGTCGCCAGTTGACGAACAAGTCTATTAAACATATAAACATATAAAAATATTATATGTTTATTACTCAAAGCGCACTCATGATTGAAAAAATAATAATGAATCCATCATCATCTCTATTTTTCATCATAGTTGCGCTTTGAAGAATAAACATAATAATATTTTTATTTGAATTTGTGAGCGCAACTAATGGTTGCGCTTCGAGGAATAAATTAGTTCCACTTAAAAATAGTTGTGCTTAGAGGAATACCCCCTTTTACTAAGTTATAATCATATCGCTTACATTTTCAGCTTGCATCACAACGTGAAGCCTCTCACAAAAAGCTTCTTAGCAATAATTAAGTTCTGACAAAATACTTCAATTCTAATACGTTTCAAAGAGATTTCCACATAATTCCAAGTATATTCATCATCATATTTACGTCAGAAAGTAGTTGACTAATAAAATAACTGATGTTTTTTTTTATATATAAAAATAGCCATTCTTAGTAAACGGTAAAGGTTGTATGTGTTAGCTACATTTCTTATAGTATTAAATGTCAAAGTAACTAGTGCAAACGTCATTGCATACTATAATTACTTTAACATGACCTATACACCGCCAATTATTAATAATGCAATTACAGCTATACTTGGAGGACGCAACGTTGTGCATACAGCCGAGTAGAGAACTTATATGTGATTTAAAATAATGTCATTTATTCAAATTGCTGTGAAGGAAAACGTCGTGAGGGAACCGTGCTCAGAACAAAAAATTCGAAGATATGCGACATCTAGCAACGATACCAACCCGCACTGGGCCCGCGTGGTGGATTATAGCCATTCCCTCTAAAAAGAGAGCAGGCCTGTGTCCCAGCAGTGGGAACATTGGCTGATTATGGTTATGCTATTTGAATTGCTTAGATTCAGCACTTTTTAAACTTCGAAATAACATAACCACGCCCGCCATTTACCATCTCCTAGTGTTGAACCTGGTAAGAAAAAGTGGCGGAACAAGCTCCCCAGTAACACATTTTTGTCTGTTAAGTTAGAAGAACTGGATTTGTCAGATTCTTGATCATCATCATCATTCTGCCCTTATCTCAATTTATTTGGGTTCGGCCAGATGTCTTCTTCTTCCATACTTCTCTGTTACTCGTCATTTCAGCAGTTACCTTCTTTCTAGACATATCGTCCTTCACATAGTTGCATGATAACGTTCTCTTTTCAAAAGATGTCGCCATGACAGGCAAACTGTCATCCTACTCGGCATTGTCGGCAATAGCAGCATTTTTCAAATACCCAAAATCCGACTTTGCTTTTCTTTCTCGACAAAAATGTGATATCCCCTTTAGCTCAATATGACCCGACCCTATTACAACGCCATTGGTTTTTATTACACAATATTTCAGGATCACCCTAGCTATCATATTACTTGGGATATTTCGTATTAAAGCTTCTTGTTTAGTTTTATGAGGTGTATAATATATTTTTTTTTTATTATTGTTCAGTTGTCGCCCCAGGCTTAAATATCACTGAAAGATTGACTGTTTCTAAACGATGGCGATGATTTCCTGTATAATAATTACCCACTACTAAATAACACTAATTAATAACACTAATATCTAATAATAACAATAATAAATAACACTAATTATCCACATAATTAGTGTTATTTATTATTGTGTATTTATTGAATACCTATCTTTATTACTTTGAGAGGTAATTAATAAATGAGGATAGCATTGCATAGCATAATCAGCCTATAATGTTCCCACTGCTGAGACACAGGCCTCCTCTCTATGAAAGGGAATGGGCTATAATCCACCACGCGGGCCCAGTGCGGGTTGGTAGATGTCACATGTCTTCGAATTTTTGGTTATAGGACATGCCGGTTTCCTCACGATGTTTTCCTTCACCGTTTTAAGAGCGGTGAAGAAATAAATTACACAAAGTAATGCGCCTGCCTGGGTTCGAACTCACGACTCGTAAGTCGGGACCGCCACCACTGGGCCACCGCTGCTGCATAAATGAGGATAGTTTTAGTTAACAAAAGTCGCTTTTCTTCGACAAATTGGAAAGTTGTACAGAATGGTGAGTGAAGTCATCCCTTAAAGCATGCAAGTGACAAAATCAACACCCTATAAGCGCGTTTTAATAGTCGTGCAAAGATTTTTAGCTCTTGAACGGCATATCTATAACAGAGGAGCGTTGTTGGTAAACATTTGTCAAATTATTTTGCAGAATTGTATTGAAAAGACAAAATGGCGGCGGAAAAAACAAAATGGCGGATATAATAACGCGCCATAACGTCCTTGTGCAATTATTGACAGCCATGTAAAGCGGATGATACATCGGCACTTCGTCCTCTTTCTCAGTAAACCCTTTAAACAAATTAAAAAAGCCCTCGCATTCTTTAAACATACAAACAAAGTGAATGATGGCTATGCGTCAAAGATACCTGCTACGTTGTCGTCGCACCACTAACCTAATTGGAGTGGACATAGGATTGCGGACCGACGTGAAATATTCTATGACTAAGGGATTAATTTTTATCTAAGTAACTAATGCCTGTTTTTGCTAACTGAAAGCGAAAGTTTAATTAATGCCTTTATAAAAGCGTGCTTTTGTAATCTCAACGCTTCACTAAAGTAGCTGGGGAGCCGCCTACACTGCGCTCTTCGCTACTCGGTAAAAATCTCTAGTATTTATTACAGCCTAGCTTGCTTGTTGTAATTCCAACTGTGTATTTTATAATATTCAGGCATTCATTTAAGCGACGCTTAGTATATGTGAAAAGCTTAAGGCTCGTTATGATGAAAGAATAGTATAAATTGGATACTGCAAATTTGTACGTCAACTTTTCAAACTATCCTTGCTAAAGCTCTGTTTGGTATTTGAAGTCAAAACAAAAGGTTAGAGGTCATTTTATTTAGGAAATTCTAAACCTTGCATAACATAATATCACGCCTGTAATCCCCGAAGGGTTACGCAGAGATATTCCTAATAGTACACCCACATTTCGCCAGTTAGACCTTACTTATATAAAAAATAACATTAGTGGCAAAAAACAACTTCATTAGTCGAATAGTTTCCGATAAAATCGCAGTTATGCCAAACGGATATGGATAAAATATAAAAGCTTGCTTTGAAGAAAATACAAGGTGTTTTCATCAAAAGAGCCGCTTTTACTTTCAAGCAAGTGATTGACCTCATGGTCGAGACCGTGAACGTCTTTCATGTGGCCTTTAGGGAGGGAAATCATTACTTAACGTTTGTGTACCGTAGAAAGTATTTTCCGATTATATTCAGTGAGTAACGAAAGCCATTTTGTTTACCTAGCTGTTTTGTGTTAATTAATTTAACGATTGGTATGAAATAATTAAGTAATTGTTTTTCTTCCTCTTTCACTAAATACAAAGTTCTAGCCTTCTGGGTACTTTTTTATTGACAACGATGTGGACTTAATTTTTGACGCCATGTAATTATTTTCCCATTTTTATACTAGTACATATTTTTATTATTATTTTAGGTCTATTTTTAGTTTGTAAATAATGTAGATACTATAGTTTCCTCCGTGCCTCGGAAAGCACGTTAAGCCGTTGGTCCCGGGTGTTTTTTGTAGATCTTTGACAGTCTTCGGAAGTCACTGGCCCAAAAAGACTGACAATCAGTCTTACCAAGAGGTATCGTATTACCCAGTACTAACTGGGTTGTGGAGGTCAGAAAGGCAGTCACTCCATGTAAAATACAGGTATTCAGCTGCATCCGAGTTTGTAAATAATGTAGATACTATAGTTTCCTCCGTGCCTCGGAAAGCACGTTAAGCCGTTGGTCCCGGGTGTTTTTTGTAGATCTCTGACAGTCTTCGGAAGTCACGTGCCCAAAAAGTCTGACAATCAGTCTTACCAAGAGGTATCGTATTACCCAGTACTAACTGGGTTGTGGAGGTCAGAAAGGCAGTCACTCCACGTAAAATACTGGTATTCAGCTGCATCCACTTAAACTGGAAGCCGACCCCATGGGAAAAGGCTAGGCAGCTGATAATGATGAAATAATGTAGATACTGAATTCAAATAAATCGAATAGAATAGGACACAATGTTTTAATTAACTTATTGCGTTGTTAAAAAATGGAAAGTTTAAATTGGCTAATCATAACCATCTACACAGAAAAACTCAATTTAAGAGGAGTATCGTAAAGTTATAACTTGAACCCATCAATCTTTTTCTTCAATAAAGACATAAAATATATGAAAAATGTTACGGCACTGTCGGTTCCGATGATAAAACATCCGAATTGCCCATACTTTGTATGGTAAAGAGTCGTAAAGCTCGCACAATAGCCGTAAACGTGATACAACTGCAGCTTTTTGCAAAACTAACATAAAATGCCATGTTCGTGTTTTGACTGTTTACTAAGTTTGACCGTTTACTAACTGACTTTCGACGTACTTGACTCTAGTCAAGAAGCATAATATAAATAGGTACTTACGCTTTAAATACAAGGTGTAAACTGTAAACGGGCCCTTCACGAAAACGTCAACCAAGCATTCTGTACTTCAAACTAAGTAACTCTAAGCTAAAATTATTGCGTGGAAACGACTTTTTTTGTAGTAAAAATCATAATTTACGGTAGGACTAAATGTAACGCAGTCAAAACATTATGCTGGGGGTCATTGAATACGACAGAAGTCATGGAGGTGTTTAAAGTAAAGTTGTAACATTAAAAACTTGTATTTCCAAAAAAACTTGTGAAAAAGTTGGAACTTTGACCCCCAATATCTCCGTAACTAGAAGGTTCCCAGGTATGATCCAGAGGAAAAAAAATATCGCAATGACGTGGAGAACATGTGCCTTTCGACTTAGTTAAGGTTCTTATTATAATCTGTTATAAATACTACAGATTCTTGCCGAGATACTTCGGTGGAACGACAGGTAAAGGTGGTTCGGACGGGTTGATTGGAGGCCAGGCAGTTGTGGCACAGCTTGGAAGAGGCCTATGTCGAGCAGTGGATTGCAATGGGCTGAGTTCATTGAAATTCCACAGATGAAGACACTACAACTAAATCCTATGCCAAGTCTGCAGCTATTGTTTAAGTGGAGTATAAACAAAGTCTTTGTTTTAATATATAAACAAATTATATTTCCATGCTTGACTGATCAATGTTTTGCTGACTGAAGTTGAGTTGGTAAACATAGACTGTGAAGCGACAATAGCCAACATGACCAATCCATTGACCTTACCTTTAACTTGCGCATACTTTGGGTAAATTTCACCAAAAAACTGAACGCAATCAGAACAAAAACGCGTTCAAAATCTGTCAGTACCATAATTGCTTCGGAATGTTGGCTCTTGAACGCAGTTTAGATGTGATCGCGTCCAGTTGCATTGGTGAAATTCGCTCTTAGACTAAACATTGACCTAAATTATTGTGACTTTTCAGAATTACTGTACACTATATAAAATAGACGCTCTATTTTATATAGTGTACATCAACAACATGTTTGTTCATTCGATCAAGTTAAATATTCAAAGGTGAGTCTCGTCTGCTCATTTATTAGTCTAAGCCCATTTTATTTTGTCGCCAAGCAGTCTGCGTGATAGATGAGACACCTCCGTTTATTACTCTTTATTTGTAGGAAGGAAAGAATAAAGATGGGACATTACGAGAGAGATCTTCTTTGCAAAGATAGACGTGGATGAAGACGGTCCGCGGATGATGATGATGAGGTTTTTTTTTAATTATTGTGGTTTTTTAAATGGACTTTCATTAATAACTGCATGGAACTAACAAGTGTCCTAATTACGGATGTTTTTAATTAATTCTACACATGTATATTGAACATAAAAACGCTAAATTAGTACGACATTCAGCGATTACCAGGACTAATTTATGATTTTTTTTTTTTATACAATATCCCTAGATGTGTTTGTGAAATGAGTGTTATCGACAATGTAACCATAACTGAGAGTCCCCTTTCGTAAATGTCGGATTAATAATTAAGTTACGAAACCGCTGTAAGTATGTCGCAAACATGTCATATCCAATATGACTCAAAGCATTATTATGCTAAATTAATATTACAAATATAAAAGAAACCACTGAGTAGGAGGTATTCTATTTCTTTTTTTTAAGAATTCTTTGTTATGCCTAGAGCTTAATGCAAAAGTTATTCAGGTTATCATTGAATTTTCAGCCTTAATTCCCCATAGATTCTTCAACAAATCCAGATGTTCCCAATTATCTCTTTCAAACGTGGCCTTGAATCAAAGCAAACACTCCAAAGCCACCACAAAGGCTTTAATTAAAACACCAAGGGTCTGAAATCCTCTTCAAAAAACTCTCTCGACCCACATTTCAGTCCTGAAACATCCGTCCCGATTGACAGTAGCATTCATTAGAGCGCTTCATTGAGGCAAAAAGCATAAACAAACGGTCGGTCTCATTACTTCATCGCAAAAGCCGGTATAACGAGCGACTTGACATTTGTAACACCTGCTGGACGAGAAAACATGGGGCTTGTAGTCATTAAGTTAGTTGAGGCTTTGTTTATGTTACTTAGCATAGAAACTACGACGGATATAACTATGTGTAAACATGAGGGTGAAACTTTTACCATAGATCTGTCCTCTATTCCTAGACGCCTAGCGTTGAAAATTTTCGTCAATCATTAAAAAACCATTTACACTGCATTTTGTGATGTTCAGCTCGATGTTCTTTTTCATACGCTGTCACTGACCACCTAGTTGTCCCGAACTCCCGAAAAACCGAGGGCTTTTAAATATCTCGTAAACTACAGCCGAAAATAAAAACTTTATTTTTTTAAACTAGCTTTTATTACGTTGGAAGAAGAAAATTAGGTTTATCCTTCAACATTGAATGCGTATACAAAATTTCGTGTTTCCGCTATTAACCGCTGAGGAGTTCTCTCGTGAGGATGCGCTCCTGGCTGCAGGATCAAGTCAACTCTATCATAGAAATGTATTGTCACCGTAACCAAAGGTGTGTGCAATGTTTCAGCTCAATCGGTTGTGTGGAACTGTTTAGAAATTCAGTTGCAAGATTTGACCCATACATACTAACTAATAAGGCATTTTTTTTATTTTTATTACCCTGTACTGTCCCACTGCTGGGCAAAGGCCTCTCCCAATTCCTTCCATGTGCTCTTTTCCCGTGCCTCCTCGAACCAGCCTTCGCGGTACGCGTCCAGATCGTCTCGCCACATCTTTCTGGGCCGGCCTCGGCGGCGCCGTCCATCTTCCGGCAACCATCGTGTGGAGAATTTCGCCCAGCGGTCATCGTGCATACGGCTGAACGTGACCCGCCCAATCCCATTTTAGCCTGGCAGACTTCTTGCCAACGTCCATTATTCCCGTTTTGGAACGCAGCATGGTGTTACGAACCCTGTCTTATAATTTAAAAATAAAAGCTTTTAATAATATCCACTGCAATGAGTAGTCTTAAAGAAAATAACGATAAGAGAACCCTGTTAAATTACCGCAACGCAGTTCTTGCAACTGAACTTTAAACAGTAGATGAAAAACTTTTTAAGTGCTCGACAATTCCTATGTTGAGGTGGTGTACTAAGGTGGGAGAAGGATAGATATTGTACTTCCTTCCTCATTCACTGTCCAATTTCCCGATGTTACCTAAGGGAATTGTAAACAAACAACCGACACTTCCTTAACAGCGTTTACGACTTACGGCATTTCATACAAACTTTCAAGTCCTTTTTTTTTAAATGACTGAATCGATTTTAATTAAACTTCTTACGCATAAGCAGGATACATAGGTCTAAAAAGTTATCAGAGAACATTTTCGAAATGTCTTTTAAAAAAAAAGATAATTGGACTGTTGGTATGGAATATCTAAAATCGCTGTAACACTATTTTTCGAAAATGTTCTCTGATATTTTTTTAGATCTATGTATCCTGCTTAAGCTTACGAAGTTTCATTAAAATCGGTTCAGTCATTTCGAATAAAAAAGGGCTTGAAAGTTTGTATGAAATGCCGTAAGTAGTAAACGCTCTAAAGACTTCGGTAACACTTAAATCCAATACAATGTACAATCGCCAACGCATCAAGCTATTACAATCTGTCTTTCATTAATAGATTTTCAACTTTATAATAAAAATATTAGGTTCAAGGTTGATTGGGAAAATTCGACAGTTTCGAGTCGCTTGATGTGCTGGCCTCTGTACCCCAAAATGAGGTTTTTTTATTGCTTGTAGATGAGTTGAATTGTGTCGTGTTTTTTGGCTACAAATAGAGAATACCCCATACATTTCCCATGGGCGCCGTAAAAGGCTAGCGAGGTTATGTCGAGAGGTCGGGCATACCGTACTTGTTACTGGGACATTTATGTTTGTCAATTGTGGCATGTTTGATGTTATAGCTATGTTAGTAATTATAACTAACATAACATCACGCCTGTAATCCCCGAAGAGTAAGGCAGAAGTGTACCCAATTATAGTACAGCCACATTTCGCCAATTACGTTTAAGTTCCATGTAATAGGGGGCGAGCTTATTGTAATCAACTGGGCACAAATCCAGACTCTGTGACTGAGAAATTTCGGATGGAAAAACCCAATAACACTTTGCCCGAAGTAGAAACCCAGGACCTCATGCTCAGTCAGCAGTTGCGCTAGCGACTAATAGGCCAACGAGAAAATGCAATGATTAATTATAAATTATTGTGCAATACGGAGTAAACATATTGAGCCTAGAATGGTTCCACCGTCGTCGCACCGGTGCGGTGGCACAGACATTCTCTCTGAGAGCGGGAGTGGGCCATAATCCACCACACTCACCCACCCACTGTGGATTCACACGTGGTGGACGTTACAGGTCTCATTTTAGTGATTGTAGAAAATCAGAACGGATTGCCGATGGGGCCGAAAAGTTCTGAAGTGGCGACCGCGAACCGGAAGACGTTGCGTTGGAAGGCCTCCCACTAGGTGGACCGGTGACCTGGTGAAGGTTGCAGGGATCCGCTGGATGCGAGTCGCACGGGACCGGTCAATGTGGCGATACTTGGGGGAGGCCTATGTCCAACAGTGGACGTCTTTCGGCTGAAATGATGATGATGGTGATGATGAGAAAATCAGAGTCAGTTTCGGAAATCGTCATTATGTTTTTTGTTTTGTTTTTGTTTTTTAAAAAAACGTTGACCCACACTAGGAATTTCTCCTGTATCGTGGGTGCGTTTACAAACATTTAAGCTCACATACACAAACAGCCAGCCCGGAACAACTACCTGTAGGCCATACAAATATTTGTTCCGTGCGGGAATCGAACCCGCGACACGAAGCGCAGCAGTCAATCGCTCAGCCACTGCGCCAACCGTGCCGTCAAATTATGCTCTGATCGATCATTCTACAGCTGAGTATTCAATTGGACAACAATTACCTGCTTTTCATCTGTCACATGTCTAGGGACACGTGTATTACGTCACGGCAAACACTATTATGTTCATAATGATACGATATAAACCCTTACATAACATAACGTATTCCCTGAAGGATTGAAGAGTTGACCCTGTGGTTTGAGCAGACGTGAGGTGAGTAACACCTATTTTCAACAATGATGTTTTTTAAGTCTCTTGTTATAAGGTCTATCGCCATCAACCAGGCACAAACCCTGACTCCGGACTGGGGACTGCGAACATTCTTAGTGAAATAACCCAGCAATACTCGACAAAGGAATTGACCCCATTACCTGACGCACAGCAGTCGTGTTTACGACCACTAGACTGACGAGGATATAAACCTTTATACTTTTGGGTCGAGTAGGTATTGAAATTTTGTATAGGACAGTGAATTTTTTTTCGCATTTACGATATTGGACCCAAGGAGAAAATTGTTCAGTTTGATGGTCTGCAGCACATGACTATACCCTTTCTGTTACACCTGTATAACAGTCGGATGAACGACTGCTTATCTTCTTAACTTAATTAGTAACACCCACGTCAAAAATCCGGGACTAATCCGTACCGGGTAATTTATATCTCATAATGTTCATTAATTCTTTCGCCATCCAATTTCTGATATAATTACGAAACTACCTACGTGTTTACGTAGATAGTTAGGTAGCTAGCTAGTATCGAACTTATTAGTATGAGGTAGAAGCGTGCGATAAAGCCAACTCCGACCTTCTTGTCAATCACCCTTGTATCAGATTATAGGTAATCTATCCTATGACGCTTGATGAAAAAGTATTGTGATACAGGCCTATCTTACTACTATTAGAAATGCGAAAGTTTGTGAGGATGGACGGATGGATGAATGTTTGTTACTCTCTCACGCAAAAACTACTGAACGGATTTGGATGAAATCTAGCAGACAGATAGTTTATTACCTGAATTGAAAAGATGATGAAGTTGAAAAGATCTTGGAATTTTCTCAGTAATTAAACAAAGTCAATAATGGTTTACTTTTAAACACTGGACTAGGTTACGTAGAATATATATATAGGGTGGAAGGGACACCGATTTTTTTTAATAACCTATGAATATTTCAGTGAAAGAATAGCTAATAATGAAAATAGAATAATAATAATAGCTAATAATAGCTAATAGCTCCAGAATGATGTACTGAATACGTAACCGTTTTCGCGTCGGTGTCCGTTCCACCCTGTAGATACTACGTGAGTTAGAACATGAAGCTGTAGCTACAACAAAGAATGTCATTACGAAAAACAACGAAAAAAACGTTATACAATTTCAAGCTCTCTCATCCAATTTGTGAAGTAATAGGACCCGGGAACCGGGTACAGGGACTAACGCCGGGTCAATGTCCTCAAATACTCCTTTCCCTGATTTAACCCAATGAGAACCATTCATGCTGCTGCATTATAAACGATTTTATGAAAGTACTTATGTAGGTACCCTACTCCGCTGTTTACAGGAAGTTTATATTTCCAATTTAACTCGATTTTCTTTGATTCCGACAATTTTAAAATCGTTTTATTTTCTGCAAAAAGTTTTTTGCATAATATGGTATTTGGAGAGCGTTCATGGAAATTATTTTGCCTATTGAAATATCAAGTAGGTCTGACTGTTTGCTTATTTGAGGTCGCATTGAAAGTATGACGTGTATGACTAATTAAAGGAGTGGTATATGGAGAGGCCCACAAGCTAAGCCCAACAGTGGTACTACGATTCGCCGGTAGATGACAAAATAACATAATCCGAGTCACTGTGGGGGCACAGAATCTTCTCTAAGTAACCCTGTAGGTCATAATCCATTTAAATTGGATAACTATGTTTCGTCAAGATGTCTTTCTTCAAATATCTTAATTTTTACTCAAAAGTGCCAATGTTTCCAGGGGCTGTTAGCCTTTGAAACTTCTTCACCAAATTATATTTGACAGCTATTCTTTCCTGGCACTTTCCAGAAACAATTCGATTCAACGAAGTTAAGCCACTTTGATCCTTAGTTACGTGACGGTATAAAATTCAATTGAGTTCTAAGACAGGTGCTGTTAACGTGTCTCGACAGCGTCACAGGAGAAATACGATATTCTGGAGTCTTAGGTAACACTGGCCAGTTAGATGGAGAGGAACTTATACGCACAGATTTTCAGTTGTTTTTTAAGTGATAAAATCTTTGTAAAGAGAAGGATTCAGTTGAGAGTCTACCAGTAGCGAAGGGTCAATTTTTGTAAGAGGTAGGCCGGTGTACATATCTTTAATGTGGTTATATTATCGGCCTATAGAATACTGACTGTGCTATTTTTCAAAGGGAATCCGGTAGGAATCTAGTTGTACGGAACCTTCGCCACTGAATTTGAAATGAGATAATTTGCACTGCCAAGGCAATAAAATAAACAAATTAGCTATTATGGATTGTACCAACGTGTGAAGAAAACATTTGTATTGTTAGATAGAGGTCTAGACAGAAATGAAAAGACGGAGAACGGCTTAGAAGAGGATGATTATGGTTATTATATTAATTACTAACAAAGTACACGTGGCTTAGAATGGCCGTGACCGATTTTAGCTACAACATCTATCAATATAACAATGTTTATGTTTGATCAATGTCTATCAAGAACAATGACACAGTAAAACACATTTCTGGCGCATTTTCTCACTAACAACATCCAAGAAGCTTTAACAAGTTAAAGCCAAAGGACGACGACGGGTCATTCATGATCCAGCTTATGATTTATCTTCAAACCAATTAAAAAGTTAATAAAGCCTTGCGAAATATAAACAAGAAAGTCCGCGACTAGACTACAAATTCCCGGAAAAAACGCCATCAAAATTCTACGATGAGTTATGTTACAATACTTTTTCCAATTTATGCTTAGAAGAGATTTATGTACCAGTCTCCGTTCCGCATAGCTAAATATCCTTTTGTTTTTACCAGACTGTGCATTGTTTAATGGAATCATTCACTATCTATACAAATAAATAAAAGTGTCTGTTTTTAATTTCAAAATAACAGCTTTTTACTGAATGCATATGAAAGTATACAGGGTGAATTTTTCAAGTGGGCGTGGATGGCCAAATCCGAAACTATGAGGAAAAGCGAAAAATACTGAAAGGAGTCTCCAGCCCGATTTTGGTAAAAACTACAACTGCATGGACTGCAGGACTTCTAGTGGCAGATAGCTGATGTTATAAGGATTTTTTTTTACAAAAAAAGATTAGGGTTCCGTACAAATAATTAAGACCCTTGAAATTGTTAACAAAATCTGATTCGAATAGGGAAGTAATATTTTTATAATAATTTCACGCGGACTTAGGTCGCGGCAACAGCTAGTTTAAAAATAAAACAAATAATCGAAAATATTAATGCAACTGAGTTTATTGCCCAGCCCAGTGCTAAGTATTATAAAAAATATAAAATAATAGTGAATGGTTCTTTTGGCGCTTGAACGACATCGTCTGAAAAGATCTGTTGCATTGGTAAAAATTTCCAAAATTGTCTTTGGTTATCGTATTGAAAAAACAAGATGGCTGCGTCAGTTCCACCAATGATCGCGCCAAAGAAAGTATCTAGCACTCTATTAATTTATAACATAGATTTATAATTCGATTTTACCTTTATTTGTTTAATTCAGTTACTTATTACTTATTAGCCTCGTTCTATTAATGGTTTGTCACGTATTTGAAATGTATTTTCGTCATGAATAACCGGAAAAATCAATATTACACTGCACACGTGTCGCATTTGCTATTCATATTATTAATGTAAATAATAAATAATATTATTGATACATATTAATATTACCAATTAAAAACCGGACCATAGGAAACTAATGGTACTTTGATATACAAAAAGATGATTCAACGAATTTGAAGAACTAAATATTTAGTTCTCATGTTATTTACCTCGTAGAAAGTACTAGACAGCTTCATTAGTGTATACAACTGTAGTTAAAAACATATTAGAGAAAGGGTAATCACACATAGATCAACTTTCCTTCACTGTGAGAGTATCCATAGACGCGACATATTACGTGTACATTTATGTTCTGTCTGAGTGTCTATACTCTATGTCTCAGGTTCCGTACCTGATGCAAGATACATCACGTAGGCAACGTAACGTCATTTGATAGCCTTGTTAGCTTGCTGGCTTGGTTTTAGCTAGATGAATAGCATATATTGTGCCGAGTTCACAGAGTCTGCCACTTTTCACCCTTATACCCTAAGAAATAAGGTTGAAAAGTGGTAGTACATTGTGAGTTCAGCATTTGAAAGGAAAATTAGCTACGAACAAAAATCACACATTTAACTTTTACGACTTACGGCACTTTTTTTTTTTTTTTTCCGGATGGGAAATCATCAAATGACTCTGGGCGGAGAGGAAGTGAGTGTCAGACTTGTACTGACTAAAACCCATCCATGTTCCTTCTTTGCCCTTTGTGTTCCAGGGCCACGGTATCTCTTTCGAACAGTCCCGCTGCCCTGGCAGGCATCGGCCCTTGCGGACCCCTACTTATTTGCTGACATCTCTTTGAGGCGCACGTGGAACACGAACGCGCCGTCGACACGGCCTGTCGTCATAAGACGGCCGGACGGCGAGCTGGCCCATAACTCGCCGTCCACAGGCCCGCGCCTACGGTGGCCGGGAGCCACCACGTGACCCCCGACGCCCAGGGCGTCTCCCGCGGCGACTAGGACGTGAGGTTCTTTCCCTCTCACGTCCCGCCACCTCCTTCACTAGCATGACTGCTTCGCAGAAGGAGGTGACGGGACTTACGGCACTTCATACAAACTTTCAAGTCCTTTTTTTTTTCTAAATGACACCCGAAAAAATTTTAAAGAAACTTCATACGGGTATGAAGTTTAAAAAAAAATTAAAAAGGTTATCAAAGAACATTTTTGAAATGTCTTTTAATAAAAAAAAAGATAATTGGAAATTACTGTTTCTATGAAAAAACTAAAATCGGTCTAATTTAGCTGTAACACTATTTTTCGAAAAAAAATCTTCTGATAACTTTTTAGACCTATGCGTATGAAGTTTCATTAAAATGGGTTCAGTCATTTCGAAAAAAAAGGACTTGAAAGTTTGTATGAGATGCCGTAAGTCGTATAGCCCCGAAAGGTTAGGCTGGAGTATGCCTTTAGCACCCCCACATTTCGCCTATATATTTAAGTCCCATTTAATAGGGGGCGAGCCTATTGCCCACCAGACCAACAACGGGCAGGCTTGAAAAAGGAAAATTAGTCATACCTCCGGTTAAAAACAGTATTTATGGTTTCGGACAAAAACTCGATGGCCTACATTGTAGTTAACGTGAGGTCAGGCCATGTATCACTGCACGTAGGTGTGCAATGAGTAATAACCGACATTGTTTACTAATACAAGTAGCATACGTCATACTCGTATTTTACCTGTTTACACGTTTGCCAAGCTTATAAAATGGCAGTATATCAGGACAGAGCGATTGAACCTATAATTCACCCAAAGTTTTCCTTTTGACATCAACCGGGCACAACTCCAAATTCTAGTTCGCTCCTGACGGAAATGTTTTCAATTTCTATCTAAAACCATTCATTTTACAGCAAATGTTTCTATTAAGGACAAGAAAAACAAGGAACCATTCTTTCACTTCAAAATAAAGAACCAAACACCCAACCCTAAAAACGCCATAAAGGCGTTATCTAACCCTGCACGACCTGGCTCCGAGGCACCGAGTCTCCAAGGATACCCTAACGACCTGCCAACAAAGCCTTATCATGTTCCACAAGATATTACGCCGAGCGCAGAGAATATTATATGTACACTTAATTTTTTCGGATTATATTATAACGTAAGAGTCGTAAGAGGAGAAGCCGTCCTTTATTTTGCCTCCCTCATAAAAAACTGCTCACATTTTTCTACGTGCGACGGGAATATTAAAAGCATTCGTCTGTGAAATTTTATCAAGGTAAATTAAATTGGTAAATGTTGCCTCTGAGCTCGGAGTGTGTTTTAAGAAGCAAGAAAAACAATGGTGTTTTCTGTTGTCGATTATAATGTGAATTGCATTTGCAGATTTAACTTTAATTAAACAGTCTTGCTTACAGTACACATTGTTGTTATTATTTTCTTAGTTAATATTCAAATTTCAAGTTTGTTCATTCAGTATAATAATACTTATAAAGGTAAACTGTGGTTGTTTTTCAAGAATATTCCGAGAAATGTTGTTGTAAGAATTTCGCTGAACTTCAGCGGATGCTGTTCAGGAACCTAATATATATCTTATCGTATATTTCATAACCAAGTCTTTATAAAAACCGTTGTACTCAAGCTATCTTGCAATTGAAAGGAAGACTGAATAATGTATTAAAAAAACATCAATTCACATTCAATTTAACATCTCATTCATTAGACTATCATAAATACAGTACAAGGTAACATCCTGTATAAGAACAAGATTTTAATCAACTGCTTATCTAGATGATCTACATATTTGTGTAAATTGCAATTTGCAATGGAATTCAAAGTCACTCAGGCAGATATGGCAAAGGATACAGGCACCTAGGGATCTCTCTGAGAGATCGGATCTGGAATGAGACGATAAAGACCAGAGTTTTCAAAATAAAATAATCAAGCTATAGCTAAAGTTGCAATGTTCTTTGATCTTTGACAGTCGTTAGGTAGTCAGTGGCCCAAAAAGTCTGACCACCAGTCTTACCAAGGGTTATCGTATTACCCAGTACTAACTGGGTTGTGGAGGTCAGATAGGCATTCGCTCCATGTAAAATACTGGTATTCAGCTGCATCCGGTTAGACTGGAAGCCGACCCCAATATAGTTGGGAAAAGGCTAGGCAGATAATGAGCTAAAGTTTCAAAGTTTGGGGTTAGATAACCAACCCACTTCAGCATCCATCGCTGGGTCCCTGGTAGCAGCTGGATCAGAATACTTAACCGAGATTTGAGACACCAATATCAGTATTGTATTGCTTCAATGTTGACTACTGTACTGCCAAGTGATAGGTGTCGAGTTCGAACCCAAGGCACCTTTGATTTTTCGCATTCATGTGCGTATTGTATAATTATCACTTGGCTTCGGTGAAAGAAAACATCGTGAGGAAACCAGCATGCCTGAAAGATATGAAGAATGATGTAACCAAGGTTTTGTTAAAGTATTCTGATTTAAAAGAGTGTCCATGGAGTTTCTTGCCCGTTCTTCTCCATAGAGATCTACGTTAGGGAATGGGCAACTACAGTACTTTCACAGTTTTTGTGCCTTGTGACTGGGACTGTAGCTACATATTACTGTTGTCTTTGTTTCGACAATTCAAAAGTGCCTGTAACTGGCCTACTTGAAATAAATGCTTTGATTTTGATATTTCTTGACGGCAAACTCGAGTCAGAGGCCCATGGTAGGCATAAAAACTCTGACACCAGGTTATTCACTAACCACACGATAGAGTAGAAGAAGCCTACTATTTGTTAGCAATACTAATAATAAAACATATTCCTATACGCCTTCATCTATCATACTATAACTTTTCACTAATCTACGAACTCAAGTAAATTCAAGAAATAACAGTCCCCACGAGAACCCTAAAGCATGTTTAATAAACCATTTACCATATCAATGTTTGCCGTACATTTCCTTCGTACATGTGATGCGGTCGCCTAGGGCGTGTCAAGGGTATGCTGCTCCAGTTAATTCAGACCTTCGGATGCAAGGACTATGCTAAATGCGAGTTATTAGCCGAGAATTTCTAATTGCATATATTAAGTTATACCTTGTAAGGGTATTTAAAGAAAGAGGTAATTATTTTAAAAATACTAAAAACGATTTAAATTTCAAAACCTGCTTTGTAAATTGCATTTTCTCACTAAAATCCTTGGCATATTGCTTCAATCCCAGTCCGATAGTACCTACATACGTGCTTTTTCAGAATAAACATAGAAATAATACTGGCGAGACGGCTGTCAAAGCAATGTAGTATCTATAATAGAAATGTCATTGTATCTTGTACAATCTATAAGAGCACGTATCGTCTTTGACCAGAGAAGTTTCAGTTGTAGAAGTTTCATTACCGTATAAGCATAATCACTCTATAATTTTCCCACTGCTGGGACACAAGCCTCCTCCCCATGAGAGAGAGTGGGCTGTAATCCACCATGCGGGCCTAGTGCAGGTTGGTAGAAGGATGATATGGTTAGAAAGTAAGGTACTCGTCATCTCAGCATAACCCTCCCTGGGTTATGCTGAGATGACGAGTAATAGAGAAGTATGGAAGAAGAAGACATGCTGCGTCGACCCCAAATAAATTGGGATAAGGGCAGGAGAATGATGATGGTGCTAGGTACCTGCAAGCACGTCTCTTTTAACCAAATATTAAAAGGTGTTTTAAGGAGCTCGTGGCTAAATAATTACAGCCGCTCGGGTCGATCTTTAGGTTAAGCCGTGCTTGCCTAGGTTGATCTGTGGATGGGTGACCGCCCATTACATATATATAAGGTCTAACTATTCATACACGAAATATTTTCAGGGAATCATCTAACAGCTATAACAAAGCCATTTCAAGGGATTTTTTTTTATCTGAGTATATTTTTTTTATGAAAAATAAATAATTTAAAATTACTTGACCCACAAAATAAATACTGGCTCCTTATTTTTAAGCATCCATTACGCTAGTTTACTACGTCGTATTTACCTACTGTCATTGTTAGAATATGGGAGTAAAAGTTTTATGCAAAAAGTCTCAAAAAATTTTAGAATTATAATAATTTCGTAAAAAAAAACACTCAGATATTTTTTTTTATTTCGTTGCTATGGCGAATTTATGATTTATAGAAGTTACTCTTAAAATATTTCGTGTATGAAAAGATAGACCTTATATACAGAGTTTCCTCCGTGCCTCGAAAAGCACGTAAAGCCGTTGGTCCCGGCAGTCATTTGTAGATCTTTGACAGTCGTTAGGTAGGCCCAAAAAGTCTGACAACCAGTCTTACCAAGGGGTATCGTATTACCCAGTACTAACTGGGTTGTGGAGGTCATGATAGGCGAAAAAACTGGTAAAATACTGGTATTCAGCTGCATCCGGTTAGACTGGAAGCCGACCCCAATATAGTTGGGAAAAGGCTAGGCAAATAATAATGAATAAAGGGTGTATCAATAAAGGCACGACTAAGTTTCGAGACAAACTAGCGTTGTTACGAGTTAATTGCTTTTAGAAGTTTCTAGAAAAGAAATCTCTTTGACAATCAGATATTTTGATACTTTTACGAACAATGGTATGCAATCAGTGGGGTGGTCTAAAGAGGTTTGGTATTGATTTTAAATGAGTGAATGATGTAATATCTTATTTGATTTAAAGGACTATGGAAATGGGAGGTTTTTTTTAAATGGATATTATTATAATGTTTCCATTTATAAACTAGCTTATTACTAATTCAGTTATAGTATGTGTTAGTCCAGGTTATAAACTATGTGTGTGCCAAATTTGATCTAAATCCATTCAGTAGTATTTGCGTGAAAGAATAACATACATCCTCACAAACTTTCGCATTTATAGTAAGACTAGCTTATGCTCGCGGCTTCGTCCACATAAAGTTCTAGAATTGTCTCACGGGGTCTCATACTACCGGAATAAAAAGTATCCTATGTGTTAATTCAGGTTATAAACTATCTGTGTGCTAAATTTCATCCAAATCCATTCAGTAGTTTTTGCGTGAAAGAGTAACAAACATCCAGACATCCATACATCTTCACAAACTTTCGCATTTATAATATTAGTCGGATTTGTACCTACTGTAGTTGAAATGGAAATAATGTTGCCAAGATAAATCAAGAGTAATTTTTCAGGGTCTTTTTAATTTGCATAAAAGACAGAGGCAGTAAATACTAATGGTAATGTATTACTAGCTATTATGCCACTGAAACCAGTTCTAAGATAACCGCATCCGGAAACGATTAAAACTTCCGGTATATACAACCTAGCAATTACTACCCGCAATTTGTTTTAAAGTACCGATAAATCATGCGGATAACTTTATGCCCTTTTCTGAGGAAGTACAGTCACAATCACCAATATGTATTCACTTATAAACTTTTTAAAGTGTAATTTACACAGGCAAACCCAAGTGCGGAACCTAGTCTTACTACTATTACAAATGCGAAAGTTTGTGAGGATGAATGGATGTTTGTTCGTCTTTTACGCAATAACGGTTGAACGGATTTGGGTGAAATTTGGCACACAGATACTTAACTTGGATTAACATATAGGATACTTTTATCCCGGTACTACGATCCTGTGGGATAATTACCGAAGCCGCGGCCATAAGATAGTTAGTTATAATTTTATGATGTTGCGATATGCGAGCATATATTTTGGAACGCATACTTTTATGAAATATGACTTTTCTCATAGTTGCAAAAGAACTTATTTGTCGAAATTCGCTCCTGAATATCGCAAATGCATAATTATTAACATAATAGTGCTCATGACTGTATATCACAATACTGCAATGACCTTGGACCTTCCGGGTGAAACTCGGTTACCTTGGTACCCGACCAAGGAGACCCCTTGGAGTTGGGACGTTTTATGGTCAACATAAAATGTTCGCAAATTACTCAACGCTTCCGTATTCCTTCTGTCATGCAAAGGACTTTATGGGCCTCTTTTGTTTTTTATTTTGTTTTTTTTTTTTATTTTTAAGGGCGCTTGTGTTTTGTTTCATTGTATGAATTGTGAGCTAACTCTTTTCGCTTATTGAAAATACGACAGCTTGAAATCCTATTACCTTTGAAAGCTAGATTTTTACTCGACAAATGGTCAACTTACTAATTTGCTTGAACTACCATAACAGATAGTCACCTTTCAATATGAGCATGAATTGATTTGTTCCTCTTTGATCGATGCTATGATAAAAGTGATATGTTTCAACCAATAATCAATGTTGCTTTGCATGTCAAAAGTTAGACAAACTATTCCATATTAAAAATGAATTGTCACCATTCAATATAAGCATGAAAAAGTTTTACCAATAACCAATATTGCGAATTTAAGACGGTTCACAAATCCGAAATTCCTAATACCATATTTCAGCGAACCCTAAAGAAATCTACAGCAAATTCCATATCTAGACCTTCCGGGAACTTAGGCTATCTCAACCCTGTAGATAGATTCGAATAGCTGAGATGCCAAACCCGGGTTTACCGGATTATTTTTACGGCATTTCTCGTCACGATGGGCTTTATGTCAAACATCCGGAAAAAAACGTCAAATTGAATTGTCCCGTCGTCCTATGCTACCAGGGACATGTCCGTTTTGCGGAAATGGAAAAATTCCGGGTGACATGGCCCGGATTTTGAGGATACGGGTCTTGTGTTACGTTATGATGATGTTTTTTTGGGATTATGAAAATGAAATATTGAAGGACTAAAAGTTACGATTGGTATTACATAACATAACATCACGGCTGTAATTCCCGAAGGGTTAGGCAGAGGTGTACCTAACAACTACACCCACTTTTCGCCAGTTATGTTTAAGACACATGTAAAAGGGGGCGACCCTATTGCCACCTACCGGGCACAAATCCAGTATCGGTGGCTGCCACTGAGAAATTCCTGATGGAAAAACCCAATAACACTCTGCCCGACCTGGGAATCGAGCCCAGGACCTCATGCTCAGGAGTCGAGCTTGCGACCACTAGATCAACGAGGCAGTCGGTAATGATTGGTATTATGTTCCTAAATATGTTCTGCATAGCCTTTTCCTAAATATATTAAAGACCTGTTTATTGGGATTCGCTGAGTATTATGTTTACTTATATAGGTACCTACCTTAGCTAAATACCAATATTTTTCATAGAGCATGTCCATCTGAACTTTAAAACGCAGATTATATTGCTAAATAATGTTAAAAGAAAATTAGGTTCTGTGGATAAATGTGTTAGTAAATGGACACAGGAACAAAAAAATAACATAAGTAACAGAAATAAAAATAAAATAAGTAACAAAAAATAAAATAAAACTTACATGATACCATTAAGGAAACTTAAAGAAACTTGTTTTGGAAAAAATAACAATCAGCTACACATCCAGCTCCTGTAAAGAAAAAGAAAAAAAAATTAACAAAAAAAAAAAAAAAAGGAAAATTAAATAAAAGTATTTTTTTTTCTTTTTATTGGCCTGGTATGTCCCACTGCTGGGCAAAGGCCTCCCCCATATCCTTCCAGGTACTCTTCTCCTGCGCCACCTCCAACCAGCCCTTGTGATGTATGATAAAAGTATAAGTTGTTTTAAATATTTTGGATCGATGTGGTCGCATTTTTGTACGACACACTTCTTTGTAATCAAAAGAAAATGAAGGCTAAAACAAATTAGTCTTTGAAGTACTATACATTCATTAACAAAATGTGTAATCACACAGGCAATCAACATTTGAACCCGTGATTTGAACGTGCAGTTAAAACGTAAACAACTCTAACGAAAAAACAACAAACATGATTCACAAACGACTGTCATGTTGTCAGTGTTCCCACAAATGAAAACAGACATAAATTAAAGCAAAATACCAAGTGTCAGGTCATTGAAACGAATTGTTTTGAAAATAAATTACATATCAAAGTATCAACTATTTTCTGTATGTTCAAATCTCAACTAAAATTCCGTATCAGTCGTATGTAATGGCTATAAGATAACGTCAGACTCTATGGCTGCTACTGAAACACAATAACAGTTTGCCTGACCTGGGAATCGAACCCAAGATCTCATGCAGTCATGCAGCAGCGCTGGAAACTGGCTGACTTCTAGACCAAGGAGGCAGTGAAATGGCTATAAATACATCAAAACGTAGCACTGTTTTTATCTGCATTAGTAGATAATATATTTCCCTGGTTATACAATATGTTCTCACTTGCTGTACCGCTTCAAAAGAGCATATTGCGGTAATCCAAGCTTTTACTAACAAGCCACATGAGTAACAAAATAGCTGTTATATTTTCCCCGTTCTATATTTAAAATCCTTTTATCTCGCACGTCGCCAGTTGCGTCCGGATGCCGTGGTCACGGAATAAAAAAAAAAGAAAATGCACCCTGCGGTCGATGCCATATGCGACGCAGTTTCTGACAAACGCCTAGAGCCGCTTAATCGCTTTATCGTGTTAACCCTGTATACGTACGTATGTAATATAAAGCGCTTTTTATGCTACAGCGGGAAACTGTAAGCTTCCTGTACCATCGAATGTTTGCATAATATTCATAGGTTATTGGCATTCACATGAAGTCTGGTTTTATGTATGCTCGATGTGTCTTACGGTTCACAACAATTTATTTAACGTCACAACGTGTGTTTGTACTTTTAATAGTGTCTAGCCATCTGGTGTTGTCAATCTCTTCGTTATTGCCTTTTATACAGTTCATATACATATGTGTATTGGCAAACGAGACGACAAGCTCATATTTCAATTGGCAAACTCGTATCAAAGTCACACACTTGACCGGTTTCCTGGTCTATTGTTGAAGTAAATAAGGGAAATATTAATAAAGACGGTGTTATATACGAGCGTTCTAAACTTAGAAATATTATTAGGTGAGACACCTATTCTGTTTACCTACACTTCTGCTAATGCTTGCTTGGTTAAAGGAGCACGTTTAGGTACACGTTAGGAGCTTGACTTCAATTTGAATATTTTATGTCCTATTCTCGTCTACGACCTTAATGGAGAACAGCACGAAGTAGGTGAGAACCGACAGGTAGACTTAAGCAAGACTGATTCAAAATGTATAAGCTAATAATGATGCAAGATGATATGGCTAGAATTGGGGTAACTACTGAGTTGACGACTGATGATATGGAAAAAGGAGATATTCTGTGCCGACCCCAAATAAATAAGGAGAAAGATGAAGAATGGTTTTTGAAATCAAAAGAACTCCCTAAACATATTGAAGCTATCATTGAACTCCTCAACACAGAACCAACAGGCGAAAAACGCAATGATATAAAATTGATGACCCAAAATTCTTTCGCTGATTGATTTCTAAAAATACGATGGAATACCAAAATATTCCTGAAGCCCACGCCATAAAATTTCATCAGAAACATTTAAATGCATTAGCGAACTCCTGATAGATTTATGTTGGTAAAGTTTTATCCGTGTGCACGACAATTTATCCTCATCTGTTATACATGTTATGCAAATGACATAAAAGTTAGAGTAGCTTGAAGTATTTCAGTCATGTGAAGTGTCATTCGAACTTTTATATTCGGAGCAGAAGCTGGAAGTTTGGTTTTGGTTTGGTTGAGCTTCTAAAAAACTGTGTGTTATACGGACTAATTGGCTTTCTTATTAATATTTCATCAACAGCATCTTCCTGTCCTTTTTTCATTCTATTTTGGGTCGGCGCAACACGTTTTCGTCTTCCATTCTTCCCTGTCAGACGTCAGGGCATCGTTTACTCTTTTCTCTTTCATATCAGTCTTCATACAATCCATCCATCTGTTCTTTGGCCTTCCTCTACCTCTCCATCCATCAACATTCGTGTCTATCAAAATTACATTAAAATCTATACTAATATTATAAAGTTTGTATGTAGGGAATCTTAAGAACTTCTGATCCGATACTAAAAATTCTATAACTAAGTGGAAGCTGCACTATCCCCGAGTATCATAGGCTTTATTTAAAACGTTCCCGTGGGATAAATTACGACCCTAAGTAAGCGAAGCCGCGGGCAAAAGCTAGTGGCGTTATAATGGTACAAAATAAATAACACTAAATTACAGACACACTTCTCTCTTCAGTTTTATTAACTAATAAAATACCAGTCTCAAAAATAATAATAAATAAATAGATAGATAAGAAAGAATGACCGATGAACGATGACAGACGAACTACAAAGGCGTCTCAGATGACTGGACACGGATGTATTTATAAACATAAACAAACAGACAAATGCACCTTGATTCAGAGTCATCACCATAATGGAATGGTTCATTCTTTATTTAAAAACAATCATTGGAGATTAGAATTCTTCTTTCTTCTTTATTGTGTGGTTAATGCCTAACTTGGTGTCAGTTTTAATGCCGCCCATGGGCCTCTCACTTGGCTTCACATAGCGTCGAGAAATCACGGAGATAAAAAAACAGCTGTTTCCTACAAAAGGGCAATACCAACACGGTCAAAATACATGGAGTAGCTGTTTTTTTTTTTTAAATTACCGATGAATAATTTCTATGTGGGGAACTTAGAATGATGTACTCGTACTGAACACGTGGTAACCGCTTGTGTGTCGATGGTTCCACCCTGCATCAAACGCTTCAAAAGCGATTGTGACTTGTCTCGGGTCTAAGGACGTCCAATTTGTTTTTTTTTTATTTTCCAATACGTTCTTAATGATTCCTTTAATCTTTCAAATTTTAATTAACAGTACTATGAGTATAAGAATGGTATATGACCAGACCATACCATGACGTAGGACTAAGCAAGCCAGTCATGCAACAAGATTACACAGTACTCAAGACTCCCAGCCTTCAAAGACACGCCACCAGTCAAACGAACACACACATTCTAACTCACAGCAGCACAGACAGTTAACGGTGGTTAACGGTGACCTAATCATTGTTTACACCATCCTTGAATTGAACATTTATCTCGCACTATTGCGTTCTGTTGTTATTTTTGTACGGTTTAACGTACGATGGATGCTATTGGGGTCATCGTTTTCCTTTTTCAAGTATAATAATAATTGTACAGTGTTTTAGAAATTAATTAATAGAATGAATGAAAATAAAGACATAACCATTGTGAATATGGACTCACTGAAAGCCGCAGATGATAATTCTGTTGGACAGGCCTTCTTCGAAGAACCATACTGTATTATTACTAAAGGTATACCTGAGTCACATCGTTGAAATCCCACGAGAATCAGAACCTAGTTTATGCGCAACTGAACAATTTACATACGTGCAATACTTCGTAACAAGACGAAAAGAAAATTTGCATCCGTCCAACCAACCTCGTCGTTAGCTGTCCGGTTTGCGACGCAATACAATATGATTACAATAAGGAAACTATGTTGGTATAACTGGATATATATAGGTACTTTTTCCTTACACCTCATTAATTTAATGTGAGCTATAATAACAAAATTATGTAGGTATTCTATTTTAGCCGACATGTACCTATTCCTGGTAGAACGGGTACCCATCTGTGACAATGACGACTTGCTAGTGATCCGAGCATCGAGCTAATTTCAGTCATAGTGACTGCATTCGATGACTTTCTAGCGTGATTGAGATTTTTTTTTTCAACAAAAGTTACATGAGTGAAGGTAATAAATAAATCTTCTGTACCAGACTGCAGGACAGTTTGTCAGCAGTGTTCTCGTGGATAGAGCTACATGATTACAAAGGTAAGGGAACACATAGTTTTAATATTATAGGGGGTGGCTGGTTCTGCTAACGCAGACGTACGCACCACACCACGCCTAGCTGCACACATACGAGAGCGTTGGTACGCTGCTCTATACCTACACATTGTGCCATGTTTAAATTCGTTATAATAGGACTAAAGAGGCGAGTCTATTGATCAACACGGTGCAACCCCTAACTAAGAAATTCTAAGAATAAGCAATCGTACTCGCGAAGTCGCGACCACAAGATCAACGAAGCTGACTGGCCTTGTGACCATAATAAATCCATAAGAATAAAGTCTCCATCCGGCTTTATGTAATTATACAGAGCTGATTGAATTACGGTGTTTATAAAAGTTTGAACACCGTCGACACGGCCGGTCTGCGATTTATTTATTTCCTTGTATCGTTTTCATATCACTGAGAGTCGAGACGGTCACATAGATCTTCTTATTGTTAACTTAATTGACTAGCGTCTCGCCCCTGCTTCGCACGGTTATTACATCAAGATATTTTATTAGGTGCAAGTTTAATATTATCTAGTAAACCTTCCGGAATAACTTTTCTAAGAAATGGAAAAACCCTGCGTGGAAACCGCACCTAAATCCGTAGCGTAGTTTAGAAGAAAAAGGCGATCACGATGGCGACGTCGAAAGCGACTGTATTGAATCAAAATAAAATAACACATATTGTTGAACATAAGCCCTGGCAAAAAAAAACAGAACTCATACGAAGATAAAAACATATAGGTATGTAAAAAAGCAAAGAAGTTCACAATAAAGGACAAAAACAAACTGGAAAATTGTTAACACAGGATACGTAACAATGAACAGAAAAAACGGAAAGACCAATCCGAATACGAGGTACAAAACGATCAATACAAAATAACAGAGTCTACAACAGGCCCCAACAAGGCACCTGAGGAAATCCCTTCGCCTATAGACACATAATACTGAGCCAACGGTATGGTTGAATGGGGCCCATTCAATTACATAGGCATTCCTATTCCTTTGATCACGTAGGATATAGCGCCCCCTTTTGACACATCATATACTGACAATAAACGGAATATATACAGTTGTGGAGGTTTTGATCGACTTTCTTATGAATGTGGAGAAGCTTTATTTAAAAATTAGTTCGACGTGTTGATTTAGGTGCTAATTATAATTGAGCTTGAAATCCTTAATAACAAACTATAATTTTTGGAGATTTCCAAATTTTTATCGCCAGTGTCGAATTCGGATGTTGTGCTTGTAAGGCAAAATATGAACGACAAATTTAACGGCTAAACAAAAACGATTAATCCGGAAGGTCTAACATGACAAAACAGGAATTAATTACCCCTGACACCAATAACAATGCACGAAATGCCAGAAAAAAGATCCAGGTAAAAAACCCAAGTAATACAATCAAAATCTGCAAGAACCACTGTTGCTCCTTCCTGCCCCAAACACTACAACAGATTTGCATCTGCCCATTCAACTTCCAATAACAATATTCATATTCTTTCGGTGTAAAAGCAGCGGAGTGAGCTAGAATGCGGTGCGTGAGAACATTCGATCCCATCCTCGTATCACATCGTTCCGGTTTCATTCCCGGCAAATATAGATGTTCCGTCCTTAAGATTAGACTGCATATTTAATTACGACATTATCGTTCGCGCGGTCATTGCCTGACGTGGAGCAAAAACTCGTTCCACTGTATGGGGAGTGACAAGTTTCTTGCAAGCGTCCGGTTGTAAGCAAATAAGATTAGATACGCATTTGAATATTGTGTTACGTTGGTAGTTTCTGATGGTGGGATTGTTATTCATTTACTAATCAATGTAATTGTAATAGAAAGCTTACATGAAGAAAATGCAAATTTAATTATATACGAAGCCTTGAAAAAGTTGTCGAAAATGTTGCTATTACAAAATTTAATTGACTTTCAAAGGTAGAGTACCAAGCCGTACCAATTTCAATCCAAGTCGAAGTAAATAAACAGTTATTACTCGTACTATTTAACTCTAACAATAAACCTCAATCTAATCAATTAGTTGGTTGCAAGGAGATCGTATCGAAAGCGAAGACGCAGTCTGTCAATTAAATAACAGCGGAAACACTGTGGAGTACAAACATAACAATAAATGAATCATTTCCCCTGACTTTCGAGAAACAAGTAAAATCGTGAGAGATGTTGAACAATAAGCATTCGACGCCGCTCATATTACGTCTCATAAGAGCGTCGCGGTTGCAATTATAACAGACATGAATACGCTTCTTGCCAACATATGTTAAATAGAACGAGACAGTATCTCTTCTACTTTTTATTTGCTTACACGTTTCTTACAAACCGAATCAGACCATAATCGTTGAGGAATTTATAAAACTTGATAAAATATGTTCAGTAATAAATGTATTAACAGTAGTGGCATATACACATAAAGATAACTTTCTATTGTCGAAACAAATACAAGATTAGAAAAAAAAACGCTGTTAAGTATAAAAGTAAATGAAGATTAATTTCAATAAATCGACAATATCATAAAATCCACAAAGGAAGATAACATCAAAGAATGACTCAAATTAACAACAGTATTTCTCAGAACACTACAGACGACTGACAAGCAACACATACCTGCACATGAACCTACAAGTTACATACAAACAGAAATCACTGAACCTAAAATATGTAGCAGTATTACTTGTGAAATCACTTTAATGATTCTCAGAATCGTGACATAGACGCAACGCAAATATTTCCCTCGACATCTTGTTAGAGACTTAAAAGCGTAAGAAAGCCAGTCTACCGGCAAATAAAAACGATGTTACGCGCCCTACATGACCCTAATGGACTCCCTTTGTACCAAGAATGTTCCTACACACAAGGCCAGGCCCTATTTCATTATTAAATATTACACCAGAAAATTGCCTTCTAATAGGAAATAGTTATCATAATGCGCTAGTTTTATGTCAGCAATAACATGTGTAAACATATTCAGTGGACCAACGAGTACAACTTTATAGCTGGCAGATCTTGAGAGAAATACATACAAGGATGTACGTTCATTCCATCTGTTAAACGATTTCCCGTTTAATCAAAATGTAAAAAGGAAGAACGTGGAAAAGATGACAGGGATTACTGAGGAGGAGGAAATGTAATTGGCACTTCAGTTAAAAGACCAAAACAATTTAGGCCCAATTTGTTTAAAAGCAACAAAAACGTTTGCTCTTGTGCAAATTAAAGCTCGACATCTCGTAGGCTTTTTCCATATTACGGATTTAATTTGTCTGACTAACAAACTGGTAATCGCCGAAATTAAATTTGAAGTTGACGTCATTGTGCAGGAACAGGGCCGAGGGGACAAAATCGAATTATTTGAACGAAGAAACCGGAATGGGGTCATTGGTTGGCTAATGCTTGGACCGCCAATAAAAGTAAGGAATATTATTAACGCCAGTAAAGTGTGTCCACAATAAACTGAAGAATTTACATTGAAATTAGTCATAAATAAGGATAACAGCTTAACGGAAGACTAAGATAAACATAGTTCAAAACTAAACAAAACGATGGTCGAGATATTAATGAACCGTCGTTGAAAAACGATTAATGTTTTGTTTCGGAAATGTCTCATGGATCGGCAACGCGGAACAAGCCGGCTAGTCTTACAGTATTGTAATACAATCTTTCACATAACAAAGGCCAACATTGTGGTGACAATAGAGCTATCAAGTATCCCAGTATGTTGTGTAACGTGGATACAGGGCTAGTTCAGAGTCGCAGACAATGGGTTGTTTCGGACACAAGCTTTCTAGAAAGGATGTTTGATATTACAAACGATCGACCTTTATGGGTGTTGAACACCTCAAGTCATTTCAATGTTATAGACAACTACGAATCAAATTTTATTACACTCTCAGTCACTTTAGAAATGTAAGCAGCAAAGCTTCTTAAGTCTTAATCCATTAATCATGAACATGATTTCATGAAAGTAAAAATCAACCGACAAGTACTAAAGGCGCCAGATCACAAAAACAAACATCTTAAAACCGAACATGTGCAAAAATTAACAAAACAAAAACATAAGACACTCGAATTCAGCGGTCAATTTCACCGAAGCATCGAAACTGTTCATACTGAAGCGGAATAACCAATTAAGCAGACCGACGCGGGCGCAGAGCGGTCCAAAAATTACCTACCGTTACCATTACTGTTACAGAATCTTGTTTGCAAGCAAAACGCGACTCGCATTTTGAAAACCAGTGTAATAAAATGAATACCTACTCAATCATAATGACTTTTTAAACTTAAAATTCGGACAGTTCATTAGAATGTCTCTACATGGCTCACCGCTAAATGTCCCGCTAATATTTATAACTCAAGCACAAACATATCATCAAAGCTGGCAAAACAGGCTGTCTGGAGGCTAGACTTAACGACCTTGTCAGCCTAACCTCACCTCAGCCTACGCATTATCGCTCCTCAGTAAATAGTAATAAGGACCACAATTTCTCAAGTGATAGTCTGAAAGATTGCAAAATAATGCCTGTATTGTATTCAGGTATCGGAGGTGAGGACTATTATTTATCATTTGAATAATTGGCAAGCTATTATAGTCTTTGTTGCAAAGTACTTAAGATGATCGACGATGGGAAATAAAATATGAGCAGTCTGAAGATATGATACTAAATGTTGCAACAATAATTGGAGATATGATTTAGTTGGGTACTTTATAATCGTGGACAGGAACTTGCGTGGAGCTGTTTGCGATTAGTCAGTACAATGTATAAGCCTAGCTTCCTCGAATATACGAGTACATATAGTCATTGTTTGTTAATCATTAACATCTTCCGAATTAGTCAACTCGTGACGAATTCAAAGAAGGTAAGTAATAGACATCTATGAAGCTTTTATGCATAAAACTCCAACTGTGATCATCGAGGAATAAGAATTCCCTTAAACATGAAAATACCCTACAATCCTGGTCCAATATTGAAAATAATAATAATGGTGGTAGACCGCAAATTCTGATACAGGAAAAGCCATGTATAAGCACAATTCCAGAAATAACAGAAACGACAAGTAGTTTATAGACTGAATATTTTATTCGGTTAACCGTTAAAACTGTTTCCAACAAAGTGAGAGCAAGTGAAGAATTTTTAAATTCAAACGGATCTAATTTTACGACAGACATTTACAAATTATAATCCTCAATCTTCCAAGAAAGCCTAAGACAAAACTAAAATAGACTCCTTACACTGTAAGTGCAAAGGTTAACAACGGTAGTCGGCGTATAAAATTGACCGGACCGACGAAATATGTGTGAAAAGTATTCACAAAAACGTTCGTTAATCGATTAACGGTTAGGAGGTATAATAAACCGCACATTAGTGTTAACAATTTGACCTAGCATAGCACGGAGTTTCGAAAGAATAAGAGGTTAGCTAATACTCGTTTGGTAACCACTGACTTTCGGTCTACCGTACAAACTGGATTCGTACGGCACTCCTTTACAAATTAATGTGAAGTAGACGTTCCGAAAACAAATCGTCCATAGCTATATATATAGGTAAGCATAACGAATTCAGTAAGTAATAAAGATCCTTTTATTGCGGTTACAATTTGATTGCCTCTTCATATTTGTTGAGAGAACAATCAGAAACAAGACAGCAGAACTATTATAAGTAAAGTTACTCTCAGTAACATCTTGACTTAAGTTTGCAATAAAGGCTCGAGCATCCGTGGTTTTGTTGCGAAAGTTCGGTGTTACAAGGACTCATATAATATAAGTAAGATATTTGTATTATAGTAATTACTATTTGGTACAACCAAAGAGTACTCTCGGACCCAGTAGTGGGGGAAGTCGGGCTGTGGATGATGATGAATGACTAGCTGAAGTTAGTAAACTAATTTATCAGTATTAGTAATTCTCTATATCCGTTGTGTGCGCCTGGTTAGACACACTTGGTTTTCTTTCTCAGATAAGCGAACAAATTCACCATTATTGTACAGTTTGTCACTTGTATAATGAGTAATGCAGATAAGACGTTCCATTTAGTAACATTAGCATGCTTTTATTATGTATCAGTAGTTTGTAGGAAGAAATAGATTTCACTTAATCCAGCCAACAGACATCCAAATACAGACTGATGCACCGAAGAGCCTAGCTGAACGTAATAAAGAAGATCCTATTTTCGATACAGTCTTTGACCATCTTCAATAGCACTAGCAAGCGTCTAGAAGTGTATTATTTGAGCTGTAAATAACAATAGTTTGGCAAGAATAACATATACAATAACCCAAATGATGTCGCTACCACTGATGTAACAGACACTTTTGGTATTTTTGCAAAAGATTATTGTGATAGTACAAAAAGTAACGCAATGGTTAATGCCAAAACTTGCACGAACAACTTGTAATACAAGAAAAAAACTACATGCATGAGACACTCGTAGATTGTGAAAAAAATTAAGATAGAAATATCTCCCAATTGTCATCATCATTAAGACTTTTAACGCTTTTTGGAACCCTGTAGATATCTGACGCTAACATCATCAAAAGAGATCTACTACTTGGAGCTGAAATCCTGAAGATACTATGCTATACTATACTATACTTCCTATTTGAGTATTTAAAAGTCATCAACTTCGCCGGGAACTCATTTTCCTATTCAAATACTACTAAAAATAATTTAAGCGGAGTATCAGTTAGCACTAAAGATAGTGGAATAACGTCCTTAAGTGCGGAAAGCCATCTGATATGATTGCTGAAGTTAAGAACTCGTGAAGAAACCAAACTTTTTGTTTGCGAACCACGATTGAGTTTTGAAATCCAGGAAAGCCATATTTTCTCCACGAAATTGTGTTATTAGTTTGTGTCTATTTTGAGCTTGTTTTGAATAATTAAAAGCAAAATAGGATCCACCAATTGAAAGTCATTAGGTCAATGTTGAGATCAAGAAAATAAACAATGTCCGATCGAGGAAAATGTGGGATTTAAATTCAGAAATACGTTCGATGTTTTTTTTTTTCATCCTGAAGTCCGGAAAATTAAAGAGGAGATCTCAGGGGAAAAGACAAAAGCGGACTAAAGAGAATGCCTTGCCTGAGGGTGAAAAAGAGGATTCATAATTGACGCTCAATTTAAAAAGTCATCAACTCTGGTAGCACCCATTTGTCCTAAAGGATCAGACTATTGACTTCAACATAAACCTTCATTAATTTTTAATGTCTCTTCGTCTAATATAAAAACACGATTTGTGAATATTATAAGTATCGTGTGCAAATATGCAAAAACCTTTCATTAATGGACTCGAGGACCATGCCGTACTTGACATTTTTTTAAGGGCCATTGCTTTGGTAGCTGAAGGGCGAAGAAATTTTCAAACTGGACCGCCCACGTAAGTACTTGATCTAAATACTTTAGTAGGAAGCGAATGAGGTAGTAACATTAAATCAAATGGATCTGCTGTATCATGTATCGATTACCAATAAGCCTGCCAAGAAGTTGGTAATAATTTTTCCAAAGATTAATTTGTTAGTATTTATTTTTACGCCTTAGTTCCTACCATTACTTTTACTTACGATTAATGTTTTTCTTGCTTGGCAAATCCTTGGTCCAAATATAAATTACCAAATACTTCGGAAGTTCACATGGCGACGTTATAATGTCTAAACAAAGTTGGTCGATCGCGACAGGTCATAGATGACTATTAGACTATTACCTGCAAGGAGTCAGTCTTACATTTAACAGTGGAACTTTCCTGAGTATAACCAACATTAAATACCCCGGAACATTTACAATTTGCATGCAGATATAAGCACCGTCAATATAGTACAATATCGTGCACAGTGAGTTCGTTATTAATCATTCATTACGAAATATTCCATACGCGAGCATGTGACAATGAATTTATTATGTTCCGAAACAGACAGACGGACACAAGAATTTTATTTATATGAAGAGCCGGCGCACCGTTCCCTCGTGGATTTGTTGTCTTTTCAAATTTGAATTATTGTTTGTTTGTTAGTCTGAAGCTGAAGTTTAATGTTTTTAAGCATTGTAAATTTAATGCTTGAAACTTAAGACCTAGGCATAAATCGTAAGGATTTATAAGCATCGTCAGGAAATCTTCTTTTTCACGAGTCTATGGTAATTTTTAGAAGAGTAAGGCCACGTATTTGGCCTCGTAAATATGTAGTAAGATCAGTGTTCCTCAAAAATGGACATCTATGGACACTTGGAAGACTCCCGATGTCACGGATGTCACGTTATAGCTGTACTTAGTGTTAAAAATAGAACTCCCCTATTGATTTTCATAAGACCATTAAACGGTATTGGGCGACCGTGACCCGCAATCATTATTGGGTCATGAAACAATCTACTAAGCTGCCACACGTTTTATTTTTGTGTTGCCAGGTTGCCTTACAAGATATTTATTTTGAGCTATGAAGCTTACTACCGTAGTAGATGCAGGATTTGAACGCTGCAGAAGAGAAAAGTGGAAACCCTAGAACTCTAATAAAGGGTTTGGAGCTTTGGACAGAACGACTAAAATTTAAACTCTGAAATGACTTTAGAGTCGGATTCGATGTCTACGAACAATCGATCATTATACAACCTCCATATTTAACCCTAGTATTAATGGCCTAGACGACAGATGGACGAGATCTTAGTTATTTAATTAAGTATACCAACCTGGCATGGTTCGGATTATATCTGGGCACAATAGAGATTCTTGACTTTCAGTTGGATCGAAAAGATAGTTCCAATTTCGAAATTGTACGGATTCTTGTCTAGCTGCAGGACGGGCTGGTTGTAAAGGCTAGAAATATTTTTAATGACTAGAGGAACATCAAAATAACTAAACTTATACTGTCACTTACGGGATATCTTTCGTGATTGTTCATATTTTTCATATTTTGACAGTATAAGTTTAGTTTTAAACCGTGAAAGCTTAAAACAGTGTATAAAAATAACTACCCTCTCTAGTTGGTTCCTACATGGAGTTATTTTGTCTTTAATGACCGTATACGGAGAATAATGCGTTTAGTTAAAAGGGTACTAGCAGTAACAGTTAAAGTGAAATGACAACTTGCGAGTCGGCTCTCGTTTACTACAATGACATTCGCGAGAAATTGGGTAAGTAGATTCTGTTCTCTACAACTTAATGAACTTTAACTAGATGATACTTAAAGAGAAAATTTTGAATCAAAAGAATAACTTGTTTTAACTCAAGAGTATGATGAAAAACTACATTACGTTATTTAAATGGTGGACATAATTGATGTCCAACCAGTGCCGAAAACAACGTAGTGGGTATGTATGTAGTAACACGCCCTAAAATACCTTCCATTAAAATGTAAGGTATTTGAACATGTTGACATGTATTCAAATTAAAATCTTTTCTATTTCAATTAAGAGTATAACAAGAATCTTAAACATACTCTTGAAATTTAAAAAATGCAATGACTTTTGCCTTATCAGTGTTGTCATTAAATAAACTCATTTACACAAGTATTTTAAAGGTAAGCAGAATCCAGATCGAATTCTAAACAATCCACAGTTTACCGAACAAGGTTCGCGAGACAGCCATATTCCAATTAAAATTCATACCCGCTTAGTCATGGTACTGTCGCAGTGCCAAGAGAAAAAAAAAAACAAACCTGGCCGTATACAAAGTAGAAAGAACGTTTCACCTTTGTACTTTTTGCGAGCATTGAATTTTTAAAAGAAAACAGTTTCTTAGTTTGAATTTGAAAGAAGAATGGCGGGGTCGCACACCGGCGACCGTTACAACGATGGGAAGGACAGCTGTGATCGCACCTGCTACGCAACAGCTGAGCAAGGAACCGACCCATTATTTAGTTCCGATAAGGATTCTTGTAGACGAAGGGGAACTTTAAACGAAGAAACATTTTTGCTGACGTTTTAAGTTCGACGTCAATATGATACTTTACTTTCAACCAAGGACAAGGAGCCTAATAATTCCATGCTTTCAACTTTTTCCTCTGTAATTAACAAACTTGTCGAGGATCTTTTAAAATTGTGGACACAACAAACATGAGACAATTTATCTGTTAACGCAATGAAAAGGGATTGAAATTACTAGAATAAAGTCATTCAGAGCCTTTTATGCCTAAATAATCATGATAAAACCCACCGTTAAGGAATGCAGGTCGGTCATACGTGGCGATATTCCGATGTGCGAATACTGGACAAAAGCTTGTGACCTTCGGGCTCCACTCCACATTCCACACGTGGAATTCAGAGTAATCCTTGGTCGAGCACTTTGGTAAATTGCGGTCAAGCCGCTGAACTGCGATATTCATTCAGCGTAATTTCTCGTTTTCGTAGTGAGACGGGAAAATAAAAAAAAACTAAGTTTTGAAAAAAAAAACGTCTATGAAAGCTAATGGCTAAATGAAGTACAACAAATATTAAGGAATATTTCAACATGCTCAATCTTTAGCAGGGAAAGACTATGCGCTTATTATAACATAAATATGCACCGCATCAGAATCAGTCCTCGCATGGTTGAGTTTTGTTGGTATTACCACACCCAATTACACCTTGTTGTCCTAATTAATTTTAATGGACGTATATCACAATGGGTCCGCGGTAATGAAGGTAACATGTAACAAAATATTGTTTATACCATTTAGGTAGAAAAATGAGTGTGATATTGAAATCTCTCTCCGTAACTTTTAAAGTCAAAAGATGTAAGCGTAAAAAAATACAGTACGCATAAGCATCTTTATCTTAATCGATTTAACACAAGAAACTCTTCAAATCCTAATAATTTCAACCAAAGAACTTCTAATTCGTGTCTTTAGAATCAAAGCAGGTTTGCAAATACTCGACGAAACCATAACATTTCCATTTGGGTTACTTTGGAAATTAATGTATCTTATAGACTCAATTTTTTGAAGTTTTAAGAGATACTAATTTTATAGATACTATTTTATTTTTTTATTTATATTCACATCATGATAAGTAAATAACTTATTAAACTACCAACCACCCAAAACCGTAGTAATGCTTTGACTGGGGGGTCGGTGAGTCTATAGACTCATTCTTAAATCTTCCTACAGTTTTTAGTGAGACGTCCATGGGACCTTTTTATTTTTTGACTTTGAGGATAAGGCTATTTAACTTTTTTAATTCTTGAAATGTAGAGCACGTTTTTGTTTTTAATGGATATAATGGCCCATTTCCAAAGCACATAAATTGTTTTTTTTATTATAATTTCCTTCTGTTCTAAGAAACCACAAATGTATGCAATCCCTGCGGAATCGGTTTTATGAGTTTCAGTGTTAAAAATAGCTTTATTAAATATTATGGCGGTCACGATTTTTCCTCAACGGCTTCAACAAAATTGGCAATTTAATTTTGAGTTTGTTACCATCAATAGCTCCTATGGAAAAGCCATTTCAAAGTTGATGTCTGCATACGTTATTATTTGTAGAAAGTATGTAAACAGTAAAATCTTTTTTTTTTCATCTCAGCATCGGCAAACATCTCGAATTTCTAGACGTTCTAGATTTTTGCAACAAAATTGAACGATGTTATTACTTTATTAGGTCTCGGCATGAATCTTGTAACATAAGGATCGCCTATAAATCCGGTATGTTACGCAATAGACTGGATTTATTCCATAAAGTTCCTCACGTAAATGTCTTTAATTATTTTGCAGGATAATTAAGTTCTCCATTAGGTTTAAGTATCGTAATTATTAGGCGGCGCTTCTTGATCGATGTCGGGAATTCCTGCTTTGAACCGCAGGTCCTATCTGAGTCAGATTTTATGGCAACTCGATTATTCCATTGAAAACATTTCCGCTTGATGTCTTGGCAACTTTGTAACACTGTAGGTATAGAAGAAGAACATCAAGCGTTATCAAGTAATATTTTTCCGGTTGGTAGTACTTACCAACTGCTATGAAAACATGCAAAAATGTAAAATCTGGAGTAAAAGGAAGGAAACATACCACCCGACACAACGCAGTTTCTAACCACGATAGGGGAAAATGCGTCACATCATGGCTATAGCTGTAGGTATTCATATGAATAACACATTGTCAACAGTATCAACAAAGGGGTGTGGTTTGAAACGAAGAACGGAGTATTAACCTGGCATATTTATTGAACACGCAGTAAACATGAAACGGTGTAAAATATACTTTTACACGTTCCTTGTTGTTCGGGTCGTAAAGACCTGGCCGATGTCAAGGCCGTGTCCTTCATGGAGCTCCTGTGTGTCATGAAGACTCAATCGATCCACAGTTTGCCTTCAAAACACTCCAAATTGTATGTAGACAACACAGAGCAGCTCGTGACAGTTTGATAGCAAAATTACATGAAATCTACGCTGGACTATTTCGCGGAAACGAATTGTCCGTATTAAGCACCGCAGTATTTACTTTGATTGCAAAAATCAAATGCAATCTTTATTGAAAAGTTTTTTAGCTACCGAAAATTAATTTTTGACAAACCATGAAAATGCCAAAGCCATCGAACTCAACCTGAAAGACCCTGTAGGTAAACGAGATAACCCTTTGCTTTGACTTCGAAAACAATCCAATAGATTTTCTTCGAATTCGGATCTGCAAAGTTGTTTTAAGAACCCAATTTTGTTTGTTAGACAAATTACAACATCATAACATCGTGTGTGTGTGTCGTGGAACTAATAGAGTATAGATCAATGATAGGAACTAATAGGAAGTCGCAAAGCTTTAGACATCGAGAGCATGTTTCTGATTGGGATCAAACGTGATTGGTGCCGAGTAAAACGCTCTTCCGGGCGAGTTGTTCGTGTACTTGTTGCAAACTGTTAACGATCTTGCTGTTTCTTATCTCAGCCTTAATTTAATGCTCTGATATGTAATCCATTTTCGGAACAACTATTGAATCTTGTGGAAATAAGACCATGGAGTTTTTTGTCTATTCATTTTCATAGAGGTTCAGGAAGTATGGACTTAATTGTTATCCAACTTTTTGACCATCTAACCGACGGATTTCTGGGAAATTCAAATGTCACCATCATTAAGATTATGATGATGACTCTGAGGATGATGGCTCTGATTCAAATGCAGGATTGACGCAGCACCTCTTCTTCTTCCTTAGGACTATATCAGCAGCTGTCAGTCATCATCATCGCTTCTAGCCTTGTTTAGTTTTTCTGTAAATACTCTAATGTGTCATAAAAATGCTCCCAAAAGGCAGTACTTTACAAAAATATAGTATTACTAAAGTATAATTAACAGCACGCTTCCAAATGCCCGCACGCGCCATTGAGGACTAACAGACACCGTTTCGGACAGGGCATGTGTTCGTTTATGAAGATAGTACGCAATTAACGTTAATTAGGGGTTCCGTCCGAGCGTTCACGATAAACCCGTGATCGTTACTTGTTTCTAAGAGATGCTGTTCTGAAGAACGATTCAAAGGAGATTGTTTATTGTTCGTTATGTTATTGGCATTGATTTGTTTGAGTGGTGATGATTTTTGCGACCATGGTTTTGTTTGTGCGTGCCGTTTTATAATTTCATGATAGCTAGACTGTTCTTAGGCCTGCTTGCACCACTAATCACCGAGCGCTTTTAACGCTAAATATTTAAAACATTATTCTGTCTTTTGTCAAACGAAAGACAGAAAAAGAACGATCTTTTAAATACATTTAGCGCCAAATGCATTTAGTCATTCTTAGTGCTAGTGGAGGTAGCATAAATCATATCACTCACTAAGGTTCATTTTTGGAGACTCAGCTGTTCCTAGACTGCTGGCTAAAAACACCTGGTTCGCTATAATTGTGGATTACGAGACTTCGCATAAAACCAGAAAAATATTAGGGTACAGAGCAAGGACCTTGTTGAGCGCTTTTACTAAGGACAACAAAACTTCACGTGAATGGCAATAACCTAAGAAGAGGTAACGAAAATGTTTACTCTTTTCTTATTGGATACTAGGCCACCATAAACAGCCAAGCTTAAGTAAGTAGGTATGTACCTAGTTTCCTGGCTCTTTCTATAATCTTCAGCTCGTTCGGACTTGTTTCTTGTCGTAAAAATGGTATGTTTGTCTTCATGAGATCACTTAGTTCTACCCAATAATCCATTGTTATTGTACGAAAAGAAGACGTTATGCCTATACCAATAAAATTGAATTTCAATTCTATAGTGTGAGTCATTGGACGTAATTCCCAACCTGAATGTACTTAGATGTAAGTACTTATTGGGTCAATCGTCGAGTACAATACGTTTATTTAAAATACGTACCAAGAAAGCAGTTTAGGTAAAAAACGTATTTGATGCGTTAATAAAATCGAAAGTAAAGAAATTGTTACTTTCCAAGTATGTTGCCGTTATTGTTTGTTTTAATTACCTTCATCAAAAGGAAGTTTTATTTTGCTGTATTTAGGTACTATACTATAAAATAGGAACTTTAATAATCAAGCTTGTTAAAATAAATAAATTATTAAATATTCTGTAATAATAATAAATAAAGGTGCATGTATTTATTCAATACAATTAACAACTACACCACTAGGTAACGGAAAAAGGAACAATATATTATACTGAAATAAATTGAGGAAACTACTGTTTTTATTAATAAAAAAAATCAAATACCCAATTACAAAATATTTGACGTGATTAAGCACGCGCTCTATCGTGCGGTGGATATCTAATGTTTTAATTAACATAATAATTGATACAATTACTACTTACAGCTGCTGGACACATGGCATTCGTTCAGCACACACTGGTAGATTATCCAGGATTCCAATTCAATCATTGTTGAAGCGGTCATTTTCGACACAAATTATTATTAGCACACAGTCAAGCCTTATTACGACAAATACCACTTCAATATATCACTGCATCTCTGTAAACGCTAAGAGCTAAATATTTTCAGTCAATGTTTTCAATTTTTAAATTGTAAATAACGCGCGCGGTCTACAAAGCAGAACGTTGTTTTGATAAGTATCGCCCACATAGGATCGCGAGCTGAATGATTTGATTGGACCTTCAAGCCATATCGGCCCGCCCGACAGGAACCCGGAAATTTAAATCGGTGTTGCCACTTTATTTGTTAGTCTTCCCAAAGCCACTGTCAAATGTCAAACTAACCAAAAAAACGTTTTATGTATGTACAAAATGTCAGTCTGGAAACGTCTAGTATCTTGGTTAAATAACGGTTACGGATTTTGTAAAACAATTATTCAACTGCTACTGCAAAATGTCTTAGTAACTTTCTTCTAAAAATTACTATCTAGTAAATTATTCTATACTTGTAGCTTCAACTCGTAGCCAAAAACATCTTTCTTTTGATGAAACTTTACACGTCACATTAAACAGTTGTCATTTAATATTAAAAATTCCTTGAATTTTATTTCTAGTACCCTTTATATACGGAGAAACCTTTAACCTGGCAACATTTTTTCCATAGACATTGTGCTGTGACATAGATGATACTAAAATCTGTTTAGACGACTAATCGATTTGAATTATGTGAAGTCCGATAAAACAATTGTAGTAACTCTTTACTTCGATTTTTTAACTCTTTACTTTACATGTCAATATTTTGCTATCTACATGAACAATAATAGTTAGTAGTTATAAATATTACGTACCATTCATGCTATATATTGTGATCCGCTAAAACTGCTGAATATGTGTACAATACTTTTTAAAAATCACCATTAAAAATCGATGTTAGCAATCGATAATTTAAAATCGAATGATTTATTATGTTGTGCCTAATCTGTCAACTGAGAACTGTCCTCAACACTAGCCAACCAGCTGTCAGTGCGGACAGTCTATTTTGTTTTTGGTTTTTACAAGTGCTGCGCGCAGTTAGAAAGTGGTGTTTATTTGTAAATATTGTAGAATTGTAAATATTCATAATTTTCAGTGTTTTATCATTGTATTTGTGATATTAATCGAAGTGAAAGTGTTTTATGGAAATACAGAACGTAATAAGGACTTTTTGCATTTTATAAGGTGAGTTATTTGTAAACGATGATCAAACACCTGTCGTACCGTACGTAATTATAATGCAAATGCAATTCATTGTTAAATATAGGGTCATTTTATTTTCGTAATAAGTTTAAATCTGTTGTTTTGTCTGGAACGTCGGCCAGTTGCGCTGTTTCGTGTAACCTTGAGCGAGCGGAGCGGAGTGTCATCGTCTAATTCGGCCTTATGCTTGTGCCCTACAAGTATATAAGCCAACGTAAATACTTCGGGTATGTACTTGTAGAGAAAACAAGCAATACACGCATCACGCACGTGTTGTAAAACGTTTTATACGTGGGTACCTGCATTTATTCTTTTGTTTGTTAATAGAATAAAAAGAGATGGTTAATAATAATTTTATTTAAAACTGGCTATTGCCCACAGCCTCGCTCATGTTATGGTCGATAACATGCTGATTTTTTCAATATTGCCTATGAAACTAAGCGATAATGTAGCTTCCTATTCACGAAATATTTTTCAGATCAGTAGTTTCGAAGATTACTTCCTACATCCAAACTTACATGCTTGAGTTTAAGTATGAAAGTTTATAATCCTAACTAATATTATAAATGCGAAAGTAATTTGTCCGAACATCTTGGAATTTTGCATAAACATTGTCAGGTGTACAGAAACGGACATAGGGTCTCTTTCATCCCAAAAAAAAAAGTATGTTTTTCGAGTAAAACGACAATAAAATTCTTATGATAATAAATGGGGCCATGTGTCTTTCGAATCATGATTGAACAAGCACAGTATAACCCAAATTGATTGTCAAATTCTAAATTAATGTGGGTGAAGCTGCGGGCAAAAGGTAGTATATTAATAAAATATAATTGAAAGAAAAGAGTCTGTACTACCTTTTAATTTTAGAACACATACCTATAATAAAAATTAAAAAAATAACTGTTACTTCTATTTGTGATTAAATTAGTAAATTGTACCCTAATCAAATAACAATCTATATATTCAATAGTGTACAAGAGATTATCCTCATTAGGCCACCAACAGACCAAATTGTTCACACCCCCATAAACAAGTAGACTTTTCTACCTTATTACATCTCTTTGGTACATTATCATTTATCAGTGTAGAACTAAGTAGGGTAGGTTGCATGATGATTTTCTAGGTTGATCTATGGCCTATAATTATTATTTTTACATCTGCGTTAAAGCCTGATGTTACAAAACCTGGTCATTATAGTTTGGTAACTATGTAGTTTTATAGACATCATTTACTAATATTGAGTAATGAATGTTAACACGGTTTCATAATATAATTAGTATGTCTTTCTTGTGTTCAACACAATACACTCATGCAGATCCCTTAGAAGATTATCTTAACAATTCTAGTTAAATTACTTGCACAACAATTTTAATTTTGTCTGGAAGCATCCATCACTAAAATCAAGTGTATCTAGTAATAAAACATGGTTGCATTTGCAACAGACTGAATATATTTTATTTAATGCAGATTGATACAACTTTAGATGGCCTGACATTTACTTTGATACTATAACCTAAAATAATATGGCGTGACGAGCTGGACTCTTATCATAGGGGTTGGGCCCAAATAGCCAAAGACTGAGATACATGGAAAGAGGGAAGGGAGGCCTTTGCCCTGCAGTGGGACACATCAGGCTCATAATAAAAAATAAGTATAAACTAACATCTAGTTTCTAGGCAGTTCGCAACTTCTCACTGGCCAGTAACATAATACATGATATTGATACTCTGTGTGTTTAATTCTGGAATTTATGTTTTGAACAGTGAACACCTCCTTTGTTATTTTTAGAACAATTGAAAGGAACTAGTTTTTACTTTTTCGAGACTAGAACCCAAAATAAATATTATGTATGTTTCTACAATTATGTTATTTAATGCTAATACTAGCAGATTTTTATTAGAAATGCACGTTTTATATTTTGTTATGTTGTTTGTTTCTGTTTGAAACTGGTTTTATTAGTGACCTTGTTATGTAATTATTGGAATACAAAAACAGTCATTTAATTTTTCAAGTTTAAGAACAGTTAGGTAATATTTTGGAATAACTTATCACTTATGCAGTAATGCAGACCTGCCATTAAGTATTTTATTCGGTGATGAATAAACAAAAACAAATAAATATTCCTACGTACAATATCTTACTAACAGGGAAATAGGGGAAAAACAGGGAATTGTTATGTTATTAAGATATTTTAGGTATTTAAAAAAAAAAACTTCTATTCTTCAGACTGCATCAAAAAAGCTGTTGTTTTGTCCACGCACAGCTGTAAAGATAAGGCTTCTAATCAGGCAATGGTACGATGCGTCATGTGTGGTTAACCCATCACTCACCTGATCTAGCAAATAAAGTAAAAAAGTAGTACACGAATATTAATACCGGGTACTGATAAGCTTGGTTAAATATTATATTATTAAAAAGATAAATATTAGGTATGTATCACTGTTTCGATAGTATTTATTAAGTAATATTAGATAAAAAAATGTACAAACACCTGTATTATTTGAGCACCTCTCTGCGAAATGGAGTGTTCTAGCAAATGTATGCAATATGTCATATGGCTCACTCTGTTAAAAGCTAAGGTTGAATAAATACTAAAGTTTTTGTACTACAGTAATAGAGGTACTTCATTAATTGTACTTGTCATCAGATAGTACAAGAAATCTTGAGTCAGTTTCAAAACATTAGTGAGGCCCAGGTACTCAAAACCATTTATAAGGTTGAGGGCAAACAAAAGGCAAACCAAAAGGTAAATATTTATTTGTGCATTAAATTAATGATAATTTTATTTTAAATTATTCGTTTTTTTTTAGCATCCATAAGATACCAAACAGCCGTAAATAAACAACAACCTTTATTCTTATCTAGTCTAAATAACATAAAACAAACAAAGAAACAACTGTGTCAAAAATAAGCAACAGTATTGTATCAGTTCTGTTTTTCATAATCTTCATTTTGTACTTTGTGTTGTTATTGAAATTCTGTGTGTACAATCTTTTATACGAATTGACGTCATTATCACCTTGTCATAAAAGTCTGAGTCTGTCAGAGCATATTTTTACAATCATTTATATTTGGACACTCCTTGTCATCAATTGTTTACTAATTTTTATTTTCTTGTTAATATTTAAATAAAGCTTTGGGATGTTGATATTCATAATTTTTTAAATTTTCTCAAGTTAATGGGTATATTTACATGGAACGACCAGTATTTTACATGGACTGCCTACTGACCTCCACAACCCAGTGAGTACTACTGAGTAATACGATACCCCTTGGCAAGACTGGCTATCAGACTGTCGCTAGGTAAAGTACCTATTAATGTTCTATGAACTGTCGGGACACTGATTTTGTACAGCATAATCAGCCTATATTGTTCCCACTGCTGAGACACAGGCCTCCTCTCTATGATAGGGAATGGGCTATAATCAACCACGCGGGCCCAGTACTCTTTGGTAGATGTCACATGTCTTCGAATTTTTGATACTAGGACATGCCTTCATCGTTTTTGAGATCAGTGAGGATTAAATAAATTACACAAAGTACTGCCTACATGGGTTCAAACCCACGACTTACTGCTCGTCAGTCGGGGCCGCCACCACCGGGCCACTGATTTTTGTACTACCAACTACTATTTAATCAACTACAATTTCTTCAAGTAGGCTTATAGTACACTTAACATTTCCCAGTCTTCGCTAGGAAGTCCATAACAAACACCCCACTCCAATCTGAAGCAGTTACCTGTAGAAAGGAAAATGGTACAATATTTTACACTGAAGATAACAAATGACGCTATACAATACCAACTAGCCCTTTTTAATCGTTTGATTAGATTATTTTATGTTTATTCTTATTTAATCATTATTATCTATCACGTTTTTCGTCACGAGTTAAGCTTCATAATGAGACATCAACATGAGGGTGTCAGTTTGAAGCATTAATTTTATTAGGAGGACGTAGATTTGAGAGACAGTTTTCCGACGATAATTTCTAATAACTCCTTTTGTTCACTGCCTTGTTGGTGTGTTGAGTGGTCGCACGCGTGACTGCTGAGTTTGATCCTGGGTTCGATGCCCAGGTCGGCAAAGTGTTATTGAGTTTTCGATCAGGAATTTCTTAATAGCAACCACGAAGTCTGGATTTGTACACGGTTGATGGCAATAGGCTCGCCCCCTATTAAATGGGACTTAAACATAACTGGCGAAATGTGGGTGTACTATTAGGGTGTTACCACACCAATCGATAGATCGTCAATCGATGCCATCGATCGTCGATCGATGGTAGAATAGATTAGTCGACCTCAGCCAAAGCTACCACACCAATCTATCGACGTAGACCGATGTCGATCGATCGATTAGTGTGGTAACACCCTTAGGTACACGTTTGCTTAACCCTTCGGTCATTAGGAGCGTGATGTTATGTTATGATTTCTAACAACGAATAAGTTAAGATTCGGTTTGGAAACCGATACGGGCAAATTGCGAAACGACTGCATACACCGGATACTAACAGATTCTGCAGTACATAACCTGTCACAGTCCGGTGTCGCATTCGCAATTTGTCCGTTCCCTTTTGACCGAACCTGTACATTCCTTGAATCGATCAATAAAGGCAGCCTATAAATCTATGTCTAGCAATACCTAGACCTGCAATACGTAAACTTAGAGCTCTCCCAAGTTGCGTCAAAACACCCGAGCCGGCCCGGCCTTGCATGAATGTTGACCTTAATACTGTCAAAGAGTAAAAATCCCTGAACGACATCTAGACCACGTTTTACAAATCCCTGGAACTCGACCGCTTGAGCTTCAAGATCTCTAGATTATGTGTGTCAAGGATAAAGATGTTAAGGTATATATAAACGGAACCCTTAGCATTAAAAACATAACTAAGATTTGAGAGATTTATAAATCGGAATCTATGATGCACCATTTTTTAGATCAGATAAGATCGCAAATAAAACAATGCTGATTGATATCTGGCTGGCTCATGTTTATATTCGCATCTCATAACCATTTAAAGAAGCTATCTCAAATCAACGCTTGTGATGTTAGTTATATCTACACCTTATGGATTAGATGCCGAATACCTAAACGAAATAAATAAAACATTAGGCTGGGATTTATCGTGTTAAAAATATTACTAGGAAGGATTCAACACGGAAATGATGGACGAGTAGGTACCCACGACGTACATAAGTTTGATCGAATAAGAACCCGTAATAAATAATGACGTGATGAGGGTTTAAAGTACCCCAAAACTAAACATATTAATCAAATTCTCTCTCGTATTTTGACGATTTTGAATGAAAATAACTCGAAGGTAACTTATTCCACGTTCGAACTGCCGCATACCAATACCTAATACAATACAACTTTCTCTCGTACAATGACATGTGTAGAAATACGATTCGGTTCGCAATAACCATCGCTCTTCACAAAAACTCGACGCGAAAGTTGTTCGGATTGCTTGATAACTCGTTGAGGCTTTAATATGGATTGATTTTATACACTTGTACTGGAGGTATTTGACGGCCAACCTGTACTGGTACATACATGGAATTAAAACCTTTCGCTCCTAAATCTTACTCGTCTTTGCTGTACATTTGGTGACTTGTCGTGCAAGGACGGTAATCTGGCAAATGGTCAACTCAGACCATCCGGAGAATGCTGTCTTGATCTAAGTAAAACATCTCACCAAAATATTTGTATCGGTGAATCGGCAAGTCAAATGTATAATGTACCATATAGAGCCTGCATTGAAAATTAAGCTAGATATCCCTTCTGAAGATCGGAGAGCTAATGCTCCATGGGCCAGAAAAGCTCTTTGGCCAATTTGTCACCACAGGCCACTTTAGTTAGGTAATTCTAGCCGCTAGCGTAGATTCAATGATTCGCTAGCCCTAGTTCCCAGTTAGCAGGATTCGAAACAAAATTTGACCGTGACAAGCCATGCATAATAAGGTCAAAGATTCCTACAGTGCGATCGACCAGAACCCAAGAACTGAGACTAGCGTGTGTATTGTATTGCTACTATCTGTACATAGAATGTTCTCGATTGCGTGATTTTTACCAATAAGCATAGGCCATTATTGAACTGTGAGAATGAAAACTGCGTGAGATTTTAATACAAAAACACGAGAAAGTGTTAACGCTGGTACCGATAACGAATTAAATAAAACACGAGTACGATCAGATGACACGATGACATCCAAATATCTGAAAGTCATGGTGGTTATTGACATAAAATTGGTGATGGAAGTTTGGCACAGCGCCAAAGTTTACAAGATACTTCCCGAAATGATACCGTCCAAAGTGAATAGCGTCTTCGAGTTTTCTCAAGCATCCTTTTTCGTTTCATAAGTTTTATCTATTGACTTTGTGGCTTTGTTCTTATTGAATGCTATAAAAAAGTAATTTCATTGACTTTTTAGAAGGCATTCACTTGTTCTTTGGTACGTTCACGGCAAATTCGACGACCCTCGAGCATTCATTAAGCAAGGTTGAATTGTTGTAAAGCAATTTGCTTACGCACGCTAAAAATCAATACTTACTGCTAAGTTAATTAAACATAGGTAACGTAAGGTAATTAGTCACCAGACTTAGGTTCTAAATGTCCTAACAGTTTCATAATGAGTTGAGCTGAAATAACGTTTTTGGGTAAACTATACAGTACGAATCTTAAAAATAACCAACAGTAAATTATTGGTGTTCCATACGACACTAGTGCCACTACCCACGCTCTCCCTACTGCCTACCTAAGGGCCAAAATTAATTTTATTCGGTAGGAAGCTGGAACAACGGAGCGGTCTAAAAATAAAACAAAACCAAACGCAGACAATAAAAACATCCTCGCTACTATAGACAGTAGACACGCAACGAGTCCAAAAGGATAAAAATATACTCCTACCTTCAACCAAACACGTGGTGTGTGATTCTGAAGAGAAAACTTTCCGTTCCCAGTTCCCACATTCCTGGATGGCGTCAATGCAGCTCATCGTCAATATCATCTGCACTGCATTAATATTCATACAACCACACCACCATATAAAGTAATATCCCGCTTGGTGTCTCGCATTGTGAATTCAATGTCATCCCCATTCATGGGTTGACCGCTTATTAATCTGGCCGTGACGTATCCGGCGCTGTACGTCATCCCGCTCAATATTTTATTGTACGGGATTACGGTTATCGAGTTCCGACTACGTCAGAATATCATACTATAATGGGAGACTCCGGGAGACAATGCCGTAAGAACTGAGATACATTCATAATCATAAGCAGTTTTAAAATAAGTTAAAAGCAAAACTAACCTTGCCTAGCTAGTAGCAAGGCCTGTTAGTTTAGACATACTAACAACAATTTTTGATATGCCATATTGTTAATTTTATTGTGAAATCACGCATGATTGCAATATTATATCTATCAAACACATTGAAAACTGAATAACAGTGAAGCGTTTTCTAGATGTCCTACATGTGAAGCCAGACTACTTACATAAGTGATGTAAAATGTGATAATACTCTAACAGCCACATTCTTAGCACTTAAGTGTTAATTAAGTAAACAATAGCGTAGTCAGGACCGCCAGATTGCTCAATTTGGGAAATATATCGCTTTCAGTTTGAGTAATTAGTAAAACTGACCTCCATATTTCCTCCTTTATTGCTTTGTTTTTGTTTTTTTTTCTTTAAGGAAGACATTGCCGGTTCATTTCCTCATGTTTTGATACGACGAAACGAATACAAATGTGAGTCATCGGCCTGAGATCTCAGTCGGCCTTGTTTCAATCGTTCTCTTATCTGCAGCGTGCTATGTGTCATTAGAATGCGAAGTTATCGTTCAACTGCGAATAAAAACCTCAAATATGTTAGCGGTGCATACAACGCAAGGACTTATTTCTGTTGAAACAGCTTTATCGTTTCAAAACATGCACGCATCATGTTTACATGTATATGTTTGCAACCGTTTTCAATGTCTCCTTATCAGGTATGAATAACCATTAGTGAAAGAAAAACAACGATAGACACGGAGACGTGATACCTACACGAATCTTAGCCAAGATCTACTTTTATGGTCAATCACAACTTCTAATGTATGTAGGTGTTAAGTGTAGGATGTTAAATTGCAAACATCAGAAACATGTCATTAATTTGGGTCTAATTCTGTGTCTGCTGACCTCTGAAAAGTTCAAAACAGTTGCTGTTTTTGTCGAAACATCTCTAAACAATGCAACGATGACGGGTGATGTTAAAGGTAGATACGAAAATTCTCGTAATTGAGTAATGGCACTTCCAACTATGTGTGATTTGCTACGGCGTAGATCGATCATAAAGGTATAAGATCACGGTACATAATTCGCCTACAAACAATCCATACGCTATATTAGGTTTGATCCTAGATGCGATAAGTAAACATTAGTGACCGTTTACCTGTTTGATTAGTTATTCTAATGAGATTTGTTGTTCGATATCGTCACCATAATCATCGTCAGATGTAAACACAAGAGACACCAGTTCACAAAGACCTTCGTCCTCGTCTTGTCGACTTCTAAACAAAGCTTCTTAAGCCATATCATGTGTTTGTCCAAGAACACAATTAAATTGACGATCAGATCTGGCTATTTAAAATCTGTGTGGGTGGTGGTACGTGTTATTATTGCTCATGATGATATTTCTGGACTTAATTCGTCATTTTACACACTGGCAAGTCTCGCTGTAAACACTGTTTTTTGTCCAATAAATAACGAAATATTATTTTACTCGTGTTTTTGTGTGCATGTGGTTGACGCAGTTGGCTTGTTGGCAAGCGAAGTTCTATCGATTCACATTCAAGCCCGAACGAGGACTATTTTGTGGCATTGTCGAAGCATTCCTTTTACAAAACAGTTCGGATTTGAAGAACTTCTTTTGTTACAGGGTAGGCAAGCCGGGATGGTGATGGAAGCCGACCCAATTGCTGGCAAACATACTGATGGTAAATATGAAAAAGATCCTTCTTCAATAATTTTGGCGCCGTGTCTATTTCGAAGTTTATTGAATTTCTGAAATACATAACAAACTGAGGTCTGTAATTGAATTATGTCGAGGTCTTTGACTGCCAGAGAGTAATTTATGGAGCACTTACTGCAATAACGCTAGAACTATTCAGAATTCGTAGCTTTATACTTCTAGTTGTAGGCGTGTTCATTTACATATTTTTACCACAAATATGTAAATGCTTGGTTTATTTCGTGATTTTCTTTTCGACGCTTTTGAATTTTACCAAATCCTACATGGAATCGGGTTGCTTTATCTATAGAAAATCTTGAAATATGCTGACTTGAGCTGTCGTTTTCATTCGTTAACCGTGTTGCGACAATATCATGTTGTGCTATGATTTATTGTGTAGTCTAGTGTTGCTATGTGTACAGCAGTGGCGAAGGTTCCATAAAACTCGATTCCTACCGGCTTCCCCTTGAAAAAGGGCACAGTCAGTATTCTATAGACAAATAATAAACTCACACTAAAGATTATGTAAGGGGTAAGCCGGAGGGCTTACCACTTACAAAAAATTACCCTTCGCTGCTGGTGTAAGTGATTAATATCCCCTCGTGTTAAATGTGTCATGTCCCGTTTGACGCCTATCGTCCTATTTCCCTGCCTCCCATTTTCTACTTTCGCTCACAAGTCGTTGGCCCAAATTTTGTTTGCTTGATGCCTCGCTATAAATACTGAGCAGTCTGGGCACGTCCCTGTTTTATCTCAATGTCTGGCTTAAGTTATAAACACGCATTTTTGACGCATTAAACGAATCATGTTTGTTTATGATCACAAAACTAGATTATCATTATCAATATCACTGGTATTGGCCGACGCGGCTGTTAGATCATTATCAATTCAATTACGACTGTCGTTGAATTTATTTCCTAGATTTATTATTAGTTTGAAATTCGATAAGCCTCTTTTTTCTCGCGTGTGGAACGTGTCGATAAAATCTATTTCTGATTTCTGTAAACCTGTAGCAATATTTTTTAACTGTCTCAGGTTGTCTTGGTTCGATAACCTATCCTAATATTCTTTTCATTCTACGAATACATGAACAAAAGTATCCAGGCTTTTGGAGGGAGTTTAGACTAAAGTATCTATAGTTTTATAGTAATTTCGGTGTCTTGGTTTTCGGTCACCAGGCCTTTGTACGTAACCTAGCCTTAGTTAATGTAAAACCCAATGTGCCAATTAGCTTGCCGGCTATTATCCCATAAAATCCTGTTGAAATCACCTAATTTGCGGGAACGGAAACTAAATTGCCGGGACACAAATCAGAGCCAGACATAACGCATCTTTGATCTTTCAGCGTGATTTGTAGCGAACGTAGCCATGGCTGGCTCCTTGAAAACTTCTGTCTAGTGTCTTGGTCTTCCTGTGGCCAGTTCACTGCATCATTATTTATAGCTTCGTAGATTAACAGTTTGTTGTTGTCTATATCCAGGAATGTTTAAGACTGCAAGTTAATTTCAATACAAGGCGAGAGCCACAGTCGCCACTCTATTCCTGGCTTTCAATGCTTATTCTTTTAAATAAACCCTTGATCATTGATCTCTCCTTATCATTCAGTCATCACAAATTTTAATGTGTACAATATTTATTTCTCTTATAAGATTTGCTATAGTTTTATCTTACTACAAGTCAAAAGTTGGGTGTCTGGCAAACTTATGCTATTCATCATTCCAACCTGATGGTTATAATCTACTTTCCTCCAGATTTAACAACTTCCAACCACAATATGCAGTAATAACGAGCAAATTTATAGTCAACACAGAAAAAATTAAATGTGCAAATTGCATTTTAAATTGAAACAAAGATTCAATGTAGCGTAACTTTATCCGATGGCTTTGAATGGCAGCCATTATTCAGATTGGCCGTTGATGTTGTCAATCGAATCGTACGGTCTTGCTCCGTCGCGTCTATTGTGTTTGAATTTTTATTTGAATATCGAAAACATCGCGGTACGGCGCCACTGATAAATCAATTTAGGTTTTATTAAATTCTTCCTTTTAGGGTGATTACCACGGGACTATGACATATAACCAGCGAGCAATAATCGTTCAGAGAATCGCAAATTTGGGACGATATAGGCGCGACTTTTCTCATCATCGTCTCTGTTCATCTAAAATGATTAGGTGCTCAGCTAATGAATCAAAACTTAATAAACCATACCGGTGCGCGGTGTGGACTTTTTCTTAAACGACTGAATCCGACATTCCTTTTAAGTTTTTAAATTATTCTAGTTTACTATCTGGATTATCATGTCTGCTATGATAATCATTTCGACAGGATGTAGCTTCAATCATCAAAAAGGCTTCGGATACAAAGTTTCCAAATACTGCAGTCCATAATGTCTCCAGTTGAAGGACTGTCCCCAATCAGGCGTATAAAGTCGTACCCAATCCATTGTTCGTGGCACACTTCCCTTCAGGAAATCGAAATAGTCGTCATTGCGATACATTTTACGTGACTTAACTGACGAACTCAACTTATAAATAATTGAAATAACCATAAAAGGCGATATCCCGGGTTTTTTTTTTTCATTTATGAATTCTATGTGGTATTTTCCGTTACAGTTTGACGAATATTTAGTATTCAATGCTAAGTTAGTGTTCAATCAGTCACGGCATTGTGCATTTGAGTGTCGACTCGTATTGTCAAACAAACTCCCTAATCGCCACCTAGTGTCACAATTGCTCAGTGTTAAATTCTATTAGGAGCTTAAGTAGTGACGACCGTCAGATGACTAACGAGACAAGTATGTATGTTTAAGTTAATTGCATAAGTTAAACGCAGTTTAGCCTCGATTTAGCTCATGTTTTCTATATCGAAACTCGGGCATTCTCAAAATAAACCCATGTATGTTAGACGCAGATGCTAAAATTCATAATATGAATCAGAGTGTCTGTTATAAATAGTCGTACGTAATACTGAATGTGTTATATTATCAAGGATTGTCTCTTTCAGAGAGAGTGCACGGCGCATCGTTGAAGGCGCGGGCAGGCGGTGACGTCATATCTCCGGAGCGCTCCGTCGGCACCCTCGACCTCAACATGTCGTTCACAGCTCCTTCGAACCTGGTACTCACACCTGCACCTGAATGTAAGTTCATCTGAATTATTAATTGAAGTCAATTAGCTTCTTAGGCCCGGTTGCCGCCAAAGCGAAGACGAGCCGGTCGGAGAGAAGACGTACGGGAATTATCCAGTCAAATTGAAATCCAGATCGCGACCCTCCTGATTGGTCGAATCTCGTACCACTCCGCACCGCTCTGTTGGTGTCCGCTTTGTTTAGATACCGCTTGATCCTTGTGGAATGTATCTGATTACTGACATATATTAAAATCCAAACTGTTAAATTTACATTTACATTTACATTTTACATTTCCAAACTGTTAATTTTTTTTATTTGTGTTTATTTACATCAACACAAAGCAATAAACTTTGTTCTTCTACCAGGTCGGAAACTATCCCGAGGCATCTCCCGTGCGACAGACAATGAGGGTCTCGTGTGGGCTTTACGCAACAATACAGAACCAGAGCCAAACACAATCAACTCCGATCACATACTACTGCTTCCAGACATTTCAGTCTACCCACCTGATTTTAGGTAAGCATTTAATCTTGGTAATTTAATATTATGCGAACAGACTAAGGTCGGACTACTTAATCTGGTACTAAAAGTGGATTGCCTTTTAGCTATTTTCGACGCAAGGCCAAAGTGGTATGTTCAAGAAAAACATGTCATGACAGGTCATCACTGACAGCCTAAAATTAGGAGCACTCTGCATGCCTTTGTTTTGATTACCAAATGGATTTCCGCAAACCGATGTTCGATTTGATTTATCGTTCGGTTATTTACAAATCCGAACTCATCAGGGGAGCATTTGGCGATTGTTAGTATAAAAATATGGAAATGACTTGCTAGACAGAAAAATGAAATGATGACAAACGTGTGCCGCGTTCGTTACTCTTACCATTTTGCATTTTTTTTTGGATTGATGCCCTTTAAATTAGTCACGAATGACAAATATAGTGGACCGTGTACGTGTATATGACCAAGTTGGTGCGTACGTACGGTCGGCAGCTAGCCAATATTCATTATCGTTGCACACGCAATCAGACCGTTTGTTGCCGTTGAACTTTCTGTTATTGTTTACCGTTCTTTAACCTTTTGGTGTTTCGGACACATGAATTCGACATTACCCACATTGATTTTGGCGTAGGTGGAACTCTGGCAATGTATGAAAGGAAATACCAGGTTTATCATGGTTATCGTCAAGGAAAAGCCAACATCCGATTACAATCAGTAAAAAATAATGAGTTGAAATTCCGTATTAAATTAGGAATGGGCTATAATCCTAATTAAATCATTTCGGTAGCAAAAATACTTTTTGTAGTAAATAACTAAGTTCTAGACCGAAGCAAAGCATAAGACTTTCCCATCGATTACCATACAGAAAATTAAAGACAAAATCCACTCACCTTTTCCAGGACATTCTTAGAAAAGGACCTTCTAGAGACTGCGACGCTAGTAACTCTAGAGTCCGCCAATATACTGAACTGGTGGCGCCACGGTCGCGTTCCGGGCGCTCCCCGTCTATTACCACTTGCCACCTCGGGTGACGGCAACTGTCTGCCTCATGCTGCTTCACTGGCGGCATATGGCTTCCATGATAGACTACTAGCGTTGAGGACCAAGGTTCAGGCACTGCTGTCTGGAGAAGGCGGTGAAGTACTTACTAGTAAGTATTATTCAGCAATAATCCTGAAAGTTTTTAGGCTAAGTGGCGCGACCATCTTCGATGATCGTCGATGGATGGCTGATAAACTATGGATGAGGAGAGACCGCGGATCCCGCTCAGTGACGTGAAAATAAAAAGCCTAAGTCCAGCAGTAGTTTACTAAAGTCTGATATAACCCTATCAAATTTTTAAAACGTTTTCAGCACTCATTAATATTCTAGAATCCCGATGTCATCCGTGATATCTGTCTATAAAATTTTCTCCTTTTCAGACGCAATAAAACGCCGCTGGCGTTGGTCAGAAAGCATATCCCTGCGCTCAGCCGGACTAACTCCTTCCGAAGCCGAATGGGAGCACGAGTGGGCGCAGTGCGTGACGGCGGCGTCGCCGGAGCCCGCGCGCGCCACTCCGCAGGCCGCGCCGCACTACGCCGCGCTGGAGCATCTGCATGTGTTCGCGTTGGCGCATGTCATGCGGCGACCCGTCATAGTGTTCGCTGATGTTGCACTGAGGGTTGGTACTTTTGAATATAGGTAACATAATATCTCCGCGCCTGTAATCCCCGAAGGGATAGACAGAGGTGTACCGAAAAGTGCACTTACATGCACGGGCCTACGTTGTAAATAAATAAATACAATATCAAATCATTATATTTGTATATTTTTGCACTTGCAGGACTTCCGCGGCGACCCAATAGCCCCCATCCCCTTCGGCGGCGTCTACTTACCCCTCGAGCTGTCCCCAGAAGCGTGCAGCAAAACGCCCATCTTATTAGCCTATGACGCGGGACACTTCTCCGCGCTAGTACCGTGCGAGCCGCTGCCAACAGATGGCGCTAGAGTACCGCTTGAAGACCATGCAGGGAACCCTATGCCTATCAGGTAAACTGGAATATAGTTACTTTACCTGATGATGCTCCTTTGTTATTTGGCAAACTAGCAAGCTGGCCATCTGGCGATAAGTTGTCATCGCCAACTCCAGCTTCAATACCAGATGCTGGCTCCCAGGCACAAACCTGAAATCTCGTAGGCCTGTAATGAATGCGGAGTTTCCACTCGAGCTAGTTGAAATAAAGCACCAACTAATTTACAGAAAAACTATTTCAACTTTTCAGATTCAACGTAGACCCCGGCGATGACTTCCGCTGGGACGTCGAACCCGACCAGAAGACAATAAATAACATCCTACCGGACGAATACCAACGATCCTCGATGCTGGCAGCTTATTTAGACCTCGAGCCGATCGAATGCATCTCCCTAAGCCAGTCGCCCGAAGAACTCCGAAGATCACTCGACGCACTTTCAACAAAAAGTTCAAAGCAAATGAACTCAGTTGCCAAACAATTCGGAAGTATTGGAAGGTCTATGAGTAGCAAGATTAAGAAGAATTTTGGGTCCATGGCGAAATTGGCTGGGAAAAGTAGTGGGAGTCATAGCAATCCTGAAGAGAGTCTGATGCGGACACAGTCGACGTGTGAAGTGTTGTGTTGTCGAGTATTAGCGGCTAGGGCGCCCGTGCAAGAGGAGATGGTCAAGAATTATCTTAATGAAGCTTGGATTGGGTAAGTTTTATTTTGGTTTTTCTTCCATTCTCTCCTGTCATTTATTCCATTTTCTTTTATATAATTCCTCCGACAATCCATCCATATTTTCTTTAGTCTTTCCTAATACCAAATTATTATAACCTTTTGCTCCACTACTGGAGGCAAGTGCTCCCATAACAAGTGTCAACTTCAGTCTCATGTCTTTGTTGCCTATTTGGGCCAAACTCTCAGGAGGTTATCCAAGAAGCCATAGTCTCCTTAGAGACTGAAAACACCGTCTATCTACTGCTGGACGAAATTGACCCATCATTGCCATAACTTTAATATGCGCTTGGAAGTGTTTTTTACTATTTTGGTTATTAAAATTTCCGTGTTACTTCCAGGTACACAGCCGAAAAAAATCGTAAAGAACAACCAGTCGCGCCCTCCCAGCCTCGCTACGGCACGGGCCGTTCGCAATTCTACGCAGAAGCGGAAAGACCCGCGCAGGACGCAGCTCGCGCGGCCACCAGCACATCCACAGCTAAGACCACGCGGGTGCCGGTAGACAGGACGCTGTACCTGAGCCGCTCCACGTTCTACGACGACCGGCCGCCGTCGCCCGCGCCGTGCCGCGCGCCGCTGTGCATGTACTACGGCAGCGCCGCCAACGGGGACTACTGCTCCCGCTGCTCGCGCCTGCAGTGACCTGTGTGATAAACTCTTAGGTTAGTCCGGCCCCTGAAGCTCTATGTTTTATCAAGTTTTAATAAAAAAGTTGATATAAAATATTCTCGTCGTGTGTTCTGAATTTTAAGTAAGATTAGAATTTTGTATGTTTTATTTTTGACTACTTTCGTCTCTCATACTAACGATGTTAGGTTATGTTAAGCGTTAACATCGGTCGAATTAGGCTTATTACTTTAATAATTATTAAAAAAAGTAATATTATCGTTTGCGTGGGTGATATTTTTTTAATTGTTACTTAGATTTAGTAAGTCACATTTGTGTTTGCCCCACCATTAATAATAATGCATAATAAGTAAGTAAGCACAGATAATATCTGTGATTTAATAATTGTATCATAATTATTACTGTCATACCAGGATAACCAACCATAGGCGTATGAAGGTGTTTTCTGAATGTAAAACTAATAATAATATTTAATAGATTAATGTTGTAAACTAAAAGATTAATGACCAATGAATGTTGATCTTTAATCTCTAACTTTCATACCAAATAAGGGTAAAATAATATCCCAAACATTAGTTAATATTAATCACCATTTTCTTTTTTAAATGCGCCTGTGGTCTGAATGATCTATATGACTGTTATATTATCAAGTGCCAAAAAGTGGCTTCTAAACGTATTTTACAAAAGTATTTGGAGGATGTAAATGCCTATGAGTGTTAGAGTAACAAATGTGTTCAAAATTCAGTGCCAGGTTGGAAACGGGAAGTAAATTTTGGACAATACGGCGACATTGACGTGTTTCATACATTTGTTTAAAAAATAAAATGTATTAAAATTTTGACAGTGTATAAAACAGGGTAAAATCTGTTTAGACACCAACAGTGTATACCTTAAAATTATGTTGCCTTTATAAATCGTGTCTTCTCACATTGAAAAATGTACCATGAGTATTTTTATTGTACTGTAAATTTGATGATTATATTAAATTTAGGATGTTAGTAATAAATGTTTAAATATATTGGCGGCTAAACTTTTCAGACTTATTTAACTACATTAAAAATGATGATAAAAAAGGTAATCTTTAAAAAAAGATATAAAATGTTATAAATTATATTTATCATCTATATTACCATTATAAATGTTTAGGACGAGTTTATTACTAAAATAATTTATATACCTACTGAAAGTAGGAACTACTGCAGCTAAAATTCTGACCATAGCCTTGTGGAATTGTGATTTAGAGGTTATGTACAAATAGACACAGATGTATATTTTTTCATTTAAATCATCAGTCTACCTCATTGATGCAGCAATTTAGTGTTAAAAACAGAAAACGAAAGACTATGGCTGATTAAAATACTATGGTGGAATATAGTGCTTCCAAAGACATTTTGCCAATATCTTATAATATTTTTAGAGAAGAAATTGAGTAAGTTAAAAAATATTTATCCCTTTTTTCCCTCTTTTTTTATTTATGTTTATTAGGTTGAGACAAAAAGTTTGTAAGACTTGCTCTTTGGTGAATTTCAGTGTCCTTTCTATTTACAAATCCACTTTGGTATCTAAATCAGCCATAATTTCCTGATATATTTTGGACTCAGGGTAAAAAAATTAAAAGCACTATAATTCCTAAGATAATAACTAGAAATTACATCCTCTCCAATATAAAAATAACGAGCTTGGGAGTTTGTCTCCGTCCTTAATTTGCTGATTTAAGAAATAAAAATGGCTTTATTTTACCACTGCTGAATGGTTTCTTAATATTGTAATCAAAAATCCATGTTTTAAATATCTCATCAATGTGCTTTTTGGTAGTGGTGGAACCCAGCCTTTATTGTAAAAAATTTGATCTTCTAGTCCCATATGAATACTTAGTTGTTAATGTGATAGTAATAAGTTCAGTGATTCATCAATTACTGATGTTATAAATGATTCAAAAATCAGTTGCATAGTGTGATCATGTTGTTTATGTTTTTCACTCTAATTGTTAGTTTCAAACTTCTCTCCTACTAATATCTGTTCTCTAATAAAAATAAGTATCTAAACCTATTATACTAAATCTTCATAGATCTGTGAAATTGTAACAAAATTGTGAGAAATCATGACAAATATAATTCTTTCATAAAAGAAGTAAAAGTGTACACAAATCATGTTCAAGTGAGAAATCGGACATAACATTATATTTTTTCATATGTTTAACAATATAGAGACAGCATATCATGTTTTGTAGAAATATAAATTGATATTACATATGCAAATTTCATATGACTGCATTTTATTTAAACACCCAATATAAGCACTAAGTATCCAACACACAATAAGTATTAACGTTCCACACACAACTGATCCAATCTAACAATACTTCAACAAATAATTAATCATATAAATTACAATATGCGTAATTCGCAAAGTACTCACTGCCAGATGAGGTTCAACCCTCGCTCTCCATTCAACAGTCAAACAAGCTTACCGTACTTCTTAGTACGACACAAGTCTCAATGTGCAAAACATCATGTTTTTACTTAAAACTTATCCATATTAGTTACTTAAGACGGCCAGGGGTTCTAGGCAACCTACAGACTTGAATTTCTGATCGACAATTCGACATCGTAGTTAGTAACAATGCCGTTTTTACAAGACAAAGGATATACTACGTTGAATAATTAAAATAGTTCAATTTCCCGCTACTCTTAGTGAAAAACCGAGAACGTGTGACCACAGAGCATCAATATAATACTTTTTATGCCAACCTGTAGAGAGTAGCGCCATCTGGAGATTAAAGCCCAAAACTAGCCACACTATTACACACTATTATACCCATGGTATAATAATTCATGGTTTAAAAAAAAAAAAAAATAACGGTATAATAATATACTTCATATTATTATACCGTTATTTTTTTTTTTTTTTTTTTGGCATTCGATTTAATAAATAGATTAAGTAATTTCAGTCTTCAAAATTAAACTAAAGTAATGAAAATAAATTAGAAATTAAAATATATGTATATTTTCAAAAACAATTAGGTCTAAGTAGCTTTGTAGGGACATCTAGTACGTCCTAGGTGAATATTGTGAATTAAAAAGGCTTCAGGCTTCAAGCGATAGATGGCGCACAAAAAAAATGCAGTTTATGCGAAGGCAAGTCCTCTCCCCCCCCCCCCCCGCCCCTGGTGCTGACATCTTGGTATTGGTCAATATAGTTCCATGGCATTGGTTAATATTCTATTCTTTTACCACTTTTGAACAAAAAAAAGATATTTCTTTTTTTTATTTTTGAATAAAAGTACGCTCTTCAACATTTCACAACAGACATTCTGTCATTCTGGCTCTTCAAAACTGGTTTCCGCCCAGGTAGTTACCCAATGCTTGCACAATATCCTGAACACTAAACAAACTTTCAAAATATCCTTTCCAGCGTTTCAAAATCTTCCATTCTTCGCTTAGTAAATAGGCGTCCTCTGCTCTTACAGCGTTCATACTTGATGTTGCCGTCACTCCTCGAGCCATTCTTACCTATTTCCAGAACAGCTTAACATTGGCCTTGAAGTTATGAGTTGAAAAGAGTCTGCTTAGATGGTTTGGTCATGTGGAGAAGATGAGTGAAAGGCGACTAACAAAAGGTATTTACAAAGGCAGATGTGAGTGGCAATGCCGGGAGGGGATACCCTAGAAGGACATACACTGACCTTATCGGTAAGGTTCTTCAGAAAGGTCAAGTGTGTAGTCCGTAGTACTCGCAACCGGCGTGCGTGTGTAAACAGATGTATGAACGTTGACGAGGCAAAAGCAAAAATAAGAATCGTAGCACCACCACCAACCACAGAAGAAACCCCCATGGGAAAAAGGAGTGAGTATAGGTATGTATGTAAAAACTACGTGTATCGATGTAGTGGATGTGTATTGTGTACTTTATAAGATAGAGATACACTAAAGAACCTTATTTACTCTTGGATGCACAGGTAAATATGGCTATAAGCGAATCAGAATACAACTCGTGCCTTTACGATGCGTCCCGCGGCTTCACGGAACGTAAGATTTTTTACTCACTCAGTGTTTGTAAATAATCTATTAATTCTGTATAATAATATAATTATCACATCACATATATTTTAAAAAGAGTTGTCTTCTCCGTTTTATAATGTAATATTTCAATGACTTTCCTGCTTCGATACGGCAACGAGAATAACCACCTAGTGTTTTATTCGTTCAAAAACGATATATTTTTAATTTGAGCGTGAAAACTTAAGTTACGCTTGTTCTAGTAATGATTAAATTATTTATACTGATATATTGAATACAAATAAAAACGCTAAACAAAATGCAAGTAAACATTGCCAAGCGGTTTTATTTTAATACAATTTAATAGTCCAACATTTATGGCTCTTCCAAGGCACATACTAAAGTTACTTGGGCTCTTCTAAATAATTATTTTTTTCGGACGAAAGGCATAGTGTCAAAAGCGCTTTTTCTGCTTCTTGTGGAAGAAAGATGCTTTTCTCTAAAATCACATAAAAGCTATAAAATTCCCTAAAAAGTGATTATAAATGATGTCCGGTGGTCTTATAGATAAAGTTTTTATCGGTCTGGATAATGCACCGGCCGCATTTGACATAAAAGGACGTATTTTGGGACCCGTAAGTTTTACATCTTTGGATTCGATTTCCTCATTCTAAACCGCATAGTAAACACTTTAATCAATTTTGTTTCAGAATGGCACTAACTTAGAATATATTAGGTCAGAGACTGGTGTAATAGCTGTGTTAAAAGGTGATAAATGTGAGCCATTGCATTTGGCTTTGCATCATACAAGATCTGAAGCTTTGGCAGGCGCAAGGTCACTCGCACAGAACTTGATAGAGACTATACGGGCTGAGTTGGCGCAATGGAGCGCGGCGCAGGCTGGCGGTCCGCCACCTGCGCTGAATGTGCCGCCGCCAACGCTAACGACTAGTGCAACGAGCGCGCCTCCTGCCGTGCCGCCGCCTGTCGTGACGGCGTCGCTCTCAACTCCTCCGACGTTAACCTCCGCCGCCATGCCCCCAGTGGTTAGTGCGGCGCCGGCGACGGCTCCTCTCATGACAGTTCGTCAACCCACTATGTTACAACTACTGCAACCTCAGCAACAGTATGTGTTGAACCAAGAGAATGGGCAGCTAATACCTATAGTACAACCTGGGATGCAAGTTTCCAATGCTAATTTTACATCTCTGCCTCTTGGTCAAACATTGAGTTTACAACAGCCAAACTTTGGGACGCAGATAGTAGATATATCAAGTATGCAGCCAGTAAATGTGACTCCATTGCGACTGAGTGGTGTGCCATCATCTATGTCAATGATTTTACCAAATGGGTTATCATTTCCTCAAGCGAGTCTTTCAACATCTGATAGTACGACTGTAAGTACAGCTACTTCTACTCCTGTAGTGTGTGCCGCTCAAAGTACTAATTCTTGTCAGAAGATCTTGTACAGCACAGACAAAGGGGATAAGGATGTCAAGTATCACATACAAGGGGCCGATACTGTCCAGTGGACAGTCCCGGGCTCACAGACAATGTTGATACCTTATCAACAGCTGCAGGACTTAGCAGCAGGGCAGCAAGGACTGACCAACTTCCAACCTCAGCAGTTTGTATCTGTAAGTTATTCTATCATATTACCCACAACTAAAATATAAACACAACAAGCATACAAGCAAGAGGTAAAAGAAACTTCTATTAAAACTTATCAAGGAATAGTGCCTCAGCTTGAGGCCTGATACCATCATCATCATTCTCTTGGCCTTATCCCAATTCATTTGGGGTAGGCGCAGCATGTCTTCTTCCGTACTTCTCTATTACTCGTCATCTCATCAAACACCTCCTTTCTTGCCATATCATTCTTTACACAGTCCATACATCGTTGACGCCTGATATAAATAACTAAAATTTATTTTTTACCATATTAAGCCTGGTTTCAACCAAGACTGCAAAGAGGAGAGATTGGTTCCACATTACCTTTCTCGTCTCCTTTGTAATTGGACCTTGCATGTCTTCTCTTCGCTCTAGTCATCTCTGCTTTGGTGAAAACCGGGCCTTGGTATGGTTGTTATGAGTATTTAATATGTAATTTAATATGTTTACAGATAGCCCCAGCTGGTGGTCTACAACAAACATCTCTACCTCTGACAGCGGGTCAGTTGCAGCAGCTACAAGCCACCGGCACGTTCATGCAGCTAAATCAAAAGGTAATATTTTGTTATAACTTGGTAGTTATATGAGCATAGTGGTGGTCCACTATGCTTATTATTACTATGCTAAGAAGTTATATATTATTTTTATTACTGAATTAATTTCTATGAAACTATAAACATTATTTTTTATGATTTTAAATACAAATAACATATTTCCATCAGATATCGTTATTTTAAAATAATAATATTATAGTAATAACAAATTAATATACTGGGTGCAAAGGACTCCGACGCGAATAAGGTTGTATTGTATAACGAGCTGGTGTCCGCAACTCCAAGTCAAAGCGCGTATTTTGCGTGCGGGTGGGAAATTTATTCGATCCACCCTAACTCTCCGAGAAAGGCCAGCAGCGCCTTGGTGTTGCTGACAATCTCGCGGAGAGCGCGAATAAGGTTACCACATACTCATTACATCATTCTGATCCCCTAAAAATTTTTATTAGTAATAAAAAAAAAACAGCTGTTTTCTACAAAAATGCAATACCTACACGGTCAAAAATCTATGTAACAGCTGTTTTTTTTTACTGATGATAAAATTTTGATGTAGGGGGTTTAGAATGATGTACTGAGTATGTGGTAAGCGTTTCCGCGTCGGTATTCCTTTCACCCTGTATAGAACAGAATTTTTTGTAGTTAAAAAAAAATAATTTACGATGAATGGAAGACAACCTACTTAAATAAAGCAGCCTAACAGCATTGTTTACTATAAGTATAGATGCTTTCTCTATTTTACGATAAAGAGTAGAATTAATGACTTGACACAAGGCTAATACATAACATTGATAATGTTTTAAATTTTCCCAACAGCCAATATCGAGCAGTGGTTCTTTGATAAACATTATATCAACTGGACAAGCGTCTTCACCACAAATTATCTCTGTGAGCATTATGGTGGTTTTAATACTAGCACATACTAATATATGATGCTTAACCTCACATGCCTTTGGTGTTTTGGTCTTAGGTTTTATTTTCACAGATTTTTTTTTAGCCATTTCTGTTTTTGTCATCCCAGCTGAAACCTGCATTTATGTACTTTTCGTTCGTTCATGACTTTTCGCGGTTGTTTGTTAGAAATGTTAATTTTCCATTAATATGTTTTAACCTTTTTTAGTTGTGTAGCTATGATAAAGATACTATTTTATTTAATACCTTCAGCTTACAACAGAATCCTTACTCATAATGAATACTAAAAATTGAAACTCAATGGAAGAATCTATCTAGCTACACCACTAACAATTTCATTTGCTTCTTTAATTTTCTTACTTTCACCCATGTCCTATTTTTCAGACAAATTAATAAAATAACAATTGCTTCTACCCTTATTAGCGCCCATTAACCTGTCTCACTCCAATAACAAACGTTTCAATGGTATATTTGTCTTTCAGAACACGTCGACTCCTTCAAAAAGTGTTGGGCAAGAATCTCGAGGACAAAAGAGGTTGTCTGATGGGACACCAAGCCAGTTGCAGCTAAGACCCATAGCTCCCGCTGTGTAAGTTAGAATAGAATAAGGATAATCTATTAGTTATACTAATTTTGGCTCTCTTTCAGGATTACTTTTATGATTGGAAAAGATATTTGCTATGATCATTCAGTAACTATGGAAGTCTGATTTTAAATATAAGACAATTTGTTTTCACAGTATAGCAACTATCCTTTCTAAAACATTTTAATATTTGCTGAAAAAGCACGGACATGGTATTGATTCAATAAATTACAATACTTACATATACACAAATTATATCAAAGATGTCAAGCAATTGGCGTCACAATAATGAAAAACTGTTTTTTTTTTTTTTTTTGCAAAATTTGAATCATTTCTCTGAACCTGACCTTAAATTGAAGAATAAGAAGTTCGGCACTTGCAAGACAAATGAGGAATCTAGAAGAAAAACCAAATTTTATTATCGTAGCTTTATTTATTTTTTTGTTTTATTACTATTCTGACTATTCTTTTTGTTTCAAAATAAGTAGGTATCTTTCATTTGATTTACTGTTTTATGAAATTTAATAGCAATAGAAGAATCTAACCATAGATTTACTTAGGTCACAATAGTAATAGAATACGCTTTTTTACCGACTTTTGAAAAGGAGGAGATTCAATTTTCGAAGCATTTCCCAAAATAAATCCAAATCAGCCAGTTCTACAAGAAAGAAGAATCACGGAAGATATTCTCGTTACAGACAATGACTTCTACCTTCGTTTTTTTGAAGAACTCCTTCCGTATCTTGGTCATTTTTTTAATGTTTTTTCTATTCTTATGTTCGTGTATTGAAACAATGTGATGCTCCAGGTCACATGTGAGCCATGACAAGAACTCCACGAGAGATTCGCGCACCTGGACCGCGGCACCAGGTACATTGAAGATTATCTGCTGTTTTTATTCGGAATGACTTGAATGCGGCCTTATTTCACTTGAAACGCGTATTAAATATGCATATGCGTAGTATTGAATAGCGACAAAGGCTTGGCTAATCCATAGAGAAGCGTCAGAGGCGTAAATTTTATAGCAGATGCGGCATTCACCATTGCGGCATTGGTTGATATGCGTTTCAATTTCTATAACCTGCTTATTATAGTATGGAACTTCTGCGTAGATAAAAGTTTTAGTTTTAATTTCTGAACTGGTTTACCAATGGCAACTAGAGCTTCAAGTCATCTCGTGTATGAAATATGTGTAACCTAACCAGCACCTGCTTACTTACATAATAAACAATTAATTAAGGCTTGAGTTGCGTATTTTTTTACTCTGTATTATTTAAAGGAATTACCGTTTTATCAAGAGTTATGCGAGGAAACTGCGTTGACATGTTGCGAATAATCATTGTTCTTTACCAGCATTTTTTGAGTAGATTTTCCTCAGACCTGGATCCTGAAGTTGTCACACCCAATCAACTGCTGCAACCAGTCATCAACCTAACCATAAGCAATATGTTACCCGTTTTTACAAGCTGTTATTTAACCTGTCTTGTTAGTTAATTGGTAGGTTTGTACTGCAATCTTGCAACTGAATTTTAAACCAGTTCCCCCAACTGATTGAGCTGAAATTCTGGTAAAAATACATATAGGACAGATCCTGCAGCCAGAATTGACTCCTCACGAGAGAACTCCTCAACGGTTAATAGCACGAACACGAAATTTTATATACGCGTTCAATGTTGATAGATAAAAGTTTAAGCGATATAGTTAGCATAGCGTAGCCTAATATTGCAAGCATCTGGATACTGAAGGAAATACCTGTGGCTTCATCTACAACACCACATACGAACTACGCATCGCACCAGACGTTATAGAAATCCTACAGCTTGCAAGCAAGGCTAGGCATCATGTTAACCTGTTTTTTTGTGTGGCAATTTTAGCGTATTGTAGTTGAAATTGCTTCTTTGCGTAGGTATCTATGGCAAAAAGTTCAAATGCGTTTGGCCCAAAATTCAGCTAGTCGAACTCCACTCGTAGATGCAGCAAGTGCGCAGGTGACAGTGCATGCGGTGCAAGATGGAAGTTGTACCATTGTTGGTGCCTCCACATTGCACCAAATTCCCGGAATTAAAAGTTGGGGACGATTCTTTTATTTTTTTCTGCATTTATAGAATGCTGATTTTCAAGAAGTAGGTAGAAGAAGTCTGTTTTCGGGATGAAGGAGATATTGGTTTTATTTATCAACTAGCTGATCCCGGCATGCGTTGCACCTTTTCCTACTACCTACCTACCTACCTACTACCTTACTACCTACCTACCTACTACCTACCTACCTACCTACTACCTACCTACCTACTACCTACCTACCTACCTACCTACTACCTACCTACTACCTACCTACCTACTACCTACCTACCTAAGAACCTTCTCCTGACAGTAACAAACAGAACAAAAAAAGAATTAGCGAAATCGGTTCAGCTGCTCTCCAGATTTGCGCTTAGTAACAAATTCAGGGATTCATTTTTATATTATAGATGTTTCTTTAATAGAGTTCTTCTACGGGTTCAGCAAACAGTTCGCGGCAGCCAGGTGAAGCCTTTTGGCGTTTTACAGGGACATAATCTAGACATACTACCTGTGCACCCTATTACCGACTCAGCACTCCTTCATGTGGGTGTTAAGGCCAAGATGTGTAGGTACGTGTAATACGAGTAGCTGCATGAAACTCAAACGGACACGATATTTTTTGGGCTCATAATGAACCGGGTTTTGGCCAAGACCAGCAAACGAGCCTATAGTCTTGCATTTTTTTCCCAAGCAGTTTATACCTCAGTACTTCAGCTTGGACGCAGACAAAAATTTTCTTTAGTTTTTTTTCTTTACGGCGAAAATATGGCGAAAAGTTCAAATAATTATGTTTGGCAGTCACGTCAGGTCATCAGGAGCGCAGATATGCATGCGGCGCAAGATGGAAGGGGTCCAGTGTCTATGGGGAGACGCCGCATACTCACCTGAGATCTGAGCAATCCATTAACTCCCATCGTTTAGATTTTTGAATTGTGTTTATTGTGGACACCAGAATCAGTATTTTCTTACACCCTTTTCAAGTTTAGATGAAGCACAGCACTACCGATGCGTAATGTGTAAACTACTAATTCAGTGTTTTGATTGTATGGTTTTGTTTATCAAGTTGTTGATATCCAAACGAAATTTAACGCAACGTGTTTTTTCTTAAATGGCTTTGCGATCTGCGGCACTTCTCACTCGCTAACATATCTGCGTAGCTAACAATAATGTAAACGCAAAAGCGTCGTACTTTTATCTTTGTTGGTGGTTTTGGCTTTATCCCTAGCGTCAAATGAGACCTTTTTATCCCTTGTCCTGTTTTTAGCTATAACACCGACCTCCCTGACTGACTTACTGTAAGAATCACCAAAGAGGACTACTTCAAGCTTTTTATTTCTTCGATTGGTACCAATTTCAACCATAAATACCTTGTCCTTTGCAGATTATCTACAACGAATAACGATGGCAAAGTATTCTGAATCCAGTTCATCTACCCAGTGTAAGAAAATGAAAAGTCGTCTTCCAAATACCTGTTCTATTACTAATATTTGCCAAGCGTAGTTTTGCAGCAAATGTTTGCAGCGATAAATTGATTAGATTATAGACCGACAGCTTTAATGAGTCCTCCGCCTTGCCCCATCAAAGGCACATTAAGCGTCCTCAAAGTCCTAACAATATCCCACAGGTTATTTGCATTAAAACAATCATAATCCACGTTGGTATTACGATTCTAATTGAACCAATACGTGATCAACCTTCAGAATATTCCATTTAAATTGATACCTTCGCGAGGACTCAATAAAACGGTCGGTCTATAGACTATGCCATTCTGCGTGAAAGCGTATTTTTTTTTTAGTTTATGCGTGAGTAAGATACTTCGGTACTTATTTTGTTTTTGCTATTTTATCCCTGCTAGTATACAAGTCCTTGAAGATAAAAACGTGAATGGTGCGGAGGAAGCATGTAGTAGATTAGAAGCATTAAAGTAATTCTTTGCAGATTTCGATGGGGAAGTTCCGAGATCCGACATCTTTGCAATGCGTATCTAATTTGCCAAAAATTAATGTAGCACTACCACCTTACAAGCTATTTCGCTAACAGCATAGTAGAACCTCACTCCTGTAAAGCGAACGCGTAGAAAGCAAAGCGTCAAAGTAAGAATCAGAATTTGTACTATAACGTATTGTTACTTTACAGCTAAGGAGAACACCATCGTTAGTATGGGGATGAAAATTAACCCGGCTCACGGCACCATCATACAAGTGTCTTCGGGACAGCAGACGAAGTAAGAAAACATCATTTTGGCTTTTAATTAGAAAGTATAGAAGTTGATATCTAACCCTAATTTTTCCACAGCAAAGCAGCGCTCACCCTTTTCAACAAACTTTTTTTTTGGCTATACAGCCAGGCTTTTGTAGAAAGTGTACTAACTATAAATATTTCTTAACAGTGTCTCATCCCCCGGATTGGGCCAAGACGGTACAGGAATGTACATCCGCCAGATCGACAGAAACGCGATCCAAATCCAGACCAGCAAAGATGGACAGAAACAGGACCTCAGCAAAGTTCAGAATACGGCGCAAAACGTGCAAATGATCACAGTTCCTCAAGGCATGACTGTCTTGCAGAACCCTTTGAACATAAGCCAGGTTCCAACAATGCTCGGGCAGCCCAACAGCCAGGTTTACATGATACCTGCGAACCATCCCAACCTCATGCAAAGTGCGCTACCTCCAGGGTTCCAACAAGTGCTCCAACCCGGTCAGAATGTAACTGTGATGCAACCCAACCAGCTAGGCATGCCGGGGGGAGTCCAATACAACGTACCTTTGATGAACATGCCAGCTACCTCGCAATATATGCCTACGGGGCTCAATTTTAATACGCAGCTATCTGCCCAGCAAATAAACGCAGCTCTCGCAGGACATCAACTGAACCCCAATTTAGGGACGATTCCTATTGTGCAAGCTCCCCCACCGTCGTCTCCTATGACGAATCCTGGGCAAGCGATCCCTGGATCGCAGACACCTGTGCACCAAATAGTACCGAATTCGTTCCTGACGCCCACATCGCAGTATGCGGGAATGCCCCAACAGTATATGATGCAAGGCAACTCTGGCACGATTACTGTACCGACCAACAATCCGACGGTGCAGTACAGTATACCAGCCACTCAGAACACCTCCAATAACGGCAATGGACAATCTACATCCGCAGATACCGACTCAAACGGGGCTAACAACCAAACGAATTATATTACGTCATCATCACAAGATAATGGGTATTCTTTGACGGGTACAGTGCAAAATCAACAAACTTTTACATCAGACGGCCAATCAACGCAGGCTACAGGTTTTACGCAGACCAATCAGAATGGCACGCCAACATACGGGTCATCAAATGGCAGCCAGACAGCAGCTTACGTCAGTCAAACGACAACTACACAACCACCGCCTACTTACAACCCTACAAACGGGTCGAACCAGGCTTCTAATCAGACGTACGCGCCTACGAGTACGCCAACATCACAAAACTCGCAGACGAACTTCTCTCCGTCGACGACGCCAGCGCCACAGACGTATCCTACTACCAACCTTCCGAACATGCCAAATGTGGCTTTCGCGCCGAACCAGACTCCACAGAACCCTTACCCAAACGCTACTGGACAGAACTTGGCAGCTTACGCGAGTAACCAGTATCAATACACAAGTAGGCCGTGGTTCAGGCCGAGGTACGGATCCCCACAAGGGTCGCCTTACAGTGCCGGGACAGGACCCCCGCCGAACGGACCCCCCATGCCTGTCCCCCCTCCCTCGGGAAACTACAACTATTGGCCGGATAGCTGAGAGTTAGAAAGTATTATTATTGGGACTGAATTTGACCAGTGATAATTATAAAATAATTTGAAATAAGAGAGACTGCTTTTTAAAAATACATTTATAAAATGTAAAGAAATATTTTAGAATCTAGATGAAATAATGATTATTTCCTATATTATTTTGTTTTATTGTAGGCATGTCGAAATGATTGATTTTTTTTATAATTGTAAAAGTGATGAAATGATTGTTATTATGGTGGGGCCACATCGACATTAATATAAACGTTTATAATGCTGAAACTGTAGAGTTGTTTACAAAAAATGTACCTATCTTGTGTGCAGGGTTACGATAAAACTGCTGAAGGGTTTGATTATAGACACATATTTCGAGAACGGGTAAGTCGGAGCGGATTCGATCGATGTGGGTAAAAACTAAAAACAGTTTCTTTATGCGCTGTTATTATGCAAATAATATAGGTGCACGATAACATTAAAATAGTCTTTTTTGCGGGTCCCGACAAATCGATACCTGTGTATTTATGCATCACCCTTTAGCATCAAATATGCGTCAGTGTGGTTCCACCAGAGTTCTACTAATAAATTCATATATCGTTTAAACTCGCACGTTATTGTTCACGCACAATTTTGCAAGAATTTAGTTGTCAAATAATAAAAGTAAACGATGCACTACCGCGTGCACAACCTCTAATAAACTGTGACATATTTCATAATTATGATTTCTTATTATATCGAATGTCTTTGAAAGCAAAACAACTTCGTCGCTGTCGGAGTAAGGATCGTAGCAAGTGGCGTTCTGTACTGCCTACCCCAATGGGACAAAGGCGTGAGTATATGTATTTATGATTCGACAATAGCATTCGCTGGACATTACTTGAAGATTAATAAAACATGGAAGTAATTTTACAAACATTCCAAGCGGATTGGTTTAAGTAGGTACAGTCACAGTACAGTATAACCAATTTAAGGCTGCAGTTCAATGTGGCGCTGCTTGTCAAGAAATGAATGCATCGATATGTCTTTAGTACATTTATTTTAGTTCTGTGTTTTCCCGACTGCACAGATAAGTGATTGAAGTGTAGACTTTGATAGCAGTTGCTTGTAGCCATTTTTCTTTTCTAGTCTCATATGCCTAGGTGTTGTCATTTTTCACGAAATTGCAACGAAAAAGTCTAATCTACAAAACGTTAGTCCTATGACCATTATCCTTGACCAAAGAGTAAAATATTTGTAACAAAATCTGACTTTGACTTAAATCAACGTTAATATTCCAAAAATCAAATCTCAAAACGAGTTCAAACCTAACGCTTAGAACAAAACCATATCAAAATGAATATAGAAAACAGATACCCGGTGACAGCTTCTCTCTTCATGTTGAAAGAAATAAAACATAAACAGGAGCAAGTCAACCGCGGGTACCAACTCCTCAAACGCAAGGCCGAGGCCCTTCGCTTCAGAGGCAGGCAAACTGCCTCAGAATTGAGTTCTGCTCAGCTTATGTTGGGCCATACTCTGAAAGAAGCTTACATAAGTTTGGCAGCAATTAAGTTTACCAATGGGGACTCAAATGCGTTGATGCTTGAGAATATTGGACAAGTAAGTTAGTTTTTTCAACTGTTCCCATCATTTTACTTCTTCAGTCTTAATAAGTCTAAAAACATGACCCGTACTGATACTGACGCTGTAAGCCTGCGTCATACCATAGCTGGGCAAAGGCCTCTCACCATGACTTCCAGTTGCTACGATCCAGGGCAAATGAAGTACCGTACTATAAGCATGTGCCCGACCCAGTTCTCGAAAATAGCAGTATCACATTGTACTGGGATCGATCCATCATCACTGACAGGACAATTGTAGCCAATAAGCCTGATATAGTAGTGGTGGATCGGTCAGAGCGGCGTGCAATGATTGTTGACATAACGGTCCCGCATGATGAGAACCTCGTGAAAGCCGAGAAAGATAAGCAAATCAAGTATCTTGACTTGGCTCGCGAGGTTGTCGACATGTGGGATGTGGACTCAGCGATCATTGTGCCGATAGTTGTATCAGCCCATGGCTTAATTGCCAAAAGCCTCGACCAATACCTGAGGAGGCTCTCGTTAGGTAGCTGGATCAAGGGCTTGATTCAGAAAGCGGTACTCCTGGACACGGCTCGTATTGTTAGGAGGTTCCTCTCTGGAGCCCTGACCTCCGGTAGCTTGGACCCTGTTCCCGATACCTACCGGTGGGCTACAATTTTTTATATTTTTTAAATGTTTTTATATTGTTTTTTCTAAGGAATATTTAAAAATGTAAATGAATTGTAAAAATATAAATAAAGGAAATGACCCGTAATTAAGTTAAAAGAAAATGCGTGCCTTCTGTCAGCACTTTGCGAAAACGTTAGAAGAATTGTATTTCGCTGCATGTCTCCCTCATTTTAGAGGAAACTACCCTTTTTCTAAGGTATTCTGCGGCACACAATTCAAATAACGCACACCAGACTTAAAATATCCGAACTGAAAATTCAAGACTATTATCCCATACCAATACAGGCTCAAGTTCGAGTTCAGCGTATTACCGAGAACATATCAGGAGTTTCCACAGTATCCCTTCAAGCTTTAGAAGAGACTGATGGTACTGCTGACTGTAACCGCTACGCAGGCCTCGGCTCTGGAGGCCACCGCACCGCCCAAACCAAGAAGGCTTTCAGAGAAGCCGTGCGAATACTCATCAAGTTTGCGTCATTGAGGAATACTTGTATACTATTGGATGGAGCTATTAGGTCCACATTAAGGTAGTATCCTTTTAATATCTCTTAGGCGCGAATGATTCAGAAACGGCGTAACGGCACGTCTTCTAGGTAGGTACATTTTGTATGAAAACGTTTTAAAGCGGCATCATGCCTGCGCCGCGCCTTCATCTTACGCCGTTTCTGTTTAAATCGCGCCTTAGAGATCTTGCCCACCGCAAATCGATAGAGTCCTGATGCTGACGCTGGCTGATGCATACAACGCGCAACAAAAAGTCGCCGTGGACGAAGTGCCCTTAAACTCTCATCTAGGTACCTAGTGGGTTAATTTCAAATAAACTTAGTCCAAATCTTTACAGGAAGGTAAATGGTATCGAAAAAGTCATCATGCCGAAGTTACGTAACACCGAATCTTATATTATGACGGAAATGGATGAAAGAGTAAGTGTGGTTTTTCTGACACCAAATATGTCTAACCCTTCGGTGATATTTAGGTACACAAAAAGGTATCGTGACTGGATGATTTCGTCAGCCACTGAACTTCCTGTGTCTCACGAGTCGATCCGTACCATTTTAAATAATCACTTAGGCATGAAACATGTTGCCGCTCGGCTCCCAAAAGTCTAGTCGCATAAGAGTCGCTGAGGACACATTATTCATGAAACGCATTGTTACCGGTGACGAGACGTGGGTTTACGAGTTTGACATGCAAACTATTCAACAAGCTTCCAACTTCCAACTGAACCGAAACCGAAAAAACCACGCCGAAGTCGAGCTAGTTAAAGTCATGTTGACCGTTTTCTTTGACTCTCGCGGTGTTGTGCACTCGAAATTCTTGCCAGAAGGTTATACAGTACCTAAATAAAGAATATTATTTGAGCGTTATGCGGCGTTTAAGAGAGCAAATTCGACGATAAAGGCCAGATTTGTGGAAAAAAAATTCTCGGATTTTGCACCGCGATAATGCGCCTTCGCACAAGGCCGTCATAGTGAACGAATTTTTGACCAAAACTCAACAAATACTATCGAGTAACCACCTTATTCACCAGATATGCTCCAGCCGACTTCTTTATTTTTCCTAAACTCTAATTACCTACCACTTCGCGGCACCCGTTTTCATTCCGTAGAAGAAATAAAGGAGAATAATTCGCGGCGAGAACTGAACTCAATTCCGGAAAAAGCGTTTAAAAAATGTTTTAATGATTGAATTATTCCTTGGCGTAAGTGGACCGTTTCTGAAGGAGCATACTTTGAAGGCGATGAAATAACTTTGGATGAATAACTAACATTTTGTGTATTGTGTAACATTTTGTGATCGTTTCCCGGTACTTTCTTGACAGAGTATTATTTATAATGTTATGTTAGTGTACCTATATAATCTTTGTAAACAGGAGCGGGAAGAATTCCATCGTTTGAAAATGGTAAAAGCTAAGAAAGTTAGGAATCAAACGCGCCTTCTATTGCGCCAAGTCCATAGCGCATCTAGTGCCGGGATATCCATTGGTATGTACTTAGTACTATTTTATCATTCTAGCTAGAATTCCTCAAACCCAGGAATTCAGGCTTCCGAAACTTGGCTCCCTGGGGCAAGTGGCGATTCCTCCAAACATAGGGCTTGCAGAAGAGTCGGTGTTGAGTTCTTGTCAAAGAAACCTACGTATGTTGCTTACCCACAGTGCTTACCTTCCTTTATATAGGCATGCAGATCATAGCCCGAGTGGTTCGTTAGATCTTTTTGTAACAGTTGCTCCAGAAATTAAGCAATACCGTACTTACCGGATTCATCTGTATTTCCGTTTTACAGAGGGACTCGATACCCCACCACCGTTGCCTATTAGCTGTCGTTCTATTGAGTACCTCACCGGTATCCTGACGTGTGGCTCTCCATTTTCTTTGTCCTCGAGATCTGGTGACTACGACAAGCCTATTTGTTATCCTCATAATTGGGAAGACGAAGACCTTTTGTTTAATTAGGTTAACTTATTATGAAACGAAGTTATAAATAATCTTCATTTATTGCTTTACTTATACTGTTCGTCAATTTATTCTTATTTTCTTTATTAAAGTATTGATATGACAACCAAAACGAGATTTTAATTTTGAGTACAAATAAGAGTTCTAAGTAGGTAGGTACAGACGCCAGCACATCTAGCTATTCGAAACTGTAAAATTTTCCCAATTAACCTTGAACCTTATGCTTCAGCGATAATGTTAAAAATCTATTAAAAAGTTTGGCAGATTAGCAAAAAGCGTCGTCACGAATTACTGACACGACAGTGAGTACTCTTTGTTTCAAGAAGACGATTAGGTACCTGAGGAGTCCTTAGCCTATATCCCGAAACGGCGGGCGGCGGCACGTCAACTGAATGCCTAAAAAAGTTGCCGACATGCCCGCATTGGTCATGTTGGGTCATCCCAAGTCCGCAAATAACAGTGTGGGAAACGTTTACGAGTGGAGTATATGTAGGTACAAAAGGCGATTAATTTTATAAGTCTTTATTAAAAACATAATTTTAGATAAGACGTGACGAAACAAACAACAAATAAAATACGCGCTTTGACGTGGAGTTGCGGACGCCAGCCCGTTATACAATACAATACAATCTACAAAACCCAGCCATCGTCCAGCCTTTCCTCCATAGGTCGAGTAAAGTATTGGCATCTACGGAACTTCTCCAAAATCTCGCCCTGTGAAAAAAAACGGCCAAGTATGAGTCGGACTCGCACACACTGGGTTCCGTAGCTACAAACAATATACCTAATAACAATATTTTTAACGCTCATTCATGTGTCAATTTACACTCAACAACAAAACTAGGTGTAAACTTGTTTTTCATTCCTAGAATGAAAAAAATATTTTTCGTTGAGTTTTAGTAATTAGAGGGACACAATTTTTACGCCTTTAATAGTGAAATATAAGGTCTAACTATTCATACACGAAATATTTTCAGGGAATCATCTAACGGCTATAACAAAGCCGTTTCAAGGGATTTTTTTTATCTGAGTATATTTTTTTTATAAAAAATAAAAAATTTCAAATTACTAGACCCACAAAATAAATACTGGCTCCTTATTTTTAAGCATCCATTACGCTAGTTTACTACGTCGTATTTACCTACTGTCATTGTTAGAATATGGAAGTAAAGGTTTTATGCAAAAAGTCTCAAAAATTTTTAGAATAATTATAATCATTTAGTAAAAAAAACACTCAGATATTTTTATTTCGTGGCTATGGCGACTTTACGACTTACAGAAGTTACTCTTAAAATATTTCGTGTATGAAAAGATAGACCTTATATATTTCATCAACCATTGACTTAGAAAAAAAAATGTATTGGGAACTTCGATATCGTTTTTCAAGAGCTGGTACCTACATGTATGGAGAGTTACCCCTATTTCTATTTTTTCATAATTTCACATCAGTTTTGTATAGCGGTTCAAAGAAAACACCTAATCTCCAAATTGTAACTGTGTGGTGCCAACAGTCTCGGAGTAAAGTGGCTGTCACATACGGACGAACAGGATATTTATGTAACAAGGCCTTGAAATACAAACGAGACGTTTATAATAAGTTGGTATTACTTACAGGCCCAGTTTTTGTGGTAGTTTCGCTGTAATAAGTGATGGCGCTAGATCCGGTGCCGTATAACGGATACTTAAGATGCATCTGAAACAAGAGAATTATTACTGTTGAGGGTCAGGTCAACAGGAAAACAAAACCATTTGGCAACACGATATCCTTTATACCTAAATAAAAAAAGGTAGTTATAGGTACTTAAGATGTCAAAAATCGGCGAGGGATAGCGAAGTACAAAAAGAACCATTCTGTTGGCTTTTACTTCATTAGAACAGATTACCAAAACTTACGTTTTTATCAGCAGTAACTTCTAAATTGCGAGGCTCGAAATCATCCTTCACATAGTTGGCGTCATATTCTGTGCAATACTCGGAGACTGGCTGGGATGTCTTCAGCTCTTCGATCACTTCGTCCAGCATTTGTTCCCAAAAAAAATCTGTTAGCATTCGCTTGCGAATACCTAGAAATAGAAAGGAAAATTTAAAAAAAAACTGGTTTTATCTAATGGTGTTCTACAATATTGCGACGCAGTCCAAACAATAAAGATCAATTAAATACTTCGTTGAGCTTAGACAGATGAATGAATTTAACAGACGCCCCTGATAAAAAACGAAGGGCAATCAATTACCATCTCCGTATTTTGATATCTTGGGGACTTTATAGGAAAAGCGCATCTCGCTGCCTTTATCAGGAGCTTCGCGGCCATCTTGTAGAATCCATGGTCGGCTGAAATTCTTCCCTTTGCCATACGCAGACGGTTCAGGAGGAACTTTGGGATGTCGCTTGATTCGTTCTAGAGGTCTTATCTTTAATGTGTCTTCTTCATTTTCTGGTTCCGGAAAATCAGCTTGAACACCAGCATCGGTGGCTTCTGGATTCATTTTTTACTAAATATTAATTAAATTATTTTACGCAAGAATTAAACTCAAAAGCAAAAGCGTCTAATGGTTGTTATGGAAACGAATAATATTGCAGCTAATAATTGATGATCTGTTTGTGATTGTTGCTTTTATCATTGTGTCAAAAAAACGCTTTGGTGAATTGTAACGCAAACGTCAACAAACTAGAAATGTCAGTCAGCTGTTGAGGATCCGCTTACCTTTTGTCAAATCGTAAGATGGCTTCTTTTCAAGTAGCTCGTAAACAAGATTTGCCCCCTCCGGGGGGCTACAGACCGATTCCATATAAAAGGATACCTGCTAAAACATTATTTAGCGGTAAGTAAAATATTATTTTTCCTCATTTTATTCTGCATGCGGGCCTAATACCAGATTATGTAACTGACGTTTATAGGTTAAGTTGTTTTGTTTTCCATACACTTTACTTCCTTCTACCTACTGCTGAAAAACATAAATCAACCCCTATACCCCCTATATATCAATTTATTTGATGGTACATTCATTGTAACCCATGTTAAGTTCACTATTCATGACCTCTATATTTTATCGATGTTTTTTTTTCTACTGTATCTATCCATAAACTAGTTTTAAGATAAATAATAAAGGATAATCACAAATCACTTTGTTTTCAGGGTATACTATGTTTGCTGGTTATGTTGGTATCACAGCATTTGCGATGTACATGTATGCTAAGCAACACAAACAAATAACCAAAGACCAGATTGAGATGCGGTCTTGCAAGATGGCAATATTTCCCATGTTGCTGGCGGAGAGAGACAGGGCATATTTGAAGCAGCTCCGTAAAAACCGTGACGCTGAGTGTGAGCTCATGCAGGATGTTCCCGGATGGGAGGTAAAATATTGATTTTATTTATTAAAGTAATCCCTGTTTTGACTAACTCTAGGCAACACTGTTGTCCATTGTTAGATTTCAATACTTGTCTCAGCACTGAGATTTGAAAATGTAACAAGCCCAAATTCAAAAAAACACAACAAAATCAATACTAATAAATAAAATTGAAGTGTCTGTTTGTAATTTCAAAATAGCAGTTTCTTAGTGAATGCACATATGGTACTTATAACAAAAACATTTTTGAAATTTTTGTCCATCTGTCTTTTTGTTCTGGCTAATATCTGAAACGGCTGGACCGATTTTGACGGGTAAGTTACTCCTTATAACATCAGCTATCTTCTAGTAAACTAGAAGATAGCTGATGTTATAAGGAGTAACTTAAGCTATTTTTACTTTAGAAAAGGATTAGAATTCTAGCAAGAATATTAAAACCCTTGAAATTGTTATCAAAATCCAATTCAAATTGAGAAGAAATATTATTAAAATAATTTTCACGTGGAGGAAGTCACAGGCAACAACTAGTGTTACATAGTTATAGACCGACCGCTTTGATGAGTCCTCTGCTTTGCCTCAACAAAGGCACATAAAGCATCCCCAAAGGTAGTGTTCAAATATTATGTTGTGCAATTTTTGAAGTTTATTACCCCTTCCTCCTACTCTTTTTTTTATTTAAATAAAAAAAAAACAATGTTACGTAACGCGTTCTTGGTCCCGCTGTCCCGCCCCTGTAACGCATAGTAACGTTTTACAAGACCCCCCTTCCCCCAAATTGCGTTACATAATACTTGAACACCCCCCAAAGTCCTAACAATATCTTACAGGTTATTTGCTTTAAAATACCGATAATCCACGTAGATAATATGATACTAATTGAACCAATACGTGATCAATCTTCAGAATATTCCATTTAAATTGATACCCTTCGCGAGGACTTATTAAAGCAGTTGGTCTATAGATAAAATGGTTTAGTATCAAACACAAAGTGAAATAAATGTATAATTAGCAATGACGCTAACAGCTTTTTAAGTAGATTTTGATTTTAGCTTTTCCATTTACAAATAATAGTAAAATTCCCCTATGCATTAACACTAGCTGACACAGTAATCTTCAACTTTCGGCCCCAGTCCCAGCATTTAAAATCCAACAGCGCAGTTTTATTCAGGCATTCCATTTATTTAGGTATGACATAGCCTAGTGTAAATGACAACAGGTATAATTATAGTATTCCTTAACTGCCTTGTTGGTCCTGGGTTCGATTCCTGGGTTGGGCAAATTGTTATTGGGTTTTTTCATCAGAAATTTCTCAGGCAACAGGTATTACATGTGACTTAAACATAACTGGCAAAATGTGGGCGTACTGTGAGGAAGGTACAGCTATGCCTAACCCTTCGGGAATTACAGGCGCGATGTTACGTATTCCCTGACAGGAAAGGTGGTTATTCTAGTCTTATTTTAAATATTATAATCTTCAGGAATCAAAATTTCCAGGTTGGCACTTACTACGGCGAGCCGGTATACAACCAACTGCCAAAAGGCGCCCTGGTTGAACCCATCTACCATGAGTACTACGCCCACTCCAGTCGCTGGGAATGGTTCCAGCGCGCCCACCTCAAGCTGTGGAGTTAAGAAGCAAAGGCAAGGTGTTCATAATGCCATTAGAGACCTATACAACCTTCTTAGGGTGAATTACCTACGCCGTATTAAAATCTGCTTGTGACACAAATTACGGTTACTGTGTATTTAGATGATTTTTATTTCATTTCAATAAAGCATAGTATGAAGTGGTGAGTTTTATTTGTATGGAAAGAATTAAGGTATTAAAAACTAGCCAAGTGCGTGTCGGAATACGCACACAAGGGTTCTGTAGTCTAGATGAACGCAAACGGAATATGTAAAAGGCGTGTTTGTGTGTGTAAATTTAAAATTGTAGTTGAAATAAATATGTCGGACATACAGCATTCTAAAAATGGCATGCTAAAATAAACTGCGGTCCTTTCACTCATTTTACCTCCGATTCCACGTCACTTCCTCACCGGGAGCATTCGCATGTACTGTAACAGTTCAGATACACTTGTTTCTGTACAACATCGAATCATGGATTGTTAGGGCTGGCGCTCACTGCCAGCACGGCACGGCGTGTCATGGCAAAGGATTTTATTACTAATCAAGTTATTTTGAATCTTATTTCAATGATTTAGAATTCATGTTACTTTATTTCGCGACGTGCCGCGGGATGCTGCGGCATGACGTGTCATGCCGTTTCATTCCACGGGTTGCCACAGCGCGCCATTGCATCCCGCGAGACGTAGGGGTCACTTTGTTTCGAGGAATTATGATTGCTAAGCTAATTGAAATAAGGTTCAAACTTCGAATTTCCAACTTCGAATCTGCGCGGAGCCAAACTAATTGATGCCAGAGTGACTGGGCTTTCAGCAGGATACCACGGAACGTCGCGGGATGCCGCAGCACAAGGTGCCGTGCCATGCCGACAGTGAGCGCCGGCATGGCACGGCACCTTTATATTACAGGCGATTGCTCCCGGACACTCCCGGTGAGAGAGCGCTTTTACAATAACATTGCTACATTTGCTACTGGCGGGTAAAATAAGGATAACAGGACTGTAATATTACTTACATGGGGCATGTTTATTCTGAAGAGCCTAGTTTTAGGGCGGTTTTAGATTAGCGTTTCTTCGGCGCGTATAAGCTCGTTTTGGAAGCGCGTATATACAGCGCGCCTTTTCCCACACGCGCAACTCGAACGAGCTTTTACGCGCTTATAAGCTTGTATAAGTGCGAGCCATGAGACGCTGCCTCCCCGCGCGAATAGTTTGGAACCTAAGCCGATACGCGCTTGTGCGCTAGTCTGAACTACTCTCTTATTCAATTGGTCATACAATGTGTTTTATGCATACTTGGATCCTTTTTCATATAGACAAAGATTGGTTTTAACATAATATCACGCCTGTAATCCCTAAAAGGTTAGGTAGAGGTGTTCCCTATATTACACCCATATTTTGCCAGTTATGGGCGATCTTTTTGTGATGAACTGAAAAATTCCATGCGGAAAAACTCAAAAACACTGGCCTACCAACTAACGAGAGAGGCTACTTTGATCTTATTTACAGGTAAACTACAAAAACATGGGAATCACTTCATTTACAAAAACAATTTCTCCATTTTATAAATAAAACATTTATTACTTTCACCACTCAGTATACAAAAATGTAAACATAATTCTTATAAATAATCATTTCATACAAGTTCATCATGAATTCATTGACTTGAAATTCACAATTTTCATTTCAAAAAACTGACAAGAATTTAAATAAATTAATCACATCACCAAAAAAAAAGGGTTTGCAAAAGATATGCACTTAAGCTCATCCATAACCGAATACCTTTGATAAAAAATTGCATTTCAATAATACGTAAGCTCCTTGCAGCTTTTTAACACTAACATAAGGTTCAAATTGAAATGCATAAACTATAATGTACAAATATTATGTCTAGGTTTATTTTATTTATAATGTAAGTATAGTCTTATCATCTAAGAACATAAGGGGGACATAAGACTGTTTTATCATAAATTCATAGTTTTTAATAAAAGAATGAATACACCCAACATTGAATTCGTTCCTATTACTCCATTTCCTTGTTACTCTTTGCTTCCAACTATGTATTATTTATTAACATAGATGCCTATCTTTTAGGCTGTCAATATAATTGTGCATCGAATACCTACTTGATTATGCTTACGTAGACAAAGCCCTATGCTCTCAGAAATCACACATCAATCAAAAATCCAACATTGGAAACCCTTTCTGGGTAGCACCCATGCGCATTACCCAAATTGACTTAAGAGCGTTAACGTCTTACGGCATTCCATACAAACTTTCAAGAGATTTTTTTTCGAACTGACTGAACCGATTTTAATGAAACTTCGTACGCATAAGCAGGATATTTAAGTCTAAAAACTTGGCAGAGGACTTTTCGAAATGTCTTTTAAAACAAAAGATAATTGTAAATTTCTGTTTCTATGGAAAATCTGAAATCGGTCTAATTTAGCTGTAACACTATTTTTCGAAAATGTTCTCTGTCAAGTTTTTAGACTTATGTATCCTGCTTATGCGTACAAAGTTTCATTAAAATCAGGCCAGTCATTAAAAAATAAAAACCTTTGTAAGTTTTAATGAAATGCCATAAGATGTTAACGCACTTAAAATATCAAATATTATACCAACTGCAACTTGGTTTAAAATTGCATACACATTGAGCAAAAATAAATCCTGACACGGCTACAGTGAAATAGGTTGACAGTTTGTTTGTATAGTACATGACAGGACAAAATATGGCTGAAAAAGAACCTGACTAACTGACTATTGAGGTAAAGTTATAATATAAGTATTTGCGTATATATTACAGAATTAATTCTGTATTCTTTGGTTACTTAATATTAATTTGGGTACTTCATACAATGGTGTGCAATAAACACATTTTGTGGACAATACATAGTTGAGTAAATATAGAATCAGATTTCTAAATCAATTAAAAATACGGCCTTCCCGTTAAATGCGTCATATTTCTATTAAAAAGTAGACTTACAAGGGTTTCCTTTCACCCCATAAACCTTAGAATTTCACACCATGTCTCTAAATATTGGTGGGAAACGTCTCAGCCTTACCTATTTTGACTTCTTAATGATAATCTTTGGTTTCAGCTTGTGGGTCCTGAGCTTATGCATATGACGCATGACGAAGTACATTCCTGGGAACGTAAGGAACAGTAGGTAGATCCTCAGAAACGTTGGCAAATGGAAGGCGAAGTTCCATTCATTTGGCAGCCCGACTGTGAACTTCTGTGTTTCCTCAAAGTATGGTATATTCCGGAGTATGACTATAGCTTCACATATAATGCCTATGGGGTAGAGAGGTATCCACATCGTGTAGCGGAGCCAAGTTAGGATGTATATCTCTTTTTTATATAGCTGCGAAATGTAGTATGGGTACCTGTAATAGAAGATAATTAAAATTAGCCCTTGAAACACTAAACAGGCCAGTAGCCAAAAGTGGAGGAGTGGAAAGGGACATCGAAATTAAAGATCTAGTAGTAACTGGGATAATGTATCAAATCCCATGTTAATTATTGTGTTGGGTAGGACGAAACAACAAACCAACCAAATCACTTGAGATTCGACAATAATATTAATGCCTTATTAGTGACTGCCTCGCAGTAGCGAAGGGTCAATTTTTGTAAGAGCTAAGCCGGAGTACATATCTTTAATGTGGTTATATTATTTGTCTATAGAATACTGACTGTGCCATTTTTCAAAGGGAACCCGGTAGGAATCGAGTTGTATGGAACCTTCGCCACTGCTGCCTCGTTGGTCTAGTGGCCGCAAGCGCGACTGGTGAGCGTGAGCGTAAGTAAGTAAGTGTTATAGGGTTTAGCAGCCGCAGAGTCTGGATTTGAGCCCGGTTGATGGCAATAGGTTCGCCCCCTATTACATGGGTGAGTGTACTTTTAGGTTCACCTCTGCGTAACCCTTCAGGGATTACAGGCGTTGTGTTGTTGTTGCCTTATTAAGGCATTCAGTAGTCTTCAAAATTTTTATAAAGGTCGCCTTACCTAACAACTTCAATCATGCTCCACATGACGAAGAGATAGAAGACTACAGGCTTCGAATGCATGCGTGGCTCGGCTTCAACCATCACGAACAGGACAAACGCTCGACCGGTCACTTGCAAGAAAGGCACCAGTACTCCACCCTGTAATCAAATTAAGGAAAATTGGTCAGATTTTTAATACTAAGTATAAAACATGTAAGCAAGCATGTGTGTTTGTTGTGTGTGCGTGTAAGCATGGTTATTGATGATCACTACTTGATTGTGTCTTTAATTTTCACAAAAGTCTTCGATGCGCAAGCAAGCTGTACCTTCAAATATTGGATAAGAGGAAGCAAAACACCAGCCGGAACTCTACGAGTCGGACTCGCGCATGATGGGTGCCCCCTTTAATTTTTTATTTGTTGTTATATCGGCAACTCCTGTGAAAATTTCAACTGTCTACCTATCACGGATCATGAGATACAGTCCGCTGACACACAGACAGACGAACGGATGGACGGACAGCGGAGTCTTAGTAATTAGGGTCCCGTTAGTTACCCTTCGGGTACCCTCACTGCGTGACCCACTTTTCTATCGCATTCCGAAGGATTTAGAATAAATTCGTCTGTTCGAACTGTCTAAATGACCTTAACAGATGACATGTATCAATGGAACTTCTCCCACAAACAAACATGTTGACTTTTGTGTCCTAGAACGTAAGGTTTAAATTAAAACAATTGCCGTCGCATAAAACACAAATTTCAACTCACCCTAGTATACCCAAACAGCGGATGCATAACTTCAAGATACTGTAGCAGTTGTAGGAACTTCATGGCGGATCCAACATGCTCGTATGTATCAGCGACTGAGTCATAGTCCAGCTTAGCGTATCTCACGGCCATGACAGACAGTACGTAGGTGTAGCCCACGAATTGGAACAGGTTGTATAGCTTCAAGTAGACTTTCTTGAGGTCCTCTGGAATGGGAGGTGGTACAGAGTTACAGTATTTTTAGCAAATGAGAATTAAATAAATGTCAGTAAGTTATATGTAACTTGAAGCTTAATATACGGGGTGGACGGGACACCGAGGTGAAAACGGTTACCACGTATTTATGTATTTAAAGTTCATGTACAATAGTGATACATAGGCGGACTTAATGCCACAAGGCATTCTCTACCAGTCAACCTTTGGGTTAAATAAGAAAACATTGTGATAAAATAAATATATAAAAAATAACTTCTTGCTATCGAAAATTAATATAGGCACTTATAATGATACTAATACTTATATACAAACTAGCTGACCCGGCAAACGTTGTTTTGCCATTAGAAATTAAAAAAATGTCTAAAAATTAAAGAAAAATGTTAAGGGTGGACAACCCTTACCACTAAGGGGTATGAAAAATAGATGTTGACCGATTCTCAGACCTACTCAATATGCTCACAAAATTTCATGAGAATCGGTCAAGCCGTTTCGGAGGAGTACGGGAACGAACATTGTGACACGAGAATTTTATATATAAGATAAAATAAACTAGTACATATTTTAACAAATACCAAAATTAAAAACGAGAAACCTAATAATAATATATATATATATATATATATATATATATATATTCAGTACATTATTCTGAAGGCCCCCCCTACAAAGAAACGGTTATTAGGAAACAGCTGAATTTTTTTTTATAACTGATGAAAAATTTCTTGATAATAATATGGAAATCTCTGAATGATGTACTGAATACGTGTTAACCATTTTCGCGTCGGTGTCCCTTGCACCCCGTATAAAAATCACGTGTCACCCTCGATAGGTGGCGCTGTGCGATTCAGGGGCGAGTCGCTAGTGTCCCGAAAAAACGTTCGTCATTTAATATGCTAGAATACACTTTTTATGGCTCGTGGCTAAATAATAACAGCCGCTCGGATCGATCTTTAGGTTAAGCCGCGCTTGCCTAGATTGGTCTGTGGATGGGTGACCACCCATTACATACCGAGTTTCCTCCGTGCCTCGGAAAGCACGTTAAGCCGTTGGTCCCGGGTGTCATTTGTAGATCTTTAACAGTCGATAGGTAGTCAGTGGCCCAAAAAGTCTGACAACCAGTCTTTCCAAGGGGTATCGTATTACCCAGTACTAACTGGGTTGTGGAGGTCAGATAGGCAGTCGCTCCATGTAAAATACTGGTATTCAGCTGCATCCGGTTAGACTGGAAGCCGACCCCAACATAGTTGGGTAAAGGCTAGGCAGATGATGCAGATGATGACACTTTTTATGGACAATTTAAAAAAATGAGTTGATTAAAATAGGGCTTGCTTTTAGTGCCGTACTGTAAGAAACAGGCTTGCTAGAAAAATTGCCAAATAGCCAACATGAGTTAGGTATTTGGCATAGAGTTTATATGCTTTATTTTAAATTTTAGTGGCCAAAAGCAGGTTCAAGTTCTTGTATTATGTTGCTTCAGTCATTCTCTCAAACTATTTTTGACGACAGCATTAAATTAAAATTAATTCAAAATGAAAATAAATAGAAACAAGCTAGGAATATTCCTGAAATTACTACGAATAATATGCAATATTACTCATTCATTAAACCATTATATTCAAATGTGGTGTTGTCATTTACATTTAGTCTTTCAGGCGACGTAATGGTTTAGTGAACTTTACAAATTTTTTTTTGGACTACGATTTATAATATTGTTTAGAATGGGTATTTTAGGCCTCATTATAATTCAATAATTAGACTACCGTCTACTAAAATGTACCAAGAAGGCTAGTTGTTGCTCATTTTGTTCCAAACTTCCACCTGAATTTGATTCTGATCTCCAGATTGAGATGTCCAGTTCAGTTCACTTAGCTATTAACAGTGACAAGAATATCGTTCACACATCACATAAGATCATTCCCCGAAAGGTGAAGCAGAAAAGTGTACGTACGACGACACATAAAACTATATAAAACCAGTTTATGCAGATCTCTCATTGTACGAGAAATATGTACAAAGCGAGGCTACGTTATACTGGAAATATACAGCTTGATGCGTCGCCATGTGTACTTATAAAACCCCGTTTCGCCAGTTAGGTAATATGGAGTAACTCAATGATATTAATAGTTTTATTTTTGCTACTAAGAACAGGAAGCTACTTTGATCTTTAGCATCACATTTATAGAACCATGCATATAATTACCTATGCTTTTAATTACTTTGACGTAGGTGTCAAGTTTGTTATGTATTCAGAGGCCAGAGTTAGAACGCCACCATGTAATAACTTCACACAAATTCAATCTAATTGTAATCAAAAATACAATTATTGTATAACATTTTTGTTTAAACTTTGGTGACAACTGACAAGTAAATATTATGTATGAGCGACGCGAATACTTTTGATTTGCAAATGGTTTGAATGTATGATACGTTAACACGGCGTGTTCGTGCTAGGCCCACTGATCTATTTCACTTACGGTTTAATTAACATGGATTGAAAACCATGTTAGCGTAAGAATTTGTTTAACAATTAATAACGTGTTACCTCTTCTGTAGCCCATTTCTTCTTTATGTAGTTTGTCGTACATGCCGGGGTAGTCCTTCATGATGTCACGTTTCTCGTCCTCACTGTCCGCAGCGTCCTCTGACGTCCAAAGGTCGAAGTTTATCTAAAAAAGTCACAAAAGCCATTATCAGCCTAAAAAAACAGTCATCAGATCTATGGACGCTGTAACTCAATGCACTGTTATATTATTAATTTAGTCACATACACGGTCTAATTATGTTGGAGGTACTTGTAGGTAGTGTAGCTACTTGTGCACAGCTATGTTCAAAATGGCAAAACTAAGAATGCACAGAAGCATGAATATTTAATACATGTCAATTTTATACTAGCATCTGCCTCCATGCCTCGGAAAGCACGTTAAGCTGTTGGTCCCGGCTGACATTTGTAGATATTTGACAGTCGTTACAGGTAGTCAATAGCCCAAAAAGTCTGAGAAAGTCTGAGTGTCAGACTTTTTTTTTCCAAGGGGTTTCGTATTACCCAGTACTAACTGGGTTGTGAAGGTGAGATAGGCAGTTTCCCTCTGTAAAATACTGGTATTGAGCTGCATCCGGTTAGACTGGAAGCCGACCTCAATATAGTTGGGTAAAAGCTAGGTAAATGAAGACTAGCGTTTACCCACGGCTTCGCTCACGTTATGTTCGGAACGTTTTAATTAGCCTATGACGCTCGGGGATAATGTAGGTTTCCATTTGCACATTTTTTTTTGCATTTGAATTTTTTGTTCCAACGAATACTTAACATACAAACTTGCAAATTACATGTCTTTATAATATTAGTGTAGACTAACGAAGCTTTACGCGGTTTTTGCGATTAGACAAAAAAACGATATTTCTATGATATTAATTATAGAAATATCGTTCTTTTGTCTGCAGGATTACAAGGTGAAGATCGCAATATAATTAGAAATGTATTTAGTTTAGAACAACAACAAGGACATACGGACACGGAAAGTTACATTCTTATAATATGAATGAATATAACAACAATGAATTAAAAATATATTAATGTCCCATTGTTATATTATGACGATCATAAGTTCAAGGGTAACAAGTATAATAAGTCGAAGAGGATTTAACAAAAATAACAAGACTGTCTTACCAGATTATAAAGATTATTCCATTTAAATTTTTTTGGTTGAAGTTTCACATTCACAGCTCAAGCTGGTTTATAATTATCTGTTCTTATATAATATAAAACATTTTATGATAAATTATAGATAAGTTTGAGAATGTATTATTGATAAGGATCTAACAAGAAATACATAATTATTTACAGTCAACTGATTTTATAATGTTTTTTTTTAGTGTCTTAAAATTCAGCTTTGGCTAAACGGGGCCGAAGTTTTGGCAGAAGCCGAAGGTTTCTAGCAAGCACCAATGTTACAAAATGTTTTTTTGACAAGTTGTAAGGTAATCATCTCCTTAGGTTGTTTATATATTTGGTTGTTTTGTTGTTGGTTGTTTGTTGTAGGTTGTTTAGTTCACAGGAGTAGTACTGAAGTGCATTGAAAATATTTAGAGGTGTTCCTATTATAGGTATTTTAATAGTGGTTTTCTTTTTTTCTTTTTTATATGAATTCTGATTGTGTTTTAATTGTATTTTTGTTAACTTATGTAAGTTATCGTATCTTGGTGGTGGTAACATCGCATTGGCGTTATAGCTGTAAAGGTCTTATTTACATAATATTATATAAATAAATAAATATAAGCTTTTAATTTTAAAGTTAAAAAAAAACATATTATTCAGTTTAGTCAACCTGGAACTGAATTGTTAGTTCATTGAATTGGTTAAAGACGGCCGATGGACAGAAGTGTACAGTCACCAGAAATGAAATGTAAACACAGCAACTTATTAGAGTGATTTTCTCCAACTGTATTGATTAACATTTTACGTTTTCACAAACTCAGCAGAAATCGTTATTTCACAAGAAAATTAATTTTGATATTTGCTAAGTTTTTATGTTTTTGTTTTTACCTATCATTACTTCACCAGTTACATTTAAATCCTATGTAATAGTGGGTGAGTCTTGTCATCTACTGGGCGCATATCCTGACTCCGGATACTACTGATTTTCTTAATGGTAAAAATAAAATAACGCTTTGCTTAATTTATTTGTAAAAAATGTTCTACCTTAAGCCATGCTGGTTTTTGTGGCTGAGCAGTCAGTCGGGGCCACCAAGCAGGTTTCTCCTTTTGCAGGATAAGTTCCACTCTGTTTTCAAACACACGGACAGTGGTGATGTGGTCATTTTCAGCCTGTAACAAAATATCAGTTTATCAATAATTATTATAACATACCGGTTTTCAATGAAAACAAGACCTTAATAATTATATAACCCTGACCGCCAGTAGCTTGGACCCTGATACCGATACCAGTGGGCTACAATTTTTTTTATTTTTAAATGTTTTTTTTTTTATTGTTTTTTGTAAGGACCATTTAAAAATATAATTAATTTGTATAGAAATAAATAAAGGAAATAATAAAACCAACATTAAAAACTAACAATATTTTGTACAAATAATAATTTTACAACAAATTACCTTTTAAAACATGAAATTATTGAAAATACAACACTTAATCAAAAATTCGTATCATATTATTACCAACCAATTTTCTCATAGATTGTAGATTGTATTAGACCTTGTCGTCTCCCAAGGTTTATGCTACTACTTTACAGTGATACACTGAGACCACAAGAACATGCTTCTTGTGGTCTCAGTGAACTTAGAATTTTTTGCATGTAGCATTGCATTGTAAGACTTGTTTTTATATTTCAGTACAGAACGCTTAGGACGAAACTACCTCTTAAATTGAGTTACCACAAGTATGATTTTGTGTTGAGCTAATTAAAATAGATAGATCTATTCTAATAGATAAGCTATTTGAAATCACTTACTTAGTAACAACAGGCTTAAAGGTCACAAATACGTAATTATATCCTATCTTCCGTTGATAAAAAGGATTTATTTCGGCTTTTCAATATCTTTCAAAACTCGATACAACAATTGCTGTACGAAAGTGTGCTTACCGTTTTTACAGGTGAAAATAAATCCAAATTAAATTCATAAAGGCTCTCGCCACGGGCACCGACGCCTTGTGCCGAGAATTTCAAGTTATTTTCGAGAACTTTCACATCAGGTTTTACAACATTTTTCAACTCGATCTTCAATGAAATTACACTCTCAGTTTGTGCCCAGTAAACAAACGGGCTTGGGATGATCATTATTTTATTTCTCACACAAATTCACTGCACAACGAAGTAAATATTGTTTAAGAGAAAACGAATTATATTGAAATCCAACTGCAATTGTTGATATTTCCCGAAAAGCGAAATTTAATCGTATTTTCGACCTGTCAATATTCAGCCGACCGGCTACGGCATAATTGCTATCGTTGTCGTTGCTAACCATAAAGGAATAAGCTCTAGAGTTGGCATAGTCACACCAACACATTAAAATATTACTATAAAAGTTTTACTTTACTGCATTTAATGCACTTACTGGCGCAAATAATAATAGTCTTTATTTCATTAAAATCGCGCTAGGATTTCAAAAGTTACAGCGGTTTCACCGGTTTTTAAAGCGTTCCTTCGCGACCTACTGCGATGAAGTCACGTTGCGAATATTATGATGTCCGATTGTAGGTAATGTTGGTTGTTTACGTTCAAAGTCAAATATTTCCGCTATAAACCAAAAAAAACATCAACGTATAGTAAAAAAAAACTGAACATTTTATAAACTCCAATATATCCACGTACTAGCTACGAAAACGCTGGGTAAAAGCTCCGTTTCGCTTCAAAATCTGGTAAGTCCAAACAGGCCAATCAAATCAAGCGATTGGCTACAATGGTGGGCATTTGAGTTTTTGTTATAGGTCGATTTTGATGTGGTTTCACAATTTAAATTCGTTTTAAATAATTTATTAATGTTACAATGGACTCCAAAGTGAAAAATGTTGAACCATGTTCTTTCCAACTCTAGAGCATGTTCCTCTATGTTGCTAACTCGAGCCTCGTTTCGTGCGCGTTACGCATGACGGTAATCGGATCGTAATCATTTGCAGTGTTACATACATACAGCAGCGCTGACTGTGAACAAAAAAACACATAGTACAGACCCACTTCCATTCACAACGACCAAAATGTAAAGTGGTGTTCCATTCAATATTACTAACAGTACAACTATTTGATTTCAATTAATTTTGAAATGATGAGTGGTATTGACGATATTTGTACATATTCTATTGCAAAGTAGTTTTTTTAATTCTACCATTGTACATAAGCTGAAAAAAATTAACTACTATCGACTAAAAGTATTTGGACGGGACATCTCTAATTAGGCGACTAAATTCGGCTCGCTTAACTCGCTTTTTAATTCTGTGTGTCTGTCAAAAAGCCGTTTGCTGCTGTTGATGGGTGTCGAGTTTCTATAAATTTCTCATTTTAATCGTCTTTCTTTGTGATTCAATATATTCCCCGTTAACTAAAAATGGTTTAATTATTACCTCGCGTTATAAATTACGTACAGTGGTTATTCTCTGACTCTGGTAAAAGTTGTAAACAAATCCAAAATGTCCGTTCCTAGTTCTGGATTGAGCAAATTGAAGAAGAAACACATTCGTGTAAAACACCAAAAAGTGAAACTGTTTCGTGCAAATGAACCATTACTATCTGTGTTTATGTGGGGAGTGAATCACACGGTAATTACTTCATATTTTATATTTGCACTAATTGCAGTACTATGGCGGGTGTATAATCCTATTTGAAACGATCTCGGCGAGCGAAGCATCATTATTATGTCATTTCCCACACAACTGGTTTGTTGTGGTTTTACAATGTTTACATTTGAATTTGCCTTACTAAAAAAACTTTCCTTTATCACCCAAATCTTATGGTAAAATCTGGCACTTTGTCAATTCATTATGATTTTATGTCTCCTTGCCATTGAATATAAATAGACTAATAAGCTTTATTGCGTTGGGCATGGGACCAATACTTTAGCATGTTGGTCACATCAACATTTATTTGCATTTGTACTGATAACTAAATAAAAAATATTTTTCTTTTTTCAGATAAATGAATTAAGTCATGTCACAATACCAGTCATGCTTCTCCCGGATGACTTCAGAGCTTACTCCAAGCTCAAAGTTGACAACCATTTATTTAACAAGTAAGAGTTCACTAAGATTATCCCTTAGTTCTTATTAGAAACTAAATTCTGACTAAAATCTCAAGATAATGATAACATGTTCCTGGGTGTATGTTGAAAATCATCCCACTGAAATATGCTGGTATAAAAAGTGTCTCATGTCACATAGAGATTTTTTTAATATTAGACAGACAGACTTCCTTTCACATAAATATTGTTAGAATGTATTCAGAAACCTTTGTATCCCATGTTTAGACCATCTTCAGTTGTTATTATCGCTGTGACGAAGCTAATAGTATTTCCTGTAACACAATTTCATCACAATAGAAGTCAGGGTTCAAATCTAGAATGCAATAACATAATCCCATTGTTACATTACACCAGATAATGTACTCAACATTGAATATTTCTTTTCTTAAATAAAATTGTGAGAATTCACAATATCTGTGAACAAACAAGACTCTCAAGGACAAAGTGTTTTCATGCTTTAGTTATTGCTATTTTGTAACATAAAATACATATATGTGTTTTACACTGTATTGAAACGTAACATAGATTTTCCTTCAAGGAAATATTCTAGTGCAGTTTTATTCATTCGTGATAAAAATTGAGGATAATGTGTTTGATATCTAGGAAAAAAAATTGAGCTTGAGGGCAAAATAGTGAGGAGTTAGATTAATATCTGCGAATCTCAAAACTTTAAAAGATTTATAAATTTAAAAAAATATTAAAACTCTGGATTTAAAAAATGCAACTTTGCTTGTGTTATGGAGAATATGAGTAGAAAAAAAATCTGAGAAATTTATAAAAATCAGTTCTTTAGCTGTAGATAATATATCAAAATAACAGGCCGGTGAATGCATTGCCAGGTTGATGGCAATACTCACCCCCAATTGAACATGTAACTTAACAGGCAAAATTTGGGTTTGATTACTAAGGCACACCTCTGCCCAACCCTTTAGTATTACAGGCATATACACATATTGTATTATGTGCAAACTAACAGAGATTTAACCTTGAATTCTACTTAAAATAAAAAGATTAAAAATAAAATAAAGTTATAGATTTTTGAGTACAAAAACCTAATATGTGAACTTATAATCAGTATTACTCATATTATTTTGATAAGGAAATTGTTAGAAGATTATAAGTGTAATGTCTTGTTACTCAATCCAATATAAGGATAAAAGCAGTAATTGTGACTGATAACAACAAAGTTGTTATATCTAGTTTCCTTATACTATTCTGATTATCATACTTTATCAGAAAAATAATGCACTTTCGGAAAACCCAGGATCATAAAATTAGCATGCGGTTGTATGTCGTTAAAAAAAACGTCACGTTGAAGAAACGTCTTTAACTTGACGTTGTTATTCTTATTCTTTATTGCACACAAAATAACAAATATACACAACGACAGACGACGTTTTTTGGTTTAACCGAGCCCTCGTTTTTTAACTCTCGACACATTGAGCCGAGTGCGCTTTTTCAATCGTGGGCTTAAGCCGTGTCTTCAAAACAGAGAAGAGGAATGAATTTGGAAATGGATTGAATATGTTACCTCAACTTCGTCTTATTTTCAAGAAAATTTGCATCATTGTTGAACAACCCATTGTTACTTTTGGCCCTTCTTGAAAACTGAAAGTGGGGCCCTTTCCAAAGTGTCTCGAACTTTTAATAGTATAATTCTAGGGTTCTCTCGTCACGTCCTACCTACTCAAATATAAAGTTTTTATGCTGACTGTCCTTGCTGAAGCACTATCTACATAGGATACTTTTTATGTTGGTAGTATGTTTTTGGTGGGATTTTTCCGACGTCCAACCGGGCGAAGCCGCTGTCTTAAAAAAAAACGAAACCTCCATTGTTATATGTTCTCTTAGTCACCTAGCTTTAATTATACATAAATAGCAACGCTACGGCATCATACAGACTCTAATCTGTAGCCTATTAAGATCTATTAAACCATTTTATAATCTCGTTGCTAATAAACGACCATAGTGCGTCAATGCTAATAAAATTGATAGAGCTAAATGATTCGTTTAATGGTATATTAATAGCTTTACACCATTTGTTGTGGTACCTATCGAAGACAAAAGAAGACATTATGAGGAAATTGGCATGTTCTGGAAACAAAAATTCGATGAGGTGACTTGCGTGACATCTACCAACCCGCACTGGACCCGCGTGGTGTTCCCATCCTCATTGAGGGGAGGCAATTATTTTAGCAGTGAGAATGTTATTATTGGCTCAATAATAATGTTATAGCATAATCAGCCTAAAATGTTCACACTGCTTGGACACAGGCCTCCTCTCTATGAGAGGGAAAGGGATGTACACCACGCAGGCCCAGTGCGGGTTGGTAGATGTCACATGTCTTCGATTTGTAGGTTCTAGGACAGCCGGTTACCTCACGATGTTTTCCTTCACCGTTTTGAAAGCCTGCCTGGGTTCGAACCCACGACTTACTGCTCGTAAGCCGGCCACTGCCATGACACCACGGTCACACGGCCGCCACCGCTGCTCTAATAATGTTATACTTAGGCTAAATTATTTTTATGCTGTCTAAATTAAATATACAAGGCATACTTTGTGTATTATGTGACATTATTATGAGATAGTATTTTCACCTAGATAAGACAAAAAATGCAATCAATCTTCTGATTATAATATGTAATTTATAATTTAGTTATCTTTTCTCCAAAATTACTTTTCTTATTATCTATGGATTTATGGTAATTAAATGATGAAGTGAAAAATACCTGGTATTTTCCATAAGAATTGAAAGGGCTGAGCCTATTATGAAAGAATTAACTCAGTAATTGATTGTTTCAGAGAAAACATGCCATCTCACTTCAAGGTCAAGGAGTACTGCCCTCTTGTGTTCAGGAATCTACGAGAGAGGTTCGGAATCGACGATATTGACTACAAGGAATCACTCACAAGGTATAACCCTAACTTTACAACCCAATCATAGCCAATACCGAAGTCAAACTCGACTGGCACGAGTGATACGCTAACGTTAATATTATTTCTTTATTGATTATGTATTTATTTATGTTTATTTTTATCCCCATATTGTATTATCTGGCATCCCCGATCCCACATCCCATCCTGTGGTCCCTAGGTTTAGAAAGCCAGATAACTACCTGTGCTCGAGGGCTCAGAAGAGGCCTAGCAGCATGCTACGGCGCTCGGCGACGGCGCCCACCGGTGTTGCCAACATGAAAAATGAAACACATCAAGAGAGCATATTCCACGATGCAAGCGAGTTCGTCAAACGAGGGCTGACGATAAAACGCCTGAGGTCAGCGGAGTTTTACTAAGCAGCTGTACGATTTTTTCAGTTTTTTTATTTTATTTCTCAAAATAACAGTATGTAGTGTGCCTTTCGAACTGACACGGCGAGCATAAGCATTACCACGATCACTGGCTGTATTGTGAAGTCATTTCCCTTGTCTAACAGCTTGAGAGAGACCTCCATGGAGAGATGGTTTCAAAAGTTTGGATATAAAAAATGGATTTTTTGTTGGATTTTGGTTTTTGTATGCCTACTGTCCTGTTGTCCATTCCAGTTTAGGATAAATGGGTGTCAAGAGTGCCTCAATCCTTAATTGACCGTGACCTCCATTTACGTTCCTTAACCTCCGCAATTGTCCCGTATGTCTCGGTTACTTAATATATCGTATATATATTTTTTCTTTCACATTAACACTACATAAATGCACATTAATGCTGTGAGCACATTCATGTGCACTTTCACCGGTCGGTAAGTATTATGTGAATATGCGCATCTCTTTCGCACGAAACACGAGATAGAAATGAATGAGGAAGACGTCACACGAATCAACTTACTTTTATGATATTGAAAGGATATTCAAGGACCTAGGTAATCACTTTGACATTTTATTGGTTGTTGAATACTTTGGTTGGCCTTTGTGGTACGTTCGCGTGGTTTTTTTTGTTTATGTTCTAAGGGTCCACGCACATGACAGACAATCCTATTGACTTTTTTGTCGATTCAAAATATTTCGTGACGTATAAAAAGTACTCGCAGACTTTTCATGCGTCAAAGATCTTATAGTCGGTCGTTTCCGTTGCCCCTTATTCTAAGACCTGTAATTTTCTTTGAGTGTCCTTAATTTGATGTTTGTTAGGGTGTGTGCAATAACGTCACGAACTCACTCACAAGTCACCAATCACTGTTGATTGTAATTATATACACTTTGACTTCATAACCATATACTTGTATAGTAACTAAGTTTCATAATGTAATAGATTCTTGTGTACTTTTAAGGAAATATTAATTTATCAACAATAAATTGTTGATCTGCCTGGAAAAATAAACACTGAGGAAAATCTGGCGTATTATACGGCTCTTCTAATCGCCTGTGGCGCGTTGAACGTGTTCGGATATTTCTTTATCTATGATTGCGGATAATATTCTAAAATTATCTACTGCCTTGTTGGTCACAAGTTCGACTGCTGAGCATGAGGTTCTGGATTCGATTCCCAGGTCGGGCAAAGTGTTATTGGGTTTTTCTATCAGGAATTTCTCATAGCAGACACGGAGCCTGGATTTGCGGTTGATGGCAATAGGCTCGCCCCCTATTACATGGGACTGAAACATAACTGGCGAAATGTGGTTGTACTATTTGGTACACCTCTGCCTAACCCTTCGGGGATTACTGGCGTGATTATATGTTATATTACCTAGTAAAAAATCTGACAACCAATCTTACCAGAGGTTCTATGTAAAATACACGTATTCAGTTAGAATATTAGCTGACCCTAACATAGAAAAGGCTAGGCAGATGATGGTTTCCAAGTGTTCACAAGATCGCTTTCGATAGGTACCGCTTTGTTCTTTAATTTAAAGTAATAGGAAGGTCAAGGCAAGGTCACCATACGACAATTATTAAGGTATTTTGTTGTCAACTTGTTAAAAGAAGAATTTTATCGTTTTAATATTACCTTTATCTATCCTTTTTGTATTCTGAGAGCGTTCATCCAAAAAGTTGGCAACGTCGCAAATAGCTGTCAAATATTTACCTGTTTTAATTAATTTAGCAGTGTTACTGTATTACAATTAAAACACTGAATTTCATGTTATAACCGTAGGTGTAAAAGAGGCATTTGGAAAGTTTCCAAATACTTTTTTTACATCTAAAACTAAATAATCGGTGTTACGAATTATTGCATTTGATAATCAATATTTTAGTTCACTAGTTAGCCATATTTCCTATTTCCGCGTAGTAATATTGCCAAGTTGATCAAAACAACGAAATATTTGACAGCTATTTGCGACGTTGCCCACTTTCTGTATAAACGCTCTTAAGTTTCCTTTTATCGATAGCATCATACAAGAATTTATAGTATATTATGTACCTGACATAAAGGAGAAATTTTCTTGGTATTCAAATTGTACGATAAAAAACTGACTAATGTTGAAACGTTCTTAGATTTGTAAGATTATTTTAATATTTGCACAAATCTTGTGAGTCATTGATAAAATTGTTCTTTGTTTACCAGCTATGCTAAACAGGTGTTGTAAACTCGATCCATTTTCGTGTTTAATTAGCACCTTCTTTTAGTAAGTCGACAAGAACGTAGTAGGCATGTATTTAAAAAAAAAAACTTAGTAGGTTTCACCCGGTTTCCAAATGGAGATGATTCCTTTTCTTAAGTGTGCTACACACATCGCATCACATCGGGTCGTCCCCGGCCAGATTCGGCACAGCCGTACCCAGCAAATAAACACTCAAGTTTGCCGACCGGCCTGTGCGGAATGATTTCGATTCAGATCGACCCGAACTTGCATTCATAATTGATAGAAGTTCTCAACGTTCAATTCTCGAGTTTTAAACTGGGTATAAAGCTTCGGACATTTAGTTTAAATGCCACTAAAAAACCTCCTTCAGTCCCCAGAGCCTTTTCGGGCAATCAATTTTCTTTTTTTTTTTTTGGTTGCTAACTGCATGCATGATTCAGATATTTTTTTTTATGACATAAAATAATTTATAAAGTTTGCACGCCGACATTAATGGCAGAATAAGAGATTCATATACTTTATTTTTAAGATACCTTACTGTACCTTACCTTGTGTGCTGTACCTTATTTACGCAAATAAATGATTTTGATTTGAATTGATTTGAACAAGTTACACAAAAATGTAGCCATCAACTTTTTGCGCCAAAGTTTTGCAATTTCTTCCTAAAGGTCGGAGTTTTTACCCGGACTCTTTATTATAAAAACCATCCGGTCTTTCCCCGGATAGCCTGAAAATTATGACATATCCGGGAAAACCGGTAAACAACCCAAAATATTCTTTTTATACGTAGGAATAAAATTATACGTTGTTGGTCGCCAGCACTTTGTCCTTCGAAAATAAAAGCATTAGGAATACATTAAAATAATAAGTACCTACCTACCGTATTTGGTTTAGCTTTCGTATAAATGAAAAGTATTTTCGTATCAGTAGAAGTTCCGATAATGTCTATGTAGAACATGGAGGATATTGATCACCATAACTTCATGTTAACAAAATATTAGAGAAAGCTTGAGTGTTCAATATAATTATCCGCTTGTTAGCTTTTTGACAGTACCTACACCATAAAATCAATTTTGTGTCACCATTCAAGGTGATAACAGCCTGTATGTGTATGTCCTTTATCATAAATTACTCCTAAACAGGAAGCACTGCTATCAATTTCCTTTAATTCTCTAACAAATTATTGTGAAAAGTAGGTGCCTACTGTCCTGGGAGCCAGTAGTGGTTCAATGGTAATATTCGATACGCTTACTTAGTTCCGGTACGTCTTGGAGTAATGTAATTTATTTAAAAATTTTGACGATAAAAATCTTTGGGGAAACCGGCATGGTTTGAGACCAAACTTCGAAGATATTTAACTCTACCAATCCGCACTGGGCCCGCGTGGTGGATTACAGCTTACAGCCCACTTTCGCAAGGCTCTGACGCTCACAATTAGGAGGCCTGTGGGCTGTGTCCCAGCCGTGGGACCATTAGAGGATTATGCCCTTCGTAATTCGCTAGCTTAGCTACACAAGGCGATCCAAGCCGAATTGAAGTCTTTCGGAACGGATTCTCAGCTAGTTAGACCTCATATATTATTATATTCTAGCTATACTCTACAATGTCGTCAATGGTGTTCTGACATGTCCGCTTTGTGCTCGGAGTTTTTCGGCCAAATGTGAATATGCTGGCCACTTGAGAACACATGAAAGAGCAACAAACCAAAGCTCTCGAATCTCGAGGGTGGTTACCCTAGAAAGCCATCGAATGTAGTCGCTGTGGCCGAAATCTTCTAGATGGCATCATCATTATTATAGCTACCAAAACAAATACATAAATATAAATTCTGCAATTACATAGGTATTCATATCACTATAAATCAGCATAAAACACTCAAAACCGTATCCTAAATAGATCCGTAGTTCCATGCCCAGTCATGAATTTGTTTTAAAAATAGTATCCATCTTACTACTCATACTCTAGTTAGATTGAAAGAGATGCTTGACTGGGCATCATTCTAGACTCTCGATCTTTTGGAGCAATCCATTGTAAGGATTATGTGATTTAATATTTATCGATTCGATTATCGAACATTTTGACCTAGCTTTCTGGTCAAGTAAATAAAGTACTATCGCATTTGGTAAACAAACTTGTGACAGTTGTAAAGGCGGTTACAATTACTACGTATTAAACATAAAACTAGCTTTCATGGAAGCTGTTGTGATTAGCAACAAATTTGCTAATCAAAGACTGAGGGCGAATTTCACCAAAGAACTTGAGAGTCGAGAGCTGTAAAGTGTCATCATTACGATTGAATTTTAACAATTACTGCTTTTGAACGCAGCTTAGGTACCATGTGCTGATCTTTTGTACTTTCATTGGTGAAATTTGACTTTCAAGTCACCATAAGGGGTGTTTTGGTATCATGGCCATTCGGGGAATATTGGCTTTCATAAAGGTTATCGGAAAACTGTGGAAATGGCGGTAAAAGGGCAGCAATACTTGATGTTGAATAAGTGCGTTAAACAAAACTGGTATTTGTTGACAGATCTCAGCCGATCCCCGACGACTCCTCAGGCAAGTCGGGGGCTAAGTTCTACCAGAGCTACGACCGCCTGTTCATCCTCAAGACCCTGACTTCTGAGGAGGTTGAGAGGATGCACTCATTCCTCAAGCAGTATCATCCCGTAAGTATTACTGGTTTTTGAGTTGTAAATATGTTTTTTTTTAATGTATAGAACATGATCAGCGGATCACAAATCATCCTCAGCCTAGAGTAGTCCACTGTTTGACATAGACAGGCCTTCTTTCTAATTGCACGTCATTCAACACATCGGCAACGCTGATTTAGCTGCTAACAGCCAAACTGCGATGATGTCTGCGTCTCTCCACCTAGACTGACTTGGCTTGTACCTTTTTTTTTTTAATAGCCTGTACTGGCCCACTGCTGGGCAAAGGCCTCCTCAATTTTCATCCGTGTGCTTTTTTCCCGTGCCTCTTCGGGCCAGCCCTCGCGGTACTCGTCCAAATAGGGGGAGGTGGTTGGACCGTACCCCTCGCCCAATAATATGTGTATGTTAATTTTCGAAGTTATTTAAGCAGAAAATTATGAAACTACAGAGGAAACGGACTGGTACAGTTTACTGCTCATTGTATTGCTGACGTGCCCGAGGTTACAGTCATATGTGTATTTTGTGGTCGCAGACTTATGCATTATGTCATTTTGCCGATTATTCATGCATTTCAGTCGTAAAAGTCACCTGACAAATAAAATGTTTGAGTCATTTTGGTAGCAAACAAAGATGCAACGGTCTCATGTAGGTAGACTTAAAACCACAAAATTATCTGCAAGAATTTATTTAAGAAGGCATTATTTAGAAGTCTTAAAAAAAAACAGGTTTGGATGTCGAAAAAGGCGGTATACCTAGGTAGGTATGCAACCTTTTTCGGAGCCCAAAGTTTGACCGTTTATTTAGATATGTAGGTATAAAGGATCGGTGAAACGGGTAGGGACAGATAGCCTAATAAAGGGTAATATCAAAATAACTTTGCATAGTGTTATCTGTTTATCACTTTTCCGTATCCAAAGCTATCCTCTACAAGCCGTGCGCTCGATGGCTTCGTATAGGCAAAAATATATAAACTTTTATCCTCTAGATAAATTAATCATCCTCAGTGATTAACTTCACATTCATTGTGTAAGGAACACACATGTACAAAAATTCAAGCTAACCAAGCTGGGCGTTTTCTGTCAGCGTTTTTTTTTATTTATTTATTTATTATCTTTATTATTTCGATTGGCCACATTTAGCGATGGTGGTCTGATAAGGCTAAAATTAAATTTAGAAAGCCATATACTCGCCATGCACTCGAATTTATCATTATTCAAATTTTAGAGAAGATAACAACATCATTGACAAGTTATCAATTTGATGTAAACAAAAGATTGTCTCCCCCTATCTAATCGTAGAAAGTAATGTGTTACTTCCGATAATATGTAGAAGATAGCGCCATTATCACTCGTATGAGTAATTTAGAACAATTTTTGTGTAAATTACTGTTTGTTGAAAATGTAAGGCACGGTATCTCAGTTTTTAAGACAGGTTACTTTGCATAAGAGAAGAATATGGGGCGTTGTTTTTTGTGCTTTGTTGCTGAGTGAAAATTAGTTTGTAAAGAGGACGAGTCACCAACAAACAAGTTACTTTTTTTGTTTGGATGGTTTAAATAAATAATAGATGTTTACACAAACTCTAAAATATCATCAGACAGATCATGAAACGATTTGTTATCCGTTATGTCGTAATGTATTCTTCTAACTTGTAACTGACTGATGCACACAGAATAACTGTAGCCCAAAGGCAAAAACCGAACCCTAATAATATCGTCATGTACCAAATATAATGGCAAAAGGGGCCCCCCTTTGCAGGATATACCCCACCCCCTTTCCTGCCCATCCTGCACAGCCAACTGCATCTTCCATGATTTAAACAGGCAGGTGCAGGTTTCTACATACTGGTTGAATAAATTTGAGTCAAATCGACACGCAACGATGTGTACAAAAACTGTTAAATAAATAAAGAAGAAGATTCTCCTTTTACGCAAGAGATTAAATAAAGTTCTTTTTATTTCCAGTACATAGTCGAGCGTCATGGCAAGACCCTGCTGCCTCAGTACCTGGGCATGTACCGGTTGACCGTGGACGGCATCGAGCACTACCTCGTCGCCACAAGGAACGTGTTCTCCAACCACCTCAACATACACAGGTATTGTATTAGTTATGAGGAAATTTCCCGGGATGGGCAGACATACTGGGATTTTACACCAGGACTTTCACAGTTCTCAGGCAATAGGGCCCTTTTACAAATTGCCACGTGTTATGACAGCTTAGAAAGGCAGATGATGCTGATGATAATGATTTAAGTTTGTCTCTTCTGGGAATACAAAAGAACCATCTCAAATTGTAAATTGTATCAGTGATAGCCTAGTGGTGTGGCCGTCGGACTGCCGGGTCTCAGGTTCAAGTTCGTAACCATGACACGCATCTCTGATTTTTCGTAGTCATGTGCGTATTGCATAATTATTACTTGCTTCGGTGAAGGAAAACATCGTTAGGAAACTAGCATGCCTAAGAGATATTTCTCGACGAAATGTAAAGCCAAGACAGAGGCCCATGGGCGGCATAAAAACTCTGACACCAGGTTTAGCACTAACCGCACGATAAAGAAGATCTCAAAATTTCCACAAATAGTGAATTTAATGTAACAATCTTCCTACTAAACAGGTTTCTAAAACCTAAAGATGCCTTCACCAACCAAATAAGTACTATACTAGCCAAATTCGTGAGAAAAACCATCATAGGTCTGAACGACTAGGTGGACTAGGCTTGGGGTTTTCAGCAGCGACAGTGTAACTAGTTTTAGTGATTAGTTACCTACCTGCAAGTTTTCTCTATAATAAGTAGAATTCTTTATCATAATTCTTATCTTAGTATTTACATCAAGTTGTTACTTAATGTCAATCACTATGTTTAGTGCAAATGTACTCGCTTGCGTGAAATTGTGTTTTTTTTTTTATCGGAATAGTCTTGAGTTCAGGGACTTATCGTTCAGCGTCATAGAATTAATTAAAGAATAATTGGCCACTTATTGGCATTTTCTTCATTATCATCATCTGCATAGCTTTTTCCTAACTATGTTGGGTTCAGCTTCCAGTCTAGTTAGCATACAGTTGTATGCAGCTGAATACCAATATTTCTTACTAGTAGTCTTCCTTGACATAGATAGTGGGTAACACAATGGTAAGATCGGTTGTCAGAACCTGGGGTTGGAATACTAGGCTTAGAACGTAATGATTGACAAAGACAAATGACAGCTGGTACCAACAACTTTACATGCTTTCCGAGACTCGAAGAGGTCTCGATATAACTCGATAAAGTGACCAATATTCAGCAATCGACTTACAAGTATTTAGCAAGCGTGGTCCAATTTTAATGAACCATCTGAGGCGTCTTTATCCGAATTAGGTCTGACATTTGGTCTGTTTTCGATCTCCATATCTTCACTAGGTTTTCAAAACCCGATTTCTCAAGACGTACCTGTACCTATAACCTACCTAAATACACAGTTAATAAAATTCCCTTTTCATTGCAGGAAATACGACCTAAAAGGCTCGACAGTGGACCGTGAGGCGTCAGAGAAGGAGCTAGAAAAAGACCTGCCCACGCTCAAAGACAACGACTTTATCAAGCAAGGAGTTCGTATTGATATCGGTGATGCCGCCAAAGAGAAGCTGTTGGAGACCCTTACTGCTGATGTTGAGGTGTTGATCACTGTTGATTTTTATTGTCATTTTAGCTAAATTATGTCGATACCACCAAAAGTCGCGAATATGCGTAAAATCGCCTTTGAATCTTGTGTAACGTATTTATGCTCGTGACTGTACTTATATTTTTATATTCCTAGTTTGTTGTTGTTTGCACACTGGCCAACAAAATGTAGCCTTGTTAAGAAAAAACAAACTTATCTACACAAAATCTGCTTACCAAGCGGACATGTTTAGCGTATGTACAAATACGCATGTTATGGTAGATCTTATTAGCCACCTTTCCAACCAAGTATCTAATGGGGTTGTTTGCTGGAAGCTTCGCGACGAGAGAGCGCTCACTTGACAAAGTGATCTTGGGTGACACGTAGCTCCACATCGCAGGACTTCATGGCATTTAGTGCCATCTACGAAGCTAATAAAACATGCATTAATTCATTGCAGTTCCTAACAAAACTTCATTTGATGGACTACTCGCTGCTACTCGGTATGCACGAGTGCGGCCGCGGCGAGGCGGAGGCCGAGGCCGCGAGGCAGCGGGACGCGGAGAACGACAGCGATAACGGAGACACTGATACCGACAGCGATACTGATAACAGGCATCACGGGGACCGGTAAGCATCATCAGTACCTGTAATGTTCCCAATCTGTGAAGGGAATGTGCCATAATCTATCACGCGGGCCATTTTGAGAGCAGTTGTAATAATATTAATTACACAAAGTACACTGTCAGACAATGAGCTGCCCGAAATGCGAATCCAAAAAAAAGCCCCTTTTTTAATATGAGCACAAACGAAGGGTTGAAAATTCTCACCCCTTTTTAAACTCGTCTAGGGTTAATACTTGGGCTAAACACTAAACACGCTAAACAGGCGGGGGATAATTTTTTTAATGGAAGATACAAATTTTTGTCGCGTGAAATCACACCTGGCGCACGAACTTTTACCAGCATTCAATTGGTATTTCCCCCACCACAGGTGGGGCTACAACACTCCGCCGGACAGCCCGCGCGGGTTCGCTCGGCAGTCGTCGCTGCGGTACGAGGGCATCATACCCGAGCTCGACATATACGCCATACCCAGCCAAGAGAGTAAGTCTACACTAATGAGTGAATGATATCTGTTCTACTACAAGTTCGTAAGCACAAACATAGAAAGAAAATACATTTATTTAGAAAAGACTAAAAAGCATTCAACATATTTTGCAAAATAAAAAAAAAAAACATAAGCTGGAATCGAGCCTCACAGTTGCACCAAATAGCCCATTTCAACTGGACCTGGTGTTGTGCTAACTTTCACTGTTGCTAAGCTATTTGTTTATATTTATTTCCGTGCTTCTTTGTCATTTCAGGTGCCCCCAAAAAGGAGATTTACTTCGTTGCCCTGATTGATGTACTGACACACTATGGTGTCAAGAAACAGGTAAAAATTAATTAATGGATTCACAACTTTTCTGTAAGTCAAGATATTCTTCTTCATTTTCGTGTGGTTAGTGCCTAACTTGGTGTCGAGAGTTTTTATCGCCTATCGGCCTCTGACTTTGCTTTACATTCCGACAAGAAATATCTGTCAGGCATGCTGGCCGATTCATTTTGACTGTAAGGTCAAGATATTGACCAATACGGTTACAATCCAAGCCCCGTGGCTCGCTCATTTTATTCGGTGGAGCAAACATTGGTATATTGACATCATCAATAATCACTTTTCAGAGTCGTGATAAATATTATATCCATGTGTTAGGATCACTAAATAGAGGTCACTACTATTATAATAAACTTTCAGGCGGCGAAAGCAGCAAAGACAGTGAAATACGGCAGCAACGTCGACGGCATATCGACCTGCGACCCCGAACAGTACGGGAAACGGTTCATAGAGTTCGTAGCTAAGGCCATCGAGGGCAACTAGACGCCCAGCGCACACCGGTGCTTCTTTTAGTACTTATTTATTATACGTCGCGGGGTAGTGGGGAAATGGAGCGCTAATGGGATATACGCGCTGTGGGATTTGCAACGTTAGACTTAGCGCTGAAAATTGAAAATCCAATAGCTGTTGAAATGTGGTGACTGTCGCAATCCGTTAGACTAAAAATAAAGAGTGCGGCGTTGAGTTGTTCCTGTGGGTGACGGTCATATCCATGTCTAAAGCTGTGTCACTGAATGCGACATGACCGGTTTCTATGTAACTATGAAAACGTTTTCGTTAGTGGCGACATGAAATTGCCGCCTATCACCGTTTTAATGAAGTTACATTGGAACAAGTAGTGCTGCTGCGGTCTCTCATTGCATTTGGGCGACTGTTTTCTTTAGAACCTCTGAATAGCAAAAAAAGTGAGGTATAACGGAAAAAAGCTTGCTATTTGCCTACATATTAGCACTCCATTTGTTTACTATTCTGTGTTTATACTACTTATAGGTGGCGCTACTGTGTATTGAGGTTTTGGAAACATTGCCTAACATTTAATTTATTATAAGTTTTCAAGATTGGCTGCAATTCGCACAATTTTTATTTTCTGTAACAGATTCACGGTTAGACATCAGGCGTCCCTACTTAAGGGAGTGGTTATCACACGCCAAAAAGGGGTCTTGGTTTGACAGTCTAACATGACACAATACCCAGAAAAAAAGACGAAAATTAAAAAAAAATATATAACCTTAGAAACTGTAGCGTCACTAACGAATATTTTGGACTGAATGGATACAATTTTTTTCTAGTTTCTCTTTCGAAGTCTTTTCATCAATACGGATACAATTTTCATGACGAAATAAAGATAGTAATGGTATGAACGATTGCACGCTACAGTGCTGGATGATTCTTTTGACATTTGAATGATAGGGCTTACCTACAGAATTAGCGTGGCAAAAAATCTGGCGCACAAAATGGCTGCGATTTTCGTTCATCATCATTCCAGAAAACAACAAAAATAGTTTTAGCGCGTAACTGCTTGACAGTATTTTTCCCACAAAACTCGATGCAAAACATCGCATGGATGAGCTTATTACGTCACACGAAAGTGTTGCCCAAGCACTTGATAAACTGTAGTTGTCTCACTTTTCTTATGCAGATACTGCTTTATTAAAAAGAAACAATTGTTTTTCACATGTTTGTCGATATTATAGATATTTGGATAACTATTCTTCCTAAAGGAGAATATTCCGTCTCCATAGGTATATATCAATGCTGGTAAACATTTGAATAATTGTCTGTGGAAAAACAAGATGGCAAAGCGCGCCAAAAGAATCATACATCACTTTATATTCATTTAGTTCCCGCTAGCTCATTTATTAGACCTAATTAAGTTCGCTCAGGATCCTCTGTTTTTTAATAATTGGGAGTTTACAGGGTGACGTAGATTATAAAGGGCTGGTAGTTTATTTAGACGCGTTTTCAGTTAGGACAGTTTAAAATAATTACTCAATTTACTGGGTTAATGTCAGTCAGGGTGAAATCATTTGCAGCCTTCCTTTATGCGTGTAATACTGATGTGTCACCTTAATGGCATTAATCGAGTGATGTCGATAAATTATTGTGGTCTAGGCTTTTGACGTTTATAAGTTCTCGTAGTTACGTACTGAAAGAAGCACCGCATTAATGTTGTTATATCTTGTCCAAGACAAGTCCCACGATACAGTAAGTGTAATAACGTCGATTCTTATTGAGGAAATAAATGCAAAATAAATAAAATTTTCATAAAAATAATGTTTAAAAAAAATTCGTAGTGAGAAGGCATGTCATTGATAATAGCGATTATATGAAACTATCGGACAGTTGACGAAAAGTTTGTCGTTTTTATCAAATTATTATAAATCGTATTTTATTCGCTTTGCGTGCGAATCAACACAGTTGTGCAATAGACACGTTTAAAGTATGATTTGTGCTATATCGTGGAAAGCGGGGCCCTAAGTGGAGACAAATTTTGACCGGCAAATATGGACTTTGGTATAACTGTTTTAAGGTGGCTCCGGAAACTGACGGATACTGTACTGACATCTGTAAGGCCCGGTGCCCGCAATTTGCACTTACACTTCAACCAACTTATCTGTGCAGGCTGGAAAACAAAGAACTAAAATAAAAGCACCAAGTTTGACACATAAAGGGTGTAAAAAGGCCGAACGGCTTAACGAAGCCGAAAGGCACTATTCTCCCCGTCATTGCGATCGTTTTTTTTGTTCTGGACCATACCTGGGAACCTTCTAGTTACGCAGATGACCTTCATGACCCATTTACTATTCACAGCATCCATTAGCACTAAGTTTTGAGTGCGTTACATTGAGTTTTACAGTAAAACATGATTTTTCACACATCAAAAAAAAAAGTCGTTTCCCAGCAATAATTTTTGCGTAGGGTTACTTAGTTTGATGTACATAGTGCTTGGTTGACGGCTTCGTGAAGGGTCCTTTTCGAAGGTAATTTTCTTGACAAGCAACGCCACATTGAACTGCACACTTAAAGTGGCCATAGTATACCAGTCCTTTTGAAAGGAGTAAATGCTTTGGAAAGAGGCTGTCATCCAGGCATACGCTTGAGAGAGAACCTTTTCACAACTGTGTCATATTTTCGGTCGGATTCTGTAAATGTTTTCGAACTCTCCTTAGGTCGCGCATTCCACGTTCTAGCATAACTCAAGTTCCGTCGGTCGTTGTCCGAAACAGGGACGGTTACGGGTTGAAAGGGACCCATATTTTTACAATTATAATGTTCTACACTTTCGTCTTGATGTTTGCAATAATAATAATAATAAGCGGACCCTTTTTGACAATATTTCACGTTTTATTCTTACACTTGTGTCCCTGTTTTGTGCTATTTTGAATCTTATTGTATTGGTGAATTTGAGGCTGCCTTGTTTAAATGTTTGGTATAAGACTGTTGTCCTTTGCGCACAAGTTAACTTACAATAGAACTCCTATTGTGTCTCGCGTATAACCGCGGACTCCACTCATTGAACCTTATTACTAAGGGCACAAGGTCAACTACCATTGTTCACGGTTGTACCTATGAGTAAGATTAACTAAGGGTTTGGTTGAAAACAAGTGACGGAAAAAATGAAATCTGCGATGTTTTGTATTTAATATACAAGGTGTTTCGAGGCAGCCTCAAATTCAGTAATAAAGCTACTGCGCACTGTCTCCCAAAACCCGATGGAAAATATCCTTTCACAAACAACTTTAGTTCAATTTATGAATCGATCGTGTCTTATAGCTAAATTCTCTAGCGTTCTCCGTGATTCTGATCGATTAATAAATTGTAAAGTTATTAAAACGTGCACGTTGGCAAACACTAAAGCGGATGTACACAAACTGGTTATTCAAGCGTTCTCAATGCGGGTCAGCCATTCCACTGGACGTTCACAAATGTCATTGTGAGAAGTCACCGTAGCGTATAAGGTGTCGTTCCCGGTCACAGGGTCATTTAATGATTACTCTGTGACCTGTAAAAATAAGCCACAGAGGCTGGGTCGTATTGCCATCCAGAAGTGCGTTAAGCACACAGCTTCTGACCGACCGCTTTAAAAGGCGTTATATACCTCATTTATGTTGTAGTAAACGGTGACGCTCTTGAATGTGGAGGTGTGCTCTGTGATATAAGCCATTGTGTACATCGTGTGACGGGAGGTGTTTGCCAACGTATGCGTACCAAAGTTCGTGTACAGACTGCATATGATTAAAAGAAAACTGCAAGAACTTCTAATGATGCTATTGTTGCTAACAATAAAAATGAAATGCAATTTGTAGTCTATGCAGTTCTTCTGTACACATTCTCTTATAATAAAAACCTCAGCACGTTCGCAAATAATTTTCATAACTCGTTATTAGCTTTTTATAATGTTCCGCTAATGTAGTTTAGTATTGACAAATTATAATGAATAAATAAATAAAAATGTTAAATATCATTGAATTAGGATGTTGACGTGTTACGGTTGGCCAATTGAACTTTATCAATGAAATTACATGTATACTATTATAATTGGCCGTTGTATTATATATCTTATTGTAATGCCTTCTGGTATATTGTTTGTAATACATACACGTTTTGTTCATAAAAAAGTTGTGAGGATATGCCCCTGGGGAGTATGGATCGATTCCAAGTGAACTTACTATAAACGATTTTGAGTTTGATTTTATATCGTAGCGAATCTAGCTGTGAAATGTTATAATAAAAATAGTTTTTTTTTTATCCATACTTTGAGAAATTAATGAGGTGTATTGTTGATTGAAAATAAACTGTGGTTTACGGTCAGTAGTTCAGGATTATCCCAAATGTTAAAAAGTCTCGGTGAACCTCATAATGTTCGATTCCCAGGGAAGACTGTTATCAGTATATTCGGTATTGTACTCGTTAACTAACATTTAACTATGTATTCTATAACAAGGACAGTTGAGTCCAAAATTGTATAAAAGAAACGGCCATTGTTAAGAGCCGGTGTTTCACCCATTACATAACGTCGTTTTTTGCCAATATACCCATACCTACCTACCTAGTTCGCTTAGTTTCTGTCTAGAGTAGTGTTTTTAATAATACGATGTAAGATTTTGTTATTTATTATTCTATATTTCGAATAAGACTTGGATTGTTATGAAGTCTTTGTGATTTATTCTGTGAAAATTCATGTGCCGTTTACGGTGTACTAATAATAACATTGGTAAATTTTATACTTTTTAGGCGTTCTTTCGCGCCGTCGACTAGCGTGATCCAACACGCCATATCGAATGTTTAGCTGACCTCAGAATAATTGTATCGCTCTTCATTATAATTCTTTTTAACTTTTGACTGTTTATCGGGAAAACATTACAAGATTTATTCATGGAAATCAGTATTCAGGGCTCCATTCGGTACGCCTTCGATTTAAAATAATTTTGTCAGACGTTAGTTTTTTTTTGTGATAGATATTGTTTACTTTTAGATATTAATTTTGTATAAGATTTCAAGTTGTCCACTTCTTCATGTTTCTAAATTAAAGTAAAGAACTATTTTGTTACGGGGTGGTCAACTTTAGCAGAGTGTAGAAATCATTTGTTACCCTCACAGTGAAGAGGATTTTTTTAAATTTTATCCCGATCCCCTGTCTGCATATTCCTGAACAATGTGTTAGTCATGAAATGATTCAAATTATGTCATATGTGTTGCCATTGTTTAGGTCGGTAATTGTATTTTAATTTTTAGTTATGTTATTTCGAATAGGTTTTATCTTGTTATCGGTGACGGTTGCAGCCACGAGCCCGCAGTGTACGGCATATATTTATTAAACGATAGCTTCGCTACATACAAACATATTCGGCATGTAAGCAACACGGTTGAAATGTTAATTCTCTAGTCTACTACTCTTGTAAAGACAAAAAATGTGTATGAAAAATTAAAACTTAATTTTTTAAATATTCGGTTTATAAAGATTCTGCATTATAAAGGTTTTTTTCTTTAATTCCCTTCGCAACCCTACAATTATTATTTCGTATTGGAATATGGCTGAATATTCATTAAAGATGGAGGATTGATGAATGTCGAGTTTAGCCGAACATTCCCCGAAGCCGAAGTTCAGTTGAATTTCGCGCGCCTTTAGACGGCGACAGCGGCGGTTCAATTAAGTTTTTTACATAACTAGTAAGGGATCCCCGGATGGTTAGGTGGACGAATGCTGAAATTTTGGGCGAGTGTTTGAGCGGCAAAATTTCATCAAAATCGGTCCAGCGATTAGGAGTAATTCAGCGACATACATATGTACAGAAGAATTTACATAAAAGTTAATATTTTCATTAGCTGTCAGTTAAGTTAATCAGTTGGCAAAATACAGGATGCAATATAGACTACTGGTCTGTCCTACATATTAGTAAAGGTTTGTTCAATCGAATGTTCGGAACGGGAACCGAATATTCAGTCTATGAACCGAACTTCGACCGAATAGCGAAATTCGGTAAAAGCAGCCGCGAATTTCGGTATTACCGAACGTGAAACGCATTTCGATCCATCTCTAATGTTTATGATTGAAAATGCATGCTGTTGGGACAGCTGTATAGCCACACCACAGTGAATGGATGACTGTAAAATGATCAAAATAGATAACAATTGTGTGCACACAATTTTATAATTCATGCACAATGTTACTCAAATGTCAGTAACATTGTGCATGAGTATAGTATTTTCAGAATCTCTTGTATGTGTGTGTAATGTATGCTTTTATTCACTCGAAAAACAAAATGCCACACAATGAAGATGATGAAAATGAAGTCTCTAGACTTCATTTTCAAACTGTAAAAAGGTTGTAATTGAACATATTCATGTGGAAGTGGTAATGGGACCTAACTAATGAAAACACTGATAAAATTTTAGAATATTTTTATTAGTAAAAGCTCCCAGACCACATATCTTACAAACATCTAGTCCATCCTCGTCTTGACGTGCTTCTCGGTGATCTTGTCCTTCTCAATGATGTGCACTACCGCGCCCCAACCGGAGATCGCGTCACGGTCGGCGGCGTTCACTAGCGCCTGAGGAGATGAAATTGTATTAGTTTCAAGAAAGTTGGTTGAAGGACAAAGATGGTCCTTAGCACTGTATCCAGTCTTAGGCCCGGTCTCCACCAAAGCAGACAAGGTTGGAGCGGTACGAAAATGCGCAAGATTCAACCAATCACAGTAAATGAGAGGCGCTATGTGCATTGATTGGTTGATTCCACACATCTCTGCCTGTGCTTGCCTCTGCTTTGGTGGAAACCAGGCCTTAGAATGAATTTAATTGTGTTCTGCAAGCAGGTTTTATGCTATGAGGTGACAAGACAGCTAGCCTGATAGTAATCAGTTATCATATGCATAGAGCTTTACCCAAGACGAAGGTGAAATATCCCGAGGTTGTTACTGAGACTCTTCAAATCTGAGCACACTAGCAATAAATTGCTGTTGCTTACTTAAAGATGTGGTGGGGTGGTCATACTTACTTCCTTGGACAGGCTCTTTCGATAATAAAAGACTCCAATGCGTTCTCAATATGTGAATAAACTATGCAACAAAAAATGTAGAACCGCTTTAGTTAAAAAGAGTTTTTTTGGCATGGCTCCGAAAATTTATAGTAAAATACCCGATACCATTAAAAAATTTGCCACAATTAAAGTTTAAGAAAAATATATAGGTACTCGGTGTTAATAGAAAAATGTTATTATACTGTAGAAGATTTTCTCAATGATAAATTTTAACATTTTGTGTGCAATAAATGTTTGATGTAATTTTTAAATATTTTTAAGTCTGTTTCTCTTTTTAGGTAAAATTTAAAATAGTTTTTTATTTTTTGTTTATTTTCTTGTAAGTGTTTAATTTTGTTTATTTTGCCGTTTCTGTTAGTTTTTTTTTTGTGTTGTTTTGTGTGTTTTTATTTTGTTGTGTTTTTTTTGTGTGTTTTACTGTATGCTTTTATTTTCAATAATATTTGTACTCCTTCACGGCAAAACATAGCGCTCATTTAATTAACCTAAGACCTTTATGTAATACCTATGTTTCACAAATAAATATTCTGATTCTGATTCTGATAATAGCTCCACCACTATTACTTTTGACTTTTAAAATCAGAATTGTGCATGATGGAGTGGTTGGTACCACTTCCCTGGAGAAGCTTTGTCACAAAGACCTTTACTCCTACTTTTTTGATTTTTCAAATAATCTTACCTGTGAGATGGTTTCAAAGAGCTCATCAGGTGACAGGTTAGGTTCCCACAGAGCTTCACACATACCGTACAGCTGTTCTGAACAGGTTCCTGACACCACAAAGTCCTCTGGCTCATTGGGGCAGCCAATCTATGGAGCAAAATAAGTAAAACATTGTCAAAGCTGATTGGAGCAAGGCATTGATAACAATGGGTATAATGGTAGAGAGAATAGAGGCCTCTAAGTGGAATAATTGAAAGAGAAATCACAACACCTAAATTAAATGAAATGGCATTAATGTCACTCACTTATGGAGATAGAGCATGATATGGCATGACAGGTCTCTGATGAAATGACGAGTAATAGAGAAGTATGGAAAAAGATATGCTGCAAAGACCCCAAATGAATTGGGGTAAGGATAAGAGAGTGATGATGATGACTTATACAGAGAGAGGAATGTTTTTTTATGGAAGAAGGAGGATTATCCTTTCAGGTGGTATTGTTGTCTTGCATACTACTGCCTAAGGGTTCTTAGGGATCTGCATACTCTACACTAAGTACTAACATAATTATGAATATCACAAAGTAAACTGCTTTTGTGAATAGATTTTTGGTATTGTACATTGTGTATATAAAAAAGCTTACCAGATCCATATTGCACACATAGGGCTGGTTATCATAAGGATCCAGTCCAGCGATGACGGGCTCAATGAAGTAGGGTCCGAAACGCCTTTCGTACAACAGGTTGGACAGCATTGCGGAGAATGTCTTAGGTCTCATCATTCTGTTCTCTTTCAGCTCATAAAGGTTCATTCTGGAAATACAGATATAAAGCTTGTTTTCACAAAAGAGTTTCTTCAAGATGAACAATGTGGTATTGTTGTACACGATGTTACAACTTTTTCAGTTGAAATTCTTCAATTGCAATAAAAGTTCTTGAGTGTTGACGAAGCATGTTCTTCTACACAATAGACAACATTTTTGTGTAGCTGACAACACAGCACTTTTGATATGTTGAATATTAGTTTATCGAAATGTCAAGAATGATGACCAAAAACAGTAAACAATAGTTCCTTACCTAAACTTTAGTCTCTGGAATACGGTCTGTGTATCAGTGGCTAAGCCGGGGAGCCCGACGTATAGTGTGGGTCCCATTTTATACACCTTTGGAAAGTTGGTTGACACAGTCTGCGCCTGAATACCATAGCGTTTGTCTGTAGCGATGGCCACGCAGTCCTTCCCCTTCATTGCGACCACTGCGCCTCCATTGTAGGCTAAAATAGACTGAAAACAACCGGGTTATTAGAAAGGGGGAAGAGATTGAGAACCCGCAATGACCAGGATATTTTTCATAAAAAAACGCCATAAAATTATGGAAAAGACGAGAAGTTATATGAATTTCTATGGCATTCGAACCTAATAATTCAAACCAAGTTGTTTTACAACAAAATACAAATTATGCTTCGTAATGTTCATGACGCTATCATAACCAATTTTCAAAAGATTCTTATATTAATTGCTCTAGAACACCTATTATGAGTTAAGCATGGTAAAAATACTTACCATTTTGCTTTATGTAAATAAATCCAGCTATTTTCTAGTAAAAACACAGCAATAAACTTTACACGGGTAACCGAAAAAGTGACAATTCATCGGCGACAATTTGAATCACAGATGAAAAATTAAAACTAATAGTTGCCATTGACAATTTTTATAAGAATTCTTCTTGTCTTTGGGTATACCTTGGAAGGCTCGGAGTAAACTAAGGGCTCAGGGACAGAAGCAGCACATTACAGATCTTTCCTACATGTTTTTTTAAACTTGTAAACAATGGGCTTTATATTAAAACGCAGTTGACTGTTATGCATTTTTAACCAAATTTCAAAAAGAGGTTCTCTGATAGGAAACATGCCAATCTTTGTAAATTGTAGGAACTATTTGGTCCACTTATTTTCTGATTTTATGCAATAAATGAAACTTCGGAAACATTGGTATCATCTGGTTTATTTTTAACAAAAATGTAAAAGCAATACAGCTTTTTTTTCTGTTTTATGTTCGGGGCAATGCAATTTGTAATTCTTTAGCGTAATCATCAAGCCGGGCTGTCATATTAAATCCCCAATGATCTTTTATTTGACGACAAAGATTTAAATCCATTTCAACAATGAGTAAACCGTCTTTGTCTCTTGATAGGCCAGGAGTTCTGCACCCATTAGGAGCTGTAACGTAACTCGAACCATAATAACTCCTAGTTATATTTTTCTGATTGATTTTAGTTGTGAAATCTTCAGTGCCAACTCTATTGAGGCTACAAGTAAAATAGCCATTAGCAATCGCAGCGTTGCGGGCTTCTACGCCCCAAAACGATTCTCCAAATTCAGAAATAGTTGCAGATGGATTGAAAACGATTTCCGCTCCGTTGAGTCCAAACATTAACCAGTTCAGAACGTGGTGACGACCGTAGCAAATATTAACAGCAATCTTAGCGTATTTCGTCTCAAAAACTGGATGACCAGTGTTGCCAGGGAAATAATAAGACGTCTCACTGAAACTCCCAACACTAGGTAAATGGTTTTTGCGATGTTTTCCCATGTTTTTTCCATTTTCGTCTATAAGGACTACAGTATTCCACCACACTCCATTGTCATTTTCCAAAATGGGTGATATAATAACCATTTCGTACTTATTAGCCAGTTTACTCAGAAACTGGAAGCTTGCACCATTTTCTGCTGACTCTGCAAATTCTTCCCATTCTTCCTTCTCTCGAGTACATAAGAAAAATGGCATGGACCATGCTTCTTGTAAACACAGAATCTGGACACCTTCCGAAGCTGCAGCATCAATTAACTTTTCAACTTTAACAAAAATTGCAGCTCTTTGTTTGTCTATAGGCACATTAGTCGGCAAAACAATTGAATGCTGGATCAAACCGACCTTGACGATTTTCGGAGCTCTAACCTCTTTTGCAGCATCGAAAGATAAGGCTGCGACTTCAAAACCATGCACCTTACCTGCTGCTAACGTAGAATCTTGAATTTTTAACTCACAATGATCAGTCCTTCCATAGTGTATTCTATTAAACTCCTTTAACTGCTCAGAGTTTAAATTATTTTTCACAATTTCGTCCAAACTTCGCGCTGGTTGGGAGTCCATGTTTGAAGTAAAATGATATAAATAGCTCTGGTATATAAACAACAGATAAGTTGCGTAATGTTGTGTGCGATGTAAATAAGCGTGGCTTGAGTAACTAATCGATGTTTAACATATCGGCTCGCGACTCGTTAGGTATTAACACATGGTATTATTCGAGATTGGTCAACATTTGATTAAAGATTTGGTACTTACTTTAGCTGTTTTTGATCTCTGTTGTTTGCCTTTTAGCATCTTTAAAAAATAAACGGGTTTTTTTTGCTTAGTAATTTGATAGGTAGGTAACAGAATGTTCAATAGTTCTATCAAAGCCTTCTTAAACTTAAATAGCTATGATGCCGAATGATGCGCTGCATAGCTTAGGGAACAAAGTTGATATTTTCAGGGAAGTGTTCCTTTAACTCTGGTTTTGTTAGTAAGTTAAAAGAATATTCCCAATATTCAGATTTACTACCTATATACCTACAAAGTCTTATTGAAATAGCTAGCATAAATCTTCTACTAAATACATTTGTTTGTTATCTCCAACAACAATCATAAAACACTTTTCTTTCGTCTGTGGCGTTTTGCTAGCTAATCTAATTTATCATCATAACATCATGTCTGTAATCCACGAAGCGTTAGGCAGAGTTTTACCTAATATTACCTACACTCACATTTTGTCAGCTGTTGTTTAAGCCCCATGTAATTGGGGGCGAGCCCATTGCCAGCAACCGGGCACAAATCCGGACTCCGTGGCTGCTACTGTTAAATTCCTGATGGAAAATCTAAATAACACTGGCCGACCCCTGCCCGATCCCCTCATACTACCAACGTCTAATCTAATCTAATAGAAACGTTGACTAGCAACGTTTAGTCTAATTTAATCTTGTATTTTTCGAGGCTTAGAGCTTGGCATACTTTGACACCGCGTTTAGGGGTCAAGTAACATGGTCTTTGGTATCTCAAATGCTTCAGTGCCGGTTTTTTAATTGTAAGTAATATTAAGTATGAAAATATAGAATCAAAACAGTATTCTAATCTAGGGCGGCCTGTGGTTACTGTATCACATAATATGGTCGTCTACGTTGCCATTACCGCAATATTTGATACTCCGTCCATTTCGAAATCTAAAATGAATAGTTTCTTAGACAGATGGTTTTTAAACCGGGGTGATTTCATAGGATGAAAAACATGGTAAATAAACTCTATGAGAACGGCTTTTGTAAGGATTCATTCATTCCCTGTTGAGATCTTATATCTTCGTTATGTAGGGCGAATTTTCTAATCGTGAGGGAACCAACATGTCTTAGAACCAAAAATTCGATGAAATAATGTCTTTTTTTTCTATTTTCACTATTCGTACTGGGGCTCGTGGCTAAATATTAACCGCCACTCGGGTCGATCTAAAGGATAAGCCGTGCTTGCCTAGGTTGGACCGTGGATGGGTGAACGCTATTACATACCGAGTTTGTAGATCTTTGACAGTCGTTACAGGTAGTCAGTGGCCCGAAAGTCTGATAATCAGTCTTACTAAGGGGTATAGTATTATCCAGTACTAACTGGGTTGTGGAGGTCAGATAGGCGCTCCATGTAAAATATTGGTATTCAGCTGCATCCGGTTAGACTGGAAGTCGACCCCAACATGGTTGGGAAAAGGCTAGGCAGATGATGATGACTATTCGCACTGGGCCCACTACGTAGTGGATTTCTGTCGACTCCCACAGTCCCACTCACAGGCCTGTGTCGGCTGGGTCCTAGCAGTTGGAGCAATATAGGCTGATTGATGATGCTATAAATACACGGCGGCGGCGTATTTAAGTTGAAAGGAAAAAATATACCCACTTGTGCGCTTTCTTGAAGAACATCGATCATTCAACTTGGGTCATCGAATTAAATGCCAAATAATTTTAGAATTAAAAGATGAACTTGATTGTTGGTCTTCCGACAGTTGGCATTTGAAATTTGAAATATAAACAGGTAACTTCTGGTTGCCTTAGGGCTGGTCAGTAGGAGTCTGATAGACCCCTCGCCGGCCTCGCGGCGGAATACATCTCTGAAAATTTCCACAGAAAAAAAAAGGGGCCGGTCAAGTGGCCTTGTATGTCGGAGGATCGAAGGCCGTTGACGACCAAATGACCAGTTTTCTGCAATAAGTACGGTATTGGATACCTACTTACATTATAGCAAACAAATTAATTTAACTGTAAACAAAATGACAACATGATAAAAGAACATAACACTTAACTAGAAGATATAAAACAAACCTCAAAAATAATAAACAAACAGAAATTCTATAAACAACAGTTGCCAACTAGATATTGCAACATCAGAATTTATTTTCACATTCTACTATCATCGCCCCGGATACCTCTTATTTCTCCGGTCTACGTGACCGGCAAAAGATAACCAAATATTTTTCAGAGTCGCTTCTAAACTTATCTCGAAGGGTCGAAGGTCGGCCACAACAGCCGGACCACACAGATTAAACAAACCTACGGCCAATGCATCACTAACAACCTCAAAGGTATTTAAGCGCCGGCGCAGGCTGAAAAGCGCAGTCGTTAACTGGTTATCCAAGGGAGCAGACATACATACATTAATATTTCAAAAATGGAGAACGAAACTCACAGCTTAGAAGCCATCATCAATAACAACCTCAGTGGTCGTGATCTTGAAGAGTTCAACAGAATCCATTATGGAAGAACCGACAATCATGAAGTTAAACTGAAGGAGTCTTCGATCGCAGCGGCAAAGGAAGCCGATTTCGACATCGCTGCCTACGCATTTCCTGCCAAGAAAGAACAAACCAGACCTCCCAGGATTGTGAAGGTGGGCGTCATCCAGAACTCCATCGCCGTCCCCACTGACCGGCCAGTCAACGAGCAAAAGAAAGCTATCTTCGATAAGGTTAAGAAGATCATCGATGTTGCCGGTCAGGAAGGAGTCAACATTATTTGCTTCCAAGAACTATGGAATATGCCATTCGCCTTCTGCACGAGGGAGAAGCAACCATGGTGCGAGTTTGCTGAATCGGCTGAAGACGGCCCTACCACGAGATTCCTGAGTGAGTTAGCTGCAAAATACGCAATGGTATTCGTGTCCTCTATTCTCGAGAGAGACGAGAACCACTCCGACATTTTGTGGAACACGGCTGTGATCATCAGCGACACCGGCAGCGTCATCGGCAAACACCGCAAGAACCACATCCCGAGGGTAGGAGACTTCAATGAATCTAACTACTACATGGAAGGCAACACTGGCCACCCAGTCTTTGCGACCCGGTACGGCAAGATCGCGGTGAACATTTGCTTCGGCCGCCATCATGTGCTGAACTGGATGATGTTCGGGCAGAACGGAGCGGAGATTGTGTTCAACCCATCATGTACTATTGCTGCTGAAGCTGGCAGTGAGTACATGTGGAATATCGAGGCAAGGAACGCTGCGATCACCAACTGCTACTACACGGCGGCTATCAACAGAGTTGGGTACGAGGAGTTCCCTAACGAGTTCACATCGGCTGATGGGAAGCCTGCCCACAAGGACATTGGTCTCTTCTACGGATCAAGTTACTTCACTGCTCCTGACGGCGTGAGGTGCCCAGGACTTTCGCGTACGAGGGATGGTTTGCTGATCAGCGTGTTGGATCTGAACAAGAACAGGCAGATTAAGGACAGACGCAGTTACTACATGACCCAGCGTCTCGATCTGTATGTCAACAGCCTCAGCAAGGTACTCGAATTAGACTACAAGCCACAAGTCGTCTACGAAAATGAAAAGTGAAGCTGTAATAGAAGCTTTGATAACCGGCGATAATAACTTTGTATGGAAATAAAGCCGAATATTTATGCAATACCTAACTAACCTCATGTATTGAATGTCAACGTAACAGCCTTGATTCCCTGTGAAAATATTTTTAAATAAATGTTTACAAAAGTTTGTTTGTTTTTTTCTACATGATTTAATTAATTTATTACATACCTATAGTGATTGACTTTAGAAGTAAACATTAAACTGAGAAAAGTAAACATGTTTATCTTTGGTACCTACATAGGTACCTATTATTTATCCGACTGCCAAGGCAGGGTTATTCATTCACAATTCACATTGACCTGTGAATTTTCGGCTTAAAACTGTTGTTAATGTTTAAATACTTAGTTAACTTTAAATACGTAAATAGTAGACGTAGTATGTTTTTATTTAACTTGGAAAAAGTTCTTAGGATAATAACGTTGAGTTTTTATAAGCTTTCCGAAATGACTTGCGTGTCGCGGGTACGATCCCCGCACGGAATAAATATTTGTATGATCTACAGGTAGTTGTTCCAGGTCTGGCTGTTTGTGTATGTGAGTTTAAATGTTTGTAAACATACCCATGATACAGGGGAAATTCCTAGTGCGGGGCAACGATTTAAAAAAAAATCTGTTGCGGAGTTCAATACTGGGCCCATTTTGTATCCACTAATTTTGTTAGTACATATTTCCTTTATACATATTCATAAGTTCACGCCTTTTCCCAAGAGGGTGTGCAGACATTACGGACCGTTTCTGTTTTAAGTTCATCGATTGTTTCAAAGGAAACGATATTAATAGGCTAACCTACACACAATAAACAATCCCACACACAGAGCTGATTAGAAATTATCGATAAACAAACTCCTATTATAGTTTTCTTTTATTGTCTCCCGATATTAGCATAATTCATTAATAAAGCTGTTAATGAGAGTACTATCTTCACTGGCTGCACACTATCTCTTAATAACACTATCTTAGGTTATTAAAGATATAGCCCTAATAGGGTCGTTATGCTTTTTATGTTCATCATCATTCTCTTGCCCTTATCCCAATTCATTTGGGGTAGGCGCAGCATGTCTTCTTCTTCCATACTTCTCTATTACTTGTCATCTCATCAGACACCTCCTTTCTTGCCATATCATTCTTTACACAGTCCATCCATAGTTTCTTTGGTCTTCCTTTTTTTCCTCTTCCTTTTTTCTTTATGCTTTTTATGTTATGAATCAATTATTCTGATATTCTTTACACAGATAAAACAAAACATAAATCTTTTATAAATCTTTACTTTTTGTATCTCAACATCAGAAGTAACAGGTACTGGTATATGCACAATCTTAAATAGTGATAGGTGTCCGAAGTAGGTATGTCCTGAGGTACAGATCACCTCTCCGGCTCAGATATACCTACTATTTTATTTACAGCAAAAATTTAAATCAAGATTCTAGTGTTACAATTGGAAGTAGGTAAACAAGTGCTTAAAATTCATTATTTGAAATTTGACATTTAAACAAAAAATATGAAATTGACTTAAAAAACAAACTACATCACGCCTGCCCTCGAGGGGTTAGGCAGAGATGTATCTACAGTGCACAAACATTTCGCCAGTTATGGTGTAAAGTCCCATTAAAATAGGGGGCGAGCCTACCTCGGCGATGATTTGCTTGATGTTTGCCTTGCACTTTGTAAAATTAGATGCTCGGAAAACCAACACCTCTGAGACTGCTCCTCAATATGAGAAGATCTTTAGTGAAAAAGTTGTTTTGTCTGCTAAAGAAACTGTGTTTATCTTTCTAGTCGGAGCTATAGCTTAATGAGAATTCTAATCTTTCTTTCTTTATCGTGTGGTTAGTGCCTAACCTGGTGTCAGAGTTTTTATACCGCCCATGGGCCTCTGACTTGGTTTTACATGCCGTCGAGAAATATCTCTCAGGCATGCTGGTTTCCTCACGATGTTTTACTTCACCGAAGCAAATGATAATTAAACAATACGCACATGACCGAATGATGATCTCAACAATCAGAGGTACGTGTCTTCGGTTCGAACTTGAGACCTATGGCTTGGTAGTCCAACGTTCACACCATTAGGCTTGAATTCAAATGAAATATGGTATTGAAAAGGAATTGAAGGATTAAGGATTCCACTGGCTAGTTGGACCTTTCCATAAAATTTTGTAAGCCGGAAAGGAAACCATTGTTGAAATGGCAATAGTGCGTGGAAGATTACAATGACATAACCATACGTGTTTTGATATGAAGAAAAACACCACAGCTATAATAAAAATCACATTAATTTTATCTATGTCTGCGCAGTTTATCTGCATTTAACAACCGGTATGATTGATGAATTTTAATGTGAATGGAGTGGGCCTAGCTTGAATTAGCGGAGTAAACGTAAACAAACGTTGTCATAAGTAAAATCAAACGATTTTAAAACTGAAAAATACTCGACACCTACACTTAGTTTTAAAACTTCATTTATAGCTTAATATAAGGCATATTCATATAAGGCAGGTGATTGCGCTTGTCGCAGGAATTGAACCCTCAATGCTATACGTATACGATAGGCTAAAATGCTAAATGGATGGATCGACGACCTTAAAAACCGGCTAAGTGCGAGTCGGAATCGCGCATGATGGATTCTATACCATCGTTGTAGGCCTCAGTCAACAGTAATACACATTCTTTGAAAATTTCAACTGTCTATTACGGATCATGAGATACAGCCCACTGACAGGCACACGGTCGGACGGACGGACGGACAGCGGAGGTTTAGTAATAGGGTCTCGATGGTTACCCTTCGGTTACCGGACCCCTAAAAAGTGCCTGGGATAGACTCGATCCGGAACACGGAGGCCAAGGTGATGTGGCGCAGCTTGGAAGAAGCCTATGCCCAAATGTGCACTGCGAATTGTAATAGGCTGGTTTAATGTTGATGCTATCGGATAGTGGTACTTTCGATAAAAAACCGTTCTGCATTTACGTCGCCCGTTCGTGCTAGGGCCTCTGTTAGCCGGTCTGATCGGTACTGGTGTATTTATAAATAGATTAGTAGTCTAGAAAGGTTCGCGTTATGTGGGACGCATGCTTTACTTGTTGGGCGTTAGATGAAGGACGGGTTAGGACACTGTTCTTATGTAATTAAGATGTTATGTTGGATTGGATATTTACTGTATATAAAGTGAAATCAGTCGCTTCACGACCTTTTCATTACTGTCTTTCATTTCGCTTCTACCAATGAAACAAAGAGTCATTTTTGACTCTTTGTCAAAAATGACTCTTTGACAAAGAGTCATTTTTGACAAAGACTCAAAAATGACTCTTTGAGAGACTCTGTTATCAGTTTAACACGAATCTGAGTTTTACTGGAGCAGTTCGTGCCTAAATAATAACAGCCGCTCGGATTGATCTTCAGGTTAAGCTGCGCTTGCCTGGGTTGGTCCATGGATGGGTGAACACCGATTACATATCGAGTTTCCTGCGTACCTCGTAAAGCACGTTAAGCCGTTGGTCCCGGCTGTCAATTGTAGATCGTTGGCAGTCGTTACAGGTAGTCAGAGGCCCGAAAGTCGGACAACCAGTCTTACCAAGGGGTAAACTTATACTGTCACTTACGGGATATCTTCCGTGATTGTTCATTATTTCGAGCTCAGTATAAGTTTAGTTGTAAACCGTGAAAGCTTAACAGTGTTTACCAACGGGTATCGTACCTACCTATTACCCAGTACTAACAAAAAAAATAAAAAAGGTACCGCTATCCAGCACCCGGTTAGACTGGCAGCTGACTCCAACATAGTTGGGAAAAGGCTACCCAGACGAGATGAGTTTTATCGCATTAGGTTCTTCTCTACTTATACCTAAGAGTCAGGTCGAGTCTGTAGAAGGTTTTCTTTTAACATTTTGGTTTAATTGAATTTATTGATAGCCTGGAGCATAAATTGGTCAGGAGACACGCAATCACGCATTATTCCGGTGCTTAATAAAGCAAGTTGGTAATTTCTTGAATTCAAAATACGATACACATACCTACATACATAAACCATCTGCTACGATCCTGACTATACAACATTAGTTTTGGTATATGCGAAACCTGAAACACGTGTCTAGTATTTTTATGTAAAGAATCTATATACAAAATTTCAAAACTGTATCATGAAAAATCACAAAGTTATAAGCTTGTTCTGTTGCATGGTTGTCCGCTCAAAAACGTGGTCACTACGCGGCGCCGCGACACGCGCGCCTCCAGCGTCGTCTTTAGCTCATTGATAATAATAATTTGGCAGTAGGTGCCTAAATGATTGCGATAGGTACTTAATGTCGCTCGGTATCCAACTTGTAATTTTTTTTAAATATTTTTTTGACAAAATATAACATGGTTAAAAATGATTGGACTCGATTCAGTTACTTATTCTGAACAAACTATATTCAGGTTTCGCATATACTAAAAATAATGTTGTATATTCTTTCGCCTCGTCATACACGTGACATCAAAATCTAACCAACACTTGTCTATACTTCTTTACGACCATACAACGAGGGTGGCACTTAAAAAAAAACTGAAGTACAGTACACGCTTCTCGCTGAAAGCTCCGACACTCGCCAACGTCGTCGTAATTCCACTGTAATTTTCTCACTCGCCGAGAGATGTCGCTAATGTGTTGCTCTCGCGATTGTCGCACCATCTAGTCTTGGAAACTGCAAACATTGTGGTGCAGTTTATTTGCAACTTATTCTGTAGGAGATACAGTTGGTTGTTGCATGTGTAAGGGAACAGTTGTTGGTAAAGCCACTACTTTCTAGAGCACTTGTGGAGTTGCAGCCCGTGACATCCATTACAATAATGATGTCTTTGGTTTAGGGTTGACTCTTGCTTTTATGAAGGAAAGATTGTGGTTTGGTGATGCAAAAATCTAGTTTTCTCTTGCTATTAATCACCATGCTGAACTAGCCAATTAGCAACAAATAGGTTATTGTACTTGCAATACATCACCTTTACTGTAGACTCTTCTTTACTGTTGAAAGATTGATGGTACCCTCTGCTTGATGCTCGAGGTCTATTAATTGAATGGAGTAAGTACCGATGTAAACAATTTTGGGTATTAAGATTCTATTGTTTGTTAGTCAGTTTGTACAAAATAAGTAGGTCATACAGAGTTACTTTCGCTTTGATAATATTTGTATGGATGCATTTATTTCGGCCAGCTATTGAAACCAGCTCAATAACATTAAGGTTTGATATATTTTTTTTTGTCACCATTTTCATATTTTCCGTTCCTGGCAACCCTAGGCCGTAACTGGGTTGCGTGTAGTGTCATCGCGGTGTCGCCGGAAGTCACGGGAGCACTCGCGACGCGTACCTACACAAAATGCACTTTTATTTACACCTACCCTCCAAATTATTTTTATTTTATATTATTAAGTAAGTACTTTAAGTAAAGGGTTCAATGGGAATGGGAGATGAATAAGATAGATGTTTTTATCCTGCTTGGGCATTTGCTTAACTTTTTTTTTTCTATTACATGAATGAGAAGCACAACTGGCGAAATATGATTGTACTATCGCAACACCTCTCTAATCCTTTAGGGATTCCAGACGTGATGTGATTTTTTTTGTGTGCTTGGGAGTGGGTAGTTACATAATTATTATCTTGTTCACAGATAACCTATCTTGGTAAAGCATAGATTAAATACAGGTAAAGCCCCTGGGATTGCTTCCCCTAAGCATTATACAATTACATCATACAATGCAACTGCATTTTATAATAATTGTCCCATGATAATAACAATAGTTATCTATGAGTGTTGAATGACACAGTGGTGTTACCACAACACTTATTGTTTGATTGTTCTATCGAAGTACGTAGGTAGTGGCACCAGTAAATAGGTAGCTCAATAACGAAGTCGGTCCGTCGGATGGGAGCGCACCCTCCGTGTCTCAGAAACTAAGAGCAAGCTTCCTCTATGCTCGAAAAGGAAATTAAGCCGTTGGTCCCGGCTGTTTATAGATCGTTGACAGTTGTATGGGTACCTAGTCCTCGTCAGAAGGTGTCACAGGCCCGAAAGGATGACAACCAGTTTGAAAAAACGTCTGATTAAAATGAACTAATATTGTGGTAACCAAGATGGGAGAAAGCCGGGCAACCATTCAAATTAACACCACATGCTTCAAGTAAGAATTTTGAATTCTGTTCAGTAGCATATAAAGAGTCTAAAAGTACCTTTAACGAAGCCGAAAGCCACTTGTTCTCCCCGTCATTGCGATATTTTTTTTGTTTTAGACCATAGCTGGGAATCTTCTAGTTACGGAGATATTGAAGGTCAAAATTACAACATTTTCACAAGTTTTTTTTTTAAAACTAGTTTTTAAGGTTATAACTTTACTTTAAATACCTCCATGACCTGTTTACTATTCAAGGCATCCATCAGCACAATGTCTTGAGTACGTTACATTGAGTTTTACCGTAAAACGTGATGTTTCATCCCAAAAAAAAAGTCGTTTCTTAGCAATAATTTTTGCGTAGGGTTACTTAGTTTGGTGTAATGCTTTACTGCTTATTTGACGCCTTCGTGAAGGATCCGTTTACACCTTGTATTAATTGGGTATTCCAATTGCGAACTACTTCTTGAATGCCAAATTAGAATCCCGGGGCCGAAAAACAAACTGAATCCACAGAATATAAACAACACCCCGCAAATCCAAAGCTGAAGTCATTATTAATTCGATCAAAAACAATAAATGTTTCGTCGGTTTGTTTGTCGCCGTAATTAAGGCCGTCCCATGAAACATGGCCGCGCTTCCGTATCCGGCGGGACTTTTTTAATTTTTCATTTACGAATGGCCGTTTCAATTTTTCCTTCTAATTTCTCATTAAACTTAGATGCACGTTTAGCCCGCGGGTTTTGAAAAATGTAAATTAGTGCCACAGATAATTAATGTGGTGATTTGTGTTTGCTTTTTGTAATTAGTGGTTTTGAATTTTAATTAGGAAAGTGGACTTTATTTGATGATGTTGAAAAATTATTTATCTTAAAACTTATAAATAGGTGAAAACAATTTTTTTTGGAAAATGGAATCTGTCTTTTACAAATTTCGATTAAAACGTAACAAAAAACAGGAAAATCCGTGTTTACTAAGAAGCTTTAAGTAAAAAACAACCAACTTACTTTAAAAATTCAATTTTCCACACAAAACAGGTTGTCTCCTCCGAATGTCCCCATATTTATTCATAGAGCGTAGGTACCTACCTATCTATGAAAAATAAAATTCACAAAGAGCCTCTTTTATTTTATATCGTCAAAGAAATCAGCATTTTACTATTGTTTGTGTGCGATGCGCTGTCTTGAAAAGAAAATATAGAAAACGTAGAAGAAAAAAAAGTTTTAAAATCTATGTCTAAAGAGAATTTCATCTGCAATCATAGTCATTGGATAAACAAAACAAGCTTGATTTAAACAACGTATTTGTTTTAGTTTGACTGAATTATTTCTGTATATATAATTGGTTTAATCAATGTTTCTGAATGAAACTAAATAAATTAGAATGGCAATCCGGCTTTTGCAGATCCTACAGAATTATCGGTCTGTAGCGCAACTATCAAAATACATAGGAACTTAATAGTTTTTGCCTATGGTTTGGCTACAAACTTTTCGGGCATTTTCATTCCATTTTCGATGTTATCAGATGCAAAACATTCCTATTTCATTTATCGTTCTTTGTTCAATATTCGTTTTATTTCAACACAACAGCAACACAGGTGCGTTCCTTTTTCGATTGATGAAGTTGATATTTTTTTCTAAATTCCCGCCACGTTTGACAAGTGTCGTTTCGTTCGGGAACGTGGGAACAGGACAATAGTTCGCTGGCCGATTTCATCGACACATGCTCCGTTTCATTTCCGTTGCACTCTGTTCGCGGTGCGAGAGGTTTTTGAACGGATCCATTGTAAAAAAAAGTTTCACTATTACACGAACTTGATTTGACCAAGAACAGGGAAAACTGAAGAGAGGTGTGGTAAATAAATAAATATTACTATTATGTTTATAAAGAGAAACGTTATTGTATAAATAAGAAAGCTACACTAAGTTCTTGCAACGTTAAATTTTCCTAAGCTTTTTCTTCGTTCTTTAGAGCTAGCCATGCTTATTAAGAAGAAGCTGATAGTTTAGTACTCGTATGTCTCATAGTGTTCTATTTCTGACTAATGCTTGATTCCATAGTGCATAGGGCTAGGTACCAAGATGAGCTACCATGTCATTGCTGGTTGTCGGTTCAAGCCTAAACCTCTTTGTGAGTGGTTACGGGATGTCCACGACTTCAACGAGTCAACATAAAACTAACTGTAATTTTAAACTAGAGACATATATTTATAAAATAATATTTGTTACAATTGAAAAATAAAAATCCAATGACGCTCAAAGGATTTTCCTGTCCTACTCGCTTGAGTCAAATTGAAAAGCACACTCGAAAACCCCTTTAGTGTCATGTGAAGGCCGCACAATAGAACACACACAACCCTCGCACGAACACAGTCTCTGAACGCGTTTTATCGTTTAAATTCAATGTAATATTATTATGTTCTTTATGGTTTAAATGTACTGAAAAAAAGGAAAGTGTTTTTTCATGAATGGAACGCAAAATTTTTTGGCAGAAGGTAACACTGAGTAGAACAATTTGAATTTCGAATTTAACCCAGTATTTGCAACAAGAGCGATTCTCAAATGCAACCTCGACTTGAGCCATAATACTTGAGCTTGGAGAAGAACGACATCTGTTAGATTTAATTCCGAAAGACAAGCTAGGATTCCCAAAAGGTGAAGGATAGGAAGGCAAAGCATAGCTTATATTTAGAATAAATAGCGCCTTCCTTACAGGAGATACACGCTTGTTCGATTCAGCATACGATTCAAAGCGGACTCGAAGTAATTTGGTACTAAACGTATCCAGCTTAACAGCGTTCGTTCGGTTCATGTCGATCGGCAAACTCCAATAGGTATCTATTATCGCTTAATCATATTTTAAGAAATTTTTCCCTAACGTACATACGTATCATTATCTGATTTTGCCGTGCTGAATAATGCAGAACTCGTGTAGTGCCGCTAGTACTTCACTTGTTTCCAAAACCATAGACAAAAAAACACATTTCACACGTAATAACCTCTCATCTCAACTAGTCTGCGGGTGCGATCCATCATACCGTTTTATTGAATTACTACCCTCTGACGGAGCCCGGAACACGAAGGAAGGCCCTCGGTCCTCGCGACCCATCCAATTATTGCCACTAATTATAATTATTGCACTTGATACTGTTTTGTTTTCACTCTCTTATAGTTTCGATGCTGTCGTGTTTTTTTTTGTTGGAAGATGCTCTTTTGTTTTTCTCATTTTAGCTTACATGAAGCTCAAAATGTATGGTCAGATACTGACAAAAGTCAACTTTTGATGTTCTGGATTTATTACAACGGATGTGATAACTGAATGACTGGACTGACTCACCTGAATTCAAAAATAGTACAAATGACGATTTTAATGCTTAAAGATGTATACGTTATGAAGCTGTGACCAAAGGCCTCGTTTTTATGACGACCTAATTTCACAATGTGCAAAATATCAAGCTTATCATCGTTGAGATATTCTGAATTAAGAAGCAATCGCCAGGGTAGTAGTGAATTTCAAATTTTCTTACGTTTTTTTGCAATTTGGCGGTTAGTGTCAGGTTACAATGTAGAATAAAATATGATTGGCGACCTGGCGTCTAGATTTGTCCCGATTGATGGCAAAAAGCTCGCACCTTATCTGCCGAAATGTGGTTGTAGTTCAGGCATATTCCAGCCTCAACTATATCACAGAAGGTTTACTATTCTGGGATTACAAGCGTTATGTTAAGATATAATGAACAAAAATAACAAATCATCATAATTCTCTTGCGCTTAACCCAATTAATTTTTCAACAAAAACTACGTATATGTTAAAAATTTTCTTTTTGTACATCTTATTCAGGTTTTATAATTACAAAACTAAACAACTCCTGTCAATATCCCAGTCTTAGTGGTTGAATCGTTCCCTCAAAACAAACAGAACAACAGATTAATGTGCTAAACCCACAACACTTGTTCACTAATCCCTACATGTGACTTTCTCACCCACCTACCGTACACCACATTAATAATTGCATAGCTCCTTGACAGTACAGATTCGTCATACAACAACTTACTTCCCAATATTTAATACTACCTAAAAAACCTTAACAATAACCAAATAAGGTCTATTATAAACGCTACAACCGGTAATGTACAGTTGGCAATCTAGAGTGGAGTTGATCACCCCCACGGGTGCCATACGTCATCAGGGCTAGGGACGACATTGGACAGTTTAAATTTCGAATTACACGCAATCCATTTTCGAAATTGTGAGGTTTTCGGTTCATTTTGTGTAGTGCGTACGGCCACCTTTTCATTAGGAGAGAGGGCAAAAGTCTTTGAAATAAAAAAAAAGACATTACAGAGCAAATTTTTCTGTTTCAAAGTTTACGATATTTTCAGCTTCTGCAACTAACTAAATACTATTGAAGACGCCGTTTCTTTCAGTTATTTTTGGGTACAGTTTTTAAGATAATATTCTCAACTGGAGACAGCTTTCCGATTGCAGAATCTTAAGAAGGTCTGTCAAAATGTAATCACAGATGTTTGATGAAAAAGTGAGAACTAAACAACAGTCATTCGTGTAAGTAAAGGAGCTCGTAAAATGCAAACATAGATTTAATCATCCGTCGAATCAGTCCATAGACAAACATGCAGCCCACACCAGACTTTCGCACAATTGTGTTTAGCGGCGATGTTTATGGTATTCCTATGGGGCCAAAGCGCAAAGGGCGCGACATTTGGCTATGGGGTCGCGACCTTTCAGACGATATGGTGATGATTCCGCAAAGGGCGCCAAATACATAAAATCTATGCGGTCTCTTTTATAGTGGTGACATTTTTGTCAACTTATGGGGACAAGTGGTGCTTGTCTTACGAAATAGGAATGGTAGGAATAGGTCACGGCTAAAGAAATTGCATTGTTTGTATTCGGTTCTGAAACCATGAATGATATGAAAGAGAGAGGAGTAAACAAAGCCGTGACGTCTGACAGGGGAGAATGGAAGAAGAAAGCGTGTTACGCCGACCCCAAGTAGAATAGGACGAGGGCAGGAACATGATTATGATGTATTTGGTTTTAAACCTTTACATTTTCTATAGAGTAACAGTTTTGGAGCCCTAAAACAGCGACATGGGCCTGTGGTAGACCACGAAGGAGCTGGTAGAAAAAAATTAATACCTGCTTTAGCAAGAAGAAGCACAGAATTGTGATCGATGGAAAGATTGAACAGTACGGGCTTATAATACTCGTATACTACAATCTCGTAAGAGCAGAATTACTTTGTCTTATCTACAACATGTAACGTTATTAACGCACACCCTCAGACACCCCAATTAGTATATTATGTTATAATCATAATACATACACTGAATTTTTAGTTAAACATATATAAGCATTGATTATTGATTGATTTAGCTATACTAATTCCGGAAGAATGTTGTGGTCACAGTACAAATCCACGAACGCAGACAGTCGCACACGTAGGTATGAGGGCCTTGTTAGCCTAGTAGGTACCTATTCGCTCGCGTTCAAAACGAGTTAACGAGTTTTTACTGTAATTTACGTAGTTTTAATTATTTTTGGGAAAAAAAATACGAGTACCTATAATAAAAATTATAGAAATCGATTCAGTAAACGATTCTGAACAAACTAATTTCAGGATGTGCGTTAATTATGTTACATGTTGTATATGTCCTCGGTATCCTTTCCTTTATCTTGTGGTTAGTGCCTAACCTGGTGTTAGAGTTTTTATGCCGGCCATGGGCCTCTGAACTGACTTTACATGCCGTCGAGAAGTATCACTCAGGCATGTTGGCTTGGTTTCGTCACGATGTCGATGTGTGTTTTGGTATAAAATTAAAGTATTAATTTGAAACAGTTCCAGTACTGAATAGGTCTAAGATCTAATGTCTTCGTAAGAGGGCCACGGGTCTGTAATATATCAATTTTCTATGGGCCATACACAATCATGTGAGGCGTTATTCAGTCCTTATGTCCTTGGCAGATATTTTGGACCTATGCTAATAGAGCTATAAACAAACCCGAAGTCTTAACTCAGCAATATTTAGCACGCATTCGCTAACAAACCGAGATTATCTTCATAAAACGCGATGCCACTATTACGAACACCTTCACTCTGTGCTATTAACTTAAAATTCGTAATACCATTGCTATGAAATACAAACAATTTAATTATGATCCCCCTTCTCCCGCTATCCATAGAAAAATAGACCTGAAAAGGTAAAATAGATGGTCTATGACAGATCTTTCTACATCGGCTGTGGCAGCAATCACGGAATGTATCAGAGACATTCAGGATCAGTGGAATAATAAGCTTTAATGCTGTTCAGAATAAGGGTGGTTATGTTATAAATGGATGCTTAATACTGTGGGGATCATGAAAGAACCCTTTCTTTTAGATAATTACGGACACCTGTGGCAAAGAAGTCAAGGAATGAAATGGGAAAATACGGCACTTTTGTTTTACTGCTGTTATTCCTTTTGTTATTTAAGTTAAGTATTCTTACTGTCAGTTGCCACCACACGAAGTACCTTAAAATAATGAACGTAATGTTTGCATTTTATGGCTGCCAAATGTGGCCAGTATAATAAAAAAAAATGTGTCAAAAACCAATCATGTTGTAAATTCGAAGAAAACTAGTCTAAAACTTCAACTGCAGACTAAAGGAAATGTTAAAGATACTCTATGGATTTGGACCATTGACAATTAAGTTTCAGAATCGTCATTTAATGCCCAACCTAGGACTGGTCATCAGGTAGTGTGATCTTATCTTGTTTGTAGGACAAACATGACCAGAGATCGCGCAAGCTAACAAAAACCGTCTGAGTAATTATCTCTTTCGGTTCTGGTGGCAACCGCGAATCGGAAGACGTTGCGTTGGAAGGCCTCCCACTAGGTGGACCGATGACTTGGTGAAGGTTGCGGGGATCCGCTGGATGCGAGACGCACGGGACCGGTCAAGGTGGCGACACTTAGGGAAGGCCTATGTCCAGCAGTGAACGTCTTCCGGTGTAATGATGATGATGATCTCTTTCGTTTACTGCCTTGAATTTCAATTTTAATTAAGAAGCCAAATTTTTATTTGCGAAATCAAGTACCTAAGTAAAAACACCTCCACAACTCCAGCTCAAAATATTTTTGCTCGATTTATTCCAATTCCACAATACACGACGAAGAAAAATTAACATTGAGCCAGATCGAAGCGGTGTGCTCCGTCTAACTGATTGCACACAAAGGGGTAAGGGGGTTGTGAACAAATCGTGTACTCGACTGTACATATCAAGCGGCGTCGACTTATAAAAACAGCGAATAACACTCAGACGTATTTTGAGGGGAGATTGAAGAATTTGATTAGGTTTTTTCATTTTTGTGTTATTTGTTATGTCTAATGATGAAGTCGAGATGATAGAGATTTGACTCAGTATGGTTTTCCTACTGTTCATTTTGACATAGCAGAAACAATATAAATTAACTCTTATCCCGGTTTCTTACAGTTACAAACCTAATAAAAACTAATGATAATACGAGTAAGTTATACTTATTACCGTAATCTGCTGTTGAGTCTCATGTTTCTACTGATTAGTTGATAACTGAAAAGATCTATCAAAGATTAATTAAGTGAATAGATTGAAAAAAACACATTCGGCATAAAAAAAAAAATTGCTGAAAGATTCTTAGCACAAAATAAACATTTCTCAAAAACTCAATCATAGACCTACCAACAATATTGTTCCTCGTCCCTCGATTTACCAAGCGCCTACAGACCCACTCTTAGCAAGACACTCGCTCACAACAAAGAGTAGTCAAATTGGCGTAAGTAAAAGATCTGTGACACTCCCAAATTGACAAGAGAGACAAGGAGACTGTATAAATATAAAACTGAATAAAAAAACTCACTTCCGACATTCTACGAAGTTGTTGACTTTGCTTTGCGTCTTGGGGTTTTTTACGTCACGCTTTTGGCGGGAAAATCATGGAAATGTCACCTGTGTGGCGGAGTAGAGACGTTTTGATACTTGGTATATTTTAGCAATCATATTAGATACTATTTATGATTTAAAATTTGTCGATTATTTTTGATTAGCGTAGTTGTATATTTCTTGTTGTATTTTTATTGCAATATCTATTTAAAATTATGACCCTAGGATGAAACTATGATGGTCTTCAGTAACTTGACTGCTAGGTATAATATAGGTACAAAAAACGTGTGTTGTTGTGTTTTGTTTAAATGATTGACAAAATATTATTTATTTATTTATTTATTTAAACTTCATGCACAATAGTGATACATAGGCGGACTTAATGCCACAAGGCATTCTCTACCAGTCAACCTTTGGGTTAAATAAGAAAACATTGTGATAGGGTACAAAATAAATATATAAAAATAACTTCTTGCTATCGAAAATTTATATAGGCACTTATAATGATACTAATACTTATATACAAATAAAATCAACTAATACATATTTTAACAAATACCAAAATTAAAAACGAGAAACCTAATAATAATTACCATGACTCGACTTCTAATAGAGAGAGAGCTATTTATTCTGACTTAAATAGTGGTCACGCACTTTTCTTTTAAAACTGAATTTGGTTTCAGCTTTTTTAATGCCAAAAGGTAGCGCGTTCCAGAGCTTTATAGTAGAGATAGCGTAAGAATTTGACATAAATCCAGTGCGGTGTGAAGGAATTTGGAGAAGTAGATTCTTGGAAGCTCGAAGGTTACGACTGTGAGAACTGCCCAACACTTTGAAATAAGTTTTTAGGTAATCAGGAGCACATTGATCGTTCATAATCGTTAAGAGCATGCAGAGAGATCTGAGGGATCTCCTGAGTCGGATAGGCAACCATTTAAGCTGAGAACGGAAGGACGAAACGTGATCGCAATATTGTTCTCATTGCAAGATGTACTCTAGTGTCCGTTCGGATAATACGCCTATTGTATAATAGAATTTATTTTTACTTAGTGACCCATCAAAACAAATACTCAAATTATCAAAACTTTTCACTCCTACTTTACTACAACATCGCAATGCAAATGGCCGCTGAACAATAATCACGAAAGTAAGTGATACGAATAAAAATATCGTCTCAACCGCCTCACATCCCCCGAGGGCCTGGATTTAACATACCTAATGCGATTTACGTGTCGCATTCCCCCTTCACACCTTGAAGACTGTCGGTAATCGTTTTAAGACGTTGTTGACTCGAGAATATCAGAATACGCACCTCGTTCCTTGTTGGTATTTTTTTTCAAGAGGGTTCTTTTTTATCTGTGGATTAATCAGTTAAGAAAAACGTAAAGTTGTTAACGTACCGTAGATTTTCGCGGACATTAAAGGCGGACTTTATTTTGCGGTTAAAGTAAGTTAGATAATTTTTTCAATGTGTAAAATACATAAGTCGTAGCGCTACGAAAGTGCGTGGCGCGTAGCACCTGTTTTGTTATGATATACTAGTGTCTAGTTATTGTCTTAAGTAGTTATTTAGAGCTCCGGTATTTGTTTATTATACTATAAATCTTTCTTTTTTAAATATACGTACCTACTTATAAACTAAGCCAATTTCCTCTACACTAATCTATGAACATTTATCTGAAACTATTGTTTGTTTCAGGGGGCTCGTTCATAGGTTATAGCAGAGTTTGCGAAGCAGGAAGCATTTACTATTTTTAATGGGAAATACCTTTAGGTTAACTGTGATAACATTGTTCTTTAATGTCAATGAACTTTTATCTAAATTGCAAAAAAATAACTCTAAAAATGATTAGATACATATTTTAGTCTAAAATATTTGTAAGCATTGTAAATACAGAAAGTACTACAAAACAAATGATGGAAATGGCTTGATGATTTTTAGATAAACTTCTATGTACTTACTACTAATTGCTTGTAGGTATTATTGTACATTCAGCTTTCGTGATTTTCAATCTGTAAGTTACAAACACATTAACAATTTCTGCAATTAAAATCAGAAAACCCAATTAAAAGAAAACTGTTGCTTCAATCTCAAAAGATTCAAATGCTACAGTAAATTACTCTGAAATTCTCGTCCCAGGTGTTTATTAAAATAGCTTGCTAATTGTACAAAGTGCTCATAACAGTTGTCAATGCGAGTCTGCAGAGGGCGCCACGTATTAAGCGACAGACAATGGCAGGTGTAGTTGTCTAGGCCGTTATGCATACTGACTTTAAGTAATTGGCCTTAGGATAGGGATGGCAGAGATAGGAATGTTTTTAACACGCTATTATTAGCTTCATCCGTAACTATGTAAAAAAACATTACACGTTTTTGACACTCTTCCCGGTGTCCGATTGAGTTGACATCTGGAATACATTTTTAGTTTGGATGATAATGCATGGTTTTCTAAACTATAATGTTATTTCCACATCGTCTTGTTTTGAGACATCTGTTAAAAAGTATAAGTAGGTACACACGGCGGCACATGAAGCTGTACATTTCCCGTATAACTTGGCCTCGCTTTGTATAGATTTCCTATACAATGAGAGATCCGCATAAACTGGTTTTGTATAGATTGATTGGCCGTGCGTACTAATACGCGGTTTTAGAAGACGGATTCCAATAAGATAAAATATTATTTTTTAAGATTTTCTTCGTACTTATTCCATGAGTTCTTCAACTGCATCCAATCTTGTAATGGTATCGACAAACAATTGTCTACCTACGCTTACTGCACAAAAGAAGAAGTTCATCAATTGAAAGCATAGGTTCAACATTACATTGCTTTATCTTGCTAACTTTCAGCGTAGAACGGATTTTTACTGCAGGTTTTTTTTTTGTTTCAGTCCCAAAGCTTAGACTGAAATATTCATTATCTAAACCCCGAATTGCCTTACCTCCTCCATTGATTGCCATGAAACTATTCACTTAAGAAGTCTTTTTATTCTTTTCTCTTCTTTCTCAAGAAGTGGCATGTTAATTTATGATCGGAATGTAAGCCTCAAGATCAGGTGCAGCCAGCCCTACGCACAGGGGTGTGGTTAGGTCGCCATCAATGGGGCTTCAATCACAATGAGTGGCGCCTTCATTATTCACAAATGAGCGTATAAATCTCTCGCGAACGATCCAGTTTCATTGTCGCGCAAATTACAAGTGCTCCCATCTCTTTCTCTCCTGTGATAAATGGGTTTGTTAGAGAGAGATGCAAGTGTTAAAAATTAACAGACAACAAATAAGTTGGGACAAGGCTTCACTGACGCAGACAGCGGTAAACTGTTTTTTGTTTGATAAGTCGATCGAGATTCCTTTGCTTGTATGATTTTAAATGACTTATTAACTTTGTGTGGAGATTTATTATGATTAGCTTTATGGATGAAAAGTAAAGAATGTATTTTTATAAGTTGTCGGCTAGATTCGTGATTTTTTTCAGGTTATAAAATAGTTCTGTCTCACGTTTCTGTTTCAGGTAGATTTCACCTCAAGATCTCATCCTCAGCAAAACAGAGTGTTTCTAGTTCCATCATTCGGGTACGATATGTAGAAAATTAAGCCAAGTATGGCGAAAAAGAAGATAGCAAAATCGTTAACTGACACTAGAATAAAAAACCAACTAGTTCTTCTTAACGAATTGCACTTCTACAGTGAGACAAGTCCTTACATCAATTACGATTGTTCTTCAAAATTTATGAGGTCGCATCTCAAATGATTACGTTATGATGACACGAAAATCGCAACATCATCGCAATGTGTTTAGTATTCCTGCGACGGCTGGGCGATCATTATTCATATTTGATATACAGTCAGGCCTCAATTGAGGCATATATTAGGGGTATAACGGAAGGTGGGCCACACAAGTCTTGAATGAAACACTTCATTCATTCATTCATTCATTCCTAGCGATTATTGTTTTGTAATAATGAATGGCATTTGAATAGTAATGAGTAAAGTGCTTAGTGCTATGCGTTTAAATCTGACGATTACCTGACCTATGTATTCATTGCTGTGTTTGTTTTAGTGTTGTAGCAACGCCGGGAGGGAACGCCCTAGAAGAGTAGAAGGACACAAACTGACCTTATTGGTGAGGTTCTTCAGAAAGGTCAGCAGAGCTATTCTGAAAGCTTCGTTTGCGAAATCACTTCTGAATCCGCGGTGAAATCTTGGAACATAAACATTTCGTATTCTCAAATTGAGTGAATTCGACACTAGCGCCAGCAAGTGATAACGAAAGTGAGATGAATTACAACGGGTGAGTATTTTGACGTTTGTCCAAAGTATTTCGTATTCTCAAACACAATTCGCTCGCCGTATCGAAAGTCATCTCGCATCTCACACACGAATTCATCTGTCAAATGAAAAGTTACTATTTCTTGAGTGAAAATAAGTGTTTCAATAAATATGTATGTGATATAAATGCAAAACAAAAAGAACAATTATCTATAATCTATACATTTGTGGTTTTCTTACAGAAAAAAGTAAAACAGTTAGTATGAACTAACATACCGACCTTAAAAAACTTCATGAACTTATTGTGTTTTCATCTATTTCTAACTTTTGTAGATGTCTCATTCTTTTTTGATATTGAGTTTTCTGAAAGAAGCTGATACCCTAGACGTTGCCGCAACTAGTCGCCAAGCCCAGAACATTAGAAATTTAAACTTATTGAGTCGTGGTCAGGACTATGTGCATTTGTACAGACTAACAGAGGAGCTTATTAGAAATTTAGAACAAGAGCTTAGATCTCTATAACCTGTGACGGCAAAAAAAGGAAGAGGTCTGGCTAATAGAATTAAGGTAGATAATAGATATGTATGTCATGTTTTACTTATTTAAATCGTTAATGTGTTAAACCATCCAACAATAGTAAAAAAAATACATTACTTTGTTTCTTTATCCATTTTTTTGCCGTCTTTATCGTACCTCCACCCATACTGTTTAATTTCACAGTGATATTATTCCACTCCTTATTAGCCGCCTGTTTGGCGCTTTGATTTTTGGCAAACCCTTTTGCCAAGCTAGGCTTCCTTTCTAAGAAATCGAATAGCGTCTCCACTTGAGCCGCAGTTGGATGGAAGTACGCTCAGCACTGAAGTAGAGAATTAACAATTAAATATGAATAAAACGATACCGGCAGTAACTTATTACCACAGAAATCGTAATTACTTCATTTTGTTAAACACTTCACAGTAAAATCGAGGGGAAATAAAAATAACAAAGCTTGTTTGTCAACAAAAAAATAATTGGCGTGGGTACGCGTTGCGACTTGCGAGCGAGTGAATGCTTTTTTTTTATACTCGGGCTCCCATATCTCCATGAGGCAAAGGCGACACTGTGTTCAGTCTAATTTCTCATTCTCTATCTCAAATAAAACTTGTAAATATTAAAACATACAAAATAATGCATTTACATAACATTTATGGCTGAAATAAACTATTAAATATTATTTTAGAGCGCTAATTCAGCAAAATTTTGTGAGTCGATATAAATCATAACAAGGCACAATTCAGTGCCACCGCTCTACTACCATAGAGCAATGTCACCTGAGTTCTCGAAAGTCACTTCACTTCACTTGGCCTTGATCGTGACATGAGAATACCAAAACTTGTACAGGCGAGATGAGAAGTGAAGTGAGTGTGACTTTCGAGATGATTTGCGAGATGACTTTCGAAGTGAGTCACCGTTTACAGAATAGCACTGCAGGTGCGTTGCACTCGCAACTGGCGTGCGTGTTTGACCAGATGAACGTGGACGAGGCAAAAGGAGTATGTAAAGATCGTAGCAGGCGGTTTTTCTGTGTGCTTTTGCCTATCCCGATGGGAAAAGGCGTGAGTTTATGTATTTATGTATGTTAGTTTTCCAAAAATGTAACGTGAAAAATGTGAGTTCCAGATTTGAATACGTTAGGGCGAATTTCACGGGCGTTCAATTGCTGCCAGCGTCGATATTCCGTTATGATAGAAGTGACCAATCTTGAACGCAGTTCACATGTGCTGATCGCGTTCAGTTTCACAGTTCGAATCCATAATGAGACGCACGACTTTAACGTGCAGATAATAAATAGTTAATCTTCCGACTGGGCTGTCTTATGTCAAATTTTTCCTAGAACCACACTTCAGTGCTTCCTTTCTACACTCTATAATCCACAGATTTCGCAAAAGAACAATCATCATCATCATCATCTGCCTAGCCTTTTCCCAACTATGTTGGGGTCGGCTTCCAGTCTAACCGGGTGCAGCTGAACAATATCTCCAAAAATTGCTCTAAAACCATCCTCAACAAATCCATACACCACAAAACACGTTGTATCCCATCTATCGGGCGCCTAGTAATCCAGCTAATTGTTTAGATGACACTGGCCTGCCCTGCCCCGCCCCGGGCCATATAACCCGGGAATTTCATTACGACCAGCAGGCCACGGATGCCCGGCTGGATTAGAATGCTGCCCATTGTTCATTGAGTTATAGCCGCTGGACGTACGGTGAGGTTGTAGGCTGTATTATAGATGGGAGAGAGGTGTAGGGTAGTTTGAGAAATGGCAGGGGAAGTGTGAACAGATTTCTTTAAAATTATGTTTTGTACGAAGTTCATGAAAAAATATGAATAGGACACAATTTTATGAGACTTCTTTACATATTCAGCTTTGCCACGGAAAAATGTTTATTGTAAGTTCTAAAGGAAAGCTTAAAAATCATAACCCCTTCTTTTTGCTGGCCGTAGTGGGGTAATAAACGCATACCCACTGACAAACACCACACAATAGGTAAATTTCAATTTATGATGATAAATTTACTTCTACAGCAAATATTGAAAACTAGCTGTTACCCACGACCTTCGTCCACGTGAAATTTTATAGCCTATAACCTTCCTCGATAAATGAGCTATCCAACACTAAAAGAATTATTTAAATCGGACCAGTAGTTCTTGAGATTAGCGCGTTCAACCAAACAAACAAACTCTTTAGCTTTATAATATTAAGTATAGATGATGACACTATTATTCCGATCTTTGGTCTTTCTTTCAGGATATATTCAAAAACACCAACTGCCCACAACTACATGCAACATGATGGCGGTCGTCGGAGGCTCAAATTGGCCGCGATTGGCCCGTCTAATTGTTTGAAATATGCGCTCGCTGCCACAAGGAATAGTTTAACTGCCGCTCCGAACATTTCACACTGACATAAAATTAAGCATATTTCGCAGACAGCTCTGGTGCTAATTGCTTGTTTTTTATTATTAATGAAACTGCTAATTCCTAGTTTATTGCCTTACTACAATTAATTAGGAGAAGTCATTAAATAAATGAGAAGAAGTCATTAGCAATTAGCGCTTCATTTCAGTTTAAAAGGCTAGAACTGATGTAGTTTCTACATGTATTTTTGTTCAGTGTTGAATTGGGGTGGTCTTGATGGCACTATTTAGCTCTAAAGCTCAAAAAGTCAAAGCCTTTAGTAGTATAGTTTCAGATCAACGCATTTGAATATAAAAAAAAACTATATAGAGGTATGTAACAGAAGTCCTTTCCCCTAGAGGTATGTTACAGAGGTCCTTAATTCATTTACTTTGACCATCATCGTGCTTACCTAGGTTGGTCCGTGGATGGGTAACCACCCATTACATACCGAGGATCCTCCGTGACGCCGTTGGTCTCGGCTGTCATTTGTAGTTCTTTGAAAGTCTTACGATCAGTCTTACTAAGGGGTTATCGTATTAAGGCAATCGGTCCATGTAAAATTTTGGTACTCAGCTGCATCCGGTTAGGCTGGAAGTCGTCCCCAACATAGTTGGAAAAAGTCTAGGCAAATGATGATATTTTTAAAAAAACATGCCACACCAATAAAGAATAATCCCAGTAATTAGACTAATATTATTCTACTTCTGTTCTATTCTCTACTACAGGTACCTCTGACGACACTTGGGGACAACAGGCGTGATGTTCTGTGATTGTGTCTATTCTGTTATTCAATTCCCTTATTACGAAGTTCAAAATCACTCCACTACTTTAACAGTTACAAGCGTTTTTATCTCACAATGAATTATGATACTCCAGCCAGATTCCCTACTATCATATCTCTATTAATTTGTTTATCACTACTTAAGATTTATGACCACTCTGTTACTATCACTAATGAAATATATAATAAAACGTAGTGAACGTTTGAAGTTTTAAGTCTTATCTCTCGCACTTTTGAAAGCACGCTTCGGGCTGTTTTTAAAATGGATTCTTATATTTGGATTTTGAAGTGTAAAAGTCGATTAGTAAAGTTGAAGGAATCTTAAGGGAATATTATGCAATATTATTAGTTTTATTATATTGTCCACTAGGTGGACCGATGACCTGGTGAAGGTTGCAGGGATCCGCTGGATGCGAGTCGCACGGGACCGGTCAATGTGGCGATACTTGGGGGAGGCCTATGTCCAGCAGTGGACGCCTTTCGGCTGAAATGATGAATGATGATGATGATTATTAGCTAGAATTCTAGATACTTTATTGTGTACTGGGCAGAAATCTAGACTCCGTGGCAGTTACGAAGGAATTCCTAATAGTAAAACCTAATAACACTTTGCCTGACTCGGGAATCGATCCCAGGACCTCATGCTCAGCAGTCGTGCTTACGAGCACTAGACTTACGAAGCTAAGTTCCCTAGAAACAGAGGGCTATAATATATGACGTCACGTCACGTGAGTGGTCACCTTAGGGTGTGCCCACCCTCACACGGGGTGGGGTGGGGTCAAAGGTGTCGGCCAATGGCAAGCGGAAGCGGCTACCAGAGCGGAACTTACTTCCGGTACGATATTTTTTTTTAAATTATTGCATTGGTTGAAGCTCTGACTTCCGCCAGGTGCAGTAAATAAGTATTTGGTTTTGATTTTTTGATGTCATATATTTGTTGAGATTGGACTTTTAATTTTGGAATAGTTTCCCATGGGTATAAACATTATTTATTTATTTATAACAAACTTATACTTACAGTTTACACCACACATACAAGTTATTGTTTGAACATAAAAAACAAAATCAGAATAAAAAAAAAAAGTAATAAAATTAGGAAGTAAACAATATGGTAGACGTGAAAAAAAAACAAAACATTTTTAGTAGACAGAATAAACACAATCAAGTTACAATAAAAATGAACAAAACTCGTGACATCATAAAACTATATTTTATATTACGCCTATACTCCCCGAAGGGTTAGGCAGAGGTGTACCTAATAGTGCACCCATATTTCGCCAGTTATGTTTAAGTCCCATGTAAAAGAGGGCGAGCGTTGAGTTACCATCAACCAGGCACAAATCCAGACTCCATGGCTGCTACTGAGAAATTCCTGACGGAAAAACCCAATAACAATTTCGCCAACCCGAGAATTGAACCCAGGACCTTATGCTCAGCAGTCGCGATTGCGACGACTAGACCAACGAGGTAATTCCCCATATGTGTTTTAATAAAAAAAAAAAACTTTACTTCACCCTCAATTTGTAGACTGGATATTTACGTGAAATCTGCAGCATTCTGATCTAATAGCTACTTTATGGTTACCACGAATGAAACATTGGTGCAACTATTTTCTTCTTCTCGGTTCGATGACAAAAACTTTGTCTAACTAGTACGTAACGATATGGACAGCTCGGTCACGTGACTCACATATGTATTATTTTCTGAAAATACTTATAATTGATCCTTAGGGCCTGCGCAGACGAGGGACTTTTGTCTGCCGGATAAAAATGACCGTTCCTGTTTATTGGTTGTTGCAAATTGTTCGCGGACAAATTGTCCCTCGTCTGCGCAGGCCCTTAAGCTGAGATTTAAGTTTTTGTAGTTAAATCCTGAACTTAAAATTTGGTTATTTCGACTGACACCCACCCCATAGTTGCAAACTCTATAGCAGCTTGAGACCATGGAACTAATAGGTACTAAACGATACGTATACAACCTGCTTCCATGCAGACATCTGAAAAAGTTAGTAGACAATATTAAATCATTATTGGTTGACGCTAATAGCCAGCAACAAATAAGCTTGACTAATATAACAGCGACAACATCTTAACACAAGTGCATAAGCAGGAAATACAAATTAAGCAGATCTTATCCAACACGTAAGTTTTATAGTAACGCGGTGACAAACAGGATGAGAGCCATTACCGTCAGACTTGACTTAAATAGTTGTTGGAGTACAGATTGGTTAGGCTACTTATGAAAAAAACCGGCCAAGTGCGAGTCGGACTCGCACATGAAGGTTTCCGTATAATCGTAATAGGGGAGTCCCCTTTGCGAGGAATTGCCGTTACTTAAGAGGGAACAGGGCCAAAAAATAGGTATTTGAAGGAAGTATTGCCGTCGCTCTGCGTCAAGCCTACCCCGGTAGAGAAGGATAGCTGCAGTTCAGTCCGATTATAGCACAAAAATTTTACGAGATCGGACATTTCCTGGTTCCCTTTTTTCTCCTCGAAATCTGAGCCAATTCAATTATTCTTGACATTAAAATTTTAAGAAAGATTAAGTTTAGGTTCCTATAAATTTCTTCTATGTTAAAAACTTTTAGAATTTGTCTAGTCTTCTAATCAAGGACGTAAAAATGCGGCATTTTTTGTCATTTTAGGTTAGGTCATATTTTCTTTACTTATTAGTTGCTGAAAAAAGAAAATGTCAGAGACGTGTCTACAGTAGACCTTCATTTTATGAAAAAACAATTATTGCTCTAGAGGCATTATTCAGGAAGAAAAAAGGGGACTACATTTGTATGGACAATAGCAGCCATAGCCCTCTTAAGACAAAAACTGCAGTAATTAATCAATTACACTATTCAACTTAGCGGGGGTTCTGCACTTGCTGTTATTGTATAAAGGGTGTAAACAGACCCTTAACATATCCGAAAGGCACTCGTTCTCCCCGTCTTTGCGGTCATTTTTTTGTTCTAGACCATACCTGGGAACCTTCTAGTTACGGAGATATTGGGGGTCATAGTTCCAACTTTTTTTTTTAGGTTTTTTAATACATGTTTTTAATGTAAGATTTTTACTTTACACACATCCACGACCGCCGTACTATTCAATCCATCCATCAGCACAATGCTTTGAGTGCTTTCCATCGAGTCCAATCGTAAAACGTGATTTTTCAACCCCAAAAAAAAAAAATTGATTAGCAGTAATAATTTTTATGTAAAGTTACTTAGTTTGATGTACAGAATGCTTGGTTGACGACAATGTGAAGGGTCTGTTTACACCCTGTATGTAATAGTCTTCATCTTCACGATAATACAGACATAATTGTAACGCATATTCTCACCCACATTGTTCCTTCCCTGTTAGTATTTTTTTTGTGTTTGTAATTTATTTATTTATTTATTTATTTAACACTTTAAGCACAGAAGTACAGAGGCGGACTTAATGCCATAGGCATTTTCTACCAGTCAACCTTTGGGTGATGCAAAGACAAGCAGTGGTAGGTGTAAATCTTAAAATAATTTTAAATAATAATAATAAGATTAACTACAAGGATATATAAAATACTATAAATATAATCAAATACTATAAATATATATCAAAATTTAAATTAATGTATATTATGTATATGTAATAAACATTTCCACGAATATACCAAAAAAATAAAAACACAAACCATGGGGAAAACATTACCATTCTCATCCGTAATTCTTTACCTCGTTAGTTTAGTGGCTCCAAGTCGCGACTGCTCAGCAAGAGGTACTGGGTTCGATTCCCGGGACGGGTAAAGTGTTATTAGGCATTTTACTCAGGATTTTTTCAGTAGCAGTCACGGATTTTGGATGTGTCCGGATGGCAATTGGCTCGCCCCCTATTAAATGGGATTTAAACATAACAGGCGAAATGTGGATTTAATGTTATTTGCACCTCTGCCTAATCTTTCGGGGATTGCAGGCGCGATGTTATGTTATGTAATTCACTACCGAACGTCAGCTGCTACGATCATTACAAACTCATATCGTCTCGTCCATGTTCATACAACTCAAACACGTCGGTTACGAGTTACGAATATAACGCACCTGAACTTTTTGAAGAACATCAATGAGGTCAGTTTTTTTCCAGGCTGTCACGTAATCAAAATTAGTGAGAAGAAATGTCTTTTCTTTTTTCTAACTTCACAAGAAAGATATCTGTCATGTTACTCCTGCCTAGTACACATACTTGTCTATTTTTTGTAGTGTTTATTATATTTCTTATAGGAAGTTATTTTTTATTATAACCCAGGTACTGTTTATTTTAGTTTTCATATTCATGTAAAAATATCTATGCTGTCTTGGCTTCCGTACGTTTTTTCATGGGTGACCACTGAAAACCAGCGCCCACTACTATGGGGGCTGTGCTATGGGGGCCACAGCACACTGTGGGCCCCCATAGCACAGCATCATGCTGAGTCGCAAGTGCAAGCTGTTAACTTTTTCTTTTTTTTCGTCTTGTTGTATTTATAAATATTTGTTATGCTTTGTACGTTTATTGTTATTTTGTCATTTTGTATGATGCACGTCATGTCTCTGCGACAAATAAATATTTTTTCTTTCTTTCTTTCTAGTGCCCACAAAAAACAAGTAGGTACCTCTAATTCCCTTAGACAGTTTCCAATTTATCTCGTTTACAAGTACAGCACACTCGACATGGTATACCATGACAAAATCCGACCATAATATCACCCCACATTGTTTTCCGCTAAATTGGACTCCGTGATTAATTTGTTTAACTCCCCCACCGTGTTATTTGTCATCAACAACTATTTCCTGACCTACCCTGCCTCTCTCATCACCAACATTGTCTACAGTTGAAAAGCCAAGGTGTGGTTAAAGAGGGCTCTTGTTAAAATGGTCAGGGTGCTTCTAAAATTCCTTGCTTATTTGGTTAGTTGACATTGGGAGCTCAATAAATAGTGAAATTCACGAGATGTTTGCGGAGAAGTAATTATACGTGTTTGTTTTTTTTGCTTCAACGACTGGAGCTGGTTGCTTGAAGGAATCTGATGAAATTATTAAAAGATGACAGTTCATAGAAAAATGAGAAGGTTAATAAGGCTGAAGGGTGATGTTAAGTGATCTTTTGTATAGCATTATGCATTTAACAAGTTTTCTATCAACAAAAAGTACTGTTGGCCTCAGTAGACATTGTATAGAATTGGGTTTTTTGTCTAACTGTACTGGGTACTGTGGATATTATAGTGTTCATTCATAAATTGGCATGTATTTATGAACGTGGACGAACAAAAGGAGTATGTGAGGATCGCTGTAGGTGACTTCTGATGTTTCTGTCTACCTCCATATATGAATATGTTTGCACTGCTCTGGAAATCGGTAGCATCATCATTCAAATTTAAAGATTCTATTCTAAAAAGGTTCTTAAAACAATTGAAAATGCAATCCTCCCGACTCTTAATTCCGTATTCTCCTAAAACAAATCCGAGGTACGGTCTACGTGACCGTTTTATCTCGCGGTTCGTTTTTCACGTACCATCTGGTTAGGGAAGGGTCTTGGCGGTATCTCAACCGTCCCCAGGGAGCTTGTTACACCGCTATAATTACTGGGACACCTATCTGCTTCAATTAGAAACTAAGAGTTATTTGCTTACTCGCATTGTAAGCGATGTCGGTGTGAATGGCGGCTTGTGGTTTACTAAGATTATGGTAAAGCGAGATTGGGATTCATTTTCTTTACAGCCAAACATGTTAGCTGATTACTGAGACTGATCAGTAATTAGTTAAGTTCACCGATTGTTTAGGGGAAACTGAGGATACTCCTGGGCAAAAGCCTCCACCATACCTTTCACTACTCATGTGAATGGAGAGGAATAAACAATTTACCCGTCACCGCTTGTCCAGTGCGGGTTGATGGGTAAACAGTGAACCTACTTCATCGGTCCGTGGGTGTTGCCGTTGACGTTCAGATAATGTTCCTTCGTAATGCTACCACCCTAAATTGTCGTCCTGTTTTTACGCCAACTGTCCCACTTAGGCCGTTTGCATACTGTTGCAGTCCCTAAGTTGGATAAGTCTTATCTAAGTATTTACTTTTTCATATTTATGTGGCACAACTAACCTTGTCCTTGGATACATTCTGGTGCAAAGGCACTAAAACCTAGCTTGTTTTCTGTAGCTAATCTAGCTATTAAAACAAACAAAAAACACCTTTTCTTATCCTCCCTTGCCCATTCCAGGCTACTCTCCATCAGCTCGATAAGGGGTTACAGAGCGGGGTATCAGTGTAAAATCTTGGGTTTCTCCGAACAAGGGGTTGTCTAAGTTATGGTCGTAAGTCGCCGACAGGGGTGGTTGTGGGGTTGTCAACGGGTTCATTTAAGATATTCTTCTTCGTTTTGTGCGGCGTGATAAGAAGAGTTCAAAAATTAATTATTCTTTTTCTTGGGGATTTATAAGTGCTGTCTGGGTTTATTTTTCTTACGTTACCTATTTATTAATTAGATAGATTTTTTCAACAGTTCCATAATATTTATGCAAAGCATAAAATTTCTAAATTGTAATATTTAACTATAATTGACCTAGATGGCTATCGTCCAGGCTCAGTAATTGAGTTATGGACGTCATAAAGGCAGTGGCAGTCGCTCCATGTAAACTACTGATATACGTATATTCAACTGCATTCGGTTAAACTGGAAGACGACCTGCCCCCGTAGCATGACCACCGTAGACAAGGACTTCTTTGACGGAAGAATCGACAAAATGACAGATAGTGCAAAGAAATCTGTCATTGTGTCGACACAATCTGTGGTCATGCTACGGGGGCTGAACAAAGTTGGGAAGAGACTTGACAAATGTGTGACTATAGTCGCCTAGGCCCATTTCTTTGATCGTTTTTTTTAATTCAAAATTAAAACAAACCTTTTTTCCAAAGATGCACATATAGCAACTAATACATTTTTTTTTTGCTGAATTTGGTACCAAGGAAATCCCTTCTAAACTCCACATTTTATTTTACATTTCATCACAGAAAAACAAGCCCAGCTATTATTATTTGTCATACTTTTACAAAACGTACCGAAAGCACTTTATCAGGGGGATTAGAGTTGGACATTATAAACCCCGGCCCGTGGTCCGTTTGAGGACCCGCTATAAATCAGAGCTGAACTTCGACCAGGCCTGAAGTATTATGTTTATTTCATTTGGACGTATTAATCTCTTGGTATTAAGTGTTTCAATTTATGTTGAATTGATTTGAGGGCATTGGGTTGTGTATTGTTGTTTTACATGTTACTACGTATACAGGGTGGAAGCGACACGTCCGACGCACAAACGAAAAAAAACAGCTGTTCGGTATATATTACCGTGTATATATTACTGCAATTTTTTTAAAATTACCGATGAAAGATTTAAATGTGTGCGGGTTCGAGAATGATGTACTGAATATGTGGCAACCGTTTGCACGTCGGTGTCGCTTCCACCCTGTATTTTGTGTTCAGAAAAAGGTCAGATCAAAGTATTTTGATAACCAAAAGTTGCACTAATAAATGAACCAAACGTATGCACTTAACAATGACATGTGACTATTAGCAACCCGTGCGGGGCCCACGTGGAGGCCCATTCCTCAATGAGGAGGCCTATGTGTCGCAGTTGTGAAAATGTGTTAAATAATAACAGCCGCTCGGGTCAATCTTCAGCTTAGCCCACGCTTACTTAGGTTGGTCCGTGGATGGGTTCATTACATACCGAGTTTCCTTCTCGGAAAGCAAGTTAAGCCGATGGTCCCGGCTGTCAATTGGTAGATCTTTGACCGTCGCTACAGGCAGTCAGTGGCCCAAAGGTCTGACAACCAGTCTTACCAAGGGTTATCGTATTACGCAGACCTAACTGGGTTATGGAGGTCACACAGGCTGTCGCTCCATGTAAAATACAATCCTGCTCCATGTAAATATTCAGCTGCATCCGGTTGGACTGGAAGCCGTCCCCAACATAGTTGGGAAAAGGCTAGGCAGATGAGGATGACTAAGTCACAATATGTTTTACTGTAATGACCTAATAAATAGAACTATTGTGAAAGATTTAGGACTATTGTGTATTCTAATTCATATTCAAACAAATCAAAGCATGTTGGATCATCCACCATCAATACTTTATTTCCCAAACAGATGTCTGCAATCACCTCATGCCCATAAATTAGCAAAGAACAAGGACAATTTGTCCGATAATCCCTGTCGATCGAGGATTATCCGGACAATTGGTGGTAAATGTGGTAATCCCACAACACTGTACCAATTTTCTGGGTCCAGTATTTATTGGGGGCTGGTCACCCTACGCCATTAGTCCTGAGGAATTACATACAAGTATCTACGTAGCTGTAAGTAGTGATTTCAAGTGTTTATTTTGTGATATTCTTGATGTCCCTCGGTAGCTACGTACAAATTGAATGTGTAGATGAGTTGATATTAAAAGTCAAGTGAATTAATTGTTTAGCTAATATGGAATATGCATGTAATTTCTTCATCACTTAAATCAATAAAATATAGTGCTATCAACCCAAGAAAATAATTAAAAGTTAAGTTTTACTACAGCATGTCGCTCAAAAAAAAAAATTTAAAAAATTAAACTCCTACAATTTTGACAGTTCAAACGTCCGTGACTGTCGCGGCTATTCATGTCATGTTATGTGACGTCATTTACCTCTATCTGCCTTGTTTACATCTAGTTTTTTACCCTTAATATATTAATTTTACTAATTGTATGTGCTTTATTCAAGCAAACATTGCAATAACAATATTATAATAAAATATTAGTGAAACTTTAAGTAAGTACTTTTCAAATAAAAGTGTTACTTTGACACATAGACTTTGACGTCACTACCGGCGCTATCGAGGGACGATACGTTTTGAGTTTGCGTTCCGTTTTACCAAAAACACGCTACATAAAATATTAAATTGAACAAGTGTACCACAATGTTTTTATGGGCCAATACAAGCCATTTTTAAGAAATAAAAAATGTTTTGTATTTCTTGCATATTCCCTATTCACTAACTTAAACTATCCGTTAATTCAAATCACTTTTTTAGACAGTTACTATTGTATGAATTAACTATAACACGGCAAATCGACATGATGTGTAAGAAACATACAGTTGCAGTATATAACGACGGCACGGTTGGCGCAGTGGCTGAGTGATTGACTGATGCGCTTCGTGTCGCGGGTTCGATTCCCGCACGGAACAAATATTTGTATGGCCTACAGGTAGTTGTTCCGGGTCTGGCTGTTTGTGTATGTGAGCTTAAATGTTTGTAAACGCACCCACGATACAAGAGAAATTCCTAGTGTGGGGCAACGTTTTTTAAAAAAGAAAAAAAAAAGAAAAGAAAAAGAAAGAAAAGAATTCAAAATTAAACTCTAGTGTGTACTCAACTACTTGTTAAAATTAAATTTAAGTAAACTAAAGTCTGTAAAATACTTTGTACTGTTCAAAAGTTGGTTAAAAAAAAATAGTTTTTTTTACGGCGTCGTGATGTTGTCAAAAGTACTGACCTAATTTTGTTCCTTCGTTTTGTGGGAAAACGTACTCTTTGTCTTCCTTCGAAAGAAAGGTAAATTCTTCGTCCATCTATATAAAAAACTTGTAGTCTACGCAACAAAGATAGCATGAGACATCGGCGATGAAAAAAATAGAGCTGGGTTTCTGAATTCGGCCGTAAGTGTAATTTAAAATGTTTTTTTTTTCATAGACACCATCTTAATTCTTCAAAGTGACCTCAAATACATTTCAACCAACTTATCTGTGCAGGCGGGAAAACGCAGAACTAAAATAAACTTACCAAGTTTGACATATCGATGCAAATTTTCTTGACAAGCAGCGGCACCTTAAACTGCACACTTAAAGTGGTCATACTATACTAGGAAATATTTGAATGTCTTTAATAATCACGCAATATGCCTTTTACCTTTTCCTGTCCACAAAGCATACAATTCCGACAATATTAACCGCAATACCACAAAAGACCAGTACACACACTCAATTCGCAAAGTGGCAAGTGGTCCTCTGTAATGACAGATTAGCGAGCCGGCCGGCCACCTGAGCTGGCCAAAATATGCAATAACTCAGGATCCCCTCTAATTCACCCGGATCGAGCCAATAAATTCGTCACAGTGATTAGTGTAGTACTCAGGGAATTGTGCGGAGCGGGATCCTCTGTTGAGAGGGAAATATTTAGCATAGGATGTGATATGGGATGCTATGATGTAAGCTCAACTTCTGAATTGGGGAGAGATCGCCTTTGCAAAGAATGTTGAAAGGATAGTACCACAGTGCATAGCAAGTGAGTCTTTAGACAGGATCAAAGCATAAGTGTACCTAGTGTTTTTTAAGTTAAACAAAAAATTGGTAGCAGGTAGCGTTATATGGTTTCCGACTAGCCCCAAGATAAGGAAAAGGAAAAAGTCATAAGTAGTATGTTAAGTATGTATGTAATACAAAAAAATATGTAATCTATCAAAGTGTCATTCCAGAAGTAGAAAAGAAGACAGAAGTGAAATAAAAGTCAAAAGTTTACTTAAAACAAATTGAATTAATAACAGTATCAAATTAATTATAACAAGGATGTAATAACTAAAATTATAAAGTAAAATATGAACTACAATAAAGCTAGTGTCCTTCTGAAATATACTAAGTAGACATTCTGAATCATTTCGAAAACTTGCAAAGTAACGACTTATTAAAATGAACCGTTTAATTTCCTCTCTGTTTTAGAATATTGGCTCGATCCCAAATCAATGTCATCGGCAGTTTTCTTCTTGAGTTGAGGAATTAAGCTCTTGTGCTTGTCAGGACTTGAAGATGTGGACCGTCTTTCTGAATTATAAGGCTGTATGCTACAGGTAGCAGGTTTAGGAATCCTGCTTGGTCTGCTCTGCGAATGATGTCTACATTGGGTCATATCTACACAAATTCCTGCACCAGGCCTATCAATTGTAATCTCTAGGTAAGATTTGCCTGCTGAAGGTTTTGAACCCCCTTTCCTCTTTGTTCTAAATTCTTTTGGCACTTGAAAACGTGTGGATTTTGTTTCAACTTGATGGTACACCAGATGTTTTTCATCGGTAAGACTTATGTTACAAGAAGTCTCATTTGACGCAATAGATGATTTCTGTGCTATGCATGCGGTGCATGGACAAATTCCTTGAGAAGTTTCTTGAGAATCAACTTGTCTGCAGCTCATTGTTTCGTCATAATCATCGTAGTAATCGTAGTCATCTGCATTTTCTTGCCTAGTTTCTGAGTCGTCATATTTAACTTGGTTACCTGAATAAGAATCACCAGTGGATATTACAGTGGGTCCAATGCTTCTCGTACTTTCGTTTTCTCTTTTTTTACAGATTTCAACGTTACCGGAATATTCGTTGACTTCTCTAGATTGATTTAGTATTTGGAGTTCCTCGGATTCTCTACGTTCGTTGAGTTTTATTTTTTCTTCAAGATTCTTATAGTACTCAGCTTTATTGCACTCGTGATAGTCCCTATATTCATCAAGTTGTCTTAGTTCCCGGCATTTTCCAAATGCCTCATATCTCTTACATTCGTCAGGGTTCTCATATTTTCTATTATCAGCCGATTTTTTACTATCAGCAGATATTCTACTATCAGCAGATTTTCTACGTTCATTGATTTTATAATTGTCGTATTTCTTGCATTCCTCAGCTTGTCTCCGTTCTTCAAGTTTCCTACATTCTTCAGCTTGTCTTAGTTCTTTGAGTTTCTTACATTTTTCAGCTTGTTTCCGTTCTTCGAGTTTTCTACATTCTTCAGCTTGTCTTAGTTCTTCGAGTTTCTTACATTCTTCAGCTTGTCTCCGTTCTTCAAGTTTTTTACATTCTTCAGCTTGTCTCCATTCTTCAAGTTTCCTACATTCTTCAGCTTGTCTTAGTTCTTTGAGTTTCTTACATTCTTCAGCTTGTCTCTGTTCTTCGAGTTTTCTACATTCTTCAGCTTGCCTTAGTTCTTCAAGTTTTTTACATTCTTCAGCTTGTCTCCGTTCTTCGAGTTTTCTACATTCGTCAGCTTGTCTCCGTTCTTCAAGTTTCCTACATTCTTCAGCTTGTCTTAGTTCTTTGAGTTTCTTACATTCTTCAGCTTGTCTCTGTTCTTTGAGTTTTATACATTCTTCAGCTTGTCTTAGTTCTTCGAGTTTCTTACATTCTTCAGCTTGTCTCCGTTCTTCGAGTTTTCTACATTCTTCAGCTTGTCTTAGTTCTTCGAGTTTCTTACATTCTTCAGCTTGTCTCCGTTCTTCAAGTTTCCTACATTCTTCAGCTTGTCTTAGTTCTTTGAGCTTCTTACATTCTTCAGCTTGTCTCCGTTCTTCGAGTTTTCTACATTCTTCAGCTTGTCTTAGTTCTTCGAGTTTCTTACATTCTTCAGCTTGTCTCCGTTCTTCAAGTTTCCTACATTCTTCAGCTTGTCTTAGTTCTTTGAGTTTCTTACATTCTTCAGCTTGTCTCCGTTCTTCAAGTTTCCTACATTCTTCAGCTTGTCTTAGTTCTTTGAGTTTCTTACATTCTTCAGCTTGTCTCCGTTCTTCGAGTTTCTTATATTCTTCGCATTTTCTCAGTTCTTCAAGTTTCCTACATTCTTTAGCTTGCGTACTTTCTTCAAGTTTTCTACATTCCTCACTTTGTCTGCTTCCATTAGGTTTCCTGTAGCAGTCACCGGTAGTTTTACAGTAGCATCCTCTACATTCATCGCCATCCCGTTTCTTTTTATATTTTGCTTGCATGTCTCTCTCACATGACATGCAAGGTTTAGATCTTATTGTTAAACAGCTTTTTGTACTTTGTTTTGAAGGAAATGTATCGTGACTGGATAATGCCATCATTTGTGCGGTATTATGTACTTCCAAAGAGATAACAGACGATTTTTTTAGTGAAGATATCTTCGATGCATAACACGGTCCAGAGCGTTTAGGTTCAGCAGCTACACAGACACAGTTTGAAACCGTTTTGGACTCACACTGACCAATACATGGTACGGTCTCATTTTCCATGGTATTCGTTTGAGGTGACGAGATACATTGGCCTTGGGTATCGAAAAATGGTTTATTAAATATTTTTAGGTCGCCTGTTTGACAAGTGGGGATTGGACAATTGGGGTCACCAATTTGTTTTCCCCCCCCTTTACCCTTTTTATCATTGTCTATGAAAAGATAGACGTTACTGCTGCAGTCTCTCTGTTGAAGCTTTTTAGAGCATAATACAAAAAGCAATGCTGGTACGCACCAGGCCATTTCAGCAACCAGTATTATAATTAAAATCCACATCTTCTTGCTTGTTATATCAAATGGCATTTTCAGAGTCTTTTTTGGCTTGCATTTGTGGCATTTGTCCACGTATAAGTCTAAGACGTCACTGCAAATGTCTCGAGTCTTGTTAACTAAAGTTAACACACTTCCCAACGCAAGATACAAATTGTCATCTTTTAAGTGAGGCACAACGTCTTCTATCAGCCACTTTTGGAACTTTTCGTCAAACTTGCCTTGTTCTTTAGGGTTACTGGTTTGAATACAACTTCTTGCTGCATTGTAGTATTTAATTAGATTCTGAGATGAACTCGGAGTGTTCATCGAAATTAAGGATGCATTCTTAAGAGGTACAAACAAAGTACTCAACTTGTCATTCCAATTCACGTTTGGTATTGGTATACCTAAACCTGTAGGAGTCTTTTCGAAGTACGCTAAATTATCGCAAGGGTCTTTCATACTACGAATACCAGAATTCGATAATAATTGAAGAGGGGCCACGTTAATTGTCACAGAATTGAGGATATTCTCATCAGGTTTGTGCCATCCTTCGCCATCGGTGTCTAAGTATCTTTTTATTTCATTGTAAAACTTGAATAATTTGACTACGTTGGCTTGCGAGATAGTGCCTCCATAGTAGTCTAATTTCGCGATGGGTAGGACCCATACCTTGAAGTAGCCTCCGATGGCATCCGAGAGGGCTGTTGTCAAGATACTGTCAGTTTCAGGATCTTTTGCTTCCTTTTTGATCGTAGCGTAGGCATCTTTGAAGTATCCAAGTAGAATTTTGACATAATCTTCATTGAAAGTGTTGATGAAGATTGGTGGAGGGAGAAGGCTTTGAAAATACTTTCTGGCCTGCAGTATTCCTACTTCGCTCTTGCTCCACTGTTTCTTATCAGTATCGCTAGCAGAGAACAATACTGTGCCAACATTAGGTGGATTTTCTTTAACACGCGTAGTGCTTTCGCTCGTTACTGTAGCAAATATCATGCAAGCGAAGATTAATATCATGTTTGTAAAACGATAACAAAATTTTACAAAATAAATCATTATAAAATACACACGACACAAATTGATAACCTACTATATTTTTCGTTAGTCAATTTGACACTGACACTTTTATATTTAATTTGTAAAAATAATTGTCTAGAAATTAAAAATAAAGAAGAGTTTTTTAAGGTGTATGGACTTGACACGGACATAAAGCTTGGTGTCCACTAGAATGTCGGGTAGAAAATTAAGTCAACTAGACATGGCGGGATGAAGATCGATAGAATCCTGCACTACCGAAAAATAATATATATTATAATATCATCATCATCTGCCTAGCCTTTTCCCAACTATGTTGGGGTCGGCTTCCAATCTAACCGGATGCAGCTGAATACCAGTATTGTACTTGGAGCGACTGCCTATCTGAACTCCACAACCCATTTAGTACTGGGTAATACCATACCCCTTGGTAAGACTGGTTGTCAACTTTATATAATATAATAGAAAATAATATATAGTTTAGGCCCAGTGAGAGCAGCGGTGGCCCAGTGGTGGAGACTCCGACTTACGAGCCGTAAGTCGTGGGTTCGAACCCAGCCAGGCGCCTTACTTTGTGTAAGTTATTTCATCACCACTGCTCTCAAAACGGTGAAGGAAAACATTGTGAGGAAATCGGCATGTCCTAGAACCAAAAATTTGAAGACATGTGACATCTACCAACCCGCATTGGGCCCGCGTGGTGGATTATAGCCCAATCCCTCTCATAGAGAGGAGGCCTGTGTCCCAGCAGTGGGAAAATTAATAGGCTGATTATGCTTATGCTTATAAGAGTTAGCAGTAGTTTAGGAGTTTAGGAGTTTTTAAAATAAATGCGATCTCATATAGTTTAGTACACAAACATCAGCTAATAACAATCTTCTTTATGTATCGCGGTATCATCAAAAATCTGATGACCGACAATTTTTTTTTGTGTTTTCTCTTTTAGTCCAAGTCTCCTAATGATCATACGTCTGATTTGTTCAATACATCCCAGCATCCAGGTGTCTGGGCAATAAATCACAGGCGCTATGTTATGGGGAGAGGTTCGGGTGGTAGAGGGGAGGGGGGACGCTACGAGACCGACATGTTAAATTGTTTAATTAAACCCAGTATCAAATGAGGGGATTACACATATGTGGGGTACGGTGTCTTTGGGAGCTTGGGGGTAATGATTTCGGTGCAAAATTGATTTGGGGTACTCTTTTAGATTGTTTTTAAGTTAAATACCTTCACAAAATGCCTGTAACCAATCGAAAATAATGAGGTATAATACAACGCAAGCCACAATCAGTCAAAAATATTATTTATATGTTTTTAAGGCAACTTGCCTTTCGATACTTTAGTTGTTGTAACAACATCACTAATTAGAGCATAGATTATCAGTAATTATCAGCATTAACAGCAATACAATGATAAACTAAATGCAGTAATTTTTGACAACCAGTCAAATCCTTCGTCGCCTTGTTTAAGGGATTCACGACATTTGACAAACAATTGTCTACGTATTTGTTATAATTCTCAAACTTATTGTTAAATAAGTTTGAGAATTATAACATAATATTCTCGCTTTATATCTACAGGTCAATTAATTAACACACAATTTGGATCATCGAGAAGGGGTCACAAGAAAAAGATGAATGTCACGTCTCAAGTAACAAAATTTGGTAATATAAAAGTCCTGAGAACGTTTTAGAACGCGCTGATTAGTGTTCATGATTAGTACTATAATGGTGTCGTAAACGTTCACAGAACCCCAAAAAGGCCCTAGTTTTGTCACTGATTTATTCTATAAACATTACATAAAGTCTCTCCGGTGATAAACCAGCTCTATAGTTGAAATGTAGAAGTGCCGAGAAACGCGTTTTTAGTACTAAAATAGTACTGTCTGCAATGTTTATGTCACAAATTTGCATTCCCATTTGCAACCTGACTTGATTATTTTTATAAATATACGATTTCAGTGATCCTTTTTAGCACACGTCGAGAGTGTTCCCCAAGAAAACAAAATATATCAGTTAGTTATGCTTTATATCATTTGCCATTGTTGCTTAACGTAACATGTAATAAAAAGGACATGCTACAAAACAACATTCATGGACTGAAACTCTGCCATAAAAATTGTATCGATAAAATCATTATGCTGATTTCAAATTTGACAATGCGCCCTTATAATTTTTGTGTTTTAATTCAAATTAAATTAATAAAATAAGGACTTGTGCCGAATATGGCTGCTATAGTACACATTGGCTCCAGCCGTGCTGCTAATGTGCTATCTTGGTAGAAAACAGCAGCCATATTTTCACCGAAAACGAATTAGGGTTCCGTTGTCCAAATATAAAATAGTGTAGCCAAAATAATTTTCTTTGTATGGAGTTGCATTAAATGCACACTGGGGCATAATTTGGGATATGGTAAAAGTCCTGAGATACCAAATAAACATTTGAAAATGGCTCACAAATAGGCAGTGACAGTCTTGTAATCTTAAATTACGGTGTATAAAGTCGATAATTAAATCAAGGCGGAGACTAGATAGACAAAACAACAAACAAAGGCTAAAAAGGACAGAAGGGGTCAGGGGAACAAGGATGAATGTGAATCCGACCAAATTTTTCAGTATACAAAACTGAAATATTTACACCGTGACTTTTTATTCGTCTTACAACGGCAGCCTACTTCATGTAACCAATGAATACTAAACATTCATAAAAAAAGGTATTTATGAGATTTTAATAATTTAATAATAAAAATATTATTCAGTATTATGGCGCATGACGTAGTTAAAACACCCAGTTGCGAGCGATGATCTACTGAACTCGAGTGCTGGGTAGGTATATGTTCTCCCGTTTGACACGTAAACATCATTAACAGGATGTTTCATAATTTTATTCAAATTTTTATTATTATTTTTTTGTACCTATTATGGCAGATAAAAAAAAATCGCGCCTAGAGCCTAGAATATTTTATGTTGGGTACATTGAGTGGACGACCTTTGTAAGAAGACTAAAAAGTCACGGTGTATAAATCAGTCTTATCCAGAATGTAACTTCAGTGCAGTAAGCTAATCCATATAATCAGAAGTATCTACTGCAACTGATCACAAAACTAAGTTGATATAAAACACCCAGTCTTCCTGATACTGTGTTCGGCTGTCATCAATATCTTCCTGTCTTTGTCCCATATTACTTAGGGTCGACCAAACACGTATTTTATCTCCATTATACCCTGTCAACCGTCACTACCGTCTTAGATCTTCCTCTCCCTCTCCATCTCATCATCTGCCTAGCCTTTTCCCAACTATATTGGAGTCGGCTTCCAGTCTAACCGGATGCAGCTGAATACCAGTACTTTACATGCAGCGACTGCCTATCTGACCTCCACAATCAAGTTAGTACTGGGTAATACGATACCCCTTGGTAAGACTGGTTGTCAGACTTTTTGGGCCACTGACTGTCAAAGATCTACAAATTGTCATTTGTAGATCTTTGACAGGACCAAAGGCTTAACGTGCTTTCCGAGGCACGGAGGAAACTCGGTATGTAATGGGCGGTCACCCATCCACAGACCAACCTAGGCAAGCACGGCTTAACCTAAAGATCGACCCGAGCGGCGCGGCTGTTATAATTTAGCCACGAGCTCCTCCGCAGCAGCTTCATGTAATAATAAACATACACGACACAATTAAAATCAACTTAATGCCTACATCGGCTTATAACATCGGCCGTTTGTGGCCACTATCAACCCTCCGCTGCCGTGTATTAATTGGTGGCTCTCCAAACAACGGCGCGATAATGTTTGATTGATACCAACGATACCGGAATACGGCCGTAAGGGGGTGGTCATATGGGCAGGGAATATTGATGTGATAATTGATAATTTGATTTAAGTTTGGTTTTTAGTATTTTACTTGTTTTAAACAGTAAAACAGTAATCTGTAATTGAATGCTTTGCCTTTACAATCGATGAAAATATTAAACTAATTTCGATAGATGGATTGATGTTTGTAAAAACCTATTTGCAAAATAAACATCATTTATCGAATTCAAAGGAAAAAGGTTCAAGAGAAATACTAAAGTAAAGAGAATCAATGTTCAGGTAGAACAGTTTCCCGTTCAGTGTAACTAAACCGCTAAGTGATTGGAAAATGGCCTCAGACGAGTATAAAATAGTTAGATTATTTCAATAAATACACTATTCATATAGTTTAAAAGGAATGCTTGAAAATAACGATAAACCTTAGGTAATAACAGAATTCACAACTTTGACCCTTCCTTTTTAGGGCTCCGTAGCCGAATGGCAAAATACGAAACCCTTTATAGATTCGTCATGTCTGTCTGTTACTCCGTCCGTATGTCACAGCCACTTTATTCCGATACTATTAGGACTACACAGTTGAAACTTGATAGCTATAGATGTATTCTGTGAACCGATTTACGATTTTTATACAAAAATAAAAAACGTAAAAGATCAAGGGATATACATGGAATTTAAACTTAAAAAAATAATCATCAAACCTGTACGTGCGGGGGTCTATAGATAGGTCTTTAACAATGACATTGAAAGAAGAAAGAAAGAAAGAAATAATTTATTTGCTGATAATGTAGGTATACATATAAGTTGGAATATTTGCTTAGTTTGAGTTTCCTAAAACTTTTTTTCTCAAAGTCAATCGTTTGAAAAAAAGACACTTCCAAAGTGGTAAAATGTGTGTCGTGTGTGTCTCCACTAATTTCTAAAATAAGAAAAGGAAAGTTCTGAAAAAAATTTGGATTTTAGAACGTAAAAAAAACTGTTTTTGACATGGAAAGAAAAATTCCAGTGCGAGCAGGGTTTGAACCTGCGACCTTCCGATTCAGTACACCGGATGTCTTAACCAACTAGACCATGTCAAAAACAGCTATGTTCCCTACGCAGGGTTTGCGTATAAAATAGTAAAAAAAACTTTCAACGAAAAGTGGTTTGAATAAGATTTGATGTTTAGTTTTTGAGATATGAGACTTTTTTATCAAACTGCAGCAGTAAATTTCTTTTTGATTAACATACTATGAAAAACAAATTTAGTTTTGCTGTTGAATGTAAAACAATACAACATATTGATAAGCCTTCAAAATATTTTTATTATATTGTTTGGTGCTACGGAACCCTGTGTGCGTGTGAATACGACTCGCACTTCGCCGGTTTTTTTACAAAGTACAAAACTCTTTATTATGTACTCCAGCTAGTAGTACTTCTAGCCACCACAGAAAATGTTTAGCTACTTTTAATCGCAACATCAACAGTCCAGCGCGTACGTGCCCTAACCCTCCACATCCACAAGGATATTCCGTTACACGCGTCATTAAGGGTTGGTAAGTGTTACACAGAGCGGCGGAGGGTTATCGGCAGACATACTCTTTGATTACCGATACATAATCAACTATTATGTCGGATTAGTGTGCGTATGTAAATGTTAACGGGGCTTTGTTTATAATGATTTGTTAGTTGAAGATGTTGAGAATTAGAGTAATTGCTTAGGGTATTAGGATGAAAAGTGGTGTTGCATTTATTTTTTAATACACTTTCTCGAAAACTGGTTCTTATCGCACTGTGATTAGGTTCAACATGCAATGTATTTCACATGCGGGGATTTTAAATATTTTTTTACAATAATATAAATAATTTATTATAAAAATTTCCGACTATAGTCGTCGGTGATTGTTTTTTTTAAATCTCGGCAAACAAATGTGCATCTTTACGGCGTCTTACTACTTAGTACTTATTGATATTGATTGGGTATCGTATTACCTAGTAGTAAGTGGGTTGTGGAGGTCAGACAAGCAGTCGCTCCATGTAAAATACTGGTATTCAGCTGTATCCGGTTAGAATGGAAACCGACCCTAACATAGTTGGGAAAAGGCTAGGCAGATGATGATGACTTAGGAAGAATAGGATTAGGGTTGATAAATACCATCAGGACACAAGTTTTATCACAAATTTCATCTTATCTGCCTTATCACCATTCCAATGGCTAAGGCAGCACAGCCATCATTCCTCAACATACGACAATCATGACATAACACCCCAAAAGTAACCACACCACCATTTAGTTACATTTTACATTCAACAAGCATGTTATTTGTCATAATAACAGCAATTAAAGTGACATGGAGGACTGAAGTCACGCCATATTTGACTATCAGCCTTAATATGTTAATTTGACTATTAATTAATATGAACATGTTGGTCGACGACCCACGCGAATTTGTAATTAGTGAGATCAGTTATTGTGGAGTTGGTATGTGGGCATTTCATCTTGAGGGATTATGTCTTCGTCTAAAATTCCTAGCAAAAATTTGGGACTTTCAAAATTTACATCCACTGCAAGTCACACACAGGTCTCGAGTTTGAACACAAGATACGCACCTCTGATTTTTTAGATTCATGTGCGTATTGTATTAATTATCACTTGCTTCGGTGAAGAAAACATCGTGAGGAAACCAGCACCAGCATGCCTGAGATATATTTCTTGACGGCATGTAAAGCCAAATTAGAGGATTATGAGCTTCATAAAACTCTGACACCAGGTGAGGCACTAACCACACCATAACAAAGAAGACTGCCTACTTTATTTCAACAGTCGAAATGTTTATTTCTAAGGTGCATTTCTACAGTAGGAATTTGTCGATAGTGTACATTTGTAAATTACGGAATATTATGTGTGTGCGTGCGGAATATTATGTGGGTGTCAATTGCGGAATATTATGTATGTGTGTGTGCGGAATATTATGTGTGTGTCAAAACATGATAAGTTATCTCCAAACATCCCTTTCTTTTTGATTACTAACTGATCTCAAATAGTACCAAATGAAATGGATAGCTTCAAATAAGTAGGTTATCAAGTTTTTCTCTGCTTTGTTTTGATCTATCTCTTTAATTTTTGACGCATAAAACTCATGTTTATTGAGCCAATAAATAATACGTAGCAAAGAAGGGTTGACTTTATGGCTACTACAAATGACTGATACTAAATACGAATATAAAATCATTTAATTGTCTTGTATGAGGGTTTTGTGTTAATTTCTGGCCGTATTACTTGGGATACACATTTGTCTCATTAATATTTTATTATATCTTTCCACTTTTGATGGCAGATGAAATTCGTGTTTATTACATCACTCATTAATATACCGCATGCACAGGGTTGGCTGGCCTGGCTGGAGACTTTCAACTTGCAGAAGAAATATAGTCAGAATTTTTGTGTGTTTGTGTCCCCTAGATCTTGTCATGATATCGCGTATTGATGCGGCGCTAGAGGCGCTAGTGTAGCGCGAGGACACCGAAATGTCCGATGTCATAGAGTGTTCGCGCGTTGTGTGCTTTTTTATCACATATTTTTACAAATTTTCACGATTGTGATCTAGATTGAGCCATTCCTGATTAATTATGATTTGAAGATTTTAAGTAGCTTTATTTGTTAATACTTGCTGGTAAAATGTTTTTTAAATGTTTCTTGCTTACTAATTTTAGGCAGAATTTTGTAAATACACGTATGTATCTAAAGTTTACACTATATTGTTATACGCAATAAAATAAACTTTTTATTAAGTTATTGGTACTTTAAAGGAATCATTCCCGCTACGTCGACTCCCTTTACGTCGACTCGTGATTTTTCTTGATTTTGATGTACTGTCTTTTGTTTTGCCTTGACATGGCTGTCACAGAGTACAGTCACATTCAAAACGAAATACGGCTGTGCTTTTAATTATTAATCAAGTAATTTCGCTCATCCGGTGATCCGTTTTTTTAATAATACATTGATAACCCACCAAAAGGTACTAGGCTAGCATAAGTTCAAGGAGTTGTGTATTTTATATTCCGGGTGTCTGAGTAGATACTTACTGTTTAATATTATCACATAGTCAATTTGTGATTGAAATACCATCTTCAATTCCTGCTAGCCTAGTACTTTTGTTGGATCGCTGCACGAATTGCAGCAGATGCTGGATGGCCTAGTTGGTTATTCAATAAGCCTTGGTTTCAATTCAGGGTAAACTTGAACAAAACCCAGGTTATGTTTAACGAGCACGACATCCCAGGATCTATTGTTATCAATGGCGGTCCTCTTGTTGTTGGTCGAGAATATGTTTACCTCGGGCAAACTCTGCAAACTTTGCTTCGTCGGGTCTTCTCGTCGTGTATTCCACAGAGCCTAAAGACTAAGGTCTTCAATTAGTGCGTCCTGCCTGTTATGACTTACGGGGATGAAACGTGGACACTCACGGTTGGTCCATAAATATTCAAGGTCGGTGTCCACTACACACTTTGATTAGTACATTAAAAGACAGTAAATTCAAGATAGAGCAAGGAGGCTCATAAAATGAAAGAGAACAGAACAAAAGGAGAAAAATAGAGCTCAGACCAATATCAAAACCTAGTTAGATTCTGCCTCATTTACAACAATAAAATATTATGTGGCCCAGTTTAAATGAGGCCATATGAGCTGCTAGAAGACGAACATCGCATTGGTGGACCAAATGAGGTGACCAAGCATGTGCTCATCAAAACGCATCGTATGAATACACACGGTAGATTCGCACACCGTTGAGGATTTCTGGCAAGTTTTGTATCCTGCATGATCCTGGTGATGCTTGCGCATCAGGTCAAGGTTCCCATACTTTTGTAATATCATTGACAAGTGACAGAATTTAAAATGTCGAATCTGTCAGATCTGTGGAAGTGGTTTATATCTCTTCATCAACTAAAAAAGAGGCGATATCCAAACGGCTGAGCACCTTTTCTTGAAACATAACTAAAAAACACTATTGATTTAGGCTCCTTTAAAACTAAAAAAACTTCATCGAAATCGGTTCATCCGTGCAGGAGCTACAAACGCAGACAGACACACAGATATACATTTCAAACTTATTACTCCCTCTTTTGGTCCAGGGTTAAAAATACTCGTGTTTAAATAGTTCCTTTTCTGCAACAGTTTTATGAACTACAATTTTGAATAAGAAAACAAATGTAGTTCTTTTTTTTATAATATAGGTTCCTAAAAATAGTTTTATTCGTTTAATTCCGAAATGTAAATAGTTTGTATAATTTCTGTGATATCAATGGCAAATAAAAGCGTTTCACTTTTTGTTTTAAGTGTACTTTTCCAATCTCGAGGTCAAGCGTAAACTTTTTAAAACAGATGTCATTTGTTTCACGAGTCGACGTAAAGGGAATCGACGTAGAGGGAATGATTCCTTTAAAGTATAAAATAGAATTATTGACAGGACCTTACTCGACAGTGGCGCCATCTGCTGACCTCAAAAACGATAGCCCTGATTAAGACGGTGGTCCCCAAACAAGAATTTTAAGACACAATATGAAAATCATAGATGATGAAAGTCATTTTCGCGATGGCAATTGACTAATTTCTATACTATTCTTATTGTTATTGTTGAATATCTTATTATCCTTTATTTATTTATATACAAATCAATTATATTTTTAAATATTCCTTACAAAAAAACAATTAAAAATATATAAAAATTATATATAATCTTCATTATTACAATGTGTTTTTCTACCAGGAATTTCTCAGTAGCAGCCACGGAGTCTGGATTTGTACCCGGGTGATAGCAATAGGTTCGCCCCCTCCATGGGACTTAAACATAACTGGCGAAATGTAGGTGTACTACTAGGTACAACTCTGCCTAACTCTCCGGGGATTACAGGCATGATAACGTCATGTATTTTCATAATTTTCAGCCCAAATAAGAGGTTACAGTGCTTCTAGCACTGTTGGTAATAATCGTTAGTAAAATTGAAAAAAACGGCACGGTGACTTTGGTACCAATTTTGACCGCGCGCTAAAAGATTATTACAACTATATCTCAATATGAAATGAACACAGCACCACTAGAAGCATGACAGGTAATTATTTTTACCGCTACCCTTAATTAGGGGTAGCTCTCACTGTGAGTTATAGTGAAGGCACTTGGATTTATCGCTGCGCGCCTGTGCCCAATGAGCGCCTTATGATTAGTTACGAGTGTGTGGATGTAGTGGGTATGGAAGTGGCTGCGTTTTATGGCTGTCGGAGTGTAGTTTGCGGAGGCGACGAAAGTTTGGAAAAACTTATTGTGGTTGGGAACACCGAAGGCAAAAGATCGCGTGGTCGTTCACCAACAAGATGGACCGACCAAATTAAAGACTCAGATGCAACTCTGATGCTGACCACGATTCTCAGACATAAGGGACCGACCCCAGATAGAGAGAGTGTAGTTTGACGTTATAATGACTCCGCATGTCACTGGTCAGTTTTCCTCACTTGTCATTGAGATCGTATTTAATTCGCCAGTTTTGTTACGTAGTCATATTTCTGAGGCGTTTTCAATGTAAAAAGGCTACTTTTTACAATTAAAACCTGGCTTAGACGATTCTAATTGGTTATTTTGATTTCGCATTCCGGAATTGCAAATAATCTACATCATGTCTATGTGTTTTGTAGCGATAGGTTTTCTTTCCCTTGACTTAAACAGCACTTTCATAAGAGCGTTCATCGAAGAAGTTGGCAACGTCGCAAATAGCTGTCAAATATTTACCTGTTTTAATTAATATAGGAATATTATTGTATGGAAATAAGAAATAAGGCTAACTAGTGAACAGAATATTAATAATGAATTGCAATTAAAATACTGATTTTGATATTGTAACCGGTTTAGGTGTAAAAAAAGGCATTTGGAAGGTTCCAAATACTTTTTTTATATCTGAAACTAAATATTCGGTGTTACGATATTAATTATTCTATTTCATAACCAATATTTTACTTCACTAGTTAGCCATATTTCTTATTTTCATACAGTAATATTGCCAAATTAATCAAAATAGCGAAATATTTGACAGCTATTTGCGATGTTGCCCACTTTCTGTATAAACGCTCTTAATTCCTTGTTTCAATCAAAATAGCACTTCCAAAAAACCATGACGTTTCTAGTCGTTTGACATCTACTTTTTCTGACAGATTATCCGTCGGGCGGTCTGTTTGGCGCGTAAAAAGCTCTCCGCGTAATGGCAAGATGTTAATATTGTATGCTGTACGATAACGGTGGAACTTTTATGTTAGTATTCTATTTATAAATTATGGACTTACTGCAAGCCAATGAATTTTTGAAAGAAGAGATTAGACACCTTGGTATGCATTATTTGGAGATATGCTTCAACCAACTTATCTGTGCAGGCGGGGAACCCATGGATTGAGATGCATTTTTGCTTGGCAAGCAGTGCCACCTGGAACTTACACTTAAAGTGGTCATACTGTAAAGTGCTCTACTATTTGCCTAAATTGTCTGTGGAAATTGCATTGAAAAAACAAGATGAAGGCGTTAGTTGTAACTATGACCACAGCATAGTCTTCTAACAGTTAGTATTACCTCTAACAATCCAACAACAACCTTATTTTAAAGGGCATAAATATTACTGTCATTTCTCCGACTTGTCAGTGGCAGCAACCCAACATCAATCTTGTTGCAAAAGAATATAGTTCATTGTAATTTTAACAGTGATGCAAAATCAGAGGTAAAATAACTATGAAAGGACTGTACAGAGAAAGCATTCTATCTACGTACATACCTACATAAAGTCACGCCTGGAATCCTGAAGGGTTAGGCAGAGGTGTAACTAGTAGGTCAACTACATTTCGCCAGTTATGTTTAAGTTGCATGTAATAGGAGTCGATCATATTGCCATCAATCGGCCACAAATCCAGACTCCGTGGTTGCTACTGACAAATTCATGATGGAAAAACCTAATAACAATTTTCCCGACCCGGGAATCGAACCCAGGACCTTATGCTCAGCAGTCGCGATTCCGGCCACTTGACCAACGATACAGTCTAGGAGCATTCTATCTAATCGGTCCAAAATAATATAAACATCACAAACTCACGCCTTGTTTCCAGCGGGTTAGGCAGTAACTACATAATACCATCCAACTCTTACATAATCCTTTTAAACAATATTGAGTTGTCCAAAAAGCCTTGTTGGAGGTGCTGGGATTTGAACTCAGGACTTTCAGCATGCGAAGCAGACACTCTACCACTGAGTTACACCCCCGATGAATATGGAGGCAATTTTAGGAGTTCAGTTCCTTTCTCAAATGTTTCGTTATATTATAATTAAAATTGTTAACGAACTTAGAATAAATCGAAACTTGGAAACTACTTAGTTTAATTGATGAATTAAATATTTGCTATTAATTTTTCAGAAGGCGCTTCCCAAATTAGTAATGGGATTTTCTTTGGAAAATTAATTAAGGTTTATTCATTTTATAGATTATGCCAACAAATATATTTTTGTATAATTTAAAACAAGATTATCAATAAAAAAAAGAACAAAACAAGATTATCTAGATTATCTGTGTCAATTTGACCGATTCTCTTCGTGCAATTTTACAGCTACAAAATATTCCTAACCATTATAACTTATGTTCAAAAGCCATAGCTATTCCTATGACTCCACGGAAAACCCATGGGGTGTAGGGGACAAATTGTGCGCCCCCATGGGAAATCTGCGGTTATTAGCTGTCAATCATAGGCAGTGGCGCCCCCTATCGGTAATGCACAAACGACGTGCTGAGATTTCTTTGAAAGACATTTTTTATTTGTGTTTGACTGAGTTGGTGGAATTTATAAGGTATTTTCATGGTTAGTAATCTTGAAATGTGATTATTTAACCTACTCAGTAAATTATTGTTGAAATAACTATATGTTTATAGGTGAATAACTTTATTATGAAATCAAACTTTGTGTATTCCGAACAATTTTAATAATTGACAAAAACAAAAGGATTGGAGGTGCTGGGGTTCGAACCCAGGACTTTCAACGTTAGAAGCGGAAACTCTGCCACTGAGTTACACCCCCGATGAAACGATGCACCTTTCTAGAGAGCTCCTTGAAGAAGACGGAAACACAACAACGGAAGTCAGGGATATGTCAATAAATTAAAGGCATGGGAATTGTAAATGCGTTGTCTAGAAGCGATGCCGATGGCGTGAAATAGGGTTTAGGGATCAACATGTATCTACATGATAATTACCAGGTCAGAAAATCCTCAGTTATCTGGGTAGTGGTTCCGCCACAAACTTTTTAACAAAACATTTTTGGGGTTGAAAAAATGCTGCTTCTCAAAATAATTTGAATAAATTGGTTTTGTTTTTAATCTGTTAAGTTTTCAGTAAGTTCAAAACTTATGCATCTATATTTTGGGTGTTCACGGTAAATAATTAATTGCTTATCATCATCATCTGTCTAGCCTTTACCAAACTATGTTGGGGTCGGCTTCCAGTCTAACAGGATGCTGCTGAATACCAGTATTTTACATAGACTGCCTATCTGACCTCCACAACCCAGTTACGAACCCCAGATACGATACCCCTTGGTAAGACTGCTTGTAAAACTTTCGGGCCACTGACTACCTATAACGACTGCCAAAGACCAACAAATAACTTCCGGGACCAACGGCTTAACGTCCTTTCCGAGTCACGGAGGACACTTGGTATGTATTGGGTGGTCACCCATCCACGGAACAACCTAGGCAAGCGTGGCTTAACCTGAAGATTGACCCAAGCGGCTATTATGTAGCCACAAACTTCTCCAATAATTAATTGCTTATGTGGTTGCTGAAATATTTAAAAGCCACATGAGCTTGCAAAGCCACCACACTTTATTAAATACTCATATTGAAACAAGATTAGCACTGACATAAAAATCCCCGTGAACGCAGTAAGTGAAAACTTTACTCGACTCAGGAAATGAAGTTGCGACTCAATTTCCACAGTCCCGGGCAATCCGCGCGCAAATCTAACGCGACAATATCACACCTTTTGCCTTTTTGTTATTTTATATCCGTGAACGGTTTTTTTTTAAATCAGGAACGGTGTCTGTGGGAAAAAAAGGTGGAAACTGAAGAGGTGTTATCTTTGAAGGGTTTTAATTAAATTTTGCGCCAGCTATCTGTGATAGTGTGATGGTGTGAGTTGAAAGTATTGACGATAGCTTATGTTGTATGACCTCAGTGTTTGGAATATCCCTAACACAGTGTGAAGCATCATAACACTATTCTAGTCTAGACCTTTGATCGTGTGGAACATGTAGACTTGACAATTTGTCTTGAACAAGCTGTTATTATATTAATAATCGACATCCTTCTTTGGGGAATTCATGCAATTTCGTCGCACAAGCATTTGTCGCATAGCATGGTGTCGAGCTTCAGTTTGTCGCACTTGCGTGTATTCGAACTATTGTGAATCGCAGTACAGTTGCAGTGTCGCAGAAGCGTTAATCGCACAGTTGTTTGTCGACCTCACATAGTGCACTCCCAGAAGTCTTTAAGTCTACTAGCTTAATTGACTTGTCTGGTCCTCAAATTCGGTTGACGTCATTTGTATAAAGCTGCTTTAACATTAGTACGTTAGCAGCGCGACAGTAGCGCTGCAAAAGCACATTCGCAAACAAAAACAAAAATAAACCGTTTTTTATCGTTTGGACTTTAGACGCGCGACTGTCGCGCTGCTAAAGTCGCCTAAATGTGAAAGCGATCTAATACCAAAATGTACCTAAGGATCGGCTAAGAGTTTTATTGAGCACCTTTTCTGTGGGAAGCCCTCAAAGGGACAGGCATCTTCATAATAAAGTCGATAGTCGAGTCAACTTCGGTCTTGACGCTCATTTCCACGTAACCGAGAATAGTTTAGCATCACATAGCCAGAAGCGATGTGTTCTACACGAATGTTAGATGCTTGTGAACCTAGTACATATGACTGTCAATTACTTACGAGTATTGCACTTATGTTGTTATCTACCGCTTTTAGTTCGCACCTTGGCCGATTAATACTGTACAAAAACTTTAGAAGCAAAAGGAAGTTACAGGCTTGTTTTTTTGCAGCTACGGTTTTTCAATGATAGCTCATGAGGTACATAACTTTCTAGGTTTTGGTTTTTTATAACTGGAAAAGGTTAGATTATCAAGACAGGGCAATAATAACAACTAACTGTGATAGCTACGATTTACAGCTGGGCCCGAAAAGACCAAGAAAGGCCATCTTTCTTTTTAATTTGTTAGTTGAAATCATCATGAAATACTTGGTGGTGTCAGACGGCTACTTAATCGTCGAGTCTCCCACCACAGGTGGAGGATTCCACTAATTTAAGTGTCATCTGCTATCAGTGGGGACAAAGGTGGGGCAAATGCGACTGAACAGACGCAACTACCTCCAGTGGTGGTAGATGCGATAAATAGTTGCAACTGCCACCAGTGGGGACAGACCGTTGGGGGTAAACGAGAATAAACCTTACGGGAAAACGTTCTAAGGAGAAATTCATACATTTACAGATTAAGAAAAACTGTTGTCCAATTTATTGTTAGTCAGCAAGAAAATTGGAAATTTACCCACACAAAAAACTTGTTTGAAGATTAAAAAAATATAGATTCCATATCTGTGCTACAGGATTAAACCAATCTGCCCTTTTAACTTTTTTCAATAACCACACCTGTCTACACCAACTGACCATAGATCAGGAAATCCATAATCACCACTCAAATATTGATCACGATTTCGTCTGATGAAGCCGTCCTTCATAAGTTATTCCATTTGGCCTGACATTTTGGGTGGCATCAACAATTCATTTAGGCCGCTGTACCTCCTTAGTGGGGTTTACCTTTTGGAATGGTGGCGACTATGTTGCCACCTGACTGAGTGATAGCTGACCTTTGTGCAGTCGTGGGTTTTGATTGCTTTCGCGTTGTGTTAATAGGTTGGCATTTTGTTGTTTTTTTTTTGTTTGAGCTGGGTTTTCTATATTTGGTTTAAGGCGTTGGTAACAGTAACAGGCATTGGAAACCTGCCTAACTACAATATCGACTCGCCTGTAATCCCTGACGGGCTAGGCAGAGGCTTACCTAATAGTACACCTACATTTCGCCGTTTATATTTAAGTTCCATGTTATAGGCGGCGAGCCTATAGCCATTAGCTGGGCACAAATCCAGACTCCGTGGCTGCTACTGAGGACATTCCTGACGGAAAATATCAATGACACTTGGCCCGACCTGGGACTCGAACCCAGGACACTACTAGACCGACGAGGCAGTCGAGGAAACCTATCTACCCTTTGTGTTTCTACCCTACATTGAAATCGAAAAGTCCCTTTCATCATTATCATCAATAATTAATTTGGGGTCGATGCAGCATGTCTATTTCTTCAATACTTCTCTATAACTCGTCTAAAAGCCCCATTATGTTTAAGAATCTCAAAAACATAGACACCTAACCGTGAAAAGTTTTCTCGTCACATTTTCTAGAACATTAAAAAATTGCAAAATCGTTACACTGTGCCGATGTCTACCTAATTATGAAAAGTCAAATAGAATGGCATTCTTCGAATATGTAACTTAATTGTATTGTATCATCCTCTTCTGTAGTTCTGGAGAATGCGCCAGGTTAGCCCGCGAAATCCAAATTTTACTTTGGTTTGTTGCAACTTGCAGGTTAGTGTCAGGCTGTATGTCGAACAAAATATGCTTCACGACCGTAACAAGTATGTATCTACAGAATTATAATCATGAAAATCATCAATTCAACCCTCCAAGTTCATTTAATACCACTGAATGACTTTTTCATGAAAAAGTCCTTCCACCTTAACCTAAAATCAAGTTGCCGCCGCTATCAAATGTTTTGAAATTATCAGCATAGATAAGGGCAGCTGGTCAGCTGCCTAGTGATTATTGGGCAACAATGCACCCAAAACCTATTAAAACAAATTACTAAAGACATAGCAACATGACCAACCGCGGCACGTGCTAAACTCAACACAAATACTGCACCAATTCGTCAGTCATTTGATTTGATTGTACAATGGCCAGGTGGGCGCCAATAACAGATTCTCTAATAATAAAGTGTGTGTCCACGTGGCTGTCGCGGTTTTTCGCTCTATTGGCGCGTGAAGACATTTAATGGACAGACGGGCAGATAGTTGTGATTGTATATGAATACGGGTTTCAAGGCGTGACGTGATTAAAAGTTGTATTGCGTAGAAATATGTATCAAATTGCAGCTTACTAACTTACGTCGATAGGTAATGTAAAAAACTTTAGTAAAAAAAAAAAATTAGAAGAAAGTTAATATTGAATTGGGTTTATTTTTGCGTAATATTTCTAGAAAATGTGAGAAAAAAGTTTGCGATGAAAAATCAAATCGCAAAAAGACGTTTGGAGATGCTGGGATTTGAACCCAGGACTTTCAGCATGCGAAGCAGACACTCTACCACTGAGTTACATCCCCGGTGATAAAAAGGTCGAAATAGTCAATTAAAACCTTCGCATGTGACATCATAAAGTTATCTAAACTAAGTACGTGTTCTTCACGTACTTTCTTTAGGTTCGTGTTTGTAAGTTTTTTATGCGTGTTTAGTTAGTTCTCATTTAATATTTTTTACCAGCTTTACTCCGTGTAAATCAGAAACGAGTTCAAATAATATAAAAAAGTGGTTATAAAATCAATTACTTAACTTTAATTAATAGGTAATTGTTTCAATAAACCAAAAAAAAGCCTTGTTATTTTGCTTCCGTAAAATCCGATAGATGGCGCTGTCCTCAATTTATCCAGTACGCCATTAAAACAGCCACGGGTTTCCCGCGCACAGTATTATCACGCCGATTGTTTTTACAGAGCTTCCCTTTTAATTAACTAGTGAAAATATTAAAGATTCGGTATGAAATTATATCAGTATAGATATTGTTGAGTAGTTTTTGGGTGCGAAAATATTATGACAAGCTCGTATTAACTTTTTACCTATTCACGTTTGTTTAACTCGATAAAAGATCATAACCTTTTACCTATATTCCACTAGGATGAACAGGAGTTGACTGGGGTGTAGGGTATTTAAGGTAAGTACCTACTTAGTTTTACCTACGTTTTTATGTCCAAAAACCAAAAGTTTTTTTGGTTTTTGTTCTCCGAACCAAAAGAGACGATCTTAGTTTAAGCTATAGCCTATTGAAAAAAAAAATATAGATACCCATCTTACCATATCAATAAATTCAGCTATGCATAAATTAACCAAAGACATAATAATAAATTCATTACCACAAAAAAAACAAACCACAAACAAACACTGGCATTACAACGTTTCCTGTGCCTGTCCGGCGATGCGTGAAAATCACATAAAAATCATTGGGCGCCTCTTTTGTTCAAAATGGCATCCCCTTTTCAACCCTTACGTCAGTCAATGACGATAATTACAACGTTGTGCACCAGGTCTGTCTCATTATAGCTGCCACAGTTTTAAATAAGAGTGGAATTAATTTTGCTGTGTATTGGTTTGATTTTGAGGCTCAATTCTGTGATACATGTACTGAAAATCTGATTACTTCTTGGAACAGTTATATTGCTATAAAATCTGATCGTAAGCTGTAGCGACTAATTGATCAAAATAAACCACCGATTAGTTAGACTCTCAGTATTGGGAGGATGCGCTCTTCATTAAAACTCAATGATTATTTGTCATTATTCGAATGAAATTAAATGTTAGCGGTCTTTTCGACAATTTCTTGCTACATTTCTTTGGGTAAGTAGGTATCATAAATCATTAAGTATCTTGAGTTTAAGTTCAAACAAGATGTGAATAGGTCACTTCCAAACAGGAATAAATTATCTTCGACCGCAACTTGACTCGGGATAGCCCGCGAAAAATTTTCAAACGTTTTTTGCAATTTGCAGGTTAGTGTCAGGCTGTAGAAATGTTAATCAAAATATGATTCGCGACCGTAACACGTATGTTTTAAATTAAAATCAATACAACATCTAAGTTCATTTCATCGCATTGACTATTTTATGAAAAAGTCGTTAAAGAAAACGTAAGAAAATTTGAGCACACCCTCCTTAAATCAGATATGAGATCTTAAACACTTAAATGTGAGAAAGCGGTAAAGGGCAAGTCTTTCTGTAATTCAAAACCTGTGTTGAACTGTCTGCGAGTTATCGACTCCCTGGGAAACATAAGAACAGCCAAAATAGACTACCATCACCTGAATTTAACCACCATTCACCACGTCTAATCCTAGTGTTTCACCAGCGTAAACCGTAAAACAATTAACCATCCAATATTCCACAGGTACCTTTACTAGTACATCTTCTAGTAAATATAATAAGTACCTAGTACAATATAATAAGTGTACAGTGTACAGGTATGTGTAAACGGGGTGTACAGTTAATATGTATGTGTGTGAGCAGCGAGCGGTTAGAGCGTCTTCAGTTTTGATAGTGACGCGGTTCGCGAGTTGATTGTGAAGGTGATTTTGACTTTGGTCGTATAGTTGGAATATGAATGTGAATGAGATCTGAATACATAGATATTAAAATAACTCCACAGCAAAGTAATGATCAAGTACCGCGCGCGCATACTCTCTCTCTCTCTCTCTCTCTCTTATGTGACGAAGACGAACTTGCGCGGGTCAGCTAGTACATAGATATAAGTACAAAAATTCCAATACGACTGGGCTAAAGAAGTAAAGAAGGTTGAAGGCCAGGCAAATTAGTTAATTCACGAGAAAATTTAATGTGACTGCTTTTTCTTTCAACGTAAAAGCATTAGATGGTTTTTGTTGGAGAATTACGATTTAAATATTTTGTCTATAGTTATGTCCAAGTCACTGATTGGGAATTAAGACCAAAGCGAAAACGCTAAGGATCATCTACGCTATGAAATGATAAAGCCAGTTAGCAACCTGGGTCCTATAGCTACTAAACTGCGTTTGAAAAAAACAAGCACCAGATTCATCAGATTCACTCATGAGCAAATCAGCAAACACAAACGTATGAAGTCAATGAAAAAATTAAAACCGAATTCCAATCTAATAAAATTAAAATAAACTGCACAATTCTTGTACCGCGTAAGCAACTGCAATTCTGAGGATACCCGGATCCACTCGGATCGGATCGTGCACGGCGGGACAAGGACAGCTATACCCACGGCAGCACGAGTGTGAGCGAGACAGCACACGTCTCGAGATGACCAGAGGCAGTTAGGGGTCAGGGGTGAACGCTCTCGGGTGAGATGTTATGGGTTCATAGCGACGAGCCTTAGGCAAGTCTTTAGGCTATGGGTTATGGTCTATGGGCTATGGTGTTTTTGGGGATCGGTCACGGCAATTCGGAAGTTGATGGCTATTTGAATCGGGGAATATATGGATTGGTTTAGATCCAGGCGAAAGGGAAAAGGCAGCGAGGGCAGGTCATTTCTCTTGTAGATGTTCAATGTTTAGGTGTCTTGAAAATGGTATAAGACAATTAATCAATCACACAATCCGATACTAGATGATAGATGTATATACGGAGGTTCTGAATCCAGAGTGCATGGTCTTACTGTAGATTTGGCACAAAGTTATATGCCTCCACTACACCTCACTGCAGGACATAGAAGACCTACACTCCATCTAGACTATTATCCCGATAGTACGGTGCCGAGGCATTGTTGAATCAAAAAAGCGGGTAAAGGCAACATATCAATTCTAACAGCTGGTGTCTTCTGCTATTATCTCCTAGGGCCTATAAGCAAGTTGGATAAAAACGGCTCAAATTAGTGTGGAAGGAAGAGATAGGTGCGCTGGCTCCATTTGCTACTGAATTGAATTGAAAGACTGTATCGTTGCTAAGCAGGAGGTCCTAGTTTCGATTCCTGGCTGAGCAGAGTGTTATTGGGTTTTTAAATCACTAATATCTCAGTAGCAGCATGGAGTCAGGACTTGTGTCTGGTTGTTGGCAATAGGTTTACAACCTATTGGCTATGTTTTTAATATACTCACCTCCACGACTCCCGTACTATTCAATCCATTCATCAGCACAATGATTTGAGAGTGCTTTCCATCGAGTCCTACCGTAAAACGTGATTTTTCACCCCAAAAAAATGTCGTTTCCCAGCAATAATTTTGGCGTAAAGTTTGATGTACAGAATGCTTGGTTAAATAAATTGAAATACCAATAAGACCACAATACTTAGCCACAAAATACCAACTAACAAAAAATACAAATGGTAATTAGCTTCGGGATCAGACTCCATGCTACCGTCGATCAGGACGCCAGAGAGAGGAATCTCCTTACAATATATCCCTGAATTCCAAGTTTTATTATTATGAGAAAACATTTTTATTTCCCTAACCCTGCATCCGACCCCGAAAACGTACAGTTAAATGCAAATCAGTGTTAATTTGTCATTGACACCGAGTTTATGTCGTTGCAGTAAGAGTTGTTTTCGTACCACTGCACTGATAATGCGGTTGATTGTACCTTGTCAACTTGCCATAAATATTTTTTTTCTAAAAATAAATAATTTGATTCCAATAAGAAATTGTTATGGCTTTCCTTTGGCTCGCGAAACATTATTTGGGCCACATTAACAGTTCTGACGGTGCGTGAAATGCGAAGTTAGTTCCACGACATTAGTGCTTATACCTCTGGTGATTTACGAGCGGTGTCGCGGCTTCGATTCCCGGCTGTGTAAAAATAGCCTGATGACTGGACGGCGAAAATGTATTACTTACATGTTGTATGTATGCGTAGTGTGGAGTTGATCACTCTCGTTATGAACTTTCTGTAAGAAAGCTACTTGTTATAATGATAATTACAATTTTCAGATTCAACTTTAAATAGACTGTTACTTATATCACAGACTAATTGGTTTTCAATCTGAATAGATACGGTTACATTAATGTATGTCGGGATCTGGTAGAAATCATAAAAAAAATGTGCTAATGACATCACCACATTCCTCACTTGATACATAAATACAAGTACCTACGTGAAAAACAATAGACGCCTAGACTTACAAAAACAATTTCCGAAAAAAATCACCTACACAAGACATCTTCAAATGTAAATCACACCTCATCTCAAGCATAGACAAAAAGGCAGATAGACAGACAGACGATGCCATTGTTTATATTCCGATAGATTAGGACGCCTCACAGAATCTCACCAGCCATTTGTACAAAGAAAATGATATACTACTCATCCGTGCGTGTGACTACACGCACATCATTTACAAACATATAACGAACCCTAAAAATCTAGAAAATGAAGCTCTAAGTCCTTATTCCAAAGCAGTAAGGATTATAGGACGAGAAAATCAGGAGGTGGTGACGGTAAATGAAAAGGTTGTTGCAAATCCACAAAATTCCGAGTTGAGAATAAAATATGACATGTGTGGCCCCAGATGCAATAAAATAACAATTTTTGTGTCCGCCCCTCAGGCATAGTTTCAGTTTTTCGAGTAGTTGGGAGTCTTTGAGTAAGTAATTTAAGATGGTCTAAGTTCTTTGGGGATTGTGGGCTGTTTTAGAGGCTTTTGTTTGTTTTGACTGTTTTTAAATTCTTTGGTGGTTTTTCTGAGTTCGGAGTTCTAGTCAGAAATGCAAAGTTTCGAGTTTCAAGTAAGAATTTATTACTTATGTTTTGAGATTCTTAATGGAATCTTTATTTGGATTGCTTTTATGATAATGATGAGTACACTAACAACCAACAGTGATTTTTAAAACCTGAGTATGAGAACAGCACGCCAAAACAAATTCGAATCGTCTGATGCAGAAACAGCCACCAAATGCACTGCTCACCAACTTGTATGCATAACAGTGCAGTCGTATGAATAATTCAGAGACCATCGAATCACACGCAACAATTAAAGAGGGGCAAATAGAAATCAATTAGCGGGAGCCGCGGGCTATTGATCAATTATATCATTTACATGTAGACAGGGGGCGGAGGGGAAGTGGGGGGAGGAGAAGTGGTTAATTGTTTTATTGAAGTGTCAAGGTCTGGGGTTGAAGATGAGAATGTTAATGGTGGTGGTATGTTTTATGATATGGGAAAGGATCCTGGAGGCAACACACAGTTTTGTTAAAGTTATGACATTTTTGAGATGAACTTAAGATAGCAAAGTTGTAAATCGAATAGTTATTAGAATTAGAAGTTATCTTAATTTGGCGAGAAGTGGCAAAACAATAATTATCTGTTTTAAAACGATTAATACTAGAGAATTTCATACCAACTATGCTTTGCATTAGACGTTAACTCGAAGAATGATCTAGTGGAAGACTGGCTACTGTTCAACAATTATTATGTGCTTTGCATTAGACGTTAACTCGAAGAATGATCTAGTGGAAGACTGGCTACTGTTCAACAATTTAACTGGCCTTTGATCAGAAGGCTGTTGGAAAATAAAGCTTTTTGCGAGCTCAAAGCCAGCAGAAAGACATTATACGTTAGAATTAGTGATTGAATACCAAAAATTAATAAGTAAATTATGCCCTTATGCAATGGTCATCAAACCGGACAGATGTTAATAAAAGCGCGCCCTGTGGATCAATGCCCAGCAAGTGATCCCACTGAATAATTGAAACTGCTGCACTGTGTGAGGGTGCAATATCATTTATTAGCCATGCATATGACTAATGTAATAAATCTGGAAATATGCATTGCATTGGGAGGGTTTGGCAATAGTTTTTTGAATGTGAATAATAATTATAAAGATGATAGTGCAGGTGTTCATCATCATTCATTCTCTTTCCCTTATACCAATTTATGTAGGAACAGCATGTCTTCTTCTTCCATACTTCTCTATTACTCGTCATTTCAACAGTCACCTTTCTAGCCATATCATTCTTCACACATTCCATCCATCATTTCTTTGGTCTTCTTGTACTCTTATAGCTATCCACATTCATACTCAAAATTTTCCTCACGATATTTTCATGATAGTACAAGTGTAATAGTATACTATAATCTTTAATGGTCGATGTCAATGAGGTACACAATTCTTTTTTTTACAAAAACGGTTCTCTTTTTCTTATTCTCGTTACCTTAGGGCCTAGAAGGCGTGATATTCTAGCAACGTTAAAGATGATGGTAAAGACAAGAATGTACTACGTTGCCAATGTTGCCATAAACTAGCGAAAACATTATGTCAATCCTGCTTATAATCTTAGTAGAAATATGAAACGTATTCAAAGCGGTTGTCTCTAGGTTCTTTCAATTTTGCTCATTGGCTGTTCTATAAGCTCTAATACTTTTATTAATGTTTTCCTTGTCACAAAAATCACTAACGGTCATTCCATTTGCGACCGCAACATCTTTATCATCAACTTTTGTATCAATCTTTCACAAAGCTCCCATTCCGAGCCATTTAGCAACTTAACTGTCAAAAGATCGCCATTCTATTGCCAAATACGGTCTTCCCACGGTACTTAAATAATATTTAAAGACATCGGAACACCAATCCTGCGCCTACGACAACTAATAAATCGCGGCTGACCAAAGACCGACCCTTGGAAACAAACCTTCTAAGCATGTGTTTGGACTACTACATGAAACGATACAAAAGAGGTTTTGTTGTTCACAAAGATACATCTGCAGATGCACAACCCCAAGTTGTGCAATTTTGGGGTTTAGCCCTTTTTGATAAGGACGTGTAGGAGGTTTTCTGAGTGTTTAATAGTTTGGTGATCTTGGTGGTATTTTTGAGACAGTTTCCAATTGTTTTGTGGGACAATGTCGTGGGTCATGGGAAGTGAGGGTGTGTTTTCAGTGTTTAAGCTTGAATGTAATATTGACCGACGGACATTGTCGGTTAGTTTATAACGTGGTATTTAGCGGGTGTGGCGGGAGGGAGAGGTTTTGATACTTTGGTTTATTTTATGGAAAATAATTCTGAATCGGAGACCATTCTTTGATAACACAATGTTAATGACAAGTTTCTAAGTTGCTGTTTCTTTTGATAAAGAGTTTATACGAAACCCTTTAAAAAGTAGAAATCAGAAGGTAGCCTAGACTTATTTCGGTCTGTTTAGGCTAAGTTGGCTCTAGCTGAGCCATTCATTAGGTAATTTAGGCATAAAGGTCATTTTTTCCCATTCTTGTTAATGTATTATTTATCTATTCAACTACACATAAATAGTGAAAAATATATAAAAAAACAATACAAGATCACAAAAACATATCTCATACTATCAAGACCGCTCCCTTCTGTAGAGTTGTAGACTATGCGCAAGCGCCGGCTGCGGGCGCCATTGTCCGGGCTCGCCGCGATGATATACAGCCACAAACATTCATTGTATGAGTATTGTTCTACTCGAATACTTGATACACTCGAGTCGATACCAGAGTTCGAGTGATGTTGTCGTGTAAGAATGCCGCGTTTTTGTAAATATCGAACTTATTTTTGGCGTTTTTTGCGGGTAACATGTTTCGTAGAGATAATCCTTAAGAAATAGGTATGACTGATTCATTAAACTGCTGAGCAAGAGGTCCTGGGTTCGATTCCTGGGTCGGGTAAAGTGTTATTGGGTTTTTCCATCAGTAATTTCTCAGTAGCAGCCACGGAGTCTGGATTTGTGCCCGGTTGATGGAAATAGGCTCGTCCCCTATTATATGGCACTTTAAAATAACTAGCGAAATGTGGGTGTAGTATTAGGTACACCTATTGATAAACCTTTCGGGATTACAGGATGATAATTATGTATGTGATGCATTGTAGAAGTTACTAGAATACAGACATAGGTGAAGCTAGCAAGCTTTGTGTGAATTAAATAGATTAGACAGAGGAAATAAAATAAAATAAATACCACCCCCACCACCACTGCTTGTCTTTGCATCACCCAAAGGTTGACTGGTAGAAAATGCCTATGGCATTAAGTCCGCCTCTGTACTTATGTGCTTGAAGTGTTAAATAAATAAATAATAAATAAATAAGAATAATGCCTATACCTAAACGACGCTTCGCTATTGTGTAATAATCACATTAGATGTTCAATAAAACATAGATAGAAAACCAAGTGTTCGATGTAAAGAAAGCAAAAAGATTCGTTGGAGGCGCTGGGATTTGAACCCAGGACTTTCAGCATGCGAAGCAGACACTCTACCACTGAGTTACACCCCCGATGAAACTATCTTCAAATTTATTTAAACTTCATGTACAATAGTGGTACATAGGCGGACTTAATGCCACAAGGCATTATCTACCAGTCAACCTTAATAGTTGATAATTCAAAGGATCATAATCTAGACCAAACTTTATCTGACCCGCAAATAGCTTATTTTGAAGGAAAATGAACCCAACCAATGAAAGCTCCAACTAGGTGGACAGACGATCTCATTAAAGTGGCCGGAAGAAACTGGATAGCCATGACACAAAACCGCCAAAAGTGGAGAGATTTGGAACAGACCTAAACTAAGTCACCCACAAAATGGTGGGCAAAGGTTGAAGAAGAATGAATGCTCCATTCCTGATTTTCAGAAAAGAACATTAAATTAACATCACGCCTGTAATTCCTGAAGGTATAGGCAGCGGTGTGCCTAATAGTTCTCAAACATTTCGCCAGTTATGTTTAAGTCCTATGTAATAAGAGGCGATTAAAAGTCTGTCAATTCATTCCTTACCGTGGTATACAAAAAAGCCTAATCTAAGAAGACCAGTTAAGAACAAACAAAAAATAACAGCAAGAGAAAGATCATCGCTGAATTAGCTTGAATAAAAACTATCTGTAGGTGACCCTCTTTACTTTCAGGCAACAATTACACGAGCATTCTCCAAACAAAGTCACACTTTTAAAATTCTAATTAAAAACAGTGAATCGAGCCGCGAATCGATATGCAACTCAATCGGGACATGGGGCGGTGGCTCCCATGTTTTTCATTACCGTTCGCCCGCGCCCCTCGCCGATGTCGAACAAAACCATGGCGCCTTTGTCTTCTAACCATTGCGGTTGGGTGTATTCGTCGTAAGGTTGGTGTATTAAAACCTTTTAAAACGACTACACAATTAAAAAACCAAATGAGAAAAAAAATTTGTTTGATTTTCACTCAGGATTGAACTTCAGTTCAGATCGCATACTTTGCTATCATTTAGAGTGGTAAAGTAAATATTTAAGAAACAGTAACTTGTTTTTCAAATCGTGTCAGTTTTTCTCTTCGGTTTTACCCACTAGTATCGAAAATAGAGGTGGAAAAGGAGCGATAGAAGTAGATAGGTTACTCATCATTAATAACGAGTTGGATATGTTTTGTTATCTCAGAAATTTGCTCATTTACAAATCCCTATCATAGAGAGGAGGGCCGTGGCCCAGCAGTGGTAACTTTATGGGCTGATTTGTGGCATGTTCATTAAAAAACTTACTAATGGTAGGTAAAAATCATGAAAATACTTTAACCACAAATTGTTGATAGGCTTTATTGAATGAACATCATTACATACAGTGACCATCACAAGCTCGATAAAAACAAAAAACACATAGTAGTTATCATTTTACGATGTGAAACCAATAAAATGGTATGACCACAGCTGACCACATCAATGTCTCCGTGGACATTATACGCCGATGTTCGTTTATGGCACTTTTTGCGGCCATTAACTGTGATTGATTTACACTGCCCTGTCTAGCTACAATTTACTTTTCATAAAAGTGATTTTTAATATACTGTTGTTTCGTTTTATTTGTTTTTAGAAGAATTCAGAAAATACACGTTGGAAGATCTAATGTTTGCCAGCACCAAGTAAATTGGTGGAAAGTGACAACGAAATATTTAGAAATGTGTGCCGTCTCCGATGCGTTTTTTTGCGGCTTTACCCGTGATACATGCTTGTATGATATGCATTCAGTAAAAAGCTGTTATTTTGGAATTACAAATAGACACTTCTACAGGGTGTAAACAGACCCTTCACATAGCCGTTGACCAAGCATTCTGTACATCAAACTAAGTAACTTTTCGCAAAAATTGTTGAACTTTTTTTTTGGGGTGAAAAATCACGTTTTAAGGTAGGACTCGGTGGAAAGCACTCAAAGCATTTTGCTGATGGATGGATTGAATAGTAGGTCGTGAAGGTGTGTAAAGTAAAAATCTTACATTAAAAACATGTATTTAAAAAAAAACTTGCGAAAAAGTTGGAACTCTGACCCCCACTATCTCCGTAGAAGGTTCCCAGGTATGGTCTAGAACAAGAAAATGACCTCAAAGACGGGGAAAACAAGTGCCTATCGTTTATTTTAAGGGTCTATTTACACCCTTTATATTACTTATTTGTACAGATATTAATTAAGGATTAACGCCGTAAATGCTGGTCAATATATAATATGTATTTCAAAATCTACTAATTGTTACCAAAAAGTATTTAATGAAAATTAGAACACGGAAAAATACATTTTCAAGAGAGTCGAATGTCTTTACATTGATGAGAACCCTACTCCACAAAATAAAGTTTTCCCTGCGATTAGGAAGGAGTTCAAAGTAAGAGTTTTGTCATCGGCGCATTGTGTCGTGATGGGTTCTTTAATAACGCGCGTTTTGTCTGAAACGCCATTCAGCCAGCAATAATGTGGAAAGTACCTTATGTTTCGCGTTCCTGCGCACAATTTTTCGGGGTTGATTAACTTTTATTCGATTTTGTTCTGGTATTTCTCTGTTTGTTCGTATTTTTCATGATTTTCGTATTTTTTACACTTTATTGAATGTTTTTGTAACAAATATCATAAATGTAGCTTTGACTTTTAAAATAAAATAACCTACTGTTTTGAGCATAAATTTCTGTTTGCGAGGAAGCTGTCTTGTAGAGAATGCCTACACTCAAGCCAGCTCATTGTCCAGATTGAGCAAGTCAGATGAGCGAGCTAAAGAATTCGGATATTGAATCAGCATATTGAATCTGTCATGATAATTTTATAATACTGCTTCGTAAGTCTAGTGCTCGTAAGCACGACTGCTGAGCATGAGCTCCTGGGTTTGATTCCCGCGTCGGGCAAAGTGTATTGAGTTTTTTCTTTACGAATTTTCTCAGTAGTAGCCACGGAGTCTGGATTTATACCCGATTGATGGCAATATGCTCGCCCCCTATTATTTATATGAGACATGAGACTTAACCATAACAGGCGAAATATGGGTGTACTATCAGATTCACCTCTACCTAACAGTTTAGGGATTACAGGCGTGATGTTATGTTATGTCATTTTATAATATTTCTGCAAAATTGCAGTATTTTCTGTTCCATTAAAAACAAACCGACATCACGGATAAAAGCACCTACAGCTAGATCACAAATATCAATTACACACAAGAGGTGTAAAAAGTTAATATAATGAAACACGTCCAGGACTCGAACCCGGTACACACAAAGCCCATCAATTAGCGGCCAGTGATCCATCAGGGGGAGGTTTCAATGTTTTAATTAAAGAATCTACCCTGGTAACGAGGTGGTGACAATATTCACCCTTTTTATGAGTAATGAACTGATACTGTCCTGTGGATACGGATTGTTGATCTATGTTTACTTATCTGTACCCCAACTGAGTAATTCGCTTTCGATCACATCCACAAGATTTTTCAATGAAAATCCTAATCAATGTGTTTGGAAATTCGTGTGCCGTGCGCAGTGCAAATAAGGCAACCCACGTTTAAAAAAAAAATACCGGCCAAGTGCGAGACGGACTCCCATCGTAGAAACAGAAATACCCATTCTGTGAAAATTTCAACTGTCTACCTATTACGGATCATGAGATACAGCCCGCCGACAGACAGACGGACCGACAGACGAACAGCAGAGGCTTAGTAATAGGCAATACTATTATTATTATTTTATTTCTTTTTCTGAACACTTTTCTACCTGTGATAATAATTAATGTATAGTAAGTACTATTCCTTGCTTCATCGGAATAACTAGATAAACAAGTCGCCATTAGGAAGAAGTTCTACTCTTTCTGACTTAAGAAAGGTATGGTCTCCCACTTTTAGTGTTCCTAGTATAAAGGGCAGAGAAGAGAAGATGAAGAAATTGACGAGTCTTATGTGGTAGTCGACTGAGAAACAGTCTAATATACACTTGCTTCAGATCACTTCAGTCATGATCCGATTTTCGTAGGACCAAATACTCCTCATACTACACGAATTATGCGATGAAGTGGCAATGGGCCGACCATATTAGCTGTAGAACCGATGACCTTTGGGATAGCCGTGTTCTTGAGATGAGACCGCAAATCGGCAAGCGTAAGTTGGGACGCCTTTAGGCTGGTGGAGCGACGATCTTAGCAGGGTGGCTGGTAGCAACTGGATGAGAGTTGCTGCGAATCGAGTTAAGTGGAGTGCGATTGAAGAGGTCTATGTCCAGCAGTGGACTGTTGTAGGCTAATGATGATAATGAATACTCGAAGCTAGTCTTTTCAATGGCTTTACCTGTGTTAATGAAAGACCTTGGAATTAAGCAAAGAGATCTTTTAATGTTTCCCTCACAGCGCTAATCTCACCATTGTCTGTTTGAACCGTTTTTACATTATACAGAATCATAAAATGTTAATTCCGAAGATTTCGACGAAAGTAATTCGACCTAATTAAGCCTTATTCCAAAGACAAGCGTTATCTTTGAACTTACCTGCTTTTGAATGCCTTTCTACCTTCTGCTAGAGATTTAGATAGGTATGTAAGCGAGTTTGAATCGTGTGGCTTGAGTAGTAGAGTTGAATTTTGAGTGGTGAGGTCCAAGAATCGAAGATTTTCGAGATGTTGTTAGGGTTACCTGATATAAAATCTGTGTAAAAATTACTTCAAATTAGAATTTGACATCTACTGGCGACGACGCTTGCACAAAAAGTAGATGAAAAATCTGTACGAGAATTCTTGAATCAACTAACTAAATAATTCTTGACTGGTTTTAATCTAAATTACAAATAAAATAATAATTATATTTAAGGTACTAGCGGCCCGTCCCGACTTCGTACGGGTGACTATCTTTTATATTTTTTTATTTAATCCTATGTTACTCAGAGATAATTCAGCATTCTAACAGTGAATTGTGTAAATCTAAAAGTGAGTTTATTCGTTACAAACTTACAAATCTTTCCTCTTTATAATATTAGTGTAGGTGTAGACAATGCTGTCATAATGAAGCGTCATATCCAGTAGTATTATATTAACATTGATTGACATGTTCTATAGTTTTCGCTTACTCCTAACCTAATACAAGAACTGTTTTTGTCAGTGCCTAGCACTTCGCCCGCGACTTAGTCCGCAAAAATTATGATAGCTCGGCTAATCTGCATGATATAAATATACTTTATAGCCTATAACACGCACTAATAATGTAGCTTTCTGCCTGTGAAAGAATTTTTTGAATTGGATCATTAGTTCTGGAGATTACCTTCTACATACAAACTTACACACAAACAAATTTTACCTCTTTCTCATATTAGTATAGATGTAGCTACCTACTGCAATAAAAGTAATCCTCACTTTTCCTCATTTCATTTCTTAAACTTATAAAACCTCCAGGTAGACGCTCACAGCCCTATACAACCCTCCTTGGCCAACATTAATAAGGAGAATTAAGATTAAAATGATATTAAATTTTGATATTGTGTTGTGTACGGATTATTTCGAAGGAAATTTTAATATGGCCCTCGCTCTTTGAGTCCTTTGTGGCCCGGGCAGGCCTCTCTGTTTGTTCTGCTTAGAGGTATTATACGAGGTGGGTGAAAAAAGGTAGATGTACTTGCTTACGTGATTATGCGCATGTAGAAGGTGGATGGAGGTTTTTTTTATTTTCATTTGGCGGTATTAGATTTTAGCCGTGGTATAGAATATGTAAGTAATGACATATACTGATGATAGTCTGTTTCCACTCTTCAGCCTTTCTCAGTATTTTTTTGAGCGGCACTAACTGAAACACTGAATTAAATCTTTGGCTCTGCTTAGGTATATAGGGTCTAACTATTCATACACGAAATATTTTCAGGGAATCATCTAACGGCTATAAAAAAGCCATTTCAAGGGATATTTTTTTTATCTGAAAATATTTTTTTATAAAAAATAAATAATTTAAAATTACTTGACCCACAAAATAAATACTGGCTCTTTATTTTTAAGCATCCATTACGGTAGTTTACAACGTCGTATTTACCTACTGTCATTGTTAGAATATGGGAGTAAAGGTTTTATGCAAAAAGTCTCAAAAAAATTTAGAATTATAAAAATTTTGTAAAAAAAACACATTCAGATAATTTTTTTTTTTTCGTTGCTATGGCGACTTTACGACTTACAGAAGTTACTCTTAAAATATTTCGTGTATGATAAGATAGACCTTATATTTTCCTCAGATTTCTAGGTTACTATTATAAAATTTAATCTTTTCGAATAGTTTTGTTATTCGTACATCAGAAAACGGAGAGTACCAGCTCCGCAGCCCTCTCCAATAGTTTTTTTTTGCTGTACTAACTGGAATACTAAATAAAATCTCAATATTTCTTCGTACTCAAATCATTACCCATGCTATGCTGATAATTTCGTGGGATTTCTGGGTTAGTACTTGAATATATAATCAGCCTTTGATGTGTTCACTGTTGGGACACATGGCTCCTTTCTGTGTGTCGCAATCAACCACGCGGGCCTAGTGTAGGTTGATGGGTGTCACAAGTCTTCGAACTTTTTGGTTCTGGGACATACCGGTTTCCTCATGATGTTTCCCTTCACTGGAATATGACGTTCTCTAGTGGATGTGGGAAATGGAATTGGCCACAAATCTATATTGGTCAATGCCATACGTCACTGCTGGAGTGGGATAGAACGTTATCATGCACAATCATAAATTGATTTTCCTGAGTTCTGAAATGGTTTGAACCACTTACGACCTGACCATGCAACCTTATGGCAAAATAAACGGTCTATGATTTTAACAAAAATAAACTTTAACTACATAAATATCAATTGGAATAAAGAAAAAGCCTCTTAATTGCCCAAAAACAGTCCTTCCTCTTCCTGATAATCACATTACGAGTCTCCAACAACCCAATTAGAAGCCAGCATCAGCATTGCAGTCACATCAAAAATGTAAGAAGAATCTCACAAACAATATCTTTAACAAGTCTTTCGTCGGGACATACTTTGAATAATTAATTTCTATCGGGTCAGTACCCTGCAGGACTGGGTTGGGACCAATCATCGCTAATCAATTCTTATTGTGCTCGGCTTTTTATAAATGTGTTGTAAGTGAGCTTGCTTGTGTTGAAGTGGGAATGATATGGTATCTATGGATGTGAGTCGAACAGGGTTATACCAGATCTGGTTGCTCTATACATCTATACATATAAATAAAATTGAAGAGTCTTTTTGTCATTTCAAAATAACAGCTTTTTACTGAATTCATATAATCGGTTCACGATTTTGACAGGATTTTTACTGGCAGATAGCTGATGTTATGAGGAGTAACTTAAGCTACTTTTATTTAACTTAAGTTACTTTTTTTTTATGCAAAAAAAAAACGTTGAAGGTCGCGGGCAACAGTTAGGTCTACACTAATATTATAATGAGGTAAAAAATTTAGTTTTTTTTAGTTGTATTGTGGAGGTTGTTAAATAGGTACTAAAAATAAAAGAGTAACCTTTGTGTAGCAATGTTTTGTGAGGTGAGGTTTCAAAATCTTGAAAAACATGAAATTTGTGAGCCACGCTTTTTTGTGTTCCCTATTAGTGTTTTAAGATGAACACATTTTAATGACTCTTTGTCAAGATTGGTCCTTAGTAACAAGAAAATCACGACCCTTGGTCAAGATCATATTTTTTTCTCCTTCTTCAATTAAGAGGACTTGTTCAATTTAGAGTTGTCGCCCAAGATATCATATTTTCACAACAGCACGTTAAAATAAAATTTATAATTTGAACTAACAAACTCTATTGCAACCATAGAGAAAACGACACATCCAATCTCATAATAAATTAAAGCCCCGAGCACATTAAATGGATCCTCATGATATTCTCGTAAAGCTATCATCCACATTTGACAAACGAGGTGTTATTCAAAAGATAACATAAACATATACAAAAATAAGATGAATGTTAGCTTCGTTTGGTTTTATGTTTTATTTTCTATGTTTATGCAAATATCAATGTGTTTTATTATACACAATGGCTTGTTTTGGAGACTATTCTTCTTTTTGTTATAAATTATTTACTTTTCTAGTAAACGTTTTCGTGATAATCTTGTATTTTTTTAACAGTCCATTTTACCTAATTAATTTTAACCTTCGTCAGTAACCGCTGTCTGTTTGACAGCACAGACTGTTTCTATTTACCTACGTATTTTGCTTCAGCCCACTTCAATTTGGCAATTCTTAGGGCTATGTCCAATGATATTATAAAGAAAGATACGCTACGTTCATACTAAACGGCGTTCAAATATCGTTGCGTTGTTACAACTGCGATAGATAATACAGAAAGAGATAGCTATTGCGCTTGAAGTACTTAAATTACGACAATTGTCTGAATTTGTCTGCAACAATTTGCGCGCACTAGTGCGATATCTACCTCTTTTTATTTATAATATCATTGATGTTTATAGGTAATGTAGCTTATTGTCAGTTTCTACAGTAAATTGAAGGCAGGAGTTACACGTATCTTGTAAGCTTTCGCGACAATTTGTTAAGTTGCATGGTAGATGGTTTTAATAGGGTTGGCCTTAAAAAGTTCTTGAAAGTTTTTGGGATTATTAGTGAAGTAAGGAAAAACTAGAGACAATTTGAAAGGCAATCATAGACAAGCCGTACTATAGTTCACTAAGTCAGAGGTAGGAGTTAGTTTCCAGCAAATTGCAGTTTACACCCTAGTACGTGAAATGGCGTCTCTAACTTGAAAATGCTGCTTTAATAACATAACATAACATCACGTCTGTAATCCCCGAAGGGTTACGCAGAGGTGTACTTAATAGCATACCTACATTTCGCCAGTTATGTTAAAGTCCCATGTAATAGGGGGCGAGGCTATGGCCATCAATCTGACACAAATCCAGACCCCGTGGTTGCTACTGATAATTATATGATGGGAAAAACCCAATAATACTGCCCGACCTGGGAATCGGACCCAGGACCTCATGCTCAGCAGTCGCGCTTGCGACCATTAGACGTACGAGGCAGTGTTACTATCAAAATCCTCCAGGTCGAATTTTTAGTGTGTATCGAGATGTGAAATCGAATTGTGAGAGTATTATCAATTAGAACCTAATCGTAATCACTCATGTAGTCGACTAACTCTTGAACCTTGTTCGAACCCTTCCATGGATCTCCGCACGCGATCGTTTAGTCACCACCTCACTACTATACAGAGGCAAAGTGACGCGTCGTTGAATGCACTATTAATCAGTAATACGCTGGTTTATATTGCTATCAGAGCTTACTGTCCGTCTGTATGTCCCTAACATTGCATGCCTTCCTGTTTAGATATTTTAGGATGCTGGAAAAATATCAGACGATATTTTTTTTTTTTCAATAATATTTTTATATTTAGTTTTCTTGAGCTTGAGGTTTGTCTATCGCTCCCTATTAGGTACACGACTACAGGGGGCCTAAAATGCCCACTTCCGGTTCGTTAAATGATCACAGAGTGACAATTCATAATGTCAACTAACTGCGTCCGTGACCATTAAGAATTGTAACGTGATTCGTGCTATTATGATTTTGCTGAAGTGCCAATTTTAGGCCCCCAGTTATGAATCTCTGCCTAACCCAGGAACACAGGCGTGATGTTATGTTGTTTCTTTATACAAAGGTATTAAAATTTTATTTTAAAGTTGTTTGTACGCAGTTTATGTGAGAATTACGAGGAAATTACATGAACCAGGTTGAACTTTTCCACATTAATATCAAACTTTTTATAATCAACGCCACCACAATCTTCTCCTCACATATCAAATTAACATTTCAATTTGATTTTTTTTTGCGGTCACACGAAACCCTTCATTAATTGGGTTACAGAGGGTTACCTCAGGGAGGGAAGGGTTAACTCCTCAGGGATGAGGCTACAATTGATTGAGATGGATGTTGTCAGCAGACAAATTCAGAGACAACTTTTTACTCTACTTTTTTCTCCCCTGTATTGTTTTTTAATCTTTTTGTTTTATAAAAAAAGGGCGGTTTTAAACCAGCCAGTTATATAGCTAATTGTTTTTAACTTCTTGAGTGGTTTTACGATTGGTCCTAAGAGGTTCTTTTGTTTTGTTTTTCTGTTTATGGGTTTCGTGGCTAGGGGGACTAATTTTAAATTCGGAAGTGGTTATTGGTGTTTTGTCATGGTTGGTTTTAAAAGAACGGGTGAATTTACAACTACGTTCACTTATCTGCTCAGTTTTTTGTCCAATAAATTAATGTTACAACCCATGTCAAAATAAATAAATCGCAACAGTAAATCATCTCCAGTATCATTATGTCGAGAGACAAGAAAGAAATGAAAACATCAAGCCAAAGGCATAAGCAAAACACGTTAGATTAGTGCTACTATGTCTAAATATCAAATTGCTGGCCACGTAGAAGAAACATTCAGAGTTGACATGCAATCTTTACCTTATTAGAGATGCTGCAAAAGAAGAAAAATCTAAGGCCTTGCTAAAAAAACAAAAACAAACCGAATAACATCAATACCCCAGAAAAACGGGTACCCGATATCCGCATCCTATATCAACAAAAATATCATCGATCAAATCACATCCCATCTGCTCAAAGTCTAAGTACATTGAACAATGCCAATAGTTCCGCAGACAATGTTACTATCGAAACGTTCGATCTGTCCGGACGATACAGCTTTACATAAATACCTTATGTAACTAAGATCACGCTTCCACCGTCCTAATCTTTTGCAAGCGTTTCGAAGACACCACACACCGACGCAAACACGAAATTCAGAATACATTGAGAGTTTGTTTTGAGATAGGAACTTCAAGAGGCAAATTGGGAACGCAATGGATTTGGAGCTAGAAGTTATGGTCACTGGAAGTAAAGCAATGTTGGTTGGTAAGAGACAGATGTGCGATAACCCAAGATAATCCTGCGATAAAATCTTATACGATTTGCCTCAGCGCACGGTAGTGAGGTTTACGTCTAAAGTCCGAGTTGGTCCGTAAGTCGGGATCGACGGCTGTTATTTGATAGGTTTTACTTTTACGTAACATTTGCGCTTTGTTCCGTTTATGAAGCCTTTTGGACAGTCTTGTAGTGTTGCAAATTAGAATAGATAGTTGGGATATCACAATGTTAACCTGTGCATCCTGAATAACGTATAAATGTTATTGTAAATTCTTTTCTTTGATCTGACGACAAAAGCAATGCGTATGTTGACTATGCAAAAGAACTGCATATTGACTAAAGTGCAACTCTGACTTATTTTAAGTCTAATTAGAAGATTAATTTTTCAAAAGTAAATTAGGATAACAAAAAGTATGACATAAGATAAAAAATGCAGACGAAGAAGACCAATATTTAATGATTAAACTAGCTACAACCAGTGATGAAAATCAGAAAACTTTTGACGCAGGAAAGAATCCCAAATCTACAGTAAATAAACAAAATTCCCTTGCATCATCAAAAGAGCCAATCAAGCCAAAAGCTGTGACAGCAGCCACGATGAACTGGTTGACAAATGACACAGCTCATGACACGCTAATGAAAGTATTATACAGCATTATGCTTCAACATGCTGATGAAAATCAGACGCTTTGTGATGCTAAGAGTTCGGAGAAAGATGGTGTCTTGTTTTGATATAAGTAAGAAGAAAAATAGGGTAATGCAAGGGCCAATGAAGACGATAGCTATTGCAAGATTGGAGCTAACGCTGTTATAGGCTTGTCCAAAGATCTGGAATTCAAATAATAGAAATGATTTAAAGAGTTGTATCAGCTAAAAAGTTTTATAATATTCAAAGAAACTTGGAAAGGTTGTTTAATTAAAGCCAAAGGTCAAACAAGAATAAGATTGAAAAATACTCTCAAAGTTATTAGCAAAATTAATCACAACAACGCAAAGTAGCTACTAGCTCCTACGTTACTACCACACATTAATAATAAAATATTCGAATTGTTAATAAAAAGCATAAAGAACGAAATATATTCGACTAATAAGTTTAGTCACAGACGCCAATATAAAAAAATCAGTAAACATTCCAAAAAAATTGACATCCCACAAATAGTCTTCGAGTTCATCGTTTTAGTCGTGTATAAATTTAACACTGGCAATATAAGCTTTGACACTTTTATAAAACGCGCATATCTATCCAAGTGTTGTTTACTTTCTATTTAAATTTTACTATCCGTCATCATGGCTAACGGTCATTGGGAACTGTTTACGTGTAATAAATTAACGGACGGACAATCCAACCGGTCCGCTTTGTGGATAATCATTAATTTCCATGCGACATTGAATTCTTTGGGAGATCTGTCTGAAGCATTAATGCACGCTAAATTTGTTTTCTCATTACTGTCTCCAGTTGATTCATTAATATTCTTTTGTGTTGGTGAGGACGATGCATTCCTAGCTACTAGTATTTTTTTTGTTAAATTTTACTACAAATGTTCGTAAAAGTTCTATTTCCTCTTCTTCTCTCTAAGTTAGATATTTTATTTCCATTCAGGTTTTGTGTAAAATAAACTTGTACATGTAAATATTTACCAAGAAAAACATCCCGCTACAATAAATTTTCAGAAACGTCGAGTATCATTACCATTTTACAAATCGCAGCATGCAGCGTTCAAGTTATGCTAATGTCAATCTGTTATAATTCCCGCATCACATACATTTTACTTTTAAATCTCCTATAATTCGTTCATCTCCCCATTTTTTACGGTGCCTCGTGTCCACTGTCACTACTGGACATTAAAAAACATCTTAATTTCTATGCCATCCCCAACTTTATCGGGAATTTGTAAAGAAAGCGTGTTAGGCTCGTGGCACCTGTCCAACACTGGCCTTTGACCCAGGGATGCTGTGGTCATCTCGCCTTTTTATACAGACCCTACATTGATATGTTAATTTTGATGGTCTTCGCATTTTTTACGCAGTTTAACTCTGAATGAGAGACATTGATTGTAAAATTTGTAGTCGTTATTTATACTAACTTGACATGTTTAAACTAAATTAGGCTGTTTGAATAAATTTCTTCGTTCATGTCATAATTTTGGACACTCATTTCATTTAGATTTACGGTCTGTTATTTTTAAATTATGCAAATTCAAGAACATTACTTGAGGTCCGAAAAAATAAATCAAAGTAATAATATTTTCGAAGACTGACCCTTGTCCGGCGCGGTAAATACCAGCACATAGATTTTATGGGAACCCGAAATAGCTAATAATTCATAAATATCGGACACCGGACTCCTGTGTCCGGTGCTCAAAATCGCTAATACCAAAACCCGTTGGGGCCAAATACGTCATTAATTTGAACAAGTCCGGACAAAGGGCGAAGACTGCGCCCTTTCAAGACTAGAAAGACTACACGGCGAAGGATAATAGTGGAGAGTCTCCTCACTCGTTTAAGAATGATAAATTACCTAAATGGAGTCGGTATGTCCATTCCCACAGATATTAAAGTGGAGGACAAAAGAAGGACCCCCGAGTAGTTGGACCCATGCTGGGGTATTGAAAATATTGCAAAATACACCGTTCATTGTGCGGACCTCATGCAAATCTCTTTGAGGGTTTCTTTCGGATAGAAATTGGAAAAGTTTTATGATCGTGACTTTGATGTTCATTGTTTTAAGAAGGCTAATCGCTGATGATACGCTTGTGTACTGTTGGAATCAGATGCTTATGTGTATTGGGATAAAAGTCAAGTGGGTAAAGCGCAGTAATATTGGTAATGAGAGTCCGACTGTTAAAGAGCTTATAACGGCTTTTTCTTCAGAATATTCCAGATAGACCACAAACATTGTTTGCGAAGTTTAGCTGATGTTAAGATAGCTCGTTGTTACATGTTTTTTTTTTTAATTTAACAGATTGAAATTACAAGCATTTGTAGATAATATTGAGTGACAGTCGCAATAAAAATAATAATTTGGAATGCGAAACAAGCGTGACGGATGATACACCACCTGCCACTTTTAATTTACCTCATCATAAAAACAAACATTAATTAATTATTGTAATGTGCTATGGACTTTAGTCTAACCTATTCTTCAGATGACGTTTACAAAATAATTCAAGCAAGGCTTCAAAAAATCAAATACTAAAAACTCAAAGCTTTCTGAAAATATAACCAAATCTGCTAAACCTTATGAAATTGTAAGTTATTTATCGAAAACCTCTGAAAGGTTAACCTCTACCACGACATTTTCCAAACTGATCACTTCATAAAACTATAAAGCGAAAAACCACCCATGAAATTGTATCCCTTTATTTGCGGTCTATTATCTATAAGCCCATTATTGCTATAATATAACACCTGAGCAGTTCCGATTACACATAATGAGTACAAAACCCTTTGTGTCCATTCAGCCACCGATATTAATAAAAAGGGATAGTGACTTGGCCCTTTTGTGTCGACTTGTTTATTCTAGAGAATGACATGAATGTTTAGAACCAAAAAAGGGAGATACAGCGAAGAGAGTTCACAAAGATAATGATGCACCTTGGTAAGGTTAAATTTCAAATTAATGCTACGGGATAAAGAATAGTTTTGCATGATTTATAATTTTGTATGGGTACCTAGAAAGCTGGTATATTTGTAGAAGACGATGATCGGTGACCTCTGCCACCCAGCGCGGTTCGTGATTGACGTTTCTATGACATGCGCAGCCGGAGAAATTTGGAGAATTCCGAATATGTTTTCTAATTGTTATGGAAGTTTTAAACTACTGTAAAGTGTTTTGGGTAATTCATTAATATTAATAAGCACATTTTTTGTATTTTTGTCATGATAACAATAGGTGTGAATATGCAAATCATTAATGAATATTTAAAAATCACTTAAAAACACATAGTTTTTTTTAAATTGTTTTGTATAAATTACAACCTGTGAAATCAGAGAAAATGATTGTGCAAAAAACGGACAGATTCACAGCTAATATTCTTAACAATTTAGACTAAATAAATCGATTTCTCTGGGGCTTGATTATTATCATTATTAAGTGACATTCTATCAGCTGTAACGATGATGTAAAATCAAATGGTATTGGATTGACATACAGCAGAAGCTAGTGGCTTAAAAATAATAGCCGCTCGGGTCGATCTTCGGGTTAAGTCGTGCTGGCCTAGGTTGGTGCGTTGATGGGTGACCATCAATTACATACCGCGTTTCCCCCGTGGCTCGGAAAGCACGCTAATCCGTTTTGCACGGCTGTCAATTGTAGATTTTTAACAGTCGTACTAAGGGGTATTACCCAGTACTAACTGGGTTGTGGAGGTCAGATAGGCAGTCGGTCCATGTAAAATACTGGTATTCAGCTGCATCCAGTTAGACTGAAAGCCGACCCCAACATGGTTGGGAAAAGGCTAGGCTGATGATGATGATTCAGATTTCCCCATATTGTCCCATTTAAAAGAGTCACTTTTCATAGTAAGAGTCATTTAATTAACCAACAGTAGCATCAAACAGCCGCACAATTTCAGTTGCCACACAAAAGGTTACAAAAAAACGTCCACAATAGTCCACAAAGGTGACAATGAGCACAATAGGCCTATGGGAAACAGTACAAAAGTCCTCCGTATTTATTCATTGTTTGTTTTACTAAGAAGTGACGGATGAAAACAAATAGCACTTTTTAGAATAAGTAGCCACCCCATCTTTGTCTCAGCCACTATTCTTAAACCTCTAACAGTTCCCACTATCTTTAATTCTGCAGTTCTTGTTATACTGGTTGTCTCGTCCAGTATAACATGGTCTGTATCATGTTTGGAGTTGAGAGCTTCGGCAAGGTCATGAGTACCTGGTAGGTAATGTTGTTCCTCACAGTGCTAATTGCCTATTATAATGATACTTGATACGTCTCGACTTGTTCTATGTTCTAGTAGTTAGAGATTACTTTCTTTTGTATCGGGTATTGGTTACTTTTGTTTTGTTTTGTTTTGTAGTTGTATTAAAATCTTGTCTCTTTGGTCCTGGGTTTGATTCCCAGGTCAGGCAAAGTGTTATTGGGTTTTTCCAATAGCAGGAATTTCTCAGTAGCAGCCACGTAGTCTGGATTTTCGCCCTGCATTTGGGTTGATGGCAAAAGCCTCACCGCCTATTAGTTGGGATTTAAACATAACTGGCGAAATGGGTTTACTATTAGATACACCTCTGCCTAACCATTCGGGAATTACAGGCGTGATGTTATGTTATGTGCGTAAGTAAGTTTTCTGCTCTTGATGATGGAAAGAAGATTCTTCATCTTTGGGGTCCTAAAAGGAAGTTTGAGATAGTTATTCTCACGGTGTACAATTCAACATATTATTCTACTTATCTGTGTTATTCACCGTAGGGGCTAGAAAAGCGACAATTGATATGAAAGCGTTTCATATTTTCTTAAGATTTTTGGTAGTTCAAGTCAATCCAATTCTGATTTTGGATTTTTATAAAATCGTTATATCTGATTGAATGTCACTTTGTCTAACCTATGGATTAGTGAAGTGAAGTTAATAATAATTATAACTCTTCGGGAGCTGTGCTGTAGCTATTATTATCAATATTTGAAGTGACATAATTTTACCCACGTATACCACAGTCCATATTTGTACAGCTTAACTTTTTTAAATAACGATAAAAGTCACACCTCAAAACAATCAAAATCGGCGTAACCGTATAAATCTTAAACTCTAACCAAAGAATAAGATAATGACTTAAACAAACAACTATAAAAGTTACCGTAATGGACTTAACACTACAACGTCCGACCGGTCTAACGGACCCCGCATGATTCATCTATCGCATTAATATAGCTTTTTATACGTTACCTTTTGTTTAACCCTTTTGTGCTACGCAAGGGACATCCCATTAACTTCTTGAGGCCGCCATTGTTATTTTTGCGTATGCTAATCTTGGTTCCGGGTGGAACTGTGACTGATTGGTGCTGAGGTTCTCATGGCAGGGTGACGGTCAGTAATGATGAGAAAGTCCTGGTGTATGACTTGACAAATTTTCGTATATTGTGTGCTGTAAACCTGTTAGGATGTGTGAAGAAAAACCATTAGCGATTTCTTCTAAGGTAAGGACCATAGATATGTTCAGATGAGAATAGATTAATAAAGATATGTATGTACATATAAATTAAAACTGTAAGAATGTCGTCTCTATGGAATGTAAAGAGATTTGGTTTATTCATTGAAAAGGAGACCGTTAGTAATTCATGTGATACGGGAATATCTATTTTAGATAGAAAATGAAAAACAAGCTCTATGAAATAAACAAGAAAGAAACAGTACTATTGCAATTTCCATTAACTTCGACATACCTATAACTATGATATCAAACTGTTTTCAAATAAGTAGGAACTCTAAGCAATCCTTCAATTCAAGTCAATTAGGTTCTTATGAAACACTTAAAGCTAAATGCATGCACCCTTCAGCAACTTTTACAAGGCGCATATGTCTAATGCATTCAGGAGTATAAACGACTTATTGCCTTGTACACGATACATCACTCCACACTAACACGTGAATGAAGGAAAACGGTACAAGATCGCGAAATGGAATGTAAACCCAACATTCTGGAGTGAAGAAGAACAACACGTGTCTGCAAGTCGCACAGCCCTTGTTTAAAACCACCAAAACGACGAGAGTTGTCATCAAATACGCATCCTTGAGGGCGGGAATCAGTTTTAAAAGCCATTAGAGGACGAGGGGGACGGGGGTTGTAATTAGACTGCGTTAATATTTAACAAGTGCGACGCCACACAGATTAGCGTAATGCCGTCCCAGCTGCGTCCGAAGCCCGGACACCTTCTGTGACTCGGGCTTTTAAAAAAGCCACTCTGTCAACGGGATCGTCAAAAATTAATTACGTTATGTCCTGCTCTGTAAAAAGGAGATTTTGAGCTAATGGATTTGTGATAACCTCCAGTGAAGCGAACACTGAAAGAATATGAAAACCATTCTTCGTTCAAAATTTAATTATTCTGCGGGAGACAATCAATGTTTTCCTTCCATTACAAAAGATTCAAAGTTACACCTTTACGAAAATATGGTAGCTAATTAATTCCCAAAAAGTAAGGTACGAAGTTAAAACAGATTCGGCTAAAATCGGGCAAGTGTAATCCTTTCACCCTTTTCGTGCAATTAGAATTAGAGGCAAGACGGGACGGCATCTGCGGGTTAACTAATGGCGAATGCATTATTAAAGGACGGCAGTGCGCGAAGGGTTGGGGACAGATTATGTTATTATAGATTTAGGTTCTGTTTAATATGCTGATGTGTTGATGATGGATATGCAAGTAGAGGTACGTTTTCAACGGCTTTGAAATAGATGCAGCTACTTGTAGAGGTAACAGAAATTGACTATTCAATCCAAATAAAAATTAACTAGGCATTAAATACTGAAAACGGAATATTTACCAAGTTTACAATTGGTTTTGAGTTTCCGAAAAAAAAAAGGAAATATTCGGGTAAATATCCCGTTTTCAGTGTTAATGACCATGACAGTTTAAAAATGTGTAATTATGCATATTGCTTAAATCCTAAGGGATACATTTGAACGATAAAAAATGCATATTTTACACAGCAATAAAGGTATTGAATAATTCCCGACAAATAACATCAAAAAGAAGGGTGCTAACAGATCTTACACAGCCGCCTACAAATCCGTGCGAATATTGGTTAACAAAGCTAATAATTAATGATGTCGCGACAGCCATGTTTGTCCAACTGGCGATCCTAAAGCAAACAGGTCATTCTTAAAGGGAACCGTTTATTTCGCTGGTGGTGGATGGTTCTAAACAACAATTACTTAGAACCATTACACGTATCATTAGTACATGCATTTGTTTTCTTAGCTGGGGTCTGGTGGACCCCGCGCGCGGTGGCGGGTTGATATCATTAATCAAAAGATTTCGGAGTTCGGACGGTATCTTGACAAAAGTTTTTTTTGGGTTTAAGCAAATATGGGAATGTGGTGACGAGAAATGACTTCAGAATTGATATTTCATGGAGTTTTTAGTCTTATTTCTTTGGCACGAAGGTTCATAATGCCGTGAAAGGTTCGGTACCGTTTGTCATCTGTTGTATTGTGTGCAGGAATTTATATTTGGTTTGATAGACATAATACATAGTTTTGTGACGATCTGATATCAATGTGTGGGAAGATCCTGTAGGAAATTGTGCTTATAAAATAATTCTTAACGTTTTCCGATCATCCATCAATGTTATGTCCACTATTGACTTGTCGCCTTTATGATATTATCAGGATTTTATTAACATAATGGTTTTAGGTATAAAATCCAGACAATGCATTGAAGACTTAAAGTTCACAATTCAAATTCTAACACACTAAAACAGACAGTAAATACAAATCATGGCAAAGTACAGTTGCAAACTTATCTCTTAAGAAAAATTTAAACAATAAAATCAACGACTTTTCCAAACTTTTTTTTTATCGCCGAAAGAAAAGTTGCGATAACTCTAGAACTGACAATCTCTTGTTTTACCCAACGAACAGGGCGACATCTGTCAAGACTTGACATGTCTTATCTTTGGGGTAAAAAAAAACCCCAGGGGTGCCACCCACCCCACGGCAAACCTCAAGACAATGCAATGCCGGGAATCAAATATATTTATGACTATGTAAATTGCTTCAATTCACCGCAGAATTCAGAATTTAGCTAAAAGGTTGGCTAAAGTAAAAGGTAAAATTTATTTTTTCGCACCAGATGTCTTTGAGTGGGGTCTGTTTGATTTTCGTTGTATTTTTTTCTTCGAATTGTATTTTTTTATGTTCCGTTTTCCACTTTATTAAGGTGTGAAGTGATCAGAATGAAACGATAAAATCGGATATTGTGTATTGGCTTGTGGCAATAACTTTGTAAGTAGTGACTGAAACTTCAGGACGTCCTGACATCCGCGTTACTTGATTTAATTTAGCCTTACCATAAGCTTTTTCTCCTAGTGTAGGTATGATTACTTATGGCATTGGCTGTGTCCAATCATTATTATTACATTGAGAACGTTCTGAAGGATTCCTTCCTTTAAATATTAATTAGCATCATCCTACTTCCTACTCATCCTATATTACTAACATTATAAATGCGAAAGTTTTGTGAAGATGGATGGATCGACGCTTGTTACTCTTTCACGCAAAAACTCCCGACCGGATTTCAATGAAAATTAACACATGATACTTTTTATCCCGGTAGTACGATCCCGTGTGATATTACCGAACTCCTCGCGGGCGAACCCGCGGGCATAAGCTAGTTTCTCATATTTCAGGGAAATCTTTGTTCAGTTAAACTGAAAAAAATTCACAGGAAAAAGTTCCTCTAATAAACTCCTGTAACACCTACTCTCACATTATAGTAAGTGGTAACGCTCTCAAGCCACGAGCCAACAGGTTTTCCTTATTACCGCCGTAAAAAAGTGCGGATATATTTTAACGTTAAGTGGATGACGTCACGGATGTCCGCAATGTCCGCAAAAAGTGCGGGTGAGCGGACAAGGGACGAGACGTTTGTTTTTACACGTCCGCGCCAATTCTTGTGGATGTGGTCGGCTATACACGAGGGAGGAGAGTGGAGATAGGATTTTTTTTGGTGAAAATTATTTTTAAAGGAAAATATGATTATGCCTATGGATATTCATTTAACAGCCTAATTCTGCAAACTTATTTACAGAAACTTCTTTTTTGTTTCTAAACGTCAATTCTTGCTGGACTTTTTGGTATGTCGCTCTACAAACAGTCTTTGAGCCACTTTTACGCCCGTATCTATAAACAAGTCAGAGTGATTACTTGAGTAAAAGTAATTATTACGTTACCATTTTTATTCTGTAATTTAGTAATTGCTTGAAGTTAGAACTGTGAAAAGTTATAATTCTTAGCTTTGCTTTCTTTGACGGTACTTTGTTTAAATTCTTGTCTATTGCATAAGAATATTTTCATAAGTAAACTCAACTTAAACTCATGTAATTATTTTAACTTGACTGGGTGTTAGTTATACGGGTGTTAGTGTGTACGATGAAAATATTACTTAGAATGAAGTCGTCACAAGCTATTTATGTAAAAAAATAAAGGCTCTCTAGTAGTATGTACAGTTACACGTAAAAAAACTACCGCTGCCTCTTGCCGATGATGTATACAATGTATGTATTGATAAAACTGTGGTTATAAAAAATATTGAATACTAAATACAAAATACAAAATACAAAAATACAAAATACAAATACTTTTATTTGTTGAACATAGGTAGGTACAGATGTTATAATCATTAATGAACGCTATGTCTAACCGTATCGGCGTATTATTTTACACACATGCTGTTTAAAATTAATTATCAAACTGGATATTTAAAAAAAATAAGAAATTAAAGAATACTAATATTATTATCACACATTATTAAATAATTCCAATTCAAATTGTCAAAAAAAAAAAAAAAACTAATATTATTATCACACATTATTAAATAATTCTAATACAAATTGTCAAAACAAAAAAAAAACTAACATTATTATCACACATTAAATAATTTTAATTCAAATTGTCAGTGTAACATCTCTCAGTTTGCTCTTAGCAGTAAAATATTATCGCTATAGTTTGTAATTCTCCTTGTCCCATCAGTACTCATAGTACTTCATAGCTAAGTATTATGCGAACCGGTGGCGCGCGTGTGTGGCAAACAGCCTTAAGGCGCGAGCTGTCGATACCGAGTTATTGCTTCATGAGAAGCTAGGAACTTGGAATAAATCTAGTTTTACTGTTATTTAAGAGGATGTTGAGTGTACAGCCGTGATGGAGTTATTCAAAAATTGTTTGTTTATTGATAAAATCAAGATAGAAAAAGGAAATTTGTAATAACTACAGTTATTACCTCTATGATTTTGTAAACTCAAAATTTTTATGTTCAGTTTACATCATCTGCCTAGCATTTTTCCAACTATGTTGGGGTCGGCTTCCAGTCTAACCGGATGCAGCTGAATACCAGTATTGTACATGGAGCGACTGCCTATCTGACCTCCACAACCCAGTTAGTACTGGGTAATACGATACCCCTTGGTAAGACTGGTTGTCAGAGTTTTTGGGCCGACTACCTAACGACTGTCAAAGATCTACAAATGCCACCCGGGACCAACCGCTTAACGTACTTTCCGAGGCACGGAAGAAACTTGGTATGTAATGGGTGGTCAGCCATCCACAGACCAACCTAGGCAAACACGGCTTAACCTAAAAATCGACCCGAGTGGCTGTTATTATTTAGTCAAGAGCTCCTTTTATGTTCAGTTTACATAACAACAACAAAAAAGAAGCTTTTGGATTTTGTATAACAATATCTCGTACAACTGCTATGATGCATTTGTTGATCTTTTCTTGCAATCTAAACTGTTTGAAATGGAGTCTACACACCAAAGTTGCCGACGATGTCGACGACATGTCAATTAAATGCTGCCACGCTGAAACTCCAAGTTGTCGACTTGGCTTTGGAATGTAGGCTCAATTAAAAAGACACAGTCAAATACACTTTGCAAAATGAATAGTTAAGTCTTATGTCTACAACTTACCTTGTTCGTTTTATCTCAAGATAAATCTTCGGATACATTTCTCTTGTGAACCACAACTCGTCAATTTCATTAGGGTCGCCCGTCGCAGTAAACCGTCCAGGGCGGGCGGCGTAGGGCGGCGTAGGGCGGGAGAGCCTCTCTATAAATTGTCACCGTCGATAGTGCTCCGGATTAACTGTTTTATTGTTTTTCTTAAGTGTTTATTGTTTTCTTTGGGATTTTTTGACTGGAAGGTAAAGAAATATGTGGTATTTAGTGAATGTATGAGATTATTACTGATTGAATTAGAGAATTACTATCACTGACATAATAATATCAGCCTAAAAAAAGATAAACAAGCTCTTTTGCAAGATATGCCTCACATTATTTACTGTCTAGCAAAGAATGTGAGGCATATGATGAGGCACCAGCACGTTCCAGGATTTAAACGGGGCCAAGAATAGAGCTGCGCAGGTGACTATTTACTGGTCAGACAAAATTTAGTTAGGAAACTGTAAGAATAGACAGATTCCGAGCATTACAATAGTTACTACATAGATGGTCTTCTTGACAATGTGTGTTTTGACGGATTCTGAATCGTCACCACATAAATGGTACACGAAGCTAAAATGACTAGCCTGCAGGCAATATCATATAACATGTCTTTTGCTCCAAATAGAGCTGGATCACAGACGGCATCGCCGCTGTATCATTGCGTTCCAAATTACAGCTTGTATTTGTAAGATCACACAGTAACCACTGCAGTTGAATGCAGTTGCCATTTTTGGACTTTTCAATCGCAGGCCATTTATTTCCTAACCGCTTACTTTACCTGGATACATGAAATATAATGTGATCAGCACATTATAAAGGGTGTAAATATACCCTTAACATAACCGAAAGGCACTTGTTCTCCCTGTCTTTGCGATTATTTTTTTGTTCTAGACCATACCTGGGAACCTTCTACTTACCCCCGTAAGTAAGTAAAAAATTGGAACTTTGATCCCCAATATCCCCATATTGGGGATCAAAGTTCCAATTTTTTAACAAGTTTTTTTTTAAATACATGTTTTTGATGTAGGATTTTTACTACACACCTTCACGACCCCCGTACTATTCAATCCATCCATCAGCAATGCTTTGAGTGCTTTCCATCGAGTCCTACCGTAAAACGTGATTTTTCACCCCAAAAAAAAAAGTCTATTCCCAGCAATAATTTTTGCGTAAAGTTACTTAGTTTGATGTACAGAATGCTTGGTTGACGGATATGTGATGGGTCTGTTTACACCCTGTATAACAGATTTTATGTTTCGTAAGAGTTTGTTTTAACTGTCTTAAATCTTCATCAGAATCAAGCAGTCTTGTTTCATGTCCAGTATAGGCTTCTGTCCATTTGTGGAAAGTTTCACAAGTCTGAAGGTTGTCCACTCATCTGGCGTTCGGTGTGTTCGTATATCATACAATTTTCTTTTTTCTGATAAACTCTGGTTGGACTTCTATTTCACTGTCGACGATGAAACATGCTTGTCTCGAAATAAACTACTCATTTATTACTTGTAACTATATCTTCTTAAGCGATAGGTACTCAATAGTCTGACGTCAGTCGTTTATGAGGGAGTTATTCAACAAATTGAATCAATGGTTACTTCACTTCTCAGTCTCAGTTTATAGTTCGTTAGAGTTAATACCGAAGCAGGTTTGTCCCTGTATTTAAGGTTAAGGGTACAAACATTTGGAGAGCAGCGGTGGCCCAGTGGTGGAGACCCCGACTGACGAGCAGTAAGTCGTGGGTTCGAACCCAGCCAGGCGCATAACTTTGTGTAAGTTATTTCATCACCACTGCTCTCAAAACGGTGAAGGAAAACATCGTGAGGAAACCGGCATGTCCTAGAATTCGAAGACATGTGGTAGATGCCACATGTCTTCGAATTCTAGGACATGCCGGTCTGGCCAACCCGCACTGGGCCCGTGTTGTGGATTATAACCCATTCCCTCTCATAGAGAGGAGGCCTGCGTCTCAGCAGTGGGAACATTAATAGGCTGATTATGCTATGCTATGTACAAACATTTGTACTGAACAGGAGCTGCAATGATCAGGATTCGAAATCAAAACCGATCTCTCACTTGCAAGTTGGTCTGAGTCAGAGGTTCCGTCGGCACAAAAACCGATACACATACATACATAGCTCTTATTCTATAAAGTATATTAAGTATGGCACTCACTAGGGAACTCTTTAGTCTCACTGACCTGTCAGGCTCACGCATTACGGGACCGACACTTTCAAGAAACCAACATTCAAAAGGCACATTTGAAAGCCTACTATCGTCTGAACACCCATTTATTTATCAACCAAAATTATTCACACTGCATACATAGCTGGCTTTGTTAACAGCTGTAAGTTCAAGTTTGGTGTTGGAGTGGTAATGTATGGTGTGTTAAGAGGTATTGTAGGGTGGTGTTTTAGTGAATGCGTTGCTGTGACGTCGTGTTGTCAATCACAATCAAGCTCGACCACCCGCACGATTAGGCGCGGGATAGTGAATTAGAAGGCTGTGGAGTCAACTATAGTTGATATTGCTTACATTTTTTACGCTATCTTCGAAATCATTATTACATATTGTTAAAAAAAAACCCGCTGCTGGCAGCTGGCATTCAAAATAGCGTGTTTACTGACTTTGGGTATTTTTTAAAATTCAACTCTTCAACCGCTGTCGTGTCGAACGAATCTTAGATAGTGCCCATAGTGGCTACCGGCTATTTTTTATTTTCAAATTATTGTACTCCATGTATCTTTAATACGCCCCATTATCATCAAGATTGATCATAAAAAGCAATAAGATTTCTAACAATATTTAACAACACTGTTTAAATTATAATTAGGCCTCTTCATTATAAGTTTTATAACGAGCTACTAAACAAATACAGAGCGACTCCACGCCACCACTACTCCCAATCATCTAGGTGTACAAGCACCACGTTTACCAGATATCTGTCTGTCTGTCTGTCCGTCTTATCGCTCCTATCTCCACACCTCACAATGGATGGAGAAAACAATATTTTTGATTTTCACATTATTCTGTTTGGGTTACCGTTAACCGTTCGTAGTTAGGTATTGTTTGTTGCAGGTATGCTGATCCGGGTATGGTAAATGGGGTGATGGTTCTCACATTGTCTTGTGCGGATCTGGAGTTTCGATTGATTGGCGGGCTTTTGCAGGTGTCGCTGACGGCTTGGGGGAGAACTGTGCTATCGAAAGATCGATTCGAAATAGTTGAACATGAATTCTAAGAGTTAGGTGCATGAGGCGGCTCTGAGAAAGTCTTAGTTGTCAAAATAGTCAAAGGTAACCTAAGGTCTGTTTAACACTACAACGACACTTTTTTACCAAAAAATCGTTGGACATTGTAAAATAACCTTGTAGAAGATGAGGATCTGGATGCCGAAATAAAAAGAACCAAACGCAACAAAATCAAGAATTTGAGCTTTTACTTACACTTTAATGCCACAAACCATTTAATTTTGTACAACTAGTAAGATTCTTGTCAAGATATTAAGTTGTGTACTTGATGGATTTTCCTCCCAAGCTCAACTATTATCTTGACAATGGTGTATGTGTTACAACAACGACACGGTGTCGTTACAATACGAACAAAAGAATCTGGTCATCACATCAGATCACAGTGACGGATCAGTGTAGTTGGCCATCAGATCGCAGTGTCGGATCGGTTGTCCTTGTAAAGCCTGCACAGATCCTGGCAGTGACAGGAGATTCAAGATGGCTGCCGTGTGGGTGATCTGTGGATATTGAAGTTAGTAGGTTAGTGAACAAAGTAGTATTTAATTTTAAAATTATTTGTAGAGTCACGATTCCAAGGTATTGAGCACTATTTCTAGAAATAGGCATGTCAATGACTATGCTGACAAGCATAAGCGGGTAATATGCGTGGTAGTAACATGATTGTCCAACAATGGACGTCAAAGATTTGATAAGAAACGAATGGCCGATTTTTCATACCATTGTTTATCATTATGAAAAAAGCAACTCATATACTTACATTAAATAAAACATCACTACCTCGTTGATCGAGTGGTCGCAAGCGCGACTGCTGAGCATGACGTCCTGGGTTCGTTTCCCGGGGTCGGACAAAGTGTTATTGGGTTTTTCCATCAAGAATTTTCTCAGCAGCAGCCTCGGAGTCTGGTTTGTGCCCGGTTGCTGGCAATAGGTTCGCCTTTTATTACATGGGACTTAAACATAACTGGCAAAATGTGGGTATACTATTAGGTAAACCTCTGCCTAACTCTGTGGGGATTACAGGCGTGATATTATGTTATGTAAATAAAACATGATGGCAGCAACGTAACAGTTAATGCGTTTTTAGTTTGAGCACCTTTAAAAAAAACCAGTAGGTCGCATTTCTATACCTAAAAGTACGTAATTTACGAACATTTATACCTTTTTTTTAATTATAGTTATTCCTTTCAACGACACACCACCTAAAACTGCGCAGCTGTTTATCGTCTAATCCATACCTACGTACTTATAGCCCGTACAGGGGCGTCAAACGAGGCACGAATCAATCGTACCACGGAGGAGTATGCGCGAACTCGCGGGTCGTTCGGAGGTCGGGGGTCGCGACCTGTGACCTTATTGGGCGACCTTTGACACGCCCCCCGCCCTCTACCTCCCTGAAACTCGCTGAAAGCACAGAAGAAGGATGGCACGAGGACAATTTCAGTATATTATGTGTATGTTTAAGATTAGAGGAGATTGGAGACGAGAGACAATGAAACTATAAGTCCTTTGCAAGATCAAATCTCCGTTCAAATCAAATTTAAATGTCTCTTATAGTTTTAGCTATATCTCACTGAAACTCGCTGAAACCACTGAAAAAGGATAGCATGAGGACAATTTCAGTATATTGTGGTTATGTGTAGGATTAGAGGTAAATGTTTACTTAATTCAGTTTAAAACTGAGGCTAGTTAAACTTTAACACTTCTAGAAGTTTCTATCGCTGTTCAAATCTAGTTTTAAAAGCCTCATATAAGTTCTAACCATCTTCTTAACTGTTACAATACCGTATTGAACTTCAAGTTAACACGTTAACTATATGGTTAAATGTACAGTATCTAATTGTAGGTAGATATTGTTACAAGGACAATCAGTTATGTCGCAGTTTTCCTGTAGAAGTCGCCTGAATTTTGTTTGTTATTGGTTAGAGTATTTTGTAGGCAGATTTGTTAGAATAATATGATGGGTTGTGGTCCTATGGCTGCTATGCTTGTGGTTTTGGACTAAGCACCATCAACCTATGTATGAAGATGGGTGTTGATCAAGAACGCAGTGATGCTGTTAACATTGATTTCCAAGTGTGGTAATTGAAGACATTATTTCAAAAACCACCTTTATCATGATATGAAATAGTTATAGAGTTAGTGTCAGTTTTGTTTTTTTTTCATAAACCGCGTATGTCACTGACGTGACTGCTTTTTGCCAAAACCATAGTTGACTATTTGTTGAAGAAATATTAATTGAGATCGGAAAGCTTACGAATTCCTCTACAAGATGGCGTAACTAACTCATATCATGAAATTTTTGACAAAGGTGGTTTTTGAAATAATGTCTTCAATTGTTATCTTTCGAGAAGCTTTCTTTCAACCACGAAATTATTCAACGTGGTCAAACAAATATAAATACAAATCGCTTAATAAATAATATCAGGTTAACGAGAGCCTAGCTACCTCTAATATTTTTTTAAACGAAACAATCAATTTTGTGAACATTCCCATAACCACCAGATTGTTATTTATCCTACTAATATTATAATTGCGAAAGTTTGTGAGGATTGATGGATGGATGTTTTTTACTCTTTCACGCAAAAACTACTCAAAGGATTTGAATGAAATTTAGCACACAGATATTTTATAACGAGGACACATAGGTTACTCATCCCGGTAGTATCATCCCGTTGATAATTATCGAAGTCTACGTGGGCGAAGCCGCGGGCATAAGTTAGTTTATTAATACAGGTTCACCAACAGCTTCTGTGTACAAAATATCTTAAATATAAATTGTCAAAAAAAATCGCGATCGCTGTATCTCCACCACATACAAAACCCAAGATAATTAAAACCTAGTTCAACAAAACGTAAGTTTCAATATCCTACTGACGGTTAACCATAGTACGTTCCTCGCGTGACCAACAGTTGGTGACATCTGAACTCATGCACTGATTGTTATGCACCTGTTATCAACGGAAGGTACTGTTCTTTTATTGTTATTTTGCCTTTGATTTTGCAGTACCAAGACCTTTATACTCGTGTGCATAAGGTTTATATCAGAGGTAAATAAATGTGAAAGAATTGTACTTGATGACTTGATACTTTTTTGTCAAATAAAGTTTTGGTTTAAAGATGGGTTACGGTCACGCTGCGCGTGTCAAATGTCACTTTCATTTGTCACGCAGCATGATAAGGTTAGCGTCGTGAATCGGCTGGTTTTTGAGGTTGCAGCTTGATCTTTTTAGGTGGCTACAATGGATGGGAAATAGGAAACTAAAACACTACTAAGGCATGAGGAAACCGGTTTTGGTCCCATGTTAAAACCCGATTTATCCCGGTTTTTACTATGGAACTGAAATCGGGTTCTGCATGCTCTAAACACTATATAATCAAAGCTCCGTAATTCCGGAAACACCCTCGTTGGTCTAGTGGTAGCAATCGCAAGAGCTACAGCTGAAAGGCCTGGGTTCGTTTCCCAGGTCGGCTAAAGTGTTATTGGGAAAAACTCAGTAGTATGACGAATGTCTCAGAAGCAGCCCGTTTGTTGGCAACAGGCTTGCCTTCAGAAACTTAAAACTTAACTGGCGAAATATCGAGCTAAAAAAAAGAAAAAAAGTCCTGCTGAAAAAACCTGAACTTATAGAAGAATAATTGAAATTATAGAAATAAATCAGTAGTCAAACTCACTTTTTGTTGTAGCGGAGACATCATAAAACAAACCGACCTCATTAGCTAAACGAATTATACCCTAACATCAACAAATTTCACCCGATACCTTAATAACTCCAAAACCGTGAAGCCTCCTGCAGCGTACATAATATCCCTAACACATTAAACTTACATACACCCAATAAACAAAACAAGCACATAATAAACAGCCTTGTATTACAAATGACCAAAGCATTTCATTTACAAAAACATGCATTTAAAATGAAAAAGGCTCACCTCTAGTGATTTGTATCGCAGCTCTAGTGATAAAAAAGTTGGTCACGTCATAATGTGTGGGCTTCAGGTGTCAGTCGCGTGATTGAACAGACTACCCGCAGTGACAGAATAAAAATAAATTAGGTTGGTATAAAGTTTATGTGATCATGTAAACTTGTGTGGAGAAAATAGATGATTTTTTTATTGCTTCATAGATGCTTTAAGGTACTACCGAGCTCACTAATGGTCGAACACTTTCCAACATATTACTAAACCATGCAGACATTGTTTTAAGTTTTTACGGTTTAAAAGTTTTACTATTTTCGGTTAAATATACTTACGCGATTTGTGATAATTGTATTTTTGATACAAAAATCGACTTATTTACGTTAAGTTTACACCGCGCGTCGGTCTGTTAGACCACCGATCTCTAGATCTAAAATCGGCGACGGAAAATCAGTAATGACTAAAGTTATTCGCAAGAATATTATACATACAATCATACAACGCAGCTGCATCATCCCGCAGATGTTATTATCAGTAAGAGTTTGTTATTCCCCTTCTAATCTACTAATTCTACAAGCACACAATATCATAATCTTCACAATAAAATCCATACAGTAAACACCGCACTGTAGCGTGGGAGTCCCCTGCCGTGATTCCTTACAACATTCCTGCAGTGACAACCCTAGAACAGGTGTGAGGAAAGGGCTGTTTAATATTGACTTCCGTAGCGCAGTTGTGATTTATAATTTATGTGAATTTGATACTTTTTGTAATTACATATTAATTGTTGTGGGATAACAGCGTGCCAGTCGTTAGGTAGTCAGTGGCCCAAAAAGTCTGACAACCAGTCTTACCAAGGGGTATCGTATTACCCAGTAATAACTGGGTTGTGGAGGTCAGATAGGCAGTCGCTCCATGTAACATACTGGTATTCAGCTGCATCCGGTTAGACTGGAAGCCGACCCCAAAATAGTTGGGAAAAGGCTAGGCAGATGATGAATAGCGTGCCCTATTTATTTTAGTAACGTGGTTAATAAACGTCAATCAACATAAGGCCATAACTATGTACAACTGACACCTGTTCACTCCTCGAGATTTTGTGATTTTGATACTTATGTTTGTTATTTTAGTTACTTTTTATGTCATTCGCCGCCAAGCTAGCTTGTGTGCCTACGCTACACGCTAATAGCGACACCAGAGGCGCTTATCACAAATGTTATTTGTTATTTCATTCAGACAAGTCCATTTTTGTATTAATATAATGTCATACCTAACACCTACCTACTCGTCACTAAAGATGTCTTATGAATACGATATCTATATGCATTACAGATAGAAACAATATAATAAAGCTGAATAGTTGGATTTATTTTTCGGAACGCTAGCACGTTTCTCTCTGGAATTCCCAGTCGGATTTGAAAAAAATAATTTTTGTGTTTCTTGGCTCATCCCTTGAGGAAGGTTAATGCTATTTAATTTAAAAAATTTCATCACACTACGACCCTTAAAATAAACGGCGGTTGAAGCCGCGGGGTGCAGCTAGTATTTTATAATAACCTTTTCCCCATACTAGCGGACATCACACCTCTTGACCAACCTAATTTCACTCTCAACTAATGAAGAGCGCCAATCAGCGCCGAGCTAATTGCCGACAAGTGCACATTCCCACGTAACAGAGGTATCGCGTGCGCTGCCCACCTGCGCCGGTGCATACGACGGACGCCACTCTCACGCGCACTTACAGTTTCACACGGCGACAACGAGAAGTAAAATATAGAGCAGAAGGACCACTGTATACCTAAGGATCTTATATGGAAAGTGTGGTAGTGGTAGCCAATTTGAATTGTACAGACCAGCACATCAAGCTACTACAATCTGTCAAAATTCTTTAAAAGATTTTCAACTTTATCGCTAAACCAATAGGTTCAAGGTTGTTTGGGAAAATTTGACAGTTTCGGGCAGCTTGATGTGCTGGCGTCTGTACAACGGGCAGGTGTTCGAAGTCCAAAGCACGATTTTTTCGTAAGTGTTGGAAAATTTATCATTCCGATGAATTTGGTCAACCTGCTGCAACATGGTCAGCAACGCCTTGGTGTTACCGACGATCTTACAGAGAGTATCTGGGTTACCGGAGTACTTTGCCCTAGTAGTCAATTTACTAGAGTAACATGTCAGTCTTGTAGCTAGAGCAGTGTGAAAAATAGACGATGGACTGGCAACTTGGCAATGCTTTTTGATATATCTCGTTTAAAATTCCTGCTGTGTACTCTGCCTACGTTATTTGGCCAATAAACCAAACCAATTGTGTAGGCATACAGGATATTTTTAGCATCACGGACTAGTTTTCTAGCAGTTTTAGTGACCATAACAGAACTTCTTAGGTTATGTAGAGATTTTAGTTCAGCAACCAATTTCAATTATCATGCTTTATGTTACGATAGTGCTTAAGTCTGACAACCAGTCTTACCAAGGAGTAACCAGTACTATAAGTTGTGGAGGTCAGATATTCAGTCGCTCCATGTAAAATACTGGTATTCAGCTGCATCCGGTTAGACTGGAAGCCGACTCCAACATAGTTGAGAACAGGCTAGGCGAGTTGTTGTTACGTTGGCTCGCTGTAACATATTTATTTCACTGGTCAAGTTGAAAACCAGTTGCTTGCTAAGGAGCACCTTAAGAGCTTTAAAACTCGGTAATAATCTTCTGTAAACTACACAACTGTTTAGAGCACACCTTTACAAAATTATCGAGTTTTGTTCAAACTGAGTTTTCTGTATTTTCCTGCCATACCACATGAACAACGTCACCGGATAGACTCCTGTTTGTTATAATTGGGTGATTAGTGTAAATGACCGCTTCCGTGTGCCGCGATGTGATTTGACTTTTGATTTCGTTGAGGGGAGGGTAGTTCGGTGTTTACTGTTTAGATATAGTGGTCAAAGTGATTTGTTGATAAGATTGTATGATCTTTTCCTTTCGATTACTGCAGATGCAGCAGATGATTTCTGTTTTTATTTAGAACATGTTTATTTCAGCTTAATTCATGTTATGCGATAGTATAGATAATTGCAGATACTGGTGAAGCTATTTGGTGACAAAATTATTTGAATTGATACATGTAGATATTGAAAACCACAGACACTTCTCAGAGTTTGTCTATTTAACTCTATTTCGAATCTCATCTCTGTTTCAACCCTTTTTATAGGTACCTATAAGTGGTCGACCCTCAGTGATCTCGGTAGTAGGTACCTACTACCGAGATCAATGAGGGTCGACCACTTTCAACGTTATTACTTAGGACATAAGGGTGAACAATGGCAGACCGTCAGTGAAGTCGGTAGTACCAGATAATGTGTGTTTCAAAAATGGTGAACAATAAAACAAATTTAATCAAAATCCAGAGAGACATCTTTTATTCCTCATTAATATTTAATTTTTTATACAACTCCATACATTCTCATACACACACCGACATTATTTTACAACAGTTCACTGTACATATTATTGCGAATAAATACATTGCTTCTCTTTTACTAATTGTTTATATTTTTCTTTGTTTTGTTGTAAATTAAAACAATTGCTCGATGTGTAAACAATTGATTGTAGTGTAACATTAATTTTGTTTGATTATTAGAAAAGTTAATATAATTTAATTAATAATGAGTACATGAGTACATTAAAAAGATTTGTATTATCATTGAACATTTACACATCAGCTAAATAATTCGGTCTTGCCCACGCGTGGACTGCGATTTACTGATTTAATCAATATTACGTTACAATCAAAAGTTCTAGTTTCCAAACTTATAAGATTACCATGACAATTCCATAATAATTTGTAATAATTATAAATTCAAAGATATCTAAAATGACTATCTATGGTCATATGAAAAAATTAAAATAGATAAATTTTAATAAAAGAATCGTTGCGCTAAAGATTATTAAAATTATAAATAAAACATTTCTGTATATATATTCTTATATATTTTGTATTTCTCACTATTGTTTATACATATAGACACACATAAGTAAGAGAACAAAAACAATTTTACTCAAATATGTTTTACATTTTTACTAATAAAGAATAAAACTATTTGTAAAAGTTGTTTTTTTTAAAGGAACGATACATACCTATAAATGCTTTACGGAATCAGTAAATAAGAAAATACGTATAATTACGTAAATATTTGAGTTATTACAGCACCAGTCGAAAATAAAAAAGAAAGAACCTCGTCCAATCGTATTTGCACATCTGTCTATTTATGATTTTAAACTGGGATTGTTATCCGACGAAAAATATGTAGAAAATAACCTTAGCATAGACAAAACAAAAAAAAAAACATAAATAAGAACTTCTTATACTTACGTAAACTTTTTGTTTTGTCTATGCTGAGGTTATTTTCATTAAATCATTACGTTATTTGAATAAGTAAAAATTGTTGAACACCTCTTTCTGTCTTCTGATATGCCCTCGATTCTCATTCCCAGTTTAAAAACATTGAGGATGCTTCACACCTACTTAGCCGTATAAAAAGATTTCACAATCTTCGAAAAACTTTATCTATCTCTATCTAATACATACAACTACACACCAACATTGCACGACCGATGTACATTTTATTGCGTTATCAATCCAAAATTGCTTTTTATACAACCTCTACACGTGAAGAATCAGAAAAAAAAATATATAAAATAAAAAGAAATCCATCCATCATCGTAGAAAACTCTTAACTATCAATTTACAATAATAAAAACATTTTTTATTTACAATATTAAATAGTAAACTATTTTTACAGAGGAACAAAAAAACTTGAACTAATACACTACGGACCCCACTGAACAACGTTACTTCATATCCGGTATACTACACTCTTGTCGTATGTTCAACAAATTGTCTATCATCAGGGATTTTTGCGCGGTTTTCTGAGTCTCCGAAGTCGTTTCGAACTCCTCGTTCGATTTCGGAGCGTAGAAAGCTGATATGGGATCAAATGTAGGATCGGCTCTCTCGCTTTCCCTGCTGGTTCTTGACCCGAAGTACTCTTCGCTCGCTTCTGTTTCGTGGAATTCGCTCGAGGAGGTCACGGCATCCTCAGGCTGGGCTTCGCGCTGGTACCTTTGGAAAGGGTCGAACCGCTGGCTTGGCAGGTACGGCGGGAAGCCGTAGGGCGTGGATCATGCCGCTGCCAGCTGCCTCCACATCGTATGTCACATGGTCGCCATATACGGCCACGAGAATGAGCTCCCGGAGAGGAGCATGTCCCTGATGAGGGTCTCTATAGGGGTCTTGCCGACGAGTCGCACGAAGAACAGTTGTTCTATGACTTGTGAGCTGACTGTCCGTAGGGAGGGCAGTCGGAGCAGCAGCTTGCCGAACCTGGTGGGCTGGTTGGGGTACTGACTCCGGCAGTACTCCTCGAGGGCGCACTGGGACTTCTCCTGTAGGCTCTCTATGTGTGGCACGTCTGATAGGCCGCACGCGTCTGGAACGAAGGAAGGAATTGGTTAGATTGTTGTACTGATTTTATTGTTTAGATTTTGTACTTTGGAGGGGTTCATTGTGTCTCTTATTAAAGTATGGAAGGAAAATTATTTCTTGTTACTCCTACGCCTCATACTTAAATTATTGCAACGAAAGATTTCTGTTTAATGATCTCAAAGTTTTTGTTATCCTCCTTTTCCCCAAGTTTCCTTTTTTCCTGTCTGTTATACCTTTGTTTCTCCAAATTGTCGTCATAATCTCTTATTATTGTTTTTAATGCGTCATAAATCTATTTTATTCCCCTCTAACGCCGAAAATACCTGTGCTTATACTAATGTTGCCATCAAAAAAAGATTTAATGGAATAGAAAAACGTTTGCTACATTTAACTTGGTTATTTTCGCTTAATATTACGTTTTGTCAATAAAAAAAAAAGCTTTAAGGGTGCTGGCACATTGGAAAACTTTTTTAATTTTAATTTTTGAGAATCGTGTTTCGGTTAACTATGCAATATTTCGATATCACTTAATTATATTTACACTCAATTGAATAACACAATAATTAGCAGTTATCACAATAACCTAAATTCCAGTTGCATAAATTATCATTTTATGTGTTGTAACAGATTGTAAAGAATCCTAATTAACTGTTAGTCAGAGTTTTAAGCCTTTTATTAGCCGCTGGTTTCGTCATGTTACTGCAAAACCTTTGTATTCGTACTATTAGCACTTAGGTGTTAAATTATTGCACCAAGGCTTTAAAGGTAGCTATTATGTTATTTTATTTCTTAACGAAGTGTTTGATGGTCTTTATAGCGACTTATAGTGGTGTGTTTTTCGCGAGAATCGCAGGTTGTCATAATGCAGATGGAAAACTTAGTTATATTCTTTTAGAGTTTTATTTAAATGTACTTTAACTACTCACTTCGTCATTTTAATTATTATTGCAGGCATTTGAAAGCCGATACATTTACTTAATACTTTGAAAGTTATTTAATCGAGTGTTTATTATATGAGAAACATTGTAAAAGCGCCTAGCAGTCAGCTGGACCTATCATTCGTTCAACTATTCGATTATTTTGCCGCGCATTATCTAATGTGTGAAGGAGCTCGTGGCTAAATAATAACAGCCGCTCAGGTCGATCTTTAGGTTAAGCCATGCTTGCCTAGGTTGGTCTGTGGATGGGTCCCATTACATACCGAGTTTCCTCCGTGCCTCGGAAAGCACGTTAAGCCGTTGGTCCCGGCTGTCATTTGTAGATCTTTGACAGTTGTTACAGGCAGTCAGTGGCCCAAAAGTCTGACAACCAGTCTTACCAAGGGGTATCGTATTACCAAGTACTAACTGGGTTGTGGAGGTCAGATAGGCAGTCGCTCCATGTAAAATACTGGTATTCAGCTGTATCCAGTTAGACTTGAAGCCGACCCCAATATAGTTGGGAAAAGGCTAGGCAGATGATGTATCTAATGTGTGTATTTCCTAATATGAATGAAGTAAACAAATCCATGATATATTGTAATATTTAATAGCGAGGTGAAGACGTTGGGTCATCGTACTAAGATTTGTGTTTGTCATAGAGATAAACCATGATTAACACGGTGTTGAGTTATTGTTGAAGTTAAGTTAAGTTACAAAATGTTCTCTGATAACTTTTAAGACTTATGTATCCTGCTTAATTATACGTTTGAAGTTTCATTAAAATCGGTTCAGCCATTTCGACAAAAAATGGATTTGAAAGCTTGTATGAAATGCCATAAGTCGTAAACACTCTTAAAGTTATAGAGATCTCCCAAAGCACTGTGAACTTGATTCTTTTATTATGTGGCTTTTTCACACATTTGCAATCACTAAATGTATGACCATAATTTATAGTTATAATCTCCAAACCCTTTGCCCTAAAAATAACCGCGTTCTTCATTCAAATCTTAAAGAAAGGTTCGGAAGTAACCGAAAACAAAGACAAGATTAATCCTTACTACCCTCAAATAAAAACGAATAAGCATAATAACCCGTGAATGGTTGCAGGACTACCCCACGTCCCTTGTACTCGAAGGTAGGGTTACCAACTTGGGATTAGAAAAGTCCTGACAGAAAGACACATTTGCAAAATAGCAGGACATTTTAGGATTTTCAGTAATCATTTAAATCTGCCTAGCCTTTCCCAATTATGTTGGGGTCGGCTTCCAGTCTAACCGGTTGCAACTGAATACCAGTATTTTACAGCGACCGCCTATTTGACCTCATAGAACCAGTTACTTGGTCAGGTTATCGGGCTTTTACAATATTTTAATTTCTGAAAACAAAACCAGTCAATGTCCGAACGAGGGCCCAAAAAGCATGTCCGGATAAATCCGGAAAGATGGTAACGCTACGTCCCTAGGTCGTAATGCGATTAGGCCCCCAGCACATTGGCGCGGCACATTAATATTTTTTATTGTTATATACTAAGATATGGCTCGGTAAACAACAACGTCGTTATGAGCTCGACCAGATGTCTGCTTCAGTGGTTCGCGGTAAGTGTTATGAATGTCGGGACTGATTAGTGGTGATCGTCCTTTGTTTTTCTAAGGAGAGAGATAAACTAATGATATGTGCACCGTAGATAGGTATAGAAAACAAATGAACGTCGCAGCTATGGTCATATTGGTCATTGTTCTTTCTAAGACTTCTTTGAGTATCTGTTTTGGAGGGAGAAAATTTTTGAATTCATTGATGTTTCAGAGTTTTAAGAAACTCAAGGTAAAAACATTTGACATTCGACTTGGACCTAAGTCAATTCGGAAAAGAACCCGAGGAAAGAATTTCTAATATCTATTTCGTAGGTTTTCTTGTCATCATCATCGTCATCATAATTTCAGCCGAAAGACGTCCACTGCTGGACACAGGCCTCCCCCAAGTGTCGCCACATTGACTGGCGATTTTTCTTGTGATAGATTTAGAATACATGGTAAACCTCTAGTCAAATGGACTGCTAACTTAAGAAAGTGACTTACAGTCGCCTGAATGCCACAGGAGGACCGAACGAGATGGAGAACAGAAGGATGAAGACCAATCTGATAAAGATATGGTTCTAAATAACAAGCATGATACCAAAAAAGTCAAATCAACATCCATATTAAATTGTATGTACCTGTCAGTGGCGAAGGTTCCAACAACTCTATTCCTACCGGATTCCCTTTGAAAAATGGCACAGTCAGTATTCTATAGACAAATAATATAACCACATTACAGAATGATGTACTCCGGCTTACCACTTACAAAAATTGACCCTTCGCTACTGGTACCTATGTATATTTAAAACACAAATGCCAGGCATTCTTTGACTAGGCAAATTTTGCAGTTGAATTTGATAAATTATAAAATTCCCTGACTGTACCTACCTACAAAAATATATAGCGTAGTCGTCACCCAGCAACAAGGTTATAAAAAACGCTAATCAACCTTCGTACAAGTAATGAAACAAGTTGTATGTTCAACTAACATTAAAACTGACAAGTAATCATCGCGGGTAATTATAAATTAACCTAGATGCGCGATGAGAATGCCTCAAGTGGGTAAGACAATTATCTGTTTGTTAATTCAGGTTTTATACTGGGGATATAGGTATAATGTTTGCGTATGTATGTATGTTGGTTTAGATGTCGCCAGCGCGACTGCTGAGCATGAGGTCCCGGATTCGATTCCCAGGTCAGGTAAAATCTTATTGAGTTTCCCAACAAGGATTTCTCAGCAGCAGCCACGGAGTTTGGATTTGTGCCCGGTTGATGGCAATAGGCTCGCCCCTACATGGAACTTACACAAATAGCTGGTGAAATGTGGGTGTACTATTAGGTACACCTCTTCCTAATCCTTGAAGTATTACAGGCGTGATGTTATGTTACTCCGAATGATTACCGGGAGACGCTGGCAGGCCAACAGTCCGATGGATGGATGATATTCAGAAGATCGTGGGCAAGACCTGGTTGAGACTCCCGCAGACCAGAGGAGCATAGCCCAAAAGAGATGAGGACTATACACAGCAGTGGCTGGAACAAGGCTTCCAATAATCATATTTTTTTAAACATGGTAATAAAATCCAGTGAATGTCAAGAGCGAGGCTTCTAAAAGCCTAAGAGTCAGTTACTAGACACCTCATTATTAGGTATTGAGACTAAGAAAACGTAGCGAGGGATGTGTGTGGAGCTAACCAATATTAAAGCTTCTTTTTCACATTTTGAGCTAAGCTTGCTATGTGATTGGTTAGTTTTATGCACATCTCTCGCTGCACATCCTCGCACATCTCTGGTGGAAACGCAGCATAATATTACTGCATAATATAAGTTGCTGTTAATGACAGTAAATACCTAGCAAAGATTAAACTGATGAACTCACTATAAAACACAACAGCACCCCATTATATCATGTTATCATCTAACATGACGTCACAGGAGGCCCGAAGCTCCAACAACCTACATTTTCATTCAATAAAAGGCAACTATTAATTCTAATTCGTGTGTCTACGCTTCACAGCGTCTTGGGACAAGATGACGCAATCCTGGGACCATAATTGTGGTCACTTGTCCTAATTGTTCCAGCGATGCCACTAAATGGTGACAGCTGCTTGATAATTGATACACTTTGCCCACACAAAAGAAACTCTACCTTATCTTTGTTTCACCAAAGTTGGTTTTCAGTTGGGAGATCCTAAAGAAAAGAACAGAAAAATCTGTAGAAACGATTTTGAGGTTTCAGCTGCAGTGTTAAAGTTGAAACTTGAATGGGGTATTTTTAAGCTTATTGAAGGATGTTGTGAAGCGTTTGTTTGTAAGCTGGACAATAAGTTGTGTAATTTGCATTTCCGCAAAGCGACGGAGAAAGATGGCTTAGTGTGGCATATGTGACATAATCTACCATCTTGTCTTGCTATCCTGCGCTTTATGAACTTTGCAAAGATAACGTAAAAGATTCATTGGTATTTGATGAAGACTAAGGGACCAATATTACTACGGCGAAAAACAAACTGAAGTTTTGTGCCATACTAGACACTATATTGGCGACACGTTACGTATTCGTTATAAAACACTAGAATCTTTAATGCCAGATTCTATGAATTCGTCATTAATTTCATAGGCGACAATCTTTTTCGCGACCGTAGGACCAACCAACCAATCCTAAGGAATGGACCAACTGTTTAATATTTCGTAACCAAAACCTACCCAACGGTTATACCTCCATTTAACAAAGCATCTCTACTAACTAGGATAGTTAACTACGACGATTGAAAGCCACACGAAGGAGGTCAAGAGTAGGCAAGTGAAGCAGGTGGCTGCTCAGTGCTCAGTTCAACCGAGTCTTAATAGCTCTAATAGAGCGATCTTCTGCCGGCGTAATGCTAGCTTTGAAGCAAATGTTTGAGGTTTCTACAATTGTAGCAGTAAGTAAGGTAGAAAACCAGTCGTAGACCAGACATTCTTCAATGATGTGTTGTTTTTTTGAATCAAATCAAAGTTTGTGAGAAGTAAGAGATATTAATTATGTCTGCAGTATGGCGGGATTCTAGAGATGCTCAATTCTGCCATTAAGAATACTTGAATAGGAGTATTGAGAGATTGAAGATACCAATTGACTATGCATTAATACTTGTACTTGTATCGCTAATTATCAGAAATCAGAAATACAGGAAAGGGATAGTTTTGATATAAAAGCTAAGCATAGAGCTCAATGAATTCTACTGACACCAAAAAAAAAAAAACAAGAAAAGAAAACGCTCAGAAATTCCAATTTCCCCAAAGAATCCAAGGGCAGGCAATCTCAACCCTGCGCTATCAAATCGAAAGGTGTACGACAATGATCCAAAAGACCAAAGATCAGGCAAAGACGGTGCAATAGCAATTAACCCTCTGCCCGCCGGACATCGTAACAATGTAATATATTTTAATTGAAACGACCCCGCCGTAGATGCAGTAAATATTGGTCGGAATGAACGAATGAACCTAATTGAATGGATGAAGGAGTGTCGTGTTAAATTTTAAAGTAGGTTCTGAATGAATGACGTCATTCGTTAGTTGTGTAATTGTTGATTGTGATGATGTTGATGTGTTTGAGGAGATTGTTTTGGTCTGAGATGTAATAGATGTTTTGGATATGGTGTAAGAATTTCTACATTTTATAAGACAGAACTAACATTCTTTGAAATTTTACTAGTACATAGACGACAGAGAGTTCTGAAGATCACAAAACGAATTAACAAGGACCAGTCGAAACTTTTACCACTAAAAGTGATTCTTAGCGTCCAAATCTCTGGTATATATTTAAGAATAACAAATCCGATCCCAAAAATCACGTTTTTTTTTAAGAATCTTCCCAAAATGAAACCGTGATAAAGATATTTTAAAACAAACCCAGTAGGTACAGACAGCGCACACTAATAAACCCTGCATGAGCATGATTCGAAACTCGCTCTTAAACAGTATTGATGGTAGTGTCAACAGATTTGACCCAATGAATCAATGTTCTATCATGACCAATGAATGCTTATAAACTTATAAGTTTGCCTCTTGGCGCCGATGAGTCGAGGGCTCGGTTTGAAGTACCTAATGATAGCCTGGGTGAAGTACTTTGCATAGGTATTGATAACGAAGAGGAAGATGTAGTGAATGATGAATGGAATAGTTCTGGATGGAGAATATATTAGCTACATGAGATAGGCAATGTTCCAGTTGTCTGTGAGTGAGAAAAGGGGTGTGGATAAATTAAACAGTGGTATGAAATAGCCCAGGATTATCACTGTTACCAATTTTGTAAATGAAGAAGTAAGATCAATTAAAGGACAGTCTCTGTACATTGGATAGCTATAGGTGTTGTAGATGATGATTTTAATATGGATAATTGAAATCAGGAGGTAGTCAATTTCAACTTAAACTATGATAATAATAGGTACCTATGTAATTGGAGATTTAATAACCAGCATCTTCAGATTTAATTATCTGTGGATTGGCGCGCAATTCGAAATTCAAATAAATTTTATTCAAAAGCAGTGTTCTTTTAATTTCAAATTTAGTCACAAAAAAAAACGCGGATGTCTTTAGATAGTTTTTTGTTTTTGTGAAATTGTGGTAGTTTTTGGCGCCATGGATAAACTGAAAATTCGTACAATTTTCGAATATGAGTTCCTACGTGGACTTACCGCTGCGCAAACAACACGAAACATTAACGACGTGTACGGGCCTAACACTGCTTGCATAAACACGGTCCGTTATTAGTTCAATCATTTTAAATCTGGAAATTTTGAGTTGAAGAATAAGCCTCGCGGTCGGCCGGTTGTCGACAACGACGAATTGAAGGCGGTAGTGGAAACGGATCCAACTCAATCTACGGCTGAGCTTGCTGCGGGCCTTGGAGTTAGTGTCAAAACGACATTGAAGCACTTGCGTCAAATTGGAAAGTTAAAAAAGCAAGATAAGCAAAAATAAAAAAAAATACAAAAATAATTGTTTTTAAAATTTTCATACAAATCTCCAATTTCATAGGTAAAGACCTAATATTAAGAACTTCTTTAATATAACATTGTTGATGTCTATTACCTAATGGCTAAAATTTAGAGTAGCACATACAGCAGAGGTCGTAACAATTGTTTGTTAGCGAGCCAGATAGTCGAGTAATTTAATGTATCAATCATCATTAAACCAGTTGTTTGTAATTTGGTAAATTTTAGCTTCGTTTTCATTAATTGTATGTTCATTTACAGCTGTGACATTGTTTGCATCCTTTATTTTAAGTTTATCAGTTTTGTGCTTGTTATGAAGGGTTTTTAATAATTATTATAAATACCCAAAGGATAAGGCAGAGGTGTATCATGGTTCACCCACATTTTCTTTTAAGTCCCATGTAACAGGGGGCCAGCCTATTGCCATCAACCGGGCAGAAATCCGTACTCCGGGCTACTCCTGAGAAATTCTCTACATATACTTCCCATTATTTTAAACATCTTGTCTTATATTTTTTAAAAGCTTTCTTAATAAAAGTCTGCTGTCAAAGCCCATAATATTACCAGCAAGAATATAAACAAATCGTCATTCTACAAACCGATTGCCCTCCAGATTTCAGTGTGACGAATCTCATTGACTCTCATTAAATACTCGACTAAAGGGTGATAATCGAGAATTAAATCGATGGCCCGCATCGATGGCTGTGTATCGTTTATGAAAATAAAATAATCGTCGCTCATTAGTCGATTTTCGGGTTATGCGGGTGTTTATTGTGACACGCTTTTTATATCAATGGCTTTTAACTTTCATTCCTTCGTTGATTGTATTTAATTTGTACTGTTTTCTTTTTGGTTTATTTTCTTTAGTGATTGGAGCTGTTTTTATCATTTGGAAGTTATAGTGATTGTAATTGGCCGTTAAATGATGATTTTATTGGACGTTACTAATTGTACTGTACGCTCGTTTAAGTTAAAGACTGTACGAGATACTCAAGAATTTAAAGCATTTGGTATTTACTTTACTAGTATCAAATCTGTTATAAGCCTACGGATAATCGAAACTCAAAAAGATATAAACTTCATAATCCGCTCAAAAACCCACAAAAGTTTATAACAAATAATATCTTTGAATACTAGCAGACCATAAACTTATAAAAGGCCACAAAATGAAAGAGCAAACAGCCGTCTTTAGAAATCTATAATCTTTTGATGCAAGGAGGCGTAACTGCAAACTGTAGGCGGCTGAGCAGATGTTTGTTCAGCGGCCGAGGATGGACGAAGTATCTCCGGGTATAACCGAATAACTACCGAATGTCGACGAAGAATGTCCGACACTAGCCGAAACGGCAGGTACAAATATAGTACAAGAATTTGATCAACATTACGGAAAAGAATATAGTACTGTTTTCTCGGCAAATGTAACGTGAACTTGGATTACGTGGACGTGAATTTGGATGGATTTTGGCAAGGTGGCAGCGTCAGATTGAATGCAGAAGGCAGCGGCATGTCTACGGCCAACAATAAGGCAAGCAGACTGTTCACAAACCCAAACATCATGACGAGTAGTAGTTTATAAGGGCAAGCTAAGCTTTTATGCTTGTATGAAAGTACCACCACTAGTGAAAGGCCGAGGACAGGGTGTTGTGGCACAGCTTGTGCTTGCTGTTTGACAGTGGGCATAAGCCACTCCCTTATGCCCACTGTCAAACAGTGTATTGCCATAGACTGGATTAATTTATTAGTTGATGGCTGTTCGATTTAGAACATGACTTGGCTGTGTGATGACTTTTAAAGTTTTTAAGAGACCTTTTACATTTAAAGAAAAAATAAAACACCACAATATTTTCTTGCAGTTGGATCATAGTGACAAACAAAGACGAATTTCTTATTTTAGTTATGTGTTCTCATCATGATACTTCAAAAGTAACTGATACTCTATTAAGAAACGTGACCCATTTAAGACATCCAATTTCGTATTTTAGGGCACGCTCCAAGCGATACAATCTCGAACGGTTTTACAATAATAAAATAATCTTGTAAGTAGATCGGAAATAGCGAAGCAAATTTAGCTACCACAATAGGGCTGTGGTGTTTGTCACCAAGATTGGGATCTTCAGAATAACACCCTTCTTCTTATCTGGTATCTACGAGATGTTTATTTACGTTTATAATGTGCTGTAAACATAGCTATGTTATTTGTGTCTTATGTTCGATGAGTTTAGTTATTTTTGCAATTGGAAATGTTAAAGAAAATTTTCTTAGGTTGGGCATATTTTTATTTTATTATTATAATTTTTTTAGTTGGTTTATTTTTTTGATAACAATCGTTTTATGAAATTCTTCAGCTTGTTAAGATTGTAGTTTCTGTCCTTAGTTCTGAAAATATCAAGAAAATGTGGAAAATAGTTTGCTAGAAACTAAATTTGACAAAAAGAATTAGTTGAAATTTTAAAGTTTTACGCAATAAGGTCTTACCAAGACAATTAGACATAGGAAAGTTTTAGCACTGTAACCTCAATGGGAATTATGCAAGGTAAATTGATAGCTATTACTGAACAGTAGCCAAATGTAACGGAACAAAAAACCGTAAGCAATCCGAAAACGCCATTACTGCTTAGTAACATTCATTTGTTACAGCAGACATTTAGCACATAGACATCGGCAAAATGATTCAATGAATATAAGAAAAATACATCCAGCTTTTATGACAGTTAATAACATTGAAAAGTATTAAATTCAAAAGATTTCTAACAATAGATCAATAGACACAAATTGGACGTCCATAGGTACCATAGACACGTGTCCGAAAGAAGAAAAAAAAGAGACGACCAGCCTTATCGAACAACTTCGTATTTACCGTTATGAAAATTGAATGTCGAACTTTGTCATTCTTATAACGAAGGAGGAAGGATGTAATTTATTTGGCAAATATTTCGAGAAGGGCATTTTAAAATTGGTGATGTCAAACAGCATCAAATGGCGCGAAAAGTGAAAAAATGTGACATTTTAGCATTGTGAAATAAAATTTTAAATAAACACCTTTTGAGTGGGCGTTAGCGGAGTATTTGTAAATAGGTTTTTGTTGATATTACAATGGTATTTTTAACAACAACGGTTCCCTGCGGGGGTGTTGGCTGACAATCTCGTAATGTTGCCACGTGCTTTTAATATTGGCATTTGTATTGTTGCCTTGACAATCAATAATAATTTGTAGTTGCAGTTTACCAGGATTTTGTGCCCACATACGATCGGCTAAACATTTCTTTTCCTTCGATTCACTTGAGATGAATTTTACTGGAATCGTTATTTTAACTTAGTTCCATTTTAAATCAACGTAAATACATTAAGCTTACCCGACCAAATGCAAAGAAGATTACTAATCGCCTTGACAATAAATTATAGTAAAAAAAAAAAACTATAATTCAAACACTTTTTCTCCTATTTCAGACAATGATATTAAAGCAAGATCAAATTACAATAAAAAAGTCGTCAAATTAAACTTGATAGGTATTAAGCAGACAAAAACCGTTTAATCTTGGAAGCTAGAACCGTCTACGGAAAATTGATATGTAAGCATTCCATAAATAATACTAATAAGGCATTTATTGTCCATGGTCAGCGATCGCTTACCATTTTAGGCGCGAGATTGTATAATAATTTACCCAGCTACGTCATAAACGAGAATACACCTCATACTGTAAATTAAATCTGCAAATTAGATTTACCTAATAAGGATTAAGAATAACTTAAGGCAAATCGCATATAACTTCTAAGGCACGTAACATAATACCATAAAGGTGCGTGCACATAACATTGGCGCGATATCGCACGATCGCGCGGCATAAACAACGCGGCGGGTGGCGCTACCGACGCGCCGAGGTACCAACACTTTACGACGTCACAAAAATACTCGCTACCGTACCGATCTTTACGGTACCTACACAATTTTACCGAGTACAAAATATACGATGAAGAAATTACAAAAATTGTTGGAGAATATTTTTCGGCTTTTATGTGAATTCTTTAAACATAATGATATTGTAACGGCATCTTGAATGACATACCTACATAATTTTAAGATGTATATGCAGAGAATGCGTCGCAGTTATCGTGGAACTGTCTTTTTTAATAGAGTCATGTTGTAACGGGATTTGATAATTTTGAGGAAAATACAAGTTCTAGTCTGTAAAGTTTAGTACGTAACGACATACAGTACAAAGTAAGAACTTAACTGTGCTTACTTTATTTTTATGTTCAGGACGTTTTAAGTTTCCAGTTAACAGCAAAAGAGCTGGTTGCTGGTATAAGTTTACGGTCTTGCGTTATTTCACGCTCTCAAATAATTGCAACTGAGAATTTATTTCTGTATATACACCTAAAACATCATATTCTAGCTCTATTCGATAAGAAAATTCACGATATATCCCTCAAACCCTTACCTACTCTCTAATAGGGTAAGAGGTGACCTGTCAGGTCACACGTGGCGTCACATTACAAAGCGCATCCTCCACAACAGTCATTTGACTGACAAAAGAACAATACTGTTCGCAAGTGGGTCAGGGAGTCGTTCACAACACTAGCCCGGTGTCACGTCACTGATAGCGAGGTCCCGAGTTCGTCCCGGACAAAGGCACGCTGACATAACGCAAGACGGAATGCGGTCAGTGTGTATGGAGCCTTAGTTCGACACGTTTTCTTTAGGACATTGAAGTTGGTTGGCTAATCGATGAATACCTTACGGTAGCAAAAAGTACTGTGGAGAAAATAAAACCCTTATTTGGCCAATAGATTCCAATGTATCAAAGTAGAGAAAGTTTGTATCGGAAAAAAATACAAATTATTCCTATTCGTAATTGGAAAAATCACGAACACACACGATAAATCTAGAGATCCCTTATTTGTCTATAGATCCAAAGATTAGATGCTATCTTCGAGAAAACATTCTTACACATACATACGAACTGTCAAATTCATTAGTTAACCTTTCAGCTCTGCCGCCGTTGGGTGAAAATCCAATAAGTTAATAATGGTATTTATTGATTGGGTATTAATTAATCGAACCGTTTTATTTAAATAATTAATTAAGTATGTTGTTTATAAATAGATGAAAGGTTAATCAGTAGTTTTCGTTGATTGGATCTGATTGATTCGATTTTTATGATGATTACAATATTGGAAAGATTTTGAGATTATTGGATGTATCACAGAAGTTATAGTCAATTATAGAAACGGTTGTCAAATATTTATAGACCATAGCTTATGTTTTTACATTTGTCATCATTTCTAAAATAATTATGATTTGTTAAATTGCAACGGATTCCGGTATATCAGACGAGTCACCCCCTTACTTTTTTTTGAGTACATTAATTATTCATAAGTTTTGTAATAAACCAATCAAATAATAAAAATAATTTCACATCGTAGTATCGATTATTTTGCGACAGCGTTTTTCTATAGAAAGTTTATTACATCACTATTGATAATCATGGTATTTAGAATGTCCCACTTCCAGTTTTATGATACGCAATATAAAACCTTTTTTCTTTTATACTCCATCAAAAGGAAGTTGTAAACACCTCATATACATTCAAATAGCTCCAATCAATTTGAAAATGAACATTAAATCACATATTTCTCTTTAATTCCGCTTTTCATTATATTAAAACGTATAACTTTTATCTTTAATGATACGGAACGAATAGAAATAGCATATAATCAAACAACACTACGCTGAGACTATAAACCGGGCTATCGTTTTCGCATAAACTTTCAACGGGCGGTGTCACAAACCCTACGTCTTGTACTGTAGGACCAGTAAACGGAACACGGATTAAGTTTCGCTACAAATTCCATTGCTAGCACCACACCGGTTGCATTAACGTAAATTTTGTAACAAGGAAAAATGCAGCAATGTACGAGAAATCCAAAATAAGTATCATAACATTATTTCATAGTCGGACGCCAACTAACGCAAGTTCCGTACGCTGTGAGTTTGTAGCGGCGTGCGGCGTCCCATCGCATCGTTGTGATAACATTAATGACGTCGTAAACCTGCCCCGCATCGCCAGAGCGAGATAGAAACAACGCAGATACGCGAGAACGCGGAAGAATTAGCCTTCACTAACGATGGAGTAAATCACCTGTTAGGCTGGATCCTAGCTTTAGTAGTGAGATTAAATTTAAAGTAAGCTTAAATCACACGACGTACAGAAAACTTGTTTTATGTCGTTGATTCATGCGTGGCTCACCGGTCATTTAATGTCCGATATGAATTATCAAAGCGATGATTAATACTGAAAATATTTACACACCCACCTGAATACATTAAAGCCTTTTTAATTCACAATTTCGATGCTAAAATGTTGCCATTTACGCCGAAAAAAAGGTATTTTTAAAATACATAAGTTAATTATTCCCCCATGCTCGTCTGTCCATCTGGGCGTGTTTAATTTGAATAACAAAGAGGTCTGACCGCGCGCTCGTGGCGGAAAAACGAGAGATTGACACACGCTCGTGTTCGGGGGCGAGCCACCGATTATGATATGTGGCGCGAATCAGAATAAAAGCATTAAAAGCCAGAATTTATTAGCTCGTAATGAATAGCTGTTTGGAAACACTCGTTTACTGACAGGCAGCAGTGGGTTTCATGTCTGAAAAATGCATGTAATTTGATCCCAACCACGAGCTTACATTAAATTAGAAACCATAGATATAATTGCTTAAAAATTAGAAGTCAATACCAAGTTAGGGTTGCTTTTTGATTTCTGATTTATCTTCTGTGGTTAGGCCACCATTGTAACACCAAAATAAAGTTACGTAAGGCTCTACACGCGTGCCTACGTGTGTTGCAAAGTCAATGAACAACTATCACCCGCAATCACCATTATCGGAACTTAATATTTTCAATCAACAATTTCCAGACGTAAAATAAACAAAGATATTGTGCCTTGTATTAAAACATAAATCTTTCCCCATCATAAGTATCCATAAGTTTCCATTAAACCCCTATAAAATACGCACGTATTACTTGCCGCGAGCAATTTTTTGATGAATGAACACATCAGTACGGGAAGCATTGACTGATGGGACCGCAACAAAGGGCCGATCTTTGCACTTTGACATTCGCGGTTTAATCACGTACTACAACGCTTTGTAGTGGCGATCGACGAAGATCAGTGCGCACTTGACACCGACGATACCTCTTGACAAAGTCACTTCGAGCGGATCGAAAGTGCTCAGCTTAACGTATTGTTTAAAACGTGTTACACGTGCTGCGATTCGATCTTTATCGATACTTTTGAACCGTCTATTATGGCACTAAGCTTTTAATTTACCAACAAAAATGTTCTATCTATTGTTTTCATGATCGGAGATTATCTCGCTTCAATAACGACATAATTGTTGCCCAATTTAAAGATAAAACGCGATGACTGCTCATTGGGCATTATCTTTTGTGTTTTTTTAATGGATTTAACAAGTGGATTGTCTTTTTTATGATGTAACTGTCTTGAACTGATTACGTGCGTAAATGGCGGTTTACAATCGATTCCTTTCGGTCTAGTAACGAACTCAATTATTGATGACATTTAATAAGTGCCATTTTGAATTTGGATTCGGAAATGAAGGTTATGAATGAACGATTCCAAAATATCTGTCCGAGATTTAATTATGCGTTTTCAATAACTAAACTTTTGAAGCAAAATATTTGAATAGTGTGTACAGTAGCGTACAGTTTCATTTGTGGCACTGGCAACACTTAGCGTTTAGCTGGACACGACTGCACTACACAGAACGGGAGGACTGCTACTGTCCGAGTTGGAAACTAATGCACAGTTAGGGTTGCCAATGATCTCATTTTCTATTTTTTTTTGAAAACTACTCCATAAATTGTCGACGATGCTATCGTCTTCTTGTTTTAATTACTTACTTTTTATGGAACAGATGTTAATTACTTATTGTAAAGCAAACTTTTATTTGTCGCAGGTAAATTATTAGCAAAATGGTTTACAATTCCGAGGAAAATCTTGTAAAAAGTTGTTGGCATGGTAATCTGTAGAGTTGCTGGTAAGCTGTTCGATATGAGAGTTTTTATTAGTTACTTTGCTTGTATTTATAATTTGCGTCTTATTTGTAGAGGAAAAAGTTTTTCTTTCTTAAAAACTTATCTAACCAAATTAAAACCAACCTTCAAAATTCAGATCATACAAATTAGCTCTGTATCTTCCTCAAAATAAAATAAATAAAATCCTATCAGCCCTAACCGCTGACGGGGTGAAATAAAGCTCTCCTGCCCGTCCAGCGAATGGAGTGAAAAAATTCCAGTTCAAAAAGCCACGGACGGACCGACAAAAAGTCGCATTGTACACTACACGATGCATGTAGTGCACAATTTTTTCGCCAGACTATTCAGGCGGTTTTATTCGCTTTTTCGACCGTCTGCCTAGCTTAGACGAGATGTTTATATTGTATTGTTTGAATCGCAGTGTTAATGACAAATTATAGGAACGTGGTTTATGGAAGAGAACTAAAAAATCTTCGTTTCGTGTCCGTTTTATAAATCACTTAAGGCGAGAGTACATAGATTGGCAATTTGGCACACTAGTAGTTTTTTTGTTGTGAAAAAAACCTACTTATATAAACCATGTTCGACAACAAAGAACTCACTACCAGCTGTAAAACGATACAGCACTGATAACCGATAATTTAAAACGAGGGACATTAACAATAAGAGTTGCCCTCAGGCACCCTCAAAAATCGAATTCTATACAACGAAACACGACACTGGCCACAACCCTCATTAGAGTTGCCACTTAATTAAATAAAAAATAATAAAAATCCAACCGTATCACAGTTCGAATTTTGAAAATTAATAAAAACGTCAAGCGTGAAGCAATAGCGTCAGTAGACCAATGCGGGCTCGTAGATTAAGAGGCGGTAATAGAATCGCAGGACCGTGAAAAAAGAGAAAAATGCCGTTCTGACGTCACACCCTCGCCCCGTGGCGGTGGCATGGGGTGTCAGTGCGATTCAGCACTTTCGCAGAATAAGCTTAAACGTTGAAAACCCAATTTGACGGCTCGATTAGCACAGTCGGGTTTTTATTCACGCCACATGATTGATTTTCGTGATACACGAATCGGTGTAAACGACAGCGACTAGTAAGTTGGGCTTCTGGAGTCTAAAAATGAAAAATTATGAGACTGACAAACTATGTAAAAACTTATGGTAATCCTGTTGAAAGTCAAACACTTTGAAAGCGATTGCCAATGTCTAGGCGCTCTCATCTATCTCTAAGAATACTTTTGCAACGACATTGACCGTTTTTACAAAACTCTAGAAAAAAAAAAACTAAATAACGAAACGTCAAACCAATACGTCACTCAACAAAAACCATAAACTCAACCCTTCCGATGCGCGCGTCAAAAACCACACTAATTTCAAAATTAATTTCACCAAACAAACGCGTCTTCCGCGTCGGACGGGTCGCATTTCACGCGGGAACACGGACCGGGCCGTGTTCGACCCGCCGTACGGCGAACATTCTGTGTAAGTCGTGCACAGGACGACCATTGTGCTCAATTCGGGTCCCAGTTAATTGTTTTTAATTCGCCAGTACTGTATTGTAACTCTTTTAATTACGCCCACGTTGCAGCGCTAATGGCGGCTTCGTGAGCGCTTGCGCCGATCACGAAAGTCCTTTTGTTTAATTGTACAGTTCCACCCAGATCGGCTTCGGATAAGCCCCTGTGTGGGCAAACGCATTAGTTTTTAGTACTAATTATGGGTTTTATAAGGTGATTTAGTGTCATGTGAGATCATGTTTCGTTTTCATCAATAAAATGAGAAATGATTTTTTTATTTGTTTTCTGGTCGTGATTTTTAAAGATTATTTTTTTATTTTTGGAGTTAATGAACTAAGGGGTCATATTTTATAGTCTTATAATATTTCTCATTTCCTTATAAGAAACAGTAACTATTAATAATAAAAAATAATGAGCTGACTACCGAAACTTTTATATCGAATAAAAATATGCATAATTATCATAAATTAGACTCAAGACCTGAACGTACAATAAGCGGACCAAAAGAGACAAACCACAGGCGGCATAAAACCAAATCACAGTCTAGAAAACAATTCTGACATCCCAAATACGGGAGAATATTTCCAATTTCTGCTAAGCAGGCTCCCTTCGATTGTACTTTGGCTAAGGAGAGCAGCCACAGCAGTGTATCGGCCTCATTTGGTTAATTCGCCGTGTGTAGGTCCACAATTAAACAGCACAAAAGAAGAAGTTCGTTCACAACGGAAATCACGACTCGGTATTACACTGATGATACTTTTTAATGAGCTTTTTAGGAAATTTTGCTTGAGTTTTTGGTGTAAATTGGGAGTTTAGGAACAAAAACTTTGATTTCGAATTGATGCAGCTGTATTTAGGCTATGGTTTTTTCAGGTGTTGGATAGACAAAGTGTCTTACTTAAAACCACCCATTATGTCTTCTACATTATGAAAAACAGATTTTGATTAAAACTCTTGAGTACCTTAAAATAACTTTTCTTTGGAAAACTGTCAGAAAATTCCCAATAAAGTACCATCTTCTATACCGAAACGTACTTCACAAAATATCTCTGTTAACCCTAAAACAGCCGTAAACCTCATTCCTCAATAGGATAACCCGAATGCCTAAAGTGTGACAAGCCACAAAACTTGTAACCCTAACACGCGGGGTGCGACCCTCGGGTCTAAACGACCCGCGGTCTCCGCAATCTCGTATCAACCGCGACTTTTGCCTCTAAAATCCGGTGGGTTGACACATGGGTGTTACAAGTGGGATAAATCTGATGATTGTTTGAATAAAAGATTACTTTGTGTAAAAATTTACGTTTTTAAAAAAAATGAGATTTATTAATTTATAATATGAAGTGGGTTGAAAAAAAGTGGTGAGCGCCTCTAGATTTCACCGTCATTTGTTATCGAAAATGGTTCTCCATTTATCATCTTTTTAAATCCTATAAATGGTTTTGGGCAAAACAAGTAAAAAATTCGAGAAAACTTTTACAAAAAAAGTCGTTCTGCGAATGAAAATCAAATATTCGTGAGTAATCTCATCAGATTTATCCACGACCTACGAATGCACGTATGCAGTTTTTTATCCGCCACCCCTCGGGGTGTCGGGGTGAGGATAATCATATCTGCACACACGTCACTTGAGCCGCGACACGTCGAGTTGACACCCCTACAACCCTGACCACTAATCATTGATCAAAAAACTTTTACAAAAGCATTTCAGATAACCATTATTAAGTGTAAAATTGAATATTGCGAACTGTAGTATTACCGACCAAATTCAGTAGGGGAACTGTAACTTATAACCACAACAAAAAAAAAACTACGCAACCAGTGATCAAGTAACCCTACGCTGCAGCACGCGTCAAAACGACCGCGCAAAAAAAAATAAAAATTACAGCTTCCCATTTACTGTTGATTACACTCGAGACAAAAAACCATGTGATTATTTTCACAAGGTATTAATCTCACGCGTCAAACGCGCGATTAACTTATAAATCCGCCATAATTGCGGGTACCGACAGATGTCGCTGCCGGCGCCGCCACTGGAATTGCGCGGGCGCATGCTTTATTATGTTTTTGTTCGGACAAAGAGTACCGCCTACGTTCACCACTACTGTTTATTATTGTGACACATTTTAACTTCGATATTATTAACCTGTAATAAAAATACTTTTTCTAACAGAGAGATAATGTAATCGACGTTATAAAACCTGGAACTTTTATGAGCTTTAGATTAAAAACAAGGCTTTTTATCTACAGGTAATAGCAATATTATCACGATAAGACACCATCATTTGTGCACATTAAGGAATCTTAGAAACTTTAATATATATTTATTATGATTACCGCGATACCATAATGGAAATTATCGTTACCTTACCGTAACTTTCTAAAATAAACTACTTTTAGATTGCCTACATGCCTACTTTAGAGGCGCCACCTTCGCAGTTTATAAGAGAGATCTAATAGAATTTGTAGGCGTTAATTAGGAAAAATACTACAGTAGCAGTTTTTGAGGTGACAACTTCTTAATTGTCACCTCAAAAACAATTAAATACTATATTCAGTAACACGTTCTTATTCTATTTGCCGTGTCAAATAAATAACAATTCTTCTTGACAGTTGTCTGTTAGTTTAGACCAGTGAAGATACCCTTCGCACGCCAGTACAGTTTCCAATCCAAACAGCTATTCAACTTTTAAACCCTCTCAATTATCCACAGTTTTGAACAAAAATCCGTTTTTTAACTCCGATACACGCTAGGTGTGGACAAATTTAATTAATTCGTCCTTGTAGCGCACGACCGCAGACCGCTGCATATTCATGGCGGTCGCAGCTCGTTAGGTCGTGGACGGTCAGTATTAACAATCTGTCGCCGAGGGGTCCAGGAGACCTCCGGATTTATTTGTTGCTAGAGTTTTACACCGGAGCTGAAATGTATACCTATGTTGAGACGGAATTTGCATCTGGGTTGAAAGTTCATCGGATGATGGAGTACTGATTTGTGGGAAGGAAGAAGCGTGTTGATGTTTTGTTTAGCGAATGCTCTTTGCTTTGTGACATTATGTCAGTCTCGAAAGCAAATGCAAAATAAAACTGCAAAGAATTTGGACTTTAAATAATTTTACAATCTAATTTTTGGACTGCAAACCAGGCCATAAATCACCTCAAACCATACCCAACCTCTCCTACTATTCCTCCACTATTACTAAACAAATAAATAAACAATACTTTCAAACAGTACACGTCCTACATCATCAACCCTAAAACACCTATCCATCTAATTCCGCATGTCAATCAACTATTCATACATCCACAGAGGTGACAGTCTCCGAGTGGCAGGCGGTGACAGGCCGATGCTCCCTTCCCTGCCTCTAATGAGCAAACAAGCTCAAACGTGGACATGGCACATGCATCGTATGGTCTACCGCACTCTTGCTGTTTGCTTTGCCGGAATCCGCTTTGATTTTGATAAAATTGCCTAGTTTATTTTTCATTTTAGTAGTGGTTAAGTTTTGTTTATTGATTTAGTTCTTTCTAGCGTTTGGTGTGTTTGTACTAATTTATCTGGCACACGACTAATTTTGGGTTTCAATTTATCATAAGGTTTTTTGTGCGCTTTTTGCCTGCGTTAGACTTTGGGTAAAGTTTTGATTTATCTTTTCGTCATAAATTATGCTTAAAATAATACTGAAGAAAATATTTTCTTATCGTCGATTACAAACTCAAGTACCAATTAAAATCACTTCCCTACAGACAGAAACATCGTCAAAACACTTCAAAACATCTAATCTAACACTAAAACTTCCGTACTTCAGAACGAACGAGATTAACGGGAACGAATTAAATAACATAATCTTGTTAGGCACCGTCACCTTCCACCGGCGCGGTGCGAATAATTAGCAATCCCCTTACAAAGTAAGAGCGTTGAGCGAGATAACTGAATCTAGGCTTAACAAGTTTCACGAATTACACGATAACCTCCTCGGGAGATAGGGCCGGGTTTGATAAAAACCATTAAGTACAAGGATTGCTGATACGTTGGTGCGATAGCTTCGAGTTAACACCTTGTACCCAGAGTTTAGTGGTAAGACTAACTAGTAAATAATCTATGAGTCAACTTATGGGCGGAGATATGAGTGTGGTGTGTGCCTGTTTAGAGATTTTCGTTGTTTAGGGGCTGATAATGTACATTTTGTTGTACATTATCAGACCAAGATTTAAAAAATCCAGTCTATGGTATTGGGGAGGGGGATAAATTGTTGATTAAAAGCGTTTTTTATTTCGTATTGACAAGTCTTTTATCCCAAACAATCTTCAAAAATTTTTTAAAGCTATACCCACTTCATAGTCATAGATATATGATCCCAAATAATTAGAAGGCCGTCATCCCTCGACATTTGGACAAACAGTGCCCCGCGGGGAGCGGCGTCTTTTTATCGGCGGGGGACCGCAAATTTTCTATTTGCATATCTGTGCACTCATAAATCTCTGTTTCACTTATTAGCCCCGTCTCCCCACCCGGGGTCTGGTGGACCCACCGCCGCAAAATAGGGTTAGTTTGATGTGTTAGTATTTTGAGAACAATTTTTAAATAAATAGAATGTTATATTTGTGTAATTATTGTTAAAAAATTGTGCGATGAAATACCTGAATGTAAATAAAATGAAAAAGTGCAACGAAATAGAAATAAAATGAATCTAGCATAAAATTAAGTTACTACATTTTTATCATAAATGCAATCAGCAAAACTTTGTATAATAAAACAGTGGTTTATAACGAAAACTTAATTCTGTAGTAAAAGTCTACAATCACACTAAATAATAAAGCTATTAAAAAATCTTTTACAAAAGCAAGAAAACAATAAGTCACTAAGAATCATAATTACATAACGTATTGCAGATTGCACTTAAAAGCAATTTAACAATGACTAAAAATCATTAAAAATAGGCCCAGTGTTCATTGAAGCGAATCATATCTTTACGCTCCAAGCAATGACATAAGAGCGAGATTTAGGATTAAATCGAGCAATTGCTTTCTTGAAATCCAAATCTTAGTACCTACGCCATATTTGTTTACCAAAAGTTAATAGAACAAGTACACACTAAACATTATCATTTCTCACAAAACGGTGAAGGAAACCATCGAGATGAAACCGACATGTCGTAGAACCAAAAATTCGATGACATGTGACATCTACAAACCCGCACTGGGCCCGCGTGGTGGATTACAGCTTAATCCCTCTCATAGAGAGGAGGCCTGTATCCCAGCAGTTGGCAGCATTATAATGTTCCCACTGCTGGGAGCCTAGAGGTTGTTTATGATTTTAGTAACAATGATTCGCTTCAACCAACCCTGTTTTACTGAGTTAGTGCTTTTCACTTACCGTCTTATTTCTGGTCATTTATACCCCTTCTTCTCCATTCTCCATTGGTGGAATGTTAGTGACAGATTGGTTGCTACAGTGAACTGGTTACTACAGTGTACTGGTTACTTTAGGTGAATATAATGCTCAACAGAAAGAAAATGTGGTTAGTATAGTGTTATCATGAAATTGTAACAGTTTACCACCACCAAGAGTAACCGTCACCAAATTTATGAAACAGGACATGCAGAGTGAATGAAGGTTCGATCAAAGTGGTACGGACAAATTGCGGACACGACTCCGGACATGGACACCTTCAAAAACATCTTATCTTACTCTCTTGTGTATTACAAAGGCGAAAGGTTTTGAGGTTTTTGAGGATGGATGGAAGTTTACTACTCTTTCACGCAAAAAAATACTGAACGGATTTAGATGAAATTTGGCACACAGATATTTTACATTTATTATTAACACAGAACCAACGCGTGGGATAATTAACGAACTCCACGCGGGGGAAGCCGCGGTGCATAAGCTAGTATTTATTAAAGTATCTGTCAGTGTCAATGTCCGTAGCCGGTTCACAATTTGTCCATACCAGTTTGAGTGATCCTTAACAGAAGAAATTAAAGACAAGAAAAACGCATGCAAAAGCAAAACAAATAAAGATAAATAAAAAACGAAATGTTTATCAGAAACAGCCATGTGTAAAAATAAGACAGTATGATCTAGCTGTACGTTTAGCAAAATAAAAGTGTGATTTTTTTCTAAAAGCTACAGCAGTTAATAGCTAGATACTTAGGTAGCATGTATGTTTAATTAATGACTACTTTATTGCAAGTAATTTAGTAATAATGTTTGATACTAATACCACAACACAGATATATGTACAAAAAAGGTCGGCTCTTTACGAGTGAAAATAGGACTTTTAAGTACTTTCTGTGTTTATGGTTTTGAAGAAAATCACTTTTCAATTTCGTTAATTGTCATCTTTAAACATTTAGTTGTACTTATCGATGTGACAAATATTTCAAACTTAATAGTTACCAAGAAATAAATCGGCACAAAGCACACGAAAGAAAAAAAAACATGATAAAAATTATGTAAAAATTACCCCAACACCAATGTTCTAGTAATTAAACAGTTTAAATTTACAGCACTGAAACTATCAAAAGGAAAACAACCGAGCGAAGGCCAAAACATTTTTAATTTTAAGAATTTTCTTGAAAACCAGCGCCACATCGAACTGCATACTTAAAGTGGTTATACTGTAACGCAACTGCTATTTCATCAGGTTACAGTTGTTCCAATAACCTAATATTTTAAAACATACTGTGTAATCAATTACTACCTTTTTAGGTAACATTGCTCATCATGGCGATCTTACGTCAACCGTGAAATGCGACCGTGAAATTTATCGTGACTGATAATAAATCTGTGACTACTAATTTTTCACGTTACTTTTCTGAAACGCGATTGGACATGAACGCTGTATTTTCACAAATAGACACGCATTTTGCGTTGAAGATTAGGTAAGGAAGATACAATGACCGTAACAACCCACTTGCTATCTTATTTTGACGGAAAAGAGTTCATTTGTGATTTTGATAGACTTACTCGACTCGAAAATAAATACCATGATAATATTGAATGACACTTAATTACATGTAAAATAAATGTTAAAGGATGTTATTTCTTTCAAACTATACATAATTTTCAGTTAGTGATTTTAATAGACCATAAATTAACTACAGAGAATAACGCACAGGAAATAACAAATTAAAAAGAATACACTTATTTTTAGAGGAAAAGTAAAATAACCGGTTTTCAATAGTTTTTATTTTCGTAAAAAAAGCTTTTTTCCTGACTAATTTATTCAATCTGCTTGAATAAATATTCAATATTAATCGATATGAATTAATAATTAGAAATTATATTGACAATAAATTGAGTAAATATTCCTATATTTACTCAAAAGGAGACTTAATAAAATCGTTTCCATGTTAATACCACTAATCGAAAAATAAAACAGCAGTATTTTTCTTTCTATGTTTATTTTGACAGTAATTATGTTACTTTAAATATTTTATTGGAAAGTTTTTAAAAATATCGAACAAAAGCTTTTTAAATAGAATTCTTCGGGATAATTCGTTATCAGAAAATTTAGAATATAAATTATAGAAAGTTATTTCGTACGCTTATTTGTAATACAAATATGTTACATATAGATATGTTAATTAATTGAATCGATACAATCGTTGTCGGGTATCGTATATCACAAGGAGACGCCCCCGGCGCCGCCTACGTCGTGTCTGTAATGTTTATCTTTGGACGAAATCTGTTAATGTTAACGTTGCGACTTTTATCGTAGCAGCGAACGGGTTGAATCGACGGACTTTGATTGTGAATGCGTTTATTAAAGCTGGCAACGTTTTGTTAAGTTTCTTGAGTGAATTAGAAATGTAGACTGTAGTATCAACTGCTGCCAATGCAGTAATCCCAGAGTTGATACCTACTTGCAACGACCGTTTAAAGCCTGTTATTGCCTACTTAGTTTGTATATTCGAGAAAAATAAAACTCCTGAAAAAGTAACCCACACCGTCTTACCGACAAAAAAAAGACAATTCAATTCCAACTTTTTTTATTTTATCAACTATGACGGTCCCCAACCTTCATACTAATAATATTTCTCAAGCAATTGGTACCAGGCGTCTAGAGGCCCGAAGAAAGTGCGCGGTCAAGCTTAAGAACACCATTTCACTAAGACCTTTCTCACTGTTCCGGATATTCCATGTTCACCCATTGAAATTCGGACTACTGGGGTCAACCAATTTTGGGCATAGGTTATGCGGCCAATTTATGTCTGCGAGCGAATTTTACTAACATGGCTTTATTCCATTGTGTTTAGAGTTATTTGAAGTGTATTTGGTATTGGTGAGTGATGTATATCAATTTCAGCAATGGGCATAGCGACAAGTGAGGGCGAACGTGACGCGAATGTCCATTGGTGGACCTTTTTATTGACTGACCATATGATATTCGAAAGTTTGATACCCATATCCCGGGTATTACTTACTTGTTTTTTTGAGGGGGAATTCCGTATAATGCAGTTGACAAAACTATTAATGTAAACTATGTACTTTAATTTAAAGACGCCCATGTTCATTTCCGCTATACACACAGACGTAGATCGGTAGATACATTTATGACGTTTGCAACAAACTGAATAAGTCAGTTCTACGTGCATTATGAACTTAGCCAAAGAAATGAAACGCTAAAATTAATTCCATGTTTAAATGTGACAGCTGCTAATGATCTGTATAACCACCGCTCCATTTTCAAACCAAAAAAGAAGAAATAAAATTTAAAAGCCCTGTTACACGAGTCAAAACGCACATCAACGCGAATTTATTGGATTAATTGAGCAATAAAAAATCTGTGGCTAAGGAAAAAGAGAAGAAAAAACCAAAGGGGGAGGGAAACACTTCATTTCACGCGTTTTATACGAAGAGGGCCTATGCTGTGAGTAAGGTGGCCTATAAATCTTCTGCCGGAAACATTTTTTTGTTCGACGAAAATAGTTTCCTCTTGTTTTTCGGAATATAGTTTGGGGGAGTCGCGGAATGTGAGGGGACATTATATTTTCACTTAGTTATTAATGTTTTTCGGTATTGCAGTTTTAAAAATGTTCTTTTGATGAAATATAGGCGATTTGCCAACGCCATTTATCATTTTTGTTTCATAAAAATCTGCAGTTCTTTTCGTGTGTGACATTTTAAATGTATTTTTATGTTGGCCACATTAACGACATTGTACTGCAAATAGCCAAACAAATCAATATAGCAACTCCTCTTGTTTTCCAACGCTGTGTCCATTGTCGGCGAGTTTTCTTACCAGTAAATAAAAACTCCTAAATCTCGCATTTACCATAAAGGATAGAGACAAATGGCCGCCCGGGGCCGTTAGTTCTTTATTCATTCCGGGGGTTGGCGCGTATAAATCAATGGTCGCGCGTCAATGGCAATGGCGCTAGTGGACTTAGTCCCGAGATCGCGAATGCTGGAGTTTTTATGGTATGTGGCATGGTCTCTTTGTCTTTGTAGAATGAAAGTGTGAAGTTATTGGATTGAGATAGTAGAAAATATAAGTATCATCAGTAAAGCTAGCGTGAATGACACAGGTTTGCAAGATTGTTGTAATATTGTGCGTTTTGGGTTGCCAGAGTTTTATACATAAAGATAAGTGTGTTGTTAATTTTACTGATTAAGTATGAATGTTAGTGTTGTAAGGGTCCAGTCACACTGGTACGAACAGATTTCGGACTGGATGCGGACAGTGGACTTCGACAGATACTTCAATTCAAAATTTTCTGTCAAAAATCGGAGTCTGGTGGTCTTAAAAAAGATTAAGGCTGGGCATATTTTCTCAAAGATTTCATTATTATCAAAAGTTGCCAACATTAACTGCAGATTACCAAGCCCCTAGTCAACACAATCTACCTATTAGCTAAAATACTGCGTACACCGCGTACTTAGTTCCCAGCTCAGGATGCAGTAAAATACAAACTGGTAATTGCAAGATTACATCCAATTGCCTATTCAAATTAAATTATGAATCCGTGAAATACGATATCATAGTTGCTTTTAGGAAGGCTTTTAACAACTGACAAAATTAAAAGATATACTGCTGCATGGTTATTTTGGCTCTTGAATGACATTGACTGGTGGTCGCTGTTGGTAAGCATTTGTCAAATTCTATTAAAAAACAAGATGGCAGCGATAGTTCCGACCACGGCCACGCTCCAAAAGAACTATTTATTTATTTATTTTTATTTCAGGCTACATTGGCCCATAGATATATCGGCTTTATCAACTAACATAATTATGTAAAGTAAATCGTCGTTTAAGTTCTAACACCACGTAAGTCAATTTAGCAACTTTTGCAGGAGATTGAAAAAACTGCATAATTATACCATTTTATAATTTGTGTTCACTACAAATTAGATAAAGACGTTGCTTGTATCTTTTATTGGCTGAAACATCGCGTCGTCCGATTCTCTAGCAAATGGCATCAAAAATCAAAATATCAAAACCGCCTAAAATGACTTACGTGGTGTTAGAACTTCAACCACGAAATACAAACTTGTGTTAATAAATCACTCCACTGAAGTATTGTGATCTTTCTCCGGAAAAGTTGCCATGTTAACTTAGTCGCATTATAGTATTTAACACAAATAAAGGGCTGCTAAGAGCTAAGTTATTCATAAATATTTTCTTCTTTACTTAATTATAAATTTTATATGTTTTTCTTCAGCTGTTGACATTTTAAATTGGTTTGTGACAACAGGCCTTAATCTTATACAATTTAAATGATAACTTAATAACGTTACCTGCTGATTAATTTATTAATTTTATGTAAAAGTAAATTAGTTGTAAACAGTTTTATGTAAATTTTATAAAGTAATGGTATAAATAATTATACAAACTACGGCGGCCTATAGCGTAAGCTACCTTTATTAATACGTAATTTGAGATTTTAATTTCATGGGTTTATTTTTGAATTTATAATGTTTGTTTTTTTTAGATTTTATAATTTTATTTGGTTTGTAAATAAATTAGGCTTGAATTTTGAATTAAGTTACTAATACGTATTTATTAAAAATTGGGTACCTAAAGATATTGGAGCTTATAAATGCTGCCTAATGTTAAGCAATGGATGATTAAGTTCTGCTTAGCCGTAGAATTATTTTTCAAGTAGCTTATGAATAAACCTTTAAAGTGTAGTGCATCTTAAAAACACCCTGCTATTCAGTAGTTGTAAAAATAAGCTCACCAAAGAAAATCACAACAGTTTTCCCTGACAATCTCTTAGCGAATAATCTAATACCTTGCAATAAATAACTCGAACACTTGGACAGTGAGTAGTAAGTAAAATGGCGGCTGGTGGTAAAAAGCCGCAAGGGTGCATAAAGAATTAGGCTTTTAGTGCTAAGTGCGTTCACACTGCATGTATTAGTCTGAAGGGCTCTTTCTTAAATTGTATTATTATATTAGTAAGTAGGCTGTATAAATCATAATCTGTGCATTAAGTGCGTAAAGTGAAAAAAAAAACATATGACAGGCAGGTTTTTGGCGGGAAATAAATGATTAAAATTTAGGAAAAAAATATTTGTGTTGCCCAATGTTACCCTTTTTTAATGAATGTTGATGACGATCCATGACTTGTTGCAACTTAAAGGTATTAAAAGTTAAGATGAAAGGTATAATATGTTGAAAATAAAACCTCGTAAAAGGTGTGATAGGTACTCAATTTGAATTTTTTTGCATGTCTACAAAAAAGTTGAAAAATCCCACGCATTTTTTATTACTTAGGTCTAGCTGACATCTTGAGAGGACGATATTAAGTGCATCTTTTAGCACTAAATCTTTCTGTTAGTTACAAGGAATACGTTATGAAGATGCTGGGCCGTATTTCACCTGTGTTCGCAACACTTTGATTAAGTAGCGTATCAAGTAGCCCATGTAATGTGTTTCGTTTCTTGAAAACGTTTATATCCTTGCTATATTCGAAGTAATACGTCATCACCATCTTACATCACTATCCCTATAAATCTAACACGATAAATCTCTCACAAAATGATGGGGATAAGTACTTAAAAATCTTATAGGGTTATAGATCCCATTTTGAACAAAGTGTGGTTTGGGTAGTATTAGAGGAGCCCGTGGCTAAATAATAACAGTCGCTCGGGTCGATCTTTAGGTTAAGCCGCGCTTGCCTAGGTTGGCCCGTGGATGGTTGGCCACCCATAAGATACCGAGTTTTCTTCGTGCCTCGGAAAGCACGTTAAGCTGTTGTCCCGGCTGTCATGTGTCGATCTTTGACAGTCGTTACAGGTTCAGTGGCCCGAAAGTAAAACAGCCAGTCTTACCATGGGCATCGTATTACCCAAGACTAACTGGGTTGTTGAGATCAGATAGTCAGTCGCTTCATCTAAAATATCCTATGTAAACCGTGTCAGTAAATATTGTTTGTATCTAATCGAACTCATCATTTATTCTAACTATGTATAACGAAGTAAACTCTGCCATTTACAGCTGGATTTATAGCCCCGTAATATCGGGCAATTATTCCCTATAATAATCTAAGACCGTAACCAGGTCAAAGTGTACTTGTAATCAGGTTTAAAGCATCTGCCAGGTCACTGACTACCTATCTACTTAAAGTTAGGAACAGACTTGTTACAAAGCACAAAAGACATTGGAACTTTGAACTTACAAACACAAAAACAATTGAAGGACATCGTCATGAGAGCGCTGTTGATAAATATTTGTGTAAGTATCTGTGGAAAGTGGCAAAAACAATGCGACGTTAGCTTCGGTTATAGCCAAGCGCCAAAAGATTCATGTACAAGTCTAGCTAGCTCGATAATAAGACGATAAAGATTTAGCGGAAAATGATGTTTCAAATCTGTTTCCAGCTTTGCTAGTTTGTGTTTATGGACAACAAAGTAGCTAATGATTACAGAAATCGTATTTGAAAATAATGAACAGTCAGGGAAGTAGATTGTTAAACAAATTGAATGTCACCTTATATTACTTTGACAGTCGTCTTTTGAACATGCACGCGGTGTCTGGTGAACAATACAAATAATTGACTGTAAAATACTTAATATTATAGGGATGTACACGGGTGTGTGTGTGTGTTGTGTGGTGTGTGTGTCTGTGTGATGTGAACTTGAAATGAATTTTCTTTTTTTCAACCCGTAAAACCCGTTTCTGGGAAAGACTATTGTTTAAACTGCCATAAATCTAGGTTCTAACTGTAGACAATTTAGGAAAGGTCTGTCGGAATTGAACTTTAGTGACTGATTTTTCGCTGTCCGCTTTCAACATGGTTTTTATCACTTTAATATGATGAGCAGAACCCCAGACTGCTGTCTGACATCTAAAAGTTAAGCGAGACTTGTCACTAGATAAGTGTCTCATGAATTTTGTTGAATCTCAACAAGGAAATAAGAAAACATAATTAAATCTTCAGTTTTCTCGACACACGTCTCGTTGCATGAAAGTGCAACAGTATTAACATTTAGCCGTGCTCAGTAAAAACAGATTGCGGTAATGATGCTGCCTTTAATTGACTCGTTGTGAAATGCATCAGCCCTTGTCTTGGGGTGGGGTGCCACTGTGAGCGGGAGCGATTTTTAATAGGCACTTGTGGAAAAAATATGTTGTCCTAGTAGTTCAAAATTTTGTTCATGTGTTAGTCAGCAGTTACTGACTTCAGCAGAAAACAGATTGTCCATTTTTCAAATGGAAATTGATATTTGGGTAATGACTGACAGTGATATTGTTTTAATAGAAAAAACTTTGTTGCAATATTATGTTACGTAAATTAAGAACTGACAAGCTCTGCAATTTGTTTTACTATCATACAATATCACAATAACGTCTAGGTACGTAATTGAATCTTATAGACAACGTCGTATATTTTCAGCTCAATCCCTCTAATTTCCTATAACATAAGACAACTACACGAGAGCTTCTAGACTCGGAGCACGCCCGCCGCATGCCGGCTAGCCGACACAAATTTATAGGTAAAAGTTCGCGACCGACCCAACCGGTTCGCGAACAACCACACACACAATAACAGCCTTACCACCTTCTAATACAGTCCACATTCCAACCACACATTCCGAGCCTTATTGGATACTTTCTTAATTGTGTTTTAAACATCGACCGTGGGAATGTTGACCTTATTACGTGTCAGGTAAGTTTCATTTTAAATTGATCGGTTTTCTCGGCCTTGCCGCCGGTGGATCGCTCTCACCTTAGGTTCACGTGTGAACTTACATTAACCTGCTGTGTTATGTTGGTGTGTCAGGTGTACTATATTGTTTGTTTGTTGATGACTATTTCAATCGGTCGCGTTGTAGATGTTAAGATAGAGTTATTGGGCGTGCAACGTCTAATTCCTTAATGTGGTTTTATGATTATTCATATTGGGTCACGCCTTTTGTTCTTCGGTTTAGAAGATGGTATATTATTGTTTAAATTGTAGTGTATCATCGGTTCTGTGGATTACACGGCCGTTTGAGAGTCGTAAATCAGTTCTTGTAAGAGTTCTGTATGGGCATTTGGTCCATAAAGTTATTTATTATTTTACTTGGTAGTGTATCGTATTATTTCACGGCTATAATTCTTGAAATTTTCAACAAAACAGAAATATAAAGTCAAAACATCTGTTGGAGTCAGGGGCTCGGCCAGCACCAATGTTTCTTCGTATCGCGTGACAGACAGACAGACTGTACTGTAATACATATACGGTGGACATTGATTTAATAGGCAAGCAGCGTGAATGGATGCCCTACGCTCAGATATGCTCATTTGATCTACGCTTTATTGGTATAAGCCGTTAGACGGGTGAAAATTGCGCTTGCGCTGTTTATGTATGGAGACGTGAAGATATCAGTTTCATCGTAAATTAAGGAAACGGTGTTGAAGGGGTTTATTAATTGAGGAACAAATTGGAGTTATAGAGATGGGCTAAGATGTAATAAGAGAAGATTTTGATTTTGAAGTTGAGCTTAGTGAAAACTTTTGTGAAATTGAACAATTGGATCAGTTACTACAATGAAAAGAAATAGAAATAGAAAGAAAAAAGAAAATAAAAAGTATATTTATTAGACTCAAACAGGACAGAACAACAAAAAAAATGGTGCAATTCACTACAAAACAAAAAAAAAAGTAAACTCAATAAAACAAATTAAATTAGTCCTGTACTAGGCCAAAAGGTCCCTATGAGACAATGAGATTACAAATTACTAATTAAACCAGAGTTAGTGACAATTTGGAATTATTTTTGCTCATAACTTCCTTTGGCAACACGAAAACGTTATAAGTTAAAGCGTGGTTACGATTTTTCTTACAACGTTAAAAAATCTACTCCAAATCACCAACCAAAGTTTCCATACACCATCAAACCACGCTACAGTTCATATCCAAACAGGTATTACTTAATAGCCATGACTCAACTAATTGCGATGCGTACGCGCACCGCTCTGCGTACGATTTAACACCTGTCAACGTTGCTCTGACAGACGGACAGACGCGGCGTGTGGTGTGTCCAGTGCAAGGGTACAGGATTTTATAGGTTTTTGGTTTTTAATGTTAATGGTTTATTAGGAGAAAAGTGTTTGGGAGAAAAATTTAGTAGATTGTGTGATTTTTTTGGAGCTAGGAGTAGATGTTCTACTAAGAACATCTACTCCTAGCTCCAAAAAAATCGCTACGACAAAAAAAAAAAAAAAAAATGTCAACTAAGACATGGTGATTCTACCAACTTACACTGGGACCGAGTGGTAGATTATAACCTTATAACCTACTCTTCATGATGTTAGAGTTTTTAAACAGTCTGCTTGCCTTATGGGCATGCCGTCTTGCTGGCCCAGAGATAGAGAGGAGAACTGTGTCCGAACAGTGGGAATATTAAAGGCTGATTATGTTATGTGCTTATGTTTCGGTTATATTTAAATGAATCCAGAGTTGACTACATCCGTAAACGAAACTAGAATACGTTTATTACAAGATAATAATTTGATTCGGCGGTGTCCAGCAATGAAGATTTTATGACAATCTTCCACCCAAGAAGGAGTTTCAAAAGACTGAATGTCTCAATAGAAATAATCTACCAAAATATTTCTTCATCCTGGCATCGCATTACCTTCCAATCTGTCGTAAACGATAACTTTTGATGCGCATGCACATACGCGTTTGCAATTTATCTCTAGGTTTCGAAATCATGATATCGAGACTAGAAATTATTTGTTGTGTACTTGGGCTATAAAATTTTAAGTACCTACACAGAAATATTTTCCACGTTGAGTCTACAATAAATTCTGGTTTGCAACATAATTGTGTGAGAGTATTTCTAGTTCTTACAAAGTCTTAAATGAGTTGGATTCAGTTTTCAGTTAATTGGAAAATTATTTTGACACCTATTTGAGTGGGTAACGTGGAGCTCGTGTCTAAATAATAACAGCCGCTCGGGTCGATCTTTAGGTTAAGCCGTGCTTGCCTAGGTTGGTCTGTGGATGGGTGATCGCCCATTACATACCGAGTTTCCTCCGTGCCTCGGAAAGCACGTTAAGCCGTTGATCCCAGCTGTCATTTGTAGATCTTTGACAGTCGTTAGGCAGTCAGTGGCCAAAAAAGTCTGACAACCAGTCTTTCTTCTTCGTTCTTCCAGTCCAAGGGGTATCGTATTACCCAGTACTAACTGGGTTGTGGAGGTCAAATAGGCAGTCCCTCCATGTAAAATACTGGTATTCAGCTGCATCCGGTTAGACTGGAAGCCGACCCCAATATACTTGGGAAAAGGCTAGGCAGATGATGAGTTGAGTGGGTAAATCGTATTTTTTTATGATCGTGCATTATCGCAGTCGTTTTTATAACGTCGGTTAAAAATATGATGTGCTTGGCCATTACTCGACAAAGCGAAACAAATTTTTATTTAAGTGCCCGTGAAACAAAATCGCTCCCGCTCATGCGTTGGACCACGTCCTTAACCAAAACTATAAAACATGGGCACTATGCGCTGATCTAAAAGATAACGTTGTTTTTTTGAGTAATTAACATGGAGTTATCTCAGAAATTTGTTACGTATGTTACAATATGTCGGCTCTGTCAGATGTTGGTACACTGATTGTATCTTGAAAGACAGGTAAGGAAGATGATGACATTTTGGCCTAGTTCAATAAGAATATAGAAAAATGAGGTAAAAACATTTATTTTTCAGATAAAATATTTACTATCATTTTCGGGATTTCAAGCTTTTTTCTAAGATCTTTTGTTCTACCACTACCACAGTTATATTATGTATAAATTATTAAATTGCCTTCAAATCAATTTAAATTGTCCATAAAATATAAGTTATTTTTGTCAATCGTATGAAATTGAATTAGTGTCAATCTGCTCAACAATTAAGTTTCTTGACTGTACAGGATATCTCATTAAAATAATAGTTAACAATATCATCATCAAAAATAGGCAAAATTCTTTAGCAACATATCTCAAATCCAGATAATATATGAAGATAATAATGAAAGATCATCTTTCCCACGCTCTATTATACTTATAGATGCTCACATTATATCGGTCTGTAAATCGAATAAATTGAAACAATGGCCGCTCGATTGAATCTACATCGGAGCGGTGTCTTTAAATAAATCTCAGGATTCTTTCTTTGTGTCAATTTTAAGAGGAACCTCCTAACCTAAGAGGTCATGTGGATTTTATTTTATTGAGTAGGTAGATTAAAATAATCGTTAAATACTAGAAATTAAAAAAATAAAACTGGTTTTATTTCTGACAGCACCTTGCAACACCTAAATAATCAGATAAATACTAGACAGTCATTTAAATTTTTATGAATATATGGAATTACAGAGAGAAAAAATAATAAATTGGAAAGTCTTTTTAATATTGGAAGTTTTGCTGGTTTACACTGATTTAAGTCACAACAGGGAGCCTAAAATGGCCGCTTTAGCAGAAGAATAATAGGATAATAATATGAATTACGTTACGATTCGTAAAATGGTCACAAAGTGACAATTTATAACATTAACATTAGCATTAGCGTCTATGAGCATTTTAAGAATTTCGACGTTGATTCTGCTCCAGTGGCCATTTTAGACCCCTCGATCGATATATATCATCATCAATTAATTTAATAAAATTACTTCACAATAATATGCCAACCTTTGCTAAACTCCTTAAAACACAACTCAGACCAATTACAAATTACAATTAACAGCATTACCTCCCCTTAACAAGACATGTCCCCCACACTGAGTGTTCGTGACAAATGCGGTATCGATAAGTTTTGTATCGATTCAAACGACTCGATAAACGTGCATCGATAGATTAGATCGATATCTCGGTATCTGTTGGGTGTAACTTATGGCCTAAGATACTCGATGTCGAGGCTACTTGGGTTTAACATACAAATGAGATTAGGTTCAAGTGTTTGGTTTCGATTTTGTGTGGATGGGAATGAGATTTTAGAAATAACGTTGATTAACTAAGGGCGAATTTCATCAATGAACCTGAACGCGATTAGCACATTGAAACTGCGATTAAGTGTTGTCAGTGTCATCATTGCTAAGAAATATTGACACAGATCTTGAACGCAGTTTAGAGATGAGCCGAGCTCATTGGCGAAATTCGTTATAACATTATTTTTTTGGAAATTTTAAGTTAATTTAGATAAGAATAAGTAAGATGTGCATAATTAAAATATTAGACTTATGAAAGAACTTGAGCTAAAGACGCAATTATCATGAAAAGTTATATTCTTACGAGTATATTCCTTGAGGATGGAAGTACAAACAAAAAACTTTGTAAAGCTCAATTTTTGCAGGTATGCAGCCACCCAAATAATAAACAGCCAAACGAAATTAAACGTTCAGTACCACCAAAAGCGAAACCATAACACTACCAAAACAAAGATTAATTAAAACAAAACTGTAAATTAAAATATCAAAAGCGCGACTGATAAAGGAGACATTTGCAAAACAAAAATCGTGTTCCCCACCAATGGATTTTAAACTCTAAAAACCAAGTCATAAAGTTCAAAATTGATACGAGTCATGTGTTAATTTCAGGGGGGTGTCGGAAAACTGTTTTGACCTGATAAGAAGATGATTTGAATAATTATGGCACACGAGAGTAAGTCTTACAAGATGAATGGCGCCTACGTCTTAAAATTAAGACAACATCGTAATTAATATCACTGACAATTATTTATGGCTGGAAAAGATGGCGGCGAAAAGAAAAAAAAAATTATGAAACTCGTTACTGTGATATTGATGTTGAATTTAATTCTTGGGATACGTTATCTTGGATTTATGGACCTCCAAGTGAATGGAGTTACCCTTTACAATGATAGCCTGTATGCTGTGAAAAAATATTTTTTCCTGCGAAAAACACTGAAGTAAACTTAGGTGAACTCAAAAGTTAACGATAGTTTAATCTTTTAGAACCATAATCTAAAACTATGTTTAATCATCAACTTCTGCTTAAAACTAGCTTCGAAAAAAGATAAGTAACAACGAAGTTTTTAATCGAAATTAAATCCTAGACTCAGTACTTTCTAGAGTACAGACTAAGCTAGACGCAATTATCGATTTTAATTTCTGTGATATTTTATAAGTACTTCTAGAAAATAAGTACCACAGAGACTCCTAATCAAGATCATTTCAATGTCTCCAAAACATAAAACAGCCTATAAAGACAATAAACAATAACATAATCCTCTCAAACGTACTCAAAACCCTCATAACACTATTACACATCCACCATCTTGTAATACACATCAAAATATCACATCTCAAGCTACACTTGGGGACATTAAAATTCATCCAGCGCGTGTAAGGACCAGTTAAAACATGGCCTGACGTAGATCCCGCCGATAACCATTAGGATCCCTTAATTTGTTCGGAGCCCTTCACCTTTTCCCTTCCGTCTCCCTTTAGGCCTTTACAGATCGTTAAGTAAGGAATTAGTGGAGCTGGATGAGCGAGGAGTATGGTAGTTTTGAGGTGGCAATGGTGCACTGTGGTTGGTTTTTATTGGGCCACTGAACGCGAAGTTTGCTATCGAAACTGAACACGATCAGCATTAAACTGCGTTTAGTACCTGTTCGTATCTAGTGTTCGCGTTTGAGATGTGATGGGTTCCAGTTTTGATGGTGAAATCGGCCCTAGTGGTCAGGTCCCAGAGAAATTGTGGATTCGACCCTAAAGAAAAAAGGTGGAACAATAAGGTTAAATTTTACATTAAAACAATCTAAAAATGAGTTTTTTTTTTAAATTTAAAGCTCTGTAATGAAACTAAATTGATTAATTCCTAAGTATTTGTTAAAATTATATTTTTCATCAATTTTTCATTTTCAGACTGGAAAAAGCGATATCTACTACAATCTTTAATGACATGTTAAACAATGTCATATCCAGCCCCAACATTAGACTTAACCCTTATCGCACTGTCGCTAAACCCCCTTAGTTTAGCCGTTTAGCCGATATTCTAATGTTATTGTACCCGAGATTGAATATCTCACTGATTTGTGGCTATTCTTGTTTCGTGCGGGGCTGTTAACCCTTTAATGGTCGTTTACGTGGTCAGTGTGGTCAGGTACTGAAATATTAGGACAGCGGTTTGGGGTTAGAGAAAATTGTTTTTAGTTGGTGTGTGGTTAGTTTTGCTTATTTTGTGTTTAAAGAGCTGTTGTGGGTTTGATAAACAATTGTTTATCTAGCTAGGACCATGTAAGTGTACCTATATGAATAAATATATAACCACTTTACTATCTCGTGGAGAGGGATGGTGTTTTTTGTTATTCTTTATTGCCAACTAACACTAAACTTGCAAACGTTGCCCCACAAAAATAACTTTGGTGTGGATGGACACACAGAAAAAAAAGCTTGTTTTACATGATTCTGATCTGTTCAGTGATAATTGAATGACCGAACTATTTAATAATAATCTTAAAAGTTTCAAATACTGAGGAAATATTTATTCAAAAAACACACTAAAGTAACACTAACCCACCATTTCCCAACTAAGGAACCCTAATTCTTAATGAACATCATTAAAGCGATAAGCACAACTATCATTTGATTAGCTCGTAATGACGGTAAGCTGTGTTTAAGCTTGACACAAATCAATTAGGGGTCAGCTAAGCATCGGACCTCGACCCCAACGAACAATGCTGTGTTGTGCAACTGCGAATGGGCTGAACATTGTCTGCTACAGGGGGTAGTCAAAAACGTGAATTTTGTGAAATCAAAATTGTATTTTAAGACTTGTTATCACTGTCACTCTATAACATTATCGAAAACCTCACTTCAGTGATGCTTAATTATTTTTTTTTTTTAAAAACATCGTACACCAGACAGTTATAACTTATATCATCATCTGCCTAGCCTTTTCCCAACTATGTTGGGGTCGGCTTCCAGTCTAACCGGATGCAGCTGAATACCAGTATTTTACATGGAGCGACTGCCTATCTGACCTCCACAACCCAGTTAGTACTGGGTAATACGATACTCCTTGGTAAGACTGGTTGTCAGACTTTTTGGGCCACTGACTACCTATAACGGCTGTCAAAGATCTACAAATGACACCCGGGACCAACTGCTTAACGTGCTTTCCGAGGCACGGAGGAAACTCGGTATGTAATGGGTGGTCACCCATCCACAGACCAACCTAGGCAAGCGCGGCTTAACCTAAAGATCGATCCGAGCGGTTGTTATTACTTAGCCACGAGCTCCTCCAGTTATAACTTATAATATTCATAAAATAAAAACATGACAATAAAAAGTTTTTTTTTTTTTTAAATGTCACGTTGCCCCCACACTAGGAATTTCTCCTGTATCGTGGGTGCGTTTACATACATTTAAACTCACATACACAAACAGCCAGACCCGGAACAACTATCTGTAGGCCATACAAATATTTGTTCCGTGCGTAGTTTACTTCTTGACTGTATTTTTTATTAACAGTAAATTAATTCTTACTTACCTATATTGTTTAGATGATAGGTTACTCTGCGTTTAGCCAAAATCGCCATGTTGTTGTTCAAAAATTTCAAAAATAGAAAGTACAAAATTGATTTTAAAAGTAGAAGGGCGCCAATTTTCCCAACCGCACCGTTTATAACAAACGCGCTCTTTACAAAGTCAAACAGAGTTAACCCGACGCCGGCCGGTAGTTTGGTTAATGTAATCTCGGCGCATTAATACGAATACACCGCGATAATAGTAATATCGGTGTTAATGCGAGCCCCGGGGTGCCGTCATCGGACACATTCGTAAACTATCCCACTCTTCACTTTACACCCTTTTATGACCCAAAACTAACTTATACAAGCATTTTACGAGAATATTACGAGTTTACAAGACATTTGTAGCTATTTTTACTATTTTTTGTCACATGTGTACACTGAATCCAATTATTTTTCTAATTTATTTCTAAGCGACAAGTGTCGTTTTGTAATTTGTCGTTTTCGATATTACGAGAAATGAAATTCGACGTCGTAAAAATCGTGTAATTTACGGAGACATTTTGATGTTACAAGTTCTGTCAAAGTAATGCAACTAAATTCATTTATTTATAGAATGTAAAATTATTCCGACGCCTATTTAACTGGCAACAAAGAATAAATTCGAAAATAGAACACGTAGGTAAAACCAGAAACGTCGGGAGCCTTATTCTGAATTTATCGGAGTAAACACAGAGATAAGCAAAGAAAAGCGTTTCACGGTTTCACCTGTCGCTTTTGCAACGTCTAAACGGTTTCAACGGCTTTTCAAATCCCCATGTTAACAAACTTGGGACCTATACATTGTGGGCCCATCTCCTTATCAAACCCGAACTTCGGCGGTCGAAGACAATGGCAAGATACAAGTAGTTGGTGACGTCTGTCCTTACTTTGGGCGAATTATTCCGTTTCGATTGTTTGTCGCGGAACTAGTGGGGTGGTAACACCGTACAATCATTTAATCGGTGTGAATTAAAAGGGAGTTTGCTGTCAAGAGATAGGAAAACAGCTTATTCTTCGTGTTGTGGGAAAATGGTCGGGATTTTACTAAAGATTTTGGGAAACTATGATTCATATTGTAGAACGTACTAATATGTTTTCTCTATATAGAGGACTCTTTGCTCAAATCGTAATTAATGCTTTAGTAACTATCTTTACAGAATAAGGCTCTTAAAATATTCTTCATCGGCGTAAAGTTCCCTCAAATGTAAAGTGCCTGCTGACAATCATAACACCCCGCAAGTAGGGAAGTTCTTCTACCAATTTATGTGAGTAGTCATAAAGTAAACTCAAATAGTAAACCCGACGGCCATAATGTGAAGCGACACGTAATTCAATTAATGTGGTCACCCCCATAATACCCCTTACCAGAGTGATTTGAACAAACACGGGCTAAAAAGTTATACGGCTATCATTGTGAGGGTATTTACATTTCCTTGGTAATGTGGAAAGGGGTAACTGAATATTATTGGGATTGTGTTTTCCTTTGAGGTTTTATTAGTAAAAATGTTAGTTATTATTAATTACTGAAAATCCACGTTTTTGTTGTAAGAAAAAGCAGAGTGAATTGCTTCTCTTTTAATGTGAAGAAAATCTATAACATTTAAGGCAAATAACTTTAATGACTTCAGCTAAGGGTTAAATCAACTTTTAAAGACCTAGGAAAAAATGGTATAGTTCTGATTTGACAAAATACATTTGATTCTACTTCAGGATTATTTAGACGACGAGGCAAGTATTTTCACAGAAAAAAAAACAGGACTCTACTTCTAAAAAAAACCAATCATATTCATTAACCGTTTTCGTAAACACAACCCTCAAATGCTAGGAGGGTTAAAGATTAGGCGCGCGTCCGATAAACGACATCTGTGACCGCAACCCTACGCCATTGTCTCGGTCCCGCCGACCCCTTGACTCACTGTTTTTAGCTTCTCATTTATCGATCGACGTTGATGGGTTATAGATAATTTTATTAGGTATGCTCATTTCTGTTTGTGGTGTTGTTTTTTTACAAGCGGTAAGTTTTGTTTTGAGAAATGGTGTTTCTTAGAGTTAGCATCTACACGTTTATAGGTTTGGATGTAGGAGGTAATCTCCGAAAATAATTTAATAATCTTGCAACGATAGAAATCTATATTATTGACATGTGTTATGCATGCTGATAAAGCTTAAAGGAGTTGTTTTTTTTTTCAATTATCGAAAAAAGGACAATTAGAAAAACATGCGTAAAGGCCCATAATACAACGAACTGTTGACAACAATCGCTTGATTTACATTCAAGGTATTCCAAAAATAAGTCGCGAATTTCTGACGTTTTACGTCAAAGATACGTCATTTGCCATTGTGTGCTACATTTATAGGCACAGGTTAAAGGTCGAACGAGAACAGGCAGGTTACTAACCTATCACGTATGAGCGCGATTTAGGGTTAACTGAGCAGTAATTTATTATGGTTATAGTTTAGTTAACTGCCATTAATTATAGGTTTTTATTGCGGTTAAGTCAATCTGAGATGGATAAAAGAGGTGACATTAAAAAAAAATATTGGGACTCGAAACATCGATTCCGTTCAGCTTGATATTCTCGCGGTCAGTTTTATTTTCTTTAACATAAAAATAAAATATAAAAATAAAAACAACAAATTGACCATAATATTACTAACCTGAAAACAATGGTCGATAAAATATTCAATATATTTCACTTTACGAACACCTTGCCGTGTCCAATACGATTACATTTTGTTTGTGGTTATATTTTATAAAAATAATTCGATGCACCAATGTTGGATCGATAAAATATATAAATATTGGTAAACTTTCCTGTTCCCTTGGCATTCCGAGGATGCTTAAAACTGTTTTTATTTTCGGTTAAAAGCGACGAAATGTTAATCGATCCATAGGTCCGTTTTACCAACACGAGGCGACATCGAAATTATTGCAAACGCAGTGCTGTATTTTCAACGCTCCTGTTAGTAGGTACAGAGAGTTGTAACACAAGCACATTAATACAATAAAGGCATGTGGAGGTGTTGCACTTTTAACGAATTTTTTTTTCGCATCTCTCGGTGCTGCGCTAATACACGGTCGACTTTTCTTCACTCTTATTCGCTGAGTAATAAGGTTCAAAAGTAGACGACCGTCAGTAAGCGCGGCAATACCTGAATGAAAATAGATATAATTTTATAGAAAATCGTGTCGCTATATCCTTAAACCAACTAGGCTAGTAATAGGCTAGCCAACGTAACTACTACCAGATTCAAAATAACTGTACTCGAACGATGCGCCATTGAGCACATAACACTAATCCTATAAACTTCGAAGGCGCTTAGCAAGAAAACAAGCAACAATACTAAACAAATACCTACTAACACGCCATTAAAAGGTCAATAAGGACCTTATTTTCGTTTCGGAGCGGACATTAGCGGTGTAGCGAAGTGCAGTACAGTATTTTGTGTTGCAGTTGTGTTATTTTGTGTGAGGAACAAAAGCTTCGTTATAAACGAGTCGCTTGTTTGTGATTGCCGGCTAAATTATTTTAGAGGACAGCAAAAATTCCGTCTATTTTCGATTAACAGGGTGTATTAGCGCGACAAATGTTACCATGAATTCAGTACATGGTTCTGGATAGCATATTTTAGAAATATTCAATTAACAACAAAAAAAATCCTTCACAATGTCTTCGCAAGTCGCAACAGCATTTTTTTAAAGTTTTACTTTACATTTTTGACGTTCTAACGCCTCTTAACTTTATCTAGCGGTTAAGAATAAATGTGTGGAATTCTTGGTTTCACAGATTCCCTGTCACGATATATTTCTATGTTGTTGTTTTAAAGAAATAGGTCCAAGTCTAAAACTCAATTCGAATTTTCATCAATTTAACGAATCGTCATTGTGTGCGTGCCAATACCACGTTGTCGTCTAGACATTCTGTACCTATATTACTCCGTGGTTTAACCCTCTAGCGGTATATATGACGACCTAGGCAGGGTCAAGCGGACATGCTCACGGCAGGCTCTAAATAAGACGAGATAAACATCTGCTAATTAATATTGGTTGCACGAACTAATGTTCTGCTTTATTTGGTTTCGAGTGGTCGCTTGGGTATACTGGATACTGATTGCGTTATCTGGGAGATTAGAGGGAGTTTACGGGATGAGCATTTGATATGGATATAGCAATTGTTAGATATATTTTCAGAATAAAAAAAAATGTTTTATTTTATATCAAGGAATAAGACAATGAAAGCATTATTATATTTACTTCAATTTTATTTTAAGAATTTCTTGTATTTTTATTTACAATACTGTAGGTACGAAACTATTTTTTGTTCCTTCCTAATGAATAAAATCATGATTTAATGGAAAAAAAAAAAAAAAAATCCCACCCACAAGTTCCGAAAGACGCATAAGATAAAAAAATGGAATATAGCTCCCTGTTTAACGAGGTGAACAAGATGAATGAATCTACAACACCAAAAAAAGTAAAAAGGTCTTTTATTTCAAGCGTTGAAGCGAATTATCTCTGGCCACTGATAAAACCCTGCACTTGTCATTGTTACAACCCTTACCAACCCGTCACGATGTCATCAGATAAACAGACAGACAAACGCAATCCGAACAAGAATGTAACACCCCACACTTATCATCCTAATTAATATTTGCATTCATCTTTTTAGGGTTAACATTTTGTCTATCAATCAAATTGCTGTCCTATCTCGCTTAGGTAAAGTCTTTTTCTAATTGTCAGCATTAACAGTTACGACTTTATTCGATTGATAGATAGACGTCGATATCTTTTAATAAATTGAGTAGAACAAAATTGCATTTTGCGCTCCAGAAATTAGAGTGCGTTTTCTTCTGCATTTGATTCTTTGACACGTGACGAGGGTCCAATTGGAAACGGGCGAATGTCAATTTTTCGTATATTTGTTGTGTTTTTTGGTGTATATTATTAATATTATGCAACGATTGTGACCTAAGGATTCGGTACGCATCTGTGTGTGTTTTATTACTCGTCTCCCTTTTGTAACATTTCATACTGTATATTGTGGTTGCCGCGAAAATTGTTTGTGATTGAACATATTGGGTTTGTGTCGCAATATTGAAGCAAAGAGATTGCATTCGATTGGTTTTGTTGAAAGAATATTGTGGTTTGCCATGCTACTCTCTTTACTAGGTGACTGGGAAGGTGCTAAAATATTCCCTGCTCGAATATTATCACATAATAAGTACCTGATAGCTAGGTTGACACCAGTGTCTCCACATATTACATCTTAATGCAAATTCTCTCTATTTTCTCCGTATATTATTATTTATTGCGACGTCTGCATATTTGTACTGGCCAGCTGTATGTAAAGACAAGCCAAGAATAATGGTCCTACAATCAATTTCTCAATAAATTCCTATCAGACATCGTGTAACTGACGTTTCAATCATAAACTGGATAGTCATAGGAAAACCATATATCTTGACCACAAAACCACATGTTGGTCTACCGTTATTCAATTATTTTGTCCTGTACTTTACATTGCGGGGTTTCTTTACATGTATTTTACAATGCTTGAACAAAATCTACAATGGTTGTTAAAATTTTTGGCTCCGCGAAAATTTCTTCGGTATATTTTAATAGAATTTGCAAGTAATCTGGCCACAATAGGTTGGTGATTGGCGCGGTCAGGAAGCGTTGGATGGTTGGCCGCCATCTTGGATCCAACAATACGCCAAATTTGGACTCGGCAAAAGTTATTGTTGAGGTTTAAAAGTTTTTGATTTGTCATTCAGATTGTATGCGCTTGGATTGAGTCTGTGTGCCAGTGTTATAATATAAAGAGGTTATTAGATTCACTTTGTAATATTAACAGATGAAAATAATGCCATTTCATCGGTGGTTTGAAATGAACACCCTGTTTGTTAAAGAAACGTCATAAAGTTACAAAAAAAGATTTAGAAGTGGCAGTAAGAGAGTATATAGATCTTTATAGTTTGTATAGATTGCACGTATACCACTATGCTTGTTTTCTCCGCGAAGTTCAGCAGTAAAGATACCCAAAACATTCAAAAATCATTTATCAAAAACCATAGACACTATGAACATTTCGGAAGATAAATTAAAACTCAATATCAGTACATACTTGCAATAATTTGTTAAAGTTCGCCTTGGGAACAGGTTCTAGGGATCGAAGGCTATCGTCCGGACTGGACATGTTCATACACCATCGGCTATCGGCTAAGTGGTGACATGTTAAGGACTATTGGTGCTGTTATGTTACACAACGTACTGTTGGAATGCGCAGAATGGAGGGAAGCCTAAGAAGGTTTCCTGAGACCGAAAACGGTCTTTGAAATTGGTAAGCTTTGGGTAGAGAAAGAATAACAGGTGATCTAGGTTCCGAATGTGAAGGCTTCTGAGAACATAATCTTTAACTACGTTACACCAACGAGAAGAAAGTCCCGATGCTTAACGTTAACGCCATTGCTGATCGGCAGAAATTTTCACCACAGCATTACTGCTACTTGCTATTTTCACTAGCTTGGGCTGTACAAATTTCGTATATTTACCCCGAACAAATTTTGCCAGTGTATTTTGTGGTGCCCATGTTCAGGACAAGGGTATAAAAGTAGAGGAAGAACAAAGAAGCGATAGATGGACTTTGTGCAGGATGATATGGCAAGAAAGGAGGTGTCTGATGAGATGACGAGTAATAGGCAAGTATAGAAGAAGAAGACATGCTGCGCCGACCCCAAATAATTGGGATAAGGGCAGTAGACTGATGATGATGATGTTCAGGGCACGGGCGAGCTCATTACCACAAACCGAGCACAAATACAAACCTGGACAACTACTAAAAAATTCTTAAAAGAAAAATCCAATTCAATTTTGCTGACAAAAAATGGAACCGAGGACCACAATCATAGCTTTTGCGACCACTAGCTAGAAGAACGCGACAGTCACTTGAACACAAACTATGTTCCTGTACCCTATCTTCAGAGGAACAAGTTGAAATAGGTAGTTTGCAGTGAATTTTCCTAAGTATACATGTTGGCAGCGTCTCATGTATTAAAGTTTCGCTGATATAAAGAACGTGTAATACTGTTGCAGTGTGCAGCTTGGGTTGTGTGGTCTAAGTCAGAGGGAGAGGCGGTTAGATTAAAAAATGTAAAATATGGTGGATATTGGAGATTTTTTAGCAATATGAGGCCCATGAAGGGAGTGTTATGGGTTAGAAAGAGTGTTGTTTGTCAAACCGCTGAAATGGAGGATTTCCTAATTTGAATTTTCGTTATTTTTTAACCCTTAAAAAGTTACGTAAACGGTCATGTGGGGTGTGTGACACCCCGATCATATAAATCAAACACGAAATACTTGCAAAATCACGATTGTGCTCGATATTTGATCATAAAGGACACGTGTTTTTATGAAGGTAACGGGTTCAGCGCTCAAAATTCCAAACCTTTAAGGATGCGCTGGCGTGTGCAAAACCCCACGCGACTAATTAAGGGTTAAATAAACCTTGTGGCGCCAAATCAATGATAGTTCCTAATCAGCTGGGGTTGATCGTTTAAACTTTAACTGTAGTCCTGGTTTACTTGGGTGTAAACCCGATCAAAGATGAAAATACTGCTAGAACGAGCGGTCAAAACTACTTTTGAAATAGTAAAAATGATGGTTTGCTAAAAGGAAAATTAATGCATCTTGATTTTGGGCAATATGGATTATAGGCCAAGGGGTAGCGTAGTACCCAGAGGTCAGATCTGCAGTAGCTTCACGTAAAATACTGGTATTCAGCTGCATCTGGTAAGACTGGAAGCCGACCCCAAATAAAGTTGGGAAAAGGATTGGCAGAGGGTGATTTTAATATGGGTATTAAGCATAAACTTGCGCTTTCCCTCCTGTCTGCTTGTTTCACATGCATGTCATTAGCACCTTATGATTCCGAACAGGACCATAGGTCACCATAGTTCAGATCCACTAGGCATTTATTTCAGCCTATGTCTTGCACCAAGCAATATCATCTCGGAACGCAGGGACTTCGTCCCGTCGGCCCGACACTTTTTCAAATCGTGACTCGTCCCGCGGCCTCGCCGTCACGAACTGTGTACCGTTATCCAGACATACACACTACTCACACTAACCTGCTGCACCTAGTGCTAGAAAGAGATAGTTATATATTGTCACCACTGCCTTTAGGCTGAAGGATATGCTTGAGGGAACCGTCTTTTGTTTTGATGTGTTAACATATTGCAATAGTAGAATTTCGATGCGGAACTAGATTTGAATTAAGAATAGAATGTAGTGAGGAATTTGGGGAAATCCCTTAACCTTATTTAGGAATATCTACCTACATGGGTTTATGAATCATCGCCATCGATGGGAGTAAGTGACGAGAACAGTGATAACCAGGAATTGTATGGTTCGTTAAGGCATTGTTTTATTATTTCTGTGTAATGCATAGATAAACTTCGTAGAAAAACAGAATTATTTCAGTGATTTTTACTTTGCAAAAATCATTGATAAAGTCGAACTAACCTTCCCTTGAATGGGGCAAAAATGCAATTGGAGTGTTCATAATAATTTACCTGAAGACTTTAAGGCATTAAGCGAAAACGTAAGCAGAGATTCTCAGGAAATATCTAGAAAAACTTTCTTACACAATACACGGTGTAAGGGACATTGACATTAACGCTTGTAAATCTAGAATCATGTACTATTTTCATGAATGAAGCAAGACATTCAAGAATCAATAAAATAATTATTGTTAGAATGTATTAAAGCTAGACAAAGCTAGGGACAGTAGACGACAATCGTAACCTAAATTTCACACAAAATCCATATGCTAATGTGTATAAATAAATTAAATATAGTCGCACGCGTCAAACGTGACTATGCGTAAACTGAACTTAAAGAGTCGGTCTCACTATGCGACAAGATTGGGCAATAGAATATGAGCAAACTTGTATTTTTAGATGACATTCAGTTAGTGATCGCAAAAAATCTAGGAGACGGTCTAGTTTGGTGACCGAAATGAAAACGGCAATCTCACCTTCTCATCATCTGCCTTGCATTTTCCCCAACTATTTTGGGGACGGCTTCCGGTCTAACCGGATGCAGCTGAATACCAGTATTTTATATGGAGCGACTGCCTATCTGACTTCTATAACCCAGTTAGTACTGGGTAATACGATACAGTACGGTAACTTTTACGGTAATTTATATTTGATTTGACTGGTTGTCAGACTTTTGGGCCACTGACTACCTGTAACAACTGTCAAAGATCTACAAATGACAGCCAGGACCTACGTCTTAACGTGCTTTCCTAGGCACGTAGTAAACTCGGTATGTAATGGATGGTCACCCATCCAAGGAGTGACCTTGGCAAGTGCGGTTTAACTTTGAAGATCGACTTGTGCGGCTGTTATTATTTAACCACGAGCATGTTAACATTTACTGAAGCATTTTCATAGAGAGACATAGAAAGTGATTTGCCCCAGAAGTTTGCATTTGCAGTCGCTTTCGGAATTGTACCCTTATAGGTCAATCGTACTACTAAAGGACCTTGCGCGCTACGCGACCACGACCACGAACTTTGGCCACAGAAGTAAAGGAAGAAGGCGTCCGACCAGTTTTGTTCAAGATATAGCGAGAGGCCATGCGACAAGTCGTGGTCGTGCCTGCGTAGTGCGCAAAGTCCCTAATCCTACTGCTAAGGTACTGTCAAATTCGTGAATCTTTCACTTTTCTTAGGCACGATTTATACAGAAACGGCGTAAGGTGAAGGCGCGGCACAGGCGTGGAATTTATAACGAAACGAAAGAATGCGACATGCCTGCGCCGTGCCGGTTGAGTGTAATTCACGACACATCGCCTACTAACACGTTGTATGAAAAGGTTTTAAAGCAGCATCATGCCTGCGCCGCGGCTTCACCTTACGCCGTTTCAGTATAATTCGCGCCTTAGACAGGTGTAACACACCGATTGCCCAGAATCAAAAGCGTGTGAGGCCTTTTAAATACAACTCAATGGGCACTCATCGATATAACATTTAAGGCACTTAAAGAATTACGTAACCTTTTATAAATTGTATGGGAATATCTATGGTGGTCGGCTATACGAATAATTATATTGATTTGTGTCTAATAAGTTGTAATTGTGATTTCTGTTACAGAGTGCGTTGTCATGGTTACGGTGCAGTGATTGGTCGGGTTTGTTACATTGTAGTCTCGAAATGAATGTATGCGACTCGTTTTCTGGTAACATTTTACGTACTTTATAATACAGACATTGTATTGTATAATTTGTATTGAGATATCTTTTAGTGACTCTTCCTTCTTTTTGAATAGAGAAAACATCGTTTCAGAATACGCAAAGATGCGCGAAACTAAAATTTTATTCTACTTCATCAATTACAAGAAATTCTCATGTGAAAAGTTGAGGTAAAAGATAAGAATATTTAAATAAATTGATAGTGTTTATTCCAATGCATTTTTTATTTAAAATTTTATTGATTACTAAGTGTTAAATTCAAGCGTATCGATTTAGATTTATTTAATCAAACAACCCATAAATTATCGGCTCAAGTATATTAATAAAAACTCGTTCAATAAGCTGTCACGAAAAAATAAATTAAAATTCTGCACGACAACATTTTACCGGCGTTCGAATATTTTGCTAACTGTTTTATTACTAGACAACATGAATGATCACTTAACACGTTCTAAAATTAAATTAATAGAGTTGTGACAAATATTTGATGCATATCTTGTTTTTGGCATGACAACCGATTTTTTATCGGAATATTTAGGTACTATATAAATACTTTGCTTTTTGTTTATAGGTACGGCTTATCAAGCTCAAATAAGGACAATATTTCCTAAAACAGTTCGCAAATCGTCTAGTTTTAAATACAATTAGAATTGTATGAATAGGTTAGTCACGAAAAATACGAAACCATTCGACATTCACACCTATCTACAACGAACCTACATATATTTCTTCGCATATTAATTATTTGGCTACAGAATAAAATATTGAATTCTCAACGGATTTTGACGTTTATGTAAATTTTTAAATAAATTACCTTCGTTTGTTTTCTGTGAAAAAAATAATTGATAAGCTTGTTAAGCGTTGCTCAGTCTGTAATAATGTCGTATCTTATAATTAGTTGGTTTTCCTGTTGTAATAATAATAAAGTCAAGTCATGCAATAAAAACACTGTTCATTCAGTTTCAAACGTGAATTGTGGCATGCAATATTGTAATATAAAACGTATATTATATCTATGTTTATAAGTCATGGAGGTGTGCCTAGGTACAAGTTTGCCAATAGGTAAGCTGGGCCGTTTTCGTCGAATCATACATTGATAGATTACGACGTCGTTCTGCTGCCATTTTGTAGAAGCGAATATAGCAATAGATGCATTAATGAAATATTTCCCTATTATAAGTTATTATTTACTAAAAATGTGTGAAGATTTAAATGCATTAATGCACCTATTGGTGATAAACTTTAATGTAAAACACGATAATTATGTCAACATATTTAGATTTATTGCAATATTGGAAAATACACCGTGCGTCATATTAACTAATAAATTACATTTCTTTGGCTAATATGACTCACCTGATGCTAGCTTTTTATCTTTTTACATACCCACTGAAATAATAATTAATTATTTTAGTATTAATTAAAAAAACCCCACAAACACAATTAAAATTAAAAAATCAATCTACGATAATCCAACTACATAACAAAGTTAGTTCGTACAACTATTACCCGACCGACTCGAGTTGGGCCCGTGGTTGGAGAAAGTTAGCCAACGTGGATAAAACTACATTTATTGGTGTTGCATATTCATCGTACCCCCAGGCGTAATACCGAACCAAACACGCTAGACCCCTCTATGGAGGAACAAAACCTTCCCCAGTAATAGGAAGGAGGGAACAAGGGAGCTCAAGGTTTATTGGTCGTTCAGTACCTACTTGTAACTAGTTTTATATTCAGTTTAGTGTAGTGACAGTGTTGTGTTTAGGTGCCGTATTTATATCTGTTAAGTTATATTGTGGTAAGGATCGGGAAAAAGTATGGCTTAGTAAAGGAGGTTTGTCTATGCCGAAGATGACGCTACATCTATATCTGCCTATAATTTTTTTTTATACACCGTTTTTTTTTAACAAAAAAACACCTTGTATAAGTAAGACCTACCTAAAGAGTATGTGGTACAAGTTGATGGCTAAATTACCCTTTAGGGTAAACTGTAACATGACTTTCCTTAAAATCGCGTCTACAATATCATGTCTAATTTCAGCGTTACTGTATTTATGGGAAAAAGAGAGATCAATAACATTGTCAATTTTATTGAAGAATTAAAAAACAACCAGCCAGTCAGTAAAAAAGTAAAATCCAGTCACTCAAGTATCACTCTCAAGAAAACTAAATGAAAATGACGAATCAATCTTTCTAATAAAAATCAGAGTCACGACACGACACCTGTCATGCTGAGTTTAAATTACACTATAGGCCCACATAATGACTAAAGTATACTGTACCGTCACATTTTAACGTCAACTGCTTTATTCGTATACAAGAACTTCATCGAAGAATTCGATCAATATAAAATTTGAAATACCAAGCATTTCTACTGACAATAGACTTTCCGTTTATAGTTTTACGATTTTTAACCTCAAGAGAAACGGCCGACTTCTTTATTAAACTTTATCTAAAACCAACTAGTAGGTTCCTCCTTTGACTCTTAAAAATACAATTATAATTTTGTACATGATCTTAATCGAAACAACCGCCGCCGCAATCTTACTTTTTTTTTAAAATACAATTTCCACGGATAATTTTACAAATGTATAATTTATCAAAAGTGCCTTTTTGTCAAACCATGCCGCACTGTGCAACTTTATTCGCAAAAGACGTCCTTCGAAAATGTCAAATCACATTCAAAATTCGAACCATACACTCCGGGCTCAGCCCTCTCAATGCGATGCCCATTTGACAGCCAGATATATCTCGGATATATCCGAACTTGTAATATCCTTCAATCACAGCCTGTCTGCGAACTTTACGCATTCAACTGTTTACTACCGTTGCAAGCTACGAACGACCACTAAAACTGTGAGACACCACTAAATTATAATCATTATTGAAGTAGTAATATTGAATTTTAGTGAGACTTGTGATATACGATCCGGACAAGAATCTAATTGAAATTGTCAATTGATTGTCATTTGTTTTAGGCTGTTATTTTAGTGCTGGTTAAAATTACTTAAATGTCGCACTAAAGTAACTAGTAAGTATTTTTGGTACAAGTATTTTAAAGGGTATCTTTGGATCTGAGTAAAATTCTGTTTGAATTAGACACCTAATGTAAGCCTTAAAGTCTATTAATATTTTTAAAATTCCGCCTATCAAATAAAACAGACCAACACGGAAAATAATAAATAATCTACCGTCTACTATTACTGGTCTGCTATCAAAAGTCCAACAGTACGGTGTGTGTGGCGAAAGTGTCGTCGACACGTCGGAAGCGTCTCGTCACGCGCTCGAGAGATTATCGGACGACTAGCCGACGAGTGCGGGACGAGTTTTGTGCGGACAATCGTAGGGGACGAGTCGACGGTACAAAATACGGTAAAGTTGAGGGACGTTGAATAAAACACTGCATGTGAGAATGTAGTAGGTGTGTTTAATTTTTCTATGGGACACGTGTTTGAGAACAAAATGTTCGTTATGAAGATTTCTTCCTTTACCATTAAAGGGTTAAAACTCGACTATAGAGCGGATAAGGACGTTCTTTGATCGCTATAGTTGAATTATCGCATCGATTGTATCTAAAATTTTATCAATGTGTTAAATAAACAGCCGGATTTTTAATGTGTCCGCGCGTGAAATGTGATCTTGTATAATTATCAGTTTTTAATAATAAATACAACCTTATTAATTATACGAAACATCTTGTTTTACGAATTTGTTTACATCTTATTTTAGGCCTTAATTATGATGTTTTAATGTCATCGAGCTACCCGTAGTCTGATTTAGTAGCACGGAAATTATATTTACGGTTATGGAGTTCTGAGAAATTATTTGGCTATTTAAATAAGTAACTAGAATCTAGGTACCTAGATGTGAATCAATTCACAAAGTACCGGTATTTAGAAAACTATTCTATTAAAACAACAATACCTAAAACATTAAAGATTATACTAATTGAAATGGCCAATAAATTTAGATAGTTAATCCGAAATTACACTAATAAGTTCCAACTTTAAAATATAATAAAAAAGTAATAAAAATGCGCGTATTTCGCGCAAAATATCCGCATTATACCACGATTACAACCCTAAAAGTTAATGTCGGATAAAATTATACAAGTATCCATTAAAATTTGTCAAAGACTTTTAATATGTTGTAAAACTGGAAATTTCGCGATCGTAAGCCTGGAAAAACGAAAGTTTATTACCTATTTCTGTATTAATTCTAGCTAAGTTACTGTACAAGTGTACAGTACTTACTTGTGTAATAATATGCAGGCTTTACAATGATTATAATTATAGCTGAGTCCGTGAGAATGGCTTTCTTTATTATATATCTTAGATTTCTTTCAGCAGGTATCTTCTTATATTTTTAATATTATAAAGAGGAAAGATTTTTTGTTTGTTAGTACCGAATAAGCTCCGTAACTGCTGGACCGATTTTAATCATTTTTTCACCAATAGAAAGCTAAATTATCAGGAAGTAACATAGGCTATAATTTATGTTCAAAAAAATTAGAGATCGAAACTTACGTGGGAGAAACCGCGGGGACCAGCTAGTATTGAATATTATCAGTAGTTAGGTACTAACCTACAATATAATCTGTAGGATCTGTGTAGTATTTTTTTAATCATTGTATGTAATGTATATGTGTATAATGTTTTAGTGTAATGTGTGTTTTTTTTACATTTAAATTAAGTAAATAAATAAAAGCTAATTGCTGGAGAGATATAGACCGCACCTACTCGACTTTTATTTTACTTAATGAGTATTTTAAAGAATTGTTCATTTTGGCAAAAATCTAAATCAAGTTATTTTTGAATAGTGAGTCATTTCTGATTGCACAATATTTACGCAATCATATTAGACCACATTCCATACAAGAAATTTCTTAATCAACTTCCTTATTATAGAGATTAAATTAAAATCTTTATATTTTACAAAAAACTGTCGACAGAGACACATTTATCAACTAAGACATATGTATTGTAACTTCGGTAGTCGACTAATTCCCCAAACGATGTATAGGCTTCATAAATCTGTTGCCAACGAACCATAAACACCAAAGTAATTTGATTTATAATTCATCTAACCAATAAATTACTGTTAATTACGAATATTTTTGCCAAAATCAACATATTTATAAAACATCGTTAATCCAAATTTATCATCGAAAGCTTAATTAAATTAATAAAAAGGGTTAAAGACATAAAATGAAAATAAAACGAAAGCAGTTAGTAATAAATTACGCGCGTGTATTCATATTAAAAGTAGTTATCTACATGAATATAAATTAAACTTAATACGTTAAGCCGTCTCGACGATATTAGTAATCGTTTTCAACGAAGCTATGCCCTATATATTACATATTTGATATGTAATATTTACAATAACGCGAAAAACGCGAAGAAATCTTGGAGAACAATAAGTCGCGTTCTCCCCGGACGAATGGAGTCCGACCGCTTCGGGGAGCGAGAGTTATTATCCCCGCATACAAACATATTCTAGCAATACGCTAACAGTTAAATACGCGAGCGACTCCGAACATACGCCCAGCGTTCCGTCATAACCCGACACCTCAGTTCCGACCCGTAACCGATCCGGTAACACGTCAACCTCCTTGATCCGTCTTGGGAAGCTTCCCACTTCCCTCCCATAGTTTGAATGGCGATAAATGTGAAGACGTGCCAGCCTCAGGCATTCTAGGACTACTAGTGTAGTTAGGTGGTAATCTAGAAGGTGTCGATAGGAAGCTCCCGTAAGACAGCGAGGAGTTGACGCCTAAAGACGTGTCCAAAGTGGAATAGTACCCGGATGAAGCGGCAGACGGCTGCGGAGCCGGCGGCTGCTGTATCTGCACTCGCGCCGCCTCGGCGTACGCGTCCAGGTGCGTGCGCACCAGCACGAGCAACTCGCCGTAGTTAGTGACAGAGCCACCAGCCCCCGCCACTCTGTAAAGCAACAACCGCGCCTCCCCAAAAAGACTGTCTAAAATTTTACCTGTCGTGAAGAGGACGATGGCCTTCAGACAGGAATACTCCGCCGAGTCGACGTGGAGCGCTTTCAGCTTCTCCACTTGCTCTTGGAAGATCCTGATGTGGTCCATGAAGGCCACGACTCGGTCTGCCGCCATCGGCGACGCGTGGAGCCCCGCGGCCGCCAGCAGCGGCGCCACGTGGAGGGGCATGGAACACTGAGACGCGTTCAGGACGAACAGCTCCGACCAGACGAGTCTTAGTAACGCGACCTGGTCGGTCACTTGGAGTTCGGGGAAGAAGGGGATATTCCGCGCCCATTCGACGGCGGAGAAGAGTAGCCTCGCGGCTAGTTCGCAGATATTGTCTATTCCCATGACGTTGGCAGGCTGGACGCACTGGCCGTACCGGGAGGTGGGGTAGGGCTCTGCTCGGAGGAGCAGAGAGATGTAGGAGGAGAGGTAGGGGTGGCTGTTGAGGCCGGCAGAGGGGTCGCCGTTGGCCAGCGCGTACTGGCCAGGCAGGGCGAGCCCCGCCGGTTGCGTCGGGGGTACTCGACCTCTTTGTACAGCTGTAACAAAAGAAACAAAAACACGTTAGGGATTACATTCTAGATTTAAAAGCAGAATAGAACATGAATCAAGCAGTAGACCAAAAAGTTCTCACACCATGAATTCTACATGAAACGACCACATTATATTCACACAAATCTCAATTACATTTAGCTGATCTCGAGTTCGCACCCAATAATTCAGCATTAACGTTCGCTATAACATTACCAGTTCCTCCTTTACAAATAATTACGATATTATAAATTAGTTGGCTCATTACTTCTTGTTTGCAATTAGTAGTTAAAGCAGTAAATACATAATTTGCACTAAAACAGCAGGCAGGGCTCTTGCCTTTTATTATTAGACCTTGTATTCAATGGCAACTTTAATAGAATTCTACCAATAAACATGATTATAATAAGGAATTTTTTTTTTAACAAGAGAATTGACCAGGTACTACTAAAATTGGCTATAAGTATAACAAATAGAAAGTGCGGGATTCGAACAGCGTAAAAAAACACACAATCACGCCTAAACCTTAAAGAGGAAGACAGAGAATAAGCAATAGTACAACCTCATTTCGCCATTAATAGAGGGCGAGTCTATTGCCATCAACCGGGTTCAAACATAAGATCTTAACACATTAAAGAATGCAAATAAAAATATGAATATAAATATGAATGTAGACTCGACTGTTTGTAAGAAATAATTATATCACTATAATTAACTACTAAATCATTTTGATAGTCACACACAAATCTAAGTATGTAACTAGTCGGTGTACTTATTGATAGTTTCTATGGTTTACGAAATAATACAGAGTTAAAACGTCACTTAGCAAAGCAGTCCGGTTGCCTGTGTTCCATCTGTGGTACACCCTTTACATAAGAAAAAGTATTTTACCAAGGTAAAAACACCAGGTTCAAAAAGTAATTAAAAGACAAGGAAAATCTTGAACAAACATATTTAAATTAATGTCTAAAACAATAATAACATGATAATCATGATTAATTCACTCACAGACTATTATTAACTGTGAATTACTCGTAAATAGTTACAATGGCTACTTATGTACCTATTGGTGTTTCTGCATATATTTTATAGATACTTAGTAAATACCAGTTGTTTACAACACTATAACGCGTGTTTTACACGAATTTGTAAATGGAATTGATGCGTAACTTGCAAATTCTATTCAACGTTTTTAAAAGTTTATTGTTCCAAGTATGTTAATGCGTATGTGTGTTTGTTTGTGTATGTAGTGTATTGTTCCATGTTTGAATTTAACTTTTTATAATATTTTGCATGTACGAAAAGAAAAGATTAAGTTCTAATAAATACGATGATGAATAACAATTTTTAAAGCAAATTGATTCTAAAATAAATAAAAATGACGTAATTAAAACCAATAGGGTAGTCACAGCAACCACAGAAATAATTTAGCCGAAAAAGTAAAGGTTTCTAGTTTTCTAATTTTCTTCAATAATGACCCCATAGTGATGTCTTTTATTTTACAGACGACATTTATTTTTGAATCTATATTTTACCTACGTCATTTTATGATAAATTTTGTATCGTTTAAAATAACTGTATTTGTTACGCGTGCCATGTTTTGCATATTTAGTTTATTTTAGCAAACGATTTCCGGTCGCTAAATATTTAGTATTTAAGTTTGATGTCAATAAACTTCAATGTCAATTAGGTTTTTATCTAGATCGAGTTCACATTTTAATAATAAAATAATTATGTCAAATGACTGTTATTGTTCATTTAAAAGCTTTATGTTCTAGATTGAGATAAGAATGACTTTAACTATTTTGAATAAAAATTAGTTTTTCATAGTGCATAAAATTAATTATATTGTGATGTTTTCATGCAGATGATCACTAAAGTAAATGATGATTCGATTTTCGCTTTAAAATTTTAAAAGTAATACCTACTAAGCTTTAGTTTGAAAAAAAAATTATCGCGTTTTCGATGCGAAAAGCTTATAATTCATGAATCTTAACATTGACATTTCCAAATTCAAATACCCGCTGAGAAACCGCCACAATCAATTTAAAAAAAAAAATTGTTCCAATCGGTTAACTTTTTTAGGTGTCACGATCGTGATTTTGCCGAACAGGTGAATGGCATGCAAATAAGTGAAGCCTACTGTAAATTTAAGTAAAAAGCCCCATCAAACGGTACTTTTTTTTCTAAAAACAAACATTAACAAATCGATAGCCATCAGAAAAATGCAAAAATCTCGATTCTAAAACCTAGTAGGTATTTGTTACGGTAATAGACAACATTTGTTTTAGTCAATTCTAAATTACGAACCAGCTTCTCAGACGTAGACGTTAAAGAATTAACCTGTTGTTTCTCAGTACAACGAGGCATTTCAAAGATCGTGACGCTACAAATCATCGATACGATCCGAGACGAATCGACGTGAAAACGCGGAATCGTCGCTTCTAATCGTTCATTCGGAAATGCTCACAGGGGAACAAAAATGTGTAGCGCGCCAAGCATTCGGAGCGCGCCACGTTTTTTGGCGGGAACGCATCGCGGGCCGGCGCGAATGCCCGCGCACGCGCGTACCGCCTTTTTATTTCTTGTCAGTGCAACAAGAAAAAAACAAAACGCGTAAACAGGTTGTATTATTATTTTTTCCTTGAATGACAAGATGACTGGAATTCGCCCCACGGTTGTTTCGTAACGAGCGCTTCCCACAGTAAAACTCACTAAATTCTGATTCTTATAAATTATTATGACATTATGATTTCGTAGATTCGGGTTATTATTACAACGATTACATACGGATTCATACCTTCGTTCAATATCGATATTTACCAACCAAATATCACGATACCAATCATCGAAATAACACGCATTCACGAATTACGGCTCGCATCAACAATTCAATTAAAGTGTTACATCGCCGGAATAATTCCGTTTGAATTAGAGTAATTGCGCGCGTGATTAGCCGGTTTCAGAAGGAAATGTAGGCCGCGGGCTCTCCCACGCCGCACCGCGCGCCGTCGACACCTAGCCTAATAGCGCGTCATTACACTATCTGCCGATACATCTCCGGTACGTCTCGACATCGACGGAACATCACTATCTGCTCGTATAATCGATGACCACTCGGCGCGACTACAACAAAGCGATTGTCCGATCGGGCTCAACACTAATTACGATTCGGATTTCGAACGCGCGAAAACGTCATTTCAAACTGAATATTTTCTTAATTCGCTTTAAGTATAGAGAATCAATTCTGGCCATTGACAGGTGGAAGTTTATGAATGGAAATTAATGTAAATTAGCGTTAATATGAGTGGGCTTCCCGTAAGGTTAATACAACTAGGTCCATTAGCTCTGATTTGCATAAGACTACGTCTCATTTCGGATTTCTCTTGTATAAATAACATTGATTAAATCGTTCGGCACCCACGGCGCATACTTCACGGGATTAAGTGAAAATTAGCGAAGTGTTTATTTTAAATTAAATAGCTACTTGATAACGGTTCAGTTAATAAAGCGTCAGTTTTTTTTAAATAAAAATAGTTATTACATTTTGTTAATGTGAAAGGAAAGAGCTTATTATAATTGTTTATGGTCAGATGTGAGTCATGGACAAGAATTCTGTGTACAGGAGACAGCGGCGCGCGAAAACATGTTTATAAAAATTAAATTAAAGCTAATTTGAAAAGAGAACATTGTTATTGTTTTGTATCTTCTTTATTAGGGAAAGATGTAGAAACATCTAAGAAAATTGCGACATAAGCTTCAGAAATCACGACACGTTCAACCTATTTACGTGGAGACCACACTAAATGATCTCTTTACATGGTTTTTATTCGAGATCCGTACACAGATCACAACAAAGTTATTATTTTCGTTTTATTTAAAGAATTTTCGACCTTATGGCCTCAAGATTGGGGTGGTTGGAGATTGAGCGTGATTGGCCTAGTGCGATCTTGACACAGATTGTGTTGAGGAAACAATATGTCATGTCATTTCTGAGATTTGACGGCCGCGAGGTATGGAAACTTAGAACAGTCTTAGGCTAGTAAGATTTGCTTATGTAGCTAGAAAATTACGACCGTGTACAGATACGTAATTATTTATGCTCATTCACAGTTCTATGCACATAAACAGCTAAATTCTGTCACTTATAAAAGCTCTGCCTTTTCCTACAATTAAATAAATAAATAATTAATTAGATAAAACAGTTCTCTCATCAAAATCTAAATGAAAATAACTAAAAAATATGTAGCTTTGAATTTCTTTCAGACACAAACACTCATGTCCAATTTGACTGACGGCTTGACACCTCTATAGTAAAAACTTAGTTCATAATTAAATACTTTACTAAACAAAAACCATGCGTGTAATGTTATATTTGACAACATTTTACTAGTTGAAAATGAATAGTCATAAACTGCGGACATTTAACAATATCTAAATAATTCTTGATCAGAAAAGCCTTTCCTTTAAAGGTGAGGGTGGCACTACTTTTCCCATCTGACCCTACACAGGGACAGACGCATAGGAGCAGATGGCAAGTATATTATAAAAACAAAAGGAGTTTCGGAAAAACTACCTAGCAAATAGGTTAGCTAACGACCTATTAAAATAAGGCACAGCAATGCGGTCAGCAATACTGGCAGTCTAAGGTGAAACATTATCGTTCTATCCTCTTTAGGGCTTTAAAAAAAAAGAAATGTAAATAACCGGTTTGATTATCGAACTGGCGCCAATATAACATTAATAAAAAAAACATTAAATCATTTTCGCGTCATGTAGAAAAACGGCTTTAAGCTCGTAAAAATATGGCCTTTTCACACTATGGCTACAGATGGACACCATATATGAATTTATTGGAGTTTCTGCCTGTTTGTTAAAGACATTAACGCATTTCTTTTTTTTTATTCCTAGATTTATGTTACAGAAAGTTTTGAGTATGAATGTGAATGGGCATAAGAGTAGAGGAAGAACAAAGAAACGATGGATGGACTGTGTGAAGGATGATATGGCAAGAAAGGAGGTGTCTGATGAGATGACAAGTAATAGAGAAGTATGGAAGAAGAAAACATGCTGCGTCGACCCCAAATAAATTGGGATAAGGGCATTAGAATGATTAAATTTTCTGTTAAAAAAACAAAGTCTACGGATCCCCAACTAAGCACGTCCTAGTATCTAAAGGGAGTCTTTTCCCTGTAACTGCATCAATATCTACAAAACCCTCAAAAACATCAGCTTAACCATTTCTGATTATCTCATTTTCTAACAGAACCTCCAAATGCAAACCTTAACAGGGTCTCCCTTAGGTGATACTGCAGGTGGTTTCTGCTCTGGATCTGCGAGGTGGTGATTGCTGAGCCAGTTCCGCCAATCTCGCTCCTGCCCGCCACCAGCTTACGGCTACTTATAACTAAGTAGTATTTGTAATAACTTAGACACACATGCAAAATGATCATGACCTTAGCGTTCTCTTAATATATTGTTCAGGAACAGATCCCGTTTGCTTTCTAATCTTATTCTCTAACTGTCAAAGAAACTCTTATATATATCATTATATCCTTACGTTTTTAACATTGATTGTTGGATGGGATTGCGACCTATATTTAAACTACCGAGAGTCATCCTTCAAAACTAACGTTCGTTTCGCTTCGAAACGAACGTTAGTATACTTTCATCATCATCATGCCTAGCCTTTTCCCAAGTATATCAGGGTCGGCTTCCAGTCTAACCGGAATACCAGTATTTTACATGGAGTGACTCCCTATCTGACCTCCACAACCTGCAGTAGGGTAATACGAGACCCCTTGGTAAGACTGGTTGTCAGACTTTCGAGCCAATAACAGCCTGTAACGACTGTCAAAGATCTACGTGCTTTCCGAGACACGGAGCAAACTTGGTATGTTATGGGTGGTCACCCATCCACGGACCAAGCAAGGCAAGCGCGGCTTAAACTGAAGATCGTTCCGAGCGGCTGTTATTATTTAGCCACGAGCTCCTCATAGTATCCTTTCAATTGTATTTTAAGGCATTCAAAAAGCTCCAAAGAATTTGAAAAAGCTTCATTAACTTAAGATTCCTTGGATACTAGTCATCATAAACATAACAGGTTTGGTTATACTAATCGTTGTTTTATTTATTTATTGATTCAATGACTCAATACTGATCGACGTTCTCAAGTACATGTACTAAAGTATAATTTGCTACAATTAAAGATTGTCATAAGGATAACTTAACTGTAGTTACTGTATCGTTTATAACTATTTAAATGCCTCACAATTATGGCAGGGCTGTCAAAAAGCACTCATGGTCGACTATTGAGAAACTAAAACTCCTTAGGGTTTAAACAAAGTACGAGTAAGATTCTATTAACGATATCCATGACGGAAAAGTAAATAATGTACTTATAGTAAGCTACCGTAAAGCTTATATGACAGTCTTGTTTAAAGGCATTGTAGGATACTAGAGTACAGGAAGACCAAAAAAACTATGGATGGACTGCTGAGATGACGAGTATTAGAGAAGTATGGAAGAAGAAGACATGCTGCGCCGACCCCAAATAAATTGGGATAAGGGCATGAGAATGCTGATGACGATGAGGAACACGAAGCTTAGTCTTGTTAGAGACTCGGAAAATGCTAGAAAAAATTACCAATTTCTGTCATAAAGCATGAATTTCAGATTATTGGGTACATTTCGGGGAAACTGGTAAAGTATCAAAATACTAAACGTGATGAAGAAGAAATTCTTGTAAATAGCTCTGAAGACATTGTGAGAATTTGCCTATAAAATTATCTGAACCATGAAAACTGTTTCCTATGCTAAGCTAAGGAACATTTTGATATTCGTGGAGATACGAGAGCTTTAAACAATAAAGCGCGCTGAGACATAGAAATCGAGTACTTATAAATAAACTTGTAATAGTACCTCGGCTAAAGGGAAAAGGTTAGTAATAGAAAGCAGATGTGCTGGCCTACTAAGTGGGTTATTTATCAACTTTGAACTTCAATATATGAACAACTATGTCCCGTACATTTTCGTTCCCGAAGAATTTCAGATGAAATAAATGTCTGTTCCATAACTCAGGACTACTAATGAGGATGATTATAAGAGAAAAGGAAGACCACAGAAACTATGGATGGACTGTGTGAAGGATGATGAGGCTAGAAAGTAGGTCACTGCTGAGATGACGAGTAATAGAGAAGTATGGAAGAAGAAGACATGCTGCGCAGGCCTCAAATAAATTGAGATAAGAGCAGTAAAAAGGACGCCATAATTAAAGACTGAATTTGCAGGTTAGTAACATTTTGGCACTAATACGTAAAACGCTAACTGAAATGTCGAAAGGTAAGTTTACTAAGTTGACTACTTTTATTTGTTCACTTTTGCTCACATTTTCTTCTTTAAGTGGCCCAGTTATTGTTTCCGTATTGTGAATCGGTTTTTACAAAAGTAAATGGCACTACTTTCTGCCTTCTCCTTTCTTTCGCTTTTTCATGGGTTCCCTAGATACATTGATTGGTAGGTTTGCATTGCCTTTGAGTAAATATCTCTATCTACAGGGGGGTTACTATGACGTCTTAAAGCAGGAGTAATTCCAGTGTGGGAAAGAGACAGAGCTATACAGGTCGTCTAGCGCCATCTCTTTCCCACACTGGAATTACTCCTGTTTTAAGACGACATGGTAACCCCCCTGGTACTGTTATAGTTACCCAAATATTAAGAGGGAGAAAAGCAGCACTACCGGTTAAGAAAATTTCCGTTTTGACTAACACTAAGATACCTCTCACCCCATCGTTTCTATTGCTATCTTCATGAATCTCTCAGTGTTGCCTTTTAGGTGGTCATGAAACAGCTCAGTCGAAATCACCTTCATGTAAGAGCGTAAAATTATTTTATTGAAGTATAGTTTTTTTTATTTTGTTAATTTATTTGAGCATGCTGTTGTTACCTGTAAGTGAAGGACAAAACCTACGAAATACTTTATGTTGTTCATTCTTATATGTGTATATCTTTTGTTGGAGATCCTAAATAAATAAAATTCTTGGTAAAGTCATACAGAGGCCGGTTGTCTTTTCAGCACAACCCTAAATTACCGGCCCTGTACTAATTTGTTCCAGTGAACTGATGAATGCCACGAAGAATAACTATTAGATTGATTCTCAATAAACTTGTGTTTGCATAACAAATTTTAATCAAACTAAACTAGTATCCAATTTAGATTCCAATATTTTCATACCACGCAAAATCTGCACTTAGAAGTAAAACGATCTAAGTCCTTATTCGTAGATTTAAAATTCGATAAAATTAGCCCAGAATTAACATTATTAGAGTTGTTAGTTTAATATCATGTTTATAGGAGTTAAGTCCTTTTGTTGGTAAATATGTATTTTATGGACGTGTTACCGTTTATGCTTTTTAAATTAACAGCTTTAGCAAAAACTTAAATAGATATGTGTATTTAATTATAGAGAAATCTTTAGAGTCTTCAGTACAGATTATTTCCGAATGGCGAATGAGTTATTTAAAGAATGTGTTAAGCATTCATCAAGTGTGATGATAGAGGAATGAAAAGCGGAGATCTGAGGAATGACTTTGCGATAAGACTTTTCATCTAAACTTGATTATCCTTAAATTATATCTGAATACGATACCACTTCAGTTACACTGCCAAAACCAACTTTTTGAACGATTGACCATTTTGACAGTGACATAAACAGTAGATGAGGGTAGTTGAACTACTAAATGTCACGACTATCTTAGATATTGACAATTTGGACATACTGAGACGAGAAGTGACGGCGTAACGAGTGCTCCAAGGTATAAAGCCATTTTCTTCAAAGGAAACCGCTTAAACGAGAGGAGAATTTATCATAAACACAACGCTTTAGGAAACTTATTAAGTAAGTCTAGCTGTAGTAAGCATGGGAATTTAAACTACCAACGGCCGATCTTCTTGTTATAATCTTAAGAATAGCAGAAAACAAGATTCCATCATTATCATCATTTCAGCCGAAAGACGTCCACTGCTGGACATAGGCCGCCCCCAAGATTCCATAAAGGTAAACAGTTGAATTTAAATTCAAACTTGAAGTTGTTTAGTGGCATTTTGTTGGCAATTCGGTCGACACAGGCCAACCAATCACATACCTACGTTTGTAAGTTTACTGATCAGAGTACTGATAAGGCTATCAAAGAAACATAGTAAGTCCACCTGACCCTAGCCACCGCTATTAAAAAAAATAAACAAGATTTCTGCTGACCCCCTCAGAGCTACAGCGTGAGTAACACGTGCCACATGATAAGATGAACTAACAGACAATGATTAACATTATAATCGTTATAGAACCATGATAATTACTTCCCAAGAAATAGCAGTAGTAATATCATAAACTCATAATTCTACGTAACAATTTTAATTCTTTTACAATAAAATTGGAGCTGTTTTACATTTTTTGCGAATATACCGAAGAAGAACTTGGTGAAGAATTGAGTGTTGACGATATAGATAATTTACTTTTGGATGCTTAAAAACCAAAGGAACCATTTATTAGTTCTGCAGGTATTGTTATTCGAATCTCTAGTGCTCTAACGTGAACGAGGCACACTGAATTCAAATTGAGAAAAAATACATATTGTTATGAGCAGGAGAAGAATCTTTAGAGTAATTCTAAAGTAAATGAAGATCGAATCCCGATGCTCTTAGAATCAACAAACACAACTCACAAAGAAGAACCGTTACAGAACAAAACGACAACTGAAGACTTTACCGTCATACAAATAAGTTATCTCGTCCATCAATACATAAACGCTAATCAAGATAACATTTCACGGCTAATGACACACAAAACGACCAACAACGTATAAATATCCAGCCATAAATTGTAACATTAACGAAGGCAACTCACAGTCATTACTTACTTTAAGAGATACATATTATACATCATCCGAACGTTTTAAATTGTAAAGTTTGGTACACAACTTCATTTACCGTTCGCCTATTTATTTTAGTTGTTAGCCACTATCTCGTTACGACTCGATACAACTTGATAATCCGTTATTTATGTCCGACATTTTTCAACAAGAGCCTCGCACGCGACTTGTCGCCCGGCTCTTGAACACCGACAAATGTTCGACCATCCACCTTTTGTTGCTCTAACGGTTGTGTTTTGATATCATTAGGAAATTCTCGGCTTTTACGACAGTGAGAAATATTGTTTCTAATATACAGATTAGAGATTTGTCTGTTACTAATGTAGAAAGTAGTAGACGCAAAGTCAGTGACGGATGGGACACCCGATTAGAACCTCGATTACTGCGACACGGAACGATAAACGTACGATTTTGATTTGTTGCACCCAGCGGTAGATATAGATTCTCTTAAGCGAATAGGAATGTCGGAGACGATATCGAAATTCTATAGAAAGTCTTTAACTCTCTGGAATGTAAACAAAGCCGCCCACCGAGAACTGCATATCTAAATGAACACTAAAAACCGGACACGGAAGACATCAAAACAGTACCAAATCAAATAATTAAAGTTATCGTAAAGATAAAGGCGGTTGGGAAACGTTCAAGATATTTTGTATAATAAAGCTATTGGGAGGCACGTGCTGAGAATTAAGCGCATTCCTGTTGAGCACTCCACAACCCCATTAGCTTGCGTCGGGTTTTTGTAATTATCGACTTATTAAATGCCGCGAGAGATTTATGTCAGGCCGGCAACAGGTAAATCTGTTTCGTTACACCCAACCGCTGATAAATGAACGTGCAAATGTATCGGAAACTGACGACGACATTAATGCGCATATTACTTAACACGTTACAAACGACATTAACCCTCATTTAATCCATATTTACTTATGTCTGACAACAAAAGGGCATTCATAAATCTACAAGAAGCTTCTTAGACATAATGATAAATTTCCATGATATCTTAAAGCAAATTGTGCATATAAAATGATGTTAGAGAGAAATAAAACGAAGGCAGCATGCACAGAGTCACTGACCACAACAACGTACGAGCGACGAAGACGAAACGAAGCCTTGCGATAATCATAATATGCTTGCAGATATGTGATTAGCTGTGGGGTCACGAAACGGTCGGCGTTAGACAGAGAAGACATCCCGTATCCTTTTCAAGCACATGGACAGTTGGATGGCGCCGTCTCTGTCAGGCAAACGACCGCAGGGCGCCTAAACCGCTATAGTAAACTGTGACCTCACGAAATTCTCAGCGCACGATACCGAGGATGATTCACGTGTAATGACGGACGTACAGACGGACTGACATATAGAGATGCGGACGCTAGATGAATTCCAAGCGACAGGTCGGGAGAAAAAGTTGTTTCAATTTTAAATACCGTCATGATTATTATGGACTGTTATCGTTAATTTTATTGAGCCATCACTGACATTAACATATTAAATTAGTTTTTGTTTTTAGATATCTCGATCTGTTGTGTTTATTATTTTGTTCCTAATCTATGATTTTGATGGGAGCTTCACTATTGCATTAAGCTGTCAGCGATATATAATTTAAAGAATCCGCATTTGTTGGCATTCTGTGACCTTGATTGGTATCTGGTCAGGAGATGGAAATTTTGAATTCCGAGGCAGACTCTGTTGAATATGAAGTCCATAAAATCATAAGCAATGATGTTTATATATAAAGTGAAACTATAATGTTGGATGCAGATGTGCTATAGCTGGATACGGTACAGAGGGCACGACCAGACGGAACAGGTTTGCTGAGACTACTAACGTAGTAACCAATATACATGCGGACCGTGCATTACTCTCAAGTATTCAAGATTATACGACGTTAGAACGGAACGAGTTGGCTGTGAGAAAATTTCACCTGTAGGAGCCCTATCAATGTTGATTTAGACGACCTTTCACGTGGCTTGCTATGAGCAAAATGTTTTGCGTTATTTTCTACAAGTGCAGTTGGAGTTTTTGTGGTAGATAAATACCATGTTTGAGAAAAGGAATAGGGTTATAAGATAGGTAATACTACGGAAGATGACAACCAATTTAACCCAATAGAATCTCATTTAAACTCTATTAATCTTCTGACAATTAGCGAATTTGAAATTGTTATTCTCATGGTAATTTCTGCCTTCACTGTTCACTCCACAAAAAGAAGAACCAAAGACTAAAATACATGCCGATAAACGTAAATTAGATATTAAATCTACCGCAGATATATTTCATGAGCCAACATCACACGTCGTAAAGGAATTAGTATCGAGAGTGTGAGAGTACGTACAGATAAATCACCTACACAGTTCGTTAGGAACGGGCTGTGCGCCGCGGGGGTCCACGTTCGATCCCGTGCCGGCAAGTGGAACGCTATTGAGGAACCCCCTGTAGAATATTTTGACGGGCCATACAGTGCTATGTTCGGTACAGGTTGATGAATGGTGAATTTACGATTCGTTGCTCTTTTATCAACTTCGGAATTTCTTTCCAGTTATGCTGTTGCTTCAAAATTAACATCAGCACTTTCGTTAACATTAACTCCTTTTATGGTCAAAGAATTCTTCTAATTGATTATTAATTCGTCTAATAAGGATATGACCAATGAATTATTTATAATCTTCTACGAACAACAACTAAGTTTAAAGATTACATCACTTGACAGGTCAGTCAATCGCCTTTGATCATACAATTGATAACGTTAATATCAGCTTTCACACCACGTAAGACGAATGAACCGACAAAAATGTAGCAATTAATTAATACAATGCTAATACCACGTAATATTTATAATGTATGAACATATTTGAATAATTAAATAACAAATCTATTGTTGGCGCCATTAGAAATGATAGCACAGTCACATTCCGCATACCAGCGTGTTTGTCGTGAGCAACAGGTTTTTTCATCATCTACAACACAGACAAAGGAATTTCACAATCTGCCACATTCGGCGATAATACCTGTTAGTCTTTTTACACCAAAATAAAAGGTTTATTTCCCTGACCGAGATGAAGGCGTCCGTCAAATTTTAAAAAGTTAATTATCGGATACTTTTACCATTTGGTGAGGCTCGCTCGGCGATACATCATACGGACGAATATAAATCACCGGGTGATTGATAGTGGTATACATCTCACGCTCGTTCGCTAGCTCCTTTTTTAATCCGACACAAATGATTTTACACTTTTATTCCTTTTTGTGACGCCATTTCGCTTCGGAGTTTACGATTTGTTCGGAATGAATTTTGTTCACCTGAATTTGTTGGGACTTGACCACCTTTTTATGTTAAAAGAGCCTTTTGATCATATTAAATGGGTTTAGATTTAATAAAGGTTGTGTGGTAGCGTGCCGTCGAAGCTTGCCTTTATATTGCAAAAGTAATTTTAATACTGTTAACAAATTCAATGTGTAATTCTACGCCGAGTTTATGATTTTGTAAAAGTCGTCCATTGCGAACGGTTTCATCGATTGTGAAGTTTGACCTGAGTATTTGTGTACTATGAATTACAATCTTTAAATCCAATATCTTCGTACGTGACCCCATGCTGCCACGTTCTGAATGGCGTTACTTTGGTGTACTCCATGAGGAAAAGTGCACGAGCATGACATAAAGGCGGTGTTATTTAAGTGCCTATCTATTCTAAGGGCACAATAACTCGATGAAATCTCCTTTCATCGCAATGTGAAATTTAATATTCACTACCGTACACTGTAAAGCCAATGTTTATAGTGAAAACCTATCAAGTTTCTAACAACTATTGAGCGGGAGACCCGTCCGTACCTGCGTACAAAAACCTTTACTAGAAGAGATTAGCGTGGCGTTTTCTATTGTAGTTGTACCCCGATTCTCATGCAAATGCGTGATGAAACGTGCGGAAATATAATTAGCTTAGCCGGTATCGAAGGGTCGTGCACCTTGCCAAAAACTGGTTTATGTTTCACCTTTTAATTAATGTTTTGGTAGTGTTGTAACTTCTGACCAGTGTCCACTAGGGATGGGGTGTTTTCGCGACGCTCCGTGGGAAAGCGTCTGTTCTGATTGTATCTTTATGTTGGTCGGTAAGAGTCTGTTTTTCCGAGAAAGAGGCCATTACACGCAGTATGAGAGCGTCGTAAGACATGTCACAGTTATTATGCTCACTAGAAGCGATATAATCTTTCGGCTATGACGCACACAGAGGCGGTCCGTATGTACCGAGTTATTCTCGTCCAGAACGTTCGTACTGATTGTTGACACGATTAAGTTGGATCAATCTGTGGGTAAAACCGTACGAAACGTTATTTGTAAGTGCTATGTGTTATCATTGAGGCCATTTTCATTATAAGTTTTCATCAAAATTTTGCATATCAGTAAAGTTTTACATGGGACTGTACGCACTGAAACCAATTACTAAATAAAAAAAAGATACTTGTATTTTATCCTTATCTCTTCCTCGTTCCCATTTCAACCAAAACTAAAAGCATCAGTTCCAGTCTTCAACCCGTAATCCGCGTCATAAATCATAAACCACAATCCATTAGCAACAAAAAGCAAAAACGTTATATTTCTCACGCTACAATATTTGCAAAACTAGGACTGGTCTAATGCAAACAAACCCGGTCTTACGGTCAGTTGAGTCACAATAACCAGGTGTCCAACCCACCCCCTAAGAATAAGAAGCTACATCATTGTGCTTAGAGGCGTGTTAAGGCGTAAGGGGAAAATATTGCGAATTTTGACCCTTCGATCCTGGCCTGGGAACGCAAAGATGACATTTTTGACATGTAAGGAACAAAGGATATTATTGTGTATGGTCAGTGGTCATTTGTGCATGGGTTCATTTTTGACGGTATTGCAAGCAAAAGGTTAAGGAAGCTTGAAGGTTTGGTTGCTAAGTGAACTGTATTTATGGGTTGAGGGATTTGAGCTTAGAATTTAGGTGACATCTGTGTAATGTGCCGAGTAATGTAACGGAGCGTTAAAATTGTACTTGAAAACTTTTAGTACCTATCGGGTGTGTAAATGTACAGACGATTATAAACTTTGGAAACCGAAAATAATTTAGATTTAAAAATCATCCCTCAAATCCAAAACCTTTTTTTTTTTTTTTTTTTGGATTGGAAATCATCAAATGACCCCCCCCACTCTGGGCGGAGCGGAAGGGAGTGTCAGACTTGTACTGACTAAAACCCATCCATGTTCCTTCTTTGCCCTTTGTGTTCCAGGGCCACGGTGTCTCTTTCGAACAATCCCGCAAAACCAAAACCTTGCATATTAATTAAAATTATTCCAAAATACCACTCATCATTACCAACACGGAAGATACTTTTCAATCTACCCGCAAAAATCGCCCATCAAAATTCAAGCCTGGGGGACCCGGAATCTTTCTAAATGACCGGCCTAACACAAAAAACTTATTAAGATATAGCAAACAATGAGAAGTGATTGATGCGACGCGAACAAAAGGTGCTTGTTCATTGTTCCACTGACGAGCAAACCCGAGGCACACTACATATACACGTTCACCTTTTATGCACTTTTTAATAAACCGGTCCTCTAATGCGTTTAATTAATCAATCCATACGTAAGCTTTGTTTAATATTTGCATTTGCATAGAGTTGATAACTGTACTGGAATGGCGACTATTTATGCCCCATTGATAGATTAATAATGTACCAGGATTAATGACTGAAATTGAATGGACTGAATGTAATAATAATCGACCGTTAATAGTAAGTAGTGGTAATTAGAAAAGGATGTATAGTCATATTGTACTAGGAGAAAGCTGGACAGCTAAATCTGAATGAGATCATTGAGCAACTCATAATAATATTGATATCTCATATCATGACGACGACAAAAGCTCTCTCAAATTTCAAACCCAAAATGATAACTAACATTGTACAAAAGGTTAAAAGCAAAACTGACCACTCATTTACAACGGTTACATGAACCAAAGAACGGATATCACACAAAAAACGTATCTCTTACATCAAGTTCTATCACAATTAAACGTATTAGGTGGTAGCTCCATCCTCAATGGACCTTTTCAAAGCTAAAACGTTTTACAAAACATCCACCAACTGTGAAACAATATTATAAAAAAAAGTACAAAAGATCTTCTCTAATCTCCGCATCTACCAGTTTGATATCTAAGACGATTACAAAGCGACAAAGGGGCACACTTACTTTTTTTTTCTATTAACTGTTAATCTCGTATAAAAAGGAGACTGGAGTTCGCACCTTTCTATTGTTCTCGGGGCAAACAAATCGTTTGTTGCCCAAAATATGACGGGGTCGAGATACTCAGTGTTGTCCTCAAGGGTTGAATGAGAGCAGCGGGTTACCGTGTCCTTTCCGGTACGAGCTGGCCTCTGCATTATCAAAGCGAACGACCCTAATGACGCAAAGGTGGGACTCGTAAAAAGTTTTGTAGAAAATATAGATACAGAGGACGTTAATGAAGTCGGTGCTCATATTTGGAAAATAATAAATGTTATAGATGGCTATAACTAGGTCCACAAACCAGCAGGTGTCGTTAAAGCTGCCGAAATAGTTGGCAAAGAAATAAATGATTTTAGAAACAAAAATTTAATGCGAGAGGTCGTCAAACGGGTGCCATTGAAGGCTATATGGGTTATAATAAGCGCCTCAGCGGGTGTTCCGTTCACGTTATGAACTCTTCAACCTCGGTGCCCTACGTCAAGACCGTTTCCTTTATGACATGAGGAAATTACATCGGTCGCGTGTTATCTTTTAAAATGTGCACCTGTGCCGTTTGAGTTTTGGGTAAATAATTTTTAGCTACACGCGAATTTTTAGACATGAAATGTTTTGTAGTGATCAAGAGCTAAATAACTTTTTCGCAACGCGCAACAGACAAAACTATATATATTTTTTACTGGACGATATGGTTAAGCGAAGAGCAGTAGTTATGGTGTATCTAGTACTTTTCCATTGTTCGTTAAAATGAAAGGAATACCTGAAGTCAATGGTTCCACAAAGTTGTATTCAATGGGCTATTAAAAGCAATATTGTCACACATCATAAAGCTGACAGTTCGTCAAGGTTTACTCATTTCTGAACAACCTTGACCCGATACAACACTAGATAATAGTACGCATTAGAGTAAACAAAAGGAAACCTATTTTTCTCCACTAACAAACAAATTTTGAATCATTAAGTTTGTAGTTCATTTCAAAATTGTTTTCACTACTTCTTGAAACGTACGAGGTCACACGAATTCCTGAACACCATCAATCACTGCGCTGTCTTTAAAACAATAACCGGCCATATTAATTCCATCGTAATAATAACCTATTACAGCCCATAACTTTATATTAACATTGATCGTCAACAGTTACTTAGAGTTGTGCCCTTGGGCAGTCTCTCCACTAATGACTCGACAAGATTAATGATTTCACTAATTATACTTGTGACAATCAATGTATCTTTAAAGCGAGCTTTTTGTGTTAGTTACACCGCATATTCTAGTATTATTGATGTATTATGCAATTTATCAGTAGCAACTAACAATTTTGATGTATTTGTAACAGTATAAGGTCGTGATTCAATCAAATTAATTTGATGTGGTATGTTATTAAATATAGACATAGATTTGTTTACAAATAATGAAGCCGTAGATCAAAATAAAGGAAAAATTAAAAGGGAAAGTTCTATAGAACTTAAATCTAATGGCAGAGCAAATTATAACAAAACTTCTACAAAATACGCAAATGTAAAGGATTTGGTGTGAGAACATTCATAATTGTCATCATACTAAAGCAAAAAAACTTGCGAATTTATAGTATCTTATCACCTAATACTTACATACTGACAAAAAGTACCGGTGAACAAAAGAAAATTTCAGTTTAAAACGCGTATGAAATGTCTCAATATAGGCATGGCTGTTAGTTGCTTTTCTATCTACGTTGCCAATTTTGTTAGTATGTATTTACCAATAATTTTGACCTGGTAAACAATTTGGAAATTTCATGCTGACTTCTTCAAAATTTTATAGATTTTCTCAAATTAATTTTGACTCACCTTCTCTCCTCATGCCCATTTTGAGACATTTTCTTAGCCTGCAGTACTGGCATTGGTTTCTATGGTGTTGGTCGATTGGACAGTTTCTATTTCCCCTGCAGGAGTACGTCAGGTTCCTTCTCACGGACCTCTTGAAAAAGGATTTGCAACCTGTGGGAGAGATTTCATAATTGTAATGTTAATTTGTACACTTTCACTTTGATCATTATCCGTTGGAACTTCGTTGAGAATAATTTAAAATGTTTTGATAAGGTGGTTCTGACTTCTATTGCTATTTACGATGTAATCACTTCATAAATCTAGCTTTGATGCGACAGCGTGTTTAAAATTCGGAAGTCTGTTCGTATATCATCATCAGCGAGTAAAATATTCGAGTCTCTGTCAACAAGCTCCCCCTATTTTGTGATCGTATGCAAACTTGGGGAAATCCCAATAATTTACAATACTTTATGATTGTCGGTAGTAATTACTTGTTAGCCCTATTTTGTTAATATGCTTAAACCTATTAGCATAATACCATATATCAATGGCTACCCGATATCGAAATACAGCGATTTGTATGGACGCGTCAAATATATACGAATTTATAAAACAGTTAAAATACCAACTTAACGATCTTAAGACAGTTAAGACCAATTTCATGAATATATTATGCGTAAATATTAGAATAAGAAACAATTTGCTTTGAAACGTACTACGTGGCGCCTTTAGTCAAAACACAATGAAGTATGCTGGAATTTTAATGGCAATAAAGTTCAGAATCGAATGGTGTTCCACAAGGAAATGGTAAAACATAGTTTGACGTTTACGAAAAGAAATCGAATTTTCAATAAAAATACTTATGGTTACGGAATCGTAATCGTAGTAAATTATGAAGAAAAACATCTTGGTTGTCATTTGAACGCAATAATTTTGTGGGAAATAATCGCGTTTAGATACTATGTATATTAGCTTCAGCTATGGTTAGTCCAAGCTTTGGAACTTCGGTGTTCTCGAAAATTTTGACACAAGTTCGAGGGTGATTTTAATTAAATTACATTCTTATGCTTTTTCGGAATTCAGAGTAAAGTAGTATGTTCACTAGCTATTAAATAAACGAATAAAGTACCGTGATTGGACAACTCCGTGCGTTTGTAAGGAAGTTGTGCAAACATCTAATCATTATGTATTAGTGCATTTAAATATCAAAGACATTTATCCATGTTTATCTACAAATGAAGGGCCTGTATTGGTTACTTATTGCCTCGGTAGGCTGTTTGAGCCTGCTTGTTTGGGGTACCTAGTTATCTAGAAGTAGCTTTACGATCTTGCCGACCTAAATGGTGCAAGTACTAGAATGTGATTTTGATTTTTGGAGACAAAACTATTTATTGCATGAAGGATGGTATGGCTAGAGAGGGGATGACGATGAGATAAGTATCAAAGCAGAAGAAACGCTGCGTCGACAAATAAATTAAGATACATAAAGTCAAGAGAATTATGATGAATGACGATAATAATTATACAAATGTTGTACCAGTATACAAGGTAGATGTACTAAAAATTCATCATTCTATGATAGACCTGCTATTGGAAACCATTAAGAAGTAGACACAACGCTTCTCGGTCCCCATCAACACTCCAACCTTATAGTTGTTTCAAGTTACATTAGGCATCCATTTTCTTTTATTGAAAGTCCAAAGAAAGTCGATACTTCTACAAATCGTGCACAGACTCCCATTTATCGATATTTAAACCAGAGATCTTAGATTACAATCAAATGACTATCGATATCTCAAACGTTTTGACTTCCGAAATAAAATCAGAGCTATAAAAGATCTCGTGTCTTTTTAAACTTAAACTTCTTCATTTTAATTACTGTTCATTTAATTATGGCTATCATGTTTCTTTTATATGGAGCTTGATATGGTCATTAAATTAGAGTATTTTTAAGTATCTGCTTTTTGTTTGTAAGTGGGAGGGACTATAGAATATTGCTACTGTTGAGTGTAATGCTCAAGGCAATACTCCACTAAGCTATAATTGTTAAATTTATTATTAACTGCAGGGTTGACTACAAACTAGGAACTGTATCTATAGTCATCTCTTAGTTTTCCTAGTTATTTTATTTGACTACTGTAACGTTACAGCTTTACGGATCATTTTGACCATATTTCATGAATGTATGTAACCAGTGTTTTGCTTTACTCCTTTACTAACTTCTTATATTTTATTATCTTATGATCGAAGCACATAATCTTGAATAAGATTTAACTAAATTAGTAGTGTAGTCTACAGTTTGTCTTTTTTTTACCCACCCAAGGAGTTCCTTATACAAATTACATACATTATGATCATTAAACAACATTTTTACCTGCACAAATTGTTCATACATGAATGTCAAAGTAAGAACACTGTGTTCCTTATAGAGCGAGTTACAGTAAAATGTTAAAAGTGTCTTAAAGGACAATATCTTGTTTTTTTCTTCTACGTACTCATTCTTGTGTAACTATTTACTGCGTATTTTTATATTGTTCTTAGTCGCAAGTCTTTTGTTATTCAGAACGAATAATGAGGAAATAGCCTTTCGAAACTATTATACTTGTAACCTACCTATAGTTGGAGCTAGCCAATGAACGCTTGAAGGAAATTTTGACGAATAAACCTATAATTCTGTATTTGTTTGATATTTTATAGATTCGGATCGATGTAAGGATTTAATTGAACGACTTGTCTTTGTTAAAGTGCGCTTAGCAATTATAATTATCTCACTATTCAAAATCGTGACCATAGATTGGAAGATGTCTGGGGAATTAAAGGCGACGGTAAAATTGTTCTAAATATACATTTAAACGCCTTTAGCGACAAGACAATTGCATATAACAATGAAATCATTGTTATTGAAGATGTTGATGGTAAAGACAGATTTAGAAAGAAAAGAAGTCGGAGCAGGAAGACGAATCCTGGTAAGCTAAGCAAAAGAATTGATAAACCTTAATGATATGATGATAACATAAGATTTGACAACAACGTTTTTGGTATAAATAAGCCAGTTCCTTACTGTCCCAAAAATAACAAAACACTACCATTCCTATTTCAAAAATCTCAAAAACCAGTCAGACGATGCTAAGGAATAAGCAGGCAACTGAAAATTCAGCGCATTTAGGCAACAAAGCGCAGCTCTCGCGAGGTTTCTAGCTGGTTGCGATACCGTTAGAGGTTTGCTCACGTACCCAGTGTGCAGATAAGCCGCTGTGCGGTTAGCGCAGGCTGTTCGTACGTGCGGCGGGTTAGACGCTCGTTAGGAAATGGTTGAGGTTTTTTGGATGAATTTTCGGGTTTTGGTAGAATTTTAGTAGTTTTAATGTTGGTGTTGGTACTTGGTTTGAGATTGCAAATTTAACTTTGATTTTGAAAAAAAAACTTAGATTTTGAGTTTTCCACATATTTTAGGTACTAAAACTACTCGATTCTTTAATAAGTTTTAAGTATCTCATACAATATTACGGTTAAAATACTTATAGCATTTCAGTCTGTTATTTCCAAAATAAAAAACTATATTCTATCACCTCTTTCCAACCAAACAAAATCTACATTCTAAGCTTCTATAAGAGATTTCTTTAGAGTACATATTTTTCCCATCCGTCCTTCTTGTCGGTTCATAAACCGTTAACTAAATAAATAAACCCTAGTCCCACATCCGCGTTCCAACCGCAGCGTTTCCCCGCTAGCACCGCACACCACCTCTCCGGGAACACTGCCTCCCAATTACCACCTATCGCTGGGAACATCAGCAGTTGCAAATTGTATTCCACGCGAGATGATAAAGAGTGCATCGACACAAAGATTTGAAGTGAAAATAAAAACAATGGAACAGGCTTAGATTCTTTGACATAAATCCCGAGAATTGTTGAGAAAGTGAACGAGGAGGAAATAGATAGTGCATCGCGGCTAACCAGAGTATAGCTGGAGTTTATATCTTGTGAAGAATTTATGGAATTAACTTTTGCGACAAAATTAAGGTATAAGGTTTTAGAAGTAAGCAAGCTTGAAGAATACGTGTTGGAACGTTTTTTTCTGATTATAGATGGTCTAAAACACGTAGGAAATGGTCAGGGGAGTAAGATTCTCAATATTTAAAAACATAAAAGAAGTTCGGAAATGACGCTGCGCTACGTATAAAGCAACTAATTTTATACTTATCACCACTCTCCACCCAACCAGCATTAGGAAGAATAAGTTTTAAATTGTCATGAATTACCAAGACCAATTGGCAAACTAATATAAGCTGAATCCCAACTATAAATTAACAGTATTCTCCTAATAGAAAGTAAAAAATAACTGTTTAATAATAAAATGTTATTAAAATCATTGAAATACTGGTCATAATTTTAGACTCGAGTTATGAAAGGGAGAGAAATTTTATGTAGCTATCGTGCTTTCATACTTATGAAAGGAAAATGGACAAGGTTTTTGTACCAATGAACTTGAAATTGAAACACTCCATAGTTCACAGCATGGTTTTCTTTCCAAGTTTTAGAGAAAAAAGTAAAAGAAAGATAACAATAACTTGTAACTGATGGTCCTAATTCCAGTGAACTGATTAAGAATTTATCAGGAAGTTCATACGATACGTGAAGAGGACTATTAAATATATTAAAAAGAGAAGCAGATTAAAAATCTCGACCTAACATAATGTTATCTTTGAGCACTGTGACCAAGGAATAGGTATCTAAAGAGTAGATGTTCATGTTGTCATCTAGTAAAAGTTCAGCTGCCAAAGACCTTTCAAAGACACAGAGCAAAAACAACATTTTTGCTAATCTTGGGTGACTAATAGTACATAAAAATAAAGAACTAGGTATGATAATATTATTATTAAACACAATCGAAATGTGAATAAACCGACAGGTTGCTTGAATGTCAACCTGGCAATGGTTGACGCATTATAAAGAAATAAAATCGTCGAGCGATCACTACTGCTGTATTGGGTTCAGTATATGAAACTAATTATGAATAGGATGTTCTTGAAGACTTTGAAGAGCAAGAATTTAGAAAAGAAAATAACTTTAAACTCGTATTAGCACACGACGATTTAGTAAGTACTATTTACATTGAAGAAGAAGGTGCTACAGTAAAGGAAAAGACTGTTTAATCGGTGGTCACATCTTAGGATTAGTTGAAAGTAATGGAGAAATTATAGGAAAAAAGCAAGAGTTGGATGCGGGTAAGGTGGAGAGCAATGGAGGAGACCTACATTCAGCATAGGATGAGTACGGGTTGAAGAAGAAGAATAGATAAAATATTGATTATTCATCAAAAAGCAAAGAAGATTTTCAAAACTGTTTTCAAAAGTAAATCAGCTAACAATAATAACATTTTAAAAGTTTAAAAGCCACTAACAGATGCGGAACTCCATCGCCAGTAAAGTGTGGTGTCCACAATTATTGGCGTACTAATGACACCTAGATTACAGGTTACTGCTGACCCACATATAGCACGAGAGGTGACGTAACACCGGCTTGACCGTAATGGCGGCTTAGATGATGGATTCGAGAAAATTTTGGTTAGGATGGTAGTAAATGGGAGGCCGTTTAGCCTGCCATTAGAATATTAGTTAGAAAATGGAGAGATGGTGGCAATTGTGAATGACGTTTGATCAGAGAGAGAATATTGAAAGCACTACTGAGACTAATTTGGAACTGCTTCAAGAATGAAGAGGAGTGAGGAGGCCTAGACATAATGTGGAAACTTATGTGAATTGGCTACAAATACAAATTGGCTCTTAGTTTGAGTTAGTGTTTCAAGAACTATACAATTAATTTTGTCAAACAAACTTGGTCTTTGACCATCTTAATGTCCAATGATTGATTTAAAATTAGAATCTCCACGCATTTTTTTTTTTTTTTTTTGGATGGGAAATCATCAAATGACCCCCCCCACTCTGGGCGGAGCGGAAGGGAGTGTCAGACTTGTACTGACTAAAACCCATCCATGTTCCTTCTTTGCCCTTTGTGTTCCAGGGCCACGGTGTCTCTTTCGAACAATCCCGCAGCTCTGGCAGGCATCGGCCCATGCGGACCCCTACTCGTTGCTGACATCTCTTTGAGGCGCGCGTGGAACACGAACGCGCCGTCGACACGGCCTGTCGTCATAAGACGGCCGGACGGCGAGCTAGCCCATAACTCGCCGTCCACAGGCCCGCGCCTACGGTGGCCGGGAGCCACCACGTGACCCCCGACGCCCAGGGCGTCTCCCGCGGCGGCTGGGACGTGAGGTTCTTTCCCTCTCACGTCCCGCCACCTCCTTCACTAGCATGACTGCTTCACAGAAGGAGGTGACGGCTTCCCATTCCCTCTCGCTCCGGACCATGGCTTGAACCAGGGCCGGACGCGAGAGATCGCCGCCGCCAATCGCCGCTACAAGGACACGGCGGTGATCCGCCCAAGCGGGGCAGACCTCTACGGTGTGCTCCACCGTGTCCTCCGGGCGATCCTCGCAGTGGAAACACCCGGGCGTTTCCTCCCGCCCGATTCGGTGCAAGAACCTCCCGAAACAACCGTGTCCGGTGAGGATCTGCGTCAGGCGGTAGGTGAGGGCGCCGTGGCGCCTCTCTAGCCACTCCTCAAAGAGGGGACTTATCGCCACTATGGTAGCGTGCCCTATCTCCACGCATTACTTAAAACGTTTTGACAATTTCTTTATTCCTACCAACATAAATTAATACTGCAAAAACTATAGATCGTTGTCATTTTATTACTTGTACGGTTCAAAGTTCGAAAAAGTGTAAGTGGCAGGTTGGTATCCCATCTCATGCATCATGCATCACATTTACGACTTCACTAGCGAATATTAGAGCCGCAATGAGTTATCACCGCAATAAAAGTCGCAGGGCTGTTGCGCAATGCGACTTGCGACTGACCGGGCATACGTGCGACATTATTGTACCATAAACACAATTGAATATTGCTGTTCTTGCTTATATTTATAGTGGAGATTCATTGAAGAATTTAGGTTCATTAAAATTGCAATTATGCGCGTAATATGTTGTTTTGTGATTTATGAATGAACCTGTGAAGGTAACGGATGGTTTTGTTCACGTCTTCGGGAAAGTGGTAATGTTATTTACTGCCTGTCAGTTTAGAATGCTCTACGGCTTATCGACCACTGCTCGGCATGGTGCGAGAAATTGAAGTAATGGTTTTAGTCACTACACAAGTGGCTTGGTGTAATCAGAAACAATGTTCTACTGGCATCGTATAATGTTAAAGATTATTTTGTTGACTAATATTACCAAAAGAACCCCACTAATATGAAGAGTGACTGGTGGGGTGCATTCCTTGAAATAGTTAATCCTGAGAGTTCTACAAGCCTTTTTTTTTTTTTTCCGGATCGGAAATCATCAAATGACCCCCCCTCCCCCCCGCTCTGGGCGGAGCGGAAGGGAGTGTCAGACTTGTACTGACTAAAACCCATCCATGTTCCTTCTTTGCCTTTGTGTTCCAGGGCCACGGTATCTCTTTCGAACAGTCCCGCAGCCCTGGCAGAGGGAGTTCTACAAGCCTTAGGAAGACGAACCGCTGTTTTTAAGATCACCAGTGACCAGTGGTCACCAGTGTCTGTTACTAGCAGTAAAGGAATTTGAAGAAGGTAACATTGACGTGATTGGAATGCCACGACACGCTATGTGACTCCAAGTAATTTTAGTAAAAAACCTAACATAATAAGGAATCCTCTTTGTACCTCGAGAGATAAACAAAAAATCAAATGCATAGACGAGCGTGACACTATTATCATAGCTAATGTATCAGGTGGAATTTTAAATTTATAGGCATGCAAGTGTTATGTAGTGTGCCATAAAAATCCCATCAGAGTGATTAGTAATAAATATCAGTCATCTACTCAAATGCCTTTATTGAGAACGTGACCTCGGAATGTATTACTAGCAATTTTGTAACGGGCAACATTCGCATTTATGGCAAACATTGCCATTCTAATGGTGACAAAGTTAATGTGGAACATATTTTATATTTTAATTGTCAAAATTACCTACGTTACTGGTAGTCAGAAGTCTGACAACTTGTCTGGCAGTTACTAGGATGTGGAGATCTGATAGGCAGTCCTTCCATGCAAAATATTGGAATTCAGCTGCATCCAGTTACACAGGTAGTCGAGCCCAACATAATTGTGAAAATGCAAGTCATGGCAATGTTGATGGTATTTTTGCCAGAATAAAAACGAAATACGAATCAGTGGAAAATCTTTTTCAATTTTACAAAACAAATACTCGTATTACTATTTTCAGTATGAAATGAAATAGACAGTTCCCAAAATATTGAAATACAAAACTTCATAAGAACAAAACAAAAAATGTCACCTGTCAAAAATAAAATCCAAGTGTATTATTTCCAAAGCTAACAATATAAAAATAAAATAAAAGAAGTCTAATTCGATATAATAGGTATTTACAGCACCTGTCGGTGTTACCAGTGTAATAAATAAAGATAGCTAAACGCCGTTAAATCTTCATTTAGTGGCCAGTGCTGTTGTCTTGTAAGACAAGAGTTTCCGCTTTTCTTCTAGATTTATGGATTTGGATTTGGACAGCAGTGGAGATAATTGATTGTAGATAGTTTTAATGTTTTTATTTTATTTAGGAAAAAATGGAGTCTTTATTTACCTAACGCCATAACTTTTCTGTTTATCTAAAAAATAAATGTCTTAATCTGTTTTATTATTATTTTTGGCGCTTTGTTTTCTTCAAATCTCAGAGCTCTATTCGATAAATTTATTTTAAATCCTATACTATTAAATGAGCAATATTTGTAGTCACGTTCTCAAAAACGGCTTCAACGATTTCGATGAAAGTTGCAATATGGCGGTTAACGGGGGCAAAATATCGATCTAGCTTGGTCTCATATCTGAGAAAATTCGTTTTCTCTATTTTGAGCTGGGCCAGGCCAACAGTTCTACCAGGTATACGATCCTAGCTAGACCTGTTTACAGTGTACCGTTTATAAATTAAATACATGTTATAGGTAGTGGCTCGTATTAATCAAATTCGTGGAAAAGCGCGATTAATTACAAGATAAATTTGAAAATTCTTCTTCTTCGTGTCGCTGGCACGACAAATTTTATATTTTGTTAGCCGAGACCTTCTCCACTTCCACCGCGTCGTTGGTGGCAGCGCAGAGGTCACTTGGGATGCATGTATTTGGGCTAAGAGGGCAGGATAGGAGATGGAGCAAACTTTGTGACATAGCTCCACAACTACACCCCGCTGCTGTTTCATTACGACGAGGTTGGAGTTACATCTTACTATATTGAGAGACATTCTTAATACCTCAGTTTCTCTCAATAGATATTATTTCTCGTAATTAAACACAAACTAATGAAGGTACAAAAGTTGCATTAAAATCGTAGCGATCCTCAAAATTGAATTAGAAGTAAATCAATTATTCGAGCTGGTCATTAATGAAGTCCATCAATCACTGAGTTAGGGCTCAGGTCGTTAGGGCCTTCGATTAGATATAAGGCCAAGATCTTGATTCTAAGGTAGATCTGGCCATGACATCGTAATACCGGTGCGAAATAATAATGGCATTATTGAAGCGAATTTCTGTCATTTTAAGTTTAATGAAACTTGTAGTTTAGGGGATTTAGCTAAATTAAAAAACAAGGGTCTTTCTTTGGCCAAAGAATTAGCATTGCCATTAAACGTGGCAATGCTGCCATTCTTCTTGGCACGTTTCCGGATGTCAGCAATGTGGAGTACTTAGACGCCTAAGTGCCCTGTTGTTTATTTAGTTAGCTATTTTATTTTATATAAATTAGTCTCATTTTGTGTAAATATTTAGTTTTCATTATTTTATAAGTAGCTTTAATTCAATTATTTACAAAAAACCAATATATACATGAATAAAAAAAAAATATTGATCAACAATTAGAATTTAGACATCGAGAAGTGATTAAAAAAAATTGTACACAGGCTGAGTATGTAGCAAAAATGTACAAAGAAAAAGGACTTGAAAGATTATAATAACTCCTCCTACAATAAAACAATAACGTCGTAAAAGTAATTGCAAAAAATTAAACATGCATTCAAAATAGTGATGCGCACATACACTTATAGCCATCAACATACATATCGAAACTCAACTTCCCTTAATCATTTCATTAAGACACGAATGCACAAAAGAAGGAGTCTAATGAAAAATTACTCGCTTTAATGACCCATCGGATCGCCTTAATGATCTAGGTCCTGTTCTTGAGAATGTATCGGCACACACACGGACATACGAGCCTTGTGTTGGCGGACAATTGTTATTAATTTTAATGTGTATAGATGGACACTTGACTAGTTTCAGAATAGGTTTATATTAGAAATATAGGAACAAAAGAGCGTTGTAACTTGAAGCGAATGATTTTATGCTTATAAATTAATTTTGGGGTACCCACGGTGATATATGGAAATACGTACCGAAGTTTTAAATTATAATACAAGTTTTGGTTATCGTCAAGTGTCCGTGCATCTTGATTTGAATAAAAATCTAAATTGCAAATTAATACCCTTTGTTACCTGTCGATATTGGTTTTTAGAATGAATCGGAAATAGATTACGATACATTTCGTTGATTAGATTTTTTTCATTGCTTGCATTTCCTTCACAAAAGCACCACAGTTTTAATTTATGTTACCCTGAGGCACTTAATGAAGCAAATAATGAATATTAATACACTTTAACAATAAACCATTTAAAATGCAACGTAAAGGGGTGATAATTTACATATAAATGCATCGATAAACGTACAACGACATCCATTTTATCGTAAAACTCAGATAATTTTCTTAATCAATCAACATTATGCATCCAACTTTTCTTTTTAAATCAACAATAAAATTAATTCACAATAAATTCCCAATAAAACTACTCGCGTTAATCGAGACGAAAAAAATATAAATTTTCGATTTACGACGTGACAAACACGCGTACTCTTTAACAGTATGTCGGCTTTTAAATTTTGAAAATGGTCGTTAACGTCACACGGTCGAATGTTTACCTTATTAAGGCGTAGCTAGTACTTGTTTAATTCACATAAATAATATATTAAAAAGAGTCAAATTTTCATTAAAAGGCGACATGATTCAAGACGTTCGAGCGTTTTATTGACAGTTTTAGTGGAAAGAGGAGAACCACACACGCGCCGAACTTGGATTCAATTTAAAAAGTGGAATGAGATAAAAATAAATAAGTTCGGAAAGACACTTATGTTTAGAGTCGCTCGTAAAGATAGGGTTAACTGCCACGGTATCGCCGGACAAAACATACCATAAACTGACCGGTTGTAGTGGTCGATAGTGATGCCACCGCTTGTCGATAGCGCGACGGCGTTATTCATTACTGCGATATTTATTTTGTATAATGAAATTTAAATAATAATTTATTGCGTGTTTTGCGTCAGTACAAAGCGATGTTTTCGAAATAAGATCTACGAGGTGTGTTATCAAAGTAAAGGTAATAAAGTAAATGTTTTATGATTCGGAATGTGTCGAATAATAGGAATCGTTTTTGGTTTATTATCTACTGGATTAGCAAGATGGTGTTGTTTTATACTCCTAAACAAAAAATAAAAGCATTTACGGCATTTAATTTTCTATCAATGCTTTAAAAAGTATATTCGTTTGCTAGGATTTAAGAATTGCAATCTGTTTTCGTTTCTAAAGCTACATTCGAAAACTTGAAAAGTATCGACAAAAACAGTTCATCGACACTCGACGTCTCTTCACCCAGGTGTCAACTGCGATCACTATTGTCGCTCACGGACGCGAGCATTTAAGTCAAAAGAAGCGCTTCGGCCAGGGACTTTGTCGTTATAACGCCTATAAACACTTTTAGTACAAGTTGACCTCAGAGACTGCATGGTCTCACTTCGACAGGGTTCTAATTCCATCAGCGGGGGGTCCAAGCACTAATAAAGTGGATTTGTCGACATCAAAATAACACTTTATGAGCACAACACTAATGCGCTTTATCGATACACTCTTAGGGAGTTATCGTGTGATAGCGCAGCTGAAATATTGTTCAACTTATGTAGATTTGTGGTATATTAACTTACGCATTTAGTTGGATTTTTACATATTTAGTGGATAAACAAATCTTATTATTTGAATGGTAGCCATCGTGCATTAATGGTGTTTAAGACCGCATAATGCATAATTTCACAATGTCTTAGATATCCAAATGAAAAGAATACTGTTAGGGAAACGGCGGCTGGTTCTACTGCAGAGCTTTTTGTACAAGTACAAGTAAAAGCTTCACGTGGGATTTCAGAAGATATCAAATACTTTGGAAGAATGTGAATAAGAAGTGGAAGACTAGCCTATTGATAACATTATAGGTAATTACTGCAAGAATATTAGAAGCATTTGTACACATTATTGTATAAATCAGGCGACAGAAGAATTCAACAGCGAAATTCTCCTCATTGAAGAAGAAACAACCCGTCGTGCTGATACGAAACTAACAAAGAATTCTCAGTAAATAGACCACACTGAATCCCCCAACATCCTTACAACTCTCATTCACAACACACGTGAAATTCAGAAATTACGTAATCATGTGTCGATGATAGACAAAGTCTAATGAATTTTCTAGTTTAAATTACTTTTATCAGAACCGAGGCGTTTGATATCAAAGGTCGGGACCTCACTGGCGCCAGGTCTGTACGATAACATAACGAAAATAGTTTGCAACCAATTAGTTTCGTAAAAAATACACCGGATACTCGGCTTTATTTTGAAATAATTTAAGCTTGAACTCTGCTGTGGAAAGATAAAAGCGTCGAAGTGAATGGCGGTGTGAAGCTAGGTTAGTTGATTAAATTAGAATATTGTGTTGATAAAGGAATGAATGGAATAAAAAATTAGAGTAACAATTTATTTCAGTTGGTACCTACTATTCGAAGTACAGAATAACAAGGCATAGCAGACCTGAGTATTTAATATTCATTTCAGCTTGATACCTCCACGCGTTCTTGAGAAAAAGGGTTTTGCCAGATGGACAGACAGAAAGACGGATCCTATAAGGGTTCCGTTTGTGCCGACTGTGGTACGGAACCCTAAAAATAACAGTTGAAAAATTTGGTGAAGCAAGGAATCACCGCGTATGAGAGATTAATTCGACCAACGGCTATGAAAAGTGTCTTTAATTTCTACAGGAAGTAGAAAAAATACAGCAACTAAAAATCTATTCTAAACTTTGCCGACGCAAGGGTGGATGATTTTTACGCTATAGTGCGCAAAAAGTCAGCCTCAATAATTCGCCGAATTCGAGGAAGTGGCAACGGAATCCTAAGGATGAGAGACCTGAATCTGCAGTTGTAGGAAGACAACTGGCTGCACGTTGTCTAAGATTATTTTTTTTCTTATTATCATAGTTTTAAGATAATGTTATTAACAAATTATAGACATTTTTTAGTCAGAATTAAATGTATTTTATTTTTGTATTTATTTTTTATTTTTTCAGAAAACTTTTAAGCACTTTTTCAAATATATGAACAAAGAAACTAATAAGCACGCTAGAAGAAAAGAATCAAGGAGAAATAACAAAGAATACAGAGAGAGTAAAGCTGTTACACAATACCTCGGACTGATCACACTAGCACAAATTAACTTGTCATACAACATACAAAGTTCTATCACTTCTAAACCTTCAACAATATCTTCGATACCTATTTCCTTTATAGTCTCCATCTAACTTACAAATTCCCTTATACATTTCATAACCTCATTTGAAAGTTGACTGACAACCTGTAAGCCAGCTATCATGGTTGCGTAACCAACAAAAGCTGAAATACCAAAGGCAACAGAAACTATTGTGTGAATTAACAATTTTAATTCTGAGTCTGACACGATAGAAATACAATGCAATTGTTGCATAGAGTATGTGCTATTAGATGTAAGTAGGAAGTTTCTAGTTTGTTATGTCGAGATGGAATTGCATATTATCTATCTCCACGCAGCTATGGAGTCTGGATCCGTACCTGGTTGACGGGATTAGGCTCACCTCCTTTTACATGGGTCTTAAATATGACTGGCGAAATGTGGGTTGTACTGTAAGGTACTTCTGCTTACAAGTTTGGGCATTGCAGGCGTGATAATACTTTACGGCGCTGTGTCTGCCTTTGAACAGTGTTTTTTTACATTATGAGCATAAAGTTTTAATAAACAAATAATATGTTGTGTTACTACCTATCCCCAAAAGCTGCAGATTGCGAATACCCAATTTTTTTTTGTTAAAATTTGTTCTACGGCTAATTCAGATCGACTCAGCCTTTTACAGTTCGCTGCTGGACATAGACCCCCTTAAGAAGTGTCAGCTCTAGTCTAGCTATAATTAAACTGCTTTAACCAAAAAGCGAAATATCCTGTTTTATATGTAAGCATTTATTTGTTGATGTGTTGTAAAATAACAGACTGAATACTAAGTCTGTTATTTTTTTAGAATTTTGTGGAAAAGGCTCCTTTAGGTTAAAAATAGGGAAAAAATGCAGCTATCTAAGTAGAGCAACTCAGTATTGGATTCTCTATAGGCAAATGAGCAAAATACGGAAAATGATTTAAAAGCTTTTCGATACTGTTTGGATCTTAAAACCCTGTTTATGCAAATCTTATAGCCATGCGCCGTACGTATAAATACTCCGGGTGCATTTTACAAAGATAGGTATCCATTTCTTTTTTCTCCAAATGTGTTTTTAATTTGACAGTAACACCTAAAACCAGCACGACATCTAAAAACAAGTTGCACTTTGTGTTATGAATGCCAAATCAGCTAAAACTAAAATAACAAAAAAAAACTGGTTATTAAACTAAAAAAAAAAACAGATTACAAAGAGAGCGTCCCTGTTGAAAGCGTTTTGTTTACAAGCGCATATCACGAAAGTATGGTTCATGCAGGTTGGCCCCGAGGACCGAGGGTCAAGGCTGAGAGACCAATGTAATGTCTACACTTGATGCCAACTATTATGTCATCAACGGGTCGGGTTACTATCGCGGGTTTGGCGCCTTTTTAATTTAATTTATGCAGTTTTTGAATTTATAGTTTTGCGGATTAGTCATTTTATTCTAAAATTATAATCTCTTACTTTTTTCAACTGTGTTATGATCCCATTTTAAAAAAGAGAGCTGAAGTGTATTTGCAATAAATTAATTTTTTAAATTAATTTTTCAACAATCAAAATCAGGCACGAGCTGTCGAGTAAAGCAAAAAGAATCATCTATTACCACTGTATATTTTTTATTAATATTCACATCAATTCTATTAGAGTTAGCCGAAAGGTAGGTACTATCAAAGAGAACTACCAACTAGAACATCATCTAGGTAAGCTATTTCTAATATCCATATTTTTTAACCATTTTGACTTTTACCTTGGCCAAAGGCTTAGCGTTGCCATATAACGTGGCAACGCCGCCAGTCTTTTGGATACATTAACAGTTGACAGCGTTGAGGAGGAGTTTTTTGACGCCATTTTTTAAGTTTATTTTTAAATTAGTGAGGTTATTTTAAGTGAAATCTTGTCACAGAAAATTGTAATACCTAACTGGTATGATTAACAACAATCTTTGTTAAACAAAGTTATCAGATTATGTATAGAAAGCAGTTTTTCTGAAACAATAAGGTGTAAAGACGGCGTTCCCAAGCGCATCATTTGCGGTCATCTGAGCCACTTGAACGTAATTATTTGGTGACATGCACCCGTAATTGTGGTTTACGGAATACGGAAACACGTTTCACTTGCTGGTTGATCTTTTTAGTTGTTTTAGTTTTAGTGTTGTTCCGTTTTGTTACTTTTGTAGTTTTAATATTTGTTTTTCGGTTTTGTGAATTTTGTTTTGTTCAGGAAATTTTGTTACAGCTTTTGTGAAGTAATTTTTCAGTTTTCAATTTTTTTAATCAGTTTAATTTTTTTAATTAATTCCTAAGCAGGTTTTAATTTAATACTGCCAAGTTATATGTTTAGTTGAAAAACAAAAAAAAATACAGAAAAAGCTATTAGCAATTACAATTCAAAATGCAATTAAACAAATTCTAAAACAAAAGTCTTCTTACCACCGAATTTCAGCACAAAACCAAAACGGCATAAGCCAAAAAACACCAATTTAAATAATTTGCATAAAAGTGAGGAACCCCTTATCTTTAAAGGCAGACACTTTGCGAAAACTTTGTCTTATTGCATTCTGATTAGAAACGTCGGAAGTCGAGTCCCGGTAATTGAGATTTTAAAGGTCAAAGGGGAAGAAATTACCGTACTTGATTTATTTACATAGCCTTTATCAAATTAAATACCTCAGGATTTGCGCAGGTGTCAAAAATAAAATTTAGAGGAAAATAAGTAATAATTAGGTATGACAAAATACCTAAGTGCGGGTTAGTGTATGTGGAATTAACTTATAAATTCATGGCAGTTTCAAGAGGCACAAATTGGGAACATTGTGTATAAGAATGGTCAAAGTCGTAGTTATAATTCCATTTGATACGATAATTGGCGTTTTGTTGTATCGTCACTCATGTTAACTAATTCTCTGGTATCGTAACTTGTTAAGTTTTTAGTATCATGTGATCTACTATCGACGGAAATTTTATTTGATGAATTTTAAATTATTCTCACTTTAAATAATGAGTTTTCAAGTTTTCTCAAAAGTTTCAGCTAACTACGCATCATTTGACAGCGAGTTAACAAGTGTTTCTAACTCTAAATTTTTGGTAAGTTTTCGTCTCTTTGTCCCATTTCCGATAACCTAACTAACCTAATTCTCTCCTAACTTAGCTAATGAACTTCGCGAAAACTTGTACTACGCACAAAGACCCTAGAACCAAAGTCCTCGATCACTCTTATCAAAGGGACACCGCACGGTCACACGCTAATTCCCGTCGCTAAGACACTAGTTCACTTTCACTTCACACAAGATTACGTACCCTCACAAGTGAACTGGCCGTAGTGCTTCCCCGACGACTTGTCCCCGCAGACCACACACTCCACATTCTGGCCCTTATCCGTCGCGGAGGAACCGCTCTGCGTCGACGCGGCCTGACTCGCGGGCGTAGACGGCAGAAGCTCGTCTTCCCGCCAGCTGCCGCGAAAGCCGAGTTCGAGAGGCGGGAGGTCAGGGGCCCTCGGAGGACAAAGCCCCGGGCCTCCGACCCCGCCGTAAACTAGCGCTCCGTGCGTGATGATGCCGGTTGCCGTCACAGGGCAAGAGACCGCGCGACGCGCTTGTGTGTCAAGGGTCGCGGTTCAGGCGCGACTGAGCCGGGTCGGGCCAGGGCGCGCCGCTCCGCCATTGGCCCGGTGGCCTGCAGGGGCAGGGAGCGAAGGCCCCGCCACCTCGACCGCGGCCCCCCTCCCCCCGGCGCGGGGTGGAAATCTTTCAGCCGAGTACCGTCGGTAAGAAAATCTGTTGGGCGGTTATTGTTCCGAGTTTATTTGTGCAACGTTTTTAGAAGAGTCGCATGTTATTATGCAATGTGTTACTGTCTCTTTCTAGCTCTGTTTATGAATAGAGCGAACTTGTTTGTAATAGTTTGGACGTTGGAATAATGATTTTATCGTTTGTTTGGGTATTTTTTTAACACTCGTTATTTACTCGCCTATTTCTTCTGCATTATCAGGTTATTCTTGCCATTTTAATACAAAACAACTAGACTCAGTTATCTATTTTACCGCACTAGACTCTGCAAGCCACACAACACTTCATCGTTCACATTTACATCCAGCATTCCTTTGTCTCTCAACATTCTCCCACAAAATGTTAATAAAAATAATCTCGCCCACATTTCAGTGCTTGCGTCGCGAACGGTACCTGAAAATCCTACTTTGTATCAACTTTCGCGCTGCCTCCATATTTCTGCGGGCTGATAGGCACTCCGTATACTTAACTATCCACATACAGGTGATCAAGTGGCTCTCCTTTTAACTGTAATATGTAGGTATTATTATGTCGGTTATTTTCACTTTGTGCTGTTGCGAATTTAGGTTATATTTTTGGTTATGCTATTAGAGGTTGGGGATATATTTAAACTGGAAAAGTATACGAATAGATAAGCTGAAACAATGTTTTTTCTCCATGTATTGTATGGTCGAGTCAATGTCCCAATAGTAAATAAATCAATAGAGAATAAATTGAAAACCAACTGAATCTTGAACTAATAAATATCCACTTCGTTAAATGAATATTTGTATTTCCACACATGTAAAGCACAATGGCTCACATTGAGTCGCAAGTTACGTTATTTAGATCTAGATCAATCTAGATGGCCGGTAGGAGGCGCGTGCGCCGGGGGCGTGGTCTCGCGCGGTTGGAGGGGGGCAGGGGGGCACTCCCGCGCACTTGTCAGCGTGACGTCGACGCGGTTTGACGCATCGCCGACGCGACACTATGATTCGACAATTTTTTTGTTAATTTTACGAGTTGCTCTGTTTTAGTTTTGAGGTTAGATGTTGTTGGTGTGATTTACTGGTTTAGCATGAGATGAAATGATGTAGTGTTTGGGGTTATGGTTTTATTGTTTTCAGTTTAAACATTTTAGCAGTCAATGACCAGATTTTCCACACAAATGATAGCGTTATAGTCTTCAAATCTTTTCTTCACTGACTAAATAATAGATTTAGCTACCTAATAATCTTTCAACGACTGAAACAATAGTTATTTTACATATAGCACGCATTTAATTATGAATTCAATGAATAAATACTTACTTCTGATTCTAATTAGACTTCAATACGTCATCACGTTTAATTCTAATGCGAATAACATTATTCTACTTTAATCTTTTATAACTGTTGCCTTTCTGAGTTCGTTTGGTGCATTACTACCAAATGTGTAGACAATTCTCCAATTAATTAATTAGGTAGATATTTAAACATAAGTACAGTGTTGCAGTAGCGAAGGGTTAACTTTTTTAAGAGGTAAGCCGGAGTACATGTCTTTAATGCGATTTTACTATTTGTCTATGGAATACTGATTGCGCCCGTTTTCAAAGAGAAGCCGCATAGAAATCGAGTTGTATGGAACCTTCGCCACTGCAGTGTTGTCATTTTGCTTATTAACAACATGTGTTTTCTTATAGAATTTTGAAAAATAGACGTAAGTTACCAAAATATTGAATTCCGTTAAAAATGAAATTTAAACTTACGACGTTTTTATTTCAATGTTGATGACTGGCAGAGAATAGAATAATAAAATGCAATTGAATACTCTTTATTGTGTATAGCATCCAAATAACAAGAATTAATTTAATTAAATTGGTCTGGTTACAAGAAACAGTCATGACATCAACATCGATAAATTGATCAGGATCAAATTACAATAGACAATAGCATCTAGGTATTTATGGGGAACAAAATGAAGGCTGGTATTTATCACGATGACTTAATGGAGTTTCTTGGCAATTTTTTTCCTATTAGACTAACTTACATTACCTACCATTTCCATATTTTACCTAAATTCGAATTGTTCGAATCTAGTTACAGTATTTTCAGTTTATTGCTACCACAGGACTTCGAGAGGTTAGTAAATGAGAATGGGAGGCCTTTACAGGGACTTTATATCGAGTTCCAGTAGTGTGCGTAGCAAAAGACTAAGAAAGAGGGTACTAGACAGATTTGTCTGCACCTAACAATTTATTTACCAACCAACCGCATTCTCCTGTCATCCCGCGAACATGGCGCTTGCAACAGCTTATAAAAATTGGTTGCTCACAATAGTTAAAAATCAAGGAAGATATCCCATTAGTGACATTTTAAATTTAAAACTGTAAATGTATTCATGTCTGTTGTACTAGAATTACAATCCCTCACCACCCCGATAAAACACCGATTTATCTAAGTGGGTTTTCAGAATATTACCTGTACCTAAGTAGTTTGGTTCCTATTGTCGCAGAACAACTTGCTCACAAGTTCAGACGTCTGCGGACACAGGCTATGCCCGGGCTACGTGATAACGTGACAGCTGTAGATACTACAGGGCTGCCTCTCGATGTACAGGAGTTTTTGATTAAGGGTTGGCAGTTTTTTGTATTAAGTCTTAGATGCCTCTTCTAATAATATAACTGTAATCCCCGACGGGTTAGCCATATTTCGCGAGTTATGTTTAAGTCTCATGTAATAGGATGCGAGACTTCTGCCAGGCACAAATCCAGACTCCGTGGCTGCTACTGAGAAATTCGATAACACTTGGGAATTGAACCCGGGACCAAGCTCAGCAGTCGCAGATACAAAGGCTGGGTCGTTATTATATCAATACGATGTGTGTTCTTACATTTTTATTGCCGTCGGGTCAGGCGGAGATGTAACCTAAGCAACATTCGTCGACACAAATGTCTATGACGTCTTCAACATATAATTCCAGACAACATTTTCAGGATCTCATCAGGCAAGAAAGTTCACTTTAAATAGGCTAGCCCTAAAACAGATAGCAGAAAAATTAATACTCAGAGTGTAGAAAAGATTAGATGGTTTAACATAGCTTCATACAATAATATGTTAAAGACTTCTTCATTCTGCTATGGCACTGAAACACGTTTTTAAAATTGGTGTATTTTCCCATCTCATATTTTCAGTCTCGCCGTCCGTGGAAACACAAAGCGTCGACATTATTAACCAAGATGATTTCCTAAAACCATCACCTCTACCCACCCTTATTTCAACGAAAACCTTTTACCTTCTATACATACTACATAATCAGCCATTTACCGCATCAAAGCTTCAAGTAAATTTCCCTTTAAAAATAAATAACAAGAAAGCTTGGGACTTCACCCCTGAGGTGAAAGAGCGGGGGTGAAGTGAGCGAGGTGAGGGGGTGGTGAGGGCGGGTCAGAGGTCGACCCCGCCCAGTACACCTACACATATTCTATGCTACGTATTCTTACTTAGATATAGTCTATGGATAATTGGCCTTGAGTGAGTAGAACCTTTTCATAATGCGACATCTTCGAATCTAAATTTCCTCTTTATGAATAACCAACCGTTGAGCATATTTAGAACTTTTTCCTAATATAATATCATCATCTGCCTAGCCTTTTCTTAACTATGTTGGGGTCGGCTGCCAGTCTAACCGGATGCAGCTGAATACCAGTATTTTACATGGAGCGACTGCCTATCTGACCTCCATAACCCAGTTAGTACTGAGTAATACGATACCCCTTGGTAAGACTGGTTGTCAGACTTTTTGGGCCACTGACTACCTGTAACGACTGTCAAAGATCTACAGATGACAGCCGGGACCAACGGCTTAACGTGCTTTCCGAGGCACGGAGGAGACTCGGTATGTAATGAGCGGTCAACCATCCACAGACCAACCTAGGTAAGCACGGCTTAAACTAGAGATCGACCCGAGCGGCTGTTATTATTTAGCCACGAGCTCCTCCATAATATAATATCATGATTCTATAATATCACCGAAGAGTTACTCAGAGATTTTCCTAATACTACACCCATATATTCGGCAGTTTCATTTTAGTAGAACTTTTTATAGTAACTTTGCTAGTACGACTTAAATACCTCCATCAGAAATGTCAAAGGAGATACTGGCAGCTTCACCAACTCATTAGTGACGAGAGCAATGAAACAAAGTCCAAGAGTAATCAACGTTTATGGAAGGTACTTCCTGTAAGTAGTAAGCATAGCTCAATGTCTGAAACGTTGGCTGTTTATCAAGAAGTCGGGTGTTCAATTCTGTTACGGATGAGTTGCTAGAAGGAACCCACGAGGAGTGTCTATTTGGCTGGGTGGGTATGTTAATAGGAATATTTGTACTTAATTGACCACTTCTGTTATTTTATTTCTGTTTATATCACTTTCCATATTTTTTTTCATGCGTTAACCGAAATGTCTGGTCAGAATTTACAGCCAGAAAAGTAAATTATGATCTCGGTAGAAACCAGTTTCTAAAGCTTTGCGTTACAAAATATTTTTACTTTTTGACCGCGCTGATAACTTTACGAATACATTACGAATTTGGACTGCTTATCGTAACCGCGAACGATACTATCTCACAAGAAAAAAAAAAAAAAATTATACAAAAAATAATATTTATTTCAATTACATAAAGTTATAACACACATGATTTGGAGATCACCTTTTAAGCAAGGAGATGCTTGTGTTACGGGAATCCGCTCACAGTAACACTTTACAGATAGGTAGCACTAACTTCAAAAAAGATCATTAAAAAGATATATTTTAATAAAAGTTTCGCGCGGCCGAGTAGATACATATTTAGACCTAGACTTCGTTACAAAAGGTACGAGTAACAGACATCCTATCAAAAAAGCCCTATTCTCCAAATAAACCATATTCTCCATTCCCTCCAAGGCGGTTGCCGCAGTAAACTTATCTCGGGACTTATCATCGATCGTGACAGCGGTGTCTGTATGTCACCCCCCCTTCCCCCATTCCATTGGGTGACTGAGTAATTGGGTGCAGGTACCCCGGTGCCCGAGACGTCCCCCGACCGCGCTGTTCTTTCTTTCTATTTACTTTTTTTTTCAGGATATTTTCGTGGTTTTTTCGTGAATTGTTGGTGCCAGTAAGTTTGAGAGCTAGAACCGTATTTGGACTAGATGATTTGAGGACTGTAAAGGTGAAGAAGAGTGTTTTGCTTTATACACATTAATTTTAATCAATAATTAAAATTAGTAAACATTATTTTTTATTTTAATGTTTAAAAAAAAAAAACTGTTCGGTAACTCTATTTCGGCCACAGACAAAAATTCCATGATACAACATTTTATCTATCAATTATTTCACTTCAAATAGAGTATTGATGATGATAATAATGATTGTGCTAAAACGTCTGTAATTCTGAGCTAAAACTAATCTCCAAGAAAACAGTCATTAGCATTTAATCGTAGAAATAGCTATCCCAAGCAATTGCTTGACCGTACACGCCAATTTAAACCGAAAAAAGAAACCAACACATCGTCGCTTCAAGCCGTAAGCGGCTCCACCGAAACGACAACGCCACTAAAAATTTCACTTACCGTAAAAAATAAAAACTGTAAGACAGTCACATTACTTCAAAAGTACTTTACGTTTTGTGGGACACATAAATTGTCAAATAAAACGCAGAGAAAGACTTGTCGTATAATGTCACATGTATCAATCGTCAGACTTTGAGATAGCTTCGCCATTCAGCGGCTACGCAACGGAATGTAATGGTAGCAGAGACATTTCGTTTGGAAGAGTAATTTAGAGCATCTGTTTCTTAAATACCTTAGAATTAACTGGACATCTTCCTCAAGGACATGTATGTAAACAATTTCATAAATCTACTAGGAGCCTGTTGCCAGCCATGTATAATTTTTCAGAAGAGTTGAAACGATTCCAATCATGGAAACGTTTCAAAGATGCTTCAATAAACTAAACTAGAAATAGATGAAGCAATGTCAACAATGAAGTGCACAATTACACCACGGCTAGTAACAAGGCATGAACATATGATAATAAGCATGAAGCAAAAGAAGAAGCAGAATTGAACACTTTCCTAGAAAAAGAAATACATGTAGAAGACTGTTTGTAAGACAAACCAGTTAAAGGTGACGTCATCAACCCGAAACAAGCACTAATAAACAACCCTAAATATACCTTCGACAACAATTTAAAATATTCTCCGTAAAGCTCTAAATAAATCAATCAGTCCCCATTACAATTTACACTAAGATCGATACGATAAAAAGTCGTACAAGAATCGAGCATGTCAGCGTTAAATCACGCGTTTGTTGTTTTGTCTGTCTGTTTGTCCGCTTGCCTCTTTGTCTGTGTGCTACTGGATAAATTAAGAACGTCTGCCAATGTGTCTTGTCGGGTCTTGTTTGTAAAAATGATGTATTTATCACCTTTTATTCTGTATTTTTGGCGCAGCATCCGTTAATGTTTCTGTCATGTGCAGTTTGGGTTGTGTGTTTTAATTTAGAGCTCTCACTTGCTTCAATTTTTTTTCTGTTTTATTCACCATGCTATGTGTTAAATGGTAATGTACTTATTTTAATTTGAAATGTGTCATCATCATTATTATCTTCACCTTCCTCAAATTCCTTTGTTCATGCAACTATTTGGCTAAATGGTAGTTTTAACTTTTTAAACTAAATATATTATCTGTGTGACGTGTTCAAAATGTTGTGTTTTCTGCCTTTCTATAACACTAGCTTTTGCTCGCGGCTTCCCTTCCGTTATGCACGAAAATTAACCCACGGGAATGTTTTAAATGTAGCCTATGACACTCGGAGATAATGTAGCTTAACGTTAGTGAAAGAATTTTTGGAATCGGATCAGAAGTTTCGAAGATTACCCATTATATACAAACTTACAAACAAATACCTCTTTCCAATAATAGTAAAGATTTATAATTGCAGTCTACCATTCAATACTACACTGATGACATCATTCCTAAATGTAACATCAACTATCTTTCTACCGTCCTTGATCATACCACCACTGAGATCCAAAAATCGATCTATATTTCAGAATATAATTAGGTTATAATTATTTCAAACTCATGTAACAAAACATTGATACTACTACAATTCCTCAGTAGAAGTCGGTCGGTTATTTTTCTTCAATGATAAGACGAGCCTAAGGTTATCATTGAGTCTCACGTGGCGACTCCATGCAAGCTTTATCTTAAATGTTGTTTTATGTTCTTCCCTGTACGTTTAATATTATAGTTATATTTATAAGGAAGATGTTTTAGTACTTACTTCTTAACATTTCTATAATATGTACATACGTTGCAAGCAAAAACAAAACATTATTTATTATTATTTGACAAAAAAGCTTATTAATAGAGAATTTTTGGAAGTTTCATCTATTCTTTGTTTCTCAGGTTTTAGAGTCTTCATTAGTATAAATGTAATAGTGATTTAGTGTAAAGTAGGTAACTGGAACCCTTTATATGTCCTCACATAAACAAATAAAAGAGTTTTGAAATATATTCCCGAAAAACGTAAACATTCATCATTTTTTGCCAGAAATACATAATAAAGGCTACAGAAATCCATGCCACGGTTTTACGCGACGCGTTAAAACTCTAAAAGTTTCCCGGAAAAAAGTAATTCTAAAATCCATGGTTCGGTCAGGGGCTCTCAACTATTGGTCGCGCTGGAGTAACTCGTTCATGATCCGATTTTACGCACGGACGCCCGGGGCCTGACGACTCGCCGCGTCTGCAATGCGAAAAAAATTGCGATAAAAATAGATCCGGTTCACATTTTTGTTTCAGTTACTCTGAAAGATGGGCGGGTTGAAATAAATCGGAGTTAACTGTAAGAAATCTGTGTTTTGTGTCCGTTTTCCTGGAAAGTTAGAGTTTATTGACTGTAAACAAAGATATATACGGTAGCCATTCAGTTGCAAAATCTTGATAAACGGAATCTGATTAAACTGTTTCGTATAAACACAACAATCACTAAATGTGCATCCGAGTATTATCATCTATTCAATTCGTGCATTATTAGCTCCGTAATACCCTCAATATTAATACCTCAAATATGCTTCAGTAATAATCCTTCAAAAAAGCGTCATCCCTCACAATCCGTCTAATAAAACCGTAGTGAGTTGTATACAATATAGTAGCGCGGCGCCACCGTCGCTTTGTGCAGAGGCGACCAATTGTGCAGAACCCCTGGGCTGATCACTTAATTGACTAGCGAGCGAGAGCTTTTGGGGGAAACGATATCCATCAGCTACAATTTCACTGTACCCATCATACATTACGGCATCTGTTTAACCAGGAATTTCTGATCACAGTTTTGACTCATCAATGGTTGTGGTATTAAAAATTATGCAGATTTCATAGTAGAGGTAGTGGTATAGGATTAAAGTGCAGTAGAAATGAGATTTGTTGGCAAGTGATGGGATTGTGTGGGAGCGTTAATACCACTTAATCTGAACGATTAACCGGGGACTGTTGATTCGCGGCTGAGCACAAAGTGAGGCAGTCGGGTGCATCGAGAGGTGCTAGTTAACGCGGTTATTGAATTTGGGATGAGAACCTCCTTTATTGAAGGACTATGTGGTGTTGGAAAATCCTTCTAATGATTAATGAGTGGGGTCTAAGAATTTGTTAGTAACAGTCTTCAAGAATAGTCATTTAAATACTTAATGAAAGTGTATAAATGTCGCCAATAAGAAAATTTAGCTTAAAGAAGAGACTAACAACATACGCTAGATCCAGACAGCTGGCAGTGTTGGCAACTTGGCATACACTAAACTTAAGAACAAAAAAGTAATTTAGCCGAAAAGATCCTGGCCTCCATGTTTCATAACATTTTACTTTTTCTAGCTCAATATTATGCGAGACATAAAAATCAAGGAAGATCTTTAAAGATACATATATTGTATTATCAGGAGGCCAGATATAATCCCAATCGTACGGATCACCCTTGACAACATCATATTTCCCTTGAGACAGGATTAATCAATGCAGAAGTTATTGTACTTGACCACTCTATATTGCGATCCGATCTTTTTCTGGGATTAAGAATCAAAAAGGTAGATAAAGATTCTGATGTAATATGTTCCTCAAATCAGTCAACTCAGTGATGGACAAACCTCTCCCAAGCTGCGCCATTGCTCCTAATTATGGTCACAGGTGACTGTACTAATGTTTTTTTTATCATTACATATGCTCATTTTTATTTGAAAATTGTTTTTGTGAAGCTTAAATTTGTTTTTTTCTGAAATTAAAAAAAAAATGTTATAAATAAAGGACAATGCCAGGCATTCGTGTGTCAAAATCAAAAATGTTCGGAATCATTGTATGAAAATATTCACAATGTCCGCTCTATAAGTCTTGTCACTTTTCTTCAGCCGACCAAGCATTATGATCTCCTAGTTATCCACAGTTTAATTCGCTTCAACAAGAGTTAAGAAAAGAAGAATCCTACCTACCCCATAAAAAAATCTCATAAAGATAAGTTTAAGTAACAATTACGTAAAGTCACCCTTTCTGTCATCTTCACATTTTTAACTTAACCCTCATCTCGGCACGTGGATAAGGGTTACAGTTGTCATTACCATTATTAACCCTTAAACGGTTACGGATGCTGCGACTTTTTATTGTTGAGAACTCGTTTTTTGGAGTTAAAAGATTAGGGCGGGGTTTAAAAGACGTCATAAAAAAATAAAGTCGAGATCAAAGGAACATAAGAAAACTATGTACGAGTATTGCATAAAAATAGAAGATTCGAAAACTTTCTTGAAGTAACCAATTTGAAAATAACTGACATTCTTACACCAAGAGCATAAAAAAGCTGCGGAAACCGTAGCTGACGTGTCTCACGCACACCATACAAAGTTAATTTATTTCAAGCCCCTTACACCTACATTACATGTCAAAAGAAAATATTATTACTTGCACCACAGACCTACTAAAAAAGCTGTCAAAAAACGACTCATCAAAATTCATAGCCACTGAAAACTTGAGACATCAAAAAAAACATTCAACAATGAAGCCAATCAGCCTCTAAGAAACTTCCAAAAACGGTATTAATTTTCAATGAGATTATTTACAAATCCTCGAACTCAACGTCAAAGCTTCAACGGGGCCTGATCTGTCAATATTGTCACAAAACATTATGAAAAAAGGTAAAAAAGATACAGAAAAAACTTCAAGAAAAAAGCCATGAATGTGGCCTAATTTTTGCTCTCAATACCCACTTTCTGCGTAAGCATCGAGGCGTTACATAAATTAATTCTTACATACTCGGACCTTTTTTTTATTAAAAAAAGAAACACGGAAGACCGTTACCTTTTATCTTTTTTTTTCTTTTTATTTATGGTGTTAAAATTGGGTTACTTAACGGGAGCGTAAAGTCTATTGTGTATCCTGGGGGATTTATTGCAAAAAAAATTTTTAACGAAAATGTTTTTAGTTTTTTTTTAAGTTTGGAACACGTGATATAAAGAGGCGGTTGGCACGAGTATATTGCGATTATAAATATTATTAATAGATCTTAGATAATTCGCAGTTATAAATGATGAAGTCATCTCGACCCGAAGTGTGATCATGGTTAGCACTCCATCTTTTTTTAGCCTTATTTAGATTATAATTTTTATAAATCATTGATCTTTACAACCCTATCTGATTCGATTAGCAACATTTTCCCACAAAGTATTATGCATCAAAAAAGCGTTACCAAACAGCTACCTATCTAAAATATTGAAAACTATTTCATACATGAATTTTCTATGTAAACCGTTTCATACGCACTGTTCAGAAAAAAAAAGCTGGCAGGAAGATATACGATATTATCTTACATAGGTACGTACATAGTACATGGTTACATAAGACTCTAACGTCTGCTCGTCACATAGGTACATACATAGGTGTACACCAACTGCCCCGACCACATACGATCAGTCTCGGACATGTATTCACTTCATTGTGAACAACGAACAAAACAGCAAGACACGCTTTTTTCATACAAACTAGATTTCAAACATTCAAAGGGTCCTGAGGTCATGGGTCACCATCGTATTTTTCGACCAAAGAAAAAAGACGTTACGAACACCCCTATAGAAAAAAAGATAAGTAAAAAAGGGGCTTCTTCTAATATTGTGAATATTGATGAAGAAAGGAATCTGGTTTTTGGTATTGAAGATTGTAGAAGTTTTCATTCAGAGCGCTTGTGTGGTCCCACGGGGTGGGTTCACGTGTTTCATAAATGCTCTGAGAATCGCGGATCGCGCTTCAAACTTGATTTGAACTGAAAGTTCTTTAGAAAACTGGATTATTTCATTGGGAACTTAGACGTTGAGCGCCACAATTTCTGTCACTGGGAACTTGATTTATTATTAATATTTAAAAACCTCAGGTTTGACAGTTGAAATTTAAAAAAAAAAACATGGAGTTACTTATGAAATCATAATTTTATGTAAAAAAAAGGAAACAAACTATACCCAATAAAAGATAAAAACTAAATGTTACATAAAGGGGCAAAAAAGTCTCCAAAAAGTAAGGGTTACCATCGCGTTTCCATCTTAACAATGCCGCACGCGATAACTACAGAATCCTTGCGCACGATTCCTGTACCCTTTAGCCAAGTAAAAGGGATAAAAAGGGATTGTGCCCGAGATAAACGGGTACAATAGGGGTTGAGGTATCTCGGAGCTCGGAGGTGGGTCGTATTGATCCCGGCACGCGTTCTCGGGTTAACGGCGGCAGCGGTAGGGTTGGGTCGGATGCTGCGCATAGGCACGAGTCGGGTTAAAACACCAAAACCAGATTTTGGTGTTTAACGGGCAGCTTTTTACCCCTTCTGTTGATTTTTGTTAAAGAGACATGTTTATTATACAGTTCTTTGATATTCAATTAATAAGTTTACTACGAAACGTTTTATTTATTATACCTACTTAATTATTTATTTATTTAACCAACCATACAAAACACATACAAGCTATTGGTTGAACATAAAAATTAAGTTGAAATCAGACAGAATTAGAATAAAAAAATAATGTGTTCGTGACTTCGTCAGAAAGTGCAATAATTAGTTTTTTTATTTATTTGACGTATAAAATATTTGGTTTAGTGAAATATTGTTAAAAATAACGAAACGGAACAGTAGTTGTAGAATATAATATTTAATTATTTGACAAGTTTATGTGTTTCACGTGACCTTAACGTCTACCATATGAGGTCGCTAATTAACTTACGGAATAGCAAAACACGTCTGTAGGTTCATAAATAAGTTTATACGTCAAAAAGAGGCTCCTGTTACTGCTTTTACATACCTAGTTGAGTATTAAGTTTGACACCATTTAGATTTAAGAGGAAATGTGGTCGGAGATACTTTTGAAAATTAGGTATTTGAAGATATTATCGCTGTCGCACTGCGAGCGCGATTTCGGCATTGGTGCGATAAGGACAACAGCAGATCCGACTGAATAGCCTAAGTAAAAAGTCATAATTTGAGGTTTGGCTCTCGACTGTTTACTCCTCCAATATTCGACTAATTTAAAATATATTTCATAAACTGAATAAGAAGGGTATAACTTGTGTCCCTATGTTTTTCTCTTTTCATGAATAGTTGTCAAATGTGTACACTAGGCCTCCGTTGACAGCGGTCTAAATAGGCAATTTTGAGCATTTTGCAAAGTTCTAGTGCTTATAAAGATTATGTATCATCAAAAAGGAAAAAATTGGGACACAGAAGAAGTTGATATTTATTTTACTGTAAAAATCATAGCTTTATCCCAGAAAGAAAACAAAACACCCCTTAAGAGGATATGCGGGTGGTCTTTTCTCCATACAAACGCTCTCGCCTGTTTTCTTTCTGGTTTATGACTTTAAAGCAATGACTTTTACAGTAAAATAAATATCAACTTCTTCTTTATGAATTAAATTTTAGTGGACGGAACTGTTAGAAAATTGTGTGACGGTTTTTTTTATTTTTATTAGCCTGAACTGCCCCACTTCTGGGTAAAACTCTCCCAACTCCTACTACTTTTCTCGACGTTGCGCCTCTTTTCGCGAATTACCGAGGCAGCTATCCAAGGCGTTCCGCCATCTTCTCCTCGTTCTGCCGCGAGCCCGTATAGCTGTCTCAGGGCTCTAGTTTTGAGATGTGCGGGTGGATTTATTTATTTGAAAAAAAAACTAGATAACAGGTAATCTAAAATATTTTGATTTAAAAGAGTGTCCATGGAGTTTCTTGCCCATTCTTCTCCATAGAGATCTACGCTTTGGAATGTGCAACTACAGTACTTTCTCAAGTTATTATGTCTTGTGACTGTGACTGTAGCTTCGCTTCTTTTTGTTTTTTTGACATTCAAAAGTGCCTGTGATGGTCTAATTGAAATAAATGCTTTTGACTTTGACTTTGACCTAAGTTACAGTGATTTCAATAGCAGTAATCCAAAAACAGCATAAGAAAACCCGGTAGACGGTGCCTAAGTGGAAGAAAGTAAAAAAATATTACAATTCCAAAAATAAACCCATCAATTTTGTTTACACTTAAAGAAAAATTTGGTTATTTATTACAAAAACCTGTCAAGTCCGAACCGGGACTCCGATAAGATTGACTTAACACCTTAAGACAGGTTGATAATCTTTTCAAACAAAAAACTTGCCGCAAAACCGTTTGCCACTTACAGGAACTATAAAGTTTTAGAAAAAAAGGGGCAAAAATTAGCAAAAACTGTCGTAAATTTGTCAATGTGACCCCGCCTCGCATCGAGAGGGTTTGTTTTTACAGTTAGTTTAAAATTATGAGTGACATTTGAGAGGTTAGTATCGGAAACTTTAGCAGAAGTGTTGGTCGAAAGATCGCTTATTTTATCTATACTTACAAATAAATAAAATTGAAGTTACTGTTTGTAATTTCAAAACAAGAGCATTTTACTGAATGCATAGGAAAGTATATACGGTCCTTTACAAATGAATAAAATTAAAGTATCTGTTTCTAATTTCAAAATAACAGCTTTTTACTGAATGCATATGAAAGACTATACGCCACTATACGATACTTACAACAAAAAACTTTTTTTTAATTTTTCTGTCTCTCTGTCTGTTTGTTTTTTCCGGCTAATCTCCGAAACGACTGGACCGATTTTGATGGTACTTTTATTGGCAGCTAATAATTAGGAGTAACTTGGTTTAGTTTTATTTTAGAAAAGGATTAGGGTTCCGTGTGAAAACAGTAAAACCCATGAAATTGTTAACAAAATTCGATTCAAATAGGGAAGTAATATTTTTATGATAATTTTGGGCAACAGCTAGTTTCAAATATAACATTTTTAACTTTCAGAGTATTTCATATTTCTACATCGAATTATAACAGCTTTTCGGTAGCTTGTGTCAATCTAAAACATCTTTGACCATTCTATCACCGTTATCGTTAATGCCACTTTGACTAAGCCCAAAGGCTAGGCTGATGATATCGTTCCTCAAATGCCACTTTGGCTAGGCTCAAAGATTAAGGCTGGAGATGGTTTAAGAAAAACAAAACTTTGTTAAGATACTACTATCTTTAGCTTTCTGGGATAATCTTACTTCTTATCTTAGTAATATTATAAATGCGAAAGTTTATGAGGATGGGTGGAGGGACGGATAGATGTTTGTTACTCTTTCACGCAAAAACTACTGATCGGATTTGGATAACATTTTGCACAGAGATAGTTTATTACCTGGATTAATACATCCAGGTAATAAACTATATCCCGTGTGTCAATTATCGAATTCGACGCGGGCGAAGTCGCGGGCATATGCTATTTACAGATAATACAATCATTACAACCATACTATTCGCAACACTTAAACAGTTCTCCCGACCTCGTTCTATCAAAACATAAAATGAGACCTTTGCACACTATTAGACATAATACAGAGTGTTTATAACTGAACTGGCTCCAATCAGATGACCCGGCTAACATTATACGTGCACATACAAACGTAACGATTATTAACCCTGAGATTAATAGTTTCAATTATAATTTAAATTGTTATGAATACATTTTAATTAGTTCGTGTTTGCGTGTGCAAAATCTGACTACAGTCATTTAACAGCTAGTATACCTGTGACAACGACAACCATATTCATGGGTGCCGGCAGGATTTGTTCCAGGGAGGTGTACCTTCAGTTCCATTACAATAGGTCGAATTTTTTTGCTCTCCACCTCGGATATATTAAATTCAAGGAGTAACTTGGTCGATCTATCCAGAAAAGTCCATCAATCGAAAAAAGTAGGAATCAAAAGCGAGCTTGAAAATTTTAGCACCCACCTCGAATTTGATAGGTTTTCTTTGTCTTTTATTATAGAAATATGGCTAATTCTGCCTATTTATAAAGAAAAGCTTATGAACGCAAAGGTCGTAAGATATCTGACCGCACTCGAATATATTGGGATATTTTAGGATAAATTAGGTTATTTTTGTTCATACATAGAAAACAGATATATACACCTACTACTGTTTGTCTCTGCATCACCCAAAGGTTGACTGGTAGAAAATGCCTATGGCATTAAGTCCGCCTCTGTACATTGTGCTTGAAGTGTTAAATAAATAAATAAAACAGGAGAAAGCGAAGCGAGCTCGAAAATTTTTGCTTTCTGGCTCGGATGCATTGGTTTTTCTATGTATTTTCTTTTCCATGAAGTGCACTCTCTTGCACCCATGTCCATATTGCAACTTGTATTGCCAGGACTGTGACTTTGACAGTCTTGATAGTGGTAACAAAAAAAAAACAACCCAACTTTTGGTTTATTTTATTTGAAACTTATATATAAGATAATACAAACAATGAAGCTAAAAGATAATAACAATGTAATTAAAAACGTTAAAACCACAGGTTAAAACATTGAAAATAGTAATAAATCAGAAGTTAAAGTAACTACAAAAGGACTTAACTTCCAAGGTTATCAGAATAAATGTCATACAACAAAACCTCATGTATGATATACACAACCTCTTCCTTTTCTAGAAGTCGTTTAAAATTACATAAAAGACAGATGTGAGACGGGCGAGCAATGTGCAGTTGGTTCTTGAAGTAGATTACAGTTTTGTGCGCATTGTATTTTGACTAGGTGAGTATTTTATTTATTAAATTGATTAGGTACTTTTTAAAGTTTTGTACAACGATTTTTATCAAAGTAATTATAATAGAACAGCATAGAAAATGTGGCACTCGGTTATTCATCCTCTTTTATTTTTTCTCAATTAATGAAGTCCTCACTGATCTCCCTATTAATCAATCACCAGAGGGTTGCCATATAAAATAATCTCGCCCCAATCAAGGGTAACATACTGGCGGTTCAGACGCTGGGAAAACAATATAGCTTTTGTGTTGCCACATAAAAGAGCTTCGTATCAATTTCTTGGTTATTAAAAAACTACGTTAATATTTCCAATTCGAAAACAAAACCCCCGCGAAAATCAACCTTATGAAACAGAAATTGGGGATGATGGAAATGGTTGAAGCAGTAAATATAAGTTTGGGCCTGGGGCATAATTTTGATATGGAAAAGGATACTTGAGCCAAATTAATAGCTTATCTGTGATCTGTAGTTTGGTTATTATGTCACTCATTGCGTGGCCTTTCAGTGTAGTCACCTTTTGTGGGAATAGGGTTGCCCGCATAAAAAATACGAACTAAAATTGTTGGCCGTAACATTTATTAGCCAAGAATATTTACTAGGTATATATTTTAGCTGTGTGCTGGAGTCCGCGTAACACTGGTCAGTTTCCCTCACTCCTCAGTTTATTTAATTCGACAGTTTCGTGTACTGACATCATTTTTTGCAAAAGAAATAACAGTAGGTATTACATTCAATTTTGTAATGTAGGATAAACCAAACAGGGGGGTTACTATAACGTCTTAAAGCAGGAGTAATTCCAGTGTGGGAAAGTGATGGTGCTAGACGACCTGTTTAGCTCTGTCTCTTTCCCACACTGGAATTGCTCCAGACCACCAGGTTGATAGAACAACAACAGGAGGACCACAGGTTGAATAGTGCATTGTGAAAGTAATTGTTGCACTTATAAATGTATATCTTTATCGTGTACTTTTAAATTAAATCTAATGTGTAAACAATAGTAGGCTAACTTAAATAAATAAATAAGATAAAAAAAACTTTCATAATAATACTATTCCTTGAATTAACTGCAGGGAGGAAACACATTCGCAAACTTGACAATATTTGTATGGTTACTATTTAGGTATATTATGTGTACGTTTTTTCAATTTGAAACCTACATTTTTGCCTGTTTTCTACACAAAAAGTTGAGCACGCTGTTGGATTTTGTACGCTAGGCTCATCATCGAAAGCTGAAAATCCAACATCCAACATTTATGTAGACCGTCGCCTAGTGCTAATGTAAAAGTAAAATTATACAAAAAAAACTTTTGGCAGAAAGCCATTTTTTATTTTAACTAATTAGGGACGACCATGAAAAATGCAATACATAAATTCTACGTTCAACCCTACTTCACCCTGGGGGTGTAATGCACCCCAGTGCAGGGTTATCAGGCACATCTAGACTTTTGTTGTCGACGTAATCAGAGCCATATCGATGAGGATTATTAACTGATGGGGTCCTTTTTACCCACACGCGGTTTTTGCATGCGGTAACATGTGTTTTTGAAAAGCGGAATATTTGTTTCAGATGTATGTTTTTGGATATAGAGAAGTATAACTTTTATGCATCTTTTTTCAAATTATTGTACGGCTAAGAAACTGGTAAATTCGATCATTGTTATTATCTTGGTACGAAATATTGTGATCCCCATCTTTAGCATCCATATCAAATCAGTCCTAGCAATTTGTCATAAAATTCTTTCTTAAATTCCCGCATCTGTCGGAACCAATAAAAGAATGTCACTCGGACGCAAGACATAAATGGGTCAACATACGCAAATTCCCAAATTCACACTTCCCTTAATTCAAAACTGTATTTTTCTAAATAATAAACATGCATCGATGCATACACGGAACTAATCCGCATCGCTTCCGAACTAACAACAATGAAGATATGTCGTCCAGAAATCCGTAAATCGTAAAAATAATTCGAATATAAAATTTAGCCGTCATGGGAAACGTCGGCGACTTCACGGTATCGCTAATAAGGATCGTCCAGAAGCAACAATGGGCATATCGATTCAGAAAATGACATATGTTTTGAATACGAAATGTCATCTCAACTTTTTCCTATACACTTTTTTTTTAAATCCCGTAATGCGTGAATGGCCGAGGGGGCCAAGGCAATTATATTTTGTGCCAAGTTTATGCAAGGAGTTCGGACAATGCATGCCTGCACTTTTGTGCGGTTGTCTGCACAGTCTTTATTATGCCGACGTGTTTTGCTTTCGAATTTGGAACATAAGATCGTTATCTTTTAAAATTGGAAGTTTGGCGGCGATTGGGGAATGTTTATTTGAATTTTGGATTAGAGCTAGGTAGGGTCACGTTCAAAAATACGAAGCGTCTTTTGCACTTATTGAAGTTACTAGACAAGCAAATCAATGGAAACGCAAGAGACGATTATTTGTAATAATACTTCATTTTAAAATCCTGCCTAAGGAACTAAACGATGTTAAAGAACAGTTGGAAATACCAGAACAAAAAAAAATACGGAAAATGTTTTAAGTAGTATGTTAAATTATAATATTAAAACACAATTTTGATTTATTATCAAATAATTAGCACTTACCCAAGAGTAACACGTTCACAGCTGGCACATTTTTTTCTGCCCCCTGGTCAAGGAATTAAAAAAAAAAACAAGTAAAAATATGGAAACCGTTTCAAAATTCTCAAGGCGTGAGATGCTCTCTTTTAAATAGAGCTTGTTAGTGGTCACTCCATATCTTTTTTTATAAAAAAATGATTTCAAAAGATAGGCAAATTGTCAAGCTATTCATAGTCAGTGGCTGTGAAAACATTTTTTGTGTTCTTTTCTTACATGTGCGTTGTGCGTCTATGGATTAAATATTTATGGCGATTTTATAAAAAAAATGTTTACCGGTCATGTTGTCAGAAATTATTAAATTGGGGTGGATCCATGTCTAATTTTTGACTATTTTTAACATTAAATAAAAATAATTTCTTACTTTAATATTTTGTATCACTCCTGGTAGGGATAACCTTGATTTGAAGGCACGGGCCATTTGATTCCTAAACTTCAGGTATTATAAAACAATCAAAATAAACCTCAACTGTCTCGTTGGTTTAGTCTTCGCAAGCGCGACTGCTGAGCAAAAGGGCCTGGGCTAGATTCCCAGGTCGGGCAAAGTATTATTAGATTTTTCCATCAGGAATTTCTCAGCAGCAGCCACGGAGTCTGGGTTTGAGTTCTTTTAAATCAGCTTGTCAGTATTCACTCCACATCATTTCTATATTAAAAGATACTGTCTTCCCTTCATCTTTCTTGCCAAAAACGGAATCCAAACACAACACACCGTTGACTTACCAATTTTCGTCAAAAACTCGTAAAGCACCACGATGAATATATTAACCCCAAAATGAGGCATTTTAGTGCAAATATTATTATATATTACATCAATATCGTACCCCTATCCATCAAAGAGGGTTGGAGGGAAACTATTGACATAAAATTTACGAGATTAATATTTACGGAGACGACCCTCTTAGTACCTATACATCACAGAGGTATGCCATGCATAAGACTTGCGCTTTCTTTAGAAAATTGTTCAAAGAACGCTTATTAGAAGAGATACTTTGGACGAATACCTTTGATTTTGAGAGCCTAAACAAATCAGACATCAGCGATTATAATGATGGATAAGGCAAAAATCTATTGAATTGATATCAGTTATTCACAACCGCTTTAATTCGATTTCGATTCGGAATGACGTCTGTCTATCTCGCTCATTTTCGTTTGGCCAAAGAAGTCGGAATCGAATCGAAGCGTTTGTGCATACGGGGGAAGGTCCTGAAAAACTTTTGACAATCCTGTAGAAATAAGAATCGTTTTGAAAACGATTGCAACTTGTCTAGGCCTTTCTAAAATAAATAAAGGCAATATTATTAATAATCCCTTTTCTTTATAAAATTAGCGGTAAGTCTCAACTTTTGCATGACGTTGACGTGTAGGTACCTACAGACATCCCTATTTTTGGGTAAGCCCCAAACGCACTTCTGATAATAAAACTTATTCTTGTAATTTTCTTTAATAAACAGATTGTTTACCTACACTAATTAAAAGTTTCAAATATTGTATGAGATGTTGGATTTAAATGACGCTTACGACCTTTTTTCCACCATAGACGACATTACAACGAAGCCAAAAAAAAATGCGCTATCATAGCGAATCTCCCTGTTTTTTCAAACTATCGGGTGCATTATTCAAATGTCCTAAAATCTATAAGAATAAGCCGTTGTCCGACTTCCCCAATGTCCCCGCTGTACGTTTCTCACGGACATAGCCACCACCGTATAATTTTGCTATAAATAAAATTGCACTGTAAAATATCTTGGACATACACGGTAGTTGAGGGTTAAGATGGCGGTGGATTCTTTCACTTTATTTTTTTGTTTGTCTGTTTTGAATAATAACAAGAAATACCAGATACAGAATTCATGTCGAATTTGGTAAAACCTAATCTAATCAAATAAAGGAAAGAAAGAAATGATGAACAAACATATCTGGTCCTTTGTCTAACCCTCGATTACAGGTGTTATGTTGTGTTTTGTGATTGAGAAGGTAGCAAAATTATTTAGAAGACCATAGTCATACTGAATTCTGTCTGATAACAAACCAAAAAACCAAAATAAAATTGATTATGTAGGTAAAAATATTTCATTACAATACTATTTCAGAATAAAACAAAACGCGTTCCAAAGTCAAAAAAATACTTCAATTTGATTTAAAAAAAAGTCCATTCCACAGTTTCGATTGGTCAACTCCGTTGGATAGTAATCGCGGTGGCTAGCCCTCGGACCGGGTATGGATATCAAAATATAAATCGTGTAGGTCCTCCCATCGAATACCACTAATACTTCCTCTATGTGCATTTTATACAATTTCATTTAATTTCCACATGAATAAAATTGTAAGTTATTCCTAGTATGTTTACTTAAAGACCTACCGCTTTAATGAGTCCTCGCGAAGATATGAATTTAAATTGAATATTTTGCAGGTTCATTAGGTATTGGGTAAATTAGTATCGTAACACCTACGTGGGTTATGGTTATTTTAAAGCAAATAACCTGTGGGATATTGTTAGGACTTTGTGAACGCTTAATGTCCCTTTGATGGGGCTAGGCGGAGGACTCATTAAAGCGGTCGGTCTATAAATGTTTGTTTGAATCAGAAATATTTACGTAACATAACATCACGCCTGTAATTCCCGAAGGGTTAGGCTGAGGTGTACATAATAGTACACTCACATTTCGCCAGTTATGTTTAAGTCCCATGCAAATAATAGTGGGGAGCCTATTGCCATCAACCGAGCACAAATCCAGACTCCGTGGCTGCTACTGAGACATTTCTTGATGGAAAAAATAATTTCAATTAAAAAAATAAACAATCATGAAATTCAAATTCTTATGCAGTTATCACGCTGTAATTTCTGAATAGCTTTTCAAAATCAATTTTTACCATAAAGTATTGATATAGCTTATATACTAATCCATGCCATAAAAACTGACGACCTTCTGGCAACTGGCGTAAAATCCACCAAACTGCGTAAGTGGCATTAATGTGGCATAAATATGGCATGTGTTATCTTCACGCCATCGCGATAGGAGGCCGGCTCAATGGATCAGCGGACAACCCTTTGACTGCAAGGAAGAGGGTTCGAGTCCATTGTCTATGGTAGAACTGTTTATACTGTACGTCATATTAAAAGACAAAAAAAATTGAATATGGTTGTCATGAAGGTTTATGAGAAACAAAATATTTTTAATTTTTATTAAATGCTCTTGGAGTTTTGTTAGTTGGCCAGTATTCAGATAAACTTAATTCTTTACGTAATACACATACAGCTCTTTATTTCAAGATAACATATCCGAGCACGTATGCTAAAAAGTCATAACTTGACGTCAAAAATACCGTCCATCCAATCTCTATAATGGACACAATCCTGCGCTTGACTGATTCCTTCCCTCGAAGAACTCGTAAAATTTTATCACTGACGCTTAAACCAGAGCTAAACACTCCCCTTCAATATGGTAAGAAGAATGATGCTAAAAAATAGGAAGTAGGTGTTCTTGATAGAGAGGAGTCTATCGGGAGTTGTTATACAGTTATAATCTTGAAGAAACTTCCAAAAAAGCCAGTAAACTATTTGTGTGATCTTTGCTTTAGGCCCAGACTTCACCAAAATGGAGATGTGCGAAGCGAAGAGGCGATGCTTAGGAGCTAGGGTGTATCCAGCGACGCTGTGCGGAGGTACGTTCTGGCTAGACTGGTACAGAGATGTGTAAACAGGTTACTCAAGCCCAGTTTAGCTATCGCAGCACACCGCTCACCGCACCCCGCTCTCGTCTCTTCTTGTCTCTGCTGAGCGCTCATGTGCCGAGTGTGGAGGCGGGGCTAACAAATATGAGACATCTCTCCTCTGCTCAACCGTTTCCACTAAAGCCAAGCAGAGACGAGATGTGTGAATAACGAAATTCTATTGGTGGTTTGCAGCACATCTGTCTCCTCTACTCACGTCTCGTCTCCGTTTCGGTGGAGTCCGGGCCTTATCATGGAAAGCCCGGACGGAGAGCGAAAGACAAAAATACAAAACAACACAACGTGACCACAGATACTAAGCTTATAACTTTCAAAATCTTCATGGATGAAAAACAAATGAAGCAGTTATTCTAACTATTTGAGCAGCAAGAGAATCTTGCAAGGTCATTCAGTTACACGACACAGAAATCAAAACTGTTGTAGATTCGTAGTGTACAGGATTAAAGACAAAACTTTGTAAATCTAACATCGAGTCTTATCAAGGGGTGTCGTATTACCCTATACCTGTGGCGAAGGTTCCATACAACTCAATTCCTACTGGCTTCCCTTTGAGAAATGGCACAGTCCTTATTCTATAGAAAAATAATATTATAAAATTAAAGAAAATTACATACTCCGGTTTACCTCTTAAAATAATAGACCCTTCGCTACTGCCCTGTACTAATTCGGTTATGGAAGTCACATAGGCAGTCACTCCATGTAAAATACTGGTATTCAGCTGCATCCGGTTATACTGGATGTCAACCACAAAATAGTTGGGAAAAGGCTAGGCAGATGATGAATTTTGTAAGTAGGATTACAAAGCAAAAATATAGAATCCCAAGAGTGACATACGCATCATGAATGCAAAGGCTGCAACAGCTAAAAAGGTACACAAATGAAACGTAAATGATTCAATCAATACCGAAAACTAATCGAAATATATCAACCCCGGTTAATTCACAATAACATAACATTCATTTATTCCCAACTTTGGGCCCTTACACTTTTTTGTGTTACTAAATAGAACCTTAAAACTATGTTAGTAACACTTTACTTACTTCGCAATACAGTCAACTAAAATCAAAAGAAACCACAACAATATTCAGGCCACAACGTGTTCATATTCCAAGCTCCACTTGAATACTCGAGGGTATAATGATTAAAATAGCGATCGTCCGGTAATCCACATTGATTGATCACCAGTCCGATAGCAGAATATTCCCATTTTTTTCCCAAATCTTTGTTAAACAGGGGCGGGGATAATAAGTACCGGACTTGGAGTAGATTTGATGAATTATGTTTGCGATATGAGATTTTTGTGGTGTTCCATAAATTGAGGAGTGAAAGCTGGAAATATATTGAATTTTGATATCTTCTCGGCATTTATGTAATGTTTACATGATGATTTACTAAATACAGACAGTGTATTTGTTTAATTATGTAAGTTTGGCACTAAATCTGTACAGGGTGGATAACACCGACGCTAAAACGGTTAACACGTATTCAGTACACCATTTTGAAATTTTACACAAAACCAGATAGAAATTTTTCATTGGTAATTTAATAAAAAATCAGCTATTCCATACATTTTGACCGTGTAGGTATTGCAGTTTTTTTAGGAAACAGCTTTTTTTTTAATAACCGATGATAAATTTTATGTGGGTTCAGAATGATGTACTGAATACGGTAATCATTTTAGAGTTGGTGTCCCTTCCACCCTGAATACACCGTGTACCAGAAAGGTGTGGTCATCTCTCAGGGTGTGATTTAGACCATCAAACTGAACAACTTTGTCCATAGGACCACCATTGAAAATTATTTAAGTTATCGTGCAAACTGGTTTTATTTTTCAATTTCAGAGTCATTCATAGATAAAGACACGATAGTGTTCAAGCCAATAATTATTCGTATTACTTCCGAAAATACCAAAAGGAGAACAATATCAAATTCGGAATTTTCGCAAATTCCATTTTTAAAATTGTTATAAAATCAAAATTCAAATTCACGCAACCCAATAATTGCGTATTGTAAATAAAAATTTACTGCAATAAAAAAAAAAACTTGCCATAGGTCAGTTCTGTTTGCATCACCTGCTTAAATTTGAATAATAATACGATGACACTGCAATGCGTTACAATGGCTGACCGATGGCTCACAATGCCATGTTTTCTTTCACTGAAGGGCATATTCAAATAGGGTCCTTTGAATCGAACGCATTCTCACGCATCGAACGTGACCTCTAGTCATTCGCGAAGGATTTATAATTAATGTTCTTGCATGTCCGAATTCGCGGATAATGGTCGCGGCGAAATTTATGCGTGAATAGAAAAAGTAGAATTTCTTGAATATTGATAAGGGGCCCTTGAGAACCGCGTCCACTTGTTGACCATTGTGGACTCGACCTTCCGGTTTGTTTCGTTTTTATGGTATGCAGTGGAAATGATTAATTGCCTATAAGTCCGTTAGATTTGAATAGGATTTTCTTATTGTTAGATTGACCCCGGGTGATTAAAAAAATAAAGAAGTGTAGACGATGACACATTCTCATGACATTTTAAAAATAGAACTGTTATCGCTGGCTGTTACAAAATTCAAGATTTTTATTCCTCTGAATCCTAAACCCGAAAGTTTGTGAGGATGGATGGATGAACCACTACAAGGCTTTTTAAGAAACTTTACAGCAACATAATGCAGGGCAATTTATCGGTAATAATTTATAAAGACCACGCGAGTGAAGTCCCGGGAAAAGCAAGTGTGTGTAATAAAGCATAAAATAGCATTAGTGACATCACTAGCTACGTTCATAAGTTCCTATTTTAAACTCATTGGTTCTCCCAGCCCGCTTTCCGTTCAATTTTCTCCACGCTGCTCGACTGTCAAGCCCTCAATGGCGGCACAGGCCAGGCAAGCCATTGTAATGTGTCCAGCGCTACCTTGAGTCAGACATGTAACACCTTCAGACCTAGTTATTGTCATTTTGCAAAGCTATTTTCGAATACGGAACCATCGATATTTCGACGATTTTCACCGATCCAAACTCATTTTTGATAATTTTATTTAGCGCTCCTTCTTGCTTACTTTCATCTTCAGTACTTGAGAAGGTATATAAGGTAAGGCATGTTTCTGACTATATCTAATCTATACTGATTTTGTAGAAAGGTTTTTGTAAGTGTGGATGTAGGAGGTAATATACGAAACAACTCATTCAATTTACAAAAAAAACATTCACTGATACAACGCAATATTATTAACGAGTGACATAGAATAATATGACTGTGTCCCAGCAGTGGGAACATTATAGGCTGATTATGTTATGTTCTGACAGAATAATATGTTTCTATGACGTTGACGAAATCCCGGGCAGAACCTATCTTCCTACTATTATTATAAATGCGAAAGTTTGAATGGATGGATAGATGTTAGACAGAACGGCTGAACGGATCTGGGTGAAAGGCACAGACATGGATTATAGTCTGGAATACCACATAGGCTGTTTTTTATTCAGCGAAAACACCGCCCACGCGAACGAAGTCGCGCGCAACAGCTTGTCAATCATAAATATTGTGAGTTTCACATGATGACAGTAGTTTTTCCAAAAGCCACTTCAAGAAAGTACAATCGCATACAAACCAATTTTAAACATTTAATTATCTAGCCAAAAGAATGAAGTACAATCGTGAACAAAACGTCGTTAGCACGGCAAAGCGCGTATTTGTCGGAAATGTCGCGCGCACGATTTATGTCGACAGAAACTGTGGCGAGGATTTGAAACCCAAATAAATACAATGAGGTGGATATGTGGACAGACCCGGGCGTTTTCGATAGCGACAGTTCTTGTAAAAGTCGTAAAAAATATGGAGATGGTAGGTACTCTAAAATCATATTTTGATGTAGTTAACGAGATAAGATGTTTTTAAAATTTGGTATAATTTTAAGAAAGACGATAAGATAAGTACTTATCTGAAGGATATATATACCCGAATGTTATATTAAGTCTATATATACCTAAGTAAGTTATTTTATTATCAGTTTTGTACAGAAGTAACTTCGATTTTCCATATTATAATTTATGAATTGTACCCCAGAAAACAAAAACAAAGAATTATGAACAGACTAGAAGAGTTTTATACACCTAGTGCTTACTAACATAGTCGTAAGTTTTACTAACAGTTTTTGAGCTATGGTTATGGAATAAAGACAAATTCTATTATATTCTATCTATTTTATTCACATTTATAGAGCATTTGAATCGCCCATATTTAGGACCTACGTAACCATTACTTTTATAAGATTATTCGATGAAAACAACATAAAAATCCCAAGCGAAAAAAATTCGCTTCAACTTTCGACTAACGACACTTTCGTCACGAAGTCGAAACACCCCGGTCGATACTAAAAAACCATTCAGGAAGATGTATCTCAAAAACTTTAGTCGACCGTAGAGTATTTATGGAAATCTAAATAACTGTGAGCTTTTTTTAATTGTACGGAATGAGTTTTTTCAGTTTTTTCTATGCGTATTTTATTTATTTTCGGTTCTCAGTGATTTGTTCGACAGTAAATATTGCGGGGAGTTCGTTGCCAGTTGACTGTGATGCGTAAATGAAGTGTCGCCTATAAGCGTTTGAACTACTAAATATGGCTCGCTGGGGACAGATTTTTTGGTGAAATATTCGAAATGAGTGTGCGTGCACGGATTTAGATTTGGGAAAAAAAAACAATTGAGGTTTATTATTGGTTTTTATTTTTGATCGTTGAAGATTGACGTTTGGTTGGGGTGTCAAGAAATAGTTCTTTATCACTTTATGTTCAAAATAATAAACACACCGGTTAATAGGCCGTAAACTTAGGTACCTATTATTACCCAAACACAAGTTTCATGTTAGAAACAAGACATAAAATGATATAGTTTCAAAGTAAAGTAGATCAGTAAAGAAAAAGCCGAAAAGCTACTTTAACTTAGCAAAATAAACCTAGATCTGAAAAAAAATCGGGATCATAATCCTATGGGTAATAAATTATTTTAAGATTTACACCTACCACTGCTTGTCTTTGCATCATCCAAAGGTTGACTGGTAGAAAATGCCTATGGCATTAAGTCCGCCTCTGTACTTCTGTGCTTAAAGTGTTAAATAAATAAATAAATAAATATAGGTGCTTATACCATTGTCACGGCGAATTTCCTTCTTGATATAACGTCATGGCATTATATACCTGTGATACCTATGTATATTGTATATGCTATAAGCATAACATAAAGTCTGACAGTAACTACCTATACCGACTCCAACGTTCAGCGTTCACGTGCAGTCGACGAGAATAAACCCAAGTAGTACTGTCGCATGCAAAAGTGCAGTGTTCGTTGAACTTTACTATTATATTGAAGGGAGAAAAAAAATCACTTCATATCCGGCCAATATCTTCAATCACCTCCTGTCGCCAGCCCACAGCTGGGTATAAGCCTCTTCCAAACTGCGCCAGAGCATCTCAAATATCTTAGAGGAAGAATAATACTCTAAGATATTTTTACGAGTTTATTTTCGTTTGTAGAGTAATAAGTCAATTCTTGAAACGATCCTCAAAAAACACTGCGGAACATACGAAACAACCAAGATAATTATAAGATAAAAATCCTTTCCTTACAAATACTTTATCCACCTTTTCAGATCAGTCAAGATAGGTCTGTAGTTTAAATAATTATCTCTTAGAATGCGATGGGTACACTTCTGCCCAAGCCTTCGGAAACATGCGCTATCTTAGTACCTATCAAGCAACCGCTAAATTCACATTTTCTTTAATCCTAGTACTTCTATTCCCCAAATACTCAATCAATTTCCCCACGCCTGTACTTCAGCAGACGCTCCAAGAATAGAATATCTCTCATCCCACTCTATCTCAGTTCTTTATCTACATGACGTCACGCGCCGCCATTGGTCCGTCACCTTTAACCCCTCCCATGCACAAAAAATATATCTCCCATTAAATTGTAAGAGATCTTTCAGCTTCAGATAGGTGGCCGAAGTGCTATTAATGGGACATCTTATCCTACGAGGAAAATAAACTACGGGTTTTAGGAAACCGAGCGGATAATGTTCGCTCCGTGACTTTATACATATGGGGGCTATGTATTTCTGGAGATACGGGTTTTGGGAAGATTTTGGGAAGAAAATATACGGTGTAAGGGACATTGAAGTCATCGGAGGACACGGTGTTGTGGTGAAGTTTTAAAGAAGCCCATGTCCAACTGTGGATTTCAATAGGCTTTGGGGAATATTGACACGAAAACTGTAGAAATGAAATATTACCTTTTACACCTTCAAAATGTATGGCACAAATAAATTACCGGTACGCTGAAGCAGATTTATGTAAGTACTAAATTCATGGAATAAGTTTCTGTCACGATCATTAACACAGTGTATTAGAAAGAGCTCAAAGATAGCTATCGTGAAAGCAAAAGAGTGTGTCGCTGTCTATTTCTGATTGGACTTGTCGTAGATTGCCAAAACAAAAGAACACAGGAAATAAAGTCACAGACAGTTTGTCACCGCCGTCTTGTAATGTTGTCAGATTGGTTGATGATTATTTTGTTTGTGCTATCAAATAGATTCCAATATCTTACTACTTACCTATTTGCCGTTAGTTGGTTACAATAACAAAAAATGTTTAGAAAATAACAACAAAATCAGAAACTTTAAGCTTTATACTCAACTAAAAGCACAAAGGAAACCATATTATTTTTATTATTCAAATAAATTATTAAGAACAATTTTAAAACATTTTTGTTTTATTTTCTTCCTTCAGCAATTAAAAAAGAATACTCATTCAGCCGACCCATTGATAAAAAGACACTGGCAAAACATCACTCATTCATTCTAAATTTAAAAATAAACCGCGCAACTGCCAGAACTTTCGTCCATGACTTCTGACCGGAGTTAATGGATACCGAGTACTGATACCGGCTGTCAGAAATCTGAACTTTAGTGCTATTTTCTTAGTGAATGTTTTAAGATACGGGTAATCTTATCGCAAGCTTTCGGCTACTGCAGTTTGTGGCGTGTTTCAGGCACCGTCTTCGTTGAATATTAAGTGAATTGTGTCTGGCTGTCTGTATTTGGGTTATTTAGAAAGCAGCTGGCCTGAATTTTGATTTCGATTCCTAGAAGTAGACTAACTATGAATCATTATGAAGTGAGTCATATTGGTGGTGTTGATTTAAATGGCGAATAACATCAGGCACACTCTTATAAAATATTTCAAGAATTTGATCCACGATATCGAAGAAATCGGTAGCGGTACCGTCCTAACCAAGTAATATTAGAAACGAAAAATATACCAAAATATGATAAAATACCAGTTTCTACCGGACATGGTGGACAAAGCCAAGAACGACATTCTTTTTTTTCAATAAATCTGCTAAAATCCCGCCAATTCTCCACGGTAGGGGGAGACAAAAATATTTGAATTCAGAAACCGTGCAAATAAAAAGCAATAAATCGTAATAAGTTTAAAAATGGAACGCAACCCCATTACAAGTATGGATTTGATGCGTTCCGCTACATTGAGCGCGGAAAACGATATATTGCGCATGTAACTCGATTTAACGCAGACGCTTTGCTTGGCTTGAAAAACACTTTTTAGCTGATGTAACTTTTAAGTAAAATCGGTCGAGCAAATCAGAGTACAGTGTAATACCTACTTATGTAGTTTCAGCACTGCAAGATTCTGCCTTTACTACTGAGCACAAAAATCTTAGTTTACAGTATAATTTTAGTCTATGGACGAGCCCAGTGAATCTAGCTCTGCATAGAGCTCTAGTTTTCAGACCATTTCGATCTTATATGAAAATGAACCGTATGTCCGTTGAAAATGCGAGAATTTAAAAGATTATGAAATCCCTTTTTTTAACTGCTCAGACCGATTCGAATTTTATACTATGTAGTACGGTTTTTTGAATAAAGAATAAAACAAAATGAAGTATATTCAGGCCAGTATTATTCCAACTTCCCTTTATAATGTGGTTATAAAACTGACACATTTCGTCTACGCCCCCGTCTTCGCGGTTTTGATATCGCAACACTATCACAAACTTATGTTTTTCCCTGACATAAACTAAAATTCACCGTATCACCAGTGGATAAGGACAATTTTGCAAACATTTTATGTTTTTGAAAACTTCTGTAACTTTGTCGTTGTGTCTGTAAGTATGGAAATAATATGGCGGGAAGACTACGAATTGTCTTGTTATAAAAACGTGTGTTGCCAATTTTGAAGGGTTTTGCTCTAATTCAGGATGTTTCAGTTCGTTCAATGGGTACTTGTCGCATCACTGTTATACCTAGTTATTCCGGTGTTTCTTGTTAGGATGTTTTTTTTTTGTGAATACTTAATGGAAAAATAGAAGACCTGCTCTATTCTGTATACTCGAGAATACGTAGATACAGTTTAAAAGATTTAAAAACATAGAATTTGTTGCTCTATACAAATCACTCTATCTATGAGATGTTGATGTGTCGATATTGTTAATAATAACATGGCTACTGTTTTTATATTAACTACTCACACCATCAGTTTAAAATGAAAATCTATCGGGAATTTAAAATTACACAACTGGCAACTCAGTAAAAAGGGAAATATGTTCAGCTGCAATGAATTTTAATGGCAGCTTTTAAGACAACATTTATTACGAAAGCGTTATGCTATTTCTTGGTAGGATTCTTTTTTTATTTTACAACGATTTTATGTGATTTTTATAGCTACTTATGTAGTTTGTAAAATCATACACATTAATTTCATTAGGTAGTTCATTCCTTATGATTTTATGGCACTTAAATTATAAAATCCATGGTATTTTGGCATCTTTTGGTATCAATTAGGTGAGGAAACCAGATTAATTAATTCCCATGTGATCATTAAAACAGGTAACTAACTTTATTTTTAATGGATTTAAGATAAGAGACTACTAAAATATGCAAATTCTTTGGGCAGAAGCTGTTTAGAACAGTAAGAACATCAATTTCGCAGAAACGACCCGATAGCCTGGACAAAGTGACATTTTATCGTCTATCTAACGATCACAGAACAGTAAAAAATAAGAAAGTCATAAATGTATTGAATTGACATAAGCTCCCGAAAAGCTTATGTTAATACTGTTGACAGTTGATGTAGAAATACGAAACGTTTCGAACGCTATATTACCAGTATCTAGGACCTCGGAGGTTTCAACCAGGATCGTTTCCGAACTGAAAATTTAGTTTACGTGGTATTCGTTCTACATAGACAGCTCTTGAGGACGATTAAGACGTGCTAATCGCGTTTAGATTCACGGTGAAATTCGTCGTTAAGTTCTAACACCACGTAAGTCATAAATAGCAATTTTACAGGAGATTAGAAAAACTGCATGAATATACCATTTTATAATTTGTGTTCAATTCAAATTAGACAGAGACGTTACTTGTTTCTGTGATTGGCTGAAACAACGCGTCTTCCGATCCTCTAGCAAACGACATCAAAAATCAAAATTTCAAAACTGCCTAAAATGACTTACGTAGTGTTAGAACTTCAACGACGCATGCGCTTTGAGACTGAGATGCAGTATGATTTAAAAGAGATCTGCAGCAAAACTTCGTCTTAAAAACACTCAACCAAAAGACCATAAGAGAGTCATAAATACTTTAAACAATACATTCAGACAATTAGCCCCACAGATACCTTACCACGGACTTATGGTGAAGTACCCTTGACCAGTGGAAGTGGTCTCAGTTCTCAAGTGTCCTGCGAGGAAGTAGCACGTGTCCCCTGAGGTGTTGGGTTACCGCTGTACTTCCGCGGAGTGTCTTACTTGCATTTCCTTTAGTTGGTGACCTGTTATTGATGTTTGTTCTTCCGTCTGAAGTTAATTTATAAAGTCTTCCTCAATATACACATAATTAGAACATCACGCCTGTTATCCTCGAAGGTTTAGGCAGAGATGTACCTAATAGTATACCCACATTTCACCAGTAATGTTTAAGCCCGATGTAGGGCGAGCCTATTGCCATCGACCGGGCACAGATCCAGACTCCGTGGCGGCTACTCAGAAATGTCTGATGCAAAAACCCAATAATAATTTGCTTGACCTGAAAATCAAACCTCATGCTCAGCAGTCGCGCTTGCGACCACTAGACCTAGATCAATTTAGACATAGTAGGTATACGGTGTAAGGGATATTGGCACGCAGAGTGTTACCATGTTACTATAACACATTAGGCTTGCTCTCCTCTTGCAATTAAAATTAAAATAGTAGTTTTTGTAAATTTAAAGAGGTATAGATCCAAAAAGCTGAATGATGTTTCAGTTGGGTATAAATAATTCCTCTTCTAAAAGTTTATCTTATCTTCTTTATAAAAATGATGCATTGTTAACATAATAATATTTAATTACCTAATATTTTTTAGTAATCTTATCAACATACGCGTCTTCGAAACAGATGCGTGTTTTTACACACTTCCTACCCAAGATATCTCACTATTTAAAACCTTTAATCAATGAGATTACGAATCAAAATCCCTTAACAATACAGCATCAACAAATATTATTCACAATAAACGATTTTAAGCCTTATTACTGCTGTAAATAAAGTTCATTTTTTTCATATCGATTGTCTTAAAGACACTCCACGCAAATTTCAACTCTAACCAAGTACAAGAAGGTCCAAATTCAAACGAATTTAATTTTCAAGTGATTTATGAAGAAATTGAACTGAAACTTATTAATAAACTAGAAGAATTTAAGGGTGGAAGTGAGGTTAGGGGTGAGTTCCGCCATTAGGGTGTTTGAACATGTCTAATGGTTCCTGAAAGATATACATTGGGGTAAAGGTGACGTCACATTACGCATGGAGAATACCCATATGCTGAAATGTGGGTTCCGTAAGTTATGAGAATAGGAAATGCAAGTTGTGAGCGAAATGTTCCGGTATGCACTAAGTAACCCTAATTAACTAACTACATACACACAGTAACTGTAATCCCCGAAGGGTTAGGCAGAGGTGTACTTAATAGTACACCCACATTTCGCCAGTTATGTTTTAAGTGAAATGTAATAATGGGCGAACCTATTGCCATCAATCGGGTACAAATCCAGACTCTGTAGCAGCTACTAAGAAATTTTTGATGGAAAAACTTAATAACACTTTTGCCCAGCCTGAGAATCGAACTCAGGAACTCATACTCAGCAGTCCTGCTCGCAGCAATAGACCAACGAGGTCTATTATGCCAGTACTGGATCGTTATAAATTAAGTCAAATCTTCTTTAAGAAACCATTTTCCAGTAGGTACTTTGTCAGTCAGTTCTATTTGGCTCCGTCTTCTGTATCTTGAAAAGAAAGTCTTGACAGATCTGAATATTCAACAGGGTCTATATTGAACATCATCTACCTAGCCTTTTCCCAACTATATTGGGGTTGGCTTCCAGTCTAACTGTATGCAGCTGAATGCCAGTAATTTACATGGAGCGACTGCCTGTCTGACTTCCATAACCCAGTTAGTAATGGTTAATACGATATCCCTTGGTATGAGTATGACTGGTTGTCTTTCAGGCCATTGGATAAACGACTGTCAAAGATCTACAAATGACAGCCGGGACCAACGGTTAAAAGCGATTTGCGAGGCACGGAGGAAACTCGTTATCAATTACATAACAAGTATCCTCCGTGTCTCATGGTCACCCATCCACGGACCAACCGAGGCGAGCGCTGCTTAACCTTGAAAAACCGACCCGTGTGGCTTATTACTTAGCCACAAGCTCCGTCACTACATTGGAATTAGTCTTTACCATTGAACATTCATTTGAAAACAATAATTGACCCTTCAGAATGAACACACACTAAATCTTTAAAAAATATTTAGGCCACCATTACTAACTCAAGTTTTGCGTGAAACCTTACAAATGGCGGTTAAAGACGGGCAAACGTGTGGCGGGAGGTGAGAGGGGGAGGTAAGAGGATTGCGTTTGACATGTAATACTATTGCAGTGACTACTCCAGTGATTGTGAGGTGACCATACTTCTTCTTCTTAGCGTATTGTGGGGAACTACCGAAATGGAAAAAAAAAAAAATAGGCCCAGCACCCACTTAGCAACGGTAACAGCATTCGTTGAGTCTGATCAAAATCAAAGAATTTTATTTTAAGTAGGCCAGTAACAGGGGCTTTTGAATTGTCGAAACAAAAACAACAATGAAATGTAGCTACAGTCCCAGTCACAAGGCATAAAACACTGAAAATATTTCAAAACGTAGATCTCTCGTCGTTAGGAAGTCAGTGGCCCAAAAAGTCTGACAACCAGTATTACCAAGGTGTATCGTATTACCCAGTACTAACTGGGTTGTGGAGGTCAGATAGGCAGTCGCTCCATGTAAAATACTGGTATTCAGCTGCATCCGGTTAGACTGGAAGCCGACCCCAACATAGTTGGGAAAAGGCTAGGCAGATAATGATGAGATCTCTATGGAGAAGAACGGGCAAGAAACTCTATGGACACTCTTTAAGCAGACATTAGGTTCATGCTGGATACAATAAGGCGAGTCTCTGACGTTAAGATGGTTGGTGATGTAGTAGAGTTAGGTTTCACTATCTGCCTAACTCTTTTTGTGGTGTTTCGGATTGCAGTCTAACCAGATGCATTTCTGTTGCTACCTGTGATTTGAAAGGATGCCAAAGTAAAATTGGTCAAGGCACATTTCAGAGCTTGTTTGTAGCCAAATTCTTATCCAAATGTTCAAACTTGAAAAGTATACCATCCAGATTGTGTATTTACTATTATTATTGTGTATTCACTATTTATTTCATGCATGTGTTTCACAAACGCCACAAGGCTAACACATGTCGGCTTCTATGAGTATGATTCTTAATTGAAATTGCACCTTCAACAAGTAATCATTAATCCATAATCTTTATTACACAAGAAAGTGGTTACAAAATTGTGTGAAGTCCCTGACTCCTGTGCTGGGTGATAGAATTGTGTAATAAAAAAAGATAGTAAAAAGTCAAAGAGTTATCTTTACTTCTTCCGAGTATATTAGCCACAATGGTCACCCTACTAAGAAGCCTCGAAGCAAACGGAAGTTAAGTCACGAAAGACGGAAACGAAATTGTAACTTTTTCTATTGTAAAGATAGTTACGAGTAGGTAAGTAGCGAGTATTCTGCCCTAGTGATAGTTTCTAGGGCTTCACTTTAATTAGATTCGGTCTTTGAGTAATGCCTCATTATTTAAAGGTAGTAATAGGTATTAAATTAAGGTGTAATTTTGACACGAGGAAAAGATTACTTAACACAACATCACGCTTGTAATCCTCATAAGTCATGACCCACATTTCGCCAATTATCTTTAAGTCCCATGTGAGTCCATGGGCTAGTCCAGCAGGCTTAAATCCAGACGGTGGCGGTTAATAGCAAATTCTAGATGGAAAGATTGTTTGATTGATGAAACGATTACTTTTACTGTAATAATACTTATCTTTCTTACTACTACCTTTTCTTCTGTTACTGTTACCTTGCTTCATCCCACTAAAACCTATGACTGATAGTTTCTTCGATCCAGGGCTAATATGGGCCACTCGTCTTTGGATTCTCGTCCTCTCTCTAGCTCGTCCCATCTACGAGATCACACAAAACGGAACCGGAAGAAAGAAATGAGCTAAGACGGCACGTGACAAGCAACTCGTAAACAAAAAACCATCAAAGATAACCGTCATTCTGAAATTTAACGCCTATCAAACTTTGCACAATATTCCTCTACAATATAATAATGACATTTCAATACAATCCACAATAGAAAACCATTAATGACCATGTAATGTGCCCATAAAAAGTTGGTCGCATGCCAAATGTGGGTGGACATCGTAAATCTGTCAAAAAAACAAAATGGCTGACCGCAGCTGTCAATGAGTATTGAGACGTCAAAATTCGGACAACGTTTTATTTGCGGCCAGTCTTTTCTACCATGGACTCTTATATCCCATGCCATATGGTATTTTTTCAGTGTCCTTTTGTTTTTTGTCAGTAAAAGTAAGTTGGTAATTTGAGATAAAAGAGACATTGGTCATTACGAGTTGTGTCACGGTAATTTCTGGCGGTGTCTCGTGTGAAAGTAAAGTACATTAGTAACAATTAATTTTATGGATATTTCTGTACAATTGTCGTGGAAAACCTGGATATGTGGGTGGGTTGTGTTCCGGTGCTTTCATCTTTGATGTCTTGGCACGGAAGTCACTCTGTACAACGAATGAAGTGTGGACAACTGTATTTTGGGTTCGTTACAAACTAATTGGATTTTGGTATACTAATAAGATGTTTTGTAAAAGTTCAGTTTATGATCTTCTGTAAGATGTTCCAATGAATATGAAATTTTTGTGAACTAACACGACTTAAAACACGAGGAATTAAAAAGGTCGCAGAATTTGTGATGAGTTAAACACATTTACGTGTAACCTACGTAAATTTATGGCCGTGTTCACTAACATTAAGCGACACCTATGCGTAAATATTATTATTGTACTGTCAGAATTTATAAAAATGCAATAATGCGTTTTTATTAAGGCATCGTTTAGATTTCACCTTTAATTCATTAAAACTGGATAATATAAGGAATAATATGATTCCTTTCTTATCACCGTGCTCTTTAAAATAACTATCGAAAATGACTTGAATTATTGACTTGATACTTCAACTTTAGAACCCGTACCTAGTTATCCCAGAAAATTAGTGCGACTAATTTGGCAGCGCACCGTGCAATTTATCTGAGAACGTTTACCAGCTAGCTAATGATTAATTGCACCCCAGTGTGCCGATATCGCACCCGAGTTTCTTTAATTAAACTATCTTTGATTATGGAAGGGTTACTTTGACGTTGAGGTGGCTGCGGATGCCAATACAGAGTTGGCCCCCCTTTTTTTACTTGTGGAAAACATCAATGGATGACATCGATGAGCGGTCTGTCAGACTCCTACTGACTGACCACACCACACAGTTTTTCTCCTCGGCACTTCTGGTTGTAGTGCGGAGATACAATTGCATTCTCCACAATCACCCCAGCAGTGACGGTTTGTTTACGACAAACCTCGTCTCAGGTATAGGGGAGGAGTGAGCTGGTCCTCGCCCTATGAGAGAGGCGAACAGACACACAACGCGACGCCAACTCGGGCCTATTTGCTTGGACGACGGACTTAGAGTTGGGCCCCTGACTCATCACGATTAACATCTATTTTGTTTATTTGTAGACCAGCATTAGTAAGGCATTACGTAGATATCGTATCCTGCCAACCCTGATGCCTGCACAATAGTCCACACTACAGGAGCTGATGAATATTTGTAATAGCGCCAAATGTTTAGCTGACTTCTGAGGGGTTACAATGACGTCTTAAAGCAGGAGTAATTTCAGTGTGGGAAAGAGTCAGAGCTATACAGGTCGTCTAGCGCCATCTCACCAGGGCTGACTTAATACAGATTCCATCGACACACTAAAAAGAAGACTAAGTAATTCATTGTATTCTAGAAGTTAGGTCTGAGCAATTTGTTATTGAGTTTTTCTATCAGGAAGTTCTCACGGAGTCTAGTTTGTGACCGGTTGACGGCAATCGGCTCGCCCCGTAGTATATGGTACTTAAAGATAACTGGCGACATCATCATCATCACCATCGTTTCAGCCGAAAGACGTCCACTGCTGGACATAGTCCTCCCCAAGTGTCGACACATTGACCGGTGCGACTCGCAACTGGCGACATGTGGGTGTATTATTAAGTACATCTCTGCCTAACCCTACGGGGATTACAGGTGTAATTATATTCTAAAAGACTTCTCTGGCTTCAGTGTAGTTCTATAGCAGTAAACTTTTATCTTAGTTTGCGGCTTGTTAATAAACAGCCTTGTGAACATTTCAGAAATTATGATTTCAAGTCTTCATAGAAAACGTAATAAATAAAGTTTTAACACCCCTTATCAGTAACAAACCACCTTGTTTAAGTTTTATGACTTATTTTATTGAAATATTGGAAAAACACTTAAATACATTTTGTGGGCTATAAAACCTTTAATGGCAAAAACTTTACGGTGAGAATTTAGAGCTTCAAAAGTGATTTGAAATGGAATCTTGTCTTTTTGAAATTAATTGAGGACTTGTTATAATTATAGTTATATTTTATCGAAGTTTGTAACAAATATCTACTAATATGTATAAAACAAATCATTTTATTGACTTAAAAATGTGCACACCTGAACTACCATTGACTCAAATTCGAAATCCAAATCGATGCAAACGTGAAAACAATGAAAGGACATATTCAAATAATCGAATTCTATGCAGATTTTGTAATTAGAACACATGTGACCCAAATCGTGGGAACCAGCGAACAGGTGACGTTCGAAAACCAAATGTTTTCGCTGACAGCGTACAAATCACGCATCAGGAAATGGAAAAAAAAGTTTGGACAACATTCCCATAGACAAGCAAGTGGCTAATAAGAGGGGTGGTGATTGTTATGGAACTGGTAATTATTGGTTATAGTAATTTGAGTGTTTAATGGTATTTTTAAATTATTTGTAATGAATTGTTTCTTATTAGGTTCAAGTATATTCTGTTTGGCCTAATTTATGTTCATTGATCTCATTTACTTTACAGGCAGACTTACTGTACTGTAGATACATTGTCGTGTATCACAAAACGAAATCACAGTCAACTAGGAATTCTAAAATAATTTCAGGAACCTAATTTTGTTTGGAGGACTGATTCTCGAACCAGACCGCAAGTTCCAATTCACACAAAACTATACTCATATGATTTACTCTCTGCGCCAACAAAAACAGTTATTTCCTGGTTAAGGTATATTGGTAGAAATGATGCGTCTAAAGCTCCCACGGGATCGAGTTGCGAGATACAGGGTGTTACGGTAATGTTCTCAGTGAATTTTTTTATTAATTTATTGAAGGAGAAGATTTTATTTATTTTTGGTGATAGGTTATACAATAATGACATGAATGATTATTACTTTTTAAACTTAGAATGAATAAAGAATGTGTTTTGTTTTTAGCTAATGACGGATTTGTTACTGTGATAGGATTTTAGGTTATAAGTACAAAAAATACAACAAGAAGACGTGTGATATCTTGTTTGTTAGTATCCTATCTTGACTAGTAAGTACTTATTTAGAAAAAACGATATGATATATTTCCAGAAAAAAAAATTCTTATTCATATTCTTATTTTAAACTGGTCATACGAATTAGAAAACAAGTGTTTGTATTCTGCAAACAAAAAATAAAATCCAAATTCAAACTTTCGAACCGGCCTGTACCATAGAGCCGTGAAAGTATGCGGATTATGCACAGGTGGTTCCGCCCCTCGGAATTCCGTACTTTTTGTGTGAATACCACTCGGTGCAAGGATTTCCGAATTGAAAATAACTTTCTTTAATTTGACGTTCGGTTCCAGTACGAATGTCGCTAATTGCAGTTTGTGAACATTTGTGTATGCTGGTTTGAGCTCTATGCTTAATGTGATAAGGAAATAATTTCAGTAATATTATTACGAGTAGGTAGGCCAATCTTGCCAAGGGGTATCGTGTTAGCCAGGAACTGGGTGGTGAAGGTCAGATAAGCAGTTGCTCCATATAACATATTGGAATTCAGATGCATCCGGTTAGCCTAAAAACTGACCCGTACATGGTTGAGACAAGGCTCGGCAGAGAATTATGTAAGAGTAGGCTTATTCGATAAATAAGACGCCTGTGATGTTCTGACTTTTAGTAAATAGGTCCAGATCCTGACAAACTAACCCCAGAATAGTAAGAGATAGCATTTCTTTGTTTTCACTGTTTTGAATCATCATCGTATTAGGTACACCTCATAATCTGCCTAGCCTTTGCTCAACTAAGTTGGGGTCGGCTTCCAGTCTAACCGGATGCAGCTGAATACCAGTATTTTACATGGAGCAACTGCCTTTCTGACCTCCACAACCCAGTTTGTGGTGGGTAATACGATATCCCTTGGTAAGGCTGGTAGTCATACTTTCAAGCCACTGACTAAAGAATAAAAAAAAAAATCCAAAATAGTTTTAGTTTAAATATAAAAAAAAAGAAAATCTTAAATTCTTTATTTAAAACTTTATACTCTATCATTCGTTCTAAACTGTCATCGCGAAGGGTTAAGATAAGAAGGGCTTACTTAACCGCTCCCCCGATACGTTTGTTGAACAGCCACTAATCTACGGATTACAAGACTTACACTATCACGCAAGTAAACGTCGTGGGGTAAGCATAAATCTGTGGGATGACATTAATTTGCATAAATAAAAGAGAATACTTTCTACTGGAATCTGAATAAGCAGAAAGGTTAATAATTCAACAAATCATTGATAATCTATACAAAGTAACATTCTATCAGCGACTAAGATAATTAAAAAGTCAATGTTAGTATAGTATGACCACTTTAAGAGGCCGTAAACGAAAATTTTCGGATTTCGCTAACTTACGTGATTTTACAGTAAAAATACTGTATTTATATAAGTTTGAATGCACAACATGAAAGACGTATAACATTAGCTATCTGTCAATAAAAGTCCCGTGAAAAGCGGTCCAACCGTTTCGGAGATTAGCCGGAACAAACGGACAGACAAAAATTAAAAATTGCAATGTGTGTGTATTAATGTATTTTTAAAATAAATAAAAAAATAAAATAAAATACATTTATTTCGAGCAACCTTAACTCATATTGGAGTACACACAAATGATAATAAAAACTAAAACAAAAATATACTAAAAATAAACATCAAGAGGACAACATCTAACCGGCCCTGCTGACGGCAACATGCCTATCACAACAGTGCCGTATGTATAGGCAGTCCATCCGGTCCGCGATCATCGCCAAGACAGCATTGGTGCTGCCCCGCACCCTACGCACCAGCGACGCGCTCCTCTTGCGCATAGTCGCGTAAAAGCAATCAGTGCGCGCCTCAGCGAACATGGCTGAGGCGCTGCAGTAGCGAGGCAGCCCCAATACAGCCCTAAGTGCGTTGTTGAACTGAACGCGGAGGGCCCCGTGTGAAGCACGCGTGTACGCCGCCCACAGACCGCACGTGTAAAGGGACGTGCAGTACGCCCTGAAGAGCGCTATCTTCACTTCGCTCGAACAGCGCGCAAACCTACGTGAGATCATGTTCGCCCGCACCGACAAGGCCCTCCGTTCCCGCTCCATGTCAGCATTGTCCTTGAGGTCGGTCGTAACTAAATGCCCTAAGTACTTAAATTGATCCACTCTATCGAGTGGAACACCGTTTAGAAAAACGGGTGGATAGTTTTGCGAACGTTTCGTACCGACCCCAAAGACCATGCATTGACTTTCAGTCACATTGTACTTTAACCCATGACCAATGGCATACTCCTCACAGGTCTGCACCAGCTTTCAGACGCGCTCAGTAGCACCATGTCGTCAGCGTAACTGAGATTATTGACGCAGACTCCACCGACATGGCAGCCGACATGCTGGTTACTGAGCGCGACGATCAAGGTATTCATGTACAAGTTGAAGAGGGACGGTGACGTCAACCCCCCCTGCCTCACCCCGCACTCCAGCTGATACGGCTCCGACATTGCACCCGCCCACTTAACGCTGTTGACCTGATGGCTGTACCAGTATTTAAAAACGTTTACAAGTTTACGTGGTAGGTTTATTCCCTCGAGTTTAGCCCACAGGATGTCGTATGACACCAGGTCAAAAGCCCTGGACAGGTCGAGGAAGCAGGCGTGCACTGGAGTCTTTCGATCCGTGTAATATCTGACGGTATGCTTAAGACACAGTATTGCACTCTCAGTTGACAGTCGAGGTCGAAACCCAAACTGATTATCGTGCAGATACAGGTACTTGTCTAACTGAGTATTAAGCAAACCGTCAAAAACTTTTGCAATGATCGTTGCAAGAGAAATCGGCCTATAGTTACGTTTGTCGGCAACGTCTCCCGTTTTATTTGTCACTACCGGGACTACTACGGTTTTCATGAAATCAGATGGTAGGTAAGAATGGCTCAAGCATAGTGTGTAAAACATTGCTAAGACTCTGTTTACATGTGGGCCAGCGTGAACTAGGTGCTCAATGCTGAGACCATCATGGCCAGGGGACTTGCCCTTAGATATAGCTTTTATGGCCTGAGCCACATCTTTGGCAACGAAGCAAGTCCCCACGTCCTCGTCTGACATCTCAACATCGAGCACCGTCCCCACCGGTCCCCGTGGGGACAGTACACGAAAATGGTCCCTGAAAATATCAGCAACATCCTTAGGGTCCCTCACACCCTCGACACTCACCGGTAAACCAGGTCGAACGTTTACTTTGTTTGTGCTCTTCCAAAAACTACGAAACTGACCACTCTTATGTTTTTCAGCCAGTGCATCCATTTTGATTTGGTCTTGATGGTTTTGGCACCACTTAAGTCTGGACTTGAATATTTTGCGACTTTGGTACATTTCGTCGTATACAAACCCAGATCTTGGCTTACCACACTTTTGTTATAAGTACCGTATACTTTCATTATGTAAGTAGTCCATAAAAAACTGTTATTTTGAAGTTACAAACGGACACTTCAATTTTACTGTTTTTGTATATAATTATTTGAATAGAAGATCTTCGCAAAGCATGTTCTTGTAAGATAAGTAACCTTGCAAGTTTACACAATGGTTTGATTTACTTCTCATCCAACCAAATCTTCCTTGACAAAACCTTACAAACATAATCACATCTCATGCATTAACACACACAGACACACACACATAAATACACAAACACAACACAGGCAATCCGATCGCATTACGAATAATCCTCTCACTATCGAAATGCAAACGAGATCCGAAAAAATCGCGAGTCCCATCCCTATTCGATCACTGATGCGATTTTCTGCCACTCGAAGACTTGACAATCCGAGTCGTAATCGACTACCATTTTACCTTGAACCTCCCTGTCCCCCCTGCTATGCAATTTCGAGGAACTAAAGAGGTAATTCAGTGAGTTGGTGGAGGTCGTAATATAATGGTTATGCTATAATACGGGTTTTACACCACTTATCGACACCCCGTTCCGATTCGTTATCCGATCTTTATTTGTGCTTAAAATGTTTGGATTTCATTCCAGTTATGTGTGATTACTTTTTGGGGTTTTAAATTGAGCTGTTGTCGTGGAAGTATTAGGTATCTCTAGCACGATTTCACGAATTCGCGAAAGGGAATAGACACGTGGATTTCCGTACGATTTATCGACGGTTACAATATGTTTCTTCTCTATCTATCCTGTCGTAGGTCCGCTGGAAGAGATTACTAAATTAAATAAGCGGTAACCTTTGTGCTCTTTTGTTTTTATGTTGTTTCGTTTACTTATATGAGTTTTGTGTGTACATAAATATGTATATCTAGATAATAATCTATACAAATAAATCAAATTAAAGTGTCTGTTTGTAAATTTAAAATAACAGCTTTTTACTAAATGCATATGAAAGTATATACGGTACTTATAACAAACAATATAAAAACACTTGAAATTATTGTCTTTCTTGTTATTGTTTGTTCCGGCTAATAAACATAACTGGCGAAATGTGGGTGTACTATTAGATACGCCTCTGCCTAACCCTTCCGGGATTACAGGCATGATGTTATGTTATGTCTGTAGTTACAATTATTATAATTTATAGTTTATTTTGATTGATTATGAGCAATAATCAGTCACAAATTAACATCACAATAAAGAGCAAATACATTTCGTTCAATTAGTGGCAATGTGTGTGTGTGTGCTAAACGTTGACTGGGGAGACTTTGGAATTACTTTTGAACAAAACAATACTATGAGGTTTCTAGGCGAGGAGTGGTGGCGAATAATGCGACAGTCACATAGGTCGATCTTCAAGGTTAAGCAAAGTTTGCTGAGGTCGGATTCCTGGATGAAAAAGTGTTTTTGAGTCAAGATTGAAGTTGAATTTTAGTATCCGGTTGATGACGATAGGCTCACCCTCTTATTACATGGAACTTAAGCATAACTGGCGAAAAGTTGATGTACTGTACTATGGGCTGCACGTCTGCCCTAGCCTTTTGGGATGCGGCAGGCGTCATGTTATGATGAATCAATGCTTAAGGGTAGCCCGCGAAATTAACTTTTTTTACGTTTATTCCATGACCATTTCATGATAGTCATTCAAAGGGATTCAATGAACGATTTTAAGGATTATAAATCTGTAAAGCCACATTTATTACGGTTGCAAATCATATTTTAATCACCATACAACCTGACACTGACCTGCAAATTGCAAAATATGCACCTACCTTAACGCATCCTCCTAAATAGGCAGAATACTAAATAGGACATTTCTGATGGACAACATTATTGTAATGTGTCAAGTCTTTATTATTTTTCATGATCAGCAGAAGTTCCCAATTTCAGTAGTCGTACTGATGTATTTGCAGTCTGTCGACAGGTTGTGTTAGTAAATTAGCGCGGGTATCGCGGTTCAATCCCGCTAATTAACTGCATGCCTATTATGGCGGATTTACTAACATTTGACTGGAACATAGACTTCGATACGGATGGTGGACTATTCGATGGAGGACTGTTTGTTGTTTTTGAGGAGTTTTTAATGAGGAATTAATTTTTTTGACACTTAAGCTAGAAGTTTAAATGCGCTGATGTGATTCCGGATTATGTTTGGTATAACATCGGAATTGCCCTTTTGCGATTTTGTAGTCCATTTAAAAGCCGCTGAATTTGTACCTAAGACAAATTTCAGATTTCTGCCTAGCCTTTTTTCCAACTTTGTTGGGGTCGGCTTCCAGTCTAACCGGATGCAGCTAGCTGCTGCGGTGCCTATCTGACCTCTACAACTCAATTATTTCTAGGTATTATGAAACCAATTGGTAAGATTCGTTGTCAGACTTTCTTGCCACTGACTGACCTGTAACGACTGTCAAAGATTATCAAATGATAGCTGGGACAAAGCCGGGCTTTACGTGCTTTCCGAGGCACGTAGGAAACTCGGTATGTGAGGACCAACCGAGGCAAGTCGACCCGAGTGGCTGTTGTTATTTACCCACGAGCTCAACCTCGAGAATTGGTAACTAAGTAAATAACCAAATGCATGTGAAGTCACTGCTGATCTTGGCAATCTCACTGGCTGTTGTCTGTGGCCATGTCTAGGATTATTAAGTTCTTTCTAGGGGCGATAAACATTATGGCAAAAAACAACTTAAATTAATTCATTCATTTGCTAGCAAACAATGCACAACAGCGCTGTGTCTAGAAGCAAGAAAGCACAACAGGTTCTCACATCACGCTAGTGTAAGAAAGGGGTTTTTAGAAATTTCGTCCCCTAAGGGGACAAAGAAAAGGTGGGGGGAATTATTTAACTCCATTAGCCACACATACATTGAACTCTTAGCACACACTACACACACACACACTGCACACACATACACATGCGTTGCACACTTTGCTTTGAACTTGCATTGTACAATTAGTTTGCAATAAACGTTTTGACTTTGTCTTTGATAAAATTAAGTTTATCTTATTTCAGATTGTAAATTCCATCAGACGTACCAGACGTAGCGGCTTGTGACAATAATTCAACCACAATTTCTAACCGCATCCTCTACAATTCTAACTGCAATAATATTTGGAGTACACAACACAACACAACACAGCACAGTGTTTGTGCCGCGTCAACCAGTCTCGCTAATTAACACGGCCGTGGTTCACTTCCCGTAATTAACAGTGAATATTGTACTCATATCGTTTTGTGCAATAGTTTTATATATGCACTGTATGTACTGATATAAATGTGTGAAATTGTATTTTCGGTTTACTAAAACAGTTGATTATTAGTTGACCACCAAATAATTATGACCGATGACCGTTGGGGTAGACGTGTTTTTGAGTGGAGACCGCGAATCGGCACAAGCGTAAGGTGGGGCGCCGTCTGGCTCGGTGCAGCGACGATGTTCACAGGGTGGCTGGTAGCAACTGGATGAGAGTTGCCGAGAATCGAGTTGAGTGGCGTGCGATTGAGGAGGCCTATGGCCAGCAGTGGACTGTTGTAGGCTGATGATGAAATCATTATGATCATGGTTTTTTGATCAAATTTAATGTGAATGTACTATTTTTTTGTCTTGTAATATTTATGTGGGCAGGGCATATTGCTCGCAGAACGGATGGCCGATGGGGCCGGAAAGTTCTGGAGTGGTGACCGCGAACTGGAAGACGTTGCGTTGGAAGGCGTCCCACTAGGTGGACCGATGACCTGGTAAAGGTTGCGGGGATCCGCTGGATGCGAGACGCACGGGGTCGGTCAATGTGGCGACACTTGGGGGAAGCCTATGTCCAGCAGTGGACGTCTTTCGGCTGAAATGATGATGATGAATATTTATGTACCTAATATTTGCACGCCACACGTGGCAGAATGTGATGAGATGACTGATTAAACGTAAGACCAATGTAATGTCAAATTCTAACAAATAAATGAATTAGAATTTGAAGGTTTTTTTTGGTCTGGATTTGAAAATACTACGCATTTACTAGAAGTAGTGTGGTCAACGAAAGCACGTCATGATGGTCATCCTCAAAAAGATCAAAACAAAACAGTCTTCATTTCTCAGTGACTCGTAGCTCGTGAGCTACGCCGTAGCCATGTCGTAGCACATTGCTTTACAATCTCGTAATCTGGCTTTTTAAGCATATTAATTTTTCAGTTTAGTTAACTTTAATTTTAGGTTTTCATACCCGAAGGATAACCAACGGGACCCTATTACTAAGCATCCGCTGTCCGTCCGTCAGTCCGTCCGTCCGTCTGTCTGTCAGCGGGCTGTATCTCATGATCCGTAATAGGTAGACAGTGAAAATTTTCACAGAATGTGTATTTCTGTTGCCGCTATAAAAGCTGGGGGGGGGGGGGGGGGTTCGTACTACGATGGTACGGAACCCTTCATGCGCTAGTCAGACTCGCACTTGGCCGGTTTTTTTAATTAAGTGTTATTTCACTTATGTTGCGTAACTTATCAGTTTTTGACGAACATACCAAGTTGGCAGTTACTTCTGAGTTCGTCAACCGATTTAAAACCGATTTGAAGCTTCCACAAACAGAATATTTTATTCTTTTACTACAAAATAGTTACACAAACCACTACCTACGCACCAACACTTTACAAAAACCATAGATAATCCTCCTGTCCTCCAATATTTTCCAATAAGCCCACTAGCTTACAATTTGCGGCAAACGCAGTGTCGGATCAAAGGACGGGGTGTATGAACGGGATGACGGGATGAATGGGGGCGAACGGGATGAAAGCGGATCATCCCCTTACAACCTTAGCTTGCCTGTTACCGGAACTGATTGAGGTGATTAAAATATAGGCATTTATCTTTTGTGGGAGGTAGTAAAGTGACTAGATTAAATGATTGGGATTTTGGAGTTTTTGTTAAACATGTTTGGTTCAGAAGCTAGCTAAATAATGACAGCCGCTCGGGTCGATCTTCAGGTTAAGCCGCGCTTGCCTTGGCTGGTCCGTGGATGGGTGAAAAACCATTACATACCGAGTTTCCTCCGTGCCTCGGAAAGCACGTTAAGCGTTGGTCCCATTTGTAGATCTTTGCCAGTTCGTTACAGGTAGTCAGCCCGAAACCAGTCTTACTAAGGGGTATCGTATTACCCAGTACTAACTGGGTTGTGGAGGACAGATAGGCAGTCGCTCCATGTAAAATACTGGTATTCATCTGCATCCGGTTAGACTGAAAGCCGACCCCGATATAGTTGGGAAAAGGCTCGGCAGATGATGATATTTGGTTCAGAAGAATGTTTGTTTTTCTATTACTTTTTCTTTGTCTGATAACAGAAAATGGTTTTAATTATAAATGAGTGATCATGGAGTTTTTAATACTTAATTCTCCGTAGAGATATATCCTTACAATTTTAAAAATTCTTTTATTGGCAGAGAGCTATTCTTGGGTGCTATATGCTATTAATTATATTTATATCATGCATATTAGCCGAGCGATCACAATTTTTGCGGATAAAGTCGCGGGCAAAGTGCTAGTGTTTTAGAATGGGCAACTAGCATCAACTTCCTGACTAACTAACCGACTCCTTGACAGTAAAAAGTGCCTGTAAACGGTTTAATTGAAATTAATAACATGAGTTTTAAAATAATAATATTAATTACCTGTCGTGATTGCTAAACTTAATTTAAAGTCGACGCAGTCACCGTTTGCAGTTACTATAATTGACGATAGTACAAAAAATATACCATAGTAAGCAACAAATTTTCTCATTTTATACAGGCCTGTAAGTATACCTTTCACCACAAAGTCTTTTGTTTATAAAAGTCAACCAAGTTCCTTTTTTACAAAAAAATAACCCCGCAGACTTACAAAGTAAATACAAAGCACATGAGCTTACACACAAGTCATGTAAACGTTGAACGTAGGCACAGTGCAAATATAAATCAGTAAAATAACCACGCCATTTTGCGAAAACAAACGCGGGTGAGGGTTGTCAACTAAAGTTTTAACTTGCACTACACACAAAAAACGTGGCTAACCGTTTGTCTTGTTCCGACAGCCTTGACTTCATCATCATCATCATCATTTCAGCCTGAAGACGTCCACTGCTGAACATAGGCCTCCCCCAAGTGTCGCCACATTGATCGGTCCCGTGTGCCTCGCATCCAGAAGATCCCCGCAACCTTCTCCAGGTCATCGGTTCGCGGTCGCCACTCCAGAACTTTTCGGCACCATCGGCTATCCGTTCTGCGAGCCATGTGCCCTGCCCACTGCCACTTAAGTTTGGGAATTCTTCGGGCTACGTCGGTAACCTTGGTTCTGTTGCGGATGTCTTTAAGAAACCTGTTACCTGAAGCATACTTAGATTCCGTTTAAACGCTTTGCATGTGTCACATATACAGCTGATTTCATCCATTGTCATCTTCCTACCTTCATGTAACTTGTCAAAGAAACGGATAAGGGTAACATTCTCCTCTGTCCTTTATTTACTCCTTTTCCTTCATATCATATCTCACACAATCCATCCAACTTCTCTTTGGTCTTCCTCTCCGGCTCAATCCATCATCTGCCTAGCCTTTTTCCAAGTATTTTGGGGTCGGCTTCCAGTCTAACTGGATGCAGCTGAATACCAGTATTTTACATGGAGCGACTGCCTATCCGATCTGATCTCCACAACCCAGTTAGTACTTGGTAATACGATACCTCTTGGTAAGACTGATTTTCAGACTTTCGGGCCACTGACAACTTGTAACGACTGTCAAAGATCCACAAATTACAGCGGGGACCAACGGGTTAACGTGCTTTCCGAGCCACGAAGGAAACTCGGCATGTAATGGGTGGTCACCCATCCCCGGACCAACCTAGGCAAGCGCGTCTTAACCTGAAGATCGACCCGAGCGGCTGTTATCATTTAGCCGCGAGCTCCTCCCTCTCCATCCATCAACATAATAGTCACATGTTCCTAGTTGAAATACTGTATGGTTAATACTGGGACGTATGCTATGCCTACATCTAGCAGGTCGAGATCAAAGGGAGGTCTAATGAGGGCGGCGGCTCCGTGCCGTTTGATGTCAGTTGAGTCTCATTTGTGAATGAGCTGTTATTATTATTTGAGCGTTTTCGTGTTTTGCGCACGCTAGTTTGGTTGTGGCTTTATGTTTGTTTGTGTGCTTACTTTTCAATAATATCTGCTGTTGATTGTACCTGAAACAAGCTGAAGAAAAATTTGGATACGGCACGAACAATCGAACATGTAATGATCTATTATTATTAATACGCAGACACTATCACACACATACCGGGACTCACATACACACACACCATCACACTCTCTCTCTCAAACTTACACCCACACTACATAACACATACTACTCTCGCACGCGTGCTCACAGTACAATAAGTTATTGTTAATGTTACACATTTGGTTCACTGAATTCTTGTAAATTGTAATTACGGACGAACGGATGGCTCCTATAATACAGGATTTTCCTAGAATAGTGGCATTATTCATAAAATTAATGTAAAAAAGAACTCATACGCCTGATATTATGTAACATGTCATGTATTTTCTCTTTCTTTGGGCAATAAATACTTTATTATTATTATTTTTGGTCTTATTGTGTTCTTCTTCTTCTTAACGTGTCGATAAAACTTAAATGACGACGTTGGAGCCAGGGTGATATAAGTGACATTTTTACAAATACTGAGGTTATTACACTGTTATTGTTAGTTTTGAATATGAATGTGGATGGATATATGAGTAGAGGAAGACCAAAGAAACGATGGATGGACTGTGTAAAGAATGATACGGCAAGAAAGGAGGTGTCTGGCAAGATGACGAGTAATAGAGAAATATGGAAGAAGAAGACATGCTGCGCCGACCCCAAATGAATTGGGATAAGGGCAAGAGAATGATGACTGAGGTTATTGCACAATGGCATAGAAAAATAATGTATAATTCTTCCATGCCACACAGATCTAAGTGCTCTTCAGTGCTTTCTTCCTTGAGGGATCACAACATGTCACTATAGAATTGGTGCAGTCTGCAAAGTGAAGGCCATGGCATACTGATCTAAGTAATGAGGTGCATTTACATACTGTTGTGCCCTGGATTACTCTGCTTCCAATGTCGTCGTCAAATTGTGTTAGACCAGTTTGAAGCAACCTGCACAGTTCTTACATTTGCTACGTTTAAATCTTGAAAGGTGCAAGTGGTTGTGCAGGGTGGGTAGGACAGGAGATGGAGCATATCCTGCAGAGGGGCTCTACACTGGCATTCTGTTTGGGATGGATCGTTTAAGTTTAACTAACGTAGACTATCTAGTTTAATTTTCCTTACTAACTAGATAATTATGCTTGAACCCAATACTTCATTTAGAAGCTGTATATTAAGTGGAAATGGAATTAACAAGTTTTTTGTAAAACTGTTCGCAATTGTTCATTAATTTCTGAATTTGCTTAAATCTGAGTTATTGCAGTCTACAGTTGGAGATTGTTACAACAATGCACGTAAATTGTCCCATACTAAAATATGAACTTAAGATTGAACATATTACATGTCTGTTATTAAATAGCTAACAAATAATGTATTGTAAACCATTCATAAAATCATTTGACTGAGATAGTAATGAATATCGAACAAAAGAATACAAAGTATATTATTGCCACTAGCTAGCTATCCATAATACAAAATATACATACCTGTACATTGGTGTACATAATAGGGATACACATAAATTTAAGATTTTAAACTATCTTGGTCCCTAACATGTTTACTGATTTGTTTGTTTTGTTTGGTAAATATCCCATTTCTAGTGTTAATGATCACATACATTTAATTCAACAGAAATTTTCAAAACAAACCTCCTAACCAACGTACTGATTTCTACAAACTTAAAAATCTTTCAAAACACCTAACCACAGCCTCCTTATCTCACCAACCTCCCATACTATAAGTTTGCGAATTTTCAGCGGTTCCAGGGCAAATAGCAAGACAGCGGCGTCTTGCTGAAAATCGATAGAGCGAGGGCTGTGACCCCGCCCCCCGCCCCGCGCCCTCCGCGGTCAGTTTCACTACCTTGACATTGCAGGTTGAGGGTAATGGAAGGCTTTTCAGTGCGGTTAGGTATTCTAGGTCTATGTTAAAATGTGAATCTTTAATATGATCGGCGGAACTGCGAATCGAAATTCATGCATGAATTGCAGGTTGAATTGAATCTATATTGAAGGTCATTTCAGTTTTCAGACTATCTAGAATTATGGTGATCTGTGAATATTGGAATGAGATGATTTGAGAATGGATTGGTGTAATATCGACAACAAATTTGATTGAAGATTCGTGATTGAGCTTCGTAATAAAAAAGTAACTTACATTTTTTTTTCGTTATTGAACACTATGTTTCTGTGTTAACAGATATTAGACATTGTTAAAGGATGACTATAAATATTTTTTTTTCAAAAATTTACATTTTCTAGATCTAGAATTTATTTCCCGGATTAGAACAGCAGAAAAGACTTCCCCTGTCCTTTTATGTGATTGGTTAGGCAGTGGTGTACCTAATAGCACACCCACATTACGCCGGTTTTGTTTAAGTCCCATGTAATAAGGTGCCAGCCTATTGCCATCAACTGAGCACAAATCCAGACTCCAAGGCTGTTACTGAGAAATTCCTGATATCAAAACCCAATAACACTTTGCTCGACCAGGGAATCGAACCCTGGACCTCATGGTTAGCAGTCGCGCTTGCGACCACTAAACTAACAAGGCAGATAGATATATAGATAGGTATGTAGAAGTATCGTCAAAATTATAGAAATGAATAAATTAGACAATTCAGAATCTGGTGAAGGTTCATGAACAATTGTTGCTTTTTTTTTCTTTTTTTTTTTTTCAATTGTTCAGAATAATTATTTAATACATACACATTAAGACTGATTACATATTCCCTATTCACTTATATACATAGGCCTGTTAAAACAACGCACCAGGAAAATGCACAATCGTATTGAAATAAGCAGCGTCAACGCAATTAACTTTTACCGACCTTATCACATTGTAATAAGGGTTATTTCAGTCTAGCTACTTAACACGGCTTCCTTCGGTCTTTGACCTGTTACTCACGTAAATGAGTAGTAGAAAGAATTAATTCCTTAGTAAAGTAAATTAATGCGCTATTCGTGCCGTTTCGATTGTCATTCCAGCTGTTTAATTAAATGTTTAGTGCTGAACAGATAATTATAGAATATTATCATCATCCACACACGTCCACTGCTGGACATAGGCCTCCCCCAAGTGTCGCCACATTGACCGGTCCCGTGCGTCTCGCATCCAGCGGATCCCTGCAACCTTTACCAGGTCATCAGTCCACCTAGTGGGAGGCCTTCCAACGCAACGTCTTTCTGTTCGCGGTCGCCACTCTAGAACTTTCCGGCTCCATCGGCCATCCGTTCTGCGAGCAATGTGCCCTGCCCACTGCCACTTAAGTTTGGCTATTCTTCGGGCTACGTCGGTAACATTGGTTCTCTTACGGATTTCCTCATTTCTGATTTGATCACGCAAGGAAACTCCGAGCATAGCCCCCTCCATTGCCCTTTGGGTGACTTTAAGCCTTCTGATGAGGCCCATTGTGAGCGACCACGTTTCGGTCCCGTATGTAAACACTGGCAACACAATATTATAGAATATAATAGAAGAAATTTATTTCAGACGTAGTCTGAAATACTGTTAGTAATACAAAAAACCTTATAAAGCTATTATTACTACATACAAAGATAAACCCACAGAATGAAGTGGCACCGCACAGGAGCGCCGGTTAATGCCAAGCCCTGGACGCGAACACCCGCAGTGTGTAGTCTAGTCGTATCCAGTGCCGACACGCGAGCGATACTCAAAACTTTAGTCTTCAGACAGTAGTAGGAATTGAAAAAAAAACCAGTATCTTATCTCAGTTTTCATTATTATCTCAGTTACATCAAAGTTTTGAGTTTGGTAAGTTCTGAGTATGAATGTGGATGGTTTTTGAGTAAATGACGACTAAAGAAACGATGGATGGAGTGTGTAAAGGATGGTATGGCACGAAAGGAGGTGTCTGATGAGATGACGACATGCTGCATCTACCCCAAATGAATTGGGATAAGAACTAAGAAATGATTATGATGATAATACATCAAACTTGATTTCTTTTGGTCCCTACTGAAATCAAAAATCAAAATATTTTATTTCACATAGGCCTCGATGGGCACTTATAAAACGTTGACAAAAAGGTGCACGGTTCGGGTTGGTCGTTTCCTATGGAGAAGAACCGGCAAGAAACTCCATGGTTACTCTTTTCAAATCATTTAGTATCACAATATTATCATGGATACAGCATTTGTACTTGAGTATGCGGGGACAGCGTAGGCCCGACAATAAGTCGTTGCTTAATACACAAAAAATGTAGAACAAAATAAAAAGTTAACAAGCAGCTGGGAATATACAAAGCCTACAATGTTCACACATTCACAAACAATCGATAAAAAGAATCTTTACAAAGGTAAGTAAATATTGTAAAATACTAAATTAAACAAATGACACAAATACTGTTATCAGTGCTGTAACTATTCTGAGCAAAAGATGTATAAATGATTTGAAAAACTATTGTAAAACTCTAATTCGGAAGAAGAGAAAAAATGTGGCTGAGAATAATTTTGTCGGAAAATAATTAGAGACATCCACATATTTGTGCCGTTTATGAGCTACCAGGGAACTAAAGCCAAACTTCTTTATTTTCAACGTAGTGCTTGATTTTGTAATATGCTTTTTTAATAAGGACACGTTTGATGTAGTTTTTGAACTTTTCATCGGTCAGTTTTATAACTGACTTTGGCAACTTGTTATAAAAGCGTATACTGTTTATAAGAAAAGACTTGCTAGTTTTTGTTAATCTGAATTTAGGTATTACAATTTCGTGTTTACTGCGTGTGTTTATATTATGGAAGTCGCATCTAATTTGGAAAAGCCCTCGATTTTTGCGGACATATAAAATACAATCTAAGATATAAAGTGAAGGCAGGGTCAGTATATCAATCTCTTTAACTTTTTCTCTGAGGGACTCGTGAGGACCCATTTTATAGATCGCGAGGACTGCCCTCTTTTGTAGAATGAAAATTTAGTCAACGTCTACTGCTGATCCCCACAGCAGAATGCCGTAAGACATAATACTGTGGAAATAAACATAGTATACTAGCCTAGCTGTAGCCACATCAGTTAATTGCCTTATTTTTCTTACTGCATATGCAGCTGAGCTTAGCTTGATCGAGCAAGAGCTTTGGGGATTACAGGTGTGATGTTATGTTATGTTCTATAACTTAGATGATACTTCTACATTAGTAGACTAGTTACAGTGATGTACATATTATAAACGAAAGTCGCTTTCTTTCGTCGGATTCTGATGCCGTTTTCAACATCATTCATATTTTCTTTTTCTTTTTTAGTTTTAGTTTTATAAGATTTTATATGTATTAGTTTATTATTTTGTAAGATTATTTTGTGTATTTTTATCTATGGGCCTCAGTTGCCTGACAATAAAATGATTGATTGATTGAAAATTAATTCTGGAAGGTTTCTAGAAAAAAAATCATTTATTTCAAACAAAAAGTTCATAGGAAAGGCAGGGTCGTCCGTAACAAGAATTTTGCTTATAACTAGTGTTAGTAATTAAAAATTAAAAAAGAAGAAACTAGACACACCGTCTACCCCAGCACATACAAGGATTGAAGCAGCGGGCGTTCTTTACTGTCTGCCTATACCCATAGAAAAAAGCGTAACTTTAAAATAAACCTGATTTATCAAGGCCGTAAAACCCATACGAACCCAGAGGCGGGTCATAGAAGTTAATTAAATCCTTTCAAGTAACTATCTACCTACATTACTTGCATCCAACTTGAGAAATCAGGGTTTCAGTAAGTAATTACGCGAGGCGTGACCCCGCCAATGACGCGGGGTCACGGCCCGGGGCGCGTCACCATTGGCTAAAACGGCTCGCGCACATTGACAGCGAGTTTATGGGTTTTCAGCTATGTGAGGCGGTTTTCAGTTGGGAGTTTTGTATGGGTTCTTGATGACGACATATAATATGGCTTTTAAAAAAGTAAGCGGGTAACTTAAGAAACATAAGCAGAAACTGTGATACTTAAGCATAAAATGGAATCTGAATGTAGATATGAAAGAAATTGGAAATTTCGTACGAATATCACGAGAAGTGACTCATAAATCTTCGACCTAGTTTCAACCAAGTTTTAATCAAGTTTACTTTATCAATTAGAGAAAAACGTTATTTTAAATAATGATATTCAAAAAAAATCTAGGCACGCTTGGCGCAGTGGCTGAGCGATTGGCTGCTGCGCTGCGGGTCGCGGGTTCGATTCCTACGCGGAACAAATATTTGTATGGCCTACAGGTAGTTGTCCTGGGTTGACTGGCATGGCTGTTTGTGTATGTGAGATTGAGCAAAGTTTGAAAAAAAAATAGTGTAAAAAACTTGCATAAAATTGGCCAGCAAGAATGACATCGACATTTTATAGACACGCCCTTTAATACGAAAATAGGAAAACAAAAAAACAGTCTGCAAAAAATATATTTTCCCGATATCAACAAAAAACCGTTTATTATCATAACCGCTATATTTCGGTACTCCAAATATACGAGATTGTAGTCGCTGTTCTCCAGGGACTCTTTCCCTCAAAATATGACTTTTTGGGGTTCTTTCAACACCATATTATTCTTATCTGTGGTACTTGTTGACGTCGTATAGTTTACGTTTTGTCTATGCGTTTTGACGCTTTTTATGGAGGGAAAACTAAAGAAGTTAATGGTCTCAAGAATACTTAAATATGAAGTAGGTACCAGAATTCTTTTGTTTTATGCGTGACTTTACACGACAGCCATATTGAATATTGTTGTACCTATCAGACCTGAGGCGCACCATTTTTTGCTGCTAGCAACAACGTATGTGTAGTCTGTATATACAACATTTGTTTTAGTATAATATGCGAAACCTGAAACACGTGTCTAGTATTTTTATGTAAAGAATCTATGTACAAAATTTCAAAACTGTATCATGAAAAATCACAAAGTTATAAGCTTGTTCTGTTACCTAGTTGTCCGCACAAAAACGTGGTCACCACTCAGCTCACGTCTCCAACGTCGTCTTGAGCTAATTGTTAATAATAATTTGGCAGTAGGTACCTAAATTTTTGCGATAGGTATTTAAAGTCGCTCGGTGTCCAACTTTTAACTTTTTTAAATATTTTTGGGAAAAAATATAACATGGTATAAAAATGATTAGAATTGATTCAGTTACTTATTCTGAACAAACTATATTCAGGTTTCGCATATACTAAAAATAATGTTGTATAGTATTGGTGAACAACATAACCATTTTACCCTTTCTAAAAATGGTCTCGTCGATCTATTAGAACTTAGAACGTCATTGTATAAGTATTATAGTTGCGTATTATCAAAATCCTTTGCGTAAAAGTCCAAAGCGATGGGTGCCTGAGGAGGACCGGCGCCGCTGGGGCCGGCCTAGAAAGAGGTGGCGAGATGATCTGGACGCTAATTATGAAGGCTGGTGCGAGGTGGCGCAGGAGAAGAGTACCTGGAAGGGTATGGAGGAGGCCTTTGCCCAGCAGTGGGACATCCAAGGCTATCTACTAAAAAATAATGAATGGCCGATAAATGTAAGCGAGTTAACAGATGTGTCAGGTTCTTTTTCAGGTATCTGGCGGTACATTTCACAGAAACAGGACCGATGAAATAGTAGCAGTAAGAATGGGTAGACAGTTCAGAAGCTTGAGTTCGTTAGCTCCTAAAACATCTCCTCATTTTGAAGGAAACAAAACTAAACTGAATACCTACCATACAATAATATTAAACGTATGATCTCAACGTTCTTTATCGCCAACGATAGCGAGACGTAAACAAGCGCTCATTTATTACATTTATATCGTTCATAAAGCTTTATCTTACCACTGACATGTCTTGTGCTTATCGCTCGCTAGAATATGTCCCCTGGCGATGTCTGGGGAATGTGTTTTTTTTTAGATTCTTTTGTTTGGCTGCGTGATATACCTACAAGTAACTACTTGAAAAGAGGCCTTCGTTTAGCAGTGGACATGTGACAGATGGCTTGAAGAAAATCAGACAGTTGTCTAGTTCTCCAACATCCGCGCACATCCTTGGTTGCTGAACAATCATTTCACCACAGCTTTACTTTGGTAGATCTGGAAAGCATTGGGAATGGTGTCGGTACTTTCATACAAGCTAACAAACTTGGCTTGCCCTTATAACCTACTACCTACTCTTCATAATGTTAGGTTTCCTGAACAGTCTGCTTGCCTTATGGGCTTGCTGTATTGTTGGCCCCTAGGCACGCCACTGTTCGGAATACCAAATTCATGACCTTAACCTACAGGGTCCTTCTTCTTGCAGGGTCTAACCTTCCGTGGTCCACCATGAAGTCCCTAAACCGTCTCCGAAATCAAGTGGGAAGAAGTAACTCCAACCTCGTTAAGTGGGGTTACTTCAACGAAACAGCTGCGGGGTGTAGTTGTGGGGCTGTGTCGCAAACTATGCTCCACCTCCTATCCTACCCTCTTAGCGCAAAAACATGCGGCTGAAGTGACCTTTGCGCTGCCACAGATGACGTGGTGGAAGTGGCGAAGTTATGGGTTAGCAAAATATAAAATTTGTCGTGCCAGTAATACGCAGAATAAGATGACCTTATGAGAAACCAGAAGACAAACAGTCATTTGGTTGAAAATTAGATAAACTTACTAATCTGACTGAGTTGAGAATGAGAACACATTTTTTTTTAAATCTTCTTTTTCATAGATATTTAGGTACCTAAAATAATTATAACAAAAATGCATTTGATAATTTTCAAAAGTTTATTAAATAAACATAGTATAAATGTCCCAATTAAAACACAGGCATGATAGTCGCAAGAGTGATGTTGAAATAAACGTGCATGATAAACTTTGACAAGAGCCTGATAGCAAGGCGGTATGTATGACGGTAAGCACATAAAATGATGTAAATAAGTATAATTGTGCGTTGGCATTTATTTAGAAGTGTTTAAATAACTTAGGTATAATTTATGTACCTATTATATATAGTTTTGTCACGCAAGAAGTTTCAAGAGCTTACAATTTTGGCGCGATGATAAATTATACTTAGGTACTTACTCTAGGCTTTTATCATATATTTAGTCTATAGACCGGCCGCTTTAATGAGTACTCTGCCTTGCCCCGTCACAGGCACATTAAACGTCCACAAAGTCCTAATAATATCCCACAGGTTATTTGCTTTAAAATAACCATAAACGTATATATTACGATACTAATTGAACCAATACGTGATCAACCTTCAGAATTCGCGAGGACTCATTAAAGCGGTCGGTCTATAGTTGTAAATTTAATTACCTAGGTTATTCAAAAGTATTGACATACACACAGAATAATTTTGGAATAAACAATTTTATGGAGAAAAAACTTGAAAACGTATGAAAAGTGACTCACAAATTTTAGGTGGAACGTTTATTTTGATGATTATTCCGGTCAAATCGGCTACACTGAATCATCTATCTAGTTTAAGATTGATAACCTAATATAATAAGTACCATTATTTTCCTGGAACTACGATTTTGAGCAATTCTCTTGGTTTTACTTCATTGCATTATTCCAAGAGCTTTCCCGTCGCTTCCTCGATCAACTTCTTTGTTTACTTTCGTGGAAATATTTCCAGAAAATGATGATTCTTAGATTGTCTCCGCTTTATATTATTTTGGGAATGTTGAAGTCTAAAAAACATCGTTTGAAAACACGTCTTTATTCCATCATTATATGACGTTCGTTTCTTGCTTCGTAACAACTCGACCAATCAAAGACAGCATCTACTCTAGGGGCGCAAACCATGGACTATGGAACAGTACCTGTTCCCTGGCATATCCTTGGCAATCCTTGGAAGGCTTGGAATATATCAAAGCCTCCACGCACTGCAATCCATTCTGTCTCAAAGCAACTTTGACTTCAAGATCCGACATACTTTGAAGTCACTCCACTTTTGAAGTCTTTACCGAAGTAAAGGGTTGTCAACCACCACACTGTCACCACCAGATTCTCACTTAACATCATAATATCACTCGGTATCTTCGTATCTGTTAACCTGTCACTTGCTACACCCCAAAACATGACTCCAAATTGCCGTAACTTTAAAATTATCAAATTTTCCACCACCAACCCCTGAACGACCACCAATATCGTCCGTTTCAAGTTAACTGGTTTGACAAAACGGTCTAAAGATGCTTTATATAGGTAACCTTAAGCTTGGCCCTATGCTGGCCTAGGGTTAATAATGATACACTTTTGCTGTGGGTTCACGGTATCAAGCATTCAACCCCAGGTCAGGCACACAGAGTGTATTGTTGTTCGTGATAAATGAGTTTTGCTTTTTATTCATTATCTTACAATGAAGTCGCTTTTGTTTTTAAAAGGAATTTATGATTTTTTTGTTGTTTTTTTTTTAATTTGTTTAATGGCGAAAGTAGGCAGACACAATTTTCTAGGAAACCTACGAAGATACCAGGCATTTTTTTACAGAATTAAGTTCCCATTTATTATTTGTGATTATTATCTTAAACTGAACGTAACGGAATAAAGTTAAGCCCAACATCAATGTCCAAAATTACATGGATCTGGTTATATTCAACTTATACTTCGTGCTCCGTTTATTAGTAGGTAAAAGGCTAAAGTTTTGCACTTGATATGGTGTTTGCTATTGGTTAAGTAAAACTCTGAAGTATTTATATTAAATTATTTACCAATAAATATCTAGTCTGACTGCCTGAATGATATCTGTAGGTATCGTTGAATAGTTCGCCGCCCCGTATCTGAAGTCATTGACTTGCAATAAGGGTATCTTTATTAGGTACAGTAACTTGTAGGTATTTCCTTGCATAAGTTTATAGCACAAGCAGAGATAACCTCCTCGTTTCCGTCTACTCGATAGATATATATCTGTATCGAAAAATGTACCATCTAATAGTAGATAGGTAGGTACGTAGTACTTTATTTTTTTTAGGTTGGGAAATCATCAGTGACCCCTCCCGCTCTGAGCGGAGTGGAAGGGAGTGTCAGATTTTCGACTAAAACCCATCCATGTTCCTTCTTTGCCCTTTGTGTTCCAGGGCCGCGGTATCTCTTTCGAACAGTCCCGCAGCCTCGAGGTAGGTACGTAGTACCGTAGTACGTATTATATTATCTGTGGTAGTACACAATAATAAAATTAACTCAAGCTTCTTTTTGTACTAGTAGGTACCTAATACAGTAGGCAAGTAAGTACAGCTACCTAATTCAATGAGTAACTAAATTTTTAATTTGTGTAACAACGATCCGTCACGATTGTTTTATTTGATAGGTATTCTGCGGTATGAAGTGGTACGTACTTAACTAAGTATTATATAATAGTACCGGCACAGATAATATAATACTACGTAGTACCGGTCTGGTGTCTGTAGCGTGCCTAGGGGCCAACAAGACAGCAACTGGCAAGCCCCTAGGGCAAGCAGACTGTTCAGAAACCCTAACATCATGAAGAGTAGGTTATAAGGGCAAGCCAAGAGTACCACCACTACCTGGTCTACCTGTACAAAGGAAAAGAAACCATCTACTGGACCTGAGCAAAACATGATAATCAGGCTGAAAATAAAATAAACGTGGCCGCTTATATACTGGGCCCAAACCTTATAACGATGTAACGTCGAAAAGAAAAAAAGAATGCTGAGAATCATAGTAAAGAAAAATAGTAGATAATGTAGGTGTAGTTTTCCCTGGTAAGAGTCAGGATCAAGGGTGGTGGGTGGGCAACAGCCGAGGCATAAAATATTTGGGTCTTTATTTGCTAAAACAGCAATTTTTAAGAAAGTAGGTACATACCTACCGCTACTGAAAACGTGGTAGAAGATGGTTTTGTTGACAAAACTAGAAACATTAATAAAATGGGATTTTACAACGCCCGCTTTTCTCGATTTTCAGGTGGTTACTTACTTGCATCCAGGAAATAGACACAACCAACGCCATCTAGTTACTGGTAAATGTTTCAAACTACTGTTAGTGACATCTAGTAGATTTCAAAAATAACTGCTCGTTTTACTTGCAGTTCGTACGTAAAATGTTGACTAGATGTCGCTATAAACGTTTTAATTCTAAAGCACAAGATGGCGCTACCTTAAGCTTATAGATCTGCGCGCGCTTATGTAAATAGATACCTACTGATACTGTTGGCCTTCGTCATCCCACTGCTGGGCAAAAGCCCTTACACCTCACCCCTTACATTCTAGTTCGATCTAGGGATCTATATGGACCACTGGTTTTGTCTAGCTCGTTCCGCCATTTTTTACGAGGTCTGCCGTGACGAGTGGCTATTTTGCCCCACAGCTCTATTGGATCATACAGCCCGCTAAAATCCATTACAGCTATAGCAGTTTTTTGAGCAACGTCACTAATCTGTCCTGGGTTGTAGTGTGGTGTTGTCTATACGGAGGGTAGCACACGAAATCCAGTTTTCTGACCTGAAAATTTGAATGTCGCGGACTACCCTGACGGGCTATTTGGGGTACCATTGGTAGAAATAAACGAAACGGACTACTTTACTTCTATCATTTTATTCTTAGTTTACACATTACATGTCTATCTGACTTCTTAACAACGAAGATACAATGATAGAATAACAAATAAAAAACAAACATCAAAAAAAATGCAACACAAAATGACGAATAAAATGTACGTACTTAGTCAAAAAATCCAGTTACTGACTAAAAAAATGCACTTACACACTAAAAGTCACTTCAAGAAGTTTTACATCAATTTTGATTGGCACACACTAGCCCTCAATTCTTTATTTAAGTAGACATTTTAGCACAACGACAGATGAAATTTGAAATGACGACAGATACATGATCGCGCTGTAGAATTTGCAAGTTTTGGTGTAGCGCTGAAAGCTGAAAATCCGGAAGCACGCTTACGTATCTTGCGACTTTTCAATTTTTCACCGTCGACAATTAAATATCTATTGGCAGCCACGACGGTCTTTCCAGTCCTGGAGTCTTAGCGCTATATGGCGAGTTTCTTCCTGTCTGTTCCGACTTTCGGTATCTCGGTTCACTCGTGCAAAGCGTTGGCGAAATAGACCGTAGTGTAGTGTGTGTAGTGTAGAGTAGCACAGAATTAACACGGGAGGGATGAAATGGCAGCAGGTCACGGGAACGATCTGCGACTCCCGCATTCCCCTTAAACTTAAGGGGAAGATTTATAAAACAATGGTTAGAACTGCTGTCTTGTATGGATCAGAATGTTGGGCCACAAAAGGGATGAACGAAAGGCATTTGCATGTGGCTGAGATGAGAATGCTGAGGGAGATGTGTGGTGTTACGAGAATGGATAAAATAAGAAATGAGTACATAAGAAGTCTGAAACTGGCGCCTGTGACTGAAAAGTTGTGTGGTAATCGGTTGTCTATTACTCGTCATTTCATCAGACACCTCCTTTCTTGCCATATCATTCTTTACACAATCCATCCATCGTTTCTTTGGTCTTCCTCTACTCATATACCCATCCACATTCATACTCAATATTTTAACCATACCACGCCATGTGGTTGGTGGTATGGGCATATGATGCACAGGAATGAGAAAAGTTTTGATGACGAGTAATAGAGAAGTATGGAAGAAGACATGCTGCGCCGACCCTGAATTGGGATAAGGGCAAGATAATAATGATGGCAGCCACGCACATACATACCATAGGAATATTCTCTATACTGTATGTAATTAGGCTAATAAGTTTCAAAACATTCAAATCTATTATTATTATTTACACATTCAGTTTAGAATAGATTACATTTTACTGTACAAGATTCATTTATACTGTCATTATAACATCAAACTATACATTTATATTTCAGGATTACATAATTGGCAATGTCTATTGCAAAATGTACAAGAATTTGGCAGGGATTTTTAATATTTTGGACCGCAAAGCCCTTTAAATGTTTGACTATTTATATCAATCATTTATACGGGTTGGAAGGGGCACCGATGCGAAAACAGTTAGCACGTATACAGTACATCATTCTGATTTCCCCCACACATAGAAATTTATCATCGGTTATTAAAAAAAAAAATTATAGAACAACTGATTTTTTTTTAATAACCGTTGGAAATTCTCAGAATGATGTACTGAATACGTGGTAACCGTTTTCACGTCGGTGTCCCTTCCATCCTGTATACTGAACATTTATTAACTATTATATGAATTATTTGGTAAACCGCACTACGTTGCGGACGCATTTCCCGTAATACACAGATATAAATAACCTCTTTTCATATCTAGTCACACACATCGCGTTCACGCAAATACAATCCTTATAGTATCATTAACACCATTTTATTTTACTAAGACACACAGCTGTCAAAAATCATGAAGAACTAGTGTGTGCTCTAATTACAAAAAAAAAACATCACGAATACTATGTACAAAGTCAGATCGAATTATGTTAGACAAACATTTACCTACTTGTACATAATTCCAGTATTTCCCAACAAAGTGCGTCATGTTCCTTTTGGAGCTTGAATTACAATGTCAATGCGCTTGTTCCGACTATGGCCACAGGGTGCTTACATAAAGAAGCAGGTTTCCGGTGCAGACAAATCTGTGCGGGTCGGTACCGATCGGTGCAGGGTTCCTTGCGTATAAAAACAGGTAAATTTGTCCGTGACTCGTTCCAGGTAGTCGGCACCGACAAGTTTAACCTTGTTTCTTTATAAGTGAGCGCATAAGATAACATAGAAATAACATAAAAACCTGCACCGATCGGTACCGACCCGCCCGTACCGGAAACCAGTTCGTTTATGTAAGCACCCTATGGTCACACTCTAGTGGCGGTACTTTCATAGAAGACTAAAAGCTTGGCTTACCCTCATAACTTATTTTAATTCTTTATAATGGTCAGATTTCTGAAGAGTCTGCTTGACTTATGGGCTTGCCGTATGCCCCTAGGCACACCAATAGAACCATGACGCACTCTACAAACGACCAATCATACGATTCTTGCTAACTTCGCAGAGATCATCAACAAGTGAAGTTTTCACCGAATTTGTTAATAATACATCACCCACCATATACTAATACACTGATTTGTTTAATTTTATAGTACATCAGGTATATCCTAGCATTGCCTATCTCTCGATTTCTACCTTCTTTTTATTTATAATCTCATTACTTATTATAGTAATTTACAATACAAATATTAGGATTTATTCCAACTTGAGTAGTGCAAGTAAGAATATCAGAAACTTATTTTTTTATTTCTAGATGTTTCCACTGGGCCAACGTGTTGGAGACTTGGTCATCTAATTTTGATAACGCTATGGATCCTTGTGACAGAATTCCGACACTCTTCGTAAAAGAAGTTGTCAAAAGAAACTGATGTAAGTTTTCTGTCATACTACTTACACAATCAAAGTGTACAAAGAACCTTATTTGAACGACAACAAAGACAAAATTGAGAAATCAAATAGAACAGAACGTCAATGAGAATTTGAAATAAACAATTATTAACATCTATCTTAATCCTAATTTTGTGACACCCTAAATTACACGTCGAAAATTTATACAAAAAAAAAAAATACTGTCGAAAATCCATGATTCAATCATATTATTTTAAAGGAACGAATGTCAATTTTATAGAAATAATTAAGAAAAAATAACATTAAACTGATTTTATTGATCAACTCAATCTCCTGCTTATGAAAAGTTTAATTTAAACAAAACTCTTCAAACAATGCCTGCACTTGCTGCAGACTGAAATAAAATCAATTAAAAATAAATAACAAAAGACATGATCCTTAATATATTGTTCAAGATAGTAAATTAAACATATTATTAGCTCACTTTGGCTAAGCATCGATTTTAAACCGAGACAGTTATAATTGATGATTTTTATCAACTCTATATTCACAGAAATGACAATTTTTATATAAATTCTTACAGCTAAATGAGACCATATACAGTTGAATACCAATTTATTTCTATTAGATTATACTTAGCTACCTATATTATCATTCTTTTAAAGTCAGCAAGTCTTTGAACTTTTTAGTGTCACTTACTATAAAAAAATACATGATTCCTGCATTTCATTTTAAGCTTCTTCGTAGCTCAGCAAGCAAATTTTTATTAAATATGTTTAGCCCAAAATTCAGCTATGCGAACTCCGCTCGTTGATGCAGTCATAAGATTGTCAAGTGTGCAGGTGTTAGGGCATGCAGCGAATTATTATTTTTAGCTAAATTTCATTTTGGTTACCAAAATATTTTCTATTTGGAAAACACATATTTGAATTTTGCGCCACGAAAAAATATGTCAAATGGCCACGAAAAAATATGTCAAATATGTAAAGGCCTTGAAGAGTAGAAATTAGGAATATTTTTGTAATCTATTTAAATTTAGAAATCAGTCGCAGTATGAACCTTTTATTCTAGAAATATAGATTTTATTTGATTTTAGTATTTATGACTTTAGTAGTTCAAAATTTAGCTAACCCGTTGACCACTACGAGCAACCCGACCCTACCCCAGAACAAGCCTTTTTTTACCAACATTCAAATTACAAATGTCACTAGCAAACATAGAGTTAAGTTTGTCCAGAGTATAGTCAGTGAATGTCGCCATATTGATAATACTACACTGGGGTGTAAATGGAGCCTATTATGTACAGCTGCCGACGCAAGTTGCCTTAGCCTCAACCAGACTAACAGAATATTCAAGTCCTTGTAAGTGGTGCTACACTTGAGTTGGTACATTAATTTCGGCAGAATTTATTGAACAACAAAGCCGATCTGAAGCAATTACTGCACATATTCGGTATTCCGCTCGTGCCGATTCAACTCCGGTCGGCATCTACCATCGGCTCGGTTCGGCTCGGCAGAATTAAAGCGAAGCCGGGCGATTTTTTCTCGCCCGTGTCGAATTACGCTGAACTGAACTTGTGTGTAGCAACCGCAAAGAAGAGATCCCATAGGCTGAATTATCGCGACGACACCGTATAACAACAATAATAAATCCATTCTACGAATACCTTTACACATTCCTTATAAACTATTAACACCAAGATTTTCTTTTATAGAAAGAAATCTCAAGTCTTTTCGTCTGCACTTGCTTGCAGCTACAGTTTTACACTTTAACATTTGTTTATTTCACTTCTTGAAGCTTACTAACCAGTGGTATAGGCAGTGCAATAGGTTGTGGATAAAATATTATATTTTGATTAACTTTTGCTTACAAAAATAGCAACATATCGCTAAGCTAAAATGTTTTTGTATATATTTTATAAACATCTAAACACTGTAAGCTGTCACCATACATTGTCTACTCTGTTAATTTATGTCTAGCGTAACCAATATACTTTGTACTTTAACAACCATATGCATTCAGCTTACGAAATATTTGACCATACTTAGAACTTTGTCACAACGAAAAAGGTGACTTCGAAATAGACAGACTGCGTCGCTCCATCGTTAAATTGAAAAGTAGCAATACAGCCAAAATTATTATATTGTTGTGTTTACAGCTGAGAGACTTAAAACAACAGCCGAAATTACGTCGCTTAATTTTCATAGAAAACATAAGCACGCAGAATTTTCGTCGCGTGTGCAGCTGGTGAGTCTCTGCGCTTCCGTTAAGCTTCGTAACATCCACCAGAAGTCATCCGGCCATAGAATTAGTGCTACCCATGCTAAGTCGGAGCGGGTCGCTAGTAAGTGACGAAGTTCAAAACTGATCAACGTTTTCGTACACTGATTGCACCTAAACCACTGGTAAAGTAACTATTTTGTCAATTTCACTTCACTTCACTTATGCTAAGCGTCACTACCGCGTCACCTCAAGTGTCAATTTTCACGTATTATGAGGATCTTTTTAAAATCCCAGGATCATTCTGGCTCAGTGAACATAAATGAGAACTTTTCGTGGGAGGTAGGGGCGATGACGCGGGCCTCTATTAAGCACTGCACGACCCAGGTAGTGGAGACAAGCGGGATGTTATCTTGATTCGCCTTGTTCTGTACTTCGTGAGGGCAGTCCCATTCGGTGACCAGGGCTAGGGCCCCGGACATGTTGAGGTCTTCTTCGTTGACCACTCGCGTTGTGGCGCCGGCGAGGGTGCACACTCGCTCCCAGAACTTCACGAACGTGTCCTGGTCTCCGCAGAGAAGGATGATCTTGTCTTTGTAGAATGTTGCGTTGCGACGCCCTGAGGGCGGCACCTGGGGAAATGGTATAAGTGAGGAAGTCTTATGTATCTTGCGAAGGAAGAAGGCTATTTTTATTTTAAAGTTCAACTTGGAATTTAAAATGAACATAAATATTATCAGCTGAAAGTTTCACTTAACTTTTTAAAAGTAGCCATAACAAACATCTTTAGTGGTGGCACTGCTTGTACAAATCAGTTGTCAAAAACCCGTCAATTTCAGTAAATAACATTTTGGTTTTCTGTTAACGTTACGTTAATTCATTATTTTGTCACACTAAAGTGGTATGCGTCTTAAGGTACCATAGATATAGAGACACTGAAAGATACATTACTAAAGATATCCGATGCGAGGCACTGGATATATAAGTGTTACCACTCACCCAGTTAATGAACCTCTGCTTGAGTATAGACCAGCCAGCTGGCAGAGCGAACGAGTCGATGTCGTGCACAGTGTTGTCGATGCAGCTCATAATGACCCAGCCGTGGGACACGGAGCGGATATCCGCTGCGAGGCACTGGATGTACTTCGCTGTGAGGCAGGGACGAGGCGCGATTAACTTGCACACGGTGTATTTGTTTTTGGGTACGTCGTCGAAGTGGCTGGAGAGTAAGGGATGAAAATATGTTAGTTTGTGTTGTACAGGTTCGTTGACTGAGAACCATCAAACATGTTAGATAAATTTCAGATCAGATGGCTGTAAGTTTTTAATATTTAATACATTAATCATCCAATAAATTTACTCATCAATTTGATTTTTTTCTGTAGTGGAGGTTAGTACCATTAAATCAGATATCGCGGAAATGTGACACTTTAGAGCACCATAATCCAAACTTTGAATAAAAAAGGGCGATTAGGTGGTCTCCTTGGTTTATATTATTTTATTTTATACAGGGTCAGACCCTTCACATATCCGTCAACCAAGCATATTGTACATCAAACTAAGTAACTTTACGCAAAAATTATTGCTGGGAAACGACTTTTTTTTTTGGGGTGAAAAATCACGTTTTACGGTAGGACTCGATGGAAAGCACTCAAAGCATTGTGCTGATGAATGGATTGAATAGTACGGGGGTCGTGGAGGTGTGTAAAGTAAAAATCTTACATTAAAAACACGTATTTAAAAAAAAACTTGTGAAAAAGTTGGAACTTTGACCCCCAATATCTCCGTAACTAGAAGGTTCCCAGGTATGGTCTAAAACAAAAAAATGGTCGCAAAGACGGGGAGAACAAGTGCCTTTCGTTTATGTTAAGGGTCTATTTACACCCTTTATTAATAAAAATAGGGAACACCCCCTATTTTTCAGATCAATCAATAAGTACCAGATTTTGCATCGCTTTTCTTCTTATTTCCGTCTTTCGCTATATTTACCTGTACACGGTCCCTCCACCAGCTTCCAGCTGTTCCTTGAGGCGCTCCTTGTTGAAGGGTCTGTCGCAGAACTCCAGGTCTTCAGTATCGGTGCCGGCCACTGAGGAAACCGTCTCGCCGTCCTCTTCAGAAGAGTAGTGGCGGGTCTCTGCGCTTTGGGTGGCCTAGAATAAAAAAAAATCTGTGCGTTCGGGAACTGTCGAAACATTCACGTAAAACACGTTAAAATCTTTTACCTCATCAGACAACATGTCCCTTTTGGCTTAGTAAAGAAAGTTAGAAAGCACGTTAAGCCGTTGGTCCCGGCTTTCATTTGTAGATCTTTGACAACCAGTCTTACTAAGGGGTATTATCGCATTACCTAGTAGTAACTGGGTTGTGAAGGTCAGATAGGCAGTCGCTCCATGTAAAAAACTGGTATTCAGTATTTTAAATGAAGCATGCATCCGGTTAGACTGGAAGCCGACTCCAACATAGTTGGGAAAAGGCTAGGCAGATGATGATGTATGTCTTATTTTTTTAATTACTTTTTTGGTTGTTTTGTCCTGTGCGAATGTAATAAATACGTTTTGTTTCGTTCTTTCATATTATGTCTTTACCTTATCACTAGTAGCAGCGGTCCGCGTCCGCCTAGGCGTCTCAGTGCACGTCAGCAAGAAGTGCAGCCCAGCAAACAGCTTGGTATCCGGTCCCGGTATCGGTCCCATTTTCGATACCGTATCTTCATCGTTCTCGAACTTAGTCAGCTTCGAGTTCTTCTTGCCGATGTTCTGTTTAGATGCTCCTTTTAACTGCAGGGGACCAGCTGGAGAGAGGTAAATGGTAAGTGATTTTGTGACTTATTTCTTAGACGGTAAGTAAGATTATTGATTGAAATGAAATACCGATTAACGTCATAGCTGCTTGTTTTTTGGATCTTAGTATTCTTCGTGTTGTGTCAGTGACACTGGTGACAAATGGGAAAGTTATAGATACATACAAAGGGCCTGAGTTTCCTAAAACAGCGTTACTTCTGTAATAGACGGTCAGTACAAGATATTTGACGTCATTCGACGACAATATTGCAGCTGTTATGTGGACCCACTAGAAAAGATTTGGAGCAGACAAGATGGGTTGACCTAGTACACCAGCAACTTACAATCAAAGCCTCATATTGGAACTAATGTTTAGGCAATGTTTTATTTAATTTATCGCCATTGGGCCTATTTTTGACTACGATCTCGAATGATGTAATGCGAAGGATGAGGTCTAAGAATTATATTTATAACTAGAATGACCTCCAGTAGCAGATGTAGGTAGTGAAATTTACATTAGGAAAATAATTAATGTGAATTTATTTTCGTTTTACAAGTAAGTATGGCAATATGGGTATGGATGATTTTTTTAGTATAAAAAACTGGTTTCTCACATAAGCTCTCACCTTTAACGCCATCAATCTTCCTGGGGGTGCGCTGTACTTCAGGTTCAACTCCGGCCACCTCTTCTAGCCTCACTGGAGGGGCAGAGTTACTACTCTCACTCATTTCGCTGCTCTCGCTCGCTAAGCGCTTGCGACCAAACGGCGTGCTTTTGGCTTTTCCTCCTAGGACAAAGATTTTTTATGCTTTACAAGTAGTGCTTCCGACGGGGTTTTTTATAGGCAAAAGTTACGAATCTCCATACACATAATACCTACCCTTTACCATACACATAGTACCGTACCCACCGTGCCACTTCCTTTCGGGTACCTACACACAATGGTAAGGAAACGCACCAGGGAACACCACCACAAACCGTGGCTAGACCATGGTGAGTGCAGGCCAAGGAAGCACTTCTTACTATCGACGACCGGTTCACTAAACAGGCGCTTCAGCTGACCAAACTACAGCTCCGTACATTTACAGCCGACATTACTGGACACGGCTCTTTTAATAGACACCTCATTGTCATACGAGTCACAAACAGCCCGCTGGACTGAGCCTGCATAGAGGAAGACGAGACAGTACCCCACGTGCTCATACAGGGCACAGTACTTCAGTAACTCAGGTACTCTCCGCGAGATCGTCTGTCACACCGAGACGTTGCTGGCCTTTCTCGGGGAACTGGGGTGGATCGAATGATCGATTTTCCCACCCGTACGCAAAATACGCGCTTTGGACGTGGAGTTGCGGACACCAGCCCCTTATACAATGCCTAGCATTTTATGTGATTTAAAAAAAAATCCTTCCTAAGTGTCAACGATAACTGCTGGGCAAGTCTCCACACGATGGTTGCCGGAAGACGGACGGTGCCGCCGAGGCCGGCCCAGAAAGACGTGGCGAGACGATCTGGACGCGTACCGCGAGGGCTGGCCCGAAGAGGCACGGGAAAGGAGCACATGGAGGGAATTGGGGGAGGCCTTTGCCCCAGCAGTTGGACAGTAGAGGCAAATAAAAAATAAAATTCAAAAAATTGTCTTCGAAAGAAATGCCTAATGCCTATGGTTGACTGGTAGAGAATGCCTTGTGTTTAAATAAATAAATCCTCAAGTGAAAAATTCCATAAATCTAGACCAAGCAGTTTAAGTTTTACAGTTGTCGTCAGTGAATTTAGTTATTTTATGAATAAGATTCGAAAGTAATTGATTGTTTATTTACTAGAAGTTACATAGAAATGCAAAAATAAGCAGTTGTTTAAGTAATACGATATCCCTTGGTAAGACTGGTTGTCAGACTTTCGGGCCACTGACTACCTGTAACGACTGTCAAAGATCGTGCTTTCCGAGGCACGGAGGAAACTTTGGTATGTAATGTGCGGTCACCCATCCACGGAACAACCTAGGCAAGCGCGGCTTAACCTGAGATCGACCCAAGCGGCTGATATTATTTAGCCACGAGCTCCCTTATAGGCAAGCACATCATGCATTTCTTATTTGAGGTTGAGTGTCGACTTAAAATTAGATATAGTTGACTCATAGAATGGGTCTTGAACATGGGATTTTTTATCATAGTTCAACTAAGTACAAATCCACTTGACAACTAAGATAAAATATACTATATCAAATATTGAAAAATAAATAACTGATAAATACTATTGTAATATTTACCCACACAATTTATTCAATTCATATCAGTCACTTGAAAACTATAACTTATGTTGCCATGTCAATGTTATCACAGTTTTCATGACCTAGACCAATACTTATCTATGGTGGAAGGGACACCGACGCGAAAACGGTTACCACATATTCCGTACATCATTGTGAGCCACCCTGACATAGAAACTTTTCATCAGTTACTAAAAAAACATCTGCTGTTTCCTACAAAAGTGCAATACCTACACGGTCAAAATGTATCTAAAAAAAAACAGCTGTTCCATACCCCGTATAATGTTTACACTGGCAGAATATTCACTTAAATGTTGAAATCGATTTTTTTTTGTCCCATGCTCTCTTTTTTTCGTCGAAAACTTTATCATTGTTATTGAAACATTCTTGAAATTCAGCGTATTTTTGTATTTCGGCTAAATATCGGAATTTTTCAATTTTTTGGATTATTAGTCGAAATTCATAATTTAAACATGATAAATAAAATACTAAATAATAAAAAAGTAGCCGCCCGAACAGGGACTTGAACCCTGGACCCTTGGATTAAAAGTCCAATGCTCTACCGACTGAGCTATCCGGGCTATATCAAGACCGCCGAAATAGCAGTGTGTATTGAAGAATGAGAAATCAATGTAAATAACCACGTGCAGAATAACGTTACAGCATGTAATGTAAAGGGTACAAAGGATCTTTTGACTCGTGGACAAAATCCGAACTAATGCCGCCACTTTTTTTCAAAATGTTTCTGTCAATTACATTTCAGCGCCAAAAAATCTTATTAGAACTGTAGGCCGCAATCGCGAGTACTGATCCTTCTTGGTTCGAATCTCAAGTCGAACAGTGCAAATGGGTCGCCGCTAACATTCCTTTATAGCAGTTTAGAGCCTGCACCTACCCCAGTAATATTAATAGGGTCATCCCTATTACTTAGCACTTCAACAAACGAGGACTGCGACTACTGCGAGGGTGATATTTTTCTATGTGACCGTTTTTTACCTGAAATACCAGATGTAGATGCTTTGGGACTCTTTGGTGAGGCGACACGTTTGCGCGCGCTCGAGCTGCCCTTGTCTCGGCTCCGAGCACTGCGGGGACCCTGCAATCCAAATAAAACAATGATCATAAATCATTCATTTATTTTTTTACGACGTTTTTAGACGTCAAAACTCAAAATCGTGTCGAATTAAATGCGACAAATGTGGCGATAAGTGCGTCTCATGTGTGGTAGTGACCACGCATAAACGGCTTGAGTTATTTTTTTTCTCGATGTAATTCTGGTTTAGGGCACTCCCTAAACCCTAATTAAATCAAGTAAAAGATGTACAGACGCCAACACATCTAGCTACCCGAAACTGTCAAATTTTCCCAATCAATATTATTATAACTAGAAAACGGGATATTTACCATGTTTACGGCTTTCTTTGAGTTCCCGATATTTCGGCGCTGTTGCAAGCACCATGATCACGGATAAACAGTAAACATGACAAATATCCCGTTATAATAATGTTAGTGAGCGTGACAGTTTAAAATCTTATTTCCCAATCAACCTTGAACCTAATGCTTTAGAGATAAAGTTGAAAATCTATAACAGAAATTTGACAGATTGTGGTAGCTTGCTGGCGTCTTTACATAATGTTACAAGGTTGGTTTGAATCTTTACCTGTATAATATTATCGAGGTCCAGCTCCCTGTTGTGCCGCCGGCGCGGCGTGGAGGGCGCGGAGGGCGAGCGAGTGCGCGCGGACTCCTTGAGCGAGCGCGCCTGGTCCTCCGTCAGGTACAGCTCGCTGGCTGTCACCATTACTAGCGTGTCGCTGGGAGGGAGGAATACATAGAGTAAGTGTTGCTGTTTTAAAGGCATTGTATATGTGACCATACATGGATGACAGACAATGGCCTAGGTAACCAGGGAGGAGAAAGTTCGATGTAGACTTTTCTTGTTTGTATCAGGGAGTGTTGTTTCGCGAAAATATAGTTTCGTGAACACAGAATTAAATCATCTTTGAGCTCAACTGACAGTTTTTTTTGTCAGCATCTAAAACTTTTTTGACAATGATTATTTCACAAACTCCTTATGCTTTTAATTTTAAACACACCAATGTTTAAAAGCAGAAGGAGTTTGTGAAATAACAATTTCTGTGCAATGATAACAATGAAGAAGACATCGTGAGGAAACCGGCATGTCCTAGAACCAAAAATGCGAAGTCATGTGACATCTATCAACCCGTGCTGGGCCCGCGTGGTGGATTATAGCCCAATCCCTCTCATTCAGAGGAGGCCGTGTGTCCCAGCAGTGGGAACATTGAAGGCTGATTATGCTTTATGCTATGTGCAATGATAAAACTTGACATGTCCATTCTTAATGTGACAATTGATGTATAACAGTGTCCTAGATTACCAGAGACGGCCATTACCTCATTCTATCAAATGCTTATAGCCTACATTGCTATTAAAAAATACAAAATAACTCACCCGTCAGTAGTACATTTGTAGGTAACAGTTCCACAGTCATTCTCCTCAATGCCAAGCACCAACCCTGGTTCATAGTTCTGCTCCTCATCAACCATAGCATACACAGACTGTCCCTCCAAAGGCAGCGTCTTCATATCACCGAAAATAATGAAATCGTCTATTATCACCTTGCTTTGGCCATCGTCGAATTTGATCAAATATTTGTTCGGCTCTGTTATCTCCAACACTTTGCCCGAATAGTAACGTTTGTCGACCCATTTGGCCAGCACTACAGTATCTGGCACAAACCCTGGGTACTCCGTCTTTACGACTGCCTTTTCTACCGGGGTCGCCGGTCGTGGGGACGTTGGTCGTTTTTTCGTCTTCAGTTTGTTCACAGATTTTGGCGTGGCTACCAAAGACGATAGAGGTTTCTCGTCTTTGGGAGACTTCACTGGAGAATCCTTTCCGTTTTCGCCGTTAGTCGGTACCATTTCTGGGGAGTTCATACCGTGCATGTATTCCGGTTCTTCGGGCTGGGTGGGCAGTAAAGCTCGCTTAGTCTTCCCGGCTATGTGCCGTCGACCCCGAACGCGAGTCTTCTTCAACGAACTCTTTGGCGTCGCCTTATCGCATTTGTTCACTTCCTCTGGACTAGCATTCCCATTGCTCATAGTACTATCATTAGAAACAGATGTTTGAATACCAACTGATACTTTATCATCACAGAGTCCGTCATCTACCGAAGAATCTCGGATATGCGAGAATAAGTCTTGCAGCTTCTTCATTAAGGCTTCATATCCCTTGATTGATGTAGTAGGGTTCGAGATAGATTTGCGCGGCGGCTGCGGTACTACAAACGCGCCATCACTTGTTCGGTTGCTTGAAGTTGACGTCGAACTAACTGTAGATGCAAAAGAGGTTCTATTGGGCAAGTTGATCATGCCGCCACTGGTGACGCTTGACGGAGAATTGCTGACAGACACATCAGCCATGTACGGATCTATCGTGAACCTTTTGGAGATCCTCTGGTATTCCCGGCACATGTCCATACCGAGATCATTATCTGTTCGGACGACGTAAAGGGACAGGAATTCATTGTCCTCATTGTGACTGATATGAACGTCGAACACTGGTATTTGGGGCGTGTTGATTGGCAAAGAATGGCCGTTCGCAAGTGGAGAAATCGTCGACGGAGTAGCATTGTTGCTGGACCTGAAAGACTCATTTTTCCCTCTCTTGCTTTTAATCGAGTTAAGCTTCATCATATCGGGGGTACTATCGCTATCTTCAGTACTGGTCTTGATTTCTACAACCTCAGAAGGAGTAGATGAATCTCCATTGGATAGCTTTGAGATCAATTTGGAAGCAACAGTTGCCATTGTGTGTTCTGGGCTCTCCAAGTTAAGTGAACCGACACTATCCGTGCTTTCCTGATCAGTAGTCTTTTCTATCTGACAACCCTTAGGATTCTGTTGCGAGAAGTTGCCCTGATCAGAGTATTTGTATCCTTCACTTCTAGTTTCATTTATTTTGCCAGGACTGAGCTCTTCATCCCGATTCCTAATAACCACTGGATCGCTGTTGCTTGGGATTTTAGTTTTATCACCATTTTCCGAGTCGTCAGGGGTCGGGGAAAGTTGTAGATGGAAACCTTGGGAGTCGTCTAACTCTGAACTTTCTTCTGCAATTGTTTCTGGGACTTTTGGCGCGGGTATTTCTGGGACTTTTGGCGCGGGTATTTCTGGGACCTTTGGAGCGGGCATTTCTGCTATGAACTCTATGCTGGGTCGCGAGCTGGAACTGTCGGAGACAACTACAACCTCTTTCGGTTCTTCTTTGGCCAGTTCTAATTGTACTTTGAGCGGTGTTTTTCTCGACTTGGTGATGTCGACGCTGGCTGGTCGGGATTTTGGTGTCTTTGGCGTTTTAGGTTTGGTTATTTCAGCGCTGTTGGATCTTTTCAGTCTCCTAGGACTGGACCGGATGGGAGTACGGACGCGGGAGGTAGATGGAAGTTCAAGATCTTCGATCTTCCGTTTGGTTGCACTAGTGATTTCGGACACTTCATTGTCCAGCGTTTGTGTCGAGACAGCAAATTCATCGTCAGTCAGTTCTAGCTTTTGTATCTTTGCGCTGCTGTCTGAAGGGTCGTCTGATAGTTTTCTTTTAGGTTGGGCTGTAGGTTCTTCTGTAATTTATAGATAAGTTTAATACTTATGATTTTTTTTTACAAAATTTTATTTTTAGAATGAGTCTTACCTTTTGCATCAGACGATATAACGTTAACGTCGTCAGTTCCACTGCTAATAGTCTGAAAGTGAAAATATTGAAATGCATTAAAATAAAACGGTATTTAAATGACCATTAAAGAAATATAGATAAAGTTCCTAAAAGTTCTAGAACAAAATCAGTATTTCTAAAAATTCATACACTACCTTTGGATGTTGCAACTATTGTTTTTAATAAGCTTTACAAATGACAGACATTTATAAAATTATATAATTGCAAAAACGAACACTTTTTTTGCATACTTCCTATTGCAAATAATTATAGTAAGTATTAAATAGCAAACAAACCATTATGTCATCATCCGGCTCGTAGACAGGACTATCTGGGAACAGATTTTGAGAATCATCCTTATTTTCTTTGGTCCCCATACTGTCTCCTGTGGCATCCACAAGAGAGACTTCAGGGGCTGGTTCTGAAAATAATCAATTTTATTTTTTAAAAGACTGTTCTGTGAGCCTAGTTGTAAGAGCATGAGGCTTGGGTTCAAGATTCAGGTTGAGCGTGGTGTTATTGGTTTATTCTATATTATCAGAAAATAATAATTAATCCTACATATTTTTCTATGCTAGCAGCTTTAGTCCCGTTTTGATCAGAAAGTATACCAAGGGAACGTTTTAAATAGCCTATGACACTCAGGGATAATTTAGATTCCCATTAGTGAAATAACTTTCGAAATTGGGCCAGTAGTAGTCTGAAGATAACCCCCTAATTACAAAAAAATTTTACCTCTTTATAATATTAGTATAGATGAGAACAAGGCATAGATATTATTATCCTTTCTATAGACATTTAAACAGAAACCGTTGCTCTTCAAAAAAGTGCAAGTGGTTTAACCGACTCGCTAGTCAAGCTAATCAAGGATAGCACCCGAGAGGCCCATTATATTATAAGAAGTTATTCAACATAAGTCTTGTCTAGACTAAACTAGTTTCTATGTGGACATGTTGCAACTTGACGGAAACGGACCCGATAGAACGGTGTTATGTAAGGCACTCTATGTTCAAGGTCCTTTTAATAATTTTTTTGAGTTAAGGAATGGGACAAACTAAAGATAGTGATTCTATTAAATTATATTTCATTAAACAGACAATATGTATTAATATTGTAATTTTTTAATGTAGTAACACTTTATTCAAAATACAAACTAGCCTATTAGCTATTTAGTCATTTAAATAACTTAAACCGCTTAAAAATCAATTCTTGTTATTTATTAACTTTGTTAAAAGGAAAACTAAGGGAAAATAAAATTGTTATTAAAAGAAAATTTTAAAATGTGATTTAATATTATTTCTAGCTGGATTCGCATCAATTCTTAAAAGTAAATTAATACATGATACAATTAATCATCAATAATTAATTTGTATAGAAGATTTTAACTAAATCAATATTAAGAACAGATTTGGGATTCTGATTTCATGCATATCAATTTTATTTAGGTGTGAGTTTTGGGAGCAAGATGTTTCGATGATGCTGGTGTCCTATCATAGCCAAACTTGGTCCAGTTTGGCTTGTATCATAAATGTGGGTTACTGTACTACATGAAAATATAATGAATGAAAGCCAAAACTGCTTTTACTGATTGATAATAACAATTTAATATCAAAATAGAAATCAGTTTTGATATGCTTTAATTATTAAAAATGATTTAAAAAAGGAAACTCAAATCTATGGTACAGTACTAGCACAATGAGTTCAACTTTCATTCTAACCTATAAAAGAGAAATATTTTATCAAAATTGGTTTACAAGTACGCATAATATCTTAAATCATTCATACGACTCTCGTATTCAATGCCATTTCTCAGAAGAAATAACAAGAGTGACAATAAACGGATATGTATTTGTAACTCAAAAATAGATACAAAACCTTATTGATGTTTGGATTATAATCCGACCAAGGAAAATAAGACGATTCTAGGGCATGCAATAATTATGTTAATCGATCAGAATTGCTGATTTAATGAATATCCTCGGATGCAGAATAAGACTTTACATCAAAAATATAATACTGGTGTACAAATTTCATTTAAAATCGTTAGAAACTGCGAAAATATACGGTAAATCTTATTTGATTGAAAGTTACATGACGACATTTTAATTTTAGTCGGATTATACGAACGAACGTCAAACATTAGTGCGAAAATAATGGGCAATTACTAAATGAATACTACCGTTACCTGACTCTGGTAGGTTACACTCCATTTCCGTGATCGTATCCTTGCCTTCTTCCATATTGTATTCAATCAAAAACAAGTAATTGATCCAAAAGTGGCGCGAGTTAACACAGTAACATCTGTCACTTAGATTACGTTGAAACTCTAAACATTTCTAAGTAAATAAATAAATATAGAAATTACACAATAGAATAACTGGAAATAATACACGTTGAGATTACAACAAAACGCGGGAAACTACGTGGAAAATTCAATTTTTGTAAATTTTGCGAACATCCGACATAAGCAGACCGCTCGCTTGTTGATCCGGCTTGAGTTGCCAGACTGCGATCTCAAAATTTGTACCAAAACAGCTAAACATAAGTTCCATTCTTCTCATGGGCAGCAAAGCAAGTAAAAATATTTTAAAATTATGGATGATACTAATTTAATGCTTTTTATGTTTATTTTATTTAGGAAGAATCCTTTGCGTTGTATTCCTAAATTAAACTTTAGGGTCTTTCATGGAACAGTAGCAACACCAAAATATTCGATTTGGATTGGAAACATAAAAGAGCGCGAAAACGCAAATGGTTTACATTATCACAGTTTTTTTGAAGTGCTTATAAAAATGGCAGCAAGCGGCAGGGCTGCTCGTCTTCTAAAAGCAATGGATCTTCTTGCGAAAAAGACAAGTTTTGATCATGGCACTGTTCTAAGCAAGGTATTATTTTGTTTATTTTTTCTCTTTCAAATAGATAGGAATAGGTTTCAAATTTAATTTGCTCGGGAAACTTTGCAGATGTGATGGGTATCGATATCTTAACATAATAAAACAGTAAAAATATTTTTTTATCGAATTCCCTGCCCGGGTTTACCTAGGTACTGATTTGACCTCATCAACTGTGTTCATTCTCTGAAAAAAAAACTAACTGGGATTCCATGTTTTCTTCAGAATTGAGACTATTGTGTAATTCTTCGATGCTCAAATAATAACTATTTCAGAATGCATTGTTGGACAGTGTCTGTGTGAAGTGAAATAGGCGTTTCTTTTACATAACAGGCCAATTCAGTATCAACTTCATCAAATATGATATGAAGAAAAAAAAATTGTTCAGTGTGTTACGTGAGTGCCGTAATCACTGAACTTGTTTTTTTTCTTACTATTTGAGCAATTTTTTTTTTCGTTAATACGAAACAATCACACATGTTCAAGTACAGTAATTCCATACATGTTGACCGTGTAGGTGTTGCACTGTTTTTTTAAATAGGTGCATTTGAAAAACTTATTTTCTAACCGATCAAACAGTATCTTCACTGTGGGGTCTAACATCATGTGCTGAATTCATGGTACCCCCTTACATCATCTATAACCTGACGACGGGTTAATCTTTATGTTTTGATCTGTTGATGTCATTGTTTTATGTTTGCGTCACTGAAATGGGATTTAATGGCATTGATACTGATCTCGAAATGATGCTATTTCGATAAATGAGTTATTCTTTTCGGCATGTTATCAGTATAATAACGTTATTAGGTACCTAGTAGAAGGTATTTAAAGTTTTAATCAAATTCAGCGGAAGGTACTTACTAGGTAGATATTATGTAAAGAGACAGGACGGTAAAGACCGGCTGAAATTTTGTCCAAAATTAAAAAAAAATATCCGATCAATTGACAAGACCAAAGCACTAAGCGTATTGACGCCAACACATCAAGCTACTACAATTGTCAAATTTCTTTAATAGATTATCAACTTTATCTCTCACTGTTTCGGGTAGCTTGATGTGCGTCTATACTTAAAACAAAGTATAAATATAATGATTCGAATTGCTTAGAAGGACACAATTATGTCTATAATACATACATAATTTAATAATATTTATTTTTTTTATGAGATCTTTTTGATAAATGACTTTTATACATATTTTCATGCCTGATTGAACTCGGGAAAAGTGTTTAAAAGGGCAATAGCCACGGGGGCCAGGTAATGTAATGTAAGTCACAGACTGTATCTCTAGCCGTTATATTCCATTATGCAAATACATAATTGTCTAAACTGTCTAGTACATACCAGTTACTCTGTTAGTTTAGCGTGATATACTTAAAAGGACGGCGAAAACTAATATTCAGCGCCAACAAAAAAAAAAATTGAATTTGAGCATGGATTGTTGGTGTGGTTTGAGTCAGTTTTCAACTAATAGTCTGTTTCCACTAGTGACACATAAAACATGTTGAAATCTGTATTTCTATCTTTCTCTCTTTCTTTATTGACCTTCACATTTTTAGGTGAAATTGCAACCAGTTTCGAATGGGACATTTCAAGGCACGTTTACTGTAGACAAAACAATGTGCAACATGGGGGGATCACTGCATGGAGGCTACATTGCGTCTGTGATCGACGTGCTGTCGTTTTACACACAGCTCAGCAATACTAATGGCAGATTGTCCTGGACGACGAGTATGAATGTCAAGTAGGTGATCTTGCCTTTGCCTTTTTATACTTCTCATTGCAGCGTTGGCCTGCTTGCCCTCAAGCTATATGGGCTGGTGACGTCAGATCCGGAAGGCGGTGGACAGGTTGACGTGACGCAGCTTGGTAGTAGCCAATAACCTATGTTAAGCAGTGGACCGTGAAAGGCTGAGTTATTGGATTGTTTGATAATTCTTGTCCATAGTTTTGTTGAAACACCATCCATTCTCTTGCCCTTATCCCAATTAATTTGGGGTTGGCGCAGCATATCTTCTTCTTCCGTACTTTTCTATTACTCGTGATCTCATCGGACACCTTTTTTCTTGCCATATCATCCGTTACACAGTTCATCCATCGTTTTTTTGGTCTTCTACTCTTATACGTCCGTTACTCTTATATTAGTTTTGTTAAAACAATTAGTTAAAAACGAACATTGGAATCTGATTCTTATGGACAGTACCTACTTCTATAAAAAAGCTCCACCATTGTGGCATTAATTCCTAATAGGAAGGTAGAAAAAAATTGTGAATAATGAAATCCACTGTTGGCGCAGTGGCGGCGCATTTCTGTGCTGCGTGTCGCGGGCGGGTTCGATTCCCGCACGAAACAATATTTGTATGGCTTTTGTTCCAGGTCTGGCTGTTTGTGAGTTTTAAGTAAATACAAGACAAATGTGGCAAAGTATTAAAAAAAACTGTTATGTCACATAACTTTAATATTAACATATAATACACATTGACGATTGTCGAGTTATCGTTTAGGTAGTATTGTAGGCTGGTTTCTATCAATTACAGTAAGTTTTTTTTTCAACAGTTATATCAGACCAGCTGTGGATGGTGAAAAAATAAATGTGGTTACCAAATCACTAACAAGCGGTAATTCTTCAGTAATAGAAACGTATTTCCGCAATGAACAAGGAAAGATTTTGGCAAAAGGCACCACATCCTTTGTAAACGCGGGAGATCATTTTCAAGAAATTATCAAAGAAGTTTTAGATTTTGATGTATACGAAAATTAAAACAAAAAATAAGTTAGCGTTATTTATTACTTTTACAGTAAAAACTAAAACATGAATTAGGAATATTGTATATATATTATATTTATGGTGGCAGCAACCCTGAGACTAGGCTTCAGGCAAGGAACTTATATACTAACTGGAATGAGGACGTGCAGCGGAAAGCCGTTCCGAGCGAAAAAACTTAGATAGTGGATGTCATCCCTTTCTAATAGGGTATCTAATATTTGTACTTACTCTTGGGACAGTTATTCTTTTGTAAAACTCTGTAATGGGATAGGTCTATGAAGTGAAGAATACGTGATACTTAGGTTATATCCTTTCATTTGTAAAGAGATTTTAAAGCGTACAGTGCTGCAACTTTCACATAGATGAAGCATGAGCATGTAGCATTTTCAAACAACATAATATGTAGTATTTGATAAATTTATTAATCACACTATACATTATAAAACTTATGGTTTTATGTTATTGTTGGTTTTAGTATGAGTCAGTAGTCTTAAATTTAAGTTCGAAGATGCTGATGATGGAAGACAGTTGCAAACTAGGTTGAATGGACAACTTCAAGCCCGTTGCTGAAGATTCTCATTGTTAGGGAGTCTGCATGGAAACAAAACAGTATTATTAATACACAAACAATAAACAGTATTTAAAAAAGTAAAGATAGAATTCGTTTATTTTCAAGAAGTTATTTTTGTTATTGTTAAAACGGAGTAATTGATTAAGTTTTGCTACTGCATTATAAATTATGTATTTTGTACGCACTTTCACAAGACTATAAATACCGATATGGATAATAGAAAAGGCGTATTCTTTAGAATATTTTCTTGATCCCCGTTTACATATCTAGAACATTGTCACCCTAGTCGTAATTTGTAAACAAAGTATTACGAACTTACCTGAAAAAAGAAATTCCACATCCAGCAAACCCTTCACTGTTACACGCCTTCACACAACTCGATTTAAAGAGGAAGATTTCACTTAAGTAATGTAAAAAGAACTCGATAACGCAAAAATATGACTTCAGCGCGAAATTGTATTGTTTGTTTAGATGAGTGTCATCTATGTTGCCATTCAGAAATAACATAATTCATAAATAAGTTAATTTATTTAAGCTTAATGTATTTCGCAAGAAATTATTATTTTAATATTTATTATTTGAATATTAAATTAATCCCGATACGATTTATGTGCTAGTTTAGCTATCAACGTGATTTCCGAATAATTTACTAAAAAAAATATATATATTTTATATTTTTTGTGTACTGGCAATTGTTAGACAAGGACACAATCCACTCTTGGTCGCGTTCTCGCTCTGAAGTATTCTTTCCCCTTTGAATTAATTAAAATAATAAGTACTCTAATTTTGTTTGCGATAAAGTTAATTTTCAAACAGTTTTTTGATATCAAAATTTTGTTCGTACTCATTCCAGTTAGTATATAAGTTCCTTGGCTTCAGGTGCATTACATGACATGCATTACTGCGTCCATTGCTTCTTATGTTTGGTGGGGGATCAATGAAGTGGTAGGTACTTTATTTACAATGTATGACCCGCTGAACTAATCAGTTCAACATCTTATTATGTTGAATGCATTTGTGGCAATAAGCATTTATGAACAGGAAATTTTTGTATTTTATTTATTCATTGCCTTACTTATTCATAGGAAACTTAATAAAATTAAAGTGAAAAAATACTGAGCGCATTTAAGTAAACGTAAAGTGTGACCAACATGGTCCATCGTGTATATAAGCCCAAATGTTAATTGGACCAAAAATACCCACACGTTATTTTAATTTGCAAAATTACCCACATTATTCTTGTAATTTATTCCTTTCTTGACAATGTACAGCGGTGGTATTTTCGTTTTTGGCGCTAAAATATTTTACAAAGAAACAAGGCGGGATGCCATTTCTGCTTTGCCGTTGGAGATGTCTTGGAAAATATTTTCGTGAGTAACTGACGGTGAAGGTCGTATTTCATAAGATAACTTTTTTGCGTTGTATTTTTTTGCATGCATATGTAAATTGACTGTTGACTGAGCGTAGCGTCTAGGTGCTTTCGATTCCAGGGTCAATCATAGTATCACTGTCGTATTATTATTTTTAATATCTTAGGCTTTAATTTTTGCGGCGAATAATGAAATTGAATCCAGCGGATTAAAACATTACTTATTCTCGAAATGTGATACTGATGGCAACAAAAAACCACATTTTTTTCTTGCACAGTTATTTGGACGACACATCACTACAAATTGCAGCTCATACGCACAAAACATGGGCGCGCATTATTATGACGAACAAAAAACTGCGGAATCGTCTCAACAAATTCGAACTGGCAATTAAACTGGGCTCTGAAAGCTTAGCGAAGTTTTACAGGAAAAATAAAAGAAAACTGCGTAAGGAAAAGGGAAAAAATTATTTGCCACTCGGCAAAACTATGGGTAATACAATTTTTTTCGCTATTATAACACGATTTGGCCATTACTTAGGTACCTTTTAACGGCTTGTTTTTTCATTTAATGGTCTGCAAAAAACCAAGGTCTTATAGACGTAACAAACCGCCATTTTGTTTTTTATTATGTACTTATGTAGCTTTTCGTGTTGATTAAAGTTTTGGTTTTCCTTTCAGTATCTTCTTCAGAGAAAACGATCCTAAAGTCTAAAAGAGGTGGAGAAGAATTTTCTGTGTACACAAAAAGATTTAAACTCTACTGAATCACCATCTATCCATATTATACCCAAAAAATTGACAGCAAAATTATGTTCGCATTGACATTAAAAAAAATAATCTTTAAATCGACTTTGTCTACATTAAACCGATAAGATCATACTTAGTATAGTAACTATCAAAATGTACTTACGAAAATACATTATGTTTATTATTTATCTAAGATTTTGACTTTTGAGAGCCGAGATATTTAAACTGCATTTTTATAGTCAAAAGCAAAAATATGTTTGCACTTAGTGAAATTCTAAAATGATTTCCTATTAAGATATTGATTGTTGTTGCTGCTGTACCAGTAGCGAAGGGTAATTGTTTTTAAGAGGTAAGCCGGAGTACATATTTTTTTTTTTTTTTTTTTCCGGATGGTAAATCATCAAATGACCCCCCCCCACTCTGGGCGGAGCGGAGGGAAGTGTCAGACTTGTACTGACTAAAACCCATCCATGTTCCTTCTTTGCCCTTTGTGTTCCAGGGCCACGGTATCTCTTTCGAACAGTCCCGCAGCCCTGGCAGGCATCGGCCCATGCGGACCCCTACTTGGTTGCTGACATCTCTTTGAGGCGCGCGTGGAACACGAACGCGCCGTCGACACAGCCTGTCGTCATAAGACGGCCGGACGGCGAGCTAGCCCATAACTCGCCGTCCACAGGCCAGCGCCTACGGTGGTCGGAAGCCACCACGTGACCCCCGACGCCCAGGGCGTCTCCCGCGACGGCTGGGACGTGAGGTTCTTTCCCTCTCACGTCCTGCCACCTCCTTCACTAGCATGACTGCTTCGCAGAAGGAGGTGACGGCTTCCCATTCTCTCTCGCTCCGGACCATGGCTTGAACCAAGGCCGGACGCGAGAGATCGCCGCCGCCAATCGCCGCTATGAGGACACGGCGGTGCTCCGCCCAAGCGGGGCAGACCTCCACGGTGTGTTCCACCGTGTCCTCCGGACGATCCTCGCAGTGGAAACACCCGGGCGTTTCCTCACGCCCGATTCGGTGCAGGAACCTCCCGAAACAACCGTGTCCGGTGAGGACCTGCGTCAGACGGTAGGTGAGGGCGCCGTGGCGCCTCTCTAGCCACTCCTCAAAGAGGGGACTTATCGCCACTATGGTGTCGTGCCCTGCACGGGGTTGCGACAGTCGCTCTCTCCATGTCGCCATGAGATCACGCCGGAGGTCTGTCCGCTGAGCGGTAATTTGTCGCGGCAGCGGTTTCCCCCCTACATAGTGCTTCCGCGCGCCATTCATGCAGGAGCGCAAGGACTATCGCCTCCAGATCCCATGGCGGCAATCCGGCAAGGAGGCTAGCCGCCTCGCCGGAGATCGTGCGGTACCCCCGGATTAGCCTTATGGCTATCACCTTTTGGGGCGCGTTCAGGTAGTGGGCGGCTTGCCGCCTCAAAGAACGCGCCCACACAGGGGCCCCGTAAAGGGCCATGGACCGCACGACCCCCGCGTAAAGCTTCCGGCAGGAGGCGTTTGGACCCCTCAGGTTGGGCAAGAGCCGCTTGAAAGCAGCCTCTGTCCGTTCCAGTTTGGGAGCCAAACGTCGGAAGTGCTCCACGAAGTTCCACCGACTGTCGAGGACGAGTCCTAGGTATTTCAACGTCGACCCGACGCCGATGGAAACCCCTCCTGCCATCAGTAGGGATCCCGACGGTGGCGCATTCCGAGGCCCACGAAAACACATGGCCTCGGACTTGTGCAATGCCACCTCGAGACCCAATTGACGGATCCTCTCCACAACTATCGCAACCCCGCGTGTCATGTTTTCGGCCGCCGCCTCGTGCGACCTCCCTTGTGCCAGTACCAGCGTGTCGTCAGCGTAGCAAACTACACTGACGCCGGTAGGGAGGTCGGCGCGCAGCACCCAGTCGTAACCGATGTTCCACAAGGCCGGCCCCAGAACCGAACCCTGTGGAACACCGCACGACATCTCTCGCCGGTTCCATTCTCCGCTCCGACTGGGGTAGATGACGGCTCTATCCGTCAGGTAGTCCCCGACCACACGACGAAGGTAGGTCGGCACCCCGTGATACCGGAGTGCCTCCGCAATGCAGCTCCAGGGCATGGAGTTGAAGGCGTTGGCGATGTCAAGAGACACCGCCAAGACAACCCCGCCCCGGGACACCGCGTCCCCCGTCGTGAGGGCTCTCACGCGCATGATGGCGTCCACCGTCGAGCGCCCTTTGCGGAAACCAAACTGGTGTTCCGCAAGATCCGGCCCCATCCCTGCAAGGTGCCCGGCGAAGCGGGTGGCAATGACTCTTTCAAAGAGCTTGCCCACCTCGTCGAGCAACACGATGGGCCGGTATGCGGACGGAGAGTCCGCAGGGCGCCCTGGCTTCCGGATGAGGACCAGCTTCCCCGTCTTCCAACGAAGCGGAAACTGGCCTCTCTCCAAGCATGCGCTTAGGAGCTCTTCCAGTCGGGGCCCGAGAGCCTCAGAAGCCAGGACCCAGGCTTTGCCAGGCAAGCCATCGGGTCCCGGGGCGGTATTTCTGGCTTTCAGCCTGCGTACTCTCTCAGGTCTACCCCAGTCACCTCCGGAACGTCATCGTCGTCATCGGTGTAATCCGCTTCCGGCACCGCACGCGGTGACGGAGCCATAGGCGGGGGAGGATGCTCCCCTCGCGAAGGGAACAGAACGCTCACCACGTCCTCCACGAGCTCAGGCCGGAGACTCTGCGTCAGCGGGGGGGCCCGGGTGCGGAGTTTGTCCCGCACCATCTTGTAAGGCGTCCCGACGGATCTCCGTTCAGAGACTCCAGCATCTCCTCGCGGGCCAAATGCTTGGCCCGCCGGACAGCCTCTTGGAGGGCGGTCTTTGCCGCTCTGTACCCCTCGTACAGCTCCGCCTCAATGGCTGCCGCATCCGGAGGGCGGATGCGGAGCCTGCGATGCCTGGCGTACAGGTGCCGCGCGGCAACGCACGCCTCGCGCAGAGACTTCAGCTCTCGCGACCACCAGTACACCTGACGCCGGGCGCTTCCTGGCCGAACTCGGGGCATTGCCACGTCGCAAATCTCGGACATGGCCTCTTGGAACCAACCCGCCTCGTTGTTGATGTCGGCAGGCCTGACCGGTGATGACACCCAGGATTGCACTATTGAGGCTTTCAGGAGGAGCTCCCGGTCCAGCTGCTTCAGCGCCCATCGCGGACCACTCGGGGCCTGTAGGACCGGTGCGCTTGTGGTCTGAGTGGAGACGTCGAACCGGATGTGTCCGTGGTCGGAATAGGTCTCCACCCCCTCCATGACGCGCCAGTCGACGACACGCGGTGACAGAGCGGGGCTAGCGAACGAGATGTCCACCACCGACTCGCCCCGCATCCGCACGCACGTGGGGACAGAACCCCGATTTAGGACGACTAGACCTGTCTCCAGAGCCCAGTCCTCCACCATCCTACCCCGCACGTCCGTGTAACGAGAACCCCAAGCCAAGTTCTTGGCATTGAAGTCCCCGAGTACAAGCACGGGGAGGGAATGGCTTCCGATGACGACACTCAACTCCGTGAGGGAGTTGTGGAACTCGGCGAGAGTTCGGCTCGGGGAGAAGTAGACTCCCACTACAACGATCTCCCCGAACCGTGCTGCTACGCACCCCTGACCCTTCCTGACACTCTCAAGGGTCGGGGTACCGGCGGCGGCCGACGTAATTATGGTCACTGAGCCGCTATGGTCCTCCACCCAGTCATCCCTGGGCGGGACAAAGTACAGCTCAGCGACCACGGCGATGTTAATCGACCACTGCGCCATGCTCTGGAGCAACAGATCCTGAGCACAGGCGCAGTGGTTGATGTTCGCCTGGAGAAGGCGCAATGGGGCCGTTACTGGCACTCCATTTCAGTCCCCTCCCGGGCCCTCTGCAAGGGCCCCGCTGCGGAAATTGCAGCAGTAGCGGCAGCGGCGGCAACATTGGCGGCGGCTGCGGTGGTGGCGACGGTGGGGGTTTTGGCGGTGGTGGCGGAGGGCCTTCCCTTGCCCCTGGCCTTAGCGGGTGTACCGCAATCCTTGCTCCCTGCCCGGTGATCGGCTGGCTTGCCAGCTGCCGCACATGCGGTGCAGTGCGGTGCGGCAGAGCAGGCCGCGGCCAAGTGACCGGGCTGGCCGCAGCGGAAGCACAGGCCACTGCGGTCCACCTCGAGGTGCACCGGACCGACACGTGGTGCCCTACATGACAGCGGAAGCATCTCAGAGGCCTGGGCTCCAGCAGCTTCACCTGCGCTGACACCCAGCCCACCAAGAGCCTTCGGCCCTCCACAATGGCTTTCGCCGCCGTCACAGGGCAGCTTACCGTTACGGTTCGCATGCCCGACAGATCCGGACGTAAGGTGCCTGCCTTGACCTGCTCGGCAGGACACCCACCGGTCCTGGTGACGGCGGCCACCACCTCCTCCTCGGTCACCGAGTCGTCCAGACCCAGGATGCGCAGGTCTGCGCTTCTGACGGCCTGGACACTCTGAGCTTTTCGGCCAGAGCGTCAGCGGACGAGCCACGGGTTTCGCCGGGGATCTCTAGCACTCGAGCCCCTGTTGCGGTCACTCTAAGCCGGAGGCCCCCGGCGATCCCGAGCTCTCTGAGATCCACCGTCGCCTTTGCTTTAACGAGCACGTCGCGGTAGGTGACGCCCCTCTTTTCCGCATCCGGCTGTAGCGTTATCACCACAGCTGCGGTTTTCGGGGCGCTGAGCCCAGCCGCGACGCTCCGCTCCTTTTGTCGGCGCTTCCGCTCCCGCTTCCTGGCCTTTTTTGCCGCCCTTCGCTCCCTCGCTCTTTCTCCGGCCACCTGCCACCCGGACTCGGCCACAGAAGGCTTAGTGGGCGGGGGAGGCGGCGGTGGCGGCTGTCTCGCGGCTGGCGCCGGTACATACGCCGCCTTGTCCTTCTTTTGGGCCACCGCCTTGCTCTGCCTCAGGGCCGCCGCCCTCCCGACTGGAGCCGGTTTCGCCAGAGCCGGCTTTTCGGGGGCCGACGTAACCCTGCCGGAGGGCTGGCTGGACGGCCCCGGTGCGGAGGCCGCCTTGTTTGCCGCCAGGGGGGGGCGCAGGACAATGCCCTCCAGAACGGAGAACCGCGCCTGGAAGGCAGCCAGCTCCTGCCGAACCAGGTTCAGAACCTGGTTCTCCACCGGAACGGGCTGACTTGGTCGCTGCTGGCCCCCATTTTGGGGCGCCTCGCGAGAGCCGAACTCGCGCAGACCGGCCAGGTCTGCTCGGAGCTTCTTGTTTTCCTCTTGGAGAAGCTCCGTAGCAGCAGTCAGGCGAGCGACCTCCACCCGCAGTTTTGCAACTTCGTCTGGTGGAGGCCCTGCATATCTGGCCTTCGCTGCCGCTATGATGGAGGCGGCCGCTGCAGGTATGGCCCTTTGTCTGGTAGAGGGCTTCTGCTTGTAGGACACAGCCCTCAGCGCCACCTCCACCTCCTTCGCAAACTCGGCCTTGCGCTCCGCATCTGAGCCGCCGTCTGCGACCGCCTCGTCACCAGAGGAGCCCGAACGATCCACCCCGTGACCGGCCACCCCCGGGTGGCGCCCTTCCTCGGCCGAAAGCTCTCTTCTTCCGGGAGCTCTCTGAGCCTCCCGCGCTCACATCGCTGGATGCGGCGCCGGACTCCGACCCCGCATCAGGGCTCCTTCCTTCCTTCGCCGTTATCGGCCGTATTTTGGGTTAAGTGTTTTTTCATACTGTTCCCACGAGTATGGGGGAAATAAAAAGTCCATCTATGCAGTGCCCCCTGTACCCAGATAATCCATAGCCAGGCCCGGCAGTGGTTCGCACTAGCGACTGATTTTCCATAGGAACCCGTCAGCCATACATCTCCTCACGGTGCGCCGCCGCTTGAGATTCGGGGTAACTTTTTATAGAGGTTTTCTACCTCGTGGTCCGGGCGGTTAAGCCAAGACCCTCGGTCCCAATCGAAGCCGCGAGACGTGTTCCACGACACTTCGACGGAGGGATTACGATATCGTCGGGGACAGTGAAGGACTGTGTCCTTCACTGTCTGCTCGGAGGCAGGGTAAGTGCACACCGAGCCCGCCCTTGCTCCTCCGCTGTGCCCTCTGCTTTTCAGAGGGTCACGCGGATTACGATATCGACGGGGACAGTAAAGGACTGTGTCCTTCACTGTCTGCTCGGAGGCAGGGTAAGTGCACATCGAGCCCGCCCTTGCTCCTCCGCTGTGCCCTCTGCTTTTCAGAGGGTCACGCAGAACAACGCCCCCTAGGCCCACAATGGGCCCCTCCCATGTCAGAATATTAGCCATGGACAGTAACATTCCCCGAAGAATAAGAATCTCTTCCCATTCCTCGGGGAAGGACACTGCCCACACCCAGGGTGCACCGACCCAGCAGCTGCTATTACCTCCAGACGTATCGAGAGGGACCGGCAGCCATCAGGCACACGAGGAGGAAATCTGACAACACACCCCGGAGTACATATCTTTAATGGGGATTATATTATTTGTCTAAAGAATACTGACTGTGCCATTTTTCAAAGGGAAGCCGGTAGGAATCGAGTTCTATGGAACCTTCACCACTGCTGTGTACCTAAGTCTGTAAACCATCTTCTATAATATACTTTTTGAATAGGTAGTCTGCGAGAAAGTTTTCTATGTACAGTCGCGACTCGCGAGCAACGAAATGTAGGTATACACTTATGCTACTGTATTGATTGACTTTTACGTTTTCAGGAACATAGTATTTTAGAAGCCACGCTATTCAGAAATAGGTCTTGTCTCACTTAAAGTAGGAACCGTTATTTCACGGGAAACTACGCTTTTAATTTTGTTATGTGTATACATTTAATTGCTTGTGACTGTACAGTAGAGCCCTAACATGTTTATATTTGCCATCGTAGTGACAGCAGTCGCTTACCCAGGGTGCGCCGGACGTAACAGAAGCTTGTAGGGTTCGTTGTTCGGAGAGGTTCTTCTCATGCACCCAAAGAGTTCGAGTAGGTAGCTGAATTTTGTGATAAAGACATTTGAACTTTTATGTCATTGGCACACTTTAAGAAGCAATAAAATGCAATAATATTTTTTATTAATTTTTCCTGTACCTATTGATTGTAATTTCATGCCAAAAATTTTGAATCTAGTAACTCAAAGTTGCAATCCGTATTCTTTGAGAAAATCGCTTTCGGTCAGAGTAAAAGTTTTCGTAACTGTACATACTTTAGCCCCTGACTGTACATTGTACGGCGATACGATCCATACATTATCGCGTGAAGTAAATTGTAAAACATTTCATGTGTGAACCGACCCGACGTGATATACGAGTATAGGCGACGCTTGCGTTTCCACGCACATTACATGGTGTGGAAATATATCCGAAATTTACATCAAAATACTTTATTTATTAGCGTTGGGATGCTTTTGGGAATGAGAACTGTTTGTCTTCGTTTAGATGTTTTGTTGTTTTTTTCTTTTAAATCATCCTTTCTATGTAGGGAGTAGACACTTAATAGGAATTCCGTATTTTGCTGGTGCTATTGAATCAGTTGCAAATCGTTGGAGGCAAAGAGTTTCAGGTCATCCATGTAAAGGAGGTGAGATATAACCTGACCACCTCTCTTCAACCGATAGCCTAGACCTGGCTCTTCCAGCAGCGTGCTTAAATAATTCATGGCTAAGCAGAACCAAAGTTGACTCAAACTATCGCCGTGAAATATACCTCGTTCTATCCTTATAGGCTCGCTATTCCTCTGGATTTGCCGACATCCTAAATAGCGAAGGACTGTCCTCCATTGCTCCATACACTACATCGGGTGGGAGCGCAGAGTTGCATCAACTTTATACAACTCTAGCACCCTCATGAGCCATGTACATATGTGGCTGCCTCATTGGTCAAGTGTCGCAAGCGCGACTGTTATGTTTAAGTCCCATGTAACAGAGGAAGAGCCTGCTGACATCAACATCTGGCTGCTACTGTGAAATGACATAAAAACTCAGCAACAGATCTCATTATCATCATCATCATTTCAGCTGAAAGACATCCACTGCTGAATATTGGCCTTCCCCAAGTGTCGCCACATTAACCGGTCCCGTGCGTCTCGCAGCCAGAGGATTCCCGCAACCTTCACCAGGTCATCGGTCCACCTAAAGGGAGGCCTTCCAACGCAACGTCTTCCGGTTCACGATCGCCACTCCAGAACTTTTCGGCCCCATCGGCCATCCGTTCTGCGAGCAATGATCAAGCGATGAGCAAGATCTCATGTTTATCAACAATCTCTTTATTTTAATTAATAACACTCGAATATTTAAAGGTAACTTAAAAAGCATTTACCTCTCATGAACTCCGTACTTTATTCAAAGCCCGAGACTCCAAGGTGGTGCAAGGAAGTCACGTAAAAAATTAAATAAAACTTCACGCCACTGAATATTAGTACGTGCGCAAAAAGATTACTCCAAACTTTGCTGGAGTATCTTTATTTGCGTAACTTTTTTTATTGCTTTTCACTGTTTTGGGTGACTTTTGATCTTAAGTTCGCGTATTTTCGTGCTGTGTTATTTTTTCTTGCATTCGGCACAAATGCATTGAAAAAGTATGAAAACCATGGTTATTAGAAAGAAGGAAGTTAGTTAGAAGGCAGTTTGTCACGGAGACTTTACTTTTCAGAATCCTGTCCGGTCTTAGAATCTGTCCGAAAATGTCCTGTGTTTTTCTAGAAGTCTTTTCTAGAAAAACACTGGACATTTTCGGTGAGATACCTAATAATAAGTTTATGATGCAAATACTTACCCTATATAGCTGATTCGAATTTGGCAAGATAGGACCATACTGTGTCCAGGCTACCTCAACGTGAACGCAGAATAATAATGGTCTGAAGTCACCATCTAATATCTGACAGTATAGTTGCTATATAAGCAAGCGGTTTGGGTAGTTTTTGATCCTTCTCTTTACGAGTCCCTCTGACCTGCAGCCCTGCATCTTAGCAAAACTATATTATTGACATTTATTTTATAAAAAATGATATTTCAAACAAATACAGTGTGCAAAGATGCGGATAAGTAATTAGTTTGCCTGTCCCCTGTCACAATATTTCAGGGACAAATGCCTGGGCACCAACAAATTCAGTGCGGGCACCTCTCGGTGATAAATGATCGCACACTTCATTAGTGAACGAGGTTTAATGGCGATAACTCGTGCACAGACTATAAAGTAAATCGATTATTCAATTAATATCGAATAGATAGTGTTGTTCTCTTGTACACAATGGGCAATGATGGTCTATTCACTGTAATTATTGGTTTCAATGATAGGCTGTAAATTAGGTATCGATGTGTTAAGTTAGATGGGGCAATGGATGCAAAATAGGTTTTGTATGAGTTATCCGTTGAATTATTAATGATGCTATTCAGACAATTAATCATTATTAGCAGCGGCATCTATTTAGGTGGTGCAACCTCTACGTCAGAAGAAGACCATACTAACGTTACCACAGCATTTGCTACTTCACTTTAAACAATATAATAATTTATATTGAGAAACTTCCTTCAACGAATTGTAGGTACACGTAAAATACTTGTGTCTAGATCTAGGTCAAGTTCCATAAAAGTACATTTCAAATCCCACACATCCCGAAGTCAACGAGATTCCAAGATGGCGCCGGCTTCAAATTGACACATCCGGCGGGCGCTTTGACGCGGGCCCTCACCGGAAGCACACTTACAGCCTCCTGATATCCACTTCAGTGAGGACCGTCTTCCTGCTAAAGTGTCGCCCTCTGACGACTTGTGTGTCGATCTTTGTCAGTGAGATCTATTTTGTTGTGTCCTTTGCCTCAACGAGTCCGTTTATGGAACTTTTTTTGGCGCGGGAAAATGCGATCGTTGTTCTTTTCGTAATTTTCGAAAAGTTTGGCGACGCTGTTGATTGAAACAGTCTGTACTGAAGAAATACTAAGTTTATGTAGCTACCAGCCTCCGCAGCATGACCACTGTAGACAAGGACTTCTTTGACGGAAGAATCGACAAAATGACAGATTGTGTCGACACAATGACAGATTTCTTTGCACTATCTGTCATTTTGTCGATTTTTCCGTCAAAGAAATTCTTGTCTATGGTGGTCATGCTACGGGGGTAGAACGCCTAAAAAGTTACGCAAACGGTCACAAAAAATAAAATACGAAATACATGCAAAATCACGATTATGCTTGATAACAAATCATAAAGGACACGTGTTTTTATGAAGCCAACGGGAACTTCAGCGCTCAAAATTTTGAATTTAAAAAGTTCTAAACCTTTAAGGTTGCGCTGGGATGTGTAACACCCTACGGGACCAATTAAGGGCTAGGTGGATGTTAACGAAGATTTCTCTGGCTATAAAAGAGTCGAATTTCTATGGAAAACTATTGAAATGAGTGTTAGTAGATAGGCAACTTGCTCGCAAAAAATATCCAGGCGCACGGTAACTTGAAAGTTGTGATTTTATTATTATGTGCCTTTTGCTAGTTCGATTTAATTTTTGTAAATCGTAGGACGACCATGAGGTTATAATAGAAAAGTGATCAGAATTGGCTTATACTAGCTCAAGACAGAGAGTGGTGGAAAGAAGAAAGTGAAGCCTTTGTCCTGCAGTGGGACAACGTGAGGTAAAATTAAAGAAAATTATTCCTTAAGGTAAAGTATCTACTACCTAAGTACAACGTATGGACAAGCGTAGCGTGTAACGCCCCCCAGCTAGGTGGTCCGAAAGCTGGCTTGGACAGCGTGGATGAGGAAGGCGGGGAACAGGTGACACAGCATGGGAGAGAGAGAGACCTACTCTCAGCAGTGGACTGCTCCAGGCGAGGCCTGTTGATGCCACAGTTATTGCCATAGCCTGAGTTGATTGAAAGTATAGTTCTGTTCAAACCAGTGTACTCTGTGGTTCAAACTTTATGGCGGCTCGGAGGTTAGCTGCGAGTGACGGTCTGCGCAGGTATAACGGTTTAAATTAATTTTATAGTGGCTCGGAATATCTTAACGTAAAGCTGCTCAGAACATAATTTTAGGTGTCAGCGAGACAGGACGCATCGTCTTGACTGTATACTGAAAAATTATAAACGAATCCCGTAAATCAGACCAGTAGTCACGGAGTTATCTATAAGGTAAAAAACATTAAAAAAATATACAGCGCACGACAGCCAATTAAGCTATACAAAACCAGTTTATGCGGATCTCTCATTGTGTAGGAAATTTATACAAAGCGAGGCCAAGTTATACTGGAAATGTACAGCTTCATGAGCCGCCGTGTGGATTTTGAGATATACCAAAATGATACCAATGCATTATTACATTCATCCTCTTGTCTCGAACTGAGTTTGTCTATACCTACCCAAGAGTAATAATATCATTAGGTACCTACGTACTATGTAGGAAATAACAATGAAAACTTGCCCAGTTCCACCAAGTTGTAACCAAGTTCAAACTGTTTTGATGTTTATGTTAAAGTTTATGTGTTTATGTAAACATTTATGTGTTTAGGTATAACAAACATCACCTGAATTAGATATAACTAAGCGTTTGTTGGTTTAGGCCAGGTAAGTACTGACGCCAGCCCATCAAGCTACTACAATCTGTCAAATTTCTTTAATAGATTTTCAACTTTATCGCTAAAGCATTAGGTTCCAGGTTGATTGGGAAAATTTGACAGTATCTGGTAACTTGATGTGCTGTTTGTACAGTGTACATACTAGACAAATATTTTAAGTTGATAGGTTGGGTCACCGGTTGAATGGTTGTTTATGGGTATAGATATATATAACTCTCAGTCTCAGCTCCCCCAGGCTCTTCAACTTATACATGAACCAGCTGATCCTTGAGCTCAGCAGCACCAGTGTCGGATGTCATATTGACGGGGTGTGCATTAACAATATTAGTTATGCTGACGATATGGTGTTGCTGAGCCCATCGATCGGTGCTCTGAGGCGACTGATCGCTATTTGCGAATGCTAGGCGGTGAATCATGGGCTCAGATATAATGTCACAAAGAGCGAACTAATGGTTTTTAAAGCAGGAAATGTGACATATTCATGTATTCCGACTGTCGCTCTTTGTGGAGAACCACTGCAAAGGGTGGACAAGTTTAAATATCTGGGCCACTGGGTCACTGAAGATCTTAAAGATAATTGTGACATTGAAAGGGAACGTAGGTCGCTGGCTGTCCGTTGTAACATGCTGGCTCGCAGGTTTGCACGTTGTACGAAGCCAGTTAAAGTAACGCTTTTCAAAGCTTACTGCCAGTCCTTCTACACGTGCAGCCTGTGGGTCAACTTTACTCAGCGGACATACAGCGACCTACGCGTTCAATACAATAATGCACTGAGAGTGCTGCTGCGGCTGCCGTGGCGTAGTAGTGCGTCGGGGATGTTTGCAGATAATAATATTGATGGTTTTGCCGCCATTATTAGAAATAGATGTGCATCCCTGATTACTCGTGTTCGCGGCAGCACCAACAGTATTCTCGGTGTGTTCGCAGATCGGTGGGATTCCCCGATGTTGCGAAGGTGGATGCGGCTCCATGCTGTATTTTAACTTGTATATTTTCATCTGTGTCTGTAACCTACTAACACTAGAACTTAAGTAAAATTGTTACTAACCCTATGGACCCTGGTCTGAAATAAAAAGTTTCTATTCTATTCTATTCTATAACCTTTTTTGTTGTTATTGTGTGCTGGGGTTTTCCTCCATTGGTGATTAGGCATTCTTTTCTGTTCGAATAATTTCACTTCATTGTCCATGCGGAAAACCGCACAAACTACCTACATTCTTGACAAAACATTAAGTTTTTTATTAAAATTTCAGTTTATAGTTAATGTATTGAATTTATTCAACGTAACTACCTAAACACGTTAAAGTTCCAGAATACATTGTAGGATTGCTGGCACTCAATGTAACGCACTCATAACATTGTGTGTGCCGATGGATGTATTGAAGAGTACAGGTATCATGGAGGTATTTAAGTAAAGATTATAACATAAAAAACTTGTATTTAAACAAAAAACTTGTGAATTAATTGGAATTTTGAAATCCAATATCTCCGTAACTATAAGGTTCCCACTTTCCCAGGTATGGTCCTGTACAAAAAAAACAAGTGCCTGCCGGCTTCGTTAAGAGTCTTCTTACACCCATTATAATCATTTAAAAACCTTATCATCTGCCTAGCCTTTTCCCAAATATGTTGGGGTCACTTACAGTCCACCTGGATGCAGCTGAATGCCAATATTTGACATGGAGCGACTGCCTATCTGACCTCCACAACCCAGTTAGAACTTGGCAGTAGCGAAAGGTAAATTTTTGCAAGAGGTAAGCTGGAGTACATATCTTTAATGTGACTATATTATTTGACTATAGAATACTGACTGTGCCATTTTTCAAAGGGATTCCAGTAGGAATCGAGTTGTATGGAACCTTCGCCACTGGTACTTGGTGATACGATACCTCTTGGACAGACTGGTTGTCAGACTTTTGGGGCCATTACCCGTAACGACTGTCAAAGTTCTACAAATGACAGCCGGGACCAACGGTTTAACGTGCTTTTCGAGGCACGGAGGAAGCTCGGTATGTAATGGGTGGTCACCCATCCACGGACCAACCTAGATAAGTGCCGGTTAACCTGAAGATAGATCGAGCGTCTGTTATTATTTAGCCACAAGCTCCTCAACCATTAAAACCTAAACTGAAAATATAAACCACAGCTCTAGTTAGCATACGTACAGATGTAGGTACCTATCAGTGGCGAAGGTTCCATACAACTCGATTCCTATCGGCTTCCCTTTGAAAAATGGCACAGTCAGTATTCTATAGGCAGTTAATAATTATAATGACATTAAAGATTATGTACTCCGGCTTACCTCTTACAAAAATTGACTCTTCGCTACTGGTACCTACAGCACATTCTCGGCATATTTCACTAAAATGAAATATGACTGCGTGAGACCTGGACTCAAGAGGAATTCATATTAGCTGCCAATGGCTGGGCAATTTGAAAATATCTCTACTACGTGGGAATGTTCTGGTATGAGCGGAGGTACTGGCTGCGAAGTTTTGTTCTTCCGTGATTTTTATAACATAATATCACGCTCTTATTTCTAAACGAGGAGGGTAGAGATGAGTTGAAAGTAGGACGTACCTTTAGTTAAATTTTATTTTCAGTTATGGTGGAGGCGCGAGGGTTGCCCGGGAAATTCAAATTTTGTTACGATTTTGCACATTTTAATAGTTCATTTAATCACATTGAATGATTAAATTAACTTAGAGGGTTGTATTGATGTTCAGGGTTGTATGATTTTAATAATTTTAACTCTGCAAAGCCATATTTGGTACAGTCGGGAATCATAAAGGGTGTAAATAGATCCTTAACATAGTTGAAAGGCACTTGTTCTCCCCGTCTTTGTGATCATTTTTTTGTTCTAGACCATACCTGGGAACCTTCTAGTTACGGAGATATTGGGGGTCAAAGTTCCAATATTTTTTTTAATTTTAAATACTTGTTTTTAATGTAAGATTTTTACTTTACACACCTCCACGACCCCCGTACTATTCAATCCATCCATCAGCACAAAGCTTTGAGTGCTTTCCATCGACTCCTACCGCAAAAAGTGATTTTTCACCCCAAAAAAAAAGTCGATTCCCAGCAATAATTTTTGCGTAAAGTTACTTAGTTTGATGTACAGAATACTTGGTTGACGGCTATGTGAAGGGTCTGTTTACACCTTGTATTTTAATCAACAAACAACCTGCCGCTGACTTGCAAATTGCGTACGTAAGAAAATTTGAATTTCGCGGGTTACCCTAGCGCTTCCAACCTATGTTTTAAGCCTTTTCACAGTTACCAGGTGCAAATCTAGACTGCAACTAAAAGCGAATGAAAAACGCAATGAAAAACGTGATAATAAATTTTTGCCCGACCACGGGATCCGAACACATGACTCCACATTTAGTAGCTGCTGTTGCCACCTCGAGACCGTAAATCCGTTGTTTACCGTCCTGATAACCCAGTATTTTTTATCAAACTTCAATATGCTTACTAAGTTCTTGCTTCTTGACCTTCATAGCTTGTTATAATTTAATCATAAGATTCATAAAACACAATAAGTTAACCTTTTCCTGACTGAACGAAACTTTTTAACCTTTCAGGTCTAGGTTCGTTTTAAGTTTTTTTTACCAGCTATTTTAAATACCAAAAATAATTATCAACTTTTTGATAAGGATTGGAAGAAAGACCTAGAAAAGGTCAAAATAAATGTTGGTTTTGTTTTAGATAATAACTAAGTACTAACTTATGCCCGCGGTGAAATTATCCCACGGGAACGTTTTAAATAGAGTATAGCATAATCAGCCTATTAATGTTCCCGCTGCTAGGACACAGGCCTCCTCGCTATGAGAGGGAATGGGCTATAATTCACCACGCGGGCCCAGTGCGGGTTAGTAGATGTCACATGTCTTCGAATTTTTGTTTCTAGGACATGCCGGTTTCCTCACGATGTTTTTCTTCACCGTTTTGAGAGCAGTGGTGATGAAATAACTTACACAAAGTAATGCGCCTGGCTGGGTTCGAACCCACGACTTACTGCTCGTTAGTCGGGGTCTTCACCACTGGGCCACCGCTGCTCTCCAGCCACCGCTGCTCTCCTAGAGCATAGGATACTCGATAATGAAGCTTCCCATTGGTGAAAGAATTTTCGGAATTGGATCACTAGTTCCGAAGATTACTCCCTACATCCAAACTTTACCTCTTTGTAATAAAGTCTTTGATATGAATACGAAGACATACCTAAGAGAGGCAGTGGCGAATTTACCAGCAGGCTGAGTAGGCTTGAGCCTAGGGCGGCAGATTTTTGGGGCGGCAAATTTGGGGACCGAATATTTTTTTTGCTACGTCGTAGAAATTAAAAAAATTTTAGCATGACGGTTTTCTGATGTTTTACAGATAGAAGTCTGCAACAAATTTTGCCGATGACGTTCCCGTCTCACTTGTCATTGCACATTCCGAGTAGCAATCTTCCATATTCTAGAGTAAAACAGCTAGTTCGCCGCCCCCCAGCTAGTAATCGGTAATATACCCAAAAATTATTTTAAGTGCAATTTTAACGAAATTGTTGGATTGTAAACATAACACGACAGTTGTAGAGGCAAGGGCGGCAAAAACTGTACAGCCTATACCTTCAAAACTTTTAAATCCGCCACCTGGAGAGGTTAAAATAAGGGGCAGATTTTGTTTTAGATAATAACGCGTGTCTGCTAAAAAATAAGGAAAAACATTATCTACTTAACAAAACCCTTGTGGACCCAGTGTGGGGCCCAGCTAACAAGGTAATTCTTACGAGGGAGACCGAAAGATTTAGATCTTAAAGTACTTACATTATATCAGAATATATTCATCTGAAATAAAATGTATATTGCAAATATGCCATACAAATCCTTAAAACGTCATATAGTACCTATAAGGCTACCACCGAGAATGATGGTGAGGGCATCAATGGGGGAAAAGTAAACACATAATTAGATGTTGCATTTTAGCTTGGCAATGGCGGTCATTGCCCTTTTCCTTATACGTTCACTGGTAAAAATGTTGAGAACCACGACTAGTTCGTTTTCGGTTTCGATTTCAGTCAGTTTCGGCCTAAAAATCTAGTTTCGGTCAAAGTTTCGGATCCGGATTAAAAATTCTGCATTTCCCTTAAGAAATATCGCATCGATTGACGCAATTATAGTATGCAGAATCCATTTTTTTAACCCATTTTTCTAAGCGGAACTTGTGTTTGTTGGTTGTTTAGTACCATTTCGGGTTTCGGCCGAAACTGGGACTAGGGCCGAAAGTTCGGTTTCGGTTGAAAACGGAAACTAATCACGATAGATATCTATTCAGGACGCTAAAAGGCATTATTTATCTTTTTACTGATGCACTTCTGTAAAATGGTCTAATCTAAGTCTATGGTCTATCACCTGGTTAAAACACACCACTAATAGAAAGCCAAAAGAAAAACAAGTAGATACGAATAACATTGTATGGCAACATGTATCTCTTTATTACAAACTTTTTCTGTACATTGTAAATTTTTTAAGCATAAATGTAGACGTCGAAGTGAATGCTTGATCCGCGGTCGCTCTTCATCCGAAGATTCACGAAGTTGAACCCGAGGCCCCCCTGAGTCACGTTGGCAGATGCACCTGAGTGCGTCAAGTCGAATGCCAAGATACCCTGAAATGAGAATGTTTGTTCAAGTGAGTTAAACGGAAATAATAATATTTGTTGGTTTTGAGTAAAGACTGCTAAATGTGAATCACAACGCGTAATAATTTCGGTTTAGGCGCAGAAGGCCTAATTCTCAAAATGGCAACAGAGTCGCAAATGGACTGGTTCTCAAAATGGAAAATTCTCTAAAAGCTTAATTCTCTGAATGGCCAATTCTCAAAAATCCTAATTCTCTGAATGGCCAATTCTCAAAAATCCTAATTCTCTGAATGGCCAATTCTCTAAAAGCCTAATTCTCTAAATGATCAATTCTCTATATGGCTAATTATTAAAATGGAACATTTTCTACAATTGGGTATTCTTTTAAATAAAAGATTTCATTTATTGAAATAAATGTTTTGAGTTTGAGTTTGTCGGTTATGATTAAATCATGGGTGTAGTAGTACCGACCCCAAGAACTGGGAATAAGGCCTGGATAAACAAGAAAGGCTATGTGTGATGCGTATTAATGATGAATATGGTTAAATAATGATTTAATATACATGGAAAAAATTCCTGAAGCATTTAGTTATCTCAGTAGAAAATGGCCATTTTAATAATTAGCCATTTAGAGAATTGATCATTTAGAGAATTAGGCTTTTAGAGAATTGGCCATTCAGAGAATTAGGCTTTTTGAGAATTGGCCATTCAGAGAATTACGCTTTTAGAGAATTTGCTATTTTGAGAACCAGTTATTTTCCGACTCTGTTACCATTTTGAGAATTAGGCCTTCTGCGCCTAAACCATAATTTCGTGTAAACTTTATGTAATATCACACAGCGGCTTGCTTTGTTCCTATAGATGGGATACTGAACTCATACGGTTTTAACCACAGATTTGGATAGTTAGAAGTGCCTTTACTGTAAGTAAAGGTGAAAAAGAGTTATCACTGAAAAAAAGTGGTTCTGCATATCTCGCACGAAACAATAAATACAATTCTAAGTTTGAGAGAGAAGTGATCATTTTTTGACGAGATCTATAGCTATTGGCTGCTGCGCTGCGTGTCGCGGGTTCGATTACCACAGGGAACAAATATTTGTATGGCCTACGGGTATTTGTTCCGGGTCTGGCGGTTTGTGTATCTGAGTTTAAGTATTTGTAAATGCACCCACAATACAGGACAAATTCCTGGTCTAAGCAACGGCAACAGATAACGTCTCTAATTCAAAAGCTTTTCATAAACAAGAATTTGTGTGGTATGACAACAACTAAAAACCCTGACTACTGAAAAATTACACTCTAATTAAATTCGGGGTTTACAAGGCAAAATCTACTCCTCCTGTTGTTAAAGTCGGTTAAAATGTAGCCTAACGGGGTGTCCTGCGGGAGCGATGAATACGACGTTACGCGACGCTGTGAACGCGACGAACGCGATCAACTCAAAGGCATAACCTGCTTGCGACCTATATGGCATTTACGACGTAACGCGTACTTGTTTTGAGGGCGACCAGACGCGACACCACAAACTACGAAATGGTCAAAATGGTTGGTTGTAAAAATATTATATTTGTTTTCCGTCTGTGATTTTACAATATTTTTTTAAAAGTCCGTACTTTAAATATGAATTTTCGAGCAAAATTGTACTGTACTTCTCCATGATTCGAGAAGTAATGACCAAAATCACGTAGGAAATTTGTCGCGTGTAGCATCGCGTCGCATTGCATCGTATCGTGTCACGTCGCGTCGCGTGTTATTCGTTGCTCAAGCAGGACACTGCGTAACATAGGCTACATTTTAACCCGGGTCAAAATAACGAATCGATTGACACAATATTCATCATAATCGGATGAATAGTTTAGGCTCTGGTCTAGAACAAAAAAATATCGCGGAGAAAAAGACAGTGCATTTCGGCTTCGGTAAGGGTACTTATACACGCAATATTTTGTAAAACATCACCAGTTATTATTTAATGTCGTGCTTTAACGATAGGAGAAGTGTATTGTCAAGTATTGTTTAATTGCCTCATTGGTCTAGCGGTCGCAAGCATGACTGCTGAGCATGAGGTCCTGGGTTCGATTCCCAGGTCAGGCAAAGTGTTATTGGGTTTTTCCATTAGGTTTTCTCATTAATTTCATTTCTCAGTAGCAGCCAAGGAGGAGTCTTTGTGCACGATTGATGCCAATAGGCCCCTATAACATAGAACTTAAGCATAACTGGCGAAATGTGAGTGTTAATTAAGTACACCTCTGCCTAACCCTTCGTGAATTACAGGCGTGATGTTGTGTTGTGTTATATTGTTTAATTTATTAGGCATTTTCGGAGAAATATATAAAAAGTAGTCATAGTGCGATAGTAGGCATGGTGCTACGAAATCCTCGATAATAATAGCTTCAATCACGTAACATACCGATAACCTATCGTCTTGAGTAAACTGTTATATCATAGAAGTAAAACAAAAGTGATACATTCACAACATAAATGCGCGTAACGACGATAATTATTAATAATATTTTTTTTTTTTTTTTTTTTTTGGTAAAGTTAGTCAGATCAGTCTAACTGGTACGGACACTTTGCGGATCAGTTGCGGACACGGCACACACACTTATACTTTACTAGCGACCCACCCCGGCTTCGCACGGGTGCAATATATACATATAAACCTTCCTCTTAAATCACTCTATCTATTAAAAAAACCGCATCAAAATCCGTTGCGTAGTTTTAAAGGTTTAAGCATACATAGGGACAGACAGCGGGAAGCGACTTTGTTTTTACTTAGTAGTGATAGTATTTGTACGGAGCTGTGTGCGGTGCTTGTCCAAGTCCATGCTGGTTTGGACGAAAGAATTTCTAAAATATGACAGACTTTGATATGGATAGAAAAATTCGAGTGCGAGCAAGGTTTGAACCTGTGACCTTCAACACACAATACAACAACAGAACAGCTGTAGTTCCCTACGCAGAGTTTGCGTATAAAAATATTAGAAATATAACAGACTTGTCCAAATTGAATAACAAAACTGTGAGTTTGGGTCTCGGTAAGTCATCATCATCGTCTGCCTAGCCTTTTCCCAACTATATTGTGGTCGGCTTCCAGTCCAACCGGATACAGCTGAATACCAGTGTTGTACATGCAGCGGCTGCCTATCTGACCTCCACAACCCAGTTAGTATTGGGTAATACGACAATCCTTGGTAAGACTGGTTGTCAGACTTTCGGGCTACTGACTCCTTAGCGACTGCAAAAGATTTACAAATGACAGCCGGGACCAACGGCTTAACGTATTTTCCGAGGCACGGAGAAAACTCGGTACCAATGTAATGGGTGGTCACCCATCCACGGATTAGCCTAGGCAAGCGCGGCTTGACCTGAAGATCGGTAAGTATTACGTAAGTATATTTCCCTACTTGAATACAGGGTGTAAACGGACCCTTCACGAAGCCGTCAACCAAGCATTCTGTACATCAAACTAAGTAATCCTACGCAAAAATTATTGCTAGGAAACGACTTTTTTAGGGGTGAAAAATCACGTTTTACGATAAAACTCAATGTAACGCACTCAAAACCTAGTGCTGACTAATGCTTTCAATAGTAAACCGGTCATTGAGGTAATTAAAGTCAATTTATAACCTTAAAAACTATTATTAAAAAAAAAAAAAACTTGTGAAAAATTGGTACTTTGACCTCAAATATCTCCGTACCTAACTAGAAGGTTCCCAGGTATTGTCCAGAACAAAAAAATATCGCAATGACGGGGAGAACAAGTGCCTTTCGGCTTCGTTAAGTGTCTTTTTACACCCTTTATAACTTGAGCAAACCAAACATCTGTGTCAACTACACCTTATTATAATACTTCTCATTTTTCCTGGAAATCTTATTAACGAACAAAAAAAATCCATGTGTGACTACTTTCTATTTGAAACAAATCATTCCGTGATACTACAGGAAAACCTGTGAGTTTCAGATGTTTTTGTAAAACCCCGGTTTTCTTGGGGATCCCCCTACGCTATGGATGACGTCGTGACCTCATTATTATGTAATCTTTTCCTTGTGTCCTTCTACCTACACAGTGAATCTTGTCTATGTGTCTAACCTACTAATTTTAGTATTTCGTCATCATCTGCCTAGCCTTTACCCAACTATGTTGGGGTCGACTGAATACCAGTATTTTACATGGAGCGACTGCCTATCTGACCTCCACAACCCAATTAGTACTGGGTAATACGATACCCCTTAGTAAGACTGGTTGTTAGACTTTTTGGGCCACTGACTACCTAACGACTGTCAAAGAACTACAAATTACAGCCGGGACCAATTCATTACTAATTTTAGCATTTACTTGGGTTTATTTAGACGAGCTCGTGGTTTAATAATAACAGCCGCTCGGGTCGATCTTTAGGTTGAGCCGTGCTGGGTTGTGGTCGTGGATGTCAGAAAGGCAGTCGCTCCATGTAAAATACTATTCGGTAGGTATTCAGCTGCATTCGGTTCGACTGGAAGCCGACCCCAAAATAGTTGGGAAAAGTTTATGATGACTTGGTTTTATTTAATTCCTACTTACACCATTACTCGCTAGCTATTTGTGTCATGTTGATGGCTCACCCCCTATTATTAACATAACTGGAGATATGCGAGTGTACTGTGTACACCTCTGCCTAAACCTTCACGGATTGCAGGTGTTATGTTATATATTTTTCAACATAATTATCGTTCTGTTTGACTGCCTCGTTGGTCTAGTAGGCGCAATTGCGACTGTTGAGCATGATGACCAGGGTTCAATTCCCGTGTCGGGCAAATTGTTATTGGGTTTTTCCATCAGGAATTAGTAGCAGCCACGGAGTCTGGATTACTGTGCCCGGTTGATGGCAATAGGCTCGCCCCCACTACACGAGACTTGCCTAAACATAACTGGGCGTACTATTAGGTACACCTCTGCCTAACCCCACGGGGATTACAGGCGTGATGATGTTATGTTATCATTCTGTTTCTGTAATCTCCAAAAGTTTGACCTAAACAGAACGAGTTAACGAGTTTTAGCACTGAACGAGTTAGTTGATTTGTGGCGCAAGCGGGCCTAAGAGAAGTCTAATAGACTAATAACACAATCACTACATAGTATAAAACAAAGTCGCTTCCCGCTGTCTGTCTGTCCCTATGTATGCTTAGATCTTTAAAACTCCGCAACGGATTTTGATGCGGTTTTCAGTAATAGATAGAGTCAATCAAGAGGAAGCTTTATATATAAATATTGCACCAGTGCGAAGCCGGGGCGTGTCGCTAGTCAAATACTAATTAACAAAAACTCGGTAGTCTTGATTGCCGAATCGATTGTAGGTACAGTTATAATGTTAATTTTGCATTCTGTAGTAATTCTCTATAGTGTCAAACCAGTTTAAAAAAATAAATGCATGTTTTTGAACTACATAACAACAAACGTAAACAAACAATTAAGATAAAATATAAATACCGGCATGAAAAATAATTGTATTGGGTTTTTTCATAATGCAATATGCACTTAAGTACCTATATTACAAGGACTTTGTACATACGAGATACTCTATAGCAATTTAAAGAACTACTCATTTGAATGGTCCAGAATCTTTATCTGTACATAGACCATAGTAGTACGCAAAAATAACTGTTTCTGAGTTTAGATTCCTAAATTGTTAAATAGAAAATCTCACCTGGATGGAACGTCCAACATTAGAAGGTACAGGCGGCAACGCGAAGTACATGTTCTCTACCCTCTTCCTGAAAACCTTCGAACTGTACTGGACATCATGATGGTAGATCAAGGGCCTCAAAACATTGGTTCCCATAAATGTATGGCTGCACTCCACAAATACTACCGCTGCTAGCAAAAAGGCTAAGACACACAACTTCATTTTTAAAAAGAAAAATTAAAAAGTCAGTTTTGAATTTAGAATCAGACGCCCGCACGCTATGATGGTCAGAACGTGAATGTATAGTTAAGTAGTGTATAAGTATGTTTTCCTTTTATCTCTGCGTGATAAACTGGGTGTCATAGTGTGTTCATATTTCAAGTTAATTATAATTTCTTATAACAGCGTTATCTTTATGAATTTGGTCTAGTTATCGTGAGCTTGGTCGTGACCGCGAATTTTGTTTTTGGTTGCTTACTTCGACACAATGTTATAGTTTGGTTCCCGGAAAGTGTAATATTGAGTTACTTCTACTGAAGTTTACGCCCCTTGTTCGGTATGGTAAAATATATTTTTATCAATTCCAGGGTAAGCAGGGGCGGATAACATCACGCCTGGAATCCTCGAAGGATTAGGAATATGTGTACCTACTAGTATACCAATATTTCACCAGTTACCTATATTTAAGTCCCATGTAATAGGGGATGAACCTAATGCATTGTATAATATTAACTTGCTTCGGTGAAGGAAAACATCGTGAGGAAACCAGCATGCCTGAGAGACTTGACGGCATGTAAAGCCAAGTCAGAGGCCCATGGGCGGCATAAAAACTCTGACACCAGGTTTAGCACTAACCACACGATAAAGAAGAGTGTACCTATACCAAAAATTTCCTGCCATTCTAAATCCTTCTTTATTAACAAACTTATAGCCAGAATAAAACTAAATATAAAATGGAATCCGATGACCCGTCAGTTTAGTTTTAACCGCGAGAGCTTCAGCTCGGAATCTCTGCGGCTCGGATTGGCTTGGAAATAACAAAATGGTAAAAAACCTTCACCTGATAGCGTGTGACAGACAGACGCGACGGTGGGAGGCTGTGTTTATATAGAAGCGTAGTTTTTCCCCCTCATTTATTTGTTTGCCTTTTTTCTTCGGTATCGGGGATTTTTCTTAAAAAAATTGTCTTTGTTACACTTTGAGTCAGAGATGATTCAACTCTGTTTGAGCTATAAAAAGACTTTGTTCTTTTAGTATTAGGTGTTTTTTTACAGAGATAACATAACATCACATCTGTTATAGCCGGAAGGTTAGGCAGAGGTGTACCTAATAGAACACCCACATTTCGCCAGTTATGTTTAAGTCCTATGTTATAGGGGGCGAGTTTATCTAAGTGTATCTTATTTAGTTTAGTGCCATCAACCGGGCACAGTAATCCAGACTCCGTGGCCATGGCTGCTACTGAGAAATTCCTGATGGAAAAACCCAATACCAATTTTCCCGACCCAGGAATTGAACCCAGGTCCACATGCTCAGTAGTCGCGCCTCCACTAGACCGACGAGGCAATATCTTTACAGAGATCAGTAAGAAAAACCTGAAGTCACAGTTATAGGAGGCAGTTTCCCGTCTAATCTGACTCTGCTGAATATAGTAAAGGGTCCTAATGCTTTGTGAACTTCGTAACTTAGTGAAGGCTCAGTCTTACTTTTTCTTCTTCTTTTCGAATCGATGACTCAGATTTTGTCCGACCAGTACGTAGCGACCAGCTCTGTCGTTTTCCTCATTACAGTCCTGGAGGGTGCAATTAGTTGTGCATGACGGGCAGGTAAGAAGGTATGGCATATCCTGTGTGTGTGTGTGTCTCCTGTGCTTCACACGGCCGGGGGTAGTGTGACCGAGATGGGTTGGTTATACACCATCAAGCCAAATTGACTCAGCAGCAGTCCACTTGAGCCCTCAGTCAGTTCAAATATTTCCATTTTAGCCACTGCAGTTCGTGAGCAGAAGGTAGTTTTTCTGCCGGTGCGTTGAAGCGTGGAGGTGGAGGATATTCGTTTTTCCACAACGTGCTGCAGCGTTCGACTGCCGCGCTGTCTTCTGAAGAGATGGTGTGTCTGAGAAAGCTTCTCCGGCTCTTCAAACGTGTTCGTGGTAGTTGGTGTTCAAACAAAGTTTGGTACCAGTCATACTTTCGACAGATTTGGACTAATGGCGGACTGGCTACGGACATTGGACAGTGGACACTGACAGATATTTAAGTAAGTATTTGTATGTCCGTGTGACCATAACTTGTATGTACCGCAGCTTGTGCGAACCTATACTGGACAAATGGACCCAAGTTTAAAAAAAATATTAAATGGGCTTATTCTTGACCTCAATCTAGTCGTCAGGACAGATGAGGTCGACGATGGTACAAGCTAACCCAAAAGAAGCCTATTAACTCGCGACTTAAATAGATTGGGGTCATATGAACTTGGGGACACCGACGCAGGCAGGGAGTTCCACTCCTTGGCTGTGCGCATCATAAATGATGTAGCAAAGCGCTTCGTGTGAAGTCCCTTAAAAATTGCTGTTCTAAAGACGTGGTAATGGAAAACAAAACCAAAACAACAGAGGTAAGTTGATCAATTATTTATACTATTTATTGCAATAACTAATACACAATCAAGCATAAATATAAACATCGTAGTGCAATTCCTTGGCGCGATCGCTCTTCATCCGAAGATTCACGAAGTTGTAGCCGAGCCCGCCCTGCGTCACGTTAGCTGATGCGCCGGAGTGCGTCAGGTCGTAAGCGAGTATACCCTGAAAGAATATAACAAAAAAAATATTAGCTTTGCACGCAATTCTTTCACTACCTACAATTAAGTTTTTTCTGTGTGTTCAGTGGGTACCTCAACCTGAGTCAAAAGGATTTATTTTCTTTCTGTAAACATTGACAAACGGTTGCGGCGGCGAAGTTTAAGGAAAGTAAGTGTATATTTGTGTAAGTGGCGGTTACTACATTCATAGACACGTTCTTTTTCTTTACACCAAATTAATTCAAAACTTTTCCAACTAGTATGTGTTGCACAGCTCTGCCATTTGCCTTTCTCTGCATTGACTGAGACATATTTCTCGACGACATGTAAAGCCAAGTCAGAGGCCCATGGGTGGCGTAAAAACTCTGACACCAGGTTAAGCACTAACCATACGAAAAGAGGAAGGACCTCTGCCATTGGCTTCGCCTTAAATCCTTTAAGGTGCAGATAGTTGAAAGTGTTGAAATAAAATAAAAGACAAATATAAAGACGTAGGTCCCGGGTAGATTAAATAACCAACCACAATCTACGTGGTCTAATTCCAAAAATATATAACCACACGTGTGGACGTGGTGGAATAGTCATGACTGGTAACTACCAGATAAAGGTATTTAGTCATAAAATAGTATAAACTTACCGCCAGCAATTAAGCAATTAAATGGAAATATGTTTAAAAATAAATTTAAAAAAATGTTAATTGCTAATGTATTTTATAATCTGCATGAGTTCTTTGAGAAAAAATAATATTTGTATGCACCTTAATCCTTAAAATACCATTGCATATCCGACTTGGGTAAACTGTTGAAACTAAAAATGTAATGTTTACTAATAAGAACTTAATGTACACAGTTATGCAATAAATATATCTTTATCTTTATCTAAAAATGGCTTCGGAGTAAAAATAACCAGACCTCCCAACAACAAAATAATTGTAACTCCATAAAGAGCAACGGAAAGCAAATCTTTAACTAATTACCTGAATACTCCTTGAATAGCCAGCGACAGCGGGCAGCGTGAAGTTCAAAAACTCAATCCTCTTCTGGAATATCTTGGATCCGTACCGAGCTTCGTGATGGTACACTAGAGGCCGCAAAACGCTGGTCCCCATGAAAGTATGACCACATTCTACGAAGACTACAACAGCAAACAAAAGCACGACAGTGTACACCTTCATTTTGTCAAAAAGGTTGAAGAGTTATTGTTATTTTGTCCGACACTGCACTGTGAGTTTTGTTTAACGAATGATGATTGTGAAGTCCACAGTTATATTTTTACCTGTTATCGTCTAATTTCGCATCATTAGAAACTGTAATTAGGGCTCCGTAATTGCTTATTATTGTAACGTTTATATTAATTGAGTTTTAATAATGGTCTAAGTAACTATTTAATTATGGTCTTCGTCGAGAAAGACTTCGTGGAGACTGTATGCTTTGGCCATGCTTTTTGGTACTGTCAATTTGTTTTGGCCTAAAAGCTGGTTACAAAAGTTGTCGAGGACAGTTTGAAGAAGGTCTATAATCAGAAAAAGGTGTTCTTCAAGATGTTCTGAATTAAGACGATACCAATAGAAATGCACTTATTATACTAGTAAGTTTTTCTTTTCACAGAACCAGATGAAACAATTTACTAGCCATTTATGGCCTCACTAGTTTTCTTGTCGGCATTTTACAATTTCTACAAATATGTACAGAACCCTCCTGGCCCATTTAACTCTACCTTACTCACTATTATTAACGTTAACGTCACAAACAATAACAAATGGATTAGTTTTCTTAATGGCCGTGTTATCAGCCAGAAAATACGGGCCCCATATCGATATGGTAAACTAATCTTCTATTGATGGTTTAGAAAATTATGTGAATTTAGTTGTACCGGTTAGTTGCGTTCATTCAAGTATGTGTCAATAGTTAACTATGCTAGTGGACTAAACGATGGAAATTTTAGAATTGATAGGAACATTAAAATAAAGCGAGCATCCTACGGGATAAGCAAAAATCCTTTCTCCCATTTATTAACCCCTTTAGGGGAGAAATGTTCAAATATTTTTCTATAGTGCTCGGCTATACTCACCTATGTTTTTATAAATGAAACACTTGTGCAAAATTTCATGCTCCTAAACCCAACGATTTAATTATTATTAGTGTGTCGATGACAATTCAAATTGACTCAGCCCAAAATTTGGCGACGACTTTGGCACTTTCAGTAGCTTCCATCAGCTCCTGTGATGTGCAAATAACAGGACAGGCAGGACACTATATCCAGTGTCTCATTGTTTGTGGGGCCACACCACATTTACACTTCAGGGCAGAGTCATCTATGAATCTCCAAATGGTTTAATTGTCAGATAGTGAACGAATAAATGAATTATTATTAATAAGAAGAAGATAACAAAACTCAGTTTTGTTTTTTTAAATATTGTTTTTATAATATTGCGACTAGGTAGGTGTTTTACACAAATATAGGTTATCAATATTTAACATTGGATTGTAATTTAGCAATCAATTTTACGTAAGCCGGTAATGGTAGTTAAATCATATGTAGTTTGAGAATGTAACTTTACAATTCCAAATAAATAAGGATGATTACTTCTTACTTGCCATTTGAGAAGTTACTGAGGATGCTTCACACAATAAGTCCGGTTCGGTTTAGTTCAGTCAGCATGATTCTAAACAGGCCGGCCGGCAAAATTGAATCGGCAAAATATTTTGAGGCCCAGCTGCGCCCAATCGGACCGACCCGAACATAATGTGTGACACGCTTGATATTTATCAAAATGCTCGTATGTACCTACAGAAATACGTTAATTACTTGTTTTAGATTTTTTTTAGAGGACGATCTTATTTTCCTGATTTTTCGTTACAGCGATACAGTCCGGTGTATCAGTCATCCAGTCGTTTTGTAGGAAAAGCCTCACGGACTCGTTTGCCGGGAGGTATCAAAATATTTTGCCAAAAATAGATTTGTGGACTTCGTACAATGCGATACCACGGTTTGACTGGTGACGTTATATTTATGAGGGTTTTGTGACATACGGATAAACGCTTATCATATTTTTGGCCTATTTAGATTTCAGTATTTTTATATTTTTCTCTTACAAAATTATACAAGCAGATTGATGCATTGTTATTCACTTTCTAAAATTTCGTTTGCAAATGACTACCGTCATTTGCAAATGAAATAATTTTAGCAAGTTAATAATTAGTTATGTATAATTAATTACTTATTTGCCTAGTTGACGCTTCCCGTGGCCCACCAAGGGCTGGCTTTTACTTTGGCCAGAGGCTAAGTGTTGCCATATAACGTGGCAACCCCGCCAGTCTCTTGGACACATTACCAGCTGACAGCGTTGAGGAGGAGTTTTTTGATTCCCTTTTATAGTTTGTTGTTAGTTTATTTATTTTAGGTTATTTAATAGTTTTTAATTAATAATGTATTTAGTTACTTTACTCTTAAATAAATAAACTTGATCCTAAGAAAAATTATTTTTTTTTTTTAATTGTGCTTATGTTGGGGTGCTACTTAAGCAAATAAGTAGGTAACTAAACTACAACTATGTGGCTGATAATTAGGCGCATAAAACATTATCATTCTCTTGCCCTTATTCCAATTTGTTTGGGGTCAATATTTCCTAAGAATCGTCTGATTCCTCCGTAGGAAAGTTAATTATATCAATATTTGTATTGAGTTGATACTGCTTTCAAACCGATGAAGAAAAAAACCTTGGGAAAAAGGAAACAAATGGGCATCGAAGCCGGTAGCGAAGAGTCAATTATTGTAAGAGGTAAGCCGGAGCACATATTATCTTTAATGTGACTATATTATTTGTCTATAGAATACTGACTGTGACATTTTTCAAAGGGAAGCCGGTAGGAATCGGGTTATATGGAACCTTCGCCACTGTTCGAAGTCATGACTGTGACATCCATGAACCCACACTGGGCCCCCTGTTGTGTACGACCCCCTTACTCTTACAGAGTAAAGCTGTGATCGAGTGGGGTCCAGGGACTGGAAAAAGAAGTATGTCATCCGGCGGCGAGATAGGCAGACGACATTGTTGCCATCGCGGGAATATCCTGAATGAGGATGGCACGAGAACGGTAAAGAGAGGCCTATACCCAGTAGTTGATGAAGTCGGGCTGTACCTGATGATGATGTCTTACAGAGAGGAAGCCTCTGTCCCAACTGTGGGAACGTTATAAAAGGTGTAAATACACTCTGAGCGAAGCCGAGAGGTACATGTTGTTGCCGTCACTACGATATTTTTTTATTTAATACTATACCTAGGAACCTTCTAGTTACTTAGAGATATTGAAGGTCAGAGTTCTAACTTGTATCATTTTTGTTTTTAAATCAGGTTTTTAATGTTGTAACCTTATTTTAAATACGTCCATGATCTGACTGCACACACGGCGGCACATCAAGCTATACATAACCAGTATAACCTGACTTCGCTTTGTATGAACTTCTCGTACGATGAGAGATCAGCTTTATTTGGTTTTGCATAGCTTGATTGGCAGCCGTGCGTACAAAGCATGATCATCTGCCTAACCTTTTCCCAACTTTATTGGGCTCGGCTTCCAGTCTAACTGGGTGCAGCTGAATACCAGAATTTTACATGCAGCGACTGCCTATCTGACCTCCACAACCCAGTTAGTGAACGATATATCTATCTGAAAAAAGTTTCTTAGTAATTTTGGCGCAGAGTTACTTAGTCTGATGTAGGTACAAAATTCTTGGTTAACGGCTTCGTGATACCTATAAAGCAACATATCATCACGCTTGTGTTTTACTCTAAAGGTTGAATAAACCTGTGTATCTAGTACACCATTATCCAACTTACGTTTAAGTACCACGTAATAGGAGCGCGCATATTACAATCAAACGTGCACAAATCCAGACTACAGACCGCTACAAAGAAATCAAGAAAAGAAGTAGTGAAACGAAGCCGTAAAACCAATCGATACAACTAATACAGTACAAACTTCCTCTCCAGAAAACGATACAGAGATTTTCCAGAATATTCCTATCAAAGCCCCTATTGTTATCAACGTTATCAGCCCACTTTCCATACAAATAGGTTCACAATACGCGATAAAAACTTCCGACAACATTGTTCAAGCGTTCGGGTGCTCAATTTGTTCCCTTTAAGCTAAGATGGGCGATGTTAGGCAATGTTCGACAATGGCCACAAGTCTGAAGCAGGTATGGCTAAAGTTGTATAAATTAAGTTGCCAACTTAAATTGACTCCGCTATCACTAGTCGGGGTAAAGGTGGCGACGCACGAGATAACTCAGATTGACTATTTTGACTATAACTATGTTTGTGTGTTGATAAGTCCGTTTTTTGCTTAGACGTGGAGTTAGGCGTATTTTTTTTTTTGTAAACAATTTTTGGTATCTTTACACGGGTTTGTGATTAGAATGGCTATACAAGGTTATTTTTTTTGTCTAAATTTACGATAGTTTCAATGTCATAAAGGTAGGTACAGATGCAGAAGTAATCTGGGATAAGGTGTTAAAAAAATAAAAAATAAATAAGTTTATTTCATATCATTTTGGATTACATTGCATGTCGAGGAGTCTCCATTTAGGCATGGAAAATGCCTGTAGTTGAAGGCTCGACTCTTCCCTTACATTTTAAACTTACGAATAGGTGAATAACAAAAAGAAAAAGAAAATACCATCAATTATGTAAGTGTGTGTGTGCATGCGTCTGTCTTTGTGTGTGTGTGTGTATGAGAGAGAGAGAGAGATAGATTATGAGTATAAAACTAAAGTATTTCGTCGTCTTGGCTTTTCATTACGGCGGAAGACGGAAAGTATGAATGGAACCCTGATGTTTCACGTCATCCATAAAACCATTTAATATTAAAACTTTAGGTACTATTTGCAGTTACGATACCCTAAAATTACCTCGTTGGTCTACTGGTCACAAGAGCTGCTGCTGAGCGTGAGATTTTAGGATCTCGGGAAAACTGTTTTTGGGTATTTCCACCGAGAACTTTTCAGTAGCCTCCTGGAGTTCATGTGGCCTACCATGATGTCTTAAAGCAGGTAGACGACCTGTTTAGCTCTGTCTTTTTCCCACACTGGAATTACTCCTGCTTTAAGACGTCTTAGTAATCCCCCCTGATCGCGGTTTACGGTAGGGTTCAATGTAACGCACTCAAAACATTGTGCTGATGGATGCATAGAATAGTCCAGGGGTCATGGAGGTATTTCTCAGGTCCAGAACAAACTATCGAATGACTTTGACGACACGGTTGGTGCAGTGGCTGAGCGATTGATTGCTGCGCTGCGTGTCGCGGTTTCTATTCCCGCACGGGACAAATATTTGTATGGCCTTTAGGTAGTTGTTCCGGGTCTGGCTGTTTGTGTATTTGAGTTTAAATGTTTGTAAACGCACCCACGATACAGGAGAAATTCCTAGTGTGCAGCAACGTTCTTTTTTTTTTTAAAAAAAAAAAGGACTGATCAACAAGTGCCTTTCGGCTTCGTTAAGGGTTTTTTTTTTAGATCCATTAAGTGCGTGACGTTATGTTGCAGTGATATATTAGGATTGATCTTTTCTTTCCCTGACAACTACTTCAGTTCACGCAGGCTTCACTTTCCGCGCCTTGTGTGCACCCAACCTATACCACCTTAGTCAAAGTTCGATATTGTGCTGAACAAACATTGTTCTATAGATGACTTGAATAAATTGTTGGTTGCCTGTATCCGTCGCGAAACATTGTTGATGAACATGAATCGATATGACTGATGGTAGAGGTGGGGGGGAGGGGGGGGGGGGGGTTACCATGCAGGTGGTAGATTTTTTAACCACGTGGAAAAGAAGGATGGCGTTTTGTTTTCAAAAATCGGAAAAAAATTAGTGCCCCGTTGGTTTAGTCGCAAGAGCGACTGTTGAGGAGGAGGTCCTGGGTTCGGTTCCCAGGTCGGGCAAAGTGTTATTGGGTTTTTTCATCAGTAGCAGCCACGGAGTCTGGATCTGTCCCCGGTTAATGGCAATAGGCTCGCCCCCTATTGCATGGGAGTTCATGGGACTTAAACATAACTGGCGAAATGAAGGTACTACACTTCTGTCTAATTCTTCGGGGATTACAGGCGTGATGTTATGTATGTGGAAGAATTAACAAAGCTTATTGAGTTTGCAAAAATGTGGATGCCAAAAACAAACGTTTCTTCGTTTTGATAACTGTGAGTTTCATTAAGTACGATTTTTGTAACAGACTTTGGATGACGTTTGTTGTGCTGTTTTTCCATGTATTGTGATGATAAAATACTTGTAAAATTACGGATTTATTCTTAATGAAGGCCTATAACCAATTAAAGGGTTGACCGCAAGCCGATAACAGTGTGATAATGTGGTGCCAATCCCGTGCAGTAGTCTGTGTTCGGTGTGTGTGTCCCTGTGTGTCTGTATGTATCGTGTGTGTTTGTGTGTGTATGCGTGTGTGTGCGTGTGTGTGTGTGTGTATCTGTATTTATCGTGTGTGCGTGTATGCCTGTGTGTCTGTTCTAATATTTCCCAAAAATATTTAAAAAAGTTATAAGTTGGACACCGAGCGACTTTAAGTACCTATCGCATAATTAGATTTATTAAAATAAGAGCTCAAGCCGACGCTGGAGGCGCGCGCTGCATGGTGACCACATTTTTGTGTGAACAACTAGGTAACAGAACAAGCTTATAACTTTGTGAATTTTCATAATACAGTTTCGAAATTTTGTACATAGATTCTTTACATAAAAATACTAGACGCGTATTTCAGGTTTCAGGGTTATAAGTGTTGTGTATATTGGTTAAAAGCGACTTTAGTTTTGGTGTGTTTCTAAAAACAGCACATAAGACATCAATTCGAAATCTGACTTTACTTTACTTCATACCTACTCCTCGTACAAAAATTCTGGGTTCAATATACGTCCGTATGTTGCCGGCATTTTGCTGCAGATTCCCAACATTCGTCATACCAAATATTTTGCGAGCATGGATCGAAAACTGCCTGTGAAAAATTTAAACGTTAGGGTTAAATCTAAACAAATAAATAAAATTGAAGTAACTGTTTGTAATATCAAAATAACAGCCTTTAATGAATGCATATGAAAAATATACGGCACTAATAACAAAAACACATTTTTTCATATTTCTGTCTGTCTGTTTGTTCCGTCTAATCACCAAAACGGCTGAACCGAATGTGAAAGGTTTTTTATCACTACTTTGTAGCTATCATTGAGTGCGATTGCTGATTGGCGTCCAGGGTATAATTCCCAGTTATTGTCATAATGGGTGTCTCCTTCCACTAGGAACACCTCAGTACTACTCCAGGGTTTGTAAACCTGGCCGCCGTCACCAGGACCGGTGGGTGTCCTGCCGAGCAGGTCAAGGCAGGCACCTTACGTCCGGATCTGTCGGGCATGCGAACCGTAACGGTAAGCTGCCCTGTGACGGCGGCGAAAGCCATTGTGGAGGGCCGAAGGCTCTTGGTGGGCTGGGTGTCAGCGCAGGTGAAGCTGCTGGAGCCCAGGCCTCTGAGGTGCTTCCGCTGTCATGTGGGGCACCACGTGTCGGTCCGGTGCACCTCGGAGGTGGACCGCAGTGGCCTGTGCTTCCGCTGCGGCCAGCCCGGTCACTTGGCCGCGGCCAGCTCTGCCGCACCGCACTGCGCCGCATGTGCGGCAGCTGGCAAGCCAGCCGATCACCGGGCAGGGAGCAAGGCCTGCGGTACACCCGCTAAGGCCAGGGGCAAGGGAAGGCCCTCCGCCACCACCGCCAAAACCCCCACCGTCGCCACCACCGCAGCCGCCGCCACTGTTGCCGCCGCTGCCGCTACTGCTGCAATTTCCGCAGCGGGGCCCTTGCAGAGGGCCCGGGAGGGGACTAAAATGGAGTGCCAGTAACGGCCCCATTGCGCCTTCTCCAGGCGAACATCAACCACTGCGCCTGTGCTCAGGATCTGTTGCTCCAGAGCATGGCGCAGTGGTCGATTAACATCGCCGTGGTCGCTGAGCCGTACTTTGTCCCGCCCAGGGATGACTGGGTGGGGGACCATAGCGGCTCAGTGACCATAATTGCGTCGGCCGCCGCCGGTACCCCGACCCTTGAGAGTATCAAGAAGGGTCAGGGGTGCGTAGCAGCACGGTTCGGGGATATCGTTGTAGTGGGAGTCTACTTCTCCCCGAGCCGAACTCTCGCCGAGTTCCACAACTCCCTCACGGAGTTGAGTGTCGTCATCGGAAGCCATTCCCTCCCCGTGCTTGTACTCGGGGACTTCAATGCCAAGAACTTGGCTTGGGGTTCTCGTTACACGGACGTGCGGGGTAGGATGGTGGAGGACTGGGCTCTGGAGACAGGTCTAGTCGTCTTAAATCGGGGTTCTGTCCCCACGTGCGTGCGGATGCGGGGCGAGTCGGTGGTGGACATCTCGTTCGCTAGCCCCGCTCTGTCACCGCGTGTCGTCGACTGGCGCGTCATGGAGGGGGTGGAGACCTATTCCGACCACCGGTACATCCGGTTCGACGTCTCCACTCAGACCTCAAGCGCACCGGTCCTACAAGCCCCGAGTGGTCCGCGATGGGCGCTGAAGCAGCTGGACCGGGAGCTCCTCCTGGAAGCCTCAATCGTGCAATCCTGGGTGTCATCACCGGTCAGGCCTGCCGACATCAACAACGAGGCGGGTTGGTTCCTTCCAGGAGGCCATGTCCGAGATTTGCGACGTGGCAATGCCCCGAGTTCGGCCAGGAAGCGCCCGGCGTCAGGTGTACTGGTGGTCGCAAGAGCTGACGTCTCTGCGCGAGGCGTGCGTTGCCGCGCGGCACCTGTACGCCAGGCATCACAGGCTCCGCATCCGCCCTCCGGATGCGGCAGCCATTGAGTCGGAGCTGTACGAGGGGTACAGAGCGGCAAAGACCGCCCTCCAAGAGGCTGTCCGCCGGGCCAAGCATTTGGCCCGCGAGGAGATGCTGGAGTCTCTGAACGGAGATCCGTGGGGGCGCCCTTACAAGATGGTGCGGGACAAACTCCGCACCCGGGCCCCCCCGCTAACGCAGAGTCTCCGGCCTGAGCTCGTGGAGGACGTGGTGAGCGTTCTGTTCCCTTCGCAAGGGGAGCATCCTCCCCCGCCTATGGCTCCGTCACCGCGTGCGGTGCCGGAAGCGGACCACACCGATGACGACGATGACGTTCCGGAGGTGACTGGGGTAGACCTGAGAGTGGCGGTACGCAGGCTGAAAGCCAGAAATACCGCCCCGGGACCCGATGGCTTGCCTGGCAAAGCCTGGGTCCTGGCCTTTGAGGCTCTCGGGCCCCGACTGGAAGGGCTCCTAAGCGCATGCTTGGAGAGAGGCCAGTTCCCGCTTCGTTGGAAGACGGGGAAGCTGGTCCTAATCCGGAAGCCAGGACGCCCTACGGACTCTCCGTCCGCATACCGGCCCATCGTGTTGCTCGACGAGGTGGGCAAGCTCTTTGAAAGAGTCATTGCCAACCGCCTCGCCGGGCACCTTGCAGGGATGGGGCCGGATCTTGCGGAACGCCAGTTTGGTTTCCGCAAGGGGCGCTCGACGGTGGACGCCATCATGCGCGTGAGAGCCCTCACGACGGGGGACGCGGTGTCCCGGGGCGGGGTTGTCTTGGCGGTGTCTCTTGACATCGCGAACGCCTTCAACTCCATGCCCTGGACCTGCATTGCGGAGGCACTCCGGTATCACGGGGTGCCGACCTACCTTCGTCGTGTGGTCGGGGACTACCTGACGGATAGAGCCGTCATCTACCCCAGTCGGAGCGGAGAATGGAACCGGCGAGAGATGTCGTGCGGTGTTCCACAGGGTTCGGTTCTGGGGCCGGCCTTGTGGAATATCGGTTACGACTGGGTGCTGCGCGCCGACCTCTCTACCGGCGTCAGTGTAGTTTGCTACGCTGACGACACGCTGGTACTGGCACAAGGGAGGTCGCACGAGGCGGCGGCCGAAAACATGACACGCGGAGTTGCGATAGTTGTGGAGAGGATCCGGCAATTGGGACTCGAGGTGGCATTGCACAAGTCCGAGGCCATGTGTTTTCATGGGCCTCGGAATGCGCCACCGTCGGGATCCCTACTGATGGCAGGAGGGGTTTCCATCGGCGTCGGGTCGACGTTGAAATACCTAGGACTCGTCCTCGACAGTCGGTGGAACTTCGTGGAGCACTTCCGACGTTTGGCTCCCAAACTGGAACGGACAGGGGCTGCTTTCAAGCGGCTCTTGCCCAACCTGAGGGGTCCAAACGCCTCCTGCCGGAAGCTTTACGCGGGGGTCGTGCGGTCCATGGCCCGTTACGGGGCCCCGGTGTGGGCGCGTTCTTTGAGGCGGCAAGCCGCCCACTACCTGAACGCGCCCCAAAAGGTGATAGCCATAAGGCTAATCCGGGGGTACCGCACGATCTCCGGCGAGGCGGCTAGCCTCCTTGCCGGATTGCCGCCATGGGATCTGGAGGCGATAGTCCTCGCGCGCCTGCATGAATGGCGCGCGGAAGCACTATATAGGGGGGAAACTCCGCTGCCGCGACAAATTACCGCTCAGCGGACAGACCTCCGGCGTGATCTCATGGCGACATGGAGAGAGCGACTGTCGCAACCCCGTGCAGGGCACGCCACCATAGTGGCGATAAGTCCCCTCTTTGAGGAGTGGCTATAGAGGCGCCACGGCGCCCTCACCTACCGCCTCACGCAGGTCCTCACCGGACACGGTTGTTTCGGGAGGTTCCTGCACCGAATCGGGCGTGAGGAAACGCCTGGGTGTTTCCACTGCGAGGATCGTCCGGAGGACACGGTGGAACACACCGTGGAGGTCTGCCCCGCTTGGGCGGAGCACCGCCGTGCCCTCATAGCGGCGATTGGCGGCGGCGATCTCTCGCGTCCGGCCTTGGTTCAAGCCATGGTCCGGAGCGAGAGAGAATGGGAAGCCGTCACCTCCTTCTGCGAAGCAGTCATGCTAGTGAAGGAGGTGGCAGGACGTGAGAGGGAAAGAACCTCACGTCCCAGCCGCCGCGGGAGATGCCCTGGGCGTCGGGGGTCACGTGGTGGCTTCCGACCACCGTAGGCGCTGGCCTGTGGACGGCGAGTTATGGGCTAGCTCGCCGTCCGGCCGTCTTATGACGACAGGCTGTGTCGACGGCGCGTTCGTGTTCCACGCGCGCCTCAAAGAGATGTCAGCAATCAAGTAGGGGTCCGCATGGGCCGATGCCTGCCAGGGCTGCGGGACTGTTCGAAAGAGATACCGTGGCCCTGGAACACAAAGGGCAAAGAATGAACATGGATGGGTTTTAGTCAGTACAAGTCTGACACTCCCCTCCGCTCCGCCCAGAGTGGGGGGGGGGGGGGGGTCATTTGATGATTTCCCATCCGGAAAAAAAAAAGGGTTTGTAACCCCCTTCCCCCTCTGGCCCCTGTCCCTGGTTTGTGTCTTGTTTTTTTATAGTAAATGGGCTTACTCTTGACCTCAATCTAGTCCAGAGGATAGAGATGAGGTCGACGATGGAACGAACTAACCCAAAAGTAGCCTATTAACTCTTGTTAATAAATTATTGCCGATAACCAGCCTTGACCCTTTTACACTGCTGTTAAACAGACCTGGCAGTATGTTGGTCAGTGTGGCAACTGAACTACTTTAAAAAAATAAAATGAGCAGCACTTCCTTCTTCGCCCACCCTTCACATCTTAACGAGCGCAATAATATTCTATTGGAGCATGTCACCCTGCCAAGATGATTGCAGTAAGGAAATTAGGTTTAAAATTGCGCGAATTTGGCACATGCAGCCGTTGTTGATAAGATTTTTGGAGACCTTCTTCTAGTTGCATTTTACAGTTTGATTGCCTTTAATTGGATATTTTACTAAGAAAATGTTCCTAAATTCTTGGTTATTTGGTTTTTATTAGGACCATCACATTGAACCATATCAGCTAGTGCTCCTTTTAACGTATAAATGTTAACTTGTGTGAACTTACGAGTGGAATAGGAAACGAGAAAATTCGAAGAGAAACTTCTAGAATCTGCGAATCATGGTTTCAAAGACTGGAAAGTCTCTTTTTTTTGTGTGAAAGTTTAAAAAGAAATAAAGAGTTTGTCTGGAGGATAAGTAATACAACACATTAACATTGATTCCAAAATTGATTATGTAGATAGTCAAATTGATTTTAGTGTTGACCATAAGGTTAGGGCCGGACTCCACCGAAGTGGAGACGAAACGAGAGGAGAGATGTGTTGTAAACCACCTATTGAATTTTGTTATTTACACTTCTTGTCTCCGCTTAGCCGTAGTGGAAACGGTTGAGCAGAGAGGAGAGAAGATGTCTCGTAATTGTTTAGGCCAGCGGAGACGAGAACAGACGTGAGAGGCATGCGGTGAGCTCCTTTTCGCTTTGCACATCTCTGCACATCTCTGCACAGCTTCGGTAGATACACCCTAGCTTTTACGCATCTCTTCTACTCTCCGTTTCGCACATCTCCGCCCGTCTCCGCTTTCGTGGAGTCCGGGTCTAAGGGCTTTTTATAATGGTACAGCCTGAAGGCATAATTGAAATTCGATTTCACCACCTGGTCTGTGCTGAACCTGGCCGATCCAAAGTGTGCAATTACATTTATTTGTCCGTGTATGTTAGAGGTTCATAACATACACATACAAAGAAATGTCATTGCAATACATTTTTATAATCCGTAACACACTTATTTCACAAGATAGATCATCGTTATCTGCCTAGCCTTTTCCCAACTATGTTGGGGTTGGCTTCCAGTCTAACCGGATGCTGCTGAATACCAGTATTTTACATGACACGACTGCCACAAACAACCCAGTTACCACTGGGTAACAGGATACCTCTTGGTAAGACACACTCCTCACTTGGTGTCACATTTTCTGGCCAGTGACTACTTGTAACGACTGTCAAAGATCTACAAACGACAGGCCAGATCAACAGCTCAACATGCTTTCTGAGGCACGGAGAAAGCACAGTATGTAAAGAGTCTCATCCACGGACCAACCTAGGTAAGCGCAGCTGAACCTAAACATCGACCCGAGTGGCTGTGTTATTTAGCCACGAGCTAGATAGATAGCCGTGATAATACTCTAAATCCAACTTCCAAACTAAGAACTTGAAGCAAGAAAACTTTACCACTTTCTTTAGAAGTTAAAGAAAGTAGATTCGAGCTGTTAATATTAAAATCGATAAGACGGGACGCCCAAGTCGTGAAAGCGCGAAGAGAGAACTGATTTTGAAGTTGTGTTAATTTTCCTTCAGTCGATTATCGAGTCTGTAACTTCTGTAAGGTCTGTTAATTGCTGATAACTGCTCAAGAGTTTGCAATGTTGATTGTTTCAGGCTACATTGCCCATTGGCAACTCGTTTGAGTTTCTTAGGAATTTCGAAGTATTATTGCCTGTGATTCGAGGAATAAAATGTATTGAGTTTGGTACTTTGATGGCGGTTATAGTCATGAACGTTTTGGTTTATGATTTTTGAAATTGCAAACAGTTTTTCATTTGTAAGTTTGGAATTATTAGGACTGACGAAAATTATGACGTTTGTTAGAATTAGTGCATGGTCCGTTGAGTCTAATGTAAATTATTTTATAATTAAACTATCGACCCGCCCCGGCTTCGCACAGGTGCAATATACATTTAAACCAAATCTTCTAATCTTCTTCTTCTTCTTCAAATCTTGAATCAATCTATCTATTAAAAAAAACCTCATCAAAATCAGCTGCGCACTTTTAAAGATCTAAGCAGGGACAGACAGGCAGCGGGAAACGACTTTGTTTTATACTATGTAGTGACGTAATTCGTTACGAGTAGGTATGGAATATGCTGTGTTCTTTCTACAATATTTTAACTAAAATTCCCTTTTTAAAATAAGTATTCAACTGATTCTAGCTTCATGCGACGATAAAGCTAATGAGTTTCCATTTAGCTAACAAAATCAGCACAACTTATGAATAAACAGATTCTTTCCCTTTTTCTTAATACAAGATCTTATCGATACACTGTAGAAGAAGAAAATCTCCAAACTAATCTCCCAAATAGATAGATAAAGCGGGAAAAAAGTATAAAATTAAAATTTTATTTTTAAATTCCATTCTCAATTTTAAAGTAAAAAAATATTAAATTGCGAGCGCCGTTACGTTCAGAAATAAACATTACCGTAAAATGAAACGGACTGGCGAAGATACCAACCGGAAAAGTTGGTTCCAACATAATTTTTAACGTAATTAAAACGGTTATTGCTTTGGGGACCTTTCTCTTTCTGTTACAGCTAACTCTGTTTTTCGCCTTTAGATTTTTAGCACTAAATGTGACCTAATTAGTCCTCGGAGACAGTATCTCGTAAGATTAGCTAAATAGGTACTTACTATTGCGGTGTCTTCCATTTTTCTCGGAATCACCCTTTTGTTTTCAGATGATATAATTTTAATGGTTTATTCTTAATTTTTTAGGATACTGCGTTTCTTGTGTTTTGATTGCGCCCAACGGAGTGAGAATTTGAAATTGTATTGTTTGGCGTTTTATAAAGCTGACAGTTTGTCAAGTGAAGTATCTTACACCGTAAGTTAGGTATGTGCGGTACGGTGTTTAAACATGTCGTAAACGAGGAACATTTTTTTAAAAGAAGTTATGCTACCAACAAGAATTTTTGTGGTAAAAAACCCGACCGGTAAAATCACGCTCTAATTAAATTCGGGGTGTACAAGGTGAAATCGACTCCTCCTATGGTTGAAGTCGGTTAAAATGTAGCCTATGTCACCCGGTCCATAATAACGAATCGATTAACACCTTATTCATCAAAATCGGCTGAATAGTTTAGGCGCTACGGAGGAAAAAACGTAAATACAAACATACATACATAAGATTGCTAAAATACGGTGAATAAGCCTATTCACCGTAGTCGGGCAAAAAGGAGGTTTCTCACAGTCTCGGAAAAAGTTGCAACCCTGACAACAAATAAGACATCTCATTTAAATGTACGTCCATCAGCCTACATCCACACGTCCAAAAAATTGGTGTTATGTGTCTGAAATAACTGTGAGCGAAAACTCGACTTTTTCAACTGATGTGGGAATTGTGGGGAAAATTACTTTCAGTACGACATCCTATAATGTTATTAGAGATCCCTTTTAGAGATTTATTTACTATAAAACCTATTTATGTGAGTGTTTGTGTATTTTTGCGACGAAAACGACGGATAAAGATTTTCATAATAGGATTTTTATTACGTAAATGGGTTGTTTTCAGCACATAGACCGATAAAGTAACTACCCACGTTCGTTTTGTAATAAGTGTTTGAAATATGTACAGTCGTATGCATGTCTGAGTAAGTACTGTTTTTTTAATATTAATTTTGTTGTACTTATATTCGTTACTTACTATTATTACTTACTACTATTTAGAAGAGGGAGGGAGGTTGTATAAGCTGATCTTCTTGCAGGACATTCGGGAAGTTTTAGACTCCTGTCTAGCACCATACTACTTCTGTCGCAATAATTTAATATACAATAAAATAATATTAAATTGTAATAAATTTTTACGACAATTTATTGTATCTCATCATTCATTATCACTATATTATGACTAGAAAACGGGATATTTACCATGTTTATTGTTTTCTTTGAGTTCCCGATATTTCGGAGCTGTTGCAAGCAGCATGATCACGGATAAACTGAAGTTATTGCGGGTGGGTGTTTATGAGCAGACGAATCGGTCTACCCTCTTTCTTGTTCGTTTTTTGCACTCAGTACCGCTACCACTGTCACTCACAACTCGATTCTGTTCCCGACACACGAAACTCACTGTGTCCGCTAGCGAACTTTTTTTTTTTTTTTCTTTTAACTTTTATAACTTCAGTTTATCCGTGATCATGGTGCTTGCAACAGCGCCGAAATATCGGGAACTCAAAGAAAACTATAAACATGGTAAATATCCTGTTTTCTAGTTATAATAATGTTAGTAACCATAATAGTTTAAAATTTTATTATCACTATAGTTAGTTATAATCCTACTGATCCCATATCCTAAATTCCATTTGAAATAAGATTAATAAATTCCAGTTTCCCTACCTTAATCTCCTACACTAAAATCTTAATAATAACATAATATTGGCTAAATGCACATACCACGCGAAGCCAGAAAAAAAAAAGGTTTTAAGAAGAAATTTAGGTTTAAAAATATTTATTCTCAACGCAAGTTATAGTTAATGTACCCCTTTAATAATTATTATCCGTTCTAACTAACTTCGACCTGTTTTTTAGATAGGAATGGATCATTTTTAGGGCACTGCCGGTAATTTTAATGGTTTCTAACTTTTTAAGTAGCAATTCTTGACTTACGGTGTCGAACGCTTTTTTGGGATCCAAGGACTTTGTTTTTTCCATCTACATTTTACTTAAATTCCATAGATAAAATATGATCCCATGATCTCAGTGACGATGCCCTGAATCAAAATGAGATAATTGCCAATTTTGACACGTATTATGAGTACCAGATGAGCGAGCAATGGCGAGTTGGCTCTTGCTAGCAGATAAGGATTTTGTTCGCTTTGCCGCGTATTTCGTAAGTATAAATGACTTTGACTTCCTTGTTGGTCTAGTGATTGCAAGTGCGACTGCTGAGAATGAGGTCCTGGGTTCGATTTCCAGGTCGGGCAAAGTTTTATGGGGTTTTTCCGTCAGTAATTTCTCAGTACCAGCCACGGTGTCTGGATTTGTGCCCGGTTGATGGCAATAGGCTCGAACATGGGACTTAAACATAACATGTAACATGTGGTTATACTATTAGGTACGCCTCTGTCTCTAACTCTTCGGGGATTACAGGCGTGATGTTATGTTATGTTAAATGTTTTTAAATGATAATTATATTTGGGTGAATGTGATCCACAAAATAAATAACACAAAACAGTCGTTAATTAACAGAACTAATAACTGTTCTCCCACCAAAATAAAGTTGTTTTCAAACTATTCACACCGCTGAACAAACTAATAAATCAGCAATTACTACTGAAATTGTAAACAAATATGTACAAAGGTATTAGTTATACCTATTTAAATAGGTAAATACTAAAGTTATAGTAAAGTAACATTTTTTTTTGTAATTGGAGGTTACTACGAATAAACGCTTTCATTTTTTATTTTTTTTTATTTGTGAAAATAACTTTGTCTGTTTGTCTGTATGTTCACTTTTCACGCCTTTTCGGCTAAACGGGTTTGGATGAGGTGCAAAGTTAGGACATAGGTCATTATTCCAGTAGTACGTCAAAAATTATCCCAATTATAGGTAGCTTTGGGATAATTTTTGTCCTACAAACGGTTTAAGGTGTGGGCAAATGTATGTAATCTAGTATTACAAATGCGAAAGTAACTCTGTCTAGAAACTTTTCACTCCTGAATAGCTGAACGCATTTTAATAGGGACACAGACCATTCATGAACTAGGATACTTTTCATCCTGCATCTAAGGGTAGAGCGTCTCCCGGCGCGGAAGGCCCGGGGCTGCTGCGGGGAACAGGGAGTTCCTTCGCAAGCGGTCCAGGCCGGTAGGCGACCGAGAGTCGTCGTCAGAGGGGGAGCTGGCTTCGGCTCGCAAGATCCCCACCAGCAAGCGTGGCGGGATCCGCGGCAAGGGGAGAGGCCTCTCTGCCACCGAGAGGTCGGCACGGCTTGCCGCGGAGGCGCGCCACCCAGGGGTGGCTGCTGGTCACGGAGTGGCCCGTTCGGGCTCTTCTGGTAACGAGGCGGGCGCAGACGGCGGCTCCGAAGCGGAGCGTAAGGCCGGGCTTGCGAAGGAGGTGGAGGCGGCGCTGAGGGCTGTCTCCTACAAGCAAAAGCCCTCCACCAGGCAAAGGGCTATACCCTCAGCGGTCGCCTCTATCATGGCGGCAGCGGAGGCCAGATATGCGGCGCCCCCGCCAGAAGGCATGGTCAAACTGCGGGCGGAGGTCGCTCGACTGACGGCCGCCACGGAGCTTCTCCAAGAGGAGAACAGGAGGCTCCGAGCAGACTTGGCCAGTCTGCGTGAGTCCGGCTCTCGCGAGGCGCCCCAAAATGGCCAGCAGCGACCACGCCAGGCCGTGCCGGTGGAGAACCAGGTCCTGAACCTGGTTCAGCAGGAGCTGGCTGCCTTTCAGGCTCGGTTCTCCGTCCTGGAGGGCATTGTTCTGCGCCCCCCCTTGGCGGCAAACAAGGCGCAGTCGGGCCCGAGGGCGGCCACATATGCGGCTGCTGCAGCTTCCGCACCGGGGCCGTCCAGCCAGCCCTCCGGCAGGGTTACGTCGGCTCCTGGAAAGCTGGCTCCGGCTAAATCGGCCCCGGTTGGGGGGGCGGCGGCCTTGAGGCAGGGCAAGGCGGCGGCCCACAAGAAGGGCAAGGCGGCGAATGTGCCAGCGCTAGCCGCGAGACAGCCGCCACCGCCGCCCCCCCGCCCTCTAAGCCATCCGTGGCCGAGACCGGGTGGCAGGTGGCCGGAGAGAGAGCGAGGGAGCGAAGGGCGGCCAAAAAGGCCAGGAAGCGGGAGCGGAAGCGCCAAGAAAAGAAGCGGAATGGCGCTGCTAGGCTCAGCGCCCCGAAGACCGCAGCTGTAGTGATAACACTACAGCCGGAGGCGGAAAAGAGGGGCGTGACCTATCGCGACGTGCTCGCTAAGGCGAAGACGATGGTGGATCTCGGGGAGCTCGGGATCGCCGGGGGCCTCCGGGTTAGAGTCACCGCAACAGGGGCTCGAGTGCTGGAAATCCCCGGCGAAACCCGTGGCTCGTCCGCTGACGCTCTGGCTGAAAAGCTTAGAGCGTCCCTAAATGCGGACGAGGCCCGAGTGTCCAGGCCCGTCAAATGCGCAGACCTGCGCATCCTGGGTCTGGACGACTCGGTGACCGAGGAGGAGGTGGTGGCCGCCGTCACCAGGACCGGTGGGTGCCCTGCCGAGCAGGTCAAGGCAGGCACCTTACGTCCGGACCTGTCGGGCATGCGAACCGTAACGGTAAGCTGCCCTGTGACGGCGGCGAAAGTCATTGTGGAGGGCCGAAGGCTCTTGGTGGGCTGGGTTTCGGCGCAGGTAAAGCTGCTGGAACCCAGACCTCTGAGGTGCTTCCGCTGCCATGTGGGCACCACGTGTCGGTCCGGTGCACCTCGGAGGTGGACCGCAGCGGCCTGTGCTTCCGCTGCGGCCAGCCTGGTCACATGGCCGCGGCTTGCTCCGCCGCGCCGCGCTGCGCCGCATGTGCGGCAGCTGGCAAGCCGGCTGATCACCGGGCAGGGAGCAAGTCCTGCGGTACTCCCGCCAAGGCCAGGGGCAAGGAAAGGCCCTCCGCCACCACCGCCAAAACCCCCACCGTCGCCACCACCGCAGCCGCCGCCACTGTCGCCGCCGCTGCCGCTACTGCTGCAACTTCCGCAGCGGAGCCCTCGCAGGGGGCCCGGGAGGGGGCTGAAATGGAGTGCCAGTAACGGCCCCATTACGCCTTCTCCAAGCGAACATCAACCACTGCGCCTGCGCTCAGGATCTGTTGCTCCAGAGCATGGCGCAGTGGTCGATTAACATCGCCGTGGTCGCTGAGCCGTACTTTGTCCCGCCCAGGGATGACTGGGTGGAGGACCTTAGCGGCTCAGTGACCTTAATTGCGTCGGTCGCCGCCGGTACCCCGACCCTTGAGAGTGTCAGGAAGGGTCAGGGGTGTGTAGCAGCACGGTTCGGGGAGATCGTTGTAGTGGGAGTCTACTTCTCCCCGAGCCGAACTCTCGCCGAGTTCCACAACTCCCTCACGGAGTTGAGTGTCGTCATCGGAAGTCATTCCCTCCCCGTGCTTGTGCTCGGGGACTTCAATGCCAAGAACTTGGCTTGGGGTTCTCGTTACACGGACGTGCGGGGTAGAATGGTGGAGGACTGGGCTCTGGAGACAGGCCTGGTCGTCCTAAATCGGGGTTCTGTCCCCACGTGCGTGCGGATGCGGGGCGAGTCGGTGGTGGACATCTCGTTCGCCAGCCCCGCTCTGTCGCCGCGTGTCGTTGACTGGCGCGTCATGGAGGGGGTGGAGACCTATTCCGACCACCGGTATATCCGGTTCGACGTCTCCACCCAGTCCTCAAGCGTGCCGGTCCTACAGGCCCCGAGTGGTCCGCGATGGGCGCTGAAGCAGCTGGACCGGGAGCTCCTCCTGGAAGCCTCGATCGTGCAGGCCTGGGTGTCATCACCAGTCAGGCCTGCTGACATCAACAACGAGGCGGGTTGGTTCCAGGAGGCCATGTCCGAGATTTGCGACGTGGCAATGCCTCGAGTTCGGCCAGGAAGCGCCCGGCGTCAGGTGTACTGGTGGTCGCGAGAGCTGACGTCTCTGCGCAAGGCGTGCGTTGCCGCGCGGCGCCTGTACGCCAGGCATCGCAGGCTCCGCATCCGCCCTCCGGATGCGGCAGCCATTGAGGCGGAGCTGTACGAGGGGTACAGAGCGGCGAAGACCGCCCTCCAAGAGGCTGTCCGGCGGGCCAAGAATTTGGCCCGCGAGGAGATGCTGGAGTCTCTGAACGGAGATCCGTGGGGGCGCCCTTACAAGATGGTGCGGGACAAACTCCGCACCCGGGCCCCCCCGCTAACGCAGAGTCTCCGGCCTGAGCTCGTGGAGGACGTGGTGAGCGCTCTGTTCCCTTCGCGAGGGGAGCATCCTCCCCCGCCTATGGCTCCGCCGCCGCGTGCGGTGCCGGAAGCGGACCACACCGATGACGATGACGACGTTCCGGAGGTGACTGGGGTAGACCTGAGAGTGGCGGTACGCAGGCTGAAAGCCAGAAACACCGCCCCGGGACCCGATGGCTTGCCTGGCAAAGCCTGGGTCCTGGCCTCTGAGGCTCTCGGGCCCCGACTGGAAGGGCTCCTAAGCGCATGCTTGGAGAGAGGCCAGTTTCCGCTTCGTTGGAAGACTGGGAAGCTGGTCCTCATCCGGAAACCAGGGCGCCCTGCGGACTCTCCGTCCGCATACCGGCCCATCGTGTTGCTCGACGAGGTGGGCAAGCTCTTCGAAAGAGTCATTGCCAACCGCCTTGCCGGGCACCTTGCGGGGATGGGGCCGGATCTTGCGGAACACCAGTTTGGTTTCCGCAAGGGGCGCTCCACGGTGGACGCCATCATGCGCGTGAGAGCCCTCACGACGGGGGACGCGGTGTCCCGGGGCGGGGTCGTCTTGGCGGTGTCTCTTGACATCGCCAACGCCTTCAACTCCATGCCCTAGAGCTGCATTAGGGAGGCACTCCGGTATCACCGGGTGCCAACCTACCTTCGTCGTGTGGTCGGGGACTACTTGACGGATAGGGCCGTCATCTACCCCGGTCAGAGCGGAGAATGGAACCGGCGAGAGATGTCGTGCGGTGTTCCACAGGGATCGGTTCTAGGACCGGCCCTGTGGAACATCGGTTACGACTGGGTGCTGCGCGCCGACCTCCCTACCGGCGTCAGCGTAGTTTGCTACGCTGACGACACGTTGGTACTGGCACAAGGGAGGTCGCACGAGGCGGCGGCCGAAAACATGACACGCGGGGTTGCGATAGTCGTGGATAGGATCCGGCAATTGGGTCTCGAGGTGGCATTGCACAAGTCCGAGGCCATGTGTTTTCATGGGCCTCGGAATGCGCCACCGTCGGGATCCCTACTGACGGCAGGAGGGGTTTCCATCGGCGTCGGGTCGACGTTAAAGTACCTAGGACTCGTCCTCGACAGCCGGTGGAACTTCGTGGAGCACTTCCGACGTTTGGCTCCCAAACTGGAACGGACAGGGGCTGCCTTCAAGCGGCTCTTGCCCAACCTGAGGGGTCCAAACGCCTCCTGCCGGAGGCTATACGCGGGGGTCGTGCGGTCCATGGCCCTTTACGGGGCCCCGGTGTGGGCGCGTTCTTTAAGGCGGCAAGCCGCCCACTACCTGAACGCGCCCCAAAAGGTGATAGCCATAAGTCTAATCCGGGGGTACCGCACGATCTCCGGCGAGGCGGCTAGCCTCCTTGCCGGATTGCCGCCATGGGATCTGGAGGCGATAGTCCTCGCGCGCCTGCATGAATGGCGCGCGGAGGCACTACGTCGGGGGGAAACTCCGCTGCCGCGGCAAATTGCCGCTCAGCGGACAGACCTCCGGCGTGATATCATGGCGACATGGAGAGAGCGACTGTTGCAACCCCGTGCAGGGCACGCTACCATAGTGGCGATAAGTCCCCTCTTTGAGGAGTGGCTAGAGAGGCGCCACGGCGCCCTCACCTACCGCCTGACGCAGATCCTCACCGGACACGGTTGTTTCGGGAGGTTCTTGCACCGAATCGGGCGGGAGGAAACGCCCGGGTGTTTCCACTGCGAGGATCGTCCGGAGGACACGGTGGAGCACACCGTAGAGGTCTGCCCCGCTTGGGCGGAGCACTGCCGTGTCCTTGTAGCGGCGATTGGCGGCGGCGATCTCTCGCGTCCGGCCCTGGTTCAAGCCATGGTCCGGAGCGAGAGGGAATGGGAAGCCGTCACCACCTTCTGTGAAGCAGTCATGCTAGTGAAGGAGGTGGCGGGACGTGAGAGAGAAAGAACCTCATGTCCCAGCCGCCGCGGGAGACGCCCTGGGCGTCGGGGGTCACGTGGTGGCTCCCGGCCACCGTAGGCGCGGGCCTGTGGACGGCGAGTTATGGGCTAGCTCGCCGTCCGGCCGTCTTATGACGACAGGCCGTGTCGACGGCGCGTTCGTGTTCCACGCGCGCCTCAAAGAGATGTCAGCAACCGAGTAGGGGTCCGCATGGGCCGATGCCTGCCAGAGCTGCGGGACTGTTCGAAAGAGACACCGTGGCCCTGGAACACAAAGGGCAAAGAAGGAGCATGGATGGGTTTTAGTCAGTACAAGTCTGACACTCCCTTCCGCTCCGCCCAGAGTGGGGGGGGTCATTTGATGATTTCCCATCGAAAAAAAAAAAAAAAAAAAAAAAGGGTAGAGCGTCAATGTATGGAGAATACGTTTTTATTTAAATTGATTCGAAATAGGCCCCAAAAGTTGTATTAGAAATTCGATACAAATAAAGTATTTTTCATTTTATTATGATTTTCTAAAATCTTTGAACAGCAGTAGTGTCTAGACGTAGATTCGATGTTTTTTTGTTAATATTCCTTATGGCCATAATATGCAACTTTATGGAACTATTCAGAATAGAAAATCTACAAACAAAAAATTACGCTCCACCCCATCAGGTTCAAGTATTCCCGTGGGATAATACCTAAGCTTCATGCGGGTGCAGCCGGCAAAAGTTGTGTATAATAACCCGGTCCTCCGGGACGACCTGTTGGCACATAATCAAATATTCTACTCCGTCACATATTGACAGTAACAGACCACGGTTATTGTGTGAGTATGGATTTTCTATTACCAGGAACTTAGTATTGTTTGTGTAATGTAAACAATTTAAGTGTCACATTACCGCGGTGAGGTGATCCGTATTAGGTATACCTCATCATCTGCCTAGCCTTTTCCCATCTATGTTGGGGTCGGCTTCCAGTCTAATCGGATACAGCTGAATACACTGGTATTCAGCTGTATCCGTCGCGTCACGTCTCGGTGTGAACTGACCCTTAAGTACACCTGCCCACTTGGAAAACATTAAAAAACCATTTACTTACCTAAATTAAACTAGGCCTCGTCAAAGAGCGGATTTTTTTGTACTCTATGACGACAATGCAACCATTGACTTTTAAAGGAATCCCAAAAATTCCATTTTTGAAGTTTGAAAAGCTAAGAGCGTGTCGCTTCCTCTTGACATAACCACTCAGACTCTTTTCACGACACCTGCAAAAAGATAGGGGGCATAAAAATGACCTTACCGACCTTCTAAATGTCAACAATGATAGGCACAAAAAAAACCCTTAATACCAAACAGCGATACAGTATTATTGCTTACAACAACAATAAAATTTGTTTTATCGTACCAATATCGTGCGTTTTATTTGTCGCTGATATTCGCCGGGTTAGTGCTGGGTTGCCAGCTTTGGGAGTTCGATGTTGGTAAAAATAAGGGGTAAATTATGATTTTTGAAAACATCAGCAACCTAAAGATGTGACTGGTTAGCAGCCCAAGATACTGGCCCCCTAATAACTACTTAGGAATTTAGCTTCGAAACTTCGTCGATGCCTACAAAGTTTCTACTAATAAACAACTACTCATTAAGGATGAGGTGGTCGTACTAACTGGTTGTTGTGCTTCTTAGCTGTTCCTTTTGGCAAAAGAAAAAGAGAAAAGTTCGAACTACCATGCTTCAGTAATTGGAGAGGAACCTAAATGATGTTTATTTTTTCAAAAAAATGATTATAACCACTTTTAAACATAAATTTTTAGGAGAAGACTAACCCATATTTTCGGAGATTTTGCAGATTTTTTCTGGCAACACCAGCTTAGCCATACAAAACGCTCGCGCTTTCGACATTTATAGCGGTAATTATGACTGATTTAGTGACTGACCAGCCTGCCTCAGTGTTGCCCGTTTATCGGAAATGAGCGAAAGCGATATTTATTACAGTCCTGTGTGTTATTGTCTTTTAGAATGTGTTTCTACCAATATTACGCCACATAATTCTGAATTGTTGACGTGTCGTTAAAAGTTATGTTTGAAATGAAAGTGAAAGTATGTATATTGGACAAAATACTTTCAAGGCAATATTTATTATTCACTAACCCATATGGTCCTTATTATTCGAAATAAATAATTATTTGGTTTGATTTGATTTGAATATTAATTTGTTTCCATCATATACAATTTTATCAATTAAATATTTTATTTTTCTATCTCGCATTGTTGTGGCGCATTGGTATGAATGTGTTGTTGCTTTGTAAATATAATATTATAATTATGAAAAAAAAATAACTAAGCAAAAGTGATTACTACTAATAGCTTAATGAATAGTAGGTCGCAGTCGGGTCAAATTTTCTTACGTTATTTGCAATTTGCAGGTCAAAGTCGGATTGTATGATGAATTAAAATATGATTTGCGATCGTAGTGTATATAGCTTTACAGAGTTATAATCATTAAAATCATAAACATGTTGGATTCGGTAATTAGTACGGACTTGGAATGAATCGCAAGCGTGCCAGTGGTTACATCACGCGACCTACTTACAAGTCTACCCACCCCACAGCGTGCTTCTACAGAGCCGTACGACATTAAATGTCTGATTGCAGTGGAGTTGAGACGTCCTGGAACTGTACCCGATTCATTTTGCCCCGTGTTATTGTGTTAAATTGTAATTTCAAGTAATTTAGTTAATAGAAACAGAGTATCGCACCCAGTGTATTTTCATTGCACGAAACCCATCTTCTGCCCACGTGATGTACGAGCCTAACGGAATAATTCCTGACATATCCGGCAAATACAACTCTCTAAGTTAATTTAATCTCATTGAATGACTTTTCCATGAAATAGTAGATTAAAGTGTACCTTTTAATCAAAACTCATCCGCTGATAGAAAAGGTTATTGCTCTAAAAGCCGAAAAAACAGGCTGATAATATTACAAGAGAAAATTCGTCGAAATTTTATAATTATTAAGATGGGTAGGCAGTCCCTGATGAGGTGATTACACTATAATTACTGCCTAAACAACATTAGAAGTTAGACCATAAAATAAACAAATCCAGAAGGATCAAATTTTCAAAAGTTTCTTAAGCCGCTATTAATACTCGTGCTGTCTCTTTTACTTTGATGTGTATTGTTGCGACAAAAAGAATTTTCAGAACGTTTTGTCGTAGTGTTGTCTGAATATTCAAGTATGTATTCAACAAGTAGGATATTGTGTTCCAAATTTTTATCTTTCTTCAAGAGAGGCCTTTGATTTGTGTTGGAATTGATATTTGTATATCAATACCAGTATTAACAAAGGATGTCCAAAATCAAAATCAAAATCAAAATCATTTATTTTGCTTGAATATGGGTACACATAAGGATGAAATACAACAAATATAGCTCAGGACCATATCCTACCCTAACAGGTGTGCAAAACTAGTACATATCGTCCTGTTATACAATAACTGGATTATAGAAATCAGATAGGCAGGCGCTTCATGTCAGATATTTGTACTCTGCTTCGGGTCCGCGTATCACTGGTCAGTTTCCATGATGTGATTTCAGAAGTTGCAGTGGTTTGGGACTAGTGTGGCGGGCTTGGTCAGTTTCCATCACTCGACAGTTCGTTATTTCGCTGACTGGTCAGTTTTGTGAATTAGACAGTTGCGTCAATTCGACAGTTTCTAGTGTTTGTCAGTTTCTATCTAGTTTGATTGAATGCCGATTTCAACATTACTGGGAACAAAATAAATTAAATCTTTATTGGCCAGATACAATTTTACAATGCAACTATCAATAAATTAAATACACACATAGATAACGTAATAATCATAGACTTACAAAAAATATACCATATTCACAATTAAACACAAAACACGCGCCCCAGAAGCAGCAAAGTAGGCAATCGGAGTGTGGAAGGACTGCCCCAGCGGCCATCAAAGAATTGGCCATTCTATGTATGGTGGTGCATGCAGTGATGAGCGGTTCCGCAGCAGTGTCTGCCAGTAGGGCACGCGGCCTGCGGCTAACATGGCGCAAAGGCTAGGCAGAATAATTCTTGGTCTTCTTCTTTATCGTGTGGTTAGTGCCTAACCTGGTGTCAGACTTTTTATGCCACCCATGGGCCTCTGACTTGGCTTTACATGCCGTTGCGAAATATCTCTCAGGCATGCTAGTTTCCTCACGATGTTTTCCATCACCGAAGCAAGTGATAATTATACAACTCGCACATGAATCCGAAAAATCAGAGGTGCGTGTTTCGGGTTCGAGGTCGAGACGTGGCAATCCAACGGTCACGCCACTAGACTAATTCATGATGATTTGTTTGCAGTGAATATTCTGAAATACTTGTTCAACGATTTCAAGCTACATTTAACTTAGTACGTAGTAAGCACTAGAAAGTTGTACCCTAGGGTTGCGTAACAGTTTTGGATGTTGCAACTAGGAAACTTTAAGCACTAGTTATGTTGCCAACATAAACATAACTAACAATACGGTAAACTGTTGTGGCTAATCGATATAGTTGGGATCGAAGTTGGGATCATCCTGGAACAGATACTGAAATGTTGAGAATAGCAGTCCGTGTTGATAGACGGTGCATAATCTGCCTGCATATATGGTTACTGTAACTGATTTATGACGAAACAGAGAAAATTACTTTATCTATTTCGTATCATTGACATTAAATTGCTAACGTATGACAGGCACTCAAATTTACACCTCAATCGCCATTGCTGAAAAACCTTCCTGATCATTCAGTTTACACTCACACACACACACAAACACATATACACACTGACACACTCACAAACGTACAAGCACATTCACTCCCAAATTCAATACAGGCTTCTTTTAACTGCTTTGAATTAATTTATTTTTTGTGTTACCAGTCTTTTTATTTTTGTTAATCTTATTGCGTAAGATTCTGTAATATCTCCTTTTGGGAGAGGGCACTGGCTCCTATAACACAGGTCTATCACCTAGCACAGGCGTCAGGAACTTCACACTATTTGTAACCACTTTCTTGTGTAATAAAGATTATAATTGATTGATTATTGCTATTGATATATTCCCACAGCTGGGGTTCAGGCCTCCTCTCCATGAGAAGGAAGTAGGATGACGTTACTCATGTATTTCGTCCCTAGAGTTTGTTTCATCATTTTCATTTCAATCAGAGGTTGTCGATGAGATAGACTCGCACACAAGATGTGTTTTTGTTTTTACTGTGAATTTCTGAGTTGTGCACGAGAAGACTATCGCCTTAAATTGATTCCGATACACTATTTTCAGACTAAATAATTTCAATTCATTACAGATACCTACTGCATTAGTAAAATAGCCTCTTATAAATATATTATATTTTTATTGCCTAATGAGCCAGTTTTTAATCTCGATGACGCCCGATAGAAAGCCGTGGATGTGGTCTACCTACGATGGAAGAAATGTGTCCAGAAGGTGCCCGAAAATCTTGCTTTGAGGGCTGGGTTATCGGTGGAGTGGAGACCAGCACAGACGCAGGCAGAGAGTATCGTAATAGTTCATACTTTCGTTTTGTTTTTCGACCTTGACATTCGCTACAGGTAGTCAGTGACCCGAAAGTCTGACAACCAGTCTTACCAAAGGATGGAACTGGGTTGTGGAGGTCAGATAGGCAGTCGCTCCATTTAAAATACGGGTATTCAGCATCCGATTAGACTGGAAGCCGACCCCAACATAGTTGGAAGAGTTAATGTTTGTATTTATTTATTTAACACTTCAAGCACATAAGTACAGAGGCGGACTTAATGCCATAGGCATTTTCTACCAGTCAACCTTTGGGTGATGCAGAGACAAGCAGTGGTAGGTGTAAATCTGAAAATAATTTTAAATAATAATAAGATTAACTACAAGGATATATAAAATACTATAAATATATATCAAATATTATAAATATATATCAAAATTTAAATTAATGTAAATAAACATTTCCACGAATATACCAAAATAAAAACACAAACCATGGGGAAAACATTACCGTTGTGACGAAACTGCCAGCTTCTTCCGAATGTACTCACGAACTTTAATTTTAAAAGGTAAGCGATTGGTTGCCATCCTGATTTCCTGGGGAAGCGCATTCCACGGAGAAATAGACTGGACAAAGAAAGATCGGTGAATGAAATCAGTGCGGTGAGAGGGACATTGAAGCATACGGTTTTGCGATGATCGCAGGCTCCTATTATGGTTGGCACAAATATACTGAAAGTGGGGAGCAAGGTAACTAGGGGAAGTGGGAGAAACAAGAAAAGAAAACAAGGTGGTAAGCGCCCTTTGCTCCCTACGCTGACGTATGGGCAACCACTTAAGAAGAGTCCGGTGTTCGGAGACATGATCATATTTACGCAAATTGAAAACGAATCGAATGCAGTTATTTAGAAGACGGTCAAGTTTGTCGAGAAGATCCGCATTCAGGTCAAAGTAGCACACGTCACCGTAATCGATGATAGGAAAAATTAAGGACTGTACAAGCATTGTTTTCGTATTTGAGGGTAAAAAGTTTCTCAAGCGGTACAAAGCCCGCAACGAACCAGTAACCTTCTGACTGACACGAGCAACTTGAGTATGCCATTTCATAGAGCTATCGATATGCAAGCCAAGATCCTTGACCTCAGCACTAAAAGGAACGACCGTACCGTCGAAAAGAACTGGTGGCAAGGTTGTACCATTCAACTTGCATAGACTGCGAGAGCTGCCAATGATGATCGCCTGACATTTATTAGGATTTACTGCCACACCAAATTTATCGGACCAGGTATTTATTGCTATCAGGTCCCGATTTAAATTGTCGATCAGATCTCGAATTTCGTCAACCCTCCCCTGACAGTACAACTGCAAGTCATCGGCATACAGATGATACGCACACTGAAGCTCAGAAGTAAGGAGATTAATAAAAATAGAAAACAGAAGAGGAGAAAGAATACCGCCTTGAGGAACACCAGTCTCCAAATCACACCAACATGATGAGGAATTCCCAACATGAACTGACTGCTGGCGTTCCTGAAGGTAAGAGGAGAACCATTCCAGTGCTCCGGGAGAGACCATGACATGGGATAAAATGGCTAAAAGGATGTCGTGACTAACGGTATTGAAGGCATTTGAGAAATCGACCAGCACCAGTACCGTTACCTTGGTGTCTTCTAGTCCTGCCCTAATATCGCCAGTCACTTTAAGAAGGGCGGAAACAGTGCTATGCCCAGGCCTGAACCCAGATTGAAGTGGGCTGATAAGCGAGTTCCGATGGACAAAATCGGAGAATTGCTTGTGCACACAGGCCTCAAGCACTTTAGATAGAAAGGGAAGGATCGAAATGGGACGGAAATGGGCAGGAAGACAGGGATTAGGGACCTTGGGTAGCGGACAAACATAAGCTTTGCGCCACAGGGAAGGAAATGCTCCGGTAAAAAGGGAAAAATTCACAATGTGGGTAATCGCAGGTAGGAGCTCATCCAGAAGAGTTATGATCATACCACGGGTGATATTATCACAACCCACTGCTTTCGACTTGATGGACAGTATGATCTTTTTGATCTCTCCCGGTTCAGCTGGAACGAAGCAAAAGTGGTTAATATTAGGGCGCGTTAGACCAGAAATTAAGGACAAAGTTCGTTGCTTGGTTAAGCGATCCATGGAGGAAGCAGAAGAAAAATGTCGGTTAAGCTCATCCAGGTCAATAGAGTTTGGAAGGTCTAAATGTCGCGGTTTGCCGATACCCAGAGTTCCAAGAAATTTCCAAATATCGGCAGAAGAGGAAGAAGTTATATTATCTAAAATGTGGCGGCGTTTACCGATGCGTATCATCTGGTTGCATCTATTCCTTGCAACCTTGTATAATGACCAGTTCTCGTCAGTACGATCCCTCTTAAATTTACGGAATGCCCGGTCCCTACGTCGCATTGCCATCCGTATCCCTCTTGTCATCCATGGAGCAGGAGGACGTTTTAGTTTAATTTTTTTGATGGGAGCATGAATATTGTAGAGGTTGATCACAACATCGTTAAATATCGCAACCTTATCGTCAACCAAAGAGGCTTCCAACATAGGCTCCCAATCAGTCACAGATGCATCCTTCTTAATTTCCTCAACATTCATCCGCGCAAAACAACGCCTGTACAGAACCCTAGGTTTAGGTTTGGGAGGTTTCAGGATATAAGAGAGGAAAATCATGTCATGGTGAGAAAAGCCAGGAGCGTCATGTTGACCATGGGAGGATACAAGAGAAGGATTTGAGGTAAGGATCAGATCGAGCCAGGTGTCATCACCGACAGCGTTATGATGGGTAGGCTGGAGCGGCAACACGTGCAGACTAACCGACTCGATAAGCTGGAGGAGTTTACAGGACCGAGGGGCATTGCGGGAAAGGAGATTTGTATTAAAGTCACCCATTATGATGTGATGTGCATACTCTGAACCCAAAGATTCAAGTACTGATTCGAATTCAGTGAAGTAATCAACAGTGGGAGGACAGTAAACAACACCAATAACAGTTTTGGCTCCCTTGACACAGACTTCAAGGAAAATAAACTCAGCAGAAGCAGAATATTGTGAAGAGGAAGTGGCAAGTATTTTATAAGGAAAGTCACTGTGGAGGTATATGGCCACACCACCCCCTCCCTTACCAATCCTATCATTACGTATAAGAATGAAACCAGTAAGAGGATAAGTAGTGGACAGGAGATGTGGTTTGAGCCAAGATTCAGAGATCAAGATGGCGTGTACATTGCTGCTGTTAAAGGCGTCGTACAGCTCGCTAAAGTGGCTCGGAACACTTTGAGCATTAATATGACACACGTTCAACAATCGATCAGACTTATCATTAAACTTTTGTTGCAAAAACTCACCAAGAGTATCACTGAACGAGCAAAAACTTCCATCGCTTGAAGAAGCAGCAGATTCATCCGCGGATAAGAAAATTTCATTGTTTGACATAAATATACACGTAACAAATATATATATATATAATGTATTTCTTGCTGCTTAATTATTCTCTCCTTGTAAAATATTATGAAATTAATGTAGTCATAATTGGTTCAAAAAATGTGTTTTCCTAAAGACTCCATAAAATTGAGTTGTGTAAGTACAGATTTTTTATGAAAGAGCACCATTTAGTTGTACTCAGAATTCCATACTGACAAAACCAATTTTATAAATTCTTCAACAATTGCACAAAGATAAAAAATAAACGTTTTTCCCTGTTTCTCTTTACCGTTTTTATGTCACAGTTCGCCGGAATCCTTTTATACAGGCTTTCCTGAAATACTTCATTTACTTCACCCTTTTTGTGTAAAAAGAATTAAATCACAAACAAGTTTCTTTTAAGATATAATTAACTGGATTCTGTCTTCATTTGAGACGAGCGACTTGGAGCGGGAGAAGCTAAGGGGAAAACGAGTGATTATATAAGGTCTATCTTTTCATACACGAAATATTTTAAGAGTAACTTCTATAAGTCGTAAAGTCGCCATAGCAAAGAAAAAAAAAATTATCTGAGTGTTTTTTTTTTACAAAATTATTATAATTCTAAAGTTTTTTGAGACTTTTTGCATAAAACCTTTACTGCCATATTCTAACAATGACAGTAGGTAAATATGACGTAGTTAACTACCGTTATGGATGCTTAAAAATAAGGAGCCAGTATTTACTTTGTGGGTCAAGTAATTTTGAATTATTTATTTTTTATAAAAAATATACTCAGATAAAAAAAAATCCTTTGAAATGGCTTTGTTATAGCCGTTAGATGATTCCCTGAAAATATTTCGTGTATGAATAGTTAGACCCTATATAAACTAAAGGCATTTTGTTTATTTATTTATGTACCTACAAAATACCTACATAAAATATGAAACTACATTAGGTAAGATAGAAGTGCATAAAGCTACTGCTTATTAGAGACTAGCTTTTGCCTGCGGCTTCGCTCGCGTCAATTTAGAATTTGATAATCAATTCGGGTTGTACTCTAATATAAATAAATCAAAATTTGAAAGACACGTGGAGCCATCTATTATCATAAGAACGTCATTGTTGTTTTCCTCAGGAAAAAAACTTTTTCGGGAAGAAAGGTACCTTATGTTTCTGTACACCTGACAACGTATATGCAAAATTTTAGGAAGATCGGTTCAGTGGTTTAGGCGTGAAAGGTAACAAATAAACAAACTTACTTTCGCATTTTTTTTTTTAATTTAGGATTAGGATTTCTTTTGGAGACTGGAGGCAGGACAAAAAAAGTGGAGGGCCAAAGAGTTTTTTTATGGAAAAGCATCTTTTAGTGACACACAGTTTTTGTGAAGCTCCCCTCAAAACTAAGCAGACGCAGAAATTCGTCTAAATATTACAACACAACATCACGCCTGTAATCCCCGAAAGGTTAGGCAGAGATGTACCTAATATTACACACACATTTCGCCAGATATGTTAAGTATCATGTAATAGGGGTGAGCCTATTGCCATCAAATGGGACCAATCCAGGCTCCATGGCTGCTACTGAGAAATTTCTGTTAGAAAAACCATACAAAACTTTGCCCGAACGTCATGCTCAGCAGTTGCGCTTGCGTCCACTAGACCAACGAGGCGATAAAAATAAATGAAAGAGTGAAAAAAAAAAATTGAGATGGATGGATGGATGGTGGAATGGAATGGATGAATGAATTGGAAAAACGGTATCTATTTGTTTACAATCTTCTTCCTTGGATAATAATAAGTATGAAGAACCTGTTTTAATATAAGGTCTATCTTTTCATACACGAAATATTTTAAGAGTAACTTCTATAAGTCATAAAGTCGCCAGAACAACGAAAAAAAAAATTATCTGAGTGTTTTTTTTTTTTTACAAAATTATTATAATTCAAAATTTTCGAGACTTTTTGCATAAAACCTTTACTCCCATATTCTAACAATGACAGTAGGTAAATACGACGTAGTAAACTAGCGTAATGGATGCTTAAAAATAAGGAGCCAGTATTTATTTTGTGGGTCAGGTAATTTTAAATTATTTATTTTTATAAAAAAATATACTCAGATAAAAAAAAATCTCTTGAAATGTCTTTGTTATAGCCGTTAGATGATTCCTTGAAAATATTTCGTGTATGAATAGTTAGACCCTATATATCCCGGATTAATAAATGGTTTTAAATAAAAACTCGGCTTATAGACTTTCAACTGGAAACTTGGAAGGAAATCGACAATTTGAATTAAAATAAAATCTATTTTGAAGTAGATTTGGTTCATGTCATAAGATGTGAGCGTTTTTGGTTTCAATGAAGTTTAGAAAGGCCTGGTTTGAAATTCGAATGATTTTTTAATCGAAAATACAACAAATTCGAAACGGGCATTTTTAATCTTAAAATCGTTTGAATTTTTCATTACGTAAATTGCGCGTATTCGTGCTGGTGCTTTAATAAAAGGCCTTATAATAATGTATCGACGTCCATATATATGATATGTATGATGATGTGATGTGTAAGTTACTCAAAAACTACTGAACCAATTAGGAATTATTAAGTTAGCAATAAATTATTCATGTTTATATATTAATCTTAAAGTTTTGAACATGTTTTTTTCTTTATTTTTTATCACCTTTGGGAAATCATTCCTTTGTTATTGATTGGTCTAGTGGTCGCAATCGCGACTGCTGAGTATGAGGCTCGTTCCCTGGGTCGGGCAAAGTGTTATTGGGTTTTTCCCTGAGGAATTTTTCAGTAGCAGCTACAATTTTGGAGTTGTTTCCGGTTGATGACAATAGGCTCGCCCCCTATTACATGGGACTTAAACATAACAGGTGAAATGTGTCTAGACTATAAGGTTCATTTCTGTCAGTCCTTTGGGGCTTATAGGCGACATGTTATGTTATGTTATAAAATACTAGCTTTTGCCCGCGAATTCGCCCGCGAAAAATATCCGATTACTTACCTTCATCCCCCTTTTTAACCCTTCGGCGGTAGAATTATCAAAAAACGCTGAGACACGTATAAATTAATTTTCAATCGTCAGCCTAAACACAAAATTTGACGATCCTAACTTCAAAACTGACGGATTTTCATATAAACTTCCATCCCCCATTTTACCTCTTTAGGGATGGAATATCCAAAAATCCTTTCTTAGTGGATACTTACTCTTTACAAAGAACACACCCTCCAAGTTTCATCTCTCTAGGACCAGCGGTTTGGAATGTGTGTTGATATATCACCCATTCAGTCAGTCATTCAGTCAGTTTACCATTTTATAAATATAGATACATAACATCACGCCTGTCATTCCTGCAGGGTTAAGTTATGTGGCTGTATTATAAGGTACACCTCTGTCAGCCCTTTGGGGATTATAGACGTCAAGTTATGTTTTAGTAAAAAACATACTTAACATCACTCCTGTAATCATAAATCGCTAATCCCTCATCCCTCGAACCATACTAGTCTGAATATCAGTGCGGATTAAAAGCGAGCGTTCCGTAAATTTATTAAACGTTTCTGTGGTCTCCGATAGCGTCAGTCCAATACTGTTTGTAGTACTTTGATAATTTTGCTGTTAATTATAGAATGTTAATAATTTGTCTTTGCTTCAGCAGAGAGTTATTTATTTGTGTTGTGGAGTTTAAAACGGAGAAGTTTTGCTTTAGCTTTTTAGTTGTTTTTTTGCTTAGAGGAGATGGTGTTTGTGGAAACAGATGGTAGTTTATGATCATAGAAGTATTGATTGGCCAAGTAACACTAAGTTGAAGAACGTGTGGGAGATTGTGACTAACTATTACATTGGTTTCAACAGGGATATAACTGTTTAAGAGTATGAAGAACAGGGTGTAAAGTTCTTCATCCCCCATAGAAAAGGGAGGATCCTCCGACCAGAAGGGTGTTATATCTGGTGGGCTACTGCCCGACAGTTGTTGTCGAGTTTTTCTACATATACAGTTTTTAGTCGCAGATAACTTTAACTGCGCTATTTTAGGAATTTGATATTAGTTCTTCATTTATGTCATAGATGGCGTTGTAGTACATTATCATTAAAACTAGAAACGGGATATTTACAATGTTTACTGATTGTTTTGGGTCCCCGTTTCTGGTGTTAATAATAATGTTAGTGACCATGAGAGTTTAAAAACTTATATACTTTTTGTTTTAGGTTTCTGTAGTACTTTTTATAGTGCCGCTACAACTGCACAAGAGTCTTTTGACACATGGCAAAAATCGAAACCAAGCCACTATCTTGTTTTTTTTTTAATACAGTTTGAAAAGTAGGTAGAACGGTTTGAAGTAGGTGGTTGGTAGTAGTTTTATATAGGTATAACTTTGTTTTAAGTTCCCATTTCAATTTTCCTTTTTTGTCTTTTCTACACACTGTGTCTACATTTCTAATCCTACTTTCCTCTCGCAGGTCTGCTGGAAGAGATTTCGTATGATATAAGCAGTACCTTTGTGCTCTTCTATCTTAATGTAATGTCTTGTTAAGTATTTTGTGTGTACATAAATAAATAAATAAAAGTCTTCTCCTTTAACGTTTGTCAATGTCACTGAAGCACCGATAGATGCTTGTCTCACTTTCAAAATCAATTAACATTCATGAATGGTTGGGTGTTTTTTTGGGCTCCGTGGTTGCTACGCGCTACGTCTGCTACATCGCGTTCACAGTACCGTAAAAGCAGATTGTTGCATTTGTCTCGACTAAAATGCGCGTACGAAGCTATAAAAGTTCGCATCGCTGCATCTGCGGGTACATACTAATTTATAATCGCAGATGACACGTGTTTTAAGAACGCGCGTTCACGGGGCCACTTCTGAACGTGTTCTAAGGTTTAATGACTGCGAATTAACCTTGCTTAAAGTGCGTTCAACGCGCCTCATCTATGCTGAAAAAATACGCCGTGTGTATAGCCCCTTAAGCAGGTTTACACAATCATGATTATTTCTTGCTGGCTTGGCATGGCTTTTAAATTACCTAATGAAGGAAATCCTGCTGGAGTTGAGAAACACTGATCCAGTCGATGCAGCGATGCCGCGTCGCTACGGGGAGGCCTTAAAGAAAATTATAGACCGACCGCTTTAATGAGTCCTCCGCCTTGCCCCATCACAGGCACATTAAGCGTCCACAAAGTCCCAACAATATTCCACAGGTTCATCAACACAGGAGGTTTCCCACGGGTTATTTGCTTTAAAATAATTCACGTAGGTATAACGATACTAATTGAACCAATACGTGATCAACCTTCGGAATATTCCATATAAATTGATACCTTCGCGAGGACTCATTAAAACGGTCGGTCTATAGGAACTTTTCTTCCTCATCTTCTTTATAGTTACATATACTGGCTAAAAATAATAAATGCTTGTAAGTATCCCGAATTCCGCAAAATGAAAATATCCCAAAAATCTCGTGATTGTGTTGTGTTTTGTTGTGTTGTAGTTAGCGACTCGACAGAATGCCGACGATGTGATTCGGTCAATTGACTGGCTGTCGCACTCTTAGGGTTGACACTACGTTGTTTAAGAGAATAATAGATACAAAAGATGCCACAATCTTGTCAGTACCTATACTAATAAAATGTAGATTTAGGAATCTCTTTTCAGCATCGTAGTCTTTTTTTTTTGTTTTTTCCGGATGGGAAATCATCAAATGACCCCCCCCCCCCACTCTGGGCGGAGCGGAAGGGAGTGTCAGACTTGTACTGACTAAAACCCATCCATGTTCCTTCTTTGCCCTTTGTGTTCCAGGGCCACGGTATCCTTTCGAACAGTCCCGCACGGAGCATCGTAAAGTCTAAACTACCAATAATGTAATTTTTACTAAGAAATATTAACGTCCGTTTTCAATAACGCTAAGTGCCAACTAAATGAATATAATTGTAGATGTTATTGCCCTTCAATTTTCAGCTCTAAGTCAGGCGTTGAATATCTAACAGTGTACAATATTGCACTATTATTTTCCTCGTTGGTCCAGTGGTCGGAAGCGCAACTGCTGAGCATGCGGTCCTGGATTCGATTCCCAGGTCGGGCAAAGTGTTAGGGTTTTTCTTTCAGGAATTTCTCCGAAGATTCGTGCCTGGTTGATGGCAATAGGCTCGCCCCCTATTACATAGCACTTAAACGTAACTGGTGAAATGTAGGTCTACTAATGGGTACACCTCTGCTTAACCCTTCAGGGATTACAGGCGTGATGTTATGTTTTTTTTTTTAAATTAAACACTAAAAAATTAAATTATATATTCATTTTTGAACATAAAATGTAATTTTATGAAAGATAATTAGGTACTACTTATAAATAAAATATGGCAAACGGAAGTAACAACCCTATCTAGTTATGATGAATTAAGCAAAAAAAAAAGCAAATAACGTCTCCATATAATATCACGGGCATGATTCAGCCTGTATAAACGTAATATTAATATTTACTATACACAGAAACTGTCTACGCATTCCTACGATCGTTTAGGTACAGTCGACCAAAGAGACTAGTAAGCAGCTAGCTTACTCAAATTAAAACCTATTTTGGTTGACCAACTCAAAATGTATCACGTTATAAGGCACAAAATCTATCGGTCAATTCCTTACGCCATGGTCACGACCTCAAACGATGACATATGCGTCAATCAAACGACAGCCTTTGCCATAATACACTGATTGGTCCCTTCGCGTGAGTGCACACGGTGGCAAATCTAGCAAATCAGCTATACATAACTAGTATAACCTGACTTCGCTTTGTATGAGCTTCCCGTACGATGAGAGATCAGCTTAATTTGGTTTTGGATAGCTCGATTTGCCGCCGTGCGTACCGTCGCATAAAGTTATTTCTTTCATGTGTTTTCTCGATTGAGCGTGAAGTTCGTGGCCATGTGTATATGTGCAATGTGCTTATGCTATAATAAAATAAAATTAATTTAATTCAGATAACTTGATCTATACAGTGGAATTAAAATTAAATTAACATTGAGGTGAAATCAGTATTAAAAAATAAATAAATTAACATTAAAAAACAAAAAAACAAAAAAAGAAAATACCATCAAAATTAAAATAAGATAAAATAAAACAATCAAATAAAATAAGATAAAATAAATATTAAACATTTAAATAAAAATAAGATAAATCTAAAACACTATAATATAGCTTGTCAGACAATACGAGTGTAGATTATTCTGTGTGATACTGCAATGACACTGAAGATGTCTATTTTTTCGCGTACTTACCAAACTGTTTTGCCTACTGTACACGAGGCACCTATTTATATTTTGGTAAATAATGGAAGCTTATTATTAAACGTTGCTGTTCGTTCAGGTCATGAATTATTTAGAGATATTCTCGTACATTTGTTAAGCATTTTTCTGGATGGGGAATGAGAAATTATTGAAATGTTTTTGGTAGTTTCGTCGACATGAAACGAAATGTTTTGCTAAAGTAGCACGTTCAACTCAAAGTTCGATACTCATGCGACATCGTTCGTCCGCGCGGTCGGCCGGTATCGAGTGAGGTGTTTTATTCATACATAATCACCAGAGGTCGGAATTAGGTAGAGTTATTATGCCTCAAATCCCGAGATTAATTTTAAAGTGCAGAAAAATCCCGTGATTTATTAAATAGAAAAGTTATTTACTTTTAGACAATTTAAACCATCCGAAATCGGACATCATGCGCACGCAGCGCAACAGTTAATGAAAAAATGTCGTGGGTTCGATTCCCGCACGGAACAAATATTTGTATGATCTACAAGTAGTTGTTCCGGGTCTGGATATTTATGTGTGAGTTTAAATCTTTGTAAACGCATCCACGTAACAAAAAAAATCCTAGTGTGGGACAACGTAAATAAAAAAATTGTATTGTGAATTAATGTAAATACTAATAAAAATTGTATGTTAATTATCTTTGTTTTATTTGTCTTATCTATCTCTGAGGTTTTTATTATTATTTATTTGTAATATTGTTGCCCACACGGGATTGTATTATAAATCCTGGGAAATCCCGGGAAGTTCCATATTAATATCAACATTTCGATGCAAGTACATAAATAACTCTACCTAATTCCGACCTTTGATAATCACACGCCTGTAATCCGTGAAGGGTTAAGCAGAGGTGTATCTATATGTAGTACAATCACATTTCGCCAGCTATGTATTTTCATGAATCGGGGCATAAATTCAGACTTCGGCTACTGAGAAATTATTTTCGTCTTTTTCAGTAAATACCCTCCAGTAAATACAGGGTGTAAACAGACCCTTCACATAGCCGTCAACCAAGCATTCTGTACATCAAACTAAGTAACGTTACGCAGTAATTATTGCTGGGAATCGACTTTTTTTTTGGGGTGAAAGTCACGTGATACGGTAGGACTCGATGGAAAGCACTCAAAGCTTTGTGTTGATAGATGGATTGAATAGTACGGGGGTCGTGGAGGTGTGTAAAGTAAAAAACTAACATTAGAAACATGTATTTAAAAAAAAAATAATTAACAGATTGTAGTAGCTTGCTGTCAAATTTCTTTAATAGATTTTCAACTTTATCACTAAAGCATTACGTTCAAGGTTGATTGGGAACATTTGACAGTTTCGGGTAGCTTGATGTGTGGCGTTAGTACCTACCTAACACCTTTGCCAGAATTTTCAACGAATCATTTTATTCAAAAAGCTCGGCTTTAATTCATTTAAAACTGGCATATTTGTACAAAACATTTTCTTTTGAAATAAAATACAAGAATTGAATTTTAATGTAACTTTCAAATCTTTTGCGAATCTATTCATTCCTTCACAGGTGTGTTTCAAACTTATGTGACATTTGTGAGCGTGAATGAAATAATATTTCACATTTGTAACGCTTCAAATAACATTTACAAAGTATTTTTAAAGCCTAAATAAATGTTTCGTTAAGATTTATTAGATTTACTTTGTTTTGTTTTGTAATTATAAATCAGCTGGTGTGTGTAAATATTTAATTTGTTTTTTTTTTAAGTCAGATAATTCAAATACACTTTTGTAAAATCATTTGTCTCTGTAACACTGGCTGACTATTGAATTAGTTGTTTTAAAAAAAAAAAACAGTATTTAAAGATTTGAATAATTAGATTTGCCCGCGTCTTATGATGGTCATCAAAATTATTTGAATAGTATTGACTTGCTTATGAATACAACATATGGACAAGGGCATCACCCCGCTCTCTCTGGCTAACGAGAACTGGCGCAAACCTAGAGTATTAGACACTTATGATCGCAAGGAGGTATGGCAGGGCAAGGAGCTTCTCGGACGCTTTTACTGGGCCCTACGGCCTACATGGACCCGATGTAGACTTCTTAGCGTCCGTATCTTGGCTGCGCTTTGGTGACCTATTCGGGGAAACAGAAGGTTTTGTCTGTGCAATAATGGACGAAGTGTGACCATATTATTCTTTTCGAGGAACTGACAAATCTGACTACATGTAATATTTGACAATAATTTATGTCGCGAATTGGGGAGGCTTTTGCCCAAGAGTGGGGCAATATGCACTAATTAAAAATAAAAGGCGATGAGATTACGATATTAAAGAACATATTATCTTAAAAGTTTTGTGACTTTGGTAAAGCAATAAAACCAACAAATAAATTTAACAAGCCATCCTATTTAACACTTGTTACTAAGCCAGTAAACATCAAAAATATCACTTACAAAACATACCAAAACCCGAAAAATATTCAAGCAGAAATTGTATTGTATTCCAGTATGTATCGCCCGGTTATATTTACGGTTCGGATAAGCCAATCCGTGTTCCACTGACATGGGGCTTTTACAAAAAGGGTGTGAAAAGGGTCCCTCAACACATCTCCGGCGGGCGGCGTCAAATTATTGTCAACGTCATTATTTTCCACGTAATTTCCTTCAGGTTTCAGGTAAGATAAAATATTTATTTGTTTTTGTACATGATTTTGAAATAATGCTGGTCTGAAATGAATAGAATGCTGGGCTGTGAAGACGACGGATGAAAAACGATTGCATATAGCGGAGATGATGAAATTTTGAGACGGGTGTGTGGAGTGACAAAAATGTATGAAATAACGAATGAGTATTTGAGGAAGTTTGAAAATGGTGAAACACTTACAGAAACTGACAGAAAAATTGAAAGGTCTATTATGGTATGGTTATGTTATGAGGAGGAAGAAGGGATAAAACACATGAAACTAAAAGAGTGATAGATATGAATGTGATGGATGGAGAGGGTGAGGACCTTCCTCATCGTCTTCCATTAGAATGCTAGAAGAAAACGTGTTGCACCTTTCCAGTAGAAAAGGGTAAGGGCGGGAAGGTGATGACATGATTTTGAAATGTGTATCTTGTGTTTGTGTATTATAAGCACCAGTCAACATTACCAGCACTGTAAATGTCGTAGTAGTATGGGCGGTCGTAGTGTTGCCACTAATGTACGGTTGACTGTTCTTTGGCTGATGTTGACATGGGTTTAGCATCTTATTCAGAAGATGTGAAAGCCGCTCCGGATCAAGCCTTTCTTAAGTTAAAAATAAACCTAAAAAAATAAAATGTAGACCTACCTAGTGTTTTTCTCAATCGGCTAAAAACTTGAATTCTGCGATGAAATCAAACTTGCAACAATTCTGTCAAAACAAGCAGGAATACCTCATCTTTAAAATTACGACAATCCCTGCAAGTAATCTAACATTTCAGAACCCTCGGCAACATTTGCAGATATTTTGACAAAATCTCTCATTATTATGACAAACTTCAAAGCCTTCAAAGCCGACAAAATTAATTTCCAATGTTTCTTTTTCATCTCGTTCAAGTTTTTCATCAAGTGTCTTTGTCTGCTCCGTGATTACTTATTTCACAGCCAAATACGTACTTCTTTTTCCTGTTTTAATCTTGTTTTAATTTAAAAATATCGTCCTGCCTCTACCTGGCTGCGTCTTTCGTTAATTTGATTTTTGTTTTGTATTTAACATTTACCCGCGCGCCGCCATTTTGTGCTGTAAGTGATTTGGTTTACTGACTCAGTTTTCGTTGTTTTTGTTTTAAATGAACGCTGTGTTTGCAAATAAAACATCATGTGGCGTAGAATGATGGTTGTCTCGTTTTAACAGCGATGTAATAAATACATTAACAAGACAATTTAATTCATTGTCATAGCCGAAATAACCTAATATTCTGCTCCAAACACAGAGTACACATTACTAAATTTCTACATCACGCTCCCCATTTACGAAAACAAGAAATAACAAGGATCAGCTAAAACGTCTGCGAGTATAAACTTATTTCTCTCATAACCTAACAATTCCATTTCCCGCCAAGATGCGGCCGGCATCTAACGAACTGTCACATTTTCGCGCCGAAATGAGCGTCGCCATAATTAGGTTCAGGCCTCACTACCAAGATGGCGGAACGATACGCAATATCGGGATGCTCAGTTTTATTGGATGTCTTGTTAAGATATTTTTGGAATGGAGTCGGTTTTGGTACCGTATGTTGTAAATATGTATGTCCAATGCCCATCTATTTCGCGGGAAACTTTATTAGAGGTCTGCAGAGGTTGACATTCACGTTTAATTCAAAATTTCTCGCTCGCTAGCATTTGACTTTTTCATTTATTCTTGCTCCGACTTCTAAACTTAGAAATACTAACTTATTATTATTGAAATATCTGACACAGCAAACACCTTAAAAATGATTTTCAAACGGTAGCTTTATTATTCTCAGTATTCCTTGTCTATTGTAATATCAATAGCCCGAATACCTTGGTACAAGGTCGTAGAATTTCCATAATAAACATCAGGCTAGGCCGACGGATAAACAAAGTTCATTAGTTACATATGAAATTACTTAATTACCACTGTCTTTATTAGAACTTGCTACGTTTCCGAGAATTTTCTTTGATTGCGCTATGCTGTGTTTGCTCGGTTTAAAATATAATTAGGGATATTCGTGACTGTGGTTTTCGTTTTGTTGATCTATGTTCAATTACTATGGTTTCTCATTAATAAATTGTATAAGGTTTTCGTGTTTTCGTTTATATCTCCGCGTAGTCCTAAAAGCTTAGTTTACAGACTCTTAACATAAATTGTTAATGAAATACATATTTACAAAAAAATCAATGTAATCAAATCAAGGCTATCTTGGTTAATGAATTTCAGATTCCCGTTTATTCAATTTCAAATTATATCGTTTTTAGAAGGTACAATACTTCGAATAGTATCTATAATATCAACTATTAAGTACCTATATCTATTCCATTGATAGACTACCTCGTTGGTGTAGTCGTCGCAATCGCGACTGCTGAGCATAAGGTCCTGGGTTCGATTCCCGGGTCGGGCAAATTGTTATTGGCTTTTTCGATTTTCAGGAATTTCTCAGTAACAGCTATGGAGTCAGTATTTGTGCCCGATCGATGGCAGTAGGCTTGCCCCCTTAAACATAACTGGCGAAATAAGGGAGTATTATTAGGTACACCTCTGTCTAACCGTTTGAGGGTGACAGGCGTGATGTTATCTATTCCATTGCATACTTGACATTTATATAATTGCTTCAAGGTTTTAGTTGAAACTGAGACAGATCGAGTTGAAGTTTTCCAAAGAGTTTTTAAGGCACTTGAGACGAAACATTTGGTTTTATGATTAGGTCTGGCTGATCTCTTGAGGATAACGATCTTCTGCAGACTATCTCTATTGATTTAACTACTTGACATGTGCAGTTCATTGCTTTTGCATTTTTAACTGTTAACTGCAGTCATAAAAGCTACAAGTTGAGTAGTCTGAGTGGAAATGGTCTGAGATTCATCATAGTTTTTTAGCTCAATATGGACCTTCCGTAAATAGTTGATTTTATGTTCAAAACTATTGAATGATACATAATAAAGCGTAGCAACGAACGCTAGGAAACCACACATTCAGTACATCGTTCTGACACATAGAAATGTATCATCGGTATTTTTTTTTTAAATCAACCGTTTACATAGTATATCCTAACTTCCTAACTAATATTATAAATACGAAAGAAGGTTTGTTTATTTGTTACCTTTTCACGCCTATACTACTGAACCGATCATCCTGAAATTTTGCCTAAACGTTTTTAGCTGTACAGAAATGGAAATAGTATACCGTTCATCCCGAAAAAAAGTACTGTCTCCGAGGAAAACAACAATAACGTTGTTATGATAATAGATGGCGCCACGTGTCTTTCGAATCATGATTGAATTATAAATTGCTACAAGCAGAGTACAACTGGAATTGATTGTCAAATTCTAAATTAACGCGAGCTAAGCCGCGGGCAAAAGCTAGTTTTTAAATAAAGTAATTTGTAAAGTCTAGAAGTGGAGTGCATCAAACTGGTTTGTAATCAACCCTTTTTCAATTTTGCAAATATATTCATCACAGTCATCCTTCCGAAAATCTATAGAAACGATCTTTGTTTTTATTTTACTAGCAGATGCTCCCTCAAATTAATTCTTTCATTCCGTGTTCAGTTTAATGTTGAAATCTTTTATTTTTCTATTATCAACTTCTGAGGGAGTGTCTGGTCCTGATTACTGTTTCTGACTGATTTGGGGGCTTCATTCATGCTATGAAAGGGGGTTCTGTACTCGGGTAGTTGATAATTGGGACCCTCTTTGTGATTGCACTGCTCTTTTGCGTTTATATTTAGCAAGTGCGTTCTTCAAAAGGTTTTGATTACTTAGAAAGTGCTTTGGGGATATAAGTTTATTATTATGAAGTAGGTAGTTTTTTTGATGGTTTGAAGCACAAGGATATAATATTTTATTACTTTTTGCAGTAATCAGTCAAGCAGTTAATCCTACTTTGACGTTGTTTTGATACCAATTGTTTGTATCAGCAAAAATTTCCTAAGACATCTGTTAGTAATATCCATTAAAGAAAAAAACTGACTAAGTGAAAGTTGGACTCGCGCACCGAGGGTTCCGTATAAATTTGTACGTATTTTGTTATTGAACTACATATTTACGATTTTCAGTTTTTTCCTTTACATGTGCTGTAAGACATTAGTTTTTGCTAAATTTCATGATTCTAGGTCAACGGGAAGTTGTGCTTTCCTTGTGAAATCGCAAAATATGCGACATAAACGGTCCATATCTTTTGATCGTGTTGACTTACAAGTTGGATTTGTTCACTGCTCCAAGGGGTATCAGAACTGAGTATATGATTAACTTCAGCTTGATTCTTCCACGCGTTCCTAAGAAAAAGGGTCTTGACAGACGAACAGACAGACAGACGGATAACAAAGTGATCCTATAAGGGTTCCGTTTCTGCCGACTGAGGTATGGAACCATAAATATAGAAATCATTGCTGACTTACCTAAAATTGCGTATGCCATGCTATATCCATAGAATCCATCATACACGAAATAGAGGCAAAGCCTTACCGCAAAAATACATCACAAAACCAAATTCCTTGAAGCAATTTACCAAAACATCACCAAAATCGACTCCACACACCGACCAAAGTAGAGGTAAATTACCAAAAAATACCTCAAAACACAAACAGGCTCGATAATGCGGGTATTTGTGATGTAGGGGGAATTTTCCACGAATGACGTCACGGGGTAAAAAAGAGAGATTTACCCTGCTTACCCCGGCCAAGACGCTTACAGACGTCGTGATTGATGACATTTGCTTCCTGGAGGCGTATGAGCAAATACTGGTTGGAGTTATACATACTTAAATATACGCCTTTATCCTATGTGGGTAGGCAGAAAGTACTGAGCGCCACCTGCCCTGCTACGGTCCTTGCATGCTCCATTCACCTTATCCACGTCCAAGTCCATACATTGGTTGGAGTGATGTGGAATTTATTATAATTTGTTGTTTGAAATCATCAAGATTTCCGAGGTTCCAAGATGATTTTGGATTTATTAGAAAAAAAAATCAATAATAATGATAATTTTTTGTGGTCGTTAAGGGGGACAGTTCATTTATTCACAGATAACAAATTTAATATTTAGTGTATTTCATTTCAATAAAACACAGGCCCTATAAATGAAAAATGTTTTGTTACTCTTTTTAACAAACTTAATTATGCTTACACTTAATTTTTGTAGGGTTCCGTTGTCAACAAGGAACCCTTATAGTTTTTGCATTTATTTTAAAAGATTGAAAAAGCTTTGGGTCAGTGATATCAGCCCTATTATTTTTACGGCGCAGATGACACGCATTTAACGCACTTTTAACGAGATTCAATCGCGGACAGTAAACCTTAACAGACGTTCAGAAATTCAGTATAAACGCGCGTCATCTTCTCGTATAAAATAATACACTGTATGTCTGCACGACGGCCAATCAAGCTTTAAATAACCAGTTTATGTAGATCTCTCATTGTATGGAAAATTTATACTAAGCGAGGCCAAATTATACTGGAAATGTACAGCTGCAAGTGCCGCCGTGTGTACATACGCGCAAATGCGATGCGAACGGGCATTTGAATCGATACAAACGCAACAATCTGCTTTTACGGCGCCGTGTACGCGTCGTTGGCGCGTATAAAATACGCCGTGTCAATACCCTTGTCTTGTGTTACCAGGGCATGGGTTTTTCTTGTAGGTATAACCCTGCACATACAAAAGAATAAAACATCTTGAAAATAATTTCCTTAAGAACTGTTGACTTAACCCTAACCTATTTCAGCGAACCCCAACTCGTATTCATAACCGCGCAACCACAAGCCATGGCTGTGACGCGAAATGAAAGGGTTAGGTGGGTAAAACACAATCAATCTGCTTGTCAGTCAGTCCATCTTTTTGTCAGTGTGTGATATTAATTTCTATTGACGTCTGATTTTGATTTACATCATATTTTGGAAGTGTAGATGACGGGATGAGAGAAAGGAGGAAATATGTTGTGAGATATTGAGAATACTAAGAATTCTTTCAGTTCTTAGAAAAAAACGTACAGTCACGAGCACCAATATGTATTCACTTTCCTAAATTTGCGAGAAATAACGACTGTAACTTGGAGATAGGATCTTTTTCATAAAATATGAGTTCCAAAATACTATGTTCGTAACAACATGAAATTTTAATCACAATAGTAGAAGAAAAACACTTTTAAAGTTGTTAAGTGTTTAGGTACATATTGGTGCTCGTGACTCTTCGTTTTCGAATTTTCCAGAGGTAAGCTTTGTTCTAATTATTTGATTGCTTTAGTGAATTGACTGACTGTGAATCTATTTTATTTAAGTTGGTCTATGTTGTCCCACTGCTGGGCATGAGTCTCAACCATAACCTTCCACTCTTCTCTCTGTGCAATCTCTCACAAACGCCTCAAAAAAACTTTATTGTGCAAAAGAGAATTACATAACCAACCATTAACCATACCATTTCGTGCCTAGAATGTTTCAATCTATAATTTTAACCCAAACTGAAAGATGCTAATGAAAGCGACGGCGGCCAGTTTGAGAGAGGGGACAACCTGAGGCGAACCTTGACTTACTCTTAAGGGCCGGTCTCCTAATGACGAGCTGAGCGGAGAGGATACGTGTGGAAACCGACCAGTCACATTGATTAAAGTCTATATTATAGCGTCTCTCGTCTATCCGGTGATTGGTCGCATTTGCACATCTCCTCTTCATTCCGCTCCTCTCCGCTTCGGTGTAGTCTGGGCCTTAGTATCTCCACAACAGCTGTGAAAGATGATTCTAAAATACGTGCGGTATGAAATAAACATCACAAGACAATATCTCAAAACTACAACATTTTACCGAACAAATCCCTGTTTTATTTTCCAAAACTAACTCATCCTTAGTTTCAGCAATAGAGTGTGAAACTCCACATAAAATGGCGACGGCAACAGTTGCCAATATAAACGTTCTAAAACGTTCGTTGCGTACAATTGCAACAAAAACTAAACTCGTTCGTCCAGAAAGTGCCGTCACATTTTTTAGTTTTAAGCTTGGGGCTGTTAGAAAAGCGAATTATAGAAACATTATTGTAGAAGATTATGCATTTTGTTTATTCAAAAGCGATTTTAGATTTACAGAAGCTATAATAAAGTAATATCATAGAAAAAATGTGATTCCGTGTCTCAGTGACGCCTAAAGGAAAATGATATAAATACCAAGTTTGACATGTTACACTTATACAGACAGCAGTTGGTTCTTGCAAGTACGTAAAAGAACGGTTTCAGATTAGCGTATTTTGTAGTGCGTATACTGGAACCGGCTTACGCATGTACACACATGCGCCACTTAAAACAATCAAAGGCGCATACACGCGTGGTAAGAGGACGCGCGCGGAGGCGTCTCTCGCGGCTCACGCTATACGAGGTTATAAGCGCGTCAACGCCCGTACCGAGTCAGGTGTCAAACAAATGCACGAGCACACGTAACTTGCGTAAGGAAAAAGAAAAAGCTTTTTTATGAAAACAGTATAAAGCCAAAATTCAGTTATTTTATTTATTGTCAGTTTTTTATTCAAAATTTTCAAATACGTATTTATTAGCAGCCTTTTAATACCTACAACCACCAACAATTTTATGAAATACTAGAGCGAACATTGGTATTGATATAGGCAGTACATTTCGTGGCCTTCGGCGATAAAAACTGGAATGAACAGCATAAACAACAATGTCCTGCGCGGACCGCGAACAGACTACGGATTTATAATAGCTGGAACTGAAATAATAGGCTGCTTTTTCAAATCAGAAGTGGGATAAACCGGTTCTTGTTTCTTTTTTGCAGTGTCTTACTTAGTTGAACTAGTTTATTATCACTATGTAATAATAAACAAGAGATGCAAGTCGCACGGGACCGATCAATGTGGCGACACTTGGGGGAGGCCTATGTCCAGCAGTGAAAGACTTTCGGCTGAAATGATGATGATGATGAAAATGATGATTAAATAACTTCGTTGCAAGAAGTCGGTTAAACATACTTAATGAGTATAAGGCTTTTGTAGCACTGGGTGATGGCAAATAGGCTCAAATTGTTCTAAAGTGGCGAAATCGAAAAAAAAATCGAACGATCGACCGATAGAATAAAATAAATAAATAGTACCGGAATGAGTGGCGTTGGAAATCCTTCCACGTTAGTGAGCCGATAATTTTAGGGAGACCGCGGGAATACACTGAATATGAGAATCAACTGACAGAGAGGGGCTCGTGGCTAAATAATAACAGCCGCACGGGTCAATCTTCAAGGTTAAGTCGCGCTTACCAGGTTCGTTCTGTAGATGGGTCACCATCCATTACATAGCCAGTTTATTTCGTGCCTCGGAAAGCACGTTACGCGGTTGGTCCCGGCTGTCATTTGTAGATTTTTGATAGTCGTTAAAGGTAGTCAGTGGCCCGACAGTCAGTGTTGGGAAGGGTTCGTTTACACCTTGTCCATTACTATTGCCATTGCATTATGTAGACCAGCGTAAATAAGCTGGATTTATATAAAACAAAAACGCCACATCTAGTCCACCTCTACCTCTGTGTCCATCGTAAACTTGTCAACACAGTAACCACACTATTTTTCTTACGGTTTCAGGTTTTTTGTTGTCATACTTTATTTATTCTTTGTTTGCCAATAAAATATGGTAATGACAGCTTTTTCTTATGCAATTTCCTTTTAAAGTTACATTGTATTATTTAGTACTTAATGTTTACTACCTTTATTTGTGACCCAACAGCAATAATTATTATTCTACTAGGTATTGCCCGCGACCTTCGCCGCGTGTATTTAATATTATAAAAATACAATTTTCCCCGTGTTTGCATCATTTTTCATTGATGCTCCGCTTCTTTTAGTCGTAGAGTGTTGTTATATAGCCTATACCCATCCTCGATAAAAAGGGCTATCCAACACTAAAATAATTTTCAATTTGAACTAGTAGTCCCTGAGATTAGCGTGTTCAACCAAACAAACAAACTATTCAGCTTTATGATATTATATATAATTAGTATAAAATTTTCAGAGTAAACAGGTTTTAAGGCTGACTCAATTAGCAACATTATAAGGTTGAGTCTTCCTCAATATTCACGTGTTGTGATTATTCATTTTCTTACGTTTTCCTTGTTCATTTTCTGGGACACAAGAGAACTTTCATCTATCATGAGAAGTATGATGATTCTTTGTAGTTCCTTCGCCTTTTATTTTTCGGATGGGAAATCATCAAATGACCCCCCCCACTCTGGGCGCAGCGGAAGGAAGTGTCAGACTTGTACTGACTAAAACCCATTCATGTTCCTACTTTGCCCTTTGTGTTCCAGGGCCACGGTATCTCTTTCGAACAGTCCCGCAGCCCTGGCAGTAGTTCCTTCGCCTGACCTAATTAAAACATTACTTGTAATACGTAAAGATATTAAAAATCGTTTGTCAGTGCGTGCTGGCCATCGTTGCTATATTTATTTATTTAACACTTTAAGCTCTCAGATGTACAGAGAGATGTGAACTTAATGCCATAGTCATTACGATTATTAATTAATTCTATTCGCCTATATACTTTAATTACTTGTATTGACATAACTCTGCCGTTTAATGTATATAATTTTAATATTGACATGGCTGACATTTTATGAATGTAATTTAATAATTGTTATTTGGTGATTTTAAATATTTAGTGACTTAAATTGTATTTAAGTCACTAAATATTTTGTTGTGGAACATAGACAGTTTCTGATTTGTTTTTTATACCACCTATTTTTGTTACTGATGTTCACATTATAAATGAATTTGAATTTTGGATTCCATTTTTTTTTCAAGTATACCGGTGTGTTCAATGCCTTCTCTGTTTGGGAATAGGCTTTTATCTGCCTTTTTACAGGCTGGTTTAGTAACAAACATAACACTGACTTGATTATGCTATCAGTGCATTGTTCTTATCGCTTATTATAACCCCATAACCCAAAATCCCTATCAATAACAGTCGCGCGAAGTAAACCCATAGAGAGCAATAACCCTAATTTCAATAATCGATTCCGCAGCAATCGAATTATTTCCCGCATCGATTATAGCCGCTTATGTAACGATTTCCCAGCGCAATAGCATAGAATAGATAGTTACAGAAAGACGGCTCCGAGTAAAAACAGGTGCACGCACACATAAACGCGTACAGGATAAGAACAAGCTATGGTTAGATCTATTATAGAGCTGTTATAACCGTGGAAGTACTTGCCTTTTTTGTATAACCATGGTTTAAAAATAATAGATTAATAACTAAATGCAATTCCAAAAAAACTTTTGTGTGACAGATGACCTGAGTAGGGAAACTTGATAGAGAGTAAACTTCATACAACGTGCAATGATGGTTGCGATAGTTTATAACTTAAAAACGTCAACTCTATGGAACCCTATGGAATCCTATGGAGGGTTACTCTGCAGCGCGGCGTTTGTACTCATTCGGAAACACGAAGTTTAACGAAGAACAAATATTTCCTGGTTTACTTATGCGTACGGCGAACTCGAAAAGTTGTCAGTCGTGAGTGCGCTTACACGCGCTGTACGTGTAGCGTATCTATGTGTGCGTGCATTTTTTCTCGTTTTTTGGAGTTGGCCTTCTATGATAATCTACTCCGTGGCTGTATACAAAGCTGGTGGTATCTAAACGTTAACACACAGGACTAGGAAATAAGCTCATATGTAGTGTCGCTAGCATACCCCTGGAGGACAAACGAACTGGCCAGTGTGGGGAAAAGATTCGTAATTAGCTGCAGAGCATTTTTATTCTTATCGATTATCGTTTAGCTTGGCTTTTCGTTTTATTTTTTTCTCTCATTTCGTATTAATCGCACGCTTGTTGCTTGGGTATTGTTTATAGGTTATGTTTTAATTTTAATACGTAGATATTTTGAATGTAGATTGTAAAATTTATTGTAAGTACAATACAAGACACAGATTAAAAATTTGCATTTCAGATGCTTATGTTGTCTGTTGTGAATTAATAGAATATTATTAATGACCTTGGTGTTTTGGTGTGATAACGGTGTTTGAAATATAACTTCTAGATTTTCACTAGCAGCTCGTCCTATGTGTGTAAAACAAGAACAAAATGTATAAAATATAGTTAATGAAGTTCAACCTATTTATCTAAGTCTATAGGTAGGTATTTGATAACTCATTATCGATTTCCTCGATTAAAGTCTCGATTGTCCCATCCCTAATGCAAGTACGGCTATGTACTGAGCCTGTGTTCTTCAGGGACTACCTTTGGCGCGGTTTAAATGTATATATTTTACTCTAATAAGATCTAGTACATATAAATTGACCTAGTTTACATCGTGACGTTGAAGTGAGCAATACACATGGGGAAAACAATTCATTTCGGAGCGTTTTCGACTTACGGCATCTCATGCTAACTTTCAAGTCCTTTTTTTTTCTCGAAATGTCTGAACCGATTTTAATGAAACTTCATACGCATAAGCAGGATACATAGGTCTAAAATGTTTTCAGCAATAGATAGAGTGATTCAAGAGGAAGGTTTATATGTATATTGCGCCGACCCCAAATGAATTGGGACATGGGCAAGAGAATGATGATATGCAAGAACCGTAGCATGTGTTTTTTTTTGTAGTTATGCCTACCTCCAACGGGAAAATGGAAAACGGGAAAATGCGTGAGCGTATGTATGTATTTCTGTCAATAGCTTGTGGCTAAATAATAACAGCCACACGGGTCGATCTTCAGGTTAAGCCACGCTTGCCTAGGTTGGTCCGTGGATATGCCACAATCCATTACATTTCGCGTTTCCTAAGTAATCACGTTCCGGCTGTCATTTGTATATCCTTGGTAGTCGTTACTGGTAGTCAGTTTCACAAACGTCTAAAAACCAGCCTTGCAAATGGTTTCGTATTACTCAGTACTATTAAATGGGTTGTGGAGTTCAGTACCTACTATACTGATGATGGTGATTTACCCCATTGCCAGCGAATTTAGCAAACATCTAAATAAACCACACTGACTGTTTTTCCATTTCCATTCAATACAAGAAACTTCCCAACACATTTGTTCTGATCTCAATGACATCCGTTCGGACTTCAGCTCGTCCCAGCATCAGTCGATAGATCAATCATTTAGTTCAACTTGTTGTGGAGATGCACTGTGGATTTTTAGAGCACCGGGATTTGTAGTGTTTGTCTCTGGTTCCGATAGAGGATGTTTTCAATTTTACTTTGTTTTTTTTTAAAGCTTTATTGTGGAGGTTTTGATTAAAAGTTTGAATTGTCAGAAGTTCATTGCATTGGTTAATATTGAAAGTTTAAAAGCGTTTTTGATCAGTTTTTTTTTTATGTAAAGATGTATTTACACAGGAAAGCGTTGTCAATAATTATGGTTACGAATGTGACACGAGTGTATTACTCATGCCACATTCACACGAGCAATTTTTTTGGGGTGAAGAATCACGGTATGCTGTAGGACGCAATGTAGCGCACTTAAAACATTGTGCTGATGAATGCATTGAATAGTACAGACCTCATGAAGGTATTCAAAGCAAAGGTATAACGTTAAAAACTTGTTTAAAAAAAACTTGTGAAAAAGTTGGAACTTTGACCTCCAATATTTCCGTAACTAGAAGGTTCCCATGTATGGTTCACAACAAGAAAAACATCGTAATGACGGGAAAAATAAGTGCCTTTTGGTTTACATATGTACATGATGTATTGACGATACTAAGATTGTGGAATTATAGAAACAAAACAAATATTGAACAATTTAGTTGTACATTTAAGCGCACCAATTGTGGAGACAGAACATTTATTTGTTAGGAATTATCTGATACTTTAGCCAATATGTATTCCACATGAGGGAAATATTTTTTGAGGAGCTCGTGGCTAAATAATATCAGCCGCTCGGATCGATCTTTAGGTTAACCCGTAATTGCCTAGGCTGGTCTGTGGATGGGTGACCACCCATTACATAGCGAGTTTCCTCCGTGCCTCGGAAAACACGTTAAGCCGTTGGTCCCGGGTGTCATTTGTAGATCTTTGACAGTTGTTAGGTTAGGAGGTTAGACACCTAGTACTAACTGGGTTGTGGAGGTCAGATAGGCAGTCGCTACATGTAAAATACTGGTATTCAGCTGCATCCGGTTAGACTGGAAGCCGACCCCAACATAGTTGGGAAAAGGCTAGGCAGATGATGAAGAGGGAACTCTTTTATGGCAATCGTAATGCGCAACTTGTTTTAATATTTTTTTTTAATTAAAAATAAGTTTTTTGTAGAATTTATTTTGAGATTTTGAATAACGCTTTTTTTTTTTCTGCTACAGGTATTTACTAAAGCTCTTCACTTATTTGAGCTATATCAATCCCTACAAAAAAGGAACCTATATTTGACCACCAATTAACAATCATTTGCAACTTAAACCTACCAAGTCAAAAAACCAAAGACAATGTTGATATTCACGCCTATCCCAACGAGACGTTTATGCTGATTTATTCACCCCCCATAGATATAACTCCTTGGCCACGAGTTACTCAAGCAATATAAGTGTTGCGTTAAGATCTACGGAGGTAACGAAAACAGTTTCAGATTAGCGTAAAAACTCGTTTTTGGACGCGCGTACACTCTCGCCTTTTGTTGCACGAATAGCATTACGAAAATTAACGAGTTTATAAGCTCGTATAAGCGTGAGCTGCGAGTGACGCCTCCCCGAGCGCCCGCTTACCCCACGCACACACGCGCGTAAGTCGTTACGAGCTTATACGCGCTACAAATAATACTAGTCCGAACCTGCTCTTAGAGTACACCCGTCACCCTGACGCTACGCGAAAGAAACAAAAGACACGCGCGTGTCGCTTGATTCAAGTCGTGCTGCAAGTAGCTTCGCCAAAGGCCGTGTATGGGATCTTATGTTGATTTATTCACCCTCTATAGATCTATGGCAGTGTTTCGCCGTAAGCTTCCATCCACCATCAACCATCCGTACTATGTAGTATTGAGATTTGTGTGTTCAGAAAATAGAGAAAAAAACAAAATGCTCAAGGGATTTTTCCATATTGAGGTAACAGGGATAAGAAAATGGTGATGAGGTTATTTATTTCAGATAGCCAGTATCACTGAGCTATGTGTCTGATGCCAGATTCAAAGAATTCATACCTACCTAGGTAATAAAAATGGGGATACAATAAGAATCGAAGAAAACATCGTAACTAGAGCGGAATGGAAATTGAATAAAATACAGGATGTAAAGAAAGTTATCTGGAAAATACCAACATGGGTCTATGAAAAGACTAAAAAAATATAGGTATACAATACTGTCTACTGAACACAATACACCAAATTAGTGAGGATAATATACTTAACAATTACCATTATTAGTAATTGTTGTTGTATTGAACGTGACGCATCTTACATACTAAACGAATACACAATATAAAAACCAATTTTAAAAACACCCATCAAATCAGAATATAAGTCCCGATACTCTTGCAGTGTTTTCTTAGTAACTTTGAGTCACAGAATAGATAAAACTACAGAAAGCCAGCTCCATACGACGAGCGAAAACAGGCACACACACACAGACGCGAACTCACGGCAATCAAAAAAAAAATTAAGATATTTTATTTCGCTTGAAATGTCACCAGATAGGTGCACAATTCAGTTTGGTCGTTTTCCATGGATAAGAACTGGCAAGAAACTTCATGGTTACTCTTAAATATAACTGAGTCTCATATGGATCATAAACAAATAAAAGCCGGTCGTGAGTGTGCTTGCACTCATTGTACAGACCCCAGCACATCAAGCTGCCCGAAACTGTCAAATTTTCCCAATCAACCTTGAACTTAATGCTTTAGCGATAAAGCTAAAAATCAGTTAAAGAAATTTGATAGATTGTAGTAGCTTGATGTTCTGGCGTCTGTACGTGAAGAGTGTCTATTATGTGCATTCGTTTTTTTTTTATGTATAGAGTTAATAAGGAACAGGGTAGAAAGTTTTCAATCCATCATTGAAAATATAGGGTCCTTCGTCCCGTCAAGTGCTGTAGCGCTGATGTTGACGGGCCGTTGTAAAAATCTCAGTCTGATCTCTCTCTTGCCGTGTCGGATTGCCGACCCATCGGACTATTAGAGTGTAGGTAGAAAGAGTGCAGTCACTTTTGCACCATAATATTTTCTGCGTCAATGGCTAGTCTCTGCTGAGTCACCATAAACGAAAACTGTCAGAATACTGTTCTAGGTTTGCGGAAAAGTCGTGCTATCCCAAAATTATTCGTGACGTCAGGCGCGATACGTAGTTCTTATATGACGTTGTAGATGGCGCAACATATGGAGCTAACCTTCTGTTATCTATCCATTCTGTGTTCCCCTCGCCGGAAAGTGGAACTCTTTTCCCATGCAAATACGTCATTAGGTTGGAACGATAACAATTTGCTGTGGAGCCGAATTTTAATGCATGATAATGCCTTCTTCGATAAACGTCCCGATGTTCCTTAAATCTTTATCGAGAATTTTGGTACTGTTTGCTGGGCGGATTGAATTTAGGTTTATTTAGTACTAAGTTTTTTTATTAAGAAGCGTAACTTGCAAATTGTATTAAAAAGGTACAATAAAAAAGGGATCTGTCTTGTTGGTCTATTGGCAGCAAGCGTGACTGCTGAGCATGGGGTCCTGGGTTCGATAGTTCGGGTTGAGCAACATTTTTGTGGTTTTTCCATCATGAACTTCTCAGTTGCATTCACATAGTGTGGATATCTGCTGATGGCAATAGGCTCACCCGCTAATAGATGGGCCTTAACTGGTGGATTGTGGGTATGTTATCAGGAACACCTCTGCCTAACCCTTCGGAAATAGGCAAGATGTGATGGTGTAAAAGAAAAAAGAAAATATTTATTTGCACAAAAAGGAACTAATCTTGTTCCTATTTTAAACGTGATAATTGGTGAGCATTGATGGATGGATGTTTCTTACTCTTTCACGCAAAAACTACTATTTGTTTGGAAGTAGTAACTATTTTATTAAAAGAACAATGATTCTACGAGTCGATAGATAAACAAAGCAGTTCATAAGCTCATCCAAAATCTTTAAGTAGTTTTATCGCTAAGTTAAACAAACAAGATGTTCTTAACCTATCTTTTCCGCCTACAAAAGATTCAATGTTATTTTAACTTTTACCAGAAACCTTTTAAGGCTCTTCATTAAGATTTTAAATCTAATTTAGGCATGAGAATACTAGATAAACGGGACTTATTTTGGTAAGTATTAAGTCAACAAACTTGTTAAGAGATTTCATTGTATAAGCACTTATAAAGTAATTTATAACTGCTTCGTAGTAATTAATTTTCGTCCGTAAATAACGTTATATTAGCAGTAACTAAATGCGAGTGAAATTTCACGTTAGCTACAGGCAAATTGCATACATAGCCGTCTAAGCCGTCGAGCTACCCTAGGCTAATATATTATGTACATATAAAGGATGTAAATAGTCCCTTAACGAAGCCGAAAGGCATTTGTTTTCCCCGTCTTTGCGATCATTTTTTTGTTCTAGACTATACCTGGGAACCTTCTAGTTACGGAGATATTGGGGGTCATAGTTCCAACTTTTTCAAAAGTTTTTTTTAAAAATCTTATTTTTAATAAATCAGCACAATACTTTGAATGCTTTCCATCGAGTCCTACCGTAAAACGTGATTTTTTACCCCAAAAAAAAAGTCGTTTCCCAGCAATCATTTTTGCGTAAAGTTGCGTAGTTTGCGTAGTTTGAAGTACAAAATGCTTGGTTGACGGCTTCATGAAGGGGCTGTTTACACCCTGGATTATGTTTTTATTAAACAGCTGAGGTTATTTTAAAATCAGACTAAAGGACATCATTCTCTTGCCCTTATCCCATTCATTTGGGGTCGCCGCAGCATGTCTTCTTCTTCCATACTTCTCTATTACTCGTCATCATAGCAGCATTCGTGCCATATCATCGTCCACACAGCCCATCCATGGTTTCTTTGGTCTTCCTCTTACCCACATTCATACCCAAAACTTTCCTCACGATATTTTTCTCATTCCTCTGCATTACAAATAAGATTAAAGCCTGAAATGAAATTAATAATATAATGATAATATAAATTGCAGAGTACCTATCACATTATGCTTAAGTTTTCTTATACCTATATAAACTCAATTGCATGAGGTCCTGGGTTCGATTTTCAGGTCGGGCAAAGTGTTATTGGGTTTTTGCATCAAGAATTTCTCGGTAACAGCCACGGAGTCTGCATTATTGCCCGATTAATGGGGCGCCCCCATATTGCATGGGACTTATAAAATATAACTGGCAAAATTGGGTGTACTATTAGGTACACCTCTGCCTAACCCTTTGGGGATTACAGGCGTGATGTTATGTTATGTCTAAACTTAATTGGGATTCCCTAATCACCACATTTATTCTGAAAACCCTTCCGTTTTCCTTTTCTAATCCCCCAACTTAGCAGCACAAAGTCCCTCTCAAACAAAACACGCTCGTATTCCCGACGCCATCTTTCAAAAAGACACATCACAGAAGTCAACTCAAAACCACACGAGTAAAGTGCAACTTTGAACTTGTTCATAAAGGGCTGACGTGGACGTCTCGACGAAATTTGACGACTTTTAACGAGAATACCCGAGTGAACTTTGTGCCGTGTACAGACATGGGGCACGTCCCGCGAATGGTATAACGCGTATACATCTGACTATAATTATATATTATGAAACCGAGAACACTGAATACTAAAGTTAGATCTTTTGGTCGTAAGCGGAACTAACGCGGCCATCTTGTTTTTTAAATACAATTTCCAGAGACAATTTTATTAATGCTTGCTTTTTGTTTGCTTATTTACTTACGTAATAGTATCGATACTGACGTTGTTTTCTTTTCTTTTTTTTATTTGTATTTTTAATCAGTTCTTCTTTTTTTTTTTTCATTGTTTAATTAGATATTTAGGCACACAATATAGTGCATGTAGTGCTCTTCTTTAAGTAATGGGGCAAAATAAATAATTAAATAAATAAATAATGCATACTAAAAGAATCGGCCTGATAATGTCGTTTAAGCGCCAAAAAATCAGAGAGCTTTTATCGCTGCATGTGGCGAGTTTGATAGTCTATGTGCTGATTCCTTGTGGTTATGGCAGGCTATGTAGGTTGTTTTTTCACATATGGCTTAGACTGCTTTGACGGTCTGCTTACATTGACCAGTAATTACTGCGAAAACTTTGATTGGCGATGTGATGATTTGTTGAGCCAGTGGCATGCACAGCGAATGCTTCGCCAGTGTTTTGTGGGAAATAACAAAATTGCGTTCGTGCTTTAGTTCATGTTCGCGGAAATTAAAGAGACGAAATATTTTTGTTTATCCTTTTCTAGCACGATATCGTCACTTTATGGGTAACTAGACGACAGCCCATATTAGCCCAAGTTTTAGCTATATAACACAATTCGCCGTAATTTTGAGTTCGGTCACGGTTCGGTGACGCATAAATGACGATAAGTTGCAACTGTGACATGCATGCACTCGCGGCACATGCCTCGGTGTGTGTACACGGCTTAACAAGAATATCCGAGTGAACTTTGTGCAATTAGTGGCGGGAACCGAACGGTAATAACCCTATGGTTAATGATGGTGTCGTAATTAAAGCATATGGGATAGTTTTATGAAAGGAACGGCGGCATTCATAGAATAATGAGGGACAGGGTTGGGTTGTGAGCATTTTAATGGTTTGCCAGTTTTGTGTTTGGTGTCGAAAGCTGTGTTACTACTTCCGTGTGTTAATTTCAGAGGTTTTTGATTGGTCTTGTTTATTTTAGTGATGTTAATTTATAAACGTCTATTAATGTGTACCAATGGTTCTGATTGAATTCAGCTAAAATCCGTAACTTTTGACCTTAGGGGTTGAATACAACATTAGTTTTGTATATGCGAAACCTGAAACACGTGTCTAGTATTTTATGTAAAGAATCTATGTACAAAATTTCCAAACTGTATTATGTTAAATCACAAAGTTAAGTTTAAGTAAGCATAAGCCTGTTCTGTTACCTGGTTGTCCGCACAAAAACGTGGAAACCACGCAGCGCCACCAGCGTCGTCTTGAGCTCATTGATAATAATAATTTGGCAGTAGGTACCTAAATTATTGCGATAGGTATTTAATGTCGCTCGGTGTCCAACTCGTAACTTTTATAAATATTTTTGGAACAAAATATAACATGGTTTAAAAATTCTTGGAATCGATACAGTTATATATTATTATATATTCTGAACAAACTATATTCAGGTTTCGCATATACTAAAAATAATGTTGTATGTTGATGTAGTACAGCGTGTAAAAATATCATTTCTCTTTTATTTCAAAACCTAACAATACACTAGAAATTTCTCCCGTATCGTGGGTTCGTTTACACACATTTAAGCTCACATACAGAAATAGCCAGACCCGAGACAACTACCTATTACTACAGTATTAAAAACTAGTTTAAAAAGAAATCCCTGACAACATCGTTCCTTTAAAGGTTTGTTGAAACAGGTACGGTCTAATTGCGGACCGGTTGCGGACACGGACATCGCCATTGTTTGTATGCAGGTGTCCGTGACCTTGTCCAGAACCGCGTATCAATTTGACAGAGAATGTCGGCATTCCGCTATTTTATGAGTAATACAATTAGTATGAATTCCCTAATCCTCTTTTTTTTATTGTGAATCAATTAAGGAAGTAATGGATGCAATCCTGGTTTCCGGAATTACGTCACAAATGAGTGGTGTTTTAATTACGCGATGTAGCAATATAACTGTAGAAGTTAGGAGTTTGCGTTTTGTCGCTTCCTTTGTTAACATTCGGAAAGTCTCGGTTCACAGTTTCCTTTTGTGTGTTCCGGTAAATGTTTGTGCGTTTGATACTGAAAAGCTAGAAGTTTAGATTCTATGATTTCAGTTGGTGTTACCAGCAAAGGATTGGTGTTTCCTCTAACTAAAAGTTTATTGAAGTCAGCTTCAGTTTCTTGGAAAAAGCTTAATAGTGTTTATCTACACGCGTGGTAAGAAAATTCTCTCATACTTATATTTATAATTTTTTTTTTCTCTCCGGCTCTCAATCTTCAGGGTTCTTGTCAAATAATTATTGTAACGCTTCAATAATGGACTTGTATTAAAGGGTGTAGCATACTTGCTACATTTTCACCACTGTGGTGTGGCTCTTAAAAAATGCAGGGTAATGGATGAATTGCGTGGCAATTTTAGAGCCGCAAATTCACAATCATTTTCTAGCATCTCCTGTAACATGCACCACGTAAACATGCAGTATCATTGTTTCAATGGCATGCAAGCTACTTGTAATAAGTTGTACCCTGCTGCCTCTAATCCGTCGCGGGTACATGGTGGTCTCTCCAACCCAGCGGTGCTAAAAGAGCTCAGTAAGCTTAGAGCTTTTCCTCGCCAGTTCGCTCTATTAGAAAGTTCCGGTCGTCCAGAGTTGAGGGAAGAATTCAGTTGGACGATGAACCACTCTCTGATTCACCATTCTCTTGCCTTTATCCCAATTCATTTGGGGTCGGTGCAACATGTCTTTATCTTCCAAACTTTTCTATTACTCCTCATCTTATCAGACACCTTTTTTCTTGCCATATCATCCTTCACACAGTCTATCCATCGTTTCTTTGGTATTCTTCTACTCTTATGCCCATCCACATTCATACTTAAAATTTCCTTACGAGATTTTCTTGATTCATCACATGCCCATAGCACTACAACCGATTACCACATAAATTTTCAGTCACCGGCGCTACTTTCAGACTTCCTCTTATGTACCTATTTCTTATTTTATCCATTCGCGTAGCATCACACATCCCCCTTAGCAAACTTTTACTGATTAACGTACAAAAAGGATCGAATGCCACAACAATACCACGAGTGAATATTTTAAGCAGACTCGCATCGGGGCGGAATTGTTTCGCGGCTAAAGTTAACGAACACGGAATTTTGATGAACCCATATTCAAACAGATATTTTTGTAATTACAACTTTTAATAGGAGACGGATGTTAACGAGGCAACTATGCGGTTAATTGTGGGTGAGGTTTAAGATGTGTGGGGTAAAAGTTAACTTGTTAACTTTTGGATTCTGCCAGTAGACATTGAGGTTTCGGATGAGCGGACTACAGATGAGCTTGAACCTTTAAACATTCCCATTGCTTTGATACAGACCTCCTCGCCGAACCAGTGCGCGTTGTTGGATGTCTGATAATATACCCCCACCTTACCTTGATGACTATTAACATTTATGTAAAAATTTGATAATAATCGGTTCATCCGTTCATGAGCTATGAAGCCACAGACAGCCACAGATACGCACTTCAAACTTAACATAACACTCCTTTTTTTGGTCGGGTCTTAAAACGTATTTCAACGACATACGCATTTATAAATCATTTAATTTCAGATTTTTTATGATTATAATAAATACATTAATTTACGTACTTTTTTTAACAAATGCGTACATTCATGCATTTGATTTATTTTTTTGGCTGGACCTACCGTTAGAAAATCTTTACAGAAAAAAGATGGCGGTTACTGCCAGATCACTTACTTAGACCACGGCTCACGTATCCAATATTTTTCCCTAAGAAAATCAGTACCTACTACTATAAAAAATCGCTTTCAATATCCTTCGACATAATTCAAAACATTAATATCTTCAATACGAATTCATGGTGTGATAAAGCCAGGATCAGTCTGAAGTGTGGGGTTTGAACACATAATCTATATTTTATGCCGCTGGGTCCCGACGTTCAAGCTTGCTATAATGTTTTATTGATAGCTCTGTATGGTTTTCGATTTTGTATTGAGTATTTTCGATTTTTGGAGGGAAATTAGAAAAAAAAAACAATAAAAATGCTACGAATAGCACAAATGTGCTACTCCAGAAGTAGCATTTTTTTGAGTTATTTCAACTTACTGTGTTCATTATGTTTCAGGTCTTGGGACTCTTGGACCCCCCCTTCACCCACTCTATGACAATAAACCACCATGTATGATAGCCTCGTTGGTCGACTGCTGGACATGAGGTCCTGGGTTCGATTCCCGGATCAAGCAAATGTTATGTACGACCATAAATGCATGAAAATGTGGCTTATTTTAGATTGGGGTAAAATGTACCTGGTAAGATATAATAAACACATTGTGTGTTACTAGTTTTCAGTACTTACTGAAAAAACACACAGCCAAACATTCACAAAATTCTCAGAACACAAACCGTGCACGTTGCTATGTTTTTAACCAAAAGCTCGTTCATTTTCGCTGAGTTCACGATATACTATCGACAAGTGAACGTCGATATTCTAAACGTCTGTAAATTGAAAAGACCGTTGAGTTCCCGCAATTATAATAGAAACTGGCAGTTACGAGGTGGCAGCTACATCGGTTTTGAGCAGTAGTGAAGGAATAATAATGGGTGTAAAAATAAATATAACGAAGCTGAAAGTCACGTGTTCCTCTCGTCATTATGATATTTTTTTTGTTCTAGATCATACCTGGGATCCTTCTAGTTACGGAGATATCGGAGGTCAAAGTTTGAACTTTTACACATGTTTTTTCTTAATTCAAGTTTTTATTGTTATAACTTCACTTTTTTTTTTTTTTACTTTGTTTATCTTAGTGACCGCTGTACTATTCAATGCTTCCATCAGAACAATGTTATTAGTACTTTGCATTGATTTCTACCGTAAAACGTAATTTTTCACTAAAAAAAGTCGTTTCTCAGCAATATTTTTTGCGCAGAGTTATTAAGTTTGATGTACAGAATACTTGGTTGACGGCTTCGTGAAGAGTCCGTTTACACCTTGTATAGTTAAAATTGGTTTCTGTCAGCATCTTTTTAGTAGTACCTACCATCCAATAACTTAGATAGTTTTTAAAGCTTCTGTATTTTGGTGTAGTTATGTTTTGATACGTTGACAGCCAGCTATATTTTAGCAAAAAATAAACTAGATTGATTTTTTTATCACTCCTTGGTTTGTATAATTATATACCTTGGAACTGGGGGATTACTATGACGTCAATAATTCCAGTGTGGGAAAGAGACAAAGCTATACAGGTCATCTAGCACCATGTCTTTCCTACACTTGAACGACTCCTGTTTTAACACGTCATGGTAGGCCCCCAGAACAGTTTCATTTGTCAAAAATAATTATCAAAATCTATTGCAATAGGATAAAATTGAACATCGATACGAGCAATTTAGCCATAATAGCCTGGCATTATAAAAAAAATAATTACTTAAATTGACTATTCAACATTAGCAAAAAGATAATAATGTAGGTTCAGTAAAAAAGGTGAAAGCAATACTTTAAAAATTTATTGCAACATCTGGCGAAGAGGACGGACATAACAGTTAATAATGAACTAATTAAAAATGAAAAATGATTATGTTTTGAATGTTTAATGGCGTTTTAAAATATTCTTAAGTAATAAATGAATTTAGAAACAGATTATTTTGAGTTTCATAGACGGGAGAAAGAGTTTTTCGTACTAATTTTAATCGAACACTGTTTTAAGCTTTCATACGGTTTACAATTAAACATATACTGTGACTTGCGGGATATCATCTTCTTCTTCTTGTAGTTAATCTTATTATTATTTGAAATTATTTTCAGAAATACACCTACCACTGCTTGTCTCTGCATCACCCAAAGGTTGACTGGTAGAAAATGCCTATGGCATTAAGTCCGCCTCTGTACTTCTGTGCCTGAAGTGTTAAATAAATAAATAAATATTCTTCCGTGATTGTTCATTATTTTGAGCTCCCGATATGAACAAACACTGCAAACAACAAAAACAAAAACAATGAACAATCACGGAATTCCATAAGTGACAGTATAAGTTTAATTTTAATCGTCTGTATATTTTGAGAGGATGCGCAATTTTAGTCGGTTATTTTCTTTCATTATGTAGCAATACAATTGAAGTCTGGATGGATATTTTTGTATTTAGGTACTTTATAAATTTTTGTAAACAATAAATAACTTTTCCGATGCCCATAAAAGTAGTAGGGACGCCATTATCAAACAGTCATCATCTGCCCAGCCTTTTCCCAACTATGTTGGGGTCGACTTCCAGTCTAACCGGATGCAGCTGAATACCAGTATTTTACATGGAGCAACTGCCTATCTGATCTCCAAAACCCAGTTAGTACTGGGTAATACGATACCCCTTGGTAAGACTGGTTGTCAGACTTTTTGGGCCACTGACTACCTATAACGACTGTCAAAGATCTACAAATGACACCCGGGACGTATGTAATGTTTGGTCACCCATCCACAGACCAACCTAGGCAAGCGCGGCTTAACCTAAAGATCGATCCGGGCGGCTGTTATTACTTAGCCACGAGCTCCATTATCAAACAGTATACTTGAAAATTTATCAGTTTAAAGATTGTAATTTAATTTTAGACGTGTATGGAACAAAATGATATAGCCCACCACTTCCACCGAAACGAAAAAACGAAAAACCGAATTTGAAGTAAGGTGGAGGAGATCACCTTAGTTAAAATTCGGTTTTATTACGATGAAAAACAACCTTTCAAGAAATAGACAGTAAGTATGGACACTGTTCAACAAAAAATAAAACATTTATTTACCTTTGAAAAAAAAAAAACTAAATCGAAACAAGTTTTCTTTATTTCCCTATAATTTAGGGTAATCTTATACAGTGTGTCAAATAGCAAAGTGGTCGCATTTGGAACGCATTTTTCCGCTGTATATATTCTGGAGGGAACTATTGGAATGCGGAACGATGTCCCACTGCGTGCTTTATTGCCTTCCACTCTGAGTTATAGACTGTAGATGAAAAAGAAATGAAATGTGTGAGAAGTAGTGAGCATTTAAATTTGTAGCGCAGTTTCATTGGAGGTCTACTACTCCCGATATTTAAAAATAACATCGCAATTTGCGCTTGCAGCATCTCCGAATTTGCCTTTTTTTTTCTGATGGGACATCATCAAATGACACCCCCGCTCTGGGCGGAGCGGAAGGGAGTGTCAGACCTCTACTTGTTCCTTCTTTGCCCTTTATATTGTGTTCCAGGGCCACGGTATCTCTTTCGAACAGTCCCGCAGCAGAATTTGCCTTAGCCTATGAATACACTTTCACTGTGCTGATGAATGCTTTGAATAGTACAGGGGTCAAAAAGGTATTTAAAGTAAAGCTTTAAAAACAAGCGCCTTTCAGCTTGGTTATGGTTTTTTTTTACACCCATTATAACTTTTTCATCAGAAATTTCTCAGTAGCAGCCACGGAGTTTGTGCCCGGTTGAAAGCACGCTTTCCTATTAAATGGGACTTAAACATAACTGGCGAAATGTAGGTACACATCTGCTTAACGCTCCGGGGATTACAGTCGTGTTGTTATGTTATGTGTTTCACATATCGCTATTTCCCATCGCTTAGAACATACCCCTAAGCTTGCATGACCCACTAACAAGAGAAAATTCCGAAACTATTTGGAGTCTTTTAAAAAACAGTTTCCTAAAAGAAATGCAGTGAAGGAATTCGTTTTTTTTACCTTTTTCACTTAAGTGTGGTGTGAAGTCTAAATGCCTGCAATGTAATTAACATTTTCTCACCTCAAAGAAAAGCCATGTGACCTACATTACTTTGGCCGAACTGTTTTTTATTCAAAATACTTTAACATAGAAAAGCGATGTTTTATAAAGTTTTACAAAAAAATAGAAAGAAAGAAAGCAAAGTAAAATAAATTAGAATATAGATAAGTTACCGAAAATGTTACCCTTCAACAAATTTATCTGTGCAGGCGGGAAAACACAGAACTAAAATAAATGTACCAATTTTGATATAATGTTGCAAATTTTCTTGACAAGCAATGCCACCTTAAACTGCACACTAAGACTGCCTGTCGATTAAAGTGAGGCTGCGTAGCGGAGAAAATGAGAAATATTAACCAATAGGATTGCATACTGGAGCGGAGCGGAGATTTTATGCAATCCTATTGGTTAATATTTCTCAGTTTCTTTGCTCCTCAGCATCGCTCCGCTTCAATGGACAGGCAGCCTTAAAGTGGCCATACTGTGTGTTAATCTTAGTGAATATATTAATATCATTAAATGTCGTTTAAATTAACTAAGTTAAGTTAATACGTGTTTGCACTTAGTGCTGATAAATTTAAATTAATGTAATGCATTACAAGCTTTGTAAAACTTAGACAAAGTCTCCATTGTCTTTTCGACTTATTTCCAATGTTACAGGTCACAAAACTCATTTAAAGAGATCAATAGTTTAAAAGTTAAGTTAGCTATTAACTTTATCAGTTACGTGCCTATAAACAAGTTATTTCAATAGCTTGTCATAATATAAAATGATTATTGAGCTCCATAAAAAAAGGTTTACGAAGTTGCACGCTTAATAAAATTGTTTAACATTATGTTAGAAGCGAAAATATGAAAATGAACAATAAAAATCTCATAATCTCATGAAACTATATAAAAACATTAAGCTTTACTATGTATTCATAAAACTTTAATGATGTCGCAAAATCCACAAAAAAACTTCTTTTCATAATAAAAACAACAACAGAACTTTTTTCATAAACAAATCTTGTCGCAAAATGGCGGAGGCACAAAATGGCTGCCTAACAAAAGCATAGACAAAAGAATAAAGGTCTGGCTCTCCTCGCGGCCCTTTAATGAGGGTTTTGGTCATTTTACGCTCATTTCGATGTAAATTCAAGGGTTTCATGATATTTAGAGGGCTATGCAAATACGACCGAAAGATTTTGATTAAAATTTATCAAGATACTAGTTACATCGCACTGGTTTGCTTGGGTGGTTTGTAGGTGAAAAGGGAATGGGAAGTGTAGCTGGGTTTTCGTTTTTCATTATGGACTTTAGATCTTATATATACAAAAAATAAACAAAATTATTTATTTCACATAAGCCTACATTAGCACTTATAAAACGTCGAACGTCGTTCGGGTTCGTCGTTACCTGTGGAGAGAAACGGCAAGAAACTCTATTGATATTCAGACCTGAATGAAAAATCGAACCTGCTGGTTTTCAGATCTGGTTTACTGGTTACTGTTAGCCTCCATCTTCCTATTGCTGTAAAGGCTCCATGTCTTCCCATTTATTCGATCCAGGATAATTTTGGATTACCATAACAAATTCTTGACGCCTTTCACCCGTAAGAAAGCTTCTTACTAACCCCACATGTAGCGGACATGTAGTTTCTTGTATGTTTGTTTTTATATAAAGACAAAATTAACAGTATATTAAGTGGTATGACTATACTAAATGTCCGTTGGTATTCTATGCTATACTTTAAAGGATCTTAACAATATATGGGAAGTATTACCGTTGGCTATTAAAAGCTTTTAATAAGATTTAACACACTGTAGTTGAGAAGGATAATGTAACTGTTTTAATGTTAATTAAATGTGTATTTATTTGACACAACTCGTGAACTCTGGATTATTAACTTATGCTATAAGGAACTTTTTATTTTTGAATTTATCTGTGGAGGCTTGTAATTAGTAATTTTATGTTCAGATATATATTTAAAAGTTTTCTGGGGTTCCAAAAATGTATAATATGATACTCACGAATATGAGAGTTAACAAATTCAAAAGAATGCCAAAAGACTTTATGGTAAAAAAGCGTACTATTCCATTGGTGAATTAACAATATCAATATTAACAGAAAATTTAAATAAATAATAATTTGGTATGTCGTTCTGTGAGTCAAAAGACCGATTTATTTAAGCTAAATTCTATCTAAGGGTAATTATATAAATTAATTTGAATAATAATTTATTTCGAATAATACAATGCATGTAATTTTTAAATTAATTTTAAAAGTATCCGAAATTTGTATGCCTATTAGGTTAAACATAGCGATCCTGACATTCGAATTATCATTATCATAAATAAATAATTTGAATTTGAATTAGTCTGAGGGCTCTCCTAAAATGTAAAAATAAATTATACATCTCTGCCTTAACCATCAACAAAAACAGATGTAATATTATGTTAATTAATAGAGCCTTAAGTCTTACAGTAACTATTTTTATCAATTGATTGGAAAGATTAAACTGTCTGTTGACCAAAAGCTAGATACTTTGACACCCTCCGTGCTTGCCCGTTCATTTTCATATCGTCGAGATCCCTCGCAGCCTTCGAAAGCACTCCCAAATGTCATACGTATATATAGATATGGCAGTCTGAATCCCGAAAATCTGACAGCCCGTCGAATCGTAGGAGATCGGTTTTCCTTCGTAATTGGGGGTGTGGAGTGTGGAGATCAAATTGGTGTGTGCAAAATTCAAATATGAATTTTATTGTATAAAGATTCTATTTTCTGTAGGTCTTTTTTTAGGATGAACTACGTTTTACATTTTAGGTCATTGAAAACATAATAAGCCAGTTCAATACATTTTAATACATTTCCATCGCTTACAGAATATCACTTTGTCTTATCATTGGGTGCACCTGATGTAAATTTGTAAAGGTCCATACGAAATTATTCTTACTATACATATAACATCACGCCTGTAGGCCCTGAGGGGTTAGGTAGAGTTGTACCTAATAGGACACCCACATTTTGTCAGTAATGTTCAAGTCCCTTATAAGAAGGGCGAGCCTATTGCCATCAGCCGGGCTCGAATCCAAACTCCGTGGCTGCTGCTGAGAAATTATTGATAGAAAAACCCAATAACACTTTGCCCAACCCGAGAATCGAACCACTAGACCTACTACTACTTGTTATTCCCATCTTAAAAGCTTTTACAAATACATATAACGAATCCATTCTTTTTTTTTTTTTTTTTTTTTTTTCCGGATGGGAAATCATCAAATGACCCCCCCCACTCTGGGCGGAGCGGAAGGGAGTGTCAGACTTGTACTGACTAAAACCCATCCATGTTCCTTCTTTGCCCTTTGTATTCCAGGGCCACGGTATCTCTTTCGAACAGTCCCGCAGCCCTGGCAGGCATCGGTCCTTGCGGACCCCTACTTATTTGCTGACATCTCTTTGAGGCGCACGTGGAACACGAACGCGCCGTCGACACGGCCTGTCGTCATAAGACGGCCGGACGGCGAGCTAGCCCATAACTCGCCGTCCACAGGCCCGCGCCTACGGTGGCCGGGAGCCACCACGTGACCCCCAACGCCCAGGGCGTCTCCCGCGGCGACTGGGACGTGAGGTTCTTTCCCTCTCACGTCCCGCCACCTCCTTCACTAGCATGACTGCTTCGCAGAAGGAGGTGACGGCTTCCCATTCCCTCTCGCTCCGGACCATGGCTTGAACCAAGGCCGGACGCGAGAGATCGCCGCCGCCAATCGCCGCTACGAGGACACGGCGGTGCTCCGCCCAAGCGGGGCAAACCTCCACGGTGTGCTCCACCGTGTCCTCCGGACGATCCTCGCAGTGGAAACACCCGGGCGTTTCCTCCCGCCCGATTCGGTGCAGGAACCTCCCAAAACAACCGTGTCCGGTGAGGACCTGCGTCAGGCGGTAGGTGAGGGCGCCGTGGCGCCTCTCTAGCCACTCCTCAAAGAGGGGACTTATCGCCACTATGGTGGCGTGCCCTGCACGGGGTTGCGACAGTCGCTCTCTCCATGTCGCCATGAGATCACGCCGGAGGTCTGTCCGCTGAGCGGCAATTTGCCGCGGCAGCGGAGTTTCCTCCCGACGTAGTGCCTCCGCGCGCCATTCGTGCAGGCGTGCGAGGACTATCGCCTCCAGATCCCATGGCGGCAATCCGGCAAGGAGGCTAGCCGCTTCGCCGGAGATCGTGCGGTACCCCCGGATTAGCCTTATGGCTATTACCTTTTGGGGCGCGTTCAGGTAGTGGGCGGCTTGCCGCCTCAAAGAACGCGCCCACACCGGGGCCCCGTAAAGAGCCATGGACCGCACGACCCCCGCGTATAGCCTCCGGCAGGAGGCGTTTGGACCCCTCAGGTTGGGCAAGAGCCGCTTGAAGGCAGCCCCTGTCCGTTCCAGTTTGGGAGCCAAACGTCGGAAGTGCTCCACGAAGTTCCACCGGCTGTCGAGGACGAGTCCTAGGTACTTCAACGTCGACCCGACGCCGATGGAAACCCCTCCCGCCGTCAGTAGGGATCCCGACGGTGGCGCATTCCGAGGCCCATGAAAACACATGGCCTCGGACTTGTGCAGTGCCACCTCGAGACCCAATTGCCGGATCCTCTCCACGACTATCGCTACCCCGCCTGTCATGTTTTCGGCCGCCGCCTCGTGCGACCTCCCTTGTGCCAGTACCAGCGTGTCGTCAGCGTAGCAAACTACGCTGACGCCGGTAGGGAGGTCGGCGCGCAGCACCCAGTCGTAACCGATGTTCCACAAGGCCGGCCCCAGAACCGATCCCTGTGGAACACCGCACGACATCTCTCGCCGGTTCCATTCTCCGCTTCGACCAGGGTAGACGACGGCTCTATCCGTCAGGTAGTCCCCGACCACACGACGAAGGTAGGTCGGCACCCGGTGATACCGGAGTGCCTCCCTAATACAGCTCCAGGGCATGGAGTTGAAGGCGTTGGCGATGTCAAGAGACACCGCCAAGACGACCCCGCCCCGGGACACCGCGTCCCCCGTCGTGAGGGCTCTCACGCGCATGATGGCGTCCACCGTCGAGCGCCCCTTGCGGAAACCAAACTGGTGTTCCGCAAGATCCGGCCCCATCCCCGCAAGGTGCCCGGCGAGGCGGTTGGCAATGACTCTTTCAAAGAGCTTGCCCACCTCGTCGAGCAGCACGATGGGCCGGTATGCGGACGGAGAGTCCGCAGGGCGCCCTGGTTTCCGGATGAGGACCAGCTTCCCCGTCTTCCAACGAAGCGGAAACTGGCCTCTCTCCAAGCATGCGCTTAGGAGCCCTTCCAGTCGGGGCCCGAGAGCCTCAGAGGCCAGGACCCAGGCTTTGCCAGGCAAGCCATCGGGTCCCGGGGCGGTGTTTCTGGTTTTCAGCCTGCGTACCGCCACTCTCAGGTCTACCCCAGTCACCTCCGGAACGTCGTCATCGTCATCGGTGTGGTCCGCTTCCGGCACCGCACGCGGCGGCGGAGCCATAGGCGGGGGAGGATGCTCCCCTCGCGAAGGGAACAGAGCGCTCACCACGTCCTCCACGAGCTCAGGCCGGAGACTCTGCGTTAGCGGGGGGGCCCGGGTGCGGAGTTTGTCCCGCACCATCTTGTAAGGGCGCCCCCACGGATCTCCGTTCAGAGACTCCAGCATCTCCTCGCGGGCCAAGTTCTTGGCCCGCCGGACAGCCTCTTGGAGGGCGGTCTTCGCCGCTCTGTACCCCTCGTACAGCTCCGCCTCAATGGCTGCCGCATCCGGAGGGCGGATGCGGAGCCTGCGATGCCTGGCGTACAGGCGCCGCGTGGCAACGCACGCCTTGCGCAAAGACGTCAGCTCTCGCGACCACCAGTACACCTGACGCCGGGCGCTTCCTGGCCGAACTCGGGGCATTGCCACGTCGCAAATCTCGGACATGGCCTCCTGGAACCAACCCGCCTCGTTGTTGATGTCGGCAGGCCTGACTGGTGATGACACCCAGGCCTGCACGATCGAGGCTTCCAGGAGGAGCTCCCGGTCCAGCTGCTTCAGCGCCCATCGCGGACCACTCGGGGCCTGTAGGACCGGCACGCTTGAGGACTGGGTGGAGACGTCGAACCGGATGTACCGGTGGTCGGAATAGGTCTCCACCCCCTCCATGACGCACCAGTCAACGACACGCGGCGACAGAGCGGGGCTGGCGAACGAGATGTCCACCACCGACTCGCCCCGCATCCGCACGCACGTGGGGACAGAACCCCGATTTAGGACGACCAGGCCTGTCTCCAAAGCCCAGTCCTCCACCATTCTACCCCGCACGTCCGTGTAACGAGAACCCCAAGCCAAGTTCTTGGCATTGAAGTCCCCGAGCACAAGCACGGGGAGGGAATGGCTTCCGATGACGACACTCAACTCCGTGAGGGAGTTGTGGAACTCGGCGAGAGTTCGGCTCGGGGAGAAGTAGACTCCCACTACAACGATCTCCCCGAACCGTGCTGCTACGCACCCCTGACCCTTCCTGACACTCTCAAGGGTCGGGGTACCGGCGGCGACCGACGTAATTATGGTCACTGAGCCGCTAAGGTCCTCAACCCAGTCATCCCTGGGCGGGACAAAGTACGGCTCAGCGACCACGGCGATGTTAATCGACCACTGCGCCATGCTCTGGAGCAACAGATCCTGAGCGCAGGCGCAGTGGTTGATGTTCGCCTGGAGAAGGCGTAATGGGGCCGTTACTGGCACTCCATTTCAGCCCCCTCCCGGGCCCCCTGCGAGGGCCCCGCTGCGGAAGTTGCAGCAGTAGCGGCAGCGGCAGCGACAGTGGCGGCGGCTGCGGTGGTGGCGACGGTGGGGGTTTTGGCGGTGGTGGCGGAGGGCCTTCCCTTGCCCCTGGCCTTGGCGGGAGTACCGCAGGACTTGCTCCCTGCCCGGTGATCGGCCGGCTTGCCAGCTGCCGCACATGCGGCGCAGCGCGGCGCGGCGGAGCAAGCCGCGGCCATGTGACCAGGCTGGCCGCAGCGGAAGCACAGGCCGCTGCGGTCCACCTCCGAGGTGCACCGGACCGACACGTGGTGCCCCACATGGCAGCGGAAGCACCTCAGAGGTCTGGGTTCCAGCAGCTTCACCTGCGCCGAAACCCAGCCCACCAAGAGCCTTCGGCCCTCCACAATAACTTTCGCCGCTGTCACAGGGCAGCTTACCGTTATGGTTCGCATGCCCGACAGGTCCGGACGTAAGGTGCCTGCCTTGACTTGCTCGGCAGGACACCCACCGGTCCTGGTGACGGCGGCCACCACCTCCTTCTCGGTCACCGAGTCGTCCAGACCCAGTATGCGCAGGTCTGCGCATTTGACGGGCCTGGACACTCGGGCCTCGTCCGCATTTAAGGACGCTCTAAGCTTTTCAGCCAGAGCGTCGGCGGACGAGCCACGGGTTTCGCCAGGGATCTCCAGCACTCGAGCCCCTGTTGCGGTGACTCTAAGCCGGAGGCCCCCGGTGATCCCGAGCTCTCCGAGATCCACCGTCGCTTTCGCCTTAGCGAGCACGTCGCGGTAGGTCACGCCCCTCTTTTCCGCGTCCGGCTGTAATGTAATCACTACAGCTGCGGTCTTTGGGGTGCTGAGCCTAACCGCGACGCCCCGCTCCTTTTGCCGGCGTTTCTGCTCCTGCCTCCTGGCCTTTTTGGCCGCCGATCGCTCCCTTGCTTTTTCTCCGGCCACCTGCCACCCGGTCTCGGCCGCGGAAGGCTTAGGGGGCGGGGGGGGCGGCGATAGCGGCTGTCTCGCGGCTGGCGCTGGCATATTCGCCGCCTTGCCCTTCTTTTGGGCCGCCGCCTTGCCCTGTTTCAGGGCCGCCGCCTTGCCCTGTTTCAGGGCCGCCGCCTTCCTAACCGGAGCCGGTTTCGTCGGGGCTGACATAACCCTGCCTGGGGGCTGGCTGGACGGCCCCGGTGCGGAGGCCACAGCAGACGCATATGAGGCCGCCGTCGGTCCCGGGGGCGCCTTGTTTGCCGCTAGGGGGGGGCGCAGGACAATGCCCTCCAGGACGGAGAACCTCGCCTGGAAGGCAGCCAGCTCCTGCCGAACCAGATTCAGAACCTGGTTCTCCACCGGCACGGACTGGCTTGGATGCTTCTGGCCCCCATTTTGGGGCGCCTCGCGAGAGCCGGACTCGCGCAAACTGGCCAGGTCTGCTCGGAGCTTCATGTTCTCCTCTTTGAGAAGCTCCGTGGCGGCCGTCAGTCGAGCGACCTCCGCCCTCAGAATGGTTACGCCGTCTGGCGGGGGCCCCGTAAATCTGGCCTCTGCTGCCGCCATAATGGAGGCGACCGCTGCAGGTATAGCCCTTTGCCTGGTGGAGGGCTTTTGTTTCAAAGAGACAGCCCTAAGCGCCGCCTCCACCTCCTTCGCGAGTCCGGCCTTACGCTCCGCTTCGGAGCCGCCATCAACGCCCGCTTCGTCGCCAGAGGAGCCCGAACGGGCCACCCCGTGACCGGTGGCCACCCCCGGATGGCGCCCCTCCTCGGCAAGCCGCGCCGACCTCTCGGTGGCAGAGAGGCCTCTCCCCTTGCCACGGATCCCGCCGCGCTTGCTGGTGGGGATCTTACAAGCCGAAGCCAGCTCCCCATCTGACGACGACTCTCGGTCGCCTACCGGCCTGGACCGCTTGCGTAGGAACTCCCTGTTCCCCGCAGCAGCCCCGGGCCTCCCGCGCTGGGAGCTCACTGAGCCTCCCGCGCTCACCTCGCTGGATGCGGCGCCGGACTCCGACACCGCATCCCTCTCCTCCCTTCCTTCGCCGATATCGGCCGTGTTTTGGGTTGTATTCGTTTCCATACTGTTCCCACGAGTATGGGGGAAATAAAAAGTCCATCTGGGCAGTGCCCCCTGTACCCAGATAAGCCATAGCCAGGCCCGGCAGTGGTTCGCACTAGAGACTGATTTTCCAAAGGAACCCGTCAGCCATACATCTCCTCGCGGTGCGCCGCCGCTTGAGATTCGGGGTAACTTTTTATAGAGGTTTTCTACCTCGTGGTCCGGGCGGTTAAGCCAAGACCCTCGGTCCCAATCGAAGCCGCGAGACGTGTTCCACGACACTTCGACGGTGGGATTACGATATCGACGGAGACAGTGAGGAACGCACGTCCTTCACTGTCTGCTCGGAGGCAGGGTAAGTGCACACCGAGCCCGCCCTTGCTCCTCCGCTGTGCCCTCTGCTTTTCAGAGGGTCACGCGGAGCAACGCCCCCTTGGTCCATGAGGGACCCGCCCATGTCAGAATATTAGCCATGGACAGTAACATTCCCTGAGGAATAAGAATCTCTTCCCATTCCTCGGGGAAGGATACTGCCCACGCCCAGGGTGCACCGGCCCAGCAGCTGCTATTCCCTCCAGACGTATCGAGAGGGACCGGCAGCCATCAGGCACACGAGGAGGAATTCTGACAACGCACCCCACGAATCCATTCTTCACAATAATCAGAACACCTAACTACATAGGATAACCATAGTTTGACTCATTCAACTAAAGTAAAAGTTTCATCAACGCGCTGCCAACATTGTTACTCGCAATATTATTATTTTTATCACCCCATTCTCTTAACACAGTGCAAACAAACTTGGACTCGTTTTCAAATTAACTTTTGCACAAGTATCGGAGATCGCGTTAAAGAAAATGCGCCCTTATCTTGTTATAAAACCATTATTATTTACAACCCTATCGTTTGATGTTCGATTTGTTTGTTATGGTGTTTGCGTAAAGTTTTGTTTTTCTTTTGGTTCAAAATAAGTGCGACGTGTTGGCGACATGTCATTGTGTCAGAGCCGAGTTCGTATACCCGAATTTTGTCTGAAATTATAGCCATTGATTTGCTAAAGACCAGAATAATGTACTAACAGACGTATTATGAATTTAATGAACATCGTTTTGCAGAGGGGAGTTCTCAAAATTAATTAAAATGTTTGTTTGTCACAATTTCATCTAAAAAGGTGTCGGGAAAGCGTCAAAAGAAAATGCTTGATCCTTCTTTCGATTACCTTTTCAAGCTTCTAACTGATGCAGTCATACAATTTTTTTTACCATTGTATAAACAGACCGAGAAATCGACCGCCGAGTCGAGAACGCCTGGAAGAGCTACTGGTCCATGAAGTCTCTGTTGAAGGGTGACCTACCTTTATCCCTGAAGCGCAAACTCATCGACATGTGCATTCTACTAATCCTAACAAATGGTACTCTTTGGTCCCTGATCGTGTCTGGAATCCCTGGTGTGGGCTATAAGACTGCTGGGTTGAAGTGGGATTGGGCGGGCCATGTCTGTAGAATGCCTCAGAACCGATGGGCCAGAGTCGTCACTCAGTGGGTGCCAGAAGACGGGCGTCATCGCCGAGGGAGGCTTAGAAACCGCTGGCGTGATGACTAAGAGGCGTTTGTGAGAGATTGGCCGGAGAAAACCGCACAGAGAGAAAAGTGGAAGGCTATGGGAGAGGCCTTTGCCCACCAGTAAAACAATTTAGGATAAGGAAAGAAGAAAATGGTTGGAGGGATCCGCTGGATGCGAGACGCACGGGACCGGTCAATGTGGCGACACTTGGGGGAGGCCTATGTCAAAAAAGTACCCACGATGAAATACTAGATAATACTAAGGCCCATCAAGTCAGAACGTCAAGTCTTCAAGAAGAACATAAACCATCAACATAACGTAAATACGCGACGGCTTCCAAACAACTTATCCTGTGTATAAAAAACAAGATTATGCTCGATATTGAGTGCGTATAACATAGACAGCGTAGATGTTTCGCAGCTAATGTTTCAGATAAAACGAATTGCCTCCGAAGTCTTTGCTAGAAATTGCTCTGTAATTTCTACATTTAGTAGGTACTTAGTGTGAGTGGGCCTAAAATGTATACTAGTCTTGGAAATTGTTTTTTTTTGTGTTCACGTTTTCTTTCTGGCTTACTTTTCGTGTTTTCTTTAGTTATCTGTGGCCTACCGAGTATAAACTTATTATTTTATTGGCTGATGTTACGTGTAAAACTTCTCAATCTGCCTATTATGGCTGCTACACACGTTACGAAAAATCATTACGATCGGACGGTACAGTTTAAACTGCACAGTTTTCGTAGTGCACACGTTACTAGAAAACTGTAAGATAAATAATTCGTTGAGCTATGGCTTCGACTGACGAAGCATTAGCAGTTGTTGGTTTATTATTCGCCATAAAAAAGCAAATTGAAGAAAAAATCAATAAAAAGAAAACACGTATTCGGTGTAAAGAATGGCTAATGAAAAGAGAAGCTCATTCCCAAGTTAATTTATTGAAGGAACTAAAGGTATTTCCTAAAGATTGGCATAATTTTTTACGAATGGATCATCTTCATCATCAGCATTTCAGGCGAAAGACATCCACTGCTGGACATAGGCCTCCCACAAGTGTCGCCACATTGATCGGTCCCTGCAACCTTCACCAGGTCATCGGTTCACCTAGTGGGAGGCCTTCCAACGCAGCGTCTTCCGGTTCGTGATCGCCACTCCAGAACTTTTCGGCCCCATCGGCCACGGATAGTGATACTTATTTACATCTGCTGTCCATAGTATTGACAATAATTGAAAAGCAAGATAAAAAACTGAACGACTGGCACACACGTTACGATTATCGACACAGTTTCTTCCGATTCCGATTTATCTAACCAAAATTTCGTACTGGTCCCTTCAACTTTACAGTTTTATAAAATCGGACAAACTGTACAGTTTTTCTCATACACACAGGTAGATTTATCGTTGCAGTTTGAACTGTACCGTCTAATCGTAACGTGTGTAGCAGCCATTACAGTCATTGTTTCAGTCTTGAAACAAAAACAATATTCTAAATTTAATTTAAAAAGTCAATACCCTGGTGAAATTGTGGATAATTATATTGGTATATCTCTGCCCAACCCATTGGGGAATACAAGCGTGATGTTATGTTAGGTTAACAAGCAATCGCCATATGAAATTCACTAAATAAAGCGTTTATTTGAATGACTAGTGAACTGACAAATACAATAATTGAGAATGTGTAAGAATGTGTACACAGATCACAGTTTTTAAAGATGATCCTACTTAGATATTACTTCGTTTTAGTCTTCTTCTTAGCGTGTCGATGGCAATCTAAATTGTGATGGCCCAAAACTGAGCTACTAGATATAATCCAATTCATTTAAGTAAGTGTCCTACATAACAATAATCTCTTAATCCATCGATCCTAAAATAATATCCTAAATCCTAAGCGCAGTTTTAGGCGCCCAAGACTAATAATCATGGGGCAAGATCCAACCCCTTTTCACCCCGGATTTATATTAAATTCCTTAGTCCAAATTTGCCGAAACAATCCCTATGGGGCTACCTAGCCGCGATTTTATTATTTCTTACCCCTGTTTGTATACCTAGGCGTGTATAGTGAGGAAATTCTATTAGACTGTTTTATTGCCAGTCGCCGAATTTTTATGTTCGAGTCCTAGGATTTAGGCACTAAATATTCAAATAGATTTTCATAGAGAAGGGTACTGCGGTCCAAGAAAAAAGAAACCTTTTTCTTTGGTATCCAATAGTAGCAATTTCCATAATAATAATATTATGATTAAAAATTAAGTATCTTGATGTAGCACACGAGGTTGTCGACATGTGGGACGTGGACTCTGCAATCATTGTACCGATAGACGTTACGGTTAATCGACTAGCAAAGACCCTCGACCAACACCTTAGGAGGCTCTCATTACGCGTCTGGGTCAAGGGCTTGATTCAGAAAGCAGTACACCTGGACGCGGCACGCATAATCAGGCGGTTCCTCTCACTGGAGCCCTGATCACCGGCAGCCTGGACCTTGTTCCTGGTGCCGAAGGTCCATCCATTTTTTATATTTTTAATTTTTTTGTTTACAATTGTTTTTTAAAATATTTAAAAATGTATAAAATAAGAGAAATGATGAAAAAAGGAATATTATAATGATGTCTATTCGACCATTGTCATTTTGACCACAGATCTAACGAACAAACAGAGCAGACAGCGGTTTACATCACCCCTCTTTTTCAACGAAACACAAAAGAATTTAACCCAAAACATTTATTCGTGAAAGCTCAATACCACAAAAAAGGGAAATTCGAGAAATAAATTGTCATAACCACGAAGGCTAGACCAAAGGCCAAAGAATATTGAATTATGTCTGGAAACCGTTATTTAGTAAAAATATTCTGTTTTGTTTGTTTGTACCCGAATATAAATTGTATGAGTCGTAAGCCCCTGGACGAAAGGCCACACGTTAATAATAAAATGATCGTACTTCGTGACTGATAGGGTTGCTAACAGACGTTTTGAAATTAGAACAGCATTTAGCTTTCTATCCAGCCAGTCAGTTGAATCCTGACGATTTAAAAATAGAAAAGGTTTTAGTTTTTGAAGAGTGACAGCAGTTAACAGTCTAGACAAAGTGACAGTATCAGCGGTAACAATGATGGAGTACTCAAAAATATGGAAATAAACTACCGAAAAGCTTATATATCAAACCTTTTCACACTTCAACCGATTTATCTGTGCAGGTGAGAAAACACAAAACTAAAATAAATGTACCAAGTTTGACATATCGATGCAAATTTTCTTAACAAGCAACGCCATCTTGAATTGCCCACTTAAAGTAGTCGTACTAAAGCGTCGTATGCTTTGAAATCGATTGTCACTTGTCATTTGTCATCATTTGTCTTCTGTCAGCAGATACAACGTCAAGCATTCCGCCATCTTTATTTTTATCTAGTGAAGATTTGACGTCGATTTGACGTCGTAGAGAAAAAAACATGTACTTCATAATTACGAACCTTTAAAGCAACCCGATCAAATGGTTCTTTGCTGTTTATGAAAATAGTTAGTTAATTTTTGGCTGCAATGATAGTAGGTACTTTTTCAAATGAACTCTTATTAATTCCTTGAGTATAACTTTGATGTTAGGTACTAAAGTGTAGAGATTTTAAAACCAACACATTTTATTTTTGACAACCCTAGTTAGGTATCATGATTACATGTAAAGTCCAGTAACATTATTCTAGAAATTTCACTTAAATATTTCAAAGGATTTCACAAAATTTGCCGACGTGAAATTGTCAAGTAGGTCAGCGGATCGAATGGCTACGTTCTGAAATTCAGTAACGTATCTAAGTGGTGGGTAATATGACTTATTATGTATGTGGGCACTTAGATGGTTAGTGTTTATAAATAAGCTAGCATAGGCTTTCAAGAATAATGTAACATGGAAAAAGCAACCAATTTAAAAAAAAAATACTCAAAACGCATAAATACATAAACTTAGGAAACATAACACTGTTTGTTTTGGGCAGTCGCGTAAAAATACCAGATTATTTGGATACCTTTTTCCTAAATATAATTTACAAATAACAGAATATTTACATAAAAATAACATGCAAAATTAAGTTCTCAACCCAAAAAAAATACTTAGAAATTACTTTAGATAAATACCGGATTATATGGAACCCCAAGTTTATCAGGTAAGGTAAATAAATAAATAATCACGCTTTCTCGTCACGTTCTATGTTTATGGGGTAACAAATTACTGCGTAAACACAAAATTATATTAATTTGGGAAAGAGCAAATTAGTGATAATTCGGACTTTTGAATAAGAAGTGGTTCGCTGAATAATTTGAGATTTTCCTTCTTGATAAATAAAGGTTTTATGTGATTTTCTAAGGACCAAGCTTAGAGGTTATGAAAGCTTTGTATTCTGAAACTTGGCAACGTTACAAATAGTTGTCTGTTTTTATTAATTAATCAACATAACTATGGATAATTTAATATAGAAATATTGATTAATATCAAAACAGCAAAATATTTGACTGTTATTTGCGATGTTGCCAACTTTCAGAATGAGTCCATTTTCTGAGAAGTGTGTAACTAAGATCTCGATAGGATTTTCTCACATCTTTATCCTCTCACAGTCTGCACTTTAATGACTTGAAAAACCTAGAAGCCAATAAGCTGTATTCGACCTCAATAACTCTTTTCCGCGTAATCACTAGATTAAGGTTCCAACCAGACAATTTTCCAAATATTTTCCCAGAAAAACCTAGCCAAAAATCCAGACTTTTATCTCAGGTAACAGTGCCAAAAAAAACCTTTAATTCCTTAAAATCACAGTTACATCCGACAAAAAGCGACGCCAAGCTTATTAGGACATAGCGTCCACATTTCACCGTGGATTTGAGCGGGTCCGTAATTTGGGGAAAAACCGAGCGCTCCGGTGTGTGGGGTGTCCGTAGTCTCGGTCCAGTGGGATCAGGGAGAGGACACGTCTAGAGATTTGCTCCGAACAGGTTGATGAATGACGCTCAATGTTTAAGGTTGGGTCCTGTATCGGGAGTATTTTATTTGGGACGTTTTAATTTAAATGGCACGGTGTGGGTATGTTATTGACAGCCTTGTCGAAAATTATAGGTGTTGTGTGGCATGCTACAGTCTAGTTTAAATTATCTATGTAGGAGCTTAAGATATTTCTAGAATATTTATAAATACATAGGCACCTAGATTAACTACAGAACCTCACCTGCTACGATCCTCACATACTCCTTTAGCGTTTGCTTACCTTAATATTATTACTATGAGGGGTATTTAACCCCCGAAATTATTGTCTGCAAACAACACGACACCACTTGAAAAGATCATTTAGTTAAGTAGACACCTAACTCTTAAAACACCCACGCCAATTAAACAGTATCCTATCCACACAGACAAAAAACAAACCTATTTTTAGCTGAATACCGAATTAAAGATGGCCGAAATAGGAACAAACTCGACCACAGCTCAAGTAAGCCGAACGTGAGGTGAATAAGTAGAATTCCTTTAAATTATGTAACGCGAAACTGTAATGTGCACTTAGTAAGCTTTATTTATGCGATTTTATTATAAAACCTATTTGCTAGACTATTATGGGCTAAGGTTTAAGATGTTGTGATCGGTTTTAAGTTATTTAGGTATAAATCTGGATTGTAACATATGGTGATTTTCTCAAAGCCATGCGCTGTCTGTCTGACGAACTGGAATGTCTTCCTTGAGAATTGGAAAGAAGTAGCACAGTCGGAAGGAATGGCTTTTGCCCTGCAGTGGGACAATATGGGTGAAAATCAACCATCAAAAAGACCAACCACCACCATGATCATCCGTCATCAATCTCATTGTTTTTTGATTAACTATAGACCTAAAGGAGTCTGCCCACTACACCGTAACATACCATGACCGTGCTATGAACGTATCAAGCATAGAAAGAAACATGGCACGGACTACAAAGCCCACTAGAACGCATCAACAGCGTATTATATCTGTATACACGGAAAGCGTCAACAATTATGCGCAAAAATATTTTTCCGGTGCCGATACGCTTCGTGCATGACACGGTGTTGGTCGGCAATGGAACGGTCTAGTGGGCATAATCTCATACTTTTCGAAACAAAGATTTTTGCTTTACACGTTCCTAGCACGGTTATTTATTTCTTATTAATTTATTTATCTGTTTAAATAGATACTTGCCGCACTTTCAGTTTGCACCAAGTTGTTGTTGTTTGTTATGGTGACGCGGTGATGTCTTCTTAAATTAGTTTATGTCGTGTTAACGCTGCGATAGCGTTGCGTAGACTTCGTAGACTTGATGTCACACCAATGCCACATTTCTGGGGTTCGCAAGGACCGATTCCTGCCGGGGCTGCGGGCAAAGAAGGAACATGAATGGGTTTTAGTCAGTACAAGTCTGTCACTTGCCCTTCCACTCCGTCCAGTCCCGTTATTTGATTTGTTTTTTTTTGATGTCCGAAAAAAAAATGCCACATGATTATGTACGTTTGACTATCGCATATCTGTAGGGGCTCATCCTATAGATAGGCAAATTGCTATAACTTTGATATGCCTGTAACGGTCTACGTAGATACGCCAAGCCTGGGAAGGAAACCATAGCGAGGAATGAATGGTGTCCAATCAAAAGACCAATGCAGTGGCAAAGAAGTGTTTTTATATTATGTTCCCATGATGATTTAAAGTTACCTGTCTGTTATTCTTTTTGCCAAGCGGTCGAAAGCAGGCCTAAGAAAATAACATTCCACCTTTACTTCATAAAAGTAAAACTTCAAAAATCCTTTCCCTGTTTAGATAATAGGGTTATAAATTTTCAGGAGTATACCCTAAACCCTTTAAGATATAGGTACAGTCGCAGGCAGTTAACTTTCCTCTTTAGAACTTCAAAAGCCATGTTTTTAATTTCCAAACGAGTGAACACGTGGGGAAGTTGGGGCACTTTTCTAACTGATTGTACATACTGTCGTTACGGTTAACTTGCTGGAATATTTTGAGTATTGGGTTTATCGAATCGTTCAGGAAGGCCACTAAGAAAATGTGCTATTAGAGTAGATGTTAGACCTCTACTGTATGGTACAGAGACCGGCGATCCCTATTTGAGGAACTTGAACATTGGAGTATTCAGACCTTCCGATGTAATAAGTCCTCTTGTATCATTCATTCTTATATTGAACTCTGTTTAAATGGAGTTAGGTCTACTGTTGAGCCTTCTTGCGTAGCTGGCGTAGTTAAAAAGGACGTCGCGCAAGTATCTCGTATAGTCTTTATTTGGCTTGTCAACTTAGAACCATATTTAAAATGATAATATTTATCGGTGGTGTTAGGTAACTGGGCTTATCCCAGTTGTAAACGACCCTCCCTTTGTGCGTATTAATTACCCTTGTTTTGTTCTGTCTCCTGCTGATATGAAGGGAAGTGGAAATTATATTTTTCCTACTCCTCCGCTATTCTTTTCTGATTAATTTCGTTGCGGAGACCAAGACAGTTAAATTGCTTGTCTGGGACTTCGTCGAGCTTCATCTTCGATTTCCTGGTGGTCGCCACTGTTGATTCTGGCTTTCAGGAGTTGCAGTGGTTTGGGAATAGAGTAGAAAAAAGACCTAACGTAAGATTGTTTTGTTTTTGCTTTACGTATGTGATGAAATTGATCCAAACCACTGCATATTGAGGATGCGTTGTATGTCGCCCTTCAGCGGTTTGGTGTTACACTAAAGAATGGTTAAATCTTTGATTATTTCCAACTTTTCAAATGTTTTAAGGTTTATCATCCTTGTCCCCCGTATGTATGACATGCTAAGGTTAACTCCGTGTAAAAGTTGGCGCGTGTTCTATTAGAACGCGTGTATTAAAAGTTTCCCAAGCACCTTACATTAAGAAGCTTTCGCTACCGTCCTCATGTTTACTTTAGTTTACATTCAAATAGAAATGGTGAGTGTGTAGTTTACTTGAGAATTTGTTCAGTTATGCTTGCCACGTGTATTATAAAATGATCGTCTGCCTAGCCTTTTTCCCAACTATGTTGGGGTCGGCTTCCAGGCTAACAGGAGGCAGCTGAATTTCAATATTCAATTTTTTCGGATTAATGTGCGATTGTGCGTATTATATTATTATAACTTGCTTCGATGAAGTAAAACATTGTAAGAAAACCAGCATGCCTGAGAGATATTTCTTGACCGGCATGTAAAGCTAAGTCAGAGGCCCATGGGCGGCATAAAACTCTAACAACAGGTTAGGTACCAACCATACGATAAAGAAAGTTCTATATTTTACATGGAGCGACTGCCTATCTGACCACCACAACGCAGTTAATACTGGGTAATACGATACCCATTGGTAAGACTGGTTGTCACAATTTCGTGCCACTGGCTACCTGTAACGACTGTCAAAGATCTACAATTGACAGCCAGGTCCAACAACTTAACGTGCTTTCCAAGTCACGGATGAAACTCGGTATGTATTGGGTGGTCATCCATCCATGGACCAACCTAGCCAAGCGCGGCTTAACCTGAAGATTGACCAGAGCGGCTGTTATTATTTAGTAACTATCTTAAGTAACGGTTATAATTCTTTGCTTCGGTGCACAAAGAGTAGATGGTAAGATAACTATCTAACTTTAGATTGTTAACAATAAACGCAGCTAAACATTTCCAGACCTTATTTTATAGGTTACCATTTACTCAACATTTTGCTCACACCAAGCAGTTATGCTCAGACCTGTCATTCAGATAGATATTACATCAGATCTGTCTGAAAGATATGTAATTCGTTCCAATATAATGACGACATCACATTTACAAATGATCTTCGACATCCAAAATGACGACATCCACTAATATATATCCCAAATCAGATCCTAGCAAAAACTTCAACGTCTAAACGACGTATTTCAGCAAAATCGCTTGATAAAAGACGAACTGGACCAATAAGAGGGAGATGCAAACACTGCACACATAACTGTGGCAAATAGCCACACACATGCTTGAGTGGCCCCCGGCGTTACTTGAAGTGTTAATATATGAGTAGCCACGAAAACCGCGAAAGGAATTTCGGGAGGTGGGAATATTTTAATGCTATTTTTGCAATGTGATGGAATCAGAACCTTATTTTTTCTGTTAAAAACTTGCAGCGTTGTTATGTTTGAATGGAAGGGTGCAGGGACCACGAACGAGCGCTGCGAGGGCTTTATTATAAGTCTTACTACTACTATAAATCTTTAAGTTTGTGATAATGGATGGACGAATGAATGTATCGATGTAGGATGGATGAATGTATGGATGGATAAATGTACGAATGATGGTTGGATGAATGGAAGAATGTTTGTTACTCTATCATGCAAGTAGTTCAGTAGTGAAAGGGTTTGGTTATAAGTGGGGTTAAACACATAGGATACTTTTTATCCTGGTAGTTCGATCCCGTGGGACCATTTACTAAACTCAACGTAAACTAGTAGATAGTATAAGGTCTGACTCCTTTGAGTGATATGTAGAATGACTTGCTATTTACTAATAAATTGAAAACACAAAAAGAGGCTTTCGAGCCACAAAACTATTTCAATATTGTTATCCAGGAATATTCATGTTTCAGAAGAAACAAACACCAATTAACTTCCTAAATGATGAAAATTCAAATCCTTTGTATTCTGAAAACGCTATTTAATCAACTTACGACTTAAATTAGTATTAAATTTTAGTCTGGGTTTGTCGATAAAGATTTTCAGTTAACGTAGGATACATTTTTGTAGAACGGTAAGAAAACAGTTAAGAGGGAATTTATGAGGGACTTTGGTAAATTTTAATGTTCTAAATAAGCCAATTGATAGTTTAGTTAGAGAAAACGAGCACTTTTGAACTGTCAAGGGACTCAATAACAGTACAAAAGTGCCCATTTTCTTGGCACTGACTGGGTGACCAGCTAGTTGCCCGTTCCAAAGCTTAGATCTGTGGAGAAGAACGAAAAAAGAAACTGCTTTGTTTTAAGTTTTTACGGTTTATGATTAAACTTAAGGATGATTTCCACCTAACGGCTCGAATCGCATCGGATCGGAAAGGATACAAATGGATGCGAGGACAGCCAATCGCGTCCGACAGGATATCTACTCCTACGATCGGCCCAGTACCGTCGCTTGCGAACGTATCCGTTTCTGCGCCTGGTCAAATAGTTTCATTCCTACCGTGTCGGATATGAAAACAGGCGAACGGAGCCGATCGTACGTCGTAGTATACTTTCGGCTACGATCGCGTGTCGCGGAAGGTCAAGCTGCTGTGCGCGGCTTGGTAATATAGACTTTAAATACTGTGTACACAATTTAATATCGTTTAAAGATTGTAAAATCCTTTCCGATCCGATGCGATGCGAGCCGTTTGGTGGAAATCATCCATTACACTCACTTATAGGATACATTCTTTTCTATGGTCGTAATAAGGACTCCTCAAAACCTAGTGATACTGTCAGTGTGTTTTGCCGAGACTTTGTTTCGAGTTCCAGTAGTGCGCCTAGCAGAAGACTAAGAAAGAAGGTAGACAGATTTGTCTGCACCTAACCATTTATTTACCATACACCCGCATCCTCCAGTCATCCGGCGATTATGGCGCTTTATATCGGAAATATCAGAAAATATCGGGAGCTCCGAATAACTGAAAATAACGGAAGGTATCCCGTAAGTAACTGCGTGTATAATTCTCCATCATAATCATCCTAGGCAGTCCCTGTACCAGGATGTTTGATGATTCTCGTACCAATGTTATTTTAAACCGAATAAAACATTTTTCTGATCCGGGCTCCCGTTGTCATGGTGTGCAATTCAGAATGTCACCGACAATTTTGTTCGCCATTTTAAAAGCCACACTTCTTCGCTACGTTTATAAATCAAACGTGAGAAATGGTCCCCAACTATCGCCGGCTATGGCCGCTACAGATGGCATAAGTTCTGACGCACACTTTACACTTCACAACTTTTTAGTGGAAGCTTCAGAGGGCCGAGCGTGAACTCGCGACGTAATGAAGCCAAATAAAAACTGTCCTTTACAAATTTTGTTTTTATTTCGTGCATAAAAAGAATTTGTAACACATCATCATCATCATCATCGTTTCAGCCGAAAGACGTCCACTGCTGGACATAGGCCTCCCCAAAGTGTCGCCACATTGACCGATCCCGTGCGTCTCGCATCCAGCGGATCCCCGCAACCTTTACCAGGTCATCGGTCCGCGTCGCGGTCGCCACTCCAGAACTTTCCGGCCCCATCGGCCATCCGTTCTGCGAGCAATATGCCCTGCCCACTGCCACTTAAGTTTGGCTATTCTTCGGGCTACGTCGGTAACCTTGGTACGGATTTCCTCATTTCTGATTTGATCACGCAAGGAAACTCCGAGCATAGCCCTCTCTCCTCCGACCATTGCCCTTTGGGTGACTTTAAGCCTTCTGATGAGGTCCATTGTGAGCGACCACGTTTCGGTCCCGTATGTAATCACTGGCAACACACACTGGTCATAGACTTTCGTCTTGAGACACTGCGGTAAGTTGGACGAGAAGATACCAAACAACTTCCCGAACGCTGCCCAGCCGAGTCGGATTCGACGATTAACCTCTTTCTCGAAGTTAGACCTACCTAACTGGATCGTTTGTCCCAGATAGACATAATCGTCTACAACTTCGAGTGTAGAGTCTCCGATATTGATAGGAGTGGGTGTTACATGGGCATTCAACATGACTTTGGTTTTGTCCATGTTCATTTTAAGACCCACTCTTTCGGAAGCTCTACTGAGGTCATCGAGCATAGTACTGTGGTCCTCCATGGTCTTAGCCATGACCACTATATCGTTGGCAAACCGAAGGTGAGAGATGTACTCGCCATTGCCTAGCCCTCTTCAGTCCAGAACCTTGAAGACATCCTTCAGTGCAGCGGTGAACAGTTTCGGAGATATGACGTCTCCCTGTCTCACACCTCGCTGCAGAAGGATAAGTTCCGAGGTCCGGTCCTGAAGTCGGACTGACATGGCCACCATGTCAGTCCGACTTCAGGACACTTCAAGAACAGTTTTTGTATAAACACTTCAACACCTCGATGTACCGATAGTCAATTTGACACCGTTGGAGAGACTGCAGTACAGCCCAAGTCTCAATCGAATCGAAGGCTTTCTCGTAGTCCACAAACGCCAAACAGAAAGGCAGGTCATACTCTTCGGTCTTCTGTATAACCTGCCGCAGCGTATGTATGTGGTCTACGGTGCTAAAGCCTTAAAGCCTAAATTTGTATAACGCATAGATATATTTAAAAAAATCTTAAACTGATGGCAGACATCGGTGAAAAAATAATAAAATGAAAAATGTCGAGACAAAACCTGGACTTATCAACACCAAATCGCCGTAAGCAAGCGTGGTGATTAACGCCTTGAAAGTACTTTCACGCTAGGAGAAAACGCCTTTTGCTTCTGACACTAAAAGGCTGGTATTATTATTAAATATGATGTGGTAAATAAATAAGTATTTTAAATTCGTTCGAGTTCACATTACGTTTACTCATCGCATTCATGCTGGGACTTCTGAGGCCCTAGCACGAACGCGCGGTGTAAACGTAACGTAAATAAGTCGATTTTAAAATTAAAAATACTCGTTACACAAAAAATGATTTCATAATTTAAAAAAAATATTCATAACTATGGATGATACAGCTTCTGCTTAGTTCAATATAACTAAAATGCTAAAGGATAATTATATTTTCGATTCAATAATCCACGTATTCACGTTACATTTACGCCGCCCGTTCGTGCTACGACTTCAGTTCCTTTGATTTTCTCGCTAACTACTTCCAAGTTTCTGTTCTTCTCATTACGGGCCCTCAAAAATGTTTTGTTTGACAGTTTGAAACTAATTAGTGAGAAAGTGACGGTCAGAAATGCCGATGACTTGCGGAAAAGAAGTAAGTTCCAAGTTGTGGTTGAGTGCTAAATAGTTCGGTGAAATGTTCGACTTGGGCCGCGATATTTCTAGCACTTACTGGCACGGTGGTTGGAGGAAATTATTCCCGTATTTCTTACTTAAAATACTATTTTGGCAAGTGTTAATAGAACTCTACCTACGCTTGGTGAATTAGCATTTAAGACTTGATTTAACAAGTAATTTTCTAGTTAGTACTTAAGTGTTATCATCCCACAAAGCTTGGATAAGGCATCTACAAGATCTCACACCTTTCATTAGAAAACAAAAGCCGTAGGAAGATCTTAAAACACTCAACTGTGAACAACGATCAAAAGGCATCACCTTGACAGCTGCGGACGCATACATGACACGCGTTTCATACGAAAACACTCCGTATTTCATGTCTGAAGCAGCGGAAACCGACCATTTTAACTAGAAACATAGTGAAATAAAACAGTGAAGAAATAAAGGGCTTTTCAACCTGGTCGGGTGAAACTTGAAGACATGTATCGCCCGCAGCGGACAAACCCCCTTTGTCTGTTGAAAGAAACAAAAAGTGAGCGATTGTATCCCGAGCTTTCTGATGTGTTCCATTTTTGAATTTGGAGTTTTTGTTCCTCTTTTTTGTGGCCAGTGTGTCAAGGAAAGCGAAAGGTTTATTTTAAGAAAAAGGTTTCGCAAGAAAAATAGTATTGTTACCCTCTCATTAAATATTGCGAGAAAACTCTTTAGCTAAAATTATCTATCTTCGAAACAACCTCGAGGGTCCCCTTTACCGTTTACTGATAAAATTACAGATTAATTTGTAGATAAAATACCTGTTTTACGAAATAAGATAATATTTATAGTAGCAGACATCCTCGACAGGCTTAAAATTAAAATACATCAAAGCTTTTCTCAATACGAAATCACGGCTATTTGTTTTTGTGATGATTAGTGTAAAATTAATAAATAATAACCAAAAACAGGACCAACTGAAAACAAAAAGGTATTTTAGACAAAATGTTACGAAAAACATGTTGCTGTCGTCGTCACGTCATGATTCTTTTAGCGCTTGAAAAATATATTGTCAGAGATACATTTATACATTTATTGAATGAATTGGCAGTGAAAATTGTACTGAAAAGGAAGATGGCAGTATTAGTGGACTTTGGCCAGGCATAAAAAAAAATGGTCCACTATGGAGTCGGCAATAATATGATAATTAGTACTAAGAGAAGCTTTGCTACTGATGGATGAAGCCTGAAGACCCCAGCAAAGAAAACTGAAGAATCAGCCGAACCCTCACATTCTTTAATCCAACCCTTCATAAATCCTTTAATCACAATAGAGGACCAGCAGATATATAGCCAGCTGTAATTAGTAAGTACGTAAGGCCATTAGGGGCTATGGCCCGTGCTAACATGGCCAACTAATGGGTTATTGTGTGTGGCCCATAAATACTTATTACCGTCTGTTGTGAGAAAAGAGGGATGGCAATGTTCGTCTGGATTTTGTTTGGGTTCTGTATGTTCTGATTTTTGTGAGGTAGTCTCTTTGTGGCTAAATAAAACCAGACGCTCGGGTCAATATTCGAGGTTAAGCAGCGCTTGGCAAGGTCGGTCCTTGAATGGGTAACTATTTACTACATAAATTTTACTAGCCTTTTCCCAAACTATGTTGGGGTCGTTTTCCTGTCTAACCAGATGCAGATGAATACCAGTATTTTACATGGAGCGACTGCCTATCTGACCTCCACAACCCAAAACCCAGTAACTGGGTAATACGATACCCTCTGGTTAGACTGGTTGTCTGAATTTCGAGCAACTGACTATTCGTAACGACTGTCAAAGATCGACAAATGACAGCTAAGTCCAACGGCTTAAAGTGCTTTCCGAGGTACGGAGGATATTCGGTATATCCCATCCACGGATGGATTTAGGCAAGCACTCCTTAACCTTGGAGATCGACCCACTCGGCTATTATTATTTAGCCACGAGCTCCACATAGATACACATATTTGGTTTCTTTTTTCTGCTTGGATAAACAAGCCCAACATGGAATCCCCTTTTCACAAGGAACCCCAAAATTTGGGCACCCTGCAAGCGATGGATTGTAATGTTGTCTTCACAGTGAGTTTTATGAGAAGCACTATCATGTGCAAGCACCCTTAACGCGTTACGTTGTGGTTACATCTCATTGTGCTCAGTTATTAATAAGGGCTTCACATTTGTATGGGGTAGGTAGGGAACTAAGTGGTCGGAGGAAATGTAGGTACGCCATAATCATTAAGTCATGCATGACGGGTTTTGATGTTGTATGTATATGAAGCTATTCCAATTCCGTAGTAAGACCGCTTGTCATACAAAGAAGGGATGAGCATTTTGATATACACCGGAAGGTGGTAGTGAATGAAAATCCTTTGGAACTAGTTAGGGGCTTTCGAGTGGGTACTCGCTGGTATTTTGCAAACATTGCGGTTAAACTAAATAATTATGGAAAATGTCAAATGGTGAATTTTGAGGAATTGAGTTTTGAAATGTGGGGAGCTCGTGGATAAATAATAACAGCCGCTCGGATCGATCTTTAGGTTAAGCCGTGCTTGCCTAGGTTGGTCTGTGGATGGGTCACCACCTATTACATACCGAATTTCCTCCGTGCCTCGGAAAGCACGTTAAGCCGTTGGCCGCGGGTGTCATTTGTAGATCTTTGACAGTCGTTAGGTAGTCAGTGGCCCAAAAAGTCTGACAGCCAGTCTTACCAAGGGGTATCGTATTACCCAGTACCTCCACAACCCAGTTAGGGTTGTGGAGGTCAGGTAGGCAGTAGCTCCATGTAAAATACTGGTATTCAGCTGCATCCGGTTAGACTGGAAGCCGACCCCAAAATAGTTGAGAAAAGGCTAGGCAGATGATGATGAGTTTTGAAATGTATTTAGCAAATTATTCGAAAGGTTTGTCTGTCATTATTGTTTGAGCAATACAAACGAAGGGAGGCATGTAGCCTAACGACAACTGACTCACAAAAAAGTATGAATGAACTTATATGAATAAAACTTAAAACATGAACAAGATTAGAATTCCGATCGGAGGTCGTTTCTTTCTTAAGAAAAAACCGACCCGAAGTAAAATGATACAAAGCAAAAGCAGAATCTTATTAAACAAAATAAAATATAGGTATACTTACGAAAAGAACCCAGGTAGTACAAAAAGGCTACCTTTTCACTAATACAGATTACTTTATGTAATTCGAACATTTTATTAAGCCTCATTCAATTTCGAGATTACCCGTACCGAAATCTATTCTTAAAAGTAATGAATAATTCAACATTTTTTCATGTAGATCTTTCCAACTAATCAACGTATAAAGTCCTGAATTACGCGAGAGCTGTATAATCCTCATGAATTACCAATCGGGCCGAGTACTCGGGTCGAATTTCGAGCTTTTGGCCCCGAAATTTCTGGCAAAGTTAGGTGGAGTATAAATTTCTTCGCCCCCTCTTGAGTTCCCCCTTTTTTCCTTTAAAGTTATTTATGTGACAATCTATTGTTTCGAGCTCGGAGCATTTAGTTTTAAATTAACGATGCTATGCGAGGAATTACGGGTACGAGCGGGGAAAAGACAAAACCCCGGGACTCTTCGTTTTGTAATCGGTGGATATCGGCGCCTAACTCGATAAAAGGTGAAATTAACTCGATTTGCTAGTGCCGTACTCGATCCAGTGTAGGTGAGACCGATTCAAGTTTTATGTTATACCCGTTATCGGATTTTTTATTGTTATTTGTTTTAAATGTATTTTATTGTGTTACGATTTTATTGGATTTGACTTTTCATGTCCGGTTTGGATTTTATTTTGAAAAAATTGCATGATTGTTTTATTGACATCGTCAGTATTGCCGATTGATATTTTTGGGTAGATTTAATTTCAGTATTCAAGTTGCAGATGTTGGAAAAAAAAACAGCCAAGCTAAAGTGAGAGTGGGCTGGCCACGTAGCAAGAATGAGCCCAGACAGATGAACAACGATCGTCACTCACTGGACGCCTGTCGGAGGAAATCGCCGTCGAGATAGTCTGCGGTGAAGGTGGTATGACGATCTGATCTCGTTTACGAGGCAAACATGGCTAGATATTACACAGGACAGAGAGGTTTAGATGGAGAAAGGGGAGGCATTTGCTCAGCAGTGGGACACTCAAATAGGCTAACAGAAAAAAACATTTCAATACACAGATTTTACGCCAAATCTAATAGATTATTGAACTCATTCCGTTATAAGTTTCCCAATAAAACCTTTGTTACAAGACTGTAAAGTTTAAGTTCCATAAATACACCGTTATTACTTCGTAGTTATTAAAATTTACTTCGTTCATTAACTACGTTATTTAAGTTCATAGTAATAAGGTTGTTTGTTTGCGAACGATGTCGTGGAATTACTATGAGTTGTTCAAGAAATTCTCATGAGAATCCAAGACGTAGCAAGCAGGTTTTACTGTTATTTTGTTGATTATTTCTGACAGATTTTTATTTTGGTATTAGTTTTTACAACTTGATAAAGCAACGAGATGTTTTTATTGCGTGTTAGTTATTAATGTGATGCCTTCGGAAAAGAATGAATTAATGGTTGCAAAAACTATTTCAACATCCGTTGTTTACACACGAAAAGCGACTTTATTTGATAATTATACATACTTAAAAGAAGCGTGGTAGTCGGTTGACTTGACTTATGGCATGCGGAGAAATTAATAAAATGTCTTGAGGAAAGTTTTGAGTATGAATGTCGATTGCTATAAGAGTAGAGGAAGACCAAAGAAACGATGGAAGAACTGTGTGAAGGACGACGCTATATCATGAAAATAGGTGTCTGATGAGATGAAGATAAGTAATAGAGTGGTAAGTATGAAGAAGACATGCTGGGCCGATCCCAAATAAATTGGGATAAGGGCAAGAGAATACGACGACGATATGTAGCACATTTTTACTCATTTCCTATTCTACAATAAATATAAGGCTCTTACAGAATCAGTCGTCAAAATGTCGCCGCGAGCGCAGTCACGAGCAAAACTTACTAAAATAACATAACTAACATAAATCCTACAGGACCGATTCCTACCCCATTTTCCGATACATTTTACCATACCATTCGCCAAATACAGCCATTGGAACCCCATAACACAAAACATATAGAAGTAAACCCCCATTACCAGGGACGGTTATCATGGTTTTCCATCACCATAGTTTATGAACCAAGGAAATATCACATACGATTTTATTTCGTATATATAGAGCTACAAAAGTAAATCATAAAAGGGCGTTATTGGACATTATTATTGCCTTAGCCAATGTTATTAGGTACGTGTAGCGGTGTCAGTGTGATTTGGGACCATTAGTGGAATGACTGGATGCTGGCCGGACGACGGACGGTGTGAATAAGGTTATATTAAAATTGCGTGCGTCCCTGTAATGGGTTTGGGATAAAGGTTTTATGGTGGACCGTGGCTTTGATTATGAGGATCTTGTTTTTAATTATGTTTTGTGGTAATGTTTACGTTTATGGTTTTTGCTGTTAATAGATAATGCTATACGTATAGGTATCTGTTTGCTACTAAGAACACTAAGCAAATTAGCATTAGGATAAAGATAATATTATTTTGAATGTCCAGAAAGTTAGTTACTATAATTATATTTAGTGACCATTACTACTTTGTTTATTGTAGAATGGAATAACTAACTGAATAAAAATATATTTAACGGAAAGCCAAGCAAAACTTTACAGTTGGAGACAGACTAGAATTTGGAAAATGAGCAATCAAGAGCACATCTGCTAAAATAAAGTAGCATTTTTTTTGTTCTCTGTAATGTACCGATTATCGAGCAAAGGTCACTTCTCATACAGAGGAAAAAGAATGAGCTTGGTAACCACGCTTGCTCGATGCAGAATGGCGATTTCAGACCGAAGTCTAGGGTTTCGTCATGATGTTTCCCTTCACCGTTAGTAAGTGTCTAAGTGCATTTACAGAAACAAAATTAGTCATTCTTCATAAACTACAAATTAATAGTATACCAGTGACATCCGAATATATTTATTTAGACGTAATACCGGAATAAATACGATTGCTTTTGTGTAGCGCCAGTTATTATTTTCTTTTGTAATTTTCGGGGCATTTCCCTCGGCGCCATATATTTTCTTTAATAATTTACCGACTGCCCATAAGTGGTTGTCGATGTTATTAATTTATTTCGTCCTCAAAGGTCGCAAAAGGTACTTATTACCTATTCATGTAAACAAACGGTTCCGGATTATCTTAATTAGAGAGAGGTCGGGAAATAATTAGGAGACAATTTTATGTGGGTACCTTCTAATCCTCCTTTATATACTGTTACAATACAACACACGTTATTTGTAATGCTTAATTAATATAAATACTAAGCTTAAAAGAAGCTACGACTTTGCTAGTAGGAATTAGATGAAAAACACTTTTAATGTTTTAATTGGATTGATAATTATGATCACAAACGTTGCAATATTAATCGACGGCACTGTTGGCGCAGTGGCTGAGCGATCGGCTGCTGCGCTGCGTGTCTCGGGTTCGATCCCCGCACGGAACAAATATTTGTATGATCTACAAATACAAACAACGGAACAACTACAACAGGTAGTTGTTCCGGGTCTGGCTGTTTGTGTATGTGAATTTAAATGTTTGTAAACGCACCCACGATACAGGTGAAATTCCTTGTGTGGGGCAACGTTTCATTAAAAAAAAAAAAAAATCGGTACCTACGTAGAAAGACGATATTCATGATCGATCGTCGCTTTCAATGTTTCAGAAACTTAAAGAAATACCAGGTAAGTGTTTCCTTCAACATCCAGTAAACAAGGTGGATTGGACACACAAACGATTACCACGTGTTCAGTTACATCTTACCGAACTCCACATAGGAATTTTAAAAAAATCTGCTGGTCACATTTTGACCGTGTAGTTTTGTAGGAAACAGTTGTGTTTTATTTAATTACCGATGAAAAATTTCTATGACCCCACATATAAATTTTTCATCAGTAATTAATAATGTTCGGTAATTAATCGGTCGGATTGATGTACCGAATACGTGATAATCGTTTGTGCGTTGATGTACCTTCCACCCTGTATTGTTTTTCAATTTTTTTTATTACGCCTGAACTACATAGATCCCGGCTTGGATAAAAAAATGTAGCACCATCCGAAAAAACATGCTCACAGAAAGGTGTGAAAATTCTAATGCAACATGCAACAATCAAATCAAACTAAACATTTTACAAAAAAAAAAATTGTAAAAAAACAGTAAAAACAACCGTTCGGTCGTTCCGGTCGTTTTCTTTTGACATAAGCAGTACCTTTGTACTCATATATTATAATGTTATTTTCCTGTGTTGTCTTCTGTGTGTGCATAAACAGTTAAATAAATAAATAAAAACTTTAGTAAATATCCTGTTATTCACAACTCTACAGTTGAGTCACCAAACAAAACAACGAAAGTAACAATAAATCACGACAATAAAAACAATAGACAGCCTGCAACCGCAGAAACTTTCGACTGGCAAAAGTACAAACTTTTTGACAAACAGTCGGAGTCGAAGACGTTCATTATACGGAGCATTGCGTTGCAAACAACTGGCTGTGGAGTTTGGGTGGTCTGGCTTTAGCAATACAGTGGATTTACTAGAGAAACCGTCGCGGTTTTTGTTTTTTGAAACTTTTGAGCTTCTTTTTTAGGGTTCCGTAACCGAAGGCTAACCAACTCAAACTCAAAGCATTTATTTCAATTAGACCACTATAGGCACTTTTGAATATCATCATTGAAATTGAATTTAGGGTTCCGTACCCGAAGGGTAACCAACGAACCCGTATTACCAAGCCTCTGCTGTCCATCCGTCCGTCTGTCCGTCTGGCTGTATCTTATGCTCCGTAATAGACAGACAGTTGAAATTGTCAAAAAATCGGCATTTCTGTTACCGCTATTACAACAAATAATGAAAATAAATTAAAAATTAAAGGGATCCGACTATAGTACGGAACCCTTCATGCGCAAGTCCGACTCGCACTTAGCCGGTTATTTGCTTTTAGCCACCGCTTGGGTCAATCGTTAGGTTAAGCCGCGCTTGCCTTGGTTGGTCCGTGGATGGATAATTGTCAATAACATACTGAGTTTTCTCCGTGCCTCGGAAAACACGTTAAACCGTTGGTCTAGATCTTTGATAGTCGTTATAGTTAATAAGTAGTAAGTTAGTATGTAGTTAAGTTAGTTTGTTGTTTAGTAGGAGAACGAGTTTTGGATAAACTATAAAAGGCTTTCTCAAAGCAGTTTTTTTGTTTGCCCTGGCTGGAGGCCTGAGGCTACCTGTCCATTGAAGTGGAGCGAAGCTTTGGAGCAGAGAAACTGTGAAATATTAACTAATACGATTGCATACTGGAGCGGTGCGGAAATTTTATGCAATCCTATTGTTAGTATTTCTTCGTTTCTCCGCTCCACAGCCTCGCTTCGCTTCAACGGTGACTGTCCGTCTATCGTGTGGGTGCCTTACACTCAAGGCACCCACACGATAGTCCGGTTAAGCAGACGACAACATCCTAGCTTGACCTGCGAGATGCCATAAACAAAAAAAAAAGTTTGTTTGTTAAAATTCCGCTTGTCTTCTTGAAGGCACTCAATGCACTCAATCGATACTTAACTCTGTAACCAGTTTTGATTAGTCTAATCAGTAGCACTATTGTTTTAACATTAAGAGTCATTATGCGTAGTATTAGTGAGCTAATTAATGATGAAAATTAGTTTACACACAATACAGATGAATTAATCGTCCCATTTCCATATTATTCACGGTCGATGTCCACACTTATTCCAATATTATATGATAACTCTTATTAGTTTAAGTCGCGTGTTAATAGGCTTCTTTTTGGGTTAGCTCGTACCATCGTTGACCTCATCTCTGTCCTGAGGACTAGATTGAGGTCAAGAGTAGAAGCAACTAAAAAAAAACATCTAAATTATCTTAGAACTTGAAGATAAACTTTAAATTTAAAATAAAAAATCAAAGCATTTATTTCAAGTAGGCCAGTTACAGGCACTTTTGAATTATCGAAAAAAAACAATAAACTTAGTTAGTTTGTCCTAGGAGCAAGTGCGTCCAAAAACTGAAGAAAGCTTGGAATACCATCTTACAGGTTGGTAAACAGGGCAATAACTTGATGGAAAGCGGAAAGGAAACACTATAGTAACTTGCATAGGTGTTTATGGACAGAGGCCAAGTCGAAACGAAATTTAATGCACCATAGTTAAAATACATAACATAACATCACGCCTGTAATCCCCGAAGGTTTAGGTAGAGGTGTACCTAATAGTACACCCACATTTCGCCAGTTTTGTTAAAGTCCCATGTGATAGGGGTTTAGAGTCTATTCATTAATGAACTGGGCACAAATCCAGACTCCGTGGCTGCTACTGAGAAATTAACAAAAACATAAATAACGCTTTGCTTGACCCGGGAATCGAACCCAGGACCTCACGCCCACTAGTCGCGATTGCGAAGAACAAGACCAACGAGAAAATCAATGAGGTAGTTAAAAATATCATGAATTTATTTAAAAACGGTGTTTTATCTCTTAGAGTTTATAATCAAGCTGGATGCAACAAAAGAGCTTCCACAAGCGACGGAATTAAGTATTTGTCAAGTGCACTGTGGACATACAGTTGAACTTCTACTGTGCTGACCAGCTTATTTTTTATCACGACGTAATATTACCTATATTTTAATACTTACATGAAAGCAGAACAAAATCAAACTGATGCTTAGATTTTGTCTCATGAAATGACAGTCATCGACGTTAACACCCTTTTCACACAATTCACGATTCCAGCTCAGTTTTGTTTATCCAAATAAGTACAAGAATACAAACTTCTTCTTTGACAACCACCGAGATTCGAAGTCGGTTCATTACCCGCCACATTGGCGTGCTCACAAACAACCTCTTGAAGTCGAAGTCGGTTGGAAGTCGTTTGAAATCCCCTGAATTTTGGCAATACGCCGGGAATAACGAACGGCTACAAAAATAGTTGTGAATTTCAGTTACTTTGTTCAGTACGGATTATTTCTGATTCCGCTTCAAATGGTCTTTTTCCACCCTTTTTCCATACCTACCTATTTAAATATCCATTGATATGAAAATTATAGTTGTAGTTATCTGGATACTGGATAGGAATGGTAAAACCAGTGAGTACATATTTGCTAAAGTATGAAAAAAAAATGTCTTTTGCGTAATCAAGTCCTGTAATTTGAAAAAAAAAATATCTGAAAAAAAATGTACACCCTCTCATTATAATAGGTTGCAAAAAAAGACCTACAGCTGTATAACTTTTCTATAAAACCATGTACTTTTTATCTCCAAGTATAAATTTCATCATCGCATTATCTACCTATCCTTTTCCCACTGATTACCTGTATTTACTAGGAGCAGTGGTGGCCCAGTGGTGCTGGCCCAATTTTTTGTGTAATTTATTTCATCACAGTGGTGATGAAATAACTTACACAGAGCGAGAGACACCGTCAGAGATATTACACATCAAAAGGTGAAGGAAAACATCGTGAGGAAACCGGCATGTCCTAGAACCAAAAATTCGAAGATATGTGACATATACCAAGCCGCACTGGACCCGCGTGGTGGATTATATATAGGCCATTCCCTCTCAAAGAGAGGAGGCCTGTCTCCCAGCAGCGGGAACATTATAGACTGATTATTATACTCGTACTAGGAGCTCCACAACGTAGTTACTGGGTAACTGTATCTTCTGTCCCAAGTACCTATGGAATTATATTGCAGCATGGTTATTAGTAACACAATGATCAGGAATAAAATTTAATTAAGACCGAAATCCGCGCTCCAAACTTTGGCGCAAAATTCCTTTTAGGCAGTATCAAAAATAAATACCGTCCATATTACACGGACGAAAATCAACTATTTCCAATACTATGTTCTTTTGCACCGTTTTTCGCAGACAAAACAGGAATAATGTCGAATATTTTATGCATTGGGGAGCTTAGTCACTTAGTCGTTTATTTGCGTTTCATTAGTGTTGTTGTGAATTCCCTTCCTCCCGGACCTCTGAGCAGTTCAGACGTGTTTCTGAAGAGACCTTATTTTAATTTATTAATTTTATAATCATTTAATTCAAAAATCAAAAAATTTAAATCAGTGTTCAAAAATAGGAGTGCATAAACATATGAGAGATCGCTGCGCCGAGCCGACAACGTCCAATACCGCTGCGCGTGAGTCACAAAAACAATCATAGCTTACTACTAATGACCCCGCCCCCGTGCGTAAACCGCCACAACTTTATTAATGAACTCTGCACTTAAAAGGTCGCGTGCGTCTAATATTGTCATACGCAGACAGAGACGGACATACTTGCAGGAGCAAGATAGTCAGAGGTCTAGTTATACTGGACGGAAAGCCGTTTTCTTCGGATCTGTCGATACCGCCCACTCTTACCTGAGCCACCACTACTTACTAGAAAATCTACGTGCTTTTATCTCTTCGCAACGTTTGAGCGCCTGGTACTTTTTGGGAAATAAAAATATAAGTCCGTAAATATGCCCCTTCAACGCTCGCCCCCACCGCCTACCCCAAAGGCTCAGTTGTCGACTACGCCGCTATTCAGCACACCGCAGCCTGCTCTATTCACGCCTCATAGCTCATCAGAACCGAGTCTAAATATTAACCTGGATTCGCCAATTCATAATATTTCGCCAGCAATAACCTTCCGCAATGCGAAGCGCCTACGCGTAGAAGGTGACGAGGAATATAGCCTGTCCGCAACTATATCAGAAATAAAAGGAATGTTTCGCGAATTCAAGCAACAGCAAGAGGAAACAATGCTTGCTACCTTCTCCAGTAAACAGGAAATTCAGCACGAGGGTATGATGCTCAAGATTAATAATATCATTGAGCAAAATATTGAGTTGAAATTGAGTGTTGAGGTAATGTCAGCCAAGTACGACGAGTTTTTAAACCGTATATCGTCCTTGGAAGCCGAGAAAAAAGAGGACAAAAAGCGGATTTGACAACTTGAGGACAAGATTGAATATTTGGAGCGCAACACGAGGGCTACTGAAATAGAAATTCGTAACGTGCCGAAGTCCGAAGGTGAGACAAAAGATGACCTCTGTGATTTGGTTGTTCACTTGGGACAAACATTAAACCTAAATATTAGTCAAACTAACCTGAAAGATATACACAGAGTGAAATCAAAAGATAGCTCGAACCCAATAATTGTGAACTTCAACTCCGTGATAACTAAAGATAAGGTGATAAAGGGAGTCAAGATGTTTAATAAGTCAAAAGACAAAGGAGAAAAGCTCAATACCACCCACCTGAAGTTCAAGAACAAACAACCGATTTATGTGTCAGAAAGACTGACGTTTAATACGCAGAAATTGTACTACCTAGCTAGAACACAGCACAAGAATTACGGGTATGACTTTTGTTGGACCTCATATGGCGTAATCTACATGCGCAAGAAAGTTGGCGACCCCCAGATCCGTATAAACTCAGAAGAGGATTTTCAAAGGCTAAGACCTGCTAGCTGTATTTGACTAATACTGCTCTCGTGGAAAGTTTGTTGTATGTTTACTAAACCCTTGAACCATTGTTTCTGTCTATTTTGCATGAATGTACATCACGCGCTAATACCACTACATTATATATACATTACAATACATAAAACACTCTATACAAACAAACTTCAAAAACGCACAACGACCTATAACAAATGTTTATTACACTCTCATACGCAATCACACACTCAAGTTTACACAAACGAAATATTGACTACGAAACATCACATTCTTCACCATTTAAATAAATATATCCTTGTTCTTTACATCTCACCTAAATCAAATACCGTAACATTAATTTATAATATAAATCTCGTGCTTAAAACTGTGACTTATTTGCTTACGCACCATTCGCTTCCATAAATAACATAATTCAAGACATTGATGATGTGTCGGTGGCCAAGTCTTATAGTTGTGATCCGGAATCATGTGGCAACTTAATCAAGTCTACTTCTAAAGCATTGACTGTAATCTCACAAAATATTCGCAGTATCTATAAAAACATGGATGGTTTTATTGTTCATTTGGCTAGGCTTACATTTAAACCTGACATAATCATTTTAACTGAATGCTGGTTGAGTGAGCACAAATCACTACCACTTTTAGACAATTACTCGTGCTACTTTTCCAAGAAAAGTCTAAACCAAAATGATGGAATTGTCATTTATGTCACCAGTGATATCAAGTGTACTGTGAAGGAACCTGATCCTATTGGAGCAAATTTTTTATTACTTACAATTAACAACGACATTACCATCTTGGCTACGTACAGATCTCCGTCAATTTATTGCATTGATAACTTTTTGAATTCAATTGACAGCACACTTCGTCCTATTAATTGCAATAATATTATTATTATTGGAGATGTAAATATAGACATTAAGCCTGATAATACTGATAGAAATAGTTCATCGTATTTAAATCTCACTGCTGAGCTGGGTCTTCTCCCAGGGCATACATTGCCAACTAGATTAGGCAATTGTTTGGATCACATCATGATCAAAACAAATAGATCAGCCACAGTCACTGTCATAGAGTCCACAGTTACGGATCACGACTCGGTTCTTGTTAGTTTATCGTGTAGGCGTGAACTAATAAGGAAACCGAGTATAATTATTAAGACAGATTTTAATGCAACAGTGAAACAATTAGAATCTATGGATTTCTCTTTCGTTTCTCCTTCAGCTAACGCTGAAGAAGCTGCAACTCTTTTTACTGAAAACTTGACTTCTGCAATCAAATCAAACACAACTTCTAGTACTATTTCTGGTCGTAAAAGAAACATAAAACCATGGATTACACCTGGCTTGATTCGGTGTATTCGACACCGTGATAGGCTACATGTTAAGGTTAGGAAAAATCCCAATAACTCGATTCTCGAAGTCACTTACAAGCGCTACAGAAATTTCTGTAACGCTCTATTGCGGAAGCTTAAAAGAAATTATGAAAAAACTCTTTTACAAAATGCAAGAAGTAGTAAGGAAACGTGGTCAGCTATAAAATTGATCACTGGTACCGCTAAGCAAAAATCTTCTACTGATGATCTACTAAAGAACAGAAAAAGCCACCACGAAGCCGTTGAGACTGTGAACAATTTTTTTGCGAATGCCGGGAAGCTTCTTGCCGACAAGATAAAATGCTCTGATAATCCCGAAATCACCTTGCCTACATTGAATGATTTCAGTAGACCTCGGGTCCGGAATTCTATGGTACTGCTTTCACCAAACGAATCAGAAATTGAATCTCTTATCATGAGTCTTAAAAACGACTCTGCAACAGGTTGGGACTCTATTTCGATCAAATTTCTAAAAATGTCAAAACATATTATCGTCCCACACTTTACCACGATTGTTGGGCTATGTATAGAGCAGGGCGTTTTTCCTAGTGTATTTAAAAGGGCGCTCATCACTCCTGTCTACAAGAGTGGAGCTCGAGACAGCGTGACAAACTACAGACCGATTTCTGTGCTACCAGCGCTCTCTAAAGTACTAGAAAAAGTATTGAATAATCAACTCACAAAATTCTTAAAAAAAAATAACATTTTATCTGAATCCCAATTTGGTTTTAGGGCAGGAAAAAGTACTGATGCAGCCGTTAGCTCGTTAGTAGATTATGTTGCAGCCTGTCTAGATAATAAACAAAACTGTGTTGGAGTCTTTATTGATCTGGCCAAGGCCTTTGACACCGTCTCAATCTGTGCTCTTGTCGATAAGCTGGAAAGATGTGGAATAAGGGGAACGGTACTTAAAATCTACAAAGACTTTCTTACTGGCCGGTTGCAGAAGGTTAAAATGGGTAGTGCTATTAGTTCGGATGTCGCAGTCATCTATGGAGTCCCACAGGGTAGCATTCTGGGTCCCAGTCTCTTCCTGATTTACATTAACGACTTGTGTCAAATGACACTGAATAAAGGCAAAATATTTACCTATGCCGATGACACAGCCTTGGTGTTTCAGGGAGAGACTTGGGATGCAGTTCAACAAAATGCGGAGATAGGCCTCCATAAAGTCTGCTTGTGGTTAAAGCAAAACGTGTTGACGCTTAATATATCAAAAACTTCATATATACAGTTCACTAACGCTCGCATAAAACAGCCCAACGTGGCTGTCCGGATTCACACATGCAAATCACCTTTCACTCAACAGTGCTCGTGTACAACTCTGAGCAAATATAAGACAGTTAGATACCTTGGGGTTCTCTTAGACGAGAAATTATCCTGGCAACCACACATCGAGATGGTTTCGGCAAGAGTCAGAAAACTTACATGGGTTTTTAGAAATCTGAGGCATGTAGCTGACAGTGATCTCCTTCGTTCAGTTTATTATGCACTGGCACAATCGGTTGTTATCGGAGAGGGGCTCGTGGCTAAATAATAACAGCCGCTCGGGTCGATCTTTAGGTTAAGCCGTGCTTGCCTAGGTTGGTCTGTGGATGGGTGACCACCCATTACATACCGAGTTTCCTCCGTGCCTCGGAAAGCACGTTAAGCCGTTGGTCCCGGCTGTCATTTGTAGATCTTTGACAGTCGTTAGGCAGTCAGTGGCCCAAAAAGTCTGACAACCAGTCTTACCAAGGGGTATCGTATTACCCAGTACTGACTGGGTTGTGGAGGTCAGATAGGCAGTCGCTCCATGTAAAATACTGGTATTCAGCTGCATCCGGTTAGACTGGAAGCCGACCCCAACATAGTTGGGAAAAGGCTAGGCAGATGATGACAATCGGTTATTGGTTACTGTATTGGGGTTTGGGGAGGAGCATGTAAAACGCATCTCTTACGCCTAGAAAGAGCACAACGGTCCCTGCTTAAAACAATGTTATTCAAACCATACAGATTTCCCACAAAGACGTTATACGATTTGTGCCGGGTATTTACAGTAAGACAACTTTTTATTTTTCAGATTATTACTAAAAAACACGTGTCTGTGCCATATGATCCAGGTAAACTTCAAAATAAGCGGACAACTCCAAACGTAATCGAATCTGTTAGGTGTCGCACGGCTTTTGCAAGACGACAAAATGCTTTTCTTTCTGTATACTTATACAACAAAATTAATAGAATCCTAAATTTTTATCCGCTAACACTACACGAATGTAAACCTATAGTAAAGAACTGGCTCTTTACTCTTGATTATGAGGATGTAGAGAAAATAATAAAGAATTAATCTCATTCTAAAAAGTAACACATACATAGAACATACTCTTCTTTCACACACCTACTTATACACAAACACGAACGGGAACCCACGCACACGCACACGTACATACCTCCCACATACACACACACACACACACACACACACACAGCGCGTTATATGTATTAACTTAGAATAAATTATATTTTTAATGTTTTTTCATAATTTATCATACTCTTCATATCTGTTTTTGTATTTTACTTTATGTTAATTTGTCTCTTCTTTTAAAATTGTGTTTTTGTAGCACATGTTTGTCTATTCCTATGTTGACATTAGTATCTAAGGCAAATAAAATGGGAGAGGGCGCTGACTCCTGACATACAGGTACACCTAGTTCAGGAGTTAGAGGCTTCAAACAAGTTTCTGTAACCTATTATGTCAATAAAAAGAATTTGAATTTGAATTTGAATTTGAATTTGAATTCTGTTGCTGTGGAGCATTTAGAAAACGTTTTAGATCGATTTTTTTCCTCTATCAAAACCTTTTTTTATTTCTTACTAGCTTTTCCACGGCTTCGGGAAATATCCCACTTGAACGTTTTAAATAACGCCTATGTCACTCTGGGATAATGTATATTCTTATTAGTGAAAGAATTTTCAGAATCAGATCAGTAGTTCTGAAGATTACCTCTATATCAAAACTTTACCTCTCTATAATGGTTAATATTGATGATATATCTTTTGATTGAAGATAAGATAGAGAAGGTGGAGGACAGGGTGAAGCGTAACTTAAAAGAGTGAACTGCGTTAGTCTGGGTTTATTGATTACCAAAGAAGATTGCGGGGAAGACCTGTATGATACTTGAATAGAGGTATGAAGAACATGGTGTAAAGTTCTTTATACACAACCTCACGTCCCAGCCGCTGCGGGAGACGCCCTGGGCGTGGGGGGTCACGTGGTGGCACCCGGCCACCGTAGGCGCGGACCTGTGGACGGCGAGTTATGGGGTAGCTCGCCGTCCGGCCGTCTTATGACGACAGGCTGTGTCGATGGCGCGTTCGTGTTCCACGTGCGCTTCAAAGAGATGTCAGCAAATAAGTAGGGGTCCGCATGGGCCGATGCCTGCCAGGGCTGCGGGGCTGTTCGAAAGAGATACCGTGGCCCTGGAACACAAAGGGCAAAGAAGAACATGGATGGGTTTTAGTCAGTACAAGTCTGACACTCCTTTCCACTCCGCCCAGAGTGAGGGGGGTGGGCGGTCATTTGATGATTTCCCATCCGAAAAACAAAGAAAAAAAAAGAAGGTTCTTTATCCACCATATAAAATGGAGAACGCTCCGACCAGAACTTTGTTGTATCTGGGCTGCTGCCCGACAGTTGTTGTCAGGTTTTATAATATGGTTTTAAGTCGAGGGCAAAAATATGTTCGTTCTATATTTGTGTCGTAGATGGTGCTGTAGTACGTTTTGTAGTGCCGCTTCACTTACATGATCAGGTAAGCATAGAACAAAAAGGAGTAGGTCTGTACTCAGCCGTAGGTGATACAAGGCTGCCAATGTGATGATGATGATGTTAGAGGTACTCACTTTACACTCTCATTATAACTGTAGAACCACCACATTCGCAACATGGCCAATTTAATTTGACCCAGTGACCTTTCTAAAATCCCCATAAATCCTATCAGGGTTCCACAAACAGAAATCTCCAATCCAAAAACCGCATACCCCCTAAAATGTCGTCGTGAAATAAACAAGGGTTCCGCAGAATTCGATAGCTAATTGATTAATCGTCGCTTGTGACGTATGTTAGCGGTCAGGTTCTATTCGTAAAGTTCCGCTCAAAGGGTGTAGTTCTGGAGCTGTGTTTGTTCTCGAGTAGTGTTTGGAGCGGTTCGGTCAAAACATTTAATAGTTTTCTAGTCATAGTGGTAAACTATTGTAGTTTCCACGTAGTTAGGAATTTACGTGTGTTGATAGTTATGTAAGTCAGCGTGTTTTGGGTTTAGTTCGAATTTGGTAGCTGATTCTGGCAAATCTTTTCGCTGCAGCATGATTCTTTAAACGGTGAAAACCGGCATGTCCTCTAACTGGAAATTTGAAGACATGTGTCTAGCAACACCTGGGCCACTTGTGGTGGATTTTATTCCACTCTTTCTCACAGAGCGAGTGCCTTTGCCCAAACTCATCATCTGCCTAGCCTTTTCCCAACTATATTGGGGTCGGTTTCCAGTCTAACCGGATGCAGCTGAATACCAGTATTTTACATGGAGCGACTGCCTTTGCTCAAACTATGGGATCATAATGGTTCTACTTTGGCAGAAATGCGCTACTTCCATATTATCATATCATAATTCACACGTTCACACACAGGCACAAACACCCACTGAAACACTCTCATACAGGCTTCTTTTAACCGCTTTTAATATCCATAAATATATTTATCATTGTTACATAGTTTTTTTTATTTGTTTTTAATCTTATTGCATAAGATGAGGAGCTCGTGGCTATATAATAACAGCCGCTCGGGTCGATCTTTTGGTTACGCCGTGCTTGCCTAGGTTGATCTGTGGATGGGTGACCGCCCATTACATACCGAGTTTCCTCCGTGCCTGGGAAAGCACGTTAAGCCGTTGGTCCCAGGTGTCATTTGTAGATCTTTGACAGTCGTTAGGCAGTCAGTGGCCCAAAAAGTCTGACAACCAGTCTTACCAAGGGGTATCGTATTACCCAGTACTAACTGGGTTGTGGAGGTCAGATCGGCAGTCGCTCCATGTAAAATACTGGTATTCAGCTGCATCCGGTTAGACTGGAAGCCAACCGCAATATAGTTGGGAAAACTCTAGGCAGATGATGATGAATCTTATTGCATAAGATTCTATAATATCTCCTCCTAGAAGAGGGCACTGGCTCTTGTAACACGGTTCTATCGCCTAGCAGAGAAGTCAGGGACTTCACACAAGTTTGTAAACACTTTATTGTGTAATAAAGATTATTGATTATTATTGATTTGTGTTCACGAATGAAGGCATTGTTTTGGTATTGTTCGATCCTTGTCTAGTTTAAGGTAGTTTTAAGCTCCGTTAATTGTATGCCGTCTACTCTCACTTCTTTTCAAGTGTCGGCGATGAGCACCCATCTTGGTGCTGCATTGAGTCGACGTTGGACTACCGAAAGGGAAACAGGTTCGCATTGCCGTGCTCGCCAATGTCTCGATTACCACCTTGTATAACCTGACTTTTCGTCTACTATTGTGATACAGTGCTTTATGATCGTATCAGAATAATCCTAGAAATTAATTTGTGTGTGCCTACTATTAGGATCCCGAAAGACTTTCTAGAAGCCCATAGTGACGTCACATCCAACCACGTGGCAGCGAGATGCATCAGCAAGCTTGATCCAAACCAGGACAAGGGTGAAGCTAAAGGTTAGTGGAGAAATCAAATTGCCTGTTCTAATCAAGGATCTAAGTCTTAGCCAGTTAATACCATAATTCTTTTTATTATTAGGTATCTTTAAAGCCTCTTTTATAGTTCTCAAACAGTCCACTATTCCAAATTAAAGGCCGACGTGCCACAGGTATGAAGATATTACTCTAGATACAAAATCTGCGGGCCTGTGAACGGTGAGTAATGGGCTAGCTCGCCGTCCGTCCGTCTTATGATGACAGGCCGTGTCTACGGCGCGTTCGTGTACCACGCGCACTTCAAAGAGATGTCAGCACACAGGAAGGGGTCCGCAAGGGCCGATGCCTGCCAGGGATGCGGGGCTGTTCGAAAGAGATACCGCGGCTCTGGAACACATAGGGCAAAGAAGGAACATGGATGGTTTTTAGTCAGTAGAAGTCTGTCACTCCCTTCCGCTCCGCCCTGTGCGGCTCGGGTGGGTAATTTGATGATATCCCGTCCGAAAAAAAAAAGTTACAAAATCTTCCATTCTCCAAATCCTTAACCAACTCTCAGAGATAAATGACTGGAAATATGTTTCCATCAAATAAACAAACTTGGCTCCAACTTAACTTTCAAAGTAATTTCTGCTCGAGTCTCCTCGAATCGTCCGACTTTTAATTATTAATGAGTAACCCTCATTAAATAAGTTTGGAGACAAATTCTCGCATACTTTTGATGTTGATGTACCTACGTATGTAAATATATCTTTAAAAGAGGAAATCTGTTTTTCTGAAGTCGGGCGTAGGTAAAGAGATTATGTTGAAGTTTAAGGTGAAGTGAGTGGAAGAACGTTTAAAGGTAATGACACTGTTGCCATGGGAAATGGGAAGGATTTTCAGGTACTGGAACTCCAGTAGCATCTTAAGAACTTGTTATATTACCTTTGCTTTTTTTTTCAAGATCAGGTTTTTGTCCATAATGACTAATCTTCTGCCTAGTCTTTTCACAACTTCTTTGGGGTCAGCTTTCAGTCTAACCGGACGCAGCTGAGTACCAGTATTTTACATGGAGCGACTGCCTATCTGACCTCCACAACCCAGTTAGTACTGGGTAATACGATACTCCTTGCAAAGACTGGTCGTCAGACTTTCGGGTCACTGACTACGGACACGGAGGAAACCTGATATGTTATAACGGTCACAAACTGACCTAGGCAAGCGCGGCTTAACCTTGAAGATTGATCTGTGCGAATGTTATTTATTTATTTTACTGTTTATGTACACACAATGCAACACAGGAAAATTACATTTTAATACTTGAGTACATAGGTACTGCTTATTTCGTAAGAAATTTCTGCCAGCAGACCTTCAAAAGGAGAAGTGAAAAAAAGAAATGTAGACAATAGTGTGTAGAAACGGAAGAGAATAACATGTTGGTGTTATTATTTAGCCACGAGCTCTGTCTGAATGAAATCAACCAACTTCACAAAAGAAGGATTAACACGAAATCTAAATGTGCATTTAGACTTGGCGTCGTACTGGTACTGCCGATGCTCTTTGGTCACAAACTAAGACAAACACGCACGAAGAAGTCTTCGACCAGAGCAAAGGTTTTTAATAAACTCTTCTGCCTATCCCCTCAGGGTAAGCGTGATAGCAATAACATTAGTCCAGGCTACCACAATACTTAGTAGGCAACGCGATTATTATTTAGTATGCAGCCGTGTGAGTCAATACTCAATATTCCGGCTCACGTGCCTACGTGAAAGATTTACAAACAGCGTGATTGCGGAGTGCCCCTTTGTGTCCCGTTTTCGACGGGCGTGACGGGACGAAACTGGTTTAGTCCAGTTATAGATTTGGCGGGAAAACGCTGGGAATTTTTTGCCGGTAATTTTTTTTTGTTGTAAAAGTGGCTAACATGGAGTTATTCTCGGCTATTTGGCTGCAACAGTTTTCAGTTTTTTTTTTACGCTCTGAGGCATTGTCTTTTTCGGTTTTTAGACTAAGGCGAAACGAGCGTAATTTTTTTAGCTGTGAGTCGCGGAATTTACGCTGCATTCGGTTTCATACCAAAGTCCTGTTTGTACCACACGGCGACGCAAAATGAGTTGTACCACACGGCGACGCATTTTGCGCCGTCGCCAACGTAAATTCAGCAAGTCATTTCAGGCGACTCACAGCTCGAAAAATTACGCTCGTTTGGCCTCAGCCTTAGAGAACTAGTTGGGTCAGATCAGAGTATGATGAGCCAGATCAGCGACAAAAAACCTCTTTCGGATGCTAAAGTTAGCTTCTTCATAATAATATTTGTGCATAGCTGTAGATGTAAACAGGTTTAATTGTCTCTTAGAATTCTTTGTAAAAAATGATATAATTAAAAAGAGACATACGAGTATCAAATCTAGTAAGTTGGGTTTTGTAAGCCTTTATCCAGTAGTGGGACAGGCCAAAAAAAATGCGTGGTGCAGGTCAGATAGGCAGTCGCTCCATGTAAAATACTGACATTTAGCTACATCCTGTTACTGGAAGCCGACCTCAACATAATTAAGAAAAGCCTAGGCAGATAAAGATGAATAATTCTAGTAATCTTTTCCGTTACATTTTATTCACAAATCTTGCCATTTCTTTTCTACTTATTTATGAATTTTCTTAATGTCACGACCCTCATGGCAAAGCCCTATTACCATTTATAAGCTGCCACAAAATATACGAATAGGATTCCGCTTTACTTCTACTGATTTGTAAATGAAAAATACGTCATTATTTTATTGTTTGACTTCTAACATTGGAGTATTATTTTAGTTTTTGGAGTATTAATAATTGATTTAGTTTGCAGCATCATAAAACTTATTTTAGTGCAACCAATAATTATCTACCCTTTGAGAGAGATTGTCTATCAATGGCAATTTTATCTGTCTTTTAAAGTATAAAATAGAAGAGAGGACCTTACTCCCCAGTGGCGATATCTGGTGAGATTAAAAACTATAGTCCTCATTACTACTTGACAAAGCTTGGCAAAGTCCTTTCAACTCTGCCGAGATGTAAACTATGATTATTTGACGATGCTAGCTAGACTGTCGCAGCACACAAACACATTCATAACTCACTCTGCGCTTTTGTAGCGGACAGTACAAAAAGTACTACAGCAACAAAGCACAAAAACTACTACAGCGTCATCTATGACACCAATGAAGAACATAACATAACACCACGCCTGTAATCCCCGGAGAGCTAGGCAGAGACCACATTTCCAGTTTTATTTAAGTCATGGCTTTGTGCCCAGTTGATGGCAATAGCCATCAACTGGGCACAAATCCTCCCAGGCTGCTACTGAGAAAAATTCCTGCTGTGAAAACTCAATAGCACCTTGCCCGACCCGGGAATCGAACCCAAGACCTCCTGCTCAGTAGTCGCGCTTACGACCACTGGACCAACGGGGCATTTTTTTCGTTTTTTTAATTTGTTTTATTTTACAATAAAACAAAAAAAAAACAAAAAAAAATAATTAAGAACTAATATCAAAATTCTGAATCGCGCTACTAAAGTTATCCCGCGACTAGGGTGTTACCACACCAATCGATCGATCGTCGATCGATGCCATCGAGCAATGGTAGAATGGATTAGTCGACGTCGATCAATAGTTTCTCTCTTTCGACTAATTCATTCTACCATCGATCGCTGGCGTCGATCGACGATCTATCGATGCCAAACACTTAAACCGATGATGTAAAACATTTAAAACTATGTAGAAAACCCGACAACAAGCGGGCCTGTGGACGGCGAGTTATGGGCTAGCTCGCCGTCCGGCCGTCTTATGACGACAGGCCATGTCGACGGCGCGTTCGTGTTCCACGCGCGCCTCAAAGAAATGTCAGCAACCACGTAGGGGTCCGCATGGGCCGATGCCTTCCAGGGCTGCGGGATTGTTCGAAAGAGATACCGTGGCCCTGGAACACTAAGGGCAAAGAAGGAACATGGATGGGTTTCAGTCAGTGCAAGTCTGACACTCCCTTCCGCTCCGCCCAGAATGGGGAGGGGGGGGGTCATTTGATGATTTCCCAACCGAATAAAAAAAAAAAAACTGTTGGGCAGTAGCCCACTAGACACAACACCTGTCTGGTCCCTTTTATATGAGGGATAACGAACTTTACACCCTGTTCTTGTTAGCCCTATAATTTATTAAAATACCGCTAGCAGTGACATTTAAATCCATTCCAACTTTTTTCAGGAATTCAGGGAAATTTTCTTTTTTTTTACCAAGCCTTGAAACAAAAGATCATTATTAGAACAACATAAAACACGTGTAGACTTTTTACACGTGCCTTACAAAAATAGCATAACTCACAAATTTTTACGCGTGCATGTATTTACAAAATATTCCTTAAGCTTTCATTCTTCTTCATTGAACTGTCTTATATTCAATTCTGGAGGTTAATTTTTATTGTACGAAGGTCGCGGGCAACAGCTAGTTCGCTGTTGCCCGCGACCTTCGTTCGAAAAATATTACTTTGAGTAGGATTTTGTTTACAATTTCAAGGGTTTGAATTCTTTTTCACGGAAACCTAATCTTTTTCTAAAATAAAAGTAGCCTATGTTAGTCCTTATCAGCTATTTGCCGGTAAAGTCTCGTCAAAATCGGTTCAACCATTTCGGAGATTAACCGAAACAGACAGACAGACAAAAACTAAAAAAAAAAGGTTTTTTGTTATAAGTACCGTATACCGTATACTTTCATACGCATTCAGTAAAAAACTGATATTTTGAAATTACAAACAGACACTTCAATTTTATTTATTTGTGTAGAATACCAAGCTCTTGTGTACAGATTCTGGTTTTGAAAACATGGTTTCCTGTAGGTACTTAATGTTCTTTTACTTTTAATATTAAAGCGTTTCCTCGTCTAGCCGAATCGATTTCTTTCTTTTGGTTCTTTGTTTAAACAACTTTTTTTAAGTTTATGTTTTTCACTGAGATGAAGGGAATTTATGCAGCTTCTATTTATTTAACTCGGTTCCTTGACGTCCGTGTTCCAGAAGGATCGATTTAAAAGTTTATTTAAGATTTGTTGAAGAAATGTTAGTTTAAGGCTGCGTTTCCACCAGTGATGAGCGAGGATGTGTAGCGAGGGATGTCTGTGGAACTAACCAATCACATATATCAAGATGTGAAAAAGAAGCGACATTATTGGTTAGTTCCACACACATCCCTCGTACTCATCCTCGGTCATCTCTAGTAGAAACCCAGCCTAAGGCTGGATTTTCACAAGACTATGGCGATTAACACATAAAATAGAGCCATGAGAACTATTCATGATTTTTTTTCTTATTGCCTTTGCAGATGTTAGGAAAGATGAGACTGATGAGTCACGAAGAAACTTAAAAAAAAATTATGACCTTTTCACACAGTTCTATCTCAAAAAACGCCACATACGAACGCAGCCTTACACGTCCGATACTCTGAGAAATCTGGTTGAGTTAGTAAAAAAAGGGTAAATTACCGATGTACAGACAACAGAGGAACGGAGGAATTTGTCTCGACTCACGATTGACTGTGAATCGAGAACATGTTTATTTGTCATCGATAAAACAATTGATGTTTTTATTTACGATGTTTATTTGTTTGAAGTTCAGTTCGGAATTTGAATTGTGTTTGGAAACATCGATACGATTTTATTGGAATTCTTTATGTTTTTTTTTAAATTATTTCGTTCTTTAATATTGCTCTCTGCAGAGCAAAACTTTACTTTAAGGAGTAAAGCATTAGAACCATGTTAAGTGACAATTGATCTGCATGTTTATATTTTGACGGCACGGTTGGCTCAGTAGCTTGGCGACTGGCTGCTGCGTTATGGGTTGCGGGTTTGATCCCCGCACGAAACAAATATTTGTATGGCCTTTGTAGGCCATACAAATATTGTAGCATGTAATTGTTCCGGGTCTGGCTGTTTGTGTGTGTGAGTTTAAAAGTTTTAAACGCACCCACGATACAGGAGAAATTCCTAGTGTGAGGGCAATGTTTTCTTAAAAACAAAAGAAAACTAAAAAAATGCACTTCATTTTTTCAATTCTTCAATTCTACGTTTTCTCAACGTCAAGGAAGTCATTTTCTATTTAAGAATCAGTTACACCACTTTGAAAAACTTACCAAAGCCATAAACTTCTTAATATTGCGTTTGGTACCTAACTGCCAAGATAATCAAAGCCAACTGAAAAAAATTACTTAACTCTTTATAAAGACAATCCTCATCCTCCAAGATTCTCTCCACCCTTCTACAATATAGATACCTACCTAAGTACGTTATAAGTACTTCAGTGATCACGTACAGGCTCACTTAAGGCACTACGTGGTACAAGACCGCTAACTCTAAGTACTCGACTTATTGCGTTTTTCTTACCCACGAGTTTCAAACGGTTTCATTTGATAATGCTGTTTAAACATTGATAAAATGAGGTTTGGCAGCAGTAAAGTTCGTAATGGAGGAAAAAATAAAATGTTTTTTACTGATAGCAATTCTGGTTGAGCGTTTATGGATTGGGTTTTTTATGAGAACATGAGTGGGGCTTCATACTTGTTGAGTACGGAACATTCGCTGCATTAGTATTTAACATACAGCTTAGCGGCGATTGGCGACGATCTCTCGCGTCCGGCCCTGGTCCAAGGCATGGTCCGGAGCGAGAGGGAATGGGAAGCCGTCACCTCCTTCTGCGAAGCAGTCATGCTAGTGAAGGAGGTGGCGGGACGTGAGAGAGAAAGAACCTCACGTCCCAGCCGCCGCAGGAGACGCCCTGGGCGTCGGGGGTCACGTGGTGGCTCCTGGCCACCGTAGGCGCGGGAGTGTGGACGGCGAGTTACGGGCTAGCTCGTCGTCCGGCCGTCTTATGACGACAGGCCGTGTCGACGGCGCGTTCGTGTTCCACGTGCGCCTCAAAGAGATGTCAGCAAATAAGTAGGGGTCCACATGGGCCGATGCCTGCCAGGGCTGCGGGACTGTTCGAAAGAGATACCGTAGCCCTGGAACACAAAGGGCAAAGAAGGAACATGGATGAGTTTTAGTCAGTACAAGTCTGACACTCCCTTCCGCTCCGCCCAGAGTGGGGGGGGTCATTTGATGATTTCCCATTCCAAAAAAAAAGTATTTAACATACATAATATCACACCTGTAATCTCTGAAGGAGGTGTACCTAATAGTGTATACCCACATTTTGCCAGTTATGTTTCACTCTCATGTGGTGGCGAGCCTATTGCCATCAACCAGGCTCAAATCCAGACTCCGTGGCTGCTACTGAGAAATTCCTAATGGAAAAACTCAATAACACTTTTCCCGACCTGGAATTCAACCCAGGACCTTATGCTCAGCAGTCGCGCTTGCGACTGCTAGATAAACGACGCATTTAGAAGCATTTGTTGAACAGTATTCGGCATTCATTCAGCTCGCGCCTAACGGCAACCTCTCGTCAGTAATGGTTCGGGTGGGTTTCATCATTCTCTTTCCCTTATCTAAATTAATTTAGGCTCGGCGCAGCATGTCTTCTTCTTCCATACTTCTCTCTTCTTGCTATATCATCCTTCACACAGTCCATCCATCGTTTCTTTGGTCTTCCTCTACTCTTATATCCATCCACATTCATAATCGAAACTTTCCTCATACCTCCGCATCAACCTCACACTCACACCATCAGACTTTCTCTTAAGTACTCATTTCATAAGAGAAAGTCTAAAAGTGGCGGCAATAATAATGGATTACAACATTAGTTTTAGTATATGCGAAACCTGAAACACGTGTCTGGTATTTTTATGTAAAGAATCTAAGTACAAAATTTCGAAACTGTATTATGAATAATCTCAAAGTTATAAGCTTCTTCTGTTACCTGGTTGTCCGCACAAAAATGTGGTCAGCACGCGGCGCCGCCGCGCGCGCGCCTCCAGCGTCGTCTTGAGCTCATTGATAATGAGCATTGATAATGAGCTCATTGATAATAATAATTTGGCAGTAGGTACCTAAATGATTGCGGTAGAGACAACACCCGTAGTTTAAGTCGTGGACTGAACTTAAGTCGGACTTGACACGCCTACTTTCCACCCCATTAGACATATTGACAGCTACAGTTTGTTTATAATTTGACATAAACGCCCACTTTTCAAGAGTTTTGTAGTACAAGAATCTTTTGGCGCTCGAATGAAGCTGACAGGGGGGCACTGTTGGTAAACCTTTTGTTAATTGTTTTGTAAAAAATATTGAGAAAAGAAAGAGATGGCTGCGTTAGTTCCGATGATTGCCCGCGCCAGAAGATCCTTGAAACCGTGAAACTTACGTTATGGCTGGTATATATACCTACTGAAATTCAAGTGAATCGACGTGTGTAAAATTGTTTTCTTTTTATAGCCAAAGCAAGATGAATTTTGATGAATATGTCGATTATGTATACGATACGCCATACAATTATATATCGTGACCCGATGCCGACAACCCGTTAGAATGTTACAACAATAAACAGTTCCAAAAACACTTTCGATTTCAGAAGGAAACCGTACAAAAATTGGAAAGCCATGCGAGAGGTCTTTTTTTTTTTTTTTTTTTTTTTTCCGGATGGGAAATCATCAAATGACCCCCTCCACTCTGGGCGGAGCGGAAGGGAGTGTCAGACTTGTACTGACTAAAACCCATCCATGTTCCTTCTTTGCCCTTTGTGTTCCAGGGCCACGGTATCTCTTTCGAACATTCCCGCAGCCCTGGCAGGCATCGGCCCTTGCGGACCCCTACTTATTTGCTGACATCTCTTTGAGGCGCGCGTGGAACACGAACGCGCCGTCGACACGGCCTGTCGTCATAAGACGGCCGGACGGCGAGCTGGCCCATAACTCGCCGTCCAAAGGCCCGCGCCTACGGTGGCCGGGAGCCACCACGTGACCCCCAACGCCCAGGGCGTCTCCCGCGGCGACTGGGACGTGAGGTTCTTTCTCTCTCACGTCCCGCCACCTCCTTCACTAGCATGACTGCTTCGCAGAAGGAGGTGACGGCTTCCCATTCCCTCTCGCTCCGGACCATGGCTTGAACCAGGGCCGGACGCGAGAGATCGCCGCCGCCAATCGCCGCTACAAGGACACGGCGGTGCTCCGCCCCAGCGGGGCAGACCTCTACGGTGTGCTCCACCGTGTCCTCCGGACGATCCTCGCAGTGGAAACACCCGGGCGTTTCCTCCCGCCCGATTCGGTGCAGGAACCTCCCGAAACAACCGTGTCCGGTGAGGACCTGCGTCAGGCGGTAGGTGAGGGCGCCGTGGCGCCTCTCTAGCCACTCCTCAAAGAGGGGACTTATCGCCACTATGGTGGCGTGCCCTGCACGAGGTTGCGACAGTCGCTCTCTCCATGTCGCCATGAGATCACGCCGAAGGTCTGTCCGCTGAGCAGCAATTTGCCGCGGCAGCGGAGTTTCCTCCCGACGTAGTGCCTCCGCGCGCCATTCGTGCAGGCGTGCGAGGACTATCGCCTCCAGATCCCATGGCGGCAATCCGGCAAGGAGGCTAGCCGCTTCGCCGGAGATCGTGCGGTACCCCCGGATTAGCCTTATGGCTATTACTTTTTGGGGCGCGTTCAGGTAGTGGGCGGCTTGCCGCCTCAAAGAACGCGCCCACACCGGGGCCCCGTAAAGGGCCATGGACCGCACGACCCCCGCGTATAGCCTCCGGCAGGAGGCGTTTGGACCCCTCAGGTTGGGCAAGAGCCGCTTGAAGGCAGCCCCTGTCCGTTGCAGTTTGGGAGCCAAACGTCGGAAGTGCTCCACGAAGTTCCACCGGCTGTCGAGGACGAGTCCTAGGTACTTCAACGTCGACCCGACGCCGATGGAAACCCCTCCTGCCGTCAGTAGGGATCCCGACGGTGGCGCATTCCGAGGCCCATGAAAACACATGGCCTCGGACTTGTGCAGTGCCACCTCGAGACCCAATTGCCGGATCCTCTCCACGACTATCGCAACCCCGCGTGTCATGTTTTCGGCCGCCGCCTCGTGCGACCTCCCTTGTGCCAGTACCAGCGTGTCGTCAGCGTAGCAAACTACGCTGACGCCGGTAGGGAGGTCGGCGCGCAGCACCCAGTCGTAACCGATGTTCCACAGGGCCGGTCCCAGAACCGATCCCTGTGGAACACCGCACGACATCTCTCGCCGGTTCCATTCTCCGCTTCGACCAGGGTAGATGACGGCTCTATCCGTCAGGTAGTCCCCGACCACACGACGAAGGTAGGTCGGCACCCGGTGATACCGGAGTGCCTCCCTAATGCAGCTCCAGGGCATGGAGTTGAAGGCGTTGGCGATGTCAAGAGACACCGCCAAGACGACCCCGCCCCGGGACACCGCGTCCCCCGTCGTGAGGGCTCTCACGCGCATGATGGCGTCCACCGTCGAGCGCCCCTTGCGGAAACCAAACTGGTGTTCCGCAAGATCCGGCCCCATCCCCGCAAGGTGCCCGGCGAGGCGGTTGGCAATGACTCTTTCAAAGAGCTTGCCCACCTCGTCGAGCAGCACGATGGGCCGGTATGCGGACGGAGAGTCCGCAGGGCGCCCTGGTTTCCGGATGAGGACCAGCTTCCCCGTCTTCCAACGAAGCGGAAACTGGCCTCTCTCCAAGCATGCGCTTAGGAGCCCTTCCAGTCGGGGCCCGAGAGCCTCAGAGGCCAGGACCCAGGCTTTGCCAGGCAAGCCATCGGGTCCCGGGGCGGTGTTTCTGGTTTTCAGCCTGCGTACCGCCACTCTCAGGTCTACCCCAGTCACCTCCGGAACGTCGTCATCGTCATCGGTGTGGTCCGCTTCCGGCACCGCACGCGGCGGCGGAGCCATAGGCGGGGGAGGATGCTCCCCTCGCGAAGGGAACAAAGCGCTCACCACGTCCTCCACGAGCTCAGGCCGGAGACTCTGCGTCAACGGGGGGGCCCGGGTGCGGAGTTTGTCCCGCACCATCTTGTAAGGGCGCCCCCACGGATCTCCGTTCAGAGACTCCAGCATCTCCTCGCGGGCCAAGTTCTTGGCCCGCCGGACAGCCTCTTGGAGGGCGGTCTTCGCCGCTCTGTACCCCTCGTACAGCTCCGCCTCAATGGCTGCCGCATCCGGAGGGCGGATGCGGAGCCTGCGATGCCTGGCGTACAGGCGCCGCGTGGCAACGCACGCCTTGCGCAGAGACGTCAGCTCTCGCGACCACCATTACACCTGACGCCGGGCGCTTCCTGGCCGAACTCGAGGCATTGCCACGTCGCAAATGTCGGACATGGCCTCCTGGAACCAACCCGCCTCGTTGTTGATGTCGGCAGGCCTGACTGGTGATGACACCCAGGCCTGCACGATCGAGGCTTCCAGGAGGAGCTCCCGGTCCAGCTGCTTCAGCGCCCATCGCGGACCACTCGGGGCCTGTAGGACTGGCACGCTTGAGGACTGGGTGGAGACGTCGAACCGGATGTACCGGTAGTCGGAATAGGTCTCCACCCCCTCCATGACGCGCCAGTCAACGATACGCGGCGACAGAGCGGGGCTGGCGAACGAGATGTCCACCACCGACTCGCCCCGCATCCGCACGCACGTGGGGACAGAACCCCGATTTAGGACGACCAGGCCTGTCTCCAGAGCCCAGTCCTCCACCATTCTACCCCGCACGTCCGTGTAACGAGAACCCCAAGCCAAGTTCTTGGCATTGAAGTCCCCGAGTACAAGCACGGGGAGGGAATGGCTTCCGATGACGACACTCAACTCCGTGAGGGAGTTGTGGAACTCGGCGAGAGTTCGGCTCGGGGAGAAGTAGACTCCCACTACAACGATCTCCCCGAACCGTGCTGCTACGCACCCCTGACCCTTCCTGATACTCTCAAGGGTCGGGGTACCGGCGGCGACCGACGCAATTATGGTCACTGAGCCGCTAAGGTCCTCCACCCAGTCATCCCTGGGCGGGACAAAGTACGGTTCAGCGACCACGGCGATGTTAATCGACCACTGCGCCACGCTCTGGAGCAACAGATCCTGAGCGCAGGCGCAGTGGTTGATGTTCGCCTGGAGAAGGCGTAATGGGGCCGTTACTGGCACTCCATTTCAGCCCCCTCCCGGGCCCCCTGCGAGGGCCCCGCTGCGGAAGTTGCAGCAGTAGCGGCAGCGGCGGCGACAGTGGCGGCAGCTGCAGTGGTGGCGACGGTGGAGGTTTTGGCGGTGGTGGCGGAGGGCCTTCCCTTGCCCCTGGCCTTGGCGGGAGTACCGCAGGACTTGCTCCCTGCCCGGTGATCGGCCGGCTTGCCAGCTGCCGCACATGCGGCGCAGCGCGGCGCGGCGGAGTATGCGCAGGTCTGCGCATTTGACGGGCCTGGACACTCTGGCCTCGTCCGCATTTAGGAACGCTCTAAGCTTTTCAGCCAGAGCGTCAGCGGACGAGCCACGGGTTTCGCCAGGGATCTCCAGCACTCGAGCCCCTGTTGCGGTGACTCTAAGCCGGAGGCCCCCGGTGATCCCGAGCTCTCCGAGATCCACCGTCGCTTTCGCCTTAGCGAGCACGTCGCGGTAGGTCACGCCCCTCTTTTCCGCGTCCGGCTGTAGTGTAATCACTACAGCTGCGGTCTTCGGGGCGCTGAGCCTAACCGCGACGCCCCGCTCCTTTTGCCGGCGTTTCTGCTCCTGCCTCCTGGCCTTTTTGGCCACCCTTCGCTCCCTCGCGTTTTCTCCAGCCACCTGCCACCCGGTCTCGGCCACGGAAGGCTTAGGGGGCGGGGGGGGCGGCGATAGCGGCTGTCTCGCGGTTGGCGCTGGCATATTCGCCACCTTGCCCTTCTTTTGGGCCGCCGCCTTGCCCTGTTTCAGGGCCGCCGCCTTCTTAACCGGAGCCGGTTTCGTCGGGGCCGACATAACCCTGCCGGGGGGCTGGCTGGACGGCCCCGGTGCGGAGGCTGCAGCAGACGCATATGAGGCCGCCCTCAGGCCCGGGGGCGCCTTGTTTGCCGCCAGGGGGGGGCGTAAGACAATGCCCTCCAGGACGGAGAATCGCGCCTGGAAGGCAGCCAGCTCCTGCCGAACCAGATTCAGGACCTGGTTCTCCACCGGCACGTGCTGGCTCGGACGCTTCTGGCCCCCATTTTGGGGCGCCTCGCGAGAGCCGGACTCGCGCAGACTGGCCAGGTCTGCTCGGAGCTTCCTATTCTCCTCTTTGAGAAGCTCCGTGGCGGCTGTCAGTCGAGCGACCTCTGCCCTCAGTTTGGCCACGCCGTCTGGCGGCGGCCCCGCAAATCTAGCCTCCGCTGCCGCCATAATGGAGGCGACCGCAGCAGGTATAGCTCTTTGCCTGGTGGAGGGCTTTTGTTTGAAGGAGACAGCCCTCAGCGCTGCCTCCACCTCCTTCGCGAGCCCGGCCTTACGCTCCGCATCAGAGCCGCCATCTGCGCCCGCCTCGTCGCCAGAATAGCCCGAACGGGCCACCTCGTGACCGGTGGCCACCCCCGGGTGGCGCCCCTCCTCGGCAAGCCGCGCCGACCTCTCGGTGGCAGAGAGGCCTCTCCCCTTGCCGCGGATCCCGCCGCGCTTGCTGGTGGGGATCTTGCGAGCCGAAGCCAGCTCCCCATCTGACGACGACTCTCGGTCGCCTACCGGCCTGGACCGCTTGCGTAGGAACTCCCTGTTCCCCGCAGCAGCCCCGGGCCTCCCGCGCTGGGAGCACACTGAGCCAGCGCTCACCTCGCTGGATGCGGCGCCGGACTCCGACCCCGCATCCCTCTCCTCCCTTCCTTCGCCGTTATCGGCCGTTTTTTGGGTTTTGTAATCTTCCATACTGTTCCCACGAGTATGGGGGAAATAAATAGTCCATCTGGGCAGTGCCCCCTGTACCCAGATAAGCCATAGCCAGGCCCGGCAGTGGTTCGCACTAGAGACTGATTTTCCAAAGGAACCCGTCAGCCATACATCTCCTCGCGGTGCGCCGCCGCTTGAGATTCGGGGTAACTTTTTATAGAGGTTTTCTACCTCGTAGTCCGGGCGGTTAAGCCAAGACCCTCGGTCCCAATCGAAGCCGCGAGACGTGTTCCACGACACTTCGACGGTGGGATTACGATATCGACGGAGACAGTGAAGGACGCACGTCCTTCACTGTCTGCTCGGAGGCAGGGTAAGTGCACACCGAGCCCGCCCTTGCTCCTCCGCTGTGCCCTCTGCTTTTCAAAGGGTCACGCGGAGCAACGCCCCCTTGGTCCATGAGGGACCCCCCCATGTCAGAATATTAGCCATGGGCAGTAACATTTCCCGAGGAATAAGAATCTCTTCCCATTCCTCGGGGAAGGATACTGCCCACGCCCAGGGTGCACCGGCCCAGCAGCTGCTATTCCCTCCAGACGTATCGAGAGGGACCGGCAGCCATCAGGCACACGAGGAGGAATTCTGACAACGCACCCCATGCGAGAGGTCTTTGCCCAGCAGAGGGACATAGAGGGCTGATATTAAATAAAATAGGGAAGATACTGTAGAAGAAAACACTGTTCGTTTTTGGTTCCAACGTTTTCGTTCTGGAAATTTTGACCTACAGCCCGTGGACGGCCATCGACCCTTGTTGATAAAAACTATTTTCCATCGCCTTTAATTTCGAAGCCAGCTAGTCTGTAGTCGGGATTATTAATGAACTATTATTAATATTGCGAGCACTTGCATTATCCGTGGTAAATATATATTAAGCACGGTTTCTTTTTCAAATCGGTTTCAATTTGGAAATGTTCATTATCGTGGGATTGTTTGAATTAGTAATTAAGATCGCGTAAATAATAATTTATAGTCGTGACAAATAGTCGTAATATGGAGTATCGTACACATAAAAGATAATACAAGCTACGTGATATTTCTAAAGCATGAGAAAACTAACGAACCATTTTGAATCTCAGACATTAAAAATGGTGCGAATGGTGCTTATGAGCGAGCTTGCCCATACTCGTGTTGTTTTGTTTATACCTACGATATCACCAAGTCGCTCTTATCATCTATCTATACTTAAAAAATTCAAAGTCCTGACTGACTGACTGATATATCAACGCACAGCCCAAACCGCTGGACCTAGAGACATGAAATTTGGAGGGTGTATTTTTTATGAAAAGTATGTATCCACTAAGAAAGGGTTTTTTGAAATTCCACCCCCAAGAGGGTGAAATCGGGTGTTGAATTTTCTGTGAAACCTTTTATTCTCGGAATCGATTGATTTGGAAATTCACCAATTTCCAAATCAATCGATTCCGAGAATAAAAAGTTTGATTGATTGATTTGGAAATTGGTGTACACACTCTTTAATTAAAATTATGAGACAATTATGTATCACAGTTTTTCAAAATTATCCCCCAACAGAGTCAAATAGGGCTTCGAAACTCACGTAGACAGGCCATGGCGCACAGTGTTGCGCAGGGCGTGCGGGGCGCATTTACCTATTAGTAAGTAGGAAGAATATTTCTGAGGTAGTCGTGTCTGTAAATATATGTGAAAACCCGATTTTCGCGTTGGCTCGTGATACGCGACATTGATATTAAATATTATGTAAAAGTATTATGTCTATATAGATTCCTAATGAATCATTTTATTTGTCGTCACCGGTGTCCAATCTCAAACCAGGTTATCAATATTTCACATATGTAATGTAATTAATATTACAATGAACAAGTTATAAGTAAGTACATGTAAGAAAAACGCAAGTGTGTCTGTATAGCTCAAATAAAATGAAATACTTACATTAACTATTATTTATTACCTATTCAACTTTAAAAGTAAAAACTTATAAATCTTATATAACTATTATAAATGCTAAAGTTTGAATGGATAGATGTTTGTTACTCAATCGCCAGAACGGCTGAACAGATCTGAATGAAACTTGGTACAGAGATAGATTATAGTCTGGTATAGGACATAGATAACTTATTATCTCAGAAGTAAGATCCCGTTGGCATTTCCCGACCTCCACGAAACCGCGGGCATAAATTAGTTGCCAATAAACAATGATAGTAGGGGGTGACTTACCCGTGTTACTACCAATCCTACTACCTGTAATAATACGGGTAATCCCATTGCTTTTGCGGTACTATCGCAGTTGTATAGATCTTAAATAGAAAGAGAAAGAAAATAATACAAATTTGATGCAACCAAGTTGGATGTAGCGCTCGCCGGCCGCTGTAGTGGCCAGTTTCTGTTATATTGCAATAATAAAATAATCAAATCGAATTCTTATTCGCCGTTGCGTTAGGGGTTTAGCCGGCTGATCTTAGGTTTTTTTTCAAATGATACGGGTAAGGATAGGTGTAAGCTAGGGCATCCCCATCAAATGAGTTACGTTATGTTAGAACTGGGACCAAAACGCGCTTAAAACATGAGCAGGCGGCTTGTTACTGTTAAACGGAGGAAGAGAAAGGCCGATATGAAACACACCATTATGTTGGGTGAACGAATCCAAAGAAATTCAAGGCTACTCGGTTCATCGTCCAACTGAATTCTTCCCTCAACTCTGGACGACCGGAACCTTCTAAAGCGAACTGGCGAAGAAAAGTTTGAAGCTTACTGAGCTCTTTTATCACCGCTGGGTTGAAGAGACCACCATGTTCCCGCGACGGATTAGAGGCAGCAGGGTACAATTTATTAAACATCGCCACGCGACCACAGTCATTCATCCTTGGCAATCATCCCTGGCAAAAATGGAATAATAACAGTAGTGACGTAGCCACTTCGGATGCCTTATTTCTTCAACAAACCATGTAGCTTGTCAGCTTTCAATAATCGCGGACGAAGGTCATGGGCAACAGCTAGTATGTTTATAATTGTGTGATGTTCATATTTATATTTTTGATCTCTCGTTGGACAACTAGTTATAAGCGCCACTGCATGGTGTGAGGTTATGGGTTCGATTCCCAGGCCATGCAGTGTTGTTGGGTTTTACTAACCTAGAGACTGGATCCAGTCTAACGTAGTCCTACGTGAATAAAAATTAAAAATTGCCTTTGCTTGTCAATAAATGTGTAATTTAGATAATTTTGTTATTTGTTATACGTGTTATACTACTTTTAAATAAAATAAAATCCAGTTGGCTTGTATAATAATAATTTAATTTATTTTTTCGGCCTCGTCCCTTGTAACCTCGCTGAATCGAAGTAGCTGGGCGGCACTCAAACGTTCGAGTTTTGCCTTTTGGTATGCTTCTTCTGCTGCCTTCACCAGCCACTTTTGCTCCTCCATTTTCAGCAGATGTAACTGGTTGGGCTCGCCTAACCCAGCGAGCCCAAGCACATTTTTTCGCTGATGGGCTGCCCGACAACGTGGTATTTTGATGGAGCTTGTGCTTGCGGACAAGTTTCTGTACGCACGACTTTTCACCAGCCAAAAAGAAAATTCTTGATGCCATTATTTTAAGTGAAAATCTTATAAATGAACCACGAAAAAATAAATATTTATTTTCAAGTAAAAGTTCTTTGACAAATGATGTCAACCAAGAGCATTCGGTAGAACATCAATTTATGATAACTCTAGCATTGTGACGTATTTTAATATAACATTTTTAGCATACAAAGCAGCTTGCAACCTTCATGCAACATACTTTTTTGGGTTTGAAATGGACAGCATGTTTTTGAGGTAGATTAAGGTGAGTACTCATATGAGCATTTCCACGTATTGTAACATTGGTTGATAAATTGAGGAATGATATAATGCAAGGTTGCGGTTGAAATGATGAGCAGATGAAATGATGATGAGATGTTTGGATGACTTGGTCATGTTGAGAGGACGAGTAAAAGGCGACTAACAAAACCCGAAAGAGAACACCCCAGAAGGACAAACTTTATTAGTATTGTTCTTCAAAAAGGTCAGGTGGCAGTGACCAGATGTATGAACGTGAACGAAGCAAAAGAAGTAAGCCGGTGGTGTTCTTTAGTGACTGTCCTTACTGTGTGGCATTTACTCTTCGTTGATATGTTGAACTTGCAAGTCGCGTGTGCTGCAGTTTATCTTGATGAGTTATATTAAAAAAAAACACTGACCGCATTAATAGAAGAAACGACCAGCACGACCCCTCAGTCCACGCACCTCATTTCATGTTGTACGATTTGCCCGCGCTCGTGTTTTTGCTCGATGAAATGTTACAAGTAAATCAAAATCAAGTTTTAACAAAGTGTCAAGTGGCTCATGTCTTGTTACAAATGCAACTTCTAGCTAGTCTGTCCTCACCTTATGAACATCATTGACTGGGTGTTGCTGATGCGGTGGTGGGCGTTCTTCACCTGTTGCCATGACAACAAATGTCGTTTTAAGTTCAAAAATGGACTTTAGTCGGCTTCTGGAATACGGGTGTTAGTGTCGCTCGGAGTCCAACTTGTAACCTTTTTTTAAATATTTTTGGGACTAAAAATACAACATGGTTTAAAAATTATTGGAATCGATTCAGTTACTTATTCTGAACAAACTATATTCAGGTGTCGCATATACTAAAAATAATGTTGAATAAAAATATTTCTAAGTTATATTCTTACCGGTCAATCACCCGAAAACGTGTCATCTTCAATGCTATCACGCGTACCAACATCATCAATACTGTCCTCTGTAACGGCTGCATTGTTCCACTACGTGACGACGAAGAGCTTTCAAGTAATCAGTGCTTAATGGAAAATGTATTAAGTTTGGCTCTCTTGGACCGTAAGTAACTTGGGAAGATATGAATGGCTTATCCGTGATGTCTTAGCTTTAACTGTAAGACTGTGGTCGCGTTGTAGCTCTTTAGCTTAGTAGTTTTATAGTTTTAGTCACACCAACGTAAAAGAATATTATGATTCGTATCTATCGATAAAGAGGATAGAGTGCTTAAATTTACACTTAAGTAGTTTTTTAACAAGAAACCCTTATGGGTTTTTCTTGACAGACCTTGAAAAATGTGCTTGCTGTAAATAATGATAGGACCGTCAGGAGTGTTTTTGTGATGGTATGAGGCAAACATAACTGTACGAGCAAACCCAAACAATATAAAATGTTTCAATTTTTTATTGTATTTTTTTATTGTTTCTTTTTTTTTTCATCGACGCGCAGCGAATGAATAAAATATACAATTTTAAGTCAACGATCAGCCCAGATTATGCCTACATTAATCCTACCTACATTCTTTTTCTGACTTCTTCTTCTGATTTCCTGACTGTCTCATTTGGTCGACTGGTCGCAAGCGCGACTGCTGAGCATGACGTCCTGGAATTGATTGGTCTGGATTTGTGACCGGTTGATGGCAATAGGCTCGCCTCCTATTACATGGGACTTAAATATAACTTGCGAAATGTGGGTGTTCTATTAGTTCCCCCTGCCTAACCCTTCTGAGATTACAGGCGTGCTGTTATATTATTACCCAGTAATTTAATTTTACCAAGGCGACGAGCCTTATTCAAAAGATATCTTTTAAAATGACAACGAGAAGCAGGTTTTTCAGTCTGGCTAACAAAGGCTTATCAAATTCAAACTTAATAGTGAATTAACGTGTTTGTTAAGTACTATATTAAGGTTTTGTAGCCATTATCTTTACGTCTAAACAATTTTAGTGTTAAATTATCGCCTGGAGTACTGTTTTGAGACATAAAACAGACTAAGAAGCTATACTAAAAGGATTATAACAAGGTCCTTTAAGTTTAAACAGATTTTTAATAGAAAATCTAGGATCTTGTTTGTGTTTCAATGATAAAGGTAATTTAATCATCATCATCATTTCAGCCGAAAGACATCCTCTGCTGGACATAGGCCTCCGCCAAGTGTCTCGCATCCAGCGGATCCCCGCAACCTCCACCAGGTCATCGGTCCACCTAGTGGGAGGCCTTCCAACGCAACGTCTTCCGGTTCAATTCAATTTCGTGGGTTCAATTTAATCATATTCTATCCTAAAAATACCTGTACAGAATGTCTCATACCACATCCCTGACAGAGGTCCAAAAAAAAAATCGAAAATCATAAAATGATCAGTGATGGACATCTCATTGATGTCTGTCCTCTACATGGATAGATATTGTTATTCTTATGCAAATATTAAAATCTTTGGATTCACCCTACTGCACTTACACATGTTACTGTCTTTATTTCGTTTTGATACTGGTGACACACACAATGTACTTGACGAGATGTGTGACCTCAGTCTTTTCAGTATGGACACTTTTTGTGCGTGATAAGTGAATGAGTTAGGGAAAATTTTACAAGTTAATTGTTTATCACATTCTAGAAAATCTTTTATAAACAAAAGAAAATCACCCACATTATTCTTAGAAATTATTTAAGCCAATGGTTTTCTTTGCGGCCAGCACTGCGCCAACCTGTGACCAATGATTGAAATCCTGCTCTAAATCGAACCGTAGTTCAAATGGACTGTAACTTTTGAACGTGGAGCTAGAAAATCTATTGAAAAGTCAAGCTGGTAAAAAAAGAACTGCATTATTTGTGTGGATGAAAACAAGTTGTATTTTCCTGTGAAAGTTATAAAATGTGACCAAGGTCTGCAAGATTATAAAAATTGGTATCTTTTTGTTCTAGAAAGGCAGTGCAATAAAACCTTTGTGAAGTAGTATCCTACCTGTCATTGCAGAAAGCTTGAAATGCACGAGATTTCGCAATCGCAGGCCACGCCCACCTCGAATCAAGGATCTTGGCAAGCAAAGATTACTTTCAATGCGTTTCATATTTCTACAGCATGACCGTGCAGTTCAAGGCGGCGCTGCTTGTCAATCAAAAATGCATCGATATATAGGGTCTAACTATTCATACACGAAATATTTTCAGGGAATAACAAAGCCATTTCAAGGGATTTTTTTTTTATCTGAATATAAATAAATAAATAAATAAATAAATCAATAAATAAATAAATAAATAAATAAATAAATAAATAAATAAATTTATTCAAACATATAAAGTACAACTTTTACAGTTTTTCTTAAATCTATATATTTTTTTATAAAAAATTAATAATTTAAAATTACTTGACCCACAAAATAAATACTGGCTCCTTGTTTTTAAGCATCCATTACGGTAGTTTACTACGTCGTATTTACCTACTGTCATTGTTAGAATATGGGAGTAAAGGTTTTATGCAAAAAGCCTCAAGAATTATTATAAATTGTAAAAAAAAAAACACTCAGAAAAATTTATTTTTCGTTGCTATGGCGACTTTACGACTTATAGAAGTTACTCTTAAAATATTTCGTGTATGAAAAGATAGACCTTATATATAACTTGGTACATTTATTTTAGTACTATGTTTTCCCGCGTGCACAGATACGTTGGTTGACTTGTGCTACAACGTCCAACATGATTCGAGATAAAGCTCTTCGGTAACTTATGTCAATCCAACACAGTATCATCATCATTATAATTTCAGTCCAGAATAATTTGTTGGCTATTAGGCCACCCCTTCCTAAACTAAAACTTATCCATCATCTTAATGCTGATAAAATCTCACTTGGTCTAGACCCTTTAGAAAAGCATATGTAACCGGTTTCATCATTGTAATAAATCAGTAGAATATGGTGTATCACAAGGCACGATCCATGTAATATGTGATTAAAATCGAGGATCCAAAGCGAGCTCACAATTTAAATTGAGTGTGCTTTGAACCATAGAGCTACGATGTACAGAAGAGGTACTATCAAAGGAGGTCTTTACGTGCTTGTGTTTGTCTTGGTAGGTTATTGACGCATTTTGTTTGATCTATAATCCCAGTTAATACTAAACATTTATGGTTGGTATAATTTGTTTAATTAGAACAAAATATTAGTTGCGTATGGGTATGGTATGGTATGTGTAAAGAAGTAATGAACTATCCTTACTATAATATTATAAATGCGAAAGTAAGTTTGTTTGTTACCTTTCACGCCTAAAGGTCACAGCACACATATCAACTCGGAAAGGAACCGGCACCGTATCAACTCGAGCCGTTCAGTATTCTTTGTATGAAAGTTCCTATTGCAACGCACACTAATCGGAATCGTAACGTTATTGCCTCGCCTCGGGACAACCTCACGAACCGCGGTGCTGTGCGTGATCAACTCGCTTACGGCTCGTCGTCCCCGCGCTTAGGTCTCTCCGTACTCGAGCTTGCTTCTCTTCGTCCACCCTTACGCACACTACTGTAGCCACACGTGCTGTCATTCACAGGGCAACTTCCAGTCGTCAGCGAGCCGTAAGCGCGGCTACTCCTAGCCGTAGCCGAGTCGACATATCGGAGCTGCTGATCCGCTTGCTTACGTTAGGTTGACGTCTGTTTGACGGCGAGGCGAAAGGCGATACGGTGCCGATCCCTTTCCGAGTTGATATGTGTGCTATGACCTTAAACCAGTAAACCGATCATCTTAAAATTTTGCATATACGTTGTCAGGTGTACAGAAACGGACATAGGTACCTTACGTCCCGAAAAAAAGTAGGTACTGTTGCCAAGGAACACCAAAATAACGTTCTGATGATAATAGATGGCGCCACGTGTCTTTCGAATGATGATTGAATTATATTATTACAAGCAGAGTACAACGCGAATTAATTGTCAAACACTAAATTAACGTGAGTGAAGCCGCGCACAAATGCTAGTAATTTTATAGTTCATTAAGTTCAAATTACAAAAAGGGTTATATTAAAACTAATTAACAGTGAACTGAACCCCTGTTGAAAGACGAGGTAAAAAATAAGAAAGCCAAGCTTTGTAAGCGATCGTGACTGGCTCTTAGGTTTCAAATTAATGTCAAAACTTGAAATCAGTTAAAACTCAAAGATATTCTTCTTTTTACGAGGGACTTTAAAACTTTAACTTTTTGAACTCTTTTTGTGAAAACTACTTTTGACCGGTAATTTGCCTAGGTTGGTCTGTGGATGGGTGACCATCCATTGCATACCGAGGTTCCTCCGTGCCTCGGAAAGTACGTTAAGCCGTCGGTCCCGGCTGTCAATTGTAGATCTTTGATAGTCGTTACATGTAGTCAGTGCCCCGAAAGTCTGACAACCAGTCTTACCAAAAGGTATCGTATTACCTTACCTTATTGTGGAGGTCAGCTAGGCAGTCGCCCCATGTAAAATACTGGTATTCAGCTGCATCCGGTTAGACTGGAAGCCAACCCCAACATAGATGGGCAAAGCCTAGGCAGATGATGATGACTTTTGACCGGTATTTTTTTTTGCAATTCTGTTAAGTGCCCTACTGCTAGGCCATGGACTTCTTTCTCCTTCCAAACCTCTTTATCCTATGTGATATTTGGCCATGTTCGCCCCACAAACGAGATCAAAACTAATTTAACATTAAATTTAAAATTTTCTTAGAAACATAAGGTTGGCTATTTACTTATTCTCAAATGTGATAAGCTTACTATCGACTCTGAACAATCAATCTCTACAATTTATTAAGACCAAAAAAAAATCAAAGCATATCACAATCAATTCTCCACATTCGTACCTCCACCCCATTGGCCAGATCGCGGCCGAGTGACGTTTATTCCAGCGTTGGCACATCATTTACACTCGAACGCTCGCCGCTCGATGTTCGACGTCGACGTCGAAAACGTCATTCCGACGAATAAGGGCGTCGACGCGTCGGTGACGACATATTGCTGAGCTTACTCCGACGAAACCGAATGGTTGCGTTGACGTGAGGTTTGATCGAGTTCTCGTGACGTAATTGCTTGAGATCTGAGGAGATGGGCTAATCAGATGAAATGGAATTGAGGAATAAGAAGTCAAATGAAAAAGTCACCGAGAAGAGGTCCCTGCAATGCTAACTTCATAGACTGATTTTGATGTGCCTGTGTTAATTCAAATGTATTCTTTGTTGAATTACGGACGCCTGGTATGACCTCGAACTATAACTTCCACATTTCGCCCGTTATGTTTAAGTCCCATGTACTAGAGGGCCTATTACGATCAACCGGGTACAAATACAAACGAACTACTGCTGAGAAATTCTTGAAGGTAAAACCCAGGAACACTGTGAATGACCTGGTAATCGAACTTAGACCTCGTGCTAAGCAGTACCCGATACGGTACTAGATGTACGAGGCTATTCTGGAAAGTTTTTATGAAATTTGAGTACACTGTAGGTACCTACTACATGTTTAGAAGTCTTCCTATTCCGTTATTGTTTGTCAAGCTATTGTCTAGCAGGGCACGCCACCATAGTGGCGATAAGTCCCCTCTTTGAGGAGTGGCTAGAGAGGCGCCACGGCGCCCTCACCTACCGCCTGACGCAGGTCCTCACCGGACACGGTTGTTTCGGGAGGTTCCTGCACCGAATCGGGCGGGAGGAAACGCCCGGGTGTTTCCACTGCGAGGATCGTCCGGAGGACACGGTGGAGCACACCGTGGAGGTCTGCCCCGCTTGGGCGGAGCACCGCCGTGTCCTCGTAGCGGCGATTGGCGGCGGCGATCTCTCGCGTCAGGCCTTGGTTCAAGCCATGGTCCGGAGCGAGAGGGAATGGGAAGCCGTCACCTCCTTCTGCGAAGCAGTCATGCTAGTGAAGGAGGTGGCGGGACGTGAGAGAGAAAGAACCTCACGTCCCAGTCGCCGCGGGAGACGCCCTGGGCGTTGGGGGTCACGTGGTGGCTCCCGGCCACCGTAGGCGCGGGCCTGTGGACGGCGAGTTATGGGCCAGCTCGCCGTCCGGCCGTCTTATGACGACAGGCCGTGTCGACGGCGCGGTCGTGTTCCACGCGCGCCTCAAAGAGATGTCAGCAAATAAGTAGGGGTCCGCAAGGGCCGATGCCTGCCAGGGCTGCGGGACTGTTCGAAAGAGATACCGTGGCCCTGGAACACAAAGGGCAAAGAAGGAACATGGATGGATTTTAGTCAGTACAAGTCTGACACTCCCTTCCGCTCCGCCCAGAGTGGGGGGGGTCATTTGATGATTTCCCATCCGGAAAAAAAAAAAAAAAAAAAAAAAAGCTATTGTCTAGCTATTATTTGTTCACAAAAAAGTCTGTAGAGACTTTATAAGTTCAGGGTTCAGACACCTTTTCTTAAAGAATACGTGCACCTGAAAGTATCTGTTTACATTAAAAAAAAGATTTCATAAGTCCCCGGTTCAAAACCCTCGCGTTAAATAAAATCATTATATTAAAGAAAGACAGTAATGTCTTTATGTCCATCTAAAGTTTTTAATTGTTAAAGAGTTTTTAATTACATGTACGTTAATGTAATGTCTTGAAAACACTTCGAAGGGTCAGACACAAACAATTTTTCGATCGAAAATACAACTAAAGAAATCGGAACTATACAGGGTGGGTAAAACATTGTGGAGCAAACGAAACAGGGGTTTTCGAAGTTGGGGTTATTTGCAGTAAAAAATATTGATGTGGCAGGGTCCTATCTTGATTTTCTTAAAAGTTATGACTACTTGAGTGTTAAGAAAATATACCAACATTTTTATTAAATAAGCAATTAGAGTAAAATGGGTTGCTTCTAGGAAATGTATCATCACTACAAAAGTGCTTTTATGATAGATTGTACCATGATTTATGAGTATTAGAACTTTTTTCAAAATCTTTTAAGTCTTACGAAAGATTATTTGTAACTTCAGAACCTAACTGTAAAAAAAATTAACAACCAAAAAATGACTCTGAAAACCCCAATTAACGCCCTGTTTCGTTTGATTCACGATTTTTTACCCACCCTGTACTGATACACATTTTGAATTATATTTGCGCTACCAGCATAGTAGATACCATAAGCGTGAACAAAGGTCTTACTAAATAAATATGTAGTGCGTCGGGGATGTTTGAAGATAATAATATTGATGGTCTTGCCGCCATTATTAGAAATAGATGTGCAATTGCATCCCTGATGACTTGTGTTCGCGGCGGCACCAACAGTATTCTCAGTGTATTTGCTGATCGATGGGATTCCCCGATACTGCGGAGGTGGATGCAGCTCCACGCTGAATTATAATTGTATGTATCTGTAACCTACTAACAGTACTAACACTAGAAAGTAAGTAAAATTGTTACTAACCCTATGGAGTCCGGTCTGAAATAAAATTTTTCTATTCTATTCTATTCTAAATATGCCCAAAACGAGTACTTTCACACAGTTTTTTTTATCAGTAGAACTTATTTCTACGCTTTCTCCGCTAAGACCACAATATCGAACCCAAGACAGGCATAAATAATATAATACTGCGCACAGACACAGATAATATAATACTACGTAGTCGAAGTAAAAGAGTTTTCGAGTTGCAAATCGAATTAATTAATTTAAGTACACACAAAATACTTAACAGGAACATTACGATAGAAGAGCACAAAGGTGCTGCTTATTGTATGAGAAATTTCTTCCAGTAGACCTGCGACAAATTGTTGCTTCAGGTGTGGTTATTTCACAACTTTTTTATGTCTAAATTAATGAAAAGGAAAACCATCTCTGGATCCCTTTTTCTAGCGTTTTACCTAACTTTTTTTGAAGAAACAATATCCTTCTAGAGGAAATCGTATCAAATCTTAACACTCTGTTAATTTCGCCAAAAAAACCATTACCGAAGTATTGAGTGAGATCATTCCCATGATGCGTTCAGCCATAACTTCCCGCTTTCAAGGGACTGTTAAAACAATGAGAAGTTCTATAGTTCGTGACTTTTGTGCAAACTTTTTCATACAAACCTCTGCGACTCTATCTTCCAAAGATAAGGTGGGTTTTGCTTTGATGGGGAGTTCGGTAACTTTGTCAGAATTAATAAGAGATTAGCCTTGGGTCGGCGTTAACTATGAAGGTTGCTATAATATTGGTAAGTTGTTAAGTGGTTTTGGGCGTTAAAAGACATCATCAAGGGTCGATCAGAGCTTGCAGATGTTTTAGGGTGCTTAATATTGGATGGCCTGGTGTCCTTTTTGTTACATTTAGAGTAATAATAACGAATATATTGGCAGTATTGGGACCTTTTTGGATGATTTTGCTTTTGTTCCGTTTAAATGTTAAAACTTTTGGTCCTGGCACGATGTAAGATCGTTTATTATAAAGGTTTCTGTTTTACATTAAAGATTTCATTTGTTGACTTTAAAAAAAAAAATCTTTACTTTTTAAGAAAAAGATTTTAGTAATTTAAAACTGACCTTTTTTAAATTTAACTAGCTTATCATCAGTGTTTCTCTTAGATAAAGTTTAACAACTAATTACGCGCTTCATAATAAGCAGCTTTCTGAAATTCTACCTCTAGCCAAGAAAAATATAAAAAAAAACAAACAAGCATTATTGTTTAAAAAAACAAAATTCTCTTTAAAAACAATCCACGTCCCTCTCATTAATTTTGTGGAAGATTTCTTCAGAAAAAATGTACACTCTTGAAAGTTGAGAAGATTAGAAAGAATTTAATACATTTTCTCATTACATTTTCAGCAGTTTTTCGCCTAACTCTGCGGTGAACTCATTACTGAGGAATGAGTGAAGTCTAAGTTGAGGAGATAATACATTTGGAGTAGCGGAGCACCCAATTTGTAAGATTACAAGGTCGTTTTCATTTTGTCTCCATTACACGGTTGGACGGGCATTGTACCAGTCTTCGGATGAATTCTAATAAACTTGTAACTATTGTCGGAGGATTTTTGGCGAATATCCGAGTTTACGGATGCCTTAATAAGGTTTGCCTTTTGTATTCACTGTCGGCCATGTCTTGTGTTCACATCTGAATCATGGATATTTGGAATTTTCAGATCAATTTGTGTACAGACGGTCCGGTACCCAGTTATATCCATCATGGCGGTAGGTCATATCATTTTGGACATCTCGCTCTGTTTAGCGTAATTTTAGAGTAAGTGATTGTATTCAATTTTGATTGATGTTATGTACAATATTGAGTTGTGAACTAGGACGTAGACGAAGCCAAAGCTAGCAAGTGGCGTTCTGTTGGTTTTGCCTACCTTCGGGGGGAAACGTCGTGAGTTTATGTATTTATGTATTAAATTGTGAAACCAAAACAATATAAGGTGTAAACAGACCCGTCACGAAGCCGTCAACCAAGTATTCTGTACATTCAATTAAGCAACTCTACGCAAAAATTATTGCTGGGAGACGACTTTTTTTTTGGGGTGAAAAATCACGTTCAGGTAGGACTCAATGTAACGCACTCAAAAGAGTTGTTGATGGATGCATTGAATAGTACGGCACTTGTGGAGGTATTTAAACTAAAGTAATTTCATTGAAAACTTGGGTAAAAGTTGGAACTTTAACCCCCAATATGTCTGTAACTAGAAGGTTCCCAGGTGTGGTCTAGAACAAAAATGATATCGCAATGACGGGGAGAACAAGCGTTCTTCGGCTTATAGACCAACTTTACCGGTGTAATTACAGTATTTCATAATTAGTAACAACTTTTTACTAATCAGCCATTCATAGATTTTACAATACCCAACTGAAGTAATGAAAATTAACTCGAAACTTCAAACAGTGCCAGGTGACTGTGTTATTCCCAACTATCAAGTATGTTATCAGTAACTTTGGAACCGAGGAAAGCTTTACCGATATAACTTACGTGATAATACATACTCGTAAGTAGAGAGGTACATACACAGTTGATAGTTTCAAACTCCATCATGTACGGAAGCGTATGGCACACGTAAGTGCTTCCAGTCACATTGGATTATGTCAGTGAGCTTTACTATGTTACAGTTCATTAAATATTGATTTTGATAGTTTAATTTACGTGCCTTTATTTAATTTAATTGAATATTAGCGCTAATTACTTAGTAAGTTAGCTTATTGTTTTGTGTATGTGGTGTTTACCTAAAAGTAATTGTTGCGCTGTAATTTAATTTTAAGAATGTATTATGTTACTGTATTCAGTGTTAAAAATTGTTGGTAAACCTAAATTAATAAAATAAAATAATAATGCCTTTCATTATTCTTTTTGCAATATTTCAAAAGTCTGTTTAATGTTTCCCACTGCTGGAGCACAGGTGTCTTTGCAGTGAGGGGGAGCGGATCATAATCCACCACGTGGGCTCAGTATGGGTGAGAGGATGTCAAATATTTTCTATTGTGGTGCTGATGAATTAAATAAAGAAATAATTTAAGCTTAAAAAAACAAGCTTTTATTAAAATGAAAAGAAGCAAATTAGTTTTATCTATCAACATTGAGCGTGTGTACAAAGTTTCGTGTCCGCGCTATTAACCGTTGAGGAGTTCTCTCGTGAGGAGGCCATCCTGGTTCAATCATATCTGTCATAAAACTGTATTGTCAATAGAACCAAAGGTGTGTGCAAAATTTCAGCTGAATTGGTTGGGGCAAACTGGTTAAAAATTCAGTTGTAATTTTCGACCACATACATACTCGAACATCATCATCATCTGCCTAGCCTTTTCCCAACTATGTTGGGGTCGGCTTCCAGTCTATCTGACCTCCACAACCCAGTTAGTACTGGGTAATACGATACCCCTTGGTACGACTGGTTGTCAGACTTTTTGGGCCACTGACTAACTAACGACTGTCAAAGATCTACAAATAACACCCGGGACCAACGGCTTAACGTACTTTCCGAGGCACGGAGGAAACTCGGTATGTAATGGGTGGTCACCCATCCACAGACCAACCTAGACAAGCACGGCTAAACCTAAAGATCGATCCGAGCGGCTGTTATTATTTAGCCACGAGCTCCTCCATACATACTCGTACATTGCAACTTAAATAAAAGCTTGTAAGAATTTCAAAAGACACACGAGAGTTATATTACTTTCGATATACCTACCAAAAAGGTAAACTGCATTATCCACAAAGTATATACCTACCGGACTAAAATACATTCCAAATGACTAAGAAAATATTAGGTACACAGAATCAAGCTGATAGCTACCAACACAAACACAGAAGTAAGTAAAACCTCACCGCACGAAGACGTTTTATCCTTTTTACTTTCTCCAGCAAATATTCCATAATTTGAACGAAGCTCCATAATTTCTGTAGATAAAAGAGCTTTCGGATCCTCAGCGAGGCTAAAAAGAATCTTGTATAGTCCTGATTCGTTCCTAAAAGAAAATGCAACGTTGAAAACTTTGATGTTTCCTTCATTCAAATTTTAATATTTTACTCTGCGCTCCTTTTTCGTTAAAGGTGTCAGTTCTTTGAGTCTACGTCTCAAGCATGAGTACTTCAGCCATGCTGTTTTGCTTAACTACTACAGCAAAAGCAACCTTGGTCATATTAAAATAAATGACATTTCAGTTTTTCAGGAATTCTAATGTAACCATAAATGGCACAAAACTTCCTTGTCGCTTTTATACAGATCCTTTAAACATATACAATGTTCGAGAGCTAAAAATGTATCAACTCGTCCAAACAAACTCCGATAGTAGAATTTTACTCATTCCTCTAATACATTGAACAAAATCGGACGTACTGGCTGAAATTTGAGCCGAACTGGATAGTCCGATACGAATAGATACTTTTTGCATTGTTCTAGAAAACTCTGTATTTATTGAAGTTATTGTTGCAGCTACAGATTGGAACATTCGAAAAGCGTATGAAACTCATACAATTGAGAGTTTGTTTTCTATACATTTTTGATTTTTGATTTCATTTTATTATCAACAGAACTGCAATTCAAACGGCAATACTATGAAAAACATGAATTTTAAAACTGTAAAGATATAAACGGCCAGTGGAGCAGTACCTAATGAATCCGCATTAAATAAATTACTTTTTTAAAAACTAGCAGTCGAGTTTCCGCAATCACAACTCGGTATAGTAAAATATAGCGCAGTGTAAAACGAAGTTAAAACCCCTCTTTCGTCTGCACCGAGATCAAACGTCACCCCCTCGCTTTGCAGCAAAAAATATTTCCTCATCTAAAATAGGAAACGCATACAAAATGAGAGGATATTGCAGCTTTCCTGGCATCTTTTTAAATATGCAAATTTAAATACGATTACGGTGAGCGAGACAGAACTATGTTTAAAATTCTTTAAACTATCACTCGAGAGAAAAGGATAGAACTACGTCCTGCGTTTGGACTCAGTTTTAAAAATGGTTAACCCAGATGCATAATTTAAATACCCCTTTGCGTTATTAGTGATTAAATCCCGCAGGCAAAGGTAATAGAATTATGAAGATTTCGGTGGGATTAGTGGCAAGAGACATGTGTGGTAGCTAGCGAAAGAAAATGAGGGTGCAGAATTTTAAAACAAAGAAGATTCTGAATAAACAAAACACACGAAACCAACACTGCTTGGGGATTCACTGAGTGCACAACAGTGCATATTTTAAAAAAAAAAACAAACGCATATTTCATTCCACTTGACCGTAGGACTAAATTACAATACACTCGGAATATTGGTACAGTATTCAAAGGATATGTCGTTGTATATGCAGAAACAATCTCTGGAGTACCTATCCTAATATTTGACACAACAGATCCTGGCAGTGCTAAATACACAACTGACAAGAAACGGAGCAACGTAGACAAGGCATTGATTGTACCAAGACTGAAGAAGCTAACAGTTCTCAAAATATTGTGGCATATAGTTAGAACGGTGAGCAAAATAGCCAATGAAGGAAAATTGTATGTTAATATTAGGAAACTAAGCGATGATAAACATGAACTAGTTCAAGGTCACGATAAATTGGGTAGCGAGATGTTTCTAATTATTTTCTCTTATTTAGATACCCATGACGTTTGCAAAGTTTTGCTAACTAACCTAATCTGATTTGATATTCTAGATAATGATATAATGCAAAATGAGGAAGTAACTCTTACAAACAATGATATTATAAATAAAAGGAGGTACGTAGATATCTCACTAGCGTGTTCAAATTGTTGCAGACAAATTCAGACAATTGTCGTAATTGAAGTACTCCAAGCGCAATATCTATCTCTTTCTGTATCACACGTTCCATATTATCTATCGCAGTCGTAACAACGCAACGATATTTGAATGCCTCTCAATATGAACGTAACGTATCTTTCTTTGTAATATCATTGATTTCAAAAACATTTTTGCTCGTTCAAAAACACATTTCTTGCTTCTGTACGGAATCTATTTGCCTTCCATCAACAAATGACATTTAATTAAAGACTGAAGGGAAACTGATTAAACGTCACCAGGTGAGCCGAAAAAATCAAAATACCTTGGCCTTCTAATATAATTTGTCAAGTGCAAACGCAATAAGGAGAGCCCTCGTCATGCGCGACGAAATTAAATATTTCATGATTCCAAGGATCTTGGAAAAGAAAGTCGAGCCAATTATAGAATACATGAGTGAACAAACTCACTGCGTCGTTGGTTGGTCGGATGCTGAGCATGAGGTCCTGGGTTCGATTCCCGGGTCTGGCAAAGTATTATTAGGTTTTCATCAGGAATTTCTCAGTACCAGCCACGGACTCAGGAATCGTGCCGGGTTGATGGTAATAGGCTCGTCCCCTATTACTTAGGACTTAAACATAACTGGTGAAATGTGGGTGTACTATTACTAGGTACACCTGTGCCTGACCTTTCGGGGATTACAGGCGTGATGTTATGTTATGTTACCGTTGCGTCACAATTCGCAATTTCTTTAATTTATTTTAACGTTGTCACTGTCTCAACGTGAATGTTGCTTGAGCGTACAGCTCATGGTCATGCGGTTAGATATGTGTGGTCAAGTATTTTTGGAAGGGATCGCTCTATTCTTCGCTATCTTTCACATTATTGACGTAGCCACTCATAGGCGGAAAGAAAAGATTTAAAAGAGTGTTGAAACAAGGATGCTATTTCTGAAATAAATATAAAAAGCCCTCAGAGTTCAGTTTAATAAAATTAAAAACACAAGATGAAATAAACTATACACAGAAGACATAAAAATCAATTAAAGAGAAAATAATAAAATAAATAAATAAATAAAATAAAATAAAATTCATTTAATTCAGATAACTTGATCCATACACTGAAATTAAAATTAAATTAAATTAACATTTAACTGAAATCAGGATTAAAAATAAAAATTACTATCAAAATTAAAATTAACATTAAAATCAGAATTAAAATAAGATACAATTAAAATTCATGCAAAATTAAAAAGATAAAACAAAACAATCAAATAAAATAAGATAAATTAAACATTAGACATTCAAATAAAAATAAAAATAAAATAAATCTATAAATCTAAAACAATTCAAATCACCCTCTTAATAAGCGTCACCCATAATGGAGAAGAGATCCTGTCAGCGAAAGTCTTCAGAATTCCGTTGCAGCTGCCTCGCATTCTGCAGATCAGGGAAACAGTTTTCTTGCGAATGACGGCATAAAAGCCATCAGTTCGATACAGCGCGAACATCCCCGATGCACTACAGAAACGAGGCAGCCCCAACATCATCCTGAAGATGTTGTTATATTGGACGCGCAGGACATCCAGCGATCTTTTGGTGTGCTTGACCCACAAATTTCCCGTATAAAAGCTTTGACAATATGCTTTAAACAACGTTATTTTTACTTGTTCAGAGCAGCGGGAAAATCTGCGGGCCAGCATGTTACCTCTGACCGCCAAAGCCCTGCGCTCCCTCTCAATGTCCATATCGTCTTCAAGACCCTCGGTAATTAAATGCCCCAAGTATTTAAATTTCGTCACACGGTTTATGCACAAGCCATCAAGGGTAATATTATGTGAATACTCAGAGCATCCACCGGCGGCCCCAAAAACCATATATTCAGATTTTTGGACATTGTATACAAGACCATGTGCAGCAGCATAGGTCTCACATATCCTTAAAAGCTCTCCAAGACCTCTTGCCGTCGGGCTCAGCAGCACCATGTCGTCGGCGTAGCTAATGTTGTTGAGACAGACGCCGTCTATCGAACAACCGACACGCTTGCTACTGAGCTCGACAATGAGGTCATTTATGTATAGGTTGAAAAGCTTGGGCGACGTCAAACCGCCCTGTCTCACCCCGCTCTCCAACGTATACGCCTCAGAGAGCGTATTATTCCACCTAACAAAATTTGTTTGGTGGGAATACCAATACCTAAGTAAATTGAGCACCCCCACCGGTACACCCGCATTCCCCAACTTTCTCCAGAGCACATCGTATGATACAAGATCAAAAGCTCTGGAGAGGTCAAGGAAACACGCATATACCGGTGTCTTGCGGTCCATATAGTATTGGACAGTGTGCTTGAGACTTACGATGGCAGCCTCAGTGGATAGCCCGGGTCTAAACCCAAACTGCGCGTCGTGTAATTTTATGTATTTATCTATGTAAGAATCAAGCACACCATCCAGCACTTTAGCAATTATCGTTGCTAGAGATATGGGCCGGTAGTTCCCCCTGTCAGAGATATCCCCAGTCCTGTTCTTCACAATAGGCACTACGATGGTTTTCATTAAGTCATGTGGTAAGTATGAGTGACTCCAGCACATCGTGAAGAACAAGGCCAGGACCCTCGGCAGGTGAACCCCAGCATGCCGCAGATGCTCCACACTAAGCCCATCGTGACCAGGAGATTTACCGCCTGTCATTCTCTTTAAAACGCGTCTCACTTGACTAGCCGTAAAATGTACAGGTGACTCCTCCCCCTCATATCCGGGCTCAGACCTAACAAATGACACTGAAGGGCCCAGCGGGGAGCGCACCATAAAATGTTCCCTGAACATATTAGCAATATGAACTGCCTCGCATTTTCCGTTCACGCTCACTGGGAGGCCAGGCTTAACCTCATGCTTTCCAGTAGCTTTCCAGAACTTAGAAAAGTCCTTTGCCGATCTGTGTTTAGCCAGAATGTCCATCTTAAGCTGCTCTTGATTATTCTGGCACCACTTCAAGCGACTTTTAAATATTTTACGAGACTCTAGCATATCGCCATTAATAATGCCTGAAGTGGCCCGGTTGGAAGCTATCCACGTTTCGAATTTAAGCCTAGCCACCCTATGAGCTTCACGGACATGCTTATTCCAGCCACACAAGTGCCTACTTTTATTTAATTTAAGGTCACGCTTCCCGCTAGACCCAACAGCGGCGCTCCTCAGGGTTTCCACAATATTGTTATACAATCTATCCAAAATAACTCTGTGGTCATCCAAGCTGCATGACCCACGACTGCATTCCGTGAATTCGGTGGGAAAATCAATGACTCTAAAAGCGTTGTTACATAGATCTTGGTAAGTTTTTATCAGCATTTTAACAACAACAACATTAATTTATTGTCAGGCAACATTGGTCCATAGATATATCATCATCATCATCATTTCAGCCGAAAGACGTCCACTGCTGGACATAGGCCTTCCCCAAGTATCGCCACATTGACCGGTCCCGTGCGACTTGTATAGATATATTCTTGCAGACTAACATTAATATAAAAAAAAAACAAAACCATACACTTATATACACCACACCATACATTATACACACCACAACATAATTATTATAAACCCACATCGTATAATAATTATAAGTGTACTCCTAATGTCCCAGCACACAACTTTTTTGTAACTCATAGTTAGTATAAGTATTTAACAATGATATGGCAGCGCTGAGTCTCCTAATACAGGCACTGTTTTACTTAACAGGAGGCTCCAAACACGTTTATTTGTACTGAATATACTAATTGTGACAATAAACTATTTCTGTATATTTTTGTATTTGTATAATAATATACTAATTGTGTTAGTAAATAGACCCTTACAACACTTCACTTGTGCTCTATGTTACTTCATGTGGCACTTGCCCGTAGAAGCGAGGGAACACCACTCCCAAGCACACAAACACAGCTGTGTAAAACTAGCGATAGCGTATCCAAATCCTAGTACATCTGTAACCGGCGCAGTACCGCTGCCCCGGGGGAAATCAAGGATCACGCCGCGTTGGGCGTTAAGTCTCATGATGGGTGTGTCTGAACTCCCGCGTTTCCTCTGGATTTGCAGCTGTCCAGGAATTCTTTGTTATTACTATATTTGAATGTAACCTGGGAAGACTGAGCTGGGATCTTTGATTTTTTTTTTGGTTTTGTAAACAGCTGACTTAGAGACGGATTTTATTCATATGAAGTGAACTTTCAACTTCAAGAAGTTTGATTGCCTCGTTGGTCTAGCGATCGCATGCGTGACTGCTGAGCATGAGGTCCTGGGTTCAATTTCTATGTCGAGCAAAGTCTTATTGGGTTTTTTTAATCAGGAATTTCTCAGTAGCAGCCACGGAGTCTGGATTCGTGCCCGGTTGATGTCAATAGGCTGGCCTCCTTTTACATGGGACTTAAATATGACTGGCGAAATGTGAATGTACTATTAGGTACACTTCTGTCTAACCCTTTGGGGATTACAGCCGTTATGTTATGTTTGAAGTTTCAAACTAAAAGAACGAAATAGGACAATGAAATTATCAAATACTAGTATTAGCTTTTGTCCGCGACTCCTCTTAGCTTAGATTAGGGGAATTCATCATCAGCGTTCTCCAGCCCTTATCCCAATTTATTTGGGGCATTATGCCACGGAATAGTACCAACTAGTTAAAAAGTATTTTATGTCCTAGCTCAGTTTATTGTCTACCTGTGAACGAAACATTGAAAATTACGACAGAGTTACTTTTGTGTTTATTATATTAGTAAGGAGTTATAGATAGAAACAAATGACTCTTGGCTGGAGGCCTTACACTCAAGGCACCCACATAATAGTTCGGTTAAGCAGACGACAACCTCCTAGGTTGAATGCGAGATACCGTTCAAGAAAAAAAAAATTTAAAGAAACAAATTAAAACTACTAAATAGAAAAGTTTAAGACATGTGTTGAGAAAACGAACGAAAACCTTAGCCATAAAAGAGCATGAGGGAAGGTGTACCGATAATATAATTCGGTTATTTTCTCATTAAGGAAAATTAACAAATTGTAGCAATTTTGAGATGTTCCACCTATGCATGTTATTTACAATTCTCGTGCAAAAGCTGGTAGTGATGACATCCCGCGAATTTAATTAAAAAAATCTTTTTCTTTTACTTTAACAAACTGAGATCTTACATTTTTTTTATTTTTTTTTAATATATAATAATGTACCGAGTTAAACCGCAAGTAAAATGTGAGACTGGAATGTAGCAACTGCAAATCCAACTGAATGATTCAGTTTTTCATTTTAAACATAAAAAAAAATAAAGCACGACTTAAAAAAAAACTCATTAAAACAATGATACAATATTATTATTTTTAATTTCGCTTAGCCAAATATTTTCATTTAGAACCTTTAAAAAAAGATATACTCACTTATTGTAAATTAAATTCGAATTAATTAAAGTACATAAATTAACATCATTATGAACTCACTTTAATTGCATTAAGCCAGACACTTAACAATTCTCTTTTTTTTAAGAAAACGAAACCTAAACTATCTTCGAAGAGGTTTTTGAACTTTTGAGCTTTTTTGTTTACTTTTTAATTTTATTATAGGGTCTTATTCTCCCCGTCATTTTTTGTACTAGACATTACCTAGGAACCTTCTAGTTACGGAGAAATTGGGGGTCAAAATTCCAACCTTTTCACAAGCTTTTTTTTTTAATACTTTTTTTTATTGAAAGATTTTGAACACCTTTGACTTTAAACACCTCCACGACCCCCGTACTATTCAATGTATCCATCAGCACAATGTTTTGAGTGCGTTACATTAAGTCCTACCGTAAAACGTGATTTTCCACCCAAAAAAAAGTCGTTTCCCAGCAATAATTTTTGTGTAAAGTTACTTGGTTTGATGTACAGAATGCTTGGTTGAAGGCTTCGTTAAGGGTCTTGTTACACCCTGTATCACTTTCAGTAGGTAAACAAGAAGTGTCGTACACTTCAACCAAGTTGTCTGTGATTTAGACATGACTGGAATGTGATGACAGTATCAAATGTACGGGTATGGGTGTACCATTAGGTACATACACCTCTGCCTATCCCTTCAATGTACGGGTATCGGTGTACTAAGGTACATACACCTCTGCCTAACTCTTCGATGTACGGGTATGGGTGTACTATTAGGTACATACACCTATGCCTAACCCTTCGATATACGGGTATGGGTGTACTATTAGGTACATACACCTCTGCCTAACCCTTCGATGTACGGGTATGGGTGTACTATTAGGTACATACACCTCTGCCTAACCCTTCAATGTACGGGTGTGGGTGTACTATTAGGTATATACACCTCTGCCTAACCCTTCAATGTACGGGTATGGGTGTACTATTAGGTACATACACCTCTGCCTAACCCTTCGATGTACGGGTATGGGTGTACTATTAGGTACATACACCTCTGCCTAACCCTTCGATGTACGGGTATGGGTGTACTATTAGGTACATACACCTCTGCCTAACCCTTCAATGTACGGGTATGGGTGTACTATTAGGTACATACACCTCTGCCTAACCCTTCGATGTACGGGTATGGGTGTACTATTAGGTACATACACCTCTGCCTAACCCTTCAATGTACGGGTATGGGTGTACTATTAGGTACATACACCTCTGCCTAACCCTTCAATGTACGGGTATGGGTGTACTATTAGGTACATACACCTCTGCCTAACCCTTCGATGTACGGGTATGGGTGTACTATTAGGTACATACACCTCTGCCTAACCCTTCGGGGATATGTTATGTTAAAATCAGAGTAAGGCTTTTGCGATTTTTTTCTGGTTATTTCATGTTTTTGTAAGCCTCGTTGATCTAGTGATGTGTAACGTCGCGCGTATAAAGTCGAACTTCAGTGAACATAAGCTAAAACAAGCTGAAATACAAACTAAACATTCTAAGACCAGCAAACGAGCAATATTAATGTTAGCTATCGGTAACTCAAACAGAGGAACTTGTATCAAAGTGAGCGGAACTTGCGAGAGTGCAGTTGCTATGACACACTTGGTATAGTATGATTACAACTTGTTTATTAATACGCCTTCCAATTAGTCAAATGAGGCTGAAGGTAACGTAGACATTGACGATATAACAATATTATTTTATTTGGTTAACCAACAATTCTATTGTTTTGCACAATACATTTACAAAATATTGGTTATAGCTACATTTATAAGTGCAACAATTAGTTACAGGTTAACACCACATTCACTATTTGTGGTTATATATATTCTTAAAGCTTGCTTTCTTAATGCATTGCTAATACTTAAAAAATTGTAAAACTAAGTTCGTAATATCAGTCTATAATGTACCGTTGACTTCGTGATCGCAAGCGCGGATGCTGAGCGTGGGGTCCTGGGTTCGATTCGCACGTTGGGTTCATTGAGTTTTCCATTGGGAATTTCTCAGTAGCAGCATGAAGTTTGGAAATTGGTGGTATGAAACCTCCGTGTCTTGGAGAGCACGTTAAGCCGTTACTCCTGCGCCTGATTTCTCTCCAGACTGTAGTCTGTAATATTTAATTTTAATAAATCCCTCACCATGCAAACTGGCGTCTTTAAAATCAATCTAGTTTTACATTTTAGCTGTATAAATAAATATCTAACGTTTATCGTCCGTCATCGTCGATTGAGCCTATTAACTGCAGTTTAGTGTTCCCTTCTTGCAGTCAATTGCTGAACACAAGCCATGTACGTCTTTTGTTGTACACTTTATTTTTACAATCGGACTGAGATAATAGGCACATCAATAGTTTCGTGTAAAAGATAAAAACTTTTTTATTTTTAACATAACATAACATCACACCTGTAATCCCTATTAGGTTTACATTTTTCCAGTTATGCTTAAGTACCATGTAATAGGAGGCGAGCCTGTTCCCATCAACTGGACTCAAAAACAATCCGTGGCTGTTACTAAGAAATTCTTATTGCAAAAACTCAATAACAATTTTCCCAACTTGGGAATTGAACCTGTGACCACATGCTCAGCACTTCGTTGGTCTAGTAGTTGGGATTGTGACTAACGAACGACTTAAAAATAACCTGATAGTTAGCACTTATTTTTTAATTACAATCTGACAGCTCTTACCTATATAAATCACATCTCCAACCATTAACAAACACGGTTCTAAGTTTTCACGGTAACACGACTTAAAAATAACCTGATAGTTAGCACTTATTTTTTAATTACAATCTGACAGCTCTTACCTATATAAATCACATCTCCAACCATTAACAAACACGGTTCTAAGTTTTCACGGTAACACGACTTAAAAATAACCTGATAGTTAGCACTTATTTTTTAATTACAATCTGACAGCTCTTACCTATATAAATCACATCTCCAACCATTAACAAACACGGTTCTAAGTTTTCACGGTAACACGACTTAAAAATAACCTGATAGTTAGCACTTATTTTTTAATTACAATCTGACAGCTCTTACCTATATAAATCACATCTCCAACCATTAACAAACACGGTTCTAAGTTTTCACGGTAACACGACTTAAAAATAACCTGATAGTTAGCACTTATTTTTTAATTACAATCTGACAGCTCTTACCTATATAAATCACATCTCCAACCATTAACAAACACGGTTCTAAGTTTTCACGGTAACACGACTTAAAAATAACCTGATAGTTAGCACTTATTTTTTAATTACAATCTGACAGCTCTTACCTATATAAATCACATCTCCAACCATTAACAAACACGGTTCTAAGTTTTCACGGTAACACGACTTAAAAATAACCTGATAGTTAGCACTTATTTTTTAATTACAATCTGACAGCTCTTACCTATATAAATCACATCTCCAACCATTAACAAACACGGTTCTAAGTTTTCACGGTAACACGACTTAAAAATAACCTGATAGTTAGCACTTATTTTTTAATTACAATCTGACAGCTCTTACCTATATAAATCACATCTCCAACCATTAACAAACACGGTTCTAAGTTTTCACGGTAACACGACTTAAAAATAACCTGATAGTTAGCACTTATTTTTTAATTACAATCTGACAGCTCTTACATATATAAATCACATCTCCAACCATTAACAAACACGGTTCTAAGTTTTCACGGTAACACGACTTAAAAATAACCTGATAGTTAGCACTTATTTTTTAATTACAATCTGACAGCTCTTACCTATATAAATCACATCTCCAACCATTAACAAACACGGTTCTAAGTTTTCACGATTTAAAACTAAACTTATACTGTCACTTAAGGGATATTTTTCGTTATTATTCATTATTTTCAGTTCAAAATAATGAATATTATTATTTCCATTATTTATTTTTATACATATAATTTACATTTTTAAATATTTCTATACAAAGTAATATAAAAAAAAACATTAAAAAATATAAAAAATAGTAGCCGGTATCGGGCACAGGGTCCGAAATACGACTAATAATAATCATTTATTATTATTCATTATATTCATCATCATCTGCCTAGCCTTTTCTCAACTATGTTAGGGTCGGCTTATTATTCATTATATTACTCATTAAAAAAAGAATAATCACGGAAGATATAATAACTAATAACAAGTGGGTATAAGTTGAATTCCATCATCATTTACTAGTTTATTCTTGCTCGAAATTTCACCTCAAACTATCAGTTGCATTGCGTTGATCCCATCAATCGGTGCACGAAACCCGTTCATGTAATGAATTAGTCGGTACCGGTAATTACCACGTCCCGGCGCCCACCGCAATGCGGTCCAACGGACCAAGGTTCGCAAACAGCTTTTTATAATTCACCGTTTTCCAGATGGTGCACCGTGTTGAACCGTGCAAATAGTTCGCTTCGAAAAACAAGTAAATGTTGACACTGTGTTTCTTTGTTTTGGTTGTACCTAAATTGATTTTAAAGCAGGCCTCATTTGCATTTTTCATTTAAGTGCAATTACAGAAATTGAGCTGAATTCAAAATGAAAAACCTATAAAATGATTTAAGTGCAGGTGACAAGCTAAAGTCATTACTTCAAATTAGATTGGGAATGAGAACTTTTTGAATGTCAAAATTACACATTCCCCAAAACATCGGCCATTCCACACTTCCCAGTGTGTTAGGTAGGAAGAAGTGGGAATAAACCCCCCAGAAAAAAATCAACGCTATGGTACTCCAGATTCTAATCAAAGAAAAAAATTGTTAAATACATTAATCTTGCACACTAATAAGTGTGCAAGATTAATCTATTTAACAATTTTTTCTATCTATACTAATCGTTTCTTACTGAGAGGAGCTCGTGGCTAAATATAAACAGCCGCTCGGGTCGATCTTTAGGTTAAGCCGTGCTTGCCTAAGTTGGTCTGTGGATGGGTGTCTGCCCATTATATACCGAGTTTCCTCCGTGCCTTGGAAAGCACGTTAGTCGCGGGAAAAAGCTAGTATATTGTGAAGACAACCATCCAAGATTTACGTTTTACGTTCAAAAACGAAAATACGTTTGACAAAAATATACTTCAAAAGTTCCCAAAGGTGACAGATCTCACGTAAATCAAAGTTCAATCGAGAAAAGTTAGCGAATAGTTAAAACTACAGTAGTAAAGTTTGAGCATATTGTTAAAACTTTTCTAATAAATAAAATTGTTCTAAACTTTTACAACATCGCGGAAAAGTTATTTCATTATGAATTTTCATTTCGTTTTATTATAGTAAGGTGATGAATATTTAAAAGAGGTTATAACTGTTAGATTTTCATTATTTTTCCTGTAAAGATTTTGATTCTGAGTATCATTAAGGGACATAATGCTAAAATGAGGATATCGGCGTGTGCTTCCTAACAAAAGGCTTTAAAAAAAAATCTCTACCTAGAATGATTTGCTTCGCAGAATCAATCAGCCTGTAATTGACCCTTTTATTTGTCATCATAAAATACATCGAATACCAAATTCCGGATAAAAATATGAATGTGGATTCGTTTTAAATCATACATAACATCACACCTGTAATCTCCAAACGGTTACGCAGAGGTGTACTTAATGGTACAACCACTTTTCGCCTGTTATGTGGTGGTTTAAGTCCCATGCGAGCCAATAGCCATCAAACAGGCACTAATCCATGCTTCTAAGAAATTCCCGATGGAAAAACCCAATAAGACTTTGCCCGACCTGGGAATCGGACCTCAAGCTCAGCAGTCCCTCTTGCAACCTTTAGACCAACGAGGCGGTCTGAATTCGTTTTATAGTTGGCTAATTTCAACAATGATTTTATTGTTGTATTGATAAACTAATTCAAAACGACAGCTACCATCAACATATTAAAAGTGTTAACATACACGTAACACAACGCCTGGTGGACAAGCCAGCAAAATTTGAATCAAGCCAACCTTCTCTAATTTTCAAATCTTAATAAAAAATCAAAATACCCTCATCCAATTTCCCACCTCCCCTTAACCAAACGGCCCGAAAAACACTTCTCCCATCTTTATCTGCAATTGTTCCTTGTAAGTGCACTAACTCTTCCAGCGAATTAATGGTTCATTAACTCTGGTGTTACGTTATGGAGAACAGGTGAACACTGAGCAGTCTTTACGACGCTTTTACAACTGCTCCAGAGCTTGCAAGCCCGCAAAAGTTATGGACTCCCGGTCTTCAAGTGTGTTATGTAATTGTGTTTTAGAAATATAATGGGTTCGGTTGCGCTTGTGGGTTTGAGCGTGCTTTAGAAGGGTTATTACTGGTTGGTGGTTAATTTTGAGGTTTTGTTTGGAATGGATTTACAGGGTTATCTGTCTTTGAAAGTTTTGATTGCTAGGAAAGATTTTTTGTGTTAAAAATGTTGTCTTACCTTACCGCTTGGCCACGAGCTTCGGAAAAACAAATGAAATAAATTGATAAATCATTTTACTAACACAACATAACATCACGCCTGTTATTCCCGGAGGCTTAGGAAGAAGTGTGGGGCGAGCTTATTGCCATCAACCGGGCACAAATCCAGACTCCGTGGCTGCTACAGAGAAATTTATAATGGAAAATCCAATAACACTTTGTCCGACCGAATCGAACCCAGGACCTAATGGTCAGTAGTCGCGCTTGCAACCACTGTATCAACAAGGATGTACCCTTTTACTAATATTAGTATTTTTGATATTTTGTACTGAAAAAAAAAAACACTGGTTGTTTATTTTTGCGCATATGTAGGTGAAAGAGCATTCCTGAATATTTCCAAGAAAGAATAGTTTTAACGGTAATCATTTCAATTAGGGTTCTGAAATCTCAAGAATCAATAATTACACTCATTGAGATAGCCAACACTGATGCATTAACAAATCAACCATACAACACTCCAAAAAAGAAAAAGATGTCCTCAAAATACCAAAGACAAACACTACCACAAACAAAAAACGATCGAGGTTAATCGTTCCCCGAACATCGAACCTCACATGACGAGTCAAAGATTACGTCGCGCCACAGTGTAAGATAAACAGCTAAACAATAGAGGGAGGTTGACAAAAAGCTTGATTGATTGACTGTGGCCTGACACTGACAGCTGTGATCGATAACCAGTGATTACCGGTTATAATGTGGTGATAAATCTAAGGGTATATGCGACCTGGAGGAGGTTAAGTGTGTGTTGAGTGATGGAGGGTTTTGTAGGGTTAAGTCCGGTGAAAATTTTGTTTAAAATACGGAAGCATTTATGTCATGGGTTTTTGGAATCGTTGATACTATTTTGACGGATATTTTCGGTAAAATAGCAAACATGTTATAGGTAACTATTTGTCCATTTTCACATTACATAACATATTATAACATGTTATCACCCCTGTAATTCCCAAATGGTTAGGCAGAGCCTTACTTAATAGTACACCCACATTTCGCCAGTTATGTTTAAGTCCCATTTAATACGGGGCGAGCCTATTCCCATCAACTGGCACAAATCCAGACTCCGTGGCTGCTACGTAATGATAAATTCCTAATGGAAAACCCAAAGAACACTTTGCCCGACTTGTGAATCGAACCCAGGACCTCACGCTTGGCTGGCAGTCACTAGACCAATGAGGTAGTATAATTGTTAAAAGAATGCCGACGACCAAAGTACTAAATATTGAGCTTTTGAGGTCCGAGAGGCACGAGCGCGCGGTGTAAACATAACGTAAATTAATAACATCAAGGACCGAGTAGTGATAATTAATTTACTCTGGTCATATTTAAATGGTACCTGAACTAATGTGATGGAGTCTTGACTTGGCCACAAATTGAAATATTTGATGATTCTCTGAGGTCTTTACCAAATACCAGGAAATATTCAATTAAATAATTTCCCCAGCGACCCTTACAAAAAAATCATAAAAAAATATCAGAAACGTATTAAAAAAAACACACCCCAAAACGACAATCATATTCGAATTCTTGTCGAAAAAGAAAAAGTGGAGAAAAAAAAACTGTAATAATAAAATACCAATAACGGTTATTAGGGATAGAATTCTCTAGAAAAAATTACACCCGCAATGTGCTCCCTTCGGCCGTGATATTAAATTTTATCATTCTAGTGGCCGCGTCCAAATCTCTTTGTTAAACAGAGCATGAGATAATTGGTTCGCGTAGTTTTTCACCCAGAATTTATTGCTTAGTTGTAACTGGCATGTATTACATTTTAATAACGAGTGTTTAATCTGTTGTGAGGTAAAAGATGAGATGGTAATATAATTACTGGTTATATTTTTCAGAATTCCATTCAAGTTAGTTTTTTCTTCTACAGATAAGACACGAATATTGTCACTGGAAGCTCATTGTATGTTAATACACATGATGAGGTCATCATCATTTTCCTGCCCATACATCATGCTACGCCGACCTCGAATGTTCTGGGATAACACAGCTTATTTGGGGTCATCTTCTTCAATACTTCTCTATTACTCGTCATCTCAGCAGTCACCTCCTTTTTAGACATATCATCCTTCACACAGTCCATCCATAGTTTATTTGGTCTTCCTCTACTCTTATAGCCATCTACATGGGTACGTATTAAAATCTCGAAATTTCATAATAACTATGACTGAAATACCGACGTCCAAAACAACGAAATTCAAAATACCGAAAGTTTTATATGCCGATAGCCGTTATATCGAAATATAAAATACCCATGTCCAAATGCCCGAAAGGAACCCCGAATGGAAGAAATCCCGAATGGACGAAATACCGATGGATGAAATCCCAAAGAGCAGCGACGTAGTTCCCGCGTTTCAGATTACTCTGACTAAATAGGTTAGGTTAGGTTAGAACTGTGACTAACTACGCGCGAGCCGAGCAAGCGAAGCAAGCGGTGCCGCGGCAGCGGCCGGCGAGTCGAAATTGGTAAATATTAAAAAATAAAAAATATGTTGAATTGCCCTAATTTTCGGCGTTTAATTTTTCGGGATTTCGTCCATAGGTATTTTTAAATACGGTCTTTTAAATTTCGGTATTGTAATACGTACCCATCTACATTCATACTCCACATTGTCTTCATTACATTATACTCATTCCTCCGCATCACATAATGAGGTGATTTTAGGAAATTTTCTTAATAAATTGGCTTTCAAAAACTATACAAGATTTCCTAGAAAAATAAAGGTTCGAAGAAAATAAGAAAAGAAGTCTTTTATTGTTTATTACAAGACTTCTTCATCATTATGATCTACGCTCTTTAATAGCACCCCCCGAAGGACCTGAATACCTAGTATTGAGTTACTCAGACATTTCAACGTAAACGAGGCATAACTCAATTGTCTTCAATTTCCTTACAAATGAAAAGTGTACCTAACAACAAGTTCTATCTAAATAAATAAACTATGATTTTTTCTCGCAATATCGACAAATGATATGGTAAAACAACTAGAGGAAGAAATGGCTGAATTTTTTTGTAAAGAATGATACGAAAGAATTTAAAATTTATACTAAAATTATTATCATAATGAAGTAAAAAGTTTGTAAGTTTACTCTACATACATACTTACAAATAAATTTCACCTTTTTGTAATCTTCGGAACTACTGATCCGATTCCAGAAATTCTTTCTCTAACGGGAAGCTACATTATCCCCGAGTGTCATAGGCTACGAACGTCCTTGGGGGTTAATTTCCGTACATAACGAGAGTAAAGTCGCGAGCAAAAGCTAGTGATGAAAAAAGGAATGAATGACAGTTGACAGGGGAAACTTAAAGAAAAAAACGTGTTGTGCCAACCCCAAGTCATAAAAGGTCAGAAGACAAAACAGATGATTTTGTTTGGTGATTAGATACTGTAAGACATCCCACTGCTGGACAAAGGCCTCCCTCCATGACTTCCAATTGTTTCGATCCAAAGCTTATGTGGACTACTGGTTATTGATTCTGTTCAGCTTGTCCCGCCATCTTCCACGAGGTCTGCCGCGACGCCTTCTGGCCGTGTCAGGGCTCCAGAAAGTCATCATAAACCACACACATTTGGTTTAAATTTTGTTTGACTAAACTGGCGCTAAGGCTGGCAAAATAGTTTCTTCTGCTGTAAAAAAGCTGATTCGACTTTGTGTATCACATTTCATTTTAATGCAAACCTCGAAAATAGTTTTATTTAAACTTCACAACTGTGCTTTTATAAAAGACTTTCGCAAAATCAACTAGTTACATCTGCTGTACCCCATCTCATGCGTTGACTTAAGTGATTCCAGTACCAAGATTCTCAGCGATGAATATTTTAGCAGCCCATCTCACTTAGCCGACTTTCCCAACATGCGTGAGACGGGGACCAGATGGTCTCGCCTTAACTTGAAGATTAATGGGCTCGATATTGTGAACTTGGCTTTATGGTTACCCTTTTGTATTAATATTCAGGTTTGTAGACTATAGCAATTAGTGGTAGTGGGGGTAGTTGTGAAAAAGTTTTAGGGAGTAGTAACAATATAAAAGATGTAAATGTCTCGTTGGTTTAGTGGTCGTAAGCGCTACAGACTGCGGTGGCGATCTCTCGCGTCCGGCCCTGGTTCAAGCCATGGTCCGGAGCGAGAGGGAATGGGAAGCCGTCACCACCTTCCGCGAAGCAGTCATGCTAGTGAAGGAGGTGGCGGGACGTGAGAGGGAAAGAACCTCACGTCCCAACCGCCGCGGGAGACGCCCTGGGCGTCGGGGGTCGCGTGGTGGCTCCCGGCCACCGTAGGCGCGGGTCTGTGGACAGCGAGTTATGGGCCAGCCCGCCGTCCGGCCGACTTATGACGACAGGTCGTGTCGACGGCGCGTTCGTGTTCCACGTGCGCCTCAAAGAGATGTCAGCAAACAAGTAGGGGTCCGCAAGGGCCGATGCCTGCCAGGGCTGCGGGACTGTTCGAAAGAGATACCGTGGCCCTGGAACACAAAGGGCAAAGAAGGAACATGGATGGATTTTAGTCAGTACAAGTCTGACACTCCCTTCCGCTCCGCCCAGAGTGGCAATCATCAAATGACCCCCCATTTGATGATTTCACATCCGAAAAAAAAAAGCGCTACAGACTGCTAAGCATTAGGCCCTGGGTTCGAAACCCTGGTCAGTCAGTGTTATTGAATTTTTCCAGTAGGAATTTCGCAGTAACAGCTACGGAGACTGGATTTGTGCCTGGTTGCTGGCAATAGGCCCATATTATAGCATTAAACTAATCTGGAAAAATGGAAGTGTACCATAGTACACCTCCGTCTTAAATTCAGGGAAATAAAGGGGTGATGTCATATGTACGTTATGTTAACAATATCACTATTGTTGCAGCTTCAATGGCTGTGTTTCGATTTCAACCGTACCTTGTTGTATGTACAGACGCCAGCACATCAAGCTACTACAATCTGTCAAATTTCTTTTATAGATTTTCAACTTTATCGCTACAGCATTAGGTCCAAGGTTGAATGGGAAAAAATTACAGTTTTGGTTAGCTTGATGTGCTAGCGTCTGTACCTGTAGTAAGTGCCTGTATGTAGCTGTGCAAACTTGACTGTCTTAGTTAATTCAGAGATGCATTTGTTACACTTACCCTTGTTGACCCTCTAAGGATCATGTTCACCCAAAATTACTGCACTAAATTGCCCATCTTTGGAAGATAAAACTTTTGCTATACCTAGATAGGCAGAAACTATATCTTACATTTTGCTTTTACTTTATCCACGTTCATATATTATTCAAAATCATCATCATCTGCGTAGCCTTTTCCCAACTATGTTGGGGTCGGCTTCAGTCTAATCGGATGCAGCTGTATACCAGAATATTACATGGAGCGACTGTCTATCTGAACTCAACAACACAGTAGTACTGGGTACTACGATACCCCTTGGTAAGACTGGTTGTCAGACTTTCAGGCCCCTGACTACCTGTAACATATATTCAAAATACGGGCGGAAAAAAAAAACATTTCAACACTCAAAGGTATCAAAGAAAACCGCAAACAAATACAGGGACACGCAAATAAACTCCGATCTTAAAACCACCTTTTAAGTGTTAAAATTGTCCAGTGAACCGCACTTCGGCCTAAAAGATAGCCTCGCAAATTCGAAAATTTAGCCTCGGTCTAGGCAAAATGCGACATGAAAATTCAATTTCCCAATTACTGTGTTAAAATTCTAGACTTTACCGGGGCTGGCTTTTATCCTGTGACCTTTGGCGAGGTCGTTATGTTTTAAAAGCGAAAATAACGTGTTTATTATGTTAAGTTCCTTTGAGTTGGAGTAAAAGACTTTTAAGGTAGGAAGTTGAATGGGAAAGTGCTTAACCGCCAACGCGAGACTTGCTATGTTTGTGAGATCTGCTTGTTTCTCCTACGATATATTTTGAATTTAGAAATGTTGTACGTGTTAGGTAAAAGGAAAATAAAAATATTGCAGAATAATAAATATACATCTTTATAAGAAAGAACCGCGAAGATGTTGCGTTGGAAGGCCTCCCACTAGGTGGACCGATGACCTAGTGAAGGTTGCGGAGATTCACTGGATGGGAGACGCACGGAACCGGTCAATGAAGGCCTATTTCCAGCAGTGGACGTACTCCGGCTGAAATGATGATGATAAAAAAGAACTGAAGAAGGACTGCCTCAAAGGTCGAGTGGTCGCAAGCGCGACTGTTGAGCATGAGATCCTGGGTTCGATTCCCAGGTTGGGCAAAGTGTTATTGGGTTTTTCCATCAGGAATTTCTTAGTCACGGAGTCTAGATTTGTGCCCGGTTCATAGCAATAGGCTCGCCACCTATTACATGGGACTTAAACATAACTGGCGAAATGTGGGTGTACTAATGTACATCTCTGCCTAACCCTTTGGGGATTACAGGCGTAAATACACACCCACAGTAAAAATCCAACGATTACTCCTTTTCTCACTAGGAAATATACTCCAAAGCCTATACGAATTGCAATACGAAAATGTTCCTACATTCATAGACCTAGCTCTAAAATATTAAGCGCAAATAATGTACGCCCCTCTGTCTAGACGGACGCCATACGTAGCGATGGAATTGACTGGGAATTGACTGGGAATTGACTGGGAATTGACTGGGAATTGACTGGGAATTGACTGGGAATTGACTGGGAATTGACTGGGAATTTCAGCTATTTTGTTTGGAAATGGAGATTGGGGGTATCGAAATCAATGGGAGGCCGTTTTGGGGTAATGTGGTTCGTAGAGAAGCTTGCTGATTTCTGTCTGTAATCCTTTGCTTGATTTTTGGGTTGGTTTATCATTTTGATTGTGGTTTTTTGGTTTCTTTCGAAACTGTAATTTGTTCTAGTTTCATCTTTACGAAGTCGTAAGATGCGTCTTGCGATGAACGACATGCGTGTTTTTCTCGTTTCCTTCTTGTGAGTACCGACGTTTCGCAAGTCGCTGTCGGAAGTCGCATGTCACTGGAGCTTGTAGCCAAGAGGTTAGACAGTTTTCATTTTAGAAAATGTGTCTCGCGGATTTTTTTGTTTTTAATCCTTGTCCCACACTATGAACTTATCCTGTATTGTGCATACTATTACAAATATATTAACTCTTATACACAAACATCCAGACCCGGAACAACTATCTGTAGGCCATCCAAGTTGTAGACGGACCCTTGACGCCAAGCATTCTGTACACCAAACTTTAATCAAAAATTATTGCTGGGAAACGACTTTTTTATTGGGGTGAAAAATCACGTTTTACGGTAGCACTGGAATATAACGCACTCAAAACTCTGTGCTGATGCATGCATTGAATAGTACGGGGGTCGTGGAGGTGTTTAAAGTAAAGTAAACTTGTGAAAAAATTGAAACTTTGACCCCCAATATCTCTGTACCCAGAAGTTTCTCAGATATAGACTAGAACAAAAAAAAAATCGCAATGACAGGAAGAACAAGTGCCTCTCGGCTTCGTTAAACCCGTATTTACACCCTTTATTTATTCGGTGCAGGAATCGAACCCACGACAGCAGTCAATCGGTCAGTCACTGCGCTGACCGTGCCGTCAATATATTCCCAAGTGAATTAATTCATGTAAACTTTATTAATGTTTGTCTTGTTGGTGCTTAGGACGCGTAGGCGGGTAATGGAGTACCCAAAATGTTTTCCAAAGGTATACAAGTAAGTACTATTACAAATAGTCAACTTAAAACTTTTACTTGTGCGAACAAATAATTACTAAGCTGAAATTTATAATTTTCGTTCGTCATAAATTAATGAATAAAATGTTTACAGTATTATTGGCTTTGTAACTACAACAAACGGTATGAAACATTTAAGCAAAACTAAAACTTCACTCGCTTTTAATTTTTGAAACGCAGTCAGCTGTGAGCTTCGGTCGGCATCTAATTAAACCTCATATTCTCTCAAAAGAGAAAATTACATTCACAAGGAAACACTACTTTTATACAAAAAGCCGATATGAAAATAGAAATAATACATGTTAGTTTTTAATAGAAATATAACTTTATGACGTCAAAAAAATGGTTAATTTTAGAATAACAAAAAGTCATTGGAAAGGTCATATTTAAAGGTATTTCAGTTGCAATGGAAATTATACTATACAGAGATAAAGTTAAAGCTTTACACCAAAGCATACCAAAATGTATAAATACAATCCGGAACAATTTGAACAGAATTAAATAATAGAATGTAGCTAATGTGATTGTTGGGTGGTTTCATACTTTGTGAATAATAAATTAACATTTTACTTTGATATTTTAGCGGTGCTGTATTGAAATGCTATTTACCAAGCTAAAATAGGGATATTCCATTCATACGACTAGATATCTGGGTATAGTTAAATGGATTGGTCTTCTTGATTAACCGCCGAATCATAATTTATGATCTGGCGGCAGATCATAGGGACTCCTTAATTCCACTTCATGGGAAAATTTATACAATAACGAGTCGTGTGACCGATGGAGTATCATTCATTCCATTTATTCAAATGATCAACTGCTAATTTCGTTTGTTTTTATTATGTTTACTTTTTATATAACTTTGTTTTACTGTTACTTTAACCATTATTTTTTGTTTTGTCCAGTGAAGAGTTATAAATACTCTTTCTTTTGTTTTTTCTTTGCTGTACAAATTTTCAATTTACAACGAAGTACTAAGGGTTTGTGCAAAATTTCACGCTTCCAGACCCAATGGTTTGGAGCAGAATTATTTAAAGATTTTTACTAAGTCGAGTAGAAGGTTATGAATGTGGAATAAAAAAAGGAAATAATTTACTGGTAGAAACAGACTGGAGTGGACTCGTAGAAAATGCCCAAGGCATTAAGCTTTTTTTTTTTTAAATAAATAATTGAATGCAGTTAAGATAAGAATGTTACAGAAATGTCAATGTAATTCTAACTTCAATTTCCTTTTCTAAAAATGCCATTTCAATGTAAAATATCCAGTTCATTTCTCAGGTAGCATGCAATGTAACCCACTTACGTTAAAAGCTGGGAATGCATTCAGGTTACAAATCGCACACGTTGCGCCAATACCTCATGTTCACTATGACAGATGGCGCTAGTCTCTTCGCATAGAACTCCTCAGGGCATTGCCGATGCTCGCAGTTGCAAAGATACGTATTGGGTATAGGTAGGACTTAGGTATTCCAGATGCATGAAGCGAGCTGAAGTTTTTTTGCAATCGAGGAAATGATTTGTTACTGCAACTAGCAATTTTTAATTGATTTTCAATTCGGAGGCATCGTGTTTGCCCAGAAACAGTCCATTAAAATACTGATATTCGAGTAAAACTACGTTGGGGTCAGACTAAGAGATGACCCCAACATAGTTGGAAAAAGGTTAAGCACGCAGGCAGTTTGTCAGTCTTGTCGTGATGGACTCTCATGCATGAGATTGTGGGTTCATATCCGGGCCAGAATCAATGTGATTTTTTCAATTTCACCTCTAAATCAACACGCCAGAGTCTTCTAGGCCTCCCTCAGCGACGATGATTATTACTGTAATTTTTTAAACGGCGGCGTAGTTCCAAATTTTGGCGCACGCCAAAATTATCTTGCACAGTTGTACTGTCTACATATAAACAAAAGAAGTTATGATTCATAATTAATATTACCGTTTGAAGAGCACACTACCTCTTCCATGGGCTCTTTACGTTATCAGCTGTAAAACAGTGCAACACAAACTATTGTATTTGCCCAACTTACTGTACTCACTCCTTAGTCGGCAAACAGTCTGTATATATCGTACTCAGGGTCGCCATCTTGGATTCTAAGATAGGACTGAAATTATGACGTCATAAGATTTTATTTGCGACTATCGATAGTGAATGTTTATGGTAATGTGTGATATTTGTAAATTGTGATTGGTTATGAATCTATTTGATGTTATTTACAGCTGTTTTTATTGATAATAGTTATTGGCGATCAGATAAACTTATCGCTTGGAATGTTCAAATATTATAATGTAAATTTTTCATATGATATTTTGTGATTCATTGTTTTTATGTAACTGGTTGTCCTACAGCATCTTTAAACGTCGAACTATTAACATCAAGAACTACATATAACTTCGTACTTCGTGGTTAGATTGTTAGTCCTTCCAAAGGAAGTTTTCAGAAGAGAAAGGACTTATCTCCACCGTACCCATAAATTCGAGAATATTGTAAAAAGTTATAACATATTTGCTATACATAAAGTATACTCTATCTAACTGGAGTAGATGCTCATGGAAAGATCATTTATTTACTACGTGATATTGTGTATGTGCGTACATCATTTGCAAACTACGAAAAGACTTATAATAAAAATATGTACAAGTATAAAAAGTTAAAAACAATAACAGGGCGTCTAAAACATCATCCGCATCGCTGTCAACGGAAATAGTCGTCGAGTATCATTGACTTTAAAACCTTTTATCAAAACTACAGAAAATCACTTCATATACAAATCTGATCTAATAAATACCCAAATATCAATTTCAGAGACCATAACCAATTATTCTATAGCCGTGGCGACCCTAATTCTCAGCAAAGCTCTCCGCAGCGAATTCGCTAGCAATGTCGACGAACTACAAAATAAATACGGGCAGCCGTTTGTCACAAACACAAACAAAACAGTGGCAAAGGATTCCGTAGAATACAGGCTATAGTATAGCCTATATGGGCTATAGTTAATTTTATGGCCGATTGATAGTCTTTGGGTTATGGGTCTCGGTTTATGGCCACAATAATTGTGAGGGGATCTTGCCCTTTTGATGTCTTGGTTTTCCGTAGAGTGTACATTTATTTGAACGATTTTTCTTTTGTTTATTATGATGGGAAAATCATAAATATAAACAAAATAATGCATGGTATTTAAATTGAAGTTTAATCGATTATTAAAAGTACTTAGTCGATACTCTCATGGATACCTATCGAAGATTGCATTCCATCTAGCCACTAGGTTAATTGAACGTAAGAATTTATTTCTCCGAATTAAAAATTATCAACATACATTCATAACATCACGCCTGTAATCACCGAAGGGTTAAGCAAAGGTGTACCTAATAGTACACCCACATTTCGCCAGTTACGTATAAGTCCTAGTAATAGGGGGCGACCCTATTGCTATCAATCGGGCAAATCCAGACTCTGTGGCTGCTACTGAGAAATATCCGATGGAAAAAACCAATAACACTTTACTCGACCCGGGAATCGAACTCCGGAACTCATGCTCAGCTGTCGCGTTTGCGACCAATATTATTCAAAAAATAAAAAGCTGCTTTGCTATGACAAGAAAAATAAATTAGAAACTAGCAGGGCCATGGAAAAATCTATTCAGTTAAAACACAATTCCATGCAATTGCTACAGCTAAAACATGAAAATAAGGACGTTACACAAAAAACGTAAACCGTCAAAACTGTCAACGCAAATCCCGAACACCCATTTCAAATGGAGAATCCACCTCTAAACCAGAAACATTTTCATTCCTTTCTCGATCCTTCCCAGAATCCTTCCGATTTCCATTCATTCACACGTCATTCCGGCTTCGAATTCCTCATTTCGGGTGCTCGAACCGTGTGTGATTATAGCTCCAATTAGGCCGTTGTCCGTCTACCGTGCAATCCGGCTGTCCGCCTGTTTATCTACGCCAATTATCACCGGAATGGCCTGATATCGTCATTGGTCTTGGTACGTATTGGCCCGGAATCTTTAATGGTCAGTTCAGTTCAATTGCTTTATTGGTGATGGTGAGCGATGAATATCGTACGTGTGAGATCGATAATGGTTTGAGTATTCATCGGCCGTCATCAACGGTATACACAGTATTAATTGACTGTGCGACCAGCCAATTTCTATACTGTTGTTACTGAATTTGAAAACAGACTGTGCATAGAGGAGTCTCGCCATCGGGCTATTTTTGATTGAGTCGATAGCCATTCAATATTGATTTCTTGTCAAGCATTAGGTACGTAGCAATATTAATTGTGAAAGTCTGACTATAAACCACTACCTGGGACAGAGCTATACAGATCATCTAGCGCCATCTCTTTCCCACACTGGAATTACTCCTGCTTTAAGACGTCATGTAACCCTGGTTTTGATTTCCCCGAAATTGCTTTCGTGTTTCTAAACATGTTGATTATGATTAAATAATAATAAATAATAATAAAATTCATTTAATTCAGATAACTTGATCCATACACTGAAATTAAAATTAAATTAAATTAACATTGAACTGAAATCAGGATTAAAAATAAAATAAATTAACATTTAAAATCAAAAAACAAATAAAATAAAATAAATTACTATCAAAATTAAAATTAACATTAAAATCAGAATTAAAATAAGATAAAATTAAAATTCAAGCAAAATTAAAAAGATAAATTAAAACAATCAAATAAAATAAGATAAATTAAATATTAGACATTCAAATAAAAATAAAATAAATCTATAAATCTAAAACATTCAAATTACCCTCTTAATAAACGTCACCCATAATGGAGAAGAGATCCTGTCAGCGAAAGTCTTCAGAATTCCGTTGCAGCTGCCTCGCATTCTGCAGATCAGGGAAACAGTTTTCTTGCGAATGACGGTATAAAAGCCATCAGTTCGATACAGCGCGAACATCCCCGATGCACTACAGAAGCGAGGCAGCCCCAACATCATCCTGAAGATGTTGTTATATTGGACGCGCAGGACATCCAGCGATCTTTTGGTGTGCTTGACCCACAAATTTCCCGTATAAAAGCTTTGACAATATGCTTTAAACAACGTTATTTTTACTTGTTCAGAGCAGCGGGAAAATCTGCGGGCCAGCATGTTACCTCTGACCGCCAAAGCCATTAAACAGGGTCAAATTGGATTAGTTAGTGCAACTCTGCGTACATGATATAACGAAAAATAAAAATATAATTATTTTGGAGGCAACGACTGCAGGTATCTTATCTACCTGCTTACTTAAATCTGATTAAAAAAACTCCGCCTCAACGCTGTCAACTGGCATTTCTACAATGCCATTTTTTTAGTTTATGTAATTTTTTTAGTAAGTTTAAAGTTGGTGGCAACATGTACACCAAATAACACAAAAAAACACCACGCAACTGAAAACTTCACAGCAGAAAATTTTAAGGGCCGAAGATTAACTTTCTACTCCTAGCTTCCTATTTTCAAGCTTGTTGCGAGAAAAAGTCACAAAAACGACGTAAGAGGCTTACGTGAAGTTGTGAACGGAACATTCTGGATTATTGAGGCAAACTTTGGTTTTAGAAATTGGCATTTCTTAGCGCTGACGGTTGCTGTTGTGGCGAACTGTGTTTAAGCTCTGTTAGGTTTTTGTTTTTCGTTCGTTTGCTGATGCAAATTGTTAGTTGCAATTTTAAGGTTTAAGTTAAGCTTTTTTATCAATAGAATAGAATAGAATAGAATAGGTCTTTATTTGCTTAGAATGTAGGTACATAAAAATAAGTTGTTAAATTATATAACAGGATCCGAGTACATTCTGCCTTAATATAGCATGCAAATGTGATACAAACTAAAGATATTACAAAAAATTATCATTTAAGAAATCCTGCACAGAATAATAGCATTTATCCACAAGAAACTCTGTGAAACGTTTTTTAAATTTATACAGCGGTAGGTTTTTCATTTGGTCAGGTGTTTTATTAAATATTACAGGAGCCATACATATAACATTTCTTTTTAATAAACTAGTTTTAAATGCGCCCGTGTATAATAGATTCTGGTATTGAGATCTCATAGCTGTACTTCGTTTTCTAGTTTCTACTAAAGTTGCAAATAAACATCGATTTGTTATAACAAATATTGCTAATTCAAGGATATATAGGCATGGGAAGGTTAATAATTTATGAGACTTAAATATAGGTACGCAACTGTCTGTTATTTTAAGACTAAATATAGCTCTCAGGCAACGCTTTTGCGCTTTGAAAATGCTTTCTCGTTCACTACAGTGACCCCAAAATATTATACCAAATCTTAAGATGGAAATTACTAGACCATGGTAAGCCACTAATACTGTCGGTAAATTTACTTTTTTCGAAAGATTATGCAACATAAACGCGGCGGTGCTTAAACGTTTACATATATCTTCTGCTTGCGGCTTCCAAGTTAACTGGCTGTCAATTATGATTCCCAAAAATTTTGTACTGTTTACTTTTTCTATAGTTTGACCATTGTAGTCTATATCCATATCTCCAGCAGATAATCGTTGGTAGAAGTGCATGATTTTAGTTTTTTGGAGATTAAGAACTAGATTATTACTGTCAAGCCATTTTATTAAACTATTAATTGTATTGTTAATGTCATTTACATATGATTCTTTATCGATACATGAAACAATTGACGTGCTATCATCTGCAAATAATATCATAGGATGAAGTATATGAAGTGGTAAGTCATTAATATATAATAAAAATAATAAAGGTCCGAGGACACTGCCCTGCGGGACACCATATTTTATTTCTCTAAAAGACGATATAAATTTTAATTCCTTTCTAGATCTTAAACACAGGCTCGATACCTCCGTACATTGTTTACGACCTTTTAGGTACGTTTTTATTAAATTAAGGGTATTGCCACGAAAACCGTAGGCGTGAAGTTTGGTTAGGAGGATATCGTGATCCACACAGTCAAAAGCCCTCGACATATCGGCATATATTGCGCATACAGGTGTTTTAGAGACTACTTTTGGCATTATTTTATGGAGAAAGTCGAAAATACCCATGTTGATGTTTTTATTTTTTCTAAATCCTTTTTGTTCATCACATAGTATGTGGTATTTTGTTAGAAAATTGTAGAAAGATTCATAGATAATTTTTTCTATGATCTTTGAGAAGATGGGAATTAGAGCAATTGGTCTATAATTTGCCATTTCGTCTTTATCATTTTTTTTATATAGTGGTTTAACTATTACAGTTTTTAGACTTTTTGGAAATACTCCAGAGTATATGCTTACGTTAATGATATGAGCAAGGGGCGCAGCTATACAATTAGAAACAAATTTTAGAACTGTGGTTGAAATGCCATCATAGCCAAAGCTCTTTTTATTTTTTAAATTTTTTATGATCGTGATAATCTTTAGGAATCATATCACTCTCTCTCTCTCCCGTGTGGTTAGTACCTAACCTGGTGTCAGTGTTTTTATGCCCGTGGGCCTCTGACTTGGCTTTACATGCCGTCGAGAAATATCTCTCAGGCATGCTGGTTTACCCACGATGTTTTCTTTCTTTATTTTATCTTTTTCTTATGTTTACTTTTTATATAATTTTTGTTTTATTATGAATTCAACCATTTTTTTTTTTGTTTTGGCCTGTGTGAGTCTAATAAATACTTTTTCTTTCTTTCTTTCACAGAAGCAAGTGATAATTATACAATACGCACATGAATCCGAAAAAGACGTGTCTTGGGTTGGAATTTGAGACCAATAACCTGGCAGTCCGACTGTCACGCCAGTAGGCTATCACTGCTTTTTACACATCACCGAAGGTGAAAATATGAGCTCACGAAGTGTGTATTTCATACTCTGGGAAAACCTTATCCTTAATGTACTTTATGTTCTCGTAAATGTTTAATAATATATATTGCCTGTACTCGCTCTTGGTTGAATGCTTAAAAATTCTGTAAAATGTTTTATCTCATTCGGTTAGGATTAAAAAACTCAAAGAGCCTTTCCTTGTACGATAATACCATTGATGTGACCAATGAGTAATGTGAACTAAACGTGAAGCAATTATGAAGATTATTTAAAAAAATTAAAAATGATATTCACGTTATATTTGAAAGCCATTTCTTTATCGTCAATTTGAAACTGTCCCTGATTTACGAGAGTATTCTCGAGGTCAAAGAATGCATGCACGATGGCAGAATTTGTGAGCCGGCTAAATCTAAAGCTGCGAGTCATCATTTTCTCCGTGCACCTCCTTACAAATCTGAGAGAGGGCGGAAATCACTGAAACTAGCGTTGCTGTAAAATGAAATTGAAATCTTGAAATATGTATAACAATTTTTACCTGCTATTTCCTACAGTGTTTTAATATTTTCTTCAAATTACTGTGACAGGTTTGTTTGACACGGGGTAAGGGAAGGGACATCATGACGCATTTTTTTTAGTGAGGATGCACTATAATTATGATTCTAGACCCGTTGATTATGTTCCGTTATTTAAAAAAAAAGCGTTTATTCGTGGTGACATCCTAAGCATTACAAAATATGCAAACTTGTAGGTATTTTGTTATTAAACTACTTACTTCTACTACTTTCTACTACTTCCTTCTTTTTTTTTTTTTTCTGATGGGAAATCATCAAATGACTCCCCCACTCTGGGCGAAGCGGAAGGGAGTGTCAGACTTGTACTGACTAAAACCCATCCATGTTCCTTCTTTGCCCTTTGTGTTCCAGGGCCACGGTGTCTCTTTCGAACAGTCCCGCAGCTCTGGCTGGCATCGGCCCAGGTTTCTTTCCTTTACATGGCTGTAAGACATTACTTCTTGCCAAATTTCATGATTCTAGGCCAATGGGAAGTACTCTATCCCTTGTGAAATCGCAAAATATGCGTCATAAAATATATTCATATTTTCAGTCATATTTTTTGATAGCATTGACTTACAAGTTTGATTTTTTCACTGCTCCAAGGAGTAGCAGACTTGTTTCGGGAGGTTCTTGCACCGAATCGGGCGGGAGGAAACGCCCGGGTGTTTCCACTGCGAGGATCGTCCGGAGGACACGGTGGAGCACACCGTGGAGGTTTGCCCCGCTTGGGCGGAGCACCGCCGTGTCCTCGTAGCGGCGATTGGCGGCGGCGATCTCTCGCGTCCGGCCTTGGTTCAAGCCATGGTCCGGAGCGAGAGGGAATGGGAAGCCGTCACCTCCTTCTGCGAAGCAGTCATGCTAGTGAAGGAGGTGGCGGGACGTGAGAGGGAAAGAACCTCACGTCCCAGTCGCCGCGGGAGACGCCCTGGGCGTTGGGGGTCACGTGGTGGCTCCCGGCCACCGTAGGCGCGGGCCTGTGGACGGCGAGTTATGGGCTAGCTCGCCGTCCGGCCGTCTTATGACGACAGGCCGTGTCGACGGCGCGTTCGTGTTCCACGTGCGCCTCAAAGAGATGTCAGCAAATAAGTAGGGGTCCGCAAGGACCGATGCCTGCCAGGGCTGCGGGACTGTTCGAAAGAGATACCGTGGCCCTGGAATACAAAGGGCAAAGAAGGAACATGGATGGGTTTTAGTCAGTACAAGTCTGACACTCCCTTCCGCTCCGCCCAGAGTGGGGGGGGTCATTTGATGATTTCCCATCCGGAAAAAAAAAAAAAAAAAAAGGGCTTTCATTGACTTGTTCGATGATATCAGATGTTGCAAGGGACAGGAATGTAGATATTCTGAAATATATTAGACAAAATATTTAACTGACGTTATTTTTTATATTTTAAAACTAGGTTTATTAGATTAAGGAATAATATAAAAATAAAACTAAATACTAGTTGTTTCCGCCAGCTTTAACTCGTCATAGTGATACTTGACGTGACGGCGATTAACGAGAAGGGTCAACGTATTGTTGCCATTAATTTTGATCACTTTATGTGGACCTTTCCAGATAGGCGACAGAGCTTTATTCTGCCGCGGATGGTGTTTGATATACACCATATCGCCTGTTTTATATTTCATAGGTCTGGTTTTCCTATCGTAGTAGTCTTTTGATGTGACTTTGGATTTAAGAATATTTTCTACGGCTTTCTCTCTGGAGAGTTTTATTCTTTGTTGGAGTATACGGACATAACTGGGATATGTAGGTTCTAATGCTGTATCGTAAATCGAGGTGGGTATAAATGGTTTGTATCCGAATAATAATTCGTAGGGTGTATAATTTGTGGTGCAATGGACTGTGGTATTGTAGGTTAACATAGCCGTGTAAACATATCTCGGCCAGTCATTTTGGTTGTCATCGACGAAAGATTTTAAATATTCTTTCAGAGTCGCATGACTTCTCTCTAAAGCACCTTGAGTTTGTGGATGGTAGGGGCTGGACCATAATTGTTTGATTTTCAAAAAGGTACAGGTTTGTTTAAATAGTTCTGCTGTGAAATTGGTTCCCTGATCTGTAAGAATAGTTTTGGGGATACCAAACTGGGATATGAAATGGATTAAACATTCAGCGGTTTCTTCTGCCGTAGCATTTCGGATAGGATAGCCTGCTGAATATTTCGTAAGGTCATCCTGAATTGTTAGAATGTACCTGAGTTTGGCCGCGCCTGATTCAGGCAATGGTCCGACAATGTCAAGTGACACGCGTTCAAAAGGTTGTGTAGATGTCGTTGTGATCTGCATAGGGGCTCGATTAGTTCTACGCAGGGCTTTATTGGTTTGACATTGTTCACATTTTCGGACATAGTCTTCGACATCTCTGCGCATATTGCGCCAATAATATTTTTCCTGGATTCTACTTAACATTCTATTTGAGCCTAAATGACCTGATAGGGGAATATCGTGGTTTTCCTTTAAGATTTTAATGATTTCAGTTGGAGAAGGATAAATTATAATGTTTTTGAAAATATGGGCAGTGATTAAAGTAGTGTGAAACAAGTATGTAATTATATTATGAATCTTCATTAAACTATGTGAATCGAATGGATTACGAAAGTCAGTTATAGCGAATTCAGTGGTGTTATCATTAATTAATTCAAGTTTCAGATTTTTAAGGCTCTTAAAAATATCCTCATAGTTGCACTGATCGAAGTGATGGACTTTTACAAAAAGTAAGTAAAATTTCACATTATTATTTTCGAAAGAGAGAAAGGAATGTAATGTCCTTTCTTTTTCAAGGATATCTTTTGGTTCCGAAAGTTTATCGATAACTTCAGAAATATAGGGATTTGACTCGTCAAGGTCAATGGAAGTTGGTATGATAATAGTTTTTAATTTTGTTTTTAATAAGGTTTCACTATGTTCATGAATTATAGTATCAAATTGATTAAATTTATTATTTATGTTTTTCAGGCACTTAGAGTAAGTATCATCGTCGTTCTGGACTTCAGGTGGAGTTGGGATATCAAAATCTTCAGGGATTTCAAAGTCATCAGGTAACTCAACATTTTCAGGTAAGTCAATAAAGTCAGGTAAGTCAGGAATTTCAGGTATTCCGGGACTTTCAGGTTCAACAGGAGGGACTTCAGGCTGCTGAAGTGTAGGTGGAGCACTCACAGGTGGTACTTTGTCGGTAAGTACGTGAGCGGTGTTTGGTAATGGAATGGATTTCACAGGGTAACGAGAAAGAGCATCAGCGTTACTATTGATCTTACCCTTTTTATATTCAATCTCATAATCGTATTCCTCGAGTTTTAATCTCCATCTAACTAGTTTGGAGCCTGGTTCTTTGCAATTGAATAGCCATCTAAGTGGTTTATGATCGGTTACAATTTTAAATTTGTAACCATAAAGATATGGGCGAAATATTTTTGTTCCAAAAATAATAGCCAGACATTCTTTTTCAGTTACGCTGTAATTAGTTTCAGCTTTATTTAGTGTGCGTGAGGCAAAAGCAATTGGGCGGTCTTTTCCTATCTCGACTTGAGAGAGTATCGCTGAAATAGTGTAATTTGACGCATCACACGTCAGGATGAAAGGTTTAGTAAAGTCAGGGTATATTAAGACGGGTGCTGAAATTAACTTATTTTTTAGTGTTTCAAAAGCAAGTTGTTGACTATTAGTCTAATCAAATGGTATATCCTTTTTTAACAAGGATGTAAGAGGTTTAGCTAGTTTGGAAAAATCCTGCAGAAAGCGACGATAATAAGACACTAAACCTAGGAATGATTTTACGTCTTTTGGACATTTTGGGATAGGGAATTCACTTACAGGTTTTATTTTCTCGGGGTTAGGTTTTAGGCCTGTTTCACTAATAGTGTGGCCAAGATAAGTAACTTCTTTGCGAAGAAACTCACATTTGTCCGGTTGCAATTTGAGGTTGAATTTTCTCAATCTCTCAAATGTGTGGGATAATTTCTGGACATGGGATGTAAGATCGTAGGAGTATATAACAATATCGTCTAAATAAATATAGCAATGTATACCTTGAAGGCCTGATAGGACTGTGTTCATGAGCCTCTGAAAGGTTGCAGGGGCATTTTTGAGACCGAAAGGCATTCGGATAAATTCGAAGTGACCTTCGGATACACTAAAGGCAGTTTTAGGGATATCTTCAGCTGAAATTTCTATTTGGTGAAAACCTGATGCTAAATCGAGAGTTGTGAAGTATTTACTCTTGCCTAGCTGGTCTAGGATTTCATTAATTTGGGGAATTGGATAGCTCTCACCAATAGTGATGTCGTTGAGCTTGCGATAGTCAATCACTATGCGCCATTTCTTTTTTCCTGAAGCATCAACCTTTTTGGGCACTATCCAAATGGGGGATGACCATGGAGAGGTAGATGGTTTAATTATATTTTGTTCCAGCATCTTACTAATCTGGGTTCTGACCTCGTCCTTATGAACTTCTGGAAATCTATAAGATTTTACATTTATAGGTTGCGAGGAGCTTGTTTTGATTTCATGCTTGATGGCACTAGTTGAAGTGAGTTCATCGTCAGGAAGGAAGAATATGTCTGCATATTGACTGCAGATGTCATAAAGAGCTTCAGACTCTTCAGAGTTTAAATGGGAAGTTCGTAACTGTTTAAGGACCTCGTTTGTTCTCTCATAACAATTAGCGTTGGATTGAGATAAGCATATTTCATTTTTAGTTATCGGGATTAAAGTCAAAGAGAGATTAGAATTTATTGAAATAGGTTTTTCAGATACGTTAAGGATCGATACATTTATTCGATTATTACTTTTAATTTTCACTATCGAATTAGCTATTAACAATTTATCAGAGATATGTTGGTCCAAGATTATACCTTCCTTGACTTCTGGATTTTTGACTGAACATTCTATGATGGTTTCGGTTCGCGGTTCTATTATGTAAGACGGATGGTTGAATGACAACTTTATATGATGGTGTGCGATTTCCAGCGTACCTGAATCGTAATTTATTCGGCAGCCGCTTTTAATGAATAGGTCATTACCTATAATACCATCATAGGGAAAGCTTAAGTTATCAAAGACGTGAAATTTGTGTAATACTGTGTATCCAGGGGATAGACTTAAGTCCAGAGTAAGGTTACCGTGACTCGCAATCGGGTCCTTTGAGTTAATACCTTTTATTTTGACCATGTCAACCCCTTTTTTTTTTTTTTTTTTTCCGGATGGGAAATCATCAAATGACCCCCCCCACTCTGGGCGGAGCGGAAGGGAGTGTCAGACTTGTACTGACTAAAACCCATCCATGTTCCTTCTTTGCCCTTTGTGTTCCAGGGCCACGGTATCTCTTTCGAACAGTCCCGCAGCCCAACCATGTCAACCCCTAATTCAAGAGGTTTAGATAGACATGATTTCTTTAGGATACACAAGGAAGCTCCAGTATCTATCAAAAGGGTAAGTGGTTCCTTGCTGACAGACGACTGGGCGACGATATAGGGTAAGTATGTTTTTAAATTAGTATTTACTTCGTAAACTTCTTTATAATTATTGTTGTTTTCTTTTTCAGGGACACACATGGATTGAGGATTGGAAATGTCTTCAGTTTGGGGCTGGTTACCCTGTCGCGTGACATTATGAGAGCTGCCAGTTTGGGGCTGATTACCCTGTCGTATAGCTCTAGGGAGAATGTCTTCAGTTTGGGGCTGGTTACCCTGTCGCGTGACATTATGAGAGCTGCCAGTTTGGGGCTGATTACCCTGTCGTATAGCTCTAGGGAGAATGTCTTCAGTTTGGGGCTGGTTACCCTGTCGCATGACATTATGAGAGCTGCCAGTTTGGGGCTGATTACCCTGTCGTATAGCTCTAGGGAGAATGTCTTCAGTTTGGGGCTGGTTACCCTGTCGCATGACATTATGAGAGCTGCCAGTTTGGGGCTGATTACCCTGTCGTATAGCTCTGGAAGATAAATGGTGATTGGATATAGGATTAATGGCGTCGTCTTTTAAGGTTCGTCTCGTGCGACACCCTGTCGAGACGTTTAATAATTTAAATTGTCCTGAACAGATTCTAAATTATTTGTAAAGAGGTTTTCTTCGTCGTTCACGAAGTTTACATGAGGTCTCTTGGGCTTAGAAGAATATTGTTGCGCGGGAGAACTGAATTTATTATTATACTTTTTATTATTATATTCGCGCAATTTACAATCCGCTAAAGTATGGCCTTCCTTCTTGCAGTATCTGCATACCGACGAATCTCTAGAGAAAGAAGGTTGATTTTTATCATTGGGTAGATGTGGCTTAGATGGAGGCCTATTATTGTCCTTCTTAAAATTAACATTTTGTTTGAATGCATATTGCTGAATCTTTTCTTCAGAGATTGCATAGTTGACAGCTTCGTTCAAGTTTTTTGGATCTCTACATCTTACAATGGTTGCTATACGAGGATGTAACCCTATGTTAAATGTATGAAGCGCTAAATCCTCCATTGCGGTCACTCTACCAACAAGTTCACTTTTCTTCATGTTAGAAATTGTTACTTCTGTAAGTAATTTGGATAAGCAAGTTTCGACTCGCAGGTGAAATTGGCTTACCGTCTCCTGGTTAGTTTGATGACACTCTTGAAGCTCGGTAAGTAAATGGGCGTAATGCTTTCTCTCACCAAATTGATTTTTCAAAAATTCTTTTAGAGATGACCAGTTTTCAAAATCTTTGATGGAACATGCGCTTTGCGCTTTACCATCTAATTGGCTAATAATATATCTGAAGACGATGTCTTTCTGGGATGATGATGATAAGGATATTGCATTATCGCAATTTACTAGGAAAGCATTTAATTTTTCCCTACAACCATCGAATGGCTTAATAAACTTTAAGATAACACTAAGGGGTATTTCCTCATCTCTCTCTATAAGGTCTTTTTTTGAATCTGCTTTAGCCATTTTAAGTAACTAAAATAACTTGCTGAGGAATAAAATACAATAACTGTGGTCACGATATTAAAACTTTTGCCAACTGGTTCTATACGGCTTATCAGTATTCTCAGTACTAAGTAACCGAATACGTGTGGGAAGGATGCTTAGACTACGGTCTGGACATAGTGTTGTATCGACAGATACGAAGTAACAGGAATATAAAGTAACTTATGCAAATCTATAAATAGAATTATAATTAAAAGCACTGAACTGACTCACAGGACACAAAAACACTTCATTTTGTAGGGACACGGGGGACGTCTGATCCTGGTCGGTGCTGGATACGAGCAGGTCCGTAGAATGCGCCTGCAGCGCGCTGCCCAGTACCACTGCACAGTAGACAGGTGACGACTTGGATGACCTCAAAAGGGCTCTGGATTTAGCCTCTTTTGAGCTGGGGGTAGCCTCTCGTAGGCCACTGGAGTTGGCCTATTTCAGCCAGGGTTGGCCTCTCTTAGGCCGCAGATAGGTCTTTGTTGAGTTCGGGTCGTAGGTTTATAACACAAGATACACTTGGCACAAGGACACTTTCACTGTATAACACTTCACGAGACGTTCCACGGGAAATAAATCCCACCGCTGCCACCAATGTTAGGGCACGCTTTATAAAAGCCTTTTAAAAAAAAACGATTATCGAAGGTTAATTGATTATATTAGTGAAAGGCACAAATACAGTGATAAAAACGGGAAATCTGATCAATATTCTGACTTGCGACCTATCCGGTAGGAGTCTCAACCCGAACTGATTCTATTGCCTGACCAATGCACTAAGTCTAGACAGAAATGATGATGTGGTGCTGACTAGGCACTTAAGGGTGTATTCTAGGGATGTAACAGAACGCGCCGTCGACACGGCCTGTCGTCATAAGACGGCCGGACGGCGAGCTAGCCCACAACTCGCCGTCCACAGGCCCGCGCCTACGGTGGCCGGGAGCCACCACGTGACCCCCGACGCCCATGGCATCTCCCGCGGCGGCTGGGACGTGAGGTTCTTTCCCTCTCACGTCCCGCCACCTCCTTCACTAGCATAACTGCATCACAGAAGGTGGTGATGGCTTCCCATTCCCTCTCGCTCCGGACCATGGCTTGAACCAGGGCCGGACGCGAGAGATCGCCGCCGCTAATCGCCGCTACAAGGACACGGCGGTGCTCCGCCCAAGCGGGGCAGACCTCTACGGTGTGCTCCACCGTGTCCTCCGGACGATCCTCGCAGTGGAAACACCCGGGCGTTTCCTCCCGCCCGATTCGGTGCAAGAACCTCCCGAAACAACCGTGTCCGGTGAGGATCTGCGTCAGGCGGTAGGTGAGGGCGCCGTGGCGCCTCTCTAGCCACTCCTCAATGAGGGGACTTATCGCCATTATGGTAGCGTGCCCCGCACGGGGTTGCAACAGTCGCTCTCTCCATGTCACCATGATATCACGCCGGAGGTCTGTCCGCTGAGCGGCAATTTGCCGCGGCAGCGGAGTTTCCCCCCGACGTAGTGCCTCCGCGCGCCATTCATGCAGGCGCGCGAGTACTATCGCCTCCAGATCCCATGGCGGCAATCCGGCAAGGAGACTAGCCGCCTCGCCGGAGAGTGGGGGGGTCATTTGATGATTTCCCATCCAAAAAAAAAAAAAAAAAGGGGTAGCAGACTTGAGTATTTGATATTAATTTCAACTGGATACCATCAGGCGTTCCTGAGAAAAAGGGCCTTGACAGACTTACGGACAACAATACAACATAGTGATTCTATAAAGATTCCGTTTTTGCAAACTTTTTTCGACCTCATCTCTGTCCTCGGGACTAGATCGAGGTCAAGAGTAGGCCCATTTAGTATAAAAAAAACTGAGGTACGGAACCCTCGAAAAGACAGTAAATCACCATGGACAACAGTGACGAGTCAGGAATACCTCATCGTGACTAGGTTACCAAAAAGTGACCTAAACTTTTAAAGCTAGTAAATTGTGCAATATCGATTTTAATTATTATCAATTAAAAGTACGAATAAAAATTACATCGTTTAAAATCAATGGCAGGCTGTTGGTAGGATAGAATGTCAATTTATATATATAAAAAATCTCGTTTCACAGTGTTTGTGGTCGCACTCCTCCGAAACGGCTCGACCGATTTTGATGATTTTTTTTATCTATATTTGGTAGTTATGACAAGAGGTCGTAAAGTATATTTGACACCGCTAGGTGTTTAGGGAGTAGGTAGCATTGCAACGCATGCTGGGCACAGCTAGTTCTTTTATAATTTTATCAATATAAATTACTGAAGTAAGGCGTATGACGTCATCGTCACTATAAAAAAATCTAAAGTTATTTGGGTTTTGGTTTGGTTGCAAGAACATTCTCGCAAATTTCCAATACTTTCTAACTCAGACCCAAATAATTTAAATCCAACACTAAACAAATTACAGCGACAACAGAATATAACTGAAAATAAATCTTTAACATATCCAGAGTAATCCAGACGCACCATTTGTAGACTCAGAAACGTAACGTAACTAAATGATGCGAGTTTCTATTTAGAGTTGGACAATCAAATTTACTGCTTGAATAATGAAGTGCCAACGAACATCGTATGCTATTTTGTTCCCAACACATACAAGTATATAATGTTCGGAGTTATGAAGGGGCTGTATAAAGGGAGAAGGTGTTTTGTGGATGCGGATATGGTCAGGTTGGGCATATTCTTTCGTTCTCATTGATAAGTTTAGTAACATGTCATAACGCCTGTAATCCCCGAAGGATTAGGCAGAGGTGTACCAAGGAACGTATTTTTACCCGACTACGGCAAAGCCAAAAGGAAAGGTTATGATTTTAGCAGCCTATGTATGTTTGTTTTTACGTATGTTCCTCCGTAGCACCCAAACTATTCATCCAATTTTGTTGAATAAGGTGTCAATCGATTCGTTATTATGGCCCGGGTAACATAAGCTACATTTTAACCGACTTCAACAATAGGAGGAGTCAATTTTACCTTGTAAACCCCGAATTTAAGTATACCACACAAATTCTTGTTTCAAACTGACGTACGTTCTCAATGTAATTCAAATAAAATTCTATGTCTTCTTGATTTGATTAGGCTTCTTCTTCTTCTAGAATCGTGAGTAGATCTTGTCCTAACAGTACGTAGAAACCTGGACAGCTCTGTCGTTTACCTCATTCAAGTTCTGGATGGTGTAATTAGTTGTGCACGACGGGCAGGAGAGAAGGTGTGGCATATGGTGTTGGGGCTCCACACTCGCATTGTATCCGAGATGGACCGATCGATTTTATCTCAATAATTATTGATTACGCTGACATTTATGGACATTACAGTTTTCTTACGCACCTTCTAATGTCTTTGTTTAGATTTTGTCAACGCGGACAAAAACTTCTGCATGCAAGCGGTAACTAACCAATGCTCGTTTATCTATGAATTTTCTAGTGAAACATCTCAAAATTAGCAAATACGTCATTTTGCTTTATGACATTTTCTACGTCACTAAGATCACATTTTCTATGCGCTTTCTCACATTTTCTTCTGATATGAGTCATGATGATGATGAGTCCGGATTTATGCCCAGTTGATGGTAATAGGCTCGCCCCCTATCACATGGGACGTAAACATAACTGGAGAAATGTGGGTGTACTCTTCGGTACACCTCTGCCTAACCCTTCGGGGATTACAGGCGTGATGTTATGTCCTTCTGATAACCTCTCCTTAGAATAAAACCTCTTTGGTCATAAACAACCAAAATTCAACCAACCACATCCATTCTTCCTCACTCATCTACGCAAACCGACGGAGGCAGCTGCGTATTTCGCTTGGTGGACCGTCAATTTACACAACGTTGATTTATACAGATAGCGTGCAATGTAACACGTATCTCACGCCGTATATACGTACAATTTTGTGCCATTATGACTCCGTTTGTGTGTGGACTGTAATGTTTTTGTTGTGGTTTGTGTATTTAGAATTTTTGGGGTATTTTTGATGATGATTTTTTAGACGTATTTCAATATTTAGAAGAATTCTGTCGACTATTCCAAGCGATACGCGTGTTGCGACAGCAACTGAAGGAAAGAAAGAAAAAATATATATTTGTCGCAGGGACATGACGTGCATACAAAAAAATAAATTAACAATAATCATACAACGCATAACAAATATTATAAATACAACGGGGCAGAAACAAAAAAATATTAATAATAACCTGCACGTCGTGACTGCGACAAGCAGGTTACATCTCAGCATGATGCTGTGCTATGAGGGGCCCACAGCACAGTGCTGGTTTGCAGTGATCACCCGTACTGCGTACAAAACAAACAAAAAAATCGTTTACAGCATGTCATAAGTAAACGCGACGCGATTTGCGGCGCGACGGTGCTCACGTGAAGTAACGCATGCATGTCGCATCGCATGTGCTTGGTTAAAACGTTGATTTACACAGACAGCGTGCAATGTAACGCGTATCTCACGCCGTATATACAATTTTGTGCCATTATAACTCTGACTGTAATATTTCGGCAGTGGTCTGTGTTTGTGATATATTTGATAATGACGTTGTATTAGTATTTTTAGTTTTGGAACAATCTGAAGTGGTTATGGTAAATAAGTTACTGTTACTTTTAGCCTGTATAATCCCACTACAGGACAAAGGCCTCTCCCCATGACTTCCAAATTCTCCGATCCAGGATCAATATGGACCACTGGTCGTTGATTTTGTCCAGCTCGTCCCGCTATCTCCTGCGAGGTCTACAGCGTCGCTCTCTGGCTGCCACATCGTGGTTATTTTGACCTACAGCTCGTCGAGCATGCGGCAGATATGGCCAGCCCAGTCCCACTTTAGCTGAGCGGCTTTTTTAACAACGTCAGTGATTTGTGTTTTGGACCACAGTGTGGTGTTGCGTACGCGGTAAGTTTCACGCCTAGGATATGATAGGTAAATTAGTCTTGCAGCTTAATAAGGGTTATGACAGCCTTATGCTCAAAGCACACTTACAAGTATAACACTGGATTGGAATCGTCCCACGTCAATTTTATTAGTTGATCCCTATACGAAGCGATGACGCTACCGTTATGATGCTTAAAAACATGCGTTGCTGAATGTAGTTTATTGGAGCGATGTATAATAGCTTCTAGTTTTAAAGAGATGTCTATCTAGGCTCAAAATGGTAAGTAAGAAGTTATCATCATCTGCCTAGCCTTTTCTCAACTATTTTGGGGTCGGCTTCCAGTCTAACCGGATGCAGCTGAATACCAGTATTTTACATGGAGACTGCCTATCTGACCTCCACAACCAAGTTCGTAATGGCTAATACGATACCCCTTGGTAAGACTGGTTGTCAGACTTTACTTTGTAAGTAAGGAGTTATGCAGTCCGTAAAATGAACCGTTAAGAATCGCAGCATAAAGAAAGAGCAGGACTAAACCCAATAATCGAAAGTATTATTGTAATGGATTTTGACTCCTAATATTACACTGCTAAAATAAAAATAATAATAATTGAGGAGCTCGTGGCTAAATAATAACAGCCGCTCGGGTCGATCTTTAGGTTAAGCCGTGCTTGCCTAGGTTGGTCGGTGGATGGGTGACCGCCCATTACATACCGAGTTTCCTCCGTGCCTCGGAAAGCACGTTAAGCCGTTGGTCCCGGGTGTCATTTGTAGATCTTTGACAGTCGTTAGGCAGTCAGTGGCCCAAAAAGTCTGACAACCAGTCTTACCAAGGGGTATCGTATTACCCAGTACAGACTGGGTTGTGGAGGTCAGATAGGCAGTCGCTCCATGTAAAATACTGGTATTCAGCTGCATCCGGTTAGACTGGAAGCCGACCCCAATATAGTTGGGAAAAGGCTAGGCAGATGATGAAAATAAAAATAATAATTGGTACGCAACAGTCTATCAACGCAGGTGCTGCAACGTAATATCTAGTAATAATATAACAATGAATTCCACCACAAAGCCAGTACATATCACCAATTTTGTATAGTTTTAAACCGTGTTCATTGTTCCGTTTAAGAGGATTAAAATTAACGTAATTTTCCACTAGTTATTTTGTGCACACATCATTTGTGATATACCAAACATTGTGCGCGTAGCGGTCGGTTCAATGTGAACAAAATTATGTGAATAATTTATTGCCTTCTGTGTGGGTATGAATTTAAAATATAGAGTGTTCTTTAATATGATTTTAATCACGTTGATTACAATATAATGGGACAGGATAAAATAAGGGTAGGGAATGGTTGAAGATAAGAAAAATACATGGGACGGTTCGAATATACGTACGTGGATGTACGTGATATGTTGCAAGCGTTTTCTTTCAATACTGTTGACTACTGCGTTGCATGTTGCGAGTTCGATCCCCGCACGGAACAAATATTTGTATGGCCTATACATAGTTGTTCCGGGTCTGGCTGTTTGTGTATGTGAGTTTAAATGTTTGTAAATGCACCCACAATACAGGAGAAATTCCTAGTGCAGGGCAACGTTAAATATAATTTTTTATAATACCTACAAATTTTGTACGCCGTTAGTGGCAAAACATGGACGCACACAACATCTATTAACTCAATACCTTGCATGTCTGATTATTCAGTTTATTTAAACGCATGTTTGACAAATAAATTATCTTTATCTTTATCTTAACGTTTGTCTAAAAAAAAAGAGGTATCGTTTCCCAGAGTCACAGGTCTTATTTGACGGCAAATTACTTCCATCATCAAATATTGTCGTGCTAATAAGAGCATAAATACCTACATTATTTTATCTCACAAATATTCCGCTTCTTCTTTTTTCTTAATCGTGTGGTTAGTGCCTAACCTGGTGTCAAAGTTTTTGCCACCCATGGGCCTCTGACTTGGCTTTACATGACGTTGAGAAATATCTCTCAGGTTGAAACGAATATAACGTGAATATTACGATGAAACTAGAAGATTACACGTAAGTACATAACGCCTAACTTTCGTTAAAGATTCACGATAATTAATAATGTGATTACCATGAGAAATATACATAAAGTATTCAACGGATAAATTTCTTAATTTTATTATTCAAGAACTGAAACATTCGGGAACGAAATATTCACTCCGTAGGATTGATTCATAGCCGTTCCTCCCTAATTTTTGTGCCTAAAAGCGCTAAATCCTAACGAATTAGCTAATTGTACCTTAAAATACAAAGTGTCGGTATTTCAGCCAGTTTCTTCTTGAGCACTTTTCTGTAAATATTCATTAGTTGAATTAACATCCGACACATCTGAAATAGATACTGACTTTAGGTACAAAGAGCACGGTGGAGGTTCCAACAAAGTAAACTTGATTTAAAGAAGATGTGTAATAGGGGCGAGTCTATTGCCATCAACCGGGCCCAATTCTAGACTCCAAGGCTGCTACTGAGAAATTCCTGATAGAAAAGCCCGATAACAATTTTCCTGAGCCGCGAATCAAACCCAGGACCTCATGCTCAGCAGTTGCGATAGCGACGACTAGACCAACGAGGCAGTCGCTTTTTTTTTTTTTTTTTTCCGGATGGGAAATCATCAAATGACCCCCCCCACTCTGGGCGGAGCGGAGGGGAGTGTCAGACTTGTACTGACTAAAACCCATCCATGTTCCTTCTTTGCCCGTTATGTTCCAGGGCCACGGTATCTCTTTCGAACAGTCCCGCAGCCCCGGCAGGCGTTGGCCCATGCGGACTCCTACTTGATTGCTGACATCTCTTTGAGGCGCGCGTGGAACACGAACGCGCCGTCGACACGGCCCGTCGTCATAAGACGGCCGGACGGCGAGCTAGCCCATAACTCGCCGTCCACAGGCCAGCGCCTACGGTGGTCGGAAGCCACCACGTGACCCCCGACGCCCAGGGCGTCTCCCGCGGCGGCTGGGACGTGAGGTTCTTTCCCTCTCACGTCCTGCCACCTCCTTCACTAGCATGACTGCTTCGCAGAAGGAGGTGACGGCTTCCCATTCCCTCTCGCTCCGGACCATGGCTTGAACCAAGGCCGGACGCGAGAGATCGGCGAGGCAGTCGCTTATGAAACAATCTGTTGTAAATTTATTTCTGAAAAAGTAATTCAGTAAGTTTTTAAATAAATTTAAAGTAGCAATAGATATGTCTTCTTATTCCAAAAGAAAAGTTACTAAAGATACTTTATGTCCTGCTCACAAGGGAGCAACAAGAACCGGCTAAGTACCGTACCAATAATCGTAACTTATAAAATAAACATGATTAATCCTTATTGTTGCTAAGCGCTCCTTATGTCGGTAATAAGGATAACTCCTAATAAGCAGCAATTTGCCGCTTTTATATTAATAATTATATTATGGAGGATAAACAAAATGAAGACGCTTTAATTTTTAATAATGATTACCTTCATTAAGGAACTTGTTATTTCACCCTTCAAAATTCTCTATCGGAAAGGTGTTTTTATAAAATACTCTTTTTTTTTTGTTCGGTAACGGAATATTCTTTGCTAAAATAACATTTTTAGAAATATAAAAGGTGGGTGTTGCCAAGCACTTTGTTCTTGTTTTATATCAAATTTAATTATGACGGAAATTGAACTAACTTCCACAAAAATGTATACTTATTATGTACCGAGGAGTATGTAAGGATAGCAGATGGTGTTCTGTGTTTCTGCCTACTCTTGTATGTAAAAGTCTTAAGTTTATGTATGTATCTACTACGTACCTATACGCAGTGATAGCCTGTGGTGTGACCGTCGGACTGTCAAGTCATAGCTCACGAGTTCGAACCAAAGGCACGCACCTCTGGGCTGAGGGACTGTTCGAAAGAGATACCGCTGCCCAGGAACACACAGGGCTAAGAAGGAACATGGATGGGTTTTAGTCGGTATAAGTCTGACACTCCGTTCCGCTCTGCCCAGCGGGAGGGGTCGTTTAATGATTACACATCCGGAAAAAAAAACTCACGCACCTCTGATATTTCGGATTCATGTGCGTATTGCATAACACTAGCTTTGGTGAAGGAAAACATCGTGAGTAAACCAAACCTGCCTGAGAGATATTTCTCGACGTCATGTTAAGCCAAGTCAGAGGCCCACGGGCGGAATAAAAACTTTGACACCAGCACGCGTAGCACGACCACCGTTGAAACGGGTTTTGTCGACGGAAGAATCGACAAAGGACAGATCAACAAAATATATCAGTCATTTTGTCGATTCTTACATCGACAAAAACCGTTTCTACGGTGGTCGTGCTACGCGTGCAGTTATGGCACTAACCACACAAGAAAAAAGAAGACCTACGTATGCCTACTTAGAAGTTCTCTCTGTAATCTTGATTGTCTACTCCACTACCAACATGGCAATTGTCTAAAGAATCAGTAAAATTAGGACGGTCAAATTGTAGAACAGCTATGGTCACTGGGCACCTTACGTTCGTTTGAGCAACGTATGTGTTATTATCTATGTATATCAGCACAGCATTTCATGGAAAATGCGTCCGAAAAAATAACATAACATCACGATTGTAATCCCCGAAGGGTTAGGCAGAGGTGTAATAAAAAAGGTCGCCTTTGCGAATCAATTCCAATGTGAACAAAGGCTTCCTCTTATGTTAAATTATTTCACCTGGAAGATATCACCTAGGTGAAATTATTCCAAGGTGAAATGAGGAAACCAAAAAAAATCAACTTTATTCACCCGGGTGATCACACCCAGGGAAACATAGTGGAATAAACAGATAGTACATCCAAATTTCGCCAGATATGCTTTAAGTCCCATGTAATAAGGGGTGAGCCTATTGCCATCGATCGGGCACAAATCAGATTCCATGGCTACTACTGGGAAATTTCTGATGGAAAAACCCAATAACACTTTGGCCGACCCGGGAATCGAATCCAGGACATCCATCCATAAAAAAGAAAAACAACTTAAAACAAAACAATCGAATTTCTAAATAGAAATCAACACCCAGATTCTCCAACAACAAGATTACCTAAAAACAATTCCAATAAAATGTTAACACTGATTAAAATTCAACAAAAACGGCAATAAATAACGTTACCAAAGTAAAAAAAACAGCAGAGACAAGACAATTAATCCCCAACCATCTGTATCCTAAAGCTGGGTGCACATTATTTGTTAAAAAAAAGAATGCGTAGGACCATAGGTATACACAGAAGCGAGCCTGTGGTCGCAATAAACTGAATTTATTATCAGTCCTCCGGTATTTTTATGCGATCGCAGGAAAGATTTGTTGTCGTCCCGTGATTTCCCCCGGGACCGCTGTGTTTAGTGATATTGTGTATGCGCCCTTATATTTCAATCAGTCGATTGGCAGTTTGGGACCTTGTTACCTGTAATCATCGGTGGATGGTGGATGTTGAATTAGATATGTATGAACTGTTGACAGATTGGTCAAGGTTGTTGATTCTCTCGGGGATGTGGAAGGGATGTCCGTCGAGGTTTTCATTATATTGTGGGTTGTAGGACAAAACGACTGAAGCCATGATGTTAACGGTGTAGGCGAAGGGAATTTTGTCCAGGATACTCTGGATTCAAACCCTGGAGTCATGCCTGCTATTAATCTTACTAATTGGTTTATCTTTCTTTCTGGTTTTGCTTTCTTTTTCTTAGCAGCTTGTCGACGGTTGTCTACATCCTACTAATATATTAAATGCGAAATTTTGTGAGGATGGATGGATGTTTGTTACTCTTTCACGCAAAAACTATTGAACGGATTTAGATAAAATTTTGCACACAGATAGTTTATAATCTTTCTGTACGTAACTTTTTATCACGGTAGTATGATGTCCCACGGCGGGACAATTATCGAACTCCACGCGGGCGAAGCCGCGTAAATAAGCTAGTATATTAAATTTTAACAAGAACTTACTTACGATTTAGGCGCTACAGTAGCATAAGCATAGCATAATCAGCCTATTACAGTTCCCACTGCTGGGACGCAGGCCTCCTCTCTATGAGAGGGAATGTGCTATAACCCACCACGCGGGCCCAGTACGGGTTGGTAGATGTCACATGTCTTCGAATTTTTGGTTCTAGGACATGCCGGTTTCCTCACGATGTTTTTCTTCACCGTTTTGAGAGCAGTGGTGATGAAATAACTTACACAAAGTAATGCGCCTGGCTGGGTTCGAACCCACGACTCACTGCTCGTAAGTCGGGGTCTCCAGCACTGGGCCACCGCTGCTCTCCGCATCGCTACAATACTTCCATGAATTCTTGTAGCGTGCAGGCATCAGGGCACGCAGGACTCAACGACTCTTATCATGTGTCCCACTGTTTGTGAGAGTACCATAAGAGTACTTATTGTATTTCTTTTTAAGACAGACTTTTGATAACAAAAATGGCTACATCAAATTAAAACCATAATACTAAAACTGTAATATTCAAGCCTTACAATAAATAAATCGTATGAATACCTGCACATATCCTAGAAAAGATGCATAGGTTTACTGAAACTGTAAACGTTACATAGAGAGTGGTCTCGAAACTGGACTCGCACAGATTTCAATACAATTTGCCTTAAACCGATACATGTACTAAGCGCAGGTGTAGACTGTGAACTTAAGGCCAATTCGAAGTATTTATTAATCTTTGGAAAGGATACAGGCTGGAACACACAAGGGAAAGAAGGAACATGGATGGGTTTTAGTCAGTAGAAGTCTGACACTCCCTTCGATCCTTCCATCCGAAAAAAAAAGCACATACACACACTAAAAGAAGCTACCACCCACACACATGGAGGCGCCTAGTTTATACAGTGGTGTTAATCACAACGGCATACTGAGAACACAGACGACGAATATTTAAGATTACTAGCTTTTGCCTAACTACGTTGGGGTCGGCTTCCAGTCTAACCGGATGCAGCTGAATACCACTATTTTACATGGAGCGACTGCCTATCTGACCTACACAAACCAGGCAGTACTGGGTAACACGATACCCCTTGGTAAGGCTGGTTGTCAGAGTTTCGGGCCACTGACTACCTGCAGTAACGACTGACAAAGATCAAATGACAGCCGGGACCATCAGCTTAACGTGCTTTCTGAGGCACGGAGGAAACTCGGCGCGGAAAGTGTGCGTTGAGTTTAATACGATAAAAACGCATAGCTTTCACTTTTTGAAAAAAAAAACATACCCACGGAAATGGTCCCAACTCCACAACACCGGTATCCACCCAACCATGCGTGCGTCCCTCAATCTCACGTGAATCAGGACAATCCGCTCGCGTCTCTAAATGTACGAACGGGTCAAACAGACCGGTGGCACGGTCAGCACTTTACGTAAACCCTGCCCTGGATGGTCTCGGCCTCAATTCTGGACACCCTACGTATTTACTGATGTCAATGGAGGGTTGAAGTAGTGTGGCGGTCTTTAGATGGGTACTTCGTTTGATTCAAGGATGTTTGGTTGAATGAAAGATTCTTTCATTTGCATGTTATAAGAATTCCATGAAATTCAAGACAGTGGAATTATGAAACGCCTCGTGGCTATAGTGGTTATAAGCGGTACTTACTGCTGATTATAAGTGTTATTTGGATGAAAGAGGAAGTCTCTGCAGCATGGTATTTGCATTTCGATCCAGTTGACAATTAATTAGGCCCCTTATTAGATGGGTCTTAAACATGTGGCGCAATAGGAGTATACTAAAGGTACCAGGGAATACAGATATAATGTTTTGTAGAATTATAAAAAGGCGCGCTCCACTAAAATAAATGTTAATGTTACTAACGTAAATGTTTTCGCGTCGGCGTCCCTTCCAACCCGTATATTTTTTCGCTCAGCTTTCCCGATACGGAACTGTGTATAGCACCCCTTTCGCTGGCCCAGTGGTGGAGACCCCGACTTACGAGCAGTAAGTCGTGGGTTCGAACCCAGCCAGGCACATTACTTTGTGTTAGTTATTTCATCACCACTACTCTCAAAACGGTGAAGGAAAACATCGTGAGGAAACCGGCATGTCCTAGAACCAAAAATTCGAAGACATGTGACATCTACCAACCCGCATTGGGCCCGCGTGGTGTTTTATAGCCCATTTCCTCTCATAGAGAGGAGGCCTGCGTCCCAGCAGTGGGAACATTAATAGGCTGATTATGCTTATGCTTATGCTTATGCGCTCCACTGCTGCTGAGCATGAGGTTCTCGGTTCGATTCCCTGGTCAGGCGAAGTGTTCTTGGGTTTTTCTATCAAGAATTTCTTAGCAGCAGCCACGGAGTCCGGATTAGTGTCCGGTTGATGGCAATAGGCTCACCCCCTACTACATGGGACTGAAACATAACTGGCAAAATGTGAGTGTACTAATGGGTACACTTATGCCTAACCCTTCGGGGATTACGGGCGTGGCGTTATGTTATGTTATTTACTATGTTTCATGTAAGATCCCAAAAATATTATTAACAAACAATAAAGTTACACTTCGCATTATCAATTTCGTTCATGCTGTCTTGGATACTGAATATAACTACAGAAAGATACACAGAGTAGGAAACGAAGACAGACTTTTTTACAAGTTCCCCAATAAAGCTTGTCCACATTCCAGCGTCCAATAACAGTTTTGTTTGTCTTATCTAGCGAATACGGCGATGCGGAGGAGTTTTTTCACATATAAGCTAGTATCGGTTTCGAGGAAATTGGTAAGTCTCTTTACGTAAGAAATAATTTAGGTACAATCGCTTGGAATACTTATTAAAATGACAATTCAGAGGTCTCGGGGTGTGTATTGAAATCGATCACCCGTGCAAAGTTTGATATATGTTAAACGTTTACAAAGTCCAGGCCACTGCGCTAGGAATGAATATAAACGCATTAAAACTCTCTTCAGATCTCCATTCCAAAAATATTTGCAAAATATCTCTCTCTAAATTACCCATACCAAAACATGTGACGTCAAAAGTGCCTATAAGACAACTTACACATCTCAATTACCACGAAACGAAGCAGCGACGGCTTTTAACCGTCTTTCAGCTAAAGGGGTTGTTCCGTACCCTTAGTTCCGGCCGGACGCGATAATTTCAGCCTCTTTTGTGCTCGACGGACAAACAGCTCGACTGATGTTCAAAATGTATGGTAATAACGGAAATGTTGTATGTTCTTGAAGCTGGTCGCTTGTGCTTCTGTTCCGGTTCGCATCTTGCTTTTGTTTTGTTATTTTTTTTATGGTAGAAGGAAAGAACGCGGTTTTAAATTAAAAAAGATGTTCTATATTCTGAGCTGCAAGGATCTTTTTGGGCTTAAGTTGGAAGCATTAGAGTAGCTCGCGAAATTTAAATTTTCTTGTGTTTTTAGCAAGAACCGCCGTTTAATCATTAAAATCTCATTCACAATCGTTAAATGAACTTAGAGTGATTATAACTCTGTGAAGCCGTATTTGTTACGGTCGCGGATCATATTTTAATCAACATATAACCTGAAACTGACCTGCAAATTGCAAAGAATGTAAAAAAAAATGAATGTCGCAGGCTACCTTAGCGCATCTTTCTTGAAAAACAATTGAGCTGTTGGTAAAAATACCACAGTCAAAGTCGCAGTCTGTGGAATTTGGAAAACAAGATGGCGCCTTCAGGTCCGATTATGGGTACACGACAAAAGATCCAAGAAGAACAGACTATAACTAATCTATGTTGGATTCTAGTTACAGACCATAGTATTGTATTTTTTTAAGTAGGTACCGGTTAAGATGGGAGTAACAGTCGCATGAGATATTAAAATCATGTCTCGATGTTCATTTATTATTTGAATTTTGCAGATGTCTATCGAAAATTACGGGTCGACAGGAGAAAGAAAAAGTATTTATTTGTCGCAGGGACATGACGTGCATTGTATTGTATTGTATAACGGGCTGGTGTCCGCAACTCCACGTCAAAGCGCGTATTTTGCGTGCGGGTGGGAAATCTATTCGATCCACCCTAACTCCCCGAAAAAGGCCAGCAGCGGCTTGAACATAACGTGCATACAAAATGCCAAAAAAAAAAAACAACAAACATACACCACATTACAAATATTTATAAATACAAGAGGACGAAACAAAAAAAGTTGACAGCTTGCACGTCGTGACTGCGACAAGCAGATTGCCGCTCAGCATGATGCTGTGTGATGAGGGGCCCACAGCACAACCCTGGGTTTCAGGGGTCATGAAAAACGAAATGTAATATTCTTGGGTAGATTACTCCACGAAATTTTTGTTAACACTTATCACGAGAAATAAAGGAAACTTCCTGAAAAATATTTAACTTATTTTTTATTTTTTTATTTTTATATATGCTGTAATTTTATTCTGATAAATTATCATAGAAAATTATACAATCCAGGTAATTTTATTAACTTAAATTTTAAAAACTATATTATGTACATTATATACAAACTACAAATATAACTAAAGTAATGATAAAAATAAGACTAAAAGTAAGCAAACATAAACATCTAAACAACGACGACAATAGGACACTTAGGCGTCAAAGTACTCCTCCGCATCGCTGTCATATGGAAACGTGCCCAGAAGACTGGCAGCATTGCCACGCTGAATGGCAATGCTAATTCTTTGGCCAAAGAAAGAGCCAGCCCTCTGGTTTTTTAACTTAATTTAATTACTTACAGAATATACCAAACAAACGATGTTATCCTTATATCAGAAATAATCTAACTTAACAAAACAATACGGAAGACTACTTTTAAGAGCAAGCAAACACTTGCGCTGTTAGCAAAAAAAAAAGATCTTTTTAGAGACAAACTTAGTAATTTATCTTGGCTGTTTAAGCTTCACAGAGTTTTTGTTTCGGCTTCATTTTAATTAGTTTTGCTGACTGTACCGTCCGTGAGATTTAAAAGTAATAAAATTATTTGTCTCTTACATTTTTCGTATGTACTTTAAACGAATTGTTTCGATTTTTTCCGGTTTTTCAGAAAACAAACTGTGTTTTCTTTAAGCATTCTCCTTTTTCTTTTGAAAAATTTTCAAGAGATTAATGTGTTTCTGTGTACCAGAAACTTTTATTTTTATTGTGTTCTTATTTAGAAGAAGTCGGATGTATCTGCTAAAAGGTATTTTTAGGAGATAAGGTAAATCTTGAGGGTTGACAACCTCTTCCACTTATGTACATACGTCAAATCGGTGTTACTGATCTATGCGAGATGACCTACATTTTAAATCTATTCCGGTAATAACAATTCATAAAATCGTTCGTATACGTAGAAAACGTAAGTAAATAACCTATCTGCCGGAATACATACCCTAAATCCTATCTATCCATCAAGTCAGAAAGAAAAACTGCCTGTAATTGTCTATTTTGAGGACTGGACAGCAATTACTTCGCCGCTCGTAGATTTCTATTCTATTCTATAACTATTTAAAAAAAAAAAAAACGTTAGAACACACACTAGGAATTTGTCCTGTATCGTGGGAGCTTTTACAAACATAAAACATTAAACTCACATACACAAACAGCCAGACCCGGAATAATTACCTGTAAATCATACAAATATTTGGATCGAACCCGCAACATGCACTGCAGCAGCCAATCGCTCAGCCACTGCGCCAACCGTGCCGTCAAAAGAAGAAGAATAGAAGAAGATAGACCAATAAACCCCTCGGTAATCGTATTCAGTAGTAACTGGGTTGTGTCGCTCAATGTGAAATACTGTTACACTGGAAGCCGATCCCAAGGTTGTTAGGAAAAGACTAGGCAGGTGATGACTCGAATATCAATCGGAATTGGACTTCATGGTATAGCTACCACCAACTTCCTTATATTGGGGTCGGCTTCCAGTCTAACCGGATGCAGCTGAATACCAATATTTTACATGGAGCGACTGCCTATCTGACCTCCACAACGATACGATACGATACCCCTTGGTAAGACTGGTTGTCAGACTTTTTGGGCCACTGACTGCCTCACGACTGTCAAAGATCTACAAATGGCAGCCGGGACCAACGGCTTAACGTGCTTTCCGAGGCACGGAGGAAACTCGGTATGCAATGGGCGGTCACCCATCCACAGACCAACCTAGGCAAGCACGGCTTAACCTAAACATCGACCCGAGCGGCTGTTATTATTTAGCCACGAGCGCTTCCTGTTATAGACACACAGAGAGGCTAAGGCCAGTGAGAATATTTTAGTCTGCTAATGCCTCCGAGGCGACCCAGAAAACTGTAGTGAGACGATCTGGACACGTACTATGAGGACTGGTTCAAGGTGTCACTGGAAAAGAGTTCCTGGTGGGATTTGGGGAAGGCTTTTGTCCAACAGTGGGGCAACAAAGACGTATTAAAAAAAATAACAAAGATCACACAGGTACCTAGTTACCTACGGTCTCATTTAAACTGTATTTTTGTGACAATAACTGTTTCAATAATTAACTTTACAAAACAGTTGAACAATGAAATGGAAAATACCTCAAAACCAGTACACCGTTAACACAAATCTTTCACATCAAAGCAACGTTTATAATTAGTACTAAAATAACAAAAACACACAACACCATATTCCTTATTAACATATTAAAATTGGATTTTAAAAACCTCTAATTTTCCAGGCCGTCGCCCCCACTTTTGTGTTGAGTTATAAATGTAGGGATGAAACACGAAATGTATGTTTTTGTGTTGTTAAAATTATTGTGATTTTCGAATACCATCCATCGTATGGTCTAGATTTTGAACATCAACTGTTTCATTATCATTAAAACTAGAAACGGGATAATTACCCAGTATAAAAAAAAAATATCTCGTATAATATTTTTCTGATGTTAATGATAAATGTTTAAAATCTTATATCAACTGTTTCATCTGGATTCCAGCACAAGAACGTAGTTTCATTTAAACCTTGACGCGTCATCATCTTATAATAGAGCTTAAACGTTTACAGTTCTTTAGACATTAGTTTTACTAATCAAAAATCTGAAGAACTGTGTACTCGATGGAAGGGATATTGGATCAAAAACTTTAGACTAGGGTTCAGTACATGATTCAAGATCCTGTCATTGCACTTGACTACCTTTTTGGTCTAGTGGTAGCAAGCGCGACTGCTGAGCAAGAGGTCCTGGGTTCGATTCCCAGGTCAGGCAAAGTGTTATTGGATTTTTTCATCAAACATTTGTGCCCGGTTCATGTCACTAGGGTCGCCCTCTATTACATGTAACTTAAATTTAACTGCCGAAATATGGATGTACTTTAGGATACATCTCTGCCTAACCCTTTGGGACTATAAAAAAGCCTGATTTATGTTATATTCAAGTTCCCAGGATTAGCCAAAGCGCCGCCAGTTAAAAAAAATCTCTTAATCCAGTTTATTTGTTAATTCATCCACAGGTTTATCACAAAAACATTAATTAGACCGTTAACTACTCATTGTCGTACACTGTTTCAAAGGGCAGGTTTAAAATAAAAAGAAACTCGCTAAGCCCTATATTTCCCCGCCATTTTTATGGTCACAAACTGGCAAAAAGTTCCTCTCAGCTTCGTTTAATGAGAGCCGACGAGAATGTATGCTTAGTAAATACTGCGACCACTTAGAATTTGGACCTAACGGTGTGTGAAAATGGAGGCTTTATTCAAGGAGCATTGCGCGTGAGCTTTTATTGTGAGGATACTGTGTTTTTTGTGACAAATACGTGGTTGTATGCGTGAGACGTTTTGGAAAAACAAAAGAAAAACTGTGTTGTGGAATGTCTGAAGCTCGCCGAAAAAGTCATGGTAATATTGCGCGAACCGTAGTGCTTTTATTTTTTTCCGGAAATCATCTCTAGCTAGATTTTTCAAATGGAGAACCAAATAATGTAGCAAGGGCATCAGCCGAAATGGATGTGATGGCTTCCTGCTACCCTGGGGAGACCGTTGAGGGTCTTACGAAATACGTTAAGATGAGTTTCACAATAGTTCTGTGCAGACAGCAGTAAAGATCCTTCCACCTTAGACTGTGAACTGCACTCGTTGACCTTCCAGCTGCCGTTCCTGATGATGATGACCATGGTGTTGGATGACGTTGAATCTAATGCCTTAATTGAAGTTCACTCGAGGTGCGTGTTGGTCGGAGGTAGGACACGAAGAGATACAATGTTATATCGGCTGGTCTGCATTTTTCACAGAAATTCACAATTAATCTGAATTATAACAGCAGTATTCTCAGGAACGGTATTCTAAAGCTTCTATAGAACTCTGATTACAAGCAGCATTAGTCCGAAACTGTGATGCTTTTACTCTTACATCGTAACTTTTCTACGGCTTTTTTTTATTCACTGTCTAGTATTGCTGAGAATTATGACTACGTTTCAATTATTCAACGATTTTTCTCCAACTGCCAGCCATTGCTATCAGTGGCTGTGGTGGAATAAGGTGCTTGTAGATCTTGAGTATCTCATTGATATTTGATTAAACTTTCCATTTACTAAAGACAAAACGGTGGTCCATTTTGTGTTTTGCGAATGGAAAATTAAAAAACTTTAAGCCATAATCCCCGAAGGTTTATGCAGAGGTGTACCATACTACACACATTACACACACAATTCGCCAATTATGTCTAAGTTCCATGTGTTTCTGGATTTGTACTTGACTGTGGCATATTGCCATCAACCAGCCACAAATCCAGACTCCGGGCTATGATAGAGAAATTCCTAACGAAAAAACCCAATAACAAGGGTTATTGGGTTTTTTGTTTGTCCTAGGAATGAAACCTAGGACCTCATGCTCAGCATCCGCGCTTGCGTCCACTACACCAACAAGTGCTATAGAAAATTGAAACACATGATACAATTTTTGACCATAGTCCCTACTCTCAGCGTCTATGAAAAGAGCACTTTGTCCAAGCACAGCGTTGCGGTCACAGTTTTTACGCTCGCTACGTAAAGGGCTAATTAGAAAGTTAGATTTTTATAATGAAAAGCATTATTTCTGCATATTCAAAGCTTTGTGATGTTACTAATTGTTTGCCCTCGTTTGAGGTGTTAGCAAGTTTAAGTGAAAATTTTTGCTCGTTGGAAAATAAACCCTTGTGTACTTCGAGTTTGTATGTGATTAAAGTCTAATTGTGTAAGGTCGGGCTTTCTGTATTAAAGGTGTACGACAGTGTCAGGTTTTTTAGAGTAAACTTTTAGATAATGAGGGTAATTGTTTATTTAATAAGACAGAGTTCCACTCTGGAATTTACTTACGAGTTTATTACTAGAAGCTTATTTATTATTGTTTTAACTATCTTTCGTTATCTAAGAGAACAGATAACATAAGGAAAACTACGCTGTGCTCAAAAACAGGAATTACAGACGTAGGCAAAATGGCTGCTAGGCTCAAATGGGATTGGGCAGGCCACGAACGTCCGCTGGGCAAAGGTCTCAACACGATGGGTGCCTGAGGGTGGACGGCGCCGCCTTGGTCGGTCTAGAAAGAGGAGGCGAGATGATCTAAACGCGCATCACGAAGGCTGGTTCGAGGTGGCGCAGGAGAAGAGTATCTGGAAGGATATGGGAGAAGCCTTTACCCAGCAGTGGGACATGCAAAGCTAGCAAAAAAAAAGTGTTTCTTTATAATTATTATCATCCTATTGAATACTTTGGCACCAGTATCGTCAGTGATCACATAAAATTAAGCTTCTTTTCGCTTCTTGTGTTTTTTTACGTCAGTCTCTTAAATCATGCATGGATGCCTTAGCGCTTGAATGACGTTGACTACAGGACGCAGTTGGAAAACATTATTGTGAAATATTGGTATGTGAAGTGTATTGAAAAATAAGATGGCAGCGTAAGTTTTAATTCTGGCCACGTGCCACAAGATTCATGTGAGCTACATGGATCTTTTGGTAAAGCGTTTCTTATCTTATCTTTTGGCATTAGAACAAAAAAACTAATTATGCTTACTTGACAGAATGAGACATAAGTACTACGACTGAATTAGTCATGCATAATCTGCCTGAACCTTTTCCTAACTATGTTGAGGTCGGCTTCTAGTCATCTTCGGATACAGCTGAATACCAGAATTTTATATGGAGGGACTGCCTATCCGACCTCCACAACCCAGTTAGTACTGGGTAATACAATATCCTTTTGGCATTACTGGTTGTCAGATTTCGGGTCACTAACTACCTGTAACAACTGTCAAAGATCTATAAATGACAGCTGGGACAAGCGGCTTAACGTACTTTCTGAGGCACGGAGGAAACTCCGTAAGTAATGGGTGGTTACCCATGCATGGACCAACGTAGGTCAGCGCGGCTTAACCTAAAGATCGACCCGAGCGGCTGTTATTATTTAGCCACGAGCTCCTCATATAAGTGAGTACATGTCATGTTTTAATTTTTCAATAACAAGAAACTTCCTTGCACCAAACTCCAGTATTGACGACTTCAAAATACCCTCCTATATACCTACAGTTCCAGATAATCATCTTGAATTTGATTGATCAGCCCCTCAAAACGCTTGATTCAGGGAAGTGACTCCGGAAATGAGGAGCGGCGCCCGTGTGTAAAGCAATGATATTTTGTCTGTCTCTAGGTGGTAACTCGAGGGAAATCAATGGGAAACGTACTAGAGATACACGGATTTATTCGTAATGTTAGACTAGATGTGTTTTTGTTAATGAAAATGAGCGTACCATACCATGGTGTGGTGTACTGATGTTGTGTTGGAAAGAGACTGTGAGACAAAATTATATGGTGAAACTGTCTAGGAAATAAAAAAAAAAAAAAAAAAAAAAATGAACAATCACGGAAGATATCCCGTAAGTGACAGTATAAGTATTTTTGTCTGTGACTTTTATTAAAATCAAATCAAATCAAATCAAATATCTTTATTGGAACAAAAACACATTTCACAAAGTAATTGCGTACGGAAATAGCTGCATTAGTTAAAAACTGTGTCACAGCTATTAACGCCCACCTCCAGGAGGGAGACGACAACGTTCCAGATACAAACATTAAAATAGTAAAAAATAAAATAGTAAACAATTAAAATAGTAAAAAAATAAAATAGTAAACAATTAAAATAGTAAAAAATTAACATGGCAAAAAATAAATTAAATATTATGTAAGTAATTGATGTGCATGTGGGAGTGTTGTATGTGAGTGTAGTGCGTGTCTGTGGAATGTGAGTGTAGAGTGTGTGCTTGTGGAACCCCACAAGCACACACTCGTTAGCAAAATAACATCACGCCTGTAATCCCAGAAGGGTTTGGCAGAGGTGTACCTTATTAGGTACACCCACATTTCGCCAATTATGTTTTTTTAAGTCGTATGTAATAAGTGGTAAGCCTATTGCCATCAACCGGGCACAAATCCAGGCTCCGTGGCTGCTACTGAGAAATTCCTGATGAAAAAACCCAGTAACACTTTGCCCGACCTGGAAATCGAATCCAGGACTCATGCTCAGCAGTCGCACTTGCGAACACTGGACCAATGATACAGTCTAGTGACTTTTGTTATATCGCTATATTTCTTAAAGTATCTTAAAGCGCTTCAGGCTGTAAACGCTGAGTAAAAAAAGCTTGAAATTTTGCACAAGAGCTCCTTATAAAAGGAAGGCCAGCACTAAGACAGGGTGTTTTGAAAATTCATACACAAAAGGTGTTGAATAAGTGATGAACACGAATTATAAACACATTTTTACCCGACTACGGCGAACCCAAAAGGAAGGGTTATGATTTAAGTCTATGTATGTATGTATGTTTGTACGTTTCTCCGTAGCGCCTGAACTTTTCATCCGATTTTGATGAGTAAGGTGTCAATCGATTCGTTATTATGGCCCGGGTAACATAACCATACATTTTAACCGACTTTAACAATAGGACGAGTCGATTTTACCTTGTAAACCCCGAATTTAATTAGAGTGTTATTTTTCAGTAGTCGTACTTGTTGTTGTTGTTGTTGTGTGTTGTTGTTGTCACACAAATTCTTGTTTTTTTTTAATATAATCGACAGGGCAAAGAACAAGGTTTTCTCAAAAAGAGGTTTTCACTGAGTAACATAGACTTGCCTGTTCAGGGTATATGATGACCTTCGTACACGTTTTCTTTTCAAAATCTGCTATTTAAATACAGAACACATTGTATGGCTCCATGTCAATACCATCAATGTCAAGCAAGACCTTACAAAAAAGTCTTTCACCCACAATTCCACTCCAGATTTTAATTCCACGTCTTAAAAGGAACAAGTACTCTTTTCACGTAGGTAGGTAGGTACCTATTACGCACACCGCGTGCCAGCCTCCTACTAAGGCTCAGTTTACACTGGTACCAAATAGAAGAGAAGCGAGTTTTTGATATGAAAGTGTACATATCATTATGAACTTTATGTCAAGTATGTAACGTACATAAGAGCTGGTAATTGCGTGAATTCCCGAGAAAACGTGAGAATTCTCCGGAAGACGCGCGATTTGTTCTTGGCTCATACCTGTAATCTGTACGTTAGGCGCGAATTTCACAGTAACGGCGTAAGGTGACGGTGCGGCGCAGGCGCAGCGCGGGCGTGAAATTTATAAGGAAACGAAAGAACGGCGTGCCTGTGCCGCGCTGTTGGAGTTTAATTCACGACACAACGCTTACATTTTATATGAAAACGTTTTGAAGCGGCATCATGCCTGCGCCGCGCCTTCACCTTACGTCGCGCGCCGTTTCTGTGTAATTCGCGCATTACGCAGTAAACATACGGTTCAGTATGCTTTATAAGATTTCGTTACAAAAATTGTGTTAAAATTTCGTTCAGTTGCAATGTAAATTGAGCCTTACGCACACCGCGTACCTTGCTCCTACTTAATACTGATTGCTTTCCCCCGAACAGGGATTACGGCGCGTAATTTACCCGTTACTAGATTAAACCAGTATCAACCGGTATTATCGACTTTTTCGGATACGCGTAACGAGAAGACTTCGGAATTAGATATTCTGTGGTGTATCACTTTATATGATTTAGGGCATGTACGTTTAATGGATTTTTTTGGGGTTAAGATCTAGATTTTGTGCCCTTATTTTTCTGTGAGCAACCGTGGTGACTACTACTCGTAGTTTTTAAGAGAGGACCTCTCTCTCTAACTCTACTTTACTCAAGAGTTGTAAAAAGTACAGGCTGCTTTTTGATACGCACATCTTAATTGGTTGTCCCTTGAACGTGTGAAGAGCCTGCCAAAAGGTGTATGTTTTCAAGGATATTCGAAATGGCCCATAGCTTATATGTCTCGCTCAAAATCGGTTATCCTTTTCTCATCAATCAGCAGGATGCACTTTATGTGAAGAAGATGACATCATTATAATATTCAACTACTATCCGTCTGATGGCCGTAGGTACTCATTAGGTCAATGACTTCATTGTTGAGTGGCCATCGAATTTGCGAATAGTGGCCATAAGTATAATCGAGGATAACCTCCTCTCACTTCTTTGACAGTCAAAAGACAAGGAAAGAAAGAGTTTGAAATGTTAAAAATAAATAAATAAAAAGAGGTTATGTTAATTCATAACCGGTGGCCTACCATGACGTCTTAAAGCAGGAGTAATTCAAGTGTGGGACAGAGATGGCGCTAGTGGACTTGTATAGCTCTGTCTCTTTCCCACACTGGAATTACTCTTGCTTACCCCCCTGGACAAAACCGAAATCATCATGTGCCTAACCTTTGCCCAACATTAACCAATTTACAGAAAAAAATATGAGCAGTCTAACCGAATGCAGCTGAATTTTAGAGCAACCTACTGAAAAAGAAATGAAATATTAAAGATTGTGCTATATTTAATCTTGTAACCTGTCTGCCATGTCTTCTGTGCAACACCAATGTATCCTGTTCATATCAAAGTATGATCTGTTTGTTATTATTTTGATAAGAATTGGGATTAAAGGTAAGTCGCATTTTCTACATTATCATATTTTTATCATATATTCTGTCATACTTCAATAACTATGATTCATGGTATATCCTAATACGAAATGAGTCAAATTGAAAAACCACAAAGTCATACCTATTCCTGCGAGTCATAGATTGTATGTTATCATTTGGAAATTTAGTATTGGTCTTAATTCCGGTGGATTCTTTCAATACAACGCAAGCAACAAATCTTTGATCTAGAAATTTCGGCATGACTAACTTTTGTTACAGTTTATCAAAAGATTGTTGTTTCTGGCTTTGATGCTTGAATGAAGATAAAGCTTTTTATCTGCTTTAGTCATATTATCTCTTATTAATTACATTTTTAAATATTTTAATAACACAAAAAACACAACAACAAAACAAAACAAAAACACAAACAAAACTTAACACAACAAAACAAACAAAACACACATACAAAACATTGTTTTGTTTGTATACAAAACATTTTTAAATATAAAAACAGATGGCCCATCGTCATCAGAACAAAGTTTAAGCTATCGGAGGTCAGGGCTCCAGAGAGAGTTACCTCCATCACTATGCGTGCCGGGTCCAGGAGTACTCCTTTTTGAACCAAGCTCTTGACCCAGCCACGTAATGAGAGCTTCCTAAGGTGTTAAATCAGCGCTGTGTTGTGGGCCCCCCATAGCACAGCATCATGCTGAGTGGTAACCTGCTTGTCGCAGTCACGACGTGCAAGCTGTTAACTTTCTTCTTATTTTGTTCCGTCCTGTTGAATTTATAGTTTATTGTTTATTTTTTGTAATTTTGTATGATGCATGTCATGTCCCTGCGACAAATAAATAGTTTTTCTTTCTTTCTTTTTCTTTCTTTCTTTACCGAATTTTAAGACTAAGATTTCTTTTGTCATTGGTAACTGTTACTTTTTACAGATAACGGACATAAAAATGTTCAAGAAAACCACATTCATTAGTGTAGTAACTAAACATTCATTCGGACATATCACAACGCCGACGGTGGCGAGAGCTCGTTGGATTATGTCAATTAATTATTAGTATTAGTAAAGCAGTCATTGGATAATAAACTTGCCATTTAACAAATTCACCAGACCGTACTTTATAAAAAGCTAAACCAACAGTTAATAAAGAAATAAAAGAACATTAATTCAAACCGACCAATCCAAACACTGTAAGTTTTCAACGCGCAATGTAAATAAAACATAATTTTAATAAAGTGCGCAAACAGCATTGCCAACTTAATAAGCCACAGCGATTTATGCTTTCATAACATAGCCTGGTTACGAAGATGTACGAACATAGTCGGAGATTCACGAGTGTTGTTTCGTCTTTTTACCCGACTGCGACAAAGGGTTATGTTTTTCGCGCGTAACTTGTATGTTTCTTTGTAAATTTCTTTACTACCTCATATGTTCTAAATGGCTGGATGGATTTTGATGATTAGCAGCAGCCTATAATGTTCCCACTGCTGGGACACAGGCCTCTTCTCTATGAGAGGAAATGGGCTATAATCCACCACGCGGGTCCAGTGCGGGTTTGTGGATTTCGACGAATACAGTATCATTATATTCGTCTCAAGAAGCCAAGTGCCATTAGTGTTTAAAAAAAACAAAATGGTGGATTTTTGGCGCTAAGTTATAAGTCGTTAATATTTTTTTCAACCAAACCTATCGAGTAGGTTATCAAAATGAAGGAAATTAAAAGGAGATTACAAATTAAAAATATAGCTAGGTACATAATACAATTTGTAGTCGGGTTTTTTGATACCTTTAATTAACGGCCGAAATTAATATTGAATCCATGATCGAAGATATAAATCGATCGTCGATATATACCAATCTATGCTATGATCGATCTCCAAACCGCGTCACTATCACTGGAGAAAATTGACAGTGCCATTTTTCAAATAAAATCCGTAAAGTGAATCTGATATCTTAGGAAATTCTAAGATTAAGATTTGGATTGTTTACACCGATCAAAACAAACGTCAAATTCAACGGATATGTTATTGACACACTCAAACTGTCATTTTCGAACAGAGGGCAATCTGTAGTCTATGATCTATACTCTCAAAGATCGATTGGTTGAAAAGATTGCTATTGCAATCCGCAGATCGTTTTTAGCTACACTTTACTACAAATCTGGATTGAATTTTCAATCTTAAATCTAGAGATATTGGATTAGATTGGTTATTAATTTCGGCCGTAAATGTTACTTGTTACAATATAACCTCTGCCCTTAACCACTATGTTGGGATCGGTTTCGAGTCAACCCAGATGCAGTTGAACACTATTATTTTACATGAAGCGACTGTCCATCTGCCACACCTGGATAAGTGACGTACAGAAACGGGAAATGTAGCAGATGAAAGTGGAGGCCCATACCCAGCAGTGGGTGACTCCGGGCTGATATGCAGATGATGATGACTGCATATCTGACCTCCAAAACTCTTACTGAATAACACGGGTTTGTCACCAACTCGACACAAGAGACTGGACACACGTGTGTCAGTTGGTGAAACTCAAAATAAGTATCACTTATTATTTCGTTATATCGACACGCCAAGATTTTTACGCGTGTCCACATAGTGAAAATTAGATTAAATCACTTTTATGTTTCCGCCAAATGAACACAACCAGTTTTTTTTGCAAACAAAGTGTACAGTGAGGTTAATAATCGCCTCGTTCATTGAATTAATGAACGAGGTGATTTCATGAAAAAGCTGCCTCACTTTTTTGATTGAAAAATCTTATTAACTTCTATTTATATCCTATGGTAAGACTGGTTGTCAGACTTTCAGACTTCTGACTACTTGTAAAGACTGTCAAAGTTCAACGTATTACAGCCGGAACCAACTACAAATTAATTTTCCAATAATTTTCCTTTCGTAGATATTAAATCATGAATCATCTTGGTATTTGCTAGATGTGTAACTTCTAGTCATTGGACACCTGGTTCATAACATAACATCACGCCTGTAATGCCCGAACGGTTAGGCTGAGGTGTACCTACCTAAAAGTACACCGACATTTCATCAGTTATGTTTAAGTTCCATGTAATAGGGGGCCAGCCTATTGCCGTCAACTGGGCGTAAATCCAGACTCCGTGGCTGGTACTGAGAAATTCCTGATTCATTCATTGATTTTTCCTGATTTCTGGTTCATAGTACACAGTTAATACTAATAGTTATCTTATCACAATGTGATAGCTTGAATATTTTTATGATGACAAATGCTTCCGTATTGGTTCTGAATTTAATTTTGTCTGAAATAAGTATGAGTTTATATGAGTACGTAAATAGTGTGTAATTTATATGAATGTAATGTAATTTAATTAATGTAATAAAAATAATGTCAAGGAATGAAAATTAAGATTGTAATGTTATTAAATGGATGTAATGAAATGAAAATAATGCTATGAATGAATAAATATATAATTAATGTAATGTTAATAATGTAATGATATGAATTAATGTTAAATGTTAATAATGTAATGATATGAATTAATGTTAAATGTTAATAATGTAATGATATAAATTAATGTTAAATGTTAATAATGTAATGATATGAATTAATGTTAAATGTTAAATTAATGTAAAATCACGCACAATACCACATCCAAACCCTCCCTACATTCATTACAACAGCTCGTATTAAATGCAAGGTACAGCAACAACGCTTCTTACTCGTGTACAGTCGAGCATCCTCAATGATAACTGAATGGAACCTTCGCGGGACTTAATAAGCTTAATTGGATGCTTCATGGATCATTTTCTGGTTCATTGTGGGGGAACTGGTGTAAAATTATTTAATTAGTTAGTAGTGGGTGTATGACCAGTTGTATGAACGTGGACGAGGCAAACGAAGTATGTTAGGATCGTACCAGGTGGCATTCTGTGGTTTCTGCCTACTCTCCCCCCCCCCCCACTCTGGGCGAAGCGGAAGGGAGTGTCAGACTTGTACTGACTAAAACCCATTCATGTTCCTTCTTTGCCCTTTGTGTTCCAGAGCCACGGTATCTCTTTCGAACAGTCCCGCAGCCCTGGCAGGCATCGGCCCATGCGGACCCCTACTTGGTTGCTGACATATCTCTGTGAGGCGCGCGTGGAATACGAACGCGCTGTCGACACGGCCTATCGTCATAAGACGGCCGGACGGTGTGCTAGCTCATAACTCGCCGTCCACAGGCCCGCGCCTACGGTGGCCGGGAACCGTGGGAAAAAAATCATGAGTTTATGTATGCATTTAGACGCAGTAACATAACTGGTGAAATGTGGGTGTATTATTAGATACACTGCTGCCTAGCCCTTCGGGGATTACAGGCATGATTTTATGTTAACGCAGTAAAAATAACCTCCTTTTTTATATACTCTTTTAAGATCCTTTTTATCTTAGGTCATCGTCATCATCAGCTTACAACAGTCCACTGCAGGACATAGGCCTCTTCAATAGCCCGCCACTGAACTTGATTCTCGGCAACTCTCATCCAGTTGCTACCAGCAACCCTGCGAAGATCGTCGCTCTACCGAGCCTGAGGGCGCCCCACTTTACCCTTGCCGATTCGCGATCATTTTATTCGGTTATCTTAGGTGCTGAGTTGAAAAGCCTGCTTGTGCCATATATTTTTGTCTATTAATGAATACCCTTGCAAATATTCCATCAATTTAATTTTTGAGCATCATGTGTACAGCAAACGTACAGGCTGTTACAAATAAATGCATCTACCTTAATTACCCATCTGCTTTTCCCGTTCGATCCCTCAATTTACATGTACCCGCAAATATTTTTGCTCCCCATGTTTACCGTCATATTAGACAAACATTGGTTGTTTGCGATTCTAAGTTTAATAAGGCCCAGATGGACCCCAACCTCGTCTTTGACGTTTTTGACATCAATAACAGGGGCCATGGTGGAGGGCCCAAGCTGAGTCGGAGAGCGAGAAAGGTAGAGAAAAGTTAAGGCTTTTGCTATCTTTCTCTGTTTTGAACAGGATGAGTTTTGGTATAAGATCGAATTGGAATTAAAAGGTTTATTATCACTGCAATTTAATCATCAGCCCTGAGTTTTTTCATTATGGTTTTACTGGCAAATTTTTCAATTTACAAACGTTTAACCACGCATTTCACTAATTTCAAACATTAATTAACTCGATTTAACGGATGTTTGTCACTATTAGACAAATTTATTTTAAGATCAACATGAACTGCGACGATTTTTTTTAAATTTTTTGACATCACAATAACAAAACTGTTTCTGATGTGATTATGTGCCACGTCTTTCAAAGGCTAGTTGTGGAAAGTTTGTACACCCATAATTTGCAAGTTACGTTAAAGTCCTATGTAATAAGGGCGAGCCTATTGCCATCAACTCCAGACACGGAGTCTAGATTTGCGCCCAGTTGATACTGCTACTGAGAAATCGCTGTTGGAAAAACCCAATAACAATTTTGCCCGACCCGGGAGTCGAACCTAGCACCTCGTGCTCAGCAGTTGCGCTTGCGACCACCCGACCAACGAGAAACATACACTTAGTTAAGAAACATATATCAAATAACCGTATTTTATTACAGTCGACAACATTATTAATATTGCTTGGGTCTATCCAACCGCGGGGAGAAGTTTCTGATATCGATGGTGTACAGTCACGAGCAATGAAATGTATACACTTATCAATATTCAAAAGCGATTTCCTCCTACTGTGTTGTTTATGTTTTTCGTTTTCACGAACATTGTATTTTGGAAGCTATTATACTATTACGAAAAAGGTCTTATCTCAAAATAGAAACCGTTTTTTAACGAGAAAATTTCTTTTTATTTTGTTAAGTTTATACATTTCATGGGCCTTATCAAAAGGCTTAAAGTCACCCAAAAGGCAATGGAGAGGTCTATGCTCGGAGTTTCCTTGCGTGATCAAATCAGAAATTAGGACATCCACAAGAGAACCAAGGATACCGACGTACCCCGAAGAATGGTCAAACTTAAGTGGCAGTGGGCAGGGCACATTGCTCGTAAATCGGATGGCCGATGGGGCCGAAAAGTTCTGGACTGGCGACAGCGAGCCGGAAGATATAAACTTGAAAGGTCTCCCACTAGGTGGACCGATGACCTGGTGTAGGTTGCTTGGATCCGCTGGATGCGAGTCGCACGGGATCGGTCAATATGGCGATATTTAGGGGAGGTCTATGTCGAGCAGTGGACGTCGTTCGACTGAAATGATGACGATGACGATAGATTTCATTGCTCGTGACTGTACATAAACATCACATACGAAGAAACTATGGAGTTTGGGCCCAAGGGCGGTTTGTCAAATACAATATTAAAGTGTGACTTGAATAATTTTGAAGTAGTTACTTTGTAACTTTGGTTTGTTTACTTTGTAATTCTGTGGGTTTCCTGTCGTAGGTAAATGAGTTTTTAAGAGTACAAGTAATAAATAATATTAGCTTTAAATATTTTAATATCGTAATAGTTTTTGTAAAAGAAGAGATTGAAGTTAATTTCCGTAACTGCCTAAGTTCTTTCTTCTAAATCGTGTAGTTAGGATCTAATCTGGTGTCAGGTTTTTATGCTATCCACGGGCTTCTGACGTGGTTTTACATGCCGTCGAGAAATATCTCTCAGGTAAGTTGGTTTCCTCACGATGTTTTCCTTCACCGAAGAAAGTGATAAATATACAATACGCACATGAATTCGAAAAAATCTGTGGTGCGTGCGTGTCTTATGTTCGAACTTGAGACCTATCACTTGACAGTCCGAAGGTCACACCACTAGGCTATCACTGCATTTACTGTTTAATCACTTAAAAACCACTAAAACTAAAGCTTATTCACATAAGCTATAGTTTTCACATTTAGTTTAGTGATTGAAGATGTAAATCGTCCGGTGCATACTTCGTAGCTAAATCATGCTGCAAGCTAATCAATAATTTTTTTTTTGATTTTTTTTTATATCAAGCATTGACTGCCTAGTGGTGTGACCGGTGGACTGCCAAGTCATAGGTCTCGAGTTCGAACCCAAGGCTCGCACCTCAGATTTTTCGGATTCATGTGCGTATTGTATAATCATCACTTGCTTCGGTGAGGGAAAACATCGTGAGGAAACCAGCATGCCTGAGAGATATTTCTTGACGGTATGTTAAGCCAAGTCAGAGGCCCATGGGCGGCATAAAAACTCTGACACCAGGTTAGGAACTAACCACACGATAAAGAAAGAAAGAAGTTTTTTTTTTATCATAACCATATTTTGATAACATCACAAAATTCTCAATATGAAATGAATGAATGAATATTCTCATCTCAAGTCAAGCTCAACACGTGATAAATTCGCCTGATATTCGCGTAATAATTCGCATCAGACACATTGACAGCTGTAGTAGGTTTATTAACATAAACGCCCGTGATTGGAAAGTTATCGTAAATAATTATCTGTCAAATTTAAGGATCTACATTGGCAGATCCTCAAATTTGACAGATAATTCTTCCCAATTGTGCGGCTGGCAATATGATGTAGTGTTGTGTTTTTGGTTTTAAACCGTTCTCATAACAACTGAGTCTAACTGAGTTGAGAAATTGATTTAAGACGGATCATCGTCTACCTAACTACTCACCTAGCCTTTTACCAATTATATCGGCTGCCTATATCTACCTCTTGGTAACAATAAACATAAAGTTATCCTCGTTAAACTCAAAAAAAAAAATGTTTCTCACCCCTCTCACAATCTGGTAATGTGTCGTCATTTGACGTCTAGGGAATCACACGTTTTTCCACGTTGCAGTGGAGAATGTACGAGTATGTATGTAAGTACCGTGTTATGTTTATGGTAATTTATTAAAAGGTTTTTTGCGGTAGGCAGACGGCGGGTAAAAAAATACGTGCAATACAGTTTCGAAGTCTGCATTGGTTTCTGAAGTAATTGATGTTGTCTTAAACTTCTATATAGCGGATCGATCTTCAGGTTAACCCGCGCTTTTCTAGGTTGGTCTGTAGATGGGTGACCGCCCATTACATATCGAGTTTCCTCCGTGCCTCGGAAAGCACGTTAAGCTTTGGTCCCGGCTGTCATTTGTAGATCTTTGACAGTCGTTACGTAAATAGTCAGTGGCCCGAAAGTCTGACAGTCAGTCTTACCAAGGGGTATAGTATTACCCAGTACTATTGTCAGTTGAAATTTGTATTTTTTGCACAATCTTCAGGTTAAGCCAAGCGAGGCTTAGGTTGGTCTATGGATAGGTGACCATCCATTACATGGTACCTAGTTTTCTCCATTCCTCGGAAAGCACATTAAGCCGTTGGTCCCGGCTGTCAATTGTAGAACTTTGACAGCCGTTACAGGTAGTCAGTAGCCCGAAAGTCTGACAATCAGTCTTATTAATTTTTTCTCTTCATATCTCAAAAACAGAAAAGTGTTCGTAGAAATTGACAAAATACAAGATGGCTTTAAAAAAGTTTACAAATCAGCAACTGTAATGATGACTACGGGCGTCCCGCAGGGATCTATATTTCTGTTTTATTTATCTTATTTATTAACGACTTAATTAATTAAATGAATACAATTTTACCTGACATTCATCTAGTCATTTTTGCAGATGACACTAATGTCATAGTAGCAGCAAATGACATAGATAAATTAACAGACACTATAAATGCAGCATTACTAGCTTTTCACGTGTGGTTCACTATGAACAAATTGTTAATCAACACTGCAAACACACTTCTTAGGTATACATATATAAGGTCTAACTATTCATACACGGAATATTTTCAGGGAATCATCTAACGGCTATAACGAAGCCATTTCAAGGGATTATTTTTTTGATCTGAGTATATTTAAAAAAAATATATATATATTTAAAATTACCCACAAAATGACCCACAAAATATATACACCACAATAATACTTGCTCCTTATTTTTGAACATCCATTACTTTAGTTTACTACGTCGTATTTTACCTACTGTCATTGTTACAATATGAGAGTAAAGGTTTTATGCAAAAAGTCCCAAAAAATTTTTGAATTATAATAATTTCGTAAAAAAAAACACTTAGATTTTTTTTTTTTCGTTGCTATGGTGACTTTACGACTTATAGAGGTTACTCTTAAAATATTTCGTGTATGAAAAGATGGACCTTATATACGAACACCTAAATTGGAAAATAGAATTAAATGCTATCAATGCATCAGTATGTTCCGCACGTTATGCTTTAAGATTACTTAGAACAGAAATCAACTTTAAACAATTGAAAATGGTATATTTCGCGTTGGTAGAATCAAAGATTAGATATAGCATAATGTCTTTTGGAACCAGTTATGACTATAATATCAAAAGAGCTTTTGTGTTACAAAAACGCGCAATTCGCACAATAGTCCGTATCCCGCAAAGAGAGAGTTGCCGTGAACATTTTATAAAACTGAATATACTAACAGTGCCGAGCATTTATGTATTTATACTTCTAAGTAACATGGCCAAATATATGCATGAATATGAGACAGCAGAAGAACGACAGGTTAGAGAAGGCACACGGAGACAAGACATTACGCGTTACAAGGTACAGCCTAATTTGAATAATGTGAGGCACAGTCCCAGATACCAATCGGTTATATCGGTTATCGGTTAATCGGTTATTAACCTTAACAAGTTTGCCCCCTTATCACGCGCCATAAGACTGTTAAATATTATCTCAGAGGAGGTAGATATATTTCACTGCAGTCTGATGAAGTTCACAGGAGTAGCACTGAAGTGCATTGAAAATATTTAGAGGTGTGCCTATTGTAGGTATTTTAATATTTTTCTTTTTTGATATGTATACTGATTGTGTTTTATTTGTATTTTTGTTAGCTTATGTTAGTTATTGTATCTTGGTGGTGGTAACATCGCATTGGCGTTATAGCTGTAAAGGTGTTATTTCATAATTTTAAATAAATAAATAAATAAATATTGTTTAATAAGTGCTTATACATATAAAAAGCGCTATCTACTCAAGATCCTTTAAAAAGCAACTAAAAAGTTTCCTGTTGAATAAGTGCCTCTATGCTGTTGAAGATCTATCACGAATTCCTATGTTGTTGTTGTTCCTGTGTTAATGATAATGTTAGTTACCAGGATAGTTTAAAATCTTAATTCCTATGTTGTATTTATAAATTGTTGTAATATTTTAACGGAGAAAAGAAGAAAATTAAATTTTCTTCTTTTCTCCTTTGTAATTTTAATTTTCTATTTAATTTCAGATACAATTTATTGTTTATGATTAAATGACTAATGATATGGCTAGAAATGGGTTGCCCGCAATAAACGGGAATAAACCCAGGAGAATGATGATGATGGAAATTTCTTAATTTGTAAAAAGTGTCATGTAAGAAAAGGAAATAAATGCAGCCCACTCTTCAGCCGTCCATTCTTTGACAAAACATAACTCGAAACTAGTGCCAGTAACTAATGCTTTTAGGCAAGGCAGGCTGGTGAACACCATTTGTTGGCCCAACCGTTTTTTAAAACTGATGCCAGAGCTGAATAACCTGTGTGTCGTATGCTCAAGATGCTCAACGCCCTTCTGACTGCCAACCCTGAATGTGATGTGTTTGCGGATGATTGGAATAAATTAATGCTTATATGTAGGTGTTCTGTCAGAGAGTGTGCAAGAGAGGCCACTGTTCCGTGTTAGTTTTGATTCGAGCCATTAAATGTTGCCAACTTGATGTCTTGTGCCTTTGTTTTCTTTTCTGATTCATGTTAATTATTGTAATTGGTGTTACACCGTTTTAATTTACTATAATTCATTAAAAACTAAAAGACTTGGGAAATAACGTTGAATTTTCACTCATTCCGACAATAAAATTATTTCATTTCAAAATCAATAACTATCAACAACTAATTAAACATCAAAACATTCTAAATTAACTTAACCAAATAAACTACACTCGTAAAACTACCGAAAAACCTTTAACACAAGCATCATAGCTCGGAAATTATTTCAAACAGTCCGAAGTTAAGGAACGCTTCGATCTAAAGGGACATCCCTTGGGTTCTCGATGACCATTCACGATGACCTCTTGACCTGTTACCAAACCCCTCTATGAGAGCTTTAGGGTCATGTGTTCTAAGAGGGGTGGTAGATCAAGTGTTTCTGGTCACGTTATACATAACAATTGGTTGGTCCCCCTTATCTAAAAGGATCATTTTTCACGTCAGTGCAACCGCGAGGCGGCATTTGTCACAACTCCTTCAAGGCTTTTTATGGGTACCTTTTGCTACCTAGAAAACAAAGATTTATATTGCTAACGTTTTTGTTTTTCTACGTATAAATTGATGTAATTGGATTTTGTTTCGAATGTTTGTTTTTTGGGGCTGCTTTTTTCTTTGTTGAGGATTGGAAAATAGTTCTTAATAAGAAAAGGTTCTAGTTGAAATTAATTGGGCAAGTCTAGAACTTTATTTTATACTTTTTGGGGTTAAAGTTTAGATTAGTCCTATTTGTCGCAGTATCTAATGATGATAACATTTCACTCCATAATCGTCGTAATAGATAGGCTTGTTCTATCCGTTGCTAGCATAGTCCTCCTAACGTTTGTGTGATTCCCTGGTAAGTGAGAGCCATAAAAATACCCTTTATCATATACTAAACTCAGCAGTGATTCCAACCTTTCTTGGACCAGGGACCACTTTAGTAGCAGGGGCCATAAGGTCTTAGATAAACATGGACACCGACAGGATTATATATTTTGCGGGACTGTTTGAAAGAGATACCGTGGGCTTGGAACACAAAGGGCAAAGAAGGAACATGGATCGGTTTTAGTCAGTACAAGTCTGACACTCCCTTTTGCTCCTCCCAGAGGTGGGGGGAGGGGATTGTATCCTGAAGGATACAATCGATGTTAGCTCGAAAACTTTAGCAATCATTCAAACAGAAATAGGAATAAGTTAGTAGATTTTTGCAGAGCGCAGAAAGATAAAAAAAAAAATTAGCACCCCGCCTCTGATAGGTTTTCAATTAGGTTGGGTTGAGCTTGCATCTTATATGCAAGTTAAAAAGTACGAATAACATTTTAACCTTTCGCGGATCATATTTTAAGTTCCTGCGGACCACATTGCGGACCCTCGGATGATAGGTTGGGAACCAATGTACTAAAAGGACAAAAATGAGCGACACTACCATCCAGCTAATTAAATCTTCAAATCTCCAACCTCATCCATAAAAAGCTTCCCCATTTCCCATAAAAGCCAATCTTCCACTTATAACAATAAAAGTATGAAACTAAAAATCCTGCACGCTCAATTGAGCTATAGTGCTCAATGCTCAATCGAGCCGAATGTAATTAAGCGTTTGAGCCAACAATCGCGTGGTCTGCCAACCCTGATAGCGCACTGGCTTAACTCCTCAAGTGTAAAGGCAAGCGGTTGAAGCTTTACACTGTGTGAGCTAGGGTTGCCACACTATTTTTTGGCTAGTTTTTTTTTTTTTTTTAAATATCTTTTGGTTATGTTTAAGTAAATAGATTTTATTTTTTTTTGAGTTTCAAGCTGAACATTCCTTTAGAGATTGTTTGTTGGAACTTCACTTTCTATTTAGTGTAAGTCAGATATTTGATCTCTTTTTCAGTTTAAGTTAAAGATGTTTTGTTTTCTATTTTATGTTACATTTTATTTCTATAACTTTACGATGATATAGCTTTATTGTACTTAAGAAAATGTTGTGTACACCTGTAATTAGTACCTACATAAGAACCCTAACCTGTATCCTTTTATTGTTAAATGTAAAATGTATGTACTGTTGGCGTAGTACCTGTTTTAAATAAATAAACTTCATAATGATTTAGTACCCACAAACACAGAGGGACATTATGCTTTTTTAGCAGATCAATATCATTAAAATAATAAAATGTAATGCATATTGGTACCATATCCCTGACACCTTCACCTACCCTGCATATCTGCCACTGCAAACTTTAAAAAAGTAACAGCACAACTACTATGAATTACGAATTTTTCAATGGTTATGGGCTGTTCTTTTTCTGATTATTTACAGCTCTACTCTAGTTATTATCCAATCACTGTGTTTTATTGTGGATAATTTGTTTCAATTTTTTTTTTATAAATTATTTTTTTTTTCATTAATCATAATCGTGAAACATAATTGAACACTTTTCACATTTTCACGTGCGTGGCAACCCTATCCTAGACCGGAACTATGTGTTTAAGGCGGACAATGTAGCAGTAACTTGTTAAAATCGGATTATATAAATGGTATCGTAAGCCATGAGTTCTGATTTAGGTGATTGTTTTTGCGGATTTTCTATACGTTCAATTTATTTGTAAAGGTGCTAGTGTGTCAATTTATTAGTAAAGCTTATTGTGACAGTACCAATTATTTTACAAGTTTGAAGTTAAACTTTTTAGAAATGCTGTCTTGGTACCTGACTAAGAAATCTAATTAACTTATAATGAGGACTGTGGGTTGCTAGAAAATGTTTTCTTTTGCAGAAAATTTTCAGCAAGTAGATATTTAGATCATAAAAGACGCTAACATCGGTGGCAGTGGAAATGCCTTGACAAGGATCACCACCAACCACCGATCATGTTATCAGATTGAATTAGCCACGGATCACGGCAAGTTGTAACTTCTAATTTATTATTAACTAATCAAAACCATTTAAGTGTAATAAACACTGTTTTAAGGTTTCACGGTTTAAAACAAACCTCTGATTTGTTTTTACATGTCGTCAAGAAATATATCTCAGGCACGCTGGTTTACTCACGATGTTTTCCTTTACTGAATCAAGTGATAAGAATTATACAGAGTGTAAGGGACAGCCCTCCACAAACTGATGGGGTGAATTCAGTATATCATACTAAGATGACCGGTACAAGAAATTATTTCAGGAATGTTATGGGAATGATTTGTTATATTTCCTCATACGCAATGTATCGTTAATTTGGCAAAACGCAGTAGCGAACGGCAAGCGCAACGACTAGTTCGATGAACTCTGTAGCTAGGCAGGAAGTGAACATCTGATTTCATGCGTCGTTTGTTAGAGTATTTCAGCATCCATTATTTAATTTTTGATTATAGCCGTATTATTTACAGAAATCGAGTGCTGCGTACAGGGAATGTAATTTTACTTTGAAATAAAGGAATAGTAACTGAAAAAAAATTCAAAAATAATAAAATTTACCGGGAGAAAAATTCCGGTGGAATATGATTCAAAATAAGGAGCTGAATGCACCCTGTCAGTTTGTGGAGCGCTGTCCCTTACACCCTGTATAATGTGCACATGAATCCGAAAAGTAACAGGTGCGTGCCTTGGGTTCGAACTTTAGACCTATGACTTGGCAGTCAGACGGTCAGACCACTAGGCTACCACTGTTATCGTTGCTGCTATATAGTTTCTGGGTAATACGATAACTTTTGGTGTGAATACTTATCTGACTTTTGGCTGCTAACTACTCGTAACGTAAAGTTCCTCAATTGCCCTTAACGAACGAAAGAGAGAGAAACATATAGTTTAAAAATTGAGTTAATATAACTCAATTTTTTAATTAGTTTCAGTAGACTAGGCTAATCTAAACCCAGACTAATTTCACGAATGAACAAATGTAATAGTTTAAAAACATTTATTTGAAAAGCTTTTATTATAATTCAAAGTTGATCCAAAGCCGTATGATCCCCGCTGTAAAATTAAGATATCATTTTGTTGCCATAATAATCTGAATTATGGACTCCCCAAGTGTCTGAATCAACAGATGAAAGGGTTGTATACCGAGTTCTATTAAGCCATGAATCTTATCTTCAAGCTTCCGCGTTTTGAGGTAAGATAGAGGTTCATTTGGAATACGACAAACTGTTCTACCTGTAGTCATCATAAAAAGTGAAATTTGTATTTTGATATTTATTAATTAAAACTTCTAGACTGCCTCGTTGGTCTAGTAGACGCAAGCGCGGCTGCTGAGCGTGAGGTCCTGGGTTCGATTCTCGGGTCGGGTAAAGTGTTATTGGGTTTTCCATCAGAAATCCAGTAGTAACCACGGAGTCTAGATTTTTTCCTGGTTGATGGCAAAGGCTCACCCCCTATTACATGGGACTTAAAATATAACGGGTGAAATGGAGGAATAACTCTGCCTAACCCTTCGGGGACTACAGTCATGATGTTAGGTTATGTAATTAAAACTTAAATTAAAATACAACATCACCAGCATTTTTATACACGCTAGTTACGATATAAATAACCTATGATCATTTTATTTGAATGCCTAAATAAAGTTAGTTACACTGTTGGTATTTTAGCTCTCGGTGCCAAAAGTAATGTCCGTGATTAGACCTATCGTTCTGTATGGTTCGGAATACTGGGCTGTAAAGAAGATGGTTGAAAAGAGATTGCATGTAGCGGAGATGAGAATGTTGAGTTGGTTGTGTGGTGTGACAAGAATGGATAAAGTAAGGAATCACTATATTAGAGGAAGTTTGAAAGCTGCGCCAGTTGCAGATAAGTTGAACCGGAATCGACGCTCTTGATTCGGGCAACTGATAAGGAAGGACGAATCGAATATAGCCAGGAAAAGCGTGATGAATATAAATGTTGATAAAGAGGGAGAGGAGGAGCTCGTGGCTAAATAATAACAGCCGCTCGGATCGATCTTTAGGTTAAGCCGTGCTTGCCTAGGTTGGTCTGTGGATGGGTGACCACCCATTGCATACCGAGTTTCCTCCGTGCCTCGGAAAGCACGTTAAGCCGTTGGTCCCGGGTGTCATTTGTAGATCTTTGACAGTCGTTAGGTAGTCAGTGGCCCAAAAAGTCTGACAACCAGTCTTACCAAGGGGTATCGTATAACCCAGTACTAACTGGGTTGTGGAGGTCAGATAGGCAGTCGCTCCATGTAAAATACTGGTATTCAGCTGCATCCGGTTAGACTGGAAGCCGACCCCAATATAGTTGGGAAAAGGCTAGGCAGATGATGATGATGAGGGAGAGAAAGACCAGGGAAACGATGGATGAATTGTGTGAGGAATGATATGAAAGAAAAAGGAGTAAATGAGAGCGTGACGGTTGACAGAGGAGAATGGAAGAAAAAAACTGTTGCGCCGACCCCAATTAACATGGGACAAGGACAGGAAGATGGTGATGATGATGAGCTATGAAATTCAACAGTGGAATTTATTTAGGCATAAACATAAGTTTCATCTAGTGTAAGTGCAAACTAACATCATACTATCGTGTGAATGAAGGGCGAATTGAATGCTATGCCTTATGCAGATTCCAAGCTGCTAATGAGATTTTTTTCATGATGAAAATGAGTCATCATCTGCCCAGAATTTTCCCTACTATGTTGGGTTCGGCTTCCAGTCTAACCAGAAGCAACTGAATACCAGTACTTTATATGGAGCGACTGCCTATCTGACCTCCACAACCCAGTTAATAATAGGTTATACGATACCCCTAAATAAGACTTTTTTTCAGACTTTCGGCCGACTGACTACCTGTAACGACTGACAAAGATCTAGAATTGACAGCTGGGACCAAAGGTTTAGCGTACTTTCCAAGGCACGGAGGAAACTCGGTATGTAAAGGGTGGTCACCCATCTGTGGCACAACCTACGCGGGTTAACCTGAAGATCACCCAGAGCGGATGTCATTATTTAGCCATAAGGTCTTCATAATACAAATGAGTTGCGAGTTTTAATGCTCTCCTTATTGAAAATAACCAATTTACACCGCTTTTATTATGTTTTTCATTTTGACATCGTAAATATTTTGTCAGGCTATCGTTTGTATTTCGTATCCCGTAGTAATGGCGTATCAACACGGATACGAACATTCATTTTTGTTGAGTGCGATGGTGACATACGAACATAAAAAAAACATTAAGAAAGTTTTGAATTTAGTAAACTGTTAAGGTGATTGTAAGTGGCAGTGGGCAGTGCACATTGCTCGCAGAACGGATGGCCGATGGGGCCGGAAAGTTCTGGAGTGGCGACCGCGAACTGGAAGACATTGCGCTGGAAGGCCTTCCACTAGGTGGACCGATGACCTGGTAAAGGTTGCAGGGATCCACTGGATGCGAGACGCATGGGATCGGTCAATGTGGCGACACTTGGGGGAGGCCTCTGTCGTGAAGTGGACGTCTTTCGGCTGAAATGATGATGATGATGATGATGATGAAGGTGATCGTAATGCGGTTGGCGGCGGCGATCTCTCGCATCCAGCCCTGGTTCAAGCCATGGTCCGGAGCGAGAGGGAATGGGAAGCCGTAACCCACTTCTGCGAAGCAGTCATGCTAGTGAAGAAGGTGGCGGGACGTGAGAGGGAAAGAACCTCACGTCCTAGCCGCCGCGGGAGGCGCCCTGGGCGTCGGGGGTCACGTGGTGGCTCCCGGCCACCGAAGGCGCGGGCCTGTGGACTGCGAGTTATGGGCTAGCTCGCCGTCTGGCCATCTTATGACGACAGGCCGTGTCGACGGCGCGTTCGTGTTCCACGAGCGCCTCAAAGAGATGTCAGCAACGATGTATGGGTCTGCAAGGGCCGATGCCTGCCAGGGCTGCGCGACTGTTCGAAAGGGCAAAGAAGGTACATGGCTGGATTTTAGTCAGTACAAGTCTGACACTCCCTTCCGCTCCGTCCAGAGTGGGGGGGGGGGGGGTCATTTTATGATTTCCCATCAGGAAATAAAAGGTGATTGTAATTTTTTAGCCATTACACCTATCGATGCCTAGAAGTAGCGGTTTTATGATTAATGGATGTAAAAGTACCCTTAACGAAATCGAAAAGCACTTGTTCTCCCCGTCAATGCATTATTTTTTTTATTTTAGACCGTACCTGGGAACCTTCTAGTTATGGAGATATTGTGGGTCAAAGTTTTTACTTTTCTACATTTTTTTTTGAATACTTTAGAAATTTCCTAGCCTACCTAGTAAGTTTTTTTTTAAATATAAGTCCTTAATGTTATACATTTACTTTAAACATCTCCTTGACCTCCGTACTATTCAATCCATCCATCACCACAATGTTTAGAGTGCGTTACATTGACTCCTACCGTAAAACGTGATTTCTCACCAAAAAATAAAAAGTCGCGTAGAGTTACTTGGTTTGTTGTAAATGTTTGGGATTAAGTTTATCCACAAGGATTAATATTTATATTTTTAACAGCGCGGAGGTTTAATTTGTCATGATAATGCTACATGGAATTAAAAAAGAATCTAGTGAAATTTGAGAGTCCTATTAAAGATTGCGCTTAGCAGTACGGAATCGCACTTTTCTATGATTCTATACTTTTCTGTCGCTCAGAACCGTAAATTGCTAGAGCGAGAAATAGATATACAGGGACATGGAAAAGTGCGATTCCCTGCTGCTAGATGAATTTCAACCCTAAAGATTCCCTCTCCCCAACCCTTCGTAGATAACAAGGATGATGTAACCTGTTCATACATTATTTACAAATTCTCGCTAACCCTGAAACTCTGTCGCTCTTTCCTCCCGTATGTTACAGGTAATTTTTTACCGGCAAAGTAATCAGCATTAAAAACTTTATGCGGATCAACGTGGGAGCGATCATCAATAAAATATTTATTTTGAGCGAAATACTAAATTAACCGTCTTGTTTGTGACGGCACTGATTTACCATGATTTGATAGAAATTATTTTATTACAGCAGAGCTTGACATCCTGGGTTCAATTCCCGATTTGGGAGTCGTACATTTTGATACAAATGGGAAAACTTTGTCATTGCAGCCGAGGCGGAATTCATACCCGAGCCGAAGGCGAGGATGTTATGGAGCCCAGTACTGCAGTGACAAATGCCCACGTGTATCAAATGACGTTTTCCAATACACTTACGAAGAAATAAAATAACAGAACATAAAGTATTTTTGTCATTAATTATTAGGAAACTATATGATTTAATTTGCTTTTCTTTTCACGCTTTGCTTTCGAAGGTAGAAAGAGATGCAAAAGTATGAAGCCGCAAGACAGCCTACTACGAAAAAATTTAATTAAAATATTTTTTTAATTTAGAACACAAATAAATGTTGTTGTTCAAGCAAACAATTGTATAAATACAAATGATTATTTATGATATTCTATAAATTATAAACACAGTTTAAACATTTTGGCTTTAATAATTATACGCGTCTCTGCTAGGGTTAAAAAAAAGTCACCGCTAACAATAGGAATAGAACCACGTTGGACTTAGATTATAGTTATTTGTAAAAATAAAACAATAGTAGAAATAAAAAAACGAGTGTGAAATACACTGCATTCTGAGTCTAATAGTAGCGCAATAAGAGCCAGATTTCGAGGTTTCACAGGGTTTTCTATCAAGAACTCAGTAGTAGCCCTGGGTCTGAATTTATAAATGAGTTTTAAAAAACACAGAAGACACAGCCAGAAAGCGTCGCGGCAGACCTCGTAGAAGATGGCGGGACGAGCTGGACAAAACAAACGACCAGTGACCTACATTAGCCCTGGATCGTAGCAACTGGAAGTCATGGGAAGAGGCCTTTGCCCAGCAGTGGGATGACGCAGGCTAACATTATCTTAAAAAACACAACAGGCGAAATGTGGGTATAGGTTGATACCATAGGGTACACCTCTGCCAAAACCTTATTGGCTTACAGGGGTGATATAACCTGTGTAGAAATTATACGAACTCCTGCCTTCTCATAAACCGTGTCACTTTACCCTCCCGTATGTTACAGGTAATTTTTTACCGGCAAAGTAATCAGCATTAAAAACTTTACGCGGATCAAAGTGGGAGCGATCATCAATAAAATATTTATTCTGCAAGCGAAACACGAAATCAACCGTCTGGTGTGTGACGTCATTGATTTCCCGGGGGAAAGAGGCCACCGATAGAAAATTTGATTTCAATTTTTATGTATATGTTCTGTTTTGATTTAGGACATAGAGGATGAATGTGTTTTTTTTTTCGGTGGTCATATAGGTCTCAGCATAAATATCGATAATATTAGCCAAAAGGAGAACACGAGGAGCTCGTGGCTAAATAATAACTGCCGCTCGGGTCGATCTTTAAGTTAAGCCGTGCTTGCCTAGGTTGGTCTGTGGATGGATGACCACCCATTACATACCGAGTTTCCTCCGTGCCTCGGAAAGCACGTTAAGCCGTTGGTCCCGGGTGTCATTTGTAGATCTTTGACAGTCGTTAGGTAGTCAGTGGCCCAAAAAGTCTGACAACCAGTCTTACCAAGGGGTATCGTATTACCCAGTAATAACTGGGTTGTGGAGGTCAGATAGGCAGTCGCTCCATGTAAAATACTGGTATTCAGCTGCATCCAATTAAACTGGAAGCCGACCCTAACATAGTTGGGAAAAGGCTGGACAGATGATGATTAGCCAAAACATGTGTGTACATATGTTTATGTATATGCACTTGTACCAAGTGAATATAACATATTAATATTTAAGTATTACTTTATTATTAATTATATTTACATTATATACAGACTACAAACAGAACTAAACTAATGATAAAAATAAGACTAAAAGTAAGAAAATATAAACATCTTAACAACGACGACAATAGGACACTTAGGCGTCAAAGTACTCCTCCGCATCGCTGTCATCTAGAAACGTGCCCACAAGACTGGCAGCATTGCCACGCTGAATAGCAATGCTAATTCTTTGGCCAAAGAAAGAGCCAGCCCTCTGGTCATGTTTCGGGAGGTTCCTGCACCGAATCGGGCGGGAGGAAACGCCCGGGTGTTTCCACTGCGAGGATCGTCCGGAGGACACGGTGGAGCACACCGTGGAGGTCTGCCCCGCTTGGGCGGAGCACCGCCGTGTCCTCGTAGCGGCGATTGGCGGCGGCGATCTCTCGCGTCCGGCCTTGGTTCAAGCCATGGTCCGGAGCGAGAGGGAATGGGAAGCCGTCACCTCCTTCTGCGAAGCAGTCATGCTAGTGAAGGAGGTGGCGGGACGTGAGAGGGAAAGAACCTCACGTCCCAGTCGCCGCGGGAGACGCCCTGGGCGTCGGGGGTCACGTGGTGGCTCCCGGGCACCGTAGGCGCGGGCCTGTGGACGGCGAGTTATGGGCCAGCTCGCCGTCCGGCCGTCTTATGACGACAGGCCGTGTCGACGGCGCGTTCGTGTTCCACGTGCGCCTCAAAGAGATGTCAGCAAATAAGTAGGGGTCCGCAAGGACCGATGCCTGCCAGGGCTGCGGGACTGTTCGAAAGAGATACCGTGGCCCTGGAACACAAAGGGCAAAGAAGGAACATGGATGGGTTTTAGTCAGTACAAGTCTGACACTCCGTTCCGCTCCGCCCAGAGTGGGGGGGGTCATTTGATGATTTCCCATCCGGAAAAAAAAAAAAAAAAAAAGCCCTCTGGTCACGCGAAGTGTCGACCAGTCGGCGAGAGATTTCCTTAATTTCCTTTCCTTCGCTTAAATATTTAAGTTATCTGTGTTAAGATAAAGGCAAATGTTTTGGTTAATAAAGGATATCTTTTTAAAACTGTAACCTATTTCGGAACGCTGACAAAGCGAAAGTAGTATATAAGGTAATCCCTATTTATTTTTCACATTATTGTATTTCATTACAGATTGACATTACCTAACATTACCTAATGCATTTGTATTAAAATTGATATTGATATGACTAATTAAACTTTTACATCTTTATAATATCAAATTAATAAATATACTCGTATCTTGGGATCAAACCCAGGACCTCAATCTCGACAGTTGCGCTTACGACCGCTAGATAAACAGACATGATGGTCTGTTTTTTAATGACTATTTTTCTTTGCCTCCCATCCTAAAAATAGCCTCACCACTTGACCATAGGGTCAGTTAGCAGACAGATGTAGCCACCTTTAGATTAAGACCTATTTGGCAAAAGCCTCCTTTAAATGTATATTTGTACGCCAAATGACAAAAAATAGAGAAACTATAATATGTATAACAATTATTGTAACATCTTGCACACTGCAAGCACATACACAAGCACATAAAAAGAAACAAATCTTCCAAAATCACTGCACTGCATTCCGACGAAATTTCACCAATAACCGAAAACAAGCCAGCTAATAAAAGTTGAAGGAACCCTACACATCGGTGCTAATATAAAGGGTTCCGCAGACAAATGCTCGGCTGTCGTTCGTTCGATGTAAGGAATGAGTTCCGTTAGATAAGAGAATGGGGAGCCTCGTACTCACAAAGTAGACACAAGTAATGTCTAGAAAAGACGGTGGAAATTGGAGAGGAGTATAAAATGTTCAATTAAATCTATGGCACCTATTATACAGCGCGTTTTTATTACAAAACTAGCTTCTGTGCGTGGATTCGCCCGCGTGGTACACGGATAAAAAGTAGCCTGCGTTCATCCGGAATAATAAGCCGTGATAGCCTAGTGGTGTGACCGTTGGACTGCCAAGTCATAGGTCTCAAGTTCGAACCCAAGACACGAACCTCTGATTTTTCGGATTCATTATCACTCGCTTCGGTGAAGGAAACCATCGTGAGGAAATCAGCATGCCTCAGAGATATTTCTCGAAAGCCAATTCAAAAGCCCATGGGTAGTATAAAAACTCTGACACCAGGTTAGGCACTAACCACACGATAAAGAAGAAAAGAAGATCAGGAATAATGTACTTTTAAAATTTTGAAAGAATTTTTTAAATAGGTGCCGTGTTGCCGGTGATTTCCCTCCACATACATGTGAGAATGAGCTATACAGGACGCCTAGCTCTATCTCATTCCTACACTGGAATAAGATTCTTGCGTACTACGTGGCCACGACTACGACTTGTCGCATGATCGGCAGCTATCCTGAACAAAACTGGTGGAACGCGTTCGGCGACCAATCTTTCTTCTGGTTTCGACCAAAAGTTGCTTCTGCGGCCAAAAGTGATGGAGGTGATGTTGGTGGTCACGTAGTGCGCGAGATCCTTTAAACAATACTGCTTTAGGACGTCATGGTAGGTAATATTATAAAAGTACCTTTTGCTACGTAGACATACGTGACTGATATAAGTCATTACAATACAGGTACTTGCGCACATGATTTGTTATCTTAATGCAAATAGCGATATTAAAATGGGCAAAAATGTCAACAGTTTTCGAGTCCAAACACACAAATAATCTGATAAAGTTTCAGAATCGCTAATGCCTTGTCTTTAGAATAAATCCACCGATTTATCTGCATTGTAGATTGACATTGCAAAACAAATACTTTATAGATCTTCATCACGCTTGCAAATTAATTCAACATGCGCATTCGCATTCTTTGTTTTCATTTATGACAGCTTGTGTCCGCAGCTTCAGTTGATACAGGTCTGAAAGTCTGACAACCAGTCTTACCAAGGCGTATCGTATTACTTAGTACTAACTGGGTTGTGGAGGCCAGATAGTCAGTCGCTTCATGTAAAATACTGGTATTCAGCTGCGTTCGGTTAGACTGGAAGCCGACCTCAACATGGTTGGGAAAAGGCTAAACAGATGATGTGTCCGCAGCATCGCCCACGTGTAATAGGATAAGAAGTATTCTATGTGTATTCAAATAAAGGCTATGGTCTATTTGTGTTTCTAATCAAAATATGTTTTGGCATTAAGGCGTGGAAAGTATACAAACAGACAGACAGAGTTACATTCACATTTATAATATTATCTACTAAGGATCGCTTGATTTTGGTTAAGGCCATTGGGAAATCTTTGCTAGTCGTTTCGGGTTGACAGAAGCCCGGAAAGCTTATTAAGAGGTTCGTTCCCAGCATTGTTCTTTTTTGCACGTGGCCGTAGTCGGAACTAACTCCGCCATTTTGTAATTCAAATGTAATGTCGACAGACAATTTTACGAATATTTACAATGTGATTCTTGTGCTAAAAGACTTAATCATATTTATTTTTGTAAGTTGGTTCTAAATAAAATACTTGTACACGTCACATTACTCGCTGAACGGATGGCCGATGGGGCCGAAAAGTTCTGGAGTGGTGACCGCGAACCGGAAGACGTTGCGTTGGAAGGCCTACTAGGTGGACCGATGACCTGGTAAAGGTTGCAGGGAAAAGAAAGAGGGTAGACCGATTTGTCTGCTCATAAACACCCACCCGCAATAACTTCAGTTTATCCGTAATCATGGTGCTTGCAACAGCGCCGAAATATCGGGAACTCAATGAAAACAATAAACATGGTAAATATCCCGTCTTCTAGTTGTATTTGTATATTTAAGTAAACTAAGTTGCTCTTGTTTCTCGAAAATAAGCCTTATCACACGTTCTTCAGCTGCATCTGGTTAGGCTGTAATCCGAATTGAGAGATTTCTAGACAGTTTTTAAATACTCAAACATCGAAGAGCGCCTCTATTCCGTCATAAACCGTCAGATTATTCTTAGAAATTACTTCATTTGAAGACATAGGGCGGAGGTTCGTAGGGTTTCATATAAATTCGTACAATTTGTTATACAGATGATGTCATTAACCTTAAACGCGAGGGGAGCAAATTTTCTATACTTATAGCTGCAGGGTGAGTGGTGGAAATTATTCCATCTTTCACCTTATGCCTATAGAAAGAAAACTGGTTTTTATTATCATCAGATATCTGAACACACCATGTCAGTAAAAATTCGCCGTTTAATATAATTTGTAGTTGTGTATGAATAGAACAGAATCAAAAGAGTATAAAACAACAACTTACAGTGACTTTTTACCGGTGTTTAGGATTTCTAGCATGTAAATACTGGTATTCAGTTTCATCCGGTTAGACTGGAAGCCGTCCCCAACATAGTTGGGAAAATTCTAGCGGTTAGACTGGAAGCCGACCCCAACCATAGTTGGGAAAATACTAGCGGTTAGACTGGAAGCCGTCCCCAACATAGTTGGGAAAATTCTAGCGGTTAGACTGGAAGCCGACCCTAAACATAGTTGGGAAAATGCTAGCGGTTAGACTGGAAGCCGTCCCCAACATAGTTGGGAAAATGCTAGCCGTTAGACTGGAAGCCGTCCCTAACATAGGAAAATACTAGCGGTAAGACTGGAAGCCGTCCCCAACATAGTTGGGAAAATACAAGCCTTTAGACTGGAAGCCGACCCCAACCATAGTTGAGAAAATGCTAGCGGTTAGACTGGAAGCCGTCCCCAACATAGTTGGGAAAATGCTAGCCGTTAGACTGGAAGCCGTCCCTAACATAGGAAAATACTAGCGGTTAGACTGGAAGCCGTCCACAACATAGTTGGGAAAAGGCTAGGCAGATGACGAGAGTAAGTAATTCGCCACAGCAAGTCTTTAAAGATCCGCACATCGTGATTATAAACATTCTCAATTAAATAAATCGTCATAAAGTCTTCTAACCCACGCAAATGGTTCTTTTAAACTTTATGTATACTTCGAAGTTCATTGAATTGTTTTTTTAGTGTTAACTCCAACAGTATCGCGCGTTTTAAAACAAATTAAAACAAGTGTCAAATCACAAACTATGATGATGATTAAACCTGTGTGCATTACAACAGTAACATTACACACACACACACACACACACACACACACTATTACACACCCACACACATTATTACACTTTTAAAATAATCATGATGCAACAATAGGAGTTTAACACAATAAGTATTTGGCAAATAAATTGACCAACGAATCAATAGTAGGCCTTTATCTAATCCTTCCCAATACCAATAACATGCAATCTGTTAACATAAACACAACTTTACACTAAAAGAAATAAGATTCAATTCAGAAGTGACACAGTTAGGGCTACAAGATTATTTATCAGCTTAGCTAAGTAAAATATAAGATAAAAAAATAATATCGATAAAATAGAGTAACGATATTGAGGTATTCATCGCAACAGATCGGAAAGTGAAACTCGTGTGTTACAAAGGAAATACGGAAAAATCAAAGATGAGTAACTCTTGCAAATATTACTGTGACAGGACCTTAGGATGGATGCTGAACAACAAGCTCATAGTTCTGTTGTCACTTCTGTCATTCTCTCTGTTCGTGTCTACGTTAGTTCTGGCTGGCCAGAAGAACGGGTTGGCTGCTGAGCTCGAAGAATGTCGGAACAATGTAACTAACACGACAACACCAGAACCAGTTCCACCAGCAACAGATCCGACAGTAACAGATCCAGCAGTAACAGTTCCAATAGTAACAGAACCACCAGCAACAGTTCCAATAGTAACAGAACCACCAGCAACAGTTCCAATAGTAACAGAACCACCAGCAACAGTTCCAATAGTAACAGAACCAACAACAACAGTTCCAATAGTAACAGAACCAGAACCAGAACCAGAACCAGAAGTTCCACCAGGCGGAGGGGGTAAGGAAGGCGACAGTAAATTGTTACAAATACTAGGTGGTGAACATTAACGAGTTATTTTATAGTGAAAGTGCGTGTGTGATACAGTGGACAGATAAATGATTTGCTATTGTGTAATAAAGGGCTGGTGATGTCCAAAGCGCGTGTTTTGAGTATGTTAGGTTTAAAATGAGCTGTTCCATATATTTTGTTGAGTAAAGATCAATGTACAGATTAATTACTGCACGGAATCAGCATATAAGATATAACTTATAAGTTTGCTATGACCTATGATTCATGGAGGAGCTGATTGCCAAGTCGGTCCCATGGAAAAGAGATTTTAAAGTATGTCCCTCATTAATCCTAACACGTTTCAGTTTTTTTTTTTTATATTTTCAATTTTTTTCACGATTTTTTGTAATCGCTAATAATATTTTAGTGTTTTAATGTAAAGTCAGGGAAACCAAAATGACAACCAAGTTAATTGGTCCGTTGTACGAAGTGACTGTAACACGGCAAACTGATGTACTGTCTAATTCTGTTATACAACATTATTTTTAGTATATGCGAAACCTGAATATAGTTTGTTCAGAATAAGTAACTGAATCGATTTTAATCATTTTTAAACCATGTTATATTTTTTCCCAAAAATATTTTAAAAAGTTAAAAGTTGGACACCAAGCGACATTAAGTACCTATCTCAATAATTTAGGTATCTACTGCCAAATTATTATTATCAATGAGCTCAAGACGACGCTGGAGGTGCGGGCTGCGTGGTGACCACGTTTTTGTGCGGACAACTAAGTAACAGAACAAGCTTATAACTTTGTGATTTTTCATGATACAGTTTTGAAATTTTGTACATAGATTCTTTACATAAAAATACTAGACAGGTGTATCAGGTTTCGCATATACTAAAACTAATGTTGTATATTTAATTTGACTAACTGCGCAGTTTTCCGTCGATATATGCATGACGAATTTGAGATAAAGTTTTCCTTTGTAGAGCGTCGTCTCTGTCGCACATATCAGTCTCTCTCTTTCTATAGTTCGATGTGTCATATTTATGATTAGACTCTTCTACCAATCCAGCAGGAAGAGATGATACTGAGAAGTTTAAGAGGAAGCAAAAACGCTATATAAATATATGACCATTATGTTTTTTTTCTTTAATACATATAAATTAAGGGGTCGTTTAGTTGAGCGTTTGTAATTTGAGTCTGGGGCGATATTTTTTTTTTATTTTAGGTGTTTTTATCTACTTCCTTATTTACTGAAGTATACCCATGTGAAGTGTTATTTAAGATACATAATACTGCAAAGTTTTTTGTTATTAGATTCTATGGTCTAACGTGTATTCATGAGTTTCACAATATTAATACTGTCTTCTGTAAGAAAAAATGTAAATATTTAATTTTTTTGTTATGAAAACTATTTCGTGACTGTAATCGATCAATATAATAATAAGATAAGATATAAAATACCCGTGCCTTTTATTTTTATAACGAAGTATGAATATCAACTGGATTTTAGTTTCTAGTTAATATCTGTGTGTGTTGGGTTTTTCCATCAGGAATTTCTCAGTAGCAGCCATGGAATCTGGATTTGCGCCCGGTTGATGGCAATAAGTCCGCTCCTTATTACATGGGACTTTAACATAACTGGCGAAATGTGGGTGTACTAATAGGTACACCTCTGCCTAACCCTTCGGGGATTGCTGGCGTGATTATAAGTTATGTGTGTTGTGTAAATATCTGTTACCATATTTACTCTCTTTTTGCTTATTTTTCGTTCCTGAAAGAGATACGGCAAATAGCTCAAACTTAAGTAATTTACTCACAAACAAAAAAATTGTATGAAAATTAATGAAAAAAATATATTAATGCTGACAGTTTCAGTGAGAGTCATATATCATACAAAATAATTATAGCAACGAAAAAACCTAGACAATTCTAGACTTCTTTCAGTTGTATTTTATTTGACGGCACGGTTGGCGCAGAGGCTGAGCGATTGACTGCTGCGCTTCGTGTCGCGAGTTCGATTCCCGCACGGAACAAATATTTGTATGGCCTACAGGTAGTTGTTCCGGGTCTGGCTTTTTGTGTATGTGAGCTTAAATGTTTGTAAACGCACCCACGATACAGGAGAAATTCCTAGTGAGGGGCAACGTTTCTTTTTAAAAAAAAAAAAAAAAACATTTGGATGACGTTATTTGGTACGGGGCATAATAATATCAGTAATTCAGAAGAATTGAAAATATGACGGTAGGTATTACAACAAATTACTGCCGTAGGGAAAGTTATATTCGTACACACAGGGTGTAAACGGACCCTTCACAAAGCCGTCAACAAAGCATTATATACATCGACATCGAAACGACTTTCTTTTTGGGGTGAAAAATCACGTTTTACGGTAGGACTCTGTAATGCACTGAAAACATTGTGCTGATGAATGGTTTGAATAGTGCGGAGGTCGTGGAGGTGTTTAAAGTTAAAAGTTAAAAACTTTTATTAAAAACTAGTATTTAAAAAAAAAATACTTGTGAAAAAGATGAAACTTTGACCCACAATATCTCCGTAACTGGAAGGTTCCCAGGTATGGTCTAGAGCAAAAAAAATATCGCAATGACAGGGAGAACAAGTGCCTTTCGGCTTCGTTAAGGGTCTTGTTACACCCTTTATAACTTTCCTTGTTACACCCTTTATAACTTTCTATACCTAAAGAATAAACGAAATGAAGATGTTACTGAACTCACTCTCTTTTGACTATGAAAAATTTAAGAAGAAAGTTTAAACAACACAATATTTAAAATGGGACATTGATAATACTATCAAAATAATCAACACTTAGGTATAAGTAGATAATGTAATCCACATTTAATTTTGAGATTGCGAAATTATTGTCAATAAGTCACTTGAATTTTCCTTTTGGTATGGACATGTGATGAGGAGGAATGAGAGAAAATGGCGTTTGGAAAGTTGAGTATGAATTACATGAATGTGGATGGGTATACAAGTAGAGCAAGACCAGAGAAACAATGGACTTTGTGAAGTATGGTATGGCTAGAAAGGAGGTGACTGCTGAGATGACGAGTATTAGAGAAGTATGGAAGTAGAAAACATGTCGCGCTGACCACAAATACCTGTATTTTTTAACAAACATGTCCCATTCTCAGTTATACAGGGTGTAAGGGACAGCGCTCCACAAACTGACAGGGTTCATTCAGCTTCTTATTTTGAATCATATTCCACCGGAATTTTTCTCCGGTAATTTTTAATTTTTTTTTTTTAGTTACTAATACCTTAATCCTTTATTTCAATGTAAAATTACATTCCCTGTACGCAGCACTCCATTTAAGTAAATAATACGGCTAAGATAAGAATTCAACAATGAATGTTGAAATAATCTAACGAACGACGCGTGAAATCAGCTGTTCACTTCCTGCCTAGCTACAGAGTTCATCGAAATCGTCGTCGCGCTTGCCTTTCGCTACGTGCGTTTTGCCACGGTAACGATACATTGCGTATGAGGAAATATAACAAATCATTCCCATAACATTCCTGAAATAATTTCTTGTGCCGGTCATCTTAGTATGATATACTGAATTCACCCCATCAGTTTGTGGAGGGCTGTGCCTTACACCCTGTATTTAGCAGACCAGATCACTCAGAAACTACGTTGTCATAAGGTGAACATAACAAAAAGAAAACTCCCAACAAGTTTTCTTTCAAACCAGAATTTAAATATCTTAACCATATTTACAAAAGCTTTCGTATCTTGCTTAAGATCTTGACTAAGGTAAGATACAATCTTTTATCGTGCATTTTAAACCACAGTTTAGTCATAACAGCTTAATTTAGTTTGAAAAGTGCTGTCATCGGCGACACCTTGCCTCTAGCGGCAAGCCATCGAATTAGAATATAAATTGAACTCTTTATATAAACATTTATAATTTGCATTTAAGGGGAGGTTTTACGTTGTAACTTAGTTGGTGGCTTAATGTGAAGAGACTTGGTTAGCTTACTTTGGCAGCCGTCACTTATATCCATTGTACTAATCCTACTAAAAATGCGAAAGTTTATGAGGATGGATGGATGTTTGTTACTCTTTCACGCAAAAACTACTGAACGGATTTGGATGAAAATTAGCACACAGATAGATTATTACCTGGATTAACACATAGAATACTTTTTATCTCGATAGTATATTCCCGTGGGACAATAATCGAAAAACCACGCGGGCGAAGCCGCGGGCATAATTAAGTATTATAGAAGTGAAAGTAACTGCTGTGCGTGAGGTCCTGGGTTCGATTCCCAGGTTATGCTAAGTGTTATTAGGAAATTCTCAGTACCAGCCATGGAGTCTGAATTTGTGCCCGGTTGATGGTAATAGGCTCGGCGCCTATTACATGGGACATAAACATAACTCTCGAAATGTGGGTGTACTATTAGGTACACCTTTGCCTAACCCTTCGGGGATTACAGGCGTGATGTTATGTTATGTTGAAAGTAGCTGTAAGTCTGCCTGTCTGTCCGTTATCCTTTTACGCTGAACGAATTAGGCACAAAGATGATATGACCTATTGACATGTCGGCATAACCTATATAGGATAAGTTTTTACCCCGGTAGTGTTACCGTGGGATTATCTTCGAACTTTACGCAGGCAAAGCCACGGGCTAAAGCTAGGAGCCTATATTGAATACAATCTGTTGTTAGCTCTCATGTCAAGTAATAATTATGATTGGCAAAAGAATTCTTGGTAAACCAATCATGACAGTTTAAATGAATTTGACAGTATGTCGGTACCTTTTTATAATATGTCAAAATTTATAAAAAATGACGTTTTTTGACGTTTGCTTTATTAGGTTGTCATTCGCATCAATCAAGGATCAAGTGCGTTGCTGGCTGTTAAGCCAATGTATTTTAGATTGAATGAAGTCTCAGTAAAATTACGGATCAGAATAATAAAACGAAATATTCAAAAAGTAAAATTGTATGAACTGCGAAACACTGATAATATAATTATGTAAAAAACTCCTCATTCACTTAATAAAATGATAAAAAAATCTACAACCCTCACTTTTTCTACACAAAATAAAATTTAAAAAAACAGTAATAAATATTTTTTTTACTGTAGCAACCCACCCTTAAATTCACCGGTAGCAACACAAACGACGTTCGGCTAATACGTTATAAATATTCATAGTCATAAGTAGCTCCCGACCTATCGAACGTTTACTACTTGGCCAGTGTTACCTGAACCGCGACCACGGATCCTCCATTCCCTTTAATCCGTAAAACTCTTTCGCAAAGACGGGGTGGGTAGGTCTCGATACTTTGGCCGTCTACTCTTCACCAGGGGAAGGGATTCCGATACACATTATACGATATTTCAATTCAGTATTTATATTTCCTTCGGGAATATGGCTTTAAATCCATGTGGAATGTTCTGGTACATATTTTTTTTTGCGTTCTGTTTCCGCTTAGTGGAACTTGAAAAATATTTCAGGTGCAAATTTCTCGACCAAAATAAAAACAATTGACTCATTTAAGTTTGAATTTAAAATATCAGTTGGACTCCTGTTTCGTCATAAATGCTCACTATGATTCTATGACTTAAAATATTAATCGTTTTTTTTTATCATTAGAGATTAAATCCATTACGAATGTGCTTAGGTATTTCGGTATCTATGTATTTTACATAAATGTACTTGTATACAGATTATATTAATATAAAATAAACTGAACTAAAGTTGCTAGATAATATGGGCTAGGTATGTATAATGTACAGAATTTGATCCTTATTAGCGACACTATCGAATGGTGTACTAATACAGTGTGTATTTTTTTCTGAAATCAACGGGTTTGATTCCTGACTAGGAATAATGATTTTTCAAAAATCTAATGATGCAGTTTTTGTTTTCTTCAAAATCGGGCTCTGGACTCCTTTGAATATTTTGCGCTATTCCTCATAGTTTTGGATTTGGCCATCCACGCCCACTTGAAATATTCACACTGTGTAATATAATTACTACAAAAACATATTAATTAGTTCTCCTATAATTGAATCTAGATCGTGCCAGTAGTAAAGCTATAAGCTTTGACCGGCACAGACGCATATCAACTTAATACCGTATATTATTACGATATAAAAATACTCATATTCTCATTATTACTGCCCACGCAAAACCTATAAAAGTTTTAGTTATATCTTTATACGTGGGTTTGCTTTCTACTGCTATGTTTAACTTTGAAAGAAGGCAGTCAAAGATTCTGTGATTGATGATACTCTTGCACAACCATTAAACTTCCTGGTTGGTCTATGGCTGAGCATGAGGTCCTGCGTTCGATTCCCAAGTCGAGCAAAGTGTTCTTGATTTTTTTTATCAGGATTTTCTCAGTAGCAGCCACGAGGTCTGGATATGTACCCGGTTGATAGCATTAGGCTTGCCCCCTATTACATGGGATTTAAACAAAACTAGCGAAATGTGGATATACTATTTGGTACCACCGCGCGCCTTGCGGAGCGATGGATGGAAACAGATGACGGGCGCGCTTGTGTAAATCGCTTGACGCAACGTCACGTGAACAAAGGATTGGTTCATGATTATTTTTCCGACCCATACAATTAAATTGAGAAGATACGTCAATTTAACACGTAAAGTATTAAATGGATGTCCTGCCAGGGCTGCGGGACTGTTCGAAAGAGATACCGTGGCCCTGGAACACAAAGGGCAAAGAAGGAACATGGATGGGTTTTAGTCAGTACAAGTCTGACACTCCCTTCCGCTCCGCCCAGAGTGGGGGGGGTCATTAGATGATTTCCCATCAGAAAAAAAAAAAAAAAAAAAAAAGTATCAAATGGACAAACTGACTGACTGATGAAAAAATTAAGGAAAAAACTTATTTCACATAAAATCTTGCTTATTTTTACTGATATTTATATTTTACGAATCCACTAAAAGTATTTAACGAATTCACTAAAAGTAATTGGATTTTTGCCTACGTAATTAAAGTCTAGATTAAGTAAATAATTAGGCAAAGACATTTTGGAAAACAGTCTTTTATTATCATAATACGTTTTCTGTTTGAACGATAAGCAATTAAGATTAGAAATGATAATCAGGTGACATCGATATTAAAGTGGTGGAATTGATAAGTGTATTTTAATAAAATGTAAATTTGTGTAAGTATATTTTTTGCGTCGTTTTCCGGTCCCCCATTTAGTTTTACGATTACAAAGGCTGGCTGGCAGTCTGATGCTTTTTGTCATTTTTTTAAATTGTGAACTGATTCAAAATAGCTAAAATCGTTTTCTTTTTGTCACACTAGCTCACACATGGCTAGTGGAGCAATTGAGTCCTGAAATGGAGAACGCTTATCGGGGAATGTAGCATGGAATGCGCTCCAGCTAGTTGAACCAGTCTGAAGAAAAGAAAGATGGCTGAATTAGACTGGGAGAGTCCTATGTCTACCAGTGGACTGCGAAAGGCCGAGTTCATTCAATGAGACTTGAAGATAGCCTGACCCAAAGACAATATAGAACCACGCTTTTATAAAAGAGTTGATTTTGCAATGCATACTGCACCAATTAAAAAATAAATGTGGTATTTAACGATCACGGATGAAGATTTCCTTCCCAGATCTGATATTCTCATGAATGTATCGTATAAAGATAAGCTTCCTTTTTGTATAAGTAAGTTTTACAGCCGACTAATGAAAGATTCCATCGGTGTTATGATCGACGATCGCGGCGCTATTCTGAAGATATTGAAGGAAAACTCAAGAATGTGAGTTTCAGAAATGGTTGCTTGCTTAACAAAATTTAATAGAGCATATTTAAGCCGTTGGTTCCGGCTGTCATTTGTAGATCTTTGACAGTCGTCAGTGGCCCGAAAGTATGACAACCAGTCTTACCAAGGGATTTCGTATTACCCGGTACGACTGGGTTGTGGAGGTCAGATAGGCAGTCGCTCCATGTAAATTACTGGTATTCAGCTGCATCCGGTTAGACTGGAAGCCGACCCCAACATAGTTGGGAAAAGGCTAGGCAGATGATGGTATATAATAAGTGTGTATTAGGTAAGTGTTTATACAGAAAATAAACTGAATGAAAACCTATCTACATTTTAAATATCAACAATTTACGTTTACAGGGTTTTTTGACATTACTACGATAGATCTCGAATCGTTAATTTCATCAGTGTTGAGTTCGAAACCAAATGTGTAATGTGTGTGTGTTGTGTAGGTACCCTACAAATAATATGTTTTACATTAATTTAAATATTTTTACCTCACAATATAAAATATAATATTCTGTGGTCCGCTGCTTTATTATAATATTCAGAAAGTAACGTAGAAATTATTCCAATAACTTGCAAAATCCTTCCCGGAGCGGTAGGACTTTGAGCAGACTTTTACTTATTTCCAAGTTAGTTCTTGTGTGTATATTTTTCTATTACTTGTTCTTCTTGCTGGAAAAGCGTTAATATTATAATGAACTTGTATAGACGTTATAAACTAGATATTTATGATTCTACAAAATGGCTGATGATTATTGGAAGAGCATTAGCCTCACGAGTTCATGTACATTATTCTTAATTTATTTTTTACTGTCTAAACTTTTTCCAATTCTGTTGGGGTTGACTTCCAGTCTAACCAGATGCAGCTGAATTACAATAATTATCATTTTAGAAAATAGTTTAGTAACAACCACAAAAATACAAAACAGAAATAAGTAGAACTCATCTTCCTGTCCTACGTTCCTCACATATGTTTCGATCATGTGAAAACCTTGGTCATCAATTCGATAAAAAAATACATACATATTTTAGACGATCTAAAAATACGCACAATTTCTATCCAGAATAAGACCATGCGCCTCTTATACGTCGATACTGAGTCAGTCATCTCATCAAAGAACGCGTACAAATGAGATCGTTTCCCTCCCAAATTCCTCTTCCCCCGAGCCATCAATTGCTTGCTACAAAAATTGATCAAATAAAAAATGTGGTAGATATTTTCTGGTGCGCCTTTGAACATTCTCCTTTTTGTATCACAATTTTGGTGTGAATAAGGTTATTGTCAATCAACGAGTAGATTTTGAGGCCGGTTCGAAGGTTTTGTTGATTCCTGATTGACAGAGGATTCGAATTTGGATACGGTGAAATTGATCGCTGCATTTATAATAATTCAAAATGGCCGTCCCGAAATATGGGATTTGTTCGGTGAAATGCGTCGGAAAATGTTTCGGGAAATGTGTCAGATTGTGGGAAAATATTTAAATTGTTTTTATTACTTCAACTGCGGACAGATGGATAGATGAAGACAATAAAACCTATCCAATTTAATTTTATTCTGTTCATGATATTTTCTTGTCGACTGCCCCGATGGTGTAGTGGTCACAAGCGCTACTTTTGGTACGAGGTACTCGGGTCATTTCCCAATTGAGGGGAAAGTTTAATTGGGTATTTTTTTTATTTCCCTTTATTGGCCAACCAACAATTGTTTACACTGTAAATATTTTAAATAATTATCTACCGTTATATCTAAGGTTAGAGTCACAATTTCTTCCACGTTAGCACCGCATGCTTCATAAACTTCATAAACTTTTTCGACAATTCAAAAGTGCCTGTAACTGGCCTACTTGAAATAAATGCTTTGATTTTGATTTTGATTTTGAAACATAAATTAAATGTGCCATAAGCACTGTACTATTTAATTAACTGAAATTAACAAGTTTAAATTAATATTTTGTGATGGGATATAAAACTAGCATTATTAGTAAAGTAAAGTAGTATTTCATTAGGAATATCATTATTATATTATCAGTATCCCGAGTCAGGATACGTGACCGATTGATGGCAATAGACTCGCACAATATTAGAAGGGATTAAAAATAGCCGACGAAAAGTGGGTGTACTATACCCACCATTTTTTTTTTTTTTTCAAATGTCCCCCCCACTCTGGGCGGAGCGGAAGGGAGTGTCAGACTTGTACTGGCTAAAACCCATCCATGTTCCTTCTTTGCCCTTTGTGTTCCAGGGCCACGGTATCTCTTTTGAACAGTCCCGCAGCCCTGGTAGGCATCGGTCCTTGCGGACCCCTACTCGTTAGCTAACTTTGAGGCGCACGTGGTACACGAACGCGCCGTCGACACGGCCTGTCGTCATAAGACGGCCGGACGGTACTATACCCACCTTTGTTCAACCCTTCAGAGTGGACGGGCGTCATTTTATGTAATCAAAGAATAGATATAGTTGCTGCCTGTTAAGATCGCAATAGCGGTCATTGAACCACATACATTTATTGAATCTCTTCTTTTAAAAAAACGTAAACAAACCGGTTAATAGCCCCTGAATTGACATTGATTGTGATCCTGAACATTAACAGAAGAAACGATAAGTAACACGGTTTAAGGTTTCACTTCGTGTTAAGAGATATCAGGGAAAGGGCAATGACCGCTATTGCGATCTTAAATGGCAGCAACTATAGCAGATAGTGAGTTAAAATATCACACTGTAACTTCAAAAAGTTCCTGTATTCAAAAGTAAAACTATACTAATGAGACGACCACCTAGTTTGTAACAAACTAACACCAAAATATTACAATATGTTATACAGTGTTATTGCTACATAGTTGACAAAGACAACATACACCATACAAAAGGCTCCAATGAAACTTGTTTTGACATATAATAGCTGAAAGTTTGGTAGTTAGCGCGCCTAGACATTTATGATTTACAAGTCATACACTTATGGCGGTTTAAAGAATTTAAAATGATTTAAGACTGATGATAACAGTTTGTCTGCCTCGTTGGTGTAGTGGTTGCCACCGTGACTGCTGAGCATGAGGTCCTGGGTTCGATTCCCGAGTCGGGCAAAGCGATATTGGGTTTTTCTATCAAGAATTTCTCAGTAGCAGCCACGGAGTCTGGCTTGGATGGCAATAGACTCGCCCCTTATTACATGGCACTGAAAATATAATTGGCGAAATGTGGCTGTACTATTTGGTACACCTCTGCCAAACTCTTCGGGGCTTACCGGCGTGATGTTATGATGATAACAGTTTGAGAGTAATTGTACAGGTCAATGCTTGTAGGTACGATTGAAATTAAATAAATAAGAAACCACCAAGTAATTATTATATCTTTGTTTATCGTAAAAACCTTAACAGTCTTCACTGGTGTTTAAAAAATAAACAAGCATAAGAGGATAGGAGTCGGCTACACATGCTGCTTGACGACATTAAATGAAAATGGTTATTGTATTTCCTCGAAGCACCATCTAGTACTCTTGGATTTTCATCATAAAGACCTAAAGATCTGTGCGTTTTGATTTCCTTTTATATAACTAACATTTCAAGGTACCTCGCTCTATTTGTAGACCCTATCTTGTGCTTTTTACAAGAAGAGATGATAATTTGATGAGAGAATTAGAGGTTAGGTACGGACTAAAGAGATTAAAAAGACTTGTAGAACGAACATTGGGAAAATTGTCATACAAAAATGTTGATCCTGAATATTTTCGATTCTGACACATGAATGCTACCTGACAAGCGGGCGTAAGACACTAGACATACCGACTTGTTATTAAGTAGTAACACGTTTTGGATTACGATTATTTCGTCTTATCCTATCTTATTTCTCGTAAATATTTGAATGTCTTTGGAGCGAACCCATTTCATCATCATCATCATTTCAGCCGAAATACGTCCACTAATGGACATAGGCCTCTCCCAAAAGTTTTGCCATAATTGCCACGCTTGGCAGGCGGGTTGGCGATCGCAGTACGGTTGTCACAAAACGTACAGAGAATGGGATGGTGCTATTCTTTACGTCCAACAACATACGGCACCATTTAATAATATTTAAAAAAAAAAAACATAAAACCGCTTATACCTTGCACCACGCCCTGCGGTCCCACCTGCCCACCGTGTGTAGATATAACAGTCTCAGAGCACTTACACACTGGCCTTGTTCTAATGACCAAAGTTTTCAGCGCTGCCAACTTAATATATACAAAATTACCATACCTATAACATTGTAGCTTAATGGTGCAAGGATAAAAGGATATTAGTATCAAATTGGCTTTTGGAGGTTGGTAATGTTGTTTGTGACCGATTTAGTGTGTTATCGGGTTTATTTTATCTCTGTATTGATGTTTTGTGGTTGTTGTTTGTGTTATTTTGGGTGTTTATGATCGGTTGTAGGTGTAGAAAGTATTTTGTGTTGTGACTATGGTTACTTGGACTTTGACTTGAGTTCAGAGTGGTCTTAACTGTAGTATTTTCAAGGAGATATGCACATGAACAATGGGAATCCGACTATCTAATTAAAACGAAGCATTGCGATGGCGGGCTTTGACGCAATGTGATTTCTGCCCAGCTCTGAATAACAACGTGAAGAAATTCAAACAAGCGCGGGTAAACGGTGGGAGTAACTATGACTCTCTTAAGTGTGAGTAGTTTGGTGACGTTAGGGGGACGTGGGAGTCCTGTCACAACAGCCTATAATGATTACGAACAATAGTCACTAAAAACAAAGACAAATGTCCGTGGTAAGATAGCCGAATGCCTTGTCATCTAATTAGTGACGCGCATGAATGGATTAATGAGATTCCTTCTGTCCTATCTATTGGCTTGAGAGAATCAACAGGAAAGAAGACCCTGGCCCAGGAAGACACTTTCTCTTATTTTATACCAAAACAGATACAGCAAATAAAACGAACAGTGTTGCTCTCTAAACAGTATTATTGACGAAAAACTTGTCGCTAACAAAGGTCTTTTAGAGAAAGCACTATTTATAAACTGATCTCTATTAGTCATTCTTCTGCTGACCCGTATGATAAAATGGCGTGAAAGTATACACAGAACAATAACGTGTCGGGTTTAAAGCTCATAAAGTAGTTGCTCCATTGTTTACGAGTTAAACTCACCCGTTTGACTTTAACAACTTTTGCCGCAAAACACACCGACATACGAAACAGCTTACCAGATGGTCAGTACGTTTTATGTACCTACTTTTATATCCGTTTTCACTAAAACTATCATCAACATCTGCCTAGCCTTTTTTCAACTATGTTGGGGTCGGCTTTAAGTCTAACGGGATGCAGCTTTTACTTGGAGCGACTGCCTTTCTGACCTTAACAACCCAGTCAGTATTGGGTAATACGATACCCCTTGGTAACACGTGATGTCAGAGTTACGGGCCATTACACCTATAACGAATGTCAAAGATCTACTAATGTCAGCTGGGACCAATGCCTTTCCGAGACTCGGAGGAACCTCGGTATGTAGTGGGGGTCACCCATCCACGGATCAACCTAGGCAAGCATGGCTTAACCTAAAGATCGACCCGGGCGGCTGTTATTATTTAGCCACGAGCTCCTCCAGACCGATCCTAAATTAATGCCTACATAAGAGCCCTCTAGACTCTGCGGCTCAACGTCGAGAGTAGAAATTCCAACAGTGCGACAATATTTAGACCGTAATTTAGGTATCGCGTATCTAGTGCAAACAGGTATTACAGTAATGACCTTTGTTTAGTGCTGGATACTGAGAGGCTTAACTGAAATACGAACCGTAAAAAGGGCTACCTTAGGGGTCAAGTTAGCCGTATCGGCGGCGCGTTCGTGTTTCACGCGCGCCTCAATGAGATATCAGCAAACATGAAGGGGTCCGCAAGGGCCGATGCCTGCCGGGGCTGCGGGACTGTTCGAAAGAGATACCGCGGCCCTGGAACACAAAGGGCAAAGAAGGAACACGGGTTTTAGTCAGTAGAAGTCTGACACTCCCTTCCACTCCGCCTAGAGCGGGAGGGGTCATTTGATGATTTCCCATCTGAAAATAATGGGGTCAAGTTAGTTGTAGACCTGTGAAAGAATTAGCCCTGGAAAGTGGTACCGTACCTATCTTTGCCGCCAACGAAAGTTGTTATATTTTAGTTTAAATGGTGTGGGTGCCAAGGACAAAAAGCAGTGGAAGTGGAAACGAACGAAAGGTTCTTCAGGGTCAAAAAGGAAGGCGCAGCTTTGGAAGGCCCTCCAATCGACAGTGGACATAGTTATGTTATTGAAGATGATGACAATGTGTCATGTGTCAACCCCGCGATCATGGCACTTGCAGCAGCGTCAAAATATCGGGAGCTCAAAATAACAAATAATCACGGAAGATAACCCGTAAGTGGCAGTATAAGTTTTGATGACCATGGAATAGATGTAAAATTTATCAGAGTTCGAGAAAAACTCAAGATACAGAAAAAAACAAACAAAACATGGTCTAAAGTGCATTGTATACTTATAATAAAAAGCATGCGTCATCATCGAACACATCATATCATGATTTCAGGTAGATAAGGTAGTTATCACAAAACGGATAAATTCCAAATCAGACCAGATTGTACTTGACTGGTTTAGTTTTTTTATTGGTCAGAGTTGCGTAGGTTACACTTTTGTATTACACTTGGATACTGACGCTGATACTGATACTGTTAGCCTGCATCATCCCACTGCTGGGGAAAGGTCTCTCCCCATGACTTCCAGTTGCTACGATCCAGGGCTAATGTGGGCCACTGGTCGGTTTTTTTTTTTGTTTTTTCTCTTGGATGGATACCTAATTATCTGTCTAGCTTTTTTCCACCTACATATGTTACGGTCGGCTTCCTGTCGTTAATTCAAGCAGCAATGATGATGAATGATGAAGACCTACGAATGACATCCGAAACAAACTATTTCAGTATGTAGTGGACAGTCCTCTCCACAGACTGACCTCAGCAACTGTTGCCTTGGCTTCAAGTTCGGCCTGTACGGCTCTTTTTAACACGATTTTATTAGCTTCACCTGTAATTAACTATGTAAAAAATCTTAGAAGTTAAATTTGACCCACATCCCAGTTTCCGATTGAGCTGAAATATTGCATACATGTTTAGTTTAGATGACAATTCATGGTTTGCTTAGTGACGTTATTCTAAATTCAATATGGCGGACTCCCATAGAAGGCAGACTAGTTTTTTTTTTCAATAGCCTTGAATGTCCCACTGCTGGGCATAGGCTTTCCCCATATCTTCCCAGGTACTTTTCTCCTGCGCCACCTCAAACCAGCCTTCTGATACGCATCTAGATCATCTCGCCACGTCTTTCTAGGCCAGCCTCGGCGGCGCCGTACATCCTCAGGCATCCATCGTGTTTAAACCTTAATGGATAGAGGATTAGTTACTTTAAATAATTATGCATTCCCATGATATGGGTATCGAATGAAAGGGTCTGAGAAGAATACGAGAAATAAAATGACGTCCCTCTAAAGCGTGTTTTTTAGTGTTTTTTGAAACCATAATATTTTATTTTGGCAAAGAGGAATTCTCTTTCGAGGAACCTCTGATCAAACGATCTATCGGCCAACTAAACACTTAAATGTGCGCCGAGTCTAAATCATCATAAACAAACAACACATTATGCCCATTTCCACGGCTATTTATATTAATTGAGAGCATTAATAAACAATACTTAGCAGCGCAGAAAATGAACGTCAAACACGCACAGTTCTCTTCTATATTTCCGCGAACATTATAACTAGGGAATTATTTTTATAATAAAGGACGTGACCGTGAATGTTATGGCGAAGTTAACAAGATGTTTTGAATGGAAAAAGCTTTTGAACATGACATACGGCATTATGGCTTGAGAGCTTTTAACTTTTGATAATCCCGTTAGTGACGAAAATCAACAGTAGTTTTTAAAAAAGCATTTCCTGATCGACCAATAGGTAAGTATTGTCGATTTTTCAGTGATAACTTTTCTACATAATATGTTGCAGTTTGATATCTTTTGTATCAATAAAAGGGCGTGGGACAGCCCTCCACCCTGTATTATGACAAGTAATTTGTTCATCAAATAAAAGTTACTTTTCTTAACATTAAAAAAATCATAATTATCAAAAATCAACCGTTTTAATTGTTTTACCTTAGGGTAACTAAGGGTAACCAGTTGTGTTAAACAAGAAAATGACACTACCGGTACCTTTGTCTAATATTACTCCCTAGTTTGTCCCAGGCATATTGTCTAGTAATACACTTTACCTTAATCCACAGATTTAACCAAAAACACAACCCGTAACGGTCAGCAGAACTGGTGCTAACCATAAAAACACAGGAGAATCACGCATAAATCAAAAAGCTAACACCGAAATCATCATCATCTGCGTAGCCTTTTCCCAACATTGTTGGGGTTGGCTTCCAGTCTAACCGGATGAACCTGAATACCAGTATTTTACATGGAGTAAGTGCCTATCTGACCTAAACAACTCAGTTAGTACTGGGAAATTTGATACCCCTTGGTAAGACTGTATGTCAGATTATCCTACCACTGACTATCCTGTTACGACTGTCAAAGATCTAAAAATGACAGCCGGGACAAACGTTTTAACGTGCGTTTTAATGCAGCACATACACTCCAAACACGCAACGTCTAACATTTGATCAAACTGACGTCATTACCGTTCTTAGGGCTGATCCACACGAGCGTCTTCGGCCATAACTCAAACACACCGCAACTCTAGTAAATCCTACTCATTAGTCGTCGCGACCCACTAATGTGTTCTCGTCCTATTAAGTGACGGCTTACTTGCGCCGTGTGTACTTGGGCTTTGTCATGTATGTGGGAGATATTGCTGGGGTTTTTTGTGTGGTTGAATTAATTGGGTATTAAGGGATGTTGAGAATATTTACAAAAAACAGAAATGAACCCAACTGTTTTGATCGAAAGAGTTTTTACAATAAATTAGTGCTAGGCGCGATTTATATAGAAACGACGTAAGGCGAAGGCGCGGCGCAGGCGGCAGCACAGGCATGATGCCGCTTCTAAACGTTCTTTCGTATTGTTATAAATTCTACGCCTGCGCTGCGCCTGCTACGCCGTTTCTGTATAATTCGCGCCTTTGACGATAAGTGAACATTCCGATTTAAGGTGGAACCGCCAGGGTTGCAATTAATCCCACTGAATGACTATTTTATGAAAAGTCATTCAATAAGATTAAATGAACATAGAAGGTTGTGTTGATGATTATAACTGTAAAACCATATTTGTACGGCCGCGAATCATATTTTAATTAACATACAAACTGACCTGCTCATCGCTAAAAACGTAAGAAAATTTGAATTTTGCGAACTATCCTGGCGCTTCCACCGTATGTACATCATTCACGTTTGTATATCATACAGAAGTGTTTAAAACAAAGATACACACGTTTTTTTGAAAACTGTGACTCTTTATGCATGTGCAATGTGAAATATGTATATGTTTATGTTCATCGAGACAAGTGAATATTATTCTTATGTTTGAAAAAATGTTCTTTCTGTCGAATGACACAGCTAAATACTTTGGCCTATTTCTCCATTTTTTTTGGAGGCATGCCCGCCCCCATGTAACAGAAGCATCTAGCAAATCTAATCCCCATACCAGGAAAACACGAACCCAAAGAAATATACAAAATCAGCCCAGAAAATATTTACAAAGTAATCTATATATGTACATAGACGGTAAACTATTACGTCAACATACGGGTAATATCGAGCCACAAAATAAATATTTTTCATGCTAGCAGATATTTTCCATCATTCATCCATCATTGTATTGCTCCCAAATTTTCAGGTGAATAAGGAAAATTCACAACATGTCTATAAATGATGACCTGGTTCATATTTTTATTGTATGGTAACTTTTCCTCGTTATTTTAGAAAAGAATAAAAGCAGAAAATTAAGAATATGATTTGACTTAACATTTTGCAAGCACCGTAGTAATTCATTTACTTTGATATAAAAAATGGATTAATTAATTTAAATACTTATTAGTGTATTTTTCTGAACCAAATAGATATCAATCATGGACACTAAGGCTGTGTTAGGATTGCGTCAAGATTGTCTGGAAGACAGACTATAATTTATTTTTTAAACCGTCTTATTATCAAATTTGTGCCGTGTGACAAGGTTGAAGGCAATAGGCTCGCCCCCTATTACATGGGACTTGAACATAACTGGCGAAATATGGATGTACTATTAGCTACACCTCTGCCTAAGCCTTCGGGAGTTACTGGTGTAGTGTTATGTTATGTATCCAAGTCAATATTTAAGGACGTGGCAGAGGCGTCTATATGATTGCTGTGACAATTGCCATAAAATCAGCATATTTCCTGTTGCTGTTTTGACATGGAAAGAAAAATTCTAGTGCGAGCAAGGTTTGAACCTGCGACCTTCCGATTCAGTACACCGGATGTCTTAACCAATTAGACCATCGCACCCTGCTCACAGTTCTCGAAATTTTCGTTCCATTAATAACGTCTTACGGTGACGTTAGCGCCATCTATTTAAGTATGTATCGAACTAACTTAAACCAACACGTTGACATTGCAGCCAAATCAATGTTGTATAGAAGTCGCAATACCAAACTAATTTTTAATATTTTTATACGCAAACCCTGCGTAGGGAACTATAGCTGTTTTGATATGGAGAGAAAAATTCTAGTGCGAGCAGGGTTTGAACCTGCGACCTTCCGATTCAGTACACCGGATGTCTTAACCAATTAGACCATCCAAAACAGCTATAGCTTTTCTTTTCATGTCAAAACAGCTATAGTTCTCTACGCAGGGTTTGCGTATAAAAATATTTTCTGTTGCTTATTTTTAGCTACTAATAAGGAGCAAACAGTGCACACACCATCAGGCTCACATAGATAAACAACAGTGTGTTGTATCGTGGCTCATTAGTGCGTATTCTCACAACCTTTGTGACGAACTGACGATACTGTTGCACTGCAGCAAGCTATCGTGTAAGTCAAGTATGATTGAAGTCGTCTTTGTAGGTGTAAAGGATGCTGCTCACTACACCGTAGCGGACCATGGCCAAGCTATGAACGTTTCAGGCAAAAAAATATTCTACTATGGATTGGAAAGTATGAGACTATGCCCACTAGACCGTTCCGTCACCAATCAACACCGTAGCGTGCCATGCACGTAGCGTATCGGCACTGGCAAAATATACTCGCCGATGCTCTGTCGGCAAGCGAAGGTGACGGATTGATCTAGTGAGCATAGTCTCATATTTTCAATATGAAGAAAATAGGGTTCGACCGCGTACGATACCCGTTACAAACGGGTATGATACGCTGTTGATACGGTGTAGCAGTCCGTGTCATGTTTATTTCTGTGACTATCTACGTTCATAGTATGGTACGGTGAAATGGGCAGACTCCTTTATTGTAACGGAGGAAACGAGCCTTCTTATACATGACATACTTGTGTCTACAGTCCTTTTACACTGCAACCAACTTATCAGTGCTGGCGGTCTAACACAGAACTAAAATAAATAAACCAAGTTTGACATATCGATGCCAATTTTCTTGACAAGCAACGCCACCTCAAACTGCTAGCTTAAAGTGGTCATACTATACAGTTATTCTTCATCTGACTTGGCATCATTGTCAAAATCAAATTGATGTTTAACGTTGTGGCAATAAGGTTTATATTAGGTTGTCACTGACAAGTCACAAATTACAGAAATCTTTACTCTCGTGATTTTAATGACAGCAATCTTTCACTGTCGGATTGCAACTGTCACTGGAAACATAAAAATGAAATGACCGTAAGGTTTGTTATTATCATATTTGCTTAAGAGCGTTTACGACTTACGGCATTTCATACAAACTTTCAAGTCATTTTTTTTTCGAAATAACCTTCACTGAGAAATCCTTTGACTCTTAAGAAAATACGGGCTGTGTGTGTATTCTTATCAAACATTCATAGCTAAACGCACAACAAGTGCTTTTCACAGACGATAAAATATAGGCTCTGGCTGAACTAATCGAAACTTTACGACATTGAATTTTCTATCTTTATTCTAGTTGAAATAAAGTTGAAATCTCGTTGTCAAAGGAAAATATTTAAGGTCATTGTGTACTGATATATTCGTGGTACTATTATCAAAATGTCACCTTGTAACTAGCACATATGATAATTAGAGATTTTGTATTAGTGTCAAATAATTTAACATGACCTAAATATTGAATCACGGGTCATTTGGTCGTACTAGAATTTTTGGTTATTTTCAGCTAATAACTATAAAACATTATTATTATCACATCTACATATTTTCCTAGAAATTGTAGGCAGTTATGTACTGCTGTAGGTCTAGTGATCGCAAGCGTGACTGCTGAGCATGCCTAGGTTCGATTTCCAGGTCGGGCAACGTGTTATCAGGTATTTTTATTAGGAATTTCTCAGGAACAGCCACGGAGTCAGCATTTATGTCCGGTTGATGACAATAGGCTCACCCCCTATTACATTGGACTTAAAAAAATACCTGGCAAAATGTGGGTGTTCTATTAGGTACACCTCTGCCTAAACCTTCGGGGATTACAGGCGTGATGTTATGTCTTACAAGTAGAAAAAGATTATGTCTGGTAAACTGATTATTACCCAACCAACATGCGGGTCTTATTAAGATTACAACTCAACATAGATGACGACACAAGAGCTGGCCTCATGGAGTAACTCAATTAGAGGAGTAATGGACGAAAAGAGACCTTTTTCTGTAGCGGCATAACGAAGGAAAACAAAAGAAAACTCTGAAGGACAAACCAATTCAGTTGTTAATAGTTGTTAGTACCTGCCGCAAAAAGACTAGAATTAAGTTCTGTTCTTCTTCTAATTTATTTTTCCTGTACAACATTATTTTTAGTATATGCGAAACCTCAATATAGTTTGTTCAGAATAAGTAACTGAATCGATTCTAATAATTTGTAAACCATGTTATATTTTGTCATAAATATTTAAAAAAAGTTACAAGGTGAACTCCAAGCGATACTAAGTACCTATCGCAACCATTTAGGTACCTACTGCCAAATTATTATTATCAATGAGCTCAAGACGACGCTGAAGGCGCGCGCGCGGGCGCGCTGCGTGGTGACCACGTTTTTGTGCAGACAACCAGGTAACAGAACAAGCTTATAACTTTGTGATTTTTCATGATACAGTTTTGAAATTTTGTACATAGATTCTTTACATAAAAATACTAGACACGTGTATCAGGGTTCGCACATACTAAAACTGGTGTTGTATAGCAAAGTTAAGAACTGCTTATTGTGTTTATTAGTTTTAATACTTGTCATCCTTCCATCAATAGTGTAACTGACCCTAACAAAATCGTTTCGACTGTGCGAGAGGGATAGAAGATAGGTGGCTGGGGAAGTGGGGGTAAAATTTGAATTTGAGCTGTCATCCCGTGCGCCCTTAACTTCTGTTTTCTAATTTCTTTTTCATTTAAATATGTCCACTGCAAAACTGTAATACAAATCCTGGAATTATGTCAAACAGACTAATACTTACAGCCGCTCGGATCGATCTTCAGGTTAAGCCATGCTTGCCTAGGTTTATCCCTGGTCTAAAAGTCTTACCATGGGGTATCGTATCATCCAGTACTAACTGGGTTGCGGAGGTCAGATAGGCAGTTATAGTTTTTTTTTGTCATTTAGGATGATGCACATCATGTCTCTATGACAAATAAATATTTTTTCTTTCTTTCTTTTCGTTCTATGTAAAATACTGGTATTCAACTGAATCCGGTTAGACTGGAAGCCGACCCCAACATAGTTGGGAAAAAGGACTATTCAGATGATGAAACTTAAATACTTACGTTGATGTTATTGATTTGTTACCCCTATGTGCTCGTATATTTACTACACATTCGTCACAAGTACTTATCCACCACTCCTTACACCATGAGCCTTTACAAACAACATATTTCACACATGTAATTACAAATGCTATTTCCAAAGTCCCCTTGTAATTCCGACGACACTCGTAAAACAAGCAGGAATACTTGCACAGCCTTATTCCAAAGTCGTCATTCCTTTGTACATAGACACTTTTACTGCAGACCATTCAGCTCCACGCAAGAAATCCAAACACACTTTGTGTCACAAAATGGAATAGGCAAAAATGACACATTCCTATTCAAGCAAAAGGCGCAATGTATAAGGGTTTGAACGATAACCTTTTCATGATGTAGAGCGTCTACGGCGTAGCTGTGTGCTACGCGCTACGCTCCAGTTTGCTACGAGACCCGGAGCGGGGAGGACGTTTCGTAGTAGCTACACTTTCGTATCGCTACGATGCGATATTCGCGGTTTTAACTTGTGTTCGTTTTTCTTAAATGAATGTTTGCGGTTTTAAATGAACGGTTTTCTTTTTTAAAGTGTGTAGTGGACAGTGGTGTTTAGAGTATTTTTTTCATGATTTTTGTGTGAGTTATTAAATTTCTCGTCTTTTTTATCTAAAACAAAGATGTGAAAATCTTGAGGCAGTATTTTCTTGTTAAGAAATATATGGTCTTTTGTTTCGGTAAAATAGAAAACGCGTTTTATCGTCGCAATAGTTGGTAATTGTGTCCTAGGTCTTACTTTCCGATAAAGTAACTTGCGGGCAGACACAATTTAACTTTTTGGGGTACTCTAGTAGTTTCATTGTTCAGAGTTCAGGACTTCTAGTTTCTCTGAAGTCTCGATAACGATAGACTAAAATGTAAAGTAAATATTTTAATAGTTGTCAGTCTATTGTAGCCATTCAATGAAATTGTAACAATGACAATAAAACAATGGCTTCGTTTTATATAGCATTGTTAATTGGAGGATACCAATTATTCACCTGTAGACGCGCAGGATATAATTATCTTTTGTGAACAAACTGAATATAAATTGTATTTGGTATATCTGAAAGATTTTTTTGTATGGACAATACAAAAAAAAATCTCTTGAGAGAGTACTGCACTGAGAATTGGGAATAATTTATCTGTATTGTATTTCAAAGAGTAAGATTTATTTATTTATTTAAACCTCATGTGCAAGAGTGGTAGTACATAAGTGGACTTAATGCCACAAGGCATTCTCTACCAGTCAACCTTAAAAAAAATATTAAACATTATTTTCTATCTTCAAATGAGTGGAACTTTCCTTGCATTCACACAGATATTACTTGCACAAGGAAATTTTGTCTTGACTGCATTTCATGTTGCGGGTAGCATTCCTTAAGGAATCATATAAGAGACACTTTTTTTAAAGCCTGTTTGAATGTATTCAATATATTCGTAGCAATCTTATTGTTATTCCATTTAAATCACTCTAGCCAATATTTTATTTCAGTAAAACAGATTTAAAACTTACATGCATCTGAACACACAATTACACAGTCAACATAAATTTTAACTGAGAAAACAAAAAACACGAGATTTACACAAACTTCCATTTAAAAATATAAAAGTCGTCACGTACGCAAACACGCGGCGTTCGCGTAAAAAAAAAAACAAATGAAAGGGTGAAGAGATTAAATGAATCGTGACCGAAATAAATGAACATTTAAATGAAAGAACACACAGTGACTTTAAGTGTAAAATGTACTGTTTCGGGTGAAATCGTGTGAATAGTTTATGAAAACGGAATGAAGAACGGGAAGACATACTTTTGGTCGATGCTGCAGGCTTTGGCTTTGTTACCCACTATGGCTTTGAAAGGTAAGCTTTTGAATTAGTTATTACTTTACAAAAACAGGGTTGGTGCAGTTAAAAAAAAAGATAACGGAACAGCTTTTTAAGGATAAATAAGCTCTTTACTATTTTTTTTCAGTAGATACTGACATTTTTGTTACACACTAGCTTCCTAGCTTAACTCCGTGACTGCGTCCACGTTCCTTTTTGTTTTAGCATAAATCAAACCTATGTTAATCGGATGAGTAGTTCCAGAGATCACCTCCTACATCCAATCTTACAAACTTTACATTTTACTAATTTTACTGAAATTACACAAGATTCTTCAATTTTCAATTTTAGGATTGCTAAATAGTAAATAGCATTAAATGGCAGATGCCAGAACAAATGTAGTAATTATTAAATACTATGAATTATCACCTTCCTTTTGTGGTAAAAACAAACTCACGTAAGTAGCACTGCCATAAATGCTGCTATAGGCAGCTGGATTAGTTATCACAGAAATATGTTATCAGTGCCAGAATTCCGTGTTTTGTTTACCCTGATAGGTACTTGAAGCTATTATACACCTTGCTCTTTATCTACTTGGTACAATTTCTCAGTTGTCTTTTACGATGCTCCAGGGAGAGCTTTAGAAGATACTGTAGGTATATAAGCGTATGTTTAAATTGTAGATCTTTAGTCTAGCAGTCTGGGTCTAAGTTGTATACCTTGGGATGAATGTTAGTATTAAATTAGACGTAGGTTGAAAGCTTTCAACTTCGATTCCTTTATATTTCAAACTTATCATAAATGTTTTAATCAGCAGTATTATTCCTATTCTTTATCGTACACACAAACATACAATCTATAGCTTTTGTTTAACGGTGAGCTTAACCCAGAATTGGGTTTTCTTATAGAAAACCTTACTTCATCAAATAAATATCATCAAAATAATGTACTTGTTGAACGGGGTTTTCGCAGTGTCAACTGTGTTGATTACGAAGGTGCAAATTAGCTTAAACATCATGCTTGACGTCGTCATAATTCTCCTGTCCTTATTCCAATTTATTTGGGATCGGCGCAACTTGTCTTCTTCTTTCATACTTCTCTATTACTCGTCATCTCAGCAGTCACTTCCTTTTTAGCCATATCATCCTTCACGCAGTTCATCCAGCGTATCTTTGGTCTTCTTCTTCACTTACAGTCATAAAACACATTTGTACTCAAAACTGTTCTCATGATATTTTCTTCATTCGTCCGCATCACACGCCATACACATAGTCATAACATCGTGCTACATTGCAATTGGCTTATGAAAAAAAAACATAATTATAAGTATAATAAGAAACAAAAATTTTATATAAATTATGCTTGCAAGCATTAAAAATTATGGATTGCACGAAAAAAGTGGGTTAGGTTAGAACTCACACGAAAACAAAAATTCAAATCAAAAGGATGAAAATGAAAATGGGTTGTGATGAAAGTGCATTTCATCATTAGTAGACAGAATAGTTAACATAAAATAGATGCTTTGAGATCGAGATAGCTGTTTATCTTATTATAATTTTATCCTAATGATGTGTCGTTCCTTTGATCATTATCGAATTACGTAATTTGAGGAATATCAACAGAATGAAATGTTGATTTACAATCAAGTTTGTACTGAGTAAGAAACTTATTGTGTTCGTAGACATCTTAATTACTAAATAATGAATTGTTTCTTGTCTACGAAACTAACGAGAGAGCCAGCTGCGTTTGTGTAACAGCTACAAATATTATATTTCATGTTTTCTTGTCAGACATATTTCTAGGAATTTCTTAAGAAATATTAATGCTTAATATTTTTGTATTGTCTGACGAAATTATTTAATTACAACGATCATATCATAACTTAGGTTTACCTACACAAACTTTTACGTTAATATTTTAAAACAAGATTAAGTTAAGTCGATCTACATGATAACTGACAAATGCTTGCACTAACTGGACAGGTCTACTTAAATCTGTGTAGTTCAGACCATCTCAGACACATATCTGCATGGTCCTCATATGACTTGATCAATGTGACTTTAAAAGAGACAGTGAGCTCTGAGTTTGTTTCGGCCGTTTCTTCGTAGTCAGGTATGAAACACCGGCACCAAAGAGTTTAAAAAAAAGGCGTGTAAAAGTGTTTGCAAAAACCTATTTGCAAAACAATATTTATCAAGGAAGTTTCTCCTCTCTCTTGGTGTTTGCTCATGCACAGTAGTTAACGTATTTAGAACTCTACTAACTTTGACTTAAAATATAATATCACACTTCCTTTACCCAAGTAGTTCAACCGCCATTTCACGAGCAAAACCACAGCAAAAGGCCAGTTTAAAGCTAAACTAAACTTATTCATTAACGCCAAGCTTTTGGGCAGGCAGTTAAAATTCATATCTTATTAACTTAGCTTAGTACCTCTTACCAAGTTACTTATAACTTAGTGGAGCTTAATTAGAAGATAAACCGTAACGGTTATAAGTGGTTCATAATTTTTAGATTTTATTAAATGGATTTTTGTTTTTTGTTATGATTATTGTGTTAATTTATGGTTTAAGTTAGCTGGTATATATTTAAATATTCACTACTAATATTATAGAAGTGAAATTAAGTCATGTCTGTCGGTTTTTTTTGCCTTATTTCAATGCCTTAACTTACTGATCGAATAAGGAACACCGGTGCAATTTGAGTTGTGGAGCGCAGGCTCAGAACTCAAATTGCGGACGTAGCTCATAAAGCAGCAAAACTAAAATGGGATAGGGCAGGCCTTGTTTGCCGGATGGCCGGCAAAGCAGTGGGCCCGCAAATCGTAAAACTGAAGCCCTGAGATAGCTAGAAGGGTCGCGGCAGACCGAGGAGAAGATGGTGCGACGCCTTGGATGGCTTTCTTGTTCATTGGCCAGAAGAGGCGCAAAATCGACAAAAGTAAAAGGAATGGGGTAGGCCTGTGACCAGTAATGGTACAATTCAGGCTAACATAAAAAAAAAACAGCGGAACGGGTTTGACGGACGTACAGATCACAAAGTGATTCTTTTTCCATACTGCTCTATTACTCGTAATGTCGTCAGACCCCTTCTTTCATACCTTATGCCTTTACATAGTCCATCTATCGTTTCTTTGGTCCTCATCATCGTCGCGGGAAACACCTGCATATGGGACGCACAGAAAAAAAGGGGAGGCTATACCCAGCAGTGGGTGATTCCGGGCCGATATGATGATGATGATGATGATGACAGACCATGACTCGGTTAGTACATACTTTTTATATTTCTATAACACGTCCCTATGTGCGGTAATTTCCACCTTGCTCGCACGCAAAACAAAAAAATCTAGTGTAAAGAAAATTATTTTACTTTATGTTTTTTTCTTACGCTTGATAAAAACTAACTTGATATTTAACTAATATTTTACTGCCTTAAACCCACACATAAATATCAGAAGCCTCTTTATGATAAATAAAATTTGAATTGAGGTAGCGTGGGAATGTACTGAATTTATGTCAATAGGTACTTTATTTATGTTATCAAATATTCACCCACGTATTTTTTTACTACCAAATATACCAATGTAATCCGAAGTATTTTTGTAGTACGAAAATAACCGCGAATGTGAGAGAAAATCTCTCTTCAATTTAGCAAATCCTATTTCTGTAACATTTTTGAATTGACTAAAATAAAGTCATTCCGGTGCCTGCGACTAAAAACCGCAAGAAATAGCTTAAAAATATTTTGCTCGACCTGGGTATCTAACCCAGGACATCAGGCTCAGCAGTATCGCTTGCGACTAGGTACTGGACCAAATAAAATGAAAATAAATAAATAAAACTTTAGATCAGACTACAGTCCATTGTTAGTATTTTAGTGTTAGCAACAATAATTGTGCATAAGTAAATGGGTGAGTATTTTTCGTGTTAACAATTTAATAATTTACTAAGATCTATGACTGTCCTCAGACAGACCAAGTGTCTCTGGAAGGCGCAGTCCGACTCAATCGTTCAACTCGAGCAGCCTGTGGGTGTCATACACGCAACAAGCCTGCATCGTCCTGCTCATCCAATTGAACGCCTTCAAAATTCTGTTGTCACTACCATGGCGCTGTAGTTAAGACGTTTTCCCAAGAGGAAGTTCGAGGAAGTTCGTTCGTTCGTGGAAGCCATCTAAGTGAGCCTTCTTAAACATCCCCGACGCGCTACAGTCACAAAGCAGTCCCAACAACATCCTGAAGGAGTTAAATCTAACGAGCAGGACGATATAGGCTGGTCGCGTGTATGACACCCACAGGCTGCTCGAGTAGAACGATTGACAGAACTCCTTAAGGTGGGTTAATTTGACAAGCGAACCTGCGAGTAAGCGTAATGCTCCCCACAGACAATGCTCTGCGCTCCCTCTCAATATCACCGTCGTCCCTTAGGTCGCTCGTGATAATATAGCCATGATTTTTCAAATGTTTATATTTTTTTACGAACTGGTATAGATAAGATTGTGATGAAACCCAGGAAAGTCCCGGACCTACTGGCCACGCGCGCGGGCTCGATGTTATTTGGCAGATGTCACAAGTCTTCTAATTTTTGGTTCTAAGACATGCCGGTTTCTTCACAATATTTTCAATCACTGTTTTAAGAGCCATGAAGATTAAATAAATTATCCAATGTACGCGCCTGCCTGGGTTGGAATCAACGACCATACGTTAAAACTAAATTCTCACATTATGTACCATCACAACAGGAATGGTGTAACCAAGGTTTTGTAACAATTTTCTGATTTAAAAGAGTGTTCATGGAATTTTTTGTCCTTTCTTCTCCATTGAGATCTACGCTTTGGAATGGGAAACTATAGAACTTTTACAGTTATAATGCCTTGTGACTGGGACTGTAGCTTTATTATGTTATTGTCTTTGTTTCGACAATTCAAAAGTGGCTGTAACTGGCCTACTTGATATAAATGCATTGATTTTGATTTAATTTATTTGTACATAAGGAAAAAAACTTCCATACCACACAGTGGAAAAATATACGCAAACAATTTTTCAAAATATTTACCCATTTTTACGTACAACAGTGTAAAAAAATATTTTGCCACTTCCCATTCTGTTTACCCAATAGATGTGTAAGCACGAGTGCCAAACAACAATGAATGGTTCAATCGACAGTTAGGCGGTAAAACGCCTGACAGAGTCGGCCGAGCAAATAGTACGCGGGAATAAATCGTGCGAACCAATGCGAGTTGTAACCGTGGGTATTGAGGAGCATTTAGACTGGCTGACGGATAAAATATAAAAGAAAATTATGAATCACTTATGTTATTATTTATGACTTGGACTTGGGTCCAATTTCCAGGTTGGGAAAGTATTATTGGGTTTTTCCACTGCTGGACAAAAGCCTCTTCAATCGCACTCCACTTAATTCGATTCTCGGCAACTCTCATCCAGTTGCTACCAGTCATTCTGCGAAGATCGTTGCTCTACCGAACCTGAGGGCGTCCCACCTTACGCTTGCCAATTCGCGGTGTCCACTCAAGAACACGTCTACCCTAACAGTCATCGGTTCTGCGGCTAATAAGGCCTATTGGTACTTCAGTTTACTTATTTTGATATTAATGTTATGATTACTGCTATGGATTCATGCCCAGTAGGCAATAGGCTCGTCCCCTTTTACATCCCTGACCTTTTCCTGTCTAAATAGGGGCCGGTTTTCAGTCTTATTCTCTCTCTTCTTCCTCGTTTCCTCATGACTGAGGGTCGTGATGACATGAGGTCGTTGCTTTGGAAATGCTTGACGATTTTCGGCATCATCAGGAATTTCTCTGTAGTTCGGATTCTAGAGTTGCGCCTGGTTGATGACAATAGACTCAAACCCCCTACTACATGGGACTCAAACATAACTGGGGACATGTGGGCGGACTAAAGGCACCTCTGTTTCACTCGTCGGGATTACAGGCGTGATGTATTGTGATCGAAACAGCAAAATATATGACAGCTATTTGCAATGGTGACGACTTTCAAAGAGCATAACCTTAAGTACAAAATACAATTGTATGCTGATCATCATCATTATCATCATCATTTCAGCCAAGAGACGTCCACTGCTGGACATAGGCCTCCCCCAAGTGTCGCCACATTGACCGATCCCGTGCGTCTAGCATCCACCGGATCCCCGCAGCCTTTACCAGGTCATCGGTCCACCTAGTGTGAGGCCTTCCAACGCAACGTCTTCCAGTTCGCGTTCGCCACTCCAGAACTTTCCGGCCCCATCGGCCATCCGTTCTGCGAGCAATATGCCCACTGCCACTTAAGTTTGGCTATTCGTATGCTGATATTATTGCATAATTTTATTATCCTTAAAAAATCAAGAATTATGTAACAACATAATCCTCACACTTCCACCAGATATTCTCAACCATTTTTTCCCCACTTCCTCTACTGATTCTGTCATCCCTGTGCAAACCACGTCCTCTCAATACATCATATTGGTAGTGACAGCCGGTGATACTTATTACCCCACTCTCCTCTCACCAGCAATACGCACGTTCAGAGCTGTTATAAATGTGTGGTTCAACGTGTTTTCCTTAATCGTTATATTGTGTTACAAACCTTTGTAACATTGTGTGCAGGTGCTTAGGAATTAATGGTAACGCTTTGGTTAAATGTGTAATGTACGGTTTTCTGTACTAGGTGGGTTGTTTTATATTTTGTGGTTGTTTTAAGCCTTGGGACTTGTGGTGTTCAGTGAGCTGTTTTAGTGTTATAACTACTTAAATTTTACGTGGGTCGGCGATATCGTCACACGACACACGGTAAACACCTGGATATGGGACGCACAGAACTGGGAAGTGTGGCAGAAGAAAGGAAACTGAAGAAGCAAACCCAGCAGTGGCTGATTCCGGGCTAATGATGATGAAACCCGGGTCTTTAAAAATTACAAGAAGATGTAGAATCTCCGAAAATAAGCTTTGATTGAGTGGTCACGAGTGAAATGTGTTCTAGTCGTTTATATTTTCGAAGATATTCTCATAAACATGAAAGCATTTTATTTACCAGTAGTTAGCATTTTAAGTAGATGGTTCAGTTAAGTTTATTCTTGACAAAGACATTCAATTATTTATGAGCGATAGACGGGACAAGACGAAGAAAATTGTAATCCAAAACTTATTACTACTTAGTAACAAATCGTTCTGTCTAGTGTCATACGCCCGCTTGTCAGGTAGCGTGCGTGTGTCAAAATCGAAAATGTTCGGGATCAAAAATTTTGTGTGAAAATATTCCTAATGTCCGCTCTATAAGTATTTTAAATCTCTTTGATTCTTGACCTCTTGAGTAACCTTTTATACTACTTTTAAAATACGACAAGATATTCCTTGATTCTTCGAATTCTTGGAAAATTCACACTTAATTTACCAAGAACCTTATCAGAAAACTTATTTCGATTTGCTGGAATGGATGGTGATCTAGATCAGTCAAGTGAGTTCTCTAAGGATTCTTAGTAACCGCCCGGAATCTGAATTTGATTGATGGTTGGCAACAGACTCAATTCATTCAGCCAACACGCGTGTATCCTGATACACGCGTGTTACAATACTGGCTGCAGAAAAAACAGATGAAATAAGAACATGCGAAGAAGAAAGAAGAAAGAAAGAAGAAGAAGAAGAAAGAAGTGAAGCGACGTTACTCATGTGGAGAAAACAAATGACAGAAGCTTGTCGCCTCACAAGTCACCATCGCCTGAGTTCGTGAATACATTTTCTTTGTTTTTAGAAGCCATAGATATCCCACTGCTGGGCAAAGGCTTCTCCCATTGCAGTGCTCGTGCAGGTGATCTCGCCACATCTTTCTAGGCCACCGATAAAACAGGCGTCATATTTACATACACGCCTCAAACCTCAGCCTACTTTAGTATACAAGCTCCCTTAGATCAAAATAAGGCGTTTTTGTGTGAAGCCCATGCATTAGCATTTGGTGACAGGTGCGAACTGCCGCGGCGCCGTCACCCGGTCACACCACACCCGGCCTTGCCCATTTTATGTGAGCAACTTATTTTATTGTTGTTTTAGAGCTTTTTCTTTATCGTTCACATTTGTAAAACGGGAGTTTCGAGTATCGTAAATTGTTGGATAATTAGGTTGTGTTTTCTTGGAGTTTATGTTTTGGTCTTTTTCGTAGCAGGAACGTGGATGAAGCTAAAGGAGTATACAGTCGTCTTACAAAGGTCGTCCACTCTTCTTCTTCTTAGCGTTTCGATGGCAAATTTTTTAAATATGTTTAGCCCAAAACTCAGCTACGCGTACCCCGCTCACTGATGCAATAAATAGATCAGCAAGAGCGCAGGAGATAGAGCATGCGGGGCAATATGGAAGGTGGGCCATTGTTTGTGGGGAGACGCCGCATAGGCACTTGAGATCTGAGCCGTCCATGAACCCCCATCTGCAGAGATTGTCTTTGCTCCGGCCGACTAGGGTTCGATGTCTGTTTAGAGATTACCAAGTCGACCACGGCAACTCGTGTTCAGGTGGAAGGTCGTCCACTCAATGTACCCGACATAAAATAGATCTAGGCGCGATTTTTTTTTATCTTCCATAATAGATACAAAGGAAAATATTAATAAAAAAATAGAATAAAATTATGAAACATCCTGTTTACGTGTCAAACGGGAGAATATATACCTACCCAGCACTTGAGTCCAGTAGATCATCGCTCTCAACAGGGTGTTTTAACAGGGTGTTTAAATAATATTGTTATTTTTAAAATCTAATAAATACCTATTTTTATGAATGTTTAGTATCCATTGGATACATGAAGTGGGCTGCCATTGTAAGACGACTAAAAAGTCACGGTGTGTAAGGAACTATCCTTACAATTCCTTTGGCTTCGTCCTCTTTCATCATATCTGGTGAAACACACCTTTCTTTTCTGAAGAAGTTTCCTTCTTCTTTTTCGTGTAGTTGGTGCCTATCCGGGTTTTAGAGATTTTTATGCCGACCCTGGGCCTGGCTTGGTTCTTTACATGCCATCGAGAAATATCTCTCAGGTATTCTGAAAGAGAGAAGGGAAAATCAGCGGTGCGTGTCTTGAGTTAGAACTCGAGACCTATGACTTGGCAGTCCGACGGTCACGGTCTTATCACTGCTAAGGTTATTGATGATGCTCTTCCTGTCTTGTTGCGCCTCCACTGCGTCATCGGCATCGCCAATGTCAACTGTCTGATTTCATACTTTATGAATAACATAAATTATAATACACAATGACGTGGATGGACTTAAACATTATTGAGTGGATTTGAGAGGACATGCCTGGGTTTCAGCAGCTGACAAAGAATATGGAAAGGCAAGATGCCAAGAAGCAGGTGACGACTTGTAGTTTCTGCCTACGGTGCCTATGGGAAAAAGGTTTGAGTTTATGTATGAAAAATAACACTTCAAAATTAATACACTGTATTAATAGATTACATTTTGGAGTCGAAACGCTTTTTAAGGGAATCTCTCGCCGACTGTTCGACACTTAGCGTGACCAGCCCCTGTAACATGACCACCGTAGACAAAGATTTCTTTGACGGAAGAATCGACAAAATGACAGACAGTGCAAATAAATTTGTCATTGTGTCGACACAATCTGTCATTTTGTCGATTCTTCCGTCAAAGAAATCCTTGTCTATGGTGGTCATGCTACGGGGGCAGAGGGTTGACTCTTTCTTTGGCCAAAGAATTAGCTTTGCCATTTGCCAACGTGGCAATGCTGCCAGTCTGCTGGGCACTTTTCCGGATGATAGCAATGCGGAGGAGTACTTTGACGCCAAATTGTCCTCGTTGTTGGTACTCAAATTTTGTCTTAATTTTTGTTTTAGTTCTATTTGTAGTCCGTATATAATGCACATTATAACATTGTATTGTATTGTATAACGGACTGGTGTCCACAACTTCACGACCAAAGCGCGTATTTTGAGTGAATGGACATAATAACCTTACTTAAGTAAACAAATACATTGCCCATAGCGCGATTTGTACCTAAAACTCACAATCTTTAACGCTATACCTTTTTGTTTTCTCACAGAAATTGTAGCATTATCACCGTTTCAAAGTTAAGCCTTCTAATCTGGCATAAAGGGTTGACCAAGGGACCCTGTTCAACCAAACGGACGCGAAACCCAAGAGAATAATAAAGTAGAGAAAGACCCGTTATTATTTATTTAACCTTAGGAAATTCGAGGATGTTTTGTATGACAATATTTTTGTAAAATATTTTGTTTGGACTGTGTGAAAGAAAGAAAGAAAAAGTATTTAATTTTTTTTTTTAGAAAAGTATTTTTTTGTCTTTTTTTTCGTGCGGTGTGTTTTGTTTTTTTTGCTAGAAAGGAGGTGACTGCTGAGATGACGAGTAATAGAGAAGTATGGAAGAAAAAGACATGTTGCGCCGACCCCAAATAAATAAAAGCACGAGAATGATGATTATGTCGAACCTTCTAGCATAATAAATCATTGTCGTCAAGAAATCTAGATTTCCACGTCTTGTACATGTAATAGAACTAACTACCTTTTGCCCGTGACTTCGTTCGAGAGCAGGTTGAAAGTTATTCATTGGAAACGTACTTTCAGGATAAAATTATCCTTTGGTCTTACTTAGGCATGGTCTACCAAATTAACATCCGTCCAGCCATAAAGTCGTAAAAGGTTAACAAGATGGACAGACAGAGTTACATTCGCATTATGTAAGATTGGTCGTTGGTCTAGTGTAGTACGCACAACTGCTAAGCATGAGGTTGCCTCGATTCCCAGCTCGAGTAAAGTGTTATGGAGTTTTTCCATTAGGAATTTCTCAGTAGCAGCTACGGAGTCCGGATTTGTGCCCAGTTGACGGCAATAGGCTAACTTCCTATTACATGGAACTTAAACGTAACTGCTGAAATGTGAGTGTACTTTTAGGTACACCTCTGCCTTACCCTTTGGGATAACAGGCGTGATGTTAAGTAATGTAGTGTACAAGCGTGGTGATAAATGTTCGTTCCCTTTCTGCATGAAACAAGGCTTTTGTCTAGCCGTGAGACGGTTACGGGCTGGTACATAAATTGTGCTATTTTTAGATAAATTTAGGTACTTCTGAAAATAGGCTCCAGTAATAGACCGTCTGAATAACAGCTGTGTAGCGGTACCTGTATAATTATGGTCCATTCAAACTGACTGGACTGGAGTCCGGGCCGTCTGCGGATACTGGTCTTGGGTAGATATTTATTAGTGAAAATTCGGTGTCCAGAGAAAGTCAAGTTAAGTAATACAGACATTTAGTCAGTCTCTCCGCGTTGGGCTCGGACTCAAAGCATTAATTTCAGTTTTAAACCATTTACAGGCACTTTTGATTCGACAAAGAGTTGGTGAGAAAGTTAATATGGCTGTTGTGATCCTCAAGAGGCGTAAATACTGTAACCTTATTGGTAACTATAGTTTTGAGCTGTTTGGGGTCAAAACGCACGGGGCCCAAAAGAGTGTCTCCTTTTTAAGGAAATCTCTCGCCGACTAGTCGACACTTCACGTGACCTTTCTTTAGCCAAAGAATTAGCATTGCCATTCAACGTGGCAATGCTGCCGGTCTTCTGTGCACGTTCCGAGATGACAGCAATGCGGAGGAGTACTTTGACGCCTAAGTGTCCTATTGTCGTCGTTGTATACATATATGTAAGTGGGTACTTACTTTTAAATCAGAGAAACTGATATAGGTACGACAAAAGCACTTTCCTTTTTTTTTGTAATGGTATCTCGCAGTTCAACCTATGAGCTGGTTTCTGCTTAACCGGACTTTCCTGTGGATGCCTTGAGTGTAAGGCCTCCAGCCAGGGGCATAAACAGCATCGTTAAGATCCATGCAGTGTTGTATTTATAGATACTAGAAAATAGGTGTCTACACCTACACGCGTAGCATGACCACCGCAGAAACGGGTTTTGTCGACGGAAGAATCGACAAAATGACAGATTACTTTTGTTGATCTGTCATTTTATCGATTCTTCCGTCCACAAAACGCGCTTCTACGGTGGTCATGCTACGCGTGCTAAACCAAAATTTTAGGTATACAAGCCTGGTACACGATCAATAATACAAACTGTCACCAACAAAGATAAATGTTCTTAACTTCATTCCAACTTCAGTGGAGAATTCATACAAAAAATCGACCAAAAGCAAGGGTTCATTTGCTAACTACCTGCGAAATATCAAACTTTGAAACTAGGTTACTAATAACAAAGAGAGTTCGGTACTAATTCGGTTCATCAGTGATCGGGTATCGGCACATAATTCCCAACTTTATGCTCAAGTGGCTAAGGCTTAGTATTGCTCACAAGTGGTTGTGAAGTTAATTATTGAATGGAATTGATTACTTTGATGCTCTCAGGTCGTGAATAGACTTTGAAGGTATTGTACAAAGTCTTGGAGAATTTTGTTGATTCAATTATTTCTTTACGTCAATGAACAGCGTAGCTAAAGTTTGAAAAATATCATTATATTTTTAACTTAACGAAATCATTGACGTAAGCTACAAAATCCCCAACCGATACATAGTCACACCGAATTGCCACCAGTGTGACTATGGTTAATTTTATTTAACCGTAGTCACACCAACAAAAGCCCAACACACTCTTGACGATCAAAAATAAAAGCCATCAAAATTTATTTAATATTTTATTAATTAATTGTATCGTCTGCTTGACTGGAAGAATAATGCAATGGAAATCAAAAGGATAATCTTCTATGTGTGTCGATTATACTCTATTTTTTTAGACCAGTATGTATCTACGTATGATAGACGGGAGGCCTTTGTCCCAGCAGTGGGAAAGTTAAAGGCTGATTATGATATGCTTTTGTTTATGCTGTGTATCTACCTGCACATCTCTCAAAAGAGCCTCAAGAGCGGTGTTAAAAATATCGTACTGCGATTCCAAACGCGGTGTACCCTGGACAGCTAGCACTCGTTCATCAACTGCCTGCTTTTTCTCAATTATGTTGGGGTCGGCTTCCAGTCTAACCGGATGCAGCTGAATACCAGTATTTTACATGAAACGACTGCCTGTCTGTCCTTCCCAACCCAGTTAGTACCGGGTAGTACGATACCCCTTGGTAAGTTTGTTATCAGGCTTTCGGGCCACTGACTACCTGTAACGACTGCCAAAGATTTGCAAATGACAGCCGGGAACAACGGCTTAACGTGCTTTCCGAGGCAATGGCTGACTATTCCTTCGACCATAATGACTCAAACTCAAAAGTTACCTGCAGCTAATAGAATACGTATTATGCGTCTTTTATGAAGTTCTAAATGGAAAGTCCTATCTACTTTATGATGGCTCTCAAAACGGTGGCGGATGCAATTCACCACTGAGTGAGTTCACAAGGGCCACGTGCTGTGTGACATGTAAGGTATATTTTAAGTTACTTTGTCGCATTAGATTTATTATCTGTAATGGCAAAGGAAACATGTCATGTGAATAAATAAATAAAAACAATTATGCTTAGTACTACTGAGGGACGAATCGCAAGTGACTAAAAGAGTGATTAATATAAATTAATGTTGATGAATGGAGAAGGAGAGGAAGACCAAGGAAACGATGGATAGAAAATTAAATGAAAGAAAAAAGAATAAATGAAAGCCTGACGGTTGGATAAAAATAAACTTTGCTTCTGAATAATTAAAGTTTAAATTACGGTCAATCCATGATATCGATCGTTTATAATGTACTGGGGTGCATATGATAGCAGTTGGATTACACTCATAGAACCACTATCGAAGTGTGTTTGAGGTTATCAGCGTATAATGTACTCTCTGCCCCTGGGACAGAGACCGTCTTTATGAGGAGTGGGACGTAATCCACAACGCGAGCCATGTGCTGGTTTGTGGATGTCACTTTTCTTATTTTGGTTCAAGTGCATGACGGTTAACTTCGATGGTTTGTTTTTCGTCATTCAAAGAGCAGTGGTGTACTCATTTTTCAGTAATTTATGTCAGTCAGGCTTGTTAATGTCTGATTACATTATTTAAATTATCATGTATCTGAAATGTTGATGTAAACAATATTATGAAGCAGGTTTATTTTAAATGTTTATTCCATTAAACGTGCTGACAGTGTTTGTTCAGTAATGTTAAATTCATTATTATAGCTAAATCATAAAACGGAATCGATTTGCTATAAATATTTGGGAATAAATCATCGCTGTGTGTGAACAACTGTGATTTTTAAATCATTTATCAAACTAGGTCAATCGAATTTAATAGGTTATTCACATTAATTGGTTTGTTTTTTAGAAATATTGTCGCATTTTTCTAGTCAGATCAGCTACCACTCTGCTGTCTCTCCAATATAACAACAATGTCCTAACCTATCCTTCCTTAGAGTAGTTTCAGATTAGCGTATTTTGTAGCGCGTATAAGCTCGTATGGGGTGACGCGCTTACACGCGCGCCTAATTTTGAGCAAAAACCGAACGCGCGTACACGCGCTTATACCGGGGTGAGCTGGCGCTTGTGCTTGGCTCACGCTTATAGGAGCGTAAAACTAAGGGCGCAAATACTCTAATCTGGAACCCCTATTAACTTTGCTTGAGTAGTTTATGAGTCAGCTTCCTTTAATACTTTTTTTTCTTTTGGCCTATGATGATGACATGATGGTCCTTTAATAACTTCTAGTTCCAATGCAAAGAATTTGTGTGGGATACTACAACTAAAAAAACCAACTTCCAAAAAACACAAAGAAACTTCTTATAATTATAAAAATGGGGAACATATACCTCGTAGTAGTGTAGACCGTGTAGTATTGCCATGTTCTGTAAAACAAGTACATGTTAAAACCAATTAACAGAAACATATTTATCATTTACCTTCCGACCGACGTTCCACCAAATACACTAAAACGTAACTAGATATTAAACTAAGCACTCTCTGAAGATGAACTACGGAGCCCAACATTCTGTAGGTACAGTATCAAACTTTGAAGTGATCTATGCAAATGAGACCGCTCGGAGAGGCTGTCAAAACACAGAACAGTTAACCGCTGGTATTTGGAGAATTGTAATGAGCCTGGAAATGGAGGAGTTGTAATAAACTTGATGATTCATTCATAACTTAAAGTTACGGAGAGACTTTGCTACATCTTGTCGTATAGATAGGTTTACAGGATGAATTTTTGAAGTAGGCGTGGATGGCCAAATCTGAAACTATGAGAAATAGCGAAAAATACTCAAAAGAGTCTCGAGCTCGATTTTGATGAAAACTAAAACTGGATCATTACATTTTTGTTCGATTCCTGGCTCGGAACATTGATTTTTCAAAAATCAATTTAGAAATTAAATAAAACTAACACTGGATCATTCGATTTTTGATAAATCAATATACCGAGGTATCGTACAAAATTGTAATGATGCAGTTTCAGTTTTCATCAAAATCGGGCTCGAGACTCCTTCGAGTATTTTTCGCTATTCCTCATAGTTTCGGATTTGGTACTCCACGCCCACTTGAAAAATTCGCCCTGTATACTGCCTCAATTTCAGTCACTTAGGCGTACTTCCACTGTACGAGTAAATTACGTTTATTGCTAATATAATTTTAAACCGCTGAGCTTGACGTCCTGGGTTGTATTCCCGGGTCGGGCAAAGTGTTTTTGGGTTTTTCCATCAGGAATTTTTCAGTAGCAGCCACGGAATTGAATGGCAATAGGGTCGCTCCCTATTATATGGCACTGAAAACATAACTGGCAAAATGTGGCTGTACTATTAGGTACACCTCTGCCTAACCCTTTAGGAATTACAGGCGTGATGTTATGTTATAATTTTGAACATCGTTCTTTTCCTGTCAATTGTTTGAAAACAACAGACGAAATATTTTGTTGGGCGCTAATCAAGTTAAGTCACGTGTGGTGCAAGCAAGCATCAAACAAAGGCCTTTTCTGAAAGTAAAGACCTATTCGTCATGGTCCTACATTGCGCCGTGCTGCTTGAGGCGGCGCAACATGAGCTTCGTTTAAATTGTGTGATTAGCAGTTCATACCACCTTCTCAAGTTGTATGGTAGTCTATCTTACGTTCATTGAAAACATTGGTTTTGATTTCCGTGATCTTCAACAGACTGATTTTTTCTGAGTAGGTTATAGGAATTCTGAAATTACTCTGCTAAAAACTTCCATCAGAACATGATTGCCAGTGGAAATAAATATCGACGCTTTACCTGTTATTTCCTTAATGCCTCTGAATATGAATGAAAAATTCAGTCACAAAGGGCTGACACATTCTTCAACCATTTACCGAAAATGTAGTAAAAATCCACGGAATTTCTCTCTATTCTAAATGAAAAAATACGCAACAAACAGCCTTTGGTACAATTTACACCTTCTCGATCGAATGACGTCACAGCAGTGTTGAAACTTGAAAAAAGAATAAAAAATGCACGTTGATTGGGTCTCGGAGACCTGATAGCGAGTTTTGAAGTGTTAACTACTTTTTTTTTTTTTGTTGTTGGCAACTTTATTAGTTCAGTGTTTAATGGCCTGTTGCTTCCGATGATAGGAAAAAGATAGATTATGCGGGGTTCTTGCAATATCTAGTCTGTTTTTACGTTGCGGGTATTTTCTTTGAGCTCAGCTTTTAATGAGAAGTTATTTTATTCTTTTTAGCGTTAGTAAACTGGTCTTCTTCTTTATCATGTGGTTAGTGTCTAACCTGGTATCAGAGTTATTGACACCTCTAACTTGGCTTTAGATGCCAGAAATATCTCTCAGCTATGCTGGTTTCCTCACGATGTTTTTCATCACCGATGCAGGTGATAATTATACAATACGCACATGAATCCTAAAAATCAGAAGCGTGTCATGGGTTCGAATTTGAGACCTATGACTTGGCAATCCGACGGTCACACCAACACTAGCAAACTAGTGATCTTCTATGAATTGGAATGGATGAAAAGATGGTCGCATCCACGTTACAAATGAGGGGACATCTATAGCATTTTATTTAAAAGAAAACTGGATTTACTTTTCTAAGATTTTTGATTAGTAACGTGTGGTACAGATAATTTTCTTGTAAATGTGAGTTGTCTGTACGTACCATAGCCTGAGGTTATGTGAACTGAAGTTCATTAACCTTTAACTGACCTCTTTCCTAGTTCTTTGCGGAACAAAACGGAATAATAAATCAGGAGCCAAAAAGTTAGCAACTCCTAAGAAGTAGAAATATTCAAAATACTATGAATTTACCTTGCAAATTAACCGTTAACTTTTGATTTACTGCTAAGAGTTTTAAACATGGCTTCTTAGCGTTGTTGCAACTTTTATAATTACAGAAGGGTTTATTTAGAATATGGTCTTATTTCTGTATGTATATAAAAATGGTCAATATTGTTTCATCATCATCATTCTCTTGCCCTTATCCCAATTCATTTGGGGTCGGTGCAGCATGTCTTCTTCTTCCATACTTCTCTATTACTCGTCATCTCATCAGACACCTCCTTTCTTGCCATATCATTCTTTACACAGTCCATCTATCGTTTCTTTGGTCTTCCTCTACTCATATACCCATCCACATCCATACTCAAAACTTTCCTCACGACATTTTCCTCATTCCTCCGCATCACATGCCGTATGGCATGCAATGCGGAGGAATGAGGACACGACAACCAATTACCACAAAACTTTTCAGTCACCGGCGCCACTTTCAGAGTTCCTCAAATTTTGATTAAAACATACTGATACTGTTAGCCTACGTCATCCCATTAAAAATTGCATCGTATGCCAGCGACAAACTGAAAGGCGCAATTTCTTTGTTTCCTTCGTGTCGCAGGCACGACACTATTTAAAATTTTGTTGGCCCAAAACTTCGCCACTTCTACAGCATTCTACGGTCTTTGTCACTTAGACTTCATGTTTTAGGCCGCTGCGACGAATGCGCATCTTTAGCAAACTGTCCTTGACCTTGAGGCATGTGGCAAAACTATTTGCGGCCATACCTCGCATCTGTATGCTTTTTGTAGTTATAAAAAAGATATGTCGTGTGGGAGGAGCTCGTGGCTAAATTATATCAGCCGTTTTGATCGATCTCGGTTGGTCCGAGGATGGGTGGTCCCCATTATAAGAAAGTGCGTTAAGTCGTTGGTTCCGGCTGTCATTTGTAGATCTTTGACAGTCGTTACAGGTAGTCAGTGGCCCAAAAGGTTGACAGCCAGTCTTACCAAGGCGTCTCGTATTACCCAGTACTGACTAGGTTGTGGATGTGGAGGTCAGATAGGCAGTCGCTCCAAGTAAAATACTGGTATTCAGCTGCATCCACTGCATTAGACTGGAAGCCGATTTTTTGGTCGGCTTCCAGTCTAATGTTGCGAAAAAGCTATCCAGATGAAGAAAAGCGATGTGTGGTTTTTGTAGCTATAAGATTTATATCTATAGATAGACTATCGCCATGAAAAAGAATATCTACTGTTAATTGCTTCATCAGTACTATTCTTCACAATTTCTACATTTTTCCGGAAAATACTCACCTGGTTCGACTAATTAACTCATAATAGTTTGCGTGAGACGACTGAATAAATCAATGGGTGCATTTTACCTACAATAATACCTACTATATTATTAACTGTTTGTGGTGCTACAATTTAACTGAATTATTACTCACGAAGTATAATAATGATAAACAGGTCATATCCATTGCAAACACGTTAAGCCGTTGGTCCCGGCTGTCATTTGTAGATCTTTGACAGTCGTTACAGGTAGTCAGTGACAACCAGGCTTACCATATTATGGTATGGTAGCATATTACCTAGCACTAATTGGGTTGTGGAGGTCAGATAGGCAGTCACTCCATGTAAAATACTGGTATTCAGATGCATCCGGTTGAACTGGAAGCCGTCCCTAACATAGTTGGGAAAAGGCTAGGCTGATGATGATGAGGTCATATCTATTGCACATTATAATTTTCAAAGGGAAATTCTTAGTAGGAATCCGTCGTCTAGATAAATGCCCTACTGATGCTACTACTTCTTCAACCTTCGGCTACTCAATGTTGAGAGTAGGTCTCTTCCAATTCTCTCCACTTTTTTGGCAGTTTTGTGTCATGGCTATCCAGTTTTTTCTGGCCGTTTTTTGTGCCCTTTTCTGAAGTTGACTGCAACAGCCAACCGTAGCGGCAAAGCCGTTTAACGACAGACTGCTGCGACACAACTAGTGAAACTCCATGAACATGGCAACCGGCGGCAATGCTGCCATCTACGGAAAGAAGAGGTCTGACTTCATACAGTGAAACCAGTCGTTTTACTGCGGTTTGCGGAATCAAAAACCTTCGAAATTGTTCCTTAAGTGGCAATAAGTTTGCTTGAGTTTCGTATAACTTTAGTTTCTCTGAGTAGTCGATAAAATATTCATCATTTCTGGCCATCTAAACCATCAATAGTCAAGTATTATGAATAATTATAAGATATTTTTCTTTTCTTGTTTCAGATTCTCAGATGACGACAAAGAAGTTCTCCGAGGAGCCAGAGTTTGAGCGTCCTATTGGCAACCACACGTTCTTTTTAGGAAGAGAAGCGGTGCTAGGCTGTGCTGTCACGAATCTGGGAAAACATAAAGTAAGTTGTATATAAACGGAATAAGATACATTTTTGCTCGAAGGCAACCTCAAATGTATACAACGTTATCAATATTTTATTCTTACAAAAACGATGGATTTCTCAACCTGGCATGGATGAATTCACCATCAGTCGTGATCATCATCTGCCTAGCCTTTTTCAAAAGATGTTGGGGTCGGCTTTCAGTCTAATCAGATACAGCTGAATACCAGTATTTTACATGGAGCGACTTTCTGACCTCCACAACTCCATTAGTACAGGGTAATAGGATACCCCTTGGTAATTCACCACCAGTCCTCGTATTCAATCACTTGTCTTAATAACGATCATTCCATGCCTGCAATGCAATTAGCACCAGCTCTTTCTCTTGATAAAGTTTTGAAAGAGAAAAATGTAAGAAACTGCCTACTTTTGAGCTTGCATATCCCTTGGGAAAAAAATATTTGAGCAAAGACAATCTCTATAGGCCGGGGCTCATGGATGGCTCAGATCTCAATGCGGCGTCTCCCCTCTGATAATGTCTTCTCGTATTCTTTGATGGTCTTATGACTGCATCAGTTTGCTTTATTTGTGTAACGAAATGAGCAAAACATAGTTTTTAGAAAAAGATGGAACTTATAACATAACTACGAAGTGTTTCAATTTTACACAACTGTCCTTCTTTTCGTGGAGTTTGCGTGATGCTTTGTATGTACTCCAGAGTTCACTGACGGTCGAGCGCTTTTCACCCTTATGCCCAAAGTAATACGGTTGAAAGTGGTCGGTGAACTCAGCAGTACCTACCTATGTACAAGAGGCCAAGCACATACGTTAAAGTGTAGTTATCCTTCAAAATTGAAAACCCCCGAAGTTCCATAACCATATACCTTAATGATTAAAGTTAGATGGTTTTCAATGCGAGCACGTTAGGTTAATGTGGGCACATCACGATACCGGTCGTTAAACAGGCTAACTGTAATCAGTATCATAGTTAATGGATTTTCATTTTAAAATTATTGTTATGGTCTATGTGCGTGTGTGTTTCATGGGTTGGGAAGTGTAACCCTTTATAGAAGGAAGACGAGTGAATGGTGAAATGGTAATCAAGTTATGACGAAATCACATTCAATCAAAAAGCTTACAATTTATAGCAATTCTTTGTTGTTCATTATGATTTCAGACGATAGTTATTCATGTTCTTCGTTTCACGTTTTCAGATTACCTATTTTGTTGCATGTATTGTTGTCATTTTATATTCTTATTAACTTATCTTTTATTGATTAAAAATCAGATAATTTACTATAATCTTCTTCTTCTTAGCGTGTCGTTGTCAATCTAAACTGTGTCGGCCCAGAACTGAGCTAATACTTTGGCGCCTTCAGTAGCGTCCATCAGTTCCTGTAATTAACAAACAACAGTTCATGCAGGACATGATATTAAGTGCCTCATCGTTTGTTCTACAGCACCATATTGACACTCCAGGGCAGAGTTACTAATGAATCTCCACCTGAGCAGGTTTTCCTTGGTGCGACCAACCTGCGTCCGGAGTCTATTTAAAGACTTCCAGGTCAGCTATGGCCATGTAGGAGATTTTCAGCAGGTGGAATGAATATAATCGATCGATCGACGACTTTGACTGGTTTTCGGTCGATGACTACAATATGTTGTATGATGATACATCACAAGTATTTAATTTTGATCAAAATTGCTCTTACATCATTTGATTTCAATGAACATCATAAGACATATCACGGTTTTATATGACGCATACGAAGTTGCGCGGGTCAGCTAGTATTATCTCTAAGCACCTTTTCTATTTCATGGGACTTCATACAACACTTTCAGACATTAATTGTCACTTCTCTTCTGCCTATCCCATCGACGATAATAGGTGTGTCAGTTTTCTAAGTCGCAAACAAAGGGTGTTCTATCGAGATTCGTAACCTTGATATTGTTCTTTGTCTAATATCTCGGTCGGGGATGCTACCGTGATCAAGGTTTAGATATTGTGTTCATTGTGATAAACACAATATAATAATATGCTCTTACAGCATTTGATTTCAATTAATATCTTAAGAGATATCACAGTTTTAAAATAACTCCGCTACAAAATAATGATCAAGTACCGCGCGCGCATTTTCATTATGCGGAATGATGTGTGTGATCTGCTCCTTTAGAATTGTAATGGGTGCCTACGACCCATAATACAATTCTAAAGGAGTGCTCTCTCTAGCCCTCTCTCTCTCTCTATGTGAAGCAGATGAATTTGCGTGGATCAGCTAGTATAATAATATAGTGAAAAGTACCTCGGAATTAACCCTCTCCAGGACTTGATAAAGGTTGCAATTTTTTTGTAGTGTTGATAATGATAAGATGATATTAAAATACAGTACAAAAATTCCAACACAAGACACTTACACATTATTACACATTTATTAACAACGACAGCCTGCTCGGTCTAATCGCATGTGCTACTACTGAATATGAGGTACTGGGTTTAATCCCCTGGGGGACAAAGTCTAATTAGGTTCTTCCATCAGGAATATCTCAGTTACAGACACGGAGTCTGGATCTTGTGCCCGATTGATGAGTACTTCTAATATTAGGCATTTTATTTTTAACCCTTCGGGGATTAAGTGTGGTGTTATGTTATAAACAATTAGCTGAAGTATCATGTACTAAAACCTTAAATAAAGCCATGACCAGTAAATTTCATTAAACTTCACCATCCAAAAGGCCGCAGCTGATACTGCAACAACTGCACCAACTTTAAGCACTTTCCCCAGATCATTTACCCTATTTAGTCACACTTTAGTAACACACAACTTCGGCCAACATACCCTATAACAAGCCCAACATGGCTACCAACTATAACACCTTCGGAGCCAACACTTAAACCCGCTTGTAAGCCAGTTGCTAACATGTTTCGAACTTTCATACTTAGTTTGATATATCGCCAATAACCAACGAACATGGGCCAACTTGTACCACCTATAAAATTAACATCAATCTGTATTTAAGGTGTTAAAATTCAAATGTTTTTTTTTTCTTACTTTAATGGTCGTATTTTTGTAAGAAAGTTGGTGTAGCGTCAGCTTTAGCTGGTCATAAATTTTGTCTGTAAGATTCTAGAACAATTAGGGTGTTATTCCGCGATGAAGTGAGAAAATTCTTGCATAGTTCAGATAGGTGTGAAATATAAATTGCTATAGTTTCATAGTGTTAGAATAATGAGTTGAGAAATAGTGAAAACACACAAGGAGTGGAAGTTTATTGAACCTAGAAAGTGTGGGTGTTGGTGCAGTGCGTCTCGTCTCATTGTGTCAATATGTTTAGAAAAGAATTTCTGCTTTGAACACGGGGGAAATAAGAGTGATATTTATGAACTATCTCGAGTACCGTATGCTGCATCAATATACACTCGCGTGAACTTTGTGTATGCTAAAGAATGAGAGTACAGATAATATGAAAACTGATATTAACACTTGCTTTTTTTATTGTAACAAGCTCGTCACACTATTCCCAAACCACTGCAACTCCTGAAAGCCAGAATCAATATTGGCGACCACCAGAAAAGCGCCAAAACAATGAAGCTCAATGAAGTACCAGAGAGAACAATTTAACTGTCTTCGAAATTAACCAGAAAATAATAGCGGAGAAGTATGACATAATTTGCACTTATTGTTAATACTTACTGTTAATAAGTCCAAAGTTAAATAAACATGATTCCATAATATCATGGTAAACCCAAACAAAAATTCCAATAATCTCCACCTTAAATCTCAACATCTCTAAACACGAAATAAAAAAACCCGCGAAAAAAAAGAACAACGCCAAAATGGCGGTGTCTTGCGGAAAATGGCCACTGGAATCAAATTGTTCCCGCCTTTTGTCTACAATTAGAACCACAAAAATTTACCGATTATCCTTCATTAAGAGTTGTTACACTGGCTGGCTCGATGCCTAGAATAACAATGCACGAAATAGTGCTGCACCTTTTCACGTCGTGAATTTTAATACCGGTACACACGGTACGGTGGCTGAATGCTGTACTACTCTTTGTTGCCTTTGCCTGTTTGCTTTCTTTTTAGCTTTTGTCGTGATTTCATCTTATTGTTTGTTGTAACATCTGCTTCTTTTGGTTATGGCAGTGTGAAATAAGTGTTGTAGTCAATTCAAATTATTGTGATGAGAATAGGAACTTTTCTTTATGATAAGATAGGTCAGGACAGATGGGCCAGAATCGTCACATAGTGAGTGCCTGAAGACGGTCGTCGTCACCAAGGCAGACCCAAAAAACGCTGGTGTGGCGATTTTGACTCGTTCCTGACTGATTGGCCAGAGAAGGCCGGGAGAGTTGGAAAGGAATGGGGGAGGCCTTTGCCCAGCAGTGGGACAGAGAAGGCTAACTAAAAAAATATATATATGTGTGTGAATGTGTTTGGTTTAGCATACGTTGTAATGGCTTGTTGAACGAGAACCATAAATATGTAATTGATTCTTAGTTCACAAATAGGAGAAAAATAAATAATTATTGGTTCTAGTCGTTTTAGACCATTGTCCATTGCAACCAATCTCAGCGAAGACTATCCCGACCCGGGAGATACGATAGTGCCCAAGTGCGAGTGCAAAAATACAGATGCACTTTTTTGTTTTTACTCTCATAATTCAATGGAGTTTAGTGTGTAAACTACACATGAAACATACAGCTGCTATATTTCTGTGTACATAATACAAAGTAACATTCATGGACAAATCATACAAAATCTACAAACATTTTCAATATAACCACTAAGCTAAATCAAAAAACAACACAGCTATATTTACGACACTGAAACTCCACAGTGATCCCCCGGAAGAAATTTGACAGGCCAGAAAACTATCAGAATGAAAGATAAGGGCTAAACACAAAGGGATACGAAGGCCCGAAGACTTAACTGGGTCCCTGACCTAGAAAGTAATCTTCATCAGTGATATCGAATGTTTGAACTGATTTCTAACTTGTCTTGTTTTAGTTTGTGTCATGTTTTTTTCTTTTTCTTTTGAAAATGTGGACCATTTTTTTGGTAAAGTTTATTGCTGACGATGTATGGGGGATTTACATTTTCGAATTCAAGAAGTTTAGTGCAAGAATTATCCGTTAGTAAATTGATTGTGTTTAATAATATTATCATTAACACTGAAAACGGGAAATTTACCATGTTTACGATTTGTTTCGAGTTAACGATATGTCGGCGCTGTTGCAAGCACCATGGTCACGGATAAACTGAAATTATACCGTTAAGAGTGTAGACAGATTTGTCTGCTCATAAACACCCACCCACAATAGCATCAGTTTATCCGTGATCATGGTGCTTGCAACAACGCCGAAATTTCGGGGACTCGAAACTATCAGTAAACATGGTAAATATCTCGTTTTCAGTGTTAATGAGAATGTTAGTGACCGTGACAGTTTAAAAACTTAATATACGTTGTGTTTAATATGGTAGGATATTCTTATGAAGCCCCTAGGCTCGATTCCTAAGTCGACCACAGTATACAGTATTCACACACATACAAAAAATCACGCCTTTTTCTTTTTCGCCTTTTTTTTGGAGGTTGACACAAACCACAGAACGGAACCTGCTACGATCCTCACATATTCCTTTTGCCTCGTCCATACATCTGGTCATATACGCACGCCGCGCGCCGGTTGCGAGTACTAACGAGTTAGTTAGTAACGGTTGCGAGTACGGACCTGACCTTTCTGAAGAACCTAACCAATGAGGTCAGTGTTTGGCCTTCATTATTGAGTTTTTCTAATAAAAATTCTCAGTAGCAGCCTGGAGTTTAAATTTGGCAATAGGCTCGCCCCTACTACATGCCACTAAAAAAAAACTGGCGAAATATCAATACACCTCTGCGTAACCCTTCGGGGATTACAAGCGTGATGTTAGGTTTTGTTGTATGATACGAGTATTCTTTAAACGTACATTTTGTTTATTTTTTTAAATTGTTGAAGAAAGAGTAATAATGTTGAGTAAAATATTTGAGGCAATGAATTTCAATGACTAAGCACAATCTAGTCATAATTTATTCAGTGTCTATTGTATTTCCAATTTAAATGTCTTATTTCTTACTTTTATCGTTACTTTTAAATCAAATCATTACTGGCTATTTTCATTCTTACATTTCAGACATTTCGTTGGAAAATAATTTAGTAATGTGCATTCCACAAAATTAAAAGGAAATAATTTTCTCTTCATTTTCAGGTCATCATTCAATTTTGTTACAATATTCCATTAATTCAATTTGCTACCTTATTTACTTAGTAGGAAAGTAATAATTACAGGTCTGGTGCCTCACGTGAGGCATAATACACGATCACAAAGACGTGGTTCTATAAATAGACCTATAGTGATAGTATCTAGGGCGCAAATGTTATTTCACAAGTTATTACTTTATGACTGTTTAGATCGGTCAATTTACACATATAGCTTTTGCCCGCGACTTCGCCTGCGTGGATGTCAAAAAATACCCGATTACTTACAATTATACCCCTTTTTAATCCTTCGGGGGTAGAATTTTCAAAAACGCTGTAACACGTATAATTTTCAATCAGCCTTAACACAAAATTCGAAGATCCTAACTTCAAAACTGACGGACTTTTATATAAACTTCCATCCCCTATTTTACCCCTTTAGGGATGAAATTCCCAAAAACCCTTTCTTACTCTTCACAAAAAACACACCCTCCAAGTTTCATGTTTCTAAGACCAGCGGATTGGGCTGTGTGTTGATATATCACCCAGTCAGTCAGTCAGTTTACCATTTTATATATATAGATCATAGGGTAAAATATTTATGTTTTTTTTTATTATGAGGTTTCTGTTCATTTATGATGTAAATTTTACCTAAAAATAATCAAAATACATTTAGTTTTAAAATTTAAATGAAGAACAATCCCTTTTGGAATGATTTCAAGTTTCGCTATTTAAATCGGATTTTGTTAACAATTTTAAGGGTTTTAATCTTTTTTCAAGGAATCCTAATTCTTTTTAAAAATAAAAGTAGCATATGTTACTCCTTAAACATCAGCTATATTCCAGTAAAAGTCACGTCAATATTGGTTTAGCGGTTTCGGAGCTGAACCGGAACAAAAAGTCAGACAGACAAAATTTAAAAAAAAAATGTTATTTTCCTAAGTACCATATACTTTGATAATTATGCATTCAGTAAAAAGCTGTTATTTTTAAATTACAAACAGACACTTCAATTTTATTTTTGTATATTCACCAGCAGCACTCCACTGTCGATACCATTCGTGTGCTAAAAGATCTTTGTATCATTGTTTTAATGTCCCCACTGCTGGGACACAAGCCTCCCTTTTTAAGAGAGAGAGAGAGAGAGAGAGACTCTATGAGTATGAAAGTGATCTTCTTTTGTTCCATATTTAAAAAAAGATGTTACTACATCATTTGACTGATCGTTAAATATGAAATAGGTACTCCCGAGTTTCACCCTTATGTCCTAAGTAATAAAGTTGAAAAAATGCAGACCTTCAGTGAAATCGGTAGTACATACTGCTGATACCTACCTGTATAAAGTTATGAGGTAGTACATACATTTGGTTTATTAGATACGTCTGGAAAATTGAATGTTTGTTTTCCTAGCGCGCCATTTTGCATGTTTGCTGTGAATTTGAATTTGACGTGAGATTCATGTTTACTGTTTTTGTACCTATATTTATATGTCATAATGGAAGCATTTTTTATCTTTATTTGTCTTTGCTAGAGTCGTTCTTTTTAACGTTTCTTTTTGTATTTTTCTGGTTTCGACCTTTTGGCGCTCAATTGACAGTATCAGACGGTCGTTCATTGGTCGTTTGGACATTTTTTAATGTATTTTGTTAAATGTTTTAAAAACAAGATGGTGGGATTAGTTCCAATTTGTCCACGCGCTGAAAGACTCATCATCTTCCTGCCTTTGCCACATTCTACTCGGGATCGACGCAACACGTTTTCTTCTTCCATTCTCCCCTGTCAGACGTCACGGCATCATTTACTCCTTTCTTTTTCATATCATTCCTCACACAATCCATCCATCTTTTCTTTCACCTTCCTCTCCCTGTCCATTCTTCAACATTCATGGCCACGCACCGAAAGACTATTCTACAATTATAAGTTATTTTTTTTTACATTATTGACTTTTCGTGAGACCACCAGTTTTCGTGGGAACAATTTATTCGATAAAAGTGGTACCATTACTTACCGCCTGCAGTTTTGTGATAACCACACGAACATTAAAAGACTGCAGACAAAGGCTTGGCTCACCTAACCTTTTCTAAGAGGATTTTCTGAAAATCTTCGCTAAAAGAGGGTTTGATTTTGCAACTAATTGTGCCGCTAAACGTTTTTAAGACAAAAATAAAACTTAGTTATTAGATTTTTATTTTTTTTTATACGCAAACCCTGCGTAGGGAAAAAAAAAATCGATAGCTGTGAGCAGAGTGCGATGGTCTAATTGGCTAAGACGTCCGGTGTACAGAATCGGAAGGTCGCAGGTCAAACCCTTTTTTTTTTTTTTTTTTTTTTCCGGATGGGAAATCATCGAATGACCCCCCCCACTCTGGGCGGAGCGGAGGGGAGTGTCAGACTTGTACTGACTAAAACCCATCCATGTTCCTTCTTTGCCCTTTATGTTCCAGGGCCACGGTATCTCTTTCGAACAGTCCCGCAGCCCTGGCAGGCATCGGCCCATGCGGACCCCTACTTGATTGCTGACATCTCTTTGAGGCCCGCGTGGAACACGAACGCACCGTCGACACGGCCCGTCGTCATAAGACGGCCGGATGGCGAGCTAGCCCATAACTCGCCGTCCACAGGCCAGCGCCTACGGTGACCAGAAGCCACCACGTGACCCCCGACGCCCAGGGCGTCTCCCGCGGTGGCTGGGACGTGAGGTTCTTTCCCTCTCACGGCTTCCCATTCCCTCTCGCTCCGGACCATGTCTTGAACCAAGGCCGGACGCGAGAGATCGCCGCCGCCAATCGCCGCTATGAGGACACGGCGGTGCTCCGCCCAAGCGGGGCAGGCCTCCACGGTGTGTTCCACCGTGTCCTCCGGACGATCCTCGCAGTGGAAACACCCGGGCGTTTCCTCCCGCCCGATTCGGTGCAGGAACCTCCCGAAACAACCGTGTCCGGTGAGGACCTGCGTCAGGCGGTATGTGAGGGCGCCGTGGCGCCTCTCTAGCCACTCCTCAAAGAGGGGACTTATCGCCACTATGGTGGCGTGCCCTGCACGGGGTTGCGACAGTCGCTCTCTCCATGTCGCCATGAGATCACGCCGGAGGTCTGTCCGCTGAGCGGCAATTTGTCGCGGCAGCGGAGTTTCCCCCCGACATAGTGCTTCCGCGCGCCATTCATGCAGGCGCGCGAGGACTATCGCCTCCAGATCCCATGGCGGCAATCCGGCAAGGAGGCTAGCCGCCTCGCCGGAGATCGTGCGGTACCCCCGGATTAGCCTTATGGCTATCACCTTTTGGGGCGCGTTCAGGTAGTGGGCGGCTTGCCGCCTCAAAGAACGCGCCCACACCGAGGCCCCGTAAAGGGCCATGGACCGCACGACCCCCGCGTAAAGCTTCCGGCAGGAGGCGTTTGGACCCCTCAGGTTGGGCAAGAGCCGCTTGAAGGCAGCCCCTGTCCGTTCCAGTTTGGGAGCCAAACGTCGGAAGTGCTCCACGAAGTTCCACCGGCTGTCGAGGACGAGTCCAAGGTACAGTAGAGACCATAAGTGCAGTAGCAGTTTCACAAAACGATCGCATCAAAACAAGTCGCACTTACGACCTTTTTCCATAACAAACATTTTGCACACATACACGATCTCGTATATCGCTCTCTTTCATAATTATCTAGTCAGAAAGAGTGCGATATAATGATCATTTGCCTTAGTGACAAGCCTGTCATGTCGCGACGGAGTATTAAGTTAGTGATATTTAATTTCAAACAAACAATTATGTGTCTATCTGGCTTAGCGGTTAACGCTATAGATAAAATGTCTCGCACAGTATAGTCTGGGTTCGAACCCAAGTGACATTACACTTTTTGTGTTTTAATTATAAATGATACGTTAGACCCGATGAGATATGTTTTTCTAAATATTAGTTGGAACTTATTATTAACAAAAAAGATGAGGGTGAATGTGAAACAAAATAAACTTCTGGATTGAACAAGGTAGTTAGTTATGACGTTGTTAGTTGGTGAACTTTGTTACGAGCGTTTGTGTTATTATTACGATTAGCGTATTGTTTGATTGTCTTTATTCAAGATGCAAGCTAATAATAGTATTGATGACAGGGAAAATATTGTCACTTTGCGTAAAAATGGGCTTCATATTTCTCAAATTTCAACTGAAACTGGCTTAAAATGTGTAAGTTATTTTTAAAAATTATAATTATTATGATGATAGTTGTGGTGTGTGATTTTCGTATTATTAAATAAATTGCTAGTTGCAAGTGTGTAATCATATTTTGTTTTTTTTTAGAAATTCTGTTAGCCGTTGGGTAAAGAGGTTTGAGGAAGAAGGTAGTCTGAAGAGTCGTCTAAGAAGTGAAAGGTCGCCGCTTATTAACCCGACTCAGCGACGTTTTATGGTGGAAGAATATGAAACAAATGGTTTCATTCCAACTATAACGTTTGCAGAGCAATTGGATACTATTTTCTGACGAGAATACTTTCAAGTCTTGCCAAAAGGAAGACTTAATTTATGGCGAAAAAATAATAATACTTAATTTAATAAGTAGACCGGGTAACTAAATATTTAGTAATATTAACATAACCGTAAATAAAAATAAAAAAAAATTAAGAAATAAATTTTAAATTTAATGATCTTAAATTGGGGTTTAGTTTCAATATTCTTTTCGTCAAGAAAATGAACACTTAAGCTATAACCTCAATACATTCAATGTGACGTTACATTAAAAAAACACGTTCATAAAGTCTAACTCATATATTAGTATTCAATTAACTCTGCTGAATACTGATACCTATAATAAGCGGGTATCAACAATTATATTTGTGTTATTAGAATATCCTTTCCGTGTTATGTTATTCTTATTATGAATTGACTAAGTGGGTATACAACAAAAAATCTTATGAACGGTGATAAGAGAACTTTTTTTTGCCTAGATAGGAATGTGACGTCACATTCTCATAAAAGTTTGTTAATTTTATAAATAAATAAAACGAATAAACATTTTTGTTATCATTCAGCATGATTTTTTTATTTCCACCTTCCAACACCGAAAACATAAAATAAAAATCAATTAATGAGGTTAAATAATAATACAATAACTATCTAATATTTAACTTCTTATAAAAAATAAATAATAAGCATGACTATATTATAAATAAACATAAATACCTAACGACTTTCTGCTTAAAATACAAATATAATTAAGGTTTCAAAGAAACAAAAAACAGCCACACATTGTAATAACATGGATTCGAACTTGGACTTCATTGATCGTGAACCCATGCTCTGCCCAAACAGCTACCAACCCATGTTAATACTACGCGAATTTTAACAATGCAATGGTAAGAACAGGTCATCACTATGATGTGTATTCTAAATGCAACAGAAATATAATGCTATTTTGCGTAGTGTGACGACAGTTCATTAGTGTGTGTTATGTGTAGAATGTTGAGACATCACTCATACACGCACACACACACACACTGCTGTATCGCGCTCGCACAGTTCATAGCAATGTAATCTTTAGCATGGTACTGCACTTTTGAGGTCTACTGTACTTCAACGTCGACCCGACGCCGATGGAAACCCCTCCTGCCATCAGTAGGGATCCCGACGGTGGCGCATTCCGAGGCCCATGAAAACACATGGCCTCGGACTTGTGCAATGCCACCTCGAGACCCAATTGCCGGATTCTCTCCACAACTATCGCAACCCCGCGTGTCATGTTTTCGCCCGCCGCCTCGTGCGACCTCCCTTGTGCCAGTACCAGCGTGTCGTCAGCGTAGCAAACTACACTGACGCCGGTAGGGAGGTCGGCGCGCAGCACCCAGTCGTAACCGATGTTCCACAAGGCCGGCCCCAGAACCGAACCCTGTGGAACACCGCACGACATCTCTCGCCGGTTCCATTCTCCGCTCCGACTGGGGTAGATGACGGCCCTGTCCGTCAGGTAGTCCCCGACCACACGACGAAGGTAGGTCGGCACCCCGTGATACCGGAGTGCCTCCGCAATGCAGCTCCAGGGCATGGAGTTGAAGGCGTTGGCGATGTCAAGAGACACCGCCAAGACAACCCCGCTCCGAGACACCGCGTCCCCCGTCGTGAGGGCTCTCACGCGCATGATGGCGTCCACCGTCGAGCGCCCCTTGCGGAAACCAAACTGGTGTTCCGCAAGATCCGGCCCCATCCCCGCAAGGTGCCCGGCGAGGCGGTTGGCAATGACTCTTTCAAAGAGCTTGCCCACCTCGTCGAGCAACACAATGGGCCGGTACGCGGACGGAGAGTCCGCAAGGCGCCCTGGCTTCCGGATGAGGACCAGCTTCCCCGTCTTCCAACGAAGCGGGAACTGGCCTCTCTTCAAGCATGCGCTTAGGCAGGTCAAACCCTGCTAGCACTCGATTTTTTCTTTCCATATCAAAAACAGCTTTAGTTAATGGAATCTGCAAATTATCACTAACACTAGAAACGGGATATCCAAGTTAAAATGTGTGTGTGTGTCTCATGTATGTTGTTTCTGTGTGTGTGTGTTGTTGTTGTTGTTCTTAATCTGCAAATTATTATCAAAACGTTCTCATTTGTCTTTTAGGTGTACTTGATCGAGTCGTCATATTTTATACGGCAATATTTGTCTAACAACATAACCGATCAAAAGTAATTACGAGTACATAATATATTTGATTTCAAGGAAAAGGTGGATGGATGAGCGAGGAATGATATGAAAGAAAAATGAGTAGTGGTGATGAATATATTTGATTTCGCCACCTGGTAAACATGACATGCGTGACATGCTTTGAGAAGAAATTAGTCTGAACTTATGCATGAATATTATAAAATGACTGAATCATGCTATACTACAGAATAATTGCCTACAATCTTCTATAAATAGTATAAAATAAAGTCGCTTCCGCTGTTTGTGCGCTTAGATCTTTGAAACGACGTAACGGATTTTAATGCAGTTTTCAGCCATATATAGAGTGATTTAAGAGGAAGGTTTATATGTATATTGTACCCGTGTGAAGCCGGGGCTGGTCCCTAATTAAAAAATAAAGCCCGTCACAGACGTAGCTATAATATATATTAATATTAATCATAGCAACGTATATTACGACGTATTTTCTATTTGAATTTTCGAGTGTCCGCACACGCAGCTATAATATATATATCTATGACGTCACCAAAATACGTCGATAAATATATCTCGGTATATTTTGACATACCGAGTGAGCGCAAAATATATATTGTAGTATAGCTTCCGTGTGTGATAGCTTGCTATACGATAATATATATCTCGATATATTATAGCTACGTCTGTGACGGGCTTAAATGTGATAAAAGCATTAGGCTCGTTCTGCTCACTGAATTAAATGTAGGTACTATATTAACAAACAATGAAACCCACAACGTTCCAGAGAATATCCCAATTTAATCTCACGTAAACCTTTATTTGGGTCTAAAAAGTTAACAACTAACCTTGGTAGTCAAATTATTCTATTTAAAGTAACTTCGGTAACAAAACCACGCCAATGTTCTAACGTAAACACGAGTTGAACTAACAAACATTTTGATAACTGGAAAGTTGTTCTTGAGTAGGTACCTATTTACGGGAGAGTAGGTAAACGACGTAGAAATGAAGTGATTTTGTGACTAGGCAGTTATATATGTTACGGCTAATAGCCGAAATGCGGCTACAAATAGTTTTAGCCGGCTAAATCTAGGTGCGGTCGGTTAAGCTTAGATGTATCCTACTTATCTTCGGTTAGAACATGCAAATAATTTGGGTGTAGCGCTCTCCGGCCGCTGCCGCAACACCGCTGGCTGCGCTCGCTCGGCTCGCGCGCGTTTGGTCACAGTTCTAACCTAACCTAAGCTAATCCATTTAGTCGGTGTGTCCTAGCAATAAAAAGGATACACAACTGTTGCCGGCCGCACCTAGGTTTAGTCGGTTAGAACTAGGTGTAGCCGCACTTTGGTTTTAGCCGTAACACATATATTGTTTAGTCTATCTTCTTTATCGTGTAGTTAGCCTCTGACTTGGCTTTACATGCCATCGAGAAATATCTCTCAGGCATCCTTACGATGTTTTCCTTCACCGAAGCAAGTGATAATTATAGAATACATACATGAATTCGAAAAATCAAAGGTTCGAACTCGAGACCTATGACTTGGCAGTCCGACGGTCACACCACTAGGCTATCATTGCTCACCGTTTAGTCTATAATCATGTTCTAATCTTAGTACTAAACTGATGTATCCAGCAAAAATGATAATGTAATAGATTCTGAGGGTTATTTAATTTACCATAACAGTGGAGTGATTGGGGATCACAATACTACTTAAATTTATACTGTGACTTACGGGATATCTTCCGAGATTTTCAACTACTCTGGGCTCATAAGTTCTAAGTGAAAGTGTAAGTTGAAAACCGTAAAAGCTTAAAACAGTGTCCCAATACTACTTATTTTACAAGCAATTTGCTTCCCAACCTCTTTATCTCATTTCTAAGATAGGTACCATACTCAATCAGTTACTTCAAGATTCGTCATGGAGCACCGGAATACCATGCATGTTATATTTTCTGGCCTGGAGTGTATAAAGTTTTTAACAACCTGAACCTCCAACCAAAAATAAAACCCTGTTAGCTTCTGTTGTTTGACCTAGTCTGATCCTTCCTTTCTTCCCCAGGTAGGCTGGCTAAGAGCGGAAGACCAGACAGTCCTCACGATGCATGACCGAGCAGTCCTGAGCGCAAGGTACTCAGTCCACATGGATGCTCCCAGGACTTGGCAGCTGAGGATCAGGCCTCTTCGGGCAGAAGACCGCGGCTGCTATATGTGTCAGATCAACACACAGCCCAGCATGAAGTGGCAGATTGGATGCATTGATGTTTATGGTAAGTGGATCTTTTGAAACGCTAGATTGTGAACTTCTTGCTTGCGAAATTTGCGATGTTATGTTGGATCCCCTGATTTAGAAGGTGACGCCATTATGGGTATTGAAATTCACGGGCTAAGTAATTAGGTACTCAAGTTATATAAAACGAACACTATTCATTGTTGTATGGAGTATGAAAGGTATTTTGAGCCAACATGCAGAATTTATTTTTAGCGCGCATGTCATTAGGAGAAATAGTAGTATTATTATTTCCTTTATTTATTTCTATACAAATGTAAATACATTTTTAAATATTCCTTAAAATAAACACAATATTAAAAAACATTCAAAATATAAAAAAATTAGTCCACCGATATCGGGAACAAGCTCCAAAGAGAGGAACCTCCTTTTTTTTTTTGTTTTCGTGGGAATCCTTCAAAAGGCGACTGGTCTTTGTGGGATAAGACCGGGGAGTGTGGGATTTTTACCGCACTAAAACCACCCCGTCGGTCACCATCCGCACATGAGAGGAGGCACCGTTTCCTCTTAAAAGACCTGTCCGGAGCCCCCTCTGTGCAACGCCTGTTAAGACACATCCCTGGGGCGACTATACAGAGATCTCCCCTGAGCCTCACTGTGCAAGTGTGCACGGCAGCACGTGAGAGGAACCTCCTAACAATACGAGGCGTGTTCGTATTATAACAGCAATATTTGATCTAATTAATATGCTAGACTTACTTAAAATAATGTTTACAAAAGATCCACTAATGAATTACTTTTACTTAATTATCCTGCCTAACTTATTTAATCCTGCATCCTAATAAAAAAAATCATTAGACTAGAATATTCTTTATTGTACACCAAAATTGAAACACAACTGTTTCACAATATTTTTAATTCTAAGGTTAAAATGGTTTACCGCTGCACTTAATCGTTACAATATTATGTAACTAAGAATTTTCATTAAATGATATTATTTCATTTTTAATACAAATAACTATTGTCCAATACAAATCAAAAGCCGGATATAAAAACTACCAGCCCTACTAGCCTGTGCACCGAGATAAATCCCCTTTCTATAGTCGGTTGACCACCCCGCTGAACGGGGCCTGACAACCCATCCATCACCTGTCAACGTTTAGCTGTTCTCGACCGTGACTTGGAAACACGAGAAACTTTGATTTTCATTTATTTTTCGGTTTCTTTTCCATCGCGTCGTATATGTGGTGCAGTTTTTCTGTTGATCGCTTTATTGGAACTTTATACTTTTGCTGCAATAGTCTGTTATATAGATTGCCTTTTCAAGTTAAGTTGATATGAGTTTTCGTTCAAATAAAATATGATGAAAATTTCAGATGCGTGGTATTCGCAACCAGTAATCGTGTATGACCAGATGTATGAACGAGGATGAAGTTTATGTATGTACGATCATGTAATAAGTCATTTCATATTCGTTTTTCGGGAGTCGAATGACCTGAAAAATCCGATAAAACCAGTCACCCTTTCGGAATTCATGAACAACTATCACAATTATTCTGTCAAGTCTAAACGTGTAAACAATGGGAAGAAAGATTGATCGTCCCGCACACCACTTTAGCCACAAGCCCCCTTAAAAAACGATTACAACGAATGATAAACCACCACAATAAAACATCCACCCGTCTTCCGAAGGACGCTTGTTCCACATTTACCCACCACGCCAGTTCCTAATTCCACCATAGATCAACCAATTAAGGCGAGGTTAACAACTTAAAAGTCTTTTTATCTGTTCCAAGTGACGGATAGGCGGCTTATCAAGTACACAAGCCGTATAGGCAGCGACCGTGCCTAAGCTCAGTTAATCCTACTACGAATAGATTAGAAACGTCTTCAAGATATGGGTCACTCAGTTAAAGTGAAGGGTGTGGCTTCTTCAATCGCGTGTGGTGCAGTTCTGTACGGGGTGGGTATTGGAGGATTAGGTGTGTTTTAGGGGGGGGGGGGGGGGGGGGTTAAGTTACTTGAGGGGCTTGTGGGTAGGTTGATATAGCGAGCCCATTGTCAGTTCGCATGCCACCAAAAAAACTGTCAAAACACAAAAATTATTGAATTTTAATTAATACCCCACTCAACTTCAAGTGTCCTTGGCGAGCAGAAGTTTTAGCAGAAGTGGAAATATGTATGAAGCTGCCTAGTAAAATTCCAACAACGGTATAATTGAAAAAAAGGCAAAAGTGTAATGCGAAAATAAGTCACCGTATGGAATGAGCGACATTTTTTAAGTAAAGCATCGGTATATACAAAAAAAAAAAACTTTAAAAGTGTTTAATATCTCAAACGTGCAATTTCTGTATTACAACAGTTTTTTTGAGAATGTGCGAGTTTTTTAAGAAAACTGGTTGTCTCGATAAACTGACATTCGATCAGAAAATAACAAATGCCGGAGAAATCAAAAATACATAATAATATTGAATTGACATTAGCTACCGAAAAGTTTTGAAATACTCTGTAGAAATACAAAACATTTGAAAGCAGCAGTTGCTTTAGGTCGGCTAGGTCCTCTGTTCAATTTAATTTATTATCAAATATGGGTATGCATTCTTAACTCGCTAACGTGAGATTTGGTCTATCATTAACAGCTGATCAGAGCAGCCTTGGAGAAACCGAGAGTAGCCTGATTCATGGTTGCTCTAGTCTGCTAATGGACGACTTTTTGATTTGTAACTTGTTTAGGTAGCGTTATCAGAGAAATATACACTATCGATCCCGGCTGCCAAACTTTTGAAAATCTGTAATGGGAAGCTCTTAAGATGAAAGCGGCAGGGTAGCCCGGGAAATTCAAATTTTCTTGCGTTTTTTGCAATTTACAGGTCAGTGTCGAGTTGTATGACGATTAAAATATGATTCACGAGCGTAACAAACATGGCTTTACGGAGTTTTAATAATTAAACTGACCAATACAACCAACTTAGTTTATTTTAATCCCATTGAATTACTTTCTCATGAATAGTCGGTCGAGTTTGAGAGTGGTCAATGTGGCGACCAACAATGTGGAGGCCTATGTTCAGCAGTAGACGTCTTTCGGCTGAAATGTTGATGAATAAGCGGTCGCGAATCATATTTTCTTCAATTTGACACTAACCTGCATATTGCAAAAAAACCTAATGCTGCCCCCTTAAATCTGACAACTGGAAAAACTGTAAAGGTCTTAGGGTAAACGTTCCATATTCATTAGCCAAATTTAGATGAGTGGGTAGTCTGGAAAACAAACCAAAAATAGTTGCGCAAAAACTTACTGGACGAAAGTTCATTCGCATATTACGTATGTAAGTACAACCGTGACCTTTACAGATTGAACGAATGAATAATTAATTCATGTCAATGTTGAGTACCAGAAGTCTGGGTTTTAATGATAGTGGAGTAATTACACTATGGAAAGTAGGCACAACTGAAATACATAGTAACGACCTTATTGATTCGGCATAGTGGTGACAATTTTTTGCTTTTATTGATATTAAAGTTTAAGTTTTTTCTGTCTCTACATCAGATGCCAATAGGTACTTTTTGCGTTACGTATAGAAGGATCAATGAAAAGCTCATTATTAAAATACTTCTTTTGTATCAGTCTGTCTGTTACAAACACTTTTCTCAGAGACAATTTGACGTAGGTACCCCAATATTTCTACGTTTCCATTCTGTACACAAGGACCAAGGAAAAGCAGACTATAAAAATATCAATTGTGTGTCTGTCTGTCTGCAACAGCCGCGTTTCCCAAAAACTACACAACGACGTAGGAATTCCAAGTTGTTCCACATTCAATTGACATTCTTTTCACAGTAACCATAGACTACCAAATTCCATAAATAACCTACTTTTTATATTTATTCAGTCCAATTTTCCAGCTCCATTCAAAAGCAGAAAAATATTACATCCTGCCATCCGACCATTCGACCTTTTTCGAAACATGACAGTAAGCCAACATTATAGTGAGGCCACATTAAAATTATAATAGACTCCGGAAATCGGAATCCACCCGTGTGTTACGGGCCTTTGACGGCGATCGATCACCCTGGTCTTATATATGGCAGAAACTGGAAATGGAATAAAATGGGTGCGGCGACATGTTGGTAAGGTGGGTTTAGTTCCCTACTACATTAGACTTGCCATATATGTGTCGTACATAGGTGCACAGTTTTATGTCTTTGAGAATTACTGGTCGTGGGTAAATGGGACGTTTGGTATCGTTGAGTTTATTCTTATTTTAATAATGTATTTTATGTACAGATGTAGTCGACAAAAAGCGCCGACTATTCGGTTGGAGTGATTGTTATAAAATTATTTATGTACAAAAAACGACAACTAGTCGTCTGGAGTGATTGTAAAATTTTCTTTTTTGTTAATAAGTTTCAATTTATAGTCAGCCTAGAGTATGAATTGGCCATCTTCCTTTGGTAGTCAGTCATCATCATCATCATTTCAGCCGAAAGACGTCCACTGCTGAACATAGGCCTACCCTAAGTGTCGCCACATTGACCGGTCCCGTGCGACTCGCATCCAGTGGATCCTTGCAACCTTCACCACGTCATCGGTCCACCTAGTAGTATTGGTTACCCTTCGGGTACGGAACCCTAAAAACGACCACCATTTTAATCACACGAAAAATTCCCAAAAAAAGAACACCTTATTGAAATCATATTTCATTACAAAACTTCTGTCTAATTTATGGCAAAATTTCCAAGTAGACGGTCCAGAGTTTAGCAATTTTGTGTTCCCTGATATTTGCATGCCCCGGCCGGGATTTCTTTTTCAATTTCGAAGTTGTTCGCGAGTTTATTGGGGCGCTGTGTCACTTGGCTCGACAAGGCGGTAACGAATTGTAAACGTTTTGATTCGTGCTACGTACGAAGATTAAATTTAGTTGTGAAAGGTGATTATGTTTGGGCGTTGTTTTGTGACTACCTCGTTGGTCTTGCATGAGGTGGGTTCGATTCCCAGGTCGGGTAAAGTGTTATTGGGTTTTTCCAACAGGAATTTCTCAGTAGCAGCCACAGAGTCTAGATTTGCGTTCGGTTGATGGCAATTGGCTCGCCCCATATTACATAGGACTTAAACATAACTGGCGAAATGTGGGTGTACTATTAGGTACACCTCTGCGTAATCCTTCGGGGATTACAGGCGTGATGTTATGTAAGAAGAGAAGTGGGAATCTGTAGGGAAATCTTTACTAAGGTATATTTTGCTTTTGCTTTTATGGAATCTGTCAACCCGCACTGGAGCCTCGTGGTTGATTACGGCCCACCTCTGTTTACATAGAGGAGGCATGTGTTCCAGCATAAGCAAAAATGGGTGTTACAATACCCATAACGAACTCGAAAGGCAATTGTATTCTCCATCATTGCCATCATTATTTTGTTCTAGACCATACCTGGAAACCTTCTAGTTTCGGATATATTGGCGGTCTAAGTTTCAAATTTTTCTTAACTTTTTTTTTTTTGAATATACATGTTTTTAAGTGTATAACTTTATTTTAAATACCTCCGTGATCCCTGTCGTTTTTAATGCATCCATCAGCACAATGTTTTGAGTGTGTTACATTGAGTCCTACCGTAAACCGTGACTTTTCACTACATATAAAAAGTCGTATCGCAGCAATCATTTTTACGCAGTGTTACTTAGTTTGATGTACTGTTCTTGGTTGAGGGCTTCGTGAAGGGTCCGTTTACACACCTTTTTATTAAAGACTGATACTTCTTATGCTTTCACGGATTATGATCACCTCTTATTAGTCTATCTACCACTTTGCATAATACTGGATTAATGTTATGGAATGTTGTCTAGACGTAAATCAGCATCTGCCTAGGCTTTTCCCAACTATGTTGGGGTCGGCTTCCAGTCTAACCAGATGCAGCGGAATACCAGTATTTTACAAGGAGCGACTGCCTATCTGACCTCCACAACCCAGTTAGTACTAGGTAATACGATACCCCTTTGTAAGACTGGTTGTCAGACTTTTTGGGCCACTGACTACCAAACGACTGTCAAAGATCTACAAATGACACTCGGGACAAACGGCTTAACGTGCTTTTCGAGGCACGGAGGAAACTTGGTATGTAATAGGTGGTCACCCATCCACAGACCAACCTAGGAAAGCACGGCTTAACCTAAAGATCGGCCCGAGCGGCTGTTATTATTTAGCCACGAGTTCCCCTCTGTTATCTAGACGTAGATACAAGTTGTTAAATAGATAAACTATTCTTAAATAACAACTATTATTGTACAAATAAAATTTTTTAAACGACACAGTTTTCTCGAGAATAATTTAATCACAAGCGTTCCTTGGTGCACTGTGACACTTTCTCTAGTTTACCGTATAAAACGATACCTTGTTAGTAGCGCACTGCTACTAGTTAGAATTTAATATCATGCGCTAGGGCTGGCAAACTTCTGCAGTATTTTTTCAAAAGTACACTATAAGAATGAAACTGCCTCGTTGGTCTATTTCTCGACTGCTGATAAAAAGGTCCTGGGTTCAAAGTGTTTATTTATTTATGTACACACAAAATACTCAACAAGACATAACATTTAGATAGAAGAGCACAAAGGTACTGCTTATTTCATGCGTGTTATTGGGTTTTTCCGTCAGGGATTTCTCAGTATCAGCAACGAACTCTGGATTTGTGCCCGCTTGATGGCAATATGCCGATGATGTTAATGTGTATAATTATGTCACTGTAAAATTGTAAAAACCGTTACATTATAATCTATCTCACAAGATTGTAAACTGTCGAAAAATTGTGAACCGTAACATACTGCTTACAATTTAACGCATATTGTTTCGGTAGATTATAATCTATGGAAGTGAAACCGTCAAATTGTGAAATGACATGCGACGGAACGCACCTAGCGCGCTGATTGGTTGAACGTCATGTGCCCGCGACAGTTTACAATCTCGCGAGATAGATTATAATCTAACGGTATTAATTTACAATTTTACGGTGACAGATACACAATTAAAACTAAATTCACTGACAAAGAACAACAAAACGCTGGGCCCAGAAGCATGGCATGTGCACAAGATTTTAATTTCAAGTTCACATTACCGATCAAATCGACCAGTCCATAGGCAAGTAAAAGATGCCACCGGGAACATCTGTGTAGCACGCCGAAAAGCCATACCATACATTCCATAACGACTCGACACCGAAGATACTCTCAGTACCCAATAGTTAAAAGCTTCTGTTAAAATTACTGCTCGTGACAAAGAAAACAGACTATACTTCGTCGGTTCAGCCTGTTTTCTTTGACAACCCTGACTCAGATGCTTTGCAAATCGTTTTTTACTGTCTTTGAGAAACTGGAGAACCTTCTTCGAGTTTTCTAAACATACTTATTTCTAGCATGTATTTCTTTTGCGAGTGAAATAGAGATTACTGGGTATATAAATAGTGGTTACTAGGTGCATAAGTAACGATTACCGGGTATATTAGTAGTGATTACTTGATATACAGGGTGAATTTTTGAAATGAGCGAGGATGGCCAAATCCGGAAAGTCCTTACTTCCCAGAATTTGATCCCTATTAGCGACACTATCGAATGGTGTCATTATGTCTTTTTTTTTCAAAATCAACAGGTCCTGGCTAGGAACATTGATTTTCCAAATATCAAATGATGCAGTTTTAGTTTTCATCAAAATCGGGCTCAAGACTCCTTTGAGTATTTTTCGCTATTCCTCATAGTTTCGGATTTGACCATTCACGCACATTTCAAAAATTTACTCTGTATTATTAATATGTGTAGTAGTGATTACTGGATGTGCAAATAGTAATTACTACGTATATAGTTCATGATTATTCAGTTAACTAGGCTACAAATACACAACAAGTGATTTTAGTATGCTGTAAACTTTTGGTAATAACTGTTTACGGTGCTTACTAATCGCTGCGTTTATTACAGTAATTTGGAAAATTATTTGTAAACTTACTGTGGTATTTAAAATTATTGCGTTGTACGTAGTTAATGAGATTTTCGCTTTGTTCTAGCTTAGATGTCAGGATCAAAGAAAATCTATTTATAGACAATAGACATGCTAGACTTTGATTTGTCCTACAAATAACAATAAGTCTGGAGAACTTCAAAGATAATCTATTATATAGAATGTTTACTATTTAATGAAGAAGAATAAATTATTTATTTGTAGTGGGATATTTTGAGACCCTAAGGCTGCTATCAGACGGACTGCATCACAGCAACCGCGCGCAGTCGAGCAACATAGTAAGCTTTGGTCAGGTGCGGCCGAGACCAAAGAAAATAGCGGCGTATTGAATATATATGTATAAATTGCGCGCGGCGATGCAGACCGTCTGAAGGTAGCCTAATTCTTAAAAAAAAAAAAAGAAAAAAAAAAAAGCCTAATTCTTTTTTTTACCATCTATCAACGAAATAATTTTATAGTGTTTCAAACGGTAAAACTGGGATATATATGAACAACTATCACGCCTGTTTTTTCTTATGGATTAGACAGAAGTGAACCGATAGTAGATACACATGGCTACACATCAAGCTATGCATTTCCAGTATAACATGGCCTCGCTTTGTATAAAGTTCCCGTACAATGAGAGATCCGCATAAACTGGTTTTGTATAACTTGATTGGTCATCGTGCGTACAATACTACGTAAATACTGGTACTCAGCTGCATCCGGTTAGACTGGAAGCCGACCCCAACATAGTTGGGAAAAGGCTAGGCAGATGATGATGGTCGTCGTGCGCATACTCACAATTTGCCAGGCCCATGCAATTGGGACTCAGAAATTCCAGACTTCGGGCTCCTACTGAGAAATTCCAATGGAGACATCCAATACCACTTTGCCCGACCTGGGAATTGAAACCCAGGACCTCACGTTGCTCTAGTAAAATTACAAAATTCTTCCATGTTTGTGTTAATCAACTTTGTTGTCTATTCAAAACATAAAAGTCTACCTGCCAAGTAAAATTCCAACAAACACATTATCATACCGCAACAAAAAGATTACAGAAACGTATTTTACTGTAAACTTCAAAGAATTTATTGAAGGCAATGTATAAGTTGGAAACTTGTTAAAACTTATGGCACGAACACAATCTCGGAACTTAAAATGTCGCATTGCTGATCTTGGAGTCAAAGAAAATATCAGAAGAAGTCAATATAAGGAACGGATATTATTTTTCTGGGAGGATAATATAGTGGATATTTGCTACAGACTGGATATAGAAATATTAATATTTTTGCACATATTCCTTTCTTCTCGTATGTTCCACATTTCCAATGATAAGTAGACTGGTTTGTTGGTCTAGTGGTCGCAAGCACGACTGCTGAGCTCAAGGTCCTGAGTTCGATTCCCGAGTCAGGCAAAGTATTATTGGGTTTTTCCATCAGGAAAAGCAGCAAACAGTAGCAGCCACAGAGTCTGGATTTGCGCCCGGTTGATGGCAATAGGCTCGCCCCCTATTACATGGGACTTAAACATAACTTGTGAAATGTGGGTGTAATATTAAATACACCTTTGCCTATCCATTCGGGGATTACAGGCGTGATGTTATGTTATGATGAGTATGCAGTAAACTACTCGGTTTATTGGTGACTTTACCATCATCATCTGCTCTTTCTCCACTGTTGAATTCGGCTTCCAGTCGAACCAGTTGCAACCGAATACCAGTATAATATAAAGGGATCCATATCTGACGTCCAAAACCCAGGTAACACAATATTGGTGGGACTAGTTGTCAGATTTACGGGCTTCTAAGTACTAGTAACGACTGTCAAAAATTTTCGAATGACAGCTGGGACAAACGGCCAAACGTGTTTGCCGAGATACGGAGGGTTCTCGATATTTAATGGATGGTCACCCAGCAACGGAGTGTAATTCTCCTCCTATCAGAATAGCGCTGTGACTTTTTTTAAATGTTGAAGAACCATGCTGACATGGGGCCTTTTTGCCTCGTACAGGATCAATTTCGTTTGTTTTATGGTTTTCTTATGTAAATAATTTAATTTTTGTTTTAATGTTAATTTAACCATTTTTTTTTTGTTTTGTTCTATGCGTGACTAATACATACTGTTTCTTTCTTTCTTTATTATTTACCCTCAAATCAAGTCAAGTTGAAAAATCCTCCCCATACATTTTTGAAACACAATATGGGCCAATGATTATCAGTCAGTACAATATGATGAAAAGTCAATCACACCATTGTGTTCCATTCCACCCGGACCAACAGATGGCCAACACAAGCATTGAAGGCACTAAAGTAAACTGTTATTGCCATCTTGTTGCCTTTGTGATCACCGCTGCCTTGGGTAGTCAAGATACATGGAGGTACTGACACGCTGGACACTGAAAGCTTTGTCTGCTCCATCGTTGTCTTAGCTCGGGTATTGTTATGGTATTTCGGCATCGAAATTGGACATGTGCTTGAGTCATACCCATGAGGGTATGACTACAGTCTGTCCGTATAGACTTACGGTAACAAGGTAGTATTCTATATTTTATGGATTCCGGATAGATTGTATTGTTCAAGATTATATAGACAATTAGGCGATTCTCACACGTCACCGCCTACCGCGCGGATGAGCGGCGCTCACCACCTCATTTGCCACTCAATACATTTGATTCGCCGCCTCCACCCGACCGCGCGGGCTAGCGGTGTCGTGTGAGAATCGCCTTAGTTGCCGTACTAATATGCAACTTTCGTTAAAGAAAGAAGTCAGAAAACCTTTTTGTTAAAATCGCTAAGCGTTCGTTCTGGCGAAATATTCACATAAAACGTGTTATCTATAATCAAAAGGGAAGAGACAGAGTAAATGAGATATTGGTCATGTTTGCTGCTCAGCACAAACACACCAAACCAAAAATATTTAAAGCACAATCCACTTACAAACCTTAATTTATAAGCACTCTAGAGACTAAACAAATGACCTACTAAACAACTCTATTCACAAAACTCAAAGAAAACATCAAACACTACAACACATACTCACTAATATGCAAATGGCACATCACACAACCAGCACACATATTGCATTTTAAAATGAAAAATTCTTAAATAAAACGGGCCCCTCAAAGAAGAGCGAATAAAAATTCAACATTAAACATTTCCCGAGGAACTTGGTATAAATAAAGTTTGTGCTGAACTCCATCTGTGAGGTCTCAAGTGGCGGCACAGACGTAACTGTGATATATAGAAACATAATAGTGAGAAAACTTTAAGATTGCTTTCTATCTGAACTTGTATTCGATGAAAATCGAATGTTTTCTTCGTTTGATAGAGGGTAAACTTCGTTGGTGTTAGATAAAGAGGAGTTTTGTGAAGCTGGGTTTGTGTTTGTTTAGTTTTGTTAAGGTGGGAAGGACCGAATTTTGCACCCAATTTGTTGGGCTTTTCATTGGGTTGGGGATCGATGGTAACCTTTTTGTATAGAGTGGTGCTATTTTCGAGTTCCTTTAGAGTCGTTTTCTTTCCTTTAAATGAAATTTTAGAAGAGTTAGCATTAAAAACGTCAAGTATGATTTAATTAACGCAGATTGTTGCACTACATTTGCATACTCCGCTTTTTGCGATATTTGACGACAATATCGTATATCTGTGGAATTAAAATATCGAAAAAAAATTGTCGGCTTAAATTAATGTAATATGCCTATTAAAAAGGGGTTGTAAAATAAAAATTACAAAATTGCAGGAAATTCTTTATTATAGATAGATGGATCAGATAATAACAAAACCATAGAGTACAGTTCAAACAAATAAAAATATGATTTAAGATGATATACAACGACAAATATAAAGTGAAAAATTTCAATACATGGAATCTGAAGTGATAAATTTCTGGAGGCCACTGTACATTTAAAAAGCCCGTTTCGGACATTCAATCTCTGTTGACTTTACTAATATTACAAGAATACTTGATTCATAAACCTAATAAAATAACTCCGACATAACAAACCATTACTGTAGCAGCAACGTTAACACGTTTACACAAAGGAAAAGTTTCTTTGATGTAGTGATGGGACATCAATTTGTTACACTCGAGTGAGTCGAGGCGCTGGACAAGTTGTAGGGAACTTGTGGAGAAGAGAGGATTAGGTATTTATTATTAATCATTTATCTCAGACATTGTCCATATAAAAAATATTAAAAAAAAATCACAATAAAACACACGAACATTAAAATAATCAATAAAAAATAAAATTACACATACAATTACATAACCAACTTAAATTAAATTTATATTTTACTCATAATATATGCGTTGCGTTGCCATAATATATGTGTTTGGTATTTGCGTTGCGCGTGATAGGTTGCTTTATTTGTTACTACCTGCCTATAAGGTCGAATTTCTTCAATAAAACTGGAAGCTGTCCGTGTCATAATTGCTACAGAATATTTTCATCAAACTGACATTGACTGTTCTTGTCTTCATGAAATAAAAAAAAAAAAAAAGTATTTTATTACCTTAAATAATTGTACAAGAAACACTTATCTAAGCACTATGCAGTGTTACAGCTAGGGAAAAGAGTGGTTTCGATGGGCTCTGGCACCCAATGTAAGATTTAACTTGTGTTTAGGGTGCCAGCGTCCTCGGCTATGGTTTGAACATGTAACATTAGTTATACTCGTAAGTCGAACATAGTTTATCATCATTAAATTACAATAATATTTTATAACTAGCTAATGCAACCAAGATGTGGCCTATTTACATACATCTGTGTGGCTGTGTATATGTGTGTGAGGGAGAGATAGATATGGTGAAAACTTATGTTTTTGGAAGTCTGTATAAATATAATTATAAACAAACATATTACTTTATTAACTATATTAGTTTAAGCAATCGATATTTGTAGTAAATCTTCACAACACCATTGAGATGTGTAGATGTCGTTCAACTTCGTTGGGGAAATGTGTTCTTAGTTTTGAAATGAAACGGAGGAGCTCGTGGCTAAGTAATAACAGCCGCTAGGGTTAATCTTTAGGTTAAGCCGGGCTTACTTAGGTTGGTCCGTGGATGGGTGACCACCCATTACATACTGAGTTTCCTCCGTGCCTCGGAAAGTACGTTAAGCCGTGGGTCCCGACTGTCATTTGTAGATCTTTGACAGTCGTTACAGTGGCCCGAAAGTCTCACAACCAGTCTTACCAAGTGGTATCGTATTACCCAGTACTAAATGGGTTGTGGAAGTTAGATAGGCAGTCGCTCCATGTAAAATACTGGTATTTAGCTGCATCCGGTTAGACTGGAAGCCGACCTCAACATAGTTGGGAAAAAGGCTAGGCAGATGATGACTCGATACATAGTGACATGGTGAAACTAATAAATTGAACTAGTCGATAAAAAAATGATAAAGTATCTAATTACCTCCTATTGGTGGCTGAGGGAAGAGAGATGGCACTGTGTTTATGTTTATGTATAATCTTTCCCGCGTCGATGTAACCATCCTAAGCCTTTACTAAGATTAGCCACCCAGACCGAAATAGGTAAGGCGGTCCATTCAGGGTGTAAACGGACCCTTGACGAAGCCGTCAACCAAGTATTCTGTACATCAAACTAAACAACTCTACGCAAAAATTATTGCTGCGATACGCCTTTTTTTTTGGGGTGAAAATCACGTTTTACCGTAGAAATAAATGTAACGCACTCAAAACATTGTGCTGTGGATGCATTGAAGAGTACGGGGGTCGTGGAGATATTTAAAGTAAAAATCTTACATTAAAAAGGCATTAATTAGAACATTAAAAAAAATTGTGAAGAAGTTGGACCTTTGACCCCTAATATCTAAAATACTTACCATCGAAATAAAAATGTTCCCTAACATATTAAATAAATATGGGATTTATTAAGTAGTAGTAAACTAACTAAATACATTATTAATTAAAAACTATTAAATAACCTAAAATAAATAAACTAACAACAAACTATAAGAGGACATCAAAAAACTCCTCCTCAACGCTGTAAATAAAATAAATTCATAAAATCTGACGGTAAAACAAAATCGATCGATAACACAAAGTGGAGTCACCTGTTGTTTCCCAACACTATTAACTGACGGCTGCAGTGTACTTAAAGTTTAGCAATTTACTTTTATTCACGCTTCCATTGTACATGACATTAAACGAAAACTTGAGAACTGTTGTTTAATTAAAGATTTAATGGGAACTAAGTTTCTCGAGTTTCTTAAACCACTCACACATAGGACTTAGGTACTGTATTATAGACTATACTTCTGTGTGTTAGATTAGATTTTGCTGAAAAAAGAAGCTCTATGAATATGCGTAGAAACCTAATATAGTTATAGCATCGTATTGGACTTGGTATGTAATATTTATATAAATTTATATATTATTAGTGGTAAATAAATAAATAAAATAAATAAAATAAATAATAAATAATTTTGTATATTTTTATACTATTAATTTTTATGCATAGGTGCTTTCTTAGTCCATTGAAGCTCGGTACTACGCTTCAGACTGTTTAAAATCAAAGTGTTGCAGTACCTACGTAATAAAAAATGTTATTTTACCTTTACTACTTGTAATATCAAACGAGGAGCTCGTGGCTAAATAATAACAGCCGCTCGGGTCGATGTTTAGGTTAAGCCGTGCTTGCCTAGGTTGGTCTGTGGATGGGTGACCGCCCATTACATACCGAGTTTCCTCCGTGCCTCGGAAAGCACGTTAAGCCGTTGGTCCCTGCTGTCATTTGTAGATCTTTGACAGTCGTTAGGCAGTCAGTGGCCCAAAAAGTCTGACAACCAGTCGTACCAAGTGGTATCGTATTACACAGTTCTAACTGGGTTGTGGAGGTCAGATAGGCAGTCGCTCCATGTAAAATACTGGTATTCAGCTGCTTCCGGTTAAACTGGAAGCCGACCCCAATATAGTTGGGAAAAGGCTAGGCAGATGAAGATGACTTGTAATATCAAACACAAATTCTTGTGATGAATTAATTTTACATTGTTACTAGAAGTTATCAAGGGACCATCATGTCATTAACAAGGGCCAAGAAAAAAAAACCGTATCAAAGAGAGCTAACTCATAAACTCAACAAAGTTAATAAAATTTATTTGGGAACACCTCGCCGGCTTCCTCTACCAAATGCAAAAGAAATACGTACATAACCTCTTCCTTTTTTAAAGTCGGTTAATGAAAACATTAATGAAACCAATGTTTTTATTTCATAGGCTTGCTCGCATTTTGTCTACAATTCTAGCATAATAAAATCTAAAACAAAAAAATCAATTCTAAATTCAAAGTCTCACGTCCGACTCGTCTCGCGGTCCCCTCAATTCCCAACACTACGTCTTTTGCCGGCCGCTGTATACTTAAAGTTTACCAATTTACTTTTATTCGCACCTCCGTTTTGCATGACTCTGACGGAAGTCGCCAGTATTTCCAATTTCCAACTTGTTCCATATTGAAGCCACTTCGGCCTGTTCGATTCGCTTTTGGACGTTTTTTATTTTATTTTAATGTCCTTAGTTTTGTAACTGTCAAAGTGTTGGTTGGTTGAATTCTGATTTGGTCGTTTTTGGTGTCGACTTTTAAAGTAGAAAAGAAAGCTCAATACTAAAGTTGTAAACCAGCTAGACGATTTATTTAAAAACGTTTTGAAAAAAAATTCTGCGATTCTGTGACTCTAACCTCATTTAATATATTCGATCAAACTATATTTTCCAATTTTATGACAAAATAAAAAAAAAACCATTTTTTTTTTAATAAATGCAAAAGATATTTGGTTCTTGCTCATACTTACTGTGCGCAGTGCAACAACAAAGTGTAAAAAGGTTTTGTTTAGGTCAGTTTTTACTTTTAAGTTATAGGTACAAATATTTTCTTTTAATTATACAATTAAGTTTCATACTTGGAAGTATTCGAACGCAGTAGAATTTTTTAACAAATATTCAAGCGTAGTTAGCATTTTTACTAAAATAAAAAACACAAATGTAAAAAAAAAACTAATATTCAGGTGCATCCGGTTGTACTGGAAGCCGAGCCCAATATAGTTTGGAAAAGGCTAAGCAGATGATGATGATGATGATGAGTTAGTATTTTTATTTAACAAACAATCGTTTCAATCAAACAAAACTCAGTTAACATTTTTAACATTCCCATAAAATCTGATCCGAATAAACTCGTAACCCAATACAACAAATAAATCATTCACTGTATTTATCTCGCTTCAAAATAAAAACAGTCTTTTTTAACCCTCTCACACCACTTACGGCTTGTCATGATTTTAAAACATAGAGTAGTTAGCTTTTTTAAAATGCACTATGGGCTGAAATAGACGGAGTTTTAAATAAATTGTAGTTAAAAGATTGTCTCGGCCTGTCCTATGCCAATGAAGGTTTAATTCCGTACTCTGTATAGTTAAATCCGTAATGATTGATCGACCAGTTTTTGCACTCAGGGATACAGCATTTTGGGAAGCGAGCGTAGGGTTGCCATCGTTTCGTGTTTAGGGTTGGGACTGATTGGACTAGATTTTTGTCTGGTTTAAGAGGGAACTAAAATGATGAGAAGTAAAGTGAAGTGAAGTGCATTCATGAGATTTGGTGTCATAAGCTTCCTTAAATTTTCAATAAAATCTTTAACACTCAAGACATGAGTAGACCTAGCAAAAGTACTAAGTAAGTCAAGATTTTAGCAAGTGGCGTTCAGCCGTTTCTGCCTACCCCTATTGGAAAACGGCTTGAATTTATGTTTTTTATTTTGAGTACAGATTACAATAACTCCAAAAACAAAACTCGTAATACATGGTAAGGGGAAAAAAATGGTATATTTTTCTTAAAAACCCACCCAGTGAACCTGCTCACCATTATCACGAAAGTATTTAGTCAAACTGATGGTTCACACTAATGCCTCATAAATCTTTTCACTATTAATTGCAGTCAAGTTAACCCATTCCAATGATGTTATAAACTAACTTTTTCTCTGTTAATCTCAAAAAATGTCCCATGTGAAACATAAACTCTGGTCACCTTACGTTGTCACAGAATAAAATTTGAAACCACGGATCATTGATCAAACGTTGATCGTTCTCGTCGGATTTTGATTGGCGGTCGCAAATGCACGTGTGCCTCTGTCTTACCTTGCTAATACATTTTGAATAGGGGATTAAACGACGTTTATTTAAAAGCCTTGTTAGTTTCGTCAGTCATTGTTAAAATATGAGGGCATTGATCGTTTCAAAAACTGAATTAAATATGAATTGGGAGCGTGACTTATTGATTTACAAGGCAATGCTATACTGCCATTAATGTTGAGATCTTAGTCGTTACAGCCCGAAATTTGAAAACCTGTCTTACCAAGGGGTGTGGTATTACCCAGTACTAACTGAGTTGTGAAGGCGGTCGCTCCATGTAAAATACTGGTATTCAGTCTGAATCCATCAGACTGGAAGCCGACCCCAACATAGTTGATAAAAGGCTAGGCAGATGATTATAAAGCTAATGCAGTAGCATTTAAGACATCTTATAGTCAACTGAGGAGGCCTTTGTCGAAAGACAAGCTGTTAAGAAGTCCGATAAGCCGAATGCCGAGAATATCTTTTAGTTTAAGTCAATATAGTTTTCTTACCTCTATTTTATATATTATTTCCTTTATTTATTTCTATACAAATTAATTACATTTTTATATATTCCTTAGAAAAAACAATATCAAAAACATTTAAAAATATAAAAAGTTGTAGCCCACCGGTATCGAGAACAAGGTCATTATTATTATTCTAAGTGTTTGGTCGAATAAGTTAAAATCTAACAGCAATAAACGCTTATTTTATTTTGTTTTATAGTCAAATGAATGGTCATTTTCTCAGCCCCTTACCTGTTGCACTATTTCACGTTAATCACTTAGTAATTCAAATAATTTTCTGCAACCAATATTTACTTAAAGTTTGATTAAAATTAGATTCATTTCATGTAATTAGTATTTGATATAAAATAAAATTGAATTTCCATTTTTGTTTGACTAACAAACGTCTCAAAAAACCTTTTTCATTTTCATATTACTAATTAAAACTCAGTCAGTTACCTTACAATGTAGAATTAATTTCAAACTAACACAGGCTTATTTAATAGATACTAGACGTTTGAAATGTTTGAACAGCCTTGGACTGTAATTTGAAAACGTAAATAACCAATTGAACGTAGATAACCAAAAGAAACACACCTAGTATAGGTGTGATTCAAGTTACTGTAAAAGCCCGAATTACGGTCAACCTTAAGATTTCTGGTAAAACTCAAGACTCTTAATGCGCATCCAACTTGGATGTAGTGCTCGGCCGAGCGCTACCGCGGCACCGCTCGCTACGCTCGCTCGGCTCGATTGGCTATCGCGCGTTTTGTCACAGTTATAACCTAACCTAACCCATTTGGTCGGGGTGCGCTAGCTTAGTTACTACGACCATCTCGGTCACTCAGTTCAGTCTTACAAAATGTCATCACCAGTCGCCAGTTTAAGAAATACTCATTTTTTATTTCTAAAACCAACATTTATCAACCGTCATTAGTAAAACTTAGCGTATCCCCTAATCTCTCTCCCCTGTCAATAGATGACAGGACAGGGAAGCTATTATTTACTCCTTTTTTCATATTATTCCTCATACCATCCATCAACATTTATATTCATCACTCTATTAGTCACATGTTTTTCATCCTTCTTTATCACATGTCCTTACCAAGCTAGTCGACTTCCTTCCATTTTTTTCTGTAAAAGGCAGCACGTTCTAACTTCCTCTTACATGATCATTTGTTACTTTATCTATTTTAATCAATACACACATCCATCTCAACACTGTCAGCTCTGCTACATGCACTTATCATCATCTGAATAGCCTTTTCCTAACTATGATAGGGTCGACTTCCAGTCTAACCGGATGCAGCTGAATTAAATCGCTCCATTTAAAATACTAGTAAGTATTTTAAATGGAGCGACTGCCTATCTGACCTCCACAACCCAGTTAGTACTAAGTAGAAGTGAGTAATACGATACCCCTTGGTAAGCTGCTACATGCAGTATTCAAGATATTAATTCAACAATGCCCAATCTTTGAATGTATCTGTTCTATTAATTCTGTTTTAATCAAGACGCGCCGTAATAACTTTTAAGCTAATTCAAAGCCGGTATCACACGCCACTACTAAGTAAAGCCCTACAAATTCAATATTAGAAATAAAATCCTCAATTCATTTATTGTTTCATACGATCCACTTTCATGCCGCTTAAAGCCCTTACAATATTAATAAAAAATATAAAAATAAAACCCTTACAAAAGTTTTAAAAATAGTGCTGCATACGTAAACATATCGTATCGAACCGACAGTCACTACCGCGTCGGTGGCATTTGCGAGTAATCGATGGTTTTTCTTTAAATAGAATTTCTCGAGTTAAAAAGGGAACACCGTTGATTTTATTTGTTTTGGTATAAGTCCATTTAAATCAAATCCTCCTCTTATCTCTCCTTCATTGAGTTGACTCGTAAGGCTAGACTAAAAAGACACATTCGAAGCCTGATTACTTCCAAAAAAAAAACACTATAAAGTGAAAAAAAATGTCATATAAATAACCGTGGACAATGTTCTATGAAATCTGGGAGTAAGTCCAACAGCAACAAAATATATGGGACCACCGCGTTTTTCTAACAAATGACAAAAGAATGACGTAAATCAGCACAGTAATCACGGAGAAATCGGTACACATACATTAAAAAAGGTGAAAGCCGAATATAATTATCCTCCTTTTTTAGAAGTCGGTTAAAAACCAGTACAATTTGGTCTCTTATTTAATTAAAACCTCCATACTACGTTAGTCCAGCTTAAGGTCACAATATACACTATATGCTACGAGACATGCGGCCAACCACAGTCACATGTGTGAACAATATCACTGTGTTGAGAAAATAGGATATTTTTGCTAAAAAATCTGACTGACTGTACTGAGTACGCTGTGAAACAGGCATCGACCTTCCCTGCCTTTTAAAAGATCTACAAAAATCAAAACTTAATAAAAACCTAAGTAGCATTTATCAATTTAAGAAACCCGAAGTGGCAGTCTCAACCTGGCCCAATTTTGAAAAACGAACAATTAATTTTATTATTCCAAGCCTCAGATAACACGAATAATTCATAGCCCTCATTAATTTGTTCCTTAAAAACGGCTTCTTATTTTTAATTACAAAGAACTGGAAAGAAACTTCATCCAATATATTTTTCATTAATCAATCTGACCCAATTTAGAATGGCGTGACCAAATCTTGACATTTTGCACGTTTCAGTAATTTATATGCCAGTTTACTAATTAAGGTTATATATCAGAAACTTTAAAAAGCAGACAGGGTTCTGTTTGATAAATGCATCAAGGAAAAACTCTGATTTACGTTAAAACGATTTTCATTTTGATTTAAATATTTTTTAAGTTTGCGAGAACGTCAGACGTTTGAGGTATATGGGTAAAATGAGGAACTTGGCTTTGTCCTGTATATTTATTTCCTAACTTTTATTTAAATCTTTTGATTTATAAAGTATTCTTGAAACTTACTACCCAATTTTATTTACACTATTTACATATATTATAAAGAAATATACAGGGTGTAAACGGACCTTTCACGCAGCTGTCAACCAAGCATTCTGTATATAAAAAAATTAAGTAACTCTACTAAATTAATTTTGGGAAACGATTTTTTCTTTTGGGGTCAAAAATCATGTTTAACGGTAGGACTCAATGCAACGCACTCAAAATATTGTGCTGATGGGTGGATTGAATAGTATGGAGTCATGGAGGTATTTAAGGTAAAGTAATGACGTAATAATAATTAAAAAAAAAGTGAAAATGTTGGAACTTTGACCCCCCAATATCTACCTACCACACCATACCTGGGAACCTCCTAGTTAGGAGGTTCCCAGGTATGGTCCAGAGCAAAAAAAATATCTCAATGACGGGACAACAAGTGCATTTATGTGTCGCTTATAATTTGAGTGGGCTAAGGGAAATTTGGGTAAAGATATAAAATAGTTTATATTTTAAATCTTTTTCTAAGAAAAAAAAAAAAAAAAAAAGCTTAAAAGCTTAAAAGCTCGAAGCTTTTAATAATAATAAATTGAAATCTTACAAATACTTCCCCCACCTACACTACAAGTAAAAACAATAACAGCACCCACAATAACTTATTCAATTCCAGAACAAACCTTAACAAATGAATTTACGACATTAACAAAGATTCAAAATCATAAATAAAGCAAAACTTAACAAAATTCAAGTCTCAGTTGAATGCAAATCGTTGGCGTCGAACGAAAACGGTTAAAGTACCAAAAAGTTTTCTACAACGTGCGCGGTACGATAAATCACAACAATATTGTGAAAATTCACCTTTTTCACCCCTCTTCACCTTTTTTTCGCCCCTCTCCGTTGTCGTTCACCCCCCGGCAGTGGTACAAAAAGTTTTCGCGTTAAAAATTGCCAGCCCCTTGCGGTGAGTCGTGCGTACGGTTTTATGGTACACTTTTTGTTTTAGGTTATATCGTACATTTTTTATATCTAAGTCTGGAGGTGTTACGATGCTGTTCATATAAATGCTTAACTTTGTTTTCATGTTGGTCTAGGGATTTGGGTTTAGAGCTACTAGATCCTTTAGTGCTCTTAAAATTGTAATACACTTTCGGCCTCTTTAAAAATAACTTTTAATTTTGTTGGCTGAAGTACCCATGTACTTAAGATAACGATATTTCAGCCACCTTCTACTTGATCATAATCTTAAATTCATTAGCTAACGTTTCAAGCCTAAGCGGCTCGGTTCTTAAAGAGTTTTTTAGTGAGCGCTAAGGAGGGACTTTTTAAAAAGTCATCCCCCAAAGGGGCCTATTTGACCCCTTTAGGGTATGAAAACTTATCATAATTTTTGGCGATGAGAAAACCCATAGAGCACATGGCGTCTCCAAAATAAAACAAGATCAATCAGAACTGTTTCACAAATGACCAAAACAATAACTCCAACTATTTGTCCACAGTGCCTCCCGACATCATGAGTGACGAGACTTCAGGTGACGTGTCAGTCCAAGAGTTGGAGAACGCGACGCTTACCTGCAAGGCGACGGGGCATCCGCCTCCAAAGATCACGTGGAGGAGAGAGGACCATGAGCCTGTGCTGCTGAAGAAGCCACAGTCTAGGGAGTTTGATAAAGGTAAGAAAATTATAATGTTGTTTTATTTATGTGATTCTACTGTGTAATAATATTATGATAAGGTAAAGATTTTATATTTACGAAGTTGTTAGACGGCTTCAAAAAAGGAGGAGGTTCTATATTCGGCTGTACGGTGCTTTTTGGAAGTAGGCTGTTTTTTTTTAAACTAATCTTTTTTTTTGTTTGAAAGTTTGGATGTACGGGGTAATATGCGGAACTACTGATTCGATTCCTAAAAATCATTAATTATTGGGAAACTACATTATTCCCAAGTGTCACATGATATTTAAAAAGTCCTCGTTAATAATTTCCGACCGAAACTGCGGGCAAAAGCTAGTGTACAAATAAGTGTTCCCATCCGAAAAAATAAATAAAAAAGTATTTCATAAAAAAGGTGACGAGTTGAACTCGGCTAGTAGAGAAAGCCAGATAATCCTGCTAGTTTTAAACTGGTGAAACGGCCTATCTAGTTAGACTAGTTCATGAATAAATAAAACTTGTTTTAAAAACTGTTTGTCAGGATTGTTTAGTTTGAGTGGTTATTTTAATATTATATCAAGTTTCTGAAAATTAGAAATTCCTAACTAAGTGCCCCCCTACTTACATGTAACCTTTCATATAATCTAAAATTGGGCATGGTAATTAATTATAACTTTTGTTCAAACGTTTTAATCCCAACTTCCTTTGACACATCACTCAAAACCAAATCCGGAATCTCACCACGAAACAGAACTGTTCAAAACACAACATTTGTGTAAACATAACTTTGTTTACATCTTAAAGTTTAATCTTAAGATTAAGCTCGACATGTATGGGATAACCGGGCACAGGTGGCGGAACAAATTGGTAGGTAAGGGAAACGTGTTGCTCCCATTACCCGGTCCGTTGACTGTCTAAAATACTAGATAGGTACTCGGAGCAAAATCTGGTCCTTCGAGCCGGATTGCTGCTTTTGTTAAGTTTTTTGTATTTTTTTTGCGGCGATTGCCAGTTTGATGCTGGGTAAGGTTTTTTTGAAATAAGTTTTTCGTGATTTTTCGAGTGAAATGGAAAGTTTAGGGTCCTATTTTTTTACCCGTAGATGAATAAATTGTTTGAAAGGTATTTCATTGTAATTATCAGCGTTAGCTACCCTTATTTTTTCGAAGAAAACTTTTTTGGGTATTTAAAGTCCAATTCATTTAAGCATGGAATCAAATTAATGCCAATTATTTAAAACATGTAAACACTACACTTTTATTGACTTCTATTGACATAGAAAGTTCAAGCATACGTTATGAGCAATGCTTTTTCTGGATATCTGTGTTTCTGATGTTTTAAACGTGTAGAGACGTGTACGTACAGTATTTATGTACATAATAAATAACCATTTCAACAACTTAATCACATACAAACAAAGGACCCGTCTCAAGACTGGCAACTTCGTATCGTTCCTAGCTCTATGTCTTGCCCTTGTTCTTAATTCAAAGTGGGAAATGAGCGGAGGTAGCGGCTCAAGCCCAACCAGACATATTTATAACGTCCCCTTACGTATGTACGTACGTTTCCCTAATAAGCTGGCTTCTTGCTGCGGTTTCGGCTCGTTTGTTTTGGTAATTTAGGTGCGCATTGTTGCGTATATTTTAAGATACGTCTGAAAAACGAATTTGTGTATTTCAAGTCAAGGTATGTTATTCTGAAACTCCCTCGTTGGTCGCAAGTGCTATCACTAAGCATGAGGTCCTTGGTTCGATTTCACAGGTTGGACAAGGTGTTATTAGGTTTTTTCATTAGGAATTTCTCATTATCGACCAGGAGGTGACGTACCACATTCGTACATCAGTAATTCAGGGTTAAACATAACTGGCAAAATGAGAGTGTACAATGTACATCTAATTAACTCTTCGTAGAAAAATACAGGCGAGATATATGTTAAATAAATACTTTTTTCATAGGGTTATACTAGTCGATTTAATCACAAAAGCGATCTGTTCAAGACAGCTTTGGATAGATTTAAGGGTGGCGAGACAATATATACAGGGTGTAAGGGACAATCCTCCACAAACTGATGGGGTTGCCCGTTCTTCTCCATAGAGATCTACGTTAGGGAATGGGCAACTACAGTACTTTCACAGTTTTTGTGCCTTGTGACTGGGACTGTAGCTATTTTTTACTGTTGTCTTTGTTTCGACAATTCAAAAGTGCCTGTAACTGGCCTACTTGAAATAAATGCTTTGATTTTGATTTTGGGTGAATTCAGTATTCAAAGATTACCAGTACAAGAAATTATTTCAGGAATGTTATGGGAATCCAATAAATTTGATTTGTTTTATTTTCTCATACGCAATGTATCTTAACCGTGGCAAAACGCAGGTAGCGAACGGCAAGCGCGACGTTGAGTTCGATGAACTCTGTAGCTAGGCAGTAAGTGAACAACTGATTTCACGCATCGTTCGTTAGAGTATTTCAACAACCATTGTTGGATTTTTTATTTTAGTCGTATTATTTATATAAATGGTTTGCTGAGTACAGGGAATGTAATTTTACTTTGAAATAAATAAATAAAAATAATAAAAAAAAAAATGTGGTGTGCGGTGGAATATGACTCAAAATAAGGAGCTGAATGCACCCTGTCAGTTTGTGGAGAGCTGTCTCTTACACCCTGTATTTTATATAAATATTAAATCTTTAAAAGTAAGTTACACTTTCAAAATAGGTCTACTCTAGTTATTTTTGCAAGAGTATTTTAATTAGGGCCTCAAAAATTAATTTGCAACGAACATATTATTATTATAATGTTGCTATTACAGTATCTAAAAACATTTTACCCAAAATACATCATCATCACATATAATTAAATTCACCTACAGCAGCCCAATTTACTAGTCTATAAACTAATTACTCCATCATATACAGCTCCTAACTTTCAATGTTCAGCCTAGTTAACAGGTAATTAGTGATGCACTAACCAAAACAGGTACATCACGACATTACACTGTATTGAAAGCACGTTACCTCAAAATATTCAATGTACGCACGGCGCCCAATCAAGCTGTACAAAACCAATTTATGCGGATCTCTCATTGTATAGGACATCTATACAAAGCGAAACCACGTTATACTGAAAATGTACAGCTTCATGTGTCGCCGTGTGTACAAACGTTATTGAACAGCGAAACTAAATCAAATGCTTGTAGGGACTTCAATTTTACTACTTAAAGATTGAAATGTGAAAGTAACTCGAGTGAGTTGGTTCCGAATTTAAATCCTGTCTGATTTCATTTCAAGGCTATACGGATTTCATATGTCATATACGAAATCCGTATAGCCGTATAGCTCGGTTAGAACACACAATACTTTTTTCCCTTTCATTTCCGTTGTATGTTCGGTTGAGACCGTGGGAAAGAGATAGTATTTTATAATGCAGAGTATTTACTGATTGACACTAAGAGAAAATGTAATAATCGAAACTTAATATTAACAAAGTATAAAATAAACGCCGCAATTAATTATGGAACGCAAAATGAAACTGGCCTTAACTCCGCAATGCATGAACTATTTATAGAAAATAATTCATACATGGAATCGATAACAGTGTGACCAGCCAACTGGCTGACTTTTTTGTTTTTTTCTTATGCCAATATTTTAGTAGACTTAATTTTGCTGAAGTTTAATCTTCAAACCCTCTAATTGTAATAACTGAGTTGTTGACGGAATTGAGTTGTAATAACTCAGTTTCGTCTGCAACAACTCAATCATTACAATGTAGTTTTTGTTAGTAAAATATAAATAGATACCGTAACGTATTCAAATTACTATCAAGTAGAAATAAGTTAGTACAATCCATTTTATAATTCATGCGTGCGTCGTCGGTGGTGGTGGTTGAGTTGACATAACGTATAACATTTTCTTTAAGAAATAATGACGCTCATTTTGAGTCAATTTGCGTGCGGTCAACTGTAAAAAAGACAAATGAGAAAGAATAAAAACTTAATTCCATTGATAACCACGAATAAGTGTTTTAAATCTAAATGAAAATACATTAACATCACCGTAACACTTAAATACCAAGTATAAAAGAACATTAAAACCTATCAGGACCCTATAAATAACCACAAACAACATCATAACAAAAAAACATTTCAATAACTTGCGTAGGTGTGAGTGTGACAATGTGATTTATTGATATGAATCGAAAGCGTTTCGAAATAGACGAGCTATATTTAGAAAAACATCTACTTATTTGTGTATTGTTTGATTCTTTGATAAAATATTTTGTTGAAGTAGGGTATTTTATCTTTCGAATTTGTAAAGCGCCATTAAATGTTATAATAGTCAAAAAAAATCCACATGGGTTTGGGAGAAAAAATGAAGAAAATAAAAAAGAATACTTATGTAGTTCGTGTTGGGAACACAATACTGCGCTCCAAAATAAATATAGCTGACGTGGCTGAAATGGCTGCCCAACTCAAATGAGACTGGGCAAGACATGTCTACCGCATGCCGCCGGACAAAACAGTGGGCCAAAATAGCTGGTGCTCTGACACAGTGAGGCGAGGTTGCGACAGGTCACGAAGTGGATGGCGGGGTAAAAGTGGACAGGTTCCGTCAGAACTGGAAGGAAAATGCGCGGGTTCGCCAGACATGTAAAAAGTAGATGGAGGCCTTTGCCCAGGAATGGGACAGTGAAGCCAAGGAAAAAAAAGCAGATCTTACTATAAATCAGTAAGATATTTTTGCTCATAAAACGTAGATGCTTTTGTCTACACAACCTAGCTACTGGATTGTGGATACCATTTAAGCAGCCGCTCCATGTAAAATTCTGGTATTCAGCTGCATCCAACTAGCATCCAACCCCAACATACATACATAGTTTGGAAAAGGTTAAGCAGATGATGATGATGTGTGCAAAAAGATTATTATTTTATTTTACACGAATATATAATTGTTTATTTGTGCCGAAGGATCAAACTTCTGACAACTATGGACACAAAACTTGAACAAGGAAAAAAGATCCGTATTAGGGTTAAACATAAAATTTATAGTCCTTTGGGGCGATTGTAGTTGGCGTTAAAGGGGCGTTAAGGTGCTTGTTAAAAGATTATGTCAAAGTAAAGAGTTTGATGTGATCCTTTAACCCTATGGCTCTCTAAGGAACTGTTGTTACAAAGAAGAGTTACTGAAATGTCGTAGAATGATAAATTATAGAATCAGGCGTTGCTTTGCGGAAATCCATGACATTAAATGTCATGCAAAATCATCATCATCATCATCATTTCAGCCGAAAGACGTCCACTGCTGGACATAGGCCTCCCCCAAGTGTCGCCACATTGACCGGTCCCGTGCGACTCGCATCCAGCGGATCCAAGAAACCTTCACCAGGTCATCGGTCCACCTAGTGGGAGGCCTTCCAACGCAACGTCTTCCGGTTCGCGGTCGCCACTCCAGAACTACCGTCCGTTCTAATGACCGGATCCGACAAATATTATATAGTTCAGAGGTTAAATCAACATTATCTAATGAATATACGATTTTAAATGCTATGCAAAATAATAAGCATAATCAGCCTGTAATGTTCCCACTGCTGGGACTCAGGCCTTCTCTCCATGAGAGGGAATGGGCTATTATCCACCACGTGGGCCCAGTGTGGGTTGGTAGATGTCACATGTCTTCGAATTTTTGTTTCTAGGACATGCCGGTTTCCTCACGATGTTTTCCTTCACCGTTTTGAGAGCAGTGGTGATGAAATAAATTACACAAAGTAATGCGCCTGGCTGGGTTCGAACCCATGACTTACTGTTCGTAAGTCGGGGCCGCCACTATTGGGCCACCGCTGCTCTCAAAAAATTAAAAAAATATTTAGTTGTTTGTAGTTGCAAAATATTTAGTTTTAATTCCGCGAAAAAGATCCAGGCCTGGATGCAGGATGCAGCACCGCCCTCCCACCCGCAAATATATGCACATGCAGGAAAAGCAATAATAATGTATGTCATGCAACTCAAACCTATCGACACGTGTTTTACCTCTCCACGGGGCATCCTGAAGAGGTGTTTTTCGCGCCCGATCGGATGTCAGGCGTAGCTGCATCCTGCATCCATCTAGGACTGGATATTTTTGCGAAATTAAAATTGAATATTTTGCAAAACATTTAGTGTTTTAGAATGATTAAATAATGCTGATTTAAACTTTGAACTATATTTTTATACAATGTGATAGGATCAACGTGGGGAATGCTATAAGATGGTGTAGTATTCATGAAAATGAGCTATGGACACTGGTAGTGGCACTACAAAAAGTAGCAACATAGTACTAACGTAGTAATAACTAGAGCGCCATCTGTGATAAAATGAAGAACTAACATCTAAACTCTGAATCGCGCTATCCGAGACTCGAGAGACTATCGCGAGACTCGCGCTATCTGGGACGAGTTATCCGAGCTAAAAAAAAAATCAGCTGTTCCATACATTTTGATCGTGTAAACATTGCAATTTTGTAGGAAACAGCTATTTTTTTTTAATAACCGATGAAAAATGTATGTGTCTATGCGCGTAAGTGTCTATGAGCGCAAAAGTTCATTCGCGCAAAAGTTCATTCGCGCAAAAGTCTAATAGCCCAAAAGTCTAATCGCCCAAAAGTCTAATCGCCCAAAAGTCTAATCGCCCAAAAGTCTAATCACCCAAAAGTCTAATCGCCGAAAAGTCTAATCGCCCAAAAGTCTAATCGCCCAAAAGTCTAATCGCTCAAAAGTCTAATCGCCCAAAAATCTAATCGCCCAAAATTCTAATCGCCCAAAAGTCTAATCGCCCAAAAGTCTAATCGCCCAAAATTCTAATCGCCCAAAAGTCTAATCGCCCAAAAGTCTAATCGCCCAAAAGTCTAATCGCCCAAAAGTCTAATCGCCCAAAAGTCTAATCGCCCAAAAGTCTAATCGCCCAAAAGTCTAATCGCCCAAAAGTCTAATCGCCCAAAAGTCTAATCACCCAAAAGTCTAATCGCCCAAAAGTCTAATCGCCCAAAAGTCTAATCGCCCAAAAGTCTAATCGCCCAAAAGTCTAATCGCCCAAAAGTCTAATCACCCAAAAGTCTAATCGCCCAAAAGTCTAATCGCCCAAAAGTCTAATCACCCAAAAGTCTAATCGCCCAAAAGTCTAATCGCCCAAAAGTCTAATCGCCCAAAAGTCCATGCGCGCATATGTCTTTTCGCGTATGTGGATTCGCGCAAGTGTCCTTCGCGCAAATGTCTTTCGCGCTAGTGTCCTGATACCGTCGGGCAGTAGTCCACCAGAAACAGCACCCGTCTAGTCGGAGAATCCTTCATTTTGTAAAGGGAATAATGAACTTTACACCCAATTATTCATACCCCTGAACACTTTACTACCAATCTGGTAATTTGAAAAAAATATGAGCCGTTACTACAACATTTCATAAAAATACATTGACATTTATATTTTACTAACTACCTTCAGGGTTGGCCACAATATAGTAAAAATAAATCATTTTCATAAGTACCAACAACACTTCCTAAATATAATTATTATGTTCGTCGTTAAAACTAACACCCTGTATACGTAAACCAGATTATACCATGGGGTTAATAAGTCACCTTGACAGCCCCACTTTTCATTTCTTTGCATAAGTATAAATATTCATTTAACATCAAAGCTTGAACTAATGACCGTACTTTCGATATGGTTCTGCTATATTTTGGAAATTATTTGTCCTTGTCACGCGAGGCACCTAACAGTATATTAAGTCATTTGAATTCGTTCGTGTTTGTTCGAGTCCCGGATCGAGCAAAAGTGTTATTGGGTTTTTCTATTATGAATTTCTCAGTAGCAGCCACGGAGTCTGGATTTGCGCCCGGTTGATGGCAATAGGCTCGCCCCCTATTACATGGGACTCTGTGCAGGCGAGTAACACTGAAATAAAATAAATGTAGGTACCAAGTTTGACATGTCGTTGCATTTTTCTTGACAAGCAGCGCCACATAACTGGCGAAATGTGGGTGTACTATTAGAAACACCTCTGCCTAACCCTTCGGGGATTACAGGCGTGATGTTATGTTATGTGTCCTTGTCACGCGAGGCACCTAACAGTATATTAAGTCATTTCCCTTCGTTTACTTTAGCTAAGTCTAAAATAAACGTTATGTATTATGAAGAACCTATTTGTTTGAATACTAAAATGTTTGTTTTCCATTTACGTGTGGTGTCAGGGCTAGGTTATGTAAATAAGATTTGTGGGTGAATCCATGAATGGGGTTACTTTTTTGTGGTTAATTTGACTTTTAATGTTTTTTTTTCACGAAAATGCTACTGGTGAGCGTGAGGTCCTGGGTTCAATTGTCAATCGTGATGTTATGTTGTCATGTTATGAGAAATAGTTTATTAAAAAATCTAGAGTTAGAGTGAAATAATTATAAAAAAATCTTATTTTTATAATTTCATATGTGGGGGTGGTGGGAGTTTTTTTGCCCGGAACTCAATTTTTTTTAAATAAAAGTGGTCTAAGTTACTCCTCATGACAACAGCTATCTGCCGGTGAAAGTCCGGTCAAATTCGGTCCAGCCGTTTCTGAGATTAGCTGGAACAAACACACAGATATAAGTACGGTATGTATGTATATAAGTACGGTATATACTTTCATTTCCATTCAGTAAAAAACGGTCATTTTGAAATTTCTTATTTGTATGTAGATAGATGTATAGATAACGTCCTAAATAAAATATTAAATATCTAGCTTTTGTCGGCGTGAAGCGTCAATTGATAGTTATCATTCAATATTGAATTCAATGAAATCCCGCTGTATTGACTGTCATTCAACTTGATATAGATCTGTGAACTATTGTCATTAATCCAGTCGTAGAACCTTGTGTATATAAGTTTCCTGGAAGACGGTAATGAGGTTTTAACTGTAGTGCGGGTGAGACTCATAAATTCTATCGTAAAAGTGCAGACGAATTTCTGTTTTTTATTTAGGACATTTTATTTACTTCATTAAAAAAATCCGATATATTGTTTAAATGTATGGAACAATCGGATCTAGAATCAAATATCAATTCTTATTGAATTAAAGCTACTTAAGCAGGGTGTAAATGGACCCTTCACAAAGCCTTCAACCAAGAATTATGTACTTCAAACTAAGTAACTTTACACAATAAATTATTGCTGGGAAACGACTTTTGTATGGGGAGAAAAATGACGTTTTTCGGTAGGAGTCAATGTACCGCACTCAAAACATTGTGCTGGTGGATGAATTGAATAGTACGGGGGTCGTGGAGGTGTTTAAAGTAAAAAATATACATTAAAAACATGTATTTTAAAAAAAAACTCATTAAAATGTTGGAACTTTGACCCCCAATATCTCCGTAACTAGAAGGTTCCTAGGTATGGTCTAGAACAAAAAAAAATATTGCAAAGACGAGGAGGACAAGTGTCTTTCGGCTTCGTTAAGGGTCTTGTTAAAACCATTAGAATAATTAAAACTAAATATTAAAATGACTAATATTACAATTTTAATTATTTATTATAATTTGAATAAACTAACTAAATACATTATTAATTAAAAACTATTAAATAATCTAAAATAAATAAACAAACTACAAAAGGGCATCAAAAAACTCCTCCTCAACGCTGTCAGCTGGTAATGTGCCCAAGAGACTGGCGGCGTTGCCACGTTGTATGGCAACACTTGGCCTCTGGCCAAAGTAAAAGCCAGCCCTTGGGTCACGGGAAGCGTCAACTAGGCGTTTCGAAATTTCCTTAAACAGGCTATGAGCACTCGGACCCCACGACCCCAGAGTTTCAACCTTTTGCGGCACGAAAATATAGTTACCACAAAGTTTCTATATTTACGCCGCTTGAGGTTCTCTGCAGCCGCAGCGGCAGCGCCAGCACAGCACGACGAGCTTGGAAGATGTGATGGCGCAAGAGTATCGACGCATGTTGCGTCCCACACTAAACGCCTAGCCAAATTCCAAGGAAACAACGACATGTCGTCCGGTCTCTTGCCATCGTCGCGTGTCAAGCCATGGGGTTCTAAAACAGCTGGAACGCCGACAAATGACTAATTGATATAAAATAAACTAACTAACTAAATAAAACAACAAGGAGCTTACGCGTCTAAGTACCCACTCTTCCACATCGCTGTCATCCGGAAACGTGCCCAGAAGACTGGCAGCATTGCCACGTTGAATTCTTACTAGTTTTAATAATAAAAATAGTTTTTCTATACAATAAAATTGCAGCTAACCACATTCACGGCATACCTGTCAACAATAATTTCTCTTATATCGTTTGGTAGGGTTCAACTTAAAAGGAAAAATGAATTTTCTTCTATTTATTATAATATTTTTCTGTTTTTCTATGCATTCACGAGCTTTCACAGCCGACGTTGTACGCTTGCGTGTAACCTACTTAGGTTATTGGTATAACTAACGCTACCGTGGTGATAATTACTATTATATTGATCATCAAGGAAGGCTTTTAGTGGTAATACGTGACATATATGGAGCAGGTGTAAGAAGGTAAATAACGGGGACACTTGAGGAAATAAAAAAAAAGTTTTATATACAGACTGTAACAGAAAGGGTATAGTCATATGAAAGGATATGCTGCAGACCATCAAACTGAACAACTTTCTCCTTGGGTATAGCATAATCAGCCTATTATGCTCCCACCGCTGGGACACAGGCCTCCTCTCCATGAGAGGGAAGGGGCTATAATCCACCACGCGGGCCCAGTGCGGGTTGGTAGATGTCACATGTCTTCGAATTTTTGGTTCTAGGACATGCCGGTTTCCTCACGATGTTTTCCTTCACCGTTTTGAGAGCAGTGGTGATGAAATAAATTACACAAAATCAAAAAAATCAAAATCAAAGCATTTATTTCAAGTAGGCCAGTTACAGGCACTTTTGAATTGTCGAAACAAAGACAACAGTAAAATATAGCTACAGTCCCAGTCACAAGGCACAAAAACTGTGAAAGTACTGTAGTTGCCCATTCCCTAACGTAGATCTCTATAGAGAAGAACGGGCAAGAAACTCCATGGACACTCTTTTAAATCAGAATACTTTAACAAAACCTTGGTTACATCATTCATTTTGAGATGGTACATTATGTGAGAACGATGCAGCAAGATGTGTACGTTAAAAGTGTCCATAGTAAGAACAATTCAAAAATAAAATAATTAATTCAAATAAGCCGTGGCAAATAAGAGATGACCAGTCACAACTGAAAGCGCCTGTTCACGAACATGACGCATGTATCAGCACCATTCAACTCAACCATTTTGAAGGGAACTAAATGATCCGACACACGTGCCACCATCAGCGAGTGAGCATGACATACTCCTAACCGTCAGGGCACATTCAAGTCAAGAAAAGACGCAGGTTTCCAGCGAATGACAGCTTTCTAGTACATAGTACTCACACAATATGGGCTAGGCGGCTATATAATACAAAAGAGATTGAATTTATACAATGCAAAGATAGTTATACAATCTTCAGCAGCTCCAACAATACTATTTAATGCTATCAATTTAGGCGCTCCTGTTCTTGTGGAGCAGGACCGGCATTGAGCCAAGCATTTTTATCAGTGATATAATCGTCAAACTTGTTATATGCTTTCTTACATAGTGTGCGTTTAATGCATGTTTTAAATTTCGTTTCATTCAGTTCAAGAATACTTTGTGGAATTTTATTATAGCATCTCAAACAGTACCCCATGAAAGATGAGTCTACTTTAGCGAGTCTGAAGCCTGGCTGAACTAATTGGTCTCTATTTCTAGTACTGTAATTGTGTCTGTCACCCCTTTTATTAAAAAGATGTAGATTTTTTCTTACATACATTATGTTTTCGTAGATGTATTGACAATGTACCGTCATGATGTTAATTTCCTTAAACAATTCCCTTAGAGAATCGCGCCTACGAAGATTATATATGGCTCTGATGGCTCTTTTTTGCAGAATAAATATAGACTCAATGTCTGCAGCCCGTCCCCATATTAAAATGCCATGACATAATACTATGAAAGTAACTAAAATAGACTAGTCTAGCGGTATCTACATCAGTATATTGACGGATTTTTCTTATAGCATACGCTGCTGAACTTAGCCGCCCCGCAAGAGATGTTAAATGAGAACCCATTGTAGCCTTGAATCAAGCGTAATCCCCAGGAAAACCGTTTATCTACAAATTCAAGTTTCTCTTTATTCAATACTATATCACAATCGCTACTTTTAACATTCGGTAAAGCAAATCTTACGCATTTCGTTTTTTTTTCATTTAACACTAAATTGTTTGCTGTGAACCAATTATGGATCTGAAGTAGGGCATTATTCACGTCATCTAGATTTTGGGCCCGTCTATTTATCTTAAAAATTAGGAAAGTGTCATCAGCGAATAACACCATATTTTGAGGTTGGTTTTTCAATAAATAGGGGAGATCATTTATATATACTAGAAAGAGGAAAGGACCCAATATTGAGCCTTGCGGTACCCCCATTTTTACTTTTAAACCCTGTGAATTAACACCATTTATTTGCACATGTTGTTGTCTATCACTCAAATAAGATTTTACCAAACTAAGTGCAAGTTTCCCTAGTCCGTAATGCTCAAGTTTCAAAAGTAATGTGTCGTGATTTACGCAATCAAATGCTTTACGAAAAGGCGAATGAGTGGTGATGAAATAAATTACACGAAGTCATTACTTCGTGTAATTTATTTCATCACCACTCATTCGCCTGCCTGGGTTGGAACCCACGACTTACTGTTCGTAAGTCGGGGCCACCACTATTGGGCCACCGCTGCTCTCCTTGGGTCCAATATAGTAAATGCGAAAAAAATATCAGCTGTCCCATACATATTTTCAATACCAAGTCGACCCAAATGTATGGGACAGCTGATATTTTTTTATTACAACTGTTTCCTTAACTAATATGTATTTATCAAAGCAACAAGTTTTAAAACCATAACAATACTAAACTTGTATCCGTAACCGTAGGCAGTGAGAGAATTAGCAACGGTTTCATAACCACAGTTATTTCCCCTGGTTAACTGTTACGACTTCCGCTGAGGTTATCAACGGTAAGCCTCCATTACAGAATATAGGTCTTTCCTGTAGGCTATTATGATTAACAGCTCTGTAGAGGTTAGGTTGTATTCTGGCTTAGCGTAGAAATAGCATTGGATGCAGTTATTATCTATGATCAGATTCATTCAGCCTTGCGCCTTTAGATAAGATGTGCTAATGTGTTAATGAGTAATTTAATTTTTATGACCTCAGTGAATAATATGAAATCAATGTATTATTTTATTTGTTTAAATCTGACTATGTTAATGAACAACTTATATTAATGCATGATGAATTATGAATGTTGACTTAGGACGAATAGTGATTTTAATGTTAAATAATATTGAACCAGTATTAAAATAATATTGTACACCCTATAGGTATGCTACAGCGAGCTTTTATTTAATAATCATAAGAACTGATAATACACCTGTGACAAACAATAAATAAATATCTACAAGATCTAGGTATTGGTGACGACTAGTTTATTAGTGTTAATAATTGTTTTTTCTTTTGTTGTCCAGTGGAGAGCTACACAGGCAGTTCTCTCCCACTGTGGCGCGTGGATCGCCGACAGATGGGCGCGTTCCTGTGCATCGCGGCCAACGACGTGCCGCCCGCCGTCAGCAAGAGAATCATACTTAATGTTAATTGTGAGTAAAACAACATCTTATTTTTTTTTCTTAACACTTTTATTACTCTTAACAACGACATCTAATTATTACTCTTAAATGAAAAACGAGTACAAGGTGTGCTCTAAGCTCTATGTTGCAACAACTCTGCTTTTAAAGAGTGAAGTAGGAAAACATGGAGAAAAATCGACATATCTATTACTATAGTATTGTGTAGTCCACCCAGTGTTGGAGAATTTAATTAATAATGTTGCAACACCAACATTAAAATGTAAATCATTATGTAAACTGTGGCAACACTGTTCTCTTCCATCTGCGACACTGGCCCAATACAGACGTGAATTTTATTTGTCGCCGTTTTATTTTATCTTCCTCGGCACCAACGTACCAGCACCTCATCAGCACCTACCATCTCAACTACAAAGCTACGCACCCAGCAACCCACTCAATACCTACTTTGACTATCTCTCTGTGATGAGGCATGGCAACACCGAAGATTGATTACATTGTTAGAGGCGTACCAAAAATAATCAGTACTCATCTGGTTCTCAAAGGTGCAACTTAATGGACACTTAGGATAGTTAGACATGTTTTGAACAGCACAATCATATTGCTTCAATGAGTGTTCGTGATTTTAAAAACACAATAGGTTGACAACTTTGACAATCAGAAAAAAGCGGTTGCATAATAATGATACTTTTCAGTAATTTCCTTTGCAAAACTTGAGGCTTTTCAAGGCTGTCTCTGGGAAACTCAATAATATTACCATATAAATATACACATTACAGACCTATCTTTTAACCAAACAGCAAAAACTATCAACGTCCTCCCTTCCCCCCAAAAACCAATATAAAATGCCCCCATCGGTTTGTTTGTCACTTTGAATAATATAATCCGTTCAGGGTTGCTCCCGTCACGAATTTGGATGGCATCCAAAATGATACAAGTCCCTCTATGTAGCAGTAACCAGGAAACGTGACTTTGCAGCAAACGGTTGCTACTGAATAGATGCAAGATTTATCTTTCTATTTTCTATTTGTGAACTGTTTTGTTTTTAGTAGCAATCGTTTTACTAAGAGACTTCAGTGACGTTGTGGTAGAGTTAAGCTTCGGCAGACCAACCTCCTTATACAGGGTGTAAACAGACCCTTCACAAAGCCGCCAACCAAGCATTCTATACATCAAATTATCGCTGGGAATCGACTTTTTTGAATGAAAAATCACGTTTTACGGTAGGACTCGACGGAACGCACTCAAAGCATTGTGCTGATGGATGGATTGAATAGTACGGGGGTCGTGGAGGTGTTTAAAGTAAAAATCTTACATTAAAACAATGTATTTAAAAAAAAAACTTGTTAAAAATTTGGATCTTTGACCCCCAATATCTCCGTAACTAGAAGGTTCCGGTATGGTCTAGAACAAAAAAAATATCGCAAAGACGGGGAGAACAAGTGCCTTTCGGCTTCGTTGAGGGTCTATTTACATCCTTTATAATTATGTTTGTCTACCATCAATGATCTGAGAAGTTTGGATGTCAGTGAAATTCAAAAGCCAACATGTTTAATACAAACTTAATACTACAGTTGCCTTGTTACTCTACACTAACTTAACATCACGCCTGTAATCCCTGAAGGGTTAGGCAGAGGTATACCTAATAATACACCCATATTTCGCCAGTTATGTTAGTCTCATGTATGGGTGAGCCTATTGCCATCGACCAGGCACATATCCAGACTTCGAGGCTGCTACTGAGAATTTTTTGATGGAAAAGCCCAATAACACTGCTCGACCCGGGAATTGAACCCAGGACCTCTTGCTCAGCAATCGACTACTACTACACTAATACTTCATCAACAGATTTTTTCTTCTTACTATGTATTTCTGAAATAATTTTAGATTACAATCAGCCTTAGGCAGGAGCAGACGTAAACGGATTCAAAAGCGCGCTGTTGACGATTACATCAGTTTTCCTAAACATTGAACATTTCAACAAAAACATCCATAATCTAAAAACTGCAAAGTGAAAGAAGTTTTGACGCCATAAGATTAACTGCAGTCAACAACGGCTTAGTAAAGTTGTATTAAAAATTTCAAACAAGTATAAAACTAAAGATTTAATCATATTCTATGAATTTTAATGAGTTATAATGAAAAGACAGGGCCCGAGAATTATCTTTTAGTTGCAGACGTTAAAAAGTTTTGGATTTTTTGCTGAGAGCCTTTATAGAAAACGGCGCAGAAAAAAGTGCTCAGAGCCTGGGGCGTAACTTCTTTTCATGTAGAAATTGTCTTGTAAAAATTTTTAGGTTTTAAGGTATAGTTCCGAAGCCGACGGCAGACTGTAGACTGTAGTGGCAGTGTCGCCCAACCGCCATGACAAACCTCAATAATACTACTGCTTTGTTCTCATTTCTATGAAAACAAAGCCGCCTTTTGCGACAGTGTCGTCTGTTGTTGCGGTCGAGCGGCGACTGCAGGCGGCATACCAGTACTGTCAAAGGCTCTAATTTAACTTTTTTTTTGTTTGACAAAATGAGTTCACAAAACTTGATTAGAAAAGTTCCACTGCAGTCGTAGATGTGTCGTCGAGGCCGGAAGCGAAACTGCAGCAGCTTGAATGTCTGTGTCGACTGCTGCCTGCGGTCCGCAGTAGCCATCGGAATACCAATAAAGGCAATTATAAGAAAGCCGCCCTCTATTATATATTGAAATTAAAAAGCCCAGGAAATCTGGGGGCAGGAGGATGGCGTCGACTTTGCAAGTGGATATTTCTTCGAAAGCTGTAGTTAATTTATTATGAAGTGACTGTTTATTTAATGCTGCCTACAACTTCACTTTTCATAAGGTCGGCTTTGTACCTTGTTCCTATAAAATCTAGAATGCCTAAGTTATTTCTGTTAGTATTATTGTTTGCTAAAGCATTTAATTTTCTGCCCAGGACATTTAGCTGTACTTATTTTTAGTAAAATAGTAGTAAATATAAAGAAGATTTTCCATTGTTTTTTACCTGTAATGGTATAATTAAAATAAATGATTTGAGTTTAAGTTTGTGCCATTTACCCAATAACGATTCAAATCAGTGCTCTAAAAGCGCCGCAAACTAATACAGGCAACTACCAAGAAAATATAGGTATCTAGGCAATCCTCTCGAAATATCTTACGAACTTAGGAGTCCTTTGGATCGAATGTCTTGATGCGAACATCTGTCGCCTCAAAAAGGACCTCGTTGTACGTTCATAAGAAAGATCTGATTGTCAGAACGTGTCTAGTTGGTCTATCTGAACCCCTATAAGAAATGAAACGTATGTTTTTGTATCATGCTTATTAAGTTCAATTTCGTTTGCGTGAGTGAAGTAGGCTCTTAGGACCCAGACTGACGGCAATAGCTTTCAAATTGTTTAGTATTTCTACGATATTTTCGACTTTTTCACCGTCTCGTTGTCGCAGATTTAATATCGCCTTGTTCTTTAGAAAAGGCAGTTAATGGTGAAATCACATAAATATGCGCAGATAAGCATTTTACACATACCATAACATCACGCATTAATTCCCGAAAGGTTAGGCAGAGGTGTACTCAATTATAGGACACCCATTTCGCCAGTCATATTCAAGTCCTAATAGAGGGCGAGCCGATAGCCATCAACCGGGCAGAAATCCAGACTCCGTGGCTGCTACTGAGAAATTCTTAATGGAAAAACCCAATAACACTTTTCCCGACCCGGGAATTGAATCTTCATGCACAGCAGTCACGTTTGTGACCACTCGACCAACGAGGCACCATTTTCTTGCATAATTTTCTGTTTCCGTCACTTAGAACTTCAGCTCACTAAAGTGAGAGGTCCTATCGCATGTTAAAGTACTTCCAATGCAAATGAGTGTGGATGCTTGCGACTGGACTGCTCGCTCCACTAATTGACGCCATTACGTACCAGAATCAGATAGCGATACTTGAAAACACTGATCCGTGCATTCAAATTGTAATTCCACCTGGAATCAGCATCTTAATGCACATAACGCCCATCAATGAATCAATGCTGTATTCCTAATTTACATAACTCTCTTTGTCAACACTGACTGCGTCGTTGGTCGAGTGGTCGCAAACGCGGCTGCTGAGCATGAGGTCCTGGGTTCGATTCCCTTGTCGGGCAAAGTGATGTTTGGTTTTAGTCACAGAGTCTGGATTTGTGCCCAGTTGATGGCAATAAGCTCGCCCCTTATTACATGGGACTTAAAAACATAACTTGGGAAATGTGGGTGTACTATTAGGTACCTACACCTCTGCCTAACACTTCGGGGATTACAGGCGTGGTGTTTATAAACCAAACAGTAATAAGCCGATGATCAACTACAATGCTGTATTCCTAATTAACATAACTCTCTTTGTCAACAGTTGCACCTACAGTGAAAGTGCCAAATCAGTTGCTGGGAGCTCCTCTGGGCACTGACGTCAAACTAAAGTGCTACGTGGAGGCGCATCCGAACACCATCAACTACTGGATCAAGAACAGAGGGGAGATGTTACTTGATGGGTAAGAAAAGATAAAATCTTGATTAAAAGTAAGACCTAGGTAGGTGTATAACGTGGAAAAAGGTCATTTAATTGGTTTGTCATAAAACCACGACTAATAATTTTAATGGTGAAGTAAGTAACGAGAGCAGCTGTGGGCAAGTGATGGAGGCCCCGACTTACGAGCAATAAGTTGTAGGTTCGAACCCAGTTAGGCGCATCACTTTGTGTAATTTATTTCATCACTGCTTTCAAAAACGGTGAAGGAAAACATCGTGAGGAAACCGGCAACTCCTGGAACCAAATATTCGAAGACATGTGACATCCCTGCAATGACGTCTTAAAGCAGGAGTAATTCCAGTGTGAGAAAGAGACAGGGGTATACTAGTCGTCTAGCGCCATCTCTTTCCCACACTGGAATTAGTCCTGCTTTAAAACGTCATGGTAGGCCAAATGGGCCCACGTGGTGAATTATAGCCCATTCCCTCTCATAAAGAGGTGGCCTGTGTCCCAGCAGTGGGAAAATTATATTCTGAATATGCTATGCTTATGCAGGTAAGGAACTGGGTAGGCAAGGTGTAACATACTGATACTTAGCTGCATTTGCTTTTTGATAAGACTCAGTTGTTGCGTTTTAGCATGGCAATAGCAGTCATTGACCCACCTACGATAATTTGTCAATCTTAATTTCAAAAACTATTTCCTCCATGCCTCGGAAAGCATGTTAAGCTGTGGTCCCGGCTGTCATTTGTAAATCTTTGACAGTCGTTACAGCTTAGTCAGTGGCCCGAAAGTATGACAACCAGTCTTACCAAGAGGTATCGTATTACCCAGTACTAACTGGGTTGTGGAGGTCAGATAGACAGTCACTCCATGTAAAAAGTATTCAGCCGCATCCGATTAGACTGGAAGCCGACCCTAACATACTTGCGAAAAGACAGAGGATGATGAATTTCAAAAACGGGAATTAAAGCCATTTTAGTACTGAATTATAGTCTATCGTGATGCTGGACGTTTTTTCCAATAAAAAACTAGTCTACATTGCTACAAGCTACAACACCACTCAAAATTTGACGAAACGAAACTCAATGTTTGTTAATCAAAATAGTTACGAAACGGGACTTTTGTGATGGTATTTTGTTCAGTTGGCGAAACGGAAAAGTTACCAAACGGGACGTACCCTTCGTATCCTAGCATAAATGCACGATTATTCCATTCGCTTTATTTCACTAACGCACACATATGAAATTATTTATTTACTCCAACGTTCATGTTTGCCTGTAGTCAATACGCAGGAATCACAAACACCGATTCAATTATTTGGTTCAGTTGATAACGGAAAGCATGCGAATTGGCTGTGTAAAACGTTCACCAGCGGAGTCGTATTCGGGTGGAGAGCAACTCTTGAACACTCGTGATACAAACTGTTCATTGTTTTGGAGACGTATTATTTTAATTTATTTACATACAAAGTAATTTGGAAGGAGGAGTTCGTAGCGAAATTTATTTTTTTTTTAATTATTTTATCGTTTTTTTTAAATATGTTTTTTTTTTTTCTTTCCATATCAAAGCTGTTATTATGTTGTTGTTGCTGTTTTAAACATAATAATAATGCGGTTTATCAAATGAAATATAATACTTTTTTTCAACATAACTTGACATCACGCCTGTAATTCCCGAAGGTTTAGGCAGAGGTGTACGTAATAATACACCCACAATTTACCAGTTATGTTTAAAACCCATGTAATAGGGGGCGAGCCTATTGCCATCAATCGGGCACAAATCACTCCGTGGCTGCTACTGTGAAATTCCTGAAGGAAAAAATCAATAACAATTTTCCCGACCTGGGAATCGAACCCGGGACCTCATGCGCTGCAGTCGCGATGACAAGACCAACGAGGAAGTCTTTTTTTTTTCAAATAGCACTGTAAAAGTTTCAACCAAGTTTCAACCCAACAAAAAAATGGAGTAAGCAAATCTTCCTCTTCTCAACAGAAATACGTTCATTTCAGTTCTTGTTTTGTTACATAAATACACCCCGGGGCCTGTTTACACAACCCACTCGTACGTTTTACGTTTCATGTATCGACATTCAGTCATACTGGTGTTTCAAATTACCGGGCATAAATATTTATAAAGTAAAGCGTTACTTTGGCTGCGAGATATGCTGTAAATGTTACGAAAATACTGCTTTTATTGAAAATTTTGTAAGGTTGGCCGATGGAGTTGTGATTTCGTATCGTTCAGCTTTATTTTCTTTAAATTCTGTTTCGTGTTATCGTTTCGTTCGTTGTTGTGTGTGGGAATTGAACGCAGGACCTCATGCTCAGCAGTCGTGTTTACGACCACTGGACCAACGAGGCCGTGATTTCCACAGTCACATAAAAACCCGTAATTTACAGTTACTATCCAAAAAGTAACTTTACAAATATAAACTCAAATAGTGGAAAAACTTTACTATCGTCTTTGCCCTTCGTGTTTATTGCGCCGCAAAAGTTAATTATAAGGTAGTTACCAAGCAAAATTATCATGTCAGTTAACAGAGCTGCATAGTTAGAAAATTCTAGAAAATTATTGCAATACCTAGTCTGAACTCTGGTGAAGTTTTTATAAAAGTTGATCAGCGTTGAATTAGTGGTCAAGCACGTTACGTAAAATTAAGAAAATGTATTGAACAATGTATGGAAGTATGTAATATTAGATCTAGTTTTTCTGTGTGTGAGACATCATTATTATCCATCATCTGCTTAGCCTTTTCCCAACTATGTTGGGGTCGGCTTCCAGTCTAACTGGAGGCAGCTGAATAGCCAGTATTGTACATGGAGCTAATGCCTAATCTGACCTCCAAAACCCAGTTAGTACTGGATAATACGATACCCCTTGGTAAGACTGTGTCAGACTTTCGGGCCGCTGACTACCTACTACTAGCTAGGACCTACGGCTTAACGTGCTTTCCAAGGCACGGAGGAACCTCGCTATGTAAAGTGAGTGATAGCAATTAGCTGACCCACCTTTGCATAAATAGTTGAGATTTTTCAGAAAACGAATCGATAGAATTTTATAATTCATTAACATTGCTCAAATTTGTATTTACAACAAAAAAAAAGCAAAGGTGGGTCAGCTAATTGCTATCACTCATTGTACCTAATGGGTGGTCACCCATCCATGGACCAACCTAGAAAAGCGTGGCTTAACCTGAAAATCGACCCGAGTGGCTGTTATTATTTAGCCACGAGCTCTTTACTTACATGACAGCTAATAACTTGATCCAGACTTGAAAAATACCGTCAACACAGGTATTCGCCTGAACCTAAGCGAGTATGTAGTGATCTTCCCCTTTGGTTTGGGCAGGCAACAAAAAACTGGACCACTTTTGGAAACTGGTAGCTAGTAACCAGCTGTCTAGGTTACTCCCTGATCGCGAGGTTCTTGCTGATCGTTGCTGATTTGGAGGGAAGTGAAAATTATGGTTTTCCTACTCCTCCGCTATACTTTTCTGATTAATTTTGTTGCGGGATCCAAGACAGTTAAATTGTTTCTCTGGGACTTCATCGACCTTCATTGTCTCGGCGCTTTTCTGGTCGTCGCCACTGTTGATTCTGGTTTTCAGGAGTTACAGTGGTTTGGCAATAGTATGGCGGGATTGTGTCTAGATTACTCGCCATTTCCACATAGGTGTAGTCTTCTTTATTATGTTCCAGTTAACAAAATTCCTGTTGTTACAGGCCCAAATACACAATAACAGAGGAGAAGCAGTCGTACCAGGTGACGATGTGGCTGACCATCAGGCAGTTCTCCAGGAGTGACATCGGTACTTACAACTGTGTGAGTACCAACTCGCTCGGTAAGAGTGAGGGGACACTCCGACTTTATGGTGAGTAGAAAGTGACTGAAAGTTTCATGAGACATTCACTTTCAGAATGTGATTATTATGAAGGTTCAAAAACTATATCATTTTCCTCTTCAGACTAAATTTTCTCTGAACCTCGTCAAAGTCAGTTCAGGTACATTTATATGAATGTAAATATCGTCATCGTTTATTTTGGCCAAGTTCATACAATGAACAACAAGTGATCATACAATGAACTATGATCAAGTTACTTTTACATTTCCAAATCTTATTGCGTAACCAAAAATAAAAAAAAAACACAACGTAATGCCCGTAATCCCCGAAGGGTAAGGCAGAGGTGTACCTAATAGTACACCCACATTTCACCAGTTATGTTAAAGTCCCACGTAATAGGGGGCAAGCCTATTGTCATCAACCGGGCGCAAATCCAGACTCCGTGGCTGTTACTGAGAAATTCCTAATAGAATAACTCAATAACACATTGCCCGACCCGGGAATCCCGGACCGGGTGTTAAAAAAATGTAACATCATTGTAAATTGTAACATTAAATGTTTGTTCACAGAAATAAAACTCAATTCATATTCAGAAGATTTTGGCAATCAGATCAGCGTAGCTGGTGGTGAGTAACATAATATCCCAAATAACAATTAGATATTCCTGCAATATTATGCGTTTCGGCAATTATCGTCTATCTTCGGAAATACGAACGCTCGATGATGAGATCTAACACAGAGCTCTAACAAACATGAAAGTACTTAAACTTATACTGTAACTTACGGGATATCTACCCGCGATCATGGCGCTTGCAACAGCGTCGAAATATCGGGTAGCTCAAAATAATGAACAATCATGAAAGATATATTCCGTATGGTGTCGGACGTAAAAGAATAGCACCATCCCATATCTTCCCGTGGGTGTCGTAAGAGGCAACTAAGGGACTTACCAGAGAATGGGCAGCAGCGTTCTCTGTGTTTTTAACAACCGTACTGCGATCGCCAACCCGCCTGCCAAGCGTGGCGATTATGGCAAAACCTCCCCTCTTGGGGGAGGCCTATGTCCAGCAGTGGACGTCTTTCGGCTGAAATGATGATGATGATGAAAGATATCCCGTAAGTGACAGTATAAGTTTAGTTGTAAACCGTAAAAGCTTAAGACAGTGTATGAAAGTAATTTTGAGATTAAACAACTCTATGCTTGCAAACTTTGGAATGACATAAATAACAAAATGCAATCAGAGTAAGTAGCCCAACAGAGAGAACACTTTGAATTTGTGGGGGTTACGTTCTAGTATGACGATTCTTCGAGCGAATGGGTTTTCTTCTAGGCACTCGAGCTCCACTCTAGGCCGATCATTGCTTCACATCAGGTGTGTTGCGACCAAACGCAAGAATATTTAGCATAAAGAAAAAATCGGATTAATGAAGATTACCGAAGCGTATAACTTTCTTGGTGTAACTGTACGTAGCATTTTAAAGGATGATTTTCACCAAACGGCTCGCATCGCATCAGATCGGAACGGATTTTACAATCTTTAAACGATGTTAAACCGCATACACAGTATTTAAAGTGTATATTACCAAGCCGCGCACAGCAGCTTGACCCCGGGGGGGACTTCCGCGACACGCGATCGTAGCCTAAAGTATGCTGCGACGCACTATCGGCTCCATTCGCCTGTCGTCGTATCCTATCGAATACTTTCAGCTGTCAACACGGTAGGAATGAAACTATTTGACGATCCGACGGTACGGAGCCGATCGTATGCGTCGGTGTCCTGCCAAATCCGATCGACTGTCGCCGCATCCATTCGTATCCTTTTCGATCAAATGCGATGCGAGCCGTTTGGTGAAAATCATCCTTAAGGAGTACATACCTGTAAAATAATCTATTGCATTGAAGATAGTTATTTAACAGCAGTTAAAGTACGCGCACTGAACACTTATTATTCCCATTGATACGTCTTACAATATTTGACTGGAACTGTACCGATATTAGAAAACGGACTATTCCCAGCGATGAAAAGAGTTTATCCATTTTCATAGCATCGTTTATAAAGACTGTTTTTGCACAGCAAAATGCGACACTGATTTCTGAGCCTAATTTTCATCTTATTCATGCTTGAGGGCACACGGCGCCCTCTGGCGTCTTTTAAAAGTTCTTTGCGACTTGTTTTATCGTATTTCTTGCTAATACTTACCTATGCTTCAGTAGATAAATAATGTTTTAAATAAACGTCAAATAGAAGACACGTTAATGTTTGATTCAAAATTAGAATACTTTTTATTTCACATTACCTGCAAGGCACTTTCGAAACGTCAGTAAGGTAAGGACAGCCAGCAAGTCCTCAGTAATTCTTTTATTGCTGAAATAAGGCGACATTCTGCATCAATCTATACAATGTGTCCGGTCATGAACTAGCGATTTTCTAGGTACTTAATATTAAGAACTATTCTAATATACAAAGTTGATTTGCTGTCAAAAAATTTAAAATTCTCGATTTGTACTATTTTTTGATATTTTTTTAGTTTAACGTTTTATACTGAAAGTTACAAAAATGTGAAGCAATTATTTCGTAATGTTAACGATAAACAATATTGTTGCCTTCCGAATAAGCCTATTTTTATTTCAGTAAGACCAAAAATTAGAGAGATATGAATTTTCTTGTCCACACGAATAGTTTATCACAACAAAAAAAAACAAAATGGCTGCCATATTTGGCAGCCATTTTGTATTACGGGGAAGTGGATATGACCGAAGTATGTAGTGTATTTGTGTATCAAAATTGTCGTTTATAAGTATCTAGAATATCGCAAATCCATGATCGGACACATTGTATATACATTCTGTAGATTTGGGGGCTATGCCCAGCAACGATACTGGGGTGGTGTTGACAGTATTTTTATTCCCACTTTAATATGTTGACAATTCGAACTCGGTTCTGTGGTATTGTACTGTTATATTCTTCTATGAAACTATATAAGTAGGAAAAGTGAAAATAATAGAATAATTTTATACTATTATACTGAGAGTATCACATCTTAAACTAATATTTCCTACCCTTAATATAGTTCAAAGAAGACTCTTATAAAAAATATATATATATTTTATAACGTAGAAATAATTATGCAAATTAACCCCTAAAATGCAGAACCCCTTCCCAAATCACACATCAGAACGCAACTAAACCTAACCCTTTCCTACCGCAGGTCTGACGGAGGCGGCCAAGGGCGGCTGCCGACCAGTCCACCGGGAGAGGACGCTGTTAACCATACTGCTGTGTTACGTTACCCTGCTATACTTGTTTACGTAGTTATTGTGAGTTTGTACATACTGTTAGGATGGGTTTTGGGTGTGATGTAGGGTTATTGAAGCATTGAAATAGAGGCATTCTGTAATTCCTCCTACGGAAATAGGCGGACGTATGTATGAAAAAGAGGTCCTGGTTCATCTAAAGCACAAGTTTTAGTTTGATCAAAATAATTGTCAGGTGTATCAAGGCGCTTCCGGCGCATCAAGTTAATACAACCTGACAAATTTCCTCATTCGATTTTAAACTTAACCATCAACATTTTATGGTTTAAAATCATTTGGAGAATTTGACAGTTTGGGGTAATTAACTTAATGTGCTGGCAACTGTACATGGTTAGGTTTCCGCTAAAAAAAAGTAGGTATTTTGTAATTTTTATTTAGGTAACATTTGAATTTCCTTTTTTACTGTCTAAAGTAATTATTGTTGATTGTGTACACAAGATTTTTCACTTTAATTATCTCTTAAACACGAAATTCTGAGGAATGAACGTTTTTATGTATTAAATAAGACATAAGTTCCAGGAAATCCAGTATAATATTATAAAAATACTTCTATTTTATTATAATAACCGCAGAATGCTTAACAGAAATATCTTTTCTTGGAAGATATCATACCTCGTTTTATAATAAACGCATTTCGTGGTAAATATTCTTCAGACATTAAAATTTTGAGATAACAGGAATCCCCTTAATGCAATAACTTGATTGTTGATACGGCTTACGTCTCAGATTTTAACATTCCTTAGAAAGTAAGTACCTAGGAAAAGAGAGTAAGAAATTTTGACTGCGGTTTTAGTTTACAGAATAGACCTATAGCCATAGGATATAGACTTGATCAAGCATTCAGAAGAACTGGATATCTCACGCAGCAAATTAATCTGAAATCTTCCTTCAATCTTAAAGTTCTGACCTTAGTGAGGTGAATTTTACGTGGGAATGCGATTATTACTAAATCAAGCGATAATTCGTGCCAGTTTGAACACCATCATTTACAATATGTAAAAAAAACCCTGTCTGATTCGAAAAGGACATATAGGTATACCAGTGACATTACCAAATAAAATAAGAAACATAAAATATTCACGAAAATAAATATTCCTACTAATGAATTTTAAAATGCATGATGCATGTTTTGACTAAAATTACCACCGATTCCCTAAATTCTAACAAACTTTTAAAACGTGACAACACCTGCGTCTTAGGCATAGGTATGATCGATCGTCAATTGTTTGTTTGTGACGTCACTACCCGTGAAGAGAACGGAGTGTCGCCGTCCGCGCCCCAGTGTTGCTATGTGAGTTCCCTCATTTTAGTACATTTTATTTAAATGTCATCGGGGTATATTTTTTTACTTGTTATCCAAAAAGGATTACCTGAATAGAATCTAATGTCGATACCTAATAATACCCTCACGGATAGGACAGGGCTTTTTTAACATACTGAATACAAGTAAGTTAACACAATCAACAAGCTTTCTTTGTCCTGTATCCCGCACGGGGTTCGCTTCAGTATGCCCAAGGCTTTAGTCTTACGTCACACCCAAAATATCTCACGCTTAAAAAATAAAAACGACGGAAGGGAACGTAATTCAATTACATTGTTTCAATTCTTGTAAATATTGTGTTAAGGTGTATCTTTAAATGTACTGTAATGACAACGATAAAATAATTGTGAGATTAGATCGTGTATTCGCTTAGACAAAACCAGCCAAATTGAAATATTGTTTACGTTTACGTATAAAAATAAAATGTAAACTCATCGCTCGATTATAAGACTGTTTACAACAAATAAAAATAATTAAAAGGAAATTATGTTTTTTTTTTACTCTATATTAGCATTTTTTTTTTCTCCGAAACAGGATATTATAATTTTAAAAAGGTGGAATGGCATACATCATTAGATGAGTACAATAATTTAATCATGTTACTGGCACGACGGTATTTTTTTTTTTAAACTTAGCCCCAAAATAGGATTTTTTCCGGTGTCGTGGATGCGTCTACAAACATTAAAAGACACAAACACAAACAGCCAGCCCCGTAACAACGACCGTAGGCCATACAAACATTGGTTCCGTGTGGGAATCGAACCTGCGACACGCAGCAGCCAAACGCTCAACCACTGCGACAACCGTACCGTCAATTTGCTACTTCTACGTCATCATCAGTGGAAGCTCAAAAGACACTGACTACATATTTGAGGCACAGAAGTCAAGTCAGATAAGAGGTAAAACATAGTCTGCGACACTACTACAAATCCACAACCTATTGCTGACCCGTTGAGGTAGAGGAGGTAGCCACACTTTACGAGGTGATTGTAACATCGATTTTATCTACACTTATTATTTGTTACACTATTATAATAATAATAATAGTTCTCCTGACCGTTTACGATCATGGTGACCAATCTTAGCGGGTATTCACCATAGGAACAAAATGTGTGCGCAGACTGGTGCACTCTCTGACACTTTTACTCTTATAGTTCGATGGGACGGCAATCTGACACGACCGGAGACAGATCAGGCGCAGGACCAAGAGGCACGAGGGTAGCATACCGCCAACTTCCAAACTCCGGGCTATTACTGAGAAATTTCTAAATGAAAAAACCCAATAGCACTTTTTGCCCGACACGGGAATCGAACCAAGTACCCCCCCACTCAGGTGTCACGCTTGCGAGCACGAAACCAACGGTGCCATAACTATTACAGTTATAAGACCTCTAAGACATTTCCACACATAAACCTGCACCACCCAACGTGAACACCCAGTCGGTTTAACGTCTTTCATCCTTGTTATGACAGATCGTACACTGGCGTGCAACTGTACGACAAGTACGTAGTACACTGCGAGCAAACGACTGCGCATTGCGCTACGTTGCTTAGCACCTTTTAACACAAGATAGTGTACTTCGGAATAGTCACTAGAGACGATGCCAAAGGTATGTCCACATTTTCAAAAATGGAATGTTCGGAACGTCGGCATTTGTTTCTATTCGTCTGACTCTCATATGTGATCGTCAACATGAGCTTTTCTTTGAGTAGTGAAAACCACCTTGATTTACGAGTTTTATTTTATGGTTTCCATCTCTGGTAGGCATTTTACTTTGTATTCATAAACCACTGCTCTGAAAACAGCTTAAAAAACATTGTTAGGAAACAGACACATCCTAGAACTACCTATTTAAAGATTCGTGACTTCCCTCAACCGCTACTGGGCCAGTAGGGGGACTATTAAATTAATTTATTTCAGAACCAGTTCATATGCATACATGTGAAAATAAAAAAAATATCAAAAATTATTGTAAAATCAACATTAAACTAAATAATCTTACATTAGGAATTAATTATTATAAATTACAATGGAATATGGGGCCATTTTCTCTCTCACAGCGAAGTCTGTGTCTCAGCTGTGAAAACATTATCAATCAATATAATCTTTATTACACAAGAAATTGGTTATAAAATTGTGTGAAGTACCAGACTCCTGTGCTAGGTGATAGACCTGTGTTACAAGAGCCAGTGCCCTCTCCCAAGAGGAGATATTGTACAAAACCTTATGCAATAAGATTAAAGAGTTATTATTTAATTAGTTTATTTGGAAAGGAGAGAAGAAAAACCCAAAATACGTACACTTTTTCTAGACCACACAAATACGTGATCAAGCTCTAAACCCAGTTTTAGCACACAAATTGATTTTGGTTAAAAAAGCAAGCAGTTTAGTGGTTTATTCGCTCGGACACTAACTAGATCCAGTTTAACGTGCCATCGATACGTTGACTGAACGTTGGTGACGGAAATACATTCACTGCACGACTGCACGTGTTTCGGAGATTTATCTTACTTTTTTAGATGTTATTGGGTGACAAACGAGCTGACAAACTAGTTACTAGACTCTCGGGTCGGGGAAAACGTGTGAATGGGTATTTCCATTACTGAGTTTCCTCCGTGCCTCGGAAAGCACGTTAAGCCGTTGGTCCCGGCTGTCATTTGTATATCTTTGACAGTCGTTACTTGTAGTCAGTGGCCCGAAAGTCTGACAACTAGTCTTACCAAAGGGTATCTCCAGAAGGGTACAAGTGCCTCAAAAACTGCGTTAAGCTGTTGGTCCTGCGCATGATCTTTCTCCCGTCGGATGGCTGTCCCATATGACTATGAGAGTAAAGGAACAGAACCGATCTGGAAATCAAACCCAGGACCTCCTGCTCAGCAGTCGCACTTGCGACCTCTAGACCAACGAGGCAACAAGGAAGATTTTTTTACTAACGGCTAAAATATAACATTACATTTACATAACTAGAAACATTAAAAAGATCGTCTCACAATTGATTCACAACAAAAAACATCACATTAAACTAAGAGAATAAAACAAGACAGCGTCCACACCGAACGGCAAAGCGCGATCATTATAACACATAAAATGTCAAAAGCGACGAACACACGTTATATAATATTGTATTTCCCGACGAAACATTCAAATACTTTACAATTTTCAGAACGTGACTGCGTTAAGGAAATGCCAATTTTTTTTCTTTTGTTTTAGCAATTTTGCCGACAGGTGTATAAAAGATTTCTTTTATATTTTGAAGTTTTATATTATGTGGGTGTTTCGTTTTTGTTTTAAATGAGAGTAGGTTTTGGTTTCGTTTGTTAGAAATTGGTCAATCAGGCGTTTCAGTGCTGGTAGGTGTAATAAATAAGAAACAGCCATTAGCTTCAATTTCTTTATTGTTTTTTTATGGTTAATTATTTCGTTTTTATTTTATATACTAACTATGTATAAACATTATTATAATTAAAACGCCCATTACATACCGAGTTTCCTCCGTACCTTGGAAAGCACGTTAAACTGTTGGTTCCGGCTGTCATTTCTACATCTTTGACCGTCGTTACAGGTAGTCAGTGGCCTGAAAGTCTGACAACCAGTCTTACCAAGGGGCATTGTATTACCCAGTACTAACTAGGCTGTGGAGGTCAGATAGGCAGTCGCTTCATGTAAAATACTGGTATTCAGCTGCATTAAGTTAGACTGGAAGCCGTCCCCTTCATAGTTGGGAAAAGGCTAGGCAGATGAAGACATTTTCAAAATGAAAAAATTCCAAAATGCAATATTTCACACAAAATCAACATCAGAACAAACGGAACAACAAATAGAACATGACATTTACATACTATTCCATATTTTTATTAAAAAATAACAATTTCACAGTGCGTCCACTGCCAGCGACGGTGACGATGCAAAACGAAGAAAACGCAATTTATTTGATAAAATATTCAGTTGCACAGTTTTGTTTCGAGCTCCTACGTTGTAAAACTATGCAGCTGAGGCTAGTTAGTTCCGTTGCTGAGTTTGCTTTAGACGCCTTTTACAAAGGAATTTCTTCTGTGAAACAGATTAACGCATTGTAAGGGTGAAGCTGAAATGTGAAATGATTTGTGTAACGTTCACTTTCCTGTTTTCTAGTATGGCGAAGAGGTTGCAATTCAAAAAGGCAAGCTTACAGGAAGTATACGTACTAAAGTATCTCTAGGAATTGCTGAATAAGAGTAACACTTGTGTTATATCCCTTTCGACTAACGTAAAAATACCCAAGTTAATATAAATGTCTAGTTTGGGACTCACTGGTAAACAATACTAAATAACCTAGCTGTAGGTAACTTTAAGCTGCTCATATCATTTCAACTTCTTTTAACCTATATACCTACTTACTTTATGGAAGCTCGTGGCTAAATAATGAATAGGTTGGTCCGTGGATGGGCGACCACCCGTTACATACCGAGTTTCCTCCGTGCCTCGGAAAGCACGTTAAGCCGTTGGTCCCGGCCGTCATTTATAGATCTTTGGCCCGAAAGTCTGACAACCAGTCTTACCAAAGGGTATCGTATTACCCGGTAATAACTGGTTTGTGGAGGTCGGTTAGGCAGTCGCTCCATGTAAAATACTGGTATTCAGCTGCATCCGATTAAACTGGAAGCCGACCCCAACATTCTTGGGAAAAAGCTAGGCAGATGATGATGACCTGCTTACTTTATGGCTTGGTAAATAAAACATTTATATTTTTTTATTTATTTAAACCCGTAAACTGTTATCAATTCCTTTTTGTGGGTAGGTACCTACATACCTTGTTCATTGTCAATTAAAACCGTATCAATTTTAATGAAAGGCTAGGAAATACCAGGTCACCTTAATAGCTAGTAGTGATAGCCAAGTGGTGTGACCGTCGGACTGCCAATTCATAAGTCTCAAGTTCGAACCCAAGACACGCACCTCTAATTTTTCGGATTCATGTGCGTACTGTATCACTTGCTTCGGTGAAGGAAAACTTCGCGAAGAAACCAGCATGCCTGAAAGATATTTCTCGACGGCATGTAAAGCTAAGTCAAAACTCTGACACCAGGCTAGGCACTAACCGCACGATAAAGCGTAAAGCGTACCTTAATAGCTACGAGTCAAACTCATCAACATTCCCCCCCTAATCATTGCCCTTATCCTAATTCATTTGAGGTCGGCGCAGCATGTCTTCTTCTTCCATACTTCTCTATTACTTGTCATCTCATCAGACACCTCCTTTCTTGCCATATCATTCTTTACACAGTCCATCCATCATTTCTTTGGTCTTCCTCTACTCTTATACCCATTCACATTCATACTCAAAACTTTCCTTACAACATTTTCCTCATTCCTCCGCATCACATATACCACGAAAACCGATTACCACACAACTTTTCAGTCATCGGCACTTTCAGACTTCCTCTTATATACTCATTTCCTACGTGTCAAACTATTACTAAAAACAAAGCATAATTAAACTAGGCTATTCCTCCATGTTTTCGATCCTTACCAAAACACACAACCACCCCTTAAGCCTTTAAAAGCCACACCAAAAGGAAAGGGGTGTGTTTAATTTGTTTTCGTGACACACACACATGGGCTGTTCATACAATATTCAAGTGTATAGCAGTTAAATGTTTTGGCCTTTCGGTTAGCTATTGATAGTGTTTTATGAATGAATTAATCATTTATTTGGTATACGGTCTATTCAAAGGGTAAGGTTTGAAAATGGGGCAGTAAATGTAAGGAAACGGTTTCGTTGTCGCAATAGAATACGATTTCCAATCGATTTTTGTATGGACTACACTTGTGTTAGATGTCTCAGTGTATGTGCGAATAGTACTATAACGTGTTGGTAGAACGGGCGTCGTCGCCGAGGGAGGACATAGAGGCGTTTGTGAGAAATTGGTCAGAGAAAACCGAATGGAAACAAAATTTTAGGGCTATAGGGGAGGCTCTTGCCCAGCAGTGGGACATTAGAGGCGAAGTAAAAACAAAAAACTAAAAATAGAACATGGAAGAAGAATGATTGTGGGTCTGTAACCTAATTGCTTTCAAAAACGGTCTTACATTAATTCATGGTTTGTTACTATTACAACGTCATGCAAACTACACATTTTTGTAACTACATAACATAAGTATCAAAACATCATATTAATCAAAGTATTTTAGAACTGGATTTGAAATAACCTTGAAATTCGAATATTTCAACAAGACATTATTTCTGAAAACACCATTAATATTTTACTCAAAAGCTCTTTTCTAATAATCTAGTGCGTTGTGTTTTTACGAATGTCTATTGGTCAACTGTAATTTGAGCTCTAGGCGCTAAGCAGAGTGTTGTTAATCCAACCGTGTGATTTCATTATACATTAATTTCGGTGCTATAGTAAAGTGTTAGTGACAACAAGCAAAACATACCTTACTTGTGGCTACTGCTCAAATTTACGTAAGCCTACACATAACACAATTAACTAATTGACATTTCCGCCATTCAAACACTAATTCATCGATACTTAATCAACCCTAAATCAATAGCAATAATAAACAAAAATGATACCGGTATCAAACGCGGTACCGTTAACGTAAATCAGAGTGACATACGTCGATTCGCGAGGCATTCCCATGGGCGACGAATGAAATATTACCGCAGTATAACCACCGCATTACCGATACTGATGTCACTGTGATTAATCTATGCTTACTGCATGGTAAAAGGTTGATTTTAATTTGGTGTATTTGTTACCGGCCAAACCCGATTTCAGGCCAAACTAGCTTGTACTAGGCCAAACTAGGCACTCTGACTAAATGGGTTAGGTTAGGTTACAACTGTGACCCACCACGCGCGAGCCGAGGGCGCATAGAAGGCCGATGAGCCCCAGAGCAAAGTTGGGCGCATTGTAATTGCGCTTTGTTTGTGTTAGTGTATCCTGACACGATAAACACGTGAACTGGTTTGGCCTAGGACAAACTAGTTTGGCCTGAAATCGGGTTTGGCCCGTAACATATGCATGTTCATAATTAAATTTTTACCGTATGGATCAGAATGCTGAGCTGTGAAGAAGATGGATGAAAAACGATTGCATGTAACGGAGATGAGAATTTTGAGATGGATGTGTGACGTGACAAGAATAGATAAAGTAAGGAATGAGTATATTAGGGGAAGTTTGAAATTGGCCTCTGTTACAGAAAAATTTAAAGGAATTCGTTTGTTTGTACATGTTTGTATGGACATGTCATGAGGAGAGATGAAACAAAAGGGACAAAAATATTGAGGAAGGCTAAAGGAAAGATGGATGGATTGTGTGAGGGATGATATGAAAGAGAAAGGAGTAAATGATGCCGTTATGTCTGACAGGGAAGAATGGAAGAAGAAAACGTATTGGGCCGACCCCAGGTAGAATATTACAAGGGCTGGAAGATGCAACGGCTTCTCCGTTCCCTGATCATAATAATGTGGATTTTCTTGAGGTCCAAGTGAATCAGTTTGTTCTAGACAAGTGAGCTCCACCCTAGACCCTATCATCGGTTCACATCAGGCGGGTTTGCGGACAATTGCAAGCGTAGGTATACATATCATAGTGTAACAAAAAGAGAATGATTATAGACGGAACTGTATGACAGTGTGTTCATTTAAAAACACACCTATTTCCATGAGGTTTAAGGTATAATTTTGAAGACCTGATAACTGAAGTGACAAAGCCGACCGGCTACAGCCGACAGCTACTATGACGTTGGCAACCGTTAAGAAGGATTTCGAAAAATTCAACCCCTTAACGCGTGAAATAGAGGTTGAAAGTTTGCGTGAAAATCCGAGACAGGACGAAATTGGTGCGGCTCGGCTAGTATGCACGACAGTTGTTAAAGTCATTCTAAACAAGCCAGTCAACAATTTCGGCAGAGGCCTATTGCATTGTCCACAGCATAAACCTAAGTATTGCTTCCGCAGGTTCTTTTAAAACAGTATCTAACACAATCAATACAACAATAATCCTCCTTCACACTCCAACACCCACACAGCAAGAAATTCATGAGCCACATAACCAAAAGTAATCGACATCGCACCCCGGAATGATATCTCCCTTGAATGCCATCTGTCATGGCCGACAGAAGATTGATGAAGACGCCCCCAGCAAACATGTACCGTGGCTTGTTCCAAACAATTAGCGTTACAGATATTAGTGGGTATAACGTAATAAATGTGTGTATGAAGAAATTGAGCGATAGTGTTTTGTTTTGTGTGATTTATTAATATTTTGTTGGTTAGTTTGTATCAGTTAGATGTTTAGATGTGTTTATTTATTTAGATTTTGTAGGTAGCAGGTTCCGCCCGCGACTTTGTCTGTGTGGACTTCAGAAGTGGGTTAATGTCATTTAACGGGATACAAAGTATCCTATGTGTTAATCCAGGTTATAAACTATACGCGTGCCAAATATACAAATCCAAATAACATAACATCACGCCTGTAATCCTCGAAAGGTTAGGCTGAGGCATACTTAATAGTACAACCACATTTCACCAGTTATGTTTAAGTCCCACGTGATAGGGGGCGAGGTTAAAGCTCCGTGGCTGCTACTGAGAAATTCCTGATAGAAAAATCCAAGAACACTTTGACCGATCTGGGAATCAAACCCAGGACCTCATGCTCAGCAGTCGCGTTTGCGACCAATAGACCAGCAAAGCAAATTCATTGAATCGCTTTTCCGTAATGGAGTAAATAGCATCAAAACATACCACCTTTCACATTTAAATCAATACCAAAGTTGTTCAAGAAAGCGTATACTGTGTTTGACAGAGTTATTGCAACAGAAATTATCGTTTCCAAAATGTTAATCCAAAGAATACTTAGTTACCTCATAACTAACAGATATTTTTAAACAACAATACGTCTTGGCATTTGGTTTTTTTTTCGATTGAAACTTGTTTTATCGAGACAAGATAATTTTATCCCTTGTCTGCTTTTGATGTTTACAGAATATTATGTGAATATCACTTTTACACTATACGTCGAAGTTGTTACGGCTCATAGATTCAGATATAAACACATTCCATGTAATAAGTTTGTGTTCATGATGAAAAAAACGAACTCGCCTGATTGTGTGGAGTGTGGAGCAGTAGAAGACTTACACCTCCTATTGATGGACTGTGTTCGGCATGAGTCTGGGAGAAATGACCTGTTAAGGGTATTGAGGTGGAACAGACTTGAAGTAGGCACAATCAATAAAATCCTGTATCACAAAAATGGCGTTGATGGGAGGAGTCTGTTTAGGTTCATGGCCCAGATATGAGCAATGTGTATTTAGGGTACGATGGGACGGGGTATTCCTCAAAGCGCAAGTATTTTTAAGCGCTAACAAATAACCGCAACTAAATTATTCCTCGAAGATGAAAAATAGATTCAAGATTCGAGATTTAGAGATTTCGCATGAAATAAGCAGTACCTTTGTGCTCTTCTATCTTAATGTTATGTCTTGTTGAGTGTTCTGTGTGTACATAAATAAATAAATAAATAAATAATAGACAGGGGTATAATGGATTCATTAATTTTTTTTCAATCATGGTTGCGCTTTGAGGAATAAACATATAAAAAAAAAATATTTGAATTTATGAGCGCAACTAATGGTTACGCTTCGAGGAATAATTTAGTTGCGCTTAGTTGGTTGCGCTTAAAAATAGTTGCGCTTTGAAGAATACCCTGATACCCCGATGGGACTGACATAAGCATAGCGATCATAAATGTCCCTAAAATAAACAAAGAAAAAAAAATCATTACACTATTTAAAAGATCTACAACTAAAACTAAAATAAAGATTGTTGAACTAGCTTTGAATATGAGTCATGCTTAATGTGAATTTCTATCCGAGTTTCTCCACAATGCACCCCATAAAGCTGTTGTGAATGCATCGTGAACTAAACAAGAGCGAGATCTCTGATACGAATATCAACCTCGCTCCCTGATATAAATGCAATGATATTGTTGTATAAGGTGAACGATAGTGGGCGTCGGAACTCTTGTCTTACTATTCCTATTACGTTACAATACCGGCCCGAGCTTCACGATTGCACCTGTAGGTATTTGTGTTGAATGTTTCAGGTATGGGAAACATATCAGGTGGCATATCTGTTGCCACCAGCTACTCTATGTATTATTGATAGGGCTATGTAGGTTTGTAAGTTTAGGCCCGAGCTTCACGATTGAACCTGTAGGTATTTGTGTTGACTGTTGCAGGTATGGGAAACATATTAGGTGGCATATCTGTTGCCACCAGCTACTTTATGTATTATTGATAGGGCTATATAGGTTTGCAAGTTTAGGCCCGAGCTTCCCGATTGAACCTGTAGGTATTTGTGTTGAATGTTTCAGGTATGGTAAACATATCAGGTGGCATATCTGTTGCCATCAGCTACTCTATGTATTATTGATAGGGCTATGTAGGTTTGTAAGTTTAGGCCCGAGCTTCACGATTGAACCTGTAGGTATTTGTGTTGACTGTTGCAGGTATGGGAAACATATCAGGTGGCATATCTGTTGCCACCAGCTACTATGTGTATTATTGATAGGGCTATGTAGGTTTGCAAGTTTAGGCCCGACGTTCAAGATTGAACCTGTATTTATAAGTGTTGAATGTTACAGGTATGGGAAACATATCAGGTGGCATATCTGTTGCCACCAGCAACTCTATGTTGATAGGTCTATGTGAGTTTGCAAGTTTAGTCGCAATACAATAAAGGTTCTATCAAAAGGTTTGGTGGGACTACATGGGAAAGCAGTTCCGTACCATCGGAATTTGACAGACAATTTAGTGAAGTTATTATAACTAGAAGACGGGATATTTACCATGTTTATCAGAATCCATGTTTTTTGTTTTTGTTTGTTCAGAATCGAGTTGTGAGTGACAGTGGTAGCAGTGCCGAGTGCAAAAAACGAACAAGAAAGAGGGTAGACCGATTTGTCTGCTCTTATGAGCAGACAAATCGCACCCACCCGCAATAACTTCAGTTTATCCGTGATCATGGTGCTTGCAACAGCGCCGAAATATCGGGAACTCAAAGAAAACAATAACCATGGTAAATATCCCGTCTAGTTATAATAATGTTAGTAACCATGATAGTTTATAATTTAGTGAAGTATCTGTCAGAACCCGGCGTTCACGGTCAGTTCAAAAAGCACTGGTTTGACCGAATATTAAATTAAGACGGAGACAATGTCGTTTCATGGCATAACGTCACGCCTGTACCTAATAGTAAGGGTGTTCGCTAATTACGTTTAAGTCCCATGTAATGCAGTGTCAAAAGCATTGTGTGTAGCGTAACTAGAGTGTATAAATAGATTGTAAAAAATGCAGGTTGAAGGTTAACAGGCTTACCCAAGCAAAATTGACGACATAACCTCACGCTCGTAACCCCGAAAGGGTTAGGCAGAAGTGTACCTAATAGCACACCCACAAGTCGCCAGTTATTTTTAAGTTCCATGTAATAGGGGGTGAGCCTACTGCCATCATCCGGGCACAAATCCTGATCGTACTTGCGACTATTATACGAATGAGGCAGTATGTGTATTTGTCTTGTTTAATGTCCTTTTAATAGCTGAAAACGTAGCCAAAATAAACAATCCTCTCCCTCAACTTTACAAAAAACCCAAAAAAACTGCCTAGTCAACGCCAAATAAACACTTAAAGAACTCAAGAGAAACTTTTAAAAACTCGTCCTATATAACTTCCACTATCCTTTATATCTCCTTATTTTTTTTACAAAAATGACTAGTGTAAACCAAGGAGCCGCCGCGACAGCCACTTATCTGCAAGATTTATAATAATACCATGACAGTTAGAAATTTTCGTCTCTACTAACAAAGACAGGAAAAAATTCGCGAAGAATGCTCAAGTTTTTGTAAAAAAAATGTTTTATTCGTCTTTTGTAGGGGCGGTGTTGAAGGGGGTTCAGTGTGAGATGGACAGTGGGCTTGTTTACACGATGGCCAATGCTGGTGATACAATAGGGTGTCTATTCATTGTCATTGATTTACATGCAAAAGTACCCACATTTTATGAGTTCATAAAATAAATATGATTGAATGTGTTATGTCTTTTTGGTAAAGACGCACACGTGTCATTATTTGCTGGTTATAAATAAAGATACTGCCTCACTGGTCTAGAAGTCCAAGCGAGACTGCTGTACATGAGGTCCTGGGTTCGATTCCCACTTTTACACCCCATTGGTGGGTGATAGATGGATTGAATACTACGGGGGTCGTGGAGGTGTTTCAAGTAAAAATTTTACATTAAACATAGAACCTCCTCCTTTTTGGAAGTCCGTTAAAAACATGTAAGTTGGAACTTTGACCCCCAATATCTCCGTAACTAGAAGGTTCCCAGGAATGGTCTAGAACAAAAAAATATCGTAATGATGGGAAGAATAATTAATTGCCTTTCGGCTTCGTTAAGGGTCTTGTTACTCTTTATTTTGTAAACATTTATATAACCCCCCCCCCCCCCTCTCTGCGTAGCGATTTGTCAGCACATCTTTTGTGTACAGCTCTGCCTACTTTTCCGACAGTCAGAGCTGTGTGGTTATGCAATGCAAATTGAATAATATTTTTATCAAAATCGTTTTGTAATTACAAAGGACTACCTGGCAACACAGCTTTGGCAGCACCAAACTAGATAAAAACATATTGAAAACTAGTTTGAAACTCAGTCAAATAGCGAAAATGTATTTATGGGGTGGGATAGTGCAGACGGGCGCACATCAAGCTACTACAATCTTTCAAATTTCTTTAATAGATTTTCGACTTTATCGCTACAGCATTAGCTTCAAGGTTGATTGAGAAAATTTGCCAGTTTCGGGTAGCTTTATGTGCTGGAGTCTGTACAGTTACGGGGCAGAATATAGCCTCTCTAAATATGGACCTAAAACGGAGGTGAAATTCCCTAGAAATACAACCATTTATTTTTCTTTTAAATTGTTATTTTATTATAATATTCAAAGATTTTAATTAATTATATTTACATTATATACAGACTACAAATAGAACTAAACTAATGATAAAAATAAGACTAAAAGTAAGAAAATATAAACCTCTAAACAACGACGACAATAGGACACTTAGGCGTCAAAGTACTCCTCTGCATCGCTGTCATCTGGAAACGTGCCCAGAAGACTGGCAGCATTGCCACGCTGAATGGCAATGCTAATTCTTTGGCCAAAGAAACAGCCAGCCCTCTGGTCACGCGAAGTGTCGACCAGTCGGCGAGAGATTTCCTTAAAAAGGAGACGCGCACTCGGGCCCCGAGCGTTTCGACCCCAAACGGCTCAAAACTGTAGTTACCAATAAGGTTACAGTACGCACGCAAAATACGCGCTTTGACGTGGAGTTGCGGACACCAGCCCGTTATACAATACAATACAATACAAGGTTACAGTATTTGCGCCGCTTGAGGATCTCAGCAGCCGCAGCAGCAGCGCCTGCACAGCCCGCCGTGCTTGAAAGGTGAGATGGCGCAAGGGTGTCGACACAGGTTGCGTCCCACACCAAAGGCCTACCCACCTTCCAAGGCACTAACGTCATGCCGTCTGGTCTCTTGCCATCGTCACGTACCAAGCCGTTTGGTTCTAAAACCGCTGGTACGCCGGCGCTGGCAAGGGCTCGACGAATATTTACCATTTATTAAGTGCTTTTACGTCAATTTCAATTTAATACTATCATCTGTGACACGAGCTCAACAAAATTTAAGAGTGAATTTCACCAACGAAACTGAACTGGGATTATCCCATCTGAACCGCGTTCAAGAGCTATCATTGTCTATATATAAAGGAAAGATGATGTTGACTTCTCTTGAACATAGTTTGAATGTGCAGATGGCCTTTTCATTGGATAAATTCAGGCTGAAATCTGATTACATTATAACTACCTTCTATTTAGAAAGAAAAAAACAATAGAATCGTTCGCTTTTTATTTTTTTCGGTTTGGAAATCATCAAATGACCCCTCCCCGCACTCTGGGCGGAGCGGAAGGGAGTGTCAGACTTGTGCTGACTAAAACCCATCCATGTTCCTTCTTTGCCTTTTGTGCTCCAGGGCCACGGTATCTCTTTCGAACAGTCCCGCAGCCCTGGCAGGCATCGGCCCATGCGGACCCCTACATGGTTGCTCTCAATCGCAATCGTTCGCTCTCATAAGGATTTCTGTAACTTTTCATTGTTTCTATTCTATGCTCAATTGATAATCACTCAATACTTTCCATATAATAATAGCTTTTCAACACCTTTAAATCTTTTCATTTTTATATTAAATTCAATCGTACATTCAAAGTCATAAACAGCTTTCCTATTCAATAAACGAATTCATTCATTCACATGGAAATTATGTTCTTCATAAAAATCAACGGGATTCAATTTCTGTAGCTGTTTTTTAACCCCTTTTCATCGGCACTTCAACAAAAAAATAAAATTTTGTATAAACGTGATGTTGTGAACTATTTGAATACATGCAGTAAGGATGTGGACACATTTGAGTGAACAGAAACAAATAAAAGTTTGGGTTTTACTGTCATGTTTTCTCAGGAGCGAAACAGTTATTCTCTATCTAATGTCCTTCTTCGTCATCATCTGCTTAGCCTTTTCCCAACTATGTTGGGGTCGGCTTCCAGTCTGACCGGATGCAGTTGAATACCAGCATTTAATATTGAGCGACTGCCTATCTAACCTCCACAACCCAGATACTATTGGGTAAAACGATACACCTTGATAAGACTGGTTGTCAGACTTTTGGGATTCTGATTAACTGTAACGACTGCCAAAGAACTACAAATGGCAGCCGGGACCAACGGTTTAACGTGTTTAATCTAATGTTTGTATCAGGTAAAATGTTACCATCAGTGTCATCGTCATTCTGATCGATACACGTACGTCTTTCGGTAGTACAGTGCTAGACTTAGCCCTAACTAGGTATCGCAACCATCTTTGGTATTATATTTCTCGAATCCTACGGTTTTCCTTTCGTCCTTCCTTAAGGTTACCATAATTATAATAGGCAATATCTAGAAAAAAGCGAAACGAGATTTTAGAGAAAAGCTTGAACCTGCCAGCGGATAAAAACATAGTACCTCGGTAACTGCAGTCGTAACAGAGAAATAAAACAGGCCAAGTGCGAGTCGGACTCGCGCGTGATTGGTTCCGTACCATCGTCGTAGGAGAGCCACCTTTAATTTTTAATTTATTATTTGTTTTTATAGCGGTAACAGAAATACACATTCTGTGAAAATTCCAACTGTCTGTCTATTACGGATCATGAGATACAGCTCGCTGACAGACAGACAGACGGACGGACGGACGAACGGACAGAGGAGGCTTAGTAATAGGGTCCCGTTGATTGGTTGGAACCCTAAGAAGAAATAAAAGTAAATAACGAAAGTTCAATACGGAGTTTCACCGATCAATTTACCGAGACGAAATTCCTTACATCTGTAAGAAACTTTCTATTTTCACATTGATCGGTATTGCACATTCTCTATTGAACACGACATATCTGACAGCCAGCCACAGCGTGCTCCCAAGAAAATGTGTCCCCAGCCTAACATCGTCGCAGACGTACATGTCACGTCGACTTGAATACATGAAATAAACGATAAACATTGTGTTTTCCTAGAAATATTATTGGAAGACGGGATATTTCAAAAGAGATTGAATTTCTGTCGGTATAAATAAAATGAAATTTATTTGTGCTCTGATGTTTAAAATTTGGACTGTGTCCTTTCCGTGAATCACTAAAGAATAATGTAATATTCTTGCAATCGCGTTGATGGGGAGACATATCGATTATAGCAAAGCATACTAATATTTTCTAGTTACAATCCATAATTGATACTGGACAAGGATTTGTCCACAACAAAAAAAAAAACTATTTTGCAAAAAAAAATAACCGATTTCCAAAAAAAAACACAAAACATTCACTGAAACAAACAAAAGTCACCGACTTCCGAAACAAATTTTCGACTTTTTTGTGTTTTTTTTTTTTGGAAGTCGGTTATATTTTTTTAACTGTAGTATCCGGCTGCAGGCTGGTCTAATAGTACAGATATTGGTAAGGTACAGTTCTACTTGAGTTTTTCTGAGAATTCTTGTATTTGAAAAATGTTCCAAATCTTGGTGTTGATATTCCATCGCAACAATCAATGTCAAAAATTAATAAGCAAGTAGAGGTATTTTAACATGTGAAGATTCTTAAAAATACAGGAATTGCCCCTCAGACTGTAACATCTTATTGACCTTGCCCGAATAAAGGTTCAGTCAAACCGACCGGACAAGACTGCGGACTAGCTGCGGACACTGGACTCTAATTAGCCCCGAAGGGCTAACCCCTCTGCCTAAGCAGAGGCGTACCTGATAGTACACCTACATTTCGCCACTTATGTTTAAGTCCCATGTAATAGGGGGCGAGACTATTGCCATCAACCAGGCTCTGTGGCTGCTATTGAGAAATTCCTAAAGGAAGAACCCAATAACACTTTGTTCGACCTAGAAATTGAACCCAGGACCTCATGCTCAGCAGTCGCGACCACTAGATCGACGAGGTAGTTCAGTGATAATATACTTTAGAATATTATCTCCCAAAACCCGTTGTCCGGATTCCGGTCCACAATAGGTCTGTGCCGATTTATCCTCAAAATAGTCTTTACCAAGAAGAGATATTTTCAAAGCTAAGGCAATTCTCTATGACAGATTGTAAAGAAAATGTCAAACATTAGCTTTACATTCCGTAATTTCGAACGCCATATTGCACGAAAAGTGCATTTTATCATACTGTAGCTTTTTGAACGGATTTGTCGTCTAGTTTTGCAGAATGGTCCAAGTTATGAGAATTTTTTGTTGGGGAAATTATGCATCCAGTATGTGATGTTGCATAGTCAAAATATTTTATTTCACATAGGCCACTATAGCTCGTGGCTAAATATTAACAGCCGCTCGGGTCGATCTTAAGGTTAAGCCGAGCTTGCCTAGGTTGGTCCGTGGATGAGTGACCGCCCATTACATACCGAGTTTCCTCCGTGGTCCCGGCTGATATTTGTACATCTATGACAGTCAGTTACAGATAGTCAGTGGCCCGAAAGTCTGACAAGCAGACTTATCACGGGGTATCGTATTACCCAGTACTAACTGGGTTGCGGAGGTCAGATAGGCAGACGCTCCATGTAAAATACTGGTATTCAGCTTCATCCAGTTAGACTGGAAGCCGACCCCAACATAGTTGGGAAAAGGCTAGGCAGATGATGATATGCCTTCATGTGCCCTTATAAAATGTCGAGAAAAGGTGCACGATTCGGGTTGGTCATTTCCTATGGAGAATAACTGGCAAGAACATAGGTACTTAGGTTACTCTTTTTTTTTATTTTTATTTTACAATATAATCAATAATCATGGTTCAGCGTTAGTACTTGTGCATGCCCTGACACCTGCGCACTTGAAGATCATCAGACTGCATCGTCGAGCGGAGTTTGCATAGCTGAATTTTGGGCGAAATATTATTTAATGATTTTGCCATCGACTCGCTAAGAAGAAGTATTCCCATACTTCTTCTTAGCGAGTTGATGGCAAACTCAGCGTAGCTCCAAGAATAAGTCGTTGCTTAATTCCAAAAACGTAAAATAAGATAAAAAAATATCAAGCATCTAGGAATCTACAAGGCCTATAGAGTATGTGGTAGGTCGTTGTTCGAAATACCTATCTTGTTTGTTACTAAATGAATTAGAAAAAAATGAAATGGAGGAATGAGTCCTAGAAACCAACCGATTTCATGATACATACATACATATATAAACTCACACCTTTTTATTATGGGAGCAGACAGTGAACGCCACCAGTTACGATTCTTTGATACTCCTGCTATGATACATTTTCGAGCTTCTTAGCTGTTTGCTCAAAGTCATGGTAATTTTGTGTAATTTTGCTCAGTCAAGGTAATCTTTTCTTTTGGATTGCATCAGTGAATTGACTCTATAAGATTTCTGTGATCCCTACGAAATCCAATAATCAATTTGAGGATTTGAGCCCTCTGGTTATTTTGAACATTATTTAAAAAAAAAAAGATAAGAAAGAGAAAAAAAAATCATACTGTTATGTTAGATACTACGTTAATGTCTCTTCGCTTATAACTTGAGGCGTAGCTAAACCCGTCAGCGCCAAGCGCCGGCTTAAATAATAACTTCCCTCTAGCTCGCTCTTAGAGGAAATAGTGGCCCATACTTGTATAGGATTACCTAAATCGAGGGTCTGACCTCCGCGAGATTGTTTGTGGAGCTGGGAACATAATATTGTTCATCATCATGTGCTGTCTCTTTTAATTATTGTTAGTGGGGTACTAGCTTTTGCCCGACGAACTTACCCAATATATAGGTCAAAAAGTCTGACAACCAGTCTTACCAAGGGGTATCGTATTACCTAGTATTAACTGGGTTGTGGAGGTCAGATAGGCAGTCGCTCCATGTAAAATACGGGTATTCAGCTGCATCCGGTTAGACTGGAAGCCGACCCTAACATAGTTGGGAAAAGGCTAGACAGATGATGATAGGTCATAAATTATCCCAAGGGTCATCCTATAACTATCACGGTCTACCTCACGGCGTCATCATCATCAGCCTACAACAGTCCCCTGCTGGACAGAGGCCTCTTCAATCGCACACCACTTAACTCGATTCTCGCAAATCTCATCCAGTTGCTACCAGTCACCCTGAAAAGATCGTCACTCCATCTTACGCTAGCCGATTCGTGGTCTCCACTCAAGAATACGTCTCCAACGGTCATCGGTTCTATTGTGCCCATCAAAATCAGTTCAGCTGTTAAGGAATGAAAAGGTAACATACACACAGACTGAGTTAGTCCACAATGACAAGGCGAACTTGGAAACAATTGAAAACCCAGGTTTTATGTTGAACTATTTTTACATCAATTTGCTTTTTACTTTGTTAATTTCATCACAATCTCGTTGGCTGTTGATTGGCAGGATTATCTAGATCAACAATCCGAATTGCAAGCAAAACCGACAAAAATATTGGCTCAGTATAAAATTACGTTCTCAATATATTTAAAAAAACATATTTTGCGTCAAATTGGTAATAAACTTGGTTATCGATAATTTTGGTGTCCTGCTAATAAAATACTTGCACTGTCACACAATTTTGTGGTGACTACACTCTGGCCGAGACAATCCGAGGCAGGACGAGTGCGAGAGTGTACAGCCAAGCTTGGAACATCGAGACTAGACGAATGGTACAATGTAATCTCTCGCACTCGCTGTCTCGGAGTGTCTCGACGAGAGTGTACAGCCCCTTAACAGTTTCCATATATAATATAGGCAAGTATCTATCACAGTGATTGTTTCTTCGTCTTTCCGAGACGATCGTTAACATAATTGTTACATTATGTTTTATGGTGTTAAATGAGTTGTGCCCAATTTAATGAGTGACTGATTCACGAATAAAACGTTCACCAATGTCTGTCATAAACTCATAATGTTCCAATGGAACTTAATGTTAACAAATAGAGAAAAACCTCGTTCTTTTATTTTTATAGGGAACATTATTTTTTTTAGTCCATTTATTGACTATGCAGCCGTTAATGTTTCTAAAGCAATTTGATATCTTCATCTTTATCAAAATGTTCTCTACATCTCAACGATCGATTGCACTAGTACCTTCCTCAAAGAATTTACAAAGAAATAGTGTATTTCTAAACAGGTATAGACAAGAGGGTACATACATAGAGGTACGGTAGAACATGATCGATGGAGTTTGTTATAGGTTCCGTGCACGGTAACGTTACAGGTAAGACAAAGGAAACATGCAACTTAACTTCATTAGTGATAGAACGGGAGCTTGTATTGTGCATTTTTTTTTTGACTTTACAGAATTATTGGAATGCGATAATACCGCTAGTAATAATGTTTTGTGGTGGTAAATTATAATTTAGTTTTAAGTATAAATCAATAAGTCGCAATAAGTAGTGAGCAGTGGTAGTCCAATGGTGGCAACCCTGACTTACGAACAGGAAGTCGTGGGTTCGAACCCAGGCAGGCGCATTACTTTCTGTAATTTATTCCATAACCACTTCTCTCAAAAACAGTGAAGAAAAACATCGTGAGGAAACCAGCATGTTCTAGAATCAAAAAATTCGAAGATATGTGACATCTACCAACCCGCACTGGGCCCGCGTGGTGGATTATAGCCCATTCCCTCTCATAGAGAGGACGCCGTGTGACCCAGCAGAGGAAACATTGTTGGCTGATTATGCAATAAGTCGTAAGTCATAAGTGAAAAAATATAGTAAATTGTGGAAAGCTTTTAGGAACTTTAAAAAAATCTCTAAGTGAATGTTCCATATTTAAGGAGTTAATAAGGCCATTTATAATGTACAAAAAATGAACAAAATCACCCTGGTTCAGTACCAAAGAACACTTTATTCATTTTATGAAGTAAAACAAATTAAAGTAAACAGGCAAGAGATTTGCTTTGCAGTTATTAAAAATAACATTTTATTAACTTGATAACTTAAAGCTTTTGAGAAGTTTGAAACTAAAGTCTAAAAAAGACCTTGACTAATCACAAACAGGTTTTAATCTAAGATAGCGAAGTCAAGGTTTAATTAATGATCTCAAAACTTAATTAATGAAATTGAAAAATCTAGACCTAAGACCGAACAATTTATTTAGCAATTAGTCAATTTAATTTTTGATCAAAGAGCTTCTAATATAAAACTTCAAAGGTCTTTATTTTGTTACAATTTGATCGTCTGCTTTTAAATGTAATTAGAGTTTACTTATTAATTCTTTTAACAGTTTTTTACGTCACAGGTCTCGCAAAGTAATTAACATAACACGTGTATGTTAAAACTTCATTTTCAGGACTAAATAAAATGGTTACTTTGATGTTGCAATACTAAATTCACCCAGTAAAAGTTTTAAAACATCCTAAATACACGGTGTTACAAAAACCTGTCCCATATTTATTATCCTCCCGGTCTAACATCATATTCGCATGCAGCACGGCTTTTATTACCATGGGAAAGAGAATAAAACCGTACATTATCTCAATAAATTACAATTTAGTAGGGAAGCTTTGTAATTAGGCTATCACTTGAATTTTAATGATATTTTTTCATTTATATATTTCACTACATGCATTTTCTTTGTTTTAACTTGCATTTATTTATACACAACCAGTTTTTTTTTTCTCATTTTTTAGAAAGATAAATTTTATAATAACTGTCACAGTCTGCAATGTATTGTCGTTATTGTAGCCTACAATCTTTCTGCAACATCATCATCATCATATTTTCATCACAATGATGACACTCAGTTCGATATACCAAACACTATTCCTTTCCTACATTTATATTTTCACGTCGTATCCAGCAAGAAGTATGACAGTCTTCAACAAAGTTATTCATAAATCACAAAAAGCAAAAACCGGATCTTGGCTCCCGGTCTACATTGCACTCACTTAACCGGAACAGAACAATATAAAGTGGCTTACTATCTCATTACATTGCCGTCTAATGGAAAACACTTATTGACTTCAAGCTGAATCAAAGTAGGATAGCTTTAGAGGGAATTTTATTGCAGTTTTTTAAAGTGGTTTGAATGTGAACTAAAGCTTTGAGACAAAAGAGTCAGAAACTTAAAGATAGACGCAATAGCGTCTATTAATTATTATCGATCGATCGAGAAGATGAAATAATATAATATCGGTTTGTACAGTTAAGATCTTTTGGAGGAGGAGCTTTGGAGGAGCTCGTGGCTAAATACTAAGAGCCGCCCGGATCGATCTTTAGGTTAAGCCGCGCTTGCCTAGGTTGGTCTGTGGATGGGTGACCACCCATTACATACCGAGTTTCCTCCGTGCCTCGGAAAGCACGTTAAGCCGTTGGTCCCGGGTGTCATTTGTAGATCTTTGACAGTCGTTATAGGTAGTCAGTGGCCCAAAAAGTCTGACAACCAGTCTTACCAAGGGGTATCGTATTACCCAGTAGTAACTGGGTTGTGGAGGTCAGATAGGCAGTCGCTCCATGTAAAATACTGGTATTCAGCTGCATCCGGTTAGACTGGAAGCCGACCCCAACATAGTTGGGAAAAGGCTAGGCAGATGATGACAGTTAAGATCTTTTCAACAATGGCAGTCAAAACGAAACAATCTCACCACCATACACCTCGGATTTACATCCAAATAATTTTATAATCGCCATAGAAAACATAAATTGTATGATGTTCCATTTTGTCGCACTGTAGCTTGACCCACCTCCCCAATACCGCGTATGCTGTCGATGCTTAGCGCGTTCGTGGAAGCAAACCTTGGGTTGGGCTGGTTTGCTGATGAATGGAAAACGGTAATGTTAGAATGTTTGTGGTTCTGTGAGAAGACAGAGTAAAAGGAGAAACTTATACTGTCACTTACGGGATATCTTCCGTGATTATTAATTGTTTTGAATTCCCGATATTCCGACGCTGTTGCAAGCGCCATGATCGCGGGATGACTGGAGAATGCAGGTGGATGGAAAATAAAATTGTTAGGTGCTAAACCAAGAGAGCTTAGAACAGTGTTAGAGTAAAAGGATTACTTAACTTAATAGTGGCTTGTGCTATACTCATCATCATCATCATTTGAGCCGAAAGATGTCCACTGCTGGACATAGGCCTCCCCCAAGTGGCGCCACATTGACCGGTCCCGTGCGTCTCGCATCCAGCGGATCCCTGCCAGTTTACCAGGTCATCGGTCCACCTAGTGGGAGGCCTTCCAACGCAACGTCTTCTAGTTCGTGGTCGCCACTCCAGAACTTTTCGGCCCCATCGGCCATCCGTTCTGCGAGCAATGTGCCCTGCCCACTGCCACTTAAGTTTGGCGATTCTTCGGGCTACGTCGGTAACCTTGGTTCTCTTACGGATTTCCTCAAAAAACACTAAACTTGTGCTATACTAAATGTAACAAATAAATCATCGTCTCGGTTTGTCGACTCGCTCTCGTCCAACTGTCCAACTCTGTCCAACGTTAGCAATTGCAACCAACATTGCAGTATGGACTTTCATTAAAACAATCCTCATCGGCGCGCGGCGGTGCTCTCGCGCAGTTGACCACGTTGACCTTTAATGCTTTTCAACACTGAAGCATCAAAATATGGGCCGATGCCTGCCAGGGCTGCGGGACTGTTCGAAAGAGATACCGTGGCCCTGGAACACAAAGGGCAAAGAAGGAACATGGATGGGTTTTAGTCAGTACAAGTCTGATACTCCCTTTCGCTCCGCCCAGAGTGAGGGGGGGGGGGGTCATCTGATGATTACCCATCCGAAAAAAAAAGCATCAAAATATACGTACAGTGATGGTACCTACGTAGGTGTGACGTGAAAGTGGCGTGAATGATGCGTGGGTGAGACGTGGGAGGAGTGCAATAGGTACACGAGGATTTCAATTACGTGCCTTCACTACTAAAATGCATCGTCAAACGCATTATGTAGTGTATCTAGAGTGTATTAATAGATTGTACAAAATGCAGGTTGAAGGTTAACAGGCAGAATTAACAGGAGATGGCAACACTCTAAGATAATAAGATACATAACATAACGCCTTGTAATTCCCGAAGGGCTAAGCAGAGGTGTACCTAACAAGTAAACACACATTATTTTTAAGTTCCATGTCCCATGGGGGCTAGCCTATTGCCATCAACCGGGCCCAAATCCAAACTCCGTGGCTGCTACTGCGGAATTCCTGACGAAAAAGCCAATAACACTTTTCTCGACACGAGAATCGAACCCAGGACCTCATGCTCAACAGTCGTGTTTGCGACCACTAGACTAATAAAGCATAATAAGATATTGTACATTTATCCTGCTTTGAACCCATTATAAAGCCTTACTCTTCCGTCCAAAGAGAAAAGCCAGCTGTAGGGACATTGCAGGCTAATAAAATTATAACTAGAAAGTTTTAATAAAGTTATTAAGTTATTAAATGAGTTCTATAGAATACCACTAACATTTTAACTAAAAGCTCATTTGCAAACACATGTAAATGGCCAACGAAATGAACATTAAAATAAAAAGAACCGCCCGTCTAAAAGTTAGGCCACATTTAAAAACTAAATGAAACTGGGTCATTTTGAATACACTGCAAATGAACTACGTGTTTGTAAATGTAAAAACGTCGACGTTACACTGACTGTACAGTGAGGTGCACAAAAACTGTACATGAATTAAAACAATTATGTTTTGGAAATAAACTAGTAGTTTCCTGATTTTTTCAGAAATATACCATTACGCTTTTATTTAATCAGAGGTGTATAGTGAAATTACAAGTAGTTAATTATATAGGGTGACTGGTAATTAGTGATCGACACTTATACAAGTGTGTTCAAGCTTAATTATGAACGCACCTTTCACCACACATCTTTATCAACCAATGATGATCACCTACGTCATGAAGAGCCAATCGCGTTGCTTTATTTGAAACTAATACCAATGCTCCATGTATACCTTTAATTTTCAAATTTTTAACTACCATATACACTGCACTTCTCTTTACGCATTGTTCAAGAATACACTTTCTTTGATATCTCCGCATTTTATTGAAATATAGAAGAAGTCACCCTGATTCCGATTACAGCTAGAAATAGAATACAACAAAGTGATAACAAACAACTTTCCCCAATAAACATTTTTTTTAAATATTTGTTTCAATTTTATCACAATAATATTTCAGTTGTATGAAATTCGCGCGCGCGCGCCTTTGACCTATCAGCTGTTAGCCGCGTGACGCTGCTCTGCCTCATTACTATCGTACCGTGATCGTATCTTAACAGTGCAGCAGTGGGTAGGCAGACCACCCACGCGGCTCGCAAGCCCAACAGTCCGGCCGCCACGTGCCGTTATCAGTATATTATTGTGATAAAAGTAAATGAGTATTAAAAAAAAATGTTTCTTTGGGAAAGTTGTTTGTACTCATGAGTACGATCACGTGTATAGTATCGGTCACCCTATATAAGTCACGCATAGTGTCACAGGTAGTTGAGCAAGTTGCCATGAACCGGATGCAGTTCTGTCTTCGGGACTATTTTAGCTCGTGTTTTAATCGTATACGTAAGAAGACTAAAACCTCCAGGTAGTGAGGAGAAAATCTTACTTTCAGTCAGACTATATTGAGTTTCTACAAAATTCTATTGTACCTAGCTGATCCTTAAATTTATATAAAACACATCCACACTTACATACTTCCATACTAATATTATAAATGCGAAAGTAAGTTTGTTTGTTACCTTTTCAAAAACCACTGACCGATCATCCTGAAATTTTGCATGAACGTTATGAGATGTACAGAAACGGATATAGGGTGGTACCTTCCATCCCGAAAAAAAGTACTGTTCCCGAGGAAAACGACAATAAAGTTCTTATAATAGTAGATGAGAGCAGCGGTAGCCCAGTGGTGGAGACCCCGACTTACGAGCAGTAAGTCGTGGGTTCAAACCTAGGCAGGCGCATTACTTTGTGTATTTCATCACCACTGCTCTCAAAACGGTGAAGGAAAACATCGTGAGGAAACCGGCATGTCCTAGAACCAAAAATTCGAAGATATGTGACATCTAGCAACCCCCACTGGGCCCGTGTGGTGGATTATAGCCCATTCCCTCTCATAGAGAGGAGGTCTGCGTCCCAGCAGTGGGAACATTAATAGGCTGATTATGCTATGCTTATGGTAGATGGCGCCACGTATTTTTCGAATCATGATTGAATTATACTATTACAAGAAGAGTACAACCCGAATTGATTGTCAAATTCTAAAAGCCGTGGGCAAAAGCTAGTAAACAATAAAAATCACATCGAGAATGTACATTATAATGTACCTGCATAAGACATCTCTTACTAAGACACGTGAAGCGCGTAACAAGAGTAATAATGCCAGCTACCTTTCAACGTCTTACAAGGCAGTGTATTAATATGAAGCAGATTCACGTGAAGCACGATATGTGGCTACACACAGCTTAATCCCGTCGAGTTCGTCTTAAACATGACGTGCTGAAAGCTGCATGGCAAGTGCGGAGTTGCGAACCTATTGCACGTTATAGAGGGCGCACGCTTGCGATTAGTTGCGCATTTTGAGTGATGTTAAAAGATAAGGATGAACTGAATAACTGTAAAAATTAAAAGTGATTAATGGATCATAATTCTCTTTTTCTCCACTGCGATATACAAAACATAGTATTGAGTTCAAAAACATCATTTGTAATAAAAATAATACTAATGGCACAATCCAAAAAGTATGAGACTTACATAGATCTCAGAATTCAATAAGTCATGTTACTTTATTTTTGTATTCAGAAGTGTCATGTCTTGTCTTGTCATTACTAACATTAGTTACTCATACAGCATTTCTGTCTTACTAACAATTTTATGGATGTATAACTATCTCAAATACATAAATAATAATAATAGTTTTCACTGTACGGTTTAGTCTCAGAGCTCACCTGTATTTTTGGAGACTTGCTGTAAGAATCTTCCTTTTACTTATCAAGAACGTAAAATACTCTGTTGTTTATGAACAATTTGTCGCAAAGCAGAAATAATATCCGTGCGCCGATTCTCATAGGCGCTGCATTGCAGACTGTGCCTCATCATTGTCTTAGAATAATCCTCCATGCTAAGCCAGATATTGTGTTTAATTTTATTAGGGAAGTTTATCTTTTGATGGATGATATGACTAGCTGAATGCCAGATCAGCCTAGAAGTACGAACGTGGACGAATTAGAAAAAGAACAAACTTACGTACTTTTTGCCCTTTTTGTACTTTTTGGAATATATGTCAAAATACATGCCAAACACAAATAGTAAATCAGAACCCAGTGTTTAAGCACATTTCTGTGCATGGATATGAATTGGTAGCGTACTAAAAATGGTCGCAGAATTGTCGCAGAATTGTCACGTCGAATGGCAAATGCCAGCAATGCTCATAAATACGATGACCAAATTAAAAGGCAGACTTATGATATATATATATTTTTTTTTATTTATTTATCAAGACAAGGTTTACAGAAATCTTAACTTAGGAACTGTGCCCCACAAAACCGTTTTCACGGTTTGTCTGAGGGATCGGAACAAACAGTATAGAGAAAAAGTTTACAAGTGCGGACACAAAATTTTCACTTGTTTTACTTTTTAACAAATGCTTATACAACATGTAACATAATTAACGCACATCCTGAAATTAGTTTGTTAAGAATCGTTTACTGAATCGATTTCTATAATTTTTATTATAGGTATTTTTTTTTCCCAAAAATAATTAAAACTACGTAAATTACAGTAAAAACACGTTAACTCGTTTCGAACGCGAGCGAATACCTACTAGGCTAACAAGACCCTCATACCTACGAGTGCGACTGTCTGCGTTCGTGGATTTGTACTGTGACCACAACATTCTTCCGGAATTAGTATAACTAAATCAATCAATAATCAATGCTTATATATGTTTAACTAAAAATTCAGTGTATGTATTATGATTATAACATAATATACTAATTGGGGTGTCTGAGGGTGTGCGTTAATTACGTTACATGTTGTATACTAATTACTAATTTACTAACATTTACTAATTTAGTCCCAGGGTGGTGTTGGGTTTATCGTCCACAAATCCCTCGTGAATAACGTGGTGAAGATCGAGAGTGTGTCGACCAAGGTGGCGTACCTTATACTCAGAATATCCTCAAGATATTCGCTGAAGGTCATAAAGGTCTACGCCCCGACCTCGGCAAACCCCGACGATGAAGTGGAGACCATCTATGAGGATATTTCCAAAGCCTTGCATGGTTTCAAAACTCACTTCACCGTTGTCATGGGGGACTTCAATGCGAAACTAGGCATACGAGACGGGGATGAGCTGCAGGTGGGGCAATTTGGAGTTGGACGTCGGAACCACCAACTGGCTAGTTTTATGGAGAAGGAGGGCCTCTAAATGATGAACTCCTTCTTCAAAAAGCGTGAGCACAGGAAGTGGACCAGGCAGAGTCCCGATGGTGCAACTAAAAATGAGATTGACTTCATCATGTCAACCAAGAAGCAAATGTTCAATGATGTGTCTGTGATCAATTCGGTAAAACCGGGAGCGATCACCGCATGGTAAGAGGCACATTGAACATCAATATCAAGCTTGAAAGGTCTGATGAAGTCTACGCTCCGTCCAGCACAGATACAGATCCAAAACCCCGAGAGCTTTCAGCTTGAACTCCAGAATCGTTTGGAGTGCCTAGGAAGCTGGGTGGACGATTACAACGATGGGTTCGTGGAAACTGTCCATACGACTGGGTCTAAGTTCTTTAAGACACGTCGTGCACACAAGAACAAAAAACTCTCTGATCATACTCTCGAGCTCATGAAGGAGCGGCGTGAGATGATCCTGCAGTCTTCAGACGAGGCGTTGAAATACCGGCAGCTCAATAGACGGATCTCTAAATCCTTGAAGAGCGACCTCCGCTGCTTTAATACCGAGCGTATTAAAGACGCTATTGAGCGAAATAAAGGCTCCAAGGTATTTTCAAGAGATCTGGCTATTGGGCAGAGCCAGCTCACGAAACTGAAGACCGACGATGGCAGGATCGTATCCGCCAAACCGGAGCTGCTGAGGGAAATCGAGAGTTTTTATGGGCAGTTGTACACTTCAACCAGTATACGCGCGCCTCAAAGAGATGTCAGCAACCGAGTAGGGGTCCGCATGGGCCGATGCCTGCCAGAGCTGCGGGACTGTTCGAAAGAGACACCGTGGCCCTGGAACACAAAGGGCAAAGAAGGAACATGGATGGGTTTTAGTCAGTACAAGTCTGACACTCCCTTCCGCTCCGCCCAGAGTGAGGGGGGTCATTTGATGATTTCCCATCCAAAAAAAAAAAAAAAAAGCCCGTTGCAAATCTAGCTAACGACCCAAGAGCTAGACTGACCCGACACTATACCGAAGACATTCCGGATTTCAGCCTGTACGAGATTAGGATGGCTCTAAACAGCTAAAAAATAACAAGGCACCGGGTGATGACGGAATTACGGCCGAACTCCTGAAGGCAGGTGGAAAACCGGTACTTAAGGCCCTTCAGAAGCTGTTTGATTCCGTCATACTCGAGAGGAAAACGCCGCAGGCATGGTGCAGGGGTGTGGAACTCTTCTTCAAAAAGGGTGACAATGCCCGGCTGAAGAACTATAGGCCCATCTCACTTCTAAGCCATGTCTACAAGTTGTTTTTAAGAGTCATCACGAATCGTCTCGCGCGCAGGTTTGACGATTTTCAGCCTCCCGAACAAGCCGGATTCCGAAAAGGCTTTAGCACCGTAGACCACATACATACGCTGCGGCAGGTTATACAGAAGACCGAAGAGTATAACCTGCCTCTCTGTTTGGCGTTTGTGAACTACGAGAAAGCCTTCGATTCGATTGAGACTTGGGCTGTACTGCAGTCTCTCCAACGGTAAATGTTTGTACAAAAACGCCACCATGTCAGTCCGACTTCAGGACAGACCTCGGAACCTATCCTTTTGCAGCGAGGTGTGAGACAGGGAGACGTCATATCTCCGAAACGGTTCACCGCTGCACTGGAGGATGTCTTCAAGGTTCTGGACTGGAGAGGGCTAGGCATCAACGTCAATGGCGAGTACATCTCTCACCTTCGGTTTGCCGACGATATAGTGGTCATGGCTGAGACCATGGAGGACCTCAGTACTATGCTCGATGACCTCAGTAGAGCTTCCGGAAGAGTGGGTCTTAAAATGAACATGGACAAAACCAAAGTCATGTTGAATGCCAATGTAACACCCACTCCTATCAAGATCGGAGACTCTACACTCGAAGTTGTAGACGTTATGTCTATCTGGGACAAACGATCCAGTTAGGTAGGTCTAACTTCGAGAAAGAGGTTAATCGTCGAATCCGACTCGGCTGGGCAGCGTTCGGGAAGTTGCGTGGTATCTTCTCGTCCAACTTACCGCAGTGTCTCAAGACGAAAGTCTATGACTAGTGTGTGTTGCCAGTGATTACATACGGGACCGAAACGTGGTCGCTCACAATGGGCCTCATCAGAAGGCTTAAAGTCACCCAAAGGGCAATGGAGAGGGCTATGCTCGGAGTTTCCTTGCGTGATCAAATCAGAAATGAGGAATTCCGTAAGAGAACCAAGGTTTCCGACGTAGCCCGAAGAATAGCCAAACTTAAGTGGCAGTGGGCAGGGCATATTGCTCGCAGAACGGATGGTTGATGGGGCCGGAAAGTTCTGGAGTGGCGACCGCGAACTGGAAGACGTCGCGTTGGAAGGCCTCCCACTAGGTGGATAGATGACCGGGTAAAGGTTGCGGGGATCCGCTGCATGCGAGACGCACGGGATCGGTCAATGTGGTGACACTTGGGGGAGGACTATGTCCAGCAGTGGACGTCTTTCGACTGAAATTATGATGATGATGACGAACATTTACTAATTTACTAATTTGAAATTGACATCGATGCATGAAAGGACTGTATGTTTAACGAATGCCAACGCTTGGCAAATATAGTGCTCAGGTCCCCCTGCTGGACTGTATTATATACAACCTGTACAGGGTGGAAGAAACACCGAAGCGAAAACGGTTACCACGTATTCAGTACATCATTTTGAGCCCACCCCACATAGAAATTTTTGAAAAGGTTATTAAAAAAAATCAGCTTTTTCCTACAGGGTCAAAATGTTTGGAGCAGCAATTTTTTTTTAATAACTGATTCAAAATTTCTACCGGGTGTAAACAGAACCTTCACATATCCGTCAACCAAGCATTCTGTACATCAAACTAAGTAACTTTACGCAAAAATTATTGCTGGGAATCGACCTTTTTTTTGGAGTGAAAAATCATGTTTTACGCTAGGACTCGTTGGAAAGCACTCATAGCATTGTGCTGATGAATGGATTGAATAATATGGGGTTCGTGGAGATGTGTAAAGTAAAAACTTACATTAAAAAGATGTATTTAAAAAAAAACTTGTGAAAAAGTTGGAACTTTGACCCCCTATATCTTCGTAACTAGAAGGTTCCCAGGTATGGTGTAGAACAAAAAAATGATCGCAGTGACGGGGAAATCAAGTACCTTTCGTTTATGTTAAGGATCTATTTACACCCCATATGGGGGATTTCAGAATGATGTACTGAATACGTGGTAACCATTTTCGCGCCGGTGTCCCTTCCACCCCATATTGTTCACACTGCTGGGTTACAGGCCTCCTGTCTGTGAAAGGAAATAGGCTATTGTCTACTACGTCAAATGCGGGTTGGTGAATGCACTAACTCACCTATCATCGTCTGCTTAGCCTTTTCCCAATATTGTGGTCGGCTTCCAGTCTAATCGGATTCAGCTGAATACCAGTATTTAACACTGAGCAACTGTCTGTAACGACTGTCAAAGATCTACAAATGACAGCCAGGACCAACGGCTTAACATGTTTTCCGAGGCACGGAAAAAACTCAGTATTTAATGGGCGGTCCTCATCCACGGACCAACCTAGGCGAACTCGGCTTAACCTGAAGATCGACCCGAGCGGCTGTTATTATTTAGCCACGAGCTCCTCTAAAAGGAAATAAAATACTTCGCACCCTCTTTTCCACTTTGATAAATATTGATAAAAATCTCAAAAACTTTCAAAATCTTAGCTTGCTTTATATAAAACTAGTGTATTTAAAGGACTCGGACAAAGAAAGGAGGACCATCGCTAGCTCCACACATTATTACTTTAGTCTGCTGGTCAGCGTAATAACGTGGTAAGTGGCATAGTTATTATAGGTGTCAGAATTTATGAGATGACGTATGTACCGAATTTTAATTGAGTTTTTAAACGTACTTAAAGAGATTTATCTGATCGCCTTTTTTATTATGTGTAACATGGTAACTGCGTAACATAAAAACTTGGACGTAGCGCTCTGTGCGGGAGGGAACATTTGATGATTTCCCATACGAAAAAAAAGTGCTCTGTCAGAAAAATAATATGATGAACTAAGTACATACCTTCTTTTATTTTGAATTGTGTTTTTAAACATAATGTGTTGTTATGTAACATAACATCACGCCTGTAATCCCCGAGGGTTAGTCAGAGGGTTTTGCTGTTAGTTGGCCAGCATTTTCTCTGAATTATTTCAAAGCAAAATAATTTACCCAGTGATGACCAAATTCAGTTTTATACTGCTTGCGTGATATTTTCGGTAAAACTGGGCCTTTTTATCTAAATTAAGTATGTCAACGCACCCATATAAAACCATATTAGTGATCGTTGCCGACACGAAATGAAAACTTTAACGACCAAGAATTTTATAAAAATATCTGTCAATTTAGTTCCTCATTTCACTTTACTCATGGTCATATAAGCGAGGAAAATATCACACATATAAGACTCATTTTTAATATTCTGGGCATAACTTGGGACATTAAAGTATGCTATAAAGCTAGAAGAATTATGATGATGAAAATATAAAAATATAACGAACGAGCTTAATGGTGTTTATTGGAGACGGTTCTGAGAGAATTAAATATATTGGCAATTATATGCTGCATTTAAACACGAATTTAACCGTCAATGAAGCCCCGTGCACCCGTGCACGGGGGTTCATTCGGGTGATGTGATTTTGACGTCAAGTGATATGCGCCCGCGTCCTTATTTGATCAGAAGTGGTGACTCACTGCATGCTCTAAACCAAGGCTAATCAACTCTAGGTCCACGGGCGGCCCGACATCACATTTGAAGTGGCCCGATAACGCCGGTGATCTGACGACCGTCTCTTGACAACAGATTTCAGAATTTCAAACCCGATTGAAGCTTTATTTTGCTTGTTATGAACCCATTATCAACAAGCCTAAGATTACAGAAATTCAAAAACCAGACTTCATGCATACAATTATTTCTGAAAATATCTTCAAAAATAAAAATAGCAATAGTATTAGTAATAGTATTTTCGGGGCGGGTTGCGCCGTTTTCGGACACGGAATCAAAATGTTGGTCCACCTTTAAATAAATAAGTTGAGCAGCCCTACTCTAAACTACTTCTTTGTGTGTCTCAGCAGTCGCTTAAAGTATGCAGCTCGTGGTAGTGGCGTCATATTTTGAGCTGATTTCCTAGAATGTCCCTTACAAGCCTATAATAATATGTATTTCAGTATATTTGTTTAAAACTGAATTTAAATAACTGTTATTTCAACGAAAATTAACCAAAATCGTCTAAATTACATGCTTCACCAGTATTGCATCGATCGATAAATTAGTTAGTTATTTAGGTAGGAGTACACTAGATATCGTTTTTTTACTTTAAATTTAAATATGTTTTATCGTATTTCTAATCTAAAAGTATGATGTTTACTACTACGTATTTTAATCGTATTCTATATTAGTCAAGGTAATTTTAACAAATAACACAAAACGGTCATATTTAAAAAAAAATTGTCACTAAAATGTGCAGTTAGTTACCCAGTTCTGCATCAGAAGTGTGTCGGTGTGTTCAGTCTCCGGATATTGCAGCTTGTCGGTCCAACTTGTTAGCGCGGACACTTCACTACGACCGAAGATATTTTGGACTTGATTGAGTAGTTTTTATAATAGCTTGGATTTTTATTTTAGGTTATTTTGATGGAGAAATGACGTTATTTGTTGAGAATGTTGTAGGAAGAGGTACGTAAAAGTTCGATTATTATAGTGTATATATTATTATTATAGTTCATCATCATCATCAACATTTTGAGCCAAAAGACGTCCACTGCTGGACATAGGCCTGTGTCGCCACATTAACTGGTCCCGTGCGTCTCGCATCCAGCGGATCCCTGCAACCTGTACAGGTCATCGGTCCACCTAGTGGGAGGCCTTCCAACGCAACGTCTTCCTGTTTGCGGTCGCCACTCCAGAACTTTCCGGCCCCATCGGCCATCCGTTCTGCGAGCAATGTGCCCTGCCCACTGCCACTTAAGTTTGACTATTCTTCGGGCTACGTCGGTAACCTTGGTTCTCTTACGGATTTCCTCATTTCTGATTTGATCACGCAAGGAAACTCCGAGCATAGCCCTCTCCATTGCCCTTAAGGTGACTTTAAGCCTTCTGATGAGGTCCATTGTGAGCGACCACGTTTCGGTCCCGTATGTAATCACTGGCAACACACACTGGTCACAGACTTTCTTCTTGAGACACTGCGGTAAGCTGGACGAGAAGATACCACGCAACAACGTATCAATAGTGTCAATTAACTTTGTAAAAAAATAGACGAGCTGTGGCGGCGGTTTTACCCGTGTTTAGGTCGAAAATTGTCCTAAGGGACCGTACTACCGGCTTAAAAAGATACCAAGACTTTTTGCCAATCAAGCCTAAAATCATGTTTTACCGGTGTTCCAAATTCATTAAAATCCAGGTGTTCAAGCATAAAAAAGATACACGCAGACATATATCAACATTCGAATTTACCATAATATTTGTATGGATGTCTGGCAGTATCAACTCCCCAATGGAACAAAAACAAAACAACAAAATGTCAAACCGATAACAAAAACTAACACGAAAAGAGCGAAAAAAAGCACAGATTCAAAATAAATTCGTACAACCAAACTACAGTGTTACTAACAGATTAACCGTCACACAAAACTAAACTCTAAATCGATGCTATTTAAAAAGCAAATGCGATGTGATTCAAAAAGAAAACTAATTCGAACAAGTTTAAAGTACCATTAACATATTTTCCGTTGAAACTGTTCCATGGAACTTAGTTTTAACACAATCTGTTTCTTCTTCCCTCCGTGAAACCGACAAGTTTCTAGTTCATTCATTGTGAACGACTGAACGAGGTGAATGACACTTCTGAAATGGTTCGTTGTTTGTCAAAATGGTCTTTGGATGAACTTCTTCTTTGGAACTACTGTTCGTTCTCTCATGATCTTGTTTTCGAACATAATAATGAAGCATTGAGAATTTGAGTGGGGCTGACTTACTGTTAGTGCATGGATGGATGCCTTACCAATTCTTTAGGAATTAGAAAACTTGAAATAAATAAAAAAGAACATTGCTCAACACTAGGAGTTTTACCTGTACCGTGGGTGAATTAACAGACCTTTAAACTCACATACACAAACAGCCAGACCCGAAACAACTACCTGTAGGCCATACAAATATTTAATCCGTGGGAGACCGAACCACTGGTACCGACTGGTATCGTATTACCCAGTACTAACTGGGTTGTGGAGGTCAGATAGGCAGTCGCTCCATGTAAAATACTGGTATTCAGCTGCATCCGGTTAGACTGGAAGCCGACCCCAACATAGTTGGGAAAAGGCTAGGCAGATGATGGGAGACCGAACCCGCGACACGCAGCGCAGCAGCCAATCACTCAGCCGCTGCGTCAACCGTGTCGTAAATCTTGTTCTAGCGATAAATATGGTGAAAAAGTATAAAAATATTGGACTCGCAGAAGCTAAAGCTGAAAAGCCTAAGTCAAACCTGTTGTTAGTCAGTGTAGACAAGAAAACTTAAACCTTTTCGTCATCTACTCATAGGCAATGGCAAGTTCTCAGAAGAGCAAAGAAAATCTGGCAGGCAACAACTTGACTTCGCTGCAATAGGCCTGATCAAACCAAATCAAACTGATAGTCGTCGTGCCTATTACCGTCTTTATCTTCTTTTCGTACAGAGGCCACCTTCTTGTCATCTAAACATACGAACGTGACGATCGCGAATTCGCGCAACCGATCAGTTCGACAAGGACTCGGGGTTAAGGAACTCTTGAATTTGCCAACACTCTACAACGAATACTAGCATAACACACTTTCCTCTTAGCCGATCATGAATCTTAAAACGCAATACTCTATCTATAGTCCACTCCAACTCTTTAAACTCCCGCCATAGTTCCCACGGAAAGATTCCACAACCTCAAAAGTAATGTTCGCCTAAAAGCCCGCTACTCGTCTAAAGCTAAGATTTATGTGGCGCGTTGAAACAAAGTCGGTAGCCGTGACGGACTGCCCGTGAAACGGAACGAACTACTGCTCGTTAAAAGTTGGAATAAAATAGTGGTTGGAAACGTTGGTTTTTGAAGATTTTCAGTTTGTCTTTGTTCGGCTCTGGTTGGTTTCTTTGAGAGTTTTAAAGGTCTTTGGGAGGATTTTTACTACTGTTTCAGTATGTCGATAAGATAGCACTGCGTCGTTGGTCCAGTGGTCGCAAGCACGACGGCTAAGGATGAAGTCCTGGGTTCGATTCCCGGGTCGGGCAATGTGTCATTGGGTTTTTCCATCAGAAAGGGAAGAATTTCTCAGTAGCAGCCACGGGATCTGGATTTGTGCCCATCATCATCATCATCATTGCAGCCGAAAGACGTCCACTGCTGGACATAGGCCTCCTTCAAGTGTCGCCACATTGACCGGTCCCGTGCGTCTCGCATCGATTTGCGATTTGCGCCCGGTTGATGTCAATAGGCTCGCCCCCCTTACATGGGACTTAAACATAATTGGTGAAATGTGGGTTTACTATTAGGTACACCTCTGCGTAACCCTTCAGAGATTGCAGACGTGATGTTATGTTATGTATGTGTATTAAACAAGCGCCCAAATTGTAGGAATTATTTTTAATATTTAATTAATAAATATCTAAAAAAATCTTTTTATTATTATTAAAGTACTTTATTATTTCTACAGTAAAAAAAAACAAATATAAAATAATCATCAAAAATGACCAATTTGTACATAATATACTGAGATCAAAGTTAAAATTTATAAATATTTTTAGGAACTCTCCGAACCACTTTTATCACACTGTTGGCAGTTTTCAGTATATTTCAGAGTGATCATTGCTCACAAATTAAAAAAAAAAAAAACAAATGCCTCGATTTCATTAGCACTATCTGTCTGAGATAACACAAAGTGATCACCACTTTGTGTTATCTCAGACTCAGAATCTGACCCGCTACTAAAATGCAAACTTCGGCGCGAGTTATGAATCTAGCGGGGGAGCGTTGAAATTCGGACCAAAATCAAAATCAAAATCAAAATATTTTATTTCACATAGACCTAGATGGGCACTTATAAAACGTCGACAAAAAGGTGCACGGTTCGAGTTGGTCGTTTCCTATGGAGAAGAACCGGCAAGAAATTCCATGGTTACTCTTTTCAAATCATTTGGTATTACAATTATCATGGATACAGCATTTGTTTTGCATCAGGTATGGGGGAACAGGGTAGGCCCGACAATAAGTCGTTGCTTACTACACAAAAAAATGTGGAACGAAATAAAAAGTTAACTAAAGTTAACAAGTAGCTGGGACTGTACAAAGCCTACAATGTTCACACATTCACAAACAATTTATTGATAAAAAGAATCTATACAAAGGTAAAAAAAAAAAAAAAAATTGTAAAATACTAAATTAAACCAGTGACACAAATATTGTTATCAGTGCTGTAACTATTCTTAGCAAAAGATGTATAAATGATTTGATAACTATTGTAAAAATCTGATTCGAAAGAAGAGAAAAAATGAGATTGAGAAAAGTTGACCGTGGCAAGTGCTTAATTTTTTAATGCGAAAGTGCTTTGACCCCATGCGAGTAATTAAGGGTTAATTACGAAAATAGGTTTACCAGAAGAAGGCATCACTCACTCGTTGGTCTATAAGCTATGAGACTGGAGGTCTCCGGATTAGTTAAGCCTAAAACTGCCGTATGCATTGTATCAAAGGTACTCAAAATCCAACGTCACACCCACTGGCGCTCTACAGGACCTAATAACATACACAAATGTGTTAGGTACATAAAACCTCTATCTTCCTAGCAGTCGTTAAATTCTGAAGTCACAAACAAAACAAACTTTATTCTAATTCCAGTAAAGCTTAGAATACTAACGTGTGCCTTGTATCAACAGCCTGCAGCTTTCATTAAAGCAGCTAGATTCATTGTTCTACTTCAAACTAACAAAACAGACGAATCAACTTCTAGTTTCATAGACCAAGTTATGTAGACTGTGTTTGCAATTTAGTTTCCAAATATGTAAACAAATACAAATAAGTGCTTTTGGAGAAACAACGTTTAATACCTACGCATGATGTTCTATTTGTGCTAGATCTTCTAAGGTTTTTTTGGTTTTTTCAACAGTGCAAGTCATTGTGCAATCAATTTAATTAACACATGTCATCTGCCTATCCTTTTCCTAACTATGTTAGGGTCGGCTTCCAGTATAACCGGATGCAGATGAATACTAGTATTTTACATGGAGCGACTGCCTATCTTACCTCCACAACCCAGTTAGTACAAGGTAATACCATACCCCTTGGTAGTCAACCAGTCTGGTTGTCAGACTTTCGGGCCACTGACTACCTGTAACGACTGTCAAAGGCCTACAAATGACAGCCGGGACCAACGGCTTAACGTGCTTTCCGAGGCACGGACGAAACTCGGTATGTAATGGGTGGTCAGCCATCCACAGACCAACCTAGGCAAGCACGGCTTAACTTAAAGATCGATCCGAGCGGCTGTTATTATTTAGCCACGAGCTATTAACACATTTATAACGTATTCGTATAAAAATAAACAACATCAATTGGAAGCTGAGTGAAAGAGGTCAGTATGATACTAAGCTGCGATTATACAATACTTCTCGCGAAAGAGTAGTTCGTGATGTGAAAGAAAAGTAGTGTTATAAGAGTTTATCTTCATAACCCCGCTTAAAGTATCTAGACAGAGAAAGTTATGCGTTGCTCAGAAGGAATTTATTTATCCCAGAAGCATGAAATCTTCTAAGTACAATGTGCGATAACGGCTAGAGGCATAGTAATTAATACCAATGGGTAGTAAAAACCTCATGGCTTAATAATAACAGCCGCTCGGGTTGATCTTCAGGTTAAGCTGCGGTTGCCTGGGTTGGTCCGTGGATGGGTGACCACCCATTACATAACAAGTTACCTCCGTGCCTCGGAAAGTACGTCAAGCCTTTGGTCTTGGCTGTCATTTGTAGACCTTTGACAGTCGTTACAGGTAGTCAGTAGCCCGAAAGTCTGACAACCAGTCTTACCAAGGGGTATCGTATTACCCAGTACTAACTGGGTTGTGGAGGTCAGATAGGCAAGTTGCTCCATGTAAAATACTAGTATTCAGCTGCATCTGGTTAGACTGGTAACCGACCCCAACATAGTTAGGAAAAGGCTAGGCAGATGTCGGGTAGTAAAAACGAATCATCTTTAACATCTTAAGAAACGATGGATGGAGTGTGTGAAAGATATATTTATACGCAAACCCTGCCTAGGGAACTACAGCTGTTTTTGACATAAAAAGAAAAAAAAAAATAAGCAAATAAAAATAAAAATCATATATCATAATCATTAATCATCAATAATAATTGGTTAAGACGTCCGGTGTACTGAATGGGAAGGTCGCAGGTTCAAACCCTGCTCGCACTCGAATTTTTCTTTCAAAAACAGCTGTGTGAAAGATGTTAGGTAATAATGACTAGAAAGGTATTAGCCACTGAAATGACGACGTACATGAAAGAACTAGCTGTTCCCTGCGACCTTTGATGAGTGAAATTATTCTAAAATATTACTTCCCTATTGGAGTCGGATTTGTTAATAATTTCAGGGCTTTGATTTTTTGTTGCACGGATTCCTAATCCTAATCAAAAAAACCTAAAACAACCTAACCCTTTTATTTCTTTTAAGTTTAGCTATTTGCCAGTAAAACTCTCGTCAAAATCGGTCCGGCCGTTTCGGAGATTAGCCGAAACAATCAGACAGTCAGACAGACGAACTGTCAGACAAAAATTAGAAAGATTTTTTTTCGTTATAAGTACCGTATTTTCTTTCATACGCATTCAGTAAAAAAGCTACTATTTTGAAAGTACAAACAGACACTTCGATTTTATTTATTTGTATAGACAAGACAGGCTGCGACGGTATATAGCTGCTTACGAATAAAATACAGCACATGCAAGATCAAAATCACAATCATATTTATTATGTTGCCTAGTACTAGGCGGATAATTGATTAAACACGTACCAATAATAACTGCCTATTAGTATTATTACCATGGCAGCCAACAATAAATCGGTTCAACAAACAACTTCCTGAACTATGAAAATTGACGCCAAGATTTCTGTCTTCACCTGTCAGGCAAGTAAATAATATACTCAAACACGTCCCAACTGAACATTACATACATATTTTAGTGCCTTAAGGGAAAAAAAAACACGCAAAGAGATTCATGCAAATATTCACCCAAATACCTGAAAAATATTCACGTATGAACAAAGGAAAAACGTGGCATACAAAGGTTGATAGCTACCCCTAATAGACAGGATGTCATCAAAGGAACCAAACATCAGCTAAACGAGGTAAAACATTCGAAAAATAGCTCCGCCAAAGATGATAAGTTGCCACATAAAATTGCACGGGGAGGTACTACTGTTTCTGTACTCACTTTGTTCTCGATAATGCGATTAGTGAGAAGACTGTAGTAATAAACCATGAATTTCTCTTATTATATCTTCTTCTGTATTTTTATCTTCTTCTTCTTCTTCAACATTAGGCCACTCAATGCTTAGGTAGGTAGCTTTGAAATCTCTCCACTTTTAGTGCTTTTGAGTCATGGCTATGCAGTAAAAGTACCGTCAAGTCCGTCGTCTTTCCACCTAATTGGTTGTCCACCCAGTATTGTTTCTTCATGTTTTCTCTTTTTTGTTGTGGTTATTGCCTAACCTGGTGTCGTTTTAGTAGTTTTTATGCCGCATACGCTGACTTGGCTTTACCATCGAGAAATACCTCTCGCCGGAGATGCAGATTTCCTCACTATGTTTTCCTTCACCGAAGCAAGTGATACTTATACAATACGACCTATGACTTGGCAGTCCGACTCACACCACTAGGCTATCACTGACTAAGTAAGTATTGCTTGTTTAGCAACAGTCATTATCATTGTATGTCAGTCTGTATGTGCATATGATTGAGTGAGACAGCGCTATTCGAATCACCTTGTCAATGAAAGAGAACGGTACTTTTTTTGACGAGGTAGTGCAAATCTATGACTTAAATAATTATTGCCTAGATTTATTTATATTTTGTAGAAGTCGGCTTTAAGTGTAACCGAATGCAGATCAGTAATTAGTTACAGCGTTTTCTCAAGTTTAGTAAGGTCAACTTCCAGTCTTTCCGGCTGCAGCTGAATACCGGTATTTTACATGAGGCCTTGGATTGCCTATCTGACCTCCACAATCCAGTTAGTACTGGATAATACTGCACCCCTTCGTAAGATTGATTGTCAGACTTTCGGACCACAGACTTCCTGTAACGACTGTCAATGACATATATTATGACAACCGGGACCAACGGCTTAACGTGCTTTCCGAGTCATGGAGGAAACTCGGTATCTAATGCGTGGTCACCCATCCACAAACTGACCTTGTCAACCGCGGCCATCAGTGATTAGCAACGATAGGAAATTATTATTACGTAACTAACTTTTAGAACAAACGGTTACCCACATTTTAGAAGTTAAACAAAAAACTTTTTGGTGTACGTAAAAATAAAAATAAACCGTAGCTTTTACAATTTATGTATATAATTAAATCATAATTACCTGCGGGCGTTAATTCAACAAACCAAATATCAAAGTAAGGTAATGAAATGATGATGTAAAATGACTGCTTTATTTTGAATAATATTCTCTGTTTGATACTTTTTTTTATTAGGTAACAATCCAGTTACTTTGTCATCTGTGAGGCTTAAATTAGTGTTAATGTTGGCCTACCCACATTTAAACAATTATTTCTATGGATGGTTAAAGATTGTCTGGCCTGTGGCCTTTTGAAATAAAAGTGAAAAATGAACACAACATTAAAACGTAATTTGTTAGGAGTAAAAATAAAAAGAGTTGCGAATATAGTCCTTATGCATGAAGCGCTAACCACATTCATAAATCAAGCAGTTCAAAACAATACTAGATTACCAACAACACTTTAGCAAAAAAAAAAAACCTAAACTTACAAATCAAGAGTGAAACTACACAGAATGCTCCTAATAAAGTACTAAGAGAATCATTTTCAGGCAACGTCAAAATCCTCGCCACGCGGATTTAGTCCTTATGAATTAAGCATCATTCTCTTTAAAGAACCACTGGAACAATAAGCACCGACAGACAGAAGCGAAAACAAAATGACACACCGCTTCCATAGTACCAACCGCGTTACGCGAAAATGGTCCTTATGAATCAAGTAAGATCCGCGTCCATACATCAAGCGGTTGAAAGCACCACTTAATCCACTTCATGGGTAAGTGTATGTGTGAGATATGACGTCATTCGTCACACAACTCTGCCACATGTGATACTGGCTGTGACGATTCACGTGTTCCGTGTAATTTGCCGTGAGAGCCATATTTCGTGGCCTACGGTACGATATATATTGTACGATATAATGTTGGTAAGACATGAAAAGAACAATGAAATATGAACTCGTTGATATGGAGGTAATTGTTCTTTATTTTTCGGTGAAGGACGTACACTTGTTCATTGAACCCCATTGAATTGAACAAAAAGACTTCTGTACAACAAAAAAGCCTTTATTACAAAAAATAACTCGTGGACGCCGAAAAGTTCACATGACTTTTTTAGTCTTCGAATGTTGTACTTTTACAAAGAGATTTAAGATTATGATAGACAGGATACCAGAAGAAAATTCGTATGATACTATGATACATGAAATGTTACACTAGAACTAACCGACCGAGCAATGGCGAATGTTATCGAGTTATAAAACAATAAAAAAGTATATTAGTAATAAAGGAATATCTAAGATTTTAAACTATCATAGTCACTAACATTATCATTAACAACGATCGATTCCGATCCGAACCGAATCCGATCCGATCCAAATACGATTTGTCTTCTCATAAACACCGACTAATAACTTCAGTTTATCGTGATCGTGGTGCTTGCAACTGCGCCGAAATATCGGGAACTCAAAGAAATCAGTAAACATGGTAAATATCCCGTTTCTAGTGTTAAGGGAATATCATCCCGTGATCGCCAAAAAGTTCTCGTAAACAGTTAAAATTCTTCGTAATGTTGTACTTTTAATGTACTTTGAGTGCGAAATGAAGCGACAAAAAACCAAACACTTTATTTTGAAGGTGAGCAATATTCTAACCCTAATAAAACCGCTGAAAAGTGCACCGCATGCAGCGGTAGTGTTAAAAATTTTACGATCGCTGCTTGTCACCGCGTGAAATGGCAATTAAAGTTTATGATGAGAGAGTCATTTTAGTAGGAACCACATAAAATCCTTTGTGTTATTTTTACTAAACATACAGAAAGGAAATTCGTTGTAATAAATTATGTGAAATGATAGCAAAGATTTATTTATTTAAATTTCGTTAACTTATGAACACATTATAGTAAGAAAAATTCGAGTGCGAGCAGGGTTTGAACCTGCGACCTTCCGATTCAGTACACCGGACGTCTGAACCAATTAGACAATCGCACCCTGTTCACAGCTCTCAAAACGACGTTATTAATGCAACGAAGATTTCGAGAGCTGTGAGCGGGGTGCGATGGTCTAATTGGTTAAGACGTCGGGTGTACTGAATCGGAAGGTCGCAGGTTCAAACCCTGCTCGCACTCGAATTTTTCTTTCCATATCAAAACAGCTGTAGTTCGCTTCGCAGGGTTTGCGTATAAAAATATTAAACATTATAGTAACTTTTATAGGTAAGGCCGGAACCATAACATGCTTAAGGAAACGGCATACATTCTGAGAGCACCCTTATTATTGTTTTTTTTTAAACCTGTCTGTAATGTGGGCGGCAAACATTCTAATAGTAATTTATTATTTAATAAAAAAACTTGTCTACCGTATGGCGTGCCGAGATGGGAATGTTTCATGGGCATGATAAATAAATTCATGGGTGCCGAGATGGGACTAAACCGCGTTCACAGCCTTCTGTCATGCAACTTCTGACGCAACTAACAGCAAGTAAAACGTGGGCCACTTAGTAACGGTGACTATATTGGTATGTTTCAAACAATTTCTTTCCATTTTTAGGGTTCTGCACAAACGGACACAGTCTGCAAAAACGGAACCCTTATAGAATCACTTTGTTGTCCGTCTGTCAAGACCCGTTTTCTCAAGAACGCGTGGAGGTATCAAGCTGAAATTAATACACTAGTTATTAATAATCAAGATGGTTACCCCTTAGACCAGTGAAAAAAACAATCATGCAAGTTAACGCGATCAAAAGATATGACCGTTTATGTCGCATAATTTGGTCAGATAGGCAGTCGCACCATGTAAAATACTGGTATTCAGCTGAATCCGGTTAGACTGGAAGCCGACCCCAACATAGTTGGGAAAAGGCTAAGCAGATGATGATTTTGGGTTTTCAAAGGGTACTTTCCGTTGACCTGAAAATCGAAAATATGTAGTTTAATATCAAAATACCTACAAGTTTATCCGGACGCCTCGGTGTGCGAGCTCAACTCGCACTTGGCCGGTTTTTTCTTCTCTGCAGTTCCTGTCGCAAGACTCGTGTCCTTTTGATCGTGAAGCTCAAGGTCAAGAGGTAAAAGTAAATTGATGCTCCGAACACCAAAAGGAAACAACTCAAAACTAAGTTGAATGACACCCACAATCTTTATCAAAACTTCTTATCGCTTTGAACAAGTAACTCAAGTTATAATAGCTTAACTAAGTCTTAAAGAGACTACTGGTCTTAAGGGACTGTTAATAATTACGGTCTAGCTACCCTTCATGAAGGAAAAAGATAGGTACAGAAGACCAGGTCCATGTAACGGGTCAAAACAAGGCGCACACACACATAGACACATACGTACGGTGATCCCAAACAAATGACGGTCGCGGGTGCGGGGGTGAAGCGTTTCTATTATGTGTACGTGCGATTTCGTTCATTGTAAGAAATCGACCTTTTGCATCCATATTTTCTGTGTTCAGGTTAGACCAATTTCACGCTATCAAAGTTTACAGTCTGTTATTATTTTTGATGAGTCTATCTTTGAATTTAATCTGACAGTTATAGAGAAATTATTTTCGCGTTGACCTGTGAATGGTTATGATTGGTGAAAGTTTGTTGAATCCATTTTCATTTTCATTTGTTTTCAGTCTTACGACCTGGAGGCCTAACACTGCCATCTCTTTCCCACATTACAGTGACACATTGCTTTAAGAGGTGGTACGGGCCCTGATATTAACCTTTAAATACACGGATGGGGTCTGAGTAGACCTCTCAAGATAATTTTTAGGTTAGTTTTTTTTTTTTTATGTTGGCTACTTCATACAGACTGTCTTGCCATATTAGGTATTGGTAGTGTGCCACAGGGTCACTCGACTGATGAACTTTTTCTGCGGTCTTGCAATGGTAAGTACCTATTTTTCATTGGTGTGGTCCCTGCAGATCCCACGCATGCTTTTATGTAGTACTTATTTACGATATCCGGATATTATAATACGATACGATATCTGGAGATTATAATCTTCCTGATATTGAATGGCTCGCTGGTGGCAACACAACGACTGCCACGCAACAAATGTGTGTTGGTAGTTCCCCTGTTTGCAGGCACTTGAGTAATTTTATGTCTGTGCTCAATAATATTAAGAACTCGAGCGGGAAGATTTTGGATTTGGTGATAAGTAACAACAGCTGTTCTGTTTTTACACCAACTGACTTACTGTTAAAACCGGATATCAACCACCCACCGTTGTATATTTTAGTGTCCTGTAAATTGCACAGAAGTGCAATGACGCGTAAGGCGGCTCAAAAGCATAATTATTCTAAGGCGAATTATGAACAATGAGTTCATAATTCGCCTTAGAATAATTATGCTTTTTTAATCGCGATCTGATCAAAATTAACTGGGATGATGAACTTCACGATCAGTCTGCAGAAGACGCACTGAATACGTTCTATGAAATTGTTTACCAAATTATTAAAGCCCATGTTCCTTTAAACACAATTAGGTCTACCAAATTTCCTTTGTGGTTTTCCCCATCTTTAATACACATATTTAAAAATAAATTGAAAGCATGGAATAAATGGAAGACCTATCAAAATATATCTGACTATGAACAGTTTTCTCTTTATAGGTCCAGATTCCAAGCTGACTGCAAGAACTGTTATAGTCTGTACTTGAAATCAGTAGAAGATAGTATAAAAGTGAATACCAAATATTTCTGAACTTATGTGTCTAATCGGTGTGTCAATCTAAAGCTCCAATCCCTTCAACCTTGCACTATAAACACCTATCATCAATCGATCCTGAGAAGATTTGTAATTACTTTGCAAACTTCTTCCATTCCGTGTACGAACCCTCGACTTTCTCAAATATACCCAGGACAATGAATGTGCTGAGAATTGTTCTCTTGTTAGTAGTCTTGAGGTTAGTACTGACCAAGTACTCAGTGCCCTTAAATGTTTAGATTGCACTAAAGGACCAGGACCAGACGGTATTCCACCAATTTTCTTTTATAGGGCAGCTCAGGCGTTGTGTGCACCATTGCGTATTATTTATAATAAGTGTTTGTGTCAGGGAACTTTCCCAGAAATCTGGAAACGGGCAAATATTACTCCCGTTCATAAAAGCGGTTCAAAACAGGACGTTGAAAATTATCGGCCCATTTCTATACTGTCGGCCTTGTCAAAGCTTTTCGAAAGGCTAGTTCACAATCAGTTGTATCCGATTGTCCATGACAAAATACTACAACAACAGCACGGGTTCGTAAAAAGAAGGTCTACAACAACTAATATGATAGCTTTCACTGACTATTTATTTAATAATATGGACTCTCGTGTGCAAGTAGACGCTGTATACACTGACTTTCGAAAAGCCTTTGACAGGGTTGATCATGAATTGCTTTTGAAGAAACTAGCATTCAATGGAATCCGCGGCGATCTCTTACATTGGTTTGTTTCCTATGTGTCGAATAGAACACAAAAAGTAGTGATCAATGGGTTCCACTCCACCGCCATAACCGCAACGTCAGGGGTGCCTCAGGGCTCAATTCTCGGACCTCTTTTGTTTATAATTTTTATTAATGATATCTATACGTGTTTCCATAACTCTAAGTTCCTACTTTACGCGGACAATCTAAAAATTTTTAGACCCGTTAGATCCATACTAGACTGTTACTTACTCCAGCAAGATCTTAATCGCTTATCAGAGTACTGTATTAAAAACAAACTCCTACTCAGTATTCCTAAATGTTGCTGTATCAGCTTTACTAAAAATAAAAATAAAATTAAACACCCCTATGCACTACAATGTGAAATCCTAGACAGAGTCAACACAATTCGTGATCTGGGAATACTGCTCGATAATAAACTGCACCTGGACGCACATGTTGATAAAATCATAAGTCAGGCTTATCGGATGTATGGATTTGTGATGAGATCAGCAACGGAATTCATCTTCCCGAGCACATATTTACATTTGTATCGGTCATTAGTCCGGTCGCAACTAGAATATGCTGTGCCGGTGTGGATTCCCTATTATAATAAATATAATGATTGTATTGAGCGTGTACAACGTAAGTTTTTGAAAAGAATGCATTACCGTTGTACTAGAAGTCGTATTTATCACCCATATAGCGACTTACTGAAAAAATATAATATGATCTCTTTGAAGTCTAGACGTACTTTCCTAGATACCATGTTTCTATACGATCTGTGTAACAACTCATATGACTGTATGGACATCTGTAACAAGTTGTGCTATGTTGTCCCTAGAACGATTCAGGGGCGTGGGGTGCGCGCACGACCTGTTTTCGCCGTCACTCCTAGTCGCACGAATGCAGGCTTGCGGGCACCTCTACGTCGTCTCACGGGCAATTTCAATAACTTCTTCTCTAACTCAGATATTTGCTCTGTCTGTTGGATCTTTTAGAAAAATATTACTGGACACAATCCAGAATCTAAGTGAATAGTATGTGTCTTTAGTGTTCCTTGGTGGCTGTAACCTTTATGTATTTTTATGCCTTTATGTATTCTATCTCATGCAATTGTCTATTCTGTCCGACTTTTACTTCATCAACATTGTCTTTGTCTATTGTGTATCTGTGGAGAACGTTGTTGGTTGCACATTTGTATAACTCCTTATATTCTATTTTTTTTTTTTTTGTAATATATAATGTGTAATTGTTGGTTCTTCCGAATAAATAAAATAAAATAAAAATAAAATAAAATATCCAGCTAAAGTAATTTGCTTTTATTTTCTTATAGTTATGATAATGAGTCGCTATCTTCATGATGATGATATTTCACGATTTTATTCAAGATTCGATATATAGTGAAGATATAGTAGGAAATAATCCGGCAGAAGATATTTGTGAAATTTATGGGCAAGATTCCATTTTTAGGTCCTTCCTGGTTTGGATGTCAACAAAGGGGAAACTTTGAATATTCAAGTTATTTCCTTCAATTATTTATAAACATAAATTAACTTTGTTGGGGATTAACTTATTAACTTCTAGACCCCACACGTGTTTGTATGTACTATAAACAGCGCGTGTAGTTAAAGGTCAAACAAATATCGATAATATGTTTTGAGGCATTTACAATTGCTATTTTATCTTCGAAGGTTATTTCTTTCAAAAATAAAGCTTTAGTGAGAATTATTTTGACGAATTTTGAATTTGGGTTACATAGAAAATCTGATAAAATATTCAGACTTTCCATGAAAATAATATTTTGTCTGTTCAAAATACTGCGTACTTCACAAACTCTCGGCAAAATTCTACAATTCTGAGATAAAATAGGCATTCTAAATAATATTTAGTTTGCATAATACTTTGTTTACTCTAGCTTATGCCCGTGGCTTTGCCCTCCTGAAGGACAAAAATGATCCCACCTGGGTAAAAAAAACCATGTTCTAAACCTCCTTTGTTTATTAAATAAAACCTCCTAAAACATAAACATTATCACTAGCTTTTGCCTGTGGCGTCTCTCGTGGAGGTTAAAAATAATCAAGAACGTAGTACTGGAATGAAAAAAAAGTGCTAATCCAGGTAATGGTCTACAATCTACATATCTGCTAAATTACATCGAAATCTATTCAACCGTTAGGGCGCGGAAAAGTTGCAAACAGTTACTTTCATATTTATAATACTGGGTCAGTACGATAAACTAAAATTACTCTTAAAATAATAGAGCTGGTGAAATTAACAAAACTGTACGTTGTAGATTATTTGAGGTTTTATTTCATACTGTACTGAAATTCTCTGTAATATAAAGTTAGTTTCAGGTAGGTACCACTTTTAATTTGCAAATTACAGGGATTTTCGTCATCGGCCCGTATTATTGAACCACGAGTGTATTAGCATATAATTACTTAGGTAATACAAGACCACTACGCAATTGAACAGAAAACCAATTCAAAATTATGTTAACAAAATTAAATAGAACATCAATGTCACGCAAATGTATTCAAATTCAATATTACCTAATGCAACTCTGCAAAACACCATTCCCCATAAGATAATAACGTTTCATAACGTCCTAACTCATGGTTTAAATGAAGCCTAATATCGATGCTAATAGGCTATAATAGCCACACTGATAGGCAAAGGCTAGCCAATGGTAGAACTAACGAAATCATCGTTCCAATACGAAATGGATGATGATTAGTAACTGGTTGTTAATTGAATTATGGTTTTGGATCATTGATAATGATGGCTCGATTTGTGCTGAATATGAAGACAAAAATTAAAATAAACACTATACAGGCTGTTTATCGACTGATAAAAACACACAGCAAAATGACTCAAAGAATAATATACCCTCTACGAAAGCGTAGCACATCTGCTACGACGTAGCAACTACGCTGAAGACCCCTTTTCTTAAATGATCATTGTTAAATTACGCAAATTCTGTCATATCGATATAGAATGTTAAAAATCGCAACAAAAAATCATCAGAATGATATAGAATCTATTTGCTTCCTTACAAGACAAGTCACTATGTAACCTCAGCTGTAATTAAACTATCTCTAAGTTGCAAAGGTACAAGCCACAAAAGTACAGGTCCGATTTAGCAGAACACCGAACTGCGCCAAAACAATCCATACATTAAGGAGTCAAGTTTACTACGCTTTCGTAGAGGGTATTAAACACATGCCGTTTAATACCCTCTACGAAAGCGTAGTAGGCGTAGCACATTAGCTACGCCGTAGCAACTAACGTAGACCCTTTTTCTTAACATTGTTAAAAATTGCGCAAATTCCGTCAAATCACTTTCAGAATGTTATAAATTGCAACAAAAAATACACACAATATACTGGTTTTCTGAATAGAAAAGTCCAGAACACACGTAACCACAGCTACATATATCGAAACTATCCCCAAGCCGCAAAGGTACAAGCCACAAAGGTACAAGGGTCCGATTTAGCAGAACACCGAACTGCGCCAAAACAATCCATACATTAAGGAGTCAAGTGGCGTGTGTTTAAAGGAGCGGCCGTCACGCCGGGTCGCAGACTTATTGCTTCGAGTTAGCTACGATTTCTGAACTAACAATTCACGCCAAGTTTTTGGGGTTTGGGCTAAAGTTATGGAGGAGCGGTGTTCTTATGTTTCATTTTTGTTGAAAACTAGTGACACGTACTTGATTCACAAACGTGTGATATGCTGACATGGGGACATAACTTAACATAGAGTTAATGGGGAACTAGGTTTATGTCGCATACAAAAACCTTGCGGAATTAAATTCTTACAATAATGGTGAACTGAATTGAGAAGCTCGTGGCTAGATAATAACAGCCACTCGGACCAAACTTCAGGTTAAGCCGCGCTTGCCTAGGATGGGTGACCCATTACATACCGAGTGTCCTCCGTGCCTCGGAAAGCTCGCTGAGTTGTTGGTCCCGGCTATCATTTGTAGGTCTTTGACAGTCGTTACAGAAAGTCAGTGGACCGAAAGTTTGATAACCAGTCTTACCAAGGGGTATCGTATTACCCAGTACTAACTGGGTTGTGGAGCGCAGATAGGCAGTCGTTCTATATAAAATATCGGGATTCAGCTGCATCCGCTTAGACTGGAAGCCAACCCCAACATTGTTGGCTAAAGACTAGGCAGATGATGAACAATGGTGAACTGAATTGAAATATTATGTTGTCATTTGTTGGTTGTTTTTTGGCTATTTGTGTTTAATTCCAATCTTGCAATTCCAGCCTTTTACTATCAACCGGGCACAATTCTGACAGGGAAAAATAACTGATTAACCCAAGAACTGCTGAAGTCGTGCAGGCGATCATAAGACGAACAAAGCAGTCAGTTTTTTTAAATATAAAATTTCTATTCTATAAGAATATTTCATTTCCAACAGCTCCTAACTTGCGTCACCCAAAACGGTACGAAAATGTCGGAAATACGACGAGCACTAGGTTTTATTTGGCGACGCATATTGCTAGTCCTCACCTATGTGGCGTATACGAGGCTATATATTCTTGACACTTGAGCAACCTTTACCTAAGTATGCGTCCTTGGTCCTTTTGTGAATTGTTCTAGCTTATTTATCTTTATACCTTTTTTCTGAGAGGCACTAGGTAGGTTACGAATGATGATGAGAGTCAAGGTTCTGTTGGTATTGAGGATGGATATGTGGAAGGATCGAGAATTTGTATAGGTGACTACGTAACTGCTTTTTGACCTCGCAAGTGGAGTGGAGGCTTATCACAAAAATATATGAATTATTATTGTATATAAATTAATTGTCTGACAGATCGACGTCTGCTGTTATCATTAAGTGCTACTAAATGATAACAGCCACTCGGGTCGAACGTTAGGTTGGTCCGTAGATGGGTGACCAACCATTACATACCGAGTTTCCTCCGTGTATCGGAAAGCACGTTAGGCCGTTGGTCCCGGCTGTCATTTCGTAGTCGTTGCAGGTAGTCAGTGGCCCGAAATTCTGATAACCAGTGTTACCAAGAGATATCGTATAACCCAGTACTAGCTGGGTTGTGGAGGTCAGATAGATAGTCGCTCCATGTAAAATACTGGTATTTAGCTGCATCCAGTTAGACTGGAAGCCTACTGCAACATAGTTGGGAATAGGCTAGGCAGATGATGTGGTATTCCGCCACCAATGCTGTTTATCATCACCCTAAAGCAGTCTACTGCTGAGCATTGGTATATCTAATCACACTGATGCTATCATCATCTGCCTAGCATTTTCCCAACCATGTTGGGGACGGCTTCCAGTCTAACCGGATGCAGCTGAATACCAGTATTTTACATGGAGCGACTGCCTATCTGACCCCCACAACCCAGTTAGTACCGTGTAATACGATACCCCTTGGTAAGAATGACGCCACACTGATGCTATCATTAACACAAAAAAGGACAATTCTTTACAGTCTTTTAACCATTACCCTTGACCCATACACAGTTTAATTTGTCCTTATCACACAAAACGAACCCAAACCACAACAACACTCAACACAAATCTGTTCCAACTAAACCCTTAGAAACACCAACAAAATTATATAATAACACAAACTTAAAGATAACTAGAGAAGTAATTAATGTTATACCCGTTGATTTTACACAACAACAATTTATCAAGAGCTGCGAGATAGGAGGAAATCTCACGTTTTGCTAATAAACTTTGGTAACGATTGTGATCAATGGACGGCTATTGTAATTGCGATTAGTAATAGGCTGTATGTGTGGTTGTTGGCGGGTCTTCAATGTGTATGTTATGTGTTTTGTGGGCTGGGTAGAGATGTAGCTCAAGGAATTAATCATATTTTGTCATTGTTGAGTAGCAGCTGAGCCAGAGTATAGAGTTACTAGGAGGTACAAAAATCTGCTTCTTATTGAGGGAATGGGTATTCTTGCCAAACAAGATGGACAGATGACCTTTAATAAGTCACGCCGTAAACTGTCGGGTGGAGTGCGAAACACTCTGATCATATAAATACGAACTACATACAAAATCGCGAACACTGCTCGTGATAAGTAATCATAAAGGACATCTATTTTTTACGAAGCTAACGGAACCTTCAGCGTGCAAAATTCTGGATTTAAAAAGTTCTTAACCTTCACAGCGGCGCTGGGGCGTGTATTAGTGGCAAACACGCGACTAATTGGCGGTCAAAAATGTGTCTAGGTCAGATTGGATGCGGAATACGGAGGTTAGGGCGTTGTGGTAACTCAGGCGAGGCTTATGTCCAATACTATACGAAAGAGTGAAAAAAAAATTTCTTACGATTCGCAAATTGTACACCTTGACATTGAATTCCTGATTTTTATCCATAGCGACGAATAAAATAAGAATAACAATAACAGACAATTCGTTTCACACTTTTTTTGACACTTTCCAAACAATTCATTTTTACAACTTACTAGGTATAGTTCGTCTATCAGAGAGCGGTAACAAAATTTTCGACTGAAACAAATTTGGAAACAGCGACACCATATTGAATTTCAACGAAATATCTACATTCTAGTATAACAGGGAAAACACAATTGTGGTAGCTACACTTTACGACATCCTATACCTTCTGGAATATGGGATGAAGGATGTTTATGGATGAATAAATTTATGTATTGTGAGAAGACAGGCCTTTCTAGGGAGATGAGAAACTATTCCGTGCCTAGAGCTTGTTTTTATGCTCTTCAGAGTAAATTGGGAATTGTTCTGGTGAGGAAATGGCAGGAGAAAAAATGTGGCTGGGTTATATTAGGTGGTAAGTGAGATGGAAAGAGCAAGATGGATAGTACGAGTTACATAAGGGACAGAACACATAGAGGAGTCGAGCAATAGTTAGCGAAACGATGACCATCTTTCTTTCTGTCTGGTATGGTTAGTGCCTAACCTAGTGTCAGAGTTTTTTTGCCACCCATGGGCCTCTGACTTGGCTTTACATGCCGTCGAGAAATATTCCTCAGACAAGCTGGTTTGTTCATGATGTTTTGTTTCACCGATGCAATGATAATTATTATAGAATACGCACATGAATCCGAAAAATCAGAGGTCTTGGGTTCGAACTTGAGACCTGTGACTTAACAGTCCGACGGTCACATCACTAGGCTATCACTGTGCGTTGATGACCATGGCGGGCAATACAAGCTCTGGTCACAATCAGGTGAAACCCACCTATGATACAAAATGCTGCTGCGCACGTTAATTGTTTCTAATGATCACGCGTACAACACACCTAAATACAAGTTATTTAGTCCTACATCCTGCTGGAATTTACTTCAGTTTGATCAAAGCTTCAAATAATTCTATACCTATGAGCATTTTCTCGAAACCTTAGGAATAGCTGTGATAATGTATAAAGCGGTCAAGTCTTGCAAACTGATGCTCATTTGTTTCTCGTCCACTAAATCTGCTACTAGCCTACTCTGTTCAGTTTCACAAGTCATAAACCTAACAAAAGCCCTTATAAACGCTTCATAAATGAGCAGTAGACTAAACAACCAATCATGCAATACCAGTTCTGTGGCAGTATGTGCAATGTCTTTGTCAGGTATTGTAGACAAAGATGCAAGGAGCAGAGATTAGTCTAGCGCCTTTTCACACGACGTTATCGTACAGTCCTTACAGTGAAAACGAAGCTGCACACTGTAAGTGTGATCTACGCTTTACAGTGTACGGTACGCCTTAGAGCGGGAGTAATTTTATTGTATTCGGAACCTAATCAGCATTCTGTTATTCCAGCCTTGAGCTAAACTCTAATTCACTTTGTGAGCAGCCTATTTTATTCGTTTTCTCATAGAATAAACTTTACCGTCTTCTATTTGAATAGGTACAAGAAGTTTGAATGTGAATTAATGTAAAATTGTTTTACAAAAGGACACTTTATCGTCTCTTACCAACATAATATAACATCACACCTTTTAATTCGCGAAGGGTTAGGCAGAGGTGTTTCTAATGGTACACCCACATTTCAGCAGTTATATTTAAGTCCCATGTAATAGGGGGCAAGCCTATCGCGATCAACCGGGCACAAATCAGCTGCTACTGAGAAATTCCTGATGGAAAAACCCAATAATACTTTGCCCGACCCCGGAATCGAACCCAGGACTCATGCTCAGCAGTCGTGCTTGCGACCACTTGACGAACGGGGAAGTCTACCGAGACCGTCTCTTACTGTCTTTTAGAAATATAACGGCAGCCAAGTTCTGCCCGCGATAACAATGGTGGAAACGTCAAAAAATTTACAAGACTGACATAACCTGCCGAAAAGCTTATGACAAACGTTAAAGAAGAACATGCTTTGAAAGCGATTGCTGTTTTATGAATCCCTCTCATCATCTGCCTAGCCTTTGTCCAACAATGTATGGGTCGGCTTCCAGTCTAACCGGATGCAGCTAAATACCAGTATTTTACATGGAGCGACTGCCTATCTGACCTCCATAACCAGTTAGTACTGGGTAATACGATAACCCCTTGGTAAGACTGCTTGTCATACTTTCAGGCCACTGACTATCTGTAACGACTGTCAAAGAACGACAAATGACAGCTGGGACCAACGGCTTAATGTGTTTTCCGAGGCACGAAGAAAACTCATATGTATGGGTGGTCACCCATCCACGGACCAACCTTGGCAAGCGCGGCTTAACCTGAACATCGACCCCGAACGGTTTCTATTAGTTAGCCACGAGCTATTAGGCCTTCTAATTCCTTCATGGGTGTTAGATGCTTAAGGACCTCAACAAATATCATATTATCGCCTTAGATATTATCGTATTTTCGATTCGGCTCGATATTAGTCTCATCCAGAAGTCATGTTACACAAAGTAAAATACCATTAATGTAATCCTCATTCTTTACAAACTCGTTTATTTTATTTCTCTTTTTGTGTCTAATATTTATTATCATAATTATCATCCTTTGTTTTCTTTTAAATTATTGGTTACAGGTGGGTACCCAAGATATTCATTGTACTTTGGGTTAGGCACCGTTAAACGATAAAATTTCACTAATTTGTAGGGCCCTAAGATACGCTAAATATATTTAGGTCAACTCTATTAATTTATGCCCAAAAGACTTTTATTTACAAAATATAATGACCACGGTTTCTGGGTTTGAGTCACTATGGCTTAAAAGCAGGGTTCGAAGTGACCTACCTACCTACATATAAAACCGAATGCGATTTGCTGTTTCCGTGCGTAACCTAAACTAAAAACAAAATGTATATGTCGGATCAGATCATTAGTACGGAGATAAAATAAATTGGAAAGCGCGCTTTGTGCAATGGTGACATCACGCGACTTACTAACAAGTCTACCAATACACGGTGTGTTTGTACGGAGCCCTGATGTCCAACTCGAGGGAGAACGACATTCAGTGTCGGATCGCGGCGGAGTTGAGACGTCTTGGAACTGTACCCGATTAATTGTGCCCCGTGTTATTGTGTTGTAATCTGAAGTAATTCGTTAGTTTTGCTAGAAACAGTGTATCGCACCCAGTGTGTTTTTATAGCACGAAACCCGTGGTCTGCCCACATGATGTACAAGCCTAACGGAGTAAATCCTGACATACCCGACATATATAAAGAGCAAACAGAATTTTTCGTATGTAGGTAATTGCTTCCTAGAATTTGATCCTTAATAGCGACGCTAAAGAATGGTGTAATAATGCAGTGTGTGTTTTTTTCCCAAAATCAACGGGTTCAACTCCTGGCTAAGGATATTGATATATCAAAAATAAAATGATACAGTTTTAGTTTTCATCAAAATTGGGTGCAAGACTCCATCGAGTGTTTTTCTATATTCCTCATAGTTTCGTTGTTGGCCATCCACGCCCATCCTGTGTAGATCTGTTTAATTTTTTACATAAATACCGGAGTAATAGTTACGAAAATTCCGGCATTTACGTAAAAAAAAATAATTAGATCAAGTTATGAATCAGGGTGGATACAAAGAAAACAAATTATCTTAATAATTTCGAACCCTGCTTTGAAATAAGTAATTTTCAGCTATAATTTAAGTGGTTAAAGATTCAAACTAAAACAGCAAATAAGCAAGCCAAACGAGTACAAATATTAATAAACAAAATCACGTGACACAAAAGTCGTAAACTCAAAAATGGAACTTCAAAATAGAACGACGAAAAATATCTCATAAAAGCGAACAACATGCTCCATGTTTCCACATCATCCAATCCCAAACTTAATACCGCAGTTGTCCAATAAAAATATCGTAAGCGCAACAGCCTGTTACATAAAGTGGAGTAAACATGGCCGACGATCCAACTTTGGTCACCACTGCACAACTGACTACAAGACATACTCTACTTGGTCATTGACTAATATAAACAGCTAGTTCGTGTTTATGTTCAGGATATTAATTCTGCAGTTTGCAATGATGAGGCTTTGAGTTTGGGTTCAGTTTGTGGAAAACTAATTTTCTAGACTGGAAAATTAGTTATATTTCTGAGAAGATGTCGTTAAGGCCATTCTAAGAAAAAGTATCAGACATGATCAAGTTAATGGAAGAATATTGAACCTCTATTTATTTTCTTCGAAATCTTTTTTATTATTTTTGTAAAGAAATTCTCCAGTCTCATGTCTGTTGGGAGAAATTCTGATGAAATAAGGCGTAAGTACCTTTGTGCTCTAAGTATGATCAGGGATAAGGTTTGTTTAATTATTTATAGGTAAAGACTTATAACACTAAGATTCGTTCAAAGTATCTTGACTTTTAAGTTTAATTTTTGCTACACGAATAGTTAAACCCAAAAAAAAACAATTTAATATTCAATGCATATTGACTACGCGTACTTATGTGTGTACAGTCACGAGCACACATATGTAAACACTTAACAACTTTTAAGTGTTTTTCTCGTACTATTCTGATTAAAATTGCATGTTGTTACGAACATAATATTTCGGAATTCATATTTTTTATGAAAAAGATCCTATCTCCAAGTTACAATCGTTATTTCTCGCGAAAATTAATTTTAAATTTAGAAAAGTGTATACATATTGGTGCTCGTGACTGTACTCACCCCAAAAACAGAAGCCACAATTCCTGAAAGACTTCATTAACTCTAAGTAGCCTCCCCCACCCCCACCTACCCAAATACTTCACAATTAAAATTTCAAACAAACGCACCCTTTGGCAACACAAAAATCCCTAAAAAGTAACATACAGTAACAAAGCTAATAACTTGTCGTGGGTCTGGCAACATTAAATAAAGGGTCCATAATTATGAATGCCAATCTACTTCATAATTAGCTAAAGGGTTTTAATACCTCTGTATTCCTTACCTTGAAACATTTGCAATTTAATTTAATTCTGCTCAACTTTCCTTCCATTATTTGCGTTTTGGGGGTTAATTTTAGTTATTATCCGTAATGCAAACAATAAGGAAATAACAAGCTTTGGTTTCTATTTATTTAAGTTGGACGGTTTGATTAGGAGCGCTGTATTGTTGCGCCGAGTTTTCATGCAAAGATGAATGGGGGAGGAGTATGGAATTTACATGCGCTTTGAATATGAAAGGCTAATGAGGGAAATTGACTAGTTTGTTTTGTCGGACTAACAAGCTTGCAGTGGTTTGATTTATTTAACGCTTTAAAAGACTAGTTCTGTAATATCAAAAAAATATAAATCAGTCCTTAGATCCTAAACAGTCATCACAATCCAGGGTGTAAACGGACCCTTCACGAAGCCGTCAACCATGCATTCTGTACATCAAACTAAGTAACTCTACGCCTAAATTATTGCTGGGAAACGACTTTTTTTTTGAGGTGGAACATTACGTTTTACGGTAGGGCTCAATGCAACGCACTCAAAACATTGTTCTGATGGATGCTTTTAATAGTACGGAGGTCGTGGAGGTAATTTAAGTAAAAATATAACATGAAAAAAAATAAGTTACATCTTTGACCCTAATATCGTCGTAACTAGAAGGTTCCCAGGTATGGTCTAGAACAAAAAAATCGTAATGACAGGAGAACACGTGTCTTTCGGCTTCGTTAAGCGTACTTTTACACTCATTATAGAATACTATTTTGTTGTAAAATTAAAGACCGGCCTTTATAATAACTCCATTTATCCCACAGTTACTGTTAGCCTGCGTTGCTGGGCAAAGGTTTCTTGATTTCCAGTTATTCCGATCCAATGTATACCAGTGGTACCAGTTTTTAGCTTGGGAAATCATCAAATGACGCTCTGGGCGGAGCGAAAGGGAGTGTCAGACTTGTACTGACTAAAACCCATCCATGTTCCTTCTTTTCTCTTTGTGTCCCAGGGCCGCGGTATCTCTTTCGAACAGCCCCACAGCCCCGGCAGGCATCAGCCCTTGCTGACATCTCTTTGAGGCGCGTGAACACGAACGCGCCGTCGACACGTCCTGTCGTCATAACACGGCCGGACGCCAGTGGTACACACTGAAATGATGATGATGTGTACCACTGGTAATGACCAGTGACCAGTGAGTAAACTAATGGGTTTACTCCTACATAAATGCCTATAACCACAGTAATAATATTATACAAGGTAAACCCGATTTACCTCACGGTTATTGGCTCTTTTTTCCTCAAACTTTTTTCCACGAATAAATCAAATTAATACAGTTATAAATAACGGCCAACATTGAAAAATAACTAAGAACACGTATTTTAAATCTATCTACACGGCATGGCGCAAAAAGTATTGTAATATTCACGTAATTTGGATGATTCATGAGCCATTAGGTTGCGTTATTGAACTTTCTTGAAAAAAGGTAAGGATCCCTTCGCGACTGAAGGCAGAGGACCAGTATTAAGTCGTCGGCCTTTGCTTCTGGTCTTTTTTTAATAATGTTATGAGTTATTTTATTTGATGATTTGTGATTGGAATTTTTTTATTTGTAACTGAATTGAACTGTAAAAATATATTTACTCATTTTGGCCCTTGTTTTATTTTGGAAGTTTGAGAAAACTGCACTTAATTATAATATCCTGTTATTGATGGCTTTGCCGGAACAAAAAAGACAAAAAGACAATCACACACAAGACATTGAAAAGACTTCGTCGCTAATAAAACAAGCCCCCAAATTGAAGTGGTTGACTTTTTTTCATACTAACTAACTAACTTCAGTTTATCCGTGATCATGGTGCTTGTAACAGCACCGAAATATCGGGAACTCAAAGAAATCAGTAAACATGGTAAATATCCCGTTTCTAGTGTTAATGATAATAATATTTTCACACTCATTATCACAACATTACTTAAAGCCTCTTTTAATTCATCACCAAATTCAAATTCAACCAAAACTCTCATACCTGATTATCCGACCATGTATACCGTAAAATGTCTTCTACTTCACCGCATTTTCGACCTAAACATAGATAGGTAAGTTATGAAAGTACGAATGCCCGCCAATCTAGTGCTGTCTTCAATCATTCCGGGATTTTGTCGCGACATCCCATTTCCGAATTCGTGAGTCTCATATAATATTATATATCTGTACGTAGGTACTACTAAGTTTACTGACAGTCTGCGGCTTTTCACCCTTATGACCTAAGTATTAAGGTTGATAAGTGGCCGACAGTCAGTGATCTAGGTAGTACGTATCTTTTATATTACGTTCAGTCCTTTCACAGTTATCTTTAACAACTGCAGTTCGACGTCAACCTTTTTGCCCTAAAAAAAGATGACTATAATTTTGACAGATTGGTCAGTGCTTTTTTATTATTTTTATTTTATTCAATCCAAGTGAGATGGATACATTACATAATTAAAAAAACTGTCTTAGATGAGCTTATATAAACAGAAATTCGACAAGCTGTGTCTGAACTAGATAAATGAATATCTGTATCTCAGACAACAGCGTTCTTCCTTAAAAATATACATTTGCAAGTGATAGCAACCAAATAACAACTTTATTAATATGAGCTTAAAGATCACTATGATGTTGGCTTCGAAGCAAGAGCGGAGGAAAAAATACTTTGAAAGACCTGTAGGTCTATCTGTTATGCTATTAAGGTGTGTGGGTTTTATTCGTAGGTAGGGTTTTATATAAATATGTCTGTTACGAGTGTTTTGGTATAAGGTTTATTTTTCTAGCCTGCTCTGTCCCTCTCCAGGCCTTTGACCAGGAGAAGCTTGATATTGCCAAAAATATTTATATTTTTTTATTTATTTATTTATTTATGTACACACAAAACACTCAAAAGATGCGCTTCCGACCTCGATACTAACGAGGCAGTCTACAGTTTTTCATCACCTAAAACAGGACTCCCATAGCAGTTGGTACTACAATACCTTAGTCATTATCTGCCCAGGCTTTTCCTAACTATGTTGGAGTCGGTTTGCAGTCTAACCAGATGCAGCTGAATACCAGTATTTTACTTGGAGCGATTTCCTATGCTACCTTAACAAATCCAGTAACTATGTTTTAAATAACATAAATATGTTTTCTTTCTTTCTTTCTTTTTTTCTTTCTTTCTTTCTTTCTTTAACCGGAAAATTTTACCCCCTCCCTCCCCTTACTCCGGTACCCCTTCGTTTAAGAGTACTCGTTTGCAATATTTGTGGTTCCTGGCTACGCGTAACGACTGTCAAAAGTATAAAAATAAATACTTTATTCAACGGTAAAGATATACAAAAATGTATCCCAAAAAACTGGAACAGGCTGTTCTTTTATTTAATTTCACTCCAATAACAGATATCCATATCTACCTCTCCGAGCCAATTTTATCTGCACTTGGTACATTGTGCCCAATTATCATTTCGTTATTCCCAGACCAATATGGAAATGATAACAACACAAGTTATTAATATTTTTTTTAATAAAAGGAAAATAACAGAGGAAGTTCGCAAGTTGCGCCAGTTACAGAAAAGTTGAAAGGGAATCGACTGTTTTAGTATGGGCATATGATGAGGAGGGACGAATCGTATATGACTAAAAGAGTGATGAATATCAATGTTGATTGATGGAGAGGGAGAGGAAGACCAAAGAAAAGATAGATGGATGTTGTGAGGAATGATATGAAGGAGAAAGGAGTAAATAATAGCGTGACGTTTAAAAGTGGACAATGGAAGAAAAAACGTATTGTGCTGACCCCAAATAACATGGCACAACGGCAGCAAGATGATGAAAAATAATATACCAGCCTGTAACTCTCCCAATGCTAGGCAAAAGTCTCTTTTCATGCAGACAAGGCACTGATCACAATCACACTTGACCAAGGCGGTTTGGCGATTTTAGACTTACACAAGGTGTACAGCGGACCCTTCACGAAGCCGTCAACCAAGCCTTATGTACATCAAACTAAGTACGCACAAATTATTGCTGGGTAACGACGGAAAATCACGTTTTACGGTAAAACTCAATGTAATGCATTCAAAACATTGTGTTGATGCATTGAATAGTAAACGGGCCATGGAGGTATTTCAAGTAAAGTTATATATAATCTTAAAAACTTGTACTTATTTAAAAGAAAACCTCGTGAAGAAGTTGGAACTTTGAACCTCCAATATCTCCGTAACTAGAAGGTTCCCAGGTATAACGGGTGCCTTTTGGCTTCGTTAAGAGTCTATTTATACTATTTATTATGTTAAGTCTAGGTTACCTCATAGTGTTTGTTTTTCCATAGTCAGTGATGCGGTGAACTTAGAAAGTACGCATGTATTGAAAAAGTCGCATTGGTACCTGCACGGATTTGAACCCACAAACAACCTTAAGTATAAGTGACGAGGCCGTAATTGCGGAGCCATCAAGACATTTTTTTTAATATTCACCAATAAGTGAGGCGTGAAAATTTAAAAGTGCCACCGGAATATTATTAATGTGCATATCTAAACGTGAAATTCCGTCATGTTCCGAAAATGGCCGCCATTTTGTAAATATTCATGGATTTATATTTATTCGTTTACTCGCTGTTGCGACGTGTTTTGATTTCTGCGGTTAGATTTTGTTGACGTCAAATTGTTGAATATTATATTATTTTGGTGTTTTTCTATTTTCAGCTGATATTAGTGCGTGGGAAGAGCTCGTGGCTAAATAATAACAGCCGCTCGGGTCGATCTTTCAGTTAAGCCGTGCTTGCCTAGGTTGGCACTTCTATTTGATTTAACAAGGATTGAAAGAAAGAAAGAAAGAAAGAAACCCTTGACTTCGGGTTTCCCGGTATTCAGTTTTTACAGATAACTAATGACTGTCTAATAATAGGATATAAGAAGATCTAATTGTAATACTGCGAAGACTCGCTTTGATTTTACCTGCCTACATGATTGACAACTTTAGACATCCCAAGCAGGATTATTGCTGTACAGTGCTTAATGTAACAAGAAGAGATTGATCCGAGCGGCTGTTCTTATTAAGACACGAGGGCTTAATAAGAACAGCCGCTCGGATCAATCTTCAGCCAGGTTTAGCCGCGTTTGCCTAGGTCTGAGACGTGGTTTGATGACACCCATTACATACCAAGTTTCGGGAGGCACGTTAAGCCGTTGGTCCTAGCTGTCATTTGTCGATCTTTGACAGTCGTTACAGATAGTCAGTAGCCTGAAAGTATGACAACCAGTCTTACCAAGGGGTTATCATATTACCTAGTACTAACTGGTTGTGGAGGCCAGATAGGCAGTCGCTCCATGTAAAATACTGGTATTCAGCTGCATCCAGTTAGACTGGAAGCCAACCCCAACATAGGCTAGGCAGATAATGATGAGTGCTTAATGGTTCTGGCGCTGGCAACATTGCCACGTTGGATGGCAATGCTGTTCTTCGGCCTACAAAAGGCCAGCCGTCGGGTCACGCACAGAGTTGACCAACCGCTTGGCGATATCCCGAAATACTAGTTGGGGCATTCGGACCACATGACCCACAAATTCACATAGTTAAAATTGTTGTCAATCAAAATAATCGACAGATTCCTAAAATACAACATTCTACTTTATTTCTGTGAACAATTGAAACAACAATTTATCACTACCGCTCACTACAGTTTTATGCTCTTCAAATTGTTTATTACACGTAAAATTACAGTACGCAAATCCTTCTGGTCTATCGCGCGATAGCCGTATATCTGTACCATACACGGCAATAAATTACAAATTTTACAACCAGGTTCCGCCTCCCGTTTTGGAAAAGGTGTAAAACTTTTACGGGCTGTAAAATTTAAACTGTGCTCTTGGACATGTTAAAATAAATATTTTTATAGCGTTAGTGTGATATTTGCGAGTTATTTTGATTTATGAAATTATGTGTAATGCAAATTGAATAGTTTTAAGTGGGTCAGAATCTGCCAGGGTTGCGGGACTGTTCGAAAGAGATACCGCGGCCCTGGAAAAGAAGAAACATGGATGGGTTTTAGTCAGTAGAAGTCTGAGAGCGGGGTGGGGGGGGTCATTTGATGATTTACAATCCAAAAAAAAAACATGGGTCAGAATATATGCATGCCACAGACCAGTACTACCACAGAAAATGTGAATAAATGGGTATAAACGTGAACGTTCCATTATAGATACATCAATCAAACCCAGTACAATATATAATATTATCAGAAAAAAAAGGGGGTCAGATTATATTATTATGAATGCCACAGACCAGTACAACCACAGAAAATGGGTTTAAACGTGAACGTTCCATTATAGATACATTAAATTATACCCAGTACAAATTATCCTTCAGGAAATCAGTAAGACAATGATATTTTTGTCGGATTCAAAGAAGAGCAAATTACGATACGATATTCAAGGCTACGCTCTCAAAACAAATTTACTAGTATCAAATCTACGTACAGAGGGACATATTTTTAACCGACTTCTAAAAAAGGAGTAGGTTATGTATTTCACCAGCATCTTGTAGTTACAACGTAAAATTAATTCACTAAAAAGAGTATAACAAAAACTTTTTTTTGTTTCATTGACTTTTTGCCATCGACTTCCCAAAGTAATGTTATTTTAGACGTTTTATGTTTTTTTTTTAAAGTCAGTTTGTGTTTGATTATTTTATAAAATCTGATTCTCTCCATTAAAATTTATTAATTTTATTTTTTCCTATCCTGCTCTGTCCCACTCCTGGGTGAAGACCTCCCGCCACTCCTTCCACTTCTCGCGATCCCGCGCGTCCTCCTTCCAGTCCGGACGGAACTTGTCCAGTTCGTCCTTTGTGACCTGCCGCGACCCCTCCTCACTGTGTCAGGTCACCAGTTTCTTGCTATTTTGGCCCACAGTTTGTCCGGCATGCGGCGGACATGACTTGCCCAGTCCCATTTGAGTTGGACAGCCTTTTGAGCCACGTCAGCTACACTTGTTTTGGAGCACAGTATTGTGTTTCGAACACGATCTGTTAATTTAACCCCTAGTATACTGCGCTCCATTGCTCGTTGGCAAACCTTGAGTTTGGACTTCTGGATGTTAGTCAAAGACCAAGTCGGTGCACCATAGGTTAAGTCGTGGAGAATAATTAACTTTATGCACTTCAAAAATTCAAATCAAAATCTATTTATTAACATAAAAACATTGTATATGGTATAAGGGATTCTCTAACTCTTGCGATAGTTGAAACTGTGTTGCAGGAGAAAGTGTCGTCCCCTTATGAAATGATGACACAAAAACATCAAACTAACTTCATTTAAATCATAAAATTAATTATTAATTAATTATTATTCTTTGAAAAATGAATTGAACTTTTAATCACCAAATTTATTACCACTAACATAGTTCTTAAGTACTTATTCACTAACCCATATGGACCTTGGTATTCGAAATAAATAATTATTCGATTTGATTTGATAAAACAATGATAAACCAGGCAGACATTACCAGATAACAGTAAATAAGACAGTCTCGTAAGACCTCCACTTCAATACATTTATCTCAATTGCAGTCCCATCTTTGAATATTCTTCACAAATACAAAGTACTACATAATATTTAAATTCTTCCGTCTCAAGAAAAGCGGAGCCCAGATAGATAAAAGATTTGTACAGATATTGTCCGTTACTACAATGCAATTTTTAGCTGTTTTTATTGTGAATGAGAAAATGGTTTTAATTTGTGTTTTTAAATAAACAGTTGCTACTTAGCAAGTGTTTGGTCTTTGGGGTCGGCGCAGCATGTCTGTTTCTTCTATACTTTTCTATTACGCCTCATCAGACGCCTCTTTTCTTGCCATATCATACTTTATCATCTTTTATACTATGGACACTTTTAACGTGCACATCTTGCTACATCGTGTATATACCATCTCAACATGACCAAGTTTTTGTAACAAAATTCTGATTTAAAAGATTGTCCATGGAGTTTCTTGCCCGTTCTTCTCCATAGAGATCTACGCTAGGGAATGGGCAACTACAGTACTTTCACAGTTTTTATGCCTTGTGACTGGGACTGTAGCATTTCATTGTTATCTTTGTTTCAACAATTCAAAACTGCCTGTAACTGGCCTACTTAAAATAAATGCTTTTTAATAAAAAAAACAAATGCTACCCAAGAGGACCCGCGCCACTGAACTAGTACATCTTAATCTCCGGTCATAATTCCTTCACGTTGGCATTCATGTTCTCAAGTAGAGCGTAAGTCTCACATAATGAAATAAGTTTCAGTACTACGCTTAAAACTCGAGATTTTTAATGCCTTAATATCCTGTCGCTATCAAAGTTGGTCTCTTTACTTTATTGCGATGATACTGCTTGCTACTTTGTGAGAAAAGTGTTTTTGTTAAGTGGAATTATGTTTTTTTTCTTAATATTTTGTTATTGAGATCATAATTATCTTCAAGGAGATTAGTTATTGGTTGCAAAAGACCAAAAATTTATTACAATTAAATAAAATTGAAGCGTCTTTTTGTAATTTTAAAATAACAGCTTTTTACTGAATGCATATGAATCACGAAATAAAAAACACGGTATTTATAAAAAAAAAAACACTTTTGTTTTTTTTCATTTTTGTCCATAGTTCCGGCTTATCTCCGAAATGGCTGTACTGATTCTGAGTCTTACTACTGGCATATAGCTGATGCATATAGCTGATCTTATTACTGGCATATAGCTGATGTTATAAGGAGTAACTAAGCTACTTTATTTTAACTAAGGGTCCGTGCAAAAAAATTAAAACCCTTGAAATTGTTAACAAAAACCGATTAAAAAATAGTGATTTTTTTATAATCATTTCACGTGGACGAAGGTCGCGGGCAACAGTTAGTCATAATTAAAAAAAAATACAAGTTATCTCGGGTTCTGCATCGTGTTAGATATTTTAATTTGAAAGAACGTATGTTCTGTAACAATGACTTAAGTGCTCAATTTTATATTACTCACTAACCGGTGGTTGATTGGTTCTATTCAAGTCCATCAACTAACCATCATACCTTCCTTAAGAAAACCAAAAAAAAACAGAAGTATATACATTGTTATAATCAACAAAATCTTCACCGAAATACACTCAACCAAAAAAACATGTCATCACTTTCATAAAAACCATTATTAAAAGCAGCTTGTCAAAACATACTGTCAATACTTCATGACAATTCCCAACAGGAATTATTCTTCGCAGAATTGATATCCTCTTACTGAACCGAGTTTTGTACCACTCAGCGTAATGAAAATGTTATTTTCAATTGTCAAGGGAGGATTACGTTTCAACGATACCTATCCGAGATGTATCGATGATATGAAATTATTTTGTAGAAGTATCGGTGAAATTTTATCTCATTTCATTTTGGATGGTTGTTTATTTTGTGGTAGCAAGAGTATGTGTAGTTTGTTTAATTTAGTAAAAATACTTTAAAAAAGAGAGGGTGTTATCAATTCAGTATATTATATTTTTTTTGTTTGTTACCTCATAACTCTTTGAAAAAATCTTTTTTTTTTAAAAAAAGAAGATTTTTATAAATTCTTTCTGATAATGAATATATCTATGAGACCACTCATACACATTTTATCAAAATCGGTTCTGTAGTTTGTTTTTTTTCTTCTTGGCCTATTACATGATGGTCCTTTATTAACTTCTAGTTGTCAATGTAAAATGATTCATGACAAGAATTTGTGTGGAATACTACAACTAAAAAGGTAGGTGGCAAAAAAATCAACGAAACTAACATAGTCACCGACTTCCGAAAGTAATTTTAGACGTTTTTTGGAATTCGGTTTTTTATTTTTCAAAAAGTTTTTTGAATTATGTTGTATTTAGAAGAATTCCAGTATTAAATAGTTTATGTAGAATTAACATCATCTGCCAAGCCTTTTCCTAACTATGTTGGGGTCGGCTTCCAGTCTAACCGGATGCTACCAGTATTTTACACGGAGCGACTGCCTTCTTTAATTCTAGCAGCATTTTCAAAATGTAAACTTATTGGTATTTTTTATTAACTGGTCCTCATCATCTTCTTTTTCCTTCATCTCTTTTTGTGCTTATATCCACGTTAAAAAGTTGTTTATATATAAATGGACGACCCCTAGACTAGATTCTATTAAAATTAAACTTACATCTTTCCCAACTCTTGAGATCTAAGTGTTAAAATGCCATCCCATTATCACTTAAATACAACTACTATAATACGAGGCAATTAAATAAACCTCGCTTACTATTAAACCAGTTATCATGTGATAATTTACCATAGTAATTTCGCACTACTAATTCCTACATTTGCGTTGGTTCATATATTAATTTGACAGCACTAAATTAATCTGAATTAATGCGCCCAATTTGACGATGTGTAATATTAAATATTTAGGCTCCAGTATTATCTGCTGTATTTTGAGAATATATAATTAAATTAATTGGTTCTTTTGTGCCAGGCAAAGTGTGAATATAATTCACAGTAATTTTGAGGACTGAGTCATTAGTAGTTGCTGGGAAAAATATTTTAAACCGATGCACGATGGTAAATATTTAAGCAAGAAGAGAAATCAATAATGTGTAGTTATTCCCGTACATTTTATTTTTTCGGTGTCTGATGAGATGACGAGTAATACAGAAGTATCGAAGAAGAAGACATGCTGCGCCGACCTCAAATAAATTGGGATAATGGCAAGAGAATGTTGATGATTATTTTTTTCGGCCTGTGTTGTCCCATTGCAGGCCAAAGGAAGAATTGGAAAGGTGTTCCAGTTCTCTTTATCTTGAGATAGTGTGGAGTCATCAGATAGATCGCTAAGAGTCAAGCTTCACGCCATCTTCTTAAACTTCTTTCAATTTCCAATTTTGTTCCATAATAAATTGTTATTGTCAGTCCATCATCATCAGATGATGAAGATGATGAAGGCTAGGCAGATGCCTAGCTTTTGCCCTACTATGTTGAGGTCGGCTTCCAGTCTTCGCAGATGCAGCTGAATACCAGTATTTTACATGGAGCGACTGCCTATCTGACCTCCGCAACCCAATTAGCACTGGGTAATACGAGACCCCAAAGTAAGAATGGTTGTCTGATTTTCGGGCCACTGACTACCTGTAACGACTGTAAAAGATTTTTAATTGCAGCCGGGGCCAACGGTTTAACGTGCTTTCCGAGGCATGGAGGAAACCCGAATGACTCATTATTTAGCCACGAGTTCTTAACCACAATCCATCATAGTATTTTCTAAGTTATCGATACTAGCACTATGATTATGATCTTGTGAATAAATGATTTATTTTTAGTATAATATTCTATCAGCATCATTCTCCTGCCTTTATCCCAATTTATTTGGGGTCAACGCAGCACTTTTTCCTCTTCCAAAAATACTTCTCTATTACTCGTCTTCTCAGCAGTCACCTCCTTTCGAGCCATATCATCCTTCACACAGTCCATCCGTCATTTCTTTGGTCTTCCTCTACCCTTATAGCCGTCTACATTCATACTCAATATTTTTCTCATTCTTCCGCATCACATGTCCATACCACGAGTATAATATTTGTATCCAGACATTTTATCCAAATATCAGTTTTGTGAAGGCAGTACGGACACAACAATAAGTATAAATTACATTGAATGGCCGCCAATCTGACATCCGTAGGTAAGCATTTCATGCTCCAATTCTTTCCCACAACTCAAAACATTGTCTTCAACAAATTCAAGAGTCTCTCACAAACTTCCCAAATCCAAAATTCTAAACACTTTAACTCGAAATTCTTGGCCGAAAACAAAAGAAAATTCCACCCATTTTAATCTCATCTGAAGATATACAATAGGAGACTCCTTTAAGTCACCCGACTTATTTACGTCTGCTACTTTAATAACTGTACTTTAAATGACCAAAATTCCGTTTTAACGATTAAAACGGGAAAGTTTCCAGACTGAAATTTATTGTAAGGACGCTCAGTTATTTTTCAATTTGGTAGATCGCGGGTAGGAGTAAAGCAAGGGGCGATTACGTTCCGACAACTTTTGGGAAATATTGTTCGGGATGGGATTGTGTTCAGAGTTAGGGCTGAGCGATTTGTTTTTGTTTTTGTTGAATTTAGGGCCTTAAGCGCCTTTTACAGGCATTTGGAATGACTGGAAATTGTATGTTCGTATTCCATCCATTGCTTTGTTATTCAGGCGTGAAGCTACTGCGATTACAAGTTTTTTTGAGCCTGACCTTATTGTGTTAACTTGTTTATAACAACAAGAAAGGAAACTTACAATAGGTAGTTTATGAGTAAAATGAAGTAATTTTCAGAACTTTCGCAAATCTATTTGAAAGATGATATAAAGATAAGTCAGTTAACATATTTACATTATATACAGACTACAAATAGAACTAAACTAATGATAAAAATAAGACTAAAGTAAAAAAGTATTTTTGTCGAAATCGATTTTTCGTTAAAATTCTACCGAAAATTCTGTGTTGCAGCGTTTTTTTTTATTGAAAACCTTTACTGTCGTTGTCAATCTTGTCAACGCTACTTACAGAGACTAAATCTGAGGGCCAAAGTGACATACAATATTATATTTTTTTACCGAAAATGTAAAACTCAAATATTATAAACGCGAAAGTTTGTGAGGATGGGTGGATGGATGGTTGTTTGTTACTCTTTCACGCAAAACCTACATAACGGATTTGGATGAAATTTTGCACACTGTTTTAAACCTGGATACTATAACACATAGGATACTTTTTATCCCTTTAGTATGATCCCGTGGGACAATTATCGAACTTAACGCGGGCGAAGTTGCGGGCATAAGCTATTATTAAATATTACCTTATGTGTCAGTTTCAACACCATCGTTCGTCCACCATCGTTGTGAGTAAATAAGGTTAATTTCGTTCCTAAGTTCCATCTGTGCTTTTAAGCGTACTTTTTTTTTTTATAAAACTTTGCCCCCCACTAGGAATTTCTCCTGTATCGTGGGTGCGTTTACAAACATTTAAACTCATATACACAAACAGCCAGACCCGGAACAACTACCTGTAGATCATACAAATGTTTGTTCCGTGCGGGGATCGAACCCGCGACACGCAGCGCAGCAGCCAATCGCTCAGCCACTACGCCAACCGTGCCGTCAAATATAATAATACCACCTTTTAAGAGACACTTACAAATAAAAAGCAAAACTTTCTATAGAAAAAATACAGCTCGAATCACTTTGTTACTTTTTCGTTTTAAAATCTGTTTCGATTCGTTCCAAGTGTTTTGCAACTAGCTGTTTTATTCATACCGTTTTATAGTTCGGGAAAGTAGTTAATTTTTATTACGAGCCTGAATTGTACCGTTTAAAAATGGTTATTCTTATTTTTATGCAATGGTGAAATCGGTTTGCTTTTATTCTTCTTTATTCGTAATTCTGCGTTATTTTAATTTATTGCTTTGTGTTCTTATTTCAGTAAAAAATGTTTCTCTACACAATGATTAAATTACTTCATGGTGATACGTAGACCAAAGTAATTAGATCTGCTACGTTTTCCTATACATTGCATTTTTCCTCTCAAACATCTACATCTAGACTTAATCAAAGATCGCGTTTTATGAGTTATAATTTTGGAAGATAGATGAGAAGCTTCGATGGTCTAATAGTCCATGCCAAGCGCGAGTACTAAACAAAAGGTTCCTGGGTTCGATTCACGGGTCGGGCAAAATGATATTGGATTTTTCCATTACAAATTTCTCAGTAGCAGCCACGGAGTCTGAATCTGTGCCCAGTTGGTGGCAATAGGCTCACCCTAATATGGGATTTAAACATAACTTGTGAAATGTGGGTTTACTATTAGGTACACCTCTGCTTAACCCTTTGGGGATTAAAGGATATTATGTACATGCGCAGCGCCGATATTATTTAAACATTAATGATGGCCACGTTAAACATTACCGATCTCATTCAAGTGGTCCGAAGAAACTGGATAGCCATGACACTAAATCGGAAAAAGTGGAGAGATTTATCATTGGGTGGTTAAAGGTTGAAGAAGAAGATGGTCACGTCCATTACAGGACACATTAAATAGAAAATAATAACTTAATCGTTATATCAAATCGGCTCCAACCAATAAGGCAATTTCAACAACAACAACAAAAATACACTAAACAATAAATTGAACATAAATCTCAATACAAATGACAAAACCAAACAAATAAGAGTACAACAAGTCTAGAACATTCCACGAATACATTCGTGTATCTCACAATTTATCTGTGATATTTTATTTTCTGCATAAACTTGAGAATTTTCCCATAATATTTCACTGGTACAACTGCACCTGCGTTTTACGTCTTGTTGGGGAAAATTTTAGAACAATGCCAGTGAAATGGGCTGTTCATCATTTTTGTACTGCTTTAGGGTGGTATTTTTGCAGTGCTAATATTCTTACATTATCATGTTTTTGTTGAAATTTGAAAGTTTCGCCAGTTACAGAAAAGCTGTACCATACGTGCATGTGATGAGGAGGGTCGAATAGCATGTGACGAAAAGAGTGATGGATGTTGATGGATGGAAAAATCAAAATCAAAGCATTTATTTCAAGTAGGCCAGTTACAGGCACTTTTGAATTGTCGAAACAAAGGCAACAGTAAAATAAAGCTACAGTCCCAGTCACAAGGCACAAAAACTGTGAAAGTACTGTAGTTGCCCATTCCCTAACGTAGATCTCTATGGAGAAGAACAAGGAAAGGGACAGGAAGACCAAGGAAACGATTGATTGACTGTGTGTAGGATGTTATGACAAGAAAAGAGGAGTCTGATTAGATGACGAGTAATAGAGAAGTATGGAAGAAGAAGACATGCTGTGCCGACCCCAAATATATTTTGATAAGGGCAGAAGAATAATAATGATGATGATTTTTTAAACCTGTATTTTTAGTGACTGATCTGCTAGATATCTAATCTAGCTGCCAACACAGCCTATAGATTTTACTTATGAAATGTATAACCAACAGCTTATTTTGGAAATGGATCACCAACTATTTGGTATACGAGTATAAACATTCATCTTTGAACTACGCTGCCAATAAAACAAATCATTTTGTATAACTTTTCAAACTGTTGGTAAACTTAACAGACTGATGTACAAGAACTTATTACTTATAACACCTATAGCATTATTTACAAGAATTTGAAAGTTAGATGCCTGTTTGTATACCAAATAGCAGATTTGGCTGTTCAGATACCTATTTATAAAGGAGAGTTATATATCTGCCTCAAGTCTCTAAGTACTTCCATAGTCATAATATGTTTTTGGATTATCGTGACAGAGTCAAAAACTTTGTAAGAGAAATAGTCAACAAGCAACACAGGTGCAGTAACCAATTCAATATCGTGCTATTCAATAAGCAAGGAGTTTCAGTGGAGACCCAGTGAATCCCAACTTATAAGTGATCTTAGCAGTGATAGCCTAGTGTTGTGACCGTCGGACTGCCAAGTCATAGGTCTCGAGTTCGAACTTAATACACACACCTTTGATTTTTCGGATTCATGTGCGAATTGTATAATTATCACTTGCTTCGGTGAAGGAAAATAAAAATGCCTGTGAGATATCTCTTGACGGTTTGTACAGCCAAGTCAAAGGCTCATGGGCGGCATAAAAGCTATGACACCAGGTTAGGCACCAACCACACCAAAAAGAAAGGAAGTGATCGTGGGTTCAAACTCGAGCAGGTGCTTTACTATACGTAATTTATTTCACGAATTCTGCTGTCAAAACAGAGACGGAACCCGGACCGGGCCCACGTGGCCACACCCTAACATTGAGACGAGACCTGTCCCAGCAGAGGGAATGGTATGGCTGATTATGCTAATCAGCAAGGTCGGTGTCCGACAAATCAAGAAGTATCGGACGTTCTCAAAAACCTTGAATCGTGGCTGATATTTTTATGCTCCTCATGCCAACTTAAACAAATAAAATTCTGTAGAAAATCAGAATGTTATTGGAAAAATACATATTATTTTGACGTGGAGCCCTGTTATTTGAATTCGTACGCGCATCTGTCGCGGGCTACACAAATTTATTACATGTTTGTCGGTGAAACGTCGGCCGATAGTATTCTGATAGTATTTATGTATTTTTTTGGCTTGAAATAAGTAATTTTTTGGACACATATTCTTTTTTTTATTCATTGGAATATTTGTTTTTTCAGGACTTAAAACAATATCGAGCCTGTTATCTGATTAGTTGAACTTGAAAAAAACAACTATGATTAATCAATTAGACAATCGCATTCTGCTCACAGCTACTGAAATTTTCGTTCCATTAATAACGTCTTACGGTGACATTAGCGCCATCTATTTAAGAAAGTATCGAACTAACTTAAACAAACACGTTGAAATTACAGCCAAATCATTGTTGTATAGAAGTCGCCATACCAAACTAATTTCATTAATGTCTAATTGGTTAAGACGTCCGGTGTACTGAATCGGAAGGTCGCAGGTTCAAACCCAGCTCGCACTAGAATTTTTCTTTCCATGTCAAAACAGATGTAGTTCCCTACGCAGGGTTTGCGTATAAAAATATTAAAAACTATGATAAATTTGCTAATTAATATGATTATTATTTTCTGCAGGTAAAGTGCCTATTAGGAAAAGCGTTAACTTGTTTTAACGCCTATTATAAGTGAGTGAAATTCTGAGAGACAAGTGTAGTGTAGTGAAAGTATTCATCTATTAAATTAATTATAATATTGTTACACTACAAACTACCTGCAGCATTGTCTCTCTGTATTACTGTAATTCATCCAAAGGTTGTCTGGAAACGATCGCTTTTAGCGATAAGACAACCCATTGTGTCGCCCTATGTAAAATGTTTTCTTTTATTAATGTTACATGTATAAATAATAACAGCCGCTCGGATCGATCTTTAGGTTAAGCCGTGCTTGCCTAGGTTGGTCTGTGGATGGGTGACCACCCATAATAACAGCCACTCGGATCGATCTTTAGGTTAAGCCGTGCTTGCCAAGGTTGGTCTGTGGATGGGTGACCACCCATTACATACCGAGTTTCCTCCGTGCCTCGGAAAGCACGTTAAGCCGTTGGTCCCGGGTATCATTTGTAGATCTTTGACAGTCGTTAGGTAGTCAGTTGCCCAAAAAGTCTGACAACCAGTACCAAGGGGTATCGTATTACCCAATACTAACTGGGTTGTGGAGGTCAGATAGGCAGTCGCTCCATGTAAAATACTGGTATTCAGCTGCATCCGGTTAGACTGGAAGCCGACCCCAACATAGTTGGGAAAAGGCTAGGCAGACGAGACGACGACTTGTATGGTGTACATAATAAAGAATATTCTATTCTATTCTATATCTATTGCATAGACTGATATATTCAGCACTAATTGCTGGTCATACTGATACACGAATCCGAATTACAATTCCGTAACTATTAAAATCATTCTAACATTCCGCAAACATATTCCCTTTAACCGTGGCGAAAGTTCACGCTTAACGGTAGACATTTACGAGGTAATACATTTCTGTTTTGGACATGCAAGTAATAATGACACAAAATCCGGCTCCGGTTTTTGCTGTCATCGCGAGCAGCTCAAAGTTTTCGCGGCAATTAGTAATTCCAGTTAGATTAGCATAATGTAGACAAAGTGTGGACAAAAACACAAATATATGAGGAAACTCTTGCAGTCGGTTACTGAGGAAATCGTTTAGTTGGCAAACTGAGCGAAATGTGGGAAAAACGGGATGATTTACTTTGGTTTCAGTGTAGTTTTGTGGCGTCAAATGGTGTTGATTTTAGAGGTATTTAATAGCCACATTTTGAGTGTTACTTAATATTTTAAATGTGAGGATGGATGGAAAGATGGATGTTTGTTCCTCTTTCCCGCAAAAACTACGAACGGATTTCGATGAAATTTGGCTCACAGATAGTTTATAACCTGGATTATCACATAGGTTTACTTTTATCCCGCTAGTATGCTTACGCGAGACAATTATCGAACTCCACGCAGGCGAAGCCGCGGGCATAAGCTAGTATTTTATAAGAATCTAAAAAATATATCTTAGTTTTTGTCACTGCCTTTAATAAGTACCTACACCCTAGCTATATGCTGAAACGTTCTCAAGATTTATTCACTAATTAAATAGAGTACAAAACAGTGAAATATGAAGGATTTGCTTGAATTCGAATTAAAAAGATTTTACAATAAACATAATTATCAAAAAACTATTAGTTCTATTTGTAGTCTGTATATAATGTAAATATATTTAAAACATAATTATAACATCATTATCAAAAAATCTTAATTACAAGCTAAATAGAATTGAGACAACAGATGAACTCATCACTGACTCTCCGTTGTGCACAGTAAAATCCCTGAAAAAAACAACTTAAAAAAAGTTGCAAAGAACCTAAAACAACCAAGGAAATTATACGAATCCAAATTCAACAAATTGAAATCTATCCGCGCAATTTACCACGGGTACTCGTAACGAAAAAAAACCTTACCTGGAACGAAAAAAAAAGAAACAAAAGCAAAAGTCACTCATAATAAGGCCCGTTTATTCCCCGTTAAGGGTCAAGCCACACCTGAAGTAAATTGAATTCCATGAATAAATTTTCCCCTGTGCAACGTTGAGGCTTAAGTTATGAGCTGAATGAAGGATTTGTTTGGTTTTGGGAAAAATTTTATAAAAAAAAATTCTATATTGAATAAGGACCTGGTAAAATATTAGTATTCGGCTGCATCCGGTTAGACTGGAAGCCGACCCGAATACAGTTGGAAAAAGGCTAGGCAGATGATGATGAATAAGGACCTGCTAAGATTCGTGTCAAAGTAGTTCAATGAAAAACACAATATTTTTAAAAGCTTTTATTAGCTTCACTTGTAAACCACCATGTAAAAATCTTAGAAGTAAAATTTCACACACTTCTCGGTTTTTGATTGAGCTGAAATTTTGAAGAAATTAAAAGTTTGGATGCCAATGCATGTTAGCTAAGTGACAGCATTCTAAATTCAATATAGGCAAGTCCTAAAGATTATTTTTTCGATGAAAAGGTTTGCTGAGAAGAATACGAGAAATAAACTGAGGTCACTCTCAAGCGTGTTTTCAAGTTTTTTAATAAGTTTTTCCATATTTTTACACGAATATGATAAAATTTAAAAGCTTTTGCTTTGAAAACTCTGAAACTAGAAAATTAAAACATAATATTAAAATAATCTTCAATAGCTACAAAATGAACCTGGTGCCAAATGCAAGAAATGATGTGGCTTATAAAAATCGGCGGTGATAACAGGTGATACCGGTAACGCTGTGTCCGAGGGAAGTCCAAGGATGGGGAAAAGAAGATGGGCAGACTACATCGTTGACATCGGGGGTAAAACTCTAAAGAGAAAAGGAAAGGAAGGTAAAGAAAACGAAGACCTAGTCCTAACTAGGTCTTCGTTTGTTTCCGTTTCCAATGTTCCTGTTTCCAACCTTCACCAAAAGAAGATGAAGAAGAAGTGGCAGAGAAGAGTGGCTGTCGTGATGATGATTTAAATCTTCTTCTTAAGGTGAAAGCGCCAGGGTAGCCCGCGAAATTCATCTTTTCTTACGTTTTTTTACAATTTGCTGGTAAGTGTCGGGTTGTATGTTGATTGAAATATGATTCGCGGCCGTAACAAATGTGGCTTTATAGAGTTATAAAAATTTAAATCATAAATATAACCCTGTAAGTTCATTTAATATTGAATTGAGTGAGGATTGAGTGAACTTAAGAGGGTTGTTTTTAACTAACAAAATTCGCATAAAATTCTCGAAAACCATATCAGGCCTCCCACTAGGTGAACCGATGACCTGGTGAAGGTTGCAGGGATCCGCTGGATGCGAGTCGCACGGGACCGGTCAATGTGGCGACACTTGGGGGAGGCCTATGTCCAGCAGTGGACGTCTTTCGGCTGAAATGATGATGATGATGATGATACCAGCCCTTATTTTATATTTAAGAGGTTTTAGAAAATTTCCACTATACCAAACAAATGGGAGTGATATTAAGATTCGAATGAAAGAAAGAAGAAAGAAAGAAAACATATTTATTTGGCCCATGCCACAAGTGCACACAACAAGCACAAAAAAAAATATTTAAAAAATTCTTAAATTTATCCAATAAAAATGTTAAAACAAAACAACAAAAAAAAAAGGAGATAATATTGTGTGTCTCACGGCTGCGCCAAATAGGCCCAGTTCAGCAAACTGCCGAGCAGATAGTGCCCGACGCTGGTTTGATGACGTTATTGCGACGCACTCTATTTCGAAAAAAAAATTCAGATTGGAATATGCTATTCGCAACAGTGGATTTCAATGCCAAGACAATCGTACTAGAGTACCATTCAAACAGTTTTTCGAATCAGCGTGTTCGCGACAACGTCATTCGATATAGCGGTTTTCGAATTAATGTGTTTTCGAACGGGCGTACCATTCTTATTTCTTTCGAAATAGCGTGCGTCGCAATAACGTCATTCGAATCTTCATATCACTCCCCAAAAAAATACCCCAAAACATTGCCCAAACAATAGTCATTCAAACCTTGCACCACACACAATCTCGGTCCTCGGGCAACATTTCATCGGAAACAAGAACTTATTGCCCTGCGGCCCGTAAATAACTTAATATTATTAGATTACAAATCAAATGTGAATCCTGTTACTGCTACTTTTTGTGTTATTTCAACGGGATATCGGATTTTTGTTTTGTTATTGACATAATTCATGTAACTTGATAAGGCAAATTGTATGTAGTGTCCGTTTTGCGGTTGACGTGATGGAAACTGTTAGTGTTGGATTTGGTTACCATTATCTGCGGTTAGGTTTATTTGTGTAGTCTATCATGAAATCCAAATGATTTGATTTTCATGACAGATCAAAAGAAGTGATGGTTGAGTGCTGTGTCCGTCGGACTGCCAACGCATTGGTCTCGAGTTCGAACCCAAGACACGCACCACTGGCTTCGGTGAAGGAAAACATCGTGAGGAAACCTGCATGCCTGAGAGATATTTCTCGACGACATGTAAAGCCAAGTCAGGGGCCCATGGGCGGCTTAAAAACTCTGACACCAGGGGTTTACTCTGACGTCTTAAAGTAGGAGTAATTCCAGTGTGGGAAAGAGACAGCAGTGCAGGTCGTCTAGCGCCATCTCTTTCCCACACTGGAATTACTCTAATTACTACTACATGGTAAAGACATGGGAATGACGAACCACAAAGGCAAATACTTAGTAAGGCTAATAATTACTTCTGAAGGTGTTATTCAGGGAATAACTGCCATTGTACTGATTTTTGCCAGTTTATATTTTCTGAAAAGAGAAAATGTTGTAACACCATCAAATAATTAACAATGTTACCAAAATTTTAAAAAAAAAGTGAAATCTATGTATCCCAGTTAGAGATAGTTTACACAAATACAAATATAACATGTTCATCAATCATTATCAACATCTTAGCCTTTTCCCAACTGTTGGAGTAGGCTTCCAGTATAACCAGGTGCAGCTGAATACCAGTATTTTACATGGAGTGACTGCCTATCTGACCTCCACAACCCAGGTAGTACTGCGGAATACATACGCCTTGGTCAGACTTGTTGCTAGAATTTCGGGCCACATACTACTTGTGACGACTGTCAAAGATCTACAATGTAAATGACAGCTAGGACCAACGGCTATTAATCAATCACATATTTTTTCATTAAGTAGACTTTAGAAAACACTCGTCCCATTAAGAAAACTCTTCAACTTCTAGAAAAAATAAATTCTCTCGAAGTAAACAATATCACAGCACCCTGTATACGAGACGATTGTAAATGATCCACGTGCTGTATAAACGAATGTCCGCATTATACAAATGTGGAGGAGTAGTTCAGTGCAGACCTCTTTGTAAGGAATATACGGGAGCATAAGAGGGTCGGGGGCGCGACGGTTTTGGCAATCACTGATGTGAAGAGGCATGGACGACAAATGTTTTGGTCTGTGTATTATTTTTGTATATCAGTGCCATGACTGTCGATAAACACATTCACACAACAACTTCAACGGTCCATCAGAAAACCTTCTACTTGGGCACGCGTTGCCGTGGCCGACTTGGAAATCCTTAAACAGATTTCGAACCCAAGTCAGCCGGACCAAAGACAATCTCTGCAGAGATTGTCTTTGGTCCGGTCTTTAGTCCAGCCGTCAATGAACCCCCAGGTTCATTGACGGCTCAGACCTCAAATGCGTATGCGGCATCTCCCCACAGACAATGGTCCACTTTCTATCTTGTACCGCATGCCCGATCACCTGCGCACTAGATGATCTGCTTACTGCATCAGTGAGTGAGGTTCGCGTGGCTGAGTTTTGGGCTAAACATAACATTTGAACTTTTTGCTATTGACACGCTAAGAAGAAGAACACATTCACATCACTATAAAGACGTCAGATAAAGTGATAGTTCAATTTTATGAAACCAATGTTTATTTAATCAGTGATTGACTTGATTACACCTTTTTTCAAACAAACATTTTTTTATCTCTTTTATACATCAACTTACAAAGCAATGTCAATCTTTATGCTTTGTGATTCATCTAGGTACACCATTCTTATTGATTAGTTTTAAAATCCTTAGTTTTAACGTGAGTATGCATCATCGTTTAATTGCACGTGAAAAGTTTTTAGTGTATTTGCCGGAATGTGGTAGGTACAAAAGTTAGTCCAATACCGTACACTCTCAAACACACATCATCATGAACAGCCTGCAACAGTCCACTGGACACAGACTTCTTACAAGCCACTTAACTTGATTCTCGTCAACTCTCATCCAGTTGCTACCAGCCACTCTGCGAAGATCGTCGCTCCACCGAACCCGAGGACGTCCCTCCTTACGCTTGCCGATTCGCGGTCTCCACTCAAAAACACGTCTACCCCAACGATCATCAGTTCTACGGCTAATATGACCGGCCCATTGCCACTGCAGCGTGCTTATTCTGTGAGTTATGTCAACCACTCTGGTTCTTATTTGGATCACCTCGTTCCGTTTGTGACACGCACACGCTCAACGTGAAGCATCAAACGCGCCCGCACCAAACCTTAGCTCCCGTATGTTTCAATGCTTATACTTCGTACTGAGCGTTTGTATTCGGCAAGTGTGCTTTCAGTTACTTGCTGAAAACAGCAAAGTGGTTATAACGACCGTCTACAAAGTTATTTAGTTAAGTTTTTCATTTATAATAAACGAAATAAGTTTCATGTTAATCTTGTTCAGAAACTGAGCAAAAAATTGTGTGAGTTTTTGTTACCTTACTTGCTAGTTTGTTCATAGTTTAATTAAAGTTTCGTAAAAGTCACTAAATAATTACCATATTCCACCAAACAGCTCTCGTCGCATTCGGTCGGAAAGGATACGAAAAAATGCGGCGGCAGCCGATCGCATCCGGCAGAATGTCAGCGCATACGATCGTCTCCGTACCGTGGCTTTCATACGTATTCGTTTCTGCGCCTAGTCAAATAGTATCATTCCTATCGTGTCGGATACGAGGACAGGCGAACGGAGCTGATCGCGCGTCGCAGCATACTTTCTACGCTTCGTTCGCGCATCGTGGAAGATGCCCGGTGTCAAGCTGACAGCAGCTTGGCAAGTATTAAAAGTCTATATTACCAAGCCGCGCACAGGCACGGCTTGGTAATATAGACTTTTAATACTGTGGTCACACTTTGATATTGTTTAAAGATTGTAAGGTCCGTTCCGATCCGATGCGATGCGAGCCGTATGGTGGAAATCATCCTTTAGAATACTTATTTTGCTGTATGGATCCTTGTTACTGGGGTTTTTTTTTTTAATAACGGTTGATTTTGAAGTTTAGTTATAAGTTTAGTTCAATAAGTATCACAAGATACTTATTGAAGTTTTTCTTGTCATGTATATCTGATGCCAATATAAATATAATTTAAAAGTCGTTTCATTTTAAACTTATATGCAGAAGTACGCAGTATGAATTTTTAGGTGCCAGTGGTCGTCGAAAACTGTCAGCATTTTAATTCAAGCACCATAAACACTACTTTCCAAAATTGCACTCATTTTCCTTGGCTCTTCTATTCGAAAGATCTCTGTTCATCCTCCCCAGCATAATTATCCATAGCTATAGACCGACCGCTTCAATGACTCCTCGCGAAGGTATCAATTTAGATGGAATATTCTAAAGGTAGATAACGTATTGGTTCAATTAGTATCGTAATACCTACGCAGACTATGGTTATTTTAAAGCAAAAAACCTGTGGGATATTGTTAGGACTTTGTGAACGCTTAATGTGACTTTCATGGGGCAAGACGGAGGACTTATTAAAGCTGTCGGTCTATAGTCATAGGCCTATAACAAATGTCGCCACGTCAACCGGCCTTGTGCTTATCGTAAACCGTGGATACTCACAGTGTTTACAAAATCATTAGAGAATGGCAAAAAAATATATTTTTTAAATCCGTTATCATTAAAAACATTAACGGAACAACACATTAAACAAAAGTAATTTTAAACAGGAAGTACAGGAACACAAAGTTATATACAAATACAAGCCTGAATTTAATTGCAATTGAAGTTGTATCAACGGATCGCGTTTATTCAAATGTAAGCACTTCGTTGCAGAGAGGCCAGTAACATTGGAGAATCTAAAAATATACGCTGCAAAACTGGTGAGTTTTACAATAAAATATTCCGTGAGAAACGAATTGTTTGTACGTATTTTGTATAAACAATGTATTTGATTTTATCAATAGTAGTGGAAGATTTGCGTTTCGAGGTTGTGCAAAAACGCATTTTTTTATCGTTTCAGCTACACACTTTTTCAAATCGTCTTAATGACTATAGACCGACGGTTTTAACGAGCCAGTCACTTAGGTATTGCGATACTATTAACCAATACTTGATCAACCTTCATATCATCATTCTCTTGCCCTTATCCCAATTCATTTGGGGTCGGCGCAGCATGTCTTCTTCTTCCATACTTCTCTATTACTCGTCATCTCGCCAGACACGTCCTTTCTTGCCATATCATTCTTTACACAGTCCATCCATCGTTTCTTTGGTCTTCCTCTACTCATATACCCATCCACATTCATACTCAAAACTTTACTCACAACATTTTCCTCATTCCTCCGCATCACATGCCCATACCACGACAACCGATTATCACACAACCTTTCAGTCACCGGCGCCACTTTCAAACTTCCTCTTATATACTCATTTCTTATTTTATCCATTCGCGTAACACCACACATCCCCCTTAGCATTCTCATCTCCGCCACATGCAAATGCCTTTTATTCATCCCTTTTGTGGCCCAACATTCTGATCCATACAAGACATCAGGTCTAACCATTGTTTTATAAATCTTCCCCTTAAGTTTAAGGGGAATGCGGGAGTCGCAGATTGTTCCCGTGACCTGCCGCCATTTCATCCATCCCGTGTTAATTCTGTGCTTTACACTACGATCTATATCTATCAACCTTCATAATATTCCATTTAAATTGGTACCTTCTCGAGGACTTATTAGAGCGGTCGGTCTATTGAGGTTTTGATCTTCAGAACGACGTTTGTCTTGAAATTCTTGAAAATGAACATCTTACCGAGATCAGCAATTCTTCTAGGCAAGCGTGCTAAACCCTAGGCCACGTCATCGCTTCACATCAGGCGAGTTGTGGCAAAACGCAACGCAATTTGCAATTATTATTTTTTTTTTTTCTTGTGTGTGTTCATCAAATGACCCCCGCCGCTCTGGGCGGAACGGCTGACTAAAACCCATGTTCCTTCTTTGCCATTTGTGTTCCAGGGCCTCGGTATCTCTTTCGAACAGTCCCGCAGCCCTGTTAGGCATCAGCCCTTGCGGACCCCTTCCTTGTTGCTGACATCTCTTAGAGGCGCGCGTGGAACACGGACGCGCAGTCCACACGGCCTGTCATCATAAGACGGCCGGATGGCAAGCTAGCCCGTTACTCTCTCTTTCGCTCTCACATCCCGTCACCTCCTTCGCTAGCTAGACTGCTTCGCAGAAGGAAGTGACGGCTTCCCATTCCCTCTCGCTCCGTATTATGGCTTGAACCAGGGCCGGAAGCGAGAGATTGCCACCGCCAATCGCCGCTTCGAGGACACGGCGGTGCTCCGCCCAAGCGGAGCTGACCTCCAAGGTGTGCTCCATCGTATCATCCGGACGATTCGGTCCAGGAACCTCCCGGAACAAACCGTGTCCGGTGAGGCAGGTCCTCACCGGTCAGGCGGAAGGTGAGGGCGCCGTGACGCCTCTCTAGTGACTCCTCAAAGAGGGGACTTATCGCCACTATAGTGTCGTGCGCTGCACGGGATTGCGACAGTCGCTCTCTCCATGTCAGTTTCCCCCCGACGTAGTGCCTCCGCACGCCATTCGTGCAGGTGCGCGAGCACTATCGCCTCCAGGTCCCATGGCAGCAATCCGGCAAGGAGGCTCGCTGCCTTGCCGGAGATCGTGCGGCCCCCCTTTTGGGGTGCGTCCAGGTAGTGGGCGCGTCGCCGCCTCAAACAACGCGCCCAAAGCTACTAAGCTAACGCTTTAAAGAAATAGTATTTTTTCTGAAGAGGGTAAGGTTTGGTTATTTATTAATAACTATTAGAGGAATGTTTTGCAACAATTCTGAAACGAAAGTATGAATTTCCACTGCTAATATTACCTGTTATAACAATGATTTGCGAGAAAATGAGTTTCACAAAAACTATCCCAAGAACTAAAAGTGCTTATTGACAAATATTCCGACAAAAACTTGCGAAGAACAAAGTCAGTGGTCTGCCCTGCACCAAAGTGCTCAAATCTGCTTATATTTAAATAATACCGCGCTCAAAGTCATGGGAAGTTTGCCAGAAAATGCTTATTTATGAAAATTGTTTCACGCTTAATGTAGGTACGCTCTATTGAATTAAAGCTCAACTATTGAACTTTAACATAGGTTAAAGTTTCGTGAAAATTTACACCGTTTTATTTAAAGGAATTGGTTCCTTCAAGAAGGTTTCAGTTGGTTGTTTATAGTGAAGGAAGAAAAAATACTCGATACTGACAAGTGTGTAAAATAACATTTTGTGGGACATTTTTGCCGAAGGGGTGAGAAATGTTTTTGTTTTCTAGTTTCAAGATTGACTATTGAATCCAATTCTCAATTTGATCAACGTGTTCTGAATTCATTGTTTTGTAGCTTTTTTTTTTTTTTTTTTTTCCGGATGGGAAATCATCAAATCACTCTGGGCGGAGCGGAAGGGAGTGTCAGACTTGTACTGACTAAAACCCATCCATGTTCCTTCTTTGCCCTTTGTGTTCCAGGGCCACGGTATCTCTTTCGAACAGTCCCGCAGTTTCGAACAGTCCCGCAGATTGTTTTGTAGCTTGACTCGAATATATTTTCTTCCTTTTTAACTAAGTAATTTAATTGTTGACCTCTTCCTATATTTCTACTTTGCCTTATTTCTTCTTCTTCAAGAACATTCATCATCATCTTCCTGCCCTGGTCCCATGTTACTTGGGGTCGGTGCAACACGTTTTTTCAAAAACATCGTTTCCGTTCGTTTCCGTCGTTTTCGTTTTCTTCAAGAACATTGATTTATTTTATATTAATCTGTGTTAGAATATACTTTTATTTACATTCTTAAGCTGGATCATCGTTGGGTTATACGTTACATATAATTTTTTTTTTTTTTTTGATCAACTTCATTCTTAAACACCATGTAGCTAAAATAATTTATTCTACTTTATTCATACTACAGAGAAACCCAGAAAGATTCTTATTTCTAACGTATAAAGTAAAAGCTTGTCAAATGCATATTGTATAAACCACGCACAAAGGGAAATAGCTTAATCGATATACGTTGGAATTAGCTTGCAATTTGTAAGCCTGTTTTGATACGTAATTTGTGTCGTACGGCACTGCGAGTATAATGTAACAATATCATCAGCTTATAACGTGCCCCCTGATGGGACACAGACTTCAAACTCAAAGCATTTATTTCAATTAGACAATTACAGGCACTTTTGAATGTTAAAAACAAAAGGATGAAGCTACTGCTAGACTGCTAGTCACAGTCACAAGGCATAATAAGTATACAATTACAAAAACGTTCGGCCCATATATATTATAGGATAAATAGGGAAATACACATATATACAAAACAATATTATGACTGCAAAACATCTTTAATTAATTGGATAATACTTTTAAACTCCACTTGAACTGTTGCATGCAATGGAGTGCAACTGTTTAAGTGCTGTAGGGATAGTGGAAGTGCGGTGACACGTACTCACCTCACATCACATGTTGGCACACTTATTATGCTCACAAAGTTTGGTTTGTTACCGTTGCCATCTCTGTATATTTATGAAATATGTTTGTTCGTAGTTAGGAATAAAGAACTATTTAAGACAGCAAACGATGTGAATTCTCGGAACAGACGAGATCCTTTTATGTTAGTATTGAATGATTTGCCAAGACTTGCCAAATATAATAAAAGCTGTCTAACAATGTGCGTACGTATTTACAACAAGATACCAAAGCAATTCAAAATATTAAATTCAAGATTATTAAAGATTAAATTGCGCAAGTGGATAAATGAATGTAATTTCTATAGTCTAAAAAAATTTATGGATAAAAAATGTTGATGCCTTATAACATTTTGCATAACTCTAAAATTTTGCATGCTATGTTCTATCTTAGCTAAACATGTTTGAACTATTTTAATTTTATTTAACACCATTGTATACCATGGTTTTTGCAAATAAATGATTTATTATTATTATTATAAACAAACCTGCTCACACATTCACAAACATACACAATTACACACACACACACACACACACACGCACATACTCACACATATGTATATTTATCTAATTATACTTGGTATGGAAGAGCGGAGTCTCCCAATACAGGCATTACTTGCTTAAAGGGAGGCTCCTATCACTACTTATGTTGTAATATACTTATGTTGAAGAAATAAATGATTTTGATTTTGATAATAACTTGTGAGAGTATGGTAGTTCCTCTCTGTGATTAGAAGCAGGGTAATTCACACCACGCCGATCCAGTTCTGATTGGTGGATGTATCTTGTTTCGGTTTCAAAACATGACCGATTTCGTCACGATGTTTTCTAATGCTGCTTTTAGTCTCTTGGCTACAAGTCGGGGTCGCTAACACTGGGCTGCCACTGGTCTTGATTATAGTACAAGCAACTGTAGACCATTGTAATGTCAGGCTTTTGCGGTGCGGAGATGAGATATCAAAAGCCTACTACAAATTCCGTAAAATATGAGTAGCTAGCTTTTGCCCACGGTTTTGTCTGCGTGGAGATCGAAAATTATTCAAAAGGAACCTATTACCGGGATCAAAAAGTATCTTAAAAGGCCTAAGTTATCACTTGATACCAAATTAATAACATACCATGACATGACGCTTGTTATTATCCCGAAGGGTTAGGCAGAGGTGTACCTAATAGTACACCCACATTTCGCCAGTTATGTTAAAGTCCCATGTAATAGGTGGCGAGCCTGTTGCCATCAACCGGGCACGAATCCAGACTCCATGGCTGCCTGATGGAAAAACTCAATAACACTTTGCCAATAATACTAAATTGATATTTACAATTTAGGAAATCCCTTTTAAATAACGAGAGAAAATGGAAATTACTGTAACTTTGACGGCACGGTTGACGGAGAGGCTGAACGGTTGACTGCTACGCTTCGTGTCGCAGGTTCGATACCCGCACGGAGCAAATATTTGTATGGCTTACAGGTAGCTGTTCCGGGTCTGGTTGTTTGTATATTTGAATTTAAATGTTTGTAAACGCACCCACGATACAGGAGAAATTCCTAGTGTGGAGCAAAAAAATAATGCTGTTTGTGGATACAACTTAGAAAAACAAAGTTCTTAAAGCAACACTTTAGTAAGAAACGTAATTGGAGTTTTCAGAGAAACGCTTAAATCGAAGAAAGAAAAGTCTTCAAACATTGTAGTAGAGACCTAATTAGTTTCCACTACACACTAATTGGAGTTTTCTTCATTGAAACAATCTTAAGCCCGTAGTTAAACCCACATTATTCCTGAAACCTTAATAATTAGCAACGGTTTTTAGAGAAGTAAACCGCAAATTAGTGGTTAAACTTCCATTTCGAAAATCACGCTTATGCATACGACATAGATCCGCTGATAGTACCGGAAACTAAAAAAGGTCAATAGCTACCTTTGTTAGTTTTCTTATTGACAGAAACTGTAAATAATTCTTCGAATATTTGTAAATGATTCTTCGAAAATCTGTAGATGAATTTTCGAATATTGTAAATGATTCTTCGAATATTTGTAAATGATTTTTTGAATGTTTGTAAATGATTCTTCGAATATTTGTAATTGATGAATTCATGATAAAAAGCATAATATATTTTTCTCGTGGTCTCAAGCCACCTCTTTATTTTTGAAAACAGAACAATCGTAAAACAAATTCAATAGTTTAGGTGTAAAGAGGTAACTATCAGGCACACGAAGTAACTTTCCAATTTGTAATTCGTTTTACAACAAAATCCTTTCAAAAAAGACGAGACGTATGTGATATGAGTAGTATTGAAATAGCCTGAGTTATCGCCATTACCAGAAGGATCCTAAGATAAGGATTAAAAAAAAATGGATAGAAGAGACTCTTGACTTCGTTTACATCCGTTATTTTACAAATACGTAAATTACTCAATACCGACCTCAGTTACAACGCTCTGTACTCGAACATACGCCCACAGCGTGTTAAAACAAGGCCATGTTTAGAACAAATACACGCAACAAGGTAGTCGTTTAAAATATAATATCCCATTACGGACACGTTTACATTTACTACGTAAACAAACAGCCGTGTTATTTGTACCTGTTTCTGATGCGACGTACGTTGTTTTTCAACGTAACTTGCTTGGGAGCCTATTACGTGTTGTTGACTCTGTGGGTAACGAACGAAACTGTTGGTGATCCCTGATCAGGAAGTTCAAAATATTGAATAGTTCGGGAGAAGTTTTTCTGTCAAATACCGAAAAAGAACCTTTATATCACGCCTGTAATCCCCGAAGGGTTTCGGAGAGGCGTATCTAATATTACACCCGCAATTCGCCAGTTATTTTTAAGTCCTTTGTAATAGGGGCCAGCCTATTACCATCAACCGGGTACAAATCCAGACTCAATGGCTGCTACTGAGAAATTCCTTATGGAAAAACCCTTAACACTTTGTTTGACCTGGAAATCAAACCCATGACTTCCTGCTCAGCAATCGCGCTTGTTACCACTAAACCAACGAGCCAGTTTGGCAGATGTCAGTAGAAAAAAAGGGAGGGATTACCATAGAGTGTCAAATACTAAACTTGTTATTATTCAGAAAGGTCAGGTGCGTAGTAAACATAACCTGGGCGTTCATGTATGACCAGGTGTGTAAACTTGGATGAAGCCAAAGACTTATGTAAGGATCGTATGTACTTTCTGCTTACACCTGGGTGTATATGTACTTAAGTGTTAGCTCCGAACTTAAGCGCGAGTAACAGTTTGAAAACGACTTCAACAGATTAGAAGACACTGTTTCTGCTTATACAAGGTGTAACATAATAAACGCAAGACCTCTCGTGTGGTATCTCAGCCCACGAAACTAAACAACTTTTGATCAACGAGTTCTTGAAATTCGCTAACGAAAAATTACATTTTATAGGAACGAACGCGATCAACTTATCAAAATGTATGGTAAAACTAAAAAAAAGTTATGAATTTTCAAAATTCATTAAACAAAAGTTGTTTAGTTTCATGGTCTGAGACACCACACCAGATAACTTGCGTTTATTATGTTACACCCTGTATAAATAAGAATATTGCAATTTCTTGTAGATCAAAAATAAGTGTGTTTAGAAAGAGACAGAAGAAAGATATTTTTTAATATCGATATTATTATGCCAATCGACTTTTTCTTTGTGGCAATTGCCATCAGATAGAATCTACCAACTACAACCTGTCACGTAATACCTCCGTCTAGGGAACACAGAATACATGCTCCACCTCCTGTATTCATTTAGCAGCGAAATGTTAGTACGTTCGAGATCGATGCTCCTGCCTTAAGAATAGAGGGTTCAAATTAGATTTAGGTCTCTAACTGAGACTGTAACTTGTTTGTTTAATTTGTCTACTGTTGTAGTTTAAAATAATGAGGAAGTTTACAGTCGTTTAGATGTTAAAGTTTTTGTCAATCTGTAGACTTTTTAAATTTTGAGGTGAGTCATATCCTCTCAATGTTATCATCATCATCATCACTCTTCTGTCCTTATCTCAATTTATTTGGGGTCGGGGCAGCATGTCTTCTTCTTTAATACTTCTTTATTACTCGTCATCTCAGCAATTACCTCCTATTCCATTTATCTTTTAAGTGTTATAAAAAGTTAAACAGGAAATTTTTGTTGCTATAAGGATTTCTTGTATTTCTAAGTAGCCTGAAATCTATATACATATGTGCCTGGCCAGTGGGCTCAGTCTCTTTCAAATGAAACGTAAACGAAAGTGCGAAAATGTCAGTACCCGCCTACCCGTCGGGGAATACAGACGTTATGTTATTTCTTTTGAAATAAGTGCAATAGTTTAGTAATTAATTAAAACTATATGACGACTATAGAAAAATTATTATTAAAAATATTTACAATAAAGTACTAATTTATATAAAATAAACTAACCTAACTAAATATAAACTAACTAAATAAACTACTTAGCTAAATATAAACGAACTATATAAACAACAGAAACGGTCTAGTCATTAGTAAACATCTATAATTTTGACCTAATTTAACAACATCAAAAAACAAACTAACAAAACAATTCAAAACTCAAAGCAAGGCAACAAACGCTATCTAACCGTCCCACCTACTCAACAATCAATACAAATTCCACTGTAGTAATTATTTCTATAATTTGGCAACTTGTGCCAGTCACAGCGAATCGCGAGCCGTCAAGAAGATTAATGCCCAGTGCCTAATTAGAAAAGTTTTCCTACAGCTATTTAATGACCCCGGTTGGACTAGAAACAGAATTGGAACGGGACACACTGTGGCACTGTATTACACTGTGTTTCTCTGTGTTTACGGAGACGGGAGTCTGTTTGCACTGAGGCAGTTGCGAGTGCGCGGTGTAAACGTGACGTCAAATATAGCGATTTTAAACTGAAAATACTCGTTTTACTTATAATATTTACTTAATTTTATAATACTGGTGTTCAGCTGCAAGCGGTAAGACTGAAAGGCAATTTAGGCTAGGCTCGTGGATAAATAATAACAGCCGCTAGGGTCGATGTCGGTCGGGTCATTACATACCGAGTTTCCTCTGTGCCTCGGAAAGCAGGTTAAGCCGTTGGTCCCGGTTGTCATTTGTAGATCTGAAAAGTCTGACAACCAGTCTTACCAAGGGGTATCGTATTACCCAGTACTAACTGGGTTGTGGAAGTCAGATAGGCAGTCGCTCCATGTAAAATACTGGTATTCAGCTGCATACGGTTAGACTGGAAGCCGACCCCAACATAGTTGGGAAAAGGCTAGGCAGATGAATTTTATGAATTTATTCATATCAATGGGTGATACTATTAGTACACGACGTATTACGATGTATCTATTTACGTTACATTTACACCGCGCGCTCGTGCTTAGGCAACGTTCACACACAGCATATAGTCAGCCGCCGCCAGTGAGCGTCAAGTTCAAAATGTGTGAAAAAAACAAACGGCAGTGTGAATTTTCTTCATACATTTTTCACTGACCGCTCACAGTCGTCGGCCGACTATATGCTGTATGTGGACGTTGCCTAAGACCTGAGAACAGTTTATATTACCTACCCTTGTGCTGCACTTTCCTTAATCGATATGTGTTGGATTCTACAGAGTTGTGAGTCCGACAATTCAAGGGGGATCCAATGGACAATTTAAAGTGGAGTTAGTAGAGAATTAAAGGAAAATAGTAGACTTACCTGTTCTACTTGGGTCCTTTGTGTGGATGGAATGTGTTTTCCGGTTGTGTAGTGTGAGGTTTTAAGTTTGTGTTAAAACTTTGTCAGCATTTGAAGTTTGAGTACAGGGTGGAAGAGACAGAGACGCGAAAACGGTTACGTACTCAGCACATAATTCTGAACCCCCCACATAGAAATTTTTTATCGGTAATTTAAAAAAAAAAATCAGCTGTTCCCTACAAAAGTAAAGTGTATGTGTGTGTGTAGTTAAAGTGTAATACCTACACGGTCAAAATGTATGAAGCAGCTTGAGAGCAGCGGTGGCCCAGTGGTGGATACCCCGACTTACGAGCAGTAAGTCGTGGGTTCGAACCCAGCCAGGCGCATTACTTTGTGTAAGTTATTTCATCACCACTGCTCTCAAAACGGTGAAGGAAAACATTGTGAGGAAACCGGCATGTCCTAGAACCAAAAATTCGAAGACATGTGACATCTACCAACCCGCACTGGGCCCGCGTGGTGGATTATAGCCCATTCCCTCTCATAGAGAGGCGGCCTGCGTCCCAGCAGTGGGAACATTAATTTACTGAGTACGTAGTGTAACCGTCTTCGCGTCGGTGTCCCTTTCACTCTGAATAAATAATTAAGTTTGATCACTATAATTCTGGTCTAAAAACATAGGTTGTTGGTGATAACAAAGATACTGAGAGATTTATTGTTTGCCACTGAACAAAACGTAATTAGGTATTCATGAAAATAGTTCTGGACATTATTGACAGTAATCATTTTACCAATACGTTCCGTAGAAAATTTATTATTTTGTATTTTACTGTAGCTAAATTCTTGGAATACGTAATTGGTAATTGTATCATTTTAAAATCCCATGAAATCGAAAAATTAAATTAATATTAAAATATTTAGATACATAAAAATAATGGTTAGGTATAGAAGAGTCTACAAAATTTGTAATCAGATCAACATCCTACTTCTCCTATGGTCAAAAACAAAATATAATACAGTTTGAAACGGCCATGTGATCCTTAAATTATTATAATTATATTATTATTTATACTTTCAGTGAAATAGAGTTCTAATTCATTGATTAGAACGCTTGGGCCTCACGCCCAAGCGATATGCAACATCGAATATAGGGAAAACCAATGAAAGAGATTATTTAGAGTAAGTCACGAGTCACGATGGTACTTAAGCGAAGGAAATATGTAACGTGGATACGTCTCTTGACGCAAGTTGCGTCTCTTGACGCAAGTCGCGTCTCTTGACGCAAGTCACATCTCTTGACGCAAGTGGCGTCTCTTGACGCAAGTCACGTCTCTTGACGCAAGTGACGTCTCTTGACGCAACTCGCGTCTCTTGACGCAAGTCACATCTCTTGACGCAAGTGGCGTCTCTTGACGCAAGTCACGTCTCTTGACGCAAGTGGCGTCTCTTGACGCAAGTCACATCACAAGTTGCGTTAGAAAGCCACGAGCAAGCGATCGAGAAATTCGAAACTTGCTGGATACAATATTAACATGAAATATCTAATGGGCTAACAAGAATGTTCATAGTCTGAATCTATATTAGCTTTGGTACTTAAACTTAACACAATAATTGTATCAAAAAGGTTATAACATCGAATCAAAATAATACTTGAAAACGAGAAAATAATTCAACAACGAATTTAATAAGTAGGATTAAAATCTACAAAATTGGCATACAGTATATTTTAATATTTCCAATATTTATTAATATTGGAAATATTAAAATATACTTCACAGATATGATTGATAATGATGATGATTGTTGATGCCGTAGAGATTCCAATCAAAAACATTATTTCAAAGTATCGCAGGGATTTACTGGCTTTTATGTTTATCAGTTTTAAAATCAAATTGTATTGTTTCAGTGAATCGCAGTTCACTGTTGAATATAAATAAATATCTGTAAACTATTGATCAATGAATAGTGTCTTATTCGGAACAGTTATTAAGTTAGGCAAAAACTCTACTCACAAAAAGGATAGACTAATCGTCAAGCTATCTCACCACAAAAATTTACGTTTTATCACGATTTTATTCCATTCTATTTCATAGAAGATTCATATTATCATCTTTTGGTATAAAGCCGGTTAAGGCTGCTTTTCCACCAGAGATGAGCGAGGATGCGTAGCGAGGGATGTGTATGGAACAAACCAATCACATAGCTAGAATACCACAGTCTGTGAAAAAGAAGCGATATTATTGGTTAGTTTCACACACATCCCTCGTTACACATCCTCGTTCATCTCTGATGGAAACGCAGGCTAAGACCTCGTAACCCCATATTTAAGAAGCTAGAACGACCCTTCATAAAACAACAAATTTCTTCGAATTCATCAAAACCAGAAGCACTTTCAGCACAAATTCCTTGAAGGAAACTAGCCCAGTTTTCAACTATAATAACATCCATTTATATAAAGGTTTTCTAGTCGGGAACACACGCCATCAGCCTTCGTGTCCAAATGGGTATCATTACCAGCGAGGTACTGAGATGAAATATAGAAGACTGGTGTAACAATACCGTCTGATAAATTGCTTCCAGGATTACAAATGTTTGCTGATTCTTAGCCTTTTTGTTTGCTTGAAGAAAGGGCTCGAACGTTTTTTTAAAAGACACGCTTTTTTAGGATAAAGGACGGCTATTTAAGGTCCTTAGTTAAAGGCCTTATCGTGATCTTTTTTTATTTTATTTTTTTAAGTTATTTTTCCGGGATCACTGGCAGAGGTCAAAGGCGTCTGGCAGGTGTTTTTTGAAAAGGTTTTTCATGAAAAATGGCTCTGATTGTTACGTTTTTACTGTATTGTTCCGGTTATAATATAATTTATGTATCTTCTATTTGCAAGTAAAACTAAATAACTGTTGAATTTGCTAGTATATTTTCTTAGCATTATGTGTTTTATGACTAGTTTCCGATTTCTAGTTTTTTGACATTTTAATTTAACAAAATAATGATTATCTATAAGTTAATCTCCAATTTGTTTAAGGGAACGAATTTTAGTAATAAAATCGAGAGTAACACATAACAATTATCCTTAACACATTACTTTATTTATTCACTTTCAGTAACTTTTCAAACCCAAACAGAAAAAAGTTTAATATCATACATTTACACAATTAACAAAAAAAGTATTGAAATAAAACCGCACTTATCTCTTAAACAAAACAGTATGTTTTGTTCTTTAAACGGCCATTCCCTTGTCATGTGTAAATTGTATATTTTTTCAGACACTCGTGTCTATTGTGGCCTCTCTCGTTACTTTTTCAAATGTATGTGTATCTGACAGGTGTAATAAAACAACGGTGAGGTAGGTAACGCAACTATTTGTGTGTGTGTGTGTGTGTGTATGTGCGTATGAGTGTTGGTGAGGTCCGCGCAGCCGCGGGATTTTTGTTGGTCTTACAGTGTGGATGCGTGAATGTTGATCTGTTGCATTAGAGCATAAACATAACATAACATCACGCCTGTAATTCAGGAAGCGTTAGCAGAGGTATACAGACGCCACACATCAAGCTACCCGAAACTGACAAATTTTAAAAATCAAACGGAACCTAATGCTTAGCGATAAAATTGATAATCTATTAAAGAAATTTTACCGATTGTTGTAACTTGATGTGCAGCTGGCGTGTGTACCTAATATTATAGCACACCCACATTTCGCCTGTTATGTTTAAGTCCCTTGTAATAGAGGGCGAGCTTATTGCCATCAACTGGGCACAAATCCAAGCTCCGTGGCTGCTACTAAGAAATTGACGAAAACTGAATAACGATTTGCCCTACCCGGGAATCGAACCAGACCAGAAATCAGAATCCAGGACCTCATGCTCAGCAGTCGCGATTGCGATCACTAAACCAACGAAGCAGTATGCGTTAAAGCAGCTGCGCATTATAATATACAACATTAGTTTTAGTATATGTAAAACTTGAAACACGTGTCTAGTATTTTTATGTAAAGAATCTATATACAAAATTTCAAAACTGTATCATGAAAAATCACAAAGTTATAAGCTTGTTCTGTTACCTAGTTGTTCGCACAAAAACGTGGTCATCACGCAGCGCGCGCCTCCAGCGCTGTCTTGAGCTCATTGATAATAATAATTTGGCAGTAGGTACCTAAATTATTGTGATAGGTACTTAAAGTCGCACGGTGTTCAACTTATAACTTTTTAAATATTTTTGGGAAAAAATATAACTTGGTTTAAAAATTATTGGAATCGATTCAGTTACTTATTCTGAAAAAACTATATTCAGGTTTCGCATATACTAAAAACAATGTTGTATTTTCTTGATTAGATACGCATTTTGTCTCGATCTGACTAAACTTTATCTTGCGTATAACGTGAACGAATATATTGAATTTTATATAAGTGACTTGATTCAAGAAATTGTCGTATATTGTGCAACGGTTTTATGTATGCAGTTTGCACATGGTTATTACTTGAGGAACATAACATCACATCTGAACATTGTAACAGAATTACATTGAATAAACCAAATGTTTTTAAAAGAGTAACCAAGAAAGAGTAACCTTTTAGTAAATGGTAAACATAATTTCTTAATTACATAATTTCTTCTAAGTACCTAGAAATAAAAAAATCTTCTTAGTTTTTCGACAGAGTAATGAACAAACTCTGATAAACCTACTCGGAATATTTCTAAAAATAAATCAGAAACAATTTGTCACTTTCAAAACAAGTTTCATTCATCTAATATTGTATTGATGAATCAAAATTAAACAAACAAAATTGTCAAAAGCTTTTTAATCAAAAGACAACGTAAACTAATTAAAACAAAGATAATTAACAAAACTACATTGTTTCTTCATGTCTCTCTTAAAAGATATTGAAATATCTTTCAACTTTGTTGTCCAAATAAAACAAAACAGCTTTTGAGTCATAAAGTCATAAAGTGACAAAGAACGACAAGACGACAAATAATTCTATTTAAAACTAGCTTTTGCTAGCGGCCACAGATAATATAATACTACACTGCGGTTTCGCTCGTTTTATGTTCTGAAATTATACCACAGAGACTTTTTAAGGATCAAGGATGATGTAGTTTCCCTTTAGTAAAAGAATTTTCGTATCGTATGTCCCTGGCATCCAAACAGACAACTTAAAAATTTTACCTCTTTATTAATATAGAAGTAAAATTCTTTAACTTAGTGTTAGTTAAATAACAAAAAATCGATTTACTCTCATTTAAACTTGAACGATACAAGCCCTTTGTTGGAAAGAATAGAAAAAAAAAACAAAACGAAAAGATCAGGTACGTAGTACTTGCAACTAGCGTGCTTGTATGGCACGAGCGTACGGTGTAGACGTAACGTAAATACGTAAATTTAAAAATACTCGTTTCGCATTTAATATTTAAAAAAAAATATGAATTTATACATATCTGATACTGATTCTGCTTGTTGCAAACAATTAAACTAAACTGCTATAGGATAATTGTATTTTATAGGATAGGATAGTATTTTTTGCTAGCCTGCTCTGTCGCGCCAGGCCACGCAGGAGATGACGGGACGAACAGAACAAGTTCCGTCCGAACTGAAAGGAAGACGCGCGGGTTCACTGAAAGTGGAAGGAATGGAGGAAGGCTTTCGCCCAGGAGTGGGACAGAGCAGGCTAGGATAGTATTACGTTACGATTACACAGCGCGCTCTTGCTGGGGTCTCAGATATACATTTAAACGGGGATGAGGCAAAAGGAGTATGCGAGGATCGCACGTGGCGTTGTGTAGTAGTTTCTGCCTACATAGAATATATTATTCATAGAAGAAACATATCCAGCAATGAACATAAGTAAATAGTAGCCTTACAAATAACAGCAGAATCCCTAAAAACAACAGCTAAAACCCCAAATAAAATTCTTCAATGTGCCTTTTTTTTTTTTTTTTGGATGGGAAATCATCAAATGACCCCCCCCACTCTGGGCGGAGCGGAAGGGAGTGTCAGACTTGTACTGACTAAAACCCATCCATGTTCCTTCTTTGCCCTTTGTGTTCCAGGGCCACGGTGTCTCTTTCGAACAGTCCCGCAGCTCTGGCAGGCATCGGCCCATGCGGATCCCTACTCGGTTGCTGACATCTCTTTGAGGCGCGCGTGGAACACGAACGCGCCGTCGACACGGCCTGTCGTCATAAGACGGCCGGACGGCGAGCTAGCCCATAACTCGCCGTCCACAGGCCCGCGCCTACGGTGGCCGGGAGCCACCACGTGACCCCCGACGCCCAGGGCATCTCCCGCGGCGGCTGGGACGTGAGGTTCTTTCCCTCTCACGTCCCGCCACCTCCTTCACTACGATTCACCTACTTCACTAGAGATTTTAATTTAATTTAAACTTTGTGTAAAAAAAAAAAAAAAAAAAAAAAAACCCCCCCCACTCTGGGCGGAGCGGAAGGGAGTGTCAGACTTGTACTGACTAAAACCCATCCATGTTCCTTCTTTGCCCTTTGTGTTCCAGGGCCACGGTGCCTTTACAAAGCACCAAACAATGGCGAAACAAATAATAAGTACAGTCACAACACAACAGAAAGCTGCTACGAACACAACATCTTTTATTTTTTTTTTATTTATTTTTTTTTTTTTTACACAAAGTTTAAATTAAATTAAAATCTCTTTAATCACCAAAGCACAGAATCAAAGCGTGGCAAAGTTATTTATTCCCTCGAGTTCACTACATTTATAAGGCAAACTTGTGAGTTCACCTTCTTTGTCACACTGTATTCCTTAAATTTTGTGTTCTATGTCATAAGCGGAAGCGTGAGAAGAAAATCCAGTGGTTAGGGAGCGTAGTAGACAGCACGTCATTGATAAAAAAAACTTCGTTTTACGCTTTTACGGTTTACAATTAAACTTATACTGTCACTTACGGGATATCTTCAGTGATTGTTCAAACAACAGAAAACAACAATTTATTTTCCATCTACCCGCATTCTCCAATCAACCCGCGATCATAGCGCTTGCAACAGCGTCAAAATATCGGGAGCTCAAAATAATGAACAATCACGGAAGATATCCCGTAAGTGACTGTATAAATTAAAAAAAAATAGCATAAGGTACCCAAGCCAGTTCAAAGTAAAAGTTTGAGCTGGCTTGCCATCGACTGTATATAGATAGAGATGGCAGTTTCAGTCAAATTGCCATACCACATCCAAAGTTTTCATGTTAGGTCTCAATGTTGTTACTATTTTTTTTTTCGTGTGAAGGTTGATATGGCAAAAAAGGAATGTCTGATGAGATGAACAGTAATCGAGAAGTAAGGAAGAAGAAGACATGCCGAGAATGATGATATTGTAAATATTTTCTTCTTTTAATCGGATATTTTTGTTTTAATACAATAATGAGAATGCCCATTTTGAGGAGCTCGTGGCTAAATAGTAACAGCCGCTCGGGTCGATCTTTAAGCCGTGCTTGCCTAGGTTGGTCTGTGGATGGGTGACCGCCCATTACTTACCGAGTTTCCTCCGTACCTCGGAAATCACGTTAAGCCGTTGGTCCCGGGTGTCATTTGTAGATCTTTGACAGTCGTTAGATAGTCAGTGGCCCGAAAAGTCTGACAACCAGTCTTTCCAAGGGGTATCGTATTACCCAGTATTAACTGGGTTATGGAGGTCAGATAGGCAGTCGCTCCATGTAAAATACTGGTATTCAGCTTCATCCGGTTAGACTGGAAGCCGAGCCCAAAATAGTTGGGAAAAGGCTAGGCAGATGATGAATGAGAATGCCCATTTTCTTAAATTAGTTTAAAACATCATAATGTATTTGAAGATAAACACTGGATTTCTGAGTATAATCGCCTCGATTATTGATATTGTTTAAAAACACCAACATAATTTCTCCTGCCCTTATCCCAATTTATTTGGAGTCGGCGCAGCATGTCTTCTTCTTCCACACTTATCTGTTACTCAAATCACTCCCATTATTATTACTCTTCAATCAGTTTTATGAGACCTCAAAAACAAAATGAGGAATATTAAATTTGAATTGCTATTTATTTTCCCGCTCTCCGATTGTCACTTGAGCATACGTAGACTCAGGAGCAGTTTAAATTGCTTTTTCAGGCACAGCGCTTCTATTCAGCTACCAACAATACTACAAGTCTTAGATTTAAATTTCCTTTGCCAATTCTCAAAAGATACTTTGTAAATGAGCTTTGAGTAACAACTTTGAGTTCACAAATTTAAATATTCTTCAACTTTTGGACCTGCCTTTAGTTAGCCCACTCAGTTTGCTGAAGATCTGCCAATTGATTTTAATGAAACTTCATACGCAGGATGCGTATGAAGTTTCATTAAAATCGGTTCAGTCATTTCGAAAAAAAAAGACTTGACTAATTCGTAAACGCTCTTAAAATAAATAAGTTGCGAATTAAAATAAATTTTTAGTTTTGTTCACATAAAATAAAGCTTTCTTCACCACATTGAATGAAATGCATTAGTTGATGTAAGAAAACCTTGAATTTTTTAACGCATGACGTCAGAGAAAACTAAAGCTATCCAACGAGCAGTTCTACCGTAAATCGTAAGTCGTAGACAGTTTACATCTACATACTGCTGCATTAGTAAAAGCACCGTAAAGTTTAGTGTCGTAGAGCTAAAAGTATCTACACTCACTCAATTCTAAGCAGTGAATTTCTGAAATTGTGTATTTTAGACACAAATTTAAGAATTAGGGCGTGCATAATTAATTATAACTCTCAAGTTTTTTTTACACTATGCAACGTTAGTTTTAGTATATGCGAAACCTGAAAAACGTGTCTAGTATTTTTATGTAAAGGATCTATTTACAAAATTTCAAAACTGTATCATGAAAAATCACAAAGTTATAAGCCTGTTCTGTTACCTAGTTGTCCGCACAAAAACGTGGTCATCACGCAGCGCGCGCCTCCAGCGTCGTCTTGAGTTCATTGATAATAATAATTTGGCAGTAGGTACCTAAATTATTGCAATAGGTACTTAATGTCGCTCGGTGTCCAACTTTTAACATGGTTTAAAAATGATTGGAATCGATTCAGTTACTTATTCTGAACCGACTATATTCAGGTTTCGCATATACTCAAAATAATGTTGTATACTTAGTAGGTTTTGATTGGCGTTTGGTGGCAAATCGCCTGATATGAAGCGGTGATGTTGCCTAGGATGGAGCACGCTTGTCTAAAAGAAACTGATTCACTCGAACTTTGACGAGATCCAGATTATAATAATAAGTTCAATACATCACACCTGTAATCGCCTAAGGATGAGGGAGGGGTAAATCTAAGGTACGCTCACATTTAGCCAGTCATGTTTAAGTCCCGTGTAGTAGCGGATGAGTTTATTGCCATCAACCGAGCATAAATCCACATCCCGGGCTACTTACTAATTCCTGATGGCAAAACCCTATATCCGTTTGCCCGTCCTGGAAATTGAAGCTCATGCATGATTGCAACTTCTTTTATTATTAGGGACCATTCTGATGTAAACAATTTAATCGATAAACTTTTAAGTTATTCCAATAACTTCCTACGTCACGAATCTCTAAACCAAACTCGTCCACAGTCGTCCATTACGCGCCACTACGGTCCAGTTCTCACAATTCTATAAAAGAAAGAAACGACGCAAAGTTTAAAACGCCGCGCTTCCTAAAACGAGGGGTCAACGTCCTCTATTCTCAGGTGTGCGGTGGACGGGATTCATGGGGAGAATTTCTTTCGCGACACAGAAAGAAACTCGGCCCTTACTATTTGTGCTTGAATTGTATTTAGTTATTCTTCTATTTTCGTTTTTAGAGTCGATAAATTAAAATTTTTGAGTAGCTCCGGTTCCCACCTTCAAACTTGGTGCTTTTGTTTTTATTTATTTATTTAAACTTCATGTACAATAGTGATACATAGGCGGACTTAATGCCACAAGGCATTCTCTACCAGTCATCCTTTGGGTTAGAATAAGAAAACATTGTGATAGGGTACAAAATAAATATATAAAAATAACTTCTTGCTATCGAAAATTAATATAGGCACTTATAATGATACTAATACTTATTATTTACAAATAAAATAAACTAGTACATATTTTTTTTTTTTTGTTTTAGTTCTGTTTTCGGACCTGCACAGATAAGCTGGTTGAAGTGTGGCACTTTGCGTCAGAATTGACATACTCTTCGGTAGCTTACGCCAATTCCATACATTTATGACTTTTCCATCATCGTTACTCTTCAACCAACGTATCTGTGCAGGCTTGAAAACATAGAACTAAAATAATTGTACTAAGTTTGACATACCGATGCATATTTTCTTGACAAGCAGCGTCATCTTGAACTGTAAACTTAAAGTGGTCATACTGTACTGCCGATGGATTGTCATTTTTTTGATGCCCTGTGTCTTTTGAAGTACACGCCTGGTTTTTATTTACCTTATGACGCAAGTAAGAAAAGTTTAGAAAGAAAACAGAAATCCTAACAAACTGAGCAATTCAACTCCCCGCAACGGATTCAGATAATTCTCACAGAATTACAGTCAGTATACAATGGTAGTTGCTTTCAACCGGTTGCACTTGAAACTTAATGTTTGTGAGCTCAAGAGATGTTTATTCTCTTTGAAAAGAACCTAGATGTGGTTCTGTACATGCTATAAAAATGTATTATTTTCTTCTTTCCTCTGACATTGCACTTCGGAATAACGTTTAGGTATTAGAGACCTGGGATTTGGACGTCGAATGGGTATGTGCACTTGAGCAGAATATTGGTCCTGGTAGAAAATTGAACTACTTATTGAAATTGCAAGTAGCGTTGGAGGATATCTATGTTAAGAATGCTAACATGTGTGTTTTATAAAAGTATGAATCATAATTGAATCGACATAAACTTTTTTTTCTTTTTTTAAATGTGTCAATTTCATATTATTTATAAAAAAAAATATTTTTATATGAACGTGGACGAGGCAAAAGGAGTATGTAAGGATCGTATTAGGTGGCGTTCTGTGTTTCTACCTACCCCTATGCGAAAAGGCGTGAGTTTATGTATGTATGTATGTATGTTATGGATTTAAAAATGTGTCACTGTATGAAATAACTAGAAATTAGGCTAGAGGAATCAGCTGTAAGATGACGCAATTTAACAGTAACAGTACCAACAACTGATTTCATTATATCATCAAGGTACGCAAAAGCTAACAAACCTGATAATACTCCGAATCCAACTCCACTCCCAAGAAAAAATCTTTTCTCAAAACTCGATTGCAACAAACTATACATGAGCTCAGCACACAAACTTGGTGAATTACAAATCGATTAACCACCAATTAAGCGGGGCAGACGGTAGCTCTTCACAGCAACGTGGTAGGATAGTGGTCGGAGTGAATGCGGTCCCTGTGGTTCAATTAAGAGTGCCTATATAACTGTGAATCGATTCATTTAAATCGAATTCTCGAGCTGTCACGGCGTAATTTGTCTTCGAGTATCGTGTTAAGTTTGAAGATAACTTGTGTGACTTTGTGTTGAGTCAATCAAAGACATTCATGGGCTTTTAGTCTGAATTTTTGTTCACAATTCTTCATTGTTAAGGCATTTAGGTGTCTATTTATGATAAAATTGCTTGGTTGTGAGGTCAGATAGGGTGTTGCGCAATATAAAATACTGGTATTCAGTCGTATTCGGTTAGACTGGAAGCTGAACTCAAACATAGTCAGGAAAAGGCTAGGCTGATAATGATGGTATTTGATAAAGTTAAAGGAACCGTTTTGTGCCGCAATGTTTCAGATTCCGCATATTATTTTGGTTCATTCTATTTTTTTTTTTACCCAAATTCTCGATCGAGATTTCTTCTGGTGTATTTGATTTCAATGACACTTTTAATAATTTCAAACTCAAAACATTTATTTCAATTAGACCATTGTAGGCACTACTGAATGTCAAAAAAAAAAAAATGAAGCTACAGTCACAGTCACAAGGCATAATAACTTGAGAATGTGCTGTAGCTACACATTCCAAAGCGTAAATCTCTATGGAGAAGAATCGGCAAGAAACTCCATGGACACTCTTTTAAATCAAAATATACAAAATCTTGGTAACATCATTCATGTTAAGATTATACATACCGGGTGTAAACAGACCCTTCACATATCCGTCAACCAAGCATTCTGTACATCAAACTGAGTAACTCTACGCAAAAAATTATTGGGGTGAAAAATCACGTTTTTATTTTATTTTATTTTATTTTATTTATTTGGCTCACCAACAATTGAATATACTGCTTCAAACATATGAGATACATTCAATAGAGTCAAAGACAAGTGTATCAACCTCTTACAGGTAAGCACATCATGCACTACTTATTTGTCGTTGAGTGCCTACTTAAAATCAGATGAGTACCTAACTACTCACCGCACACAACTACGGTTTTTAAATACATAATTTAAATTAAAATCAAATCAAATAAAATGAAAATGAAAATCACAGTCAGGCGTCTATTTACACCCTTTATATGTGAGAACGACGTGCACATTAAGAGTGTCCATTTACTATATAGATAAGATGTGCCTTCTTTTACCCAAACGCAACGTTAAGCAAAACTGCACATTATTCGATTTAATGTTCTCAAAAACACTAAAGCATATTACCAGTATCATATTATCTTTTAAGTTGAAACTACCACAAGCGAACTCGATTACCAGAGCTATCAATCAAATTGATGTAAAATATAATTAAAGTCGGCTAAAATTTAAAATTCCTTACCAAAGCCGTTTATATCCGTGATTCGCTAATCACGGATATAAACGGCTTTGGTAAGGAATTTTAAATTTTAAACTGGATTATCCGGTTTAACAGGATTACGGGCTGCAATGATGGACAGTTTCCTCGTATATTGAGCTTGTTCAGCATTGTGTGAGTTCCTTACCATGGTTGTAAAGGCTTGGAATTTATGGATTTATCATCCATATCGTGTTTGTGAATTAGTATCGAACACGTGTATGCATTAGTTTTACTTATAATGTTTGTTTCAGACATAATAGTGATGTGGTTTTGTTATTGGTTTTCATTGTTATTTGAACAATATCATGAGCTTTAAATAGTCTAGATATCGTACTTTTATAAAAGCCATGCTAAAAGAAAAAAAACAACGCATTTATAATTTTGAGCACTAGTGCTTGAAATATCTTAATGATAATTCAGATACACTCAGTACCTCATCAGCATAAAACATTTGAACTTCATTAAAAAAACAGGTAGAATTTTTTTATATATTATCATCATCATCATCATTTCAACCGAAAGACGTACACTGCTGGACATAGGCCTCCCAAGTGTCACTACATTGACCGACCATAATACAGCTATCATTTCTAACTCAAAACTTACACTCTAAGCCAAAAAACAGAAGAAAAAAAGTCTTAAGAAAAAATTGTGTGATAAACTACAACTAAAAAAACCGACTACTGAAAAATGACGCTATAATTAAAATCGAGGTTTACAAGGTAAAATCGACTCCTCCTATTGTTGAAGTCGGTTAAAATGTAGGCTATGTTACCCGGGCCATAATAATGAACCAATTGACACCTTATAATTCGTCAAAATCGGATGAATAGTTTAGGCGTTACGGCGGAACATCCGTAAATACAACCATAGACTAAAGAACGTAGACTGCTAAAATCATAACCCGCCGGCTTCACCGTAGTCGGGTAAAAATACAAAACTAAAACAACAGCAACATACTAAAATATTCTATTACAAGGACCGTCTAAATTTGAAGTGAGAGGAAAAATAACGATAAAAAGCAATGAGCACCAAACGTGGTTTGATAAGTGAGGGTGGGAAAGGAGAATGTGCAATTCAGATGGTCCCACTGATTGTCGCTTCAATGATACTTGCATATTTTTCACCCATATCTTTCTTTTTTGTGTTATTTTATGAGGAACATTTTTATGATGTGGTGAAATTTCTATAGAGATTTTTTGTATACGGCGAAGCCGTCAACCAAACATTATGTACATGAAACTAAGTAACTTTACGCAAAAAATATTGCTGAGCAACGTTTTTTTTTGGGGTGAAAAATCACGTTTTACGGTAGTACTCAATGTAACGAACTCAAAACATTGTGCTGATGGATGGATTAAATTGTACGGGGGTCGTGGAGGTGTTTAAAGTAAAAATCTTACATTAAAACCATGTATTTAAAAACAAAATGTTTTTCCGTAACAAACAGAAAAACAGACCGACACACAGACAAACATGGAAAAATATGTTTTTTTGTTATAAGTACCGTATATAATTATGTGTATATATGCATTCAGTAAAAAGCTGTTATTCTAAAATAACAAACAGACACTATTTTATTTATTTTTACAAATGTGTAGATAACAAGAACAATAGAACGGAAGAATCATTTAAAATAAAATCCATCTTCGTTGTCGTTTTCTAGCCTACCAGTAACTTCATTAAGGGTGGCTTCCTAGATATATAATAATATTTAATATAAATAAAATAATATTTGGTTGATTAAACTGATCAAGAAATCGTACTACTTTTGATACTAAACAGGTACCACCAACAAAGTAGTTCAGGTCAATTCTTATTCAAGTCATCGTATTTGACTACAGAATACTGATACTATGCTGCCAGTTCGTGCAATCGCTGAGTATTCAGATTATGTAACTCAGAGAACTGACTTCGAAAACTACTGATGTCAAAATCAAACATAATTCAACTATAGAAGAAGATTAGCAGAATTCCTTTGTTGTCAGTTTTATTCACATGTTTTCAAGCCGTGAAAAGACATCAGACTACCCAACCTTTCCTAGGACATTTTCTTTAACCTTATGAACAAGACCATCCTATCTCCTGTAGGACCCATCTTGCAGAATACACGAAGAACATGTCAAAATGGGTAGGTAACATTCCTATTAGGATTTCACGGACCTTTTCAGTTGTTAGACGCAAGGCCTGACCACGTTTTATTTCAGACTACTTACAACTTCTTACAAGTTTGGAAGCGTTTTCTCTGAGTGCTGCGGCATGGATTCGGGATGTCTTGAGGCTGACGGTTAGAACGTTGGGTAATGGTCCGTTGTTCGGTGATAATGTAATTTTGAATGTGGTGGTCTTGTATCACAATTTTGTGTACCATGATTAGTTGGACTGCCTCGTTGGTCACAAGCGCGACTGCTGAGCATGAGGTCCTGGGTTCGATTCCCAGGTCGGACAATGTGTTATTGGGTTTTTTTTCATCAGGAATTTCACAGTAGCAGCCACGGAGTCTGGATTTGCGGTTGATGGCAATAGGCTAGCCCCCTATAACATGGGACTTAAACATAACTGGCGAAATGTGGGTGTACTATTAGGTACACCTCTGCCTAACCCTTTGGGGATTACAGCCGTGATGCTATGTTATGTAATAATTATTTTTACAGTTTATAGACTTCTACTTCTTCTAGAAGAGCACTTCCGTATCATATCAGTAAGTTAAACCCGCTACACTTCCCAAACCACTGCAACTCCTGAAAGCCCGAATCAACAGTGGCGACCACCAGAAAAGCGCCGAGACAATGAAGCTCGACGAAATCCCAGGGACACAATTTAACTGTCTTGAATCCCACAACGAAATTAATCAGAAAAGAATAGCGGAGAAGTAGAAAACACCATAAGTTAGTTAGCAATGTTGTCATTGAATTTTCGTTTGTTGATCATTAACTCCTGGAACCTATGCCTGGTATATGGTAATCATTTCACATAACCCATAATGTGACGACTCTATTCCCTTTAGGATTAGGTACATAATGCGGTAATCAGTTTCTATGAAATTAATCTTCTACGTATGCAACCGTTGAAATCATAATTATATCAATTTCTAGACACTCTAGTTACGCAATGGTGTAACTGGCGCCTATTTCTAAAAGATAACCTAGCTAGGGTTGTGTCCTTTTTGTGCTTTAAAAGACAGAACGTCTTATTTTACAAGAACGCTCTATGAAAACTCGCACGAATATCTTTTTAACACCGTATTTCTTAACTTATTTTTTTTTTAAACTACTGTTAATACTAATTTTGCTGAATGAAATATTTTTATTACAGACGATGTCACAAAAAGGTTGTTTTAATGCCACAGCTATTTTAGTAAAAATTGATTCTTAAACGAATCCTAGTAAGTTAAGTCCAAATCGTAAATTTTCATCACCTGCCTGCGTTTTCCCAACTATGTTGGAACGGCTTCCAGTCTTACCGGGCGCAGCTGAATACCAGTATTTTACATGGAGCGACTGCCTATCTGACCTCCACAACCCTGTTAGTCTGGGTAAGACTGGTTGTCAGACTTTCGGGCCGCTGCGCACTGACTACCTGTAACGACTGTCAAAGATCTACAAATGACAGCCGGGACTTAACGTGCTTAACGTGCTTTTCGAGGTACGGAGGAAACTCGGTATGTAATGGGTGGTATCCCATCCACGGACCAGCCTAGGCAAGCACGGCTTGGTTATTATTTAGTCACGAGCTCCTCTGTTCTCCAAATCCCAAGTTATTATGAAAAGAATACGCGGCAATCCTATCCACCGTCCTGTCTAGTCCCTTCGCACGCAACGCCATCCCTCTCACAGCAAACTTTAATACAGTTTGTTCAACTATTTGATAAATTCTACATAAAAACATATTCTTTATCTCACTTGAATAGATTCTGTACGTTCCAGAACTTTCTATTCAATCGTCCAAAGGTTCGATTGTGTCAGGATTGGACAAGATTTTGAATATTATTCCGTTTCCATTATAATAGAAAAGAAAGTTTATTTTCCTAGTTTTTTGTAAATAAATACATTATTATTGCTTTCTAAAATGTACGCGTTTTCTGGTTTATTTGTCGATTTTATCTTATTAAATGTGTATAAATATTTACCTTTAATTTTTTAAACGTTTAATTTAATGTTGTGTGCTTATAGCTAAGGGGCTATAGTACCTATCTGTGTTTCGAAAGGTTATCATTTATATGGAGTAACTAAATTTGAAATCAGAAAATGTGTTTTACATGAGTATCAAAATTGTTTACTAAAATAGGACACGAAATCTTAACTTAATATCTTTGGCTGTTTTGACATGGAAAGAAAAATTCTAGTGCGAGCAGGGTTTGAACCTGCGACCTTCCGATTCAGTACACCGGACGTCTTCACCAATTAGACCATCGCACCCTGCTCACAACTCTCGAAATTTTCGTTCCATTAATAACGTCTTACGGTGACGTAACCCTGTTCGCACTAGAATTTTTCTTTCCATGTCAAAACAGCTATAGTTCCGTACGCAGGGTTTGCGTATAAAAATATTAATATCTTTTACTAAATTGTCAATACATTTTATTCTTCCTCAATAATATTAAATATCTTTACACAATATACAAGACATAAATTAGGACTAAATTAATAAAACAACAACTACAAATTTTACACCTCTACAATTGCAAATTAAACACATTTTATGTCATTTGACGGACAACATTGCCAAACAAAATAAACGAACACTAATGATAGCAGTGACGTTATTAAACACGTAAAACGTTATGTTTTCACAATTCGTTTAAAATTGTAATATGAATTTCATTTCAACTCGTTTTACACACAACCCTTGGTATTTATGTTTTGTTTGAATGGATTTACATTAATCAGATTATGATACAAACGTGGCCGTGGGTGTAATACAGAAGCAGTATTTATTAATTGCTACAGGATATTCCGGTTTTGTATTTTATAAATAAACGGGCCGTGTGAGTTTTTTTTTTCAAATCTTCTTTATTTAAGGGATGTTCGTTCACAATTGCGCCGATATCAATCCCATCGTACTTTTACAAATATTAACTTACTTCCTAAACTAAGTGAGCTTATAAAAACCCCAAACCGAATTAATTTAATCTAATTCCTTATCTAATAAAAAATTAAATAATATTTTTGCTGTTTCTGAGGTATAACTAAAATACCATAGAACACTCCACCATCCATTACCGATAATTTCATCGCGTTGAAAACTGCGTAAAGAAATATGCTGTAAAGCGCTCTTACTATCTGTACATATCACCAGTTTCACCGCATTTACTTCAAGCACATGTTTGTGACCGCCAGATAGGCAGTCGCTCAATGTTAAATATTTTGTCGTTAGACTGGAATCTCAACATAGTTGGGAAAAGGCTAGGCAAATGATGATGACGGTAGTAAATTAACAGGCCGTGTATGCTGTGGGGTTCCCCATTGGCTAAAATTACGAATAATGAATACAAAATACTTTCATATTTATAATACGTGTTTATATTTCTTCCCATGTTATATTACCTATATCTCTTGTTCTTTTCGAGTTTATAGACCCAATGTTAAGACTGCGCGATATCTACGAATTTAAGTTGTTTTTAAACTTTTTTTTATAAAAATTGTGTAGTTAAAGAAAAAAAAAAAAAATTAAATGATGTGTAACACAGCTCTTGGTAGAAAAATACTATTTAGTTACACGTGACTAAAAGAGTGATGAATACCAATGTTGATGGATGGAGAGGAAGAGACCAATGATAAATGATAGCGTGACTGTTGACAGAGGAGAATGGAAGAAAAAAACGTGTTGCACCGACCCCAAGTAACATGAAACAAGATGACGACTTACACCAGTGTAAGTCGTCATCTTGTTTCATGGGAGCTCTTCCCAGGAAGAGCTCCCTCGCAAATCTGATATGGAACAAAGCATATGATTTTAAGTATGAGTGAGTGAGACAGTACTACTCAAATGTCAACGAGACAGTCACGTGGTCATGATCTAACGATTTAAATTCTTGTTAATTTCTGCAAAAACTAAGACCTACGTTTGTCGCAGTTTTAAAAAGGATTTGTAACTTTCACGTTTCTCAAAAAGATACAATTTATCGACACTAAAATGAACAATTTACAAGAAAGTTTACGAAGACTGAAAGAAATAAAAGCTTTACAATATTTATTTTGTAACTTGGAAGACTGGTCTCACAGCGAGATAAACTATTTTTCTTTTTTAAGTTCTCTTTGTTATTTTCAAAGATTGTAGAATAAAATAGTAGACAAGTAAAGCAGTTTATGATTTTTTGCAGAGTGGCATTTGCATATTAAAGTCATAATTTTTATTTCTTTATGTATTTTAGTCTTATCTAACAGCTAGAAACCCGAATTTCTGACAGTCTTGCGAAGGTGTTAGCAAGTAAGTGGGTTGTGATCATACTGGTATCAGATGCTTCCGGATGGACTTTTTACTTTAAACACCTCCACGATCCCCGTACCATTCAATCCATCCATCAGCACAATGTTTTGAGTGCGTAACATTGAGCCCTACCGTAAAACCTGATTTTTCACTCCAAAAAAACAGTCGTTTCGCAGCAATAATTTTTGCGTAATGTTTGATATACATAATGCTTGGTTGACGGCTTCGTGCAGGGTCCGTTTACATCCTGTATTTTCTTTCAGGACCCTTCTATTGATGAAAGCTCCATTTCGGAGACATGTCAAATTTTTCGCGTTTGTGGCGGGCCCCGGACTGGAGCCCTTGGTCTCTGGATAATTGGTCTAGAAGGAACTACCGAATTCACTGAAGGTCAATTTTCACCATTCACTATGTTGATGTCGACTTCTAATCTAACCGGTTGCGGCTAAATACCAGTTTTTTACAACACCGTGTTTTTGCTTCTTTTCACCCTTATGCCCTAAGTTATAAGGTTGAAAAATGGTCGACCCTTGGTGCACTTGGTAGTACGTAACAAGCCTAGTCTTCTAATTGTAAGTACAGTCACGAGCACCAATACCTATGAAAAGTAAGTTAGCAACTTTGAAAAGTATTTTTTTCTTACTGTTCTGATTAAAATTTCATGTTGTTACGAACATAGCATTCTGGAACTCATATTTTTATGAAAAAGATCCTATCTCCAAGTTACAATTGCTTTTAAATTTAGGAAAGAGTATAGATATTGGTGTTCGTCACTGTACACGTGTCCCAAATGTAGTCCTCCCGTGATGGCCTTATACTCCATTCATCTCCACCACTGATACTAGCTGAGGCTGAGCTCCGATTGAACGTAGTAATCACGCGTAACCAAGGCGAATTGCATGGCTTTCGGATAATTGCACCGCACCACAATGCATTCAATTTGCCATGACCACTCTATCTATCTGAAATGTCTGCGTCAGGTGGATGGTTTACCATTGATCGGGCTTTGATGTTAAGGTGGTATCGTATTGTTGAACAATTTCTATTAAAAACCCATAAAGAAAATAATGATGTGGAAAATTAAATAGTAGTTAACGAAACTAAACAAATATAAATGGGTGCAAAAACAAACTGAATACGTTCATTTAATGTTCTGTCTAGAATTAGTTTAACGAGTTTAAAATAAAAGAATCTGTTTTTTTTTACTGTCATAAATAAAATCTGTGAATAATATCATAACAGTATGTCGTGGGACAACCACTCTTACCAAGGGATATCGTATTACCAAGTACTAACTGGGTTGTGGAGGTCAGATAGGCAGTCGCTCCATGTAAAATTCTGCGGTTGGACTGGAAGCCGACCCCAACATAGTTGGGAATATTCTAGGCAGATGATGAGTATGTCGTGATGGCCCAGAAGTTAAGGCTTCGTCTGTCTTGCATGAGGTAATAATCTGGTCAAATACCAATGAAACATTTTCAATTCATACGTACTTTCTAATTTATCTTGGACATCACAGACAGTGGTGGAGGAAAATATCGTGAAGAAACCTGAACTTATAATCAGTATAAGTCTGAAATCGCCAACGCATTTTGAGCAAGCGTGGTGATCAATGCTCGCGCCTTTCTGTATGAGAAGAGGCCTTTGCCCAACAGTGGGACAGTAATAGACTGATATTATTATTATTTCCCGTAATTACACATTCCCAATATCGTTAATTTTCAAACAAATCAACAATATTCATTACTCTATTTTTGTTTTCGAGCAGAAAAACTTTTCTTAGTAAGCATGAAATTATGAACGCTCTTCATAATCATTCGAAAATATGATACACAATTGGGATGTAGCACTCTGATCCTGCTAATAAATCTCAGCGCTTCCCCAAACCTCGTTCATTCCTCGCTCATCTCACTCCTCTACCTGAACCCAAAGCGTTTACGACGTTGCCAAGCACATTCGACGAAATTGAAATATAAATTGGTTTTGGAAAATTTCAAACGCAGACTTAGCACTTCAATGAGTACTTTTATGATAATAAATTACCTGTCATTGTCATTTGTAAGATGTGTGGAGATGAGCTATGAGCTGTGTTTGTTTGTTTTGTTGTTCGGGCGAAGTGTTGACGAGTGTTTGAGAAAAGTTTGGGTGTTGTTCTATTTATGGAGTTAAGCGGTTATAAAAGGGTTGTCGAATTGAATCGAATTGAGTCGAATTGAGTCAAATTGAGTCAAATTGAGACGAATTGAGACGAATTGAGTCAAATTGAGTAAATCTATTTGAATACTATAGAAGCAATGAAGCTTAATTAGTAAACTAGAAAGCACCGAGACGTAAGTTCTCTATGACTACATACATAAACTCACGTCTTTTTCCTATGGGGGTAGACAGAAACCACAGAACGCCACCTGCTACGATCCTTTCTTTATTTTATTTTTTTGGATGGGAAATTATCAAATGACCCCCCCCCCCCCCCGCACTCTGGGCGGAGCGGAAGGGAGTGTCAGACTTGTACTGACTAAAACCCATCCATGTTCATTCTTTGCCCTTTGTATTCCTGGGCCACGGTATCTCTTTCGAACAGTCCCGCAGCCCTGACCTGCTACGATTCTTACATGCTCCTTTTGCCTCATCCACGTTCATACATCTGGTTATACTATGACTACTGCTTTTAAATTGTGTTCAAAGGTACCATATACTTTTAGTAATCAAGACTGAAGTGGGTTTTGGAACGCCATGTTTGTAGAACGCATCGAGACTGATGGACCAGAGCTGTAACGCAATCAGTGCCAGAAGACGGGCGCCGCCATCGGGAGAGACCTAAAAAACGCTAGCCTAGCTACTTGGACGCATTTTTGGGAGAGATATTGAAGCATTTTTGGGAAGCTTCAACCTCTAAACATAAGAATCAGTTGCGCGAATCAATCAGGTTTCTGAACCGGTGTTCATTCTAGTATCACGCACTAAATGTACACAATCAAACAGCATCCACTAGTAAACAGAGATCCTGTGGGGAGATTGTTTCCGAATAGTCCCGAATGAACACGAACTAGTTCCGACTTTCGGCAACCTCTAGTGGGGCATTAATGAGGGAATTAGTGATTATTGTATATTAAATCAAGCCCGGAATCCCCGAAGGGTCCGGCAGAGGTGTATCTAAAAGTATACTTACTTTTCGCCAGTTATGTTTAAGTCCCAAATAATAGGAGGCGAGCCCCTCAACCGAGCGCAAATCTAGACTCCGCGTCTGGTACTGAAAAATTCCTGATTGAAAAACACAATTATACTTTGATCGACCTGGAATTCGAAACCAAGACTTCATGCTCAGCAGTCGCGCCTGCGACCACTAGACTAACGAAGTAGGTTACCTGTACCTCGTATACTCATAAATTAGTAGGTGTATGGTGTGTTTTGATTTGCTATACACAATGTTGATTTTCATAAATACTGCTATTTGCCAAATTGAGTTAAAATCAGTAGAACAGTGCCTTAAAGCAGGTCTCCAAGAAATGGTATGTACGCTCGTTAGGCAAATTTTTTTTCAAAATCCTTTACTATCATTGGAGACGCTGGTAACCGGAGAAAATACTTTTTAGTAAGTATTTTGTTAGTGTTCACGTAATTGAAAGAAAGAAAAAAGAAGAAATAAAATACATTTATTTGGCACATGCCACAAGTGCACACAATATAAAACAAAAAAATAAATAAACTTCAATCCAAACGAAAAATGTAATGCTGTGTGACTCACGGCTGTGCCCTATTCAGCAAAAATGCCGGGTAACTAGTACTTACGCTGGTTTTCAACTGGACCTGGAATTAACTAAAATAATTAACTAAAATGTATTTAATGAGAGAACATAATTGAGTTATAGAGACAGACTAGCTTTTAAAAGAATAGATAGACATTATATTAAGTGATTCACAGACACAGGTATCTCTCATTAAATGTTGTTTACGATACTCTAGGGACTATTATTATCCTTAAATAATCAATAAAAAAAGAATCTTAATAAAAAGACTTATTACTCTGAACAACATACGTGAAACTAGAGTAGACTAAAATATCAAATAGTAGCAAATTATAATATGCTTTGTTGAATAAAAACTAATGACAAAGCAAAACTTCGCGCCCAATGAACATAATCGTGAAATTAAAACCGACTAAAATCATAAACCATATTCCTCTAGCCACGAAAATCTACAAACAAAAAGGATTGCTTAAAAAAGCACAAAATAATATTATTTACAGTTTACTCACACATTTTTGCATCCATTTTTACTTTAAAAAAAAAAGTTATAATAACACGGAGTATGCACCGCGCGCGTAATCTAATTTCCATCGTGTCTTTTTTTAGGGTTCCGTGTAGAAATTATTGAAGAAAAAATATGTCATGTTCATCGGGGAAATGGGGAAATTGACAATGAGTGAAGCCTGTCATCCCACGTCAATTAGGAATCACGGATGAGATAAAAAAAAAAACAAAATTTTTGTTTCTTTTGTTTACTTACCTCCGGGGGTTAAATGGGTCAGAAAGGATTACTTTTTAAATGTATAAAGTTAGTGAAAAGTATTGAAAAATGAATTAAAATTGTAGCAAAGCTAGTACAGTCCCACTCAGTAAAATAAATTATATTCAGGTCATGAGAATTGAAATTGAAAACCATTCTGAAAAGTATGAAACTAAACCTCAGACATAAACTCAAATATTTGAACTCCTATACAAACAAGTAAGTATTTGAAATTAATCAAGTCTTAAAACAACAGGCCACAGCAATAATTATTTAAATCTAATTTACCTTGGCCGAGATTTAATTAACTTTTGAAGTGGTTGATTTACAAGTTCAAATACAATATATATTTTATTTTTATGAATATTTAGATAATTATTTATAAACAAATTTGAAGAGCCAGTGTTAGCCGTTGGATGGCAATGCCAATGTCACGGGAAGAGTCTATCAGCCGCTTGGCGATATCCCGAAAGACTAGGTGGGCACTCGGACCCCATGTTAATTATTAGTTATTTACATATTTAAGCGTATAGGTTATCTACTCGAAACAACATGTTTTACGCTCGCATATAAATATAGCATATAAGACCTCCATCACTCCTGCAAACAATAAACTCACTAGCATTAAAAACAGGAATACATTTTTATAAATTAGTTTTTTCAAATAACATAATGCATACGGAACCTTTTAATCCCAGCATCAAACAATTCGCCATGTTTTTTTTTTTATTTTCACGCGACTGCAACGCCGGTCGCGAAAAGGTTTTTTACAATGCCATTGCACGCTTGTCTGTTGTTCTGTACGAAGATTGCATTCACTGCAACGTTTATAAAAGCTTACGCGAAAAAGCGCCTTTTACGGTCGACGTGCATTTTGTTTTTTTTATTGTAAAACTTTCAAAAGGTTAATTGTTGTCGATGGGTCTTACAAAGGATTATTATGGCTGAATGGTTTAAAGACTTTTATGTTAAATAGGATTCTCATAGATTAATTTAATTTTACATAACATTACGCTTGTAATTCCCAAAGGGGTTTGGCAGCGGTTAGACACATGGAGTTTATTTTGAGCGTTACCTGCATGAAATGCTTGTTTCTATGATGTCTAAGTGAAGGTAAATCTGGCCAGATAAATTCTCCACAGCAGCTAGCTTTATCGTAAGAAGAATCAAAATCAAATTAAGCCAAATTATGACGTAAGTAAGTCTAGATTTCAAAAAGTCAGGCTTCGGATTCAATTTAAATAACGCCGAATCGGATTTTCTCCCGAATAGATTTTTCGCAGACTTTTCCGACTCATCGGTTTTTAGAAGTCTGTTTAATCTAGTTTAAATTAAATTGTCGTTCGATTTTCGTAGAATTTTCAATTTATAAAAAGAAACAGGCAAAAATGACTCATGCGAACACAGATTCTTGTTCGGGCACCCATCCAACTGTAAGGCAATAGAGACAGCCTTATTGCAAGTCAGGGAGGGTTTAATCACAATGACACACAACATTAAGAAACTTTGTTTCTCCTGTTTCCCCTTTGCAATATTCGCTCATAATTGCGTTGGTTATGATCCATAACGCTTTTAATTAGGATGGAAGTACTCTCTTTGTCACTGACTTTTGGGTTATTGCTTGATGAGTAGACCAGTTGCTGGAAGAGCTCGTGGCTAAATAATAACAGCTGCTCGGGTTTAGTGCTTGCCTTGATTGGTCTGTGGATGAAGGTTAAATACCGAATTTTCCTCCGTGCCACGGAAAACACGTTAAGCCGTTGATCCTGGCTGTCATTTGTAGATCTTTGTAAATCGTTTAAGGTAGTCAGTGGCCCAAAAAATCTGACAACCAGTCTTACCAAGGGGTATCGTATTACCCAGTACTAACTGGGTTGTGGAGGTCAGATAGGTAGTCACTCTATGTAAAATACTCGTATTCAGCTGCATCTGGTTAGACTGGAAGCCGATCCCAACATAGTTGGGAAAAGGCTAGGCAGATAATGATGAGTAGAAAGGTTGCTAGTTCTACTAAGTCTCTAAAACCCTAGTTTCATTATCTGATAAACTAAGTTGTTCTTAATTTACATCTACTGCTTCGCTAGTTCGTTATAAGCTTCTTGGGTTCGATCCAGGTCCAGCATAGTGTTATTGGTTTTTTCATTCAGGATTATTACAATAGCAGCCGAGGGTCTGGATAAGGGGCCAAGTGATGGCAATAGGTTCGCATACTACAACATCCATACCAATATTATAAATGCGAAAGTAACTTTGTTTGTTTGTTACCTTTTCACGATTCAACGGGTGATGAATTAAGATGATCGTAATGAAATTTGGCACGCATTTAGATTATATCCTGGGAAAGAATTTAAGCTATCTTTTTTTTTCTCAGACATCAAAATTTCCACGCGAACGAAGTCGCGAGCAACAGCTAGTAATACATAAATAGGTACTTAAACAAAACTGATGAAACATGGGTGTACCATATGTACCAACCTCTGCTTACCCCTTCGAGGATTACAAGCATCATGTCATGTTAAGCATAGAACTTCCCCTTGTTTATTCATGTACGATACCCGTGAATCACTGAGCGTTGCTATAATTAAATTTATTCGCCGCGTATAACTGCCAGTTCTTGTTATTTACGCCTTTTCATTTCCGATCTGCTTGGAGTTTTCTGTTGCGTGGTTGTTAATGTATGTTTATGTTTATTTCTGTTTGTTTTCATGGGATTATTGCTATGAGGGGTTTGTGAGGATGATCCGGGAAAGTTGTGTTGGTTTAATTTGATTATATTGTTGTTGATCCGAATCTGTAAATTCGGTAAAATTTTGAACGTTGTTATTGAGAATTTAACATTTCATTTGTCTACAGTCAGAGCAGCGGTGGCCCAGTGGTGGCGGCCCCGACTTACGAACAGTAGGTTGTGGGTTCGAACCCAGGCAGGCGCATTACTTTGTGTAATTTATTTCATCACCACTGCTCTCAAAAACGGTGAAGGATACATCGTTAGGAAACCAGCATGTCCTAAAACCAAAAAATTCGAATACATGTGACAATTTCTAACCCGCACTGGGCCAGCATGGTAGATTATAGCCCATTCCCTCTCATAGAGAGGAGGCCTGCGTCCCAGCAGTGGGAACGTTATTGGCTGATTATGCTACAGTCAGTATATACAACTGAAGTGGCAGTGAGCTTGCCATATTTGTCGAAGGACTAAAGTGTAATGGGGGTACCCCCTAGATACAACGATCGGGTTAGACTGGATGCAAAAGGCGAAGAACTACGTGTTGTGGCAGACTAGGGAGAGGCCTATGTCTAGCAGAGGACTATGATAGGCTTTCATGATTGAATAGCTACAGTAGGCGGCAATAAAATACTTGATTCTTGATGGTAAGTTATTGCCAGGGCACGCCACCATAGTGGCGATAAGTCCCCTCTTTGAGGAGTGGCTAGAGAGGCGCCACGGCGCCCTCACTTACCGCCTGACGCAGGTCCTCACCGGACACGGTTGTTTCGGGAGGTTCCTGCACCGAATCGGGCGGGAGGAAACGCCCGGGTGTTTCCACTGCGACGATCGTCCGGAGGACACGGTGGAGCACACCGTGGAGGTCTGCCCCGCTTGGGCGGAGCACCGCCGTGTCCTCGTAGCGGCGATTGGCGGCGGCGATCTCTCGCGTCCGGCCTTGGTTCAAGCCATGGTCCGGAGCGAGAGGGAATGGGAAGCCGTCACCTCCTTCTGCGAAGCAGTCATGCTAGTGAAGGAGGTGGCGGGACGTGAGAGGGAAAGAACCTCACGTCCCAGTCGCCGCGGGAGACGCCCTGGGCGTTGGGGGTCACATGGTGGCTCCCGGCCACCGTACGCGCGGGCCTGTGGACGGCGAGTTATGGGCCAGCTCGCCGTCCGGCCGTCTTATGACGACAGGCCGTGTCGACGGCGCGTTCGTGTTCCACGTGCGCCTCAAAGAGATGTCAGCAAATAAGTAGGGGTCCGCAAGGGTCGATGCCTGCCAGGGCTGCGGGACTGTTCGAAAGAGATACCGTGGCCCTGGAACACAAAGGGCAAAGAAGGAACATGGATGGGTTTTAGTCAGTACAAGTCTGACACTCCCTTCCGCTCCGCCCAGAGTGGGGGGGGGGGGGGTCATTTGATGATTTCCCATCCGGAAAAAAAAAACAAAAAAATATGGTAAGTTATTGCCACCAAACGTTACGGTTCCATAACCCGTCACATTAAAAAAAACATCCTAATTTAACGTATCTTGAAGAATATTATCACAATAACATAATAATAATATTTTATGAATAGAATATACAACATTAGTTTTAGTATATGCGAAACCTGAAACACGTGGCTAGTATTTTGTGTATGTACAAAATTTTCAAAACTGTATCATGAAAAATCACAAAGTTATAAACTTGTTCTGTTACCTAGTTGTCCGCAGAAAAACGTGGTCACCACGCAGCGTGCGCCTCCAGCGTCGTCTTGAGCTCATTGATAATAATAATTTGGCAGTAGGTAACTAAATTATTGCGATAGGTAATTAAAGTCGCTTGGTGTCAAACTTTTAACTTTTTTAACTATTTTTGGGAAAAAAATGACATGGTTTATAAATTATTGGAATCGATTCAGTTACTTATTCTGAAAAAACTTTATTCAGGTTTCGCATATACTAAACATAATGTTGAACAGAGGAATAAAACAGATCAAAACAACAAAATCATGACACAATCTAAACTACTCGAGGTTGTGGTAACACTGACGTCCAAATCTCAAGTAGCTACCTTGTCAACGCATTACTCGACCAAAGCTTACCTAATCAACACGTTAGCGCTGACATGGTTGCGTCTGGAATTATATTGACCACAAACTGCTTAGAATGTCAACTGCAGACCAAGTTTAGTAGATATGGTAGTATAGAGCTGACATGTTCGATGAATTTGGCAAAGAAATCACTCCCTCGGAAGATATGACTTAATACTCGACTTGCATCAAGCAACATGTGCGAATGACAATTGTTTTTTCGCGTGAGTAAGTAGAAGTCCTTCGCTCCACAGTCTCTTCGCTGTCACTGGTGGGATGTTCTAAGCAACTTTTTTCATTTGTTTTATTTATAGTAGCCGTCCTCTGCTATGCTGCCCCCGTAGCATGACCACCGTAGACAAGGATTTCTTTGACGGAAGAATCGACAAAATGACAGATAGTGCAAAGAAACCTGTCATTGTGTCGACACAATCTGTCATTTTGTCGATTCTTCCGTCAAAGAAATCCTTGTCTACGGTGGTCATGCTACGCGGGCAGGACGAAAACGAGAGGTTTGCAGTGGCGAAGGTTCCATACAACTCGATTCCTACCGGCTTCCCTTTCAAAAATGGCACAGTCAGTATTCTGTAGACAAATAATATAATCACATTAAAAATATGTACTTCGGCTTACCTCTTAAAAATTGATCCTTCGCTACTGGAGGTTTGTTAAGTTTGCCAGCAACTGTCATTAAACTGTAACAAATTTACAGTTTAATGACAGTTAGTTTACGTCTGATGACAGCAACCGAACAACAACCTAGAAATGAAAATAAAGATCACTGTAATTTTTGTCACAGAAGTAAACGAAATGTGAAATAACAGTATGTGTGTTCCTTATGTGCATTTGCACATAAGGAACATTGCTTCTCTGCAAATTTGTACTTAGCAATTGCATACAAGGATCTTTTAGCGCTCGAATGACATTGAAAGACAAGCTCTATCGGTGATACATCTGTGAGATTCATCTTTTTACACTTTTTTTTTTGTTTTTTTTTTTTTTTACTTCGCGATAGGTTTCGATGGACCACCTAAAAGGAAAAATAAACAGAACCTTCGAAGATCCAATGACCGTGTACTGGACAAGTAAAACAGGTTAAGAAACTCCTGTCTTCCTAATAAACCTTGTTTAATGGAAGTGATCAGAAGAGAAAAGGTTTTCTGTGAGGCGTCGATAAGAAACCAATAACCATGTCTGGAGTCTTTATATTATTGTTATTAATGCACATTTCAGGTATTATAGACCGACCGCTTTAATAAGTCCTCCGCCTTGCCTCATCAAAGGCACATTAAGTGTCCACAAAGTAATAACAATGTCCCACAGGTTTAAAATAACCATAATCCACGTAGGTATTACGATACTAATTGAACCAATACGTGATCAACCTTAAAAATATTCAATTATATTATACCTTCCTATAAATTGATACCTTCGCGAGGACTCATTAAAGCGGTCGGTCTATAGTGTCCGAGCGACTTTGCAAAAAAAAGTTATGGAAGAAATTACTTCGAGCTACAGTCACCTCGACGCGACTTGTGGCGTGTCGGTATAACAATTAATGAAAAAGCGTGTCGCGAGATGCAAGCAAGTTGCAAGTCGCAACCACTTGAAAGTCGCAAGGGGCCTAAGTGAAGATCTAAGATTAACGATGCAGTTTTTGACTAGACATCCAGAGAAAAGATTAACGATAGTTCGCGGCTAAATAATAACCCCCACCCGAGTCGATCTACAGTTTAAGCTGCGCTTGCTTAGGTTGGTCGGAGGATGGGTGACCGCCCATTACATACAGAGTTTCCTCCGTGCCTCGGCTTAAGCCGTTGGTCCCGGCTGTCATTTGTAGATCATTGAGAGTCGTTACAGGTAGTCAGTGGCCTGAAAGTCTGACAATTAGTCTTACCAAGTATCGTATTACCCAGTACTGGGTAATACGATACTTGGTAAGACTGGTTAAGGAGGGTTAGGGTACTGGGTTAAGGAGGTCGGATAGGCAGTCGCTCCATGTAAAGTAATACTCGTATTCAGCAGTTCTACTGGAAGCCGACCCTAACATAGTTGGGAAAAGGCTAGGCAGATGATGATCCAGAGAAACGATTTAACAAAATGTTATTAGTATCATAATCGAAACCAAACACTGCAGATTAATAAATTAAAGAAAAACTTAACCCAGTAGCAAACTCAGCAACTATTCCTTTAACCAATGACTCAACAAATCCCAAAAACAATAACAAAAAAATCCGTAACTTGTAATATTGGCGCACAATCAGCACACTGTTATTGCCTTCTCGATAACTTCCGATAGCGCTACGTAATACGATTTCATTAATGAATTTAACACCTACAGAAACGCTCATAGTAATGATTCGACGATTTCTCCCCTCACAAAGGGCGATATGGAAAAAAGGAAAAAAGAAACGAATTGAAAACAATTACGGAGAAGCAAGTTTCGCGTGGTAACGATTCGAGCGACTTTTGTCAAGGAAGGGGACATTTTTAAACATTTTCTTGCTAACAATTGCAGGGTTCGTGTTTGGACACGATTCTAAAGAGATGTAATCAGTTTTTTTTTGGCGAGAAGTAAATAAAATTGTGTGAAGAAAAATATGGTGGCCATCTTTGTTTATGGTTGGCGGAAAAATTCAAGTCGTTTGCTACATATTTTGTTGGTCCTTATTGTCAACCGCCGATGCAGTATTTTTGAAGGTTTCTTTCTGACATAATGACGTCACACGATCATGCGGCACGAAGACGTGCGACTTTACCTGCTATGTTATGACCTAGAGGACTTGTCACGCTTGTGTCTTGGATGTAGGATTGCAGATCTGGCTTTTGGTGATGTGTGTGTTTATAATGATGTCATGGTGGTATTGCTATACTTATACACACGTGTCATTGGTATTAGATAAGTCGAGTCGTTGCCTTGTCGCGATGACTTTTTTAAATAAAGTTTTCTTCTATACTTCTTCTTTTGTTTCGTCTACGTTCTTGCAGTCATATGCACGTCAGTCGCAAATACTACCGTACCAATAAGGACTATGCATCTATCTAGGGTTTCAGATTTTAGATTATTCTATTCTTGTTTTTATTTAAGTATCATGAAAGTCAGCAAATCTCCAGGCAACTGTTTTTGGTTGTTAATTCAACATTTTGGAGTACCTTTTCAAGACATATTAAACTTCAATATGTTCTACCAAAACCTAGCCATATCTTAACTTCGTGTCTAAAATGTATATCCAAACTGTCCCTCTAATATCATTAACACCCCGAGAGGCTTTCAGCAGTATTAAATGACGTCGACCGATAAACGCTTTTAAGCTGACGCATAATTCGGTTTGCTTCGTTATGGCCAGCATTTCCATGCCTCCATGTCATGTAAAATGCGCGCGTAAAAGAAAATTTTAGCTTTATTTAGAGTGGGCTGTCGTGTGGTATTATTGGTTCGGAAATTTATGGAGTGGGTCGATGAAAATGGTTTAGAAACGGTGAATTGATGTTACATGAAGCTTGTCACTATACTGGCCCATCACCACACCAAGCCTTTCATCTGATGAAATAATGTTTACACATCTTTTAAATCCGAAGTGTATTCAATAAATAGATGTCGATTTGATACGTGATGGGGTAGTCGTCAGCAGTCAAACTAGTTTTTTTTTTAATAATATATTTTAAAAGTCGACTTTCTCAAGCTTCTCAGGGATCCTATGAATTTTCCTTCGTAACGTTTTAGAGAAAATGTGATTTTATATTTTAAACCTTTTTTGACCTTTCAGAAGAATAAAATTAGTAATTTATTAAATAAAGGTCAGAATTAGCCATCCATTCTTTTAAAATCTATTCTTAATAATTTTAAGGCAACGATCAAATCCCTCGATCCTGAACAATCAAAATAAAGTTTTTCTTATTAAGAGATGCCTTCATTATAGCAAAATCTTTTTTTTATATTATTTCTATAACAAACAGTGATTTTTAAATTGAAAAAAGTTGTGCAATAAAATAGTTTGAAACTGAAATTGATTTTGTATAATTTAAGTTTTAATAACGTGTTCTAAAGTTGGCTTGTATAGGAGGTGCCTTCAAAAAAAAAAGAAATATTGTTTTTAACTAGATTTCAAACGCCAATGCCAGTAAGTTGTATTCCCCTAGAGACAACTGCCACCTCTCTTTCAGTGAGCGGAGTTTGCGTAGCAGAATTTCGGACCAAACTTATTTTATTTTTTTGCCATCGATACGTTAAGAATTAAGTTTGAGAGCCTGTTTCGCCCCTAGGGATTAAGTTCCCGTTAACATACTTAGTACAATTTCGTACAAATTTTGTTCCATTTTTGAATTTATTCGGTTATTCGGACATCCTGAAATAGGCCATTAGCTGTCTAAGGTCTTCAAATCGCGAGTGAATGGGTAATTTTAGGTAAGCGTGCTTCGTCATCGACCATACCATTGGTTACCATTAGCCCATCAGGTAAGGTAGTAGTTAAAAGCGATTCTATCCTAATACTAACTTCTAAACTAATATTATAAATGCGAAAGTAAGTTTTTTGTTTGTTACCTTTTCACGCCTAAACCACTGAACCGATCATCCTGAAATTTTGCATATACATTATCAGGTGTAAAGAAACGGACATAGGGTACCTTTCATCCCAAAAAAAGGACTGTTCTCGACGAAAAAACAATAACGTTCTTATTATAATAGATGGCGCCACGTGTCTTTCGAATCATGAGTGAATTATAATTATTATAGAAACTTTAGTAGTGTGTTAAGGCGAGGTTACCCCGAGCGCATCAATCGCTTACCCCAGCCCCCGCACGGAGAGGCGATACGTAACAAATTACGCGGCGCGAAAACGCGCGCGCTTAGCGCACTGGTCATGAGTTCACGAACTCGGATAGGTACTAAGTTGCGTTACAGGGTAGAGCGATGCAGTAAAACAACTTGAATTGATATGTATAAGTTCACTTTGTTTTATTTTTATAGAAAGTATTGGTTATAGATAGATTAGGAACCTACGTATTCTATGAACGTGAACCTAATTACTAACAATTAAAATAAGTAGATATAATTAAAAATAAGAAGGTATACTTATTTATTTTTGTGAATAAGGTGAATTTAAAATCTGACTGACACTAAGATCATGAATACGGGTATGATTCAAAACTACACGCCACGCGCCATTCGGTTTTAAAAAAAATTATGCTTTACTTTTTTTTCGGTTTTGTGGTCATGGGTTTCGTTTTCGTGGTTTTTGGGGTCGCTGATAACTAAAATTAGGCCAAAATGAAAATCCAAGATGGCGGCGACGAAAATTTTCGAATTTTTCTTCATGAGTGTCATTTTCGTGGTTTTTGGGGTCGCTGATAACGAAAATGAGGACAAAATGAAAAGCCAAGGTGGCGCCGACAAAAATTTTTGGTTTTGTCATCATGGGTGTCATTTTCGTGCTTTTCGGGGTCGTTAATAACGAAAATGAGGTCAAAATTAAAATTCAAGATGGCGCCAATGAAAATTTTCGGTTTTGTCATCATGGGTCTCATTTTCATGGTTTCCGGGGTCGCTGATAACGAAAATGAGTACAAAATGAAAATCCATGATGCTGCCGACGAAAATTTTCTGTTTTTTCGTCATGGGTGTCATTTTCATGGTTTTCGGGGTCGCTGTTAACGAAAATTAGGTCAAAATTAAAATTCAAGATGGCGCCAATTAAAATTTTCAGCTTTGTCGTCATGGGTGTCATTTTCATGCTTTACGGGGTCGCTGATAACGAAAATGAGGTCAAAATGAAAATTCGATAACACCAAAAATTATTTTTTTGTTTTTACGTCATGGGTATCATTTTCATGGTTTTCGGGGTCACTGATAACGCAAAATAAGTTCAAAATAAACAGAAACAAAAAAAATATTTTTTTTTCATCGACTCCGAAAACCATGAGAATGACACCCATGACGAAAAAACCCGAACATTTTCGTCGGCGCCATCTTGGATTTTCATTTTGTTCTCATTTTCGTTATCAGCGACCCTAAAAACAACGAAACCGACACCCATGACGAAAAAAACAGAAAATTTTCGTCGGCGCCATGTTGGATTTTCATTTTGGCCTCATTTTTGTTATCGAAGACCCCGAAAAGCACGAAAATAACACCCATGACGACAAAACTGAAAATTTTTAATAACACCCATGACGACAAAGCTGACAATTTTAATTGGTGCCATCTTGGATTTTCATTTTGACCTCATTTTCGCTATCAGCGACCCCGAAAACCATGAAAATGACACCCATGACGACAAAACCAAAAATTTTTGTCGGCGCCATCTTGGATTTTAATTTTGACCTCATTTTCGTTATCAGCGACCCCGAAAACCTTGAAAATGACACCCATGACGAAAAAACCGAAAATATTCGTCGGCGCCATCTTGGATTGTCATTTTGTCCTCATTTTCGTTATCGGCGGCTCCGAAAACCATGAAAATGACACCCATGACGACAAAACCAAAAATTTTTGTCGGCACCATCTTGGATTTTCATTTTGTCCTCATTTTCGTTATCAGCGACCCCGAAAACCATGAAAATGACGCCCATGACGAAAAAACCGAAAATTTTCGTCGGTGCCATCTTGGATTTTCATTTTGACCTCCTTTTCGTTATCAGCGGCCCCGAAAACCATGAAAATGACAGCCATGACGACAAAACCGAAAATTTTCATTGGCGCCATCTTGAATTTTGATTTTGACCTCATTTTCGTTATTAACGACCCCAAAAAGCACGAAAATGACAACCATGACGACAAAACCAAAATTTTTTGTCGGCGCCACCTTGGATTATCATTTTGTCCTCATTTTCGTTATCAGCGACCCCGAAAACCTTGAAAATGACACCTATGACGAAAAAACCGAAAAAAAGTAAAGCATAAAATGCAGAGGAAGTAAAATAAAAAAATTAAAGTGATTTTATCTTTAATATGTAAATAAGTCAACAAAATAAAAAAACTAGTAGGTACACACGGCGGCACATGAAGCTGTCATTTCCAGTATAAATTGGCCTCGCTTTGTATAGATTTCCTATACAATGAGAGATCGGCATAAACTGGTTTTGTACAGGTTGATCGGCCGTCGTGCGTACAAAATACGATATCGACCACGACCATTACTCATACTATCTCGTTCTCCCCTACATACTTTATTTTTCTGCCCATGTCGAACTCGATAATCTTCGGCTTACCGGTCTCCCTACAAAACTTTTTTAGAACTCCTTACAAAAAAAAATTTGTGGAATAAATGTTTTTATTTTAGTAGGCCAGTTACAGGCAGTTTTGAATTGTCGAAAAAAAGATAATAAAATGAAGCTACAGTCCCATTCAAAAGGCATAATAACTGTGAAAGTACTGTAGTTGCCCATTCCGAAGTTATCGTAATTTATAAATAATATTGCGAAATCATAAATAGCGTCTTTTGCAACGACACAATAAAGTTAAATTCAGGCCGCGCAGCGCTAATTACCTACAGTTATATTCTCCTAGAAGCTGCCTCTCTTTCTATTGCGTAACTCTTATCTTCTACCTTCTGACTACGTTCCCTATTAGGTACCAACTGTACTTTTGTGAACAAATGACATTTCAAATAAACCTAGGCTCGGTGTTTACTAAGTATTCTTTTTTACAAACTATTTTTGGCTCAGCTCGTAACAGAACTTAGCGGGGATGGGGTGGCGGGTTCGAAAAATTGGCACACGTCCGACCTCCAACGCGTTCCGCTCGGGACTGAAGCACGCGATACGAGTAAGAAATGATGAAAACAGCAAATTTTGGAAATGGTTGTTTAGGTTTTTTTTAAATATTTCAAATTATGATTGCCGTTTACTGTCACATTTTTTACGACCTTTATAATGGTATAAGTTTTATTGTTAAAAACCTGATATAACTCAAATGATATAATATTAAAAACCATCATTTAGACTTGTCTTAGCGATTTAATTGGATGCAACAAAGTGCAAGTAATCGTGTATCGCTGTGCCGGAATATCTAGATCGAAGTGTGAAATATGTAATATGTTTTTTTCAGAATTTAAATCCGTGCTATATAGGAATAAAACACAATACAAAATGACGTTTATCTGGATAACCTCGCCTTAAGCGGTTAATTGTCAAATTCTAAATAAACGAGCGAGACCGGGCGAAAAAGCTGGTTTAGAAATATATAAACACTAAAGCTATTCACGCCACACTTGCTGTTATCAAAATTAACTCTTTCCAAAAAAAAAAATCAATAACAAAAAATCATGCCACACAAAATCAAAAAAATCAAAATCAAAGCATTTATTTCAAGTAGTTACACACATGATTAAACAACAAGATTTGAAATCTTAAAATAACGTGTTTAAAATGAGCTAAAGGGACCTGCAGCCAACATACCAGGGGACGATAACGATCCAGAGGTAGGGACAGCATTGTTCTCGGCCGTTAAATCTTTTACCTTTACTTTCAGTGATATATTACAGGTTAAAAGTGTTTTAGTAAGGTACATTTGAACAATTATTTATCACCTCAATGTTAAAGGGAGAATGAGAGGGGCAGAACCTGTCTCTCTCTCTCTCGTCATGGTGGACTTTGAAGTGGGACTGAAACAGGTGTTTTAAGATTGGCTAGATGCGCTATGTGTGTGATCAAGCAAGCTGAGAAAATGGGCAACAAGTTCAAGCAAGTTTATAATTGTCGTCAATATAACTGTATTTACACGAAAAATAAAATCCCATTAAAAGTCTCACAATCAGTCTTACCATTCGAGTATCGTATTACCCAGTACTAATTAGGTTGTGGAGGTGAGATAGGCAGTCGCTCCATGTAAAATACTGGTATTTAGCTGCATCCGGGTAGACTAGAAGCCGAAAGGCTAGGCAGATGATGAATAAGACCCCGTTAAAAACCGGTATTACGGCTATATGTTGGCACTCCTAGGAAATTATTTAACAACTTTCAACAGTCTACTACACAGGGTGGAAGGGACACCGACGCGAAAACTGTTACCACGTACTCAGTACATCATTGTGAACCCCCGTACATCAACATTTTGCACCAGTAATTTAAAAAAAAATCAGCTGTTCCATACATTTTGACGGTGTAGGTATTGCACTTTATGGAAACAGCTGTTTTTTTTTAAATCACCGATGAAAATTTTCTATGTGGGGGCTCAGAATGATGTACCTACTGAATACGTGTATAACTGAGTAAGCTGTGCCAAAACAAAGGGTTATGCAATCATAACCCTTTGTTTTGGCAGTAAATCGGTATCGGTATGGGTATCGGTATTGGTATCGGTATCGGTATGGGTATCGGTATTGGTATCGGTATTGGTATCGGTATCGGTATCGGTACCGATTTAACAAATAACGTACCGTTGTATTAGTTTTGAACTAGACTGTAGTGAGACACAACAATTTTATGAATACTACTGTGCTTAGTTGCCATTTTACGTTTTTGACTGAGTTCAAAAACGAAATAGGTAGGCAAAGATCACGCAATTATATACAGTTGCTGAAATTTCGAAATAAATGAAAAAAATATATTACCAACATAAAATAATGTTTCTTAAGACGTACACTCTGAGCTCACAATCTCACATATGTGTGATCCCCAACCTCCACTGAAACAAACCCCCGGAGGGTACCTAGTTAAAAATAATGAACAGAGAAATACTACAAACAATTAGTACTAATTGCTCTATTAGTGACCAGCTCGGGAAACACAACAAACACAGTTAAACCCACATAAACACAGAAAAAAATACACCACACAATGTACGCGTATCACATTAAGCCTGTAGGTGATCCCAGAAGAGTTAGACAAACAAACGTTGAAAACATCGTTAAATAACGATCAGAAAATCACGTCTGTTAGTATTTTAGTAATCAAATAAATCAATAAATACAAAAATAAGATCTATATGTAACATCTGTGTATGTGTGCGTGTGTGTTATGTGTGTGTGTGTTGTGTGTGTGATGTGTATGTGTATGTCTATTTACAATATTAGTTTTAGTATATGCGAAATCTGAAACACGTGTCTATTATTTTTATGTAAAGAATCTATGTACAAAATTTCAAAACTGTATCATGAAAAATAACAAAGTTATAACCTTGTTCTGTTACCTGGCTGTCCACACAAAACCGTGGTCACCACGCAGCGCGCCCGCGCGCGCACCTCCGTCCTCGTCTTAAGCTCATTAAAAATAATAATTCGGCAGTAGGTCTAAATTATAGCGATAAGTACTTAAAGTCGCTCGGTGTCCAACTTGCAACATTTTTTAAATATTTTTGGGACAAAATATAACATGGTTTAAAAATTATTGGAATCGATTCAGATACTTATTCTGAACAAACTATATTCAGGTTTGGCATATACTTAAAATAATGTTGTATATGTTTCAATATATGACATTGTAAACTGATCGGCTAATTGGCGCTTTCCGTAAAATGTGGACAGGAGACAGTGACAAAACAAACAATTGTCGAGTAACATCTTAAGAAGAAAATGGCACAAGAAAAATGGATAATATGACGACGTTTATGTCCAAAAATAATGGAAGATTTGACTCACGCCTGTATGCAAATGTTACTGGATAAAGATGGATGGTATACTAGAGACAAAGGCATATATTTCCTATCAGAAATGGCAGAGAGTAAGTAAGTAACGATTCATCTGCCTAGCCTTTTCCCAACTCTGTTGGGGTCGGGTTCCAGTCTTATTGCCTATCTGACCTCCACAACCCAGTTAGTACTGTTAATACCCCCTTGATAAGACTGATTGTCAGACTTTCAGGCCTCTAACTACCCGTATGTATTGTCAAAGGTCTACAAATGACAGCCAAGACCAACAGCTGTACGTGCTGGTCGAGGCACGGAGGAAACGCGATATATAATGTGTGGTCACCCATCCACTGATCCCTAGGTAAGTGCGGTTTAATCTGAAGATCGACCTGGGCGGCTGTTATTTTAGCCACGATATCTTCAAGAAAGATTATTGATTATGATGATAACTATTATGTTCTGAGTTATAAAACTCTCCCACACACTCACAGGGCTGGCTGGCTGGAGCACTGCAAAAATGGAGCGTTTAGTGTGATTTAGCGTGAAGTAACCGAGAATATTCTTATAATTAAGTAGTTGTGTATTGGATGGATTAACGCAAAATAATGTTGTCTGTGTAAAAAATAAACTTCAGTGACTAAAGACAAAGTCTTTACTTGTTATAATGATGCAATTTCAAACAAACTGTGAACCGAAAACAATAAAAATCTTTCATGTAACTCGACAGTACACAAGTTTGCGCCATGCGAGGCAATTTTACGTAATATTTCTTCGCAAGACGATTTACTCAAGTGCAATATCCGAGGGGTTACCTGTGCAGTAATATGACAGCTTATGTTTTAAACTAAAACACCTTCTGGAATATTCTCTTGGAATATCTAGGTCATTTTTATTTTTCGTATGTTTTATGAATGTTTAAAGTGTAAGTGTGTTTATACCTACACTTCCTATACGTGGAGTTGCGGACACCAGCCCGTCATACAATACAATACATTATACAATACAAAGTGAAGGTATTTTGTTTGTTATTATCTGTGTTATTATCCAAATATACATGTCGTATTTGAAAGAGAGTTAAGCTTCTTCTATTGACAAACTATTTATCTCAAAATTATAAAAAATTGAGATGCTCACAATGAGCCCTTTCATTTGATATGTAACACGATATAGTTTGTTTGTTTTAATTTACCCCCCAAAAATGGCTCCCATGTTTAAAATCCATTAACTTAGGTTACGTCTTTGGGTCACGGACTTACAAATTTCAACTCAATCGGTCCAGTAATTTCGGAGTAAATTGGCTGTGACAGACGGACAGACAGACAGATACGCGAGTGATCCTATAAGGGTTCCGTATTTTCCTTTTGAGGTACAGTACCCTAAAAAGAATAGGTATGTCTATAGAAAAGCAGCAATTTTAATGAAGTGTAGATCTCCTTGTTTCTATGAACACTTTACTCTTCCTATATGACTCACAAGGGAGCGATTGCGATGTAATGCTAGCTCCGCAACTACCTTTTAAAATGCTAAAACTAACGTAAATCAAATTGCATTTGTATAAGAGTAAAATTATTAAGAGATAGTAAAGACGTTCTCTAACATTCGTGTCATTTGTAGATCTTTGACAGTCAGTAGCTCAAAAACTCTGACAACCAGTCTTACCAAGGGGTATCGTATTACCCAGTACTAACTGGGTTGTGGAGGTCAGATAGGCAGTCGCTCCATGTAAAATACTGGTATACTTCAGCTGCATCCGGTTAGACTGGAAGCCGACTCAAATGTAGTTGGGAAAAGGCTAGGCAGAAGAAGAAAGACGTACTCTCACAAAAAAAAAAAGGTTTTTTTTACTTTTATTTATTAATTTACCACCAAATTATACCCACATTACAGACCAAGTCCAATACGATGCTACAACATATAATAAAACAATATAAACATTAAAATTACGTTAAAAAAATAAAATAACGTGTTACGTGTGTTTTAACTAAAGTGTGTAAATAGACACTTACCAAAGCCGAAAGGCACTTGTGCTCCCCGTCTTTTCGATCATTTTTTTTTTCAAGACCATATCTGGCAACCTACTAGTTACGGAGATATTGGGGTTCAAAGTTCCTACTTTTTACAAGTTTTTTTTTAAATACATGTTTATAAAGTAGGATTTTTACTTTAACACCTCCACGACCCCCGCACTATTCAGTCCATTCATCAGCACAATGCTTTGAGTGCGTTACATTGAGTCCTACCGTAAAACAGATTTTTTTACCCCAAAAAAGAGTCGTTTCCCAGCAATATTTTTTGCGTAAAGTTGATGCAGTTTGATGTACAGAATGCTTGGTTAACGGCTTCGTGAATGGTTCGTTTACACCTTATATGTAAAATTATCAGAAAAAAAAATGAAATAAAAACATAGGTACTATGTATTTAGAAGTTTGTTAAAGATTGTGAACATAATTTAGACTTAATAAGTTACGTTTGCACAAACTTCATAGAAACATTAACGAAGTAGAACTTTGGTAAGTCTATAAACACAACAAATGTTTCACAAGAGAGCACTAGAAATGATAACACACTAAACAGTTTCTTTTAAACAAAATATATTAAACGCTTTCTTTTCATAAAATTAAAACAAAAAGTAAGTATGATTTTAGATCTTGTTTTTTATAAAAAGTTAGGGTTGGCATTTTAGACCGACTTGTTTTTCTTTTCATAAAAAGACTTACAGAATTTTTTACTCTAAATTAACAATTAATTAGAATCCATTCCACCACAATGAAACAATGCATGAGAAGAAAGATAACGAGGCTATTAGAAGAAATGATGACGATAATGTCAGAGGTGGGGTCAAACCAAGTGAAATCGTTTACACCTTGTATAAAAATTCACAGTCTCTCTCACCACCATTCGTATGGATTAGATATTATATTCCAATCCATTTGACGGCATCTTTTTTTTTTTTTTTTCGTATGTGAAATCATCAAATGACCCCCCCGCTCTGGGCGGAGCGGAAGGGAGTGTCAGACTTGTACTGACAAGGCTATGTAGCAAAGTGACACACATTAGCAATTTTTACTCGTTACACTCATACCGACACTAAGGAGTTGATAACAGCAAGTAGATTAAAATGTTGTTCGCTTTCAAAATACTTATCATGAATTATGATAGACGGGTGTATACCACAAGTATTTTGAAGTGTACTTGCAACTCGAGCACTTACCAAACGACTTTTTACCTAGTAATAAGTAGCCAGACAGTGTCAAGCCATTTTTCCAGAAAATTCCGGAGCAACATGCAGGCAATATAATACAAAATGCAAGTTCTCGGCATATGAGCTCAATTTGACAACGTACAAGTATAACATACAACATAATCATGGCATATTTCATTTAGCAAAGCTCGCGTGGTCTGCGCTCGAGTCTAGGATGTTATTAAGTTCCTGCAACTTTACTCTTAGGATAGGAGCTAGGGGCTTGATATGTGAAAGGAAAATGTATTATTCGTAAGAGAAAATTGCGTAAAATGAAAAGTACAAGCGAAGCCGAAGAAGACATCGATCAGAACTGGCTCCAGGTTGCTGCCGGGAAATTCCACATCTTCAAAGCGTGTTTAAAAAAAAAAAAAATTGGACATTTCTGTTTCTATATCTAAAATCGGTCTAATTTTGCTGTAACACTATTTTTCGAAAATGTTCTCAGATAACTTTTTAGAACTATGTATCTTGCTTATGCGCATGAAGTTTCAAAAAAATCGCTTGAGTCATTTCGAAAAAAAAAGACTTGAAAGTTTGTATGAAATGCCCTTAAGTCGTAAACACTGTTAATAGAAGATACAATACATATCCACCAAACTATCTCCCCGACTACCAAACCGTGCGTGAGCTCCCTACGAATATTTATAGTCTCACTATACTTCGCCCGACAAACTTTCAGGTATTAACGTAATGGTATCAGGTCACGTTTGCTCACAAAAAAATAACTTGAAAGATTACCAAGACTTAAGTTCGTAACTGGCAAAGATTGATATTTATTTCATATGTTTATAAAGTTTTCTTATGTGCTTTGTTTTAGTGATTAGTTTTGTTTATGGCCTGAAGACGTTGGTAGTAACTTGGTGAGGATCTCATGAACTTAGATTCTGGAAAATTACTCTTTAAGACTTGGGTATTGTATATTCGGGGCATTATAGCTAATGAAATATAGCATTATGCATGTGTAAAACTTAAAATCTCTAACAATCATTTAACATTTTGAGTTAATGGACTTTGTTATCAATTTATGACCATATGGGAAACTCTCAGTGCCATCTCCATCACTCCTCTGTCTCGTTTATTATTCCATTTGGAAGATAAGATGTCCAATTTAAACCAGAACTTGGTTTTAGTTATTGTATTCTAAGACCTCTTGTCAAAAAATAAAAAGCATAAAAAAGTCCATCCGAATTGAGAACCTCCTCCTTTTTAAAAGTCGGAAAAATTCGTAAAATCAGTAATTTAAGTTTGTAAATAAGTCCACCACTTTTAGAACACTGCCACTAATAAACAAATTGCACTTCCATGCCTGAAAATTAATTAAGATTTCACCGACAAAATGCACCACGAATTCCGAGCCAAGTTCACACAAACAATTAAGTGAACTTCTAAGCTGGAAACAATTTCCTACAACAATATGTACTAGTTATATACGAACTTAATCTAGGCGGGACAGGCAGGATATTACTCCAGACAACAGCACCGTTTGGCAGACACAACCACTAAAATCTTGATTCGCAAATAATATGGACTTCAGACTTTCACATTTTTATTACTGCAAATTGGATAACGTAGTCTTTTGTTTTAGAATGTAGACAGATCTATTTGTCTGACTGTAACAGTGCCAAATGATTTTAAAAATGGATTTTTATTTTCTGGTCTGACTCAGGCGGGGTTGAACTTTGTGAGTCATTTGTTTCTTTGTAGAATAATAGGAGCTTGTCATACTATGGTTGAATGAATTATGAATCACGTGGTTCGATGAAAACACTGTTGAAAAGTTTTCTTAAATTTTCTTAAATTATAAAAAGGTGCCTAAGAAATTACACAAGTGAAAATAAACGGACGATTAAATTATTCTGTGCGAGGATACTCACAATAAAGAGAATGATTAATTTGTCAATATTAGTGAATAAAATATCGCTCTGTAGCGAATAAAATATTGATCACAATATTTTATTGAACACCTAATTTAATGATTTTTATTTTAGTACACAAAAGAGCGATATTTCATCAAATAATTCGTATTCATATTAAAAAAAACAGTTCATCATCAGCCTATAGCAGTCGACTACTGGACATAAGCCTCCTAAATCGCACGCCATTCAACTCGATTTTCAGCAACTCTCATCCAGTTGCTACCAGCCACGCTGCGAAGATCGCCACTCCACCGAGCCTGAGGGCGTCCCACCTTACGTTTGCCGATTCGCGGCCTCCACTCAAGAACACGTCTACCCCAATGGTCATCGGGTCATCAAAAAAACAGTTAAAAACTGGCAACTGTGGCAGCTTTAGCGAGACTACAAACTTTCAGAAAGCAATATCTTCATCTCAGGTTTCTTGCATGATGTCTAATTGGTCTAACACCATATTCAAGGCTTCTATCAGGTGCCATAATTCGAAATCTAGGTCAGTGTCGCCTCTAAGTTAATCAATCCTTTGCAAGTTCATAGAAAATTACCGTAAACATAAACATGTTTTCTCACTTATGGGCCTCGAAATCCACCTTGAAAAGTTAAAGCCGAACCAGGAACCGAGAAATCCAACATTTCATACCTTGTTATTTATGAAGGTTTTCGCAATTTTTTCGACTCATAATGCGTTGAAAAAGAGGATCTTTTATTTATACCCGTTTGTACTACCGACGATGTTGGCTTAGCCCCTGTTGACTTTTAAACAGTACAACGTTTTTTATTCGCGTCCTGTACAAGGTCTAATCACTGGATTATACAAAGAAATGTTATTGAGTGGTGTTGGTCCCGGCTGTCATTTATAGATTTTTAATTGATTGGCCCAAAAGCCTGACAACCAGATTTTCCAAGAGGGTCAGATAGTCGCTCCATGTAAAATACTGGTATTCAGCTGCATCCATTTAGACTGGAAGCCGACCCCAACATAGTTGGGAAAAGGCTAGGTAGATCATCATCTACCTAGCCTTTTGTGTTGCTTTGATGATGACGTAAGCGTTTTTTGATGTCGATGGTTTTGATACCGCTTGCAAGAAAGTTAACGGCAAACAAACAGACACTTTCTATGGCATAAGCATCATCAGCCTATACTGTTCCCACTGCTAGGAAACAGGCCTCTTCTCAGTGGGAATATTTTGGTTGGTGGATGTTACCTATTTTTACTGGTTCTAGAACAGCCTGGTTTCTTCACGATGTTTTCTTTCAACGTTTTGTAATTCTCTCTAATCTTTACATAAACTGTAAATTCCACAAAACGTTATCTGATATTAAAATCCTAATTGCTTCGCTAACATTGCATTAAAGACTTGTGATAACCTTTTGTGACAATTCTAGTACATGTCGTTAGTAATAAATAAACAAGTAAATACCAAACCTTCTTTTTTATTACAAAAATCAAACCAACTCCACACAACTAAATCTCAACTACTACATACAATCAATTATGATATTTATAGCAATCCCAAGAGCACTCAAAAAACAAGACGTAACCGAAAAAATATGAAGAACATTGTTGTTCGTAAGGATCCTGGGTCAAAGTAACCCACGCTAGGAAAGTTTATTTTTATCCAAGCAGGCTTGGACCCTCCAAAACAAATTTCATGAATAAATTTTTCCTTTGTAAACAAATCGAGCAGGCCATATTAAATTAAGGCTCTCTTGTGACTCAGAATGCAATAAAAAGGCCGAATTTTCGCCAGTGTATATCTTTGCATGAAGCTGTTATTTTTGCTGTTTTGGTTTCAATTTCACAAGGTGTTATGGATAAGATTATTTGTCGTGAAAAAGTACTTGGTCAGTCACTGTGCCTACTAAGTGATTACTTTAAAGTATCGAGTGAATGAGCCTACCTCTCGGTTACCGTGCACCGTCGTCGGTCGTCACTCACTTTAATTTGAGATTAAATACAAACCTATCATGTAAAGAAACCTGCCAATAATGTAATTTTAAATAACGTGTTGTGTTAATTGGCTTGTGGAGGATAAATAGGCATTCGGTCAGTGGAAAATGCCTATGGCATTAAGTCCGCCTTTGTACAGTTTTTTTACTTGTGCATAAAGTTTTAATAAATAAATAAAATACTCGAATCTCATTTTACCAAGGGGTATCGTATAACCCAGTACTAACTAGGTTGTGGAGGTCAGATAGGCAGTCGCTCCATGTAAAATACTGGTATTCAGCTGCATCCGGTTAGACTGGAAGCCGACCCCAATATAGTTGGGAAAAGGCTAGGCAGATGATGACACGAATCTCATTTTCTTCCGTTTAGACTGGAAGCCCACCAAAGATAGTTGGAAAAAAGATTATGACAGCATTAAACTGTGATTACCGATCAGATGCATGGTTAATATTGTATTGTATATCGTCCGCAACTCCTCGTTCAAAGCGCGTATTTTGTTTATATAGCAATATTTATTATTTCCTATGCACGGAATCGGCGATGTTCAAATTTCTAAAAGGTAGATGTCCGTTAATTATGACGACTCGTGGCGTCATCCTAATTAGCATATAATGCCGGTTTCCTCACGATGTTTTCTTTCACCGTTTTGAGAGCAGTGGTGATGAAACAGATTACACAAAGAAATGCGCCTGCCTGGGTTCGTACCCACGACTTACTGCTCGTAAGTCGGGGCCGCCACCGCTGCTCTCAGGTGCTCGTGGCGTAAACGAAACTAATTCGTAAATCGTTCGAATTTAGTACGTCAAGTTAACTCCGCGCATTCGGGTTAGGCTCACAGAAAATCATTATCCGTTTCCATCCTGTATAACTAGAGATTTAAGTCTCCGAATTTAAACTTAGGGACCCAATTTAAGACTCGGATAACATCGTCGCTGTAACAAAATCGTATAACCTATTTAGTTATTAAACTTTTTACAACCGAAACGGGTTAGGCTTTACAAGCTCGTAAAGTACTTAGATGGGTACTTCAGAATTATCTGAAGAGATAAAGAAGATAGGAGCATTGTGTCCAGTTTACTGCTGTCTTGACTATGGGTCATGAAATTGTGGATGTTGTGTGATGAGGTTAGTTATGGGAGTAACCTAGATTTAATCTTGTTAAAGTTCTCCATGTCACATTCTGATCCAACTGTATCCAGTTAGATTGGAAGCTTACCCCAACATGTTTGAGAAAGAGCTGCAGGCAGATGATTAGGATAACTGATAGCAAATCAGCTAAACATCGTATGGAATTAAAGTAATGTAGTAAAAAAATACAAAGATCTATCTACTGAGAGTATTTTAATGAATAAACGCGAATTCTAAACGAGGTCCTCAGATTGCATGGCCAACTGCCATTCTTCTTTCTTGGTTTTCTATGGCACTACAGCTAAAAATCTGTTTTAGTTACATTCAGCAAAATTCACAGTAAATTTGACTTATTTCTCAGTCGTAATAAGTCGAATTTTCTATGAGACAGGCTGCTGGACCTAAATCTGGGTAATGATTAATTCTCTCGCAGTCATATTTCTGAAAAAAAAAGTGAGGTTATAGTGAAAAGTGAATACAAATAATCTTTCAGTTTCTAAAGTTTTGTATACTAAATAGACTTGGATTTGGCTGCAACTCGCCTGATGACAAGCACTGATGAGGCCTAGGGTTGAACGCGCTTGCTTAGAGGAAAACGATTCACTCAACACATTTTGTTCACACATTTTGATACTAAGTAAGATAACATACCATTTCTTGAACATCATTCTCATCAGGACATCCAATCTAAAACCCAAATCACTACCACCCAGTGTGAGCCTAAACTTGAACCTTCTCAAGAACCTCAATGCGATCAACTTTGTCAACCATAGGGTCTTAAATGGACTTGTTTGATTTGGTAATAGCTGGAACTGCCGACATCAGGGGTCGCTCCCCTAAACCATTATTTTTACAATGGGTTTCCTTGAACACTCTGTTCCGATAAATTATTGTTACGTGTGTATTAGAAGAGGACTGTTTACTTCCTCGGTTGCAATTTTTTATCACGATATTTCCTCTTACCGAGATTGCGATATATTTGTTTTTTTTTTGTAATTTTTAGGTTTTAGTGAATTAGATTCACGACCATAATGCATTTGAAATTTACAGAATTAAAATCATCCATACAGTTCTTTAAGTTGGAAATGACTTCAAATGAAATGCAATGAATCGAATTGAATTTCATGAAATAAATCCATCTTCAGGTTAAGCTGCGCTTGCCTAGGTTGGTCTGTGGATGGGTGAGCACCCATTTCATACCAAATTTTCTCCGTGCCTCGGAAAGCACGTTAAGCCGTCCCGGCTGGCATTTGTGGATGTTGGTCGTTACAGGTAGACAGTGGCCCGCAAGTCTGACAAACAGTCTTACTGAGGAGTGTCATATTACATAGTACTGACTGGTTTGTGGAGGCCAGATAGGCAGTCGCTGCATGAAAAATACTGGTATTCAGCTGCATCCGGTTTAACTGGAAGCCGACCTCAACATAGTTGGGAATAGGCTAGGCAGATGATAATGATTTTCATGAAATAGTCATTCAATGAGGGGATTGAAGCTAAGTTATGTATGCACGATTTTAATTTATTAACAAAAAATTATTATATTTTACGAACAAATTTTATTATTGTCTTAGTTTTCCAGTTTCAAAAGTTCAAGAGACATTACGGAGCTCATATGGTGGTTTATTAGTCGTGGTTTTTAATTATATAAGTATATTTCCACTATTATGAAAAAGGATATGTAAGTCCCATGTTACAGGGGCGACCCCTGTAACATGGGACTTACATAAACATAACTGACGAAATATGGGCTTACTAGGTACAACTCTGCCTAACCCTTCGGGGATTGCAGGCGTGATGTTATGTTATGTGAATTTCAAGTATTGTACTGGTAACCCCTACAGGTAACCAATCGACCAATACCATCACTTAAAAACTTTTTAATCAAAAAAGGACTCGAAGCTTCACTCCAATACGAAACCAATAACGGCAGAACAAATAATTTCCTATACCAATAACTAAACATAGAATTTCATTTCCTCCATAACGACTCAATAACTTAAGTAAGTTAAACCTCTCTTATTGGATTTCATTAAACACTATCAATTTACAGATGGGCCGCGGTTGTAACTCTTACAGTTTATTGGTTGCACAGGTCAGTATTGATCGGGAGTTTGCAAGAAAACCGGACCGTTTTCAACTGTTTTTGGAATAGAACGTTTCGGGATAGGCGTTTAGGAGTATTGACAGCAATACGGCAATACATAAGAACCTTAGCAGTCGCTTTCAAGGCGTTGCTTATTTCTATAACAACTTTGAACAATATTGAGTTTTAGGTACGCTTTTCGGAAAGCTAGACTGACGGTATATATAAGGCCCCATTAAAATAGATGGACAAATTTTAACACAGCGTTCAGTACGTCTAACCAAAGATATTCAAGCAAAAAAAAACACTGATTAGAGGGATTTTATTTAGACCTAAAATAATAAACTGCCGGCACTCTAGAATAAACACATTCATTACGGGCACTTGCACTCGCACATTTGTAGTATCCGAATTATGAGATAACAAAGACATGTATGTGTTTATGCATTGGGTAACCAACATTTTTAGTGTATTTTACGGCTGTTGTGTTAATAGGATAAAAGTGAACGAGAAAGTATAAAAAAAAATGTTTCTTTGGGAAAGTTTTTTGTTGTCACGTGTTTAAGTATCGGTCACTAATTACCAGTGACAAAAGCATAAACCTTCATTTTAAATGCGTTCAGTCGAGTAAATATTATTCATACTTACTAATATTTCGATAATAACATTGCTGTCTCGATTTTCATGTGCCCGAAGATAAACGGAATTGGAAATAACGGAATCCCTTCATGAAGCCGTCAACCAAGCATTCTCTACATTAAACTAAGAAACTCTACGCAAAAATAACGACTTTTTAGGATGGAAAATCACTTTTTACGGTAGGACTCAATGTAACTTACTCGAAACATTATGTTGATGGATGCATTGAATTAGTATCGAGCTAGTGGAGGTATTTATAGAAATGTTAAAACATTAAAAAGTTATTAAATAAAAACTTGTGTAAAAGTTGGAACTTTGACCCCCAATATATCCGTAACTAGAAGGTTCCCAGGTATGGTCTAGAACAAAAAAAAATGATGGCATTGATGGGGAGAACAAGTGCCTGCTGGATTCCTTAAGGGTGCTTTAACACCCGTTAAGTTGGTGTTTTACTGCCTCCACTTATGTTTGTCAGACGCTCTGTCATTTCCCACTGATGACTAATTATCGATTATTCCTAAGTTTAATATACTTCTGTGTCAAAACAAGAACTTTGCCTTGAATGCGCTTTTAGCTAATCAACTTCAAACATAACTTTTTCAATTTCAGTCAATCCAAGGCTATATCTTTAGTCTTCCAATGTAATGAGCAAGGAAAAACGTCATCTGCCTTTTGTAGCTCAACTTTACAGCACCTTAAGCCATGGAATTTAAGAAGTGACATAAAAACGTGAGGACCTTCGAGATTTTCATTAGTTGGGAGGACGAAATGTGAAAAGAGGAGAAATGTCTAGCATATGAAGTCAGAGATTCTTTACTTTTCATAAATCTTTAATTTAGTTTCACTGATTGGTTCAGAGAGCAGCGGTGGCCCAGTGGTGGAGACCCCGACTTACGAGCAGTAAGTCGTGGGTTCGAACCCAGCCAGGCTCATTACTTTGTGTAAGTTATTTCATCACCACTGCTCTCAAAACGGTGAAGGAAAACATCGTGAGGAAACCGGCATGTCCTAGAACCAAAAATTCGAAGAGATTTTTTGGTTCTCATCATCACCTACCAACCCGCACTGGGCCCGCGTGGTGGATTATAGCTCATTCCCTCTCATAGAGAGGAAGCCTGCGTCCCAGCAGTGGGAACATTAATAGGCTGATTATGCTATGCTTATGCTATGTATGGTTCATACAGTTTTTGAATATAAATGGCTCTTATAGTAGGTAAATACCAAAGTAACAATGGATGGACTGTGCAAAATTTAACGGCAAGAAAGGATTCTTGCCATTAAATTATCATCCATCAGATAACAGAAAACCATAGTGTTAGTAGCATACCTTATACCTAGTGTTAGCACATAATAACAATGAGTTTGAGAAGTATTTTGCACAGAAGATGAACAAGTTTTTTACTCGGTCATTGTTCGCTTTTTGACCAACCTTTTTAATAAAATGTTTGCTGGCGGCCTGTGAAGCTAAGAATGTTGAAAGTAGAGTATTTGTGGGAGGAAATCGTTCGTTCCCATTATCTCCAAGAAGGCAATTGAACACCTTGTCTCAACTCCGAGGTCAGAAGAAGAGCTGCAGCATGCACGGCACGACACAAATAGGCAGTCTAGTTGTTTTCTGGGTTCAAAAGTCTTGAAGACCGCACACCACACAGTAATGAGTCTACAAACACTATAGATGCTAGAACGACTAGCTGGGAGACACGGTCACAAAAAGCGAGGAAGAAACGTTCATCCAGCTTAGCGCAAAAAATCGTACTCGCGTCATGGATATATATGGCCGCGACATTGGTCGAGACCAAGTTTAGTGATGATTTACCAACTACCCTCAATTCGATAATAAGAATCGAACAGTCATCTTCTCCACAAAATGCCTCAGAAAAGGAGAAAACACACTCTCGGCCACTGTTTTTAGGATGAGCACTGGCCCGGGTTCTAGCTGCCAGCGACACTATTTTCTTCTACACAATTGTTTGGAAGCCATCAATACACCCACATTTCGCCTGTTATGTTTAAGTCCCATGTCATAAATGGACATAAATCCAGACTCCGTGGCTGCTACTGAGAAATTACTGACAAAATCACTTTGCGCGACCTGGGAATCGAACCTAGTACCTCATGCTCAGCAGTCGACAATCAGACAGTCCGTAGTATAATACAATTAAAAAAACCATTAATAAGGTTTTATTGATAATTTTAATTGACATTTTATTTCTATAGTTTCTTGATTGGAATCTAAATGTGCAATGTTTCGTCAAATGAAACAACTTGTGTCGGTACATTCTGAGTGGTTTCGTTTGAGAGCTTACCGGCAATTAGTACTAAATTGGTGCGGAATGCATGAAGTGAGAATTTGGACTTGTTATTCGGTTGACTTTCAAAATATTCTGTGTATTCCTCAGATGAATTCAAGTGGTACTCCAGACCGTACCTATTGCTGAGTAGATAGGTACCACAAGAAGTACTGAAACATAACATAACATCGTGTCTGTAATACCGAGAATTATTTGATGGAATAACCCGATAAAATCTTGCCCGACTGCTGTAGTCAGTGATGATGATTTTTATACCAAATTGAGTAAAATGTTGCGAAATTTATAGTTTCTAAAAAGAGGAGCTCGTGGCTAAATAATAAAAGCCGCTCGGTTCGATCTTTATGTTAAGCCGTGCTTGCCTAGGTTGGTCTGTGGATAGGTGACCACCCATTACATACCGATTTTCCTCCGTGCCTTGGAAAGCACGTTAAACCGTTGGGCCCGGGTGTCATTTGTAGATCTTTGATAGTCGTTAGGTAGCCAGTGGCCCAAAAACAACCAGTCTTATCAAGGGGTATCGTATTACCCAGTACTAACTGGGTTGTGGAGGTCGGATAGGCAATCGCTCCATTTAAAATACTGGTATTCAGCTGCATTCGGTTAGACTGGAAGCCGAACCCAACATAGTTCGGAAAAGGCTAGGCAGATAATGAGTTGCTAATCAAACATCAAATTAGCTAGTAGGTAGACGTCGCTAGGTGGTTCTTATAGATCATTTTCAGCTTTTCAGAAGTGAAACGGGTATACAGTAATACACTTACTTCACGAATAATCCCAATTATTTATTAAAACTAAAATACAATTTTACACACTTGGGGAGAGTTTCGACTTAATTTGTATCCAACAGCTGAATGTCGCAAAAATGAACGACCCAGTACTCATACTCTCCGGCCGTCGGATCTGACGTCACTGACTGTCATTGGATGGCTTGGCTGACAACTTTGGCTCCAAATTGTCGTAAGATGGCGTTGGCTTGGCTTGGCGTGGGCTGAACACATGGCGTGGCGTTACAGAAGTGTTTTGTGAAAAAAGGTAACTACGTAAATTGATCGACTCGGTCGGGAAACAATAATACACAATTTCTTCTAAAATATTTAATGGGAGAACTGTTTACAATAATCAGGGTTGGGATAACAATTCTTAGTGTAGGATACAAGGATACTATGTTTTACATCTACAATATTTGGGTACTTACATGTTTCGGTAAGAATTGTTAGGTAACAAAAACAAGAATTGTAATACATTTTTGTTGACGAGTAATTTCACTTTTGTTAAACCTTATTAGTTAAACAAAACTTATCGGTAAATAATGTGAATTTGGAATTCACAATGACGTTAGTAACAATCTAAAAACGGTCATGCTCTGACTTTCCACAGGATTTGACAAACACGTACGGACAAATTTTGGACACGGTAGCGGACATAGATACCTCCGTACAAATACCTACTTAAGAGGAAAGGCCAAAGGCGTTGGGCCCTTACACACGCATTCCTCTATTACCTCCCTGGATAAAATTGTCCTCGTTCATTAAACAAATTGTGAGTTTTTTTCATTAAGAGTAGGTTCTTGTCACTTTTTCACCGATAATACTACTTAATATTATTTAATCACATTTTTCAACACAAGCATGTATTGTTTGAAACTTTTGTAATGACAATCAAAACAAAATCTGAATTTCGAAACCCCAAATTCTAACAAAATGCTATTATATTACACACTAAAATTATAACGCTTACAAATTTAATGGCCGTGTAGAATATATGTACATATTTACACTCAATTATATCACAAATAACAATGGCGGCTAACAATACAATAATAATATTAACAACATAATTATGTTGAGCGTTTTTGGTAACATGTTGGTTGAGTTACTGAACGAAGTTTTTTGTTTCACTGCTCCTTCGGTAAGACCTGTGGATGGAAAGACTTTTTAGACAAATTCTTAGAAGATAGAAGCACAGGAGAGACAGAGAGAGAGAGAGAGAGAGAAGCCCCCCCCCTTCTCGATAGGAAGGGTGGGGGGAGGGGTGGGGGAGCGGTGGGAGGAGTGGGGAGAGGTTGGGAGATAGTTTTTTTTTTTTTTTTAAACATATTAGAATACAAAGTTTGAAAGTGTGGATGGGTATATGAGTAGAGGAAGACCAAAGGAACGGTGGATGGACTCTGTAAAGAATGATATGGCAAGAAAGGAGGTGTCTGATGAGATGACGAGTAATAGAGAAGTATGGAAGACGAAGACATTCTGCGCCGACCCCAAATTAATTGCGATAAGGGCAAGAGAATGATGACGACGATATTAGAATACGAAAGTTTCGCTAAAACAGTAGCCCAGCAACATTAAAAATACGGCGTGTAGTATAATGTAGGGAATAATCTAGCAGAAATAGAGATTTTTCACAAAAAAATACGGGAAGATTCCTGACTTATCACCTATTTCTGCGTTGGTTTTATTTTTAAAATGCTAAATAGGCTTGTATTTGGCCGCAACCCGCCTGATGTGAAGCGATGCCGCGGCCTAGGGTGGAGCACGCTTGCCTAGAAGAAACCGATTCTCTCGAACTTTGAATAGGTCTAGAATTCTAGTTTTTTTTTTTTATTTTTTTTTAATGAATCGACTTACTCTTGACCTCAATCTAGTCCAGAGGACAGAGATGAGGTCGACGATGGAACGAGCTAACCCAAAAGAAGCCTATTAACTCGCGACTTAAATAGATTGGGGTCATATGAACTTGGGAACACCGACGCAGGCAGGGAATTCCATTCCTTGACTGTGCGCATAATAAATGATGCAGCAAAGCGCTTCGTGCGAATATGTGGAACATCGACAAGGTATGGGTGATAACCTGCAGTACGTCTGGACTCCCCATGGTAGAAGGGAGATGGTGGAATGAGCTCGTGGAGCTCTTGGGCACACTCACCGAAGTACAATCTGTAAAAGACCGACAAACATGCAACTTTGCGCCGGTGGGCTAGGCTATGAAGCCTGGTATCAACCAACTTATCGTCACCAATGAGCCTCTTGATTATAATGATGGCGTAACAGAGAAGGTGGAAGTGGTATATAAATGAAGTATTGCATTGGTAACGCTTTTACTAATATCGAAGCAGCGTTATGACTCGGTTTGAAGATTATAAATGTCTGTGTATTTAAACTTACATACATGTGAGAAATTACAATTTTCTAATAGATGGCAACGTAACTGTGACGCCACTAATTTTTCAACTTTCCATGGGAACGTTGGCCACTCACTATCGTTAGTTGCCAACTTGTTTACAAGTCCATATTAAGTCTCATAGCCGTATCTATAAACAAGTCAGAGTGATAACTTGAATAGCAGTAATTTCTTAAGTTACGATTTTTATCCTGCAGTTTAGTAACTGCTTAAAGTTAGAACTGTCAAAAGCTGTAATTCTTAGCTTTGCTTTCTTTGACGGTTTTTACTTCGTTCAAATTCTTGTCTATTTTATAAAAAAAATGTTTGCATAAGTAATTATTAATCTCAAGTGAATTACTTTATATTGACTATACAACATTATTTTTAGTATATGCGAAACCTGAATATAGTTTTTTGAGACTAAGTAACTGAATCGATTCCAATAGTTTTTAAACTATGTTATATTTTGTCCCAAAAACATTTGAAAAAAAGTTACAAGTTGGACACCGAGCGATATTATTATTATCAATAAGCTCAAGACGACACTGGAGGCGCGCGCGCGGGCGTGCTGCGTGGTGACCACGTTTTTGTGCGGACAACCAAGTAACAGAACAATCATATAACTTTGTGATCTTTCATGATTCAATTTTGAAATTTTGTACATAAATTCTTTACATAAAAATACTGGACACGTGTTTCAGGTTTCGCATATACTAAAACTAATGTTGTAGATACGGGTGTTAGAATTTACTTACAAGCAAATCCATCTAGAACTTAAAAAATAATAAACAAATCGTATCTCCCTAAAATATTCTTCTACCCGAAAAATGAAAAAAAAAATCTTAAAAATGATCCAGACGGATCCCAGGTCCCTTAAAACAATTCCCCGGACAGGATCCTAACGTCTACGTGTTTCAATATCCTTCACTTACATTACTCATATATTTATTCATATCGGTATATACGGTATATACCCAAAGGAGTTAAAATCTTATTTACTTACCGCCTATGTTAACTTCGGCTGCCGATTGAGAGCTGGGGTATAGTTTTATTTCTGTAAAAAAATATACGATATCAGTTTCTCTGGGGATTTTTATGTCTCTGTTTTCATATTAGGTATACAATTTTTATTGAATTATTTTGTAAAAAAAAAATATCAGGAGAGTTACTTTTGTAATCGTTCGTCAAGTTTTCATTACCGAGTTCCATTTTTATGGATGCGAGTAAAATAACATGAAAGTAACCATAGACCGACCGCTTTAATGAGTCCTCGCGAAGGTATTAATTTAAATGGAATATTCTGAAGGTAGATCACGTATTGGTTCAATTAGTATCATAATACCTACGTTGATTATGGTTATTTTAAAGACTTTGTGGACACTTAATGCGACTTTGATGGGACAAGGCGGAGGATTCACTAAATCGGTCGGTCCATTATTTAAATGTTATTTATTAGAGCTTCGCTTAATTAAGCAAAAAGCGAAAAATTTGAAATCAATAGTTTGTGCACATCAACTAACTGGAATACTTTTTTGATCAAAATAAATAAAACTGTAAAAGCTACACGCAATTCAATATTTGAATCCGTACGCATATAGACAGTAATGGTACTTTATTAAGTGTGCCAAATAAAGTACCGCTACTGTGTTAAATAAATATTATTCTTTCTTTAAAAAGAAAATATAATATGAAACACAACCATATTTTTTTTTACTCACCATAAAGTCTGAGCGTCCCCTCACTCTTACCGAGCGAGTTGGTACTCACGCAGTTGTAAGTACCAATGTCACTCCTGGAGAAGTGCCTGATGGTCAGTTTCATCATCACCCTGTACGACGACCGCTCTTCACTTATCACGTACTTTGGCCTGAGGGAAAGATACCAACAGCTAAAATAAGTTGACAAAGATTAATGTCGCACATATTAAAGGTAAGGCATTGTTCAGACTAAACGTATTATCGGTCGCTGACTGTGAGCGCGCGTTACGCAGTTTATCGCTTTTCCATATACACCGTGACTTTTTAGTCGTCTTACAAAGGTCGTCTACTAATGTGCCCGACATAAGATAGCTCTGGGCGTGATTTTTTTTATCTTTCATAATAGGTACAAAGCAAAATAATAATAAAAAAATAAATAAAATTATGAAACATCTGTTAATGATGTTTACGAGTCAAACGGGAGAACATATATCTACCCAGCACTCGAGTCCAGTAGATCATCGCTCGCAAAAGGGTGTTTTAACTACGTAATGCGTCATAATACTGAATAATATTTTTATTTTTAAATTATTAAAATCTCATAAATACCTATTTTTTTGTTATGAATTTTTAGTATTCATTGAATACATAAAGTGGGCCGTTGTAAGACGACTAAAAAGTCACGGTGTATATTTAACTTCTCGCTCACACCGAACCAGTAATCAGTAACCTGTAACCAGTGAGCATACTAACAGTCGGCGGCGGACAATACGTTTACTGAGAACGATGCCTAATAATGTACAAGCCGCACGTCAATAGTAATGCTGTGCCCTTGATTTGGCCTAGCGTAGTACGCACGGCGAACAAACAAGCTATACAAACCCAGTTTACGCAGATCCCTCAGTGTATTGAAAATCTATACAAAGCGAGGCCATGTTCTACTGGATATTATGTACAGCTTGATTTGTTGCCGTGTGTACGAAGTTTCAATAGAATTAGAGGCCGGCTTATGACTGTGTTTGTTTTGTTACCACTAACGTGTGCTTCCATACCAGGTCTCGATGTATTTACAGGTTATTCAAAGTGTTATTGGAATTATCCAATAACATGTTATAAACATAGTTGAAAAACTATGTTTTAAGCTTTCACGGTTTACAACTAAACTTATACTGTCACTTACGGGATATCTTCCATGATAGAATATCGGGAGCTCAAAAAAAATAACAATCACGGAAGATATCACGTAAGTGACAGTATAAGTATAGCTGAAAAAGTTTTTTCTAAATCACATTTTTACATTATTTTACGGTTTTATGTTTATAATATTAAAAAATCTGCTGTTTCCTACAAAAGTGCAATACCCACATGGTCAAATGTGTGAAACAGCTGTTTTTTTTTTAAATTACCGATTAAAAATGTGGTGTTCAGAATGATGTACTGAATACGTGGTAACTTGCCTGACGTCGGTGTCCCTTCCACCCTGTATATTTTTTCTTGTGAAATACATTACAATAGGATGATTTATGAGGAGCTCGTGGCTAAATAATAACAGCCGCTCGGGTCGATCTTTAGGTTAAGCCGTGCTTGCCTAGGTTAGTCTGTGGATGGGTGACCGCCCATTACATACCGAGTTTCCTCCGTGCCTCGGAAAGCACGTTAAGCCGTTGGTCCCGGCTGTCATTTGTAGATCTTTGACAGTCGTTAGGCAGTCAGTGGCCCAAAAAGTTTGACAACCAGTCTTACCAAGGGATATCGTATTACCCAGTACAGATTGGGTTGTGGAGGTCAGATAGGCGCTCCATGTAAAATACTGGTATTCAGCTGCATCCGGTTAGACTGGAAACCGACCCCAATATAGTTGGGAAAAGGCTAGGCAGATGATGAGGATAATTTATGAAGAAAACTACAGTCATTTTCAAATTGCCCACAAGAATATGCACCACAAACAGATATAGCCAAAAATGGCTGCAAACATAGTAAACATAATCAAACAACAATCATCTCTATTCCCTCTTCACAAAAGCTTTTATCCGCTAATGAACCACAAAAGGCAAATGTGTGATGATGATTTATGAATCCACTGATCATTAAAGATCCTTTTTCCCCCCTCGTTATAAAAAAGGAGAATGCTAATAAAAAGGCCCATCCATTGGTGCCACTTGACCGCTACAAGTGATTTTGATCCACAATGGATCCCACCATTCACGGTGATCGTGGATGTATTGTGAGCTTCAACAGTAGGGGTATCAATCATACCCTATATGAACTCTTTATTACTGCGTTCAATACAATAGACATGGAAATCTAACCCTGAAAGAGGGCCATGAAATCAGAGTAGGATCTTGGTCGATTAATAGTTATTTTTCTGATTTTGCTGATTACGGTAAGTTTAATTAATGAAATTCGAACGAAAGAAGTTCGGTTTCACTGCAAAAGAAGGATGAAATCAGAAAAATATGATGGGAAAAGTTCGTTCGTACAAAACTGGAAAGAATTAATTGCATTCACTATATAATAGGTCGCCAACAGGACTCGGCCTTGCAATTGGCCACAGTGAACTCCACGCCATTTATTCCTGGTTTAGCATAGCAAAGCATAATCAGCCTATTAATGTTCCCACTGCTGGGACGCAGGACACCTCTCTATGAGAGGGAATTCCTGGTTTGCAGTGTGACAATTTAGTTTTTATTGAAAAGTAAATTTTGGATGTATGTGGGCAAATTTATCTACGCCTATACCTCGTCTTATAGTACCTTCTACCCGTACTAACTTTATTTGAAGTGACAGACTTCAAAATCCCACCAAAAAAACACTAACTCAAAGCATTTTTTACTAATAGACCGGTAACAGGCACAAAATCAAATACAAGAAGAAAGCTTCAGTCTACACTGAAGGACTGTAGTTGCCCATACTAAATCGTAGATTTCTATGGAGAAGAATGGCTAAGCAACTCCATGGAAACTCTTCACTATTATAAGTTTCACTACAACCGCTGTTCTTATGGCCACATCGCCAGTTATTGGTACTAAAACTTGACGTTGTGCAGTCGAGTGGGCATCCTTATCATAAGTATGTGGATACCACAAACTGTGAGAACAAAACCTTTTTGATAAGCAATTGAACGGATAAAAGGTTTTTGTGGAACTGATGAATATTCCGACTTACTAAATTTGCCATTTATTCTAGAATGAGAGTACTATGGGAAGGCGATTTTTTAGTTTAGGGGATTTATTAGGGAATACTTAGCCAAAAAACGCGCTCCAAACGAAAAAAAAAACACACACACAAACAAACAAACAAACACACAACACACACACATGGAACAAATAAGGAGTTATTTGTAGGTACATTAAAGTGCAATAATTTAAAACTAAACTAAAATGTAAAGTACCAGACTCGAAGAAGATTCTGACTACAATAGATGATATCCATTTAAAAACACATACATTATAACTACCTAAATTCACTTTCAGTAAACTATTGAAAAATGCATGGTTTTCCAAACCCATTCTACCCTAAATTCATTCATTCACCGATGCTCAGTATTAATCGCAAAAAGCCAACTATTTATGTCATTGTGAGCGTTTTAACGGCAGCCAGGTATTAAAATTGGCAATACCGGAAAATTCCTTTTGTATTTTTACTAGCTTTTGACCGCATCTTCGCCCGCGTGGAATTCGGTTCGGGATAATTGTACCACGGAATTATACTACCGGGATAAAAAGTACCCAATGTATTAATCCAGGCTACAAACTATCTGTGTGCTAAATTTCATCCAAATCCGTTTGGTAGTTTTTGCGTGAAAGAATAACAGACATCCATACAACCGTACATCCTCACAAACTTTCGCATTTATAATATAAAGTGGGATGTAGTTTTGTGAGCTTCTGTTTATAAAAATATTAAAAAGTTAAAAACAAAAAAAAATATGAAATAAATAAAAAAAATATAAAATAAATATGAATTCGGCTTTAAGTCAAACCGCATGCGGCTGAATACCAGTATTTTACATGGAACGACTGCCTATCTGACCTCCACAACCCAGTTAGTGCTGGGTAATATGATATCCGTTAGTAAGACTGGTTAAGACTTGGCTGGTTAGTTGATTGTTAAAACTAAACAAATGTTACATTTAACACGATATTTATTTCGACAGCAGATTTACAGAGATAAAGATGATATTATTATTACCATAAAACTGTTCTTACAGTAATTAAGCCTCTTATCCATTCTCGAGACGACGTTAACAGATAACATCGATACACCCTGTATTGTTAATGCATGTCAATAATAGTGGTAATTAATCCTTGAAGCTTAAATACGGAGGCCTGCTTTGATAGCATTAGGATCTATTGTTACGGTACAGGCACGTGTAAGGGCCTTTTCACATGTGCTGGCTATTGGATAACTGGTACGGGGTACGTGTAGTCGTGTAGTAACCTGGTTAATTTTAAAGCTCATACTATGATAAAACTTATAATATGAAGCTCATAATATGATGTAAATAAAATAAAATTAGTGGTGATGAAGTAATTTTGTGTAAGTTATTTCATCACCACTATTCTCAAAACGGTGAAGGAAAACATCGTGAGGAAACCGGCATGTCCTAGAACCAAAAATTCGAAGACATGTGACATCTACCAACCCGCACTGAGCTCGCCTGGTGGATTATAGCCCATTCCCTCTCATAGAGAGGAGGCCTGCGTCCCAGCAGTGGGAACATTAATATTATGCTTATGCTTAATATGATATAAAATATCCATTGCCGGCTAATCGATGGCCTGGACGTGTGTAGGGTCTTAGTTATTTTTACATAACATCACACCTGGAATCCCCTAAGGGTTATGCAGAGATGTGCCTATATAATTGTCCACAGGGGGCGAGCCTATTGCCATCAACCGGGTAAAAATCCAGACTCCGTGGCTGCTACAGAGAAATTCCTGATAGAAAAACTCAATAATATTTTGCATATCTTTTTTATTTTTTTTTTCCGGGCGTCTAACCCAGGACCCCATGCTCAACAGTCGCGGTTACGACCACTGGACCAACGAGGCAGTCAGATATTTTTTATTAGGTATACACTAATCTTAGAGTTGGTGAACTAGGAAATAGCTAACTCTCACAGGTTTATCGGAACCAGCCCTAAGTCTTCTTCAAAGCTATCTACGGTTACTTACCCATCAAGCAGCATCTCCCCCCTATTCTTGAGCCAATAGTTGATGGTGTTAGGGTAGGCTTCCACGGTGCACTCTAATATCACATCGGTGGCGAGCGGCGCACCCAGCAACTGGTTTGGCACTATCACTGTTGGTGAGACTGTGGGACAAAGAATGATGTGTTAAGTAACAAAAAAGCAGAGTTTGGGTGCCTGTAATTAGAATTTAAAGAAACAATAATTAATTATGTGAGAAGATGGGAGTTCCGAGTATTAAAGCCTCCCAAAAATCTAAATATTTTATTTCTCATTGGCCTACATTGGCACTTATAAAACGTCGAGAAAAGGTGCACGGTTCGGGTTGGTCCTTTCCTATGGAGTAGAACCGGCTAGAAACTCCATGGTTACTGTTTTAAAATAATTTGGTTTTACAATTTTATTATGTTACAGCGTTAGTACTTAAGTATGGGATGATAGCGTAGGCCCGACAATAAGTCGTTGTTTACTTCACAAAAACGTTATACAAGATAAAAAGTTAACAAAAATCACCAAGCAAGCCAAGAATTTATACAAAGAAAAGAAAATATTATAAAATACAAAGACAAAATGTTATCATCAGTGGTGTAACTGTTCTAAAGACTGCTAGCTCCTTATGCGATACAATTAGCAATATTAGAATATAGCTGCGTAATAATTTTGGTATCTATCTATCTAATAACTAGAGGCGTAACTGTAACTGGTAAATTGATGTTGTTCTGCGTTGTTCTGCGTACCATTTATGTGATACAAACGTAATATTGTATTTATGTAATGTAAGTTTTAGCAGAAACGGCTCTTTAGTTACCTATGAGATTTATTATCAAAACGTAGATTTTCTCAGAAACCATGTTCTCATAATTCTCTAGAATCTTCAATATAAAAATACACCGTAAACTAATCTGTTAACAGTATTAATTCATTTGAACTGAACCAATAACGTATATGAGATGAACCAACCGCTCAGTTTAGAGAGGTACGGAATCAATACCTACTAAATAATCCTAGTTCGGTTGAAACGGTGATGTTAGAATATTCATACCAGTGCCGTGTTTGATTTAGGGTAATCATATACAAAGCTATTTTGAAGCTGCAAGATATTTCGGAATATAGCTGAAATTTCTGTGTAGTTTCAGGAATACTTCCCAGTATTCTGGGAAAGTGAGGGGCTAGGTAAGAAAGCAGTTCTATCCGCTAGTTTTGTTATTTTCCAAAAAACACCTTATAGGATCTTTTAGCACTCCAATAAAATTTTAAGTTGTGCTGTAAAAATGGCGCCTTTTTTTTTTCCGGATGGGAAATCATCAAATGACCCCCCCACTCTGGGCGGAGCGGAGGGGAGTGTCAGACTTGTACTGACTAAAACCCATCCATGTTCCTTCTTTGCCCGTTATGTTCCAGGGCCACGGTATCTCTTTCGAACAGTCCCGCAGCCCCGGCAGGCGTCGGCCCATGCGGACCCCTACTTGATTGCTGACATCTCTTTGAGGCGCGCGTGGAACACGAACGCGCCGTCGACACGGCCCGTCGTCATAAGACGGCTGGACGGCGAGCTAGCCCATAACTCGCCGTCCACAGGCCAGCGCCTACGGTGGTCGGAAGCCACCACGTGACCCCCGACGCCCAGGGCGTCTCCCGCGGCGGCTGGGACGTGAGGTTCTTTCCCTCTCACGTCCTGCCACCTCCTTCACTAGCATGACTGCTTCGCAGAAGGAGGTGACGGCTTCCCATTCCCTCTCGCTCCGGACCATGGCTTGAACCAAGGCCGGACGCGAAAGATCGCCGCCGCCAATCGCCGCTGTGAGGACACGGCGGTGCTCCGCCCAAGTGGGGCAGACCTCCACGGTGTGTTCCACCGTGTCCTCCGGATGATCCTCGCAGTGGAAACACCCGGGCGTTTCCTCAAAACAACCGTGTCCGGTGAGGACCTGCGTCAGGCGCTTGCAAACCCCTTCCTTGTTGTTGACATCTCTATGAGGCGCGCGTAGAAAACGAAGGCGCCGTCGATACGACAAAAGATGGCTTCTTAAGTTCAAATTTCGGCCACTTACCAAGAATTCCTTTTGAAGCTACAGACAAAACTCTTTTCGGATTTATTCTTCAAAATTAGTTCTGTGGGTGTCGAAATTGGGGGTTAAGCAAAAGACTGTTAATTATCTGTCTAGTTGGAGAGATAAGTTTTATGGAAAGGAATACATAGAATTACTACCAATAGGACGAAATATCTTTATTATTATTGCATAGTATAAAACAAAGTCGCTCCCGCTGCTTGTACGCTTAGATCTTTTAAACTACGCAACAGATTACAATGCAGTTTTCAGCAATAGATAGAGTGATTCAAGAGGAAGGTTTATGTCTATATATATCACCCGTGCAAAGCCGGCGCGTATCGCTAGTTTCAACTAAGACTATAAAGTGAAATCACATCAACAAATCGTCAGTGTTTAAAGTCATCGCACTGTATTGCCAACCCATTCCGTACATCGGAAAAACATCACGTCCCAATTCAATAACAACCACTTAAGAAAAAATATTCACCTGAGTTCGTCTTTCTTATAAATCTCGACCGATCACTTAATGACACTAATATAAATTCTATCCGCATCAAAAACAATTACTACGGAATTGAGCTGCTCCTAAATGAAGGGGTTCCGTGATTTCTCTCCCTGAGGGACGGCCTCAGGGACCAACGTGCCTAGACTGGAATCTTTAGGGCAGTAGTATTTTAGATTTCTTTACGAATTAACTTTTAAGAGTTTAGGAGGTTAAGTGATTTTCTGTGTATTTTTCTTTTGGGTAAATGATATCTTCTGAAGTGTATAATTTGTTTCAGTGGTCTTTTCAATATTTAGAATTATAACAGCTTTATCCAAAAAAAAAGAAAAGTAAGGATATTTCGTTGTTTTCAATAAAGTTTTAAAAGATCTATTAGAACAATAACAAATAATTTTATTTCAAAATTGCTGTAACATATCCTGGTGAAGACTGCGGGGATCCATGTCCAGCAGTGGACGTCTTTCAGCGGAAATGATGATGATGATGAACAGATTCTATGCCGCTCTTTCTCAAAAAATTGTCACGGATATAAAAAGATATTTGAATTAAGAAACTACCCAAGAATAATATTTAATCCAAACTCCGTGGTTGCTACTAGGAAATTCCTGATGGAAAAAACCAATAACACTTTGCCCGACCCAAGAATCGAACCCAGGACGTCATGCTCAGCAGTCGCGCTTGCAACCACTAAACCAACGAGGTAGTCAGGTTTACTAATATAATATTTTATGTTTATAGTTTAATCCTTCTAACAATTCAATCCTTAAAAACCCATTCGAGGTAAAACTTAGGTGAAAATCCCAGGACAGCCAATTTTCAGTACAACTCGCAAAGATACAATAATAAACGTTCCGACCACAATAGTTGGTGCAACTATTTATTTGTTCCACGGCACTTTGCATGAATATTGCAGCTAATATCCCGTTTACACGTGAACATTTCCCGTGGACGGCCATTTTGAAAGCGCTTGTATGAATGTAGCTTCACAATAGCATATTTTAAAGTCAATGGTCGCGTTTCAGTTTACTCATCGCCCTGTTAGCTTATCTTTATCTTGAGTTGTAGGCTGTGGCTTTGTTCGTTATTGGCAATAATGTTTTGGTTTGTTACAAGTAATTTCAAATGTTGTGTTCAATAGCGTCATCAAATCCTTTTGCCAATGTTGGGGTCGACTTCCAGTCTAACGGAATGCAGCTGAGTTCTAGTATTTTACATGGAGCGACTGCCTGTCTTGATTTTTTTTTCGGATGGGAAATCATCAAATGATCCCCCCCACTCTGGGCGGAGCGGAAGGGAGTGTCAGACTTGTACTGACTAAAACCCATCCATGTTCCTTCTTTGCCCTTTGTGTTCCAGGGCCACGGTATCTCGCGACTGCCTTTCTGACCTCCAGAATCAAGTTAATAATAGGTAATACGATACCACTTGGTGAGACTGCTTTCCGAGCCACGGAGAAAACTCGGTATGTAATGAGTGACTGGCCATCGATCTCCAAACCACCTAGACAAGCGCGGCTTAACTTGAAAATCGACCCGAGAGGCTGTAATTATTAAACCACGAGTTGTGTTCAATAGATTATTTGATGATATAAGCAAAAAAAAAATGTCTCAGACAGGTGTGGCCATATATAATTTTTCTTTATGCGATCAATATCACAATCGCAAAAAAACAATCAGCTGTCTCATTAATGTTAGTCGAATACGTTGCTCTCGCCTTATTCATATGATGAGTGTGATGGCATAGCCTTATATGCATGAGAATATCCGACTGTTTAATAACTCTCAATATCTTTGAAATGCAACGTCGCTTTACGTCAATGTTATTTCACATTTGACAGCCGACGTTGCTACATTATATTATTATTAATTTGATCAATACTGAGAGTTATTAAACAGTCGGATATGCTCATACATATAAGGCTATGCCATCAAGCGCAACGATTCCGTACTCGCACAACAGTCGCTTTCGGTTAAACGACTTTTGCCATTTTAGACCCCCGGGGGTTTTAAAATGGCTGCTTTAGCAGAATTTGTAATAAGATAATAATATGAATTACGCTAAAAAATTTAAAATGGTCATAGACGCAGTTAATATTATGAATTGTCATTTGTTACAAATTGAAACTATTTTATTACAAATTGAAACGTAATTCATATTATTATCCTACTCGTAATAAGATTCTGCTAAAACGGCCATTTTAGATCCTTTGTTTGATAATGTTCTAAAGATGAAGATGCTAATATTAAACAACTAAAAAGCGAGAGCTCTCTCTTAAAATAACCCTAGTAAAGGTAGTAAAACATAGACATATAAATTCAAACAAAAATAAAGACCTTTTCTTCATCCTGCTCTCAGACAGACTCCTCAAACACTTAACCCATCTAAGAAACTAAATACATACCTAAGCTTGACAATCTGAGGAACAATTCGAAAGCTTAACAGCGTTCGTTCAAGAGTGTAGAGTGAATTTCGCGAGCCATCGGCCCCGATCCCACTCGGAATCCCGATCCGCAATCCCGATTCGCAAACCGGGATCAGTTCCCGTCTTATCTAACATTGCCTTGCGTACAAACCGCTGTTGAAATCCTTTCGTTTCGTAAAACCCCGAGGTTTTTAATAAAAATGGGGTTTAGTGAAGAATGTGATGTGAAGAGTTTTGATATTCAAAGTTGACTGGAGAGAATAAATGGATTTGTCTGTGGGTTTTGGTGGAATTTATTTGAATGTTATAATAATTGTCATCTGGTCGTGGGAAATAATACCGAATCCTAAGTCAGGTCAAAATTATTTATTTTCGGTAAATGTGGTACAAACGGTGGTAAAAATAAAATATAATGCTATGACACATTTCGCCATAAAAATAGCATGCAATTAGCTGTAATAACAGTACCTAGTTTTAGTTTTTATTTAAGTTTCAGTTCTTATATATTTAAAAACTACCTGCACGACTTAATGTGTAAACATTATTACGCCTGGCAGGCAGCACATAGTGAGAGATAACTTTTTTGATAACACCATGTACTTACTTTCACCTATGTGCCACAAATAAACATATTTGAATTTGAAATATTAATAAACACAAACATTAAATTAATTAAATAATTAATTCTTAAGAGGCCATCCATCAGAAGCAATGAATTTATTGGTGCTCTGATCGAATGTGTAAATCGGCCCACAGAATAAAAAAAATATAATTAATCGAAAAAATTGGTGTACGATGCATAAATTTTCGTGATGGGAGAAAACGAGTGATTTTTTAATGCCACGGACACAAAATTTACTCAAAAAAATTATCATATTATGTAACATGCCATGCTAAATACAATGTAACCAAAACAGAAAGCTAAAAACGCGTTAACATTCAAAAAGTTTATTTCGTGGGTAGAAAACGCCTTTTAATCAAACTAGCCAGCAGTCATACCCTAACAAAATAACCCAGCCGATTACAGGACAAAATTACATCCCCTTAAACAAGTATTACGACGTATCACAAAGGAAACAGTCCCGTTAAAAATTTATCCTCGCCTTAATAGGACGAAGACTATAAAAACTGTGTTAACGTACAAGTTGTTTAGACACAACAGCTAATGTCGTAAACAGGGAGTAATGCTGTATTACCTTTATCTAGGTAAGTGCTAACAGCACGTGTAACAAGTCTTGCTAAAGGCTAAGTGTGCTATTGGTATTTTCAACGCTCGCCTGAGCGTTTAAGGTTGAAAATTCTACAGCGCTAGTATACATTTACGCATTAATTTAGGTGGCGGCTAGTGTTCGTAAAAACTGGCATTGGTTACATAGTGCGTGTATATAGCAAGTTATTATTAATTTAGAAAAAAATGTGCAATGTCTATGTTACAGAAAGTACTACAACATATTAGAAATAGGCCAATGTACAAACCATGACGTCTCCTCAGATTACTTCGGTTACAGAGATAAGTGTAGAAACAGTATTTTAAATAGCAATAACAAATAGAAGAAGACAAAAAAAAATACGACAGGATGAAACAAAAAGAACTGTACTTATCTACTTCGCTAAACACTTTTCCAATGTAAATAGAGCTTTACTGTTTTGGGCGAGTTGTGCTACTGTCATGCAAGTATTTAATGGTTGATAGTTTATACTGGCCTACCAGCAAACTGGGTAATCAATAGGTTCAAAGGCGTATTATCAATAGATTCATGCAACGTCAGACGTACTATTGAATAGATAAATCTATGCTGATAATCCTATTACTAATTATACTGAGTAATTCTCAGATATCAGGTAACTAAAGGATAACATCAGGAGATGTGTGGAGTAATTTCTGATATCTATTAGTTGCTAAGTAGACTGCCTCTTTGGTCGAGTGGTCGTAAGCGCGACTGCTGAGCATCAGGTTTTGGGTTTTATTCCCGGGTCGTGCAAAGTGTTATTAGTCTTTCCATCAGGATTTTCTCAGTAGCAGCCACGGAGTCTGGACTTGTGCTCGGTTGATGGCAACAGGCTCGCCCCCCATTACATGGAGCGTAAATATAACTAGCGGAATGTGGGTGTACTATTAGGTACACCTCTGCCTAACCCTTCGGGGATTACAGGCGGCATGATGTTATGTTATAAGTATAAAAAATATATATCTTGAAAGCTCTTCCATTCATAGTAAAATTGAATCGTTTTATAGTCATCATCCAGTACTTGTATGAATAAAACAAAAAAAAACCGCCCATCTATTAGATTCGGAGACCACTAAATATTCCAAGTATATGATCTCCTATATCAGCTTAGAGAGGCTTCGGAAACCAATGACAGGGAAGAGTCAATTATACGCAAGGACGGCTTACAAGAGAGAGATCAATTCGGCTTTATCACGACTGATACTGTGGGGTCAGGTGTAAGAAATAGCGGGTTTTGTTTTCTTTGTGTTAGAGGTGATTTTGGACAAGTACGGGCGCCTATATTTTATTAAGATTTTTCAAGGGTTATGTTTTTATTAAGTAAATCGTAGGCCAACTGTGAAGGCGGTCTAAACATTATCTAACACATGGTTTTGATATAAGATTTTAAACTAACATGGTGACTAAAATTATCAATAACACTGAAAACGGGATATTTACCATGTTTACTGATTGTTTCTAGTTCCCGATATTTCGGTGTTATTGCAAGTACCATGATCACGGATAAACTGAAGTTATTGCGGGTGGGTGTTTATGAGCAGATAAATCGGTTTAGCCTTTTTCTATTTCGTTTTTTGCACTTAGTACCGGGAACTCAAATCAATCAGTAAACATGGTAAATATCCCGTTTCTAGTGTTAATGATTACATGGTTTTGAGTTTTAGACGCCTAAATTAATAATAAATTTTACTATCCCGACTTCAATATTTCAACGCTATATTATTATTTATTCTTACTTATCGTTTATTTGTGTGTTATGTTATGTTAATGTCCATAGACATTGAAGGTACCGAGATGTGTATATGTCACAGTCAAAACTGTTAATTAGTCAAAACAACTTATGACCGGTGCAAACTATTTTAACAATAACTAAAATTTACTTAGAAACTTATTACCCTTTTGCAAAACATTATGTTGTAGTAATTCTAGGACTAGGTAATTACAACGTTCTGAAACAACATATTTTAAGATTTAGTTGATAAATATTGTCTTATTTGTAAAACCTACCGCATGTGCGAAAAAGCCCTTTTTACTAGAATAAAAAACAATGGAAAAAATGCATTTTAACATAATAAGGATTTTGACTGACACCAGTCAAAAGTGAGTTTGACCGATTAACAGTTTTGACTGTAACATATATAAATACTTACTTGATTTATTAACATTTTCTCAATGACAAGTAAAACAACAAAAAATTGTAGGCACCTGTGGGTATTTGACCATTTGCATGAGCTTTCGCTTTGCATGAATTTTCGCTCATAACTTGGACCAACAGCTTAGTTATACGAAGGTAGGCAAGAGGAATAATCGTCTAATTGTATTGGAAGCAGAGGTGAGAGCCGCTCAATTTGTTTCATTCCGACCTTATTTACAGACAAACGGTAGATTCTCGTTATCTCCTTATAATCAACTTTGTTATTCAATATTAAATGATTCTCAGAACAGAACATTTTCCTTTCTTTGTGATTTTGAATTTAATTTTTTCAAATACGAATGACTTTCGAGTTCGATTCGAAAATTTGAAAAGAATGACATTTTAAATGGATTGCTGATACTGATTCTGGGAAAGTAATTAAAGTTACTTTTTCTTCTTTTAAGCAAGTCCGATACTCAGAATTCAAAAAATAAATTCAGTCTGCGTTGCACTTTATCTGACAAACTCGAGCTTATAAAGTACTATGAAAGTCAGTCGGTGGTTTCTGAGAACGTCGTCGTGTATTTTTCAAAGAAGGCTAAGCTTAGGCTAAGCTAAGCTTACTTTTTTATGCACTTTTTAAGAAACTCATTAAATTTTACTTAGGTATGTGTTTTTACTGTAGTACAACTTTTGAACCATTATGTGTGTATGTAACCATAATGTGTTATTAAGTTTATGTTTTTATGTCATTTTCGTATTTTGTTGTACCTATGTTTGAATATCAAATTTAAAATGTACTTTACTAACGTTTACCTACTTCCAATTTTAACTTTACTAACTTGACTAAAGTTTTTGGTATAATTTAAAATGTTATATCTAATCCGGAGAGGTGATCTGTAGCTCAGGACCTTCCTACTTCAGACACCTTTTACTATAGAAGATTGTGCATTTATGTAAACAAGCGCCTGTCATTCTTGATGTCGAGATAAATAGAGATTATGATTATGATTATGATTATCGAGAAACTACGCGCGTTTGTGCTCACGTGACGTAAGAGGGCGAGTGACTCAAGCACGCGCTTAACGCAGATCGATTCACATGGGGTCATGAACAGGTCGTATGTTGACGTGTATGGGTATTTATGTTAATACTTACAGTTAACATTAAGTATGATTCTCTTGCTGACGGCGGGCGGCACGTCGTTGGCCGCGATGCACAGGAACGCGCCCATCTGTCGGCGATCCACGCGCCACAGTGGGAGAGAACTGCCTGTGTAGCTCTCCACTAGATAATAAGAAAAAATACACTGACATATTATTTTGAAACGAGAGAAACCAAAATTTCCCTACAAACATCATCATCATCATCTGCCTAGCCTTTTCCCAACTATGTTGGGGTCGGCTTCCAGTCTAACCGGATGCAGCTGAATACCAGTATTTTACATGGCGACTGCCTATCTGACCTCCACAACCCAGTTAGTACTGGGTAATACGATACCCCTTGGTAAGACTGGTTGTCAAACTTTTTGGGCCACTGACTACCTAACGACTGTCAAAGGTCTACAAATGACACCCGGGACCAACGGCTTAACGTGCTTTCCGAGGCACGGAGGAAACTCGGTATGTAATAGGTGGTCACCCATCCACAGACCAACCTAGGCAAGCACGGCTTAACCTAAAGATCGATCCCAGCGGCTGTTATTATTTAGACACGATTTCCCTACAAACATATACACAAAAAGAGGATATGACGGCATAATGAAAAAATGGACCCGCATCATCTATCTAGCCTTTTCCCAACTATGTGTGTCAGTCAGTTTCTATTCTAATCGCTGATGTATCTGAATATCAAATTTTACATGGAGCGAAATAGACATAGAATAGAAATAGAAAGCCTATTTGGCCACCACAATTCAAAAACTGGGTAATACGATAACCCTTAGTAAGACTTGTTGCCAGAATGTTATATGATGATAGCCTTACGAACAATTTTTATACTTACGACAAATAATCAAAAATTTCAAGAGCAATATTTATAATTTATATAAATCTAAGAAAATAATGGAATGATAGTGACCCCATGTCAAAATAAACGATTCTCGATTTTTAGGACCAGTGTTCTTGAGCTTACTTTCCAATGTACAAAAGGGTCTGATTACGTTATTGATTGTCACCCATCCACAGATTAACCTTGGCAAGCGCAGCTTTATCTTGATTGACTCGTGCTACTGTTAAAACTTACCAACGAAAACCCTTTGATGAATATGTTCTGTTAAAATTCAACTGAAATCAATTCAATCACGCAAAAATAAACTTATTACTTTCAAACTCCTTCGAAGTGGACCAAGGATGTCCTTCACAGAACCTCTAGAGATCCCCCTACGCCTAGTAATCAATATGCTTGACAGCCGGATTTGTGCTCGCACTAAGACATTAATAAAAGGCCAAAAGGTACTTCTCGTTAAGGGGTGGTCCTGTATTAAGAAAGATACCCTAAGGGACGGAATAATGAACCGAACGAAAATAGAGGTCGACAAATTTGGATTAAAGATGAGTTGTCTTTAATGGAATTGGTGATTATTAACCGCTACGTCATCTGGATGTCAGTTATTGAAATTGACTATGAAATTGGAAAATGATTATTGGTTTACCATAATTCGTCATCATGGTTCTCCTGGCTTTATTCCACCTTTATTTGGAGTAAACGCAGGATGTCTTGGCCTTAATACCTACCTCATATAAAGAAAATCTTAAAAGTCTGACTCATACATTTTAGGTTCTCTTTATGGCTCTAGTTACTTTTTCCAGGACCGTACTTAAACATTTCGTAATTTGTTAATTAATTCGTCAAATGTGACGTTTCTCCATTTGCCTATATCGATATTGTTTTCATGCTGTCATTTATATGGTTAAAATTAAAATGCGATAACTACGCTACCCTAAAAACTTCACAAATAAAATAAAACGACTGCTGTAGCGCCGAATTAAGGCACAAACCCACCGCAGTGCACGCTATGCACGGGCACGTGGCGCATTCTAGCTGCGTGGATTCATTTGTTTGACAACTTGGGTCTACGTCTCCACTGCAGTACACACTACACACGCACAACTATAGAGTGCGTGGCCCACCGCGGCACAGTCGTGGATTAATATTCGTGTGTACCGCATGCACAGCGTGCATGGCGTTAAACAGCATTGAGCTATGTGAGCGCCTTATTCGAACAAGCCACGCATGTACTAATGACGTCAATTGATGCATAGCGTGTCCGTGGTTTGCAGTGGACACAATCACATACTTTTCTTACAAAGCGACGATTAACACACATACGAGGCCTATCCGTGCGTCGCGGTGGGTATGCACCTTTAATCCGCGGTCGATGCGTGTAGCTCCAGCTAATGTCTACGCGGTAGCTACGGCGTAGGCGACGCCTACGGCCTACGCCGCTCGTAGCACGTTGCCTAAAACTAAACATAATGCATTTATGTGTACGGGGAAAGTCTACATAAGACAGTGTTTCTTTGAAGTATCAAAATAATTAATACCAAAACTACTGCCGCCACAAAATATTACTGCCATTCTTGATTCGCAATCCAAAAATAACTTTGTAATGAAAACGTTTTGATCAAAGCGAGGCTCGCTCCAAAAACTTTTTCAATAGTAGATATCGTGACAAATGATTTCTTTTGTTTTCCATTTCTTGGTGACTTGAAGGCCTCAAGTATGCAATGTTCCGGACCATTGGCTCTTGAGATTTCCTCTCACAATTTCGTATAACGTATTTTTTTCTAAATAGTCTTTTGTGAGTCCATCAAATTTCAATACATTAGAAATTATGTGAGATTTCCAAGACATTTTGTGTTAGAAGTATAACCTCACTCACCTTGTAAAATATAGTAAATTGCTTTTGAATTACAATTAGGTCTTTCTTTGTAATATAACCTTGTATTAGTCTTCATAATAATATATCTCATGACGAGAACCTCTTGAAAGCTGACAAACAGAGCAACAAATAAAATATCTCGACTTGGCACACGAGGTTGTCGACATGTGGAATGTGAACTCGGCTATCATTGTGCCGATCGTTGTGACGGCCAACGGCCTTATAGCCAAGAGCCTCGACGACCATCTTTCGAGGCTCTCCTTAGGCGGTTGGATCAAGGGCCTGATTCAGAAGGCAGTACTCCTCGATACGACTCGCATTGTGAGGAGATTCCTGTCTCTGGAGCCCTAACCACCGGTAGCTTGGACCCTGCTCCCGATACCGGCGGACCACTATTTTTTATATTTTTAAATGTTTTTATATGGTTTTTTTTTTAAGAAATATTTAAAAATGTAATTAATAAGTAACAAAATAAATAAACGAAAAAATATCTTAATTGACTTATAAGCTCAAGCTTGACCCGGAATTAGTCGATAAACCTTATAACTTCTTTAGAAACATGTTAAACTAATGCTCCTTCTTTTTCTTACAATTAATGTCATTTTACCTTAGATTACGAATCTTCGTCTAATTACGATGCACATTTTGATTAAAAAAACACAATATTTAAGTGAGTGTAGTCAAAACGGCGAAAGTTCGTAATATGCCTCGATAAAAAAGTTTAGTAATGTAGGGTTAGATAATTGTCAATAAATATAAACAATTTATTCATATACCTTTGTAAAAATCCCTACTGCCAACTTTCTTCAGAAGCATAGGTTCATGATCTTCCCGTCTCCATGTTATCTTGGGCGGAGGATGCCCTGAGGCTCTGCAGATGAGTGTCACGTTGTCCAGCTCCTGTGCTGACACATCTGCTGATGTCTCCTCGTTTATGATGTCAGGGGGTACTGGGAAAAAGATGATTAAGATTAGGGAATGGTAATAATTATACGTACATAATTGAGCACGTCATAATGACATTAATGTTTAATAGCTTTGACTTCGAGTAATTTGTACAGGATAGAATTAATTTTAGCCGTCATGGTGTATCTGGGTATTAATTTATTAAAGTACAGGAAAATCAATAGCTGTAACAGAAAGATAACGGTTGTATAAATAACATTTGTTATAAAAAAATATCGGAAAACTAACATCAAACATCCTCTCACTAAAACTGACAAATTCCGAGTAAAAATTAACAAAATTCCCGATATTTTCACGTTGCTTCAAACTCCACTAGACAGCTCAAATGCACTCACACTGGTCAAAAAAACAAAAACAATGCCTACAGAAAAATTCGAACGCCAAATATACGCAAAAATCCCGCGAGAATATCACACCAATATGCATGTCAGATTGCAAGCAATTTTTGCAGGAGTATATTTTTCCACATTTAAAGATCTGCCTGAGTCAGTACAGCTCGAGCAGTCGTAAAAATACGCTTATGAGTGCTCGAGCCAACTCGAACCAACTCGAGTGTATCGTTCGTGCTCGAATCACTTTCTTATTTACATAATATAAGTGTGTCGTGTTAGATCGGAGAGGTTGCGACTGTTTTTTATTGGTATTTAACTTTGCCTTTGTGCGATGCTCAGTTTATTGGCAAGGGAATTTGATGGCGAAGGGAACGGAATGTGGTATTGAGGAAATGTTCATTTAGTTTTGTTTTGGTTCATCCATATTCGATCAAAACATCATCATAGCCTAGCCTTTTCCTAACTATGTTGGGGTTGGCCTCCAAACTAACCAGATGTAGCTGAATACCAGTATTTTACATGGAACAACTGCCTATCTGACTTCCACAACCCAGTTAGTACGTAATACGATACCCCTTGGCAAGATTGGCTGAAAGACTTTTATATGAGATCAAAACAAACAAACTAATTTGGTACTGGCTTTCTATTTGCTAATAATTAAAAGAGTAGTTAAAGATAATAAAACAATAATATATTTATGGATCTTCGTTCTCTGAATGTTTTTGAAATAAACAATACTCTGTGTGTGCTCCACATACTGTCCATGCAAAAGTTGTCTGGTAGATCACTAGCTACCACCAGAACACCAGTGCAGCAGACAAGTGTACTAGCAGAGAGCAGTATGGCAGTGGACGAGCTAAAATATTGGTGTACAATAAAGCATATTATTCTATCTATCACTACAAGAATTTAAACCAATCGATAGTACTTTTTAGATTCCTAATAGGCCTTTCATCAACTGTTGCTTACACACCACAAAACTTACAAAAGTAAGCCAAAATCGATAGCTATCGAGTTGGCCGAACACTCGACGCGATGAAACTTGAGGCGTCTGGCCAAAAGTTGTTGGGGCTCTTAATAGATTGAATCAGAACAATTAACAGTTTTGTCTCGATGAACATGGCTTTTACCTTTCACCAAATGTCGATGATGGCCGTCTGTGGGGAAATGGCGATCTTTAGTCGCAAAAATAGCTTTGGTTTTATACCTATAGATGTTATTTTTTAGCATGGCAATAGCGGTCATTACCTTTTTTCTCGTACTAGGGATCTTTGCACGAACCAGAACAACGAACAATGAATGTGCTTATCGTTTTTCATTGGTAAAAATTTTGAGGAAGATGTCGATTCAGAACGTTAAAAGGCTTTAAACTGAAGTTTTTTAAATAAAGCACGTCAATAAATTTAGGCAGGTAGATGACTGCTAATGCCATGCTAAGACGCAACAACATCAACGGCTATTTATCTAATTTTATGTTTGTAACTACTAAGTACTGACAATCTTACTTCATTCAAAATTACTTCAAATCTTAATTCCATCTAAATGAAACCAATCATACGTCCCCTCGTCCATACTTCCTAATATTTCATTTGGACTTTTATACAATTTGAAAAAGAAATCCCCCGTGACTACTGGCGCGATATTACATATTAAATTCCTCACCCTCCTGAAAGTTACACCGGCACCTCGAGAGACATAGTAAAAATTCAATATTGAAATCCATACTTCAAAACTTGAGGATTGAAAGAAAAAAGAATAAACCTCCAGAACTAATTTGAGCTGTGAACGATAAAACTTGGCGCCCACCTTCAATGGCGCGGAGAAATAACGTTAACTTCTCCTAAGGTGATTTATTTTTCTGAAGAAAATACTTTTCCAGCGTTCATTCGAGACGTTTCATTGATATTGAGTTTTGTTCTAAGTTCTACGTAAGTACTTTGAAATGTTTTGAAGCCTCGGATCCGTCCCCTATCCTTAATAAGCTTAAGACTGCCTCCCTTTTTATTTTAACCAATTACTCGTTTAGGAATCGTTCGTTTCGGAGTTTTTATTAAAATTATATTCTCTCCTGTTTGGAAAGTTTGCGATTTCGTTTGTTGTTGTGTAATTTACTTAAGTTCTTTACAGCTACACCTTTTCAATATCGCTGTACGAGTTTCGGCCATTTCTCTTTTAATTTACGGTTTCGACTATAATAAATACTTAAGCGACTTTAATTAAAAGTCTTGAAAGCGTTTATGTTTTGATGTAAACTAAAAGGATCGTTTATAACAAAGGATTATTTGTAAACGACACCTATAAGTGGATAATTATAGATGAGTATTGATAGACCAAATTACCCAGAATAAATTGAACTAGCTTTGAAATACGGTTATAATTTGAAATTTGAGTAATTATTTGAAGTATAGTAAAATTTTCAAATTCATTTTACAATCACCCCAATTGTGCTCAATTATTGTAGTTATACCTATTAATGCTGAGAAACCAAAATCTGTGTTTTAAGACTGTGAACGTTGGTATTGGTCTCGTGGGCTCACCGCAACTGCTGAACTGGGTTCGATTCCCAGGTTGGGTTAAAGTGGTATTGGGTTTTCTCATCAAAAATTTATCAGTACCAGTTCGGAGTCTGGATTTGTGTCCAGTTGATGTCTCGTTTATATTAGTTCGGACGTAACCATAACTGGCTCAAATGTGGATGTACTACCTGTAGTACATCCACATTTGAGCCAGTTAGTACCTGTACTACAGGCCCAAAACTTCGTGAAATCGGAGTGGTGTCTTGTATTCCTCATAAACTGCTCTAAAATAAAAGCAACAAAGACCACAATTAAACAGCCAGTTCCACTCACCGTAAACATCAATGCATCCAATCTGCCACTTCATGCTGGGCTGCGTGTTGATCTGGCACATATAGCAGCCACGGTCTTCTGCCCGAAGAGGCCTGATCCTCAGCTGCCAAGTGCTGGGCGTGTCCAGGTTCACGGAGTAGCGAGGACTGAGGACCACTCGGTCGTTGAGGGATAGGACTGTCTGGTCTTCGGCTCGGAGCCAGCCCACCTGAGGAAAAAAGAAAAAAATTGACAATGGAAGGTTAGTCCAAAAAAATAACTGTTTTACGATGTCATAAAGGAGATTCTCGCATATCCCTCATAAAATGAGTTTATCTTTTTCATGTCAATGGCAATCAATACAGCTACTCGTGTGGCAATGGCAATCAATAATAAGTCAGCTAAAACTTAAGCTATGTAGGTAAGATTGGTTTATGCTATACGAACAAGACCAGAACAAGAGTAAAACCGTTATTTTCTTTGATTTCTCAACATATAAGTTTTGGTAGACCATCGAAAAGGTTTGGTAGAGCATTGATGCTCTGTCCGATACATCATCAAACAATTATGTTCAGTCCGCTTATACACTAAAATAATTTGGAGAGTGGGAGTGGGGATAAAATGAATGTGGAATAATTGTGCATTCGCTCGTTTAGTGGAGTTAAACTTCTAGACATCTGCAAACTGCAGAGACAAATCATTATCCACAGCGTGTCGCCAATACAAAAGTAATTCTATTACATTTAATTCAAAGCTGAAACTGTCAAAAACATTCGAAATAACAGTAAACAACAATTTCATTAAAGTAAACCATTCCTCACCGATCCACGATTCCAAAGCGGAGGCATTTTAAAATGCGCAAATTAGTTTTTGCTCTCACCATAGTTGCAACAGTACAGAATTTACATCTCATCCCGCCAAGTCACCGGGTCTTCTATTTAATTTGCTCGAGACTGCAGCGAGGCCGCAAGCTCTTTGAATTTTAAACAGGGATTAACATGAACGTACATTGACGAAATGTAACACTGAGAATACAAAGTTTTTGAAACATTTGTTTCTGAAGTTTCTTTATTTTTGCTCTCTTAGATGGTATTACGGAAGTGCAGGATACAGCAAATAGAGAAATACAGAAATGCAGTTGTATTCCTCAAGAGAGTTGGCGTTGAAATGCATTCGCGTAATATACCTGCATATTCTGTAGGTATCCGTACAAGATAGTCTAAATGAAGCCGACGGTGCTGTGTAATATATTCTGGCTAATCTCGGGAAGTACTGCGCGGATTTAGAAACAGTTTTCACCACGGTTAAATTTCGAGTAAGTTTTTCAGACAGCATTTTGGGTTTAATTTTACGTACCGTTATTTTAATGTTTAATCACACAAATAACATACTAGAGATAAAAAATCGAATAGATCTATAATTAAATCTATCTTAATACTGTGACACACAATCGCAATGTATTTTATGTAAGAAAATCTGATATCGATTTGAAATTATTGTGTTCAAATCGATTAGGAAATCAATTAACTAGATCGAAATTCATATACAGCTTAAACAATGAGTGTGGAAATGTGATGTTGAATGACTTGCAACATTGTCAATGTGGGGAATATTAGATGGTTAGCATGACAAAACTGAGTGGTCGTGTGAGCTACAGACGACGAGTGGCAGAAATGAAAGAAGTAATAATTGAAGAAGAAAGAAGAAATAAATAAAATAAAGATAAGACAAATCGTTAAATAAACACCCAGATCCCACAAAACGTCTATGAGTCTTTATTGATAAAACAAGCCATAATTCCACTTCCCTTCACAAAACAAATTATACCAACAGAATCACAACCCCAAGGAAAAGATTAGCAGCGAAAGCAAACACAATAATCTCTTCCATTACCTCCCATTCGTATAGTTTCTCTGAAATTAATCCTGGAGTAACATCATTATCTATTATTGTTATGTCTGCTTCGTAATGCACGTTTTCATTATCAAATACATTCATTTCTAATTTATCTTCTATGTTCTTGGTTACTGTGTAGTCTTGTGCGTGGGTTGTCTACTTGAGTGCTTTGATTTTCGGTATTTTCGTATCTAACTTGTGTATTGTGTTTTCTTAGTTATTGTCATTTAGCGGTTCGTTATTAGTACTAGAGTTTTTGTTCTTTAGTGTGTCTATTACTACTTCATCTGATACTTAAACACTGTTTTAAGCTTTTACGGTTAACAACTAAACTTATACTGTCACTTACGGGATATCTGAACCCCGCGGTCATGGCGCTTGCAACTGCGCCGAAATATCAGGAGCTCAAAATAATGAACAATCACGTAAGATATCCCGTAAGTGACAGTATAAGTTTATCTGGTACTCAGTTTATATTGGTAGCTGCCTGTGGTTAGACTCAAAGCATAGTTGAATTAAAGCTAGGCACATGTGATGCTTTAGTATGTATGTCTTTCAACACCAAATTGGAATTTTCTACAAAATGTAATTGCTGACATCATTCAACATCATTCGCTTCTTTACAGTGTTTTGAAATCTAATTAGATATTTGATATTATGTTCTAAGAAAGGTGCTTTTAATCTATTTAAGCTAATAAATCTTTAGCTAAAACCACTATATTATTTCCTTTCAATAAGGCTATAAAATTAATAACCCTGTCCCTTTTATTTATCAAAATTGATAATAACAATGTCTAGTAACAAATTTTCGGGTGAAATTGGTACTTTGTTTGTTACAAAATTAATGGATACTCCAAATTAATTTCTCCCGAGTGAGAGCCTTTATCTGTTACAAATAATATTTTAACTTATAATTAATCTTCTGCTTAATTAATGTGATTTTGTTTTGTATATAATTTTTTTCAAACGGTTTTTAATTAAGATTTGTTTTGAGGGACTAAGTTTATCTGGTGACTTTGCTTGCTTGAGAATCTACTGAGTTTATCTTGTATTTTTTGTAGTAAGCTAAGTATAATGAAGATAAATGATGTTTCATTGTAATCTCAAGATGTTTTCTTCGCTGTCATAATGAGTGGAAAGGGTGCTTCGTCATAAATAATAGCAAACTTAAACAGAAAATATTTTTGCATCTGCGACGAAAATGTAAAACTTAAGACACCAAGACATCACGCCTGAAATCACCGAAGGGTTAGGCAGAGGTGTATATATCTATCACTATAGTGAGTCCTCATTTTACCGTATGTTTATTTCCCATGTTATAGGAGGTGAGCCTAATGCCATCAAACAGGCACAAAACCATGACTCCGAGCTGCTTCTGAGAAAATTTTGTAATGAAAAATCCCATTAAACATTCACTGAGCCGGTCATCGAAACCAGGACCTCATGATCAGTAGTAGCTTTAGACCACTAGCTAAGATCAACTAGGTAATCTACAAGTGACTGGAAAGAAACTGGCTACCTATTAGACATACGTAGTTATCTCATTTAAATATTTTCACAGCCCTTTTAATTTCACACCAAGTTAAAATCTACGGGTCCATTATTAGAACACTATGATATTTTTTCCAACAAATTGCCTCTAAAGACTAATTACGCTGTTTTAATGAAAACTTCTATATTTAACTAGTTTTTTCCCAATTAATTACTTTAAGTACCCAAGAGTAAACAATAACTTAATGTGTGCTTCAAACATTTTATCGTTAAAAAACTTTTATTAGGGTTGCTACATACTGGTTCGGGTAGACACCTTTTAATCGGCAGTATTAGTTAAACTACTACTTCGTTGGTCGAGTGGTCGTAAGCGCGACTGCTGAGCATGAGGTCCTGGGTTCGATTCCCGGGTCGGGTAAAGTGATATTGTGATTTTTCATCTGAAATTTTTCAGTAGCAGCCTCGGAGCCTGGTTTTGTGCCCGGTTGATGGCAATAGGCTCGCTCCCTATAACATGGGACTGTACATAGCTGGCGAATTATGGGTGTACTATTACGTAAACCTTAGCATAACCCTGCGGGGATTACAGGCGCGATGTTATGTCATGTAGTTAACAAAACAGCCGATTCGAAACTAATCGACTTTCATTCGATTTATTGCGGCTATTCTACTGGGGTAGCCAAGAAGAATCGCCACAATCACGACAATTTCAGCTAAGCTATGCGACTTTATCCATACATATTTATGTTCTCTCTTTTGCCCGCAGCTTGGCCCATCTGCTGATTAGAAATCATTCCATGAGATCGTTCTACCGGAATAATGAATATCCTGTAAACTAACTCAGGTGACGATCTACATGTCTATAACTTAAAAGTCAACAGACAGGTAGCGTTTCTTTCCAATTTAAAGTTTCTACTTTTTACAAACTTCCATAAGGTTAAGACTAACTAGTAATTTAATATTTTACCGTGTCTTCGTTTTAATATTCGAACATGCCGCCCGGCTTTGCCAAGTTTTGACTGGCAACCGAACTAGTATGTAGCGGCCCTTATTTCCGAACATAAGTGCTCTTCATTGAAGCAGCATACTTTATCATGTGATGCAGCGTCGCATCGCGTTAGGGGGGAATTAATGGCGTCTCTCAAATTACACTTGAAAAGGATACGCGATGATAAAGCGACGGAATTACTCAGTTTACGAGTAATGATGAGATACGTAGTTACGAGTGTCTTTCTTGCGATGATTCTGTCGATAATAATTTGGACATTTGCACGCCAGTAACCACCGCAGATTTTTTTTTTTTTTTTTTTTTTTTTTATTTAATTCACAAAACCGATGTACAATCACAAATGCAATAAAAAAAAGTTACAAAACAATATTTCTGATTGCCATCTACTAGATGTGAATCTAGCATGCATATTTTTTTTTGGTTTTAGCCGAGGTGTACTAATATTATAGTAATACGCTCACATTTCGACATTTGTGTTGCATCTTTATCATCAACATCTACAGCCCGACTACACACACTGCCAGCAGTGGGTGAACTCGCAGCCCTATACCCAGGTATACCCAGGTATAGGGCTCTCTTTACTTGTGCCAAACTCCACGTTCCTATGACAGCCTCATCCAGGATACACCCGCGATGTTATGCTTTAGTCCCATGTATTAGGACAAGCCTATTGCCATCTTCTTCTTCTTAGCGTAATGATCGATATTTTTTGTTGGATATTAATCTCTCTTGAGAAACGACATGATGGATTCATTCATTCATCATGGTTACTGATAATTTGATAAATATTTCTTTGAACTGAATTTATTAATGATGATTGATGACTGAACTTTAATTTGGATTTGTTTATCTTAAAGAAAATCATTGCATTACTGATGTTTAAATGTCAGGCGTTAAGTATTGAGTATAAATATCTACTTAAAAATATTTTCGATTTTTATTATTTTTAGAAGATGGAACATCATCTTCCTTGGCGCGACTTCATGGAGCGACAGCCTATCTGACCTCAAAGTCAAAGTCAAGTCAACGCAAGTTGGAGTCTCGGTATATTATGGATGGTCACCTATCCATGGACCGACCTTGGCAAGCGCAGTTTAATCTATTATCAGCCCGTCCAGCTCTTATTGCTTAGCCAGGAGAGCGCTGATGGAAATTAATTGTGAATCAAATGTTTCATAATGCTACGCAACTAGAAAATGAAGTCTTCGACGTCGGGGACAAGGCGATACGCCTAAAGACAAGTTGGGCAGGACATCTGGCTAGACGCGGAGATGGCCGATGGAGTAAGGTTTTGACCGAATGGTGGCCAATGTTGGTCCTAAGAAAACAGGGCCGTCCAAAACCGCGTTGTGTTGACGATATCGTCAAGATCGTGGGGAACGGATAGAGGCCTGTACCCAACAATGAGTGATTCCGGGCTGAAATGGTGAATGATGAACTAGAAAACACTTATCTAAAATTAAATTACATTACAAGCATTATAATTATATTTGGATTTTCTCCAATCGGAACACTGTTTCTCCAATCGGGTATCGGCGTCCCCCACGAAATACGTTTAAATCTCCTGCCACTGTAACGTATTGCTACCAAATGGACTCGCTTTGTGAGATGCTTTCTATATGGGGGAGTGCATCAAACCCCCAAGTCCCCCGACTTGGGGGACTGGTCCCCATCTCAGTAACATTAGTTATGAGATTTTTTTGAGAAAATGAGTATGAGAAAAAAATTGTTAATATTTTATGTTCTGCGAATGACATAGTGGAGTAAATTTACTGAGTAATGTCTAGAATGAGTGAGTGAGTTACGAGCGTCGATGTGAGATATTAACGTGATAAATGAGTGAGTTGATAAGGATATAATGAGAATTGGAGATGAAACATTGGAGTTGTTATATTGGGCAGTTGGTAACGAAGTGCAATATATTATTTTGCAATAAAACAATTGATAAAGCAATAAAATTGTCGTAATCAATCACGGTGAGTAGAAACGCCGGCGCCGGGACAAACATTGACCTAATTTGTAATGTTCTTCAGAAAACTCAGGAGCATAGTAGGTACTCGCAACCAGCGTGTGTGCATGTCCAGATGTATGATCGTAAATGAAGCAAATGCAGTATGTTAGAATAGCAGGTGATGTTCTATAGTTTCTGCCTATTCCCTTGGTAAAAAAGCGTGATTTCATGCATCACCTCCGATTTGTTATTACTCAATTGCACATTTATTTTATTTGTTCATTTTATTATTTCAATCAGACTTCTAGTACAAATTTGTTAACTTTTTATGTTGTTTTAAATCTTTTTTGTAGTAAGCAACGACTTATTGTCGGGCCTACGCTGTTCCCCCATACTAAAGTACAAATGCTGTAACATGATAATATTGTAATACCCAATGATTTGAAAAGAGTCACCATAGAGTTTCTTGCCGGTTTTTCTCCATAGGAAACGACCAACCCATACCGTGCACCTTTTTTTCGACGTTTTATAAGTGCCCATCTAGGCCTATGTGAAATAAAATACTTCGATTTTAATGTTGAATTTTAATTTTATTTTTATTTGAAAAGACTATTGAAAACTTGGAATAAAAAAACTAAGTAGGTACTTAATCCTGATAAACTCTCCAACAATATCTCAGAAAATAAACGATCCAACGAAACGGGCGTACATCAAAACAGTTATCAAACATCGCACATTTGCTGACTACACTTCCCCTATTCTTGTACATTTTATTACCCCATTGTTGCTTCAAGAGTGATGGGGTACTCCCGTACCCCAGCCCCCGCTTTCCTTTGTTCGTCTCGAGGAGCATTTTCAACGAATTCTGACAGGTACCATTAATTTAATGCGCAATGGTGATGGTCCAATTACTTTAAATGATGCTAGAAAATCTTTAGGCTGAGTTAGAGTGTTATTTGTGTCAGGTCGGTAGATTTAAGACGGGCACTAAGATTGGGACGGGGGCGTAATATTGTTGAGTGAGCGAGATTTAGCTGTCATGGCGGAGTGTTAGTTTGGCGCAAGAATTTCCTGGATAATATTTTTGTCTGAATTTTGAATGAATGACAAACATCATCGTCATTCTTCTGGACTTATACCAATATGGGTGCAACATGACGTCTTCTTTTTACATACTATTAAATCATACTAATAATATATGGGAATGTGGGCTCAGAGTGAAACATCTTGACTTGTAAATGCGAAAGTTTGTGAGCATGTATGGTTGTATGAATGTCTGGATGTTTGCGACTCCTTTTTTTTTTTTTTTTTTTTTTTTTTTTTGGATGGGAAATCATCAAATGACCCCGAATCATCAAAGAACGCGCCCACACCGGGGCCCCGTAAAGGGCCATGTACCGCACGACCCCCGCGTATAGCCTCCGGCAGGAGGCGTTTGGACCCCTCAGTGTTTGCGACTCCTTCACGCAAAAACTACTGACCAGATTTGGATTAAATTTGGCACACAGATAGTTTATAACCTGGGTAAACTCATAGATATTTTTTACCTTGGTAGTACGATCCTGTGAGACAATAACGAACTCCACGCGGAGCCGCCTGCATAAGCTAGTAAGCAAATTTTTTATTTTTTTTACATTGAAACAAGTCGGATATATCGGTCTAAAAACAAAATTTTCCACACCGATCATTAGTGGTTTCTCTGACTAAAAAGGAACGAGCTACGAATACTACTCAGAAGCTTTATATGCCGAGATGCCAGCATCGTCGATTAAATATGCCTGTAACCAATTTTACTCTATGCCACAACCTTAATGAGCTCCATTTGCCCGTGGCTTCGCCTGCGTGGATGTCGAAAAATATCCGATTACTTAACTTCACACCCCTTTTTAACCCTTCGGGGCTAGAATTATAAAAAGGCTGTAATACGTATAAATTAATTTTCAATCGTCAGCCTAAACACAAAATTTGAAGATCCTAACTTCAAAATTGATGGAATTTCATATAAACTTCCCCTATTTTACCCCTTTAGGGGTGGAGTTCCCAAAAATCCTTTCTTGGTGGACACTTACTCTTCGCAAAGAAGTTCCCCTCCAAGTTTCATGTCTCTGGGACCAGCGGTTTGGGCTGTGTGTTGATATATCACCCAGTCAGTCAGTCAGTTTACCATTTTATATATCCACCGTCACTTTTTAGTCGTCTTACAACAGCAGCCCACTTTATGTATCCAATAACTACCATCCATTAAAAAAAATGCTATTTATGAGATTTTAATAATTTAAAAATTTAAAATAATATTCAGTACGCATGACGAAGTTAAAACACCCTGTTGCGAGCGATGGTCTACTGGACTCGAGCGCTGGGTAGGTTCTCCCGATTGACACGTAAACATCATTAACAGGATGTTTCATAACTTTATTCTAATGTATTATTTATTTTTATTTGTACCTATTATGGTTGGTAAAAAAAAAAATCACGCCTAGATCTATTTTGTGTCGGGTACATTGAGTGGACCACCTTTGTAGGACGACTAAAAAGTCACGGTGTATAGATTATATGTCCCACTGCAGGGCAAAGTGCTCCCCCATATCCTACCTGGTACTCTTCTCCTGCGTCACCTCGAACCAGCCTTACCGTTACATAAAAAAAAATATTTTAGTCTTCCCATCTAAAAATCCAAGATCATAGACCTCCTCTAAATTGGACCACAGGACCATGACTCCCTCTATTTGTTGCAACACGATTTGTTCTATCACCGACGGATTATCTCAGGTATTTCACAGTCTTCACAAACATCATCCCATTAATTTATTATCGCGATTTGTAATCAGGACTCAACCGTTATTAATTGATTAATTATACGGGTTATTGCTTTCCGTTTCGAAGTCATTAATTTTAGTTTAGTGTTTCTGGAGTTTTGAAGAGCTAAACTTTTCAGAAAATGAATTGTTTATTTTCGTCTTAGATAGATTTACATAACATCACGCCTGTTATCTCCGAAGGGTTAGGCAGAGTGCCTAATAGTGCATCCACATTTCGCCAGTTATGCTTGAAGTAACATGTCATAGGGGGCGAGCCTATTGCCATCAACCTGGCACTAATCCAGATCCGTCTGAATCTGTGGCTGCTACTGAGAAATTCCTGATGGAAAAAGCAATTAATACTTTGTTTGACCCGGGAATCGAACCCAGGACCTCACACTCAGCAGTCGCCGTTCCGACCACTCGGCAGACAGCTGGGTCAGACCAAATTTGACAGGCGGAGGACAGGGTATTGTGGCGTTGCTTGGGATAGGTCTTTGTCTTGCGTCTTTGCAATTTACTGCAATCGGTGGAGTTTATTTGATATTCTTGACATTTTATTACTGTCTCGATTGTCTTCTGGTCACAAGCGCTACTGATGAACATGATGTCCTGGATTCAATTTCTGAAATATTTATCATAACCCTGAGTCTGGATTTGTGCCCAGTTTATAGCAATAGGTTCACTCCCGATAACATGGGTCTCAATGTGCGAAATGTAAGTGTACTGTCTGAGGTAGACCACTGCATAACCCATCGCGGATTACAGGCGTGGTGTTACGTTTATTTGCGTACCTACAGTTACTAGATAAAGTTTTCGAAGTTGCAAATTTGATTTCACATCACCCTAACTGAACATCACCCTAAAACCTAATTTTTTATATGTTGTATAGAACAACATATCAAAAATGCAGAACTACATCATGCTTTGCGATTTTCGGTTTAAAGAATTTATTATTTCGTTATTTATTTTAAGAGGCGAGTAGTCCGGTATACGCTTGTTTTTAGTGGTAAAAATCATGAATGAGGTTTTCGACGTGTTAATTGTAATTTTAGCCTTTTTAGCGTCGATTTATACTGGGCTAAGAAGGAATCAATAAAATCATTAACACTGAAAACGGGATGTTTACCATGTTTACTATTTGTTTTGAGTTCCCGATATTCCAGCGCTGATAATGCTAGTAACCATGCCAGTTTAAAAACTTGAATCAATACAATAAATCTTAAATTTATTTTAGATTAAAAATAAAAGTTGACTTCTCTAATACCCCGCGATGAAAATGCTAAAGTTGCTTAAAACATCAATCGATTAAGAATATAATTAAAATCTTGTGAAAGCTAAAAACAGACAAATAATTTAATTATTTGCTTTCATCGAAAATGATCTATTGTCCCTTTGGTGTAATTTTAACTTTATATCAAACAATAAACTTTTAGTCGATAATTTGTAACGCACTGTCGAGTCGCTCTCTTGATCATTTTATACAATAAGTCTTTCAAGAAATGGCCTCCTTTATTTAAGACAATATAGCTGAAATCAGACGCTTCATTTTGTGTTAATTTTTGTCTTTCAATTGGCATATTTCATCATTTTTCAAACGTCTGAATACATAATGAATAAAAATTGAACGTGAAAATAAACAAAAATGAACATTCATAAACACTCGAGTGAAATATTGACTTGAATCAAGCCTATAGTATCAATTTTAGCAGTATTCGTGGTTAATTAACCGCCATACAATGCAAGCTCTACTTGAATTTCTTTTGTTTTTATTAAAACAAAAACAAGTCGAGCTTGCAACTCGATTGGCACATTGGCGTGGTTCATTTGGTGTACGGAACATAAAGAACGCACGTGTGTTGAGCTTCACTTTGGAAGAAAATGTATGTGATTGTGTCCACCACAAACCACGGACAAGCTATGCATCAAATGACGTCATTAGTACATGCGTGGCTTGCTCGAATAAGGCGCTCACATAACTTAACGCTGTCACCGCCATGCACGATGTGCACGCGGTACACGCTCTACACGAATATTAACCCACGACTATGCCGCGGTGGGCCAAGGACGCTACAGTTGTACTTAGTTGGATGGAAAGTTTAAGTTTACTGTTGTGGAGACGTAGACCCACATTGTCAAACAAATGAACCCACGCAGCCAAAATGCGCCGCGTGCCCGTGCATAGCGTGCACCGCGGTGAGTTTGCGCCTTTAGGGTTATGATTCTTATTCAACAGTCTTTCTACGATAATTATGTATTTACACATCTCAAGAAACCAGTCCTAAAATAACATATCAAAATAAAGTAACCTAAATATACTATTAAATTCTCCTAACCACAGCCGTTCTCATTGTTTCTCTTTTACCATTAACAAAACAAAATTATCTTACACAGGTATTTTCTAGGCAGCGCCGCTTTCTTGAAATTAATTTTGTCTCTTATTTTACTGTTGACATTAATGTTGCTAATTATATCTGCATTTAATAAGAAAGCCCCTTGTACAAACGTATAAAATTAACGAGTCTTAAGAGATGGGAATGGTTGGTTTCAGTCGAATAATTTAGTCGAGTTGTAAGTTACAACTCGACTATATTACGACGAGAAGATTTACACATTTATTTTGCTAATTATTGTGTTATTTGTTCTGTGTTTGTTGTTAAAAAAAAATGTATTCGTATACATTTTTTTTTTGTTAATAATAAAAAGTGGAAACTTTGTGATAGCTTTTAACGTTAATGTGTCTTTTTAGAATCTATGCTTGGAAAGTCACCTCATAACTTAAAAAAAAAAAACTATATTATATAGCTTGTTAAGGTTATCAACACAACCAGATTAACTTTCCAGATTAAATACACCACAAAATTGGGCCGCACTGTTCTCGATCCTGAAAATCGACTAACATCGAATAATTCGCATAGAAAAGCAATCTCGTGTCCCATCACTATCCCATATCGGGTCGCGTATAATAACACCGTGTTTGTATGAGATGATAATCATATTTCCGGCTGCATATTAAAGATTATACGAACTCGTAAAGATATATTAGGTGGTGGGAAATGGTATATTTTATTAGTTAATATTTACGTTACATTAAAAGGTTTCATACCGTGTTTATGATGAGATAAAAGGGGTATTAATTAATGTCGAATGATATCCCAAGTAATAATATAGCTTTGCGTTGAATTTAGAATTAAATCGAAATAATGTTTGAAGTAGGAATGGGGAATTTGGGTTTTAGTGCTGTAATTTGTAAAGGGCTATTATGCTTTTTGTTGCTTGATGGTGAAGTTGGCGACTGCAGAACATTATTTTGGTCCAGCTGACAATAACTTAAAATTATTTCAAAACGAATTCTATTTAGAAAAGTGTATTAGTTACGCTTGCAAACGCTTTTATAACAAGCTTCCACAGATAGTTATACAACATTATTTTTAGTATATGTGAAACCTGAATATAATTTGTTCAGAATAAGTAACTGAATCGATTCCAATAATTTTTAAACCATGCTATAATTTGTCCCAAAAATATTTTAAAAAAGTTACAAGTTGGACACCGAACGACTTTAAATACCTATCGCAATCATTTAGGTACCTACTACCAAATTATTATTATGAATGAGCTCAAGTCAACGCTGGAGTCGCGCGCGTTGCCGAGCTGCGTGGTGACCGCGTTTTTGTGCGGACAACCAGGTAACAGAACAAGCTTATAACTTTGTGATTTTTCCTGATTCAGTTTTGAAAATTTGTACATAGATTCTTTACATAAAAATACTAGACACGTGTTTCAGATTTCGCTTATACTAAAACTAATGTTGTAGAACTGACCGATGCGATGCAAAGTTTAAAAACTTCATCAACCGTCTCTTTATTAAAAAAGCATATTTCAAAATTAAATTTAGTGAAGTAAGCAACAATTATTGACGGGCTTACGTTATCCTCCCATACTTAAGTACGAACGCTGTAACATAGTCACATTGTAAAAACAAATAAAAAAAATTAAAAGAGTTTCTTTGACAGTTCTTCTCCGTGGGAAATGACCAACCCGAACCGTGCACCTTTTCTCGACGTATTATAAGTGTCCATGTTCGGCCTATGTGAAATAGAAAAATTTTTTTTCACAGCTTGTATGGGTCACTCAGTATTTCGTTTAGAAATCTAGACCCACATTCTTAGCAAAAAATCGTACACCAAACCGAGTCCTTTAACATAACGTATTTCAAACTGTGATTCGTTACACTCTCGGCTCGAATCAAGGCAGCAGCAATTTTCAAGAATTACATAACGGGTCGAGCCCAAAGATTACTATTCGAGCCGACCCATTGTAACTTTTGGCTCACAATAAAACAGAACGTGACCCAGGATTTAAATGTGGTGGTTGACGAGTACCAAATCAATTTGGAAGCGGTGCGTGATTCAAATTCTTCATTTAGGAAAATGTGTGCGTTGAAATTTATGATGTTTGTACAGAGCTTATATTGCTCTGGGGAGCTACAAATGTGTTTTATAGTTACGCTCGTATATTCTTTTTTATTGTCATGGAGTTTTGTTGTAGGACCTTTTTGTGAAACCGTTTGTAGAGACAAGAGTTTTGAATTTAAAAATAGAATTCTATGTTGCTTTGTTTATTTCATGAAAAAGTTAGATGAGAAGGAACTACTGTCCACTGCTGCTACTAGATTACCTCGTTGGAATAGTGGTCGCAAGCGCGAGTGCTGAGCATGAGGTCTTGGGTTTAATTCCCAGGTCGGGCAAAGTGTTATTGGACTTTTCAATTAGGAATTTCTCAGTAGCAGCCACTGAGTCTGGATTCGTGCCTGGTTGATGGCTATAGGCTCGTCCCCTATTACACGAGACTTAAATATAACTGGCGAAATGTGGTGTGACAAATTCGATTCACTAGAAATCGTACCTACCTATTAATATTAATTACATAACATCTGAATTATGATGTTAAAAGTATTGTGTTTGTGTGGCGTTTTACCCGACTGCGTCAGAAAGAGGGTAATGTTTTTTCCACCATTTCTTCTCCCCAGCTAAGACACAAGAAAGACGCGAAGGCGTTTTGAGTAAAAATCTTATGTCATCTTGACATCATTAAAAAATGACTGATTCTTTGCCTAGCATAAAAAATCCTTATGATTTTAAAAGTAAATAACACGAAAAAAGTTACTTCGTTCTTTATATAGGTTAAGCCATTCTTAAAATAAACGTCTTTTGCAAAAAAATAACACTCTCTTATAACAAAGAAAATATATCTTGTATTGCCAACACAAAGACAAGTATAAAAATACATGGACAAAAAGAGGATTTTGTCTATGGCTTCAGAATAACGTGACAAATAATCATACAAACCAGGAAAAAAACAGGTATGAGGTCAACGCGCAGTTTCTGAAAGCCTATAAAGGGTGTAAACAGACCCTTAACGAAGCCGAATGGCACTTGTTCTCTCCGTCATTGAGATAATTTTTTTGTTGTTAACCTGGACCTGGGAACCTCATAGTTACGGAGATATTGGGGGTCAAAGTTCCAACTTTTTAACAAGTTTAAATACATGTTTTTAATGTTAGATTTTCATTTTAAAACATTCACGACCCCCGTTCTATTAATTCCATCTATCAGCACAATGTTTTAAGTGCATTACATTGAGTCCTACCGTAAAATGTGATTTTTCATTACAAAAAAAAAGTAATTTTCCATCAAATTTTTTTGCGTTGAGTTACTTAGTTTGATGTACAGAATGCTTGGTTGACGGCTTCGTGAAGGGTCCGTTTAGACCCCGTATTATATTGAGATATAATCCATTGCCATAATATTTCATCTACTGAGTTGATTGGCCGTTGTTTTAAGATGATTCTCAGATGAAATGTGAGTTAAGATTTGACAACGTTTACGTAATGATACAATTATGCTGAAGGCAACCAAAACCGCATTACTGTTCTCTTTATAACTAATTGGCTTAAGTCCTTAAATTATGAAGAAACAGAAAAGCTCATATGAAGAATGAAAAATAATGGAATATAGAAATACATCGCTGAGAACATAACATAAATAAGGTTAGTGTATAAGGAGTTTAAATGTAAGGAGTCCAATGTTGCAAACGTTTGGTCATAATTATTGTAATGACAATAGAGTGGAATCCTGAAATACGAGCTCGTCTCGGTTTGGGAATCAGTGTGCTATATGTAGTTGCTACACTGTACATTGAACAATGATTAACCATATACCTACACTTTTTTTCTTTTTTTTTTTTTCCGGATTGGAAATCATCAAATGACCCCCCCCCCACTCTGGGCGGAGCGGAAGGGAGTGTCAGACTTGTACTGACTAAAACCCATCCATGTTCCTTCTTTGCCCTTTGTGTTCCAGGGCCACGGTATCTCTTTCGAACAGTCCCGCAGCCCTGGCAGGCATCGGTCCATGCGGACCCCTACGTGGTTGCTGACATCTCTTTGAGAGGTTCACTACACCTGACTTTGACATTATTAAAATAATAGTTAGAACATTCATAATATAAAACATATCGACCGTCTTGTAGGTGTAGTGGTCGTAAGCGCGACTGCTGAGCATCTCATATATAAGGCATATATCTCTGCATATCCTGGATTCGATTCTCGGGTCGGGCCTACATTTTGTTACATGTTTACTTTTTAGTACTTATTGATGAATAAAAATTATAATTTAATTACTCCATGTAGACTTGCTCGTTGGTTTAGTGATAGCAATTACGACTACTGAGACTGACTAAACTTATTAAAAAAATATTTTTTGTTATTAGCCAGCTAAAAATTTCTATGAGAATCAGAATCAGAATCATTTATTTATTCATAAACATAGGTAATAATTACATACAAGATCTTAAAAATTAGGTTGTGCGCTATGTTTTGCGAGGGGGGGTTAATATTATGTACTGAATTCGTGGTAACTGTTTGTGCTTCGGTGTCTCTTTCACTCCGCATACAATGATTCATCATGCTCTTTCTTTCTTTTTATTTAAAAAAAAAAACACGTTGGCCCACGCTAGGAATTTCTCTTGTACCGTGGGTGATGTGGTCGATTACAAACATTTAAACTCACATACACAATTATCCAGACCCGGAACAACTACCTGTAGGTCATACAAATATTTGTTCCGTGCGGGGATCGAACCCGCGACACGCAGCGCAGCAGCCAATCGCTCAGCCACTGCACCAACCGTGCCGTAAACTACACTCCTACATACATTTTTAACATTAATATTTCATCAACCACTTACAGATCTACCCTTCGTGAAACCTACCCTTTTAAACTCAGCCCTTTTTCCTACACACTATTATTAGCCGTCGACTCAAAGGAGTCCTTTTACAAAACCTATTTTATCGACAGCACTACATTGCATAATAAAGGAATCTTTCCATCAATATAATAATATCCTGCCTTGTCTGCAAAACTCTCGACAGAGGTTAGCCAAGTAGACGAAGATATTACAGTGCTCAAGTTTGTACGATAACACAGGTGCACTTTCTGTTATTGTACTCTCATAGTCCGATGGGCAATACGACACGACCGCCACAGCAATCGTGCTTGACGAGATCAATCACATTATTGACGAATATTGTTTTGTCTCATTCAATATTTACATTATTTTCCTTTATTCGTTTTCCTGACACATTAATTACATTTTTAAATATTTTTATTAATAAAAATTCTATACAAAAACATAAAAAAATAGTAAAAAAAATAAAAAAAAGTAAAAATAGTAAAAATATTAAAAAAAAAATTGCCCACTGGCATCGGGAACAGGGTCCGTGTTAGTGGTGGTCAGGGTTCTTGAGAGAGGAACCTGTTAACGATACGCGCCGTGTCCAGAAGTACTGCTTTCTGAATCAAGCCACAATCCAGCTGCCAAGCGAGAGCCTCCTCAGATGTTGGTCGAGGCTTTTGGCATTATTATTTCCTTTATTTATTTTTATCATATATTTTCATTTTTAAATATTTCTAAACAAAGTAATATAAAAAAATAATTAAAAATATTAAAAAAATAGTAGCCCTCTGGCATCGGGAACATGGTCCGGGTTACCGGTGGTCAGGGTTCTTGAGAGAGGAACCTCTTAACGATACGCGCCGTTCTTTCTGAATCAAGCCCCTATCCAGCTACAAGCGAGAGCCTCTTCAGATGTTGGTCGAGGCTATTGGCATTATTATAATTATTATTTCATTCCCCTACCCCGTTTCCCGTTGTGCAGATTTCTGAAATTTCTCAGTTTCATTCCCTCTGCGTCGAGCATCATCATACCGCAGACATACTATTGTGCGAGGCACAAGTCAAGTCTACCATTGAATATTCTAACACCCAATTCTTATAACTACACCTATTCCAAAATTCCATTACCTAGATTCCGTGTTTAAATTACGTATACACATCAGGCCAAAATAAGGCTAGTGCGAAATTCATAATTAAATATCCACTTACACTCCTGCCTACACCAGTTTATAAGCCATGTGCATTTGCCCAAGCAATTGAGATTAACGCACACCCTTTAATTACGCGAGTTCTGGCGTCGCGAATAAATATAAATGGAAAAGGTTTTTTCTACTTAGAGCTGGGGATTTTTTGGAAAACATGTAGTGGTAAATTATTGTGGCCTGATGTGTTTTAGCCGAGTGTCGAGTTGGCTTATGTAAGAGCATTATTTCGAGGGCATGAAATTTGTTTCAATAGAGAAAACCACAGCAACTGCAGCGCTGGACGCCCCTCACCTAGATGGCCGACGACCTTCATTCGATAGATGGGTCTAACCGCTTTGGAAAAGCTACCCAGAAGATGCTATAATTAGGTTTAATTTGTGGAAGTCTTGACCGACAGCTGATTTATTTTAGTCATAAATAAATACTATAGGATTTTATTGGATGGTTTTAACCAGTCTTTCTGACTATAAAGTTAGTAATGTGCATTCTGAAGTTATTTTCTGAAAATGTTATAACTGCCGTGACATAATTATGTTTTCAGGCAGTAATGTGAAATATAAAACATGAAGACTCTTCAAATTAATTACATAGGTACTGGTAAATGGTGTATTATTGCCATCGAATCTCACTCTCTCGCTTAATCAAAGTTCCCTCGAGGTGAGCGTTGGTTGGAGGTAGGACAGGAAGTGATAGAACTGATGTTCTCACGATGGCGGATTTGGTGGTAAAGTTCGAGAGAAAACAACCGCGCTGAATATTCAAGATGACCTGAGGAAACCTCATGAAATAACGTATAAGGAAAAAAGATTAATAAGTAATTTTTCATCCTTGCAACACAAACAGCAACACAACAATAAATTGTGTTTCAAAACCAATGTTTATGCGAATGTTTCATTAACATATCCAATTTATTAAAGGAATGATGTACAAATATGTCGTTTGAGTCAACTCAGTCGGGTAAATAAACAGACGTAAGTTGTCTCTTCATTACGATTTATATAACCTACTCGCTTTACGCTTGCTTTGCTTTGCTAAGTGTGTAAGGTTATACAAATATAACTAGCTAGCTTTTGCCTGCGGCTTCCCTCGCGTTTATTGCAATTTGAAGATCAGTGTGGGGTTGTATATTGATAAAATATTCGTGACCGTAAAAAAATATGACTTAACAGAGTTATAATCATCAATACAACCTCAGTTCATTTAATTCCATTGAATGACTTTATCATGAAATAGTCATTCAATGAATTAAGAGGGTTGTATTGATGATTTTAATGATTATAATTTGATAAATACATATGTACATACGTGTTACGGTCGCGAATCAGATCCACATACAGTCTGACACTGACCGGCAAATTGCAAAAAAGATAAGAAAATTTGAAATTCGCGCCCAACCCTAGAGCTTCCCCCTTATGCCTCAAAAGTTAGATTTACTAAAAAAAACCTAAAATTCTGTCTCTAATAGACAAAAATGTTGTTTTTGGAGAGCATTGTCTTAGGTAGTTAACAAACTAATTGAGCCTTTGAGGAAAGTTTTTGAATTAAAATTCAAATAAGCTTATTTCACGAAGAACTAGTTTCTTCGTTAATTATCAAGAAAATTTTCTAGAATATAAAATCCTGTTACCAGCCGTACGTAGCCTGCACTTTTTAATACGCCCCATTAATTAACTGAGCTCAGTAATTACACTGTTATCTATATCTTTAAGAAATACTCGTAAAATACGGCCAAGACTTTTTCGCAGAAAATTACATGAAACCTTCGTATAAATAAATTGGACAATGGTATTGGTAGAAAAGCTATTAAAAATATTCAAAAAGTGCCTCCAGTTCAGTTTGCAAGCGGTGAAGAGTTTCTGAATGAAATTCATGGAAGATAAAGGGTGTGTCTGACTTTTACCGAAGGCGGGGTAACACCCCATTATACATTGGAACAACAGTTCCAATGTATGCCGTTGCCAGCAACTCAGACAGAATATCTACCAATCCTTAACATCAGCATCAGCCTACAAAAGTCCACTGCTGGACATAGGCCTCTTCTATCGTACACCACTTAACTCGTGTTTATGCGACTCCCATCCAGATGCTCCACCGAGCCTGAGAGCGTCCCACCTTACGTTTGCCGATTCGCGGGAAAATCATATAAAATATGGATGGATTGTGTGAGGAATGAAGTGATGAAAAATGTAATAAATTAAACCATTAAGATTCTCCCCTGTTAGTGTATGTGTACTATGTGTAGCATTGATTTTAAGTAACATAAGACAAGAGCAGAATGATTGACAATAACAATCAAAAACAGAAACCAAAAACAAGAAAAATACGAAGCTCAATACGAGGCCCTCTAATAACTTCCATTTATAAAAGAAAAATACAATTAATTAAATTATAATACCGCAGTACATAATTAAGGAAAATAGCACTCCATGTTAATTACTTTGATTATAATTAAGACTGTAGGGGAGACAGCGAAAAGTTTTCAGTTACAGTGCGTACTTACTGAAAATAAAGCCGTGTTAGAAAAGACGTTTGCGAAATTAGGGTAATTTTTAGGAGAGAGGGTAATTACCCTTGTTTTCTAGGGTAATTGTTCTTAAAGACTGTAGTTTTGAGGTTAGCTTAGTTAATCTATAGAAGATTACAGTTTAACTACTTTGAAACTTATTTCTATATCCAGTCTGTGTTTATTGTTAGTATTAACATCAAAACTGTGATGCGGTTTTCAATACTGTTGCTTAACAAGCTTTTTATTTTTATTTATATTGTAGATATTTGTAAGTGTTTTTTTTTAAAATTAAATATGTTAATAAATTGATATAAAAGACGTACGACTTTTCTCGCTAACTGCACTTTTTGACCCGCAAATGGACACTGATAGCGAATCGGGAAACTCGATATAAAATAAAAATCCAGTTGGTTTCTTAAGATGACAAATCGGGACATCTTGTACAGAAAAAAAAATGGCGACCAGTCGGAATAACTCGTTAATTTCTGTTTCGCGGACCGCACATTAGTGGACAAACTGACCTGTGACCAGTGTATATTTTAAAAACTCCATATTATTATAACCCAGAATAAAGTGAAAAGGTTCCTACTGTATCTAAACAGATTTTATTATGCACTGGTGTAAACTGTACAGTATATCCTAAATCAATATAATTTCAGCAGTAGGAAATCGTGGTGAGAACAGACTATTGGATTTGCATAGCTAATGCTAAGCCGACATTGCTTGCTGTAATTTGGGCCGCTATGCTGGTCCAATTTTCACAAAAGGTCAGTTATACATATTTTGAGTAACCCATCTAATAGAGTAGCGGTGGCCGAGAGCAGCGGTGGCCCAGTGGTGGAGACCCCGACTTACGAGCAGTAAGTCGTGGGTTCGAACCCAGCCAGGCGCATTACTTTGTGTAAGTTATTTCATCACCACTGCTCTCAAAACGGTGAAGGAAAACATCGTGAGGAAACTGGCATGTCCTAGAACCAACAATTCGAAGACATGGGACATCTACCAACCCGCACTGGGCGCGCTTGTGGATTATAGCCCATTCCATCTCATAGAGAGGAGGCCTGCGTCCCAGCAATGGCAACATTAATATGCTGATTATGCTATGCTATTATGCTATCTAATAGATAGGTTTAGATTTGGGAGTGGCATTTGAGTAACCTCATAGCCATATGCCATGCGCTCAAGAGCCGCACGTCTTGCGTCAGAGACTGCAGTAAGAAAAGTGAAAAAAGTTTTTGAGAGCATGTCGCAGTCACCGAGACACCAGTTGTGGAGTGACCGATAGAAACAGTTGACGTGCGTGTGTATCACTTGATGTGAGTCACATCGCCCGAGAACGAGGCCAATGCGTTTTGATTTGGTTGCTATAGATATTTCAGGCAACTTATATTAGAAAGATACTTTCGTTCCGATCCAACCTGTCCTTTTGCTGTCCCTCCCCTAGAGTAGGACGTCGCTGGGGGACGGACAGTAAAGGGACAGCCGAGGCTCGTACCTCAATTTGTAAGCTGTTTGCCCCTAACTGGTGGCGTTACACTCGAGGCACCCCACAGGATAGTCCGGTTAAGCAGACGATAACATCCTACGTTGACCTACGAGATGCAATCCACACAAAAAAAAATCTAGTTAAAGCCTCGCCCACTTACGTACCTGACATCACTACAGAGTTTATACACCATTCAAGTACCCCAAGACACCAGGTAATGTCTGAACAAAATGGCGGCCATAATTCGAGCTACCTGCCCATAAACATCCGTAATGACCAACATCCAGCAAATTAATGTCTCAGACGCTATGCTCATTAAAGTTTTAATGTTGGATAGGGTTATGACGAAGATTGTTAGGATTTTTTATGAACTACCAGTTTGAATAAAACATTTTATGACAAGGAGGAATTGAACATTTCGCATGCTGCGGGTTTTCCTTGTCAAATAAAAAATAGTTAATGAAAAGCGCCACAGGTCTCATAACGATTCTAAGCTTATATGCTAAAATACTATCAGAACCGCCAAGGTTAACGTAATACATAAATAGTGAAATTGTTTGTTGAAGGAGTTCGCGTTTAAATAATAACAGCCGCACGGGTGTATCTTCAAGGTTAAGCTGCGCTTGCCAAGGTCTGTCAGAGGATAGGTGACCATCTTAATATACCGAGTTTTCTCCATGCCTCGGAAAGCACGTTAAGCCGTTGGTCCCGGCTGATATTTATAGATCTTTAACAGTCGTTACACCTTTAACGACTGACTACTTAGTCAGTGGCCGCAAAGTCTGACAACCAGTTTTACTACCCAGTACTGACTGGGTTGTGGAGGTCAGATAGGCAGTCACTCCCTGTAAAATACTGGTATACAGCTGTGCCAAGACTGGAAGCTGACCCCAATAAATTTGGGAAAAATCTAGGCAGATGAGTGCAAGTTTTGTTCTATTATGGTAAGATATTGATTCTCATGATTACCATCTGTAGATATAACGGCGGTATTCTCATGTATATTATCGTCCGTTGTTATTATTTTAAAGGGGCTTTAAGGGTCGAGGCTTTTCTGCTCTATCTTTGGGTTAATAAAGCATCTGCTATGAAGAGTCATAGTAGCTACGTTTTCATCCCAAAGTTTGAGAGTCAACTCTGGCTTATCAGATATATATCGGCGGCGGTAACCTTGAAGAACAAAATTGTATATTTTTATCTTACCTTGTGTTTCCCCAGGTTGATAACCGAGCACCCAAGAAGAGCTTCCTTCCCGATGTGGAAAGTATGGTTGCCGATGGGTCTCTCAAACTGTGGCACGTCAACCAACTTGCGGTTGACAACGTGTGAATCTGTGGACAAAGAATAAAATCTTATTATTTGGTTCGTGGAAAATTAAAGATTTTTTTTATAATTATTTCAATGGTTCGAATAAAGTAGGCTGAACTATTGTCTGTTACCATGGTACGCCGACCTACAAATGACTACCCAGAATCATCTTAATCAGGACAAAAACCTATCACTCTTGTGAACACACAAAGAAATCAACGTACATACTCGTATTATGTAAGAAAAACAAAAGAAGGCTGTTTCCTAAAGAACAATCAACTATGAACAATACCAAAAACCTTAGAAGGTTACTAGAGTAAAAACATTTATTTCGATATACCACACGAGCACCTGAATAAAATATCTGTTCTAAAATACTGGCGACACAATCATTGTAAAACACTACAACGCACACTTTTTATGTTTTTTGTTGTTGTCTACATACTTGTTCTAACACTGTTTTAAGCTTTCACGGTTTACAACTAAACTTATACTGTAACTTACGGGATATCTTCCGTGATTGTTCATTATTATGAGCTCCCGATGTTTCGGCGCTGTTGCAAGCGCCATGATCAACAACAGCGCCAAAATAAGAAGTAAGTGACAGTATAAGTATACTTGGTCTAAATCAGTCTCAAAATCTAGGCTGTGTAAACACACAAAAATACAAGAAAAACTAATATTTTAGCAGTATCTCGGATATAATTAAAACAAAAACAAGTTGCCCATAACAAACTAGGTCTCATTCAGGGACTAATAACCAATAATAACCAATGCCTGTGAGGATCGTGGTCTAATATTGAAAGGAAGAGGACTATGTAGTTAGACTGTTTCGGGTGTTCTATTTATGTCTCAGAATAGTATTTGTGCCTATTTTTCAGTTATAAGGGCTTGTATGTGAACAGGATGTCTTTTAAAACTAGAACTATATAGACCGACCGCTTTAATGAGTCCTCGCGAAGGTGTCAATTTAAATGGAATATTCTGAAGGTTGATCACATATTGGTTCAATTAGAATCGTAATACCTACGTGAACTATGGTTATTTTAAAGCAAATAACCTGTGGGATATTGTTAGGACTTTGTGGACGCTTAATGTGCCTTTGATGGGGCAAGGCGGAGGACTCATTAAAGTGGTCGGTCTACAGTTAGTTACATTCAAAAATAATATTTAAGTTGTGGTAACATTTGTCAAAATTGATACAGAATTTGTCTCGCCAAAATGCATTATACCGTGAAGCAGTGGCAAACGTTTCATAGAACTCGATTTCTACCGGCTTCCCTTTGAAAAATGGCACAGTCAATATTCTATAGCATAAGCATAATCAGCCTGTAATGTTGGGAACTGCTGGGACGCAGGCCTCCTCTCTATGAGAGGGAATGGGCTATAATCCACCACGCGGGCCCAGTGCGGGTTGGTAGATGTCACATGTCTTCGAATTTTTTGGTTCTAGGACATGCTGGTTTCCTCACGATGTTTTCCTTCACCGTTTTGAGAGCAGTGGTGATGAAATAAATTACACAAAGTAATGCGCCTGCCTGGGTTCGAACCCACGACTTACTGTTCGTAAATCGGGGCCGCCACCACTGGGCCATGTACTGGGTCATATTCTATAGACAAATAATATAATCAGTTTAAATATATGTACTCCAGATTACCTCTTACATAAATTGACCCTTCGCTACTGCCGTGAAGTAAACTTACTACAAACTTATTCTAGATCACCAATTATTATTAAGTTAAGCAAAAAGAATGTCCTGCAAGGGAAGATGAAGAATAATTTTTCTAAAAAAACTTTTTGAAATTGGAAGAAGCAGAATAGTTCACACCTACAACCAGATTAGACTAAACTACACAGGTCTTTTAGTTTATATGGCAGATGAACTGATCTCATGATTATCCAATTTTGCACACACATCATAAAAGTACACAGATCCATCCAGATCCAAAACTACTATCAGAAACCCATTTTCGCTCAGAACGCAGAACTATTATGAACTAAAACGAATAAACTCACAAGAACTACATGGTCTTATTGTTAACTAAGTTATCTTAACTCGTGTGAACTCGTGCAAACTCGACTTCAGTAATAGTTCTACGTTTATAGAACTGTGTGTTCCCACGATTTACGCGAAGATCATTTCGATGGATGAACTGTGAGAAAGAGGATATGTCTAGAAAGGGGGTGACTACTTCTTCCTCTTCTTCTAAGCGTATCGATGGCTGAAATGGCGGCTAAAATAATCTTGCCATATCATTCTTTACACAGTCCATATATCGTTTCTTTGGTCTTCCTCTATTCATATACCCATCCAATTCATACTCAAAACTTTCCTCATTCCTCTGCATCACATACCACGACAACCGATTACCACACAACTTTTCAGCCACCTTTAGGCTTCCCCTTATTTACTCATTTCTTATTTTATCCATTCGCGTAACACCACACATCCCCCTTAGCATTCTCATCTCCGCCACATGCAAATGCCTTTCATCCATCCCTTGTGTAGTGGTAGGCATGTAAAACACTGGTATTGAGTTCTATTCACTTGTGGCTAATTAATAACAACCACACAGATAGGTCATAGATCTTCTAGGTTAAGCAACACTTGCCGTGGTTGGTCGGTGGATGGGTAATCGATGATTCCATTATATACCGAAATATCTCGAAGAGCACGTTTAGCCGTTGGATCTTTGATAGTCGTTACGGGTACGCAGAAACCCGAAAGTTGACAATCAGTCTTACCAAAGGGTTTGGAGATGTGGAGGCAGCCACTCCACGTAAAATAGTGGTCTACAGCTTCATCCAGTCAGACTGGAAACCGATCCCAACATAGTTGGGAAAAGTCTAAATATTGTTTTTGGCTTTCACGGCTTATAAACAAACTTGTAAATGTTTTTGACATGACAAACAGCTGTAGTTCCCTATGCAGGGTTTGCATATAAAAATATTAAAAACTTGTAAATGCTAAGAAAGAGGGTAGACAGAATTGTCTGTACCTAAAAAATCATTTACCATACACCCGCATTCTACAGTCATCCCGCGATCATAGCGCTTGTAACAGCTTTGAAATATCGGGAGGTCGGAGTGATAATCACGGAAGATATCCCGTATGCGACAGTGTAAATATGGCATCACGTCAGTGGGACAAAAATATCCTAAGCCCCGTGTACGGAGTGAATTTTAAAAATAGAACTGCAAAGCAATATACCAATACAGTATTCTCGGTCAGTGGATACGAAACGGGTCACTAAGAAATAGTCGACGTAGCCCCGCTACGCTGGGCTCCTATTTCTGTCTACAGGGTTTAAAGTAAACTTCGCCGCCGTCTCAAAGTAACCTAACCTAACATAACGTCGGGGTGCCCCAAGGGCAGGAGGGGGGTTCCCCAACAAAAAATATATTTTTGCAAAAATTTTAAGTCTTTTTTCCTCAGTGCCCCGTTACATATACTCCAACCGTATTCTCATTAACACATAAAAATGCTAAAAAATCCAAGGCACAGAAACCCTCAGTTCAGTACAGCCCGCAGCTAACCCGTACAATCTAACCCGGCCACATTCGGCCGAAGTTTTAACAATCACATGGCCGAATCACCGCCCAACTTCGGCGCTTTAGCCCCACAATGTGTCATTTCGCTACCAAATATGCCAACTATTTGGGGGTTATGTTGAACCTTTGCAGTCGGATGTTAATGGGATTATTGGCGGTATAGTGCAGTGTTTTGTTTTGATCGAAGTGAGTGAATGTTACTCTTTATTGTATTTTTTTCCGGTCATCCGATTATTGACGGATAAATCGGATTATTGGCGGTAAAGCGCAGTATTTTGTTTTGATCGAAGTTAGGGTATGTTACTCTTTTTAATATGAATAGTTTTTAATATATTTTTGGCCCCGGAACGCTCCAATCGGTCATTCAAGTCGCCTACATGGATTGCGTAGGCGATCCAGACGTCATTTCAATAATACTTCGACCGACCTGGGATTCGAACCCAGAACCTCAAGTTCAGCAGTCGCACTTGCGGCCACTAGACCAACAAGGAAGTCTCATTTAAATGAATCCCGAGCTGTGGACGGTGGTGTTTTCTATTGGAGAAAAATGTTACTTATGGCTGGTTTTTTAAATAAAAAAATAAATATATTCCGAGTTTCCTCGTTTAGCCGTTGGTCCCGGGTGTCATTTGTAGATCTTTGACAGTCGTAACAGGAAGTCAGGGCTGAAAAAGTCTGACAACCAGTCTTACCAAGGGGTATCGTATTACCTAGTACTAACTGGGTTATGGAGCGACTGTATATCTGACCTCCACAACCCAGTTAGTACTGGGTAATACGATACCCCTTGGTAAGACTGGCTGTCAGACTTTCGGGCCACTGACTACCTAACGACTGTCCAAGATCTACAAATGACAGCCGGGACCAATGGTTTAACGTGCTTTCCGAGGCACGGAGGTAACTCGGTATGTAATGGGCGGTCACCCATCCACAGACTGATCTAGGCAAGCACGGCTTAACCTAAAGATCGACCCGAGCGGCTGTTATTATTTAGCCACGAGCTCCTCAAGCTGGAAGCCGACCCTAACCTAGTTGGGAAAAGGCTAGGCAGATGATGATGAAATTTAATATATTTATTTTTAACCAGCCATACATACTCATAAACAATATTATATCTCCACAAACTAGAACCAAACTTGTTGACCTGTTGTGTTTGACTACTCCAGAACAAGCCACCTATCTATAATCTACGCTCTCCCGAACTCCAAATGAGGAACTGCCCCATACATCGAGTTTGGGCCCAATCTATGTTTAACTTTTACTAATTGTTTACCCTGGGGTCGACTTCAATCACCAGTGAAACTCGACCTCTGCGTCTGAAAACATTTCCTGTTCGATGTTCCGAATTTCTAAAGGATGGGACAGGAGGGGCTGTTCAGCCTAAACTGGATAATCCAACAATGCAATCTCGTGAAAACCGATGTAACATAGGAAACTTTTAATATGATTAATATTTAATTTGTTTATTGGCTTTTGAACCGTTAATCAAGGCGGATTTTTTGTAAATATTTTATGACGCTGTTGAGAGAGAAATATTAATTTGAAAATATCTTGAAAAGAAATTCTTTCGTCATGAAATAACTTATTTTTACATGGCTTATTTTACATTGGATGACTACCGATAGGAAGTATGTGTGAATTTATAACACGACTTTGAGGTTTAGACGAAGTGACATTTTGACAACGTTTATGAAAAAGGTCATCGGTCCACCTAGAGGGAGGCCTTCCAACGCAACGTCTTCCGCTTTGCGATCACCACTCCAGAATTTTTCGGCCCCATCGGTCATCCGTTCTGTGAGCAATGTGCCCTGTGTGAAGGTTGCAGGGATCCGCTGGATACGAGTCGCACGGGACCGGTCAATGTGGCGACGCTTGGGGGAGGCCTATGTCCAGCAGTGGACGTCTTTCGGCTGAAATGATGATGATGGCGATGATGAAAAAGGCAAAAATGTACTATTTTGACAGAAGCTACTGAAAACATTATTTTCAATTCCTTTTAATGTCGTTGTTGAATAAAGAAACTGTCACTGTCCCCCTTATTCGAAAATACTAAGAGTAGTATTACGGTCCAATTCTGTAACCTGACCTATTTGTTGTTAGTAGTTGACTGCCTTGTTGGTCTATTGTTGATAATCGTGACTGCTGAGCACGAGTCCTGGATTCGATTCCCATTCGGGCACAGTGTTATTCGGTTTTTCATCACGAATTTTTCAGTACCAACCGAAGATTGGAATTTGTACCCGGTAGATGGCAAAATGCTCGCCTCCTAATACATGGGAATAAAACATAACTGTCGAAATGTGGGTGCACTATCAGTTACACCTCAGCCTAACCCTTCGGGGATTACAGGCGTGATGTTATGTACGATGCTATTAGTAAAAAACTCAGCATTTGTAAAACGAATACGAAACCAAAAGAACAGAAATAAAAACGCTAAACTAACACGCTAAAACCAATGAATTATCGTAATTGTAAGCAAATAAAGCAACATCCATTGCTACGATTGCTTGGCATTAACCGTTAGTCCGAGATCAATATGGCGGCGCAATTAAAGAAATGGGCTACATTCGTAACCTTTCTGTAATTTTCTCTAGCACTTGCATTAGTTCGTAATGGGGTTTTAATAAAATTGTGGTAATAGTCTGACTTATCTTGGATAGGTTTTTAGTTTTAATGGTGGTTTTCTTTTTAGCCAAGGTCTTTAGTACAAAGACAGTCTTTGTACTTAAAAAAGTATGGGTTAGATTGTATTGAGTTTATTTAGTTTTTTTTTACCTTGGCCAGAGACATAGCCAAGCCATACAACGTGGCAACGCCGCCAGTCTCATGCGGATATTACCAGTTGACAGCGTTGAGTTATTTTGACGCCATTTTTAAGTTTATTGTTAAGTTAGTATAGGTTATTTTATTTTATTATAAATGTAAATATTATTGTTACATTAGTAAAAATTGTTGACAAAAAGTTCTGGGATTAATGTAAGTTTAATTAAGGATACCGTTATACTATACTGTCTTGCTGAACATTTTTTTTTTTAGTTTTGTTGGAACTTATTCATTTGTCCTACCATTTCCGCCGTGGTCTACCACGCCCGCGATACTGTGTTTGGGCAGATATTCTGTATTATGTTAAACTACAGTTTGTCGTAACCTTCAGAGAATAATTCATTTATTTTTTTAATAGAATATTTTTCTTCAACTTTACTTTCAAACCGATTTGAAACGTCAAAATTCAAACCACCTTTTTTCAATCATAATTGGCCATCACTGCCCTCAAAACCTATTTCAACACTCATTCAAATACTATAAACAATTCAAAACCCTATCACAGAAACCCTTCTATTCCCAATAATTCACATTTCTCTATAAATATTTAAGACGACGTTAATGGTAGTGGCTTCTCCATCTGTGTCCATACATGAATAATTTAAGAAAGTAAGAATGCAGCGGTTAACTTCGTTTATTTGTATCGATCTTATTGTATTTAGGTCGTGAAGTTTTGAATTCCTTTTGTTTGTTTAAAACATAATATTTCCTAAAGAGTTTTGAAGTTGCATGTTGAATTTATTGTATACTATCTCATGCCTGCGACCTTCGAAACAAAACCTTGCGAATATTACTCCCCTGTTTGAATCGGATTTTGTTACCAATTTCAAGGGTTTTAGTTTTTTTACACGGAACCCTTTATTATTTTTCTGGTAATCGTTATAACATCAGCTATCTGCCAGTAAAAGTCCCGTCAAAATCGATCCAACCATTTTGGATTAGACGAAACAAAGAGACAGACCGACAAAAAAAAAAAAAAACATTTATAGTACCGTAAATACTTTCATATGCATTAAGTAAAAAGCTGTTACTTTGAAATTACAAACAGACACTTCAATTTTATTAATTTGTATATATGTATAGATTTGATGGTATTTGGATGTCATAGTGAAAACCTCAAAAGTAAAGTCTGTTCAAAACCTTGTTTCGAATTAATTATTTGTTACTTGCACTTAAGGATCCACAAACCGATTTATTCTTCCATACAAACAGGGAAAGCTCATAACTTCATTCACTATTTCAGATTTTAGGTACTATTGAAAAACTAATACATGCTGTAGCGCACATTTAGCGCAAACTGAATTTTATAAGTTAAAAGAATGTTGCGGTTTTTTCAAAAACACATTTTATTTTTTTATGTTAGGAAACTAAATCACGAACGCAGTGTAGAGAGCGTATAGAATAGACTTAAAAATATTAAGTGTTTTTTAAATATTTTATTAATGAGCATTTATACACGTGTAGCGTTTAAGGAAACTTTGTAAATAAATAAGTACTTAACTAAAAGCAGAAATAAACTACCAGGAAAAACCATTTTTATGAAAACACAAACTTCAAATGATCATTTCTAGAAATCTCGTAAATTGATATTATCAGCAGCTTTTATTCAGTCACAAAGCTAAAATGAATAGCCAACACGTGTGGGTTGTGATGAAACAGAATAAAAATATCTAGCTTATTTTCAATAAACGCCAAGAAAGTAGCTGCACCTGGAACTTTAGAGCCTAAATATATAAGGAACTGCCTAAATGTACCTACGTAGTGGCCACATTGATTTAGAAAGACAATCATAAGATATTAATGACTTATTTCACAAAAATATTTTTTTATTTCATATAAATAGATAGAATCTATTTAGAGAGCAGCGGTGGCCCAGTGGTGGAGACCCCGACTTACGAGCCGTAAGTCGTGGGTTCGAACCCAGCCAGGCGCATTACTTTGTGTAAGTTATTTCATCACCACTGCTCTCAAAACGGTGAAGGAAAACATCGTGAGGAAACCGGCATGTCCTAGAACCAAAAATTCGAAGACATGTGACATCTACCAACCCGCACTGGGCCTGCGTGGTGAATTATAGCCCAATCTCTCTAACAGAGAGGAGGCCTGCGTCCCAGCAGTGGGAACATTAATAGGCTGATTATGTTATGTTATGCTATTTAGATAAATAAAATCTCAACATTCATTTAACACTTTGACTTGTTTCACAAAAATAGAATAGTTATGTCCTACCTACTACTTTTTATCAGGGTGTATTCTAAAGTGAGGTGCCGACCTTACTGGTGAGGTTCTTCTGAAAGGTCAGGTGCGTAGCTGTACTCGTAACCAGTGTGCGTGTATACATAACTAAATGTGTGAACATGGACTAGGTGAAAGGAGTACATAAGGATTATAGCAGGTTACGTTATGTGGTTTCTGCCAAACCCCATGCGAAAATGGCGTGAGTTTATGTATGTATGAATTCTAAAGTTTTCTTGAGACAACAATTAGTAGGTCTTCTCACTCTCTCAGACACACAAGTTTCGCTTAATAACAAATGGGACTAAAAATCTTCCATTACTTTATGTTAGGCACAAATTTAAAATCTGAATCATAAAGCATTCACAGCAATACTGACCTCGTAAAAACAATGACAGAGATAGCTCAATAAATTCCGTTATTTACGGACCCATTATGTAACTTATCAAGTATTCAATTTATGCAACCGGAATGCGACATCAATAATTATGGAACTGCATGAGCGTGCAAAAGTATCGTTCAGTTATTAACGGTTTAGTGTGATTTATTGTTATTGGATATTGGATGTTCAGGATTTCTAAATTACTGTGGTGTTCGCCATTACTTATCTGTTCATTTTCATTTGCATTGCCATTATTTTTGGATGGAGGAAAAGGTGTATTGTTATGACCTAGATGCACCTAAGACAAAGCTATCCGTAGTCTTTTACTTGAAATTAACTTGGAATCGAAGGCATCAATATTAATTTTATATCTTTAGTCCAAGCTTAGTAGTCAGGCTAGCTACTAGCTTGTGACGAAACCTTGTCTGCTGGTTAAAATGGTATTGTTATCTTCAAAATTGAGAGTTACAATGGCGTACGTTATAATAATATGGGCTTTCGTTAAAGACCATATTTTTATAACTTTTGCATTTTAGAACATCTGGTGGCTACACTGTGTAGAAAGTGATTACATTACAGCGTTTTTCATTTTTATACTGCTCAGAAATTAGTAATGGCACCCAACTGTGGGACCTTGGGCGCCAATAGTAATACTGGCGCCCAACGTGGGACCACGATAACAGGAAAAATTATCCTATAATACTGTTTAAACAATCTAATTCATGAAAAGTTCAACAGAGTATAGTTAAATAATTCCTGTTAGCCAAAATGCCCAATAAATTCAAATACCAGTTTGACTGACTTTTAATATTCCAATTACTTTTTAATTTTTGTTTTAAAGTCAAAACCCACGAGTTAATTATGTCAAATAGAAGGAAATGCCGCAGAAATTAAAACTGAACATAATTGAGTCCTAGCTTCCTTCGCTTTGTATCGCTCTTCGCATAGTCACGGCATGAGTAGCTCTTGTGCGTTTCCATTGTGCTACATGGTGTGGTAAACAGTAGGTTTACAAGTTAAAGACTATACGTCATTACATAATTATGGTGTACAAGTTAAAGACTATACGTCATTACATAATAACGGATGGTTGTATGTATTAAAAGCGCTGCATAATTTTTACTAAGCCATTACACTTGGTTTCTGATAAATTTCGGTTCTAAATATCAAAGCTGTGGTAGATTGAAGCCGATATGCCACACACCCATTAATATCAAAAGATGAGATTGCAAAAAGACATTTTTGTGCACAACCCTTTTATTCTTAGATAAATTCTCAGTAATTGTATCTTTTGGTCAACATTAGGAACAGAACTGGATTACATAATTATCTGACGGCAATTTTTTTTTTTCTTCAACGCCAGTACCTAATTATAAATAAAAATATTGACACACATTCTTCAGAGGAATATTATGCTAACGAGATTACCTCTAATCACGTGTCAGCGAACGTGATTAAAGGTAATCCCCTTCAAAGAACACCATTAATATTACGGAAACGGAAACAAACACCACGAACCCGTGACTGCCACCACCTGTCACCGAAACCTATATTAAAACCTTCGTAGAAATAATTGCCGCAAACGGCATTAACGTTCAACTTTTACTTTATTTTGTAAATTAAAATTTAGTACGATTCTGGTACCTACGAGCTGTGTTGTTCCCTTAATTTATGATCACTTTTGTGTGCATTGATTAATGGGATTACCTCGTTAGTGTCGTTGTAGCAAGTACAAGAGCCAATTGTGATGTCTTGGGTTCGATCCCTAGTTCGGGAAACGTGTTATTGGGGTTTTTGGAAATAATTTTTGGAAGGAATTTCAAATATTTTTTTTTTTATTTGTAGAACATAGGTAAACAAAAGTACAGATGTCAATATTAATAAAATGAGCGCTACGTCTTGCCGTCAAAGGCGTACAAATATTCTAATTATATTTTTTATGAGTAATTGGTAAAAAATAATAACACAGTCAAAATTAATAATGAAACTCAATTATAACATTTAAAAAAAAACATGTTTAATGAATTAATCAAAATAACAATAAATGTAACCAGATAACAAAACATTAAAATTAAATTAGATTAATTTTGTGATTTCTGCTCTGAAGTCTACAAGCTCGCTTTTCGATTCGAAAAATGTTCTTTTGTGCAAGTTAAAATTTGACATTTTGATTAATCCGGGTGAATGAGCTACGTCCCTTATTAAACTGTCTTCCTTAATAAGCTCGGTCACGCAACGAACTATGAAAATTACAATTTTTAGACTCCTCGTGATTATAACTTTATATCAACCCGGAAAACTTCACTTAACTATTAAATATACACCCTGATGGAACACTTCTAAAATAGTTTTTGTTTTTCCAGCTGAAACAAGTTCGTATCAAACAGGATCAACATCTATATTTATAACATTTTAGCCAGTTACTCACAGTCAGGTATTCGCAGCGCTATTTTGCTCGGGGTGTGCCGGACATGTGTAATAAAAGTATTGCTAATCGTGGAAAATATGTTATCAAAAAGAAATTAAACCATAATTGTGATCTATTTAAAAGTTACAGACTTGCGTCTAGGGTTAGCGAGCTGAAACGGCAGTGTGCTGGAGATGATTGTCAAAGGACCGATGACTGGAGTAGCAACCGAGACCAGCCTCCGTAGCATGACCACCGTAGACAAGGATTTCTTTGACGGAAGAATCGACAAAATGACAGATTGTGTCGCACAATGACAGATTTCTTTGCAGTATCTGTCATTTTGTCGATTCTTCCGTCAAAGAAATCCTTGTCTACGGTGGTCATGTCCAGGTGCTCCAGGTATTAGGTATTAGGTATTATATTAATTATTGCATATTAGCAAGCGCAGAACGGGTTGCCCTTCAGCTATCTAGATGGACTGACAACCTTAAATGCCTATGAAATTTTGGATGCCGAAAGCCGAGGACAGTGCAATGTTTCACACTTTGGAGACGTTTATGTTCAGCAGCGTACTGCGTTAGACTGAGTTGAGTGTTGATTATACATTATTAGACCGTTTCACGTGTGAAAAAAAAAGCCTTCTTTATCCTTGTAGCGGTCAACACCAAAATAATCACCAACTAATCCAATAAGGGAAAATTTCGTGACGGAAATAATGCTGTGGATGGAAGTATTACGTAATCCTTTTAAGCCTAATTTTTACACAGAAATTAACCTTTTTGGAGTTTTTCTTCTCTATGTATTCATTAGCTTGACGGCGGTTCCGTAATTTAAATAACAAAAAACAGGCGGGAAAACAGGCGTAAATGCAATGATTTACGCCTGTTTTCCCAAAGGCGTAGGCAGGTACGGCTAAATTTGGGCAGTTATAATGTAGGTCTCATGTAATAGGGGGTGAGCCTATTGCCATTAACCGGGCACAAACCCTGAGCCAGGGCTGCTACTGAAGCTTTACTAGTGAAAAACCAAATTAAACTTTGCCTTTCGTTGACTGAACACAAGAACTCAATGGTCAGTGTACTGGCCACTAAAAGATCAATAGGCTCTATAAATACCTTTTATATTAAATTTTAATAATAACGAAACGCTAGTTTGAAAGACAGAACTGACCTTGAAAGTATAAATACTACAAGTAAGACACCATAGTGGGGTGCGTTGTCAGAATTCCTCCTCGTGTGCTTGATGGCTGCCGGTCCCTCTCGATACGTCTGGAGGGAATAGCAGCTGCTGGGCCGGTGCACCCTGGGCGTGGGCAGTATCCTTCCCCGAGGAATGGGAAAAGATTCTTATTCCTCGGGGAATGTTACTGTCCATGGCTAATATTCTGACATGGGAGGGGTCCATCTTGGACTTAGGGGGCGTTGCTCCGTGTGACCCTCTGAAAAGCAGAGGGCACAGCGGAGGAGCTAGGGCGGGCTCGGTGTGCACTTACCCTGCCTCCGAGCAGACAGTGAAGGATGCAGTCCTTCACTGTCCCCGTCGATATCGTAATCCCACCGTCGAAGTGTCGTGGAACACGTCTCGCGGCTTCGATTGGGACCGAGGGTCTTGGCTTAACCGCCCGGACCACGAGGTAGAAAACCTCTATAAAAAGTTACCCCGAATCTCAAGCGGCGGCGCACCGCGAGGAGATGTATGGCTGACGGGTTCCTTTGGAAAATCAGTCGCTAGTGCGAACCACTGCCGGGCCTGGCTATGGCTTATCTGGGTACAGGGGGCACTGCCCAGATGGACTTTTTATTTCCCCCATACTCGTGGGAACAAAATGGAACATATTTTAACCCAGAAAACGGCCGATAACGGCGAAGGAAGGGAGGAGAGGGATGCGGGGTCGGAGTCCGGCGCCGCATCCAACGATGTGAGCGCGGGAGGCTCAGAGAGCTCCCGGCGCGGAAGGCCCGGGGCAGCTGCGGGGAACAGGGAGTTCCTTCGCAAGCGGTCCAGGCCGGTAGGCGACCGAGAGTCGTCGTCAGAGGGGGAGCTGGCTTCGGCTCGCAAGATCCCCACCAGCAAGCGTGGCGGGATCCGCGGCAAGGGGAGAGGCCTCTCTGCCACCGAGAGGTCGGCACGGCTTGCCGCGGAGGCGCGCCACCCGGGGGTGGCTGCTGGTCACGGAGTGGCCCGTTCGGGCTCTTCTGGTAACGAGGCGGGTGCAGACGGCGGCTCCGAAGCGGAGCGTAAGGCCGGGCTTGCGAAGGAGGTGGAGGCGGCGCTGAGGGCTGTCTCCTACAAGCAAAAGCCCTCCACCAGGCAAAGGGCTATACCCTCAGCGGTCGCCTCTATCATGGCGGCAGCGGAGGCCAGATATGCGGCGCCCCCGCCAGAAGGCATGGTCAAACTGCGGGCGGAGGTCGCTCGACTGACGGCCGCCACGAAGCTTCTCCAAGAGGAGAACAGGAGGCTCCGAGCAGACTTGGCCAGTCTGCGTGAGTCCGGCTCTCGCGAGGCGCCCCAAAATGGCCAGCAGCGACCACGCCAGGCCGTGCCGGTGGAGAACCAGGTCCTGAACCTGGTTCGGCAGGAGCTGGCTGCCTTTCAGGCTCGGTTCTCCGTCCTGGAGGGCATTGTTCTGCGCCCCCCCTTGGCGGCAAACAAGGCGCAGTCGGGCCCGAGGGCGGCCACATATGCGGCTGCTGCAGCTTCCGCACCGGGGCCGTCCAGCCAGCCCTCCGGCAGGGTTACGTTGGCTCCTGGAAAGCTGGCTCCGGCTAAATCGGCCCCGGTTGGGGGGGCGGCGGCCTTGAGGCAGGGCAAGGCGGCGGCCCACAAGAAGGGCAAGGCGGCGAATGTGCCAGCGCTAGCCGCGAGACAGCCGCCACTGCCGCCCCCCCCGCCCTCTAAGCCATCCGTGGCCGAGACCGGGTGGCAGGTGGCCGGAGAGAGAGCGAGGGAGCGAAGGGCGGCCAAAAAGGCCAGGAAGCGGGAGCGGAAGCGCCAAGAAAAGAAGCGGAATGGCGCTGCTAGGCTCAGCGCCCCGAAGACCGCAGCTGTAGTGATAACACTACAGCCGGAGGCGGAAAAGAGGGGCGTGACCTATCGCGACGTGCTCGCTAAGGCGAAGACGATGGTGGATCTCGGGGAGCTCGGGATCGCCGGGGGCCTCCGGCTTAGAGTCACCGCAACAGGGGCTCGAGTGCTGACCGCAGCGGCCTGTGCTTCCGCTGCGGCCAGCCTGGTCACATGGCCGCGGCTTGCTCCGCCGCGCCGCGCTGCGCCGCATGTGCGGCAGCTGGCAAGCCGGCTGATCACCGGGCAGGGAGCAAGTCCTGCGGTACTCCCGCCAAGGCCAGGGGCAAGGGAAGGCCCTCCGCCACCACCGCCAAAACCCCCACCGTCGCCACCACCGCAGCCGCCGCCACTGTCGCCGCCGCTGCCGCTACTGCTGCAACTTCCGCAGCGGAGCCCTCGCAGGGGGCCCGGGAGGGGGCTGAAATGGAGTGCCAGTAACGGCCTCATTACGCCTTCTCCAAGCGAACATCAACCACTGCGCCTGCGCTCAGGATCTGTTGCTCCAGAGCATGGCGCAGTGGTCGATTAACATCGCCGTGGTCGCTGAGCCGTACTTTGTCCCGCCCAGGGATGACTGGGTGGAGGACCTTAGCGGCTCAGTGACCTTAATTGCGTCGGTCGCCGCCGGTACCCCGACCCTTGAGAGTGTCAGGAAGGGTCAGGGGTGCGTAGCAGCACGGTTCGGGGAGATCGTTGTAGTGGGAGTCTACTTCTCCCCGAGCCGAACTCTCGCCGAGTTCCACAACTCCCTCACGGAGTTGAGTGTCGTCATCGGAAGTCATTCCCTCCCCGTGCTTGTGCTCGGGGACTTCAATGCCAAGAACTTGGCTTGGGGTTCTCGTTACACGGACGTGCGGGGTAGAATGGTGGAGGACTGGGCTCTGGAGACAGGCCAGGTCGTCCTAAATCGGGGTTCTGTCCCCACGTGCGTGCGGATGCGGGGCGAGTCGGTGGTGGACATCTCGTTCGCCAGCCCCGCTCTGTCGCCGCGTGTCGTTGACTGGCGCGTCATGGAGGGGGTGGAGACCTATTCCGACCACCGGTATATCCGGTTCGACGTCTCCACCCAGTCCTCAAGCGTGCCGGTCCTACAGGCCCCGAGTGGTCCGCGATGGGCGCTGAAGCAGCTGGACCGGGAGCTCCTCCTGGAAGCCTCGATCGTGCAGGCCTGGGTGTCATCACCAGTCAGGCCTGCTGACATCAACAACGAGGCGGGTTGATTCCAGGAGGCCATGTCCGAGATTTGCGACGTGGCAATGCCCCGAGTTCGGCCAGGAAGCGCCCGGCGTCAGGTGTACTGGTGGTCGCGAGAGCTGACGTCTCTGCGCAAGGCGTGCGTTGCCGCGCGGCGCCTGTACGCCAGGCATCGCAGGCTCCGCATCCGCCCTCCGGATGCGGCAGCCATTGAGGCGGAGCTGTACGAGGGGTACAGAGCGGCGAAGACCGCCCTCCAAGAGGCTGTCCGGCGGGCCAAGAATTTGGCCCGCGAGGAGATGCTGGAGTCTCTGAACGGAGATCCGTGGGGGCGCCCTTACAAGATGGTGCGGGACAAACTCCGCACCCGGGCCCCCCCGCTAACGCAGAGTCTCCGGCCTGAGCTCGTGGAGGACGTGGTGAGCGCTCTGTTCCCTTCGCGAGGGGAGCATCCTCCCCCGCCTATGGCTCCGCCGCCGCGTGCGGTGCCGGAAGCGGACCACACCGATGACGATGACGACGTTCCGGAGGTGACTGGGGTAGACCTGAGAGTGGCGGTACGCAGGCTGAAAGCCAGAAACACCGCCCCGGGACCCGATGGCTTGCCTGGCAAAGCCTGGGTCCTGGCCTCTGAGGCTCTCGGGCCCCGACTGGAAGGGCTCCTAAGCGCATGCTTGGAGAGAGGCCAGTTTCCGCTTCGTTGGAAGACGGGGAAGCTGGTCCTCATCCGGAAACCAGGGCGCCCTGCGGACTCTCCGTCCGCATACCGGCCCATCGTGTTGCTCGACGAGGTGGGCAAGCTCTTCGAAAGAGTCATTGCCAACCGCCTCGCCGGGCACCTTGCGGGGATGGGGCCGGATCTTGCGGAACACCAGTTTGGTTTCCGCAAGGGGCGCTCCACGGTGGACGCCATCATGCGCGTGAGAGCCCTCACGACGGGGGACGCGGTGTCCCGGGGCGGGGTCGTCTTGGCGGTGTCTCTTGACATCGCCAACGCCTTCAACTCCATGCCCTGGAGCTGCATTGGGGAGGCACTCCGGTATCACCGGGTGCCAACCTACCTTCGTCGTGTGGTCGGGGACTACTTGACGGATAGGGCCGTGATCTACCCTGGTCAGAGCGGAGAATGGAACCGGCGAGAGATGTCGTGCGGTGTTCCACAGGGATCGGTTCTAGGACCGGCCCTGTGGAACATCGGTTACGACTGGGTGCTGCGCGCCGACCTCCCTACCGGCGTCAGCGTAGTTTGCTACGCTGACGACACGCTGGTACTGGCACAAGGGAGGTCGCACGAGGCGGCGGCCGAAAACATGACACGCGGGGTTGCGATAGTCGTGGATAGGATCCGGCAATTGGGTCTCGAGGTGGCATTGCACAAGTCCGAGGCCATGTGTTTTCATGGGCCTCGGAATGCGCCACCGTCGGGATCCCTACTGACGGCGGGAGGGGTTTCCATCGGCGTCGGGTCGACGTTGAAGTACCTAGGACTCGTCCTCGACAGCCGGTGGAACTTCGTGGAGCACTTCCGACGTTTGGCTCCCAAACTGGAACGGACAGGGGCTGCCTTCAAGCGGCTCTTGCCTAACCTGAGGGGTCCAAACGCCTCCTGCCGGAGGCTATACGCGGGGGTCGTGCGGTCCATGGCTCTTTACGGGGCCCCGGTGTGGGCGCGTTCTTTAAGGCGGCAAGCCGCCCACTACCTGAACGCGCCCCAAAAGGTGATAGCCATAAGGCTAATCCGGGGGTACCGCACGATCTCCGGCGAGGCGGCTAGCCTCCTTGCCGGATTGCCGCCATGGGATCTGGAGGCGATAGTCCTCGCGCGCCTGCATGAATGGCGCGCGGAGGCACTACGTCGGGGGGAAACTCCGCTGCCGCGGCAAATTGCCGCTCAGCGGACAGACCTCCGGCGTGATATCATGGCGACATGGAGAGAGCGACTGTTGCAACCCCGTGCAGGGCACGCTACCATAGTGGCGATAAGTCCCCTCTTTGAGGAGTGGCTAGAGAGGCGCCACGGCGCCCTCACCTACCGCCTGACGCAGGTCCTCACCGGACACGGTTGTTTCGGGAGGTTCTTGCACCGAATCGGGCGGGAGGAAACGCCCGGGTGTTTCCACTGCGAGGATCGCCCGGAGGACACGGTGGAGCACACCGTAGAGGTCTGCCCCGCTTGGGCGGAGCACCGCCGTGTCCTTGTAGCGGCGATTGGCGGCGGCGATCTCTCGCGTCCGGCCCTGGTTCAAGCCATGGTCCGGAGCGAGAGGGAATGGGAAGCCGTCACCTCCTTCTGTGAAGCAGTCATGCTAGTGAAGGAGGTGGCGGGACGTGAGAGGGAAAGAACCTCACGTCCCAGCCGCCGCGGGAGACGCCCTGGGCGTCGGGGGCCACGTGGTGGCTCCCGGCCACCGTAGGCGCGGGCCTGTGGACGGCGAGTTATGGGCTAGCTCGCCGTCCGGCCGTCTTATGACGACAGGCCGTGTCGACGGCGCGTTCGTGTTCCACGCGCGCCTCAAAGAGATGTCAGCAACGAGTAGGGGTCCGCATGGGCCGATGCCTGCCAGAGCTGCGGGATTGTTCGAAAGAGACACCGTGGCCCTGGAACACAAAGGGCAAAGAAGGAACATGGATGGGTTTTAGTCAGTACAAGTCTGACACTCCCTTCCGCTCCGCCCAGAGTGGGGGGGGTCATTTGATGATTTCCCATCCAAAAAAAAAAAAAAAAAAAAAAAAAGACACCATAGTCATGTGGTGCTTCTTACTTGCTAGATTTATTTTGGTGACGAAATAGTTTTGGTATTATTTATTTAAACTTCATGTACGAAAATGGTAGATACTAGGATTTAATGCCACAATAAACCTTGCCAACCCGAGGATTTGACTCCAAGAACCTCATACCTTCAGCATTAGAGTTCGCGACGTCTAGATCAACGAGACAGTCAATGATGAACCATAGGCAAATTAAAGGTAACTAGTATAACCAGCAACCACGTAGGGGTCCGTATGGGCCGATGCCTGCCAGAGCTGCGGCACTGTTCGAAAGAGATACCGTGGCCTTGGAACACAATGGGCAAAGAAGGAACATGGATGGGTTTTAGTCAGTACAAGTCTGACACTCCCTTCCGCTCTGCCCAGAGTGAGTGAGTCATTTGATGATTTCCCATCCGAAAAAAAAAATAGCATTCTCTACCAGTCAACCTTTGGGTCAAATAAGACAGCATTGGCATCAGCATTGGTTTTTTTTTTTAGCATTTTGGTATACAAAAATAGAAAACAGAACTATTATAAGAGTTATAATAGTTGTGTTTTCAACAATTTTAATAAGAATGATTTGATTTATAATCTAAAATACTCTCCGAAAATATTTTTTTCAGACAGGACATTGATTACCATTAAAATCAAATAGGCATATATCATTTAACTGTCAATAAGCCCTCAAGAAACAGAAAACATACTTGACATAAAAATGATTATAATATGAAAGAGCTCCCTTTCAAAAACATAGCACAAGACCGGCGGTAAACCCTACTTGACCCGGCCAAGTGTGTAGGATGCAAACCTTATTACCGTGTTTAATCCTCTTATGAAGACTCCCCCCTTTCAACCCCTCCCTACGCCCCGCCCCAACTCCCCCGAGATGAAGGGGGATCTTGTATTTTTAATGCGCAAAGTGTTTTTGTTTAAAATTTACATCAATTAGGGACTGTCGCACATAGCCTCGAGGTAAGGATGGGGTATTGGGTTGTTTTGAATTTGGAGTCGGACATATGTAGGTATACGTGGTGGAAGGGACACCGACGCGAAAACGGTTACCACGTATTCAGTACATCATTCTGAGCTTACATAGAAATTTTTCATCAGTTATTAAAAAAAATCAGGTGTTTCCTACAAAAGTGCAATAGGTACACAGTCAAAATGAATGGAACAGCTTGTAAATAAAAATGTAAATGTTTGTAATGTAAAATGTTTTTTTTAGTAACCGATGAATGATGTACTGTTAACCGTTTTCGCGACGGTGTCCCTTCCACCCCGTATTGTTTAGCTACACACCTACATGACGTTATGTTGGTTTTTATGTACCTAAGTGTTTGGTTTTTACCAAAGGAAAGCATGGTTGACATGGTTGGCTAGAAAGGAGGTGTCTGCTGAGATTACCAGTAATAGAGAAGTATGGAAGAAGAAGACATGCTGCGCCGACCCCAAATAAATTGGGATAATGACAGGAGAATGATGATGATGACGTGTGGACGTTTTTACCTTTGTTTTGAGTTCTTATTAGTTTATTATTGAATTAACTGCGTTGTGGAGGTCAGATAGGTAGTCGCTACAAGTAAAACATTGGTACAGACACTGGTTAGAATGGAGGCCGCCCCAACATATTTTGAGAAATGAAATCGAATAGTATCTAACGTTGAAGAATTCAATGATAGTTTTTAAATTTTCTATTTACCAACATATTTTTTTTTTTAAATTACTTTAAGCTGTAAAATGAGACTTAATAATCAGACCTTAAACAGTAGAAAATCCTTTTTACGAGAAGCCAAGGCAAAGTGAGGCCCTAGCATGATCGCGCGGAACAAACGTAACATAAATATGTCGATTTTAAAAAATTGTAAAAATACTCATTTCACATATTTGCATAATTTTTTTAATTTATTGATATTTATGGATCATACTGATTGTGCTTGTTGCAAATAATTTAACTAAAATGCTATACGATAATTGTATTTCCGATTAAAAAATCGACGTATTTACGTTACGTTTACACCGCTTGCTCGTGCTAGGGCTTAATAAAATTGGGACACAAAACCTCTAAACGTGGAAGAAAAGAAAATTGATACCAACATATAAATCTACATATTTACGGAAAAGCTTTTACCTTCCCTAATTCGTATTTACGAAGAAATAAATAAGTATTGAACCCACTTCAGGGAATTGAAATTTCTTACTCAGTTCAATTTAAGATACCGCTTATGAAATTTAAATTAAGTAAGAAAACTCCTTTGTATTCCGCGAATATATTATATTGAAATTGACATCAAAAAGGTAGTTTAAAACTATATGTATTCTTGGTATGTATGTAGATATTCCCTCGTGTAAGCTGTTTACAGGTTATCCTTTGATATACATGACTGATAAAAGAGTTTTCTAACAAACCTATGAAAACGATAGAATACAAATTTCCGTAAATTAATCACTCAGTATCTAAATATATTAATTTTATAATTTAAGAGCGTTAACGTGTTACGGCATTTTATACAAACTTTTAAGTGATTGTTTTTCGAAATGACTAAACCGATTTTAATGAAACTTCATACGCTTAGCAGGATACATAAGTCTACAAACTTGACAGAGAACATTTTCGAAAAATAGTGTAACAGCTAAATTAGACCGATTTTAGATTTTCCACACAAACAGAAATTTCCAATTATCTTCTTTTTTAAAGATATTTCGAAAAGTTCTCTGTCTAGTTTTTAGACTTATGTATCCTGCTAAGCGTATGAAGTTTCATTAAAATCGGTTCAGTCATTTTGAATATGATCATCCGCCAAGCCTTTTCCCAACTACGTTTGGGTCTAACCGAATGCAGCTGACATTTACAACTCAGGATCTATGTAACATGTTATTATTTGGTTAAACAGCTGAATACTGAATGTACTTAGTATAAAAGCATCATAAAGATTTAATTATCCTGGCTATGTGAGGTAAGAATCCCACAACCCCCGGTCTTATCACCAAAGAATCGCCACAACGAATGTCCCACACACTTTCCCCATATAAGATTTTAAACTTTCATGGTAACTAAAATTATTATAACTAGAAGACGGGATATTTACCATGTTTATTGTGATTGAGTTACACAACCCTCAGGTCATCTCGACAGAACGCCACTATATCCCTAGACTCGTTAGAGAAGCTATTGAAATCACCAAATATAAGAACTTCAATCGGGAGGATGGGTTTCAACTGTCGAAAGCCTGGAAACCAGTGGTCCAGCTGTGTAAAAAGTGGAATAGTGCCGAAAAAAGTTCGCGAGCAGACACAGTGAGTTTCGTGTGTCGGGAACAGAATCGAGTTGTGAGTGACAGTGGTAGCGGTACTGAGTGCAAAAAACGAACAAGAAAGAGAGTAGACCGATTTGTCTGCTCATAAACACCCACCCGCAATAACTTCAGTTTTTCCGTGATCATGGTGCTTGCAACAGCGCCGAAATATCGGGAACTCAAAGAAAACAATAAACATGGTAAATATCCCGTCTTCTAGTTATAATTACTTTCCCCATGTATTATACAATCTAAACAGCATTTTTATATTGTTTTAAGACCAACATTCACCATACAGGATAAAGGTTAATGACCTCTCTAAGTACCTACCAACATAACGTACACGCTGAGAATAATAATTTAATTTAAAGACCCTCACATTAATGTAACCTTTTAGCAAACATTACCTGTCTGACAGATACATCAGGCAATAAAGTTCATTATGTAGGTAAAAGATAGACTGAATTAAGTAAAAAGATAACACTTTTGGCAGTAATTAGGCATAGCTGTTCAAGGAAGGCACGTGGTCAAAATCAGAGCTATCGCCGCCATCTTGTTTTAAATACATTTCACAAAACAACTTACAGTCTGCTTCGGCGTCACTCCTGTTATGTACGAATTAACACACGGGAACTTTTTAAATGTAGCCTGTAACACTTGGGAATTATATAGCTTCCCGTTAGTGAAATAATTTTCGGAATAGGATCAGTAGTTTCGAAGTTTGCTTTAATAGTCTTTTTTTGGGTTAGCGCGTTCCATCGTCGACCTCATCTTTGTCCTCAGGACTAGATTGAGGTCAAGAGTAAGCCCATTTAGTATAAAAAAAAATTAAAAAGATATTCAAACTAACAAGCCATCTTTTACTCCATATTTTATCTTGATTGGTCGAAGTTGACGTCCTTGAGTTTGATAGACACCTTGTCGATGAACATACCGGGATATGAAAGAAATCAACGATTTTGACCGCTATTTTTGTAGATAGTGTTTTTAGCAACACTCTTTGATTTTCATTTTATTAATCATACATGAATAATTACATTTTAAATTTGGCCGTATTCTTAGTTCAGTTTCGAGTGGGGATGTGACTTACCGGGTTTTATATAGGGTGGCTGGTAATTAGTGACCGATACAAGTGAGTAAACAATCACGAGTTATCATGAGTTCAAACTTCGCAAAGCTTTTTTTATACTCATACATTTTTATTACTATAACACAGCCGTATGAAACTCGCGCGCGCGCGCCTATGACCTATCAGCTGGTAGCCGCGTGACGCCGTTCTGTCTCATTACTATCGAACCGTGCAACCGTGGTTAGGCAGAGCACTCGCGCGGCTCGCAAGCCCGCTCCGTAAGTTTTATTATGATAAAAGTGAATGAGTTTAAAAAAAAATGATTTTCTGGGAAAGTTGTTTGTTATCAGGAGTACAACCACATGTTTAACTATCGGTCACTAATTACCAGTCACCCTATATACAAGTAACTAACTAAGGTCTGTAATTCTGCTAGGGCTGCGGGACTGTTCGAAAGAGATACCGCGGCCCTGGAACACAAAGGGCAAAGAAGGAACATGGATGGGTTTTAGTCAGTACAAGTCTGATACTCCCCTCCGCTCCGCCCAGAGTGGGGGGGGTCATTTGATGATTTCCCATCCGGAAAAAAAAAAAAAAAAAAAAAGGTCTGTAATTAATGCTTACTGACAGCGTCCCCCTCACCCCAGTCAACGTCATTCTTGCGTCAAAAGAACGTAGTACTCCATGTTTTTCATCTAACTAGGTTAGGCCATAGAATAACATATTATGTTATAATAACGACTTGCACCAAGCAAGAGCTCGAGGAGCTCGTTGCTTGAGGAGCTCGTGCCTAAATAATAACAGCCACTCGGATCGATCTTTAGGTTAAGCCGTCCTTGCCTAGTCACCCATCCACAGACCAACGTCTGTGGATGGGTGACCACCCATTACATACCGAGTTTCCTCCGTGCATCGGAAAGCACGTTAAGCCGTTGGTCCCGGGTGTCATTTGTAGATCTTTGACAGTCGTTAGGTAGTATTTATTTAAAAAATATCACAGTAAAGTTTCCGCCAGTTAAAATATTTCACGGACGTATAAAAAACTGGCCGAGTGGAAAAATGTAGGCGAAATAGGACGCTCCAAAATATGACACAAATAAAAAAGGATTTTGACGTCATTCACTATACGACTGCGCATTTTAAATGTGGGTAGGTACCTGGCTATATTTTTATGTTTATATTTCATACTTTGACATAAGATGGCAGTGAAATGAGTTTGGTTGTCAGTGAATTAAGAGCTTTATTTATTTTTAAAGAGACATTTATGATTCGATTGGCGTTGTAATGAGCAATTCTTACAATTGCCTGACGTTGATCATTATTGTATGCTAATGTAGAACTTATATCCTCCTCCTACACGATTCTGATTCTAATATCTATCCATAGTACTTCATAGTTCGATCATCATTAATTCTATGTATTTGCAAGTTCGATTATTTTGACTTTTTCCTGAACCAGAAGATTCCAAACATGGATAATGATGGAAATTTCGAGAGCTGTGAGCAGGGTGTGATGGTCTAATTGGTTAAGACGTCCGGTGTACTGAATCTTAAGGTCGCAGGTTCAAACCCTGCTCGCACTAGAATTTTTCTTTCCATGTCAAAACAGCTGTAGTTCCTTACGCAGGGTTTGCGTAAAAAATATTAAAATGGATAATGATATTAGGTAATGCTACTGACATTGAAAATATTCTACCTACTTCACTCATGGTCGATCACTTTTCAACCTTATTACTTTTTGTATAAGGGTGAAAAGTGGTCGACCGTCAGTTAGCTCGGTAATACAAACACACATAACAAGCATAGAAAAAACATATTAGACAAAATAATATTTTCAGACAAAGGTTATCTAATTTTAATGATCCTGCTTGTTTGTGAGGATGTATGGATGTTTGTTACTCTTTCACGCAAAAACTACTGACCGGATTTGGATGAAATTTGGCACACAGATAGTTTATAAACTGGATTAACACATCATCATCTGCCTAGCCTTTTCCCAACTATGTTGGGGTCTGCTTCCAGTCTAACCGGATGCAGCTGAATACCAGTATTTTACATGAAGCGACTGCCTATCTGACCTCCACAACCCAGTTAGTACTGGGTAATACGATACCCCCTGGTAAGACTGGTTGTCAGACTTTTTAGGCCACTGACTACCTAACGACTGTCAAAGATCTACAAATGACACCCGGGACCAACGGCTTAACGTGCTTTCCGAGGCACGGAGAAAACTCGATATGTAATGGGTGGTAACCCATCCACAGACCAACCTAGGCAAGCACGGCTTAATGTAAAGTTCGATCCTAGCGGCTGTTATTACTTAGCCACGAGCCTAGCCTATATTGCCGTTCAGTCTTACCGCTTGCAGCTGAACACCAGTATTTTAAAATTAAGTAAATATTATGTGTAAAACGAGTATTTTCAGTTTAAAATCGCTCATTTGACGTTAAATCAAACTGGATTAACACATACGATACTTTTTATCTCAGTAGTACGATCCCTTGGGACATAACCGAACTCCACGCAGGTGAAGCTGCGGGCCTAAGCTAGTACTTTATAAACAAGTGACTAATAGGTAATCAATTAACAAGATACCCAAACAAAAAGTAAATACACACAAATTACCTAAAGAACTACCCCTAATTGTTTACCGAAGGCACCACCCTTTCATTCGCCATGAGAGCAGGAAATGAGTGCCATAGAACTCTTCAGCTTACGTGCTTGGAAACCAAATGTATCCACTCAGAAAATCGAATGGGTACGTAATTGAAAAATCGTTTTCGATGTTCGAGAAAAAAACGTTCGATTCTTACTTTGGGAGAGGCTGGTATTACGCTATTTGAGCCGTATCGAGGTAAATGTGTTTTCAGGTAAAAAAAGTTGTGTTGGCTTGAATATGATTATGTCGTTCTGAGTAGGTGCTTGATTTTTGGTGGTATGGTTCACTTTGTTTTTGATTCGAATAATTCTAGGAAAAAAAAATTTGGGTTAAAAAAAAGAATGGATAAATTATGGTCTGGACTATCTGAAGCAATAAACCACGATTGAAGCTAATCAAGGAAGTGATATAAAACCAAATAAGTACCTACTAACATAACATCGTGCCTGTAATTAAACCCCCGAGGGTTAAGCAGGGGTGTGCCTAATAGTGCACCAGTTATATTGAAGTCCCATGTAATAGGGGGCGAGCCTCTTTCCATCAACCGGGTACGAATTGAGACTCCGTGGCTGCTATTGAGAGAATCCTAAAGGAAAACCCCAATAACACTTTACCCGACCTGGGAATCAACCCAAGACCATCACAGGCAGATCAGTACTCTACCAAGTAAAAAATAAGTCGTAGCAAATAACTTGTTTTATATATGGAAGAAGACATACTGCTCCAACTCTTAATAAATTGGGATAAGGGTAGAAAAATGATGAGCAGTCCTTAAAGCTGCTGCAGTGAAGGATCAAAGGGGAATCAATATAATTATCACCAAGTGCTTAACAGATTCTCAATCAACGTTAAGGCAATAATTACAGTAACTAATATTGCGTTAGTTATGATAATTATATGCTTTATCAACAGTTAAACACCAGAATCAATAAACATAGGAATATATAATTGAACGGAATTCAATTAATTATACACGAGTTATTTCATGATTAATAATGCATAATTAATAATGCTGTTACTATATTGAACATAGAACAAAATATTTTTTCTTCAGGAGGAAATTAGTTTATATCTCAAAAGTTTTAAGTTAAACTTCAGTATTTAGTTGACTGTCTCGTAGGTTTAGTGGTCGCAAGCACGACTGCTGAGCATACGGTCCTGGGTTCTATTCCCGTGTCGGGCACAATGTTATTGGGTTTTAACATCAGGAATTTCTCTTTAGCAACCTCGGAGTCTGGATTTGTTCCCGCTTGATGGCAACAGGCTCATCCAGTATTAAATGGCTCTTAAAAATAACCGGCAAAAGGTTATACTGGTACAAAGAGTGTCTTTGTTTATGTTTATGTTATGTTAAACTTCCTAATTTTGCAATGTGGCAACAAGTCGAATTGCCAGAAATTTATCAGAAGTATTCTCAAAAGGTTCATGAAAACGATATTTTTGTAGCTATGGAAGAATGACGATTACTTACTTAACTAACTGACTGTTGACTTGTAGAAAATGCAGCATTAAGTTCGCCTTTGTACTTTGTGCTTGAAGTATTAAATAAATAAATATACCTAGGTAACTAGAAGACGGGATATTTACCATGTTTATTGTTTTCTTTGAGTTCCCGATATTTAGGCGCTGTTGCAAGCAGCATGATCACGGATAAACTGAAGTTATTGAGGGTGGGTGTTTATGAGCAGACAAATCGGTCTACCCTCTTTCATGTTCGTTTTTTGCACTCAGTACCGCTACCACTGTCACTCACAACTCGATTCTGTTCCCGACACACGAAACTCACTGTGTCTGCTCGCGAACTTTTTGAAACAATAAACATGGTAAATATCCCGTCCAGTTATAATAATGTTAGTGACCATGAAAGTTTATACCTAGGTACTACAGAAATCGAATATTAAACCTCCAAAACACTACAATCATTTTTTCACAAATCTGTTTTATAACAGATTTTTTTTTTAAGCGTCGATGTAAGTATAATTAGTCATTTGTTTCCCCCGTCTTCTGTGTCTTGTTTCATTTCCTCTGTCGACAAATAGAGAGTTTCTTACTACCATTAATAAAACACATTGTCTTTACACACTTTCTTATGCCCGTGGCTTCACCCGTGGGGAGTTCGGTAATTGCCCCACGAGATCGTATTATTGGGATAAAAAGTATCTTATGTGTTAATCCAGATTATAAACTATCGTTTTGTTAAATTTCATACAAATCTGTTCCGTAGTTTTTGTGTGGAAGAGTAACAAACATCAACAACATACATTCGTCCTCACAAACCTTCACATTTATTTTAGTACTAGCGACCCGCCCCGGCTCTGCACGGGTGTAATGTTTACATCTAAACCTTCCTCTTGAATCACTCTATCTATTAAAAAAAACCGCATCAAAATCTGTTGCGTAGTTTTAAAGATCTAAGCATACATAGGGACAGAGAGACAGCGGGAAGCGACTTTGTTTTATACTATGTAGTGAAGTAAAATGACGTTGAGTTTGTTCAATACTTCTTCAGACATTTATTTTGATTTGATATTGTAGTTGTTTAAAGGTGCTCTTCTACAGGCAACTGTAACCGCAAACCGAAGCGACACGATTTCATGAAAACGTTTCTGTAGATCGATAAGGTATTATCGATCTACAGAAACGTTTTCATGAAATCGTGAAGAAAGAAAATACCTACCTCATCTAAATAAAAAAAAATGCTTTGAAGTGTAAGTTTTAAGAAATTCATGTCATTTAATTGCATTACACTTAAATAATTTACACACTCATCATCATCTGCCTAGCCTTTTCCGAACTATGTTAGGGTCGGCTTCCAGTCTAACCGGATGCAGCTGCATACCCGTATTTTACATGGAGCGACTGCCTATCTGACCTTCACAGCCCAGTTAGTACTAGGTAATACGATAACTCTTGATAAGACTGGTTGTCAGTCTTTTTAAGCCACTGACTACCTGTGAGAATGTGAAAGATCTACAAATGACAGCCGGGACCAACGGCTTAACGTGCTTTCCGAGGCACGGAGAAAACTCGGTATGTATAACCCATTCACAGACCAACCTAGGCAAGCACGGCTTATCCTAAAGTTTAATCCCAGCGGCTGTTATTATTCAGCCACAAGCTATATTAATTTACACACTAACTGCCTGAACATTTTTTTTTTGCATTAACATCTTTTGCTTCTTAAATTCCTCCTACCAAGAAGATATCGTCAAGTCAGGGATTCATCATCAACATTCTCCCGCTCTTATCCCAATTTATTTGGGGCCTGCGCAGCATGTCCTCTTCTTTCATACATCTCTAATACTCGTCATCTCAGTAGTCACCTCCTTTCTAGCCATATCATCCTTCACACAATCCATCCACCGTTTCTTTGGTCTTCCTCTACTCTTATAGCGAAGTCAAAGATTCTTGCCTGAAAAAGCAAGTATAAAATAAAATACAGTCCGTTCTACTTTTTCTACGTCCGTGTATCGTAGCCGGCCATTCAATAATATATTATTGTCTCCTGACTCGGTCTACGATTTATGTGTCGTGTCTACCACGTTTAATTGTTCACCCGGCCAACTGAACTTATTTTTAGTACCTACAGTAGCTATGTATGTATGTTTGTGTGTGTGTGTGTGTGCATTTTTCCTTGTACTCGGAAAGCTTATTGTTTATAAGGGTCTAGTTTAATGTTTGTGCAGCGTGTTTCAACAGGATTAACATATAGTTTTCAGTATCTTATGTCAATATGTGTCAATCAATCCATTTCTTTTTTATCTTTTCCATCATCGTTACCTCTACTCTTTGCCCTCTGGCATAGATCCTCTGATCCTCTGGTTCCATTACCGTTGATCTAAACGTTTGTGTCCACGATCTACCCCAAAATGTGTCCCCTAACATATCGATTGCCACAGTGGTTATAAGGCTACATAAATAAGGGCAATGATTATGTGCATACAATAATACTTATGTATGTTTGTTCCTCTTTTTGTGGTCTGTAATTTTAGTCCAATCCATAAAGAAGAATTCTAGCTCATTTGGGCCTGTCTGCCGCATTATCTTTTCCAAGCGTGTCTGATCCACGAAGTGGTAATTTTTAACTCATTGCTCCAACGACATATGAGCTATAACACCCCAGTTCCACTTTAACTTCGCAGCGATGTGGCCAAAAGCAGAAAAAAGAAGCTATTTTATATATATTTATTTTGTACCCAATCACAATGTTTTCTTATATAACCCAAAGGTTGACTGGTAGTGAATGCCTTGTGGTATTAAGTCCGCCTATGTACCACTATTGTGCATGAAGTTTAAATAAATAAATAAAAAAAAGAAATAATAGTATGTAGTACAGCAAACTGCCGAGCAGCTAGTGCCCGACGCTGGTTTTCAACTGGACCTGAGATGGTGCTGCAATGTGACGGACATAAAACAGTTTTGTTAATTAGGTATGTGAAGGTATGCATGAATAGGTACTTAAATAGAACTGTATACAGGGTGTAAACAGCCCGTTCACGAAGCCGTCAACCAAGCATTCTGTACATCAAACTAAGTATCTTTACGCAAAAATAATGACTGGGAAACGCCTTTTTTTTGGGGTGAAAAATTTTACGGTAGGACTCGATGGAACGCACTCAAAGCATTGTGCTGATGGATGGATTGAATAGTACCGAGGTCGTGGAAGTGTTAAAAAAATCTTACATTAAAAACATGTATTTAAATAAAAACTTGTGAAAAAGATGGAACTTTTGTACAAGTTTAGTTAAGTTTAGTTTGGTTAGTTTTATCAAGTTTATTTCGTAAAGTTATCTACGTAACTAGAAGATTCCCAAGTATGGTCTAGAAGAAAAAAATTATCGCAAGGACGGGGAGAACAAGTGCTTTTGTATTTTGTTAAGGGTCTAATTACATCCTTTATAGGCTTTAGTTGGCCTACCATAACATCTAAAAGCAGTATTATTTTAATTTTATTCGAGGGGGGAAAAGAGATGGCGCTATGACTATCCAAAAACATCCAATATGTGTCGCTACCCTCCAATATTTCTCAGTTGTTTTTCTTCACCCAAAAAAACCCACAGTTCAGTAATAAATTCTGAACGTGTGTAAAGCTGTAAGATCGGTGATAAGTAGCCGTACGCGACTGCTCCTGAACTATTGTCCTCACGTGACGAGAATTATGAAAAGGTTTCTTCGATGACTGATTCTCAGATCAAATGCTGTGATTGTTTTGTTTGTGACCCTTGAAAGATATTGCGACACGAGACATATTTTTATAGATATCTTTCTAGAAAGATAAGCTTTTATATTGGTTCAGAATAACAGAACAGTGAAATTATCATAGATATTGATGTATTTTTGTCTATTTCAGTATCAATTTTATTCACATACTAGCTAAAATATTACTTTCCTATTTGAATCAGATTTTATTGACAATTTCATAGGTTTTAATTTTTTTTTTGCACGGAACCCTAATTGTTTTTCTAAAATAAAAGGACATAGTAGTAGCTACTCCATAGAAAATCAGCTTTCTATCAGCAAAAGTCCCGTCAAAATTGGTTCAGCCGTTTCGGAGATTAGCTGGAACGAACAAACAGACACAAAAAAAATATAAGTACCGTATAGGTAAACTTTCACATGCGTTTAGTAAAAAACTGATAATAATATTTTGAAAATATAAACAGACACTTCAGATTTATTTATTTGCATATTTTCAAAAAAATATTTATTTAGGACCCTGCAACCTTGTTATTAGGCAGATCAGATCATCTGCCTAAGGGATTGAAGAATATAGCGAGGGATCGACAAATGTGGAGGGAACTTGAGGAGGCCTATGTCGCAAGACAGCCTGACCTGGTAGTTGATAAGATGAATAAATAAATGAAATATGTATAATCTAAGGTTAGTTATAATTTAAGTTTAGATTTAGAAAACAAATAAGTGTAGTTTAAATATATTTTTCAAAATTATTATATTGTGTATACGACGGTCAGAGTAAATGAAGGCTATTTTTATTTATTATTTATTTATTTATTAACCATGTGTTTGAAAGATGTTGAGCCAAACATAAATACACTGTTTCCCAAAAAAAAAGCCCATTGAGTTTGCCCAAACGGCATCCTCCTCAAACTTGCCTTGTACGAGGATGTTCTACGACGATAACTAAAACTGTCCTAAATAATATTACAGCTGAGAACCACACTATCACATAACATTAAGAACTGTTAAGATAAGGAATACATAAATGAAGTTCCTACCGTCTGACCAATCTACATATATATCATCATCTGCCTAGCCTTTTCCCAACTATATTGGGGTCGGCTTCCAGTCTAACCGGATGCAGCTGAATACCAGTATTTTACATGAAGTGATTGCCTATCTAACCTCCACAACCCAGTTAGTACTGGGTAATACGATACCCCTTGGTAAGACTGGTTGTCAGACTATTTGAGCCTCTGGCTACCTAACGACTGTCAAAGATCTACAAATGACACCCGGGATCAACGACTTAACGTGCTTTCCGAGACACGGAGGACACTCGGTATGTAATGGGTGGTCACCCATGCACAGACCAACCTAGGTAAGCACGGCTTAACCAAAGATCGACCCGTTATTATTTAGTCACAAGCTCCTCAATCTACATATATATATTAGGAGTTAAAGTATGAAATCGCCGATTTGTATGGACGAATTCGTGAAAAGCGTTATTTCCATTCTAACATTTTTTTATTTTTCTTGGAAACGTCTGAACTGATTATAATGCAATTGTAAACTATAGTTAGAGTGAAAAAACTGCGCTGCACTGGGCAAAAATATACCTACTTGAAGTGGGAAACGACGACACATTGATACAGGTATTTTGACACACTACCCTATGAGGTAATATGCAACTACTAGTACGGTTTTTAAACTCTATAAGGTAAGTTATTTACCTTTTAATCCAATAAAAATGAAATTAGGAAAAAATATAGATATACGTCAAAGTTATAAACAGAACAAAATGTGAGAAAAAACGGCAATTTCTTAGTTGTTATAGTATTTTATATATCCTTGTAGTTTATCTTTGTAATAAATCAATTTTTTTGCAGATAGATACACCTACCACTATTTGTCTCTGCATCATCCAAAGGTTGACTGGTAGAAAATGCCTATGGCATTAAGTCCGCCTCTGTACTTTGTGCATGAAGTGTTAAATAAATAAATAAAGACCTATTATAAAGTAAGAAAGTCACAGATTCACTGACTGATCGATCAACGCAGACCTCAAATCGCTGGGTCTAGAAGCATGAAAGCACAAACGTTCCTTAAATGACGTAAGTGTGCACTAAGAAGGCATTTTTTGAAATTCTTCCCCTAAGCGGGTAAAACGAGGGTTGAAACTTTGTATGAGACTTGGTCCCGCCCCGGCTTCGCACGGGTGCAGTATATACATAAAAACCTTCCTCTTTATCACTCTATCTATTAAAAAAAACCGCATCAAAATCCGTTGCGTAGTTTTAAAGATCTAAGCATACATACAGACAGACAGCGGGAAGCGACTTTGTTTTATACTATGTAGTGACAAAGTTGTTCGTACAGGTACAGCTTTCAAACTTTTAAAACTTTAAGTCCAGATAATCACAACGTCAACTCCTAAATTGGGTTTTAAGATAACGAAGGCAAAAGGGTGAGTTTGGACAGCAACTCGCTACTTTCAAAGGATAATGGCGACTGGTACTAAGGTCTGGTCCATTTAAGTTATCTAGGCCCCTAACTAGATTACCGTACGCGCTCTTCCATGTAATGCCACGTAATTTTGGATTAGGTGGACTAATTTGTTAACAAAAATCGTTTGGCTTTACCACAGGAGAGTATGTCTGACTACGTTGAGTATTTAAACACCTTTGTGAAACCTAGTATAATTAAAAACTCATAATTTGCCTAGCCTTTTCCCAACTATGTTGGGGTCGGATTCCAACCTAACCGCATTCAAATGAATACCAGTATTTTACATGGAGCGACTGCCTATCTGATTTCCACAACTCAGTTAGTACTGGTAAGATACCGATACCCTTGGTAAGACTGGTTTTCAGACTTTCGGGCCACTGACTATCTGTAACGACGTGACCGGGACCAATGGCTTAACATGCTTTCTGAGGCATGGAGGAAACTCGGTATGTTATGGGACCAACCCGGCAAGCGCGGCTTAACCTGGGGATTGACCCGAGCAGCTGTTATTTAGCTACGAACTCCTCAATATCATTTTATACTTTTATTCATTAACTCGCATTGAACTAGCTGTAGTCTGGTGTTTCAGACGGCGCCCTAAACAAAGCGATCGGCTCGCTAACATGCGATCGTCGCATTTTGTTTGTTCAGGGGAACGGAATGCGTGGTCCCACAGAGGGCATTTTCTAGTTTTCCGACCATACATGTAACAAATTATAAACACGACAACGATTCATAATTTAAAACCTAGTAACTATTTGCCGACCCGAGCATCAAACCTAAGACCTTTAGACCAACGTTGCAGTCAACCTAAACACAAGAAAAAACCATTTAAGATGTCTTTCAAATTCTGCTGTTTAGAAAGAATCACAATCATTGTATTTCTGAATTTATTGATCAAACAATATGAAATTATCCTCAACAAAGACTGAAAGTTTAACCACATAAATATCCACAACTAACAACTCAATATTCCTTTAATTTACATCATTCATACACTTGTGAAACCCTTATCCCGTCCCGATAAACCCTTCGACCTGTCCAAAAATTGGACGCCGCCATTTCCCGAACTCCGGGCACCAGAATTCAGTGCGACGCCAACTGATTAATGGATACTGTACGTTTTAAACCGAATTTAAATAACATTTTTACAGTCCGTGAATTATTTATTGTACCCCATCATGAATAAAATTCGTATAAATATTTCAGAGATCATTTTGCGGGGAAGTTGGTGAGTGGTTGTTGATATTAATACAATTCTTGGGAGGAAAATGATAGGAAAAATATTTATTTTTATTTGAAAGTCAAACAGGTACATACAATAACTAACTTATAATTATAAACGTAAAGTCACGAGCACCAATATGTATATCCTTAGTAAAAATCAAAAGCGATTTTCTCGTGAAATAACGGTTTCTTCATTAAGTTAAGACCTATTTCGTAACATTGTGGCATCCAAAATACTATGTTTATAAAAACGTAAAACGTTAATGAATACAGTACATGAAAATCACTTTTAGAAGTTGCTGCGTGTATCCATATTGGTGCTCGTGACTGTACAACAGAATGTATAAAAACTCTGACACCAGGTTAGGCACTAACGACACGATAAAGAAGAAGATTGTGAACTGAGACGTACTGGTAAGTAAAATTATAGTTTAGAGAAAGAAGTTACTGAATTTGTTAAGAAATTAGAGGTTGAATAGTAAAGTTATCCTCCTGTTTATCTGGCTACAGCAAAGCCTTCGTCCGTCGCCAAATAAAATTATAGTTCAGAGAAAGCCGTAGCCTTCGGCTTAACTCCCTAATGCATCACACAATATCTAATTACCATAAGATTCTCGACCAGTCCGTTACGTCCAACGTTTAAAGTTTCAAATTTACAAGCGGAGTCCCCTTTCCGTAGCCGTACTCTTACGGACTTGTAAGTAATTACCGGTCACAGGCGAATTACTGAGGGTAACTTGTTTTAACTTCGGTAATTACCCCTTTGGCCGGCCACTGTGGGATGTTTATGGCGTATTTTGATTTGATTCTGGTATTTTGTGTAGTTGAAAGATAAGTCAACCAGTCAGTTTAGTGAGTGCTTCGTTGGTCTAGGGGTCCCAAGCGCGACTGCTGAGCAAGAGGTCCTGGGTTCGATTCCCAGGTCGGGCAAAGTGTTATTGGGTTTTCATTTGAAATCTTCCTGTAGCAGCCATGGAGCCTGGTTCCGTGCCCGGTTGAATATGGCGATGGGCTCGCCCCCTATTAATTGGGAGTTTAACATAAATGTGGTATGTAAAAGATAAGTGAAAAGAGGAATGAGAGTTGTGTAAAACCTCAGGCTTTTTGGTAGGCAAATCGTAAAAGGGATAAATCAAAAATAATGCTAAAAAAACCCTTTTTTAGTTTCTCAAATAATTGAATAGCAAATAAGGTCTGCTTTGCAAGAGACAGTCAAGTAAAAAAGGTTTTATATTTTGAACACTAAAATGATTTAGATTCTCCAACACTGCGACAGCTAGATAAATAACGAAAGGGCCCTCATTACTTTATACATTTTCAAACATAAATTCTTAAACTAGGGTTAAAATCACATTTTGTGTCCACAACCCCGCTGTAAATTTATAGCACGAACCACTTAAACTCATTAAATTTCACGTGTGTTTATCAAGCAATACCCGAAATAAGTTGAATAAAACCGGACCCTAAAACCGGACGTATAAACGTCCCTGGAAAATAATTATCCAACTTAAACAATAAAAAGACCCAACTAGCTTGGGGACTAATTTTGTCCACGGATTGTTTCAAAATCCCCACACTGGGGACCTCCAAATATTTTCACCTAATTTTTACTTTTTTTTCTCAAATCTCTCCAAAAAGGTCGGACCCCTCTGGCCGCTCGAACGGTTTCTCGGAGCCACAAAAGAAATTGCGTGTCAAAACGTGTTTTGGAAGTTTTATAAACTGATTTGCATTCTAAGAAGATAAAATTAACAAAATCTAAGCACAAAATTGTGAGAAAATGAACTTTTGGCGCTGTCTGACTTTTGTGCCCTTAGCAAGGTCAGACAACCAAGGATGGAACGTGTATTTAAAATGAAATGTTGGACGTTATTGACTGCCTCGTAGTCTGGTATCAACTGCCGAGCTTGGGATATTGGATTCGATTACATAGTCAGGAAAAGTAATACCTATTGGGTTTTTTTTAAATAAGGATTATCTCATTAGCAACTCGAAGTGTAGATTAAAGCCCGTTGAGATACCGTGGCCCTGGAACATAAAGGGCAAAGAAGGGACATGGAAAAAAAAAAAAAAAAAAAAAAAAAAAAAAAGCCCGTTACACACCCGCCACTGCCACATGAGATTTCTGGGCGATGTATGAATATCCTGCGATACACCTCTGCCCAACCTCTTAGAGAATATATATGGGTGCTGTGTACCTAATCAGCAGTAAATCTTTTAAAGCTACATAGATCCGAAAAGTTCACAACTACATACAATAAAATATTTCACGACTAAAACAATTGGCTTGGACCCAAAAAGTTAGTAAAACTATCTCTTTCTAGGGTAATTATTCTGACCCAACTACAATACTTTGAACCTCAGAATTGTATATCGTTTCACGTTTTAATTAAATTAGGCAAATTGTTGCAAGCGTGACTGCTGAGCATGAGGGTTGATTCCCGGGTCGGGCAAAGTGTTATTAGATTTTTGTATCAGAAATTTTCTCAGTAGTAGCCACGGAATTAGAATTTGTCCCCGGTTGGTAGAATTAAAAGAAGAACGGCAGCAGAGGACTTAAACATAACTGGCGAAATGTGGGTGTACTATTAGGTAACGAATCATAGAATCAATTACAACGTGGGTCCCAGAAAATCGACCTCGTTGTAGACCCAGTCTAATATGCTGAGAAGAACTTGACACCTATAGGCAGGATTGATGAACACTAGTTCAAAATAGAGAGAGAGAGAGAAAAAAACAGTATAGACCTTGAGTTTGTTTCTTCTCCGAGTAGTCAGGTACCAAACACCGGCCTCATTTAGTTAAAAAAAAGAAAACGTGTAAAAGTGTTGGTAAAAACTTATTTACAAAATAAACATGATTTAACAGCCACCTTACTTTCGAGATCTGAGAATACCAAAAACTAGCCATCTCACTCGCACACAATCCGATCAATTCCCACTCATTGGCTAACAACTCAAGTGTACCAGATTATGTATTAAGGTGAGCACACACTATGTTTAGAGGCGCCATCTTAACATTCCGGTCTCGGGGGCCCGGTAACGAGTTGACCGTTCGCCAAACCGCAAGAAGGCGCGCCTCTGGGGAAAATCACTCGGTCCTACTTAGGTCTAAGTACCTACGATGTCAAGTGTTTGGGGTATTAGTCTAGCAGAATAGAAAGAAAATACTCGTACATTTATTTGGCACATACCACAGGTGCGCACAGTACAAAAAAAAAAACTTAAATCTAAACGAAAATATTAAATAGTGTGACACTGGATGCCTCACGGCTGCGCCAAATAGGCCCAGTTCAGCAACGGCCGGACAACTAGTGTCCGATCCTGGTTTTCAACTGGATCTGAAATTAGTGAGGTTACGGATGTGAAGCAGTTTTATAGATAAAGTGACAAAGAGAATTTTGAATTGACTGAGCGATCACGATTTGATTAAGGTTTATTAGGCTTGGCAAGCTCAACGGTCTCACGTGTGAGTAAATCTATTGCCTACATTTTAGGCCTAACTTTGAACTCTGGGCTATGTTTGTAGAATGCCGGCCGGTAAGCCAATATATCGCAAGACTGGAGACTTACTAGACATGCTCGTAGATAAAGGAGAACGTGGGAAAAATTGGGGGAGGCCTTTGTTCTGTACTGGGGCAGTTCAAGCTATAAAAACGTGTTAAAATACTCATCATCCACTAGCTGTTATCCGAGCCAAAATTTGCTCGAAAACGACTTTTATTTTTGGTGCGAATGCTGAAAAGAATATACAGAGTGAAAGCTGGTGCTTATCACGTATTCAGAACTTGAGTTAATCATTATGAACCCCCCACATATAAATTTTTCATCGGTAATTTAAAAAAAAAACTGCTGTCTCCTACAAAACTGCAATACCTACACGGTCAAAATGTATGGATCAGCAGTTAATTTTTTTTAATTAACGATGAAAATTTTCTTTGAGGGAAGTTCAGAATGATGTTCTGAATACGTGGTAAGCGTTTGTGTGTCTTTGTTTGATCAGCTGATTTCACGCGTCGTTCGTTAGAGTATTTCAACATCCATGGTTGGATTTTTTATTTTAACCGTATTATTTACAAAAATGGAGTGCTGCGTACAGGGAATGTAATTTTACATTGAAATAAAGGAATAGAAACTGCAAAATGAAATTTATAAAAATAAAAATTCGGAGAAAAATTCCGGTGGAATATAATTCAAAATAAGAAGCTGAGTGCACCCTGTTTGTTTGAGAAGGGCTGTCCCTTACACCCTGTATAATATCACTAGTCTTTTAAATTCAATACAGTTTTTGTATCAACCAACAAGGCTGACATTTCCAATTCTCATCAAAATCCCTCATCATAAGTCAAAACCAGACAAGAAAGTAGTTTACCATCTCAGACACTATTAAGGTAAGTGCCCACTACAACACCGGGATCATTACTCAACGTTAATTCTCTAGAGACGATGGGTGACCGGCCGTCGAATAACAGGGCTTTACACCTTGAATACTTGATAAGGAATTGTGGTGAGGGGGTAAAAGAGGTGGTATTAGTTTTTCATTACATAACACTATTATATCACGCCTCTAATCCTCAGAAGGTATGGCAGAGTTGTGCCAAATAATACACATTTCGCCAGTAATAATTACCGTAAAACGGGGTGAATAGGACCGCAGGGGTGAATAGAGACAAATTTTGAGAAGGATTTTAACGTTGAATTAATATGTTATGTTGCTAGCAAGGTCTCTAAATAATTAAGTATAACTAAGTAAATAAAACAGAGTACTTTTTGATAACATAATCAAAGTAATTCAACGTTAAAATCCCTTTCAAAATTTGTCTCTATTCACCCCTGCGGTTCTATTAACCCTGTTTTACCGGTAAGTCCCGTGTATAGGGGGCGAACCTATTGCCATCAACCGGGTACAAATAAAGAAAAGTACAATAAAGAGTTACGAGGTCACAATGAAACGGACATACAAACATACACGCGAAAAACATTACCCACCTTCTGGGTCAGTCGGGTAATAAAATAAAATATTGGTATAAATTATGGCCGCGCATTCCAATTCACCAATCATATCATTTCAGCCAATGCAATACAATTTTCATTCACTACTCACTATGACGTAATTTCAATACAGCTTTGTTTCATTATCTGCTGAATATTCCGAAGGACACAGACAGGCCACAGAAACAATTGAATTTGCCTCATTAGATTTTCATCATTAGAGTGAAAATGTAAATAGTATTGTTTTTGTTTTCACTGTACCTATTTGCCTAGTTATATTTTCAACACCCTAAGATTTCTATTGTTTTTTTTTTTTAAATATGGAAATTCTTTTCACACGGACATGAACGGTCACGGTCATTTATTTTCATGGTTTTAAATTATTAATGCTCAAACATTAATTTTGAAGAGTTCGTGGCTAAATAATAACAGCTGCTCGGGTTCTATCTTAAGGTTAAGCCACGCTTGCCTAGGTTGATCCATGGATGCGTGACCACCCATAACACACGGAGTTTCCTCTTTACCTCGCAAAGCATGTTAAGCCGTTGGTCCCGTTTGTCATTTATACATCTTTGAGAGTCGTTACAGGTAATTCAGAAGTCTGACAACCAGTCTTACCAAGGGGTATCGAATTACCCAGTACTAACGTCGCTCCATGTAAAATACTGGTATTCAGCTAAATCTGGTAAGACTGGAAGCCGACCCCAACATAGTTGGAAAAAGGCTAGACAGATGATGCTCAAACATTAATTTTGTAGATCTTTTGTAGTCTTAAATGGCAGTGAAACCTAAAAGTCTGAAATGGGTCTTTATCGGCCAAGGGGTTTCGTTTTGCCTCCTTATTGGATTATGGAGGACAGCTGGTAGCTCTATGTAAAATTATGGTTCTCAGCAGCATTCGGTTAGACTAGAAGCCAATCCCAACAAGGTTGGGAAAAGTTTAGCAGCTGATGACGATGCTCAATTGCTCATGTATGAATTTAAATTCCATAATGTCAAACTTCTGCTAAGGACATAGCCAAAAAATTGGAAAACAAAAAACCTCGACAAATAAAAAACATCTTAAAAACCTATTTTACCGCTGTAAACTATGAGGGACGTACGTGTGGGTCCACCACCAGACAAAGACCTATGACTGAGTAACTTAAATCGTAATCGATAGCACACATAATCTTGCACAAAATTCATTTTATCTCATATTTTTATTAGAAATAACTTGTACAGCAAACAGACCACTAAAGCGAACAAAAGAACAATAATAATTGCATTTTTTCTCGAGGTTCTCCGAAAGAAGTTCCCTTGTAAAGCTATGTTACCCAAAGTATATGCATAGACATATCTGCCAAAATTCGGTTATTACCGCTTATAACAGTTCAACAGTTCAATATCACGTCTCAGGGGGCTGATAACGATTTGAGTCGGAGCCAAACCGATGTCGAGCCGGGCGGCCAATCGCTAAGTGAATATGGTTAAAAAATGAGAAATCGAAGTGTGAACTCGAATAACATTGCGGTTATTTTTGGGTGTTTCACTGTTAAATGTGGTGGAAAGGGGAATTTGGGTTTGTTGCCAATTTTCTGTGACTAAATTGGGTAGGATTTTCGATAGATCAGATGCACTATTACAAACTATCAGAAAGTTTTTGGAAAACACATTTCTCATTTTTTTGCAAATTGTTACTTTTTTGGTTGTTGTACCATTCATGCCTCTTTGAATAAAGGTGTAGCTTCTTATTCTAAAACAATTTTACCCAGACATGCATTGAGCCGCCAAACTTCGATAGTCCTGATGTCCCGCACCAATTTAAAGTTAGTAGTGAGGCCAGTGAGTACATGATGCTGTTAAAGTGAGTGGTGAAAAATTAGAGTTACTAAAGAATAATCGTCAGCAATGTTCAAACTGTCGAGTAATCCGCAAGTGAACCGTAAAATGACAATACAAAACAACACTCCTAACATCTATTGGTCGCTATTCCACGACGTCCATTCAAGACGTGTAGGTACCTGTACAATGGGTGTAAAAGTACCCTTAACGAAGCTTAAAGGCACTTGTTCTCCCTGTCATTGCGATTTTTTTTTTTATTCTAGACCATGCCTGAGAATCTTCTAGTTACGGAGATATTGGAGGTCACAGTTCCAAGTTTTTCATAACCAAAGAAACGATGGATGGACTGTGTAAAGGATGATATGGCAAGAAAGGAGGTGTCTGATGAGATAACGAGTAATAGAGAAGTATGGAAGAAGAAGACATGTTGCGCCGACTCCAGATTATTTTGGATAAGGGCATGAGAATGATGATGATGATGATGAGTTCCAAGTTTTTCACAAGTTTTTTTATAAATACTAGTTTTTAATGTTATGTCTCTACTTGAAATACCTCCATGACCAGTTTATAATTCAATACATCCATCAGCACAATGTTTTGAATTATACGTTATATTGAGTTACATTGAGTCCTACCGAAAAACGCGATTTTTAACCCCAAAAAAAAGTCGTTTCTCAGCAATAATTTTTGCGCAGAGTTACTTATTACGTATTTGTCAGAATGCTTGGTTGACGTCTTCGTAAAGGGTTCATTTAAAATAAAAATAGAATAAAATGCTTTTTATTCAGACTAAGTCCATTTGGTTAGTACAACACACAACTTAGAAACTAGTGTTAGTACTTAATCTACCCGAAGAACTAAAACAAAAAAAATATTAATTATGCGCCACAGTGGCATGTAGGCTTTTTTTTTTTTTTTCCGGATCGGAAATCATCATTGACCCCCTCCCACTCTGGGCGGAGCGGAAGGGAGTGTCAGACTTGTACTGACTAAAACCCATCCATGTTCCTACTTTGCCCTTTGTGTTCCAGGGCCACGGTATCTCTTTCGAACAGTCCCGCAGCCCTGGCAGGCATCGGCCCTTGCGGACCCCTACTTATTTGCTGACATCTCTTTGAGGTGCACGTGGAACACGAACGCGCCGTCGACACGGCCTGTCGTCATAAGACGGCCGGACGGCGAGCTGGCCCATAACTCGCCGTCCACGTGGTATGTAGGCTCATCCAATGCCCCAGTATAGGACTGTCCCACCTGTCAGCTATAGTTACACCTTGTATTCGGCCTTTTACTTTATTTTCATTCACGGCAACATTGTGTAGTGTCAAAACCATATTTAATCTAAATTCAGTCTATAGAAAACGTCCGTCCGTTTACCAATTAGTGATGTAAATCTAAACTGTTCATTATTAAGGAAACAAGGAATCGTGTGCTAACTCCAAACAAAGTAATTAAATTAAAATTTAAAGCTTGTTTCCTTAAAGCTGTTCTAAATCACGGAACTAAGGAGGTCAGATGAGGATAAAGAAAGAAAATTGTCACGTTTGTTTTGTATTTTTTGTCACTAGAGTTGTACTTTGGGGAGAAAATTTTGATAAAACCGGCCAAGTGTGAGTGAGACTCGCGCACCGAGGGTTCCGTATAAACTTGTAGGTATTTTGTTATTAAACTATGTACATATTTACAGTTTTCAGTTTTTTCGTTTACATTCACTGTAATATATTGCTTCTTGCCAAATTTCATGATTCTAGGTCAACGGTAAGTACCATATAGATTTTGATTCCCTTGTGACATAACATCACATCTTTTGATCACGATGACTAACTTTTTTTTTATTGCTCCAAGTGATAGCAGACCTGAGTATTTATATTAATTTCAGCTTGATACCTCCACGCGTTCCCGAGAAAAAGGGCCTTGACAGACGGACACACAGACAGACGGACAACAAAGTGAGCCTATAAGGGTTCTGTTTTTGCCGACTGTTTTTTAGGTAAATCTGTCAATATTTGTCGTCAAAATGTAAATAAAATGGTTTCATCTTTTTTTTCTGTTTGCATACAAAATAAATAGTCATTTAAAAAAACAATGCCCACGGAAGTGGTTAGAGACATTTAATTAAAAAGACCAACCCATTTTACCTAAAACTTGTTAACCAAAAACGAAGAGCCTTTATTTATTTCTAAATGAATCAACCCTTCACAGCCTGTTGAAAAACATAATCGGTCCAATCTAGATCTATTGTTCGCCGAAAATTCACAAAAAAAAAATCTAACACAATATACATCAATTGCCTTCACTCAATTCAGTATTTTGTTGAACACAAAAAAGCAGATTTATATATGTTTCGCCCAATCGGAAACCGTACATTTAGCAACAGTTGATGGAAAATCCGTAAATTGACAGTAGAGTAAACCAATTAAATGGCTGGTCAAACGAGTGACGTTGCATTTTAAAAACAAAGAGAGTTTAGTGACCTGCCATTAAAATGTTGGATTGATATAAATGTTTTGTACCGAGGCTCATATATTTAAAAGGATTAAAACAATGACAAAATATCTCCTTTCAACTATTTGTTTGTTTTTTGAGCCTGGTTATAACATAACATCACTTAACATCACTGTAACCTCCGAAGGGTTAGGCAGAGGGGTATACCCACATTTCGCCAGTTATGTTTAGGTTCCTTTTAATAAGGGGCGAGCCTATTGCCATCAACCGGGCACAAATCCAGGATCCGTGGCTGTTACTGAGAATAGAATAGAATTTACTTGATTGAAACACTATTTTTTTTTACAATATTGCTAATTTTATTAGCAAAATAAATTCCTGATAGAAAAAAACTCATTGTAGAAGAACGAAACCAAAACGATATGAAAGCGACCGCCAAAAGTCTTAAAAAAAATCGTGAATACGAACGCAGAACATCCCTCATTTTACAATCAAAACAAAAACACTAAGGTGCAAAACATAACCAGCACTTATTTTCACGCCTGTAATAACTGAAAAGCTATAAAGGATCAGCCAATCGCAGTTAATTTGCCACCTCCGGGTATAATACGGCCTGAATGGTGTCCCATTAGCCTAAGTGTCATTCAGTCTCTGGGGAGACTTATGTTGCAAGCTTACACATCGGCGTTGCCTACTTTACCTATCTACTATTGTGCAGAACATATATACAACATGTAACGTAATTAACGCACACCCTCAGACACCCCAATTAGTATATTATGTTATAATCATAATACATACACTGAATTTTTAGTTAAACATATATGAGCATTGGTTATTGATTGATTTAGTTATACTAATTCCGGAAGAATGTTGTGGTCACAGTACAAATCCACGAACGCAGACAGTCGCACACGTAGGTATGAGGGTCTTGTTAGCCTAGTAGGTATTCGCTCGCGTTCGAAACGAGTTAACGAGTTTTTACTGTAATTTACGTAGTTTTAATTATTTTTGGGAAAAAAAAATACCTATATTAAAAATTATAGAAATCGATTCAGTAAACGATTCTGAACAAACTAATTTCAGGATGTGCGTTAATTATGTTACATGTTGTATAGGAAAGCATTTATCTTCAGTTCATAAGCTTAGCATAACAAGCCTATAATGTTCCCACTGCTGGGACACAGGCCTCCTCTCTATGAGAAAGAGTGGGCTGTAATACACCACGCGGGTCCAGTACGGGTTGGTAGATAGCACATGTCTTCGAATTTTTGGTTCTAGGACATGCCGGTTTCCTCATGTTTTCCTTCACCGTTTTAAGAGCAGTGGTTGATTAAATACATTTCACAAAAGAATGCGCCTGCCTGGGTTCGAACCCATGACTTACTGCTGCTAGGTTATACAGGTGTTATTTTTGTAAATTTGTGCAATATTTTAAAGTGACTTCTTTGTTTAAAGTAAGACTACAGATTCACTAGCACGAGCGCGTGGTGTAAACGTAACGTAAATATTAGTCGAATTTTAATTCGAAAATACAATCATTCTATAGCATTTTAGTTAAATTCTTTGCAACAAGCACAATCAGTATCATCCATTGATATGGATTTATTCTTAAAATTATTTAAAATTACATATTATGTGAAACGACAATTTTTTTAAATTTTAAAATCGACATATTTACATTACATTCTCACCGCGCGGTCGTACTAGCGCCTTCAGTTGATTTCTGATTTTGCCCGAATCAGGAAAAGTCTTCTTTTTCTTTACGTGTCAAATATACTCAAATTTTGTCAGACCAGAAGCTACCTGAGAAAATTGTTTTTGGTTTTGCTGTTAGTAAAATCTCAGAAGCACAGTGAAAATATTCTTTGACGGAAAAGTCAAAAAAGTTAATGTTACTGACTTAAGCTACCGAATTCATGTGCGCGGAGGCACTATGTCTGGGGGAAACTCCGCTGCTGCGGCAAATTGTCGCTCAGCGGACAGACCTCCGGTGTGATCTCATGGCGACATGGAGAGAGCGACTGTCGCAACCCCGTGCAGGGCACACCACCATAGTGGCGATAAGTCCCCTCTTTGAGGAGTGGCTAGAGAGGCGCCACGGCACCCTCACCTACCGCCTGACGCAGGTCCTCACCGGACACGGTTGTTTCGGGAGGTTCCTGCACCGAATCGGGCGGGAGGAAACGCCCGGGTGTTTCCACTGCGAGGATCGTCCGTAGGACACGGTGGAGCACACTGTGGAGGTCTGCTCCGCTTGGGCGGAACACGGCCGTGTCCTCGTAGCGGCGATTGGCGGCGGCGATCTCTCGCGTCTGGCCCTGGTCCAAGCCATGGTCCAGAGCGAGAGGGAATGGGAAGCCGTCACCTCCTTCTGCGAAGCAGTCATGCTAGTGAAGGAGGCGGCTGGGACGTGAGGTTCTTTCCCTCTCACGTCCCGCCACCTCCAGCGGGAGACGCCCTGGGCGTCGCGGGTCACGTGGTGGCTCCCGGCCACCGTAGGCGCGGGCCTGTGGACGGCGAGTTATGGGCTAGCTCGCCGTTCGGCCGTCTTATGACGACAGGCCGTGTCGACGGCGCGTTCGTGTTCCACATGCGCCTCAAAGAGATGTCAGCAAATAAGTAGGGGTTCGCATGGACCGATGCCTGCCAGGGCTGCGGGACTGTTCGAAAGAGATACCGTGGCCCTGGAACACAAAGGGCAAAGAAGGAACATGAATGGGTTTTAGTCAGTACAAGTCTGACACTCCCTTCCGCTCCGCCCAGAGTGGGGGGGTCATTTGAAGATTTCACAACCGAAAACGAAAAAAAAAGCTACCGAATTCATGCCATTTTAATAGCTTGCCCCTAGTACATGGAACTAAAACAAATCTGATGAAATGTGGGTGTTCCCATAACACACCACAAACCTTTTATGTAATACTGACATGAAGCTATGTTATTCCAGTCAATCCATTTCCCACTTGCTGACGCCCACACGATGACACCCAGACAATCAAATGACACCCAAACAATGACACTCAGACGATGTTTACGATGATGATGTGACGACTTTGTGGAGTGTCGCAAGTGTCCTAACACCTGCAATTTGGAGGACCTAAAAGACGCGACGTGGCCACATACTGGGCCCAAGAAATTTAAACAAGTCGTACGTACCATCGACACGAAAGAAGAAGTCAATCTATTTTTTAGTTTCTACTCAGTAGTTTCCCTATTTTAAAATGACGTGTTTATGTAAAGTTTAACGACCTGCGAGGTTAAGTTTTTAATTGCAGCCTCACACAAGCCAGGCTTTACTGAAATGGTGACCATGCTTTTTCACATGATGCAACTCCACGCTTCGCAGAGCACATGAAACCGTTGCGATAACCGATTTATTCATCTTTAAACAGCAATTTTTACTTACATTTTAAATAAATTATTTAATTTTAATAAATTAAAACGAATTTCATCTACATAATGAGCTTGAAAGCACTCGAGCATTCCGATGCTGTATCGAAATTAATTAAATAATTATATCGACGTGTGTTTTACACCATTTTTAATTGGGAATTAAAATTATTTAAATTTCTTTTAAAGGCATTTATGCATTAAATAGGTCTGTTATTTAAATTTAATTAATGTGTCTAGGTTTGATCGTTGCATCACAAATCACTGAATATTTCTGTCTCTAAACGTAATTCAAACATCGCTTTATGCCTGTCAATTGTTTGAAGATAATTAGGATGACAGAAACAGAATGTTGTTTTCCTGTGATGTACGGTACGTATTAAATACTTTGTGGTGCAAGAATTTTTTTTTTACTTGAGTACTTCCATGACCCCTATACTATTCAATGCATTCATCAAAGCAATGTTTTGAGTGCGTTACACTGAGCCCTACCGTAAACCATAATTTTTTAACCCCAAAAAAAAAAAGACATTTCCCAGTAATCATTTTTGCGTACAGTTACTTAGTTTGATGTACAAAATGCTTGGTTGACAGCTTCGTGAAGGGTCCGTTTACACCTTGTATATTGGGTAAAATCTAGGTGTTCTATACAGAGAGGGTGATTTTTGAAATGGGCGTCTATGGCCAAATCTGAAACTATGAGGAATAGCGAAAAATACTCCAAGGAGTCTCGAGCTCGATTTTAATAAAAACTAAAACTGCATCATTCGATTTTTGAAAAATCAATATTACTAGCCAGGAAACAAAACCGTTGATTTTGAAAAAAAAAACACACTCTGTATTATTACACGATTCGATAGTGTCGCTAATAGGCATCAAATTCTGGGAAGTAATGACATGCGGCATGCGGCATGTAGGCATCTCCAAGGCTAGATAAAAAAGTTTACTGTTTACGCACGTTGATTTATAAGGGCCCTATCAAGTCACTTTAGCCTTTTAGTACAGACCTCTAAAAAAGTTCCCCACCTATAAACTTTTTACCTTACCCAAGAAAACAGAAATAAAAAGTAAACCATTTAAAAACAGATACACTAACATAAAACCCGTCATAAACAGAAATATCATCGTAAAGTAAATCTTGGACATACTCAAAAAGATTACATCGCGCACCTATCATATTTCAGGGTAGGCACTAAACGCGGTACGGAGTCGTCTTAAAGCGTTCATGGGCTATATTCATCCGAGGCTTTTATCTAGATTGCTTTGCTGGACTCCAATTACTCCTAATTTTATAGTGAATAATTGAAGAGTCGGGTGAATTCGTTCTTATGGCTTAGAAAGAAAAGGAGACAAATGTGTATTTTTACACAGAGTTACGTTGTAAACTAATTTATACTTTACTAGTTTAGATTTAAGTAAGGTATTAAAGCACCAAGAGTCGTTTTAAACAATTTTATCACTTTTTGTTGATAGTACAAGCTATCCTAAATCCATTTGAATAGTTAAAAAAACCATGTTAACGTATTAACGCGACAGTATCTTCTGTCCGTCCGTTGAATACCCTTTTTTAACTCGTTGGGCATAATCGTGGTCCTGGGTTAGAACTTAGTTTAGTTTTTATCCTGGTAATAAATCTCCGTGGGATACTTTTTGTTATCAAAAGCTAGTCTCTTATACTTTTTCAGAAATAGCCCTAGATAGATTACAAAGTTTAAGTCTAGTGTTTATACGTATAAACTCTGCACGTGTAGCATGACCACCGTAAAAAAACGGGTTTTGTCGACAGAAGAATCGACAAAGTGACAGATCAACAAAATAAATCTGTTTTTTGTCGATTCGTCGGTCGACAAAAACCGTTTCTCCAGTGGTCATGCTATCGTGCTGGACTACTATGCTATGTATCTTTCTATCGAAAAATGTTTTAAATTAACTCATAACATATCATCTCGCCAGTAATCCTCTATGGCTTAGGCAGAGGGGCGTACTTATAATACAACCACATTTCGCCAGTTATGTTTAAGTTCCATGTTATATAAGGGTGCTACTGAGACATTGATAGTGGAAAAACCCAATAACACTTTGTTCGACCCGGGAATCTAACCCATGCTCAGCAGTCGCGCATGCTACCACTAGACCGTCACTCTACTAATAATAATAATAATACTACACGCATAACTACCTCTTTTTTTAATATTTGAACCAAATTAAAAACTTATAAAAATCAAACAGAAAACGTTTTAAAATAAAAATGTCTCTCTTGCCATCCACCGAAGTCGACGGACATTTCAGTCGCTTGTGTACAAGCGGAATTTTCAAACGTTATTTATATTTTAATGTCAACAAGCTCTTTAATCGCTCAACCAGCTTGTTAGCGATTTAATGTCGGGGTCTGTTTACTGAGACAACATAACGAGAGGTTGTCGTCTGCTGTGAGAATATAATTTAGGGTTGTGTTTAACTTGCGGTCAAGCCGGTACGGACATATTGAGAACGTCTGTGGGTCCGGACATGGACACTTCCATAGAAATTCTTAAGATTAAGACAAGCCAGTACAGACAAATTGCGGATATCTGTGTGTCCGGACATGGACACTTCCATAGAAATAATTAGGTTATTTGAAGCCGTTACGGACAAATTGCGGATCACAATTGGGTCCGGACATGGACACGTCCATAGAAATATTTAAGGTTCGTCAAACCAGAACAGAAAAATTAAGAAGACTCCGGTGTCATCTAGTCCTCAGACATTGAACTCTTTCGCGAGTTATGTTTAAGTTCCATGTAATAGGGGGCAAACTTATTGCCATCAACCGGTCACAAATACAGACTACGTGGCTGTTACTGAGAAAAAATCAATAACACTTAGCCCGACCCGGAAATCGAACCCAGAACCTCATGCTCAGCAGTCGCGCTGGCGACCACTCGACCAATGAGAAAGTCTGACTGATACTGTGACCGGACACACACCACCACCACCACCTGTACTGATAGTGTGATGACTGATAGTTTGAGTTTACTCAAATAAGTTATCAAATACGGAGTGTGGTTGGACGCCTTTGCAAATTTCAGGGCTTCGTCGTCATATTGCTGACCATTGGAATCCCAATTACTGTTACCGATCTTTGGAATGCCTTAGGCAAAGCGCAGGTTAGTAAAGTAGGTCTTTGGGACATTGATAGTGCTCTTAGACAGGTTGGCCATGAAGATATTAATATGTAAATAATTCAGAACCTATTGACATTACCTAAAACAACATCACACCTGTTATCCCTGGAAGGTGAATCAGGAGTGTATTAGTATACGCATATTGCATCTGTTTTGTGTAGGGACCGAACCTATTGCCAGAATGTTATCATTATTAGCGACACTATCGAATGATGTGTGATAATACAGTGTATTTTTTTTAATCAACGCGATTCCTGGCTAGGTTCCAGGCTTGATTATTCGAAAATCCAATGATGCAGTTTTAGATTTTATCAGAATTGGGCTCGAGACTCCTTTCAGTACTTTTTGCTATTCCTCAAAGTTTCGGATTTGTATAGTAGACGAACGAGACATAGAGACATCAGGTAATATGCCAATTTTAGTTACCTTTCTCCAAAATGTGAAAGTATGTGCTTCTTTATTTAATGTTAACTTGGGACAATATAAAGGGTGTAAATAGACCCTTAACATAGCCGAAAGACACTTGTTCTTCCTGTCTTTGCGATTGGATTGGATTTGGAACCTTCTAGATACGGAGATATTGGGGGTCAAAGTTCCAACTTTTCCACAAGTTTTTTTTTTAAATACACTATTTAATGTCAGATTTTTACTTAAGCCACTTCCACGACCCCCGTACTATTCAATCCATCCATCAGCACAAAGCTTTGAGTGCTTTGCATCGAGTCTTACCTTATAACTTGATTTTTCACCCCAAATAAAAGTCGACTCCCAGCAATAATTTTTGCGTATGTTATGTACAGAACGCTTGGTTGACGGCTATGCGAAGGGTCTGTTTACACCCTGTATAGACGACAGATGACTCTCAATATTATACAACATGCAGATTAATACGTAGCGATTCCCAAAATAATATTACAAAAACCAGAATAACAACTCTAAACAAGACATCTACATTTAGACCAAGAAGAAAGCAAATATATTTAAAAGCAATCAAATACCTATTCATCACCGAATACCCTCCCTCCCCCTACAGCGTCGTATTTAAATAATATAGAGGAATGAAACACGTAGCTAATACCGTGGGGACATATCCATCTTCTAGCTGGCATTAGTCGGCGACGTGTCAACCGAACATCAATCATTGAACCAACGAAAATATTTCGCGAAAACATAAGGTGAGAAAAGAAGACTGGCGGTATGGATTTTTGATGGGTTCCGTATACTTCGAATCGGTAAATTAATCTATTTAAAAAAATACTGAATTCACTAACAGACAACGCACAGCCTAAACTATTAAGTCGGAGCTCGTATTGCTGTATTTTGGGCTAAATATAAATTAATGAAAATTTGCTATCGACACGCTAAGAAGAATCATGTCTAGAATCATGAAAACCGGCTTAAATGAATTCCTTTCTAAACGAAAGTGAGCTAAGTATCATATGTTGAAAATCTGTACCCTTATGCTTGATTTTCATTGGTCTTGATCAATAAATATATATATAAAGTAAATCAGGCACGTCTAGCGGAGTAGATAAGGACAGTAGTGTAAATGGATCAGACTGTAGCGAATCAACAGTCACTACTGTTTTAAGCTTTCACGGTTTACAATTAAACTTATACTGTCACTTACGGGATATCTTCCGTGATTCAAACCAACCGGCGATCATGGCGCTTGCAACAGCGTCGAAATATCGGGAGCTCAAAATAATGAACAATCACGGAAGATATCCCGAAAGTGACGCTATAAGTTCAACAGTCACTATCTAAGTTTTCACCACTCACCTTTGTACCTTTAGTCGCTACTTGCCCCTGTCCATGGCATAGTAAATCGGGGATAAAGGGTTTTAAAAAGGCGATGAAAGTTTGTATGGTAGCTCGTCATATTTGTTGATGAGCTATCCAGTCTGGCACACAGCTTATTAATTTGGAAATGTCCATAATCTTTAAAATATTGCAATGTTTTTTCAGGAAAAACCAAAATAAACATCAATGTTCTTTGCAAATTGAGAAAATCCTCTTTGCTACTAGATTTGAATATTTTTTTTCTAATTAGTTTATCGTTTCACTGTTGTACACCATGCTTTATTAAAGTGTTATGTATCTGAATTATTTGAATATTACCAGCACCGAAGCTCTGCAGGACAGCTCGCCACCGCCGTCTATCCCATCGTCTATAGATGGTCAAGCTGACCGGACAGTGACAAATACTGTATATTATCTGTCCGAGTCCAATATCTAGATTCACGTCCACAATTTGTTTATACCGGTCAGACCAAACGTTAAGTATGATGCTGTTAAATTAAAATATGTCAATCACTCGATAAATGTTGAGATTACTATAAATAATATCCTTCATTTAGATAACAGTCAGTTCAAACGTTCATATCAGAAACCAATAAAAAAAATAGAAAACAACAACTAAATACCCACGGAACCCCAACAAATCCACCAGTACCGCGTTCCGTAGCGAGATGACAGATAGAATAGGTAATTTGTCGCCCGCAGATGTCGACGGGATATCCATTTACCGAGCGATATCGTCGAACAACCATGAGATCTTTAAACGATATGAATTCAGTCGTCGGTGTTCAAACGTACTCGTTTTAACGTCTAATGGGTATTTTTTTCTTCTTTGATTTTTATTAATGAGGCGTGTAAAAGCTTTTTAGAGAACGTTTTATGGATGTTTGGTAGTGAGTAATGTTACACAGAATAGACTGTTATGTTATGTCGGCGAAGGATGATATGGCTAGAAAGGAGGTGACTGCTGAGATGACGAGTTATTACTCGTCAACTCGTCGTCATCAGAGAAGCATGGAAGAAGATATCACGCTGCGCCGACTCCAAATAAATTGGGATAAGGGCAAGGACATTGGGACAAGGAGAATAACTGGTGAAATGTGGGTGTACGATTAGGTACACACCTGTGCCTAACCCTTCGGGGATTACAGGCAGGATGTTATGTGTGATAACTGAAGGCCTGATCAAAATGTGACAATGTGGGTGATGACTAAAGGCGTTGAGACGACGATATGGCTTAAAAACCGGAACATTATGGTGAACAATCAAACGCCTTGTTGGGCGCTATTTATTTATTTACCTATTCTAATACCGTTTTGTATACAACATTAATTGATTTGTTTAATGACCGTGTGAGAAGCATGAAGCGCCCAAATGAATGCCTGCCACTTTTAAGCTTTTCCCTTGGAATTTGTTGATGCGGGGAATTAAACCGCTCTCTCCTTTAGCCACTCCTGTAATAATGGTGGCTATTATAATATTACAGGCCAGCTCTGTGATACAAAGCCTGGTTCCATTGCGCAGTCTGGGAGTTAACCTTAGGGAGTGGAGAAATTCAACGGAGTAGGCAATACTATTATCATTCACATCCGACGATCATATAATTTTTTTTATTTGATTGACAAACTCGTTCTTTGGCGAGAGCACTACCCCTCACACAACCACCCTTCATTTTTTATTATAACCTCCAAATTGGTAAAAACGTGCATGATGTGATGATGTGGATGTGCGTGCATCCTCTGTAGCCACTGGATGGGAAACTTCTTCGAAAAATAGAATTTTCCCATCTGCGCCCGATTCCAGACGACCGACTCCCATTTGCAGCAGCACATTCGCAAAGACACCTATTTCGTGGTCGTTGCCTGTGAGCAAAACGACAGCGCCACCCATCAGCGCCTGGTTGCCGCGGATGTCCTGCAAGCTGTGGTTCAACGCCTCTTAAATACTTTAAATTTGCACTGCTGCAAAAGGACTGCCCGGCCGCTGTTTTTGGTGATGTTGCATATTGAGGTAACTTCACTTGCAAGATTCAGCGGCAATATGAAAACGGAATGTGCAGGCTGGCCACCGTTAAGCAAAGTTTAACTGTCTGTAAACACACCCACGATACAGGAGAAATTCCAAGTGTGGGCCTGGACTGGGGCAAGGTTAAAAAAAAACTTTAAAGCTGTACATAGCGGTCCTTGCGGAGTTACGCCAGCAGAAGATTCAGCTCAAATGCAATGTGACGGTACATGTTCACAGTCAGAAACTTCTGAACGCCATAGAGTGTTCTGCAAGTTTCTTCACCATGGAATATCCAGAAAATGCCCGCATTGCCTCATAAGCCAAAATCGGCAGCAGCCGAGAGATTTTATTTCCTAGCCTACTCCCTGTCCCACTCCTGGGCAAAGGCCTCCCTCCACTCTTTTCATATCTCGCGAACCCACGCGTCCTTCTTCCAGTTCTGACGGACTCTGTCCAGCTCGTCCCGCCATCCACTTCGTAGCGTGCTGCAATCCCGCCTGTGTCAAGGCCCACAGTTTGTCAGACGGTAGACATGTCCTGCCCATTTGAGAATATTAAAATATGAGGCAAGAGAACTCTTAAAGTCATAATTTTTTTTTGAACTTTTTGTTACAAAAGGACGTTACTGACAATTACAAAGAGCTATTTTATATAATAATACCTACTACACCTACCTAATATTTTACCTATTACGTAATAAGCCCTCTGATGATAGACTTCTAAGTTAAATATATTTGATACATACTCAAGAAAGAACATGATGCTTTGCAAATTACAGTCATATCTCTCCTTTGCAGACTATACGGTGACCCGAACATAAACTTAAAATATTTCACCTTAATGTCACCGTGTTCTTGTAACATCAGTAATACGATAATATATAAATTGTGTCTACGTTTAAATTAATTTTGATTTAAGTAGGTACTATATATTTAGTTAACAACCGCTAAAACACTCGAAGTTTCCAAGTAATCTAAAGGTGAATCGGGTAAACATGGCAGAAGAGTAACCAAGGTTATATAAAAGGCGATCTGGATTGAAAGAAACGACTACTTATACTAATATACGGATAGTTAATGGTCTAGTAGTCGACTGCTGAGCATGAGGTCAGGGTTTCTCCATCGGAAGTATCTCAATACCAGCCACGCAGTCTGGATTACTCGTTAATGGCAATAGGCTCACCCCCTATTACATGGGACTTAAAAATAATTGGTGGAAATGTGGGTGTACTATTATGTACCACTCTGCCTAACCCTTTGGGGATTACAGGCATATGTATTTTTCTAAACTAATATTACAAAGAGATGGATTTTACTTGTATGTTTGTAGAAGGTTATTTCTGGAAATAATGATTTGATCACAAAAATTATGTTACTAACAAACATCATTCATCATCATCATTTCAGCCGAAAGACGTCCACTGCTGGTCAGAGGCCTCCCCCAAGTATTGCCACATTGACCGATCCCGTGCGACTCGCATCCAGCGGATCCCTGCAAATTTCACCAGGTTATCGGTCATCGGTAGCAATAAAATTTTTGTCTCTCTCTCTCCATGTGACGTAAAAACTACTGGAAATATTTAAATGAATTTTGTCACTATGACAGCTTATATTTCGGGCCAAAGGTTATTTTTTTCGTGGAAACGTAAAGAGTAACTGTCACAACTCGGCCGTGAGCTATGGATTTATAGATACTGAAATACTGCTTTATTTTGATGAACACTGGAAACATTTTTCGATATCAGTGCAATGTAAATGTTTCATATCCATTTAAAGTCCTATTTTTTTAATTTAATGTTAATTGTTGATTTATTTATATTATTAATTATTTTTATTTTTTTGAAACTTTATGGTCTTCCGACCTAATTTATACACCTGCCATGGTCAAACATGTATTATCTACACATGATTTTGCAAATTGAATTAAAAAAGGCTTAAATAGATGCCGCTATTATACCAGTTTGCATGACGAATTAAAACTCCAACGCAATTTGGCATGACCGCATTGGTCGGGAACGTCAATATCTAATATCGGAAGATTATTGTAAGATTGAATTATGAAGGCAAACCCTAAATTCGTTTGTAACGTCGACTGATGAAAAAGACAAATGACCAAAAAAAATAATAAAACTAGGTGTAGGTATTTATAACAACTTTTTACTGTGTTCCAATATCCTATTTCTAGAAGATAGCAAGGAAATGCAGCCTGCCTCATTCTGACCTACTTTCTAAGAATATACGCCTTTTACGATACTCGCCAGGTACTTTAGAAAAATCTACTACCTACATAATAGTAAACCGAAGTATGATTTATTTGCCTCAAGATGGATAGACGTATGTCGTGGATGTTTGAGTTTCTGGGAGATGATTGACGTAAGATGTTTTCTCTTATTCTGACACTTTTAACTCTTTTATTGATATATTTTCGTTCTTTCTTTTCTTTCTAGTTTTGTATCCTTTCTTATTTTTAATATGTTTTGTTTTATTCATTTAAAAACTATGCAAAAGCTTAGATTTTTTCTGTATATTGTGCATGTTTTGCCAATTAAATAAATAAATAAACAGTTGGTGCCGGCAGTAAATGAGACAACGAATTTTAGAAAATGTTAAGCTTTAGCTGTTTTGATATGGAAAGAAAAATTCGAGTGCGAGCAGGGTTTGAACCTGCGACCGCAAGGAAGGAAGAAAGCAAGAAGGTCGCAGGTTCAAACCCTGCTCGCACTCGAATTTATCTTTCCATATCAAAACAGCTGTAGTTCCCTACGCAGGGTTTGTGTATAAAAATATTAAAAACTATGTTAAGCCTTATCGAATCGGTCAACGATCAGTCAAACAAATTACAATCTGGCCGAGGACACCAAACATTAAAGAATACTTTAGTAGAATTTGTCAGTGTCCAGAGCCGTGTCCGTAATTTGTCCTCAACGGTTTCACTGAACCTTTACTCATACCTGTGCCTTTTTCATCATCTTGATATGCCATACTTACGGCCAGGGCAGGTAGTATTCATAAAGATCAAGCTATAGCAAGGTGCGGTGATGTCAAGTGAAGTAAACGAAACTGATACTGTCACTTGCGGGTTATCTTCCGTGATTTTTCATTATTTCGAGCTCCCGATATTTTGACGTTGTTACAAGCGCCATGATCGCGGGTTGAGTGGAGAATGCGCGTGGATAAAAATAAGAAAAAATCGGGAAAATAATATCGGGGGCTAAAAATGATGAACAATCACGGAAGATATCCCGTAAGTGACTGTATAAGTTTAGTTGTAGACCGTGAAAGCTTAAGACAGTGTTTGAAATAAACCGATGATACTTTTTTCCAACACGGGCATCGAACCCAGAACCCCACGCAGAGCAGTCGCAACCTCACAACCAACTAAGTATTCAAAAGAAAAAAGTTCCACTTGACTTTCCAATAAAACAAGGTGACTTGTAAACAAGTAACACAATCTAAACAAACGTGTAACAATTAATTTGGTCCACAATTCATTCCCCGACCGCAGTGACATCAGTTTAATGAATCACCCGCGTGACGGGTTGTTGTGCTTCTAATGGCAATTTTAGTTTCGGGATTTAATCTGAGATAGTTATTATAGTAATGCAATTTAATAGAAATTTGATCAGACTATGATTTGTTGTAGGATTGTTCTTTCGCAATTTTTAGGGTTCTATTCTCAAATGCCAAAAACAGAACCCTGATAGATTCGTACATGGGGGTTACTATGGTCTTAAAGCAGCAGTAAGCAGTAAGTCCAGTGCGGGCAAAAAGACAGAGCTATACAGGTCGTCTAGCGCCATCTCTTTCCCACAATGGAATTACCTGCTTCAAAACGTCATGGTAGGCCACCTGTCCGTCCGTATGTCACAGTCCTTTTACTCCGAGACTGTTGGCACCTGGCAGTTGAAATTTCTTCCATGAACCACTACACAAATATGATGTGGAATTATGAAAAAATAAGGGGTGGCCCTCCATACATGTAACTGAGGGTTGGAAAAAAAATCTACGTATATAGCAGTGTGGGGTGTCGAGGATCCTTAAAGAAATTGTTTTTTAAGTCATTGGTTGTTGAGATATTTGCTTCTAAAGTCGTAAAAATTGTGTCCAACCTCCCCATCTAATTTCTAAAGTAAGAGGAAAAAAATGGGTTTGTAGAACGTTTGCTGGACACACGCTGTATGTTACTGTCGTCATGTGTTTTAAATCCTGACGACCAGATATTCCGCCCTTTTCGCACAAGGCTTAATACCGGTCTCACCGCGATCCTAAAACGTCACAGAGAGACAAAAAAGTGCCTGAAATATTTACAATCGAGGACCGCACAGAATAAATTATCCTTCTATCATTTAGCTTCTACATATTTGCAAACAAACCGAAAACAAGTTATAAGGGTACATTAATCCAATATTATCCGAAACATTATGTAAATTAGGAGTATGTTTTACCGACAAACAACCAAAATATCAAGCCGGAAGCGAACGATGTAATGTTACTAAAATATTAATTAAACGACAATTATAAATGGGACGACGTTTGTTGGTTTTTGTAAGTTGTCACGTGTGGCGTGGACTGACATTTATTTTTATACAACATTATTTTTAGTATATGCGAAACCTGAATATAGTTTGTTCAGAATAAGTAACTGAATCGATTCCAAATTTTTTTAAACCATGTTATATTTTGTCCCAAAAATAGTTAAAAAAAGGCTGCAAGTTGGACACCGACCGACACTAAGTACCTATCGCAATCATTTAGCTACCTACTGCCAAATAATTTTTTTCAATAGGCTAAAAACGACGCTGGAGGCGCACTGCGTGGTGACCACGTATTTGTGCGAACAGCCAGGTAACAGAACAAGCTTATAACTTTGCGATTTTTGATAATACAGTTTTGAAATTATGTACGTCGATTCTTTACATAAAAATACGACACGTATTTCAGGTTTCGCATATACTAAAAGTAATGTTATAGAATATTTTATAAATAAAATACATACTTATTAAGGATTTCTCACTAATACTCGTAAAGAGAAACACACAAGAACCTCGTGGCTAAATAATAACAGCCGCTCGGACCAATCGTCAGGTTAAGCCGCGCTTGCCTAGGTTGTTCTGTGGATAGGTGACCACCCAATACATACCGAGTTTCCTCCGTGCCTCGGAAAGCACGTTAAGCCGTTGGTCCCGGCTATCATTTGTTGATCTTTGACAGTCGAGTCAGTGGCCCGAAAGTCTGACAACCAGTCTTACCAAAGGGTATCGTATTACCCGGTAAGAACTGGGTTGTGGAGGTCAGGTAGGCAGTCGCTTCATGTAAAATACTGGCATTCAGCTGCATCCGGTTAGACTGGAAGCCGACCCCAACATAGTTGGGAAAAGGTTAGGCAGATGATGAGTTGCGTATAAGAGAATTCGTCACAGGAAACTTTATTTGAATCTATCAAAAAGAAAATAATAAATAGTACGAGAAAAACAAGAATAATATTACATACTGGGGAATATGATAGGAAAAAGATATCACGCTTGCCTTTTGAAAAAGTAGTCAGAAGTACTTAGTATGCGGACATTTTGCCAATCATGGTTTAGTTCAAGTAATAGAAGCAAGCCTCCTGCGATTACAAATACTATTTAAAAAAAAAAATGTGTAGGATATGATTAAAAAGGAACGTATGAAAGTGTGTGGAATGGAACGTTGAGGTGTGAGTGAGAAAGAGAGTATGAAAGGGAAGGGGAGAACGATGGACGACGAGTAAAAAAGAAGTTGCAGAAAGACTGAAAATTAATTCTAATGAGAAATAAAAGTATTGTGGTGTAAAAAAAACGAAGAGAATAAACGTCGTGTTTCAACATCGAAGATATTTCATTTTCACGGTCCCGATTCTACAATATTTACTATTAATTAACAAATACTATTGCTGTGGCAAAAATTTAGGCTCCGTTCTGCTTCTGAGAAATTCCTAATGGAAAAACCGAATAACATTTTGTCTGACTGTGCAGCCGCTCAGCTGCCGCGTTTGCGACCACTAGGCCAAAGAAACAAAAAAATAAAGAATGATCTTTTGTGTTTTTGAAAATTTGTTATTAGGAAGATTACTACAAAAAAATAAAAACCATATATAAGAGAAGAAACACATTACAATCCCGATTCCAGGATAATCAGCTGAAAATGTATGAAACAATGTTTGTATGGCGCCAGAGACAGTTGTTTTTGGGTCTGAGTGTTTGTGCATGTTAAATTTTGTGCCTGCAAGCAAGAAAGAAAGAAATCATTTATTTGCTGACAATGTAGGTATACATATAAGTTGGAATATTTGCTAAGTGTCCCGATACATTTTACCTTACGGCATGCAACATATTAGGTTTGAATTTAAATATAGTACTATAGATACAGCTATCGATATGATTATTATTAGCCATAGTCAAATTTAATATGTAATTACAGACCGGACTAAAACAAAAAAATAATAATAATAATAATAGCAATAATAGGCTCTCGCTTGGCAGCTGGATCAAGGGCTTGATTCAGAAAGCAGTACTTCTGGACACGACGCGTATTGTTAGGAGGTTCCTCTCTCAAGAGCCCTGACCACCGGTATTTCGGACCCTGTTCCCGATACCAGTGGGCTACTATTTTTTATATTTTTAAATGTTTTTTATATTACTTTGTATAGAAATATTTAAAAATGTAAATTATATGTATAGAAATGATATTTTATGTGTTCACAGTTAGAAAATTCTGAACGCCGTAGAGTGTTCTGCAAGTTTCTTCGCCATGGAATATCCAGAAAATGCCTGCATTGCCTCATAAGCCAAAATGGCAGCAGCCATCAGTGATCAATTAATTCCCTTTTTCAAGAGATTTTATTTCCTAGCCTGCTCCCTGTCCCACTCCTGGGCAAAGGCCTCCCTTCACTCTTTTCATATCTCGCGAACCCACGCGTCCTCCTTCCAGTTCTGACGGACTCTGTCCAGCTCGTCCCGCCATCCACTTCGTAGCGTGCGTGTCAAGGCCCACAGTTTGTCAGACGGTAAACATGTCCTGCCCAGTCCCATTTGAGAACATTAAAATATGAGGTAAGAGAACTCTTAAAGTCATAATTTTTTTTTGAGCTTTTTGTTACAAAAGGACGTTACTGACAATTACAAAGAGCTATTTTATATAATAATACCTACTACACCTACCTAATATTTTACCTATTACGTAATAAGCCCTCTGATGATAGACTTCTAAGTTAAATATATTTGATACATACTCAAGAAAGAACATGATGCTTTGCAAATTACAGTCATATCTCTCCTTTGCAGACTATACGGTGACCCGAACATAAACTTAAAATATTTCACCTTAATGTCACCGTGTTCTTGTAACATCAGTAATACGATAATATATAAATTGTGTCTACGTTTAAATTAATTTTGATTTAAGTAGGTACTATATATTTAGTTAACAACCGCTAAAACACTCGAAGTTTCCAAGTAATCTAAAGGTGAATCGGGTAAGCATGGCAGAAGAGTAACCAAGGTTATATAAAAGTCGATCTGGATTGAAAGAAACGACTACTTATACTAATATACGGATAGTTAATGGTCTAGTAGTCGACTGCTGAGCATGAGGTCAGGGTTTTTCCATCGGAAGTATCTCAATACCAGCCACGCAGTCTGGATTACTCGTTAATGGCAATAGGCTCACCCCCTATTACATGGGACTTAAACATAACTGGCGAAAATGTGGGTGTAATATTATGTACCACTCTGCCTAACCCTTCGGGTATTACAGGCATATGTATTTTTCAAAACTAATATTACAAAGAGATGGATTTTACTTGTATGTTTCTAGAAGGTTATCTCTGGAAATAATGATTTGATCACAAAAATTATGTTACTAACAAACATCATTCATCATCATCATTTCAGCCGAAAGACGTCCACTGCTGGTCAGAGGCCTCCCCCAAGTATTGCCACATTGACCGATCCCGTGCGACTCGCATCCAGCGGATCCCTGCAAATTTCACCAGGTTATCGGTCATCGGTAGCAATAAAATTTTTGTCTCTCTCTCTCCATGTGACGTAAAAACTACTGGAAATTTTTAAATGAATTTTGTCACTATGACAGCTTATATTTCGGGCCAAAGGTTATTTTTTTCGTGGAAACGTAAAGAGTAACTGTCACAACTCGGCCGTGAGCTATGAATTTATAGATACTGAAATACTGCTTTATTTTGATGAACACTGGAAACATTTTTCGATATCAGTGCAATGTGAATGTTTCATATCCATTTAAAGTCCTAATTTTTTTAATTTAATGTAAATTGTTTATTTATTTACATTATATATTTTTTTTTTTAAACTATATGGTCTTTCGACCTAATTTGTACACCTGCCATGGTCAAACATGTATATTATCTACACATGATTTTGCAAATTGAATTGAAAAGGCTTAAATAGATAACACTATTATACCAGTTTGCATGACGAATTAAAACTCTAACGCAATTTGGCTTGACCGCATTGGTCGGGAACGTCAATATCTAATATCGGAAGATTATTGTAAGATTGAATTATGAAGGCAAACCCTAAATTCGTTTGTAACGTCGACTGATGAAAAAGACAAATGACCAAAAAAAAAATAAAAACTAGGTGTAGGTATTTATAACAACTTTTTACTGTGTTCCAATATCCTATTTCTAGAAGATAGCAAGGAAATGCAGCCTGCCTCATTCTGTCCTACTTTCTAAGAATATACGCCTTTTACGATACTCGATAGGTACTTTAGAAAAATATACTACCTACATAATAGTAAACCGAAGTATGATTTATTTGCCTCAAGACGGATAGACGTATGTCGTGGATGTTTGAGTTTCTGGGAGATGATTGACGTAAGATGTTTTCTCTTATTCTGACACTTTTAACTCTTTTATTGATAAATTTTCGTTGTTTGGTTGTTATTTTTACATGTATTCAAAGTTAAGTATTCTAGTTTTGTATCCTTTCTTATTTTGAATATGTTTTGTTTTATTCATTTAAAAACTATGTAAAAGCTTAGATTTTTTTCTATATATTGTGCATGTTTTGCCAATTAAATAAATAAATAAACAGTTGGGGCCGGCAGTAAATGAGACAACGAATTTTAGTAAATGTTAAGCTTTTTCGAATCGGTCAGCGATCAGTCAAACAAATTGCAGTCTGGCTGAGGACAGCAACTTTAAAAAATACTTCAGAATTTTCATGAAGGTGTCAGTGTCCAGAGCCGCGTTCACAATTTGTCCTAACGGTTTTACTGAACCTTTACTCTGTCTGTTTTGTCTGTCTTTTTTCCTCATGTTGGTATGCTAGATTTGCAGTCGGGGCAGATAGTATAAGCTCTAGCAAGGCGCGGTGATAGCAAGTGAAGTAAAGCTGTGACCGAGTGGCGTCCAAGGGGTAGACGACATTGTTGTCATCGCGGGTAAAACCTGGATGAGGCTGGCACAGGAGCGTGGAGCATGGCACAAGCAAAGAGAGGCCTATACCAAGCAATGGGTGAAATCGGGATGATGAAGTTCTACATGGTAATAATAATAATAGTTCTCTTGACCATTTTCTGTCACGGCGGCCAATCTCAGTGGAGATTAGCCATCGGTGCGAGCGATATTATAGTGCGCAGATACAGGTGCTGTCTCTCTTCCCTTACTCTCACAGTCCGACGGGACGGCATTCCGACACGACTGGAGATAGATCAGGCGCAGGACCAACGGCTTAGCGTGCTTTCCGAGGTACGGAGGTATCAAACCGTCAACATCTAAACTCCGGGCCGCTAATCAGAAATTCCTAATTGAAAAACCCAATGACACTTTTTGCCGACCCAGATACGAGCCCAGGACCCCTCACAAAGCAGTCGCAACCTCACAACCAACTAAGTATTCAAAAGATAAAAGTTCCACTTGACTTTCCAATAAAACAAGGTGACTTGTAAACAAGTAACACAATCTAAACAAACGTGTAACAATTAATTTGGTCCACAATTCATTCCCCGACCGCAGTGACATCAGTTTAATGAATCACCCGCGTGACGGGTTGGTGTGCTTCTAATGGCAATTTTAGTTTCGGGATTTAATCTGAGATAGTTATTATAGTAATGCAATTTAATAGAAATTTGATCAGACTAAGATTTGTTGTAGGAGTGTTCTTTCGTAATTTTTAGGGTTCTATTATCAAATGCCAAAAACGGAACCCTCATAGATTCATACATGGGGGTTACTATGGTCTTAAAGCAGCAGTAAGCAGTAAGTCCAGTGCGGGCAAAAAGACAGAGCTATACAGGTCGTCTAGCGCCATCTCTTTCCCACACTGGAATTACCTGCTTCAAGACGTCATGGTAGGCCACCTGTCCATCCGTATGTCACAGTCCTTTTACTCCGAGACTGTTGGCACCTGGCAGTTGAAATTTCTTCCATGAACCACTACACAAATATGATGTGGAATTATGAAAAAATAAGGGGTGGCCCTCCATACATGTAACTGAGGGTTGGAAAAAAAATCTACGTATATAGCAGTGTGGGGTGTCGAGGATCCAAAGAAATTGTTTTTTAAGTCATTGGTTGTTGAGATATTTGCTTCTAAAGTCGTAAAAATTGTGTCCAACCTCCCAATCTAATTTCTAAAGTAAGAGGAAAAAAAATGGGTTTGTTGAACGTTTGCTGGACACACGTTGTATGTTACTGTCGTCATGTGTTTTTAATCCTGACGACCAGATATTCCGCCCTTTTCGCACAAGGCTTAATACCGGTCTCACCGCGATCCTAAAACGTCACAGAGAGACAAAAAAGTGCCTGAAATATTTACAATCGAGGACCGCACAGAATAAATTATCCTTCTATCATTTAGCTTCTACATATTTGCAAACAAACCGAAAACAAGTTATAAGGGTACATTAATCCAATATTATCCGAAACATTATGTAAATTAGGAGTATGTTTTACCGACAAACAACCAAAATATCAAGCCGGAAGCGAACGATGTAATGTTACTAAAATATTAATTAAACGACAATTATAAATGGGACGACGTTTGTTGGTTTTTGTAAGTTGTCACGTGTGGCATGGACTGACATTTATTTTTATACAACATTATTTTTAGTATATGCGAAACCTGAATACAGTTTGTTCAGAATAAGTAACTGAATCGATTCCAAATATTTTTAAACCATGTTATATTTTGTCCCAAAAATAGTTAAAAAAAGGTTGCAAGTTGGACACCGAGCGACACTAAGTACCTATTGCAATCATTTAGCTACCTACTGCCAAATAATTATTATCAATGAGCTAAAGACGACGCTGGAGGTGCGCGCGCGGGCGCACTGCGTGGTGACCACGCATTTGTGCGAACAACCAGGTAACAGAACAAGCTTATAACTTTGCGATTTTTGATAATACAGTTTTGAAATTATGTACGTCGATTCTTTACATAAAAATACGACACGTATTTCAGGTTTCGCATATACTAAAACTAATGTTATAGAATATTTTATAAATAAAATACATACTTATTAAGGATTTCTCACTAATACTCGTAAAGAGAAACACACAAGAACCTCGTGGCTAAATAATAACAGCCGCTCGGATCAATCGTCAGGTTAAGCCGCGCTTGCCTAGGTTGTTCTGTGGATAGGTGACCACCCAATACATACCGAGTTTCCTCCGTGCCTCGGAAAGCACGTTAAGCCGTTGGTCCCGGCTATCATTTGTTGATCTTTGACAGTCGAGTCAGTGGCCCGAAAGTCTGACAACCAGTCTTACCAAAGGGTATCGTATTACCCGGTAAGAACTGGGTTGTGGAGGTCAGGTAGGCAGTCGCATCATGTAAAATACTGGTATTCAGCTGCATCCGGTTAGACTGGAAGCCGACCCCAACATAGTTGGGAAAAGGTTAGGCACATGATGAGTTGCGTATAAGAGAATTCGTCACAGGAAACTTGATTTGAATCTATCAAAAAGAAAATAATAAATAGTACGAGAAAAACAAGAATAATATTACATTATGGGGATTATGATAGGAAAAAGATATCACGCTTGCCTTTTGAAAAGGTAGTCAGAAGTACTTAGTATGCGGACATTTTGCCAGTCATGGTTTAGTTCAAGTAATAGAAGCAAGCCTTCTGCGATTACAAATATGACGGAGGAGGAACCTCCTTATTGTTTTTAAAAAGTGTGACGTCAGCATTGCTGACGTCACAATTGTTGTCTTCTTGATGACCACTCATTTTTAAAGAAAACTTCACCAAAACTTTATAAACTTCGTTTATTCAATGGGCAGCGTAACGACGTCTAAGAGGTCCGTACTGTACGGCGGTTTGAGTGCGACTAAACTGATCGCCTACAGTGCGGCCGTATTTATAGTGCTCGGCGCACGTGCGCGTGTTTACAAGTTTTTAGGTTAAGTATTGAAATTACAATAATAACATTAATTTTACATCGTAATAAACTCAAAGTAATCAACTGATGGTTTATGAACTAATTTAAGGACAATCAAATGATTAAACTTAATTATTCTAGTTGGTCGCGCCGATACGGCCATACTGACAGGCGGTGCGCGCTCTGCACCAGCCTCGTTGCTTCTCGTAGATTGTTGAGGGTTCTCGTAGACCTGAAAGAATAGAAATAATTTCCTCTGAGTAGAGCATCTGTAAACAACTGGCGTTGCTTTGTCTTTTGGAAATATTATTGCTATTCAGGTTAGTAGGTTCTCGGAGATTTTATTGAAGGGTTCTCGGAGGTTCTCGTAGAGTTCTCGGAGGTTCTCGTAGAGTTCTCGGAGGTTCTCGTAGAGTTCTCGGAGGTTCTCGTAGAGTTCTCGGAGGTTCTCGTAGAGTTCTCGGAGGTTCTCGTAGAGTTCTCGGAGGTTCTCGGAGGTTCTCGTAGAGTTCTCGAAGGTTAATTTGGAATATTTGAATTGAGTTACTTACCATTTATTCTGATGGGTCGTCTTCACCCTGTTGGTCGTGGTTTGGCTGTACTTGCAGCTCTTCTCGTGAGGTCGACGGGATGGGCTCGTTTGGTTCTGCAGCGGGATCTCGGTGAGTAGGTGATTCGTTTTCCACCGATACGGTCAACTGATCACCAGGTTGTGGAGCACGGCGCAGCTGATCATGAGCAACCTTGCGAGGTCGTCCTCTACCGATAACTTTCTTTACCAAATATCGGTCATTTTCCAATATTCTACATACTTCATACGGTTCGCTGAATTTAAGGTCAAGCGATGTTTGGTTGCGCGGGTTATTCTTAACCAATACGTAGTCTCCTCTTTGGAAATGATGGATTTTGGCCTTATGTAGGTTGAAGCGTTGTCTGTCTTGTTCGCTTGAACGAATCATTTTCTGTTGGACCTGTTGAGTAAGCGCTTCAATATCAACGGTTTCGTTGTCAATATTCACCAAGTTAAGAAGCTCAGGAGGTACGCTGTGTTTTCGTTGTGTAATAAGTGTCAGTGGAGCAACACCGGTGACACGATGGGTTGTACAGTTCATTGCGAGCTGAAGTTCCTCGAGTACAGTGTGCCACTGCTCTGCTTCGTAATTTTTAATCATTATCAATGCATTCTTGAGGGTTGCAACGACCCTTTCAACTTGGCCATTCGCTCGGCTGACTCCTGGAGCGATAGCATGAATATTTATTCCGATGTTGTCACAGTACTCCTTGAATTCACCAAGGAATTCTCTTCCTCCATCGACTATGATTTGGACCGGTGCGCCAAACAGGTGAACAGTACGTTTTAGAGCAGCCAATGTACTGTGTGGGTTTTTATTGGTACTGAAGTACAGTAAAACATACTTCGAGAAAGCGTCAATGGTGACTATGACGTACTGCTGATCATCTGGAGTGCCCAGCTTCCCTGTTATATCATGTGAATAACTTGGAAGGCGGCCGTCGGTTTTTGTATAGGGTGTAATTGGGCTTGAACGGCCCCGGATCTTCCTTTGGATGTTCGGCATATAACGCAGTTATCCACAAATCTTCGAACAGTAGAACTCATTTTGTTAAACCAATAAGTTTATATAGATACTGGCGAAAGTGTTTTATAGCGCGTACCACTGCCAGTGTCTCCAACTCGTAGGAGTGGTAGCGACTTTCAGCCTCCGTGGTTCTCATGCTCATAAAAGCAACAGCATGTTGGCGTCCATCTGTCACCTGGACCAGTACTGCTCCAAATCCGAGGCTGCTTGCATCAGTGTATAGTAGTATGGGTGCCTCTTCTTGGAATAATGTAAGTGCTGGAGCAGACGTTAGGCATTCGATGATTGTGTTACGGGCTTTTTCGTGTTTGTCTCTCCATGTCCATTTTGCTCCTTGTTTCGTTAGTTCGTACAAAGGCACCATTACACGAGAAAAGTAGGGAATGTACTTCCTAAAGTATCCAGCCAGACCGTTGAACTGTCCGACTTGCTTGACAGTTTTGGGTACTGGGGCTTTTACGAGGGCCTCTACTTTGCGTGGACTCGGTCTTACTTGTCCATTGGAAACTACGTTCCCGAGATATTCGATGGACCGTTTGAAGAAAGCGCACTTGTCTGCGTTGATAGAAAATCCCGAGTCTTGCAGTGCTATGAGGATTCGCTCCAGGTGTGACATTCCCTCAAGGAAATCTGTACATTTGCTCAACACGTCATCTACGTAGACTTGTGCAGCTGTTCCCAGCAATGATGTCAAAGCTCTGTTGATGCATCGTTGGTAAACCGAACAAGCATTGCTCAAACCAAACGGCATGGCGAGGTATTCATATAATCCATCTGGTGTGACGAACGCGGTCTTTTCTATGGAGGTCTCACCAATGGGAATCTGGTGGAAACCAGCCGCCATATCAAGGCTTGTATAGAAATTACCATTTGCCAACTGGTCAATCTGATCGGAGATCAACGGGAGTGGATAATGGTCACGTAAAGTATTTGAATTAAGTTCTCGAAAGTCCACACAAAGCCGATCGTCACCATTCTTTTTCTTGACCAAGATGATGGGACTTGAGTAGGGAGATTTGCTCTCACGAATGATGTTATTTTCCAAAAGTTCTTGGATTATGGTGCGAACCTTCTCTCGTTCCACTGGGCTGAGGCGATATGGTCTTCTTTCCACGAATTTATCAGGGTTTTTCAATCTGATTTCTAGCTCGCCGGTGTTGACCCGAGTCTTAGGATATCCACGGATAAACAGGTGTTCGTATTTGTTCAGAAGTCGTCGTAGTTGCATAACTTCATCGGTTAGGTCACAGTCCAAGTTGTGGAAGAGACAAGAACTTGTACTCACATGATTGACGAGTGTTTCATGGATTAGCTTCTTCCCATTGGATGTGATTATCACACTTAGATTAGTGTCATGGATCAGGTTCATACCCACTAAAATGTCTGTTGACATTTCATAGTCGGGCAATAGATAAAACTCAAGCTCAACACTGATGGTATCTACGACGCACACAGTCGTAAGTTTGGTTAACGATAGTGCGGGGAATTGACCAATTCCTTTCAAATAATTGACTACTGGTCTCCTTTGACCAGGTAAGGCTGTAGCAACCGATTCTCTGACGATTGAGCACTCTGCCCCGCTGTCAAAGACGGCTTGCAAAGACCTTTCACCTATTTTGATGGTGATAGGAGCCAGCTTAGCGCTTGCTACGCAGTTAACGTTTGAAGTCAACGAACGTTCGCGTTTGAAGCAAGTTTCGTAAGTGTGCCCTGGTCTCTTGCAATAGGTACAAGCAGTTTCGTTTCGTTTTTCGTTTGTCGTGTTTGCGGCTGTTGTTTTCGAATCCTTATTGCTGACTTCGGGTTTAGACTCCGAAGGTTTGAATTTGCAGTCATTAGTGGAGTGGTTCGTCTTCTTACATATACGGCAGCTTGTTGTTGATGGCATATTGTCCGAAAAACGTGAACGTTTGTTAAATGTTGTGGAACTGGAGCTTGGATGACTCCGCTTCTTCCGTATGGATGTTGCAATTGAGATGAGCTCAGGGACAGTGGTTGCCCTGGCATTCATCAGTTCGATACGCAAGCGCTCGTCATTAACGCATCCAATCACAGCTTCCACAGCGTGTTCGTCGCCCAGTTTGTCTTTGGTGACCCTTCGCCACAGGATCCAGGCACGTGATAAGAACTCAGCAATGTCTTTAGTTGCGTCGTAAACATGTTCTCTAAACATGATGATGTCCCGGGAGTATCTATTTTCGGGTTCAAATGTGGTGATGAGATTTTTCCGCAACTCTTCCCACGTTGTAGTAGTCACCATCCAATCATCAATCCACATTTTTGCACGACCCCGCAACAGGCTGCAGACTTTCATGCGTACATCGAAATCATCAAGCTTGTACGCTTCAATCGCTTGATCTATATGCTGGCACCATTCTCGTACACCGATGTGAGTGTCCGGATCGAATGATGGTAAATAGACGTCCTTGATCCTTATTTTTGCTTCGGTAGGTGGAGCACATAAGCGCTCCGACATTTTCTGCATAGTTTCCATCATTTGCATCAGGAATTGTGGTGGTATCCCACCTAACTGCATTCCATGGTGAGGATACGCTTGTGGTCTTGATTGCAGTACGGCTTCCAATGGTGCATTGGTAACCAACACAGGTTCTTGCTGCTGGATGTTGGTTTGTTCCAGTTGATCAGGTGGTAGAGCTGATGAGGAAGCGGGTTGGGTAAGAGCTTCTTGCAATCCCACTTCTGATGACGGAGGAGGAACCTCCTTATTGTTTTTAAAAAGTGTGACGTCAGCATTGCTGACGTCACAATTGTTGTCTTCTTGATGACCACTCATTTTTAAAGAAAACTTCACCAAAACTTTATAAACTTCGTTTATTCAATGGGCAGCGTAACGACGTCTAAGAGGTCCGTACTGTACGGCGGTTTGAGTGCGACTAAACTGATCGCCTACAGTGCGGCCGTATTTATAGGGCTCGGCGCACGTGCGCGTGTTTACAAGTTTTTAGGTTAAGTATTGAAATTACAATAATAACATTAATTTTACATCGTAATAAACTCAAAGTAATCAACTGATGGTTTATGAACTAATTTAAGGACAATCAAATGATTAAACTTAATTATTCTAGTTGGTCGCGCCGATAAATACTATTTAAAAAAAAAAATGTGTAGGATATGATTAAAAAGGAACGTATGAAAGTGTGTGGAATGGAACGTTGAGGTGTGAGTGAGAGAGAGAGAGTATGAAAGGGAAAGGGAGAACGATGGACGACGAGTAAAAAAGAAGTTGCAGACAGACAGAAAATTAATTCTAATGAGAAATAAAAGTATTGTGGTGTAAAAAAAACGAAGAAAATAAACGTCGTGTTTCAACATCGAAGATATTTCATTTTCACGGTCCCGATTCTACAATATTTACTATTAATTAACAAATACTATTGCTGTGGCAAAAATTTAGGCTCCGTTCTGCTTCTGAGAAATTCCTAATGGAAAAACCGAATAACATTTTGTCTGACTGTGCAGCCGCTCAGCTGCCGCGTTTGCGACCACTAGGCCAAAGAAACAAAAAAATAAAGAATGATCTTTTGTGTTTTTGAAAATTTGTTATTAGGAAGATTACTACAAAAAAATAAAAACCATATATTAGAGAAGAAACACATTACAATCCCGATTCCAGGATAATCAGCTGAAAATGTATGAAACAATGTTTGTATGGCGCCAGAGACAGTTGTTTTTGGGTCTGAGTGTTTGTGCATGTTAAATTTTGTGCCTGCAAGCAAGAAAGAAAGAAATCATTTATTTGCTGACAATGTAGGTATACATATAAGTTGGAATATTTGCTAAGTGTCCCGATACATTTTACCTTACGGCATGCAACATATTAGGTTTGAATTTAAATATAGTACTATAGATACAGCTATCGATATGATTATTATTAGCCATAGTCAAATTTAATATGTAATTACAGACCGGACTCAAAAAAATAATAATAATAGCAATAATAGGCTCTCGCTTGGCAGCTGGATCAAGGGCTTGATTCAGAAAGCAGTACTTCTGGACACGACGCGTATTGTTAGGAGGTTCCTCTCTCAAGAGCCCTGACCACCGGTATTTCGGACCCTGTTCCCGATACCAGTGGGCTACTATTTTTTATATTTTTAAATGTTTTTTTATATTACTTTGTATAGAAATATTTAAAAATGTAAATTATATGTATAGAAATGAATAAAGGAAATAGCAATAAAAGAAAGAAAGAAATCATAATGTTAATAATGTTTTTTTATATTGTATTTCGTTTAAGAAATATTTAAAAATGTATAAGATTTGTGTAAAAATAAATAAAGTAAATAACATCAAGATAGCAATAATAATCAAAATAATCAATGAATTAAATATAAATCTCTCGCAAATGATATAATGAAGAATATGTCATAATGTGTAATGTTAAAAAGCTTAATGTCAAAATAATCCAAAACATTAACTACAATCACAATTACTACCAGTTATAATCTGATATAATCCAATACGGACTCAATACGTCAATAAATTATGTCAAGTGAAATGTAAAACTGCACTAATGAAAAATAGTTTATTTGGTATCGCCCCACGCATATATAATAGATTACCCAATGTTATAAAAAACATGAATGTATTAAAATTTAAAAGGGCGCTAAAGGAAATTTTAATTATGAAAAGCTATTACTCAATTGACGACTTTCTAAATGATGATTCACTGACTGATTGATATATACCTATTGTTATTGACCGATTTATAATATATACCTACTTTTACTCCAATTGACATATTGTTATTCAAGTTGGCATAATACTATTCTGTTTGACATTATTGATAATATTTTAATTTTTTTTATTACTTTGACCATATCGACATTTTTTATTTTTCTTTTCTTTTATTGTATACAATTCCAATGACATGCCACTTATTTTAAATTTATATTTGTAAACAAATTATTTGCATGCCCATGTGACGGCAAAATGTGGAGAACCTCATTATAAAAGAACATCTATGCCCTTAATACCCATGTTTGCAAAGAAATAAATGATTTGATTTGATTTGATTTGAATGTCAAAATCTGTTTGTCAAATAACTATATAGCTACAACCATAAAAAATAATAAATAAATAACAATGTCATTATTATAATCTAAAACATTCGAAATTGCAAAGACAACGTACATTTATCAATAACATTTTCCTATATAGTTTTGTCATTTAAAAAGTCCTTAATTGTGTAATAGCATTTCTCCAGCAGTAGTTTTGTTAATTGTTTTTTAAACATTTTTATGGGAAGGTCTTTTAAATTTTCAGGTAATTTATTATATACAAGCGGTCCCATGGAAAGGATGCTATTTTTTAACAAGGCTGTTTTATGACCACCTGTGCACAATTGGGCTTTATACTGGGACCTCATTGGTGCTGTGCGTTGTCTTATGTCAATCATTGAAGTAAATAGGTGTTTATTTAATTTAACGAATAGGGCAACTTCTAGTATATATAAACAAGGAAATGTCAGAATGTTTAGGGATATAAATACAGGTTGACAACTTTCAGTAAACTTAAGACCTGTCATTGATCGAATACATCGTTTTTGGTCTCTAAATATTCTTTCCCTTTCACTGCAATTGCCCCAGAATATCACACCATATCTTAATAATGAAGCAACTAATCCATGATAGGCTATAACTAATGTATTTATGTTTAGTTTATTTGAGAGGTTATAGAGTACATATGAAGATTTACTAAGTTTTTGGCATACATTTTCAGCATGAGATTTCCATGTCAATTTATCGTCAATATGCACTCCTAAGAATTTAGTCACTGACGTAGTGTCAACGATTTGGCCATTATATTCAACGATTACTTTTTTTGGCTGTAACCTCTGGTGAAAATGCATGACTTTAGTTTTTTGTAAATTTATGACTACATTATTTTTATTAAGCCAATCTATTATTGTTTTAAGTGTTCTGTTTATTTCATCTTCGTAATTCGTCTCATTCATACATTCGACTATAGCAGTGCTGTCATCGGCAAATAATGTCATTGGGTGTCGAATTTGAAGGGGTAGGTCATTAATATAAAGTAGAAACTGCAAAGCTACAATACAGAAAAATATACATTCCGTAGCAACGTTTTGTTTTTCTTCACAGATTTGATTACTGTCTCTCTCAACTGCAACCTACATTCTACATTTGTTAATTACTATTTTAATTTTATTTTTCCAATTGTATCACCAAATGTGTTTTGATTTTTTTTAATTGCTACTATGACTTTGTTAATTTTAATTATTTCACCAATTGTTTTGATTTTTTAATTGCTACTGTGACTGTGTTATTTTTAATTTTCCCTATTTAATTTTATTACCTTAACATGTTTTGATTTTAATTTTTAAATGCTACTATATCTTTGTTAGCTTAGTTATACATTTTATTATGCATTTTGTGGTCTCCTGTAAGTGAAGGTGTTCAACTACATAATACTTTTGTCCTCGATTATTTATTTCGTGTGTTTGTGTACATAATTTGTTGGTGATCCTAAATAAATAAATAAATACAAAGAAGGATCTGCCAAACTTTACGGACCATTTATGGACAACGGACACTGACACAGACAGGTCACCCATCCACAGATCAACCTAGGCGATCACGACTTAACCTAATCTCTTATACGCAACTCATTCAGAAATACAAATTCCTCTTTCCTTAGCTCACAAAACGAAGAATAAAACATATCTACATACCATAAACAGCCCGATTCTCATTCAGCAAGAGAACTCACAATTTCATGGTTTACCGAACTACCATTAGCGTGGCCCATTCCCATCTTAGTAATGGGATTGCATCGACATTGAATCTTACATGTTGCTCTGAAGTTATTTGGTTAATCAAACTTACTGGTGGTTGTAATTGCTTGTTTTGAAGTGTTGGGAATGTTTGATGGCTATTTAGGTGTAGTTTGAGGGTTAAGTTAATAGTATTTTAATAATTTAATTTATTTGTTATTAATTATATTTACATTATATACAAACTACAAATAGAACTAAACTAATGATAAAAATAGGACTAAAAGTAACAAAATATAAACATCTAAACAACGACTACAATAGGACACTTAGGCGTCAAAGTACTCCTCCGCATCGCTGTCATCTGGAAACGTGCCCAGAAGACTGGCAGCATTGCCACGCTGAATGGCAATGCTAATTCTTTGGCCAAAGAAAGAGCCAGCCCTCTGGTCACGCGAAGTGTCGACCAGTTGGCGAGAGTTTTCTTTAAAAAGGAGACACGCACTCGAGCCCCATGACCCGAGCGTTTCGACCCCAAACGGCTCAAAACTGTAGTTACCAATAAGGTTACAGTATTTGCGCCGCTTGAGGATAGTATTTTTGAATTTTACATAAAACATGACGTCACTACAGTAATCCCCGAAGGTTACACCAGAAATGTACCTAATTGTACACCTACATTTCCACCACATCTTCGCAATTATAGGGAGCGGGCCTAATTGCCGTCAACCTCGCACAAATCTAGACTCCGTAGCTGCTATTGAGAAATTCCTGATGAAAATTCCCAATAACGCCATGCCCGGCCGCTAGTTGTACCGAGTTTAGCATATTTTTGCGCTTTTCTCTGTCTTTTTTTACAATGATAATTCTGTTTGTTGCACTCACCTTGGTATCTATAGTAAAGTTAAAGTTAACTTGAGTGTAAGTAATTACTTATGCAACCAATTTTATGCAATAGGCAAGAATTTCACCGAAGTAGTAGTGTGTGTGTGTGTGTGTCCGTGTGTGTGTTTGTGTGTCTGTCTGTGTGTGTGTCTGTGTGTCTGGGTGTGGGTGTATGTGTGTGTGTGTGTGTGTGTGTAGTGTAGTGTGTGTGTAGTAGTAGTAGTGTCTATTGAAACTTTTGGCAAGTCTAACTTCAAGCAATTACTTACTTAATTAAATACATAAAAATCGTATCTTAAATTATTATTTTGACTCATATACCTCATCAATTTGACTTGTTTATTAATACCTACGGGTGTTAGAATCTTAGTACTTACTCGATAACCATCAGTGTTGCTTGATAAGAAGACAACTGATAACTCCTATTTTCTTAATATTAGAGTCACGTAATACTTGCTGGAATTGTTATTACGACCATTCGGTTCTCACATTCAGGAGACTCTTATTAGCCGTACACCTTACGTACATTTCTTCAACTTCTTATTACCACTGAGGCCCCAGTACATAGCACGAGCGCGCGGTGTAAAAGTTTCTTAATAATCTACATTTTTGAATCGTAAATACAATAATCCTATAGCATTTTAGTTAAATTGTTTGCAACAAGCACAATCAATATCATCCAGAGATATGAATAAGTCTCCAAATTATAAAAACATTATTCGTGAAACGAGTTTTTTTATTTTAAAATCGACGTATTTCACGTTGTTTACTCGGCGCGCGCTCGTGCTGATGTCTATTTGATATTTTGTAGAATTGAATACTGATGATGTCACGTGGCAAATGTACCAAAACCTCGGATATTTCAGCGTCAATATTATCAATTGTTATTGACTATGTTTTCATTTTATTCTGAACTAACTTTTGCCGCACGCAAAATACGCGCTTTGGACGTGGAGTTGCGGACATCAGCCCGTTATACAATACAACTTCTGCCCACGACTTTGTCTGCATAGAAGAAGCATTTTGATTTCCTTTATTTATCTTTACACAAATCTTATACATTTTTAAATATTTCTTAAACTAAAAACAATATAAAAAAAAATTAAAAATATAAAAAAAATATTAGAAGAAGCATTATTATTAAGCATAATTTTTAATAATCGGCAAGCCATAACCGTAACTTACAACTCTTTCGTTCGCGGTTTGCTCGAAACCAACAGTGCAATTTGGAGCCCCCATGAAAAAACCTATAAACTAATCATTGAAAAGGTCCAGAAGTCTTTTATCCGCTTCCTCTACCTCAAATTATATGGGTTTTACCCATATATGTACCCTACGCCATTCGTGTTAGGTATGGTGACATACCAGAGCTTAGAGGTCAGGAGAAATCTTGCTCTCATTAAATATGTTGTTCGCCTAATTCGTGGCTCCCATTTTAATTCGCATTTATTGCAATATATCTCCTTTAACATCCCACTACCTATCAGACACACTCTTCGCCCACGCCAACGTCCTCTTTTTTCGATTCCTCAAACCAGCACCGTAACCCTTACGACAAGCCCGCTATTTCTAGCTCTTAACCATATTGATAACATTTTAATGTTTGATGAATCCATGGATATTTTTGCAAGTACTGAACTGAGACTCCTCAACACTGCTTCTCGATACCTGGAGTCCATTGCCACTCCCAGTACTATCTCCTCGGGGTAAACAAATTGTATCCCTAATAAAAAATATATAGTTTTTATGATGATAGTTACGAGTTTTGTTCATTTTTATTGTTATTTCATTGTGTTTATTCTGTATACTAAAAATGTTTTGTTTATTCTTTGCGCCTACCATATTGTTTACTTAATAATTTTATCACTATTTTTTTATTTTTTATTCTGATTTTTATGTTCAACCAATAACTTGTATGTGTGGTGTAAACTGTAAGTATAAGTTGGTTATAAATAAATAAATAAATTATACTCTCGGCAATAATGCATCTTTTTATCGGCTATAAAAATTTTGAAATCAAATGATTAGTTTGAAGATTACCTCCTTGTATGGATACAACTTCACGTCCTTATAGTGTAGACAAATCAAAATCAGGAAAAAATCTCGATACAATAAAAATAACCTGTTTTTCACACCTGTTAAGGTAGCATATGGTCCTGAGCTATATTTATTGTGTTTCATCCTTATGTGTAACCATATTCAAGCAAAATAAATGATTTGATTTGATTTGAACCTCCAAAATTGCTGAACACTTCATAAAACCAGCGCACACATTTACAAGCCACCTACGACAATCAGACGACAATTAAAAGCCATTTCTAATTACGTTTGAAGATCGAAGTTTACACCATTTCCACAGAGTCGAGGAAATTACAAGTAGCTACTACAGTCTCTAAATTAGACAATACGGTGGAATAATCACTGGATCTTACCCTTTCATCGGTTTTAACTAAACACCGCTTAATCCAATTCTGACGCAATATTCGTAGGTACTGAGAATTCTTAAGGATTTGGCCCAATTTGAAAAGAAAAGCGGGGAAGAAAGCAGAGATTTTGAAATGGAGAATTTTCTTAGCAAGAAAATTTGCTTGGAGTACCTACACCCACATTTCGTCAGTTATGTTTTAAATCCCACGCAATAGGGGAATAATAATTCTATTCTAATAATAATTCTTAATGGTCGTACAGAACCCGTCCTAGAAATTATCTCGGAACGACACGTCGACAGTTGGCAACACGCTCCGAAGGGACCCCGACCACATACCCAAACAAGCTTTAGACTGGAATCCCCAAGGGACAAGAAAGCGTGGCCGTCCCCGTCAAACCTGGCGTCGCACCGTGCTGGCAGAAGCAACGAGCATCAATATGACGTGGAGCAAGATGAAGCGTGAAGCTCAAGACCGATTGTGGTGGAGAACATCTGTGGACGCCCTCTACCCCATCTAGGGGACATAGGACATTAAGTCAAATAAGTCATGTCTGAAATAAACGATTAATAATAAAATCATCTTCTATAAATTGATGTGTCGCCGTGTGTAAGCGTCTAAGTCATCTCACCACTTCTTCCTGGCCCGGCCTCGGCGGAGCCAACAACCTTGTGCCACCCACGCGTTACAGTCAACCATGAATATCAAAACAGATTTCGACGGCTAATTTCAAATCGATGGCTTAAGGAAGTCGAAAACGACACATCGGAACTAATATCATTTTAAGGAATCATCTCACTTCCCATGATTTGGCACGTCATTCCCATCTGACCTAGTTTACTTATCAAAAGTAAAGCTTGGCCATTGGTTTGGAAAAGTAATGTCCAAATTGGACATCCGGGTAAAGCGATGTTGCGAAAAGTTTAACTGTCAGTTAAGTTTTGGTGGTTTGTTAAAAACATATTGGCAGACAAGATGCTGAAGGTGAAAGAGTGGGGGTTGTAACACAGCTTGGGAAGACCCATGTCCGGTAACGGAGTGAGAAAGGCTATGTTAATTGAAAGAAAGAAAGTAAAAATATTTATTTGTCGCTGTGACATGACGTGCATACAATATGTAAAAAAAATAAAATAAACAATAAACATACAACGCATAACAAATATTTATAAATAAAACAGGACGTAACAAAAAAACGTTGACTGCTTGCACGTCGTGACTGCGACAAACAGTTTACCACTCAGCATGATGCTGTGCTAGGGGGGGCCAAAAATCTAAATATTTTATTTCACATAGGCCTAGATGGGCACTTATAAAACGTCGACAAAAAGGTGCACGGTTCGGGTTGGTCGTATCCTGTGAAGAAGAACCGGCAAGAAACTCCATGGTTACTCCATGGCCCACAGTTCAGCGCTGGTTTTCAGTGGTCACCCGTAAAAAATATACGGATGCCAATACAGCATAAATGTTTGATTAAAGGAATAAGAAAATAAAACAAACAGTACTTGGATTATAACATAAAACATCTGATGTGCTAAACTAAGGACTTACTATTGCCATCTTGGCAATTCATGATCTTCGCTGTCAGCCTATCTGAGTCAACCACTGAATATTGGACTCCTCAATCGAACGCTATGACACTCGATCTTTGACTATTTCTTTTCCGCACTCTTCATCTTCAAGAAACGTGTAAAAAGTTGGTTATCCGCTGTGATAACACACCGTTTACCTAGTTACGGGTACCTACCATTTTATTGGGCAGATCAAAAAGATATGCGATAAATTCTTGTAGTTCTTCTCAATCCCATGACTTACATCATGTTTTCAACATCCGCTATATCCTGCAACTTGGACCCCCAACAACAAATTATTTACATTCTCTTAATCAAGTGGTTGCTCCGACATAGTGAAGGCATGCACTAATTGAGTCTCGGCCCCTTACTAGACCACTATTGTGTTACGTTACATTTTTAAATACCTGCAGAAAGCTGTTACCTTTGTTCGAGATTGAGTGGTCAACGAAAAGGTAACTCAGTTAGGATAGAGAATAGGATGGAAGTATCTTTGTACAAGTTTGTACCTTTGTTTCTGAACAAGGCTAGGTAATAATGCATTTGAGTAAATACATGTCGGATTGTCAGGATTTATTCCGTTAGGCTCGTACATCACGTGGGCAGAAGATTTTGTGCAGTGAAAATACACTGGGTGCGATACACTGTTTCGATTAAACTAACAAATTACTTGAAATTACAATTTAACACAATAACACGGGGCACAATGAATCGGGTACGGTTCCGGGAAGGTCCCATCTCCTTTGCGATCAGACATCTCATGTCGTCCTCGCCTCGAGCTGTAAATATCACGGCTCTGTAGAAATACGCTGTGGTGTGGGGGTAGACTTGTAAGTTGGTCGCATGATGTCACCACTAGCGTACTTGCGATTCATTTTATATCCGTACCAATGACCGGATCCGACATACATAATATAATGGAGCAAAGTTTTGCTACTGAACACAGGCTTCCTAAAATACTAAACAAGTTGTCGTTTTGGGACGTACTGGCGACAACTGGTTGAAGAGGATGCTGTTGTTCAGATTCTAACATCATCTCTTGATGGACTCATAAAATATTTAATAAATTTTATTCACTTTTGTACTTTGTAATAATTATGTGTTGTGATACTGGTATTCAGCTGCATCTGGTTAGACTGGAAGCTGACCCTAAAATAGCTGTTGGGAAAAAGATAAGCACCTGCTGATTCATTTTTGTAAATGATCTTGTGCAGGTAACATGATAACTTGTGGGCGTAACATGTACCGCACCTGGTGGAAATCCTGTAAAGATGAGAATAAGCAGTTTCTGACAAGAACACGTTTCCCACCAAAATAAAAAACAGCCAAACGATACACAACTTATACAACAAATTACAAATTACACCAAAGTCTAGACCTAATTAAGACGAATTATGTTACACGAACTTAAAATAGACTAAGACGAATTACATTACAGGCAAAAATGTCTAAATCTTAGACTACCCATGTTTTGATCTCGGGCACAGCAATTAATTCAAATAAGTGATGGTTTTACCCGGTTTTCCCGGGTAGGGATAATACCGAATGACAAATAGTCTTGGAAATAGTCAAGAAAGGGTCGGCCTAAAGGTCATCCGACTTAAGATGTAGGCATTTTGGGCAAACGCTTTCTGAGTATTAAAGTTAGGTTTTTGTTAGGGTATGTGGCTTTAAGTATTTTGTCGGGTTAAGGTATATTTGAGGTTTTATTTCTTGAGTGTGTGAGTGCAATTGTGAGTAGGTTTTATAAAAAACCTTGAATAGAAATGTTCTGCACATTTCTATTCAAAATTTATGAACTTTACACACTTGTTCCTTTCTAATATCATACATTTATTAGGTACAGATGCCAGAACATCAAGCTTCCCGAAACTGTCAAATTTTCCCAATCAACCTTGAACCTAATGCTTTAGCGATAAAATTGAAGATCTATTAAAGAAATTTGACAGATTGTAGTAGCTTGACGTGCTGGCGTCTGTACATTCATATTCATAATCGAATTGAACGGATCGCTTGCCTTGTTCCAATGGAAACCACCTAAATTTTCGATTCGATTTACAAGTTCATACAACTAATAAGAAAACTTTAAATTAACATTCTCGCTAGCGTGCCTAAGCGCAATTTACTTAACTTACTAGCATAATACGCTAAACTTTAATAAACTACAATAGACAAAGTCCTTTCGTTCATCAGTAAGTTTGTTAGGAACAAACATCGACACTAAAAACCGAAACTCCTTCATATTCACCACGAAATTAAACCTGTTCACATCGACCACCACTCTGCAACTTGCCAAACAAATCTGGCAATCAACCTCAATCAACTCAAAATTCCGATACAAGAAAACAAAAAGCGATCCAACCCTCTCTCCGCTCACAATAAGTACAATCAATACGCAACTGTAACAAAACATAACCACGGAACTGACAAACAAAAAGGAGAACACTTAAAACCGGTGGAACTGCGCAAACACGGCTCCGTTCCGGAATCCGGATCGGAACTTATGCGATCACGTCCACGGAAATGGAATTTTAAATCCACACATTGTACTTAGCGGGCGAGTGTTGCGGGTTAGTGGCACAGCGAGTCCGCGATTCGAACGAGGCATCGCGGTCGGCATAATTATGCAGTGTGTGACGTAATTATTTATCTCTTTTTGTGTTGAAGCGCACTTTGTTGAAAAATGTAAGCGAAAATAATATTTTAGGTAATTCGAAGTAATAGAAAGGTGTGAATTATTACAATTTAGAGCTTTTTGGATTTTTGGAGGGGGTTTCATAATATATTGCTCTCATATTATATTAAAACACATTAATATTGATTACACTGTGGAAAAAACATTGTAGTCCCTTCCTGATTTTCATCAACCTAAGGAAGTACCACGCTAAGTTCACGCAAAGGAAATAAACGACGCGTGCGCGTTTCGCTTGACGCAAGTTGGATCTCTCAAAACTGGGAACGGTGCTATACATCATCATGTATCAGAAAGATGTAGTCATATTAAGACATATGCTACAGATAGTTTAACTGAAAAAAACAGCTGTCGGATTTGAATGGAGTAGGTATCAAAATTTAGTCCCAAGGAGAAATTAGTTCCGTTTTTTTTTGTTAGGTTGTCAAGAGTGCTGGGTGAAGGCCGCCCCTTCCTCCTTCCAAACCTCTCTATCTTGTGCGAACTTAGGCCACGGTTGCACAGCAAACAAAATCATATCGTCGCACCATCTTCGTCGCGGTGATTTCCTCCATCAGGTGTCCAGTGAGTGACGTTCCATGCCCACCTCTCCGGATACATTCGTGATACCTGGCCAGCCTACTCCCACTTTAGCTTGTTCATTTTAATGGTCTATGATACCCTGAAATATGACCACACGACTTTACTCATACATGCTGAATTCTGTGACAAAAGACTTCGACATCTTGATGTTGAGCATAAACATAAACTACACGAATACTACTACATAAACTCAAATTACTTCCACGCCAGTCCACACCTAATTACTCGACTTTTTATTATCCTCCGACAAAACTTACTTATACCACAGAGGATATAAACATATTTAAGACTAATCGCGGCCACTAAGGTTATGGTACACTTACACACAATTTATGTCTCACATTCGAAGGCGAGGCAGGTGCGGCTCCCGTGCTCTTAGCATTTCATGGTTAAAACTCAGAGTTACTTGATACAGAAAGAACACTCATGGGTGAATGGACGAGAAGGTTATCCAAATACATGGTGAATATTATTAAATTAGCAGTGAGAAGTGAAGGGAAGAACAGTAACCTCTTGTGCGGCAAAAACCAGTATAAGCTGACCTGTCAAGGTTAAAATGTTGCCAACGTCGTGCGGTCGACTGTACGATGATTAAAATATTGCTGTAGTAAAAAATACAATGCACACAAACTTTTAAAAGCCTTTTCGAGTATTTACATCCAGTTATAAACCAAACCTGTCAAAAAACGATACGCCATAATCGGAATTATGGAATATCTAGAAACAAATGAATACCTCATGTGACTTTAGGTAATTGTGACTTGTTAGTCTCTTCACCACTGTACCTATAGATTTGGATCAATTTGTTTCGCTGTCATCGTCATCTGCCTAGCCTTTTCCCAACTATGTTAGGGTCGGCTTCCAGTCTAACCGGATGCAGCTGAATACGAACTATTTCACATGGAGCGACTGCCTATCTGACCTCCACAACCCAGTTAGTACTGGGTAATACGATACCCCTGACAGCCGAGACCAACGGCTTAGCGGGCTTTCCGTGGCACGGAGGAAACTCGCGGTGGTCACCCATCCATGGACCAACCTAGGTAAGCGCGGCCTAGGATGGTCCGTGGATGGGTGACTGCCCTAGGCCGCGCTAGCCTTCCGCTATTAGCTGTAACGTGTCAAAAAATGGTCACTTTCCATTCCGTTATCAGTTAGATTTTAAAAGAATTGTTTTTGTACAGTGCGACCTAACTCTTTTCAGGGTATAAACTTTTTCGTGTGACTTTAGAACCGATCTAGTGATTTAAATCTTTCACCGACAGTTTCAAAGTCTCTTTTTGTTACAAGACAATAGTGTGTAGGTTCCGGTCCTTTTGTTAATAGAAGAGTTTTCCTTTGTACTGAAGTATAGGCATCATATTTGCGGGTCTCCACTATCGATTACTCTTGACTTTAGAACTTAATACATTAGTTTCGTTATTTGCAGTAAGTTTAGCTTTTACTTGGCAACACAGTTTGGAAATGACATGAGTCATACATAATATATGACATGTGTGTTTTGTGGTGGAATATTGGGTTTCAAGGACTAGATTGATTATGTGGTAATGAGTGTATCTGCAATTTCTCCCAAGTGCTATTGAAGAAAAGCAAATTATGAGAAAGTGTGGATATGTCAAACGTTTTTTTGTGATTAGATGCAAATAACTGTCGTGCAACATTAACAACGTCAAACTGTTTCATAATTTTAAGGTGTATTTTTTTCTAATTTCAATAAACTCGCTTTACTTTCTTCTTCCAAGTATGAGAGAGCGGAAGGGCATCATCATCTTGTTGCATGTTACTTGGGGTCGGCGCAACACGATTAACAAAGTGGCTGCAACCATGCAAATCAGAGATTGAACTCAGTGATTTTTTTAAGCTGTCCCACTCCTGGGCAAAAGCTTCCCCCCATTCCTCCCAAAGTTTTCTATGTTGCGCCCCATCTCATCAAGCCATCCAAGGCGTCCCGCCATCTTCTTCTCAGTCTGCCGGGACCCCGTGTAGCTGTCTCAGGACTCCATTTTTGCAAAATGCGAGCCCACAGCTTTGCCGTCGTCCGGCAGACATGGCTTGCCAAGTCCCATTTCAGTTTTAATCATAAAAACATCCTCTCGGTAAACATTGAGAAAATCAACTACTTTTTCAAGTTTTCTCACCACACAAGTAACAAACTTACTTTCAAGCAATTTAAAATACTGCCTCGTTAGTCTAGTAGTCGCAAGCGCGACTACTGAGCATGAGGTCCTGGGTTCGATTCTCAGTTCGGGTATAGTGTCATTGGGTTTTTCCACCAGAAATTTCTCAGTAGCAGCCACGGAGTCTGGATTTGCTCCCAGTTGATGGCAATAGGCTCGCCCCCTGGGACTTAAACATAACTGGCGTATACTATTAGGTACACCTCTGTCTAACCCTTCGGAGATTACAGGCGTGATGTTATATTAAGTAAAAATACAAAACCATTGAGTACATCCCAAACTTAACCACCCCGAACAATACACCACGTAGGTACACTTAACTCCCGTAAAACTGAATGCACAATGAAAATACCACCCATTCATCTTGCCGCCTGAAAATATTCATGCGGCTTGTATTAAAGCTGTGAGAAATATTTTACATATGTATGCCACGAATGAAAGACGGTGATGTGGAAATACAAGATTTTGCTTCTACGAATGTTATGGGTAAAAAGATTTTCTTGAATTTTTCGTGTGTTGACATGGAGATGACGTTTTTTCGCTGACGGTTTCATATAAGAAAAGACAAAGATTCAGTTATTTGGATTAATTAATTTGTCGACACTTCGCGTGACCAGAGGGCTGGCTCTTTCTTTGGCCAAATAATTAGCATTGCCATTCAGCGTGGCAATGCTGCCAGTCTTCTGGGCACGTTTCCAGATGACAGCGATACCGAGGAGTACTTTGACGCCCAAGTATCCTATTGTCGTCGTTGTATATATGTATGTATATAGGTACTTTTTCTTTTTTTTTTCGGATGGGAAATCATCAAATGACCCCCGCACTCTGGGCGGAGCGGAAGGGAGTGTCAGACTTGTACTGACTAAAACCCATCCATGTTCCTTCTTTGCCCTTTGTGTTCCAGGGCCACGGTATCTCTTTCGAACAATCCCGCAGCCCTGGCAGATGTATATAGGTACTTACTTTTAGTCTTCTTTTTTTCATTATTTTAGATATTTTTGTAATCTATTAATGCACATAATAAATTTGAAATGAAATAATTAATCCAAATAACTAAATCTAAACCAATCCACGTGGAAAAGTTAAGCAGGTATTTGTTTTAAAGGGAAAAACTAATTTATAATAATCTCACTTTTTTGTCCGTCTGACACAGAGGTGTTAAATAATGAGCTAACTGCAAGAGTATAAGCGCTTGCTCATAATATCTACTGTCAAGATAGAAAAAATATTGGTTTCATTTATTGAGAAACGAGCGTTCTATTTAACAAATTAAATGATTTTTAATTCATCATCATCATCATCTGCCTAGCCTTTTTCCCAACTATGTTGGGGTCGGCTTCCAGCCTAACCGGATGCAGCTGAATACCAGTATTTTACATGGAGCGACTGCCTATCTGACCTCCACAACCCAGTTAATACTGGGTAATACAATATTCCTTGGAAAGACTGGTTGTCAGACTTTTCGGGCCACTGACTACCTAACGACTGTCAAAGATCTACAAATGACACCCGGGACCAACGGCTTAACGTGCTGAATTTTAATTTAAACAAAATTTTTAAATCGTCACTGGCTTTAGTATCGTTTAACCTCAGACGAATAAAGAACAAACGCAAACCTCATTAAATAGGGCACGTCCCGTTTGGTAACTTTCCTGATTCGCCAACTAAACAAAAGACGTACACAACAAGTGAAAAAAGTCCCCTCTCGTAACTATTTTAATCTTCATACATTGATTTTCGTTTCGTCAACCATAAATTTCAACTGTTTTTTCTACGGTACAGTCAGCTCCCAAAGTTACAAGGAAACTTCTTGTTGATGTTACTATTTTTTGCCTCTCTCTGGCACACTAAGGTTTGAATATGCAATGACAATACATAACTCTTATTTTAGCTTTCATTGAAGTCGGCTAAAAATACACATCGACAGCCTATAAATTCCTTAAAAACGTACATTAGCATCCAACACTCGGTTGTCACAGAGTACCGTCTCAAATAATTTCCTCGAGCGTCTTAATACCAAGTCGTAATTAAGCGCCAGCCCCCGGGCCTGTCAAATTAATTACACCTATTCCAGATAATCACAGTTGAAACTCGGGAAGGTTGATTTTTTACTCTTTTTTTTTATTTATTTTCTCCTTAAAGTTTCCTGTTCCGCTTGGATTTAGCGTTTTTTAAAGGATTTTAAAGGGTGACGATGGATCACGGTGGATGTATTTTGATGGTTGCCGGATAGTGCTAGAATGGTGTTGGAAAGTTTGGAGGAAGTATGTTGTCATCAACATGTGCTTAGACTTTCAAGGAAACATGTGTGTCTAGACAACTATAGCAGTCGTTTTCAAAGCGTTTCAAATTTTCACCACTGCTCTCAAAACGGTGAAGGAAAACATCGTGAGGAAACCGGCATGTTCTAGAACCAAAAATTCGAAGACATGTGACATCTACTAACCTGCACTGGGCCCGCTTGGTGGATTATAGTCCATTCCCTCTTATAGAGAGGAGGCCTGCGTCCCAGCAGTGGGAACATTAATAGGCTGATTATGCTATGCTGTTCTATGCATATTTCTGCAACAACTTTCATCGGGATTGACGTAAGCTATTTAATTGTTTATGTCTCAGTTATTTTTAACACGCTTTTATTAGCTTCACCTGTAACTTACTGTTTATATAAAATCTTAGAAGTTAAATTTGACCCACTTCCCGGTTTCCGATTGAGCTGAAAGTTTGGATAGATGTTAAGTTTTGGGTGACAATGCATGTTAAACTAAGTGACGTCATTCTAAATCCGATGGCGATATGGCGGACTCCCAAAGATGGCGGTCTAGTTATTTTGTATGCATTCCAATGATATGAGTATCAAATGAATTTGCTGAGAACAATACGAGAAAGCGTGTTTTTTAGTTTTTTTAACTATAATTATTTACTTTTCCATCATCGCTTTGATGTTAGAATGCCATTTTGTTTATATTCGCTCTGAAATGTTACAGTCAGACACTTTGTTTATTCCATTTTATAAAAATAATACTCCTCGATTACAAGACAATAACTAAAACCAACGAGCTCGAAGTTCTCAAGTGACGTGAATCGACACACATCTTGTGACTACCGAAAATAACATTTAAAAGTTTCAAGTTCACAGTAATCTATAAACAAACAAACAAAAGTAAGAATCAACAATGTTACCTAAACATAAAACAACAGATTTAGGCGGAGTCAGGTTAGTCGCAGGAGTATCTACTAGTACACGTTTTGCCGGCTATGTTTAAGTCCCATGGAATAGGGGGCGAGCCTATTGCCATCAATTGGGCACAGATCAAGACTCCGTAGCTGTTACTTAGATCCTGATGGAAAAACCCAATAACACTTTGCCCGACATAGGAATCGAACCCGCGACCAAAACAAAAAAAAAAGACAAAACATAAAAATCAAACAAAAACACAATCTCATCAACACACGAGCGATAAAATTCAAAAATTCATCATAATTCCGTCATAAAGCACAATAGAAACACCGTGTGTTGAATTTAACGCCATTTAGTCACGACTTGGCAACGTAACGATATACGGAAATATAGCGTTTTATCCTTTATGAAAACAGGACTTTCCGGGTTTCCGATGCTATTCAACGCTTAAAGGAAGCATCGGAAAGATTTATTAATAAAAGCGAGATCCCGAAGGATCGCGTATTGTAAAGGTCCCTTCCCTCCGAACATTGTGTTTCGTTCTCGGTCCGAAGAAGGACGGATTTGTGACCGTTTATTGTTATTTCGCCGTAATAATTGTATTATTTGAATGTTTTACACGAATTGTTTTTTTATGGTAATGTTTTGTTGGGCCGTTTTGAAATGAGAAGACGGAACGTTATGAATAAATGCTGGGAGAGGATTTGTAAACGATTGTACGGATCTTGTTTACAGGTTTTAATTAATACATCGACTTGCATCAGTTTCGAGTAAACTTACATAAAGCTTTCATAGCGGATTATGAAGGAAAAACATCGAAACTATTACAGGAAAACTGGGGTAAGTGACAAAAACAAACTTTCTTATAAGCAGTTAGTTGATCCAGGATTAAATAAAGTCAACAACATCATATTCTCCGTAAAAGTATAAGAGAGTTCAACCACGCTTTGCCTGTTAGCTAAAAGAAGCCTTTGTAGTCACCAAATGGCTATAACAGAGTTAAAATCAAGACCCTAAAGTGATTTTTGCAATTAAAGCGAAATGTTTAGAACCAAAAATTCGAAGACATGTGACATCTACTAACCTTCACTTTGTAATCGTGGTGGGTATGGCTTATTTCCTCTTATAGACAGAGAGCCTGAGTCAGCAGTATTATCATTAGCCTACAACAGTCCACTGCTGGACATAGGCCTCTTCAATCGCCCGCCAATTAACTCGATTCTCAGCAACTCTCATCCAGTTGCTACCAGCCACCCTTCGAAGATAGTCGTTCCACCGAGCCTAAGGGCATCCCACCTTACGCTTACCGATTCGCGGTCTCCACTCAAGAACACGTCTACCACAACGGTCATCGATTCTACGGCTAATGTGGCCGGCCCATTGCCACTTCAGCTTACTTATTCTGTAAACTATGTCCACAACTCTATTGCTGGTGCTGATGTCGACAACTGTTTCTGCAGTAGGAACATGAAAGGATGTCAATGCTGTGTCTTTTATGTCTGTGATTTTTAACTGAAAGGTAATTGCAAGCTGAGTGAAGTATAGTCAGCAAGGCGGGATGGGACCCGACACTGCCGACAGTCAAGGGTGCGCCGAAAGTACAGTAGAGACCATAAGTGCAGTAGCAGTTTCACAAAACGATCGCATCAAAACAAGTCGCACTTACGACCTTTTTCCACAACAAACATTTTGCACACATACACGATCTCGTATATCGCTCTCTTTCATAATTATCTAGTCAGAAAGAGTGCGATATAATGATCATTTGCCTTAGTGACAAGCCTGTCATGTCGCGACGGAGTATTAAGTTAGTGATATTTAATTTCAAACAAACAATTATGTGTCTATCTGGCTTAGCGGTTAACGCTATAGATAAAATGTCACGCACAGTATAGTCTGCGTTCGAACCCAAGTGACATTACACTTTTTGTGTTTTAATTATAAATGATACGTTAGACCCGATGAGATATGTTTTTCTAAATATTAGTTGGAACTTATTATTAACAAAAAAGATGAGGGTGAATGTGAAACAAAATAAACTTCTGGATTGAACAAAGTAGTTAGTTATGACGTTGTTAGTTGGTGAACTTTGTTACGAGCGTTTGTGTTATTATTACGATTAGCGTATTGTTTGATTGTCTTTATTCAAGATGCAAGCTAATATTAGTATTGATGACAGGGCAAATGTTGTCACTTTGCGTAAAAATGGGCTTAATATTTCTCAAATTTCAACTGAAACTGGCTTAAAATGTGTAAGTTATTTTTAAAAATTATAATTATTATGATGATAGTTGTGGTGTGTGATTTTCTTATTATTAAATAAATTGCTAGTTGCAAGTGTGTAATCACATTTTGTTTTTTTTTTAGAAATTCTGTTAGCCGTTGGGTAAAGAGGTTTGAGGAAGAAGGTAGTCTGAAGAGTCGTCTAAGAAGTGAAAGACCGCCGCTTATTAACCCGACTCAGCGACGTTTTATGGTGGAAGAATATGAAACAAATGGTTTCATTCCAACTATAATGTTTGCAGAGCAATTGGATACTACATTACAGACTGTTCGCCATGCAGTCCATGCTGAAGGTTTACATCATCGGAAGCCAGCTAAAAACCATTTTTGACACAAAAACACAGGGAGGAAAGACTACGTTTTGCTCGAGATTATTTACATTTTAACTGGGAGGTGACTCTATTTTCTGACGAGAAGACTTTCAAGTCTTGCCAAAAGGAAGACTTAATTTATGGCGAAAAAATAATAATACTTAATTTAATAAGTAAGTAGACGGGTAACTAAATATTTAGTAATATTAACATAACCGTAAATAAAAATAAAAAAAATTAAGAAATAAATTTTAAATTTAATAATCTTAAATTGGGGTTTAGTTTCAATATTCTTTTCGTCAAGAAAATGAACACTTAAGCTATAACCTCAATACATTCAATGTGACGTTACATTAAAAAAACACGTTCATAAAGTCTAACTCATATATTAGTATTTAATTAACTCTGCTGAATACTCCTATAATAAGCGGGTATCAACAATTATATTTGTGTTATTAGAATATCCTTTCCGTGTTATGTTATTCTTATTATGAATTGACTAAGTGGGTATACAACAAAAAATCTTATGAACGGTGATAAGAGAACTTTTTTTTGCCTAGATAGGAATGTGACGTCACATTCTCATAAAAGTGTGTTAATTTTATAAATAAATAAAACGAATAAACATTTTTGTAATCATTCAGCATGATTTTTTTATTTCCACCTTCCAACACCGAAAACATAAAATAAAAATCAATTAATGAGGTTAAATAATAATACAATAACTATCTATTATTTAACTTCTTATAAAAAATAAATAATAAGCATGACTATATTATAAATAAACATAAATACCTAACTACTTTCTGCTTTTTTTTTTTTTTTTTTTTTTTTTTTTCGGATGGGAAATCATCAAATGACCCCCCCCACTCTGGGCGGAGCGGAAGGGAGTGTCAGACTTGTACTGACTAAAACCCATCCATGTTCCTTCTTTGCCCTTTGTATTCCAGGGCCACGGTATCTCTTTCGAACAGTCCCGCAGCCCTGGCAGGCATCGGTCCTTGCGGACCCCTACTTATTTGCTGACATCTCTTTGAGGCGCACGTGGAACACGAACGCGCCGTCGACACGGCCTGTCGTCATAAGACGGCCGGACGGCGAGCTAGCCCATAACTCGCCGTCCACAGGCCCGCGCCTACGGTGGCCGGGAGCCACCACGTGACCCCCAACGCCCAGGGCGTCTCCCGCGGCGACTGGGACGTGAGGTTCTTTCCCTCTCACGTCCCGCCACCTCCTTCACTAGCATGACTGCTTCGCAGAAGGAGGTGACGGCTTCCCATTCCCTCTCGCTCCGGACCATGGCTTGAACCAAGGCCGGACGCGAGAGATCGCCGCCGCCAATCGCCGCTACGAGGACACGGCGGTGCTCCGCCCAAGCGGGGCAAACCTCCACGGTGTGCTCCACCGTGTCCTCCGGACGATCCTCGCAGTGGAAACACCCGGGCGTTTCCTCCCGCCCGATTCGGTGCAGGAACCTCCCGAAACAACCGTGTCCGGTGAGGACCTGCGTCAGGCGGTAGGTGAGGGCGCCGTGGCGCCTCTCTAGCCACTCCTCAAAGAGGGGACTTATCGCCACTATGGTGGCGTGCCCTGCACGGGGTTGCGACAGTCGCTCTCTCCATGTCGCCATGAGATCACGCCGGAGGTCTGTCCGCTGAGCGGCAATTTGCCGCGGCAGCGGAGTTTCCTCCCGACGTAGTGCCTCCGCGCGCCATTCGTGCAGGCGTGCGAGGACTATCGCCTCCAGATCCCATGGCGGCAATCCGGCAAGGAGGCTAGCCGCTTCGCCGGAGATCGTGCGGTACCCCCGGATTAGCCTTATGGCTATTACCTTTTGGGGCGCGTTCAGGTAGTGGGCGGCTTGCCGCCTCAAAGAACGCGCCCACACCGGGGCCCCGTAAAGAGCCATGGACCGCACGACCCCCGCGTATAGCCTCCGGCAGGAGGCGTTTGGACCCCTCAGGTTGGGCAAGAGCCGCTTGAAGGCAGCCCCTGTCCGTTCCAGTTTGGGAGCCAAACGTCGGAAGTGCTCCACGAAGTTCCACCGGCTGTCGAGGACGAGTCCTAGGTACTTCAACGTCGACCCGACGCCGATGGAAACCCCTCCCGCCGTCAGTAGGGATCCCGACGGTGGCGCATTCCGAGGCCCATGAAAACACATGGCCTCGGACTTGTGCAGTGCCACCTCGAGACCCAATTGCCGGATCCTCTCCACGACTATCGCTACCCCGCCTGTCATGTTTTCGGCCGCCGCCTCGTGCGACCTCCCTTGTGCCAGTACCAGCGTGTCGTCAGCGTAGCAAACTACGCTGACGCCGGTAGGGAGGTCGGCGCGCAGCACCCAGTCGTAACCGATGTTCCACAAGGCCGGCCCCAGAACCGATCCCTGTGGAACACCGCACGACATCTCTCGCCGGTTCCATTCTCCGCTTCGACCAGGGTAGACGACGGCTCTATCCGTCAGGTAGTCCCCGACCACACGACGAAGGTAGGTCGGCACCCGGTGATACCGGAGTGCCTCCCTAATACAGCTCCAGGGCATGGAGTTGAAGGCGTTGGCGATGTCAAGAGACACCGCCAAGACGACCCCGCCCCGGGACACCGCGTCCCCCGTTGTGAGGGCTCTCACGCGCATGATGGCGTCCACCGTCGAGCGCCCCTTGCGGAAACCAAACTGGTGTTCCGCAAGATCCGGCCCCATCCCCGCAAGGTGCCCGGCGAGGCGGTTGGCAATGACTCTTTCAAAGAGCTTGCCCACCTCGTCGAGCAGCACGATGGGCCGGTATGCGGACGGAGAGTCCGCAGGGCGCCCTGGTTTCCGGATGAGGACCAGCTTCCCCGTCTTCCAACGAAGCGGAAACTGGCCTCTCTCCAAGCATGCGCTTAGGAGCCCTTCCAGTCGGGGCCCGAGAGCCTCAGAGGCCAGGACCCAGGCTTTGCCAGGCAAGCCATCGGGTCCCGGGGCGGTGTTTCTGGTTTTCAGCCTGCGTACCGCCACTCTCAGGTCTACCCCAGTCACCTCCGGAACGTCGTCATCGTCATGGGTGTGGTCCGCTTCCGGCACCGCACGCGGCGGCGGAGCCATAGGCGGGGGAAGATGCTCCCCTCGCGAAGGGAACAGAGCGCTCACCACGTCCTCCACGAGCTCAGGCCGGAGACTCTGCGTTAGCGGGGGGGCCCGGGTGCGGAGTTTGTCCCGCACCATCTTGTAAGGGCGCCCCCACGGATCTCCGTTCAGAGACTCCAGCATCTCCTCGCGGGCCAAGTTCTTGGCCCGCCGGACAGCCTCTTGGAGGGCGGTCTTCGCCGCTCTGTACCCCTCGTACAGCTCCGCCTCAATGGCTGCCGCATCCGGAGGGCGGATGCGGAGCCTGCGATGCCTGGCGTACAGGCGCCGCGTGGCAACGCACGCCTTGCGCAAAGACGTCAGCTCTCGCGACCACCAGTACACCTGACGCCGGGCGCTTCCTGGCCGAACTCGGGGCATTGCCACGTCGCAAATCTCGGACATGGCCTCCTGGAACCAACCCGCCTCGTTGTTGATGTCGGCAGGCCTGACTGGTGATGACACCCAGGCCTGCACGATCGAGGCTTCCAGGAGGAGCTCCCGGTCCAGCTGCTTCAGCGCCCATCGCGGACCACTCGGGGCCTGTAGGACCGGCACGCTTGAGGACTGGGTGGAGACGTCGAACCGGATGTACCGGTGGTCGGAATAGGTCTCCACCCCCTCCATGACGCACCAGTCAACGACACGCGGCGACAGAGCGGGGCTGGCGAACGAGATGTCCACCACCGACTCGCCCCGCATCCGCACGCACGTAGGGACAGAACCCCGATTTAGGACGACCAGGCCTGTCTCCAAAGCCCAGTCCTCCACCATTCTACCCCGCACGTCCGTGTAACGAGAACCCCAAGCCAAGTTCTTGGCATTGAAGTCCCCGAGCACAAGCACGGGGAGGGAATGGCTTCCGATGACGACACTCAACTCCGTGAGGGAGTTGTGGAACTCGGCGAGAGTTCGGCTCGGGGAGAAGTAGACTCCCACTACAACGATCTCCCCGAACCGTGCTGCTACGCACCCCTGACCCTTCCTGACACTCTCAAGGGTCGGGGTACCGGCGGCGACCGACGTAATTATGGTCACTGAGCCGCTAAGGTCCTCAACCCAGTCATCCCTGGGCGGGACAAAGTACGGCTCAGCGACCACGGCGATGTTAATCGACCACTGCGCCATGCTCTGGAGCAACAGATCCTGAGCGCAGGCGTAGTGGTTGATGTTCGCCTGGAGAAGGCGTAATGGGGCCGTTACTGGCACTCCATTTCAGCCCCCTCCCGGGCCCCCTGCGAGGGCCCCGCTGCGGAAGTTGCAGCAGTAGCGGCAGCGGCAGCGACAGTGGCGGCGGCTGCGGTGGTGGCGACGGTGGGGGTTTTGGCGGTGGTGGCGGAGGGCCTTCCCTTGCCCCTGGCCTTGGCGGGAGTACCGCAGGACTTGCTCCCTGCCCGGTGATCGGCCGGCTTGCCAGCTGCCGCACATGCGGCGCAGCGCGGCGCGGCGGAGCAAGCCGCGGCCATGTGACCAGGCTGGCCGCAGCGGAAGCACAGGCCGCTGCGGTCCACCTCCGAGGTGCACCGGACCGACACGTGGTGCCCCACATGGCAGCGGAAGCACCTCAGAGGTCTGGGTTCCAGCAGCTTCACCTGCGCCGAAACCCAGCCCACCAAGAGCCTTCGGCCCTCCACAATAACTTTCGCCGCTGTCACAGGGCAGCTTACCGTTATGGTTCGCATGCCCGACAGGTCCGGACGTAAGGTGCCTGCCTTGACTTGCTCGGCAGGACACCCACCGGTCCTGGTGACGGCGGCCACCACCTCCTTCTCGGTCACCGAGTCGTCCAGACCCAGTATGCGCAGGTCTGCGCATTTGACGGGCCTGGACACTCGGGCCTCGTCCGCATTTAGGGACGCTCTAAGCTTTTCAGCCAGAGCGTCGGCGGACGAGCCACGGGTTTCGCCAGGGATCTCCAGCACTCGAGCCCCTGTTGCGGTGACTCTAAGCCGGAGGCCCCCGGTGATCCCGAGCTCTCCGAGATCCACCGTCGCTTTCGCCTTAGCGAGCACGTCGCGGTAGGTCACGCCCCTCTTTTCCGCGTCCGGCTGTAGTGTAATCACTACAGCTGCGGTCTTTGGGGTGCTGAGCCTAACCGCGACGCCCCGCTCCTTTTGCCGGCGTTTCTGCTCCTGCCTCCTGGCCTTTTTGGCCGCCGATCGCTCCCTTGCTTTTTCTCCGGCCACCTGCCACCCGGTCTCGGCCGCGGAAGGCTTAGGGGGCGGGGGGGGCGGCGATAGCGGCTGTCTCGCGGCTGGCGCTGGCATATTCGCCGCCTTGCCCTTCTTTTGGGCCGCCGCCTTGCCCTGTTTCAGGGCCGCCGCCTTGCCCTGTTTCAGGGCCGCCGCCTTCCTAACCGGAGCCGGTTTCGTCGGGGCTGACATAACCCTGCCTGGGGGCTGGCTGGACGGCCCCGGTGCGGAGGCCACAGCAGACGCATATGAGGCCGCCGTCGGTCCCGGGGGCGCCTTGTTTGCCGCTAGGGGGGGGCGCAGGACAATGCCCTCCAGGACGGAGAACCTCGCCTGGAAGGCAGCCAGCTCCTGCCGAACCAGATTCAGAACCTGGTTCTCCACCGGCACGGACTGGCTTGGATGCTTCTGGCCCCCATTTTGGGGCGCCTCGCGAGAGCCGGACTCGCGCAAACTGGCCAGGTCTGCTCGGAGCTTCATGTTCTCCTCTTTGAGAAGCTCCGTGGCGGCCGTCAGTCGAGCGACCTCCGCCCTCAGAATGGCCACGCCGTCTGGCGGGGGCCCCGCAAATCTGGCCTCCGCTGCCGCCATAATGGAGGCGACCGCTGCAGGTATAGCCCTTTGCCTGGTGGAGGGCTTTTGTTTCAAAGAGACAGCCCTAAGCGCCGCCTCCACCTCCTTCGCGAGTCCGGCCTTACGCTCCGCTTCGGAGCCGCCATCAACGCCCGCTTCGTCGCCAGAGGAGCCCGAACGGGCCACCCCGTGACCGGTGGCCACCCCCGGATGGCGCCCCTCCTCGGCAAGCCGCGCCGACCTCTCGGTGGCAGAGAGGCCTCTCCCCTTGCCACGGATCCCGCCGCGCTTGCTGGTGGGGATCTTACAAGCCGAAGCCAGCTCCCCATCTGACGACGACTCTCGGTCGCCTACCGGCCTGGACCGCTTGCGTAGGAACTCCCTGTTCCCCGCAGCAGCCCCGGGCCTCCCGCGCTGGGAGCTCACTGAGCCTCCCGCGCTCACCTCGCTGGATGCGGCGCCGGACTCCGACACCGCATCCCTCTCCTCCCTTCCTTCGCCGATATCGGCCGTGTTTTGGGTTGTATTCGTTTCCATACTGTTCCCACGAGTATGGGGGAAATAAAAAGTCCATCTGGGCAGTGCCCCCTGTACCCAGATAAGCCATAGCCAGGCCCGGCAGTGGTTCGCACTAGAGACTGATTTTCCAAAGGAACCCGTCAGCCATACATCTCCTCGCGGTGCGCCGCCGCTTGAGATTCGGGGTAACTTTTTATAGAGGTTTTCTACCTCGTGGTCCGGGCGGTTAAGCCAAGACCCTCGGTCCCAATCGAAGCCGCGAGACGTGTTCCACGACACTTCGACGGTGGGATTACGATATCGACGGAGACAGTGAGGAACGCACGTCCTTCACTGTCTGCTCGGAGGCAGGGTAAGTGCACACCGAGCCCGCCCTTGCTCCTCCGCTGTGCCCTCTGCTTTTCAGAGGGTCACGCGGAGCAACGCCCCCTTGGTCCATGAGGGACCCGCCCATGTCAGAATATTAGCCATGGACAGTAACATTCCCTGAGGAATAAGAATCTCTTCCCATTCCTCGGGGAAGGATACTGCCCACGCCCAGGGTGCACCGGCCCAGCAGCTGCTATTCCCTCCAGACGTATCGAGAGGGACCGGCAGCCATCAGGCACACGAGGAGGAATTCTGACAACGCACCCCACGACTTTCTGCTTAAAATACAAATATAATTAAGGTTTCAAAGAAACAAAAAACAGCCACACATTGTAATAACATGGTTTCGAACTTGGACTTCATTGATCGTGAACCCATGCTCAGCCCAAACAGCTACCAACTCATGTTAATACTACGCGAATTTTAACAATGCAATGGTAAGAACAGGTCATCACTATGATGTATATTCTAAATGCAACAGAAATATAATGCTATTTCGCGTAGTGTGACGACAGTTCATTGGTGTGTGTTATGTGTAGAATGTTGAGACATCACTCATACATGCACACGCACACACACTGCTGTATCGCGCTCGCACAGTTCATAGCAATATAATCTTTAGCATGGTACTGCACTTTTGAGGTCTACTGTACATTACATTCATTGCGAATTGCGTCGCGGAGACTTAATGCATTCCAATATCATTACACAATTGTGTCACTGCACAACAACAATGCACATTTCCAGTACACACGATGCCATTAAATCTGAATAAACTTAAAAAATAATCAAACTCCACTTCAGTAAAAAATCCGACTCATTTAACAATAACCAAATTTGGTCATAAAATCTGTCGGCCCACGATTTATGAGAACACCACGCAATCATAATGACAGAGGTTTTGTCCATTAACCCAACGCTAATGGGAGCTTGGCAGAGCACAGTTACAAAGTTCAACTGTGTTTTACTGCTAATCAAAATTCAAGTATGCTAATTTTGGAACACTATTAAGCTGAACGATGAATGCCTACCATTTCGCGAATTTCGCACATTTACGCGCTATTTAATTATACAGTCTGTTTGTAACTGCGTGTTTACTTGGGGGCCTATTTTGACTGGATCGGGTTTGATGTCTTCCTATAAAATTATAGAAACAAAGATACACATCTGACGTCTGTATTCGTAAATACTTAACACTACATCACCCTGTAACTATACTACTGCATGGCAAAAGAAAGTTTTATAAAGTATGTGTCATTAATTCATATCAGCTATAAATGTTCCATGTTTATGCGAAAACCTCGCCGCAGAAGAGCTGCGATGGCCCAGTGAAAACCACGACTTAAGAGATGTGATAATCTATACAAATAAATAAAATTTAAGTGTCTGTCTGTAATTTCAATTAAGCAGCTTTTTTCTGATTGCACATGAAATTATATGCGGGACTTACGACAAAAGCATTTTTTTTTCTCTGTCTGTCTTTTTTCCGGCTAATCTTCGAAATGGCTTGACCGATCTTGACGGGATTTTAACTGGCAGATAGCTGATGTTATAAGGAACAACTTAGGCTACGTGTCACCGCTGCTCTCAAAATGATGAAGGAATTCATCGTAAGGATCTGTACTGCGCCCCCGCGGGTATTGCTGACATTTAAGCTTTTTGATGTAGAACGTGAATCCCACGCCAATTTTACCACGTGTAATAAATATTAAATTATCAAAACTTGAACTTCTATAAACAGAATATTAATTCTAGTTTCAAAATTTCTAAAGCTGTTTGACTTATCAACTTTTAAAACGATAGATTTTGCCCAAAGTAAAATACAACTTTTCAGATTCTGTTAAAAGTAAGTAAAGTAAAGCAAAAAGTAATTATATTTCACCATGTTTAAATTATGAGTGGAAACGTATTACTGCAGTAATACCTATAGATTTAAATTAACTATGCAAATTGCTTTCAGAGTAATTAAAATTCGAAACCGCATCGGCGAAGAACGTTATAACCAATACTTCACTTAGTTGACTTGGAAACCTCACCTAGAAGTGGTTTGTAAACGACTGAGTAAATCTGCGTATCTATTGTTTCAATTATCTAAGAGAGTTAATTCTGAGACACTGTTAACAGCCTATCATGGACTTGTAGCCTCTATTCTCCGTTATGGTGTTGTTTTCTGGGGGCAATCAACAAATAGGGAACTGGTATTTAGGATGCAAAGAAGGTGTGTAAGATCCATGTGTAATTTAAAGTCAACAGATAGTTGCGTTCCCTACTTCAAGAAATTAAAAATATTAACGTTACCAGCTATATATATATTAGAAACTGCATTATTTATAAAATCAAATCCACATTTATTTACAAAATTTTCAACAGTTAAGAAGACCCCCATTCGGAGTCAATATGAAAATCAACTATGTACGTTGAAATGTAATACTGCGTTAATGAAAAAGAGCTTCTTTGGTGTTGCACCAAAGATTTTTAATAAAATACCTGATGCTATAAAAAGTATGCCATTAAAGAAATTCAAAAAGTGTCTTCACAAGTTATTAGTTAAGAAATGTTATTATAACTTGGATGACTATTTTAATGATAATACTATTTGATTAAATTATGATATGATGAATTATGAGATTATGTAATTTTATAAATCTATATTATTAATGTTGACTTGGATGACTATTTTAATTTTGGATGACTATTTGATTAAATTCTGTAATTTTATTAATTCATATTATTAATGTAACGGACGAATAATTTCTCGCATGTTCTTTTGTTATGATCTTCTTGTGTGTGTTTTTTGTTTTTCTTTCTTGTAGTGGACATTATTAAATTGATTATTTTAATGTATTTGTATAAAATTGATAGGAAATTTTGTTAACTTTGATGAACGACTTTAATATTTGTATGTCAACAATGACAAAGCATAGTGCAACACTTATCTATTTAAGACCTTGACATGTATGATTAATGTATATATGTTCTTCACCTATGTTTTACAAATAAATAATTCTGATTCTGATTCTGATTCTGATTAGTATCTTTTGCCTCGGCACCGTGAGTGAGGGAGTGACGACACGTAAGTAACTACAGGGTTAAAAACCGGTCAAGTGCGAGTTGGGCTCGCGTACCGAGGGTTCCGCATAAACTTGTAGGTATTTTGTTTTTGAACTACATAATTTTACGGTTTTCAGGTTTTTTACTTTACGTACTAAAACATTGCTTCTTGCTAAATTTCATGATTGTAGGTCAACGGGGAGTACCTTATCAAACCTACGGTTTTGATTTCCTTGTGAAATCGCAAAATGTGCGACATTTACGGTCATATCTTTTGATCGCGTTGACTTACTAGTTTTCTACTGCTCCATGAGGTCCAGACCAGACCGGTCCAGGTGCAGACCTGAGTATTTGATATTAATTTCAGCTTGATACCTCCACGCATTCCTGAGAAAAGGGTCTTGACAGACGGACAACAAAATGATTATATAAGGATTCAATTTTTGCCGACTGAGATAGGAACCCTGAAAAGTAATTATCTGGTGAACTTAACAGACATTAATTATTAATTATTCACCAAATTCACAGCTTTTTGAAATTTTATTTAAAAAAATATATAAACTAATCTTACAGCCAATTACGGATTTACAATTTAATAGCTATGCAATACATTGCTAACAATACAGCGTGGATGAGTGTGTAGGAGGGTGCCTGAGAGTTGCAAATGGGTGTGTGAGTATGTTATTTTGGAGTGTGTGGTAATTGTCTGTGTACCTGCTGTTCAATTCTATTTATTATCATTAACTCTAGAAACGGGATATTTATGATGTTTACTGATTTCTTTGACTCCGGACCGTCCGTCGTTCTGGTCCGTCTTTATTCAATGTTTTCTTCTTTCTAATATCCCGTTTCTAGTGTTAATTATAATGTTAGTGACCGTGATAGTTTAAAATAATTATATTTAAATAAATAAATAAATATAATTATTTTAAACTATCATCACACACAAACAATCAAATCAAAATGTATGATGTATCAAATACATCTAAACTAAATAGTTTAGATGTATTTGTGAGTGATGAGTGATGATGAGTGATGAGTGATGATGAGTGATGAGTGATGTTTAGATGTGTTTGTTGTGTTTTGTGACATAATGGGTATTAAAAAAGATGTTTTTAAACTCATCACTTATTCAAGTAACTGCTTGTGGAGTCAACAACCGCTCGTTGGTAGGGTAGATAAAATATACATACTTAAATTATGAGTAAAAAAAAATATGTTTTTGTTTCTTTGTCAATAGATACTGATACATTTCTGTGCAGTTTTTCTAGCTAATTTCTCTGTTTGAAGTTTATCTGGATAATTTTGACTTTACCTTGACCAGTCTTACTCCTTCTCCGTTTCGTGCCGATGAAACTCAAATGGTGTTAGACCAGTATGTAGCCACAAAACGTTTATTTCTGACGTAACATCTAGAACCCAGTACTTAAGTTTCGGGCCATAAAAACAGAGGAGACCATTTAAAATGGAAAGTAAAAGCGATGATGTAAATTTTTTCATTGATGGCCTTTGTTTGGAATCGGAACACAGCTCTAAAAATGCTTCGATTACATCCTGAAAGTTGTTGGATGGGTAGCTGATTTTATGCCCAGGTTGGCCGCAGTAGATATAATCTGGCGAAATGGAGTATCTTCAATCCATCCCAAACAAAATACCAGTGTGGAGCTCTTTTGCAAAATATACCCCACCTACTGTCCTGCCTATCCTGCCAGACTTACTGAACAGCAGATTTTTTGAGGCAGTGTCAATATATGTAAGTCACTATTGTATCAGTCACTTTATAGGCTCTTTAGACAACTGACCACAGGTGGGACCCGCGGGTCCACTCGACCTAATGCATGTTTGAATTGGTCAACTGGACCCGTTGACCAATTTTGTGATTTCTATAGTGAAATAGAAAATTTATTGAAAATCTTTGTCTGTTATATATTTGTAGCCAATTATATTAAGAGAAGTGTCCCGTAGACAATCGAAAGCCCATTTGCCTTTGTCTTGTTCAGCCACCATCTGTATCCACCTATTCCCAGTCGTCACCACCAGCTTTGTCACCACTAGCGACAAATGGGAACAAAATTCAGATTGTAGCCACTGGCGACAATAAAATCACGTTTGTTTTGACACGGAAAGAAAAAAAAAAAAAAGTATTGTTTGATTTTTTTGATTTGGCTGTAATGTCAACGTGTTGGTTTAAATTAGTTAGATACTTTCTTAAATAGATGGCGCTAACGTTACCGTAAGACGTTATTAATGGAACGAAATTTTCGAGAGCTGTGAGCAGGGTGCGATGGTCTAATTGGTTAAGACGTCCGGTGTACTGAATCGGAAGGTCGCAGGTTCAAACCCTGCTCGCACTAGAATTTTTCTTTCCATGTCAAAACAGCTGTGTGTGTTTCCTACGCAGGGTTTGCGTATAAAAATATTAAAAATCACGTTTGTTGCCATTGAAGGATATAACTTGGTACTGACGCCATTGGACCCTAAAGAATTTTAATGCCGCATTTCCTCTGGTGTCGGAACCTAAAAATGCAAAAAACATTCCCGGACTAAAACTTTTGAATTAAATCGGTTAACAAAGGTACCCCGGCCAAGTTCCCCGGATTGTTTCCAAAGTGGGTGGCACACTGTCAGTTCATTTAGCCAAATGAACTGCTACTAAAAACAATTGTACCAATTTCAACCCTAACACAATACAGATAGAAGTCATTCTGTTGACTGTTTCGGAGGTGTGTGAATATTTGGGGTAAAGGAAACAATTTTTGGGAATGCTAAAAGTTTTATGAAAAATATTATAAACATTATTCTCCACTTAAGTTAATCTTATATAAACTTCATTGGTGTATTTCTAATTAGATATATTATAAAGTCCCATTAAAATAGATGGACACAATTTAACACAGTATTCAGTACTTCTAACCAAAGATATCCAAGCAAAAAAAAAACACTGACTAAAGTGATTTTATTTTGACTAAAATTATTGGGTAACCAACATTTTTAGTGTATTTTCGTTCGCTGATTTTTTTTACCAGTAAGTATGTAATGCGTTTTTCTTATATTTTTTTTACCATTGTCCTTATTTGGTGGTCTGAATGAATATAAAAGTTTGTCCATCGATTTTAATGAGACCTTATATATCCCTTTTGTCTGCTTAAAGAACTTTTTTTTCATAAGAAAGCCTAACTAGGCCTCGAAAATGTCATTGGGCAGGCGTTTTTGGCAAAAACCCAGAACATTGCCGTCATTTCGTGATATTGAAACGAAGCCGGTTCATTCTTGTCAACTTAACGGGTCGGAAAATGTCTAGTCCCGACCACACTTGCACCATACAACGTTATAATCAGTTTTGTTGAAAATAGTATTAGAACTTTTATATTTGTTAGTCACATTGTTACCTACGTGGGACATCGATCCAACTAACCAGTATAAAGTGAGATCGATCCTGGAAACACACATTTGATGGTGTGTGTCTCTTACAATAATTTGACAATTAGTAATAGTACTTATTAGCTATATATATATAGCTAATAAATACTATATAGCTAATTATTAGCTAGCGAAACTGTGCATAATTACGTGATGAGTTCACGTAATTATGTACAGTTTCGCTAGCTATCTAAACATGGTAAAACAGATTTTTTTTATTGGCCTGGTATGTCCCACTGCTGGGCAAAGGCCTCCCCCATATAAACAGAAATAAAATCAATTTTTTTATTGGATCTACATGAACCCCGGAGTTTCTTGAAAAAAAAAGATTAAAAATCTAGACGTAATAATATTTCCTACAAAACTGCAACACCTCTGAATACGTGGTAACCGTTTTAGCTTCGGTTTATTCTATCTTGTATAAAACCATGATGAAATAAATACTTTAATTTGACCAAGTATTCTGATACTCAATTATAAAAAAAAGTATTCACCTTTACTGTCCTGTGGGTCGTCAGCCTCACTTTTACGAAAACTCGTTAGACCACAAAATTGATTCAACAAACAGAACAGACTGTAGCATCATTAAATACAGACAATTCAACATAAACGTTGAAAATGCAACACTGCATTGTTTTCACATCATTTAATTTTAAAAGTTTTTTTTTCTTTCACAGTATCCACTCACATTTACATAAGTTAATTGGCATATTTCGTGTCGAGTCTTTCCATTATAATGGATTTTATTATCACACAGTGTTGTGTTGGGTGCACTCAAACGAACGGACGATTAACTCTTTTCGTTCATGAATGCCTGGTATTTTTGATTCTGTGTTTTTTTTTTGAGATTTTCCAGATTGTGTATCGGGTATGACGCCTGATTGTGTTCTTTTGTTTTTTAATTGTGATGAGTGAGGTTTCGTTGTTGATTCGATATTTTTCTTCTTTTTTAAGGGTGATGAATTAACGTGTACCTAAGTACCACCAGATGTATATACCTGGTGGTGTTTACACGTCAAGTCCCAAAAAGGATCATAGTGCACTATAGTGCATGGTCTTTTTTGGGACTTGAATGGTATTGTAAGGAGAACCCTGTTTTTTTTTAAATAATATAACTACTTTTTGGGACTTGAATGATATTTTTTAAAATTTTGTACAATTGTGTGTGGAAATAGTATTGCATAACAAGATGGCGTCATTACTTCCAACAATGGCCACGCGCCAAAAAGCTAATAATAATTAATAGTAAATAATAACGATTTTTTTTCATCCACAAAGTACAATAAAAATATACCTACAGATGTTACAAATATCGGAGGTACAAAGGTTTATGGGAGTCTTGAATCTAAACAAGTACACCCAGTGCTAAGAACCCCTGGCCGAGAATGCAGCACTCTGACCCCGCCCTGCTCTGTTGCGCACCGTTTTTTACGACTACACGAAAAACATTGAGATTTAACATTCAAGCGATATAAAGAAAACTGTACCAAAATTCTTAGCATAATTTAGATTTAAGTAGAAAAGAAGTACAAGAAACACCTACCTATTGTAAAAGAAATCCTTTGTCTATTTTACGGCTTATGTAAGTATAGTAGGTACCGTAAGCAGTGGAACCCGGGAATTATAACCAGCCATGTTACAGGATTACAGGCATTATAAATTATTAGATTCGTTACAGAGGTTAGACTCACGGCGCTTGTACGCGAGATAAGCCCCATTTAACTCAAACGACATTATTACTTCAAGTCTCTTATAAATTAATGTAGGTTAAGTTAAGACAAGCGTGTTTTAAAGTGTATGGATAACACGTGGTTTATTACACGTCTCCATAGCAATACATTTCAGTTCTTCTTCGTTGTGTTGATGTTTTTTTTATTAATTTATTTATGTACTCACAAAACACATTACAGGAAGAAAACATACAGACTAAAGAGCACAAAGGTATGTACCGATTATTTAATTCAGAAATATCTTCCAGTGTGCGACAGGATAGATAGACAAGTAACGTAGACACCGTTTATTGGCCGTGGGTCGACCGTATATAAGGTCTAACTATACATACACGAAATATTTTCAGAGAATCATCTTACGGCTATAACGAAGCCATTTCAAGGGATTATTTTTTAACCTAAGAATATTTTAATAAAAATAAATAATTTAAAATTAAGTTTATTTTTTTATTTTATTTAGTTTAAGTACTTGATCCACAAAATAAAAATCTTATTTTTGACAATTCATTACGCTACTTTACTACGTCGTATTTACTGACAGTCATTGTTATGATAGGGACTAAAAGTTTTATGCAAAAAGTATCAAAAATGTTTAGAATTATAATAATTTCGTAAAAACAAAAACACACAGATAATTTTTTTTTTCGTTGCTATGGCGACTTTACGACTTATAGAAGTTACTCTTAAAATATTTCGTGTATGAAAAGATAGACCTTATAGTGACCTAACCTGCCAGGCGCATAATTTGTGTAATTTATTTCATCACCACTGCTCTCAAAACGGTGAAAAAAAAAAACATCCTGAGGAAACCGGCATGTGACATCTCCCAACCCACACTGGGCCCGCGTGGTGTATTATAGCCCATTCCCTTTCATAGAGAGGAGGCCTGTGTCCCAGCAGTGGGAACATTACAGGCTGATTATGCTATGCTATGCAGAAGGTTTGTCACTTCAGTAGTAACTCTGCGTAGCCTTTTCCCAACTATGTTAGGGTTAACTTCCAGTCTAGCCGGATGCAGTTGAATACCAGTATTTTACATGGAGCGACAGCCAATCTGACCTTCACAACCCAGTTAGTATTAGTTAATATAATACCGCTTGGTAAGACTGATTGTCAGACTTTTTGGGCCACTGACTACCAGTAACGACTGTCAAAGATCTACAAATGACAGCCGGGACCAACGGCTTAACGTGCTTTCCGAGGCACGGAGGAAACTCGGTATATAATGGGTGGTCATCCATTCACAGACCTTCAGTATTAACTACAATAATTTAATTACTGAAATTGCAATAGTTTTTCGAACCAAAGGAATAAAACTTAGATCCATCTCTTCCTCTCCAAACAACTGCACATAAATTCAAAAACCCGATAAACATTAAAAAGGAATCATAACAAATCTCCTCAATATTTATTCGATTCAATTTCTGAGAAGCGTCGCAGTAGCTATGATATCGAAAACATGAGCTCCACACCGCTACATGCTTGTGGCAATGGGCCAAAGGTTTCTCACAGCTGGTTCACAGTACACTTTATATTTATTATATCTATTATTAATAATGTACTGTATATTTTGAGACGGGTATTGGTTGTAAATAATGTGCATCTGCAGTTTTAGTGGTATTTTGATGTTTGGTTCGAAGTGGATGAGTTTTCTTGGAGTCTTCATTACGTTTTCGTTTTAGAAGATTGTAAAAATAAATAAAATTGAAATGTCTGTTTGTAATTTCAAAATAACAGCTTTTTCCTGAGTGCATATGAAAGTGCATACGGTACTTACATTACAATTTTTTTTTCCTTTTTCTGTCTGTCTGTTTGTTCCGCAAAATCTCTGAGACGGCTAAACCGATTTTGACTTTGAGATTTTTACTGGCAGATAGCTGATTTTATAAGAGGTAACTTAACTTTTCTACTTTTATTTAAGAAAATGGATCAGGGTTCCGTGCAAAAAATGAAAACCCATGAAATTGTTATCAAAGTCCGATTCGAAACCACTAGTATAGACTATGTTTGATTAAGTGATTGACATACTTCAAATCAAATCAAATCAAATCAATCTTTATTTGTGAACATAAGTACAAAAAGGTGTTATTTATACATTTTAGCTGATCTGTATGTTCGGCCAATAATCGGCAAACAAATATAATATTAGTAAGCAGGTTATTTTTATTATCATAATTATTAAAGTCTAGGATAAAAGAAATGAAGCAATTGAAAAATGTCATGAGCCGCATACAATATATATTACTTAAAGAGTAAAGAGAGTGTAATACTCTGAGGAATATGAACAACTTTTACATTAAGATAGAGGGAGATATAGCAGGCGAGCTTCTGCTATAGACTGGGCACAAATCCAGACTGGACTGCTGCTGGTAATACTAATGGAAATACCCAACAACACTTTTCCCATCCTGGGAATCTTACCAAGGCCCTTATGCAGCAGTTGCGATTCTGACTATTAGATCAACGTGTCTTTTTACTGAATTAAGTAATTTCTGAATTTGTATGTCAAAACAGCTGTTTGTAGTCAGTGCCTAAAGAAAAGAAAGTCTGAATGAAATGGTTTAGATCCAAGGAATGGAATAGAAGCTTCTTTGAAGAAACATTTGTATTACAATTCCTCACCAGTCATTCAACAAAAATTCATCCACGTGTAGCTAAGTTGAGCCAGAATAACATTTTATTTTTAAATTATTATCGAATACTGCGTGAAATGATTAATTCGATTGTAAAAATGGTCCTGTATGTTTTCGTCATAAAATGGCAAATTTTTTCCACGTATATTATGTCGAGGTCAATGTAATTATTTCGTTGCTCGTCAATGGCGCTGCTTTCATTAGTATAAATTGAACGATAAAAGTTTAATTTCATTGATTACGTTAATTAATTAAATTCGTTCATCACGTTACCATCTCTTTTATAGCTTAAAGCGAGGTTTTATCTTTTTCGCCCAGGGTTTGGTACCATTTTTAGGGTTCCGTATCCGAAGAGTAACCAACGGGACCCTATTACTGAGCCTCCGCTGTCCGTCCGTCCTTCCGTCTGTCTGTCAACGGGCTGTATCTCATGATCTGTAATAGGTAGACAGTTGAAATTTTCACAGAATGTGTATTTCCGTTGCTGCTATAACAACAAATAACTTAAAATTAAAGGGGGTACGATGGTACGGATCCCTTCATGCGCGAGTCCGACTCGCTCTTGGCCGGTTTTTATTTTACGATATGTGATTGCAGTGACGTAAAGACTAGTAATAACGCAGATTCCACTTCAAACTAGCGCTAACTTTTACAGTGTGTGTTTACTGTGATCCTCAAATAAAACATTTCGATGTAAAATAACCACTCAGATAATTACAGCGTAAATAGAAATTACAACGAACTTCATCATCGTAATAATGTGACCTATAGAAGTTTCGATAGGTCATATTATTGTCTGAGTACATTCTTATCCGAAAAGTCAAATGTCACAGAAAAACCCCGATTCTATTACAGCACTGATAAAAAAAATCTTCCTAAAACAAATTAAATGTGAACACTGGTTGTTCTCCAAAAACTTTGTTTTTAATTTTCTACAAAGAAAAAAGACTTACGTCTTTAATTAATTAAACAGGGTCGTTTTTTAAAACACAATCAAGTGTCTAATGAGTGTTTTTATTTTTTCTTCTTTCGTCCTCCGTTTAGCTGTGAGAGCTACTCTGACGTGGCAGAATTCTAATTGGAAGGGACCTTTGGAGTCTGTCGTTGATTTATTTTTGTTCCTAGTTTTTAGGAAGAATGGTATTTTGTTCTTCAAAATTATTATTCTTATTATCTTTTTAAATATCATCATCTGGCTCATCTGCCTAGCTTTTTCCCAACTATGTTGGGGTCGGCTTCCAGTCTAACCGGGTGCAGCTGAATACCAGTATTTTACATGGAGCGACTGCCTATCTGACCTCCACAACCCAGTTAGTACTGGATAATACGATGCTCCTTGGTAAGACTGGTTGTCAGACTTTTTGCGCCACTGACTACGTAACGACTGTCAAATATCTTCAAATGACACCCGGGACCAACGGCTTAGCGTGCTTTCCGAGGCACGGAGGAAACTCGGTATGTAATGGGTGGTCACCCATCCACAGACCAACCTAGGCAAGCACGGCTTAACCTAAAGATCGATTTAAATGAAATTATTATCTTTCTAAACATATACAAGGATTTTTTTAAAGAGATTTTTTTTATATTATATTGGCTTATTCTTGACCTCAATCTAGTCCAGAGGACAGAGATGAGGTCGACAATGGAACGAGCTAACCCAAAAGAAGCCTATTAACTCGGTTATAACTTTAAGTATTTACCCACATTATCTACTTACATTGAAGTATAAAAAGAACTAACTTATGTTGATACTGTTGCCCGTGATATATTAATACAATTATTATGATGTGTCTAATATTTAAAAATAAGTACTTGATATACCTATAAATGTAATTATCTGTTTAATATTTTATACTCAATTGTTATTAATTAATGAATTTACTAAATGATTTTTATAACAAACTTATTTTTCTATAAGCAAACACTGATTTGACTCAACTATCACTTGTGAATCATACTTGTTTGTTGACTGGTATAAAAGAGCGGAGCCACAGTGGAGCGGGTTCAGTTGCTCTTCGACTTCCAAGGCGTTAACATCTAAGGTATGATATTTTTCTGATTATTGTTAATTATGATGATTATGGTTGTGATGATGTATATTGTATATTCATATTATAATTATGAATTATGTTATGTAGTGTTATTATGACAATTGGTGTATTTAATTACGGGTCATAGTAACTTATTTATTAATTACGGTTACTATATTGTAATGTAACGTTTTGTTATATACACTACTGAGATAGTTAGTTATTATATACTACAAGATAAATATAATGATATTATGAATTTAATCCTGTTGTTTATGTTTCCCCTTTAATACCTAATAAGTAACGGAGATTAAATATTTACATACATCTGAGATTAAATATTTACATACATCTAGATACATATCTACATAATATATATATACACAATTTATAACACCCGCGACTTTCGTTCGCCTGAAATTTCTATATAAAAAATATTACTTCGCTTTGAGTCAGAGTTTGTTACCAATTTCAACGGTTTTAATTTCTTTGCACGGAACCCTAATTATTTTTCTAAAATAAAAGTAACTTATTTAGACCTTATTATATCAGCTATCTGCCACTAAAAGTCCCGTCAAAATCGGTTCAGCCGTTTCGGAGATTAGCCGGAACCAACAGACAGCCAGACAAAAATTAAAAAAATATATGTTATTGTTATTAGTGCCGTATTTATTCTCATAAGCATTCAGTTAAAAGCTGTTATGTTGATAAAATCAAAATCAAAATCAAAATCAAAGTATTTATTTCAAGTAGGCCAGTTACAGGCACTTTTGAATTGTCGAAACAAAGACAACAGTAAAATATAGCTACAGTCCCAGTCACAAGGCACAAAAACTGTGAAAGTACTGTAGTTGCCCATTCCCTAACGTAGATCTCTATGGAGAAGAACGGGGAAGAAACTCTATGGACACTCTTTTAAATCAGAATACTTTAACGAAACCTTGGTTACATCATTCATTTTGAGATGGTACATTATGTGAGAACGATGCAGCAAGATGTGTACGTTAAAAGTGATATATATATAGATATTACAAAGCGACACTACAATTTTATTTTTTTGTATAGATATAGATTAATAACTGAGTATGGTTAGAACATAACTAAATTCTGCATTAGCACAGCCAGTTCCCTCGACGATATCTGTGGCAAGGACGGTATAATTTTGTCCAGCACCAACGTCATGGAGAAAAATACTTTCAGAAAAGATAAATATTGTGTAAATCAGATTCGGATAAAACGTAAAACAAATAACAATAATACGTAATCATTTCCTGTTAGCTTACTGAAACGTGATATTTAGAAAAACTAATTACAGAAACAAACCCAGCAAAAATATGAGGAGCACGTGGCTAAATAATAACAGCCGCTTGGGTCGATCTTTAGGTTAAGCCGTGCTTAAATAGGTTGGTCTGTGGATGGGTGACCGCCCATTCCATACCGAGTTTCCTCCGTGCCTCGCAAAGCACGTTAAGCCGTTGGTCCCGGCTGTCATCTGTAGATCTTTGACAGTCGTTACAGGTAGTCACTAACTAACTCTGACAACCAGTCTTACCAAGGGGTATCGTATTACCCAGTACTAACTGGGTTGTGAAGGTCAGATAGGCAGTCGCTCCATGTAAAATACTGGTATTCAGCTGCATCCGGTTAGACTGGAAGCCGACCCCAACATAGTTGGGAAAAGGCTAGGCAGATGATGAAACCCACCAAAAATATCTCTTGATACTCTTTGTTATCTGTCTCAATATTCCATAAAATATAAGTGAAGGAAAATTCATATAAATATAATTTGAACCGACTTTGAAAACACTCCGCTCCGGGTTTACCCAATGCAGTACTTTTCGTATAAAAAATATTATGAATAAAGAAATATCCTGTTTACCGTAAGAGAAAATGTTTACGAAGAAAATGAGCTTCCAATACTTGTTGCGAAATAGCGGCAAACAAGTTGGTATAAAACTTAAAATATACGCTTTTGAAGATTACAACCAATCAGGAATTCCTCCTTCGCTTCTTCGCGAAACTTAAAAATGTGTCTACATTTTTAATGATTTATTATATATTCTCAAATAAATATTTATCTCCAATATATTTACTACTAGGTTTTACCCGCAGCTTCGGTCGCGTTAATGTAGAATTTGACAATAATCATGATTGAAAATTGGAAACGTGGCGCCATCTATTGTCATAAGAACGTTATTGTTGTTTTCCTCGGGAACAGTACTTTCTTTCGGGATGAAAGGTATCCTATGTCTGTTTTTGTGCACCTGACAACATAGGTATATGCAAAATTTCAGGATGATCGGTTCAGCGGTTTAGGCGTGTAAAGGTAACAAAATTACTTTCGCATTTATAATATTAAGTTAGGAAAAGTTATAATAGGAAATATTGGAGAATATTTTCTAATTTTGAATGATGAGTCCGAAAAACTGGTAAATTCTTGTGATAAGTATATTGCTGCAAACGTCTGTTTAAAATCTGAAAATATTTTTTAATCTACATTTTATAGAGCATCATAAAGGTCCAGAATTAAATAATGCAGCTATTTTAGTGCTTAAACGAAAATTCAAGACTGAAATATAAATACTTCAAGCCTAAATTATTTAAGACGATCACGACCAATCCAACCCAAACGCGAGCTACAATAAATCTTGATCTCGAACGATTTGCTTCTCTGTTACTGCGAATAAACTTATCTGTATAAGAGTAATACGTATTTATAGCTGTTTATACATACTTATTGCTATAGACCGACCGCTTTAATGAGTCCTCGCGATGGTATCAATTTAAATGGAATATTCAGAAAATTGATTCACGTATTGGTTCAATTAGTATCGTAATACTTACTTGTTAGCACTTTGTGGACGCTTGATGTGCCATTGATGGGGCAAGGCGAAGGACTCATTAAAGCGGTCGGTCTATAGAGGCTGGATTATGTGCAACTTAAAATTGTCGAAATATGCATCATGCGAGATATGATATTTTTTTATTGAAAACCGAGTACTGTTATAAATTATATTATCAGTAGTTCGATTGAGAGCCCTAAAATATTTTTAAATTTTGGAAAAGTTCGATTGATCGTTCTACATCCATTTTCAACTATAGTCAATAGGCACTGTTTGAATTTAGGTGTTTTGCGGTTTTCGCTTTGGCACACTTTGCATATTTCAGTTTAAATTAAAGGAAAAATGCCCGAAACATGCACGATATGCCGATTTTAGCTAAAGTATCAAGAAGAAGCTTTTTGAAGAAGATCTTCAAAAACAGCCTAATAGCGTCTCTACTTATTACACCATTTCATGTGAAGGTTGATGACCTTTTGCAGTAATTGTAGTCTATCTTTTATTATAATTGCAGTTTATTGAACCCAGGAAGTATTACCAAAGTGACATTCAGGTCAGAAATAACGATGCAGAGAACGTCAAAAAATGATTTCAATCCTGTAGACAATCGTTGAAGAAATACGAAACGCTTTGAAAGGGATTGGCAGTTATCACGGTCCTCAGATCCTGACTAAAAACTTTGTATTCTGTAGTTTCAAATGTTATTAGGTACTAATAAGGCAATTTTTCTATAGAGTGAGGTGCGTAGTACGGTAGTACTCGCAACCAGAGTGCGTGTATGAACAGATGTATGAAAGTGGACGAGTCAAAAGGAGTCTTTAAGGATCGTAGCAGGTGGCGTTCTGTGTTTCTGCCTACCCCCAAGGAAATGAGGCGTGAGTTTATGTATGTGACGGATTGTCAGGATTTATTCCGTTAGACTCATACATCATGTGGGCAGAAGATGGGTTTCGTGCTATGAAAACACACACGGTGTGATACACCGTTTTTAGCAAACTAACAAATTACTTGAGATTACAACTTAACACAATAACACGAAGCACAATCAATCGGATACAGGTTCCAAGACGTCTCAAATCCGCCGCGATCAGACATTGAATGTCGCCGTCGCCTCGAGCTGAAAATCACTGCTCTGTACAAGCACGCTGTGGTGTGGGTAGACTTGTAAGTAGGTGGCGTGATGTCACCACCGGCGTGCTTGCGATTCATTTTATGTCCATATTAACGATCGGATCCGACATATGTATGCTGTGGTTTCCTGTAGATTTTGCCTTCATTATACTACAAAACTCACGAAAAGATTGTTAACATTCATAATACTCTTATTATTGTCTATTCGTATATTTATAAAAGAATAGTTTTCCTCATAGCACAAAAACACGACATTAATCTTCGAACAGGGAAGGTATATTCAATCCTCTAAGTCACTTAGCAACTAACTGTTGAGAAGCCAAAAGTAAGACACTCTAATTCAAGATAAGATTTAGGCTAAGCCCAAATGTATCCACTTAGGAAGCCTAAAAGCCAGTCACAATAGGACTTGATCCATCGATTACTGAATCATTAGGTTGGTTTGTGGTATAACCTCGTTCTTTCTGCTATTTATAAACGTTTGGTCACGAAGACTCGATCGATCCCTTTAGCAATTGGATTCACATACTCACTTCTAGGTTGTGTAGGAAAAGAAATGTGTTTGTAGCTTTTATACCAGCTCTTCTTTGGTACCATTTTTTTTTTTTAACATAACATAACATCACGCCTGTAATCCCCAAAGGGTTAGGCAGAGGTGTACCTAATAGTACACCCACATTTTGCCAGTTATTTTTAAGTTCTATGTAATAGGGGGCAAGCCTATTGCCATCAAACGGGCACAAGCCCAGACTCCGTAACTGCTACTGAGAAATTCCTGATGGTAAAATCCGAAAACACTTTGACCAACGCGGGAATCGAACCCGGTACTCCATGCTCAGCAGTCGCGCTTGCGACCACTGGAGCAACGAGGTAGTCCAGGTATGAGGTATTTTTTTTACATAGAAAATTAGAAATGATTGTTAATGGAATAAATTCTGACAACCCGACATAAATATTTATTGATCAGGTAATACCGACACTTGGGGGAGGCCTATGTCCAGCAGTGGACGTCTTTCGGCTGAAATGATGATGATGATGATCAGTTAATCTTCATTTTAGCCGTCTTCAAAAATGAACTACAAAGACCTAGATCTATTGTATTAACTGAACCCGTCTCACATCTGGGCAAAGGCTAAGATTTCTTTATACAGAAAAAAAAAACTGTTAACTTACCCTTACAAGCAAAAGCATCAAAATAACTTATTCCCCCCGGTTGACTCGTCCAACTTAAGCGGAATAATAAGCGACTCTTGTCAATATTCCTCAATTTTTCCTTCCCGGAATCGACGGAGACATTTATTTACTTATTCTGACGGAAATAAGACTTCGTTATAATTACGGCAAACGTAACTGGCATCGTCAAAGTTAGATTGGTGTTCCGATTGTGTCTGATATTCTTGTTCCTACATTTTAATGAATCTTTTTTTTTGGGATTTGTTTTTGTCTTCATTTTTTACCTGTACGGCGAAGCCAAAAGGAATCAGAATTAGAATTTTATTTGCTATGAAAGTAGGTACATGTTAGGTGTTGTACATAAATTAATGAGATCGGCTACAGTCTACCTTACGGCGTGCAAATTATTACATAAGTTAAAATATTAATACAAACAAAATAATGTCAACAAAACAAAGCAATTAAATTGAAGTCAATTAATAATATTATAGTCAGGTACATTAGTCTTACTTGGTCAAATTTGCAGTTAATTATAACAATCATAATCTGGAGAAATTCGTATCATTTAGAAAGTCTGTCAGTGAGTAATAACATTTGCCTAAAAGTAGTGCCTTATATTTAAAAATGTTTATAGAATAATTCTTAAAACCATGTGGTAAGGGTTATGATTTTAGCTGTCTATGTATATTTTTATTTACGTACGTTCCTCCGTAGCGCCTAAACCATTCATCCGATCTTGAAGATTTAATATTAGGTAATTAGCTGTAACAACAGTACCTAGTTTTAGTTTTTATTTAAGTTTCAGTTTTTATACATACCTATAAAAACTACCTGCACGACTTAATGTGTAGACATTATTTGTACGCCTTTGCAAGGCAGCACATAGTGAAACATAACTTTTTTTGATCACACCGTGTATTTACTTTTACCTGTCACAAATAAACATATTTGAATTTGAATTTGAATGAATAAGGTGTCAATCGATTCGTTATTATGGCCCTTGTAACACAGGCTACATGATATTCAGTAGTCAGGTTTTTTAGTTGTAGTATATCACACAAATTCTTGTGTGAATAGAAGGATTAGTATAGATGTGATCGTGTTAGTACTGATCGTGAATCGGTGAACAGAAATATATTCTAAGCCATTTGGTTTGGAATATATTCCCGGTCACCGATTACCTATTCCATCATCATCTGCCTAGCCTTTTCCCAACTATGTTAGGGTCGGCTTCCAGTCTAACCGAATGCAGCTGAATACCAGTATTTTACATGGAGCGACTACCTATCTAGCCTCCACAACCCATTTAGTACTAGGTAATACGATACAGCTTGGTAAGACTGGTTGTCAGACTTTTTGGGCCGCTGGCTACCTGTAACGACTGTCAAAGATCTACAAATGACAGCCGGGACCAACGGCTTAATGTGCTTTACGAGGCACGGAGGAAACTCGGTATGTAATGGGTGGTCACCCATTCACAGACCAACCTAGGCAACACGGCTTACCCTAAAGATCGATCGATCGAAAATGAACTTAAAATAATTTTGAGGTCAAACCATTACAATATTCAGACATTTGAGTCGCTGACAATATTTTTTATTACAACGAGAAACAACAATTTTGCAATTCGAATGGAAAGACCAATTAATGTATGTAACGGAAAGACCAATTTACGTATAAAAAGACTAATAAAACACGGTCCTGTTATCCGCAAAACGTATCAGCTAATCGCTTTACATAATACATTAATTACTCCGAGACACATTATTCATACCGAACAAATTATACTAACGAAATACTTTCAGCTTGACAAACTACTTGCGAACTATTTAATTAGTCGGGAAAATGTTATCTTTAATCTCTACACTCTTATTACTTAACACATAAAGCTCAATTTTGTACTGTAAGGCTGTTTAAAAGGTGTAAATATTGATTGGTAGTCGGCCACAATTTTCTGAAGTGTCAGTGGTAATTTTCTTCAACAATGCGATGCGATAATGTAAAGGGATTGACGTTTAAACAGTCGCTGGCTTCAGCCCCTAGTGAGCTGGTAAAAAGTTCGATTTTATTCTCTATGGCTTATATTCTGAGTTTATTAACACGTTTTGAGTGACGTAACAGTAATGGATGTTTTGGTCGTGTGCTTGATTGGTATGCCGTGGCTTTTTACGTGTTTCCCAGTTCATATTTTTTGTGAATCGAAAAATAAAATTGTTAATGGATTAGAATACTTCTCGCGACGTTTATGCTCAGTATATACTTCACAACGACACGATTACTAAACGACTAATCAAATCTGAGCACGAGGTCCCGTTTTCGATTCCCAGATCGGCCAAAAGTGTTATTTGATTTTTTCCGTCAGGAATTTCTCAGTAGCAGCCATGAAGTCTGAATATATGCCCGGTTGATGAAAATAGGCTCGTCCCCTATTAAATGGGACTTAAACATGACTGGCGAAATGTGGGCGTAATATTAGGTTCACGTTTGCCTAACCCGTGAAGTTATGAATGTAATGAAATCAAAAACTTAGTAGTAGTCTATAATGTCCCACTGCTGGGATACTGGCCTCCTCTCTATGAGAGGAACCTTAATCTACCATTTGGACCCAGTGCGGGTTGGTGGATGTCCCATTTACTATCAAGCTATCACTGCTATGATTCGTTGACAACCATTCAAGTCATGAAAATAAATTGAAAAGGTTTTCTAAAACAAGAAGTAAGCCACGAAGAGATACCGTGGCCCTGGAATACAAAGGGCAAAGAAGGAACATGGATGGGTTTTAGTTGTTACAAGTCTGACACTCGCTTCTGCTCCGCCCAGAGTGGGGGGGGGGGTCATTTGGGAATATCCCAGCCGAAAAAAAATAAAAAAGGCACATGTACAGTCACAACCAATAATAGGTTACATCCACGTATCAACGTTTAATTAATTTTCTTCTACTGCATTTCGTTACAAAGCCAAATTACAATCCAGTAATTTGATTTTGTAACAAACATAGTATTTTCAATGCCATATTTTCTTTAAATTGGTCATAATTCAAAGTTGAAATCGTTATTTCATGAGAAATACACTTTTAAATTTTGCTAAGTGTATCTATGGTGCTCGTGACTGTACTAATAAAAGACCAGCTGATCCGCTTGATCCAATTTTGATCCGCAAAATATAAGGACCAGTCAGCCCAATCCCCAAAGATTCTATCACGAGGTCTACAGATTCAATCCTAGATACAGGGCCACACGTAACCGTTTATGTAAATAGTACGAAGCCTAGTTTTGGCTGGTCGCCAGGGTCGTACGTCTGGCGGTGCGTTAGTGACCACTTTATGTCGATCAGTATCACTTAGTAAAGTGGAGCTTAGTTAATGGCATGGTGAGCTGTGGTTAAATGTGACTTATAATAATGGGGTTAAAAATCATTTTGGGGAAGCGTTTGGCTGGGTGAGTAACAAAGGTCATTGAAGTCTTGCACCTATAGGCATTCATGATCTGCTAAGCAATCAGCCTTTAATGTTCCCACTGCTGGGACACTTGCCTCCACTCTGTGATAAGGAATAGGATGTGTATGCGGGTTGGTAGTTGTCACAAGTCTTTTATCGGTTCTAGGACATGCCGGTTGCCTCACGATGATTTCTTTCAGAGTTTTGAGAGCAGTGGTGATGAAAGAAATTGCTAAAACTATTTTTCTGCAGCATATTGGTGGGAGAGTGGACATGGAGTGCTTCTTCTTGGAGCATTAGACAAAACTCCATGTACGAGTGGTACGGTCCTAATCCAATGTTTTCATTGTTGTGTATCTATTTGTTGTCATTGTTGTGTTGTTTGTTTGTTCGTATTATATTATTTAAAAAACATATGGATGATTATAATGTAATTTATCTGAAATAACAATTTATTGAATTGAATTGAATTGCACCTGGTTGGGTTCGAACTTACGTCCTACAACTCGCAAAATGGGGCTGATACCACTGGGCCAACATTAGGCCATCATGATCTGACTGTGTGACGGATATTGAATTGCAATGGAGCTGGTGATCGCCGAATTACTTATAAGGTTTGAAGGCATCAAGGAACATACTCGTAGTATTCCGTTCAGCTACCACCACCACAACAAACCACTACCACCACCACTACCTTTAATGATTTTATCCAAACACTTAATAAATTCTGCAGCTGAAATTCTATGACAAACTTACAATATCAACTGCAATAGAATCCATGCTTATTCAACTATCATGTATCGTAAACAAAAAATGTCAGATTATAAATAATTTTTTATGTTCTTTCATATAATATTTTAGTGCAAATTTAATTAAGTAAGGTTATTATGTACATTATATACAAATTACAAATATAACTAAAATAATAATGATAAGTTAAGACTAAAAGTAAGACCTACATATTATACACAAGGACGACAATAGGACACTTAGGCGTCAAAGTACTCCTCCGCGTAGCTGTCACCAGGGAACGTGCCCAGAAGACTGCCAGCCCTCTGGTCACGCATCATTATCAAATTTTCGTTGTTTCACTTTCAAAGTATAAAATGTGTCGCATCCGGTCGTTAGTACGGACACAAAATGAATCGCAAGAACGCCGGTGGCGACACTTTATTTAGTCGCTCTTAACTACATATTTAGGGTCTTTCTCCTTTGATTTAGTATTCAAATTACTTAACACAAACATTGTGGTCCTTTGAGCCGCGCATTAATATTGATCAACTTTAAGATATTGCGGACATTTAAATATGTACCTTATAGCATGTACGAACTAAGTTATTGTGGTTTGACAGCTAGAGTGTTAGTTTAAAATCAGATTGTTATTAATGACACGATTCCATAATCATGAAGTTTGACAAGTCAGGTGCGAATTTATATAGTTACTTTTTCTGCCAAACAGGATGATTTTGTACCGTTGAATCCATATATTTATTTAGGAGAAATAGTACGCCTCAACAGTGAACGTATGAAAGTTAAATAAATAACGCTTTTGGTAAATGCGAAGCATTCAATTGCAGTTGTCATCGACTCTCTGCCGTTGTCTTTTGAGTTCACGTCTAAGTGTAGTAAGGACTAGACTAACTACAGTTACAAAAACCAAGATTTAAGGGTTTTACCTTCATAAGGAGGAGCTCGTGGCTAATAAAGCCGTTCGGATCGATCTTTAGGTTAAGCCGTGCTTGCCTAGGTTGGTCTGTGGATGGGTGACCACCCATCACATACCGAGTTTCCTCCGTGCCTCGGAAAGCACGTTAAGCCGTTGGTCCTAGGTGTCATTTGTAGATCTTTGACAGTCATTAGGTAGTCAGTGGCCCAAAAAGTCTGACAACCAGTCTTACCAAGGGGTATCGTATTACCCAGTACTAACTGGGTTGTGGAGATCAGATAGGCAGTCGTTCCATGTAAAATACTGGTATTCAGCTGCATCCGGTTAGACTGGAAGCCGACCCCAATATACTTAGGAAAAGGCTAGGCAGATGATGACCTTCATAAGGAATCAGAACACAAAACAGTTGCTAGTTATGCTTCTTTTGACGGCCATGATGACAGACTACAAAAAAAAAGATTACTTAAGGACTCTACTATTAGGTACTAATTTATTTATCAAAACTTACCCCTTACTGCTATTGTAGGCAACATAGCGAAGCCATGTATCAACGTCCAGAACAACTTCCTATACATCTTCATGTTAGTAAAATTAACACTTTCCCATATTTCACAAAAAATTAACGTCGGATTGCACTTCACTGTTTCTGGTTATTTTTACTGGCATCTGAAACAAAGATGAAATTAAACTTTAGTTCAAATAATTCAGAAATTCATGCCAAAGACAAAGGAGTTTGCCACATTTCCGGGGAAGACGTCCAAAGAGTTTCGTTTCTTGAAATTGAGTCTAGTAAAAGACAAACAACAGATTAAGTGACAGATTGCTGAAGGTAAGCACTTATAGTGTATGAGAGGTTATTGAAATTGTGAATCAAATAACTTTTGCGATTAATTGTAATCGGTAAGAAAGCTTCGTCTAAGTTGACATAATATAATAGGCTTCTTTTGGGTTAGTTCGTTCCATCGTAGACCTCATCTCTGTCCTCAGGACTAGATTGTGGTCAAGAGTAGGCCCACTTAATATAAAAAAAAAACATTCTGAAAGTAAGGCTTTTCTTTCTTTTCTTTACATATCTTCGGTGATGCAGGTTCGTGATGCGACCTTCTTCAAGACGCGTGTTTGTAACTTATTTGCTCAAGAGGCAGCTCAAGCTTACCTGACAATGTGTATGGCTACCTTTAGAGACATGCCCTAAGCAATTATTCTCATTTTTTTTCGCCGCAGTTGCTGTTAAAACGCACCGCATCGTGTAGTTTGTGGCCGAACGATTTTCCTGAATGAATTCACAAGGAACAATCTATAGGCGATTAGGCATAATAAAATATTACCTATTAAGTACCAAATAACATTCATAAGCACCTTTATAATAATTTCGTAAACACCTTCGTTACGTATCGCGACACGCACCGGCCATTCTAAGCTCGCGCTACGCAGCTTAAGTCAAACATAAAGTAAGTTCACGCTATGTTATAATTTATTATAATGTGACAGCAGATAGGGATAATAATCGGGAATTATTAATTGACGTTTGTGTATGACGGAGGAGCTCGTGGGTAAATAATAACAGCCGCTCGGATTAATCTTTAGGTTAAGCCGTGCTTACCTAGGTTGGTCTGTGGATGGGTGACCGCCCATTACATACCGAGTTTCCTCCGTGCCTCGGAAAGTACGTTAAGCCGTTGGTCCCGGTTGTCATCTGTAGATCTTTGACAGTCGTTACAGGTAGTCAGTGGCCCAAAAAGTCTGACAACCAGTCTTACCAAGGGATATCGTATTACCCAGTACTAACTGGGTTCTGGTGGTCAGATAGGCAGTCGCTCCATGTAAAATACTGGTATTCAACTGCATCCGGTTAGACTGGAAGCCGACCCCAACATAGTTGGGAAAAGGCTAGGCAGATCATGATGACCTAATTTTGTTAATATGATTGGCTTGGCACAGGAGCTTTGCAAACAGATTCTGTGCCAAGTTCGACTCCTTCAAAAAATTATAATATTCTTGATGCTATATTTCCTTTTATTGTTTGTCTACGAGCTCACATCACAAAAGGCGTAACAAGAGTGAACCAGAATAATATGCTCTTGAAGTTAACTCTAATAAGTTTATGTTGGCGCCAACATCAATGGATAAAATGTATGTGTACTACTGAACAAGTAAATAAAAAGTAAGAACAGATTGTCTAAATCAATTTGTTATTTCAAAACTTTCACGCCACCCCAACCCTATAGATCATTATGACTTGCAGCTGAAAGGACACGTTTCGTTTGGCTGTTCGTAATCTCAACTCAAATACACTCAACGACTCACTTCTGAACGAATTTCGATTTCAAAATGACTCAATTCCTGTTATTGAGTCAATACCAGTTTTTTAAACAGTCAGAAAAGTGAGCATAACCCAGGTAAAGCCACGTTTATAACTTATACAAAACAATTGATTAACGTTTACGTACCTCTATATCGCGTCACGCAATACCGCCATGCCTCGTTCACGCTTACTCCCCCGTAACAGTAAAGTCAAACAAGTCAGCGCACGCAACACGATGTTCACCAAGCTTTTATACAAACATGTCGATGTATTCACGGTACTTACTTATGCATCAATTGCACGTCGAACCATGAATGTACTATACATGACGTAACAACAGCAAAATGAAGAAACTGTAAGACAAGCTTGCAAAATTGCAACGGATAGTCTGAAATGGTTTTGGTGACTGAGATATAGTCTGAGAATAATAATTGGATGTCAGGTTATGGGCATGTGATATTGAGGAATTAGGCACATAATAGTCGCGAGAAAATTTTTGTGACACTACACAGAAGTGGAGGAAAAGGTGGTCAGGTAATAATCTAAGATATTACGAGTATCACATCGCCATTACTGTTTAACGTTTTTGTGAAATAAGTAACGATTTAATGTCGGGTCTACGCTATCCTAGCTCCCATACTTAAGTACTAACACTGTAACATAATAATATTGTCAAAAAAATTAATTTTAAAAGAGTAACCATGGAGTTTCATGCCGGTTCATCTCCATGAGAAATGACCAACCTGAACCATGCACCTTTTCTCGACATTTTACAAGTACCCATGAAGGCCTATGGGCAATAAAATATTTAGATTTTTAATTTTGACCTATCAATAAATTACTGATACAATAAACTAGCAACTAGGAAATTGAAAAAGCTATCTCGTATTACAGACGGAATTATTGATGATGAAATTGGCTTAGGTCTAAACGAGCCTTCGACAAATGACAATCAGCACAAAACCCTTTACTGAACTATCGACATCCACGCCATACAGTGAATAGTTTTCATAGCAACAACTACATACATGGCAGCTATGCAGTAAAAGTCAAATAAAGTTACATCGTACGTTGGCTTCTATTCGAGTTAACTGCTAGGTTTACCGCTTTCACAGCACATACGTAACATCACGGTTTTGTAGTCTAACGGGGTGGGTAAAGTTGTTGGGTACTAGAATGCACTAATTCGGATTCTATTCGGTCGAAAGGTTCTATAAAACTCTCTCCTGTTACCCATTGGGGATAGGCGGCACAGATGCCAAATTACAGATCGCCAAGATCATGTATTTCTTCTGCTACGTCGACATTGGTTGTATGTACTTCTTTGACCTTTCCGAAGATCATAAGTAATAAGGTGTGTACCGTGAATGTACTTCTAAGGCGTTTCTACACGGCTTTTGAACTCACAAATAAAATAATATATTTTTTTATTTTATTTATTTATTTATTTATAACCAACTTATACTTACAGTTTACACCACACATACAAGTTATTGGTTGAACATAAAAATCAGAATAAAAAATAGTAATAAAATTATTAAGTAAACAATATGGTAGACGCGAAGAATAAACAAAACATTTTTAGTAGACAGAATAAACACAATGAAATAACAATAAAAATGAACAAAACTCGTATCATCATAAAACTATATATTTTTTATTAGGGATACATTTTGTTTACCCCGAGGAGATAGTACTGGGAGTAGCAATGGACTCCATGTATCGAGAAGCAGTGTTAAGGAGTCTCAGTTCAGTACTTGCAAAAATATCCATGGATTCATCAAACATTAAAATGTTATTAATATGGTTAAGAGCTAGAAATAGCGGGCTTGTCGTAAGGGTTACAGTGCTGGTTTGAGGAATCGAGGAGAAAGTGTCTGATGAGATGGCGAGTAATAGAGAAGTATGGAAGAAGAAGAAGACATGCTGCGCCGACCCCAAATGAATTGGGATAAAGGCAGGAGAATGATGATGATCTTAGGAGCTTCTGTCAGTTACTAACGGTCTCAAAAAAAGACGACGTTTTATCTGATATTATAATAATGTGAAAGTCAGTTTTAGTGAGCTTTATAAGCTGAACGTACCTATATCGATGAAATTGGATATAAACAAATATACATATGCAAAAGCTAGAATAAAAAAAAAAAGGTTCTAGTGACGTCACAATGCACATCATCCATACAGAAAAAGAACAAGTCAATCCAGCACGTGTCCCATTGACGCACACGGAGACACGTAACTAATATACCTCGTAACACCTATAAAACGCTTCGCTGTTGAGGAAAAATCTCCAGCGATAAATAAAGTCAGGCTGCGTTTTTGCCGCCACACCCACGCCACGGCCACAGACCACGGAATTCTCGGTGAGGTGAACATTGATCACTAGCGTGTTGTGTTTCTTAGTTTTTTCTATTGTGTACTTTTTTGTTAGCGTATTATCTATTTCAGTACAATACAGAGTGTAAGGGACATCACGGCACGCTTGCCGTGAATTTAGCACATGAATGCAGTCCCTTAGAGTCAAAAATTTACATCATCATCATCATTTCAGCCAAAAGACGTCCACTGCTGGACATAGGCCTCCCCCAAGTGTCGCCACATTGACCGATCCCGTGCGTCTCGCATCCGGCGGATCCCCGCAACCTTTACCAGGTCATCGGTCCACCTAGTGGGAGGCCTTCCAACGCAACGTCTTCAAGTTCGCGGTTGCCACTCCAGAACTTTCCAGCCCCATCGGCCATCCGTTCTGCGAGCAATATGAACTGCCCACTGCCACTTAAGGTTGGCTATTCTTCGGGCTACGTCGGTAACCTTGGTTCTCTTACGGATTTCCTCATTTCTGATTTGATCACGCAAGGAAACTCCGAGCATAGCCCTCTCCATTGCCCTTTGGGTGACTTTAAGCCTTCTGATGAGGCCCATTGTGAGCGACCACCTTTCGGTCCCGTATGTAATCACTAAAATCGGTCAAAAATTTACATCTGCTATTAAAAAAAACAGCTGTTTTTTTTTTTTTTTTTAAACGTTGCCCCACACTAGGAATTTCTCCTGTATCGTGGGTGCGTTTACAAACATTTAAACTCACATACTCAAACAGCCAGACCCGAAACCACTACCTGTAGATCATACAAATATTTGTTCCGTGCGGGGATCGAACCCGCGACACGCAGCGCAGCAGCCAATTGCTCAGCCACTGCGCCAACCGTGCCTGTTTCATACTTACTAGCTCTATATGTATGAAACAGTTGTTTTTTTTTTAAAGAACCGACGATATATTTTGACTTGATGATTCATATGCTGAATTCATGAAAACCGTTTGTGCAGAATCAGAATTAATTATTATATTAGCATTAAGGATCTTATAAGAAATAAAGTCCCCTAGTAGTCGAATTTAAGCTATCAGTTAGCAGAAGTGGCAGTGCGCGCGCCCGGTTTGTCGAAGAATCGATGGTTGAAGGAGCAAACGAGTCCTCGAGTAAAGCAGCCCAGCTAGATAGATCAACGACCTTATACAAGTGACCGGGAATGACTGGATGCAGCAGACTGAGATCAAGGTGTTGTGGTCTATGTTTAACAGAGCATTGGATAGGCGGAGTTGATGCATTGAGTATATTGTTATACATACATAGTTATGAGATATTTGGGAACTCAGCAGTGGATGTTCACGTAGGTAATAATTCACGGGGAATCACAACCTCAGAAAAATATATAAATGGGAAAATAAGAAGTCTATTACCAACCCACCACCTTTATTCTCAACGCGAGGTATAATATCTGTTGAGTTGGAAACTAAGCTCATATTTTGCCACTTAGCTGATATAACTTACGCGTCACTGCATTGCACCAGTCAACCAGACACTCAATTGAAGACAACACCGACCAAAATAATGCTGTTGAATGGCAGAAATAGGTAACGGCCGCGACTTACAAATTGTAAGTCATAGGTTGGAACGCAGGCAGGCACTTGTCTCATACCCACATAGGGCCCATGTCGTGAATATAAGCCCACTCCCTCGCAGAGAGAGGTTATCCATCAGTGGGAACACAACAGGCTGATTATGGTAACCGTGTTCACCATCATCATTTCAGCCGAAAGACGTCCACTGCTGGACATAACCCCCCAAAGTGTCGCCAAAACCTTTCATTTCGCATATTTAAACATTATTTTCCTGCCCTAATCCCAATACATTTGGGGTCAGCCCAACATGTCTTCTCCTTGCACACTTCTATATTACTTGTCATCTCATGGGGTATCGTATTACCTAGTACTAACTGAGTCGTGGAGGTCAAATAAGCAGTCGCTCCATGTAAAAATACTGGTATTCAGCTGAATCCGGTGAGACTGGTAGCCGACCTCAACATTTTTGGAAAAAGGCTACGCTGATGACGACTTGTCATCTCAGCAGTCACCTTCTTTCTAGCCATACCATCCATCACACAGTCCATCTATTATTTCTTTGGTCTTCCTCTACTCTTGAAACCATTCACATTCATACTCAAACCTTTCTTCACCACATACCCATACCATGACAACTGATTATTCACACATTTACTACTACAACTATTGTTTTATTTCACACACCAAAATATTTAACTAAAACTTCAAATTCCATACATTGACTACGTGTTGCCGCCGCCACAGGCACGCCACACGCGATTCACCCAAACGCCGGTTAACCGCGTTCACGGCCTATGATTAATCTCTTTATCCCGAAGCTTTGTGGCAACACCCTTTATGTTATACAGCGTGCGTTTTGTTGTGTGTACGGAATTGTTTGGAGTTGTAGTTTTGTGGTGTGGAATGTATGGATGTAAAGGAACTGGTGGAACGAGTGGAATTTACAGGAGATTTGTTCTTTTAAAAGGCTTTTGAAGTGTCATTTTATACAACACAGACGTATTCCTCCGGTGCAGTGGCTGTGGGCAACGGCTCCGACAAAAGCCAGCCATAGACGACAGGTCATGCATGTGCAGTTTTTCCTGTACAGTCATGCATGAAGAAGTGAAGGAGATAACTGTACAGTTATCCTGGCCTGTACATGCAACCTAGAGAAAATTAAAAAAAAAACAAATTGCACATACTGTGATGCATTCATACAATGTAGTAACATACCCAAAAAATCAAGCAGGAAATCATTATGATGACGTCACTCGGCAAACTAAGAAAGCCTCCACAATTACGCCTACCTACGTCCTATGTCATAAAACCTTTAACGACGAAGGCGAACATTTACGAGCATATTCTTATAATTTTCTTTTACTATGTACAGTGAATGAGATTTTTCAGAAAGAGCTCGATCTACACTTTGACATCTGAAGTAAAGGGAGCTTTATGACATATATAATTTAATCTAGATGCTCTAATTTTAAACTATTAAGTTATGTATCTATTTAATGGATTGTATTATCATAAAGTGGCACAAAAAACAACGAGCAACTTGCAAATACGCCTACCCTCCTGACCCGTAATAGGTAAGAGGAGACTTTGTATTAGGGCACATTGTTCGCAAAACGGATGGCCGATGGAGCCAAAAAGTTCTGGAGTGGCGACCGCGAGCGGAAGACGTTGCGTTGGAAGGCCTTCCACTAGGTGGATTGATGACCTGGTGAAGGTTGCGGGGTTGCGAGTCGCACGGGATCCTTGCTTATAGCAACAAAAAGCGTTCTAAAATCCATTAACTAGGAGTGGTAATCATAACAAAAAAACTACATTTTTTTTGTTAGCTATGCTAAATAAATGTGTTTCCTTTCTGCTTTCCCTTTTCAAAACTATTAACCTTTTATTATTTTTAGAGTACTCCATCTAATGAAGATTAATAATGAAAGCGAAATCAACAATCCTTAACTTGAAACTATTTCCAGATACCAAGAAACAAAACCGAAAACAATTTCGCCACACCACACCACAATTCCTTCTCACACGTAACAACTATTCGTGAATTTGTTGTTTATTTCGCGGAGAAACTTTGACTTAAATCAAGTCGCACATGCACTATTCATACTCCGTTGAATGCTTGGCACTCGATCTAAGTTGCACCGGCAGTTCTTGCCTATTCCACCCAGGTCTTAGTGTAGAACATTCTATAGAAAATTTTCGTGTTTTCAGAAAACGTTCTCTTCGGAAACGCTTTCGGAATTGCTCGAAAGCACGGCATGGAATTTCGATTTGTTAAAAAGTAGTTTAGTCAGGAGTGTTCTTTTTGGAACTAGTGTTCACTTAAAGGTGGTACTTAAATTACTAAAGTTACTCGTACCTTACTGCTATATACTCTTTTTCAAGATCCGGAAAATTTGATGTGATTTAACTGTCAACATTTTTGGGGTTAGCACGGCATGTCTGCTAACATTCATCTTACTGGTGCCCATACACCCTAGACCGAGAGCTCCTTCTTTGTCTACAAAAGATGACAAAGGACGGGCAGTCTAAACGAGCGCTACTATAAAGGGTGTAACAAGACCCTTAACGAAGCCGAAAGGCACTTGTTCTCCCTAGCATTGCTATCATTGGGAACCTTCTAGTTACGGAGAGATTGGGGGCCAAAGTTCCAACTTTTTCACCAGTTTTTTTTAAATACATGTTTTAATGTAAGATTTTTACTTTAAACACCTCCACGACCCCCGTACTATTCAATCCATCCATCAGCACAATGTTTTGAGTGCGTTACATTGAGTCCTACCGTAAAACATGATTTTACACCCCAGAAAAAAATTAAGTCGTTTCCCAGTAATAATTTTTGTATAAAGTTACTTAGTTTGATGTACAGAATGCTTAGTTGATAGCTTCGTGAAGGGTCAGTTTACACCCTGTATACACTTTCGCACTCGCCGTACCTCGGAGTGTCCAGGTGAGCGTGTACAGCTACCTTTAAAATATGATTAGAGCTGGATTGGGGTCTTTCATTTCTACTCATAATCATCATTGACCCTACTGTCTGCCTTTTCTTTTTTCTTTCCCTATTCTTACAGCCATCTAAGAGCGAAGCCACACTGCTCCATTGCGCTGCGTTGTGTCGTCGCAGCGTTAACGCCTGCGTCATTTTACATAGACTAGGGCGCATTTTACATTTAAATTTTCTCCGTTGCGTTTTTGAACGAAAATCTTGCGCTGCGACATCGCAACGCAACGCAACGGAGCAGTGTGTAATATCGTGAACTAACTCACTGATCCTAATCTCTCATCTCTCAGGCGCCTAAGACAGCTCTTCACTAGCAAAACAAATTTATTACTATACATGTAGAATACCTATATAACTACCTAACCCGCTTCAGAGGTGATTGTCTGATCTGTTTGCAGACACAACAAGCCTATTATATCCCTCGTCTGAGCCTCGAAATGGCAATCAAGAGGTTGTGAGTGCAAACCCAACTCATTGAATTAGCCCTGGGAATTAACTCAGACATATATGTCAGGTTCATTAGGTACTAGGCGAGTAATGTCACGCAAATATAGACTTAATTATTTCTATCTAAATAATGAAATTGAAAGGAAAGGCTACTGTCGTTTTGTTTTGATGAAAATGGTTACCACATTTTCTTCGGAAAGTTTTGACGATGAATGTGGATGGCTATAAGAGTAGAGGAAGATAATGGATGGACGTTGTGAAGGATGATATGGCTAGAAAGGAGGTGACTGCTGAGATAACAAGTAATAGAGAAGTATGGAAGAAGAAGACATGCTGCGCCGACCTCAAATAAATTAAGATAAGCAGGAGAATGATGACGAAAGGGATTACTTTCGTCGTGTTGTTATAGGACAATGACTTAACGAACTAATTTCTCTCTAGACTTTACTTAGGTTGAAGTTTACTTTGCAGAAGGTTTAAACAGTATCTATATTTAGCACCATGTACTACCGAGTTCAATGACGGTCGGCCACTTTCACCCTTATGGTCTTAAACTTAGGGCATAAGGGTGAAAGTGGTCGACCGTCAGTGAACTGAACTGAACGTAGTACGTATTCAGCCTGTAACGCTCCCACTGCTGGGACACAAGCCCAGCCGCAACCTCTGCTCTATGAGAAGGAGTGAAGCGCAATCTACCAGGCTGACCCAATGCGTGTTGGTTGGATGTCAGATTTCTTCGAATATTCGGTTCAAGGACGTACGGCCGGATTTAGCACTATGCTAAAGTATGCCGTCCCAATTATTGCGGCAACATTCTTTTATTTATTATGTATTAAAACTTTATGTACATAATGTACAAAGGCGGAATTAACGCCTTGAGCATTTTCTACCAGTCTACCTTAGGGTGATGCTGAGACAAAACAGTAGGTGCAATAGTAATGGTGGTAATAGTAATTAAATAAATAAAATAATAAAATTCTTCTAATAAAATCTTTTAATCCTAAATAAGGTCTAACTATTCATACACGAAATATTTTCAGGGAATCATCTAACGGTTATAACAAAGCCATTTCAAGGGTTTTTTTTTTATCTGAGTAAATTATTTAAAAAAAAAAATATATATTACTTGACCCACAAAATAAATACTGGATCCTTATTTTTAAGCATCCATTACGATAGTTTACTACGTCGTATTTACCTAATGTCATTGTTAGAATATGGGAGTAAAGGTTTTATGCAAAATGTTTTTAAAAAAATTTAGAATTATAATAATTTCGTAAAAAAAAATACTCAGATCATTTTTTTTTTTTGTTGCTATGGCTACTTTACGACTTTTACTCTTAAAATATTTCGTGTATGAAAAGATAGACCTTATATATTATGTATAAGAATATGTTGAGTTTGTTTTAATCAGTGCAATACAGAAACCAAGCCATTGGTCAGTAGTACTTTAAAAGAACCAAAACACAACAACAGTATGGATGACCAGCACACAAACCTCTTTTGAACAAACTGGGTTAAGTAAAACCAAAATGCAAATCAACTGCCACAAAATAAACTAGTTATAAACACTGCAGTCTTATCAAAAACCGAAACAGCACCAAGTCTATTCAGCAATTATTCAGTGTTTTGGGTAACTCCAGTACTTTCGCGAACAGACAAATTTATTCTTCAACCAGAATCGCTTGACGCAACAAATCACGCCCCGGAAAGCACTTGCGTGAGGTTAACAATCTTATTAATGAATTAACAAACGATTCTGCACTCTATCTCTTGCGTTCTACGTTTGATATTCGATTTCGGATGTTTTTGCTCGGTTACGATCCGTATCAAGGTAGGTTTTGTTTCGAAATCAGGATGTTTACTAACGATTACACGTAAGCAAGGCTGGGTACTGACAATATAATTTATACAGTTGAGATATACTTGATTAACCTTGAGAGAGAGTACAGGGAACTTGGTGAAATATGGGGTATTTACACGGGTCGATTTTCGCCGTGCGGCTAATCACTTCATAAATCGCCTCAAAATGCTGCATCACTAGCCCATTTACACATTTGACTAAATTGCAAGTGACTAGATCGTTTTCATCGAAAATGACGAGTGCTAAACAGACCTCGTGCGGCGGGCAATCGCCTGTAACTGACCACTTAAACGGTCGATTTTAGTCACCGGCCGCATGCGGCCAGTCGGATGCTGCTCTTCTTTGGGGCTTGACTTTAGTCACTTGATAACTAGCCGTGCGGCGGAAATCGGCCCGTGTCAACCCCGCAATACGCCGCTTGTGCAAGGTTACAGATAGACCCTAATTTAGGGTCTTCTCTCTAGAGGATTGAACGAGCTGATGCGTACAACGTTAATGTCATGCGTCATTTATTTGATGATGCCCATTAAGCGGGTACTGATGACTATCGTTGTGTTGAGGACTTCCAAAATTTACAGCTTACCGCTGACCGAAACTCGGTCTCGGTAACAACACTTTTAGAAGCTTTTTTTTTTTTTCCGGATGGGAAATCATCAAATGACCCCCCCCCACTCTGGGCGGAGCGGAGGGGAGTGTCAGACTTGTACTGATTAAAACCCATCCATGTTCCTTCTTTGCCCTTTATGTTCCAGGGCCACGGTATCACTTTCGAACAGTCCCGCAGCCCTGGCAGGCATCGGCCCATGCGGACCCCTACTTGATTGCTGACATCTCTTTAAGGCGCGCGTGGAACACGAACGCGCCGTCGACACGGCCCGTCGTCATAAGACGGCCGGACGGCGAGCTAGCCCATAACTCGCCGTCCACAGGCCAGCGCCTACGGTGGTCGGAAGCCACCACGTGACCCCCGACGCCCAGGGCGTCTCCCGCGGCGGCTGGGACTTGAGGTTCTTTCCCTCTCACGTCCTGCCACCTGCTTCACTAGCATGACTGCTTCGCAGAAGGAGGTGGCGGCTTCCCATTCCGTCTCGCTCCAGACCATGGCTTGAACCAAGGCCGGACGCGAGAGATCGCCGCCGCCAATCGCCGCTATGAGGACACGGCGGTGCTCCGCCCAAGCGGGGCAGACCTCCACGGTGTGTTCCACCGTGTCCTCCGGACGATCCTCGCAGTGGAAACACCCGGGCGTTGCCTCCCGCCCGATTCGGTGCAGGAACCTCCCGAAACAACCGTGTCCGGTGAGGACCTGCGTCAGGCGGTAGGTGAGGGCGCCGTGGCGCCTCTCTAACCACTCATCAAAGAGGGGACTTATCGCCACTATGGTGGCGTGCCCTGCACGGGGTTGCGACAGTCGCTCTCTCCATGTCGCCATGAGATCACGCCGGAGGTCTGTCCGCTGAGCGGCAATTTGTCGCGGCAGCGGAGTTTCCCCCCGACATAGTGCTTCCGCGTGCCATTCATGCAGGCGCGCGAGGACTATCGCCTCCAGATCCCATGGCGGCAATCCGGCAAGGAGGCTAGACGCCTCGCCGGAGATCGTGCGGTACCCCCGGATTAGCCTTATGGCTATCATCTTTTGGGGCGCGTTCAGGTAGTGGGCGGCTTGCCGCCTCAAAGAACGCGCCCACACCGGGGCCCCGTAAAGGGCCATGGACCGCACGACCCCCGCGTATAGCCTCCGGCAGGAGGCGTTTGGACCCCTCAGGTTGGGCAAGAGCCGCTTGAAGGCAGCCCCTGTCCGTTCCAGTTTGGGAGCCAAACGTCGGAAGTGCTCCACGAAGTTCCACCGGCTGTCGAGGACGAGTCCTAGGTACTTCAACGTTGACCCGACGCCGATGGAAACCCCTCCTGCCGTCAGTAGGGATCCCGACGGTGGCGCATTCCGAGGCCCATGAAAACACATGGCCTCGGACTTGTGCAATGCCACCTCGAGACCCAATTGCCGGATCCTCTCCACAACTATCGCAACCCCGCGTGTCATGTGTTCGGCCGCCGCCTCGTGCGACCTCCCTTGTGCCAGTACCAGCGTGTCGTCAGCGTAGCAAACTACACTGACCGGTAGGGAGGTCGGCGCGCAGCACCCAGTCGTAACCGATGTTCCACAAGGCCGTCCCCAGAACCGAACCCTGTGGAACACCGCACGACATCTCTCGCCGGTTCCATTCTCCGCTCCGACTGGGGTAGATGACGGCCCTGTCCGTCAGGTAGTCCCCGACCACACGACGAAGGTAGGTCGGCACCCCGTGATACCGGAGTGCCTCCGCAATGCAGCTCCAGGGCATGGAGTTGAAGGCGGAGATGGCTTGGGTTACGGGAAGCGTCAACTAGGCGATTCGAAATTTCCTTAAACAGGCTGTGAGCACTCCGACCCCACGACCCCGGAGTTTCAACCCCATAACAGCTCGAAAATATAGTTACCACAAAGGTTTCTGTATTTAAGCCGCTTGAGGTTCTCTGCAGCCGCAGTGGCAACACATCACAAAGAGCTTGAAAATGATGAATCAATCAAACCTTGATATTAATTGAATTTTTTAACCAAACAACGTGCTTACTATATTATACTGGTTTGAAAAGAATCCGTGTAATCCCCGAAGGGTTGGGCAGAGATATAAGGACCTTATACTATACCCACATTTCGCCAGTTATTTTTAAATCCTAATGTAATAGGAGGCGAGTCTACTGCCATCAATCGGGCACAAACTCCATGACTTCTTCTAAGAAATTTCAAATGGAAGAACCCAATAACACTTTCCCTGACGTGGGAATCGATCACAGAACCTCATGCACAGCAGTCGTGCTTACGACCACTAGATCAACGAGGCAGTCGAGGAGTGTGATATTGAAATGTTACAAATAATGATGTCATTAAAATATAAATAGCAATACGAGGAATAGCGAGTATCTAAATTATGAGTTACGACATTCAAACGCAACGTGCGCTTTGAAACAGAAATGAAAGCTAGAATGGAGTTTATTACTGTATTATGTCAATGGCATCAAATGTGTGATGGTATTAGTTTTGTACAGACTATTAAACTTAATTATTAATTTTCTCTATACAATATTAGCAGGACGATCTGGACGCGTACCGCAAGGGCTGGTTCGAGAAAGCACGGGATAAGAGCACATGGATGGAATTGAGGGAGGCCTTTGCCCAGCAGTGGGACAGTACAATACAGACAGTAAAAAAATATTACGTCCTGACCTAAGTCAGGTCTTCATGCCTTTGCCCTCGTCTTCGGCGCCTTCTGGCTAGCCACAGGTGTCGCAACACACCACAATATGAAAGATGGCGAAACCAGCTCCACAAATCCAACAATAATCCATATAAGCCTAGGGACAAAACATATAGCAACAAATCATTAATTTTAATTCATAAACAAATATAATTCGATACCAACAAGAGCAGGACCCACTTGACCTCTAATTAAAACAATCCAACGCAAGAATAGACTCTTTCTGACAAGATCAATAAGAAAGCCTATCTTTAAAACTAAACAAAGAAAATAATCTTGTTAATTTAACACCAGAAAAAACTCTGGCAGAATGAGAAAATGCCTTGTTTCTTTACGAAAAAAAAAACAACTAATTAATGACACTATTTCATTAGGGTCACTTTTAATTACAGAGCAAATAATTCTCTTTTGTGAAATAATTGTTTGTGTACCTTTTTGTTGCAATGTTACAAATAAGGGACGTTTTTCATTGTTATGTTTTGTAATTGTTGGTTTAGGAAGTTCAAATATTTATTATTTGCTTTTGTAACCTTTCCTTAATTATCCGTTGTTGAATTTGCATATTTTCTGTTGTGATTGGTAGACAAAAATTAAACACAATCTTGAGCCAGAAGAGTTAACATGTTAAAATGATTTATCATCATTCTCCTTTTCCAATTTTTTGGCCTTATGACACTTTTCCTATGTCATCTTCTTCCATACATTTTTATAAGCCGTCATCTCATTAATCCCTTTCTAGTCATATCATCTTCCACAACCCATACATCTTTCTTTTGGTCTTCCTCTACTCTTAGATCCACATTTATGCGATAACTTTCCTTACGACATTTACCTCATTCCTCCGCATGTAATGACCTGCCCATACAAACGATTACCATGTCGGATTGTCAGGATTTATTCCGTTAGGCTCGTACATCACGTGGGCAGAAGATGGGTTTCGTGCAATGAAAACACACTGGGTGCGATACACTGTTTCTATTAAACTAACAAATTACTTGAAATTAACACAATAACACGGGACAACAATGAATCGGGTACAGTTCCGGGACATCTCAACTCTGCTGTGATCAGACATTGAAATGTCGTCCTCGTCTCGAGCTGTAAACAACACGGCTCTGTAGAAGCACGCTGTGGTGTGGGTAGACTTGTAAGTAGGTCGCGTGATGTCACCACTGGCGGACTTGCGATTCGTTTTATGTCTGTACCAATGACCGGATCCGACATATTTTATTTAACAGTATCCAAAATACGGACTAAGATTGGTAGCAGTGTAAATCGATCATCTAAAGAATACAGGACTTGATTAGATGTGATGTGGAAGACGTAAACCCGAGGGCGTAGACAAAGTACACAGCGTGCGATGCACAAACGGTTGCCACTTGTTCAGAGCATCATACCGAACCTCCCAGAAATTTTCATCGATATTTTTTTTAAATTGCTTTTCCATACATTTTGACCGTGTTGGTATTGTAGGAAACAGCAGCTTTTTTTGTAATAACCGACGAAAAATTTCTATGTGTGGGGTTCGGTATGATGCACTGAATACGTAGTACTCGTTTGTGCATCCATGACCCTGTATATTCTACCACAGAAAACGATGATAGAAAAGCAAAAAGTGCACTGAATAGCACAAACTCCGAAAAAATAAAGTCATTCATATTTTTATAATAATGAAACTCTTTGAAAGCGAAAGCCACTGGTTGCTACTGAACAATTTTGTAGTGACTTGCATTCAATCAGTTATAGTAAATTGTTTTGAAGGTAAATTGTAAATCCTGAACTATCTTCGACATTATTTCGTTACTGCTTTTAAATAGACTAAAAAAAAGGAATTCACGAAAAATCAGGCAGCACCCCAGGTTGTGAAAACTGTAATACGAGTTGTGAAATTCACAGAAACAATTTGATATTGGAACTATGCCCAAACTCGCTCACACAAAATCAATTGGCTCTAATAGTTCTGTAACATTGTATAAAACTGCTAAAATACTTGTAACCGATGAGTAAATTGAAACAGTGAATTCACTATTCGAGTTTGTTTTCATCATTAACACTGAGTTATAAAGGAGTAAAGTTTCTAAATTTGGATATTGGGAGTAATCTTGGGAACGACTGACCTGATTCCAAAAATTTCCATCACTAAATATGGCAAACTACGTTATCCCCGAATGTCAAAGGTTTATTAAAAAAAAAAACGACAAGGCGTTACCGTGGGATAATTACCCACCATAAAGCGAGCGCGAAGAGAACCAAGGTTACCGACGTAGCCCGATGAATAGCCAAACTTAAGTGGCAGTGGGCAGGGCATATTGCTCGCAGAACGAATGGCCGATGGGGCCGGAAAGTTCTGGAGTGGCGACCGCGAACTGGAAGACGTCGCGTTGGAAGGCCTCCCACTAGGTGGACCGATGACCTGGTAAAGGTTGCGGGGATCCGCTGGATGCAAAATGCACGGGATCGGTCAACGTGGCGACACTTGGGGGAGGCCTATGTCCAGCAGTGGACGTCTTTCGGCTGAAATGATGATGATGATGAAGCGAAAGCGAAGTCTATGTGAAGGATGATAATTATGGCTACGAAGGAGGTGACTGCTGAGATGACGAGTAATAGAGAAGTATGGAAGAAGAGGACATGCTACGACGACCCCAAATACATTGGGATAAGGGCAGGATTTATGATGATGAAAGCAAGTGAACTCGCACGCAAAAGCTAGTATCAGATATAAGGATCGATCAATCTACCTATGAACTGGAAGATGAATGATCTATGATCTAGGATCTATCTATTTGTCTATGGCATTAGGTCCGCCTCTGTACTTTGTACTTGAAGTATTAAATAAATAAATCTAGGACGGTCAATTTTGATTACAGTTTTTGTAGTTTTTGTTTGAAGGTGTCGTATGTGATCAGGGCCACGTCTCCGTACCGATATGACCGAACCTGAATAGTCTTCTTTTTAAATTCATAGCACGCACTTAAAAAACAAACACTGTTTTACAACTTACCATCAGAGTTTACACATCCGAATCTCATCAATTTTAAAAGCTCTTTTTCTAAAAAGTACTTGAAGAAAAATGTTTACTTTAAATCTCTCGTTCGTGGAAAAACACGACAATCCTTTGGTAAAGCACACCGTGGAACGCTGCAACTTCTAAAGTATATATTTTTACCACAATACTTGTTTGTGCCCCGCTTTCCGTAAGGATTAAAGTATATTGCAGTGGCTATACACTTTATATATGTTGACTGATAGATTGCGGCGGTAACATAAGTGAACTTTGTATTTTTTTATCTACTTCTTAAAAGACACTTAAGTCAAATATAGAGACGAAAACCAAAGAAACGATTAATGGTATTTGTGAAGGATGATATGACTAGAAAGCAGGTGACTGCTGAGACGACGAGTAATAGAGAAGCATGGAAGAAGAAGATATGAGGCGCCGACCAAAAATAAAGATTTTTAAGCGAATAATTTCACAAACAAAAAAAGTTGCCGAAATCTGCTACGGCAGCGTAGCAAATTTGCGTAGCTACACGAACGCTACGCCGTAGCTCGTAGCAGTGTTACTATAAGCAAGTCAGTCTATATCCACAGCGTGATCTGAAAGTCATTATAATTAATTAGCCATACACTTCATGTTGTCACAAATAATAGCCATATTTAAAACCACACCCAAAGATCACAACATAAAACTCCCAAATTAGACCACATTTAGCAAAAATCAACCTTCAAATTAAACACATCAGTAATTAAAACGCAACAGGCGTCTGAACATTAAACAAAAATTACGAAAAACGCAAATAAAATTACGTGAATTTAGACTGACAGCGATCGAAAAAAAAATCGCCATTAGCCTTTAGCAAAAAGGTTAATCACGCAAATTAACGTGAATGGGGAGTCGCGTGCCTGTAATTGGCTTTAGGTAGGGCATTTGGCCACAGTATGTCTGATGCAGATGTCCAATAAATTGATCGATAAAATAAATTGATGGGCCATATTTTTAGGTGAGAGTTTTACCCTATATTTAAGGCTGGATTTTCTTAGCAAGTTACGTTGTTTTTAAACAAGAACTTGTTAACTAAAAAACCCGACTACTGAAAAATCACGCTCTTCGTAAATTCGGGGATTACAAGGTAAAATTGACTCCTCAAATTGTTGAAGTCGGTTAAAATGTAGCCTATGTTACCCGGGCCATAATAACGAATCGATTGACAACTTATTCATCAAAATCGGATGAATAGTTTAGGCTTTACGGAAGAACATAAGTTAATACAAACATACATACACACATAGACTGCTAAAATCATAGCCCTTCCTTGCTTTGCTTCCTGGCTTTACCGTAGTCGGTTAAAAATGTACTTAAATGTTAGCTTTTTTGGCTGCCCTCGGAAAAAAGTATTAACATTTGTCTAAGCTAATTAAAATAAAAGCACTTCCTCTCGCTTTGCCAGTCCAGGGAACAAAGTCTGAGTCCCGGTGATAGTTTATCGAAACGCGAATTTCACGAAAGAAACTATACGCCATCTCCTCATGGCAACTCTGTTCAGAAGCTATGAAATATTAACACTAACGGCACTTGAACGGCGGTTTATATGACTGAACGTGGTACGCAACGACGTTCAGTTTCTGAGGCGAAATTCGCCCTAAGAGTGAGATATAAGGTTACAAAGAAACAGGTTAAAAACTTGATCAGCACTCGGCTACATTAAGAAGTGGAGCCCTACGATTACCACGTATTAGTACGTATCATTCCGATAGAAATTTTTCATCGACAATTAAAAAAAACACCTGTTCCGTACAATTTCCCCCATAGAAATTTTTCATCGACAATTAAATAAAAAAGAACCTGTTCCGTACATTTTGACCACGTAGGCATTGCACTTTTGTAGAAAAGAGCTGATTGAAAAAAAAAATACACATGAAAAATATCTAAGTCGGAGGAGGGTTTTGAATTATGTACTCAATCATTGATTGATTTATTTTGTTAAAAATAGGTATGGTTACAGATAATATATTGTCCAAAATATGTGCACTATGTATTGCCAATATATGGCGGACAAAATTAACATGAACAAGCAATTACAATGTGGCGTGTCGATAGATTACATTAAGAAAAATAAAAATTCAATTTCATCATCATCATCATTCTCTTGCCCTTATCCCAATTCATTTGGGGTCGGCGCAGCATGTCTTCTTCTTCCATACTTCTCTGTTACTCGTCATCTCGCCAGATACCTCCTTTCTTGCCATATCATTCTTTACACAGTCCATCCATCGTTTCTATGGTCTTCCTCTACTCATATACACATCCACATTCATACTCAAAACTTTCCTCACAACATTTTCCTCATTCCTCCGCATCACATGCCCATACCACGACAACCGATTACCACACAACTTTTCAGTTAATCAAAAAAATCAAAAAATCTATTTAAAATACATAATAAGTCAGTTAGGTAAACACGTCATAACAATTTTAAATGAATAGAAACAATCATACTTAGTCAATAAATAAAATCATAAGTGTTTAATTAAATACGAACGTGGTGATCGTTTGTGCCTCGATGTTCCACCCTTTATTACTCGCGTATCTGTTTTTTCTAGTCTGTGGCATATTATGTTTTTTGGTCATAATAAAAATTCAGCCGTGTCATCGACGTCATGTGGGCTTAAATAGGATTTGCTGCTTAATCGATGTTATTTTTGGAGATCCGTGTAGGAAAATGTTAAACCACGGATTTGAAGGAATTTGCTTTTTTAATAGGTGGTTTAAAAATATCCGTTAGTTTTTAACTGGTTTAAGTTAGTTAGTAAAACATAACATTACGCCTGTAATCCTCGAAGGGATAGGCAGAGGTTTACGCTATAGTATACCCACATTTCGCCATTTATGTTTGAGTCCCATGTAATAGGAGGCAAGTACAAAATAAAAAGGAGGGGAAGTGTTTGTGGTGCAATTTATAGATATTTTAGTGTTTTAGTCATTTTGTAATAGATACAAAAGGAGACTGATTAAGAAGAAGTTGATGAAGAAAAAAATATAGGATTCAAAATAGTTTTGCGATTTATTATTATTACTATGAGCGTGATGTGTCCCACTGCAGGACAAAGGCCTCCCAGGCCTCTTTCTATTTATCTCTGTCTTTGGCTATTTGGGCCCTATCCTTTTGACAAGAGTCCAGCTCATCACGCCATCAGTTTTGCGATAGAATGATAAAAATCCTGGGCAGTCAACATCATTGCAACCAAAAGACGTGCCCAGGGCTAGGCTTCTACAATTCACCACTTTTGTGAGTATATTGTGTGTACCTGGGGTATTTTTTTCCTTTTTTTAATCCATAAGATCGCAACCAAGAGGAGCTCGTGGCTAAATAATAACAGCTGCTCGGTTCGATCCAAAGGTTAAGACGCGCTTGCCTAGGTTGGTTCGTGGATGGGTGACCATCCATTACATATCGAGTTTCCTCCGTGCCTTGGAAAGCACGTTAAGCCGTTAGTCCCGGCTGCCATTTGTAGATTTTTGACAGTCGTTACAGATTATTAGTGGCCCGAAAATCTGACAATCAGTCTTACCAAGGGATATAGTATTAACCCAGTACTGACTGGGTTGTGGAGGTCAGATAGGCAGACGCTCCATGTAAAATACTGGTTTAACATTAGGCTGGAAACCGACCCCAACATAGTTGGGAAAAGGCTAGGCAGATGATGATTGTGTGACTTAAGCTGGGGTGTTTTTTTTTTTTATTTTCTTTAAATCTATTAGACAAACCAATTCTTTAGAGCTCAAGCCAAGCTAACAGTGTAAGAAAACACAACATAGATACAAAATTACAAAACAATCTTATCGCCAACGATGATAAATGAACAACCTCCATAATTGAAAAGTAATTATCTCGGAGGGCGGTGGAAAAAGTATGAAGTTTGAAACTGCTGACGTGTAACTGCAAGAACGCTCGATTAAACTTTTACTCTGATGTTATTAACAGTTATATACATCACAATATTCTTGTTGGTAAGCATCTTTTAGAAAGTTTTATCACTAAGCTTCGGTTTTCGGTAACGAAATTGTTTAGCAAAGTCTTCGTCAGTTATGTGTCTGTTAACAATATACATGAAATTTAGATATTTCATGAGAACCACGATATTTTATATTTATTTTTTTATTTGTTTAGTATCTCCAACAAAGGATGTACAGAATCACACGAAATAAATAATTTACGACAAAAGTATCATGTAGGTATACTCTTTTTTTTCTATTGAATTATTATTTCTATGCTCACTGTATTACCATAGAGATTTTGAAACTCTCGAAAAAGAGTTGTCCATAAACTTTTTAATCTGTGAGAGTCATAAAAACAACCAACAGATAATGTAAGGGGACACTGACACTTTCCCGTGCTCCATTTTTAACGTTAATTACTCGCTTGCCAACAGTGAAGATAATTATGGTAATATTCGCTTTTTGTTTCTCGAACCAGTCATGAATAGGTCTATGTTAAACGTTGAATATTATCGCACTGACATATGATAACATAACGCCTATTTAAACTCGAACGGGTAGGCAGAACTTGGAGAGACGACCTGCAACGAAGAGTACGACTGAGTAGCGTGCTATTGGTGTAGGTTATTTCAGGATTCTACTCGTATTTTGAGTTCGAGATGTATTGTACGCCCACATTTAACTGTTGCGAATTCTGGAGTATTTTTGTTGGTAGATTTTTAACGCCACCTCGTCATTGGGCGTTGGTAGGTATGGCTAGATTAAGTTTAGAGACTGAAGTTTCAAAAACGGAAATGACTCGTTACACGCCAATGTTGCGCGTTCCTTGGCACTCCACTAACTATGCCAGGAACTGTGTACTGACTCGTATTGCTAACTAAACTAAACTAAACTAACTAAACCATTGCTAAAATTTTTAACTCGGAATTCTCTGAAGTTGATTTATTTAACTGTAATAAACCGACAGTCAAAAAACGTATACTTGTAACTATAAACGGCGATAAATGACAGGCAACCAATCTTTTTCTTGTTCTAATATATTTTATTGTGCCACCTTTTTTTTTGTTTTATATTTTTCAAAATTGTAATCTAAATTTAACCTTATGTAATTTAATTTTGTATTGTATTTTTTTTTTGTTTAATTGGAAATATCTGGCATTAGTCCGTTCGCATTTATACAAATATCCCAGTTTTACAGGGAATCCTATAATTGGCCATATTAACTGTAACACGCATATTTTGTAAAATAATTTTATGGATGGAAATAAAAAAAAAGACGATCGGTGCAGAATTTATAGTATAGTCCAGATGAGATAAGCACATCTACATAATTTGATATTATGAATTTAATAATTTACGAAAGAATAAGAATAGAAACATCTCTTTTTATCTTGGAAGAGATTTCTTTAAAAATTAGCAGCACTGTATTTAGAGTGTACATAAACTGTTAAATAAAAAATAAAGACCATTGAACGATCGAGCATTAACGAGTAACGATACAAAGAGGATCTTCTGGAGAAGCTGGAACAATATTTGGCATACACAAATGCCACAGCATGACGTATTATTGTGTAGCTCATGCAACACGAACGTAGTAAAGAACAGAAGACGATCATTCTTTCTTTACAGGTCTACTAAAATTATTCCAATACATACTCCTTAGCTTGCCGAAGTACACCGTACCCCGTCTTCTCATCGGTTCAAGTATTCATCAATAAACGTCAGGAGCAGGTACAGCCGTCCACTGAACATCGCCCACCAAGAGGATATGTTCAAGCGGGCATGCGACGAAATTGGCTGTCCTATCTCTGAAAATAGATCTGTACTTTTACACACTTATAATGCATTTCATTTACACTCTATCCCGAAGTGGTAGGGTCGGGTTTTGGCTGTGTGCTTGTAATATAAGTTGGTTAAACTATACGTAATGGTTAGCAATACAGGGTGACTTTGAAATAGATATGTCAGTTTGATGTGTGAATAGTTTTTAGGGTTGATTGTTTTCTTTAACAAGAGATAAAACAATGTTAACTGAATTGAATGTAGCATACTCGTTCAATTTAGTTGAAACAGCTTTATCAAAAACAATGAAATACATTCTATCGAAACTATATATTTATTTATATAGGTATATTATGTTTGAAACTGTTGTTCCGTCACTTACCCCCCAATGGTTCATTGGAAGACCAGCGTCAGACAGCATCACCTGTCTGGCATGATTGCTGAAATGGAGCACACAGCACATACTATGTATTTTCTCTTTTTGTTTTTTTTTACTTCGTGATTTATTTTTTTATTCTGTATCTTTTTTATTCTGTGTGCTTGATGAACTGACGTCAAATAAACTTTATTGTTTCTTTCTTTCTAAAAAACAAATTGTAATAAATAAAATATCGTAGTAATATCCTATCTTTTTTAATAAAGAAGAATACAAAATCGATATCAACTATTGCAGTCTTACAAAACCAGGCTGCAAATAAAAGCTCCTTACAAAATACATGGAAAAAAAAAAAAACAATACCTATTCAGCAACAGCAATTATTTCCCCGGTCTTATCTCTTATTTTCCTGCAAAAAAGTCAGACATCGAAAACAGAGTAGATCGAGGAGAAGCCATGATAATTGGACTGTCAAACCACTGGTACTATTGTTAGATTGTTTTAACTCAACGTCAAAAAACTAGGGCTGCTGATTTTTTTAGTTAGTGACCTGGCTTGTTTTTCAATTGTTTTTTCGACGGCTTTACGTGGTTGGCTGTGACGTTGGTGTTTTGGTGACAAGTTGTAAAACATCGCCTATATTTTTTACTAATTAAACCCTTCCATCGAGGATATAACACACATCCTGCACCAACACAGCACATACCATCACCATTAAACACAAACACGAATAATCCAAATGTCAAATGAATGAAATAATAATTCTGCAATTATGGCTTTATGTTAACTTTAGTTTTAAAACAGTTGCTCTGCATGCAATTATTTTGTAAAACTGAAGTATGTATGGGCTTGTACCATTGCCCTTAATACAAGTTATTTCATGACTTAGTAAGGGTGCTGGTTGCAACACCTATCTGTTTTTGTTAACTAACATTAAGTCAAGTGCACTTATAGATGTTTCTATATAATGTTAACATTGTTATTTGATTTAATAAATACATTTGAAATTTGAAATTATGCAAGGTGGAGTAGAGAGCGTGAAGATCTGAGTTAGATTCCCAGGTTGCCAAAGTTTTATTGGATATTTCAAAGAGGAAATTCTCAGTAGCAACATCCTATCCTACTAATCTTACTACTATTATAAATGGGAAAGTCTGTGAGGATGGATGAAAAGAAAGAAAGAAAGAAAAAATATTTATTTGTCGCGGGGACATGACGTGCATCATACGATACGTGGATGGATGTTTGTTACTATTTCACGCAAAAACTACTGCACGTATTTGGATGAGATGAAGTTTGTAACCAGGATTAACACATAGAATACTTTTTATACCGGTAGTGCGATCCCGGGGTATAAAAATGCACTCAACAAGTGTCCTATTCATGTCAATGAAGGTTTATAATAAATTACCGGAAATTATTAAAAATGTACAAAAATATAATCCATTCATAAATAAATTACAACAATTTTTATTACATAAATGCTATCATACTATTAATGAATATCTAAATGACAAATTTTAAATTAATAATTATGATTCACTAATTGTTACTTTGTATGCCAACTAATTAATAGTAAAATAAAAGCCCTCTTCCTCTCTCCTACCTTGCTGTGCCCTTACAGGGTCCATATTTATGTACCTAGCTTTAAGCCCTTTGTAACACTTTTTTACAATATGGAATGCAAAATAAATGAATAATAATAATAATAATACACGCGGGTGAAGCCACTAGTGTGTAATAAATTATACAGATACGTATTCAGGGGATCTTTTGGAGGAGGCCTATGTCCAGCAGTGGACGTCTTTCGGCTGAAATGATGATGATGATGTATTCAGGAAATACAGGCCTGATAAATACTGCGTACTTATTAAAAATAATGAATCCACACATGTAGCTGGTCTTACACTGACCTTATTGACGAAGTTCTTCAGAAAGGTCAGGTTTGTAATACTCGCACCCCCTCAGCTCTTTGTGCTTTGTTCACGTTTATTCATCTGAATGGACGCTGACGAAGCAAAAGCAGTATTTAAGGATGGTAGCAGGTAGCGTTCTTGTAGGTACTGCTTAACCCCCTTGGTCGGAAGAAGGCGTGAGTTTATATATTGCACACAAAACTGACGCGGAATGCGATAGCTCACTTCCAAAATATATGTACTGTGAATGCTAAACATAAATTATATATTTTTGTCAGAGGTTTGAGTGAGGTTTAAATTATGTTGTAATATACACCAAGTTGTCGTACAAGCGAGCTGCATTCCGCAAAATTGCTAAATAACTAGAATTAATCACAGAGATGAGGTAATTACTGTACTCCGTTTAATGAGTGGTTTTCTCAGAAATTCTATTAATTTCCAATAAAATAGATGACGTACTGATTCCGGTGTCATTTGCGATATATCTGTGAACCATCTGATTTTGCGACCACTTACCATCACATGGATTACTTGCTTATTAGCCAGACAATAACGAGAAACATACACTATCAAGGACTTCTCAGTAGCAGCTAAGGAGTCTGGATTTATGCCCGGTTGATGTCAATAGGCTCGCTCTCTTTGACATGGGTGAAATATGGATTTACCTCTGTCTAACCTTTCGGGGATTACAGGCGTGATGTTGTACTCGAAACAGTTACAAATAAGCATAACATGACGCCTGTAATCCTCAAAGGGTTGGGCACAGATCTACCTATTTATAACAACCACATTTCGCCAAAGATGCGGATGCCGAATGCAAAGCTGTGGGCCCGCATATCAGAAATCTGGAGCCCTGAGACAGCTAGACCAGGTCGCGGCAGACCAAAAAAAAGATGATGGGACGCCTTGGATGACTTTCTCGTTAATTGGCGAGAAGAGGCTGAACATCGAGAAAAGTGAAAGGAACGGAGAGAGGCCTTTGCCCAGGAGTGGGACAGTACAGGCTAACAATAAAAAAAACATTTCGCCAGTTGAGTTTCATCAGTTATTTATAACTTGGTTTGTAGCGGAAAAGTATCTACCAAAAATAACGTCTATTCCCACCAATACCTACTATTATACATTTTCTCTCTATTCATATTTTTCCTACATTTAAAAATATCGATAGAGAAACATTTCTACGTCAACACGCAACGCTTTACCAAAAAAAAAAGAAAAAAACGTTCTTTATGAATAAATTCAACGCAGAAATCCTTCACGGAGGTTTCATAGAAAAATATCTTTATTTTTTTCCGCGGCATGCGCCATTTGGTTCATTCGTTCGGTCGTTGAACTGATAAATCATTCATCGTGTGGGGAATGACTGGTGTTACGAATCAAAACGTAAGTGCGAATATTGCTCGAGGTTAAAGTTTATTCGAACAGCGTTTTATTTGTATGCTATTGCCTATTATAGAAAAGCTATTTATTTTATTAATCTGAAAGCTATTTGAAGGCTCAAAACAAAATAATAGTTATTAATTTTACTGTGTGTGTTGTATTCATATAATTTTGCATAACATTACATAATATACTAATAATATTATAAAAAGGTAAAATTTGTTTGTAAGTTTGTATGAAGGGGGTAATCTCCAGAACTAATGACCCAATTCTAAAAATTCTTTCACTGGCAGATGCTACATTATTCGTAAGTACTGTAGGCTATAAATTATGTTTATATCATGCATACTAGCCGAGCTATCACAATTTTAGCGGACGAAGTCGCGGGCGGAGTAAGCTAGTGTATTATAAATACTGAACCTGTATAACGCTAACAATTCATCAATCTCTAAACAAACTCCACATTAAAGCCTCCTTATCTCCGACGGCTCAGAACATAAACAGCATGTTCAATTAAAACTTACACGTCAAAGAGTAACAATGTATAAAGAGCCGGTAAGAGGAACAACCCTACCGTTTAAGGGGTGGCGCTCGACAAATATGAATATTTTACTAAGTCTTTTGTATACGTTCACGCGACTCGCCCAGTTAAGCGTTGCTGTCTCGGTATTTCTCCTCTAAACATTGCTTTTTATACAATACACTGTTTATGTGACAACGGGGTAAGAGTTTAAACATAACACTATCTTAGTCTAAAGAAGTTTGATGCAGTTCACAAAATCTGCTAAAAAGTGCTTATGAGTTTATCACTTATTTTTAGGGAAACTACTTTTTTTTGGGGTGAAAAATTACGTTTTTCGGTAGGACTTAATGTAACCCTCTCAAAACATTATGCTGATGGGTGGTGGAGGTGTTTAAAGTAAATTAATAACATAAAAAAAACTTATATTTAAATAAAAAACTTGTGAAAATGTTGGAACTTTGACCCCCAATATCTCCGTAACTAGAAGGTTTACAGGTATAGTCTAGAACAAAAAAATGATCAAAATGACGGATAGAACAAGTAGCTTTTGGCTTCGTTAAGAGTCCCTTTATAAAGAAAGCAAACATAATCAAACACCAGATCAAAACCACATTCAAGAGTAGCTGTCAATGTCATCATCGCTATAGAATATTATACTCTTGAACGCCGTTCTGATGTGCTAATCAAGTTTAGTTTCATTAGTGAAATCAGCTCGTAGTAAGAAAAATATTCGCAAACATTCTAAGGAAACAATGGAGTTAAAGAAATCTAGGATTACAATCAGATAGCAGAACTGAAGATAGACATCGGGCAATGACTTCCAGCTTGTTAACGAGATGAATACAAAAGGTCCAAATATAATTATATAACAAAAGAAAGCAACTTACTTTCAATTATTCAAAAATAGCTTCAGAAAATCTATTCCAAAAGTAAAAATTAGAGCATAATTTAACATACAGAATTAAGACATTTCAATATTTAAAGGAAAGCGACCTTTGATCAGTACCAGCGAATTATGATGGCGTCGCTAAGACTATCCGCTAAGATATCATGAATTAATTATTGCGTTGAACTTAGCGCGGTTTGGACCGTGGTCTGTGTTTCAGTGGGATTGGAATAACAATTGGGCCTCGTTCAGTGTGAAAAGCTGACGCGGGTGATAAGGCGGACGTGAAATTACTCTTCAGGACTTAAATCAGGCAAAAAACAGAGCTGTCCAGTTAGACGTTTTCATCGGACAAAATTTGAAGAAGAATATCAACCATATGAAACAAGTATTACCGTCTATAGATTCTGTCGTTGTGGCCACAAGCCTGTGCTTAAGTGACATGCGTGATTTGCTATCGTGACTGCGAAGAAAACAAATGAAAGATATGTGTTGGAACATGGTATAATAATATACTTCGCCTGGTATTCTTTTCCCACGATGGCCCAAGACTACGTCACGATAAGTGTTACCATTGATTGTCCTTTTCAGTAAATTTAGGGACTCTCATTTAGTGAATGAAAATAAAATAAATTACTAACTAGCTTAACTATTTAGTAACTCGTGTGATTCATCTATTTAGTTTTAAATTAATTTAAATATTTAATTATTAGTTCATAATTACTTTGTTAAGTTAAAAAATGCATTTTGCTCGGGTAATTCAATCACACACCGTGGCAACACATCCACAGTATCACAACTGATGACGTATTCTTGGGCCAATCACGTGACCCACCTGTCACGGGAAGAGAATACCAGGCGAAGTATATTATTACACCATGTGTTGGAATATGCCACGAGTCATCACGACAAAGAAAAAATGACACACGGGCAAGCGTATTACTTGGGCTCCTAGTACGCCGTGATCGAGCGGTCAAGCTTGGTTTACTAGTGATCGTCTATTGTTTTACCCTGAAGTACAATTTCTACCCTTGACGACCCGCGGTAAAACGATGCACTATGTCCACCAAATTGCTCCCGCCATCGCGCCCGCTACCGCTCCAATCACCATGCAACCACTCTGAACGAGGCCTTGGGATCAAATGTACACAAATTGTATTATCAATGAGCTTGGAACATGACCTTTATTTCCACTTGTAATCTCTAAAGGGGTGCGGAGGAATGCTTTTGTGTATCCATGATCCAAAAAGGGTAACCACTACACCGAACAAAACTTGTTACCCCCATGATTTAAAAACAAACTATTATAAATAACCGCCCTATTTCAAAATGGGAACGGATAAAAAAGTTGATACATCCTTGAACAGAACGGTAATCAACAAAAACAAGCTTCCAGCTGGCGACATTAAAATAGAAGAGAATGCTCAATATTCTTGCTGATTACTATCGCACAAATAATTTACAGAAACACTTCTTCATCGGCTTTTCGTGTCTATCTACTCAATTGCTTCTGGTAACTAGAGTAATCCCCCATGCTGTCATATTATACTTGGCGGAACAGTAATCAAAGAAGAAATATTCAGTCTTTATTAGGCAACACTTATAAGACTACTACTCCCATTTTCCCCAATCACCCGGAAAGTTTTTGCCTGTTATCATTACAAAACTCCTCTTCGACATCTTCACCCAAAATCTTACCCCACAACCATTATCACAGAATTCCCACAAGTCCAAGTCATAACACCGAAATCCTAATAAATAGTGGCTTAGACTTTTTAAATATTCAGAAGGCAAGAATTTTGATGCTCATCCGAGGAGATATCAAAGTATTTTCATTAGTCTAAAGTGAAATTCATTTCCCCGAAGCCAATAGCTGAGTTCAAACTTTAGATATTCAGCGTCGACTAAGAGTATTAAAGGAATTTTCATAATCCATCAATTTACTTGTGTAAAGTCCGTTTTAGCCGGTTCACGTTCAATTGCGCAGATAATTTCACGAATGAATCTGTTTTCAGCTCTAGAAGTTTCATTATGATGAAGATCCTTTAAGTTTGAATTTCGTTCGTAAATAACACTATTATTATTAGGCGTTTTTCGGTCGTTGACCTTTGTAGGAAGTTTCTTAGAAGAGCGACGGACGGTTTGTTGTTAGAATCGTATTTTCTAAGATACGTAGATTAGGTGACAGACAAACACTAAACTAATTTAATAGTTCTCTATTACTGATAAATATAACACCTTTTTGAGCCGTTTCTGTCAGTTAGTAACTTCGAATTGTCATCGGCTACTTCCAAGTATGAAAACTAGTAAGTAAAAACGTAGATATAGGATAACGTCATCTTTCGTTATCGCGTGTGCTTAACCTGCTGTCAGAGTTTTTATGCTGCCCATGGGCCTCTGACTTGACTTTACATGTCGTCGAGAAATATCTCTCAGGCATGCTGGTTTCGTCACGATATTTTCCTTCACCGAAGCAAGTGATAATTGTACAATAGGCACATGAATTCGAAAACTCAGAGGTGTGTGTGTGTGTGTCTTGGGTTCGAACTGGAGACCTATGACTTGGCAGTCTGATAGTCACACCACTAGACTACCACTGCTACAGGATGACGTCATGAAAGATGCAGAATTCAGACTATGTCATAGAAGTAGAAACTGTACCTACATTAACGAGAGATCATTCCGATGCTAATGAGAGCGGGAACAAAAAACTCTGAATGTAGTTCATAAACAGAAGTGTCACCTAGGGAAATGACTTCACAACGACATAAATTGTAACGTAGTCCATTGAGAAAAAAAAAAAAAAAATGGTCAGAGTTTGAGTAGTGAAACAAAAAAGTTGTGAGCAGTGCTTTGGGCTGCAATATTGTATTTGCGTTGTTCAAAATTGTTGTTTCGTATTGCATTGAACGGATAGCACCGCCAAGGCCGGCACAGAAAGAGGTGGCGACACGATCTAGACGCGTACCGCGAGGACTGGTTTGAGGAGGCACGGGGAAAAAGCACATGGAAGGAATTGGAAGAGGCCTTTGTCCAGCAGTGGGACAGTAAAGGCTATAAAAAAAATGAATTAAAACCACAATAAACCCTTTCGAGTTACCATTACTCAAAACCCACAAATAACAAAGGGCGAAAACCATCCCAAACCGTCTAGTAACAGTTCAATACATAGCATTTAAATCAATTTGCTGGTCCAATACCGCCCGATCACATAAATCACAAATCGTTACTATATATTACTGTTATGTGCGTACACATGACGGTTGGAACGGTCGCTGGCCAACGACAGTAATTCGTTGAATTTTATGCATTTGCGTGGACTATTGTATGACGAGATTTGGAATATGTTTCGGCTATGATTTGTTTGGTGTCTGTTATCAGTTTTGTTGTGTAGATCGGTACTGATACTCGTAGTGTGTCTATTGTGTGGATTGTATTTTAAATGGTAGAACGATTTATACTTTTACATGATCGCGTTATAACAAACTTTTGGAAATTAACAATTGGCATATTATATTGAAGTATAATTTAATCAATTAATATTTTTATTGTTGCGGTGATAGTTCAAAGAGTTCTGACTCTGGTCTGAAGTCCTATTACATGCTGCTATAGCTGTACAAGAATCTTTTAGCGCACGGTCATATTCAGAAGTAAAGCCGCCATTTTATTTTTTCAAATACAATTTAAAAAATGTTATCATCAACAGCGGCTCTCTTGTAACGTCATTCGAGCACCGAGAAACCTTGATCCTTGATCCTATATACTGAGTTTTACGTCATATTTTGTCATTAAGAGAAAATTTAAAAAAAGATTTATTTTCTTAGATTTTGCTTTAACTTGACAAACTGTCTATTCACCGAGTACAATTAGGTACAAAGATTTTTGTCTCCATAAAATTATTTTGTATTTCAGCAGACTCCGCTTGTTATAAAAATAGGGAAGGCATCGGTTGCTTATGAATGGCATTGAATTGATTTCTAAAGATCGTGAGGGTAGCTCAATGATACTTGTTGCGATGACCTTGCCAGCAGTCATTACTGGGCTATTGAGAACATTCAATACTATCTGTGTAGGTATCTGTGGAGGATATAGCGGTCTCGATAGGCTGTTGGTATCTTTTCATGAAATACTACATCTGTCTCTCTCTGGTAAATGTGGATATTTATTCCTTGTAGATATTTCTCTGAAGGTAGTTTACGATATAATTATTGGAGCTATAAATCTCTTCATTCTAACTGATATGCAGCGTTCATTATACTATTTGCTACCAGCGAATTATGCAACATTATTTTTGGTATATGCGAAACCTGAATATAGTTTCTTCAGAATAATTAACTGAATCGATTCCAATATTTTTTAAACCATGTTATTTTTTATCCCAAAAATATTTAAAAAACGTTACAAGTTGGACACCGAGTGACATGAAGTACCAATCGCAATAATTTAGGTACCTACTGCCAAATTATTATTATCAATGAGCTCAAGACGACGCTGGAGGCGCGTACGCGAGTGCGCCGCGAGGTGACCACATTTTTGTGCGGACAACCAGGTAACAGAACAAGCTTGTAACTTTGTGATTTTTCATGACACAGTTTTGAAATTTTGTACATAGATTCTTTACATAAAAATACTAGACACGTGTTTCAGGTTTCTCATATACTAAAACTAATGTTGTATAGAATACCATAGAATTAGCAATATTGTAAAAGGAGGTATCGTAATACGATACCCCTTGTTAAGACTGGTTGTCAGACTTTCGGGCCACTGAATACCTGTAACTACTATCAAAGATCTACAAATGACAGCCGAGACCAACGGCTTAACGTACTTTCCGAGGCACCGAGGAAATTCAGTAGGAATGGGTGGTCACCCATCTACAGACCAACCTAGGCAAGTGCGGCTTAACCTGAAGATTAATAGAACTTATGAACATACACCAAAACATGTCTACACAAAAGTACGCTATTGTGATTACTCCGAACTGAAAACTGTAAGTGAATAACCCCACAAAATCACCAAACCGAGCACACTAATCACGACCAAACCTTTAAACCATTACCGCCATGTAGATCCATGATTGATGAACCATCGAACATTTTATCTTTATCTCGAACATCCAACAAACATACAAATCCGAAACGTTGTTCCATTCAATCGGGAGTGGGAAATGTATGCGCATACATTCAACCTCGTTAGAGTCCCACTTTCAATGGACCACGGATGTCGGTGTACAAGATGAGATATTGTTACTTAGTATGATTGAGCGGTTTGGGATTAAATAAATGATATTGAGGTTCATTCAGGCCTCCCGCCTTTGCTCAGGAGTGAAAAAGTACAGGCGAACTAAAAAAAAAAATTAAGAATCTTGTATGCAGGATTTGGCAGTTGCTCCATGTAAAATACTGGTGTTCAACTGCATCGGAATATACTGGAAGCCGAGCGGTTGCGATTAGAGATTAAATAAGTAATATTGAGGTACTTTCGGGGGGAGGCCTTTGCCCAGGAGCGGCACAGTACGGATTAAAAAAAAAATTGAGGTTCGTGTATGCAGGATTTGGCAGAGGAGCTCGTGGCTACATAATAACAGCTGCTCGGGTCCATCTTTAGGTTAAGCCGAGCTTGCCTAGGTTGGTCTGTGGATGGGTGACCCATTACATACCGAGTTTCTAAGCCGTTGGTCCCGGGTGTCATTTGTAGATCTTTGACAGTCGTTAGGTAGTCAGTGGCCCAAAAAGTCTGACAACCAGCCTTACCAAGGGATATCGTATTACCCAGTACTAACTGGGTTGTGGAGGTCAGATAGGCAGTCGCTCCATGTAAAATACTGGTGTACAGCTGCATCCAATTATACTGGAAGCCGACCCCAACATAGGAAAAAGTTAGGCTGATGTGTGCCGAAACTTTAACATAATTACGGATATCACAGCTTTTTGCTCTTATTCATTTGCATATTTGTAGATGGCTTAAAATAAGACTAGGGTGTATGGACATGAGAAGCAATAACAAAAAACTTGACGAATATTATAGATATGTAGATAAAAAGAGAAGAAGCCGACCTCATCATAAAATTATGGTACTAATGTGGAAAGAAGTCTTACCCACATTGAGAAAGAAAGTTCTTAAAATTAAAACAAGTTTTCACGTGGCGTTTATTCAGTGAGCAACTAACAAAGTAAAAGGTGAGTAGCAAATCGAAGAAAAAAATACAGTCAAAAAAAATAATACGCCCCATCCAGCACTCAAAGTTCTTTTACATCAGATTATTCCAAAGAATATCGGGAATTTATATTCTAACGATGGACAGTAATTGGAATTTTATATTGGATCGTGTTCGATAGCGTCAAGCCCCATTCTGTATAATTAGGGACAACAAAATTGACTAGATTATCGACGGGTGTGGACACAAATATATTTCATGTGAAACATTTTTTTGTAATTATCTTGTTCTGCTCAAAAACAAAACAAGAACAAAATGTATGTGACATGCTGTTTAAAATCTGTTTTTAAATACCCTTCGAATGGATAAAATAAGAACTCAATATATTAGAGGAAGTTTGAAATTGGCGCCTGTGACTGGAAAGTTGTGTGATAATCGGTTGTCGTGGTATTTGCATGTGATGCGGAGGAATGAGGCAAATGTCATGAGGAAAGTTCTGAGTACGAAACTGGATGGGTATAAGAGTAGAGGAAGACCAAAGACATGTTGAATGGACTGTGTAAAGAATAATTATGGCAAGGTGTCTGATGAGATGACGAGTAATAGAGAAGTATGGAAGAAATAGGCATGCTGCGCTGACCCCAAATGAATTGTAATAAAAGCAAGAGAATGATGACGATAATGTTTTAAACCTATATGCCTATAATAATGATAATGGACAAGTATTAAAGTAGAAAGGGACAGTAGGATTAAACGGAGAATCTAATTTATATCAAAGTAGGCGGAGATCACAGACTTAAGCCCGATAGCATCGCAAATCACTTAACGCATTAAGCACTGCCAATCGTTCCTTGTCAAATGATAATTTACAAATTAATTTTAGGTGAAAAGACAGGATACCTTTGTACGCATCAACAAGGCGACGAGGAAGCACGCCCACCCCAGTATTCAAGCCCTGCACAAATTCGTGTAGAATAGTCGAGGCACACGTCCACCATGAAGCATTACAGATTTAGGTACTATCTTAATAACTTTCTTCAATAATAGTGTATCGTTAAATTAATCACCCACACCATACTGAGAGATGTAATATTAATATTACAAACCCGTACTTCACATCGACCCCAGCATTTCCGCCAACCCAGCTTAACCTCACACAAAAAATAAACACCCATCTCACTCCATTTTCTTTTACACAGCAATGAATCCCGAAATCATCAACTTTGTAAAAAATATGGCCCCTAAATATATCTATCGTATTGATAAGTAATACGTGCTTACATGTTATGGTTAGAAAAACCCATACGTTCGGAGTTTTCATGAAACTTTTATCAAGGGAACGGGAAGCGGGTATAACCATAAATAATTTATTACCAGAACGTTTTAATACCTACATTTTTATGGTTGTACTCTTTTTTATATTCGAGTTTCGGAGTTTTTTATTCGGATCTGAAACGTTCTATCAAATGGTCGTTATCTCGATCGGTTTTTGGTTAAGTCTTTAAAGCTTGCGTGTTGTATTTATTTTTTAACTTTGTGCTCGATTGGATATTTGGTCGGAAAAAATTACGGACTTCCGTACAAACTTTTATCCTTTATTTAACCATATTACGAAAGGAATTTTCAATGATTTACTGTTGAGCTAAATATTGTTGTTTGTCCTTGATATTTTAACTTAGAATCAAGAACTATCTTTACATCTTAATATAAACAATACCTTGCTTCGCAAGAGTCCACCTTTCTCAGGAGTTCAACTTTTATAACATCCATACAAGTTTTCACATGAGTCCAATTTTTATTTTTTATGTACTTTTATTAGACATTTTTCAACAGTACAGTAGGACAGAAACTCATTGTGGTTATATTTAATACTAATATTCAGGCCATCAAAACAACTAGAAGATAGGTAAGTACAAAATCGATAGTCTTGTAAAAAATCTCGTTTTTAAACAAAAAAAAATGTATTTCAGTTCCAGTATTCTTCTAGAAACCTTTATTTTCTGTCCCAGCATTTACGCCACTCTTCTAATATACCCACACCATTTATCATAACACCTGCTGTCGCACCAATCGGCAATCGTCCCCGATGATATTGAGTTGGAACTTTTTTTTTTAATATAACTGCGTTCCTAAACGGAGAACCGAAGCACTTTTTCCACAATTTCCATGACTGAATATTCGGGAAGAGATAAATTGTCCGCACGTGATGCTGCGGAACTCAGCGGTGACATACGAAAAATTGTTACGTGATAAATTGAAATTATTTTGTTATGAGATATTTTGAGTTATTGGTGCGGTGTGTCTTTCTTAATATGGCTGGTTTTCTAAGTCACAGAAAGATAAAAAAAAAATATCAACTGCCGCATTGGTCGAGGACTGCTGAGCTTGAAGTCTTGGGTTCGACTCCAGGGTCGGGCAAAGTGTTGTTAGGATTTTCCAGCAGGCATTTTTCGGTAGAAGCCACGGAGTGTAGATTTGTGCCCGGTTGGCGGCAATAGGCTCTAGAAAGTTCACCTCTGAACCCTAACCCTTCGGAATTACGGGCGTGATGTTATGAAACCATCGCATTTATGGCATGCCTTATATTATTTATATTAAACTAGAAAATATAATATTTACTCATACGATTGTGTCAACAGTGTGCTTTTATTGAGCACCTTCAATTAGGGTAAAATATACGTAAGTAGACAGACGACTTTTTTTATAAGGCACTTGAAAATAGGTAGGTAGACCGTCCAATAAAAAATTACATTGTTGATAGAACAAGCTATAATAAATAAAACATGGCCTACTTACTATTAACTACATACCCTAATTTAAGCGACTTCGCAAGTAAGGTCAATGTCAAATATTCAATTATTCCATCTTAAACTTTGTTTGTAAAAGTAGAATGAGAGAGTCTGAAACAAAGCTGATTGTTTTCCACCCACACGTCATCAAAGGTCAAAATAAGGCGTAAGGGATTGTTTCACAAGAAATGGACCTGCTTGTACAGTAGACCTCAAAAGTGCAGTACCATGCTAAAGATTACATTGCTATGAACTGTGCGAGCGCGATACAGCAGTGTGTGTGCGTGTGCGTGCATGAGTGATGTCTCAACATTCTACACATAACACACACTAATGAACTGTCGTCACACTACGCGAAATAGCATTATATTTCTGTTGAATTTAGAATACACATCATAGTGATGACCTGTTCTTACCATTGCATTGTTAAAATTCGCGTAGTATTAACATGGGTTGGTAGCTGTTTGGGCTGAGCATGGGTTCACGATCAATGAAGTCCAAGTTCGAATCCATGTTATTACAATGTGTGGCTGTTTTTTGTTTCTTTGAAACCTTAATTATATTTGTATTTTAAGCAGAAAGTCGTTAGGTATTTATGTTTATTTATAATATAGTCATGCTTATTATTTATTTTTTACAAGAAGTTAAATATTAGATAGTTATTGTATTATTATTTCATCATCTGCCTAGCCTTTTCCCAACTATATTGGGGTCGGCTTCCAGTCTAACCGGATGCAGCTGAATACCAGTATTTTACATGGAGCGACTGCCTATCTGACCTCCACAACCCAGTCAGTACTGGGTAATACGATACCCCTTGGCAAGACTGGTTGTCAGACCTTTTGGGCCACTGACTGCCTAACGACTGTCAAAGATCTACAAATGACAGCCGGGACCAACGGCTTAACGTGCTTTCCGAGGCACGGAGGAAACTCGATATGTAATGGGCGGTCACCCATCCACAGACCAACCTAGGCAAGCACGGCTTAACCTAAAGATCGGCCCGAACGGCTGCTATTATTTAGCCACGAGCTCCTCATTATTTAACCTCATTAATTGATTTTTATTTTATGTTTTCGGTGTTGGAAGGTGGAAATAAAAAAAACATGCTGAATGATAACAAAAATGTTTATTCGTTTTATTTATTTATAAAATTAACAAACTTTTATGAGAATGTGACGTCACATTCCTATGTAGGCAAAAAAAAGTTCTCTTATCACCGTTCATAAGATTTTTTGTTGGATACCCACTTAGTCAATTCATAATAAGAATAACATAACACCGAAAGGATATTCTAATAACACAAATATAATTGTTGATACCCGCTTATTATTGGTATCAGTATTCAGCAGAGCTAATTGAATACTAATAAATGAGTTAGACTTTATGAACGTGTTTTTTTAACGTAACGTCACATTGAATGTATTGAGGTTATAGCTTAAGTGTTCATTTTCTTGACGAAAAGAATATTGAAACTAAACCCCAATTTAAGATCATTAAATTTAAAATTTATTTCTTAACTTTTTTTTATTTTTATTTACGGTTATGTTAATATTACTAAATATTTAGTTACCCGGTCTACTTATTAAATTAAGTATTATTATTTTTTCGCCATAAATTAAGTCTTCCTTTTGGCAAGACTTGAAAGTCTTCTCGTCAGAAAATACAGTCACCCCCCAGTTAAAATGTAAATAATCTCGAGCAAGACGTAGTCTTTCCTCCCTGTGTTTTTGTGTCAAAAATGGTTTTTAGCTGGCTTCCGATGATGTAAACCTTCAGCATGGAATGCATGGCGAACAGTCTGTAATGTAGTATCCAATTGCTCTGCAAACATTATAGTTGGAATGAAACCATTTGTTTCATATTCTTCCACCATAAAACGTCGCTGAGTCGGGTTAATAAGCGGCGGCCTTTCACTTCTTAGACGACTCTTCAGACTACCTTCTTCCTCAAACCTCTTTACCCAACGGCTAACAGAATTTCTAAAAAAAAACAAAATATGATTACACACTTGCAACTAGCAATTTATTTAATAATAAGAAAATCACACACCACAACTATCATCATAATAATTATAATTTTTAAAAATAACTTACACATTTTAAGCCAGTTTCAGTTGAAATTTGAGAAATATTAAGCCCATTTTTACGCAAAGTGACAATATTTGCCCTGTCATCAATACTAATATTAGCTTGCATCTTGAATAAAGACAATCAAACAATACGCTAATCGTAATAATAACACAAACGCTCGTAACAAAGTTCACCAACTAACAACGTCATAACTAACTACTTTGTTCAATCCAGAAGTTTATTTTGTTTCACATTCACCCTCATCTTTTTTGTTAATAATAAGTTCCAACTAATATTTAGAAAAACACATCTCATCGAGTCTAACGTATCATTTATAATTAAAACACAAAAAGTGTAATGTCACTTGGATTCGAACGCAGACTATACTGTGCGAGACATTTTATCTATAGCGTTAACCGCTAAGCCAGATAGACACGTAATTGTTTGTTTGAAATTAAATATCACTAACTTAATACTCCGTCGCGACATGACAGGCTTGTCACTAAGGCAAATGATCATTATATCGCACTCTTTCTGACTAGATAATTATGAAAGAGAGCGATATACGAGATCGTGTATGTGAAATGTTTGTTATGGAAAAAGGTCGTAAGTGCGACTTGTTTTGATGCGATCGTTTTGTGAAACTGCTACTGCACTTATGGTCTCTACTGTACGTACATAAAGCGTGTAAAAAGACTCTTAACATAACCGAAAGGCACTTGTTCTCCCCATCTTTGCGGTAATTTTTTTGTTCTAGACCATACCTGGGAACCTTCTAGTTACGGAGATATGGGGGGTCAAAGTTCCAACTTTTTCACAAGCTTTTTTTTAAATACATGTTTTTAATGTTAGTTTTTTTACTTTACACACCTCCACGACCCCCGTACTATTCAATCCATTCATCAGCACAATGCCTTGAGTGCTTTCCATCGAGTCCTACCTTAAAACGTGATTTTTCACCCCAAAAAAGAAATTCGATTCCCAGCAATAATTTTTGCGTAAAGTTACTTAGTTTGATGTACAGAATGCTTGGTTTACAGCTATGTGAAAGGTCCGTTTACACCCTGTTTGTATAAGCCACTTAATAACCTAATATTATAAGAAACATTAAAAGGTGAGGAGATGAGCTCGTGGCCAAATAATAACAGCCGCTCAGGTTGATCTTTAGGTTAAGCCGCACTTACCTAGGCTGGTCCGAGGCCACATATTACATACCTAGCTTCCTCCGTGCCACGGACATTAAGCCATTGGTCCAAGCTGTTATTTGTATATCTTTGACAGTCGTTACTGGTAGTAGGGCCCGAAAATCTCACAACCAGTCTTACAAATCCTGAGAGGGGCAAATGGTTGTGCAGGACGGGCAGGTATGTGATTATATTCTTACCTACCTATTATTATTTCCAGTCAGCTTCGAAAACACGAAAATAACACTTAAATCCTATCTTTTATTCTTATCTTCTGGACTAGTATTCGTTACAATTACGAGTCCAAAACCTTGCCTAAAATATTCTGTATCGACCGACCCCGCTTTTATATTCTAGGATACCTTACCTTACAGCCGCAAGTCCGTTAAGGCACTTTGCTTAAACCACAGATTTTTAAAGTAGAGGTTTTGTGAGAAAAAGTAAACCTACTTTGTTTTTCTTTTTATTTTCGGATGGGAAATCATCAAATGACCCCCCAGCTCTGGGTGGAGCGGAAGGGAGTGTCAGACTTGTACTGACTGAAACCCATCCATGTTCCTTCTTTGCCCTTTGTGTTCCATGGCCACGGTATCTCTTTCGAACAGTCCCGCAGCCCCGGCAGGCATCGGTCCTTACGGACCCCTTCCTTGTTGCTGACATATCTTTGATGCGCGCGTGGAACACGAACGCGCCGAAGTAAAACCTACTTTGATTGACAGTTTTAAAATAATACATAACATCATCACGCCTGTAATCCCCGAAGGGTTAGGCAGAGGTTCAACTAATAGTACTCCCACGTTTCTAGGAGCTCGTGGCTAAATAATACCAGCCGCTCGGGTCAATCTTCAGGTTAAGCCGCGCTTGCCTAAATTGGTACGTGGATGGGTTCTTCCGTACAAAAAGCACATTAAGCCGTTGGTTCCGGCACTCATTTGTAGATCTTTGACAGTCGTTGCAGGTACTCAGTGGATTGAAAGTCGGACAATCAGTCTTACCAAGGGGTATTACCCAGAACAAACAGTCAAAATCAAAGTCAAAGTATTTTATTTGTTGAACATAGGTAATATGGTACATGGTATAAACTTTGTGTTGTATCACTAAGTTTTGCCTCGTAAGGCGTAAAAAACTACAAACTAAATAAAACTGTTTTAAACAAGTAGCGTCATAAACAAGATAGAATAACAAGTGAATCGGACATTTTTTATTTTATGCTTCTATCTTCTAAAAACTCATTGACAGTGTAGTAAGCCTTTTCAATCAAGAACTTCTTAAGTTGCGATTTAAAATGGTTTATGTTGGTCATGCGTTTTAAAGTTTTTGGTAGTTTATTGTAAATCTTGTGGAGGAGGTCAGATAAGCAGTCGCTCAAAGTAAAGTATAGGATAGCCGGGAAAAGGCTAGGCAGATAATGAGATGATGACTCACTTTGAGCGGTCTTGCATCAACCATCAACATTTGTAGCGGCACTACACTAAGAACTACAGCAACATAGTACTAAAAGTACTACAGCGCCTTCTATGACACAAATGAAGAAATAACATCAAAATTCTAAATCGCTCAGTTAGAGTTAACCGCGACTTAACACTTTAAGGGAGTGAAGTAATCATAAATATGAGCAGCACTTACTATGGGGCTAATTATGAAATATGATTTAAAAAATCTGTTGTTGCCTACATTTTTTCAAGTTACGCGATCAATAATGTAAGGAGTAGCTGATATTTTTTTCGCGATTTCATGGTTGGTCCCATCTCGGCTTATTTTCATGAGCACTACACACCCCTAAAGGGAAAACACCCTACGTTTAAAAAAACACCCTACGTTTAAAAAAACACCCTGTATAAAAAACCCGACAACAACAGTTGGGCAGTAGCCGTCTGGTCGGTAGATCCCCAATGTTCTATGGGGGATGAAAAACTTTACACCCTGTTCGTCATATCCACACATTCATCCCTATCCCTCGACTACTAAAATCATAAAGCAGATACTATCCATAACCAGATATAACACAAAAGAGGAGTTAGCAAGCTAATAGAGATTAAGTCGTTGATTGAAGTTAAACTTTCAGTTAGCCAACTAGCTTTAGTAAAACTCTACCACGTAGTTTTAAATGATGTGAGAATTTCGTTGGATTTTAACTGTTTAATGTATGTAAATGGTAAAGTTTTTGAGAGCGTAACAATAGTTGGGGGGTGGAATACTGGTGTTAAAAGAAGGTACTTGTTTTGTGGGTGTAGTGGGTGGAACAGGTTCTGAATGGTGATGATGATGATGATTGTATTGATTGAAAAAAAACACCTTCACCATATTTGATATTCTGAAGCTTACTTACCTGTTACTTAAAAGGAGTCCCCAAACACAACCACCCATTGTTGTAACAGGATTTGGGCCCCTTTTTTTTTTCCGGATGGGAAATCGTCAAATGACCCCCCCCCCCACTCTGGGCGGAGCGGAAGGGAGTGTCAGACTTGTACTGACTAAAACCCATCCATGTTCCCTCTTTGCCCTTTGCGTTCCAGGGCCACGGTATCTCTTTCGAACAGTCCCGCAGCCCTGGCAGGCATCGGCCCTTGCGGACCCCTACTTATTTGCTGACATCTCTTTGAGGCGCGCGTGGAACACGACCGCGCCGTCGACACGGCCTGTCGTCATAAGACGGCCGGACGGCGAGCTGGCCCATAACTCGCCGTCCACAGGCCCGCGCCTACGGTGGCCGGGAGCCACCACGTGACCCCCAACGCCCAGGGCGTCTCCAGCGGCGACTGGGACGTGAGGTTCTTGGATTTGGGCCCCTTAGGTTTGAATGGGATGGCGGGGTCTAATGAGCGAACTAAGACCACGCCATCCCCTTCGTGTTAGGTTAGGTTAAGTTAGCCTAAATAAAACATTTTTGTATTTGTATTTGTTGGCGTTTAATCGTTTACTCCCTAATTAACAAACATTACACAACATCAACACTGTAATCGCTAAAGGGTTAGGCAGAGGTGTACCTATTAGTATAACATTTCACCAGTAATGTTTTTTAAGTTCCATTTAACAGGGGGCAGGGCCAATAACCCGGGTCAAATCCAGAGTCCATGCCTGCTACTGAAAAACCTCTCATAGAAAAGCTCAATAACACTTTGGCGGGCCTGGAAATCCAATCTATACATAATTAAAACCCTAGCACGAGAAACAAAAGTCCATTTGCATAAAATGTTCTTCTACAAATCATTTGCCCTCTACCATCGTCCTGAACCCAATATTCAATGCAATTCAAACATATTCAACACACGTCACAATACGTTGCTCCGTTGCCCTTTTCAAAAACGCAACCTAAGGGCCTAAAAGGTAAAGCCTTTTCACCAGTCCAATAGAGTAATTACATCTGGAGGGTACTCCGTGAAAAACCCTAATTCCGGCCGATGAAAAATACTGAGCAAAAGACCTCCATTTGTTGCTCCTAAGCAAACAATTTTAATCAAATCGCTGTATTTTTTTTCTACCTTAAATATTTGCACGGAAAAGTGTACCTACTCGAAATGCGACGTGCCCAAATATAAGACACGGAAAATAAAAATGTTTTTCTTTTAAAGGCGACTCTTTAGTTTTTCTTCCGGAACTTTGTTTCAAAGAATGGAGTCTTATCATGAAAAGATTTAGCAGTTCTGAGAGAAGGTTAACTTTTGTTATAACTCAGTTTAGATCTAATGGATAAATTGAATTAGAGCAAGTTAAGGTTTTAAGATTTCCCGTTCTCTCGCTCTTTATGAGGGCGATGCTCATTTAGTGTCAGTTCTTATTATGGTACCGATAACTGTCCCGGAAAGTTTGTACAGTTTTATCTTTATACAGGGTGTAACAGAAAGGGTATAGTCATGTGAAAGGATATGCTGCAGACCAACAAACTGAACAACTTTCTCCTTGGGTCCAATATCGTAAATGCAAAAAAAATACCAGCTGTCACATTAGGGTCGAGTAGGTCACTCATTTTTAATTGATCATCCACGGAATGCATGTGAAAAAATGCTGAACATAGATTTTATAATAAATTAGTTTTGAAAAGGTTGTGAGTAAATATTGCAATAATTATATAATTGAGAGTAGCGGTGGCCCAGTGGTGGAGACCCCGACTTACGAGCAGTAAGTCGTGGGTTTGAACCCAGCCTGGCGCATTACTTTGTGTAAGTTATTTCATCACTGCTCTCAAAACGGTGAAGGAAAACTTCGTGAGGAAACCGGCATGTCCTAGAACCAAAAATTCGAAGACATGTGACATCTACCAAACCGCACTGGGCCCGCGTGGTGGATTATAGCCCATTCCCTCTCATAGAGAGGAGGCCTGCGTCCCAGCAGTGGGAACATTAATAGGCTGATTATGCTATATGCTTATTGCAATAATTCATGCTCGTCAGATTGAGGTTCAAATATATCTTTTACGACACCCCTGCCAAGGGAGGATCGGTATCTCTTTTTCTGAAGAAAAACTAAATAGTGCTATTCTGTGAACTAACTCTAATTACGACATTAAACACAATTAGAATGGATTCTCCAGAAAATTTAGTTCAAATGAACACGGTTTTCTGGAGACTTATAGAATAAATCATCGCGGATTCCCAGATCGACAGTGTTCGAAATTCGAAGAAAATAAATAATAACGCTACAGCACCTTCTTCTTTATTTATTATCATTGTAAAGCCTATTTTCTCAAAGCACAAAAAATCATGAGGATACTAACAAAAGGCTTGGAAGATTTTTGTATGAAGCCTGACCGGCCTAACTTCCGCCATTTTATTTTAACATCTTATATCTCAGAGACGTGACACTTTAGAACATTTTGTCTTTCACAAAACTTGTTTGTATTGATGACAGCTATCGGTTGATACAGGTTTTATGCATAGCTAATCAAATCAAAGTTGTTCTGAAGATGCCATCGGTGAATGGATTTTAACTTTGATAGCTCATATCTCGGAAACGTGACACTTTAGAACATTTTGTCTCATGCAAAACTTGATTGTATTGATACCAGCTATCGATTTATATAGGTTTCATGCGTGGCCGCCACTTTGAAAAAAACAAAATGGCGGAAGTTAGGCTGGCCATTAAATTTAAACCCTTTTACACTTATTTGATTTCCCCATATTCTTTACTCACCCCCGGGTTAAGTCAAGTTCTATTTTAACCGCACCGCACCGAGTATAATAAATTAAGTGCAATTAATTTTTGTTTCCTCAAACTCGGAGTATAATGGTTAATTTAAAGAGCAATTAATTTTAAATTCTTCAACTAATTGCGTTCTTAAACTTGAGACGCTAAAAAACAAACCCACACCTTTATACGCTAAGCTATTATGGTTAACCTACTTATAAAGCTTAAAACATAAGTTAGGTATAAAAATAGTAAACCCACATTTTGCCAGTTACGTTTAAGTCCAATTTAATAGTGGTGAGACTACTGCTGTGTGCCCGGATGGCACAAATTCATACCCTGGGCTGCTACTGAGAAACTCCTGATGAAAAAACTCAATAACACTATGTCCGAGCAGTGAATCGAACCTAGGACTTTTTGCCAACAATAGCGCTAGCATAAGAGCTGCTGCAAATAACATAAACATTGGGACATAAGACTCCTCACTGTGTTTATGGAGCAAAACTACATGTCATCTCATCTCTATTACATTAGTTTTAGTATATGCGAAACCTGAAACACGTGTCTAGTATTTTTATGTAAAGAATCTATGTAAAAAATTTCAAAACTGTATCACGAAAAATCACAAAGTTATAAGCTTGTTCTGTTACCGATCGTCCGCACAAAAACGTGGTCACCACGCGGCGCAGCCGCACGCGCGCCTCCAGCATCGCCTTGAGCTCATTGATAATAATAATTTGGCAGTAGTTACCTAAATGCTTGCGTACTTAGTGTCGCTCGGTATCCAACTTGTAACCTTTTTTAAATATTTTTGGGACAAAATATAACATGATTAAAAATTATTGGAAATTATCGATTCAGTTACTTATTCTGAACAAACTATATTCACGTTTCGCATATACTAAAAATAATGTTGTATATCTTTGAATGTATTTCCAAAGTTAGCTACGTGAGAGTAACATGGAATGGTTAACCAATAGCCTTCGGTTAGACAATCTTCTTGTAACATATTGACACGAACTGCATTTGAAATATATAAAATAGCTCATACCGTTCAATTAAATGTCAGTCATCGAGATCGTACCAGGGCCGACTGCCCTGGGCTATACCGGCAGTATTAAGCCCTGCCCATATCCTAGAAGGATGGGTGATGCAAATCAGAGGCAGCAGCGGTGGGCCAGTGGTGGTGGCCCCGACGTACGAGCAGTAAGTCGTGGGTTACAAAGGCGTGATGAAATCTTTTAATTCAAAATACATGCAGATGTTGTCTGCCTACATACAACAAATCGAAAACAGGGATATAATTATTTTTTCACAATTAAACGCTTTGTACTGCATTCACGCATGAGAGGATGGGCACAAAAGCGCGCCAAATATTCCGAATGCGCCATAATGAAAGGCCGAGCTTTGCACACGTTTTTAATTATGTTATGGATTTAAAAAGAATTTAAACATGAGCATTTCTTTGTTTATGGTTCCGATAATGTGTTCCGGGGTTTATTTTAAAGTTGCTTTTGTTATTTAAAATTGTTTAAAGCTCGTATGGCCATTTGGTCTCTCGTATTGATTGATCAATGCTTGTCTGTTGTTTCAATAATTTAGATAATGGTGGTACACGTTAGGTTATGCATGACAATTTTAAATGTCCATGTAAAACCTTTAATATAACCGAGTTCCATTTTAAGGATGACAGTTGCTAGGATAAAGTTTTTTCAGACACACGGTCAGTATTGACTGTACAAGCAAAACTATGGCCGGTTTAACAGCCGTGCTCTCAAAATTGTGAAAGAAAACATCGTTAAGAAACCAGCCGGTATGTCCTACAACTAAAATTTGAAGGCATGTGACATCTACTGGGCTCGCTTGGTGGATTACAGGTCACTCCCTCGTACTGAGGGCAAGTCTGTGGTCCCTGCAGTGGGGACAATAAAACTAAATTGAATGCTACTGTAGTCACTGTGACTAACTTATAATAGTAAATATAAATGGAATGAATTTTTCAGATATTGGACTAGAAACTGTAAACCTGAAGTTTTTCTTATTTTTGTTTCATGTTGTGTGCACTTGTGGCAAGTAAACATGTTTTATTTTTAGTACCTGAAGGGTAACGAACGGGACCCTACTACTAAGCCTCTGCTGTCCGTCTGTCCGTCCGTCTGTCTGTCAGCGCGCTGTATCTCATGATCCATTATAGTCCGACAGTTGAAATTTTCACAGAATGTGTATTTCTGTTGCCGCTATAACAACAATTAAAATAAATTAAAGGGGGCTCCCCTACTACATTCCCACAGAACCCTTCATGCGCGGGTCCGACTCGCACTTAGCCGGTTTTATCCTTCTTTCTTTCTATACATCACAATCTCTTAGGTACATACGAAGGAAGGTACACATTGTTATAAGCCTGTAAAGTATTGTTTCAGTAATAGGAATTACTGTTAATTACTGTTTCCACATCCCGGAACAGTAATTACCAAGAAAATATAATTAGACGAAACGTTTACATAATTCGAACAATGAATAAGCTATTTTCAGTATCAGTGAAAATAACAATATTGTCGAGCTGTATCTTCTTTACATAATATAAAACAAAGTCGCTCCCGCTGTCTGTACGCTTAGATCTTTTAAACTGCGTAACGGATTTTAAAGCAGTTTTCAGCAATAGATAGAGTGATTCAAGAGGAAGGCTTATTTGTATATTGCACCCTTCCGAAATCGGTGCGGGTCACTAGTTACGTATAAAAGACATGAAAGTAGCTCAGAGATTCGTGAATTCGCTTCTATACTATTAAACAACAGCTGTTTTTGATATGACAAGAAAAATTCGAATGCGAGCAGGGTTTGAACCTGCGACCTTCCGATTCTGTACACCAGACGTCTCCCACTCCGAAACCCTCCGTAACCCTGCTGGCACTCGCTTATTTTGTGTACTACTTAGTTATAAACATTATTGTGTGGTGTATATTTGTCTTTGATTATGTGATCTAAAACTAACATTATTTTTAAGTGTACTTACTAACTAAATTATGGATCGTTGTGTCTGATGCAAATAAATAAATAAAAGACAGCTATAGTTCCCTACGCAGGGTTTGCGTAAAAAAAAAAAATATTAGACAACAGCTTCAAAACCAGTGCAAAATGAACAACTTTTCCACCAAAAATCAAATTCAAAATATTTCGTGTTCACATAAATCTACATGAGTACTTGTGGAGCTTGGCACAAGCAAAAAAAGGCCTATAAAGCCCAGCAGTGGGTGAAGTGGGGCTGTGTATGATGATGATGATGATGAAGACATGGAACTTCAAAACATGGATGCACGGTTCGGGTCGGTCGTTTCTTTCGAAGGGGAACAGGCAAGAAACTCCATGGTTACAATACGGGGTGGGAGGGACACAGAAACGGTGACCACGTATTCAGTACATCGTTCTCAGCTCCCACACATAAAAATTTTTCATGGCAAATTTTAAAAAAATCAACTGTTCTATACATTTTGACCATGTAGGTATTGCTCTTTTGTATGAAACAGCTGTATGTTTCGTTCAGCAGATTATACGCGGTGGAAGGGATACTCGTTCCACCTGCATAATCTGCTGAACGTCAATTACATGGCACTGCGCGAACTGAGCACAGCAGAAGTGTATGCAAACAGTGCACTATAGACTAATTATATCAGCCTAAAGGTGTCGTTACCATGGCTGGGCCGTAAGCAAGTCAAGTTTCTCCGTGAGCAAGTCTGCTCCGTAATCCACAACGCGGGTCCAGTTCAGGTTGGCAGGTCAGAAACAGTGCGACATGGACCAACTCGGGATACCATCAAAGAAAACCATGGTTGATGTGGTCATTTTCCACTCTCCCAATCCTGGGTTTACCCAGGATTGGGAGAGTGAACTGGTGAAATGGAGGAGAACTTTAGTTCTCCTCCATTTTTTCCACTTTTCTCGATGTTGTGCCTCTTCTCGCCAATTAACGAGAAAGACCACCAAAGCGTCCCGCCATCTTTTCCTCGGTCATTGCAATAACAAAATCCGGTCACTACTTACATATGACCTTTGTTAATTCGCGTGAGACACAGACTGTTGATGCTCATTCTGTGAGTTTAAAAGTGTCTTTGACAACAAATTAATTAACAGTGTTATTCAATAAACTTCAATTCAAGTCCTCATTGGTCACAACTCGAAGCCAAAATCATTTGTCCCCAAATCATGGTGGATCAAACTTCCACACCTGGAATTACTAAGATGCTTGTCTCCATTATCATCTGCCAAGTCATAGGTCCCCAGGTTCGAACCCAAGACCTCTGATTTTTCGGATTCATGAGCGTGTTATATAATTATCACTTGCTTCGGTGAAAGAAAATATCGTGAGGAAACCAGCATGCCTGAGAGATATCTCTCGACGGCATGTAAAGCCAAGTCACAGGCCCATGGGCGGCATAAAACTATGACACTAGGTTAGGCATTAGCCACACGATAAAGAAGAAGAAAAAGATCATCATTATCTGCCTAGCCTTTCCCAACTATGTTAGGGTCGACTTCCAGTCTTAACGGATGCAGCTGAATACCAACCCGCGTGGTGTATTATAGCCCATTCCCTCCCATAGAGTGGAGGCCTGTGTCCCAGCAGTGGTAACACGCGCTGCGGGCGCGCGTGGCTTCTGTTATAATACAATACCACCCCATGCTCGCCCCTTATATACCACTTAAATATTATACTGGTGTACTAGGTACACATCTACCAAACCCTTGTGGATTACTGGCGCGATGTTAAGTTATGTTGAGAGAATTAAACTGGGGTTCCTCACTGAAACCAAGTACTGCAGATACGGCTGAATAACACGGAAGGACTGCCATGACCTACCCAGCCTATATACAGGGTGTAAACAGACCCTTCACATATCCGTCAACAAAGCATTCTGTACATCAAACTAAGTAACTTTACGCAAAAATTGTTGCTGGGAATCGACTTTTTTTTTGGGGGTGAAAAATCACGTTTTACGGTCGAACTCGATGGAACGCAATCAAAGCATTGTGCTGATGGATGGATTAAATAGTACGGGGGTCGTGGAGGTGTGTAAAACTAAAATCTAACATTAAAATCATGTATTTAAAAAAAAACTTGTCAAAATAGTTGGAACTTTGACGCCCAATATCTCCGTAACTAGAAGGTTCCCAGGTATGGTCTAGAACAAAAAAATGATCGCAAAGACGGTGAGAACAAGTGCCTTTCGGATATGTTAAGGGTCTATTTACACCCTTTAGATATCCCTTGGGTATTCGATGAGACCGGTTGTCAGACTCATGAACTTGTAACAAGTGATAAACATATTCCTGTGACAATTATGACAACCTTATATCAACTTTTGATGACTTTATTTTGTTAGTCAAGGTCCCAAAAGGTCCGAAGCACGCGAGTGCTCTCTATGGTATACAGGGGAGTCGAAGATCAACGACAAACAAAAAATTGGGTTCATGGTAGTCATAATAACATCCTGCAATCGCTTGATCATAACATGAAGAACCTATCACTTCCTAGGTGCATAACAGTGACAGAATACCAGAAAACCACCAATATCTAGTAATATTTTCTACTAAAAATATTACTTAAAAAATCTTTTTCACCCGGAAAAAACACCATTGTTAAACAAACGTTAAAGACACATTTTCCCAAACACAAAACGTCAAATTAAATCTAAAAAGGAAAATGTCAAACGTAAATAAAATATAACGGAAAACACATTCCATCCGATTGAACTTTGTGAAACCATTAAAATAAATGTTTAACACATTTAAATGTCCATGTCCATGTCTGCCTTAATGGTACGACCTCAATGGAAATCCTCACATAAACGATAAAATATAATTCGCCTTACCTTATTTCCGATTTCAAAATCGAAAGGAAGGAGCTGAAAGCCGCTACATAATCACGATTTTTCACTGTTTTAACACAACTTTTTACTCACTTATAACCTTAACGAATTAAGAATGTATATTTTTATCAAATAAGTAAGTCTTTCTCACATATTTTCTATTTACCGGCATTGTGACATTGTTCCAAGTTTATGTAACACAAGCGTAGCACCGCCGTAGACTCGTAGCAACGCTACGACGGCTCGTAGCGGACTGAAGTACTGACGCTGTCGTAGCATACATATAATATAGTACATAGTATAGTGATGTGAATATAAAAGTTAAAGTTTTTGTGTATTTAGTTGTGGCTAAACAAAATCGTTTGTACGCTTTCCGCGGTAGATAAAGTGCTTTGGTACTAGTAACGCCATCTATTACCAGGTGTTGTAATTACGTGTTCAGTTGAAAAGTAGGTGTGTGTATGTGTGCGTGTGGAAGGTTAGTTCGTGATTTCTGAGAATGGCCAAAAGTTTTGTACAAATATTACTGTGTGAATGTTTGTTTAAACGAATCGAATGTTTTTAATGCTGAAGGTCAAAAGGAGACTAGTAAATTACGGGTAACTTAATTGTTTATGAATGTTAGATAAAATAAACGCTTTCATAAAAACATTGAAGTAATTTAAATTAAATATAAAAAATAAAAAAAATAAAAATGTGTTTATTATCTTAAATCAATACAAATAAGTTGCCGGGGCTTCCCAGAAAGTAATCCGAAGATACTTGTGATGGGATAAACCTCGCTCTTCCTCAATTAAATTAACAATTGATTCGTTGTGCTAATAAGGTATAAGTTACACATTTTTATAAATCAATAAAAAGAAAAATAAAAGTCGTGTTTATGGCCGTGTGTGAGAACTAGAGTGTGTTTGTATAATTGTGTGTTTATACGTGGGTATGATTGTGTGAAAGTGTAATTTGTGTGTATGGGTGTGTGTATGAATGAGTGTGTGTGGGTGGGCGTGTGTGTGTGTGTGGATGTGTGCTGGAGTGTGTGTGTGTTTGAGTGCGTGTGTGTGTTGGAGTGTGTATGTGTGTAATTATATAAATATAATTTTAAATTAGCTGTAGAAAGCATAAAATTTGTAAAAAAAACCTTTGTGCTTGGCACTGGCGACTTAAATCCAATTTATAAAGAAGTAATTAAAGTTAAAATATTCATGACAATTTACAAAAGAAAATTACAGACTTGAATGAAGCAAAGTTTTTAAATACAGCGTAAAAATAACTAAATGTCAATATTATAGTGAGTATGTGACCTGCGTAACCCAGATTATAGTGTAAGGCCAATGTCCTTGCCAGGGCTGCGGGACTGTTCGAAAGAGATACCGTGGCCCTGGACCACAAAGGGCAAAGAAGGAACATGGATGGGTTTAAGTCAGTACAAGTCTGACACTCCTTTCCGCTCCGCCCAGAGTGGAGGGGGTCATTTGATGATTTCCCATCCGAAAAAAAAAAAACAAGGCCAATAGCCTGTCACAGTCAAAGCGTAGTTTTCGTCGCTTAGCACACTTTTAAACTCATTATCACCTTTTACGGTCTTGTAAAACATAACATCACACCTGTAATCCTCGAAGGATAGGGGCAACAGAGGGTAAGCAGAGGACAACAGAGGGTACACCCAAAATTGATCAGTTATAATTAAATACACGACCGTCGACCGGAAAACGACCATCGACCATATTCTGGTTTTTCCTGATTTCCTATAAATGTAAAATTGCCTCGTTGGTATAGTGATCGCAACTGCGATTGCTGAGCACGGGTTCGATTCCCGGGTCGGGTAAATTGTTATAGTATTTTTCCATTAGGAATTTCTTAGAAGCAGCCACGGAGTCTGGATTTGTGCCCGTTGAATGGCAATAGGCTCGCCCCCTATTACATGGGACTAAAACCTAACTGGCGAAATGTGTTGTACTATTAGGTACACCTCTGCCTTACCCTTCGGGGATTACAGGCGTGATGTTATGTAAAACCTATAAAATTTTGTCTACAAAATCGCAAAGAGAAACCCAGAAATGTTTACTAATTATTCGTTTTACAGATCTCCTTTTCCGAAATCAACAAATATCGAATTATTTATTTTGCAAGTACCTACACGCAACACCAATGATCACATTCCCAGCATTATTCAAAATTCAAAAGCCTTACATTCATAAATAAAGTTAAACCCCCCTATAAATACTTCGATTTGAGTCTACATATCGCCGAATACCCTGGGGACCCACCTTATCCAAACTTGGGGAATTATATCTATCTAGTCGTGCCATCTGCTAACTTTTAAACTTACAAAGGGGGAAAAGGGGGAATTTCGTATCAGTTTGGAGATTCCCAAGTATCTCGGTTGGTTGAATTCGTTTTGGATAAGTTATGTCGAGTCAATGGGCTACTGTGACTATTGTATGGACTATTTTAGTCAAAGAAAGATAGATGTGTCAGATATTATGTCAGGATTTACTATTTACCGTTAGGCTTGTACATCATGTGGGCAGCAGATGGGTTTCGTGCAATGAAAACACACTGGGTACGATACACCGTTTTTAGCAAACTAACAAATTACTTGTAATTACAACTTAACACAATAACACGGGGCATAATGAATCGGGTACAGTTCCAGTACGTCTCAACTCCGCTGCGATCAGACATTGAATGTCGTCCTCGCCTCGAGCTGTAAAGTTCTCGGCTCTGTAGAAGCACGCTATGGTGTGGGTAGACTTGTAAGTAGGTCGCGTGATGTCACCACTGGCGTAATTTTATATGCGTACCAATGACCGGATCCGACAGATAGATAATATCTATCGTCGGTCGGTCGCCAGACACTTAAGCGAGTGGACGTGTGTCGGTTCTCTGTGGTTTTTTGTGATTCGAAATTCTGTGATTGGTCAACTGTCGTGATCTGCAATTCCTTGTCACACACGTTAAGTTCTTACCTGTTGTTGCCTCCTACTGGGCGGTCCTAGAAAGGGATATAAACATTTCTAGTGTTTCCGATATTTTAAAGTGACTTTGATTTGCCGGGATTTGAACTCGCGACGCGGCGGTGAGGTGATTGACGACCCGGGCGCGCTCCCACTACGCCACCAAGCAAGTAGCTGTGGCGCGCGAAATTGTTCGATGCTACCAACGTGTGCTACGACATCACTGGCCTGTGCTACGACGTGCTACCAATCGTCTACGATACTTCTATCGGCTACGCCGGTTGCCTACGTACGAGGAGCTGCGAAGCGCGTCGTTGATGAATCATAGGAACAACTGCGAGTAAACCGGCGGGTTAATTAACAGATAAGTTGAGGCAATTTTTTCTTTTTTTTCTTTTTCTTTATAATTTTTGAGGATGGCTAGCCTCCAGCGCACTCCTCCGAAAACTCCAAATATTACTCTGGCTCAGACTCAGTCTGAACCTGACATCAACTCGGCGATTGAGATAAGCGACTATGTTACCAATAGGAACAAACGTCCAAGACACGAACACTCGTCTCGAGGCCAGCAGGATGTGGAGGACTTACTTGCTAATTGGAAAAAAGACCAAGACACCCGTATCACCAAGATGCTAGAAGATCAAACCACCTTAATGTCAAAATTAGTAACTGACATAGGTGAGATCAAGGCCCAAAACATAAAAATTCAGGCGTCTAACGCAGAAATCTGCAAAATAAATGCAGAAATCCAGAGCTCGATGTCCTTTATGAACCAGCAATTTGAAGACTTAAAGAAAGAGGTTGAAGAGCTTAAGAAAGAGCGGCTAGAACAGCGGGGCTATATAGAAGGTCTTGAGAGGAAGATTATGGATCTCCAATACAAGTCAAGGTCGTCGGGAATAGAAATTAGAAATGTTCCACAAACTGATGGCGAGACTACGGCCGGCCTAATAAAAACGGTCTGCAACATAGGCCAACTAGCTGGAATGTCCATATCCGAAACTGAATTTCGTGATATATATCGCCTCCCGGGGAAAAATACTAAGGGTATGGCGGCCCCCACCACACGCCCAATCATTGCTGAGTTTACAACAGTGCAAACAAAACACAATGTATTGTCTGCCATCCGTTCATACAACAATAAGGAGCCAAAAGAAAACAAATTAAACACCGAGCTGATTGGTATACCGGGGAAACGGCAGGCAGTATATGTTGCTGAGCAGCTACCTTCTGCCTCTAAAAAGCTATTTTACTTAGCGCGGGAATTTGCGAAGAAAAATAGCTATTCTTTCTGTTGGGTAAGCAATGGAAACATCTTCCTTCGCAAGCAAATGGGCGATAAACAGCTGCTGATAAATTCAGAGAAATGTCTTCAAGATCTCACCAGCAAGTGACTAGTCGAACTTGCGCCCAGTCATTACTTGGAAACCTTAGGTTATTTATTATATCTGTTTCACTTTTTAATTACCCTTTTAACTTCGATTGTAAACTTTACACTTTGCTACAATTTATGCACTAATAAACACAACCCACACAGAATAAACCTCACCTACACACGAAAAATTAATATAAAATACACATACACACATACTTCCCCCTACCACTACATTATATCTGAAAGAAAAGCGATGTTATTGTCAAATACCAAGAATATCTCTCTCAGTGTTTCTCTTTTGTTCATTATTAAAAACATAAATGGCTAACATAAATAATATAAATCAGGACCTAGATAATCTGAACCTTGAAAACTCATTCTCTTGTGACCCGCATGACTGTATTAAATATATAAGCAGAGCTGACAGTAGTATAAAATTATTGCACATAAATATTCGTAGCGTTAATAAAAATTTTGATAGCCTCCTAGCATTGATGTGTTTAATTAATATTGATTTTGATCTAGTTGTTTTGACTGAGTGTTGGCTGAGTAAAGTGATTAACCTCCCAGTTCTGATCGGATACCAATCGCACTCAACAAAGAACATTACAAATCAAAACGATGGAGTTATAATCTACACTAAAATCGGGCTAAACGTCAAGGTATGGGAACCAAACATTAATTATGCAAATTGTCTTGTATGTCAAATTGATAAAAAGCTCTCAGTAGTAGCAATATATCGCTCTCCATCGAATAATACCAAGGATCACTTCGATAGCTTTCTGACTAGTTTAAATAATATTTATGACGAAATATCGTACTCACCTAGCATCTCAACTGTGGGAGATCTGAATATTGACATTAAATTGAATAGTAGGAATGACCGTGCACTAGAATACCTAATCCTAAATGCGTCCCATGGACTACTACCAACCCACCTCCTACCAACCAGAATGGATAATTGCCTGGATCATATCTTATTAAAAACAAAGACAATGGCCACCACGTTGGTGTTGGAGTCGCATATTACTGACCACAAACCGATTATTCTTTCGATTTCAAGTACAAACCCGACACGGATCAAAAGTTTCACTATATCCCGATCAAATCACGAAGCTATTAAGACAGAGTTAGCAAACGCCGACTTCTCAGATATCTACAATATTAAAAACGCAAATACTGCTATGACTACACTGATTTCGAAGATATCAACAGCAATAACCAAACACACAAAATTTATCAATGTTCCGAGAAAACAAAGAACCTTAAAACCTTGGATAACACCGGGGCTTCTAAAATGTATCAAGCACCGAGACAAACTGCACGTAAAATCTAAAAAGTCACCAGAAAATTTAATACTACATGTAACCTATACTCGTTATCGAAATTTCTGCAATGTGCTACTGCGAAAATTAAAGAGGACTTATGAGAAGAGTGAACTCGAAAAATCTAGGAATAATCCTAAAGCATTGTGGAAAACCATTAAGCAAATAACAAATACTGGTAAAATATGCTCTAGTCCTGTTGAACTGCTCAAAACATGTGACAGTCCTGCATCTTCCCTTAACCATGTCTGTTCTTTCTTCAGCAATATAGGTAAAAACATGGCTGCTAAAATAATTAATGATAAAAATAAAGCGCCTTCAGACTGCGAGACCATTCATGCTGGTAATAACAAGACACGGCATCCGCCTGTGAATTCACTTGTTATACAAAAAGTTGACGAATCTGACATAGACACTATTATAATGCAGATGCGCCATGATAGTGCCGTAGGCTGGGATGGAATCTCCTCCTCGCTCCTTAAGACTTGTCGCCATATTCTTTTATCGCCGATAACATATATCTGCAATCTTTGCATTGAGACAGGAGTTTTTCCAGATTCGCTGAAGAGGGCCATAGTCCACCCAATTTTTAAGGGCGGGGACAGAGGCTGTGTCGATAATTATAGGCCTATTTCAGTACTGTCGTCGCTCTCTAAAATCCTCGAGAAGATTCTTAACAAAAATCTTAGAAGCTTTCTCGATAAATACGAAATTATAGCGGGTAATCAGTACGGCTTTCGGTCTGGAGTCTCCACTGAAGACGCAGTATTGGATTTAACGCAATCTATTGTTAAGTCCCTGGACAGTAGAACAAAGTGCCTTGGTATTTTCTTGGACCTGTCAAAAGCCTTCGACACAGTTTCTGTCCCCAAACTAATTTCCAAGCTAGAGTGTTTGGGTGTACGTGGCATAGCTCTGGAAATTTTCAAAGATTACCTGAGGAATCGCACCCAGCTGGTAAAGATTGGTTCTAGCTACAGTGATGAAGAGGAGGTGCTATACGGTGTCCCCCAAGGAAGCATTCTAGGCCCCACACTTTTTCAAATATACATAGATGACCTTTGTAGAATGTCAATACCAGCTTGTAAGATCTATGCTTATGCAGATGACACAGCGATTCTGGTTGATGGGTCCTCGTGGGAAGACGTGAAACGAAAGGCGGAATTTGCACTGTCTTCAATGATGAACTGGCTTGACCTAAACCTGCTAACATTAAATCTAAAAAAAACCTACTACTTACCCTTTGCAATCCGGTGCAACAACAAACCTACAAATAGTTTCACGATAACGGCTCACTCCTGCCAGAATCAGTCAATGTCGTGCTCATGCCCTTCTATTTCTAGAGCTGATAGTGTTAAGTACTTGGGTGTGCATATAGACGATGGACTAAAATGGGACAAACAACTCGATACACTAACTACTCGAACACTGCGTCTTATTCACATCTTCAAATCTCTCCGAGAATCCGCCAGTATTGACACTCTCAAAATGGTGTATTATACATTATGCCAATCGATTATTGGCTACTGTATAACTGTATGGGGTGGAGCAGCGAAGACTCATCTTCTCCGCGCAGAAAGGTCGCAAAGAGCTGTACTTAAAGTTATGCTAAGGAAACCCTACAGATACCCTTCAACGCAACTTTACGCTGATTGCAAAGTACTGACGGTTCGGCAGCTCTTTATTCTCCAATCTGTCCTGAGGATACATGCCCGTTTACCTCTATCTGATCCAAGAAAGCGTACATATGTTCCCCCAGGTGTACAGTACAAAACCTCATTTGCAAGACGTCATTTCTATGTCTTAAGCCATCAAGTTTTTAAAAAAATACAGAAAGAATTAAATATAATAGACCTAAATAAATTTAGTGTCAAATCAAAAACCTCGAACTGGCTCATATTGCAGGACTATATCAAAACAGAATCTTTACTATCTTACATCGCTTGACATCATAAACCTCAACTAATATCACAAATACTCAAACACATATACACAATTATACACACACACACACATATACATCGGCACACACTCCCACTGCCTTCCCACACACCCACACACCCATGTCACACACACCACCCCTCAACACTCACACATTTTTTTTTAATTTTTTTATTTATTTTTTATTTTTTTCTTTCTGGTTATTATTAATATGCATTAAAATGGTAGACCACACTTTCACTCTTGTGTTCAGTTTTACTGAATTAATATTTTTGTCCGATCTCTGTCTCTTAAGATACAGGTCTCCTAGTTTAAGAGACAGGGTTCATTATTATTTTTGTATGCATAGACTTTTGTAGACTTAAATCTTCGGTGCACAAAAACTGTATTCATTATTTTTACTGTATTTCTGCCACCTTATTTTTGAACTATGTGTCTGTGTGTATTACTTGGATAAATAAACAATTTTTATTATTTTATTATTAATGGTCATAGAAAAAATGTGATCCCATGTCTTAGTGAAGCCAAGTTATGGAAACAGGCGTTACTTTTCGGAAATCTATAAATGATCTAATTTATAATGTCATTTATAAATGTTATGCAAAATATTAAGTGTTCAGGAAAAGGGAAAATTAGCATGTCAAGCACCCAACTGATTCTCGGCACGTGTTTCGCCCCTCCACGTCGAGTTAACATCTCCTGAGGATACCACGTGGAGGGACGAAACACGCGTCACTGAAGCCATTTAACAAAATTACATAAATGCCAACTTTGACACGTTGCACTTGTACAGATGGCAAGTAGATTTTGCTCGTGTTAACCAAAAAAACGTAAGGTGTAACGAACCCTTCACAAAGCCGTCAAGCATTCTGTACATCAAACTAAGTAACTGTAAGCAAAAATTATTGCTAGGAAACGACTTTTTTTTTGGCGTGGAAAAATCACGTTTTACGCTTACCGTAAAACGTGATTTTTTACTCAAAAAAAAAACTCTAAACTCAATGTAACGCACTCAAAACATTGTGCTAATTGGTGCATTTAATAGTTCAGGACGAGTGGACCTATTCAAAGTAAAGTTATAACATTAACAACTTGTATTTAAAAAAGACTTATTATCTGCGTAACTAGAAGGTTCCCAGGTATGGCCAAGAACAAAAAATTATCGCAGTGACGGGGAGAACAAGTGCCTTTCGGTTTCGTTAAGGGTACTTTTACACCCATTATTAAAATATCTTTGAATTTAGTCGACCATTCTTATTAAGGTATGAGTAACAAGTTAAAAAGAGTGTTTCTTTGTAAAACATTTGGGACGTGTTCTTGTGTGCGGGTATTGGCAACATAATGTTGAACGCCCTCAGGCTAGGTGCAGCGACGATGGTGTGCAGGATGACTGGAAGCAGCTAGAAAAGAGATGCCAAGAATCAAGTGAAATGGCGTGTAGAGCGATAGATCTAATTAGTTGACTGTTGCTTATGATAAACGATAAAATAAAAACCTAAGTATAGTGACGGCACGGTTGGCGCAGTGGCTAAGCGATTGACTGCTGCGCTTCGTGTCGCGGGTTCGATTCCCGCACGGAACAAATATTTGTATGGCCTACAAGTAGTTGTTCCGGGTCTGGCTGTTTGTGTATGTGAGTTTAAATGTTTGTAAACGCACCCACGATACAGGAGAAATTCCTAGTGTGGGGCAACGTTTCTTTAAAAAAAAAAAAAAAAAAAAAAAAAAAAAAAAAAAAAAAATAGTATATCCATGATAAACAAATTAATATGTACGTGCTTACCCGTTGTAAACAGGAATTGTAGATTAAAGCACTGCTCTGCACAATGAAACAGACTTAAAGTTCTATTTATATTTTCACAAATGGAATATAAAATATAAGATAGAACCGTTTCTACTATAAATAGAATTTGATTCAGTTAAGGGCCGTGCTGTACTGAAATACATTTAGAAGCTGACACAAACAGACTGAACTTCTAAATCTTTATCTATTCTTTTTAGCAAGGTATATCTATAATCGCTTATCCTATCCATCTGTGTGACCACGGTTTTTCTACTTTCGTATCCGATTTTAATGCTGCTTTCACTAATAGATATGTTGAGAATTAATTTCGAAAGTTTTTCGAAAGTTTTTTTTTAAGTACAACACATTAATATTTAACTTACATTTATCATGTGTTAAAGTATGAAATTGCCGATTTGTATGGAAAAGTGATATTTCCATACTAACATTTTTTTTCGTGAAAACGTCAGAACCGATTATGATGCAATTGCAAACTATAGTTAGAGTAAAAAAAGCTGCGCTGCACTACGTATCTTAAATTCTCAAAACACAGTCTATGACAACAATATACCTACTTGAAGTAGTGAAACCGTCGGTGCCGGAAGCGGACCACACCGATGACGATGACGACGTTCCGGAGGTGACTGGGGTAGACCTGAGAGTGGCGGTACGCAGGCTGAAAGCCAGAAACACCGCCCCGGGACCCGATGGCTTGCCTGGCAAAGCCTGGGTCCTGGCCTCTGAGGCTCTCGGGCCCCGACTGGAAGGGCTCCTAAGCGCATGCTTGGAGAGAGGCCAGTTTCCGCTTCGTTGGAAGACGGGGAAGCTGGTCCTCATCCGGAAACCAGGGCGCCCTGCGGACTCTCCGTCCGCATACTGGCCCATCGTGTTGCTCGACGAGGTGGGCAAGCTCTTCGAAAGAGTCATTGCCAACCGCCTTGCCGGGCACCTTGCGGGGATGGGGCCGAAACTTGCGGAACACCAGTTTGGATTCCGCAAGGGGCGCTCCACGGTGGACGCCATCATGCGCGTGAGAGCCCTCACGACGGGGGACGCGGTGTCCCGGGGCGGGGTCGTCTTGGCGGTGTCTCTTGACATCGCCAACGCCTTCAACTCCATGCCCTGGAGCTGTATTGGGGAGGCACTCCGGTATCACCGGGTGCCAACCTACCTTCGTCGTGTGGTCGGGGACTACTTGACGGATAGGGCCGTCATCTACCCCGGTCAGAGCGGAGAATGGAACCGGCGAGAGATGTCGTGCGGTGTTCCACAGGGATCGGTTCTAGGACCGGCCCTGTGGAACATCGGTTACGACTGGGTGCTGCGCGCCGACCTCCCTACCGGCGTCAGCGTAGTTTGCTACGCTGACGACACGCTGGTACTGGCACAAGGAAGGTCGCACGAGGCGGCGGCCGAAAACATGACACGCGGGGTTGCGATAGTCGTGGATAGGATCCGGCAATTGGGTCTCGAGGTGGCATTGCACAAGTCCGAGGCCATGTATTTTCATGGGCCTCGGATTGCGCCACCGTCGGGATCCCTACTGACGGCGGGAGGGGTTTCCATCGGCGTCGGGTCGACGTTGAAGTACCTAGGACTCGTCCTCGACAGCCGGTGGAACTTCGTGGAGCACTTCCGACGTTTGGCTCCCAAACTGGAACGGACAGGGGCTGCCTTCAAGCGGCTCTTGCCAAACCTGAGGGGTCCAAACGCCTCCTGCCGGAGGCTATACGCGGGGGTCGTGCGGTCCATGGCCCTTTACGGGGCCCCGGTGTGGGCGCGTTCTTTAAGGTGGCAAGCCGCCCACTACCTGAACGCGCCCCAAAAGGTAATAACCATAAGGCTAATCCGGGGGTACCGCACGATCTCCGGCGAGGCGGCTAGCCTCCTTGCCGGATTGCCGCCATGGGATCTGGAGGCGATAGTACTCGCGCGCCTGCATGAATGGCGCGCGGAGGCACTACGTCGGGGGGAAACTCCGCTGCCGCGGCAAATTGCCGCTCAGCGGACAGACCTCCGGCGTGATATCATGGCGACATGGAGAGAGCGACTGTTGCAACCCCGTGTGGGGCACGCTACCATAGTGGCGATAAGTCCCCTCTTTGAGGAGTGGCTAGAGAGGCGCCACGGCGCCCTTACCTACCGCCTGACGCAGATCCTCACCGGACACGGTTGTTTCGGGAGGTTCTTGCACCGAATCGGGCGGGAGGAAACGCCCGGGTGTTTCCACTGCGAGGATCGTCCGGAGGACACGGTGGAGCACACCGTAGAGGTCTGCCCCGCTTGGGCGGAGCACCGCCGTGTCCTTGTAGCGGCGATTGGCGGCGGCGATCTCTCGCGTCCGACCCTGGTTCAAGCCATGGTCCGGAGCGAGAGGGAATGGGAAGCCGTCACCACCTTCTGTGAAGCAGTCATGCTAGTGAAGGAGGTGGCGGGACGTGAGAGGGAAAGAACCTCACGTCCCAGCCGCCGCGGGAGATGCCCTGGGCGTCGGGGGTCACGTGGTGGCTCCCGGCCACCGTAGGCGCGGGCCTGTGGACGGCGAGTTATGGGCTAGCTCGCCGTCCGGCCGTCTTATGACGACAGGCCGTGTCGACGGCGCGTTCGTGTTCCACGCGCGCCTCAAAGAGATGTCAGCAACCGAGTAGGGATCCGCATGGGCCGATGCCTGCCAGAGCTGCGGGACTGTTCGAAAGAGACACCGTGGCCCTGGAACACAAAGGGCAAAGAAGGAACATGGATGGGTTTTAGTCAGTACAAGTCTGACACTCCCTTCCGCTCCGCCCAGAGTGGGGGGGGTCATTTGATGATTTCCCATCCAAAAAAAAAAAAAAAAGTAGTGAAACCGACGGCACATTGAATTAGGTGTTTTGACACACTACCCTAAAAAATTAAAAGTTAAAACAAAGTAAAAACTATGCAATTACTCACACGGTTTTTTAAATCTAAAAGGTACGTAATTTAACAATAAATCCAATAAAAATGGAATTAGGAAAAAAATATTGCTATACGTCAAAGTCACAAACAGAACAAAATGTGAGAAAAAAAACGCAATTTCATAGTTAAAGACCTATTATTATGTTACACCTGATTAGATTAAAAACTTTCGTATTTTTCTTATGCATTTTCACACGGTCACGTTTTTGACGTGCAAATACTGAGAGTATTTGCACGTCAAAAACGTGACGTAAAAACCGTGCGAATAATTGGCATTACATTATTAAATTGAATAAAAAAAAGCAGTTTTTAATCCCATTTCTGTTTGTAACTAACACGATCCTATCCAAAATACCAACTTTTATTCATTTTTTCAGTCCCATAAACAAAGCGTGTAGCTATTTATTTCAAAGGTCCAGTAACACATACCAGTTTTGTTTGCTAACTTCTATAAATTTTTGGTTAATCATACACCCTGTATCCTTAGTCCCATTTAATAGGTTGATTTATTGTAAAAAATAAGTGTTTTTAAAGATTTCTAGTATGAAACCTATTGGTTTAAAGTGAAGGTTCTTACCGTTCTTAATAAAGCTTTTAGAAAACGTGACTAAAATGCAGATTTGTTATGCAATCGTCATCATCTGCCTAGCCTTTTCTCAACTATAATGGGGTCGGCTTCTAGTCTAACCGGATGCAACTGAATACCAGTATTTTACATGGAGCGACTGCCTATCTGACCTCCACAACCCAGTTAGTACTAGGTAATACGATACCCCTTGGTAAGACTGGTTGTCAGACTTTTTGGGCCCCTGTCATTTGTAGATCTTTGACAGTCGTTAGGAGTACCTAACGACTGTCAAAGATCTACAAATGACAGCCGGTACCAACGGCTTAACGTGCTTTCCGATACACGGAGGAAACTCGGTATGAAATTGGCGGTCACTCATCCACAGACCAACCTAGGCAAGCACGGCTTAACCTAAAGATCGCCCCGAGTGGCTGTTATTATTTAGCCACGAGCTCCTTGTTATGCAATCATGAAAACATGAAATTAGTACCTTTATTCTCTGAAGAACATCATCACAAACATCAATAATAATATGTCTGAACATATTTCATTTCTATTGAATTCTTCTACATGTGTAGGTAGGTCTCTACACAATACATATGCTTCACCTATAAGTATGTAACATGTGTATATGTTCGTTACAAAGTAATCCTTCTATTGACTGACATTTAATAAATATGTTAGACGTCGACAAGATACTTTATATATTAAAACGACGTCTTGTAAAATATTTGCAATTGAAAAATTTGGTGTAAGCTACAAGAGGTTTGCGAATAAAAACATTATTATTCTTATCATTACATATCGGTTGCCGCGACCTTCAGCCGCATGAAATTATAGTAAAAATATTACTGCCTATTTGAATCCGATTTTCAAGGGTTTTGATTTTGTTGGCACGGATATCTAATTATTTTTCTAAAATAAAAATAACCTAAGTTACTCCTTATAATATCAGCTATCTGCCAGTAAAAGTCCCGACAAAGTCGGTAGCCGTTTCGGAGATTAGCTGGAACAGACAGACAGACAAAAACTTAAAATATTGTCTTTTTGCAAACTGAAACTTTAATTTTATTTATTTGTATAGATAACTTAAGAAAAAGTGGTGTTAGTATTATTAGGCCACGCGTGCAGGGTCAGCAATTGTGGAGAAACAAATGAAGGAAATTGTTCAGAGCATGCCAGGTCCTGCATCGTGATGGTACTCACGCGAAAGAAGCAAGCGACACACGCGCGTGGCTCTTGCCGCAAGTTGGATGCCAGAGGTTGTGAACAGGGCGGGTAACACTGTTAGACCAACAAATTACCAGTAAACCTTTTCAAACACAGCGTATCCATAAGCTCTTCCCTTGTACCACACCACACAAGTAAAATAACGATGTTGGATGCGAAATCAAAACGATGAAGGAATCGTTAAAGCCGACTTTACAGATGGCTTATTAAACTGTATTCCTTTGATGATCATGCGATATATCAACAACGTACAACTTTGTACTTCTAATGACAGTTGATTAGACGAATTTTGTAATTATTTGGGCATTTTGGTATTGTTTTTCTGAGCTTGTTGAAAAAGCAGTAAGTACTTGGCAAGAGCTTAAAAAGGCTAGTTTTTTGGGTACTTTTCCATTGACAGCTATTTAGATGTATGATTTGATGCCCTGTGAGCAATTCAGCATCTTCCCTTGCATGGTTGGGTTTGGCAACCCAACTGAGTTAGTTTGTTTGAAGAAGTAATGGATACAACATTCGTATTATTTTCTCATGTCGTGACGAGCGGATGGTCCTGTTGATTTATCTTTGGTATTCGCCAATGGAAACTACTTATTCTTTGTTGTTCCGTCTCTGACTTATGACGTCTCCAAGATATACGGTCTCCTGCAGTGTAAACCCTACGGTACAAGCTGCCTTCAACAGCCTCTTGATCGGGTCTGACCATCTTGCCCGTGCTCTGCCTTTCGCGGGTTTACCTTCTGCCAGGCCCAGTATCATAAGCCTATCCAGACAATGTATAGGCAACACAGACAATGGGTAGCACTACTTATTGTTTAACTAATTATTTTGATCTACCCCACGTCACGACACAGTCATATCCCAGGACATAACTATGTAACTAATCATCAGGTATATTTCCAGAGATCTTTGACGAAAATAAGTATTTGTATTTCGCAAGGGACTATGTACAATCTAAATTAATTAGGGACAGGCCAGTCAGTAACATACCTTGCTAATACAATTTAATTAATGATTTTAATTAAAGCAGAAATAATAAGCCCGACATTTTAAGCATAACAGGCCCTTTTCAACGTCACGTTATCCTTCTTAAGTATACTGTTGATCCTTCTTATAACACGACATGTAATGGAGAAAAGCATGTGACTAAAAGAGTGATGGATATGAATGTTGAAGGATGATGAGGGAGAGGACGCCAAAGAAAATTATGGATGTGTGAGGAATGTGTGAAACAAAGGAGTAAATGATGCCGTGAGTCTGCTGGGGAGAATGGAAGAAGAAAACGTGTTGCGACGACCTCGAGTAGAATAAGACAAGGGTAGGAAGATGATGAAGAACATACTATAGCATAAGCATAGCATAATCAGCCTATTAATATTCCCACTGCTGGGACGCAGGCCTCCTCTCTTTGAGAGGGAATGGGCTATAATCCACCACGCGGGCCCAGTGCGGGTTGGTAGATGTCACATGTCTTCGAATTTTTGGTTCTAGGACATGCCGGTTCCCTCACGATGTTTTCCTTCACCGTTTTGAGAGCAGTGGTGATGAAATAACTTACACAAAGTAATAAGATTCGGCCTGGTTCGAACCCACGACTTACAGCTCGTAAGTCGGGGTCTCCACCACTGGGCCACCGCTGCTCTGAACATACTATAGTTAACATCCAATTTTCCCCAAAGGGTTAAGCAGAGGAGTTATTGTGTGTCTGTGAGCATCATCATCATCATTCGCCTGCCCTTACCCCAATTTATTTGAAGTCGGCCCAGCATGTCTTCTTCTTCCATACTTCTATATTACTCATCATCTCAACAGACATCTTCTTTCTTGCCGTATTATCACACCTTCCATCCATCGTTTCTTTGGTCGTCATCTACTCTTATAAACACCCACATTCATACTCAAAACTTTCCTCACGGCATTTTCCTCATTCCTCTGCATCACATACCCGTACCAAGCCAACTTCATCAGTGAGCGGAGTTCGACAAACAAAATTTTGGGCATTTAAACTTTTTGCCATCGATACACTTACAAAAAGAAGCCAGTCTTACAGTCTACCCAAATGATTAGACTGGATCCCGATCACAGAGAAGTTAGGAAAACAGAATGGATCATATCTGAAAAATCAGATACCCTACACAATTACTTACAAAATAAAGCCCCGCAACACTGTAAAAGCCAATCGCACGAATGCTAGGCTTGTAAAATATTCCGTGGTGGTTTCACAACCTTTTTTATAAATCTCTACAGGTAACGCGGCGAATGGTCAGCAAAGCCTAAAATAATGGTCTCGTTTCGACTTCCAGGTTTTCAGCCCCTGAACATAGAAAACTTTGGAGTCCCCGATTAACTTTGGCCGTGCTATTTTTTTGGAACTGACTTTGAGATTAAAGGGGACTTGGTGAGTTGTTGGGTCTTGGTTTTGTTTGTAACTGTTCTGAACAGGACTGTTACTAATGTTGGCAAATCCTAAAACTTTCTAGAAGTTTCTTCTTGTAACTAGGTTAATAATTTTTATAGCTTACTTCGCACAACGAAGAAATAAAATAAAATAAATCTCTTATACTCACACCAGCTGCATGCACGACGACCACTGGGCAAAAGTCACACAGGCTCAGAAAGAGTTAGAGAGACGACCTAGATGCGTACCGGGTGGCTCAACGTAAAAACTCTTGCAAGGACTTGAAGGAGGCCTTTGCCCAGCAGTGGGACAGTATAGCTAATATATATAAGGTCCCATTAAAATAGATGGACAAATTTTAAGACAGCGTTCAGTACGCCTAACCAAAGATATCCAAGCAAAAAATAACACTGATTGAAGTGATTTTATTGTGACCTAAAATCATTGGGTAACCAACACTTTTGGTGTATTTTCGTTAGCTGATTGTTTTTCTTGTAAGTATCTAATGCGTTTTTCTTATTTTTTTTTACCATTGTCCTTATTTTGGTAATCTGAATGATTTTTAAAAGTTTGTCCATCTGTTTTAATGGGACCTTATAGAATCTAGTACCTACAATATCTTCTAGTTTACCCACTAAAACGAACATCGTCTCCTGAACTTAATGCTCCTAGCACCCGTCTTCTATACCTATAACTCCCATATTTATCCAATCTTTATACCTCCAAATCTTTATACCTTTCCCTATCCACACTCACGTCTTGATTAAACGATCAATAAAAGTCAAACTATCGTTCACTTAAAGAATGTCGCTCCCTTTCTATATCCACGGCCCAACAGGTGCAACAAAGAGCTTCGTTAGTAACACCGCCGCCATTTTGTTGCCAGTGTGAAAAGCGCGCGAATTCGTAGGTACGTGTTTTGTCGACTACGCGATTTTTTGTAAAATCAGTGATCGAGTAATGGGGATTTATTGTAGTTTTATTTTTTGTGATTTTAACTTTTTGTGTTTTTTTTTTTATTAAAGCTGCAGCTACGTCGACATATTTAAAGCAGTTAAACAAATCAGTCGGCCGTATCGGCCTCCATGCAAGGTTGGCCGACAAACTTAAAAAAGGTTGCTCAGACTAGATTAGGAAAAGGGGCAGGGTGTTGTGATGCAAGTTGGGAGAGGCCTATGTCCAACAGTGGAAAGCGATAGTTAAAAAAAACCGGACTGGAACTATAAAAATACATTTTTTGATTCTAAAACAGCGCATATAGCTTCCTACATAGATCCACCATTTTTGACCACCAGGATCAGCAACAATTAGATAGTGGTCACCAACTGAAGTCGGCATCGTCTGGTAACCTGAAAGCCTAGCCAAAGTTATACTTTATCAGCAATAGCAAGGATGTAAAAGTCTAAAATGTATTGGACTGCCAATAACCTCAATTTTGTTGAAAGTCATTGCTGAAATACGAAACGCATTTAGATGCCAAAATGAAAAGCTTTAGAGCTTTTGTCACTCGTCTAGGCCCTCGCATCTCTGGTTATCTTTTACCAATAGAATCAACCACAACTGGATCTGTCAGTCACCAAAATCAGCAAGATCTGGCCACCAACAGAACCCTAGAACACCTGGAGGCCATTAAGCAAAGTCAGCAACACGTAATCGAGATCTTAAACACTTAAACGCGGCACGTATCCTTCGAGGATCGCGGCTCCTCCCGGTTACTCGGAAGGTTGGCGATGGCCCCTACTATTGTACTTCAGTGACTATATTTGATACGTCTATAAGTTCCCTGAAGTCCTGTTCTTCCAACAAAGAGTTCTGAACGAAAAAAAACACAGTAATTCCTTCGTGATGCAGTTCTTGTTTGACATAACATCACGCCTGTAATCCCCGAAGGTTCAGGCAGAAGTGTACCTAATAATACAACCACATTTCGCTAGTTATGTTTTAAAGTCCCGTGTAATAGGGGACGAGCCTATTGCCATCAACCGAGTACAAATCTAGACTCCGTGACTGCTACTGAGAAATTCCTTATGGTAAATCCAAATATTGACAGACCTGGAAATCGAACTCAGGACCTCATGCTCCTCATGGGACCACTCAACCAAGAGGCAGTCAAGTTCTTGTTTTCTTAATCAAAAAGTCCAAATCAGCCTATAGTATTCCAAAGCTGGGCCACAGGCCTCCTATCTCTAAAAGGGAGTGAGTCGTAATCCACAACGAGGGCTCAGTGAGGGTTAGTAGATGTCACATGTTAGTAGATGTCCCTAACGAGTTTGGTCCTCCACCGTTTCGAGAGTTTGTGAGTAGAGGTGATGAAATGAATGACACAAAGTAATGTGGCCGAGTGTCCCTTGTGCCACTGAGCCATCGCTTCTCAACGATACAAGTTCAAATTAAATTACCTAGTGAAACACAGACGTTATGGATCATCATCATATGCCCAGCCTTATCATAACTATTTTGGGGTTGGCTTCCAGCCTAACCGGATTCAACCGAATACCAGGGTGCCACATGTTGAGTCCAATAAATACTTTTTAATGTTTTAGTTTATGTTTTTGTTAGTCTCGTTTTTGAATTTTACTTTTATTTCCTTTGTTTTATTTTTCATTTTTAATTGTTTGTCCTGTGTGAGTTTCTATAATAAAACTCTTTGTAGAATTTGACAGCAAAACAAATAGTAGGGGCCGCTGATGAACTTCCGAACTCGTTCTAAAACTAACTTCACCGAATAAATGTACCAGAAACCTTTGAAGGTTTAATCGAAATTCGCGAACCCGGCTTGCGAGATAAAACGAAATTTTACAACAGCCGACCTGAATGTGATTATGTTCAAGTATTCGGAATACTCATTATTTTGTTTGCTATTATGGAGTGTTTAAATCGGATTTTTCATTCAATTTTCGTTTACCGGGGTCTGTAATACAGGCAGTTTTGGTTTTTGTAAAGCTTCTTAATAAACAAAGGGTTTACTGTAATTTTGAAGGATTGATTGTAGAGGAGCAATAAACCCACATGCATAACATAACATCACGCCTGTAATCCCCGAAGGGTTAGGCAGAGGTGTACTCATTAGTACACTCACATTTTGTCAGTTATGTTTAAGTTCCATGTAAAAGGAAGTGACCGTATTTCAACCAAGAACAAATCCAGACTCCGTGGCTGCTATTAAGAAATTTCTGATGGAAAAACCCAATAACACTTTGCCCGACCTGAGAATGGAACCCAGGGGCCTCATTCTCAGCAGTCGCGCTTTTGATCACTAAGACCATAGATGACGTCATTAAGCCCACGTAATGTGAGTGTATTTCATTATTTCAGAAAGACGTATAGTTATTAACTTAATTTATTTGTTTTCTCATTAGATCTCATTTATTTGTTGCTCCAATGATATTAGTGGCAATAGTAAATTTGAAGCGATTATTAAAGGAATCTCTTTAATGTAATTTAACAACCACATCAATCATGCGAATTGTAGAATGGATTTTATAATTGAAACACTGATTTGTGTCAGCGTGAGATTTTGTTCATAGATATTGTTTAATCAAATTGTTCCATTTTTAGTCAAATAAGTTCCTTCAATAGGTACACAATAAAGTGGTGACCAGCGACCAGTGGTCCACCTTCGCCTTGGATCGAAACAATTGGAAGTCATGGGAGAGGCCAACATGCAGGCTAACAGTATCAGAATCAGTATTAATAAGTAAAAAGAACTTTCCCAACAACCATTTATTTTTAAAACATAAGTATTTTATTAGCTACACAACATTAGTTTTAGTATATGCGAAACCTGAAACCGTGTCTATTTTTATGTAAAGAATCTATGTACAAAATTTCAAAACTGTATCATGAAAAACCACAAAGTTATACGCTTGTAGCTTGTTACCTGTTGTCCGCACAAAAACGTGTTCACCACGCAGCGCCGCAGCGCGCGCGCCTCCAGCGTCGTCTTGACGTTTTTTTAAATATTTTTGGTACAAATATAACATGGCTTAAAAATTATTGGAATCGATTCAGTTACTTATTCTAAACAAACTGTATTCAGGTTTCGCATATACGAAAAATAATGTATATATTTTTTATTTTGTGTGCAATAAAGAATAAGAATTATAAGAATATTATTTTTATGCCAGCAACAAGAAAACTGAAAAGCACAACAAATCCTAATATAAATAGTATTAATCGTAATAACATCGTAACTTAGTTTTCCTCCTGTTTTTCTTAGCGAAGCCATATTTCACCGGATGCGATGTTCATTTTACGCGCAATTTACTTTATTACGTTCTTCGTCCGAATTCTGTTCTTAATATATTGATCAATCTATAAATTGTTTTTTTTTTGTCTATGTATTGGGGGCTATAAGAACTTATGTTGTTTTTTATGGATAGTTGATAAAGTGTTACTTATGCTAAGCCTGGATACGCTGTGATGCCGACTTCAGTTGGTGACAACATCTAATTGTTGCTGATCTAGGTAAAAAATTATGGATCTATGTAGGAAGCTATGTGCGGTATTTTAGAGTTAAAGATTTATTTTTATAGTTCCTCGCCTCCCGCACGTTGCCGCGGTTCTCGCCTTGCATCGTTACTCTAGTGGTTGCAAGCACGACTTCTGAGCATGAGGTCCTAAGTTCGATTCCCAGGTTGGACAAGTGTTATTGTGTGTTTTCATGCCACGGGGTCTGGATATTTGACTGACTGACGGCAATAGGCTCGCCCCCTATCACATGGAACTTAAACAAAACTAGCGAAATATGGGTGTACTAATAGGTACACCTCTGAATAACCCTTTGGGGATTACAGGTGTGATTTTATTAAGTATATAGAGCTTAAAATTACGGCCACTAGAAACGTTTGTGAGAGACTGGTGTCTGCACTAGGAAAAGCTGTATAGCAGATCACCAGGGTCCACCACACGGTATTTAGATTACATAATATATTTTAAACATATTTAAAATGTGAAGGGAAAGTGCATTAACATGAAAATATGTTAAAATAAAAAATAATAAGATAAACAAAAAACAAAATACGCCAAATTAAAATAAAAGAAAAAACAGAACCGTACGTAAGCAAATAGAAAATTGCGCGATATATGTGGGGCAGGGTTTAATTATTTGGAATGGTAAAAGTAATTCTTCATTTATCTACAAACGTCAATTTTGACGGCACTGTTGGCGCAGCGGCTAATCCCCGATTCGCGATTCCCGATCTGTGTCCCGATTCGCACGGAACGATGCTAGCAGTATTATTTTTGATGTAAAAGGTTGAATTCAATCACAATTATCCACCTAACCCTATGACCACAATTTCAACACGAAACCCAATACACACTGACATGAGATCTGAACATGCATAAATTCTTTCAAATAGGGTGCATATCACAGACAATAGGTTTCCGATTCAACGGCCGTGCTCTTCGATTGTACTTGAGACGAAAATGGAGTGTGTTCCGACTCAAGTAACTAGGGAAATAGGACTAAATACAAAATAAAAGAATATTTAAATTAGGAATTTTTGCTAAATCTTAATTTGTTAAAAGCGTGTTAGAGCTTTGTTGTCGACCCAAATAATAATCTCATCACTTTATATCTGCTTGTAAGGTAAAAATCACGCTATTGTATACCATAATATTAGTAAACACTGTTTTATGGTTTCATGGTTTACAACTAACTTTTACAGTCACAAAAAAAAAAAAATCGGGAGCTCAAAATAATGAACAATCACGAAAGATTCCCGTAAGTGACTAACTACTACTAATATTATAAGTTTATAATATTAGTAGTAGTATAAGTTATAAGGGGACAGATGAACATACATACGTACCGGTCAAATTCATAACCCTCCTTTTTCCTTGGCCGTAGTCGAGTAAAAAATAAACTACAACTACACTAAAATTTGATACTACTTGAGTAAGTCGCCGTACTTAATTAATGGAACTTAAACCTTCAGGCTACGAGCTTTCATGACCCAAGTTTCAAGTTACCAAGGCACAAATTCCAGGAACTCAAGTACTTCCCCTAATCAATTAACTTGTTTAACGCCACTATAGTAATACCAAGAAACGCATTCCTTCTGAAGTCCTTACTACCGGTGGTCTAACAAAACACAATACAGGCGAATTCAACAGGCGTATACCCAGAACTAACTGGTATCACAATCCCTTTATTCGATAGGATCGTCCCTCACATTACTCCGGTTCTCATCATATATTTAATCCAGGGGCAGTGAATTATATAGATCCGAGCATGAAGTATTGTCGAACGATAACAATGGCTGATTGCAAAATGTATTGTAATCGAGTTTGGCCGGGGTCGGATTTGGCTAGTCTCACACGACATCGCTTGTCCGCGCGACTTCAGATCGACTTCGATCCTGTTAAACCGGAAGCCGACCCCAACAAAGTTGGGAAAAGGCTAGGCAAATGTGTGTACTGCAGTACCTTTACTATTATTTGTTTTTTAAAGTAAATTAGGTCAAGTAAAACAGTGTTAAGAACGCCTTGTATTTCTAACATTGATGTGACTAGTGCTAGAGAAAAACTACAAAATTACAATGTAAAAGGACTATTTTGCTAGAGGCCTCTAAATCCGGCCCTGAGTTTTCCTATAGTTTTATTAACATGAGTATTGTTGGGAGCTGTTTGGGATGAGTTTAAGCTTATTATGTATGTATGGGTAACATAGGTACTTACACCATGTACGTGGTGTTTTTGAGTATGAAAACAAGGTGAATGTATTAGTACAAAATATCACAACACAAAAGCATTTACCATAAAGCCGTGCTGGTGACTACAATCATACTTTTCTGTAGGCACGGTGTGCGCAGTGGCTGAGCAATTACCTGCTGCGCTGCGCGTCGCACGTTCGATTCTCGCACGGACCAAATATTTGTATGGTCTACAGGTAGTTGTTATGGGTCTGACTGTTTATGTATGTGAGTACATATGTTTGTAAACTCAGCCAGGATACAGGAGAAATTCCTCAAACAATTATTTCTACATACCAGCCTTAAGCACTTAAGCCTTAAGCACTTAAGCCTTAAGCACTTAAGCCTTAAGCACTTAAGCCTTAAGCACTTAAGCCTTAAGCACTTAAGCCATAAGCACTTAAGCCTTAAGCACTTAAGCCTTGGGCTTGGCTTTGGTCCTATTAAGTCATAAGTCTTGAGTTCGCACCCAAGACACGCACCTCCGATTTTTCGGATTCATGTGCATATTGTATAATGATCACTTGCTTCGGTGAAGGAAAACATTGTGAGGAAACCAGCATGCCTGAGAGATATTTTTCGACGGCATGAGAAGCCAAGTCAGAGGCCCATTTGCAGCATACTCTAACACCAGGTTAGGTACTAACCACACGATAAAGAAAAAGAAGGGGCCTATTGCCATCAATCAAGCACAAATCTAAACTCCGTAGATTCTACTAAGAAACTCCTGATCGAAAAACCCAATAATTCAATTCCTTCAAGTTTCATGCTTCCCCACAGCTGGACAAAGGCCTCCATTTCAATAAACACTATCGATCGTCCACAACTTGGCAGGTATGGCGTGATCACAACAGTGTACTGACAGACAGACATGATTACTGTAATAGCCCCCTAAGGCGTAGCGTGCTGTTTGAAAACTACGTTATTTACTTACTTATTTCCAAGTTAGCAAGTTTCTTCACGGGGTTTTGAAGCAAAGGTCTTGGAATTTATTAACCTTTTGACCGCCAGAGCATATACATACGCGCGTGCCCGCCACGCCAAGTCACAATTTCAGCTACCATTTTGTGTCGTTTGGCGTACAGGGCACGCGCTTGCTTGTCACGTATATGTGACAATGGCGGTCAAAAGGTTAATAAAGTTGAGGTTGCTAACCTTTGAATGTGTGATTCATCATCATTTCAGCCGAAAGACGTCCACGGCTGGACATAGGCCCTTCCCTTAAGTGTCGCCACATTGACCGGTCCCGTGCGACTTGCATCTAGTGGATCCCTGCAACCTTCACAGGTTGCAGGGGTAGTCCACCTAGTGGGAGGCCTTCCAACACAACGTCTTCCGGTTCGCGGTCGCCACTCCAGAACTTTTCGGTCCCATCGGCCATCCGTTCTGCGAGCAATGTGCCTAGCCCACTGCCACTTAAATTTGGCAATTCTCCGAGCTACGTCGGTAACCTTGGTTCTCTTACGGATTTCCTCATTTCTGATTTGATCACGCAAGGAAACTCCGAGCATAGCCCTCTCCATTGCCCTTTGGGTGACTTTAAGCCTTCTGATGAGGCCCATTGTGAGCGACCACGTTTGTGAATGTGTGATTACTGATTCTCTTAATTGCAAATATAGGAGTATAAAGAACAGGGTGTAAAGTTTTTCATACCTTATAAGTAAGAGAGGATCCTCCGACCAGACGGGTGCTGTGTCTGGTGGGCAGTTGTTGTCGGGTTTTTCTATACAGTCTCAAGCTGCGCGATTTAGAATTTTGATTTTATCTCTTCATTTGTGTCATAGATGGCGCTGTAGTAACTTTTGTACTATGTTGCAGTAGTACTTTATTTATTTATTTATTTATTTATTTATGTACACACAAAATACTGCTTTATGTAGTGCCGCTACACAGATATTTTTATTTGCACTGCAAAACATTGGATGATGATGTGTCGTAATGTTGTATTGTTTTTTTTTCAATTGTTTATCCGTCTTTTATAAGTGCTAACATTTGTGTAGACGTAACGCCTTTACAAGTGGCAAGTTAAGTAAGTAAGTATATTTATTTGCACAAAATGTGGTATATACGGGATGTTATAAAAATGTTATAGAGCAGGACATATTCCGCCATAACAATAGCATGCAAAATATTTTTTTAATAAATGGTTGGTACATTAAAATGAACAACATAGGTACGTTCTTATCTAACATAGATATCCATACATAAATCTCTTCTAATATATTATATCAATAATTAAACAAAACAATAATACTGAAACACCACTAAATATTCACTGAAACTATTCATTAAATAAAATAAAAAAGAATTTTAAAGACATACACAAATACACAATAAAAAGGCACCGTACATATTATATAAACGATAAAAAAAAAAAAAAAAACTATATAAATTTTAAAACAAATAACAAAAACCTCATTGTTTTCATGAAACTATCAACACTCGTTTTCATCGAACAGCATTACACCCCCTCCTCCCCCCAAGCACACACGAAAATACAAGATATTTCATAACACAGTAATCCTTTGTTAAGGTTAACTGAACCGGTTTACTTCTGAGTAACCGTGTTAATTACGGGGAATATCTCTGAAGCGATAATTAATATATCAAAACAATAAGCTCTGTGCGGCTCCTTAGCATCGAAGCAACATACCTGCGTGTGTGATAGATCAGAATATCAGATATACGTAGATTAGTTAATCTCTGGTTTAATATACAGTGTGTAGTTAAATATTCAGGATTTAGTTAGTTAGGAAATGATATTGGTGAATTTTTGTAACGGAAATAACAGTCTTGCCTATTTTGATCGTGAACTATAAATATAGTTTTGGCCGTAGAGTTTGTAACGAAAATTAGAATATTCCTATTTTTGCCAATATCTACTGTAATTTCTATAAATATATTTGGTTACTAGGTTATTGAGGTCGGGCAAAATCGATCCTGATTCACTAATTTTGAACTTATTTCGTATATTCTGATATCAGTTGTTTTATCAGCCTTTAATGTCCCACTGCTGGGCAAATGCCTTCCCCATATCTTCCCAGGTACTCTTTTTGAGCGCCACCTTGAACCAGCCATAGCAGTACGCGTCCAGGCTATCTCGCCACCTCTTTCTTTCCGTTATAAATAAGCAATAATTTCTATCACAAAACATTACCTAGCATTAAAAACCTCAACCCCGAAGATAAACTCAACAGCACTCAAACTAAAACTCCCCGTCACTACCACTCCTGCCTACCCCTTCAACGTAACTAAGCTACATAGCACCTATTAATCAAAGTCACGGGCATGTTCGACTAATAACATAACGTTATCGACGCGCCGTGCGTGTGTCCTCACCAGATAACAGCCTGTATAATTTACTGCTGTAACACTCTGTATAATTATATTATACTGATGTGTGGTACTTTAGTGCAATAACGTTTATGGGGGTTTAAAAGGTTTAATGGTTGGACTGGACTATTGATACCGTGTTTATGATGATAATATGTGACTTGCCTCAGTTAAAAAAAACTGGCCAAGTGCTAGTCGGACTCGCGTATAAAGGGCTACGTACCATAGCAGTAGGTGAGCCCCCTTTATTTTTTAAATTTATTTTTATTGTTTATTGTTTTAGCGGCAATAGAAATACACATTCTGTAAAAAATTCAACGGTCACCTATTACGGATCATGAGATACAGCCAGCTGACAGACAGACGGACGGACCGACGGACAACAGAGACTTAGAGAACCCTAAAAAGGATGCTGCTAAGCAGATAATTGTCTCCTTATAAAGTAAATCCGTGTTCTTTTAAAAAAAAATGGTAAATATGTACATATATACATTTCTTTCATCACTATTTCTCTCATGACATTATGAAAACATGGCAAAGTAAATCATAAATCATATTTATTTCTGTAAATTGGTTTAAAAAAACTCTTTTACATGTCAACATGTTGTTTTAAAACTAGATGGGGCCGGTGTTTCGTACCTGACTACTCTGAAAAACAAAACTCAGAGGTCACCGTCTCTTTTAAAGTCCAGACATTGCTCAAGTCATATGAGGACCATGTAGATTAATGTCTGAGATGGTCTTTTGAAGAAATAACCACACAGATTTGAGTGGACCTGTCCAGACAGTGCAATCGTGAAACTAACTAAACTAAAAAAATAATAATAACCACCCACGTAGTCCTCATATTCACAGTAGTAAACAAAATAATTATAAAACGACACTTGACAAAAGTAAATAAAGTCAAGAAAAATAAAAATAATCATAATAATACCATAGGTACTTGAAAAAGTAGATAATGTCAAATAAAAAAAATAAAAAATGTCAAACTGTAATAAAATAAAATAAAATGGGTACAAATTCAATTTAATATCGATTTCAATTGGAGCAGTTCAATCCCAAGCTTTTTTGTCCTCAATATAATCTTTAACAGAATAGAAGGCTTTCTGGCAAAGTTTACGTTTTATAAAAAAATTGAATTTATTAAGGCTTAGTTCTTGAATGTGGCCTGGTAGTTTATTATAAAAGTGTATACATTGGCATCTAAATGATCTACCTATTTTCTTGAGCCTTGTTGTGGGTACAATAAATTTATGTTTATTCCTTTTATATTGTGAATATTACAATATTTCTTAAAAAGCTTTATATTTTTGTGAGCATACAAAAGGTTTTCATAAATATATTGAGAAGGAACAGTCATTACATTAATCTCCTTAAACTTTTCTCTGAGAGAGTGTCTCGGACTCAACTTATAAATTGATCGAACAGTCCTTTTCTGCAAAACAAAGATGGTCTGAATATCGGCGGCATTCCCCCACAACAACCGTTAAACAGAATGCCGTACGACATTACGCTATGAAAATAGCTGAAGTAAACTAATCGAGCTGTCTCTACATCGGTTAAATTACGAATTTCTCTAACTGCGTATGCTGCGGAGCTCAGTTTCTTCGACAATTCATCTATGTGTGGGCCCCACTGAAGCTTAGCGTCTAAAGTTAAGCCCAAGAACACCGTGCTATCTACAGGATTCAACTCTTCGCCCTTCACCAACACACCAGTTTTCACCTGCCTAACGTGAGGTAGTGCAAACTTAATGCATTTGGTTTTTAGTAATTGGCATATTCTAGAAAAATGTCTAAGACTAAGTAGTGGGAATATTATAGTCTGATTGTGCCAAAAGTTTTTTTAACTCTATCGCTTGCTGAAGGACAGAATTCAAACCTTCTAAATTGTGTTCATGATTAACGAGGTATTGCAGCAATAATAATATTATAGTTTAAAAAATCTAAAAAACACTTTATAATATTCCAATTTTATAATATTTTTAATTTTCTCAGTAAACCCTTTCATTTGATACCTATATTATCATGGGGATGCAAAAAAAAAACAACTTGTCCGCCATCTTTGGGGGTCCTCATATTAGATTTGGAATTACGTCACTAAAGTAACCACGCACTGTCATCCAAACTAAACATGTATGCGAAATTTCAACTCAATCGGAAACCTGGAAGTGGGTCAAATTTAACTTCTAAGATATTCTTACATAGTTAGTTATAGGTGAAGCTAATAAAATAATGTTAAAAACAGAGGGCAATTCACTTTTCCATAACATAGCATAGCACAGCAGCTGCCTATAATGTTCCCACTGCTGGGACACAGGCCTCCTCTCTATAAGAGGGAATGGGCTATAATCCACCACGCGGTCCCAGTGCGGGTTGGTAGATGTCACATGTCTTCGAATTTTAGGTTCTAGGACATGCCGGTTTCCTTACGATGTTTTCCTTCACCGTTTTGAGAGCAGTGGTGATGAAATAAATTACACAAAGTAATGCGCCTGCCTGGGTTCGAACCCACGACTTACTGCTCGTAAGTCGGGACCGCCATCACTGGACCACCGCTGCTCTCGATAACATAACATAATGTCATCAACAACATTCATAACTTGCTTTAATAAGGAAAAAAAATTATAGTTCCAAGCAAATAAATTCGATAACAAAAGCTGGACATACATGCCTTCATAACAAGCAGGACATGGGAACAATCACCATGGATTCTACTAAAATTCTCCCATAAACTAGGAGTACTGCTTTCACCAGAACTGTATGGGTTTGATGGTATTCTCGTAAAACGTGCGCTTTGTGCTACTATAAAATATAGATCGCTCATTATCATGGTGTGTGGGTAGCAGTGTAGTGTTGGGAAAATGTTTATCGATAAACATAAATCTTTAATGGAAACTAAACTTATATTGTCACTTACGGGATATCTTCCGTGTCAACCCGAGATCATGGCGCTTGCAACAGCGTGGAAATATCGGGAGCTCAAAATAATGAACAATCACGGAAGATATCCCGTAAGTGACAGTATAAGTTTAGTTGTAAACCGTGAAAGCTTCAAACAGTGTTTTAATGAGAATAATGTTATCAATTGAAGTCTATGACAGCTACTCACACAAATTAGATATACAATTCCTTCAAATAACAGTTTGCAAATCCACAAACCAACTCGACTGACATGCGGAATATGGGTATATTCCGCATGTCAGTCGAGTTGGTTGGTTGATTGGTTCTTCAATTAATAACAGTGTTCTCATTAAAACACTGTTTGAACCCACCCAAACAGACTAAGCTCATGAACCACGATACTAGTACATGTATGAAAAATACTATTTCAAGGATTTATAAAGAAACTTCGCCCATAATTCCCAATTTGGTGCCCATTTGGTCAGTTCCATAAAGCCCAGGGGAGAGTTTGTTGCCAAAAACAAGTTACAAATTCGGATTCCAGTCTGCGGCTAAGAAATCCCTGGTGTGAGGCACTCAAGAAATGCTTCACTATCACAAAGCCAATCTTACTACCTACTATTATAAATGCGAAAGTTGGATGCTTGTTACTCTTTCACACAAAAACTACTGAACTAATGAAATTTGGTAACACATCATCATCCACAGCCCGACTTCACTCACATCTGGGTATAGGGCCCTCTTTGCTTGTGCGAAGCTCCACGTTTTTGTACCCGCCTCATCCATAAAATTTGGCATACAGTTAGTTTATAACCTAAATATACATACTTTTCTACTTTTTTACCCCGGTAGAGCCCAGAAGCTAGTGCTTCATAAAATTAACCTGAAAAATTATTTACTCATTATAAATTATCGACACCTGCCCCTCACTATCAAAGTTAACAAGCTACACACTACGATACGCGTAGGAATCGTTCATAAAATCCTGCCATTTATTTGTTTTCTTAGAAAAGTTCTACCTCGTACCATATCTTGCGTTCTTGTAAGATGTTCCTTCATTATTTTTTATTTCTATTATAACTTTGTTACTGTACTACAGTTGTTACAAAGGAGCAAACCCAAGACAGATTTTTTTTTTCATTTTCGAATAAATAGCAAATATTAAAAAAACATGTTATATCTTCAATTAATTTATTTTTAATTCGCTCTCTGACAGACAACACATCGCAGAGCTCAATACTCACCAAAACTGAGTACTTAAATTAATACGACTGCCTGGAATAAATTCTGTAAATAATAGTGAAAAGCGCATCAAATTCCAATGCATAATTTAAAAGATCAACTCAATCTCACAGACATACAAAAAATTAATTTATATTACAATGTGTAAGGTGTTAATTATTATAGTTAAAAATTTACTCGTTAGCAAGACACTCCATTCATACAATCAAGGTAGATACTATTTGCGACGATAAGTTATCTTGTTTCAATGATTTGCAATCAGCAACTGCAATCGCTCCTGCACTATTATGTATCATCGAAATATACCTACTCCAGTACTATATACTTATCGGTTTGTATGTATTAGTAGTCTATGTATTTGTATGGAGAGAGGTTCAACGCCTTTGATATGGAAGACCTTTGACTTTCGTATAGGTGGTATCGTCACATAAAGCTTCATATGTTAATGATCCTACGTATATCTAGATAAAGCATTCTTATTCTTATTCTTCATTGCACACAAAATAACAAATATACATGCAAATTGCAATAATATAGCTTATGTACAATGGCGAGCTTAACCCAGAATTCGTCCTTATTTAAATCACAACGACTGAGAATACCAACGTAAACTTACATATATTATATAATTGGGTGATAGAAAAATGTCAAAAGTACTTAAAAAAGAAAATACATATAACATCACGCATGTAATCACTAAAGTGTTAGGCAGAGGTAATAATAGTACACGCACATTTCACCAGTTATGTTTAAGTCCCATGTAATACGGGGCGAACTTATTGGCATCAACCGGTCACAAATTTAAACTCAACAATTTTCCCGACTCGGGAATCGAACCCAAGACCTTATGCTCAGCAGTCGTGATTGTGACCACTACACCGACGAGGCAGTCAAAGAAAATACTGAGGGTCACTAATTCTCGAAGTGGTCATAAAAGTGGTTGATTATTTTTATTACTGTCATAATAGTTTACTAAAAGTAAAATCTAATTTGAAGTTAATGAACTACACGTTTGGTTCCATAATAAGTTAGAATAGTATTTCTATGACATTTCTAAAACACAATTGTAAAGGACACAGCCCATACACCACAGCCGAAAACGAAACATGAAATACAAGAAATCAACCCATAGGTAAAGTATGTTAGTAAACACAGATACCTAACCAAAATATACAGGGTGTAACAGAAAGGGTATAGAAAGTAAAAGGATATGCTGCAGACCATCAATCTGAACAACTTCCTCCATGGGTCCAAAAATTATCAGCTGTCCCTTACTAAATTTCAATACTACTAGGTACTGGATATAAATGTATGTAAATGTTGTGTGAGACGCTCATAAGAAACTATTGGAGTATGTCACCATGATCAATTATGTCACGACTATGAGATAATCCCGTGGTCCCTTCACAGAAAAAACTAATTTAGGGGTATAAAGAACAGGGTTTAAAGTTCTTCATCATCTTTAGAAAAGGGCCTTTTTTTTCGGATGGGAAATCATCAAATGAACCCTCCACTCTGGGCGGAGCGGAAGGGAGTGTCAGACTTGTACTGAATAAAACCCATCCATGTTCCTTCATTGCCCTTTGTGTTCCAGGGCCACGGTATCTCTTTCGAACAGTCCCGCAGCCCTGGCAGGCATCGTCCCATGCGAACCCCTACTTAGTTGCTGACATCTCTTTGAGGCGCGCGTGGAACACGAACGCGCCGTCGACACGGCCTGTCGTCATAAGACAGCCAGACGGCGAGCTAGCCCATAACTCGCCGTCCACAGGCCCGCGCCTACGGTGGCCGGGAGAAACCACGTGACCCTTGAGGCCCAGGGCTTCTCCCGCGGCGGCAGGGACGTGAGGTTCTTTTCCTCTCACGTCCCGCCACCTCCTAGACCAGACCAGACGGGTGTTATGTCTGGTGGGCTGCTGCCCGACAGTTGTTGTCGGGTTTTTTCTGTATAGTCTTAAGCCGTGGATAAATTTAACTGCGCGATTTAGGAATTTGATGTTGTTAGTTCTTCATTTGTGATAAATGGCGCTGTAGTACATTTTGTTCTATGTTGCTGTAGTACTTTTTGTAGTACCGCTACAGTAATAAAAGATGCAGGATCAAGACCAATCCAGATTATTTTTTGTAATAATATTAGGTCTTTACCTATGAAATTGGAGATTTGTATGAAAATTTTAGACACAATTTTTTTTGTATTTTTTATTTTAATTTAGCTTATCTAGCTTTTTTATCTTTCCAATTTGACGTAAGTGCTTCAATGTCGTTTTGACACTAACTCCAAGGCCTGCAGCAAGCTCAGCCGTAGATTGAGTTGGATCCGTATCCACTACCGTCTTCAATTCGTCGTTGTCGACAATGGTTACCGGCCGACCGCGAGGCTCATTCTTCAACTCAAAATTTCCAGATTTAATACGATTGAACTAATAATGGACCGTGTTTATGCAAGCAGTGTTAGGCCCGTACACGTCGTAACGTTTGGTGTTGTTTGCGCAGCGGTATGTCCACGTAGGAACTCATATTCGAAAATTGTACAAATTTTCAGTTTATGGATAAACTGAAAATTTGTACAATTTTCGCCAAAAACTACCACAATTTCACAAAAACAAAAAACTATCTAAAAACAAATGAATTTGAAATTAAAAGAACACGGCTTTCGAATAAAATTTATTTGAATTTCGAATTGCGCGCCAATCCACAGATAACTAAATCTGAAAATGCTGGTTATTAAATCTCCAATTACATAGGTAAGGACCTATTAACTGAAAGTGCTATCAGGGTATACCTATTCTTCAACTACACTATCCTTAACTTTTCAATTTTGCGTTGGTAATTTATTAAACGACGAAAATGCAATAAACGACGAAAATCTATCCCCCCCTCGCTTTAGCATACTCGGGTAATAAAACTGTATTTTATTATTGTTTTGCTATGTTATAGGTTTTCTTTAAACTCGATCAACGCTAGTGGAAAGTTATTGATGAACTTTTTGCGAGAAATGTTAAGAAACCAATCGCAGGACAAAATCAAACATAACATACACCAAAATAGCACACAGGTAAGTAAACACAGAAATCTTTACCCCCATAAGAAACTATAGCAGCGCGTTATCTATTCCACGTGGCAAGCCATCGCACCATGCTCCATTGTGTCTCGACGAGGAGATAATCTCGTGGTCCCTTCATTGTTGCGAAGATTACTCGCCAGATAGGCAGTGTTTTAGTTTACTACGAGTATGTCACTTTGTTGGGTTAGATTTTGCAGATTTTAGTATTGGTGTTTGGATGTATTTTGGATTTTTGGTTTAGAAGTTATTTGGTTTTATATTGCGGTGTTTTGAGAGCAAAAGAGGGTTTTAGTGTACATTCACGAACACTAATACGTATTCACTGAGCAACTTTTTGATGGTTATTTTCTCCTATTACATTGACAGTAATGTTCCGAGTTCCCTTCGTGCCTCGGAAAGCACGTTAAGCTGTTGGTCCCGGCTGTCATTTGTAGATCTTTGACAGTCGTTACAGGTAGTCAGTGGCCCGGTCTGACAACCAGTCTTACCAGAAGGTATCGTCGTTACCCAGTACTGACTAGGTCAGATAGGCAGTCGCTCCATTTAAAATACTCAGCTGCATCCGGTTAGACTCAAAGCCGACCGCAACATAGTAGGGAATAGCTAAGAAGGTGACATTGATTCTAATTTATGTTATTTATTACGGGTGTGGTGTTTTGAAAGTCATAAATTAGAATAGATGTGTAATGTGTATGCTCATGGTTGTACTCGTGGACGTCACACAGTACGTTTATGAACCTAATACATGTATTTAACATTGTTTTTATATTTTCAAATGTTCGCAAAGTAAATAACTATCTTACAGTCGTGCTTATGTGTTACTTTGTTTTTTATTGATATATTTTACTGACACGTAAAAAGACTTAAAAAAACATTTATTTTGCTAGGATGTTCTACAGTGACTGGTGGACTGCCTCTTTGGTCCAGTATGCGTAACCGCGACTGCTGAGCATGAGGTCATGGGTTTGATTACCCTTGTCGGGCAAAGTGTCATTTCGTTTTTACATCAGGAATTTATCAGTAGCAGTCACGGGGTCTGGATTTGCCCGATTGATGTTCGATAGGGTTGCCCTATATGGGACTTAAACATAACTGGTAAAATGTGTGTATTTTTAGGTACACCCCTACCTAAACCTTCGAAGATAACAGGCGTTAGGGTATGTAATGTTATGTGCTCTACTTAAACAGGCTGGTTAAACAAAGAAAACCAATAAGAGTATTTGAGAATCTATTAAAGTGCATTTTTTTTATATGTTTCAACATGAGACGAAACACGTCATATTGTGACTAAAAGAGTGATGAATACAAATGGTAATGGATGGAGAGGGAGAGGAATACCGAAAAGAAGATGGATTAATTGTGTTAGGAATGATATGAAAAAAAAAAATGGCGTGACGGTTAACAGGGGAAAAAGCAAGAAAATATACGGCCACAAGTAGCGTCAGACAACGGCAGGAAGATGATGAAATGTTTAATCGGAATTAGAATGGTTTGCTAGAGAGGAAATCCCAGTTTGTAATTTAGATGAATAAATTGAAGGAGTACACTACTCTTTCTTACAACGTAATACGTTGGTTTTTTCCTTAATTACAATAGTAACTCTAGAGAATCTTATAGAGCGGGGTATTCTTCAAAGCGCAACTATTTTTAACCGCAACTAACTAAGCGCAACTATATTATTCCTCGTAGCGCAACCATTAGTTGCGCTCACAAATTCAAATTAAAAATATTATTTCCGCAAAGCGCAACCATGATGAAAAATAGAGAGGAGTATGATGGATTCACTAATGATATCTCTCTATTTTTCATTATGGTTGTGCTTTTTTTTTTTTATTCGGATGGAAAGTCATCAAATGACCCCCCCCCACTCTGGGCGGAGCGGAGGGGAGTGTCAGACTTGTACTGACTAAAACCCATCCATGTCCCTTCTTTGCCCTTTGTGTTCCAGGGCCACGATATGTCTTTCGAACAGTCCCGCAGCCCGGACAGTAAAAAAGAAACGCGGCGGCGGAGCCATAGGTGGGGGAGGATGCTCCTCTCGCGAAGGGAACAGAGCGCTCACCACGTCCTCCACGAGCTCAGGCCGGAGACTCTGTGTCAGCGGGGGGGCCCGGGTGCGGAGTTTGTCCCGCACCATCTTGTAAGGGCGCCCCCACGGATGTCCGTTTAGAGACCCCAGCATCTCCTCGCGGGCCAAATGCTTGGCCTGCCGGGTTATGGTTGCGCTTTGAGGTATAAATATATAATATTTTTAATTTGAATTTCTGAGCGCAACTAATGGTTGCTCTACGAGGAATAATTTAGTTGCGTTTAGTTGGTTGCGCTTAAAAATAGTTGCGCTTTGAGGAATACCTCAATAGAGCAACCAATTTTACACAAAGTGAGCAAATTAGATGATAACTTCTTCCGCTTTTGTTTGCCCAATGTTTAAGTATTTAGGAACACAAAACACACATGTAATTTAAGTACTGTGCCCATTTTTGGATTGAATTTGAATTTAGAAAAAAGCCGCTGTTACCTCCAATAGTGTAATTAATACCTACAAGGTTCGCAGAAGATTTTTTTGATAATTTGCATGCAATTTTTTTTTTTTTTGTTGTTCTGAATGATGTGGTAATCTTTTGTGCGTCATTATCCCTTCCACGCTGTATAACTAATATACAGGAAGCATAATTACTATTTTCTAACACAAAAATTATCATAAATGAACACATATTCATTCATGATAATTTTTTGCTTGTCCATGACGTTTAAAGACAAAATAACACTTGCTGGCATTTAAATAAATAATAATCTATTGGCTAATACTTTGACCTTTCCAAAATATAGAAAGTCACTCTTTTATTAAAAAATCAATTCCAGTTTGTAAGTTTCACATCTAATGTGTCACACAAAAAAACTCCACAATCACGACTTTATCGTTACGAATCTGTGTTTAATACAAACTACGTGCTAAAAATAATAAATTCAAGCAGTAATCATCATACAACAGAGTTTAAAAATAAATGTAACATTACATCACAGAATCGACCTAATAATAATACTCTTATCTTCTATTTAGGATACTAAGATTCATTGACCTACAGTCATCCTTTACTCCAATTCACACTATCATTAAAATAACTAATCATGCCATCATAAATACTACGATTGTTCCCACGACAATTTAAAAAGCCCTTACATTTTTTTAGGCGCATCAATCAACCTATATCCATCTCTTTCCCTCCCATTGACTCACAATTGCAAGTATGCTCTGTCACTTTCGCGCAATCAGAACAATATCTCTTCGTCGTCAACAGAGTTTAGCCGGTTTTTCTTGTTTATTTTTGATTCAAACGCATACAAGTTTAGACATCTGCCGGCACCGCTCGTTCGGCGAAAAAAAAAGCAACCAACTTATTTGCAAAAATGACCACGTAAAAGAGTTCCAATACGCATGCGTGCGATCCTGTCAAATTTTATACATCAAAATCGCGACATCTCTACGCCGCGTGTTGTTATTCGTATTTTTATAAATAAAAATATTAATAAAACCTTTCCGAGTGATATTTAAAGTGTTCTAATAAAGGCTGATAATATAATTGTTGTTAAAAATGTCGAAGGAAACGTCGGTAGTTGGGTTAGATGCTATCCTGAAGGAATTGGGACCTTTTGGGAAGTATAATATCATAAACTATGCTTTATTTTTATTTCCGTGCTTTTTGGCGGGAATGTATGGTTCTGTGTTCGTGTTTGAGGCTGCAGACATCGATTACAGGTAAGCGTTTAGTTTCAAGTTTATTTTTTTCTAGATTTATGACTTAAAGTAGGCAGAATCTAGATCGAAAATGGTTTCTGTTGAAGCGTTTGAGCTTGTAACAGTGTCAAACCTTAGGATTTTAGTGTAAATCAGTGTGAATCGGTGTGTTTCCATTTTGGGGTTATATTGCTTTAGATTTTGACGTGTCTCACGCCACCCTAGTCAAGTTCGCGCATGCGTGTTGACGTCGCGTAAAAATTTGGGGTTCCTTAGGGCACTCATTTGACCCATTTTTCGAAACTGTCGCATACCTAGTAGTTTAGTTTTTTGCTATAGTTATTGGTTGTAAACACAACCGCTGTAATTTATTAAATAAATAAATACCTACAGATGTACAGATAAATTTTATTGTTGCATAAAATAGGTAGCGTTTTATATATTAGACCTAGATTTTTCCAGTTATATTAAACACTGTTTTAAGCTTTCACGGTTTACAACTAAACTTATACTATCACTTACGAGATATCTGCTGTGAGCGTCGAAATATCGGAAGCTAAAAATAATGAACAACAATCACGGAAGATAACCCGTAAGTGACAGTATAAGTTTAGTTATATTAAAGCCTATTTATTATTGCAACAAAAACATTACTTAATGTTTAGGTATCCCATGAGGTTCGTCAATAACATTAAATTTTATTTCATAATTATCCTTGTGAGTATAGTAGGTAGGCATAGCATGCAATGAGAATCATAAACTGGAAAGGCCATAATGCAGCTGTAATGCATACAATTATTTCAATCGCTATGAGAAATTATGTTTTATGATTTTCACGTCTCACTATATAATAACATATCCATCATCTGCCTAGCCTTTTCCCAACTATGTTGGGGTCGGCTTCCAGTCTAACCGGATGCAGCTGAACACCAGTATTTAACATGGAGCGACTGCCTATCTGACCTCCACAACCCAGTTAGTACTGGGTAATACGATACCCCTTTTTGGTAAAACTGGTTGTCAGACTTTTTGGGCCACTGACTACCTAACGACTGTCAAAGATCTACAAATGACACCCGGGACCAACGGCTTAACGTGCTTTTCCGAGGCACGGAGGAAACTCGGTATGAAATGGGTGGTCACCCATCCACAGACCAACCTAGGCAAGCGCGGCTTAACCTAAAGATCGATCCGAGCGGCTGTTATTATTTAGCCACGAGCTCCTCACTATAACATATCAGAACTATGAAAACTTTATATCCGCATAGGAATTCGTATTACTGGTTTTTTTACTACTGAACTGACAAGAAATAGCGGACAAGGTCACTAAGATTATCATTAACACTAAAAACCTGTTATCGCGGTGCTGAGTGCAACTAGTTTTTGTGATTCTTGTTTTGAATACTAAATTCTTGGTAAATCGCAAAACCTAAGATGTTTTTGGAAGTCTGTGTTTGTTTTTACAAGTCTCTTCGTAACCTGCATTCAATTAACAGTTCAATGTACAGACAAAAAATCTTTTCATACAGCAACCCAAGAATAAAATCGTTAGATGTGCCCTCATCGTATTTAGGTCAGGCAAAAAAGTTATAAATTTAAGTAGGGTTAACTCACACAAACATCCCGCATGGATCGATAGATACGATTTACAGCATGAGTGATCAATTCTCTTGAAATGACAATGCAACCATTTTTTTACGCATTAGTAGGCATCTAAAGATTTTAACCTTTGCCAGCAAAACATTCTTCATTCTCCTGTCTTATCCCAATTTATTTGGAGTCGGCGCAACATGCCTTTTTTACCCGACTGCGCGACGCAAAGGAGGGTAATGTGTTTATGTATGCATGTATGTCTGTTCCTATATGGCGTTGTAGAGACCAAACGTGTAGGCCGATTTTTCTTCTATACTTCTCTATTAGTCGCCATCTCACGAGCCATTAAATTACCGATCTAACTATATCATTTTACACAAAGTCCATCCATCGCATAGTTTCTTTGGTCTATCCAAATTCATACTTTAACTTTACCAACAAAGTATTCAATTTCGCACAAATCACCGCAAGACATATCTAAAGGTAAATACTTACACTGACTTGCTTCTGTTTGACCTACGTTATCACCTTACTGTTCAATACCCTCTTACTATCACACACATTACTATCTCAACTTACACAATATTGATATAGATTCGTATTTACAGTCGTAATATTGGTAAAGATTCTCGGAAGACGTCCTGCCGACCTTCAAGTCAGTGACCTTGGTGAAGAATGCCACGATGAGATTGTTTCTATTTGCAAAATGTATTTTTAGTGCATCTTTATTGAGTCTGGTTGTGTGACAGCATTGTGTTTTCGAACTGCGCAACCGATTTTTAGCAGTTTTTACCAACATTTCATAGAGGTTTTCGGAAGATTTAACGTACTGTACAAGTAAATTAATATTAAACATGTAATAAAAAAATCTCGATTCTTTGTCATATCGTAAAATTCGCGGGAATTAGGGTCGTAATATATTATAAACGCAAAACTTCCCGTGTGTTCTCTCGGACCATGACACTGAACAACTTTTCTTTCTCCGAGTTCTTGAAATTCGCAAATAAAAATTATCTTTCTTATAGGTGACTAGTAAAACTAAAAAAAGTTATGAATTTCCAAAATCTATAGAACAAAAGTTCTTTAGTTTCATAGTCTGAGACACCACACGAGAGTCTTGCGTTTATTATGTAACACCCTGTATATGTTTACTTAGCTCCTAGCCCGCTATTATACCCAGTTCTTTCAAGATATTTGTGTGCATGCCCTAGTCACGTCGCTAGTTAGAAACAATAATTCGTGATTTGGAATTGAGAAATTAGTCAATTATTATTCTTCTTTTCACATTAGGGTTTGCATCGAGATATTTACTCGATATTTTAGTTCTAATTTTAGGGCAAGCTTATTGCCTTCAATGTCCTATATTGGCAAAATTCCAAACTACAGACTTCTTCCATTAAGTTTTTTGTTTATACGATAAAATAGGTTTAGAGATCAGTTATTATCTATCTGCAGAAAATAAAATATGTACCTGCCTACTATAGCAGATAATGAAGATCTAAACATACAAGTAACGTGCCTCTACATCCGTTCGTTTATGGTCTTTGAAGGCAGAGGTGAATAGTCGCATGCGTAGTTTAGCAGTTATGGTCATGACACCATTGTAATATAAGACGAAACTATTGTTATTTAAAAACGCTGTATCAGATAAACCCTTCAAAAGGAACATAAAGGGTGTAAAAAGACCCTCAACGAAGCCGAAAGGCACTACACTGTTCTAGACCATACCTGGGAACCTTCTAGTTACGGAGATGTTGGAAGCCAAAGTTCCAATTATTTCACAAGTTTTTTTTAAATACTACTTTTTGAGGTTTTAACTTTACTTTAATTACCTGCATGACCCGTTTACTATTCAAAGCATCCATCAGCACCAAGTTTTGAGTACGTTACATTGAGTTTTACCGTAAAACGTGATATTTCACCCCAAAAAAAAAGTCGTTTCTCAGCAATAATTTTTGCGTAGGGTTACTTAGTTTGATGTAGGTACTTATTGCTTGGTTGACGCCTTCGTTATGGGTCCGTTTACACCGCACTGTATTTCTCACCATATGTTTCAGTTCCAAATTAAATAATGTGTTTCTGGTGGGTATTCTATTGTTGTACAGAGGTTATATAAATACTTATCAATCACTTAATGAATGTGAATGAAAAGTGTATGAAGAAAATAATTGTATGTGTTCCGCAGTTTTTTATTCCTTTAGATTCCTCTACACAGCTGTTCCTCTCACTAATCTCTACAGTTCACCGTGTAATAAAACAGTGATTGCAATTTCTCGGTTCAATATCATCATCTTCCCACCCTTATTCCACTCTATTTGGGGTCGGTGCAACACCTTTTCTTCTTCCATTCTCCCCTGTCAGACTTCATGGCATCATTTACTCATTTCTCTTTCATATCATTCCTCACACAAACAATCTTTCTTTTCTTTGGCTTTCCTCTGGCTATCCATCCATCAACATTCATATCCATTGCTCTATTAGTTACATGCGTTTCATCCCTCCTCACTACATGTCCATACCAAGACAAACGACTTCCTTTCAATTTTTCTGTAACAAGCGCCACTTTCAAACTTCCTCTAATATACTCATTCCTTACTTTATCCATTCTTGTCACTCCACACATCCATCTCAACATTCTCATCTCCAATACATGCAATCGTTTTTCTATAATGTGTGAATCATTACCTACTACGAAAGGACGTCCGAAATTCGCTCATCACTATATGCAAATAAACAATAGCGTATGACTGAGTATCTTTCATTATGTCAATTACCAACAATGTAGTTATGTCATAGAAACTTATATAATTGATTACGCGAATATTACATAATTCTCATTTAGATTATCTATCCACTAGAAACAGTAATCAAATAAGCAACTCTCTTCTTTTACAATCTTTTTTCTGTATATATAATAAGCAACAAAGTGATTCTCCAATGCAATGTTGTATTGATTTTATGTTTGTATTGTTACGAAGATAGTATTATATGAAACCTTTACTGTTGTGAAATAGAAATTAACTCAAAGTTACAATTATTATTCAACGAGAAAGTCGCTAAGTGTATACATATTAGTGCTCTTGGATTCACCTTTTATGTAATCAGCCAAAAAGACAGGAAAAGTGACATCATATTGTTGAAATCTTTTCATAGTTGCCCAGCACCCCAATTCCTTAACACACTTTCAATTCTATAACAATCCGAAGAAATTCGGCTAATGCAGATCTTCATTTGTTTAAAAAATCGTCTTCTAGAAAACGTAAAGTACGCAATGAATTTAGTTAAAATGTCAAAATTAATGGCATTACCATTGTAAAGTGTGTTTCACAATTACCACGCGGTAAATTATATTCTATAAACTTACATCTATTACACTTAACCTTGACTAAAGTAAACAAACTATAAATAGACTTACTTTGAAGGTCTACTTATCACAAGGAAATAAAACTAGACAAACATTAGATACCATCCACACGAACAGCTGCAACGATACAATCGCGCGATATCAATTTAAACGCGTGACAATGTCGTGTTGAAGGATCTCGATGAGGTAAAAGATGGCCGACGAACGATGACAATTTGCATATTGTTTTGTGTATTGTATTTTTATTTTATCGTTTGTTTCGACAGTTAGATGACGTTTCAGTTGTTACCGAGTAGAACCGTTAAGTAACTTATTGATTTGTTTTAACAAATGATATAATATGATAGGAACTTTTTTTTCGGATTGGAAATCATCAAATGAGAACTCTGGGCGGAGCGGAAGGGAGTGTCAGACTTGTACTGACTACAACCAATCCATGTTCCTTCTTTGCCCTTTGTGTTCCAGGGCCACGGTATCTCTTTCGAACAGTCCCGCAGCTCTGGCAGGCTTCGGCCCGTGAGGACCCCTACTCGGTTGCTGACATCTCTTTGAGGCGCGCGTGGAACTCGAACGCGCCGTCGACACGGCCGGACGGCGAGCTAGCCCATAACTCGCCGTCCACAGGCCCGCGATATGATAGGAGCTTAATAGAGCTTAATTTCGTTAAAATTCAAGCAATGTAAATCAGGCTTTACAGCACTTTTATGCTAGCCATTCCCATACATACCTGAACTATTTAATTCCTACGGACAGATATCGATTCTAACCGATAGCAAAATGAAAATTGTGACTGTAGTTTTTTGCATGACATAAAGGATGTAACAAGACCCTCAACGAAGCCGAACAGCACTTGTTCTCCCCATCATAGCGATATTTTTTTTTTGTAGACTAATAGGTTCCCAGGTAGGGAACCTTTTAGTTACGGAGATATCGGGGGAGTTCCAAATTTTTCACAAGTTTTTTTTTTATATAAATATTATTAATGTAAGAATTTTACTTTGAACACCTCCACGACCTCCGTACTATTCAATCCATTCATCAGCACAATGTTTTGAGTTACATGTAGTCACACCGTAGAACGTGATTTTTCATCCCAAAAAAAAAAGTCGTTTCCTAGCACCAATTTTTGCGTGAAGTTACTTGGTTTGATGTACATTATGCTTGATTGACGGCTTCGTGAACGGTTGGTTTACACCCTGTATTTTAATTGTGAATTTACCAATACCTTAATAGTTAAACATCCAATATTAATATGAACGGATCCATATTATGACAGTAGGTAAATTATTTACTCTTCCCCGTAATATCGCAGGCATATTAAACTCACAAATAAACACAGTTATTTCAATATTATTCAAATACTTAATATTACATAGTTGAGTCAATATTTTTACAAGTACATAAGAATATAATATAAGATATTTTGCTTGTCAAAGGATTAAAATATTGAAACAAGTATAAAATAATGTCAGTCATATAATTATCATTTCTGAGATCTCAAACAAGAGGAGGATACGGTAAAGGGCGCAGTATGCACGTCAGATAGACATCTATGCAGGAGCGGATTATAACCCCTTTTTGGGCCCCTTGGATATAAAGGGCCCCCAGTCACCATTGAAGGCAAAATACCCGAAAAGGATGTCCTTATCAAAAAAAATCCAGGTGATCAATACATATACAATCAGCTTATCCTTCAGAACAGGGCCTAATACCCTAAAAATCAAAGTCGATGTTCCAATAATTTTATTACGAAACCTAACTCCGCCCAATCTGAAAATCAAAAATCAAAATCAAAATATTTATTTCAAGTAGGCCAGTTACAGGCACTTTTGAATTGTCGAAACAAAGACAACAGTAAAATATAGCTCCAGTCCCAGTCACAAGGCACAAAAACTATGAAAGTACTGTAGTTGCCTATTCCCTAACGTAGATCTCTATGGAGAAGAACGGGCAAGAAACTCCATGGACACTCTTTTAAATCAGAATACTTTGGTTACATCATTCATGTTGAGATGGTACAGTATGTGAGAACGATGCAGCAAGATGTGTACGTTAAAAGTGTCCATAGTAAAAACAATTCAAAAATAAAATAATTAATTCAAATAAGCCGTTTAAAATAAGAGATGACCAGTCACAACTGACAGCGCCCGTTCACGAACATGCAGTGCAGTGGAACTAAGTACACTAGAAGTAAAATCACTTCGTAATAATGTTATTGGTTGTATTATTCTTACAGGCAGGCAGGTAGTATTAGCCGGGGCCCCACAAACTCACAGTCTACCCCTGTAACATATAATCAGCCTAATATCGTTTTCACTGCTGGATAGATTTAATAATAGATAATAATAAGTGTCCTATTGTCGTCGTTGTATACAGTGTGTTTGCCTACCGGATACCGACACTTTAAGGGCATATATGTACTCATTTCTGTCGAAAAATACACGTTTATAAATACTGCTAACCCAACACAATAACACCCCGCGAATGGCAGCTATTTTGTTTTTTTAATCGGCTGATCTAGGGTATGTTCAATGAAATGCTGATATCTTTGAATCTAAGAGACATAGAGACGTGCAAATGCCCTTATTTCAAGGGTAAACGCCGAAGCTATCAAATTAATACATAAATTTTCACTACAAATAAGCAAAAAGAGAATAAAAAAAAATAAGAAATTACGAAATTTTACATAAAAATTACTTTTTTTACATTTTCTACTCTAGTGTAAAATTAACTCCTGAATGTTGCATATGTTTTTATATTAAATCAGATATTTGAGTTAACCTACAAAATGATATTAAAATATTGACTCAACACCAATTATTTTTAGAGTTATTGTCATTTGAATACAGCCCTGCCATAGCACAAAGACTTCACAATGTAGCAGGTACCACCACGCGGACACAGTGATGTCACCTATTTCTTCGAGTTTTGGTTTCTAGGGCATGCCAGTTTTCTTACGATGTTTCCTTCACTGCTTTGAGAACAGTGGCGATAAAAAAATTACATTAAGCCGTTACTGTGTTCAAACCTACGACCTTCGCCACTGTGGTAGAACTGCTGTCTTATTCTGCTATACAGTTAATTTTACATACATTTTAAATGTATCATGTACTTTGCATCGCTCAAAGAAGCATCACACAAGTAAATAACCCTCATTCCTCCTCTCATCTTAAACGCAAATCGTCACAGCAGTAGATCGAAAGGCAGAGTCACTCACAGACACGCTATGCACCTCATTAGCATATATTTGCATCACTCAAATCATTCCAGCCGTGGTCCATATTACTGGTGTGTGCCATTTTGTGTAGGTTTTGGGAATGGAGCAGAGTTTCTATATTTTTTTCATTTAAATAAATGTGTCATCATACACCTAGCTTTTACTCCATCTACATACTTGTGGGTCTTCTAGTGTAATTTAATTCTCCCATCCATTCCATTTTCGGACGACCAGAGATACGGCGAAGTCACCGTTATATGGTTGAAGTTTCTCGGACGAAGCGCTCTGCTTCCACATTTATTGTGCAAACCGCCAGTCTTCGTCGCTTATCTGTTCCCTGATCATTATAATCTATATCTCTTCGAGGTTCCGGTGAATCAGTTCCTTCCAGGCAACCGTGCTCCACCCTAGGCCGCATCGTTGCTTCACATCAGAGGAATTTCGACCAAATGCAAATATATTTCGTATAAAAAATGTACCTTCAGGTACATTTTCTACAGATTTTTTTTTTTACCAGAATTTTACATGGAGCGACTGTATATTTGGCCTTCTCAATTCAGTTTCTGGGTAACACGAAACCCCTCGGTAAGATTTGTTGTCAGACTTTCAAGTATCTGATTTATTTTCAAGATATTCTGCTCGCACAGAATTTGACGGCCGATTAAGATTTTTAAGATTTAAGATTTAAGATATTTTATTTGCATAAAACACGGTATAGAGGGTGTTATTAAACATTTTAGATCAACATGTTTTGCTTAATGCTAAAGCATGCAAACTTACTTACAACTATAATACCACAATTTGACATAGAATACAATTAATTATTTAAATTTCAAGAAGACATTAATACTATAAAAATTATTATTATTGAGCCATTCATACAATTTGGTTTTAAATTTCTTAAAATTTAATGCTTTTAATATATTTGGTAATTTATTATAAATTTTTACACACATAGCAGAAGTATTTTTATTATATTTAGCTGATCTGGGCAGCTCATCCAGCACTAGCCTGTATTGGTCACGCCGACTTCTCGAGTTTATTTCTCCTGCTGTTTTGAAAATTTCCTTATATTTCCGAACAAACATGCATGTTTCATAAATGTATAATGCAGGTAATGGTAACAAACCAAGCTCCTTAAACACCGGTTGACAAGATTCATCAGACGGGATCCCGTATATACCTCGTAAACATTTCTTCTGGGCGACAAATGCTCTATTGTTATCAGTACTATTTCCCCACATTATTAGTCCATACCGTAGAGAAGACTCAACGTATGACATCACAGCCGTTTTTATGTTAGTCACTTTTTTAATTTGTCTCAGAGCATAAGCAAATTTATTTATTTTGTTACATACGCTTTCAACCTGAGCTTTCCAGTTAAGTTGTTCGTCAATGATGACTCCTAAAAATTTAGTTGGGGTCACTTCTGTAATTTTTGGTATGTCCATTTTAAAATTAAATTGATTATTATAAGATTGATTCAATTGTATATATACTGATTTATTTAGATTAATTGATAAATTATTATTATTTAACCGATTTGAGGCTAGTGATGTCAAAATCTTGTTGAGTTTAGGGACGTATATTTTAACATCATCAGCGAGTTAACATCGATCAAACTCACTTCGAGTGTACTTACCTATCATTACACGCAATAGAGCCACAGTTTAATTGTACCTAACTTAGTTAGGCCCGAAACTCCTAACCGTCAAAGTAGTCAGAAATAAATTAGCATCCAACAACCTACCTACGCCATAAAGGGAAATAGCTTGAATTTCCAGCAGCACTGTAGAATAGTGTCCCATATGCCTCCGTATGTAAATGTTCATCAGAACATTAGCGGAGATTAGGCAGCTTGAGTCCCGGCTTATGTGGATTTGCCCTAGTTCTGAAGCCTGGCTCCTGAAGTTGCCCGTTTTAGTTGCGAAGTCATATTACCCTTCTGTCAAAAGACTTACGTTTTAAGGTTTTTGGACTTTAAGGATTATGTACGGAGCTCTTTGGGTTTAGATACTAACGAAGTTTTTATTTGCACAATACGACTTTTAAATGCCAATGAAAGTTTTCCTTTAACTTAAAATTGATTGAGAAATGATTTAGTCCTCCATTAAAACAAAATGGTACACAACAATGCCGTTGTTGTACTTTTATAAAACAGTATTTCTTTATTTGTTGTTACAAGCAGTGATAGCCTAGTGGTGTGATAGACGGACTGCCAAGTCATACGTCTCAAATTAGAACCCAAGACTCGCGCCTCTGATTTTTCAGATTCATGTGCGTATTGTTAATTTGACGGCACGGTTGGCGCAGTGGCTGAGCGATTGGCTGCTGCGCAACGTGTCGCGGGTTCGATCCCCGCACGGAACAGACATTTGTATGATCTACAGGTAGTTGTTCCGGGTCTGGCTGTTTGTGTATGTGAGTTTAAATGTTTGTAAACGCAGCCACGATACAAGAGAAATTGCTAGAGTGGGGCAAAGTTTTCTTAAAAAAAAAAATACCACTTCGGTTTAAAGAAATTTATTTCTCATAAGAACATAGCGCTTATAATGAGATACAAAGTAATAAGTTTTAAAAACAGTACAATACAATTTTCTCCAGAGTATTAGAAGTTCCTTAAGTTTATTTTTAAATGAATTCACGTTATCGCACTCTTTAATATCGTCCGGTAATCCATTGAACATATGGACTCCTTCATATAATATGGTCTTTTTACCGTCACTTGCTTCGGTGAAGAAAAACATCATGAAGAACAGCATGCCTGAGATATATTTCTGGACGGCATGTAAAAGCCAAGACAGAGCGCGAGTGCACAAGTGTACCTATATTGTTAAGTGCGCGATAGTGTGGTAATCAGTTATGTCTGTATGTATGTTATCTGTTCACGCAAAAACTACACGGTTTTCATGTACCGAGAGAACTGTGACATGCAGAAGATCACTCAGCCGAATTGTGGCTTAAACCCACTTATCAAATCTTACGCCTCCTGACACAATATTCAAGTATTGTTGCCAGATAAAATCATCATGACTTAGTGTGATATATACGCGTATGATAATAGTTCGTTGACCTGTATTTTGAATGCGGCCCTGAACGATGTAGTGAGATGGCTCGGATGATGAACGCGAGGTCGATAAGGCCTGGGAAAAAAGTGATTTGAAAGCCTTGATGAAGTGTTGTAGACTTGTAGTGGAGTTTTCAAGACAGAATAAAAAAAAAAAAAAAATAATAATAAAAAAAAAAAAAAATCTTTATTAACAGGTGATTGTTAGTAACATCAGTGTAGCTCTGGCTCTTGTACTAGGATTCCCTGTATCACAAGAGCCAGACCTCTCAATTCACAGGGAACATATAAAAAAAAGATAGACAAAAAAGAAAAAAAAAAAAAATGGGGGTACACTATAAGATATGGCATGCATTAAAAGTGTTTACAAACATAAAATATAAAAGAGAAAAAAAAAAAAAAAAAGTTAATTTAAAATTGGAGTATACATTTCAAAAATTAACTTAGTTTAAGTACCACTCACTGCGTCCTGAGAATAGTGTGGGTAAGTGTGAATGAGGTGAGTGTGTGTGTGTAAGTGTGATGTGAGGGTTTTTGTGTGTGTGTGAAAGTGACAGGGTGTCATGTTACGCTGCCGAAAAGTTTTTCTGATTCGTCATAATCGTATTTTTCTAGCCAGTCAATAATAGTTTTTTTGAATTGAAAGTTATTAAGTTTCATAAGTTTTTGTATCCCCTTTTCATGGCCGATTTTGTTGTAAAGACGTGGGGCAATATAGTGGTAGTGTTTAGTCGCAAAAATGCTCTTGGTACCTTGGACTAGGAATATAATAATAATAGAATAAACTAGATAATAAAAAAACTACGTCACTTGATGGTTATAACCTGCAACGACGTAAAGAGCAATGGCTATAAATAATAAAAAAATTTAAAAAAAATATTTCCATTTGAAATCCTAGCTGCTGTGCTAGGTGCGACTTCTGCTACAGGAGTCAGTGTCTTCACCTGTTTTTGTAAAATGAATAATAATCAATAAAAATAATACATGCGTGCTTTTGTTTGGTGTATGTGCTTGTGTTTATGCGTAGGTGTGAATTTGTTGTGTCTGTGTGTGTGTGTGTCCTGTACCTCTGACGAGTAACGACATCAGGTAGCTTAATCATTGCACTGGTTTTCTTGACCTGATCTGGCGATGTCACGGTACCGCGGTCCTCAGGCACCCACTTCGTGATGACTCAAGATAATAATACGTTTAATAAGTTATTTATTGCTCCTTAAAAATATAACATATTGAACAATATTTAAGTGTAGTTAGGAATAAGCACAAATAGTAATATGAGCAGCTGTGCCTGAGCTAGGCTGAGCCTGTATTTCAGGTCACAGTTCTCTTCCCAGTATTATGAGCGATATTAACAATTCACAATTCAGTTTATAGCTTTCTGCGTCCAGAAATAATAAATCAAATTTGTTTATAAAAATGAATTTTCAAAAAAAGTTGGTTTGATGTGTGTTGTGTTTGTGTGTGTGTATTTTGAGGTGATTGTGAGTGTTGTGTTGTGGGTGTGGGTGTGGGTGTTGTGGGTGTGTGTGTTGAGTTGTGTGTTTATATGGACGGGTCTTGGATTATTATTTTATATTAAAATTTTAAGAAGATCCTCAGTAGTATGGTAATCGCATGTAAGCAGAAAATCTATTAGTTTGATTTTGCATTCTTGTTTGTTTAGTGTGTAGATGTTGAGTATGGAATTGAGTTTTTTGTAAAGGAAAGGACCGCAGAAACAGAAGAACCTATGAGTTAATATGTGTTTAAATTGATTGGATCGTTTAAGTACAATACTGCTGTCTAAAGGTGTGAGAGTGTGTTGTTTGAGGATCGTAGCTATAATGAAGTGTTGGCGGATGGTAGGTAATTTCCAGGATTGATATAATAAATATGTAGGATAATATATGGGTCGAAAGGAGCTAACTTTAAGGATTGCCCGTTGTGCTATTTCTAGCGGAAGAAGAGTGGTTTTCGAAGCTCCACCCCAACATGAAATGCTAGATAAGAGATAAGTTACACCATAACAAAACCAGCAAACATATTAATATTCTCAGTGATGAACAAACTGGATCCCTGATATTTCGTCAATCGAAAAATATGAATGGCTTCCGACCGTCATCAATCTCTTGCCCTTACCTCAATTTCTTTTAGTACGGCACAATTTGTCTCCTTTCTATTAGTCTACATCTCTACTTTCTTCCAGATTCGTCTTCTCTGATTTATCATTTAAGCAACAAACATTTAACCAAATGTAGATCACGTATTTTCATCGCTTTACATTTATGCAGCCTTGCACCTCATTAAAAACCGATTGCATCGATCAGTTTCGGCTTACCATATCCAGGCCAAGTTAGTCCTGGTGTAAGGCGAAATGTTCTATATACCGTAAATAATGCATCAAATATAACAAGTTTAATTTGTCGGCCTTCGATAGTTTTAAGTGTGCAATATACAACATTAGTTTTAGTATATGCGAAACCTGAAACACGTGTCTAGTATTTGTATGTAAAGAATCTAAATACAAAATTTCAAAACTGTATCATAAAAAATCACAAAGTTATAAGCTTGTTCTATTACCTGGTTGTCCGCTCAAAAACGTGGTCACCACGCAGTGCGCCCGCGCACGCGCTTCCAGCGTCGTCTTGAGCTCATTGATAAAAATAATTTGACAGTAGGTATCTAAATGATTGCGATAGGTACTTAATGTCGCTCGGTATCCAACTTGTAACTTTTTTTAAATATTTTTTTGACAAAATATAACATGGATTAAAAATTATTTGAATCGATTCAGTTACTTATTCTGAATAAACTATATTCAGGTTTCGCATATACTAAAAATAATGTTGTATAATGGGTGTAAAAGTAGGGTTTAACGAAGCCCTTGTTTTCCCCGTCTTTGCGATCATGTTTTTGTTCTAGACCATACCTGAAAACTTTCTAGTTACGAAGATATTGGGGGTCCAAGTTCCAACTTTTTCAAGTTTTTTTTTTTTAAACACTAGTTTATTATGTTGTAACTTCAGTTTAAACACCTGCACCACCCCCGTACCACTACCAGCACAATGTTTTGAGTGCATCCAATCGAGTACTACCGTAAAAAGTGATTTTTCACTTAAAAAAAAATCGTCTCCCAGCAATAATTTTTGCGTAAAGTTACTTAGTTTGATGTACAGAATGCTTGGTTGAAGGCACTAGTGTAATGCTAGAATCTAAACTGTTACATTACAGGCGGATGTTCCCTTTTCAACAACTTTCAATTCATCATCTGCCTAGCCTTTTCCCAACTATATTGGGGTCGGCTTCCAGTCTAACCGGATGCAGCTGAATACCAGTATTATACATGGAGCGACTGCCTATCTGACCTCCACAACCCAGTTAGTACTGGGTAATACGATACCCCTTGGTAAGACTGGTTGTCAGACTTTTTGGGCCACTGACTGCCTAACGACTGTCAAAGATCTACAAATGACAGCCGGGACCAACGGCTTAACGTGCTTTCCAAGGCACGGAGGAAACTCGGTATGAAATGGGCGGTCACCCATCCACAGATCAACCTAGGCAAGCACGGCTTAACCTAAAGATCGACCCGAGCGACTGTTATTACGAGTATTTAGCCACGAGCTCCCCCCAACAACAACAACAACTTTCAATTATGGACACTAAATCTTGGTAAAACAATGGAAAAAAAATGTTATTCATCCAACTCGAGAAAATTCAGCGAAGACCAGTTTTTTTTGCAATTTCTGAATTTTAAAAGATACTCATAGTGAGGAATTCAATGACCCCATTTTAGCCCATCATGAACGGACTCTAAGGGTTTGATTATGCCTTATCAACCCTTTAAGGCCCAAGTCAAAACAACTACTGTGCCTTTCGTCAGATAATTTTGCACCTTGAGGACCTATTAAGTACGGAGCAAATTAATTCGTAGGCACCTGATTTCATGGTCTATTTTCGTAAGTCAACGTAAACAACCTATCAAAATAATTAAAAAAACCGATATGCTATCAAAGAACCGGGATGTGGGCTGACACTCGGTTATCGCTGTAGAGCGGTAAGCACGTGGAGATCACGACCAGGTCGTACGATGGAGACCTTGGGCACACTTGTGACATTGTCTGACAAATAAAGATAAAAATTTAATGACAACAGATATAAATATAGAATATTAATCATTTTCGACGAAAGGATGGATGTTTTTGAAACATGAAGTCTACTAATGCCTTCTTAAATTTTACAGCACTAAAATTAAATGTGTTTGTGCATGGATTTAAGTCAATTTGTAAGGTTCAAACCCTGCCCGCACTCGAATTTTTATTTCCATATCAAAAACAGCTGTAGTTCCCTACGCAGGGTTTGCGTATAAAAAATATTTAAAATTTGTAACAATTGAAGATCGATAGTACTATTTGCTATCGTCCTAGATTAGTTATACCCCTCAATAATATATGTCTTCAATGCAAAGACGAAGAAGAAGATCTTTAAACAGGATATATATCTTATCAGACATCTTAGTTTAAAAAATACCGTCACTTCTGAATCAGAGGCACCGAGGCAGGCATAAAATTTCGATTTGATCCACAATTCACACCGTTAAAGCCTGTACTAAAAAAAAAATCGCAAATTTTCATTAGAACAACTCCAACATAACTGAACTCATTCCTCTCCCGCCTCCACCTTCGACCAGCCCCCAAATCTTGTACAACCCTGAGACGCCATCACGAACAGCTGGGAGACCAGCAATCAATCATGAGCGCGACTGATATTAATTATCATTACGATACGCGATCGACAGACAGATATTTTTCAGTAGGTGATTGAGTATCATTTTGGTGTAAGAAAATTATTGAGAGTAATTTTTGAGGTTATTAAATGGGTAGAAGATGAAAATTCGATCCCGTTACAGTGTTGTACATAATATGTGTATACGAAGTAAACACAACTGTACAAATGAGGTTTTTATTAGCTAAATATTAAATACATTTATAATTTAAAATAACCTAATATAACTAACTTAACAATAAACTTAAAAAATGGCGTCAAAAACTCCCCCTCAACGCTGTCAACTGGTAATGTACCCAAGAGACTGGCGGCGTTGCCACGTTGTATGGCAAAGCTAAGCCTTTGGCCAAGGTAAAAGCCAGCCCTTGGGTCACGAAAATTGTCAACTAAGCGTTTTGAAATGTCCTTGAAAAGGCTGTGAGCACTCGGACCCTACAGTCTTAGAGTTTAGACCCCAAACGGCAAGTTACTTGATACCAACAACTTGACCAGCATAAAGGGACCAGTTTAACCGGGTTCAGTTGAATACCAGTATTTTACATGGGGTGACTGCAGCTGACCTCCACAACTCATTTAGTATTGGGTACTACAATACCCCTTGGTAAGACTGGTTGTCAGACTTTCGGGCCATAATTAAAAAAGTTTGACAGATTGTAGTAGCTTGATATGTTGGCGTCAATGTGAGAGAAAAAGAAGAAGGCTTATATTATAAGTCCTCTATTTTTCTCTTGTATCAGCAGGAATGATTAATCTACATGGTCCTCATATGACTTGACTTTTCTGGACTTTAAAAGATACGGTGACCTCTGAGTTTGTTTCGGATGTTTCTTCTCAGAGTAGTCAGGTACGAAACACCGGCCCCATCTAGTTTTAAAACATAACATCTTGACATGTAAAAGAGTTTTGTTTCTGATTCATGATGATGAATGCACGAACAATTGACGCTGTGGTAAAATCATTTACCAGTCCGCAAACGGTGAGGCGTAAGCCGAGGGTGAGAAACTCTGTAGACCTGACGGGTATCAACCCATCACGGTTACAGAATTCCACTAGCTAATTTAATTTGACCCTTTGAATATTTGTATTGACATGTGATGCGGAGGAATGAGGAAAATGAAGTGAGGAAAATTTTGAGTGTAAATTTGGATGAGGACCAAAGAAACGATGGAAGAAATGTGTGAAGATAGATACGGATGATATGGCTAGAATGGAGGTGACTGCTGAGATAACGAGTTAAAGAGAAGTATGGAAGAAGAAGACATGCTGCGCCGACCCCAAATAAATTGGGATAAGGGCAGAAGAACGATGAAGAATATTGGTCTAATTTAGACCCAAAGACTACGAACAATATCTTTCTGAAGCTCAAAGCCCCTATCATCCCACCAGCAGGCAGTAGCCACTGGCGATTTTCAGTCAATTTGTATTAACTACTAACTCGAATAGCGTCACCGCCGATGCGCCACTAATTACCATGCAGTAATTTCAAAGGCAAAATATCGAATATTCTAGAGGCGTATTTACCCAATATTCCGGAGCAAACAACATGTTCAAAGCTATATCATGAAATTGTAAACAACACGAATGAATGAAGTGTATTTAGTTGTGAATTTACGTTTCAAACGTTAATTAGAAGTTCTAAATTATTCCGGATTCCTAATTTAAATAAAAATTAAAAAGAAGTGTCTGCAAGTACCAAGTAAAAAACATAACATCATCATCATCACGCCTGTTATTCCCGAAGGGTTAGGCAGAGGTGTTCCTTATAGTTCACTGACATTTCGCCAGTTATATTTAAGTCCCATGTAATAGGAGACGAGTCTATTGCAATCAATTGGGCACAAACCCAGACTCCGTGGCTGCTACCAAGAAATTACAGACGGAAAAACCCAATAACACTTTGCCCGACCCTGGAATCGAACCCAGGACCTCATACTTAGCAGTCGTGCTTACGACCACTAGACCAATGGAAGAAATTTAAGAAAAACAATAGAATACTTTTAATATAAAAAACAATAGAATCACTTTTCATGCAGTTGATGAAAACACGTTAAGCTGTTGGTCCTGGCTGTCAATTGTAGATCTGTGACAGTCGTTACATGTAGTCAGTGCCCCGACAGTCTGACAACCAGTCTTACCAAGGGGTATTACCCAGTACTAAGTGGGTTGTGGAGGTCGGATATCCAGTCGCTCCATGTAAAATACTGGTATTCAGCTGCATTCGCTTAGACCGGAAGCCGACCCCAACATAGTTGGGAAAATGCTAGGCAGATGATGATGATGGCATCAAATCTAAGTTTGAACCAAAATAAGTAACTCCAACCAACTGCATCAGACTGCTTGAAAAGTGATCTTTATGTTTTGAAAATTTCTGTTTTTTTTTGGGGAGTGACAACAATGATCGACGTGAAATCGACATGAGCCGATCATCTATCACACATTTGTTGCATTTACCTCGGCACGCTGTCGAGTTGTTTGGTCCGTGGATGAGTGACCACCCATAACATACCGAGTTTCCTCCGTGCCTCGGAAAGCATGTTAAACCGTTGGTCCCGGCTGTCAATTGTAGGTCTTTGACAGTCGTTAGGAAGTCAGTAGCCCGAAAGTCTGACAGTCCGACCAGTATTACCTAGTACTAAATGGGTTATGGAGGTAGTCGCTTCGTGTAAAATACTAGTATTCAGCTGCATCCGTATAGATAGGAAGCCGACCCCAACATAGTTGGGGAAAAAGCTAGCCAGATAATGATGATTCAAATTTAACCAATTTTGAAGTATCCTTTCTTTGTTCCAGATGCGCAGTCCAAGAATGCGAAAGCACGACAAACACCAGCCTATGGCTACACCACGCTATACCAAAAGAAAAGAATGGATACTCCAAATGTGAGAGATACCCCACCATAGAGAACAATATCACTATTAGTAACAGTACTTGTACGGCTGATATATTTGATACTGCGGTTAAAGAAAAGTGCTCTTCTTATGTTTATAGTAATGAAGACTCAGCTGTGAAAGATGTAAGTATTAAGAGTGCTGTCATTAGAGAAATCCCTGCTATTATACCTGTATATTTAAATTGATATGAAAAATTAATAAACGCTAGTTCCAAAGATGAACTTGCATGAAAAACTGAAGCTGATGGCCCTTTAAGCAAAAACTGACGGGCAGCCACAAAAATATCCATCTACAAACGAAACGTAAGTAAGTCAACCAACTACGCGACCTATCAATACTTGGGCCAGCCTGTTATCGTGGCAGTAGACCGATAATGTCGTTAATCATAATTTTACATATGTTGAACTAGCACGTGCTGCGTGAATGGATTTAATGCATTCACCGTTACGGGAGCGCGATTTGATAATGATGATTATTTATTTATTATCAAATGCAATTATTATAAACTAGCTGTTGCAAATATAAAATTTCACGCGAACGAAGGTCGCGCCCTTCGATCACGTGCAATTAGTATAAAAATATTACTTTCCTATTTGAATCCGATTTTGTTAACAATTTCAAGTCTTTTAATTTTTTTCACGGAAAAGTAATCTTTTTTCTAAAATAAAAGTAGCTTAAGTTACTCCTTATAACATCAGCTATCTAACGGTAAATAACCCGTCAAAATCCGTTCAGCTGTTTTGGAGATGACCTCGAACAAACAGACAGACAAAAAATGCTAAATATACGCAGTTAGTACATGCAGTCTGTAAAAAGCTGTTATTTTGAAATCAAAAACAGACACTACAATTTTATTAAATTATATGGATTCAATTCTCTACCACTTGCACCTCAAATCACGAATTAAGTTTTGAGTCAAATGATACGAAACATCATTTTGTTTCTTTCAAAACTTTAAAAATGACTGAGACGGAATGATGTTTGAAACACGTTCAGGGCTTGTGATGCGAGTGGACCCCTAAATTTTATTTTTTAAATTTTCTTCTGTTTCTGTTATTTTAACAAACTTTTTGTTTCAGTTCGATCTCGGCTGCCAAAATTGGAAGAGGACGCTGATAGGCACCATCCATAACTCCGGCCTCTTCGTGTCCTTGCCTTTAACTGGCATAATTTCGGACAGGTTTGGAAGGAAAGTGGCGCTATCTATAGCAGCTCTCATGAACTGCATTTTTGGTTTCTTGAGGTCCTTTTCTACTCATTATATTATGATGGTAGCGTTTGAGTTTTTCGAAGCTGGCTTTGGAGCTGGTGCCTACACTACTGCTTTTGTTTTAGGTAAGATCATTTGACCAACCATTTCCGACCATTATTTTTAGTAATTCATTGTTCAAACATGTATGTGTATGCATGCCCCGTTGGTATCGTGGTAGCAAGCGCAACTGCTGAGCGTGGGGTCCTGAGTTCGATTCCCGGGTCGAGCAAAAAGTGCTTTTGGGTTTTTTCATTAGACATTTCTCAGTAGTAGCACGGAGTTTGAAAGTTGGTGGTATGCTTCCTTCGTGCCTCAAAAAGCACGTTAAGTCGTTGATCTTGCGCCTGATCTATCTCCGGTCGTGTCGAAGGTCGTCCCAGATGAAATGAGAGTAAAAGGAACAAATAGTGCACTATAATATCTCCCGCACCAATGGCTAATCTCCGATAAGATTGGCAGCCGTGACTGAAAACGGTCAGGAGGACTATACAGCAGTGGCGAAGGTTGCATAGAACTCGATTCCTACCGGCTTCCCTTTGAAAAATGGCACAGTCAGTATTGTTCAGACAAATAATATAATCACATTAAAGATATGTACTCCGGCTTACCTCTTACAAAAAATGACCCTTCGCTACTGCTATACAGGGTGTTAACGAACCCTTCACGAAGCTGTCAACCAAGCATTATGTACATACAGCAAACTAAGTAACTTTACGCACAAATTACTGCTGGGAAACGACTTTTTTTTGGGGTTAAAATCACGTTTTACGTTTGGACTCAATGTAACGCTCGTTCATTATTCGCATAAGCGTTCGTTAAGTCAGAGCAAACCTATTTAAAGCTACCTCTTTCACGCATCGTATATCTTTAATAAGTTTTAATATTAACGAAGAACTTTTTACAGCTATGGAACTTGTGGGACCAAAAGGAAGAGTGTTTGGAAACACCCTTATAAACGTAGTTTACGTGTGTGGCTTGATGACCCTAGCTGGACTTTCATGGCTACTGCAAGACTGGAGGACACTCCTCAGAATCATATACGCACCGTCCTGCTTAATATTCTTTTACTTATGGATTTTGAACGAAAGCATCAGGTGGCTGCTAAGCAAAGGCAGACATGACGAGGCTGTAGCAATTATTAGGAAAGCAGCAAAAATGAATAACGTAGAATTGTCAGACGAAGCCTTAGCCCCACTTCAAGAGATGGAGAAAAAGCCGATAGAAGTAAAAGAAGAAATTGAAACTGAAAAGAAGTCGTCAATATTCTTACAAGTGATCCGATCAAGCATTATTAGGATGAGATTAATATCATGTTCCTTCCTCTGGATTACTTGCACGTTTGTTTACTATGGACTGTCCATTAACTCGGTGTCTTTGGCAGGAAATAAGTACGTGAACTTTATGCTAGTGGCTTTCATAGAGATTCCAGCCAACTTCACCTGTTTGGCCGTGCTTGATAGATTCGGTAGGAAGAGAGTCATGATTACGACTTATATTTTGAGCGCGATCCTGTGTATCAGCTTGTCGTTCCTGCCTAAAGGTGAGTAGAATTCATTACATATCATTAAAATTATTGTTCATCTACTTCCTCTCATACCGTAACCACGAAACGGATAAATAATACAGTAAAATATCCGCATAAATTTTTGAATAAACAAGCCTCATCAACAAACATCCGGGTTTCGGTCCATCCGGTAAAAAAGCATTTTAATTCATCCCAATTTACGAACAATTCAATTCTTATCAGAACCAACACAGTTTTAACGTGAATTTTATAACCAAATGAGTTGTAGTTTGTGTTCACAATTACTTCGCTTACAATCAAACGAACAAACATAATTTGACGGGAACAAAAGGCGAGTTAGATAATCCGGGAACAGTTTACGAGGCGGAGGAGTGTTCCCATTGTGTTGCGATGAGTTGTCTTGCCGGATGGATCCCTTTGTCCCAGAAGTAGGAAGTTACATTAGCGAAGCAAGGGTCTGTGATTAGGACAGTATCCTCCAAGGAGAGATTATTACAATGATCAGTGACAGAGAGTCCCTTTTGCCAGAAGATATATACGTAAAATCTACGGATGCTTAGATTCAAACCAAGTTTTATCCCGTTAAATTAGATTTGAAGGGGGCAGCGCACGTTTTCGGATCCCAATGCAGTTTATCCGACAAACAACATTTTTCTCGTGATACAATGGAAACTAACTCTGACACGAGTTTTGAGAGAATTTTGCTCTACTGTTTATTTAGTAATCACTGCTTGTATAACAGCCTGAATTAATGGAATATTCAAGTTAAACCGATTTCAAAGCCGACGGCGCAAACAGCAATAGTAAAACATAAATAATTTTCGCGGTTTTACCGAACTTTGCGTTTTCGAAATGGTTTGTTTTGCGAACATTCAGACGAATAAATTAATTCGAGATTTCGATTTTACGAATCGAAAAGTAATTATTACGGTCTTTGATTTGCTTTGATAAACTTTGATTATCTAGTGCTGATTATCTAGTGTTGATTTTTGGATTCAGTTGAGAGATTACGTAATTTTAAACAGTTTTCAACTCAAATACACTTTAATGAAAACAGACAACAATTTTCTAAACTCTCTTCAACTTTAAATTCTGCCATGCCAGTCAAACCCCACTGAGCAAGACTTGTAGCAAAAGGTATAAAAAAGTGAACACTAAATTCACAAGAGAACAATTGCCAATAATACCTACTTTCTATCAGCCTTTCATTACTTTAGCTGGACTGTTCCAATACATCCATAAATAATCGTACTAACCTTGTGTCATTTCCTCAGATCAAAGCTGGTGGTCCCTGGTCTTCTACCTCTCCGGCAAGTTCTCCATCACGGTAGCCTACAGTTCTGTCTACATTTATGTGTCTGAAGTCTTCCCTACAAATGTCAGACAGTCTTTGCTTGCCGTCTGTTCTTCTACTGGCCGAGTTGGGTCTACTTTGGCACCTTTGACTCCTTTGTTGGTAAGTGGTGGAGCTTCGGCCTTAGATTTAGAATTAATTTTAAGTATGGCATGAATTTCCTTTGAACCAATCTGACTCCTTGTTTTTTTTATCTATAATTGCATAGAGACTGAAACAAGTCGTACAGTACAGCTTATTTTGAATTGTGCCGAGACGATAGCACAATTGAATGAAGCTGAAGTTATGCTTATCGGCAAGAGCCAAATGGAAGCCGAAATGTTGCTCCACAAATACCGACGACCCGAAATAGTGTTTTAAGCAGGCTTTAGAAGTGCACCTATTTTATAATAGTCCAAGTGACTTAGTGGAATTAAATTCTGAAGTTATTTGAGATTCTGTCTTTATTTTTTCTCAGGCTTTATATTACGACAACTTACCATCAATATTCTTCGGCACATTAGCTGTTATTGCTGGTCTCATAGTCTTCACGTTGCCGGAAACCATCAACGTGCCTCTTCCAGACACCATCGAAGAAGCTGAAATGTTATCCAAAGCAAAACATCGGAAAGAAAATGCTTAACAAATGCAGGGAAGATTTTTGAACTGTATGACGGAGAGAGAAATATTTCTGATAGCTTTTCATTTTGTTTGGCTAATAATTCCAAGGAGTTCTTATGTGTATTTATTTTGTAACCCAAGTGATAAATAGTATGGCATTTTTTTACTGTTTATTGTTATTTATGTAACAAATTGTGGATATTCTTGACTTTTTAAAGATTTTTGAAATTGAAATCCGATTTCTAAGTAATTCTTCGTTCTTGACGAATAGTCAGTCCTTTCCAATTAGTTTAGGCATATTATTGTATTTTATGGTAATTATATTTATTTAGATTAGTATCTTCGCGCACAATATCTATTGCTCAGTTAAAATAAGTATCTAAGTGTAAAAGTTACCATTTAAAAACCGCATTAATAAAGAAGTGAAGTAATTTATACCAAACATAACTTCCAGAAATGTATTGTTAATCTGGAAGTCCTAGCACGAGTTCGCGGTGTGAACGTGACGTAAATATGTCGATTTTCAAATTAAAAACACTCGTTTCATATAAACGGTGTAAATAGACCCTTAACATAAACTAAAGCCACTTGTCCTTCCCGTCTTTGCGATCATTTTTTTGTTCTAGACCATACCTGGGAACCTTCTAGTTACGGAGATATTGGGGGTCAAAGTTCCAACTTTTTCACAAGGTTTTTTTTAAATACATGTTTTTAATGTAAGATTTTTACTTTACACACCTCAACGACCCCCGTACTATTCAATCCATCCATCAGTACAATTACCTTAAAACGTGATTTTTCACCTAAAAAAAAAAGTCGTTTCCCAGCAATAATTTTTGCGTAAAGATACTTAGTTTGATGTACAGAATGCTTGGTCGACGGCTATGTGAAGGGTCTGTTTACACCCGGTATAATATTATCATAATTTTAAAAAATATTCATATTTAAGGATTATACTAACTGTACTCGTTGCAAACAATTTAACTAAAATGCTATAGGATAATTGTACTTTCGATTCAAAAATCGACGATTTTACGTTACGTTTAAACCGCGCGCTCGAGCTAGGGCCTCTAAAGTAATAATGGTAGTAAATTTACTCCTCGTACAGTGGTGCATGATTATTTTGGCGCTTGAATGACATTGACAGAAGGGCGCTGTTTATAAACAATTGTGAAATTGTCTGTGGTATTGAAAACAAGATGGCGGTGTAAGATCCAATAAAGGCCACGTGCCAAAAGATCCGTGTACAACTACTGTTATTAGGGGAGAGGTGTTTAATGTTTGTTTAAGTGTTTTTTGCGCGTTTGTGCAATTACAAGTAAATCCAGTGCGTCAGAGTGCTATGAATGAGATGTGTTGTGAACCTGTGTATTCTAGATGTATTTCTTACATACCTAGTACCTAAGCGTATATTTAAAAAAAAAAAAAGAGCTATGATGGCCCAGTGGTTACGGCACCAACTAACGAGTTGTAGGTTCGAACCCAGGCAGGAGTATTACTTTGCACAAACCAATTCTCAAAACATATGTTTTGAAAATATTTGTAAGGGTACAGTCGCCAACGCATCAAGTTACTACAAACTGTCAAATTTTCTCATTCGATTTTGAACTTAATCGTCAAAGTTTTATGGTTTAAAATCATTTGGAAAAAATAGACTGCTACTAACTTGATGTGCTGGCGACTGTACATGTAATCATACAAGTAACACAATTATTAAAATTATAACAATGTTACATTTAGGTAACTATTATTGTAATTTATTTTTTATTGAAATAATGGGCTTTTCCAGTGAGCAGTAAGTGAGAAAGATTTTGATTAAGTGTGCCATAATCATTAGTAAATAATCATTTAATGATTAAAAATCCTGTATAATCAATAACCTAATTAAGTTTTAATCATTATAACCAGGTGCATAATAATCTTATAATATACTATCAATGCCAAATATATTACTACTTATACAGCTAAGAATAAAAAAGCATGAATTTTCATTTGGAAAAGTTTAATTTTTATTATCATTGTCTAAAAAACTTAACGGTACAAATTAAACCTCAAACAAATAATAAAGAATTACCTCAAACAATTTAAAATATATATGTTTTTCATTTGTTTTCCACCTTATATGCTCCGATAGAAGGTACACTGTCCTGAAAGGCGTATTTTCAATTTAATCATCTTAAATTTTCGTAAAAATTAAGAGAACGGGAAAATGAAATAATGTCATATGTGAAAGACGAGTACAAGCGAGTCAGCGGCCAGTAATTTGGACAACCAGTCTTACCAAGGGGTGTCGTATTTCCCAGTATTAACTGGGTTGTGGAGGTCTAATAAGCAGTCGCTCCATGTAAAATACTGGTATTCAGCTGCATCCGGTCAGACTTGAAGCCGACCCCAACACAGTTGGGAAAAGGCTAGGCAGATGATGTGAAAGACGAGTACTGTCTCTAAAACTAAATCATTTCCTTCTTATTTTGTGAATTTTGTTCATCTTCACTACGTAGACAACAAAAAATCAGGGACCGAAAACGGTACCCGTATAAGGGTTTTAATCAGGTGTCTTTTAGGGTTAATTAAAAAACTCTAGAGTAAGGGTTAAACAACCGGTTAAGTAACCGGTTAATTCCCAGAGTTCATTTTTGTACATAAAAAATACATATGTTAAAAAGTGACGGAGTTAACCAGCGCTCGGTCCTTTCTCTCTTTCATTTTGGTTAATCAGCAATACTTAAACGACCCGTACACTATAGGGGCTATTCCGTATAAAGGTTAATCAAACAATGGATTATTGGTCTAACTAGTTAACCCTTTATCCCGTTTAATCGGTCCCTGCAAAATTCTCATACAAAAGCGCCTAGAATTAATTCCATAGCAACACTTCCCAATGCAACATTGCCTAGTGAAAATATCAATGATAAGTGACTATCTTCTACTGTTCTTTCAAAGTTAGTTTACTTCTGATTAGGCATCAGTGTCAAAAATAATAGTGATCTTTATTTTCATTTAAATAAGGCTGGTGTTGGGTTGCTGCATTCAGACTTAAACTCACTGTAGAAGGAATTCACTACGGCACAAAACATTAGGAAGCTAATCTAGTGCCATGTTCGTCAAAATCAATCAGGAATCCGAAATCTGTTCCAATTCAGAGGCCTTTGAGGCATCGAAGCTAATTTCAAATTGTGTATTCCATACTGAATGGATTACGAAGCGTGCCTCCCCGTCTAATGTCTATACTTGGCTAACTACGAAATCTATCAATAGTCCACTCCTAAGGCTCGACCATACCCATACGAACAAATTCCGGGCACTAACTGACCGATATTTCAGTACATTATCTGTCAGTGTCAGAGGAGCTCGTGGCTAAATAATAACAGCCACTCGGGTCGATGTTTAGGTTAAGCCGTGCTTACCTAGGTTGGTCTGTGGATAGGTGACCGCCCATTACATACCGAGTTTCCTCCGTGTCTCGGAAAGCACGTTAAGCCGTTGGTCCCGGCTGTCATTTGCAGATCTTTGCCAGTCGTTAGGCAGTCAGCAGTGGCGTAACTATACCATCTGGGGCCCGTGGCAAATTCTTTTGATGGGGCCCTATCAGTAAAAAGCGTCACGTTTTAGTCAGTTAATTTTAATAAACTTCGAGATTTTCATCGTACTCAATTACACGTTGTATATGTCCCACTATGACCACAGGCCTCCTCTCTTAGACGAGAGGGAATGGTCTGTAGTCCCCACGCTAGCCCAATGCGTACTGGAGACTTCACATTCATCCATAGAACATAATATCTCAATGCATTCATCATCTATTCGCTAGCTTTTCGGTGAAGGAACAACATAGTGAGGAAAACTGCATACATTTACAATGAAATAAAAATAACAATAACAATTTAATTTCAATAAGATATTTATTAAGAAAAATCTTTTTTTCGTGCTTTCTGTTCCGCAAAAGTGTCTATAACATCATCAAAGTTTAAAGATCGGGCCATAGAATTTTCAGTAGACAGAATAGCCAAGTTACATAACCTGTCTTGTCTCATAGAGTTTCTTAAATAGGTTTTTATCAATTTTAGTTTTGAAAATGATCGTTCAGCACTAGCTGTAGTCACAGGAATTGTAAGAAATAACATTAATGCAATGCATACTTCAGGAAAGCTGCAGGACATAAAATGATTTTTTATTATTAATAAATCAGCAAGGTCTCTAATACACGAAGATTTTTCTATTTCGTCTCTGAAAGTGGATCGAAAACTGAGAATTTCTCTGGCAAATGATTCAGATGTCTTTTTTATTTATCTCAACAAATTCTGGAGCTTTTTTTAATAGATCAGTGTCATTTAAAACTTTTAAAGTGGAAGGCTGCAAAACACTGAAATTTGAAACAATTTCATTCATTGGAAGGAAACGCGATTTCAGTTGGTTTATAATGATGTCCAATACTCGATAAAATATGTTCACTTTGAACAAACTTTCCGGATCTTGGAGACGCTCATCTTCGCAAAGCTCATCAAAATGGCGTTTTACCTTCCTCTGGCGAGTTTTAGAAAATTCAGGGGTGATGGACCATTTTTCTGCTACACTATTTGCTTCCATTTTTAAATTTTCAAATTCATGTCGATACCTTTCCAATTCTTCTAGACAAATTTTCAAACGTTTCAAGGCATTTGAAGTGCTTTAGAGGCTGCATCGATAGTAAGTAGGATCTTGCAATGGAAAACCAATAACATAATAAAATTGTAGTTTTCGATCTTCTTTTTGAGTGAAACAGCTTCATTTCTTTCATCTGATTTGCGATTTAATAGAATTGTTTCCGTTAGCGGTTTTTGGACTTCAACAAACCGAACTTTTAAAGCAAAAACGGCATCATAACGTCCTGCCCATCTAGTAGGGTTTAATGTTTTTAATGTTATTGAAGTTGAAGACTCACTTTCTTTATTAGATATAAAACTTGATAAAATATTCCATCTTTTGATACTATGCCCAAAAAAATTATAAATTTGTTGAACTGTTTCAATAAATTTTTGCATTTCAATAACCTCTCTCACTGCATCATTGAGTACTAGATTTAAATTATGAGCAGCACAGTATATATACGGCACTTGGCTCGACATCTTTTATGAGTTTTTGAACTCCACCATAAGTCCCTTTCATTGTGTTAGCACCATCATATCCTTGTCCTCGACACTTATTTAGAGGAATATTTTTGTCATTAATGGATTTAATAATTTGCTTGGACATTGCTAAGGCAGTTTGATCCTCAACTTCATGAAATCCTAAAAATGTTTCTTTAATGACAAGTGCCTTTGGGATCCCATTACCATCTTTTTTGATCATACAATAACGGTAAAGTTCACACATTTGATCAATTTTTGAAATATCTTGAGTTGTATCGAATATGATAGAGTAGAATGGTGCGGCATTTATTTCATTTATGAGTGCATTTTCTACTTTTAGAACCAGGACAGAAATTAGCTCATTTTGTATTTTTGGACTTAAGTATTTTATCTGGCCCTTTGGTTTACTTAACAATTCTTGTAAAATCGGGTCGTATTTTCCTAATAACTCAACAATACTCAAAAAGTTTCCTTTGGAGCTTGGATCTCTGCTATCTGCGTTTTCTCTGTGGCCACGAAAGGCTAAATTACACGTTGAAAGTGTCAGAGTAACATCAAGGAGCCTAGAAAGTACTTGGCGCCAAAAAGATTTTTCTTTTTTGATCATAGACTCTTTCTCTTCATCGAGTGTTCCATGTAGCCGCCACTGTTGATACGTAAGACAGGAATCCAGATGAATTTTTGATGTCTCGTGTCTTTGTATGGCATCTACAATATGTTTCCAGTCGTCATAGCCCTCAATCCAAACATTTTGTATTTTCTTAGATGCCCGATTTGCGAATAACCAACACTGTTCACAATACGCCTTCTGAAGTATTAAATAATAGGATAGCCATGTGCGTTCAAGTTTCACGCCAGACTTGGAAACAATATAGTAATGTTTTTCTAGAAAAGATCTATTGTCACTATCTTTTAAGAAAGGCCCCTTAGGTTTACAATGTCCGTTTTCAATCATGAACCTTTTCACTTGATCAGTTAGCTCTTTAAAATTACCCTTATCAGTAACATAATTATGGCGAAGATACAATATTGTTCATGCTAAAATATAATTCTCTTTGATTTTTGCTAGTACCTTGTTGTGGTTGTTCTGGATTTGGATAGTCACTGATGTTGGGTGCTGCATCTGATAATTCTGGTATACTTTCAGTAAGGTCCAATTCTTTACTTTTGGAGCACTGTTCACTCGACTTTTCATTATTTAAGTCATCATTTTTCAAGTACTGACTAATTTTAGGTAGCTTTTTATTTTTTTCTTCAGTCTCCCTCTTTCTCTTTCGTTTTTCGCTTTCACATAAATATTTTCTGGAACTAGACATTTTAATATCTAACTTTCACAATCAACTTTACTTTGCCACCATTTTCATAATCAATAAAAGAACAAAAACGAGAAATTAAAGATACAAATCAGCAATTGTCAAAATAATCACACAAAGAATATGCAGTCAGTCTACTGACTGCGTATTCTTTGTGTCCTCATAAAAAAATATCAAATCCGGAATTCCCCTAACATAGTGTTGCTAGCTCGCCTCAGCAGCAGCGCCACGAAAAAAGTGAACACAAAATGGGGAATTCCCCCATGGTCAATGCTCACCCGCGCTGCCAACGTACCGCGACAAAATATGTAGAAACCAATGGATGCGTTCTAAAATGAATAGAGTTGTGCAATTACCGGTATTTTTATTGACAGTTTTTGCCGGTCATAAGTACGTAAAATTACTCGTCTCGGGTAACGTGTACATCTCTAAAAATGAATCAACAACTTTTTGTTTAGATTGGTTGAAATGCTTAACGATTAACTTGAAATTGTATTATGGTCTTTAGTTGTCTCACTTTGGATTTTAAGCAGAACTTATAAAAATATACTTTTCAAATAAAATAAAATACTCAGGTACAATGTAAAATTTTTTTTTGAAGTCGCGGCTTCTTGGGCCGGGGCCCTCTTGGGTCGGGGGCCCGTGGCATTTTGCCAGCCCTGCCACCCTATTGTTACGCCACTGGCAGTCAGTGGCCCGAAAAGTCTGACAACCAGTCGTACTAAGGAGTATCGTATTACCCAGTAATAACTGGGTTGTGGAGGTCAGATAGGCAGTCGCTCCATGTAAAATACTGGTATTCAGCTGCATCCTGTTAGACTGGAAGCCGACCCCAATATAGTTGGGAAAAGGCTAGGCAGATGATGATGATGATCTGTCAGTGTCCGCATATACAACAAATCTTCACTGGTTTGTCCGAATATAAAACATTCATGTATCTAGCGATCCGTTAGTACATATTGACAGAACGAGGTTATAGAAGCACATTAAACTATTCCAAGTTTTCATGATTCGTCGCTAAGAGTAGTATTTACACAACAGATTGCTATGACAATATAAACAGGGTGTAGCACTTAGTAAACAAAATACAATGCAGTAAGAATATAAACAGGCGCTACTCGGCGTAAACTACTACGCAAAGTAATAAAAAAAGTGGAAATATTCTTTTAGTTTTGGAACTCGCAACTTGTTTCTTTCATTCGTTTTTTTTGTCAGTCGAAAACAGAACCGCCTCCTCTTTTAGAAGTTGGTTAAAAATATGACATGAAAAACTTTGGACACTGAAATACCTGGACTCGAAGCTCTGCCAGGTGGTGGAGGGGGTGGTTCAGTGATGGTCCAGTGGTAACGGCCCCTACTTACGAGTTGTAGGTCGTGGGTTTGGACCTAGGCAGTCGCATTTTGAGCAATTTATTCCATCACCACTACTCTCAATAAAGTGAAGGAAAACATCGTGAGGATGCCAGTCGGCATTAGAACTAAAAATTCGACGACATGTGACATCTACCAACCCGTACTGAGTTCCCCCACTTTATCCCATAGAAGGAGGCCTGTGTCGGTGTCCTAGCAGTGGGATTATTGTGTTTATACTACACTCACTCACTACCAGTTAAGAACAGAATGGAATTGAGAATTCTTTACTTACAGACAGTAACTGTGAACCTTGATGAACTAAGATTTGTAGTCGCGTGCAAATCTTAGTTGTACAGGCTTTAAACTACGTCCAAAAATTGTGCCAACTAACGTTTTTGTAAGCTAGGACAGTTGGCATTTGTGTAGGGTAATTACTGAAAATTATTTAAAAGTTCGAACTTCACAGACGTGATGTTCAAAATGATAACAAAAAAAAATTGGGTAAACGACCGCAGTTAGTGTGCTGAAGATACCCGTCTCACTTTATCATTACTTAAAGGAGCCAGTTATAAATAACAATTGACATTCATATTAGTATTTAATAAAGCTAAGACAACTGTACTCGTGCGTATATCTTCGGATTTTAATTATGTAAGATGTGGATGGCCTGGCCTGCCCAGTCCCACTTTAGTCTGGCAGCTTTATAAACTACGTCGGCAATTTGCGTTCTGGAGCGCAGTGTGGTGTTCCTTATCCGGTCAGTTATTTTTACATTCAGTATGCTGCGCTCCATCGCTCGTTGGCAAACCTTGAGTTTGGACTTCTGGGCGTTAGTCAAAGACCAAGCCTGTGCACCATATGTCAGAAGGGGGAGAATACACATGTCCATTAGCTTGCGTTTTAAGGGGATAGGTAAATCGCCCTTGAATAGCTCTGTCTGCCGGATGCCGGTACAGCTGTGTGCCCGAATATCGCAAGACTGGAGCCCTGAAACAGCTAGACGGGGTCGCGGTAGACCGAAGAGAAGATGGCGGAACGTCTTGGATGGCTTCCTCGCGAATTGGCGAGAAGAAGCACACCAACGTGAGAAAAAAAGATGTGGATAATGTAGTTAGTTGCACACTGATGCAGTTTCGTACAATTCTTTGTTAACCATTTATAGTATGTAATTGTTTGTTTTCCCTAAAAAATAAAAAAAAATAATTGTTATTATAAGAGAATAACCAAATGACCACATGGCAGCAACAAGTCAATCTTAAAAATTAATATTACGACGGTTTACATACTGTTTGAGTGTACACTTGGATTAACAATGACTAACCGTCTAAAATTAGATACATACATGGTCAAGGGCCTCATGTATTTAACGGGCCTCAAACCTCAAAACAATGGACCAGAATAATAATTAGTTGATCTACATTTCGGCAGTTTTGATGTTGCACTGGCCTTCGACTATATTCATGATTGAGATCATTAAAAATCTAGTAGCAACTCCGGATGTTCAATAATGTTTTGTTTTCTAATATGTTGAGATCTTATGAACAACCATAATGGTAAAGAATTTACAATAGGATGGCGAAACTTCGATCAAAATCATCTTCTAGCGAAATAAAACTTGTCTTCCTCTTTTTCGCCTTGTCCACGATACCCATAATTATTTAAGTCAAATTAAAAAATAAATAAATGGCAAAATCTTGCTGTTTCCACACACTGATTTGAAGAAAATAACATCTTGATGAGCCAATATAATATGTTCTAAATGAAACATTGGTCTTCAACTAGACTTCTTAAACACAAGCTACTGCAGATCTCCTTGACCGTATAAAAGCTATGACATCATATTTATATGACTCTCTATTACGACCATTTGCTCCACAAGACAAGGGACAAGCAGAAGCAGTAGAAGGTACCTATTAGCAGTACTAACTAATAAATTTTTAATATTTTTATACGCAAACCCTGCGTAGGGAACTACAGCTGTTTTGACATGGAAAGAAAAATAAAGTAAGTTAGTTCGATACTTTCTTAAATAGATGGCGCTAACGTCACCGTAAGACGTTATTAATGGAACGAAAATTTCGAGAGTTGTGAGCAGGGTGCAATGGTCTAATTGGTGAAGACGTCCGGTGTACTGAATCGGAAGGTCGCAGGTCTGCTCGCACTAGAATTTTTCTAACTAATAAAGTAATAATAATAGCCTCGACCAACATCTGAGGAGGCTCTCGCTTGGCAGCTAGATCAAGGGCTTGATTCAGAAAGCAGTACTTCTGGACACGGCGCGTATCTTTAGGAGGTTCCTCTCTCAAGAGCCCTGACCACCGGTAGCTCGGACCCTGTTCCCGATACCGGTGGACTACTATTTTTATATTTTTAAATGTTTTTTTTATATTACTTTGTATATAAATATTTAAAAATGTAAATTATATGTACAGAAAATAAATAAAGAATAGTAAGTAAGTAGTAGCAGTAGCGGTAGTAGTATAGTAGAAACTTTGTATGATGCACGTCATGTCCCTGCGACAATTTTTTTTTTCTTTCTTTCTTTCTTTCTTTTATCTACAAAATGTGTGTGTTATGTGTGTATATGTAATGTCCAATAGAAAAAGTACTTCGGTACCCCAGGTACTTTCCGCGAGATTGTCAGCAACATCAAGGCGCTGCTGGCCTTTCTCGAGGAGTTAGGGGTGGATCGAATTAATTTCCCACCCGCACACAAAATACGCGCTTTGACGTGGAGTTGCGGACACCAGCCCGTTATACAATACAATGTCCAATAGAAACGGGATATTTACCATATTTACTGTTTGTTTTGAGTTCCCGATATTTCGGCGCTGTTGCAAGCACAAACATGGTAAGTATACCGTTTCTAGTATTAATGATAATTTAAGTGACCATGACAGTTTAAAAAATTATGTCTTATTAATGTAATGTCCTGTTAAGTATTTTTTGTGTACATAAAAAAGTAAGTGTGCGTACGTATGTACATACGTACGCGAATAACAAAAGGTGACAAAGCAGATGTGAGAGGGACTGCCTCGTCAGTCGAGAGGCCGCGAGCGCGACTTAGCAGGAATTTCTCAGTAGCAGCCACGGAGTCTGAATGTGTACCCGGTTGATGGCAATAGGCTCGCCCTTATTACACATCATCATCATCATCTGCCTAGCCTTTTCCCAACTATATTGGGGTCGGCTTCCAGTCTAACCGGATGCAGCTGAATACCAGTATTTTACATGGAGCGATTGCCTATCTGACCTCCACAACCCAGTCAGTACTGGGTAATACGATACCCCTTGGTAAGACTGCTTGTCAGACTTTTTGGGCCACTGACTGCCTAACGACCGTCAAAGATCTACAAATGACAGCTGGGACCAACGGCTTAACGTGCTTTCCGAGGCACGGAGGAAACTCAGTATGTAATGGGCGGTCACCCATCCACAGATCAACCTAAGCAAGCACGGCTTAACCTAAAGATCGACCCGAGCGGCTATTATTATTTAGCCACGAGCTCCTCCTCCTGTCCCTATTACACAACTAAAGAAATAACTGGCGAAATGTGAGTGTACTATTAGGTACACCTCTGCCTAACCTTTCGTGGATCACAAGCGTGATGTTATGTTATGTATGTGAGAGGCAACGCTGGCAGGAGATGCCCTTGAAGGACTTACAATGACCTTATTGGTGAGGTTCTTTAGAAAGGTCAGGTTCGAAGTACTAGCCGACGTGCGTGTATGACCAGATGTACGAACGCAAAAGAGGCGAAAGGAGTGTGTTAAGATCGTTCCAGGTGGCTCTCTGTAGTTTCTGGCCAACCTCAGGCGAAGAAGTCGTGTATTTATGTATGGATGTACTGCTGTCTTGTATGGATCAGAATGTTGGCCCACAAAAGGGATGAATAAAAGGTATTTGCATGTGACGGAGATGAGAATGCTAAGGGGGATGTGTGGTGTTACGCGAATGAATAAAATAAGAAATGAGTATATAAGAGGAAGTCTGAAAGTGGCGCCGGTAACTGAAAAGTTGTGTGGTAATCGGTTGTCGTGGTATGGGCATGCGATGCGGAGGAATGAGGAAAATGTCGTGAGGAAAGTTTAGAGTATCAATGTGGATGGGTAGATGAGTAGAGGAAGACCAAAGAAACAATGGATGGACTGTGTAAAGGCATAAAAGGAGGTTTCTGATGAGATGACGAGTAATAGAGAAGTATGGAAGAAGAAGACATGCTGCGCCGACCTCAAATGAATTGGGATAAGGGCAAGAGAATGATGATGTAGCAATACTTAATAGTAAAGTATTAAAGTTGCTAATAAAAAGGATTAAAAATACTATCCACATAACATCACGCACCACTTGAATAGACAATATATTTGTCGAAACAAGGGCATATACCACGTGTACATAAACATTACGTACAAACATGGCTTCGTTTATGTAGTGGTGATAGGTTAATGGTAATTAGGTGACGCTCGGTTTGTACAAATACATGATGGTATGGGGTTTTATGTTACCTCGTCACAGAGGAACGAAATAACGAGTCATCCACAACATAAAATGCATGGAAATCATGTGTTAGCTCATTCTCATCATCATCTGCCTAGCCTTTTCCCAACTATATTGGGGTCGGCTTCCAGTCTAACCGGATGCGGCTAAATACCAGCTCATTCTATACTTCTCGTTCGTTCTTTCTATTGTTAGCTCATTCTTTAAAAGATAAATAGCGTACGCAGTGCAGTGTACGTAGTGCGTGCGTAGTTAAATAGCGTAGTAGCGTAGTGTGGCGTTCAATTCCCGGGTCGGGCAAAGTGTTATTTGGTTTTTCCATCAGTAATTTCTCAGTAGCAGATACGGAGTCTGGATTTGTACCCAGTGATGGCAATAGGCTCGTCCCCTATTACATGGGACTTAAACATAACTGGCGAAAGGATGTACTATTAGGTATACCTCCGCCTAACCCTTCGGGGATTACAGGCGTGTGCATCATTATATTCCTGTCCTTATCTCATGTTACTTTGAGTCGGCGCAACACGTTTTTATTCTTCTATTCTTCCCTGTCAGACGTCATGCTATCATTTACTCCTTTTTCTTTCATATCATTCCTTCATCACTCTTTTAGTCACATGCAATTCCTGCCTCCTCATCACATGCCCAACACAGTCGATTCCCTTTCACAGTTTCATAGTTCAAGTACAATAGAGGCTAAAAGGTGAATGAAAGATAACGTGTGCTACTTTAACAAAAGATAATCACGTTACTAACAGGATGAAGAGGTCGACAAAGAATATATTTACAAAACTGAACTACAGAGCGGGATCAACGTAAAATAATGATAACGATAAACGAGGCGAATGTAGTCGCGTGAAATCTAGCTACCTATTTATAAAAAAGACACAAAGTAGACTTAAGATAATCATGAAAAATACATACATGCATACATACATAAACTCACGCCTTTTGGGGGTAGGCAGTAGTTAAAGAACGACACCTGCTACGATCCTTACAACATACTCCTTTTGCCTCGTTCACGTTCATACATCTGGTCATACACGCACACCGGTTGCTAGTACTACGCCACTGATCTTACAGAAGAACCTCACCAATAAGGTCAGTGTATCTGTATGTCCTTCTATAGACCATAAAAAATTTGAAGAAAATCCAAAAAAGTCTAGATATTACAGTCTTGTAAAGACAACTAACTGAGCAACGAAATCACTCTGATTTCACAGGCCAATGACTTCGTACCGTAAACTGATAAAGAACGCACTATCAATGTTACACAGATGACTCATCTAAAACGTGTCAGTGCGTCTACTAGCCTGTCTTGAGAATAGGGATGTACGAACTTGCATTTGTATCGATACTTTGGATTGCAACTATGCGATCCGAGGCCCTAGCACGAGCCTGCGGTGTAAACGTAACGTAAATAAGTCGATTTTTGAATCGAAAATACAATTGGTAATTATCCTATAGCATTTTAGTTGTTATTTTGTAGTGTCGGAATACTGTATGGTGTCGGACATAAAGAATAGCATCAGTCTTCTCATGGGTGTCGTTAGAGGCAACTGAGGAACTTACCAGAGAATGGGCAGCAGCGTAGTCTGTTCTTTTTTAACAACCGTACTGCGATCACCAACCCAAGATTGCCAAGCGTGGCGTTTATGGCAAACCCCCCTTTGAGGGCGGCCTATGTCCAGCAGTGGACGTCTTTCGGCTGAAATGATGATGATGATTATGATTTTAGTTAAATTGTTTGCAACAAGCACAATCAGTATCATCCATAGATATGAAAAAAAACTTAAAATTATGAAAATATTAAATGTGAAAGGAATATTTTTAATTTAAATATTTTATACCACGACGTTTACACCACGCGCTCGTGCTTGGCGTTCCGATTCTAGGATCGTATCGAATTGCTTCAAACCGATTCTCCAAATATGGGATGCACGATACAAATGCCAATTTCGTATCGGACTTATTAATCCCTTTAACAGTCTAGGCAAAATTCCAGGAATTCTTTCATTTGAGAATTTGTTTCATTTTGAATTGACTGATACAATTTAGGACAATGTGGCACGATATGCTCAATTCATTCAATACCGGTACTTTTATATCGATCCAAGCATTTATCGTAATTTCATCATCTGCCTAGTCTTTTCCCAACTATGTTGGGGTCGGATGCAGGTGAATACCAGTATGCCTATCAGTCCTCCTCAGCCCAGTTAGTACTGGGTAATAAGATAGCCCTTGGTAAGACTAGTTCTCAGACTTTCGGCCCCTGACAACTTATAAAGTCTGTCAAATATCTACAAATGAGAGCCGGGACCAACGGCTTCAAGTGCTTTCCGAGGCACGGAGGAAACCTGGTATGTAATAAGTGGTCACCTATCCACGGACCAACTTAGGCAAGCGTGGCTTAACCTAAAGATAAACCCGAGCGGCTGTTATTGATTAGGCACATTCTCCTCCGTATCGCCTCCTCTTGTATCGATACTGTAAAATATCGGATCGGATCATGCATCACTACTTCAGAGCCTTGTCTAGACATTGCCAGCCATGAGCCGACGCCATTGCTCATAGCTCTTAACCTTAAAAGGACAGACAGCCGTTCGAGAAAGTTCTCCATAGGTTTATAGTAGTGGAAACTTAAAATGAACGAATTTGTTCCATATACATTTTACGATGTTGATTTGAAGACATGTTTGGTGAAATCGATGCGAAACGAATTGTTACAAGAGAACAAGCCATAGATAGATCGTGATTGTTTAGATGAATAAATACTTTGAGGAATGAAAATTAAAGATTAAAAAAGACAAAGATATCTTTGGTATTAGATTTGCTGGACATTGAGTAGGTGACTGTAACATAATAAAAATCACAAGTAATAAAACTACAGCCACAAAAGAGAGAAGAAATAGAAAGTAACTATCAAGGATGTACCTATAACAATTTAAAAAAGAGTGAGAGTGTTTAACACGAAACAGTAATTCATAGAATGCTTGAAAAAAAATTAAAAACACCATTAGGCGACGTTTATGTCATTCATTACATTATGCTAATGAGAACTAAACTATACAATTAGGTAGGTAAAACATTGACATTAAAATAGACAGCAACACTGAAAAAACTCTTTTAACATTTTGGAACGAATAAATTAGTATTTTTAAATCGTTCCTAATCAGTACTTGATAAAAACAGGATAAAAAGTATATTTTTATTCGGATAAAATGTAGGTGACCATACCATTATACCTAACTACGTAGTTAAATTAAATTATCGTTAAAATAAAATCAGGAATGAACCAGTTAGAATAAAAAAAGGAATATCAGAAGCATGTGGCTGCTACTTTACGTAGGTGTTCTTTTTGTAACGGCACCAGAATTTATGAATTCAACAATGCGCCATATGCGATCAGAAACGTTCATTTCACAAGTAATTATAAATATTTTCATTAAAATGTCACATGTTTTCATACAAAATATGTCTACATCACGCCACATGCGAATACAACCAAGGTCCTTCTGGCCCTTTAACAGCTGATTCGGTCATTTATAGTGTTCTACACTCTGTTATAAAGTGCTAAAAATCATAATTGCTTGAACATTTTCGACACATGGTTTTTTCGTACACACGATCACGCGACTATCACGCTATACGTTCGTCTAAAAAATATCTAATGGGGTCATCGTCATTCATTCATTAGATAGCAAATCGATACTAATGTAGTTACAAGCACTTGTGGTATTTTTCTCATCTCAGCACAACATGATGAGATTATGTTAAAATGCATTAAACATTAAGCGCACATTGCACATATCGACCAACACATCAACAATCAGAAACATAACAATTGGATTTTTTTAAATTCACTATCCGACGCCGGTCGCACAGCGGCATACGTAAATAAGCGGTTAGGATAAACAGACATGTAGCACAAGCAAGCGATACCAACGGTTGGAAAGGAAAGCGGCGTAAGCGCGTCGCGCGATAAAATGACGTTTGTGTGACGAGCCAACCCGCTCGGAACCAATGCAGTGTCGGGCCCGCTAGACGTTTTGCCTCAGTCCGACGCGCACGCTTCGCCGGCCGGCCATTCTTACCCAAATATTGTACAAAAATCCGTGTCAATTTAACTCCAGCTGCTTTTTAAACTTCTTTCTTTAATATCGTGTACAAAACAGGTGCATTTTCAAGTGTCGTCGTGATTGTTTTAAGGTTATAAACTGCACATTCCAACGTGGTGTTCTGTGAATTGGGTCATGGTGTACAATTTATAAGTTTCTCTGTAAGTATTACTTTTTAAACATTTCAAAAATCGAATGTGAAATCAGAGTAGTGGTAGCGGTGTACCTTAATTTAGTACGGCTCGTTTAAATCGATTATTTTTAGTCGATACCGAGTTGAAAATTTTGTGGCTATTTTTAAAATTCATTCCTTTTACATCATAGTGTATTTTTCATATATGATAATATGTTTCTAGTTAATTAGATTACATATTCCACGTAACTTTAGAAATGTAACGAATGTCATAACATACGGTTCTTTTTAACCGTCAACGTATTCTGTTAATTGTTGTAATATTTTTCAAATAAGTTGACCTAGTTAAAAGTGCCAAATATATTTTTTACAATCACAATTTTTGAATAAAAAATAACTGTTGTCTGTGTGAATCTTTTGTTCTTCATCATCAACACTAACTGTCACTCACTCCTGTGCCATAAATCGAACAGAATATAAGCGTCTATAATTTTTATTAGAATAGAATAGACCGATAAACTTTCGTCTTCTACTTTAGTGTTGAAGAATCGCTTTTTCGCGTGAGCAACCTTCATTGTCTTGGCTAACGTGTTTCTTCGTATTGTAAAAAAATACCTGACACGTCTTACAATACAAACACAGTGGGAGTTCAGTTGCTGCGTTATGAATAGCCATAACTATCTGCCTCAACATGATCAGAGTTACCGCAGGGAGCAAAAACTGTCCAGCTGTCGATAATAACGATATCATCAAACCTGTTAAACAAAAAAACGAAGATGATTGTGAAACCAGAAAATTTTGACACTGACTTGAACATGAAGATTTTAAAACTATTTTTTTAACAAAATTTCAAAATTAACCGAAAAAAACTATCAATTTCAGAAACATCACTTTGTAGAATATTGTTCTTGCAACAAAATTGCAAAGGAATACCACTCCAAAAGATCTCAACACGTTTAATTTCAAATTCCAAGGTTACTTTCTTGCATTTTATGGAACTGTAAAATGTGTAATAGTCTTAAATTAAAAGGAATTAATATAGCACTACTTTGTTACTCTGATCTTTAAGGGTAAATATTTTAAAACAGTGTTATAGTCATTGCAACAAAGCTTTTATTCCGTTAGCAGCTGTTACGAAAATAACTCGTGTGATTCACTGTTACCAGGGAAGACGATCCTGCAATGACAGTATATTGGACTAAGTTTCCTTATTTTAAGTTCAGGAGACTGTTTATCGTTTTGGAGACTAACATTTTCTTCTTTTTTGTTACAAATTTCGTTGTATTTCGTCGGAATTGCACTCGATTTGTTGGATGATTTTGTTCGTCTAGAATCTAGATCTTTTCTTCTATCTAGACTCTCTCTTTTCTTCTTTTCTTTTCTCTAGATAGGACATAAGATAGAAAACTAGTCGAAACAATCATTTATCAGTCTGAGTCCTGTCAAAATATACGCTTATTAATTTAGTTTATATCCAATAAACTGAATTAATAAGCGTCGATCTGAAGAAACATAAACGTGGATGATGGTAATCATCATGTCTCTAGCCTCTTCCCAAAATATTGCTGCTCTGTTTGAAGTGACTGCCTGTATGACCTCCAAAACCCAGTATCTTTGTGAAATGTTACGCCTTGGTAAGATTGGTGGTCAACCTTCAGAACTTCTGACTAAAGACTGTCAAAGATCTACAAATGACAGCCGAGACCAACTACGTAAGTCATACAATAATGGACCATAAACAGCCAATTGAAGTAGAATTTCATTTTATTCGATTTGAAACTTATAATGGATCGTTGTATTATTAGTAAACTCAACGGACGAATCGTTACGCTTATTATTTTAATCGAGCAAACCAAATGACCGTAAAAAATAATATACAACGTGTACCTTTCCGATTAGTTAAACTATTATTTATTAAGTACACGATATTCGTTTTTAACTTTACCGTTTCATGAAGGTCTAATGTTAATCTAAAGATTTCGAGAAGTATCTCACAGTTAAATTAATCGTGATTCATTAACACAGTTATAATTCTTGTTAAGGAACGTAGCTTTGTTTTAACTGACCCGATTTTTTAGAATTAAGAAGAAAAAAGAGAATACATAGTATTAGTTTAGGTCTTAGAAAAATTAAAAATTAAATACTTATAGATGAAGATGAAACTACAAAAGAGAATGTAAAAGAACAAGGGGAAGTATTAGATGCTCCTAAGGACATCGATGTAATAGAAACTACTAACAGTTTGAGATTCTACGAGAATTAAAAACTGAATGAATCAAAGAATTGTCTCGTTAAAAAACAAACCTATTAAATTCAAGAGCCACTCAATAGATAATTTAAACACACACAATAAATATATAAATAATATAATTTTCGCAACGTTAATCATACCGATTGATGAATCACAATAATTTATTTGGTTTTCGATAAGAAACGAATGTCAATGCAGTCAAAGAGGACGATTGCGTTTTATAAAGATCAATCAGCTCTGGGAGCTGTGTTTTATCGTTGTTGAAAACTAGTCTTAGTTGCCTTGTGATAAGGGACTATACTTGTCTTGTTATAGGGAATAAGCACTAGTTATAGGGGACTATTCTTCTTCTGTCGGCTCTCGACTAAAGTTACTGATACAACATGTTACAAATTGAATTATTTTACGCTATGATTCTTTATGAATAAAGACAGTCTGGTAAAACAACTTAAATCAAAAGTTGATTTTTCACAGCACAGGACGCTTTTTCTGCATAATTTCAGACTAGATTTTCTATTCTCCTCCGTCCCCATCATTCAACTTCCTTTTCGTTCATATGTCATGGAATGCACTAACCTCATTTTTATTTATCACTCTCTTCTCGTTCTTCTTAAACATGTTGATAAATTCATCGATCCTGCAAATCACTTGCTCTAAACATCACAATCTTCACAACTTCTTTTTCAATGGTTATTTCAAACGGTATCTGTTACATTCATAAGGTGTCTGGAAGGTGTAAATAGAAACAAAACAATCTAGTACAGTCCGGACGCAGTGTGTACGCGTAACGTTGCAGCAATATTTTTGTTTCGCTCGGACTCACTATAACTGTAGGCTTGTTATTGTCCATTGTCAGCTGTAGATCTTTTGTAACTGTATTATACTTTGTGGGTTTGGTACCTCTACGGATTTGACGTCTTTGTGGTACGTTTAATATCGACCCTTGATTATAATATTAACAAACGTGTATCAGCTAGTACAATTTAATTTTGTTTAATGTCATTCATTCATTCTTATTTCGGCTCGTGGTGTTTTAAGGCGTGACTGAATAGCAGAATCCTCACAGACCTCCTCTTTGTGAGGAGTCTGCTCTTAATTCATGTCGCTGTCAACTAATTAATAAAACAATCACCAAAAAGAAATCTCACACGCATCATCCAACATCGCCTTGGAACTTATAATTAGAATTGCAATATTCACTACGGAACAAAGTACTTATTAGTTAACTACAATTCATTTGTTCCGCCATATTGAGTAAGTCTGAACAAGCCGAGATCTATCCCGGATGTGATAATAATAACTGTCAAACATGTGGATACAACACACTGAGTGATGAGAACTAGCAAACTAACGTTTATAATACAACTAATTTCATAGCATTAATATTTATGATAATAGTTGCTAAGGAATTTTAAGATTAAGCCGTTTCACAATGCGAAGCCAATCCAAGCGTGATGTTGAGCATATGGCCTTCCGAACCACATCTTTCAACCCAGACGAATTAATAGGTATTCGATTGCAGTGTAGCAGTCTATTTGGGACTCATTGGAAGCTTTAAATTATGTCTCTATTTTGGTATACATATTAGTAAAAAGCTTTATCACGCGAGATCCCTTGATCGTTTATTGAATTTGACTTAAACATAATTAATAACTAATACTACTACTATAATTAATAATTAATACTATTAATAATGATGTAACTGGCGAAATGTGTGTACTACTATTGCACTTCTTCCTAATCTTTAGGGAAAGTAGGAGTGTTGTTATATGTAAACCTTGATCTACGTTTCTTTCAAGTTATATTTCCCTTGTTTATACAACAATATCGCCATTTAATTCTTTTTTGTCAAGCGATTCATTCTTATTGATCTCTTAAATCTTAGTTCTGTTCCCACACCCGATTAAGTCGCTTCTCTGTTCCCGGTTTTAAGTCCCTTAAGAAATTTGATAGGACCTTACCTGCTCCGTTCATTGCACAAGGGATTATCTTGGGTCCCCTCAAGATTGTTCGCTGTGTTTAGTAAAAAATGCCCATTTAAATGGACGGTTTATAAGAACATTATAATATGTCTCGGAAAATATGGTATGTTTATTAAACGCTTGCTTCTTTATTACTATGTTCACTGGAGGGTGAAGAAACCGTGGAATGTTTAGTGCGTGCAATAAAAACTAAAGCATTTAATTAATTAATAGACTTCTACTTCTTACGGGAGTGGCTTCATTTTAAACTAATAACTATTATAAAATATATTGCTATGACGGTGGTAACTTCGTTTAATGGGTTTTACTTGTCAACAAACAATGGAACTTTTCAAGGGAATATATGTGTGACATGGGTCGTTTCTCTTGGACTTTTAAAATAATTATCAGTTTAAATGCAAAGATAACTGAAAGAGTAAAATAACTGATAGCAGCAACACTAGTTAGAAATAAGGACTGTCTTTTAAATTACTTACGTAGATAACAAGAACTTGTGCTTCGAAACAACTTTTCGTAACGGCCATTTTGAGAAACAAAACCTATGTTTCATTTGACGAGTAGTTACTTTGATATTTCGTTTATGATGCTGTTGAAATAACAGTACCTACAGTTTCAGTTCTTCATAATAACTGTAAATATTTAAAATTTTATTTTAAAAATAAAAAAAAAACATGTAGATTTAAAATGAGAATTATTATCCGAAAATATTTTTTCACAATGTGATGCAAAACGTGAACGCCACGAATATTTCTGTTAAATTAATGTCGTGTTTCATAACCTGTAGTGGCATTGAAAGATCATTATCATTAAAATATTCTAGTGTGAACGACTGGAATTGTTTTTTTTTAAAGATTCTACGCCAGAAGGTCACATTTTTTTCAATTTCCTCTATCTTACTTATTTTACCTAGATAGACAGAACATTCTTTATTATGTACACCATACAAATTTCAATTTACCTACCTATTCAATGATTTTTAGACGAACTTCAAGATGGTCTGTGCTCTTTAGGACGCTTTACAAACCTTTACGGCTAACATCCCTATGTATTACTGACGCCATTGCGTACCAGAATAATTTTTGGCTGACCAATTCGAAACGATAGTCTCTGTTTACCAATGAAATTGTAATTGCACTAAGTTTGACTTAGGAACAAACAAACAAGCTATGTTTCGTCAAAAGAGTAACCGACTGTCGTAATCACGCATCACAAGTCGCGAGGGACTGTGGCCATAAAATTGTTTTGGATGCATAATTATGAGAACCGAACTGAACATGGAGATGATAACAAGCAGATGAATATCGCAGACTGCAAACAAATTGTAACAAGATTGCCTAGCCAAAATGAAATTCTGCCAACCATAAGGATGACGGAAAGTCAGAAATGCACTGACGTTAGCAATCGAAAAACTTTTGTCAATCCTATTAAATGACGTCACATGGATGACGAAGATGATGTGAAATATGAAACAGCCTATAATAATATAAATAGAAACACGAGTTTGTTATTGGCATCAAAATGAATGAGCCTTATCATCAGAGATTACAATATTTGCCTTGTTGTACAGGTACAATCTAATGATGAGATATGTGTATCATATCACAAATAGCTTCTAAGCCTTGTGATCTATTTTATAAGCAAGTTTAATGTGTTAAGACTGGCATTACACGAGTCAACTTTGATTAGATGATAAGAGAACTTACAATTGATGATACAAAGCAGTGTTATGAAGTGACTAATAGAGAAGTTGTCATCATCATCCTCTTCCTACTCTTGTCCCATGTTACTCGAGGTCGGCGCAACACGTTTTTTTCTTCCATTCTCTTCTGTCTACTGTCACGTTATCATTCACTCCTTTTTCTTTCTTACCATTCCTCACACAATCCATCCATCGTTTCTTTGGTCTTCCTCTACCTTTCCATCCATCAACATTTATATTCATCACTCTTTTAGTCGCACATGCGATTGGTCCTTCTTCATCACATGCCACTACCAAGACAGTCGATTCTCATTCAACTTTTCTTTAACAAGTGACCAATAAAGAAGTATGGAGGAAGAAGATATGCTGCGCCGATGCCTAGTAAATTAGGATAAAGGGCAAGTGAATGATGATGAGATCCGAACAGTACAAGTAGAAAAATACCCCAAAAGGGACGTGAAACAAAACCATAAGGTCAAACCACAGCTAGGATCTGTGCTTGGTGCCACTACCATTATCACCTAGCACGCAGGGAAAACTTAAATCGTTAGATTCGCCGTTTAGTAAAGGACCTAGCTGTGTGTTTTAGCACGACTGTATATCCCTTCCAGGTCCGCTACAATTCTAGCTCATCTAGTTTCAATCTTGCTGGCTTCATGAAATCTTTCACCACATACAGCATGACTTGTTCTCTTATATCATTCGTTATGTTATGTGAGAAGTATCCATCGTTCGTTTCAGCCTTGGCAACAACCGATTCCACCAAGTCAAGGTGAAGGTCAAATCAAACCGCGACAGACGATAGTTTATCTCCGAATAATGTTTTGTACGTCAAACACATCAAAGTTAATGCACAAAATACATTAGAGGAAATACGCAGCACTCTCCATAGATCACTTATTTATGAGCTTACACATTCTTTAGTAAGATTTTGTGCTACCGGTCTGTTAGTGTAATTGTTTTGATTGAACTATTCTTACTGGCAAGCTTTAGTGCAGTGGGCTTGCCATGTTTATTGGAGGCTCGATGGGAGATGGAACAAATGAATCTTGGAGAGGAGAATGTTTGACTCTAGGACCTGCCGGTTTCCACAAGATGGCTTCCTTCATCCTTTTGGGGGTAGCAGTGGTAAACTAATTACACACGATATGCCTGCCTGTTTGTGCTTCCGCTTGGCCACCATTTCTCCCATTAGATTGGAAAGCGAAAAAACTGTAGATACTACAAGAAGTTGGCACGAAATTTGCCTATTATAAAGCAATCAAAGACGAAGATATGCCGATAGCTAGTTACTACATGTATAATTTAATTCCGTTCAAAGTAGATCAACAAACAAATAATAAATAAGATGAGATTTATGCTAACAGAAATCGGAACTTTATCCAGACGCAACTTGGGGCAGTCAAATAAAACATTAATAAGACTTCAAGTTGATAACTGCGTAAATACGGAGTTTACAAGAATTCCCTAATTATTTATTAGGGAGTTTACTTGATTTATTTATATAATCGATTTACTTTACCTTATTCTGCCCGTAGAAGCATCAACTTTTACGTTTTTACATTTCCGTTTTCAATGCACTACCAACCCACCGCTGTCTTTACTTTGGATTTTGATAAATTGTTTTTTTTTTACAAGAAATCATGAAGACACTTTCACATTAATAGTATTTATTATTGTCCAAGTACATATAATCAGCCTAAAACGTTCCCTCTGGCGGTGTATTTTAGCTGTCCAGTGGAGACACGGGCTGTGGGCCCAACGGAAATAGACCCCACGCCCACCAGAAACCTCTATCCCAAAAGAGGCTTCTTCTTTTTGGGAAGAAGTGGGCTGTATCTGTAATTCCCCATGTATACCCATTATGAGTGTGTTGATGTCATTTGTCTTTTCATTGATACATTATACTTGAGTTAATAGAACGTCTGTCACTTTCTCCTACACTCGTTCTATCAACATTCAATACAGTTTTAATATCATACAAACTAGATATACCTTTACACTATTAATAAAGACGTAATGAATAACATTTCGTCAATGCAATGTCAAAAAGATTGTCAAGAAATTACAAAGTGTTATCATTACACTTCAAGTACAGAAAAACAGGTAATTCTAACCTTTAATTGTTGAAGAGGAAAAAACATTGTCAGATTTTACCCTGAATATTTCTGTGATGTATTTTGAAGCTATTTAACGTAGTCAGTGAAAAGGAGGAAAACGAAGATCTATTGTAATGGTTTAACATTGAATCAGTATTCTTTATAGTCGGTTTTAGTCAAGACCAAACTACAATAAACCCAAATTATGCTGCTATTTCGAGATTTGGTCGGTAATTCAAGAATAAGGCAGCCTTACGCTGTCAGGTGAAAAGGTCTAAATCCTCTCAAAAATATAATATAGTCCAAGTAATAGTATAAAGTATATGAGTCCATTTAAAACAATAATATGTATAGCGACGCACAAACGCTTACCACGTTTTCGGTACATCGTTCTAAATTCTAAAAAAAATCTGCTGTTTCCTACAAAAGCGCAATTCCTACACGGTCGAAATGTATAGAACGACACTTTTTTTTTTTATTACCGATGAAAAATTTCTATAAGGGGAGGTACAGAATGCAGTATAAAATCCGTGGTAAGCGTTTGTGCGTCATGTCCCTTACACCCTGTATAGTAAGTACCCTACATTGTATCCTTATTAAAAATCCGTGTATACTAATCGCGTCTTTATTTTCCAACGAAGGTCAAGCACAGTCACCTCATTCAGACCCGGGCTTAAACCGAACACTCCACTTATTCATTGAGACGATAATCTTGAGCTTGTGTCGGCAATTAACGGTAATTAATAAGATAAAGCTTAATTTATTACCTCAGTGAGATATAATTTATTAATGTAAACATATGGATACCTAAATACATATTTGAGTCTCGTTTTGTAAGGTTAACCATAATACTGTCTGTAATTACGTACTGAATGATTTATTTAGCCCTTCATCATTATTATTGCCAGCTTCTTTTCCAACAACTGCTGTGTTTAGGTCTTCACCCTTTGGCGACATCCAGGTCTTTCTCGCAGTCCTTTGTGAGTCCTCAACCCTTCCGGCTGCTGCTCTGCTAACATCTACCGTCTCTTAACACTCATTCAGTTAGGGACTGTTACTTTAGCATCATCATATATCATCTGCCAAGTCTTTTCCATATTATATCGAGATAGGCTTCCTTACTGAGCATGGAGCGACTACCTAATTGGATGTTTTTGTTTGCCACGACACAACGTTTTGTTTTCTTTTGTTTGTCTGCTATCAGCATTAGCTATAAGCAGGTATGTTGTAAGTAGTGGCAGTTCGAGTGTGTCTTCCAATGAGGTCATTTCCTTATCAGTAAGTCAGTAATGACCCTTTGGGTGACCTTAAGCCTTCTGGATGAGGCCCATTGTGAGCGACCACGTTTCGGTCCCGTATGTAATCACTGGCAACACACACTGGTCATAGACTTTTGTCTTTAGACACTGCGATAAGACCGCACAACTTCCCGAACGCTGCCCAGCCGAGTCGGATTCGACGATTGACCTCTTTCTGGAAGTTAGACCTACCTAACTGGACCGTTTGTCCCAGGTAGACATAATCGTCTAGAGTCTCCGATCTTGATAGCCCACTCCTATCAATGTTACATGGGCATTCAACATGACCTTGGTTTTGTCCATGTCAATTTTAAGACCCACTCTTTCGGAAGCTCTACTGAGGTCAACGAGCATTGAACTGAGGTCCCCCATGGTTTCAGCCATGACCACTATATCGTCGGCAAACCTAAGGTTAGTGATATACTCGCCATTGACGTTGATGTCTAGGCTTCTCCAGTCCAGAAACTTGATGACATCCTCCAGAGCAACGGTGAACAATTTCGGAGATATGACGTCTCCTTGTCTATGGAGAGGGCTATGCTCGGAGTTTCCTTGCGTGATCGAATCAGAAATGAAGGCATCCGCAAGAGAACCAAGGTTACCGACGTAGCCTGAAGAATTGCCAAACTTAAGTGGCAGTGGGCACTGGGCAGGGCACATTGCTCGCAGAACGGATGGCCGATGGGGCCAAAAAGTTCTAGAGTGGCGACCGCAAACCGGAAGACGTGGCGTTAGAAGGTCTCCCACTAGGTGGACCGGTGACCTGATGAAGGTTGCAATGCTGGATGCTAGACGCACGGGACCAGTCAATGTGGCGACACTAGGAAGAGGCCTATGTCCAACAGTGGACGTCTTTCGGCTGAAATGATGATGATGATGATGAGACCAATGATTTATAAAATTCTTCTCATTTTTTCTCTACACGAAAATTATTCTCGGCAGAAACAGCAAAAGTGCTATCAGACTACCCAAAATATTCCTGATTGCGTCACAAGTACTTGAAAGAGGGTCACGTGTAGTGACGTCACTTGTGAAGGCTCTTCTCATGCATCCCACTCCGTTATCTGTAGCTATCCATCCATATAAGTGCCGATAAGAGGATTACAATATTAGCTCTAATTGTCCATCAGCAGTCATGCATGTTGTGTGGAAAATAATGTGACTGGTAACTGGTATCATAAGTACCGCTATCTGAAATTTTAAGGCAATCAACTGGGTTGTGGTGGTCAGATAGGTGGTCGCTCCATGTAAAATACTTTCATGCAGCTGAATCCGGTTAGACAGGCACCGACTCCAACATAATTGGGAAAAGGCTAGGCACATGATGAATTTTAAGGTCATCACACATAAAGAAGAAATTATGACAGCTATTGACAAAACCGCTTAGCTGTGACGTAGACCAACGATGATGTGGCTTAAACTGGTCATATCTAGAAGAGGCTTACTGTAGGATATTTTATAGGGCTGTTCTATTCTTGATAGTCTTTCCGATCAGTCCCGGTCATGGCGGGCAATGTCCGCGGATACTTTCGATTGCCGCGGGAGACATCATAGTGTACAAGCGTGTGCGCAAACACAGGTATTCATTCTCCTCCACCACTTTCAATATCCGATGGGGTGTGAAGGTCAGATGGCAGTCGCTTCATGTAAAATTGTATAAGTATTTATTATTATATTGTATTTTATATTAATGTTATATTAAAATTCTCTCTTCTATTTCCTCTTTTTCTTTTGCACACAGTGTCTACATCTCTTTTTAAATACTCTGCTTTCGCAGGTATGCCGGAAGAGATTTCTTTAGAAATGAGCATCACCTTTGTACCTCTCTTTCTGGTCGTTTCTTCTTTTCTGTATTTAGTGTACATTTCGCTGTATTCGGTAAAACTGGAAGACGACCCCAACATAGTTGGAAAAAGGCTAGTCAGATCGGACGGCAATCCGACACGACAGGAGAGAGATGAGGTGCAAGGGGAATCATCAAAGAACGAATTCCTTCGATGTGTACCACAGCACATCCTGACGGAAACAAAACACAATCGTTTCCCCCAACTCGCCAACACGTGACCACTATGTGATACTACGCTCGCATGACATACCAACATACGTCACAACGTATTGTACTTGAACTTTTGTGTGTCTTCATTGTTTAAATACATACTCAGTTGCGACAGTCTGATATTGTACTCATTTGTATCTGCTACCTTTATTGTTTGACATCAGTATAAATGTGTCAATGTATAGTATCTAGACACATTATCTTAAACACGTGGGGTCCAGTTTCTTGAGTATTGTTTAGTAATATTGGCAGACTGCTGAGCACGAGGTCCTGGGTTTGATTCCCAGGTCAGGCAAAGTGTTATTGGATTTTCGGATTCATTTGCGTTTTCTATGATTATTTATCACTTGTTTCGGAAAGGAAAACATCGTGGCAAACCAGCATACCTGAGAGATATTTCTCGACGGCATGTAAAGCCAAGTCAGAGGCCAATGGGTGGCATAAAACCCTGACACCAGGATAGGAACTAAGCACGCGAAAGAGGAAGAATAAGTGTAAGATACCTACTTAAATTACTTCGCGGTTTGTAATACATATTTTCCGTCACTCGTAAATACCTCGATTAGGGTATTACCACACCAATCGATCGATCGTCGATCGGGGTCATCGATCGATGGTAGAATGGATAAGTCGACTTCGATCGACAGTTTCTACTACACCAATTGATCGCTCGTCGTCATTTCTACCATCGATCGATTGGTGATCGGCGATCGATCGGTTGGTGGGGTAACACCCTTATATTAATTAAATTTAATAATTCGACTCTATTAATATTCCTACTTTTACAGGAAAATTATTAAGTACCTACCTACTAAATTATTTAAAAACTCAAGTAGGTACATCATCATCATCTGCCTAGCCTTTTCCCAACTATGTTGGGGTCGGCTTCCAGTCTAACCGGATGCAGCTGAATACCAGTATTTTACATGGAGCGACTGCCTATATGACCTCCACAACCAGGTAGGTACATACTAAGAGGAAATAATACACTCTGAAATACGATAATCAAATTCCCAAATACAAAAGTAAATTCTATTTAGCCCAAGTAAAACTAAAATATAGACGTTACGAACAGTAGCAGTATGGTTTAACGGATTACATAGATAACTTTATTTGTCGTACTTACATATTAAAAAAATGCCTACAACTGTCACACATTCTGTAACCAAATCTACACATTTATCGAATAATCAAGCCAAATATGTCAGCAATTCTACGCCTTAACTAAAACATTGTTATCTTAAACAACACTTTCACTATCCAACACTTTCTATCTGCACTTATCGATATGTCGATAAACCTATTTTTATCTTCACGTATCTACATTCAAGTTATTGAACTTGCATACAAAGCTATAAAATCAAGCTGATTTTATTAATGTACAAAGTACTCTCAGATTGACTTTATCGATATAATAAAATGATCTTTATTGTATGACCCGCTCTTGAGCATTCGTCTCGATTGGCGCGGCGTCTTTAATCGAATCGAGAACTGAGTAAACGGAATCGATAAACATATTATGGAATGGCTGATACCCGCGACATTCCGCGTGAAATGATTGTAAATATAGTACTACCCTATTTGAATCGGATTTTGTTACCACTTTCAGGTGTTTTTGTTTGCACGGAACCCTATTTTTTTTTCTAAAACAAAAGTGGCTCTAAGTTACTCTTTATAATATCAGCTATCTGCCAGTAAAAGTCCCGTCAAAATCGGACATAAAATAATATAAGTTTCATATGCATTCAGTAAAAAGCTGTTATTTTGAGATTACAAACAGACACTTCAATTTTTTTTTTTTTTGTATTTATGGAACTCGTGTCTAAATAATAACAGCCGCACGATTCGATCGCAGGTTAAACTGTGCTTGCCAAGGTCGGTCCATGGATCCGACCGTTCATTACCATAGCAAGACTCCTCCACGTCTCGGAAAGCAAGTTAAGCAGTTCCCGGCTGTCATTTGTGGATTCTTGAGAGTCGTAATAAGTAATCAGTGGCCCGAGATTCTGACAACCAGTCTTATCGGTAATACGATACACCTTGTATCGTATTACCGAGCTACTGGCTGCTGGAGCTCAGATAGGCAGTCGCTGCATGTAAAATACTGGTATTCAGCTGCATCCGGTTAGACTGGAAGCCGACTCCAACATAGTTCGTTTACAAAAATATTTTAGCTCGTAAAAATAAGTAAATATTTATGATAATATTTGTTTAACTGATGTCAGTGTTATCTTATCAACCTTTCAGAGCTCATTATAGTGAAAAATCAAATATAAACTTTTTGGGGATTTTGTTTTTATCTATTGTTATGTTAGCTCAGTGACTGTCCCCGATGCCCTCTGTGGAAGGTATATTAGGGACAAATTTAGGCGTTTTAAGTCCAGTTTGCTGATAAAATTCATTGAGCACAGTGATACTGTAAACAGAAAATCAAGGGCATCAGAAAATGATTTCGAAGTAAGTTTTTTTTAGTTCTCTGTCAAAATAATTTCCCTAAAGTAACTTTTTTAATAGTAACTCTGTACTTTATTTATTGTTTAGTGAAATTCATCCTAAATCAACCCTACAAATCCTCCTAATAGTATAATTGCTAAAGTTTGTGAAGTTGTCTGGATGTTTGTTACTCTTTCACGCAAAAACTACTAACCGGATTTCGATGAAATTTGGTACATCGATAGTTTACATAGGATACTTTTTATCCCAGTAGTACCATTCCGTGAGACAGCGAAGCCGTGGGCATAAGCTAGATGCGAAAGTAAAAAAGTTTGTCTGACGGTATGTCTTTCTTTTGTTACCTTTTCACGCTAACGGCTGAACAGATTTGGAAAAATTGGCTCAGGGAAAGATAATAACCTGCGTTTGGACACAGAGCTTTACCTCGATAGTTCGTTTTCGTGGAACAAGCACAGGTGAAGCCGCTGACAGAAGCTAGTGCTATAAAATACGTCTATTTTTAAAACAAAACAACATAAATATCTTAGAGGTCACATGCATTATTCAATGAACAGTGTTTCATTCAACTGAACTAATAAATTTTGTTGTCATAAGCGCGGGAACTAGAATTCTCGAAAGTTCTAGAATCGTCAACATGATAAAACCACGTGTAAACAATTGTGAAGGTTGTGGTTTAAGGTCCACGTGATAACTGAATAATAATAACCACAAATCATTGATAATGCCCCCCCCCCCTCGGCCCCTTACATAGGACTTAAAACATAACGGGCGAAATGTGGGTGTGCTATTAGTTACACCTCTGCCTATTCCCTTCGGGGATTACAGGCGTCATGGTATCATTGTAAATGTATATTTACGTTTAAATTACTTTCATTGTAAAAAAAGACCATATTCTCGATCACCGTGTATAAATAAAGAAGTGTCGTTAAAATAAAATGCAATAGAAATTACACTGCCTAATTCGGCAATTATCTAGGTTCTTGCACTCTGGGGGGTTACTATGACGTCATAAAGCAGGAGTAATTACAGTGTGGGAAAGAGACAGAGCTATACAGGTCGTCTAGCGCCATCTCTTTCCCACACTATAATTGTGGCCTCACAAGGAGGGTAGACCACCTGATCGCGATCTGAGTGCGGCTGTATGAAAGTAAGAACATTACTTTCCTGTGTTCTGCTGCGTCATGTAAGTTAGCCTTTATCAATTTTATCTCTGAATTCTGCAAAGAATGATTCTCTGAATGCTGCTATCCTTAAAATGGCGGTTACCACTAAACATTGCACTGTTTATGACCTGGGGGCCTGAAATGGCGGCTTTCGCAGAATCATAATAGGATAATAAAATTAATCTCCTTAAAATTCCTAAAATGGTCACAGACGCAGTAAGTGTTATGAATTGCCCCTTTGTAACCATTTTACGAATTGGAACGTAATTCATATCATTGTCCTATTATGAGTCTGCTAAAGCGGTCATTTTAGACCCCCGGTCCCTTCGAGCAGATTTTTCAACCTGTATTCGATTTCTTAACGGGTGGAGCTCGTGGAGAAATAATAACAGCCGCTCGGGTCGACCTTCAGGTTAAGCCGTGCTTGCTCCGCGATTGGGTAACCACCCATTACATACCGAGTTTCCTCCGTGGCTCGGAAAGCACGTTAAGCCGTTTGTCCCGGCTGTCATTTGTAGATCTTTGACAGGAAGTCAGTGGCCCGATAGTCTGACAACCAGCATTACCAAGGGGTATCGTATTACCAACTAAGTACTAACTGGGTTGTGGAGGTCAGATAGGCAGTCTCTCCATGTAACATACTGGTATTCAGCTGCATTCGGATCACCCTGCACATATTTTTGTATGCAATTATCTATATCTATCTACCTCTCAGTGGCGAAGGTCCCATAGAACTTGATTCCTATCGGCTTCCCTTTGAAAAATGGCACTGTCAATATTCTATAGACAAATAATATAATCACATTAAACATATGTACTCCAGTTTATCTCTTACAAAAATTGGCCCTTCGCCACTGCTACCTCTAATATATCCGCACTCCGTGAGAACAAACCACATCATATTAAACCACAACGAAGATTGGAACTATTAAATAGTCAATGAGAATTGAACAATAGGATCTTAATAGAATGAATGATTCGTTCACGACTGGCTTGAGTGCTATTCATAAGTAGTTTGATATTAAATGGCTTTGTACATACCTATATAACACTTAACAACTTTAAAAAAAAATCTCATACTGTTTTGATTAAAATTTCATCTTGTTACAAACATATGTTTATGAAAAAGATCCTATCTTCAAGTTACAATCGTTATTTCTCGCGAAAATTGCTTTTAAATTTAGGATAGTGTATACATATTGGTGCTCGTGACTGTACTAAACCTTCGACTTCCATCATTCTATCAATTGCTGAAAACTGCATTCAAATCTGTTGCGTAGTTTAAAAAAAGATCTAAGCGTACAAACAGCGGGAGCGACTTTGTTTTATACTATACATGGTGAACATGGTCAAGTAAAAACACACACATACACACACACAAACACACACACACACACAAACACATACAGAGACACACCCTTATTTATCTTAAAATTATTTCAAATTAACGTTTATTACAACGTACATAATATCTTACACTTAATTGTCAAACTCAATACTCCAGAATCGTAACAGTAACATCAGAAGCACTATGTAACCTTACATCATTAAATCTTAGGGGAAAATACTGCTTCTCCTTAACACAGGTTTTCATAACCTACCTAGGAGAGCAGTGCTCACCATAGGACTTTTTTTGTAAAACTGTATTTTTAACGTGTACTTATTATGCCTTGTTTTGAGTAAATAAATAAATTTTATTATTATTATTACTATGTAAAGACTTTGTGTGAAACTTTACTTCAAAACTTAAAAAAAAACGTTATTAAGTGTTACTTGGGAAAGACCAAACCACCCCTTTTTCATAGTGGGAATTCCCTTTAGTTCGTTGCATCTCTTTCACACATTTGTTGACTCACTCTTTCCCTTATCAGTCATTCTTTTTCCACGCACTGTGCAACACCAAATGTTAGCTGTAAAATTTCATTTTAGATTTTGTGTTTTACCTTTTAAATAATTAAATGGTGTGTCATTTCGTAAAATTTGAAAGAACTTGAGATGAAAGTAAACTTTTCGAAAGTGTAAGAAGTGCTACTTCTTCTTTGTGTACACTAGGATTTCCCAGGAATTGAACTGCAGACAAACTGTAAGTTAAAACTGTAGAAGAGTATCTTTTTATATTTGTATTTATTTATTTAATTTACATAAGCCATTTACACTAAATTAAGTAATCCTTTTATTCGGTCTTCTCACAGAACCAAAAACATTCTAACGTTATCGTCTTCCATTCATCAGCAAACAATTCTAATCCAGGGTTGGTCTCCACGAGCGCTTTGAGCATCGTAAGCATACGCAGAATAGGGTAGCTGGATCGAGCTACAGTGCGACAAAATGGGACATATGAGGCATCATGCTTAGTGTTCGTGACAACGAACATAACTTATTGCAGCTCTGCCCATATTTTTTTGGCAAAAAAATCGTGTCAGAAAACGAGTGAAACAAAAGCATCTAATAGTCCCAAATTAATCGATCACGAATCATTCGAATGCTATCGTTACGCAGTTCGACAGTTCTGCTTCAGGCCAAGGTTCACATCGTTGAATCTTATATTTTAAAACAATTCTTGATATGAAAACGTGTCATTCAATTTAGTTTAATCATTAAACAAATTAAATTTATGTCCCAATTTGAGTGATTGGATATATGACAATGCAATTTCATAGTTTAATCATCTCTTCTTCTGAGCGTGTCGATGGCAATGTAAATTGTGTCAGGCCAGAACTCAGCTACTACTAGTTTGGCGCTTTCGCTAGCGTCCATCAGTTCCAGTAGTGAACAAACGACAGGACACGCAGGACACGATATTTAGTGCCCCAACGTTTGTAGAACAGCACCACATTTACACTCCAGGGCAGAGTCATTAATGAATCTCCACCTGAGCAGGTTTTCCTTGGTTTAATCATCAAAAATTTAATTTAAGATTGCATATCTATTCAAACGTATGAGGAGCAGCAGTGTTATCAAAACTACAATAGCATTTTCTTCTAGACCCATTGTTAAAACACTCATGTGTGAATCCATGAATTCTGCACTCTTAATCTTTACCAGCAATTTAGATCGATTTCTATAGTCTATGGTAGTTGAACTAATCTGGTCCCGTCTACCTGTCTTCCCATCCAGTCTTTCCCAACCACCATTTTTAAGGTATTTGGTCTTCTGCATCTGGCTTGGGACATCCTACCCTCCCTTGGAGATATGTGGTCTCCACTCCAGAACTCGTTTGGTCCGCCGTCGGTCAATAAACAGACATGTCAACGTCAAGCTCACTGTCACTTCAGCATGCTTACTCTGCAAGCTATATTGGTAGTCCCGCAGCCCTGGCAGGAGATTTGCTGTCTTCAATATCAGTGACATTATCTTATATCTTTTGGTTAAGGTCATAGTTAATCTGTATGACAAACGTTATCTGAGCGGTCTAGACTTAAACTGATATAGGAGAATTGGATCGGATTACCAACTTACCTACATAAACCCGACCTACACAAGATAACTTATGATTTTTAACTTTACATTTCTAGCATAAACTGACCTCGCATTGAATGTCATTGTATAGGTATTTTTAACAGCTGTCATTTGGCATACGGGTAGACCATTATCTGGTTTAGTGCATACTTAGAATATAGTATAATTCTGTTCAAACTTTATGGCTGCTCGGAAGTTAGCTGCGAGTGACGGTCTGTGCATTATACAGTCAAGACGATGCGTCCTCTGCGCCCCGCTGATACCTAAAATTGTGTTCTGCGCAGCTTTACGTTAGATGTTCTGAGTCGCCATAAAGTTTGAACTGTTATACCTGCACCGACCGCCAATCGCAGCTAAATTCCGAGTCGCCATAAAGTTTGAACAAAATTGTATTCGTAAGGAAAAGCTAGTGGCCCGATATGTCGTTTTGCGTTTAAGCAACATGTGTTGATCTCATGTTTTTGTGATGATACAATAATGCACGTCGATGACACGAGTCTCACGAATACGGCTCTTGCGTCAGAAATTAACATCTAGTCAGCAAAACTTGTGTCGGACGTGCTTATCGTAAGTATTATCTCAAGTGGAGACATGCACTTCGTAGACATGAATGAATGCTAAAAACTAATAACACGCAGTTCAGTAAGGCCTAGACAAAGTGAAATTCTATCGGCGAAAACAATGATGAGAAGTTCAAAAATGTGTAGGACTGAATGGCAATAGATACCAAAAAAAATCTGACGAATTGACAACCTCCTTCTATTGGTAGTCGGTTAAAACGCTAGTCAATGCTTAAGTCAATGTCTTGTCTAGGCCATTTAGTGAGCACAGACGTTAGTTCAATGTGCTGTAGTACAGAGCTAGCGCGATCGAGAAGCACTTTTTGTTTCGCAGCCTAAACTTAGGTATGCACAGTCACTTTTAACACACCACTGTCCCATGAGCTAATGGAATGCGCAACGATGCATTGCATAAATGCCTTGCAATGGCCGACGGTATCTTGTGAATGTTGCTTTGTCTAACAAATGTTTGTTATTATGAGACCAACAACCACTTGACCTCTTTGGGGAATAAACGCAGTTTTAACTAGCAAACCCATACAATTTCGCCTATTTTGATCACAATTCAGTCTTGCCACTAGACAAAACACCAAGCAATTGATAAACAAGTTCTCCTTTTATCCCAACAATATATTTCCCAGCATTCTGCCGTCTGATGCAACTATAAATTAGTAGATCCACTTTTAATCTCTCCATCGAGATTCGTTTAAATTCCACGAATGGATCCGTTCCGATTGTCCACTCGACTTTTACCGTTAACTTGGCTTCGAGCCAAGGATCCACTTCATAGTTAAGCCTTACTTTAATTAGCTTAAAAATGCGCTAAAGGATAGCATTCGACGCTTTAGGATGTTTTAGTAACATGAGCGTTTTTGTACAAGTACTCAGTACAATGCTCGATGACCTCAGTAGAGCTTCCGAAAGAGTGGGTCTTAAAATGAACATGGACAAAACCAAAGTTATGTTGAATGCCTATGTAACACCCACTCCTATCAAGATCGGAGACTCTTCACTCGAAGTTGTAGACGATTATGTCTACCTGGGACAAACGGTCCAGTTAGGTAGGTCTAACTTCGAGAAAGAGGTCAATCGTCGAATCCGACTCGGCCGGGCAGCGTTCGGGAGATTACGTGGTCTTCTCGTCCAACTTACCGCAGTGTCTCAAGACGAAAGTCTATGACCAGTGTGTTTTGGCAGTGATTACATACGGGACCGAAACGTGGTCGCTCACAATGGGCCACATCAGAAGGCTTAAAGTCACCCAAAAGGCAATGGAGAGGGCTTTTGTTGCGTTATTTTTAAAATAAATTAATATCTTAATGAATATTGGCACTCAAATCTGGTGACGAACAGAAATCGATCATCCACTATCTGAATATAGTTAAATATAACGACCAATCACATTTACCTTCAACCAAGTAGCTCCCACAAAATTAAACCATCAATTCCCATGATCAATTCCACCATACATCAACTACAACCAACAACCGGTTTGGTGATAATTGTGCAACTGCGATTACGTAACGTCATGATTGCTACAAGTTGGACAACTTGCAATTACCGTCAGGGTAATACGAAAACCATATGACAATAATTGCCAGTTGCATCATAAGTGCTGAAAGCGAAAAATTTGCCTGAGGTCCCTCAGCGACGAGACGGTATACTCGGCCCGGTTTATCGCTGACGCCCCGGGTGGACGTTGACAAAGCTACGTGATATGATTGGTCCCCGGTATCTATGAGCGCTAAACGGGCACTAACATCCATGGGCTGTAATCCACGAGCTGATTTTGGAATCATTAGCAACCGCATGACATAATGCACTTTAAAATCCGCCACATCGTGTTTTGACGACCGAACGCAAAACCCGATCTGAAAACTGTACTTAGTTCCATGGTACAAAACTGTCGCGTGAAATGATCTTGGGTAGTTACAGTGAAACAAACTGTTTGGTTTGCAAGCGTACGTACGTAACATCACGCCTGTTATCCCCGATGGTTCAGTCAGAGGTGTACCTAGTTGTTGTAAAAACACATTTCTCCAGTTAAGTTTTAAGCCCCGTGTAAAGGATGATTTTCACCAAACGGCTCGCATCGCATCGGATCGGAACGGATTTTACAATCTTTAAACGATATTAAATCGTGTACACTGTATTTAAAGTCACAGCAGCTTGACCGCGGGCGTCTTCCGCGACTCGCGATCGTAGCCAAAAGTATGCTGCGACGCGCGATCGGGTCCTGTAATCCTGCCGGACGCGATCGGCGGTCGCCGCATCCGTTCGTATCCTTTCCGATCCGATGCGATGCGAGCCGTTTTGTGGAAATCATCTTTAACAGGGGGCAAGCCTGTCGCCAGGCACAAATTGAGACGAGCGGATACTGACAAATGCCTAGTTTGAACTGCAAGCATTAACTAGTTCAACAGTACAAATGGACCAGTCCATGACTTCCTGAGTTTATTTTAGTTACTAAGAGATGTTGGAGGAAGCTCTAGTGCTTACTATATTAAGCGGATGGGCCGCAACATCCTTCCTTGTGAGTAACGGCATACCGTGATCACAATCAGAAGCTTGATAACTTAGAATGTCCGGACTCCGGACTGACCAAAGGATATCGGTCTTGCCTAGTAATGGCTATGCGAACGGTCAGTAGGTAGAATTAGTACCGTGAGAAATTCTCAGCCGTGTCTGAATTATAGCCGTGAAACGTAGCTTACTTAGAACCTTTGGTACTTAATGTTATATTGATGAAACGAGAAAATATTAAACAAACAAACAAAGTAACTGAGCTGTATTTTTTTACTCTTGTAAATCCTTGATATCTTTTAGCAGTAAGCTCGTCTTATTTCATCATCATTATTTGTTTAGCCTTTTCCTGATTTGGTTAGCTTCCAGTCTAACCCGATGCTGCTGAATACCAGTACTTTACATAGAGCGACTGCCTTGCCTTGACTTTTTCATAAGATCACAATTTCAGATCTGCTGCTACTAATTCACTTCTTCAAACAGTAGTCCTGACCTTCCGTTTTAAGCTACCAACAATCCGGCCCATATCTTACATTATAAGTCAAAACAAACATCATCATATCATCGTAGGTTCTACAGCGTATTTGACGAAGCTGTCACCCGACACCGACCTCCGCGGTGAGTCTACAAGGAATCGCGCATCAGTGCACAGCACATCATCGTGGAGAATGCTTTATAATGCTCACAGTGTTGCAGAACTAAGTATGAAATTGATTATGTGGACATCCTGTTTGCATGTTGTGGGACGTGATTTTTGGGGATTTTGCAATCTTCTCAGATTGTGTGTGTATTCACACATAGTTTCAAAAAATACAGCGCTCATTACACATACTTATGCTTTTTTCCGTTGTATGAACGACAGAACGCCTGCTTTTACTTCTTACTGATATTAATGACATAATTTTGGAGTCCTATTTCAAGCTTTAAAATGCCCCTGAATTTATTACAAACTCAAACTCAAAGTGTGTATTTCAATTAGACCATCACAGGCACTTTTAAATGTCAAAAAAACAAAAAGAAGCGAAGCTGCATGACTGTAGCATTCACAAGGCATAATAACTTGAGAAAGTACTGTAGTTGCACATTCCAAAGCGTAGATCTCTATGGAGAAGAATGGGCAAGAAACTCCATGGACACTCTTTTAAATCAAAATATTGTTACAAAATCTGTTATTAATAACAAAAACCGTCAAGTACCGAAATAATACCATTTAGCAAAGTAAAATTACCAAACGAGGCGTTCCAAAAATATACTGTACCAAAAATCGAACTGAACTGGATTAATCCAGTTACCAAAACTTGAAAACCGGTTGGAGCCGGTATTTGTCGCTGCTTTGCGAAATATCTCTCTATCTATCATACCTTATGTGGTAAGTAGGACCATATGTGGACAATGAATCACATTTAGCATTACCATGTTTATTTCTAAGTAAACAAAATGGCGGTTATAAGAACAGATGTCGTTTTAACAATTTAGGTAAAGAATTGATAATATGTTTTTTAAAAGATTTTATTTACTGCTTCTTTAGTGAAGTGGTCACAAGCACGACTGCTGAGCATGATGTCCTGGGTACAATTCCCGGGTCGGGCAAACTGTTATTGGGTTTTCCCATCAGGAAGTTCACAGTAGCAACCAGGAAGGCAAGTTTGTGTACTTATTTCTCCGTCATTGCAATCTCTTTTTTGTTCTAGATCATACCTGGGAAACTTCTAGTTACGGAGATTTTATGAATAAAAGTTCCAACATTTTCGCAAGTATTTTTTAAAATACGTGTTTTCAATGTTATAACTTTACTTTAAACACCTCCACGACCCCCGTACTATTCAATGCATCCATCAGCACAATGTTTTGAGTGCGATACATTTAGTCCTACCGTAAAACGTGATTTTTAACCCCAAAAAAAAGTCGTCGCCTACCAATAATTTTTGCGTAGAGTTACTTAGTTTGATGTACAAAATCCTTGGTTGACGGCTTCGTGAAGGGTCTGTTTACACCTTGTATGAATGCTCTCTCCCACTGCTGGACAAAGGTCTGGCTAGTTACTTAAATAAAAAACCGAGAGTTAATTCCTAAGCTCCTACCGCCTTATGAGTCACCCAACCAATCCTAGTTAATAAAGTCAGTCCCATTCATAAATTAAAAGGTCAATTAGAGTATCGGGCACCGCCTCATCAACACAATTACCCATAATACGATTAATTTATACAATTAAGATAACTACGGATTAGTTCTGTGTACACAGGGTGCGCCCATGTGTGGTTTGATTTATATAGGGTGTGAAAATAACTTTTGTTTGTTATTATTATAACTGAAAATCATTGGTTGCAATAATTAATATCGTAACACCGAATTTAGTTTTAGATGTAAAAAAGTATTTGGCAACTTTCCAAATGCCTGTTTTACACCTAAAACGATTACAACATCGAATTTATTGTTTTAAATGCAATTCATTATTAATATTCTAGTTCACTAGTTAGCCATTTTTCTTATTTCCATACAGTAATATTGCCAAATTAATTAAAACAGGTAAATATTTGACAGCTATTTGCAACGTTGCCAACTTTTTGGATGAACGCTCTTAATAATATTATAATTATGTGTAATAATTAGTTAGATTAGGATATGATGAGGCTGACGTACCTTTGTGTTTGCCCTTACATAAAGATTTAAAAAAAAAAGACGTTCGGGCCACTGACTACCTGTAACGACTGTCAAAGATCTACAAATTACAACCGGGACCAACAGCTTAACGTGCTTTCCGAGACACGGAAGAAACTCGGTATGTAAAGGGCCTTTACAGATCCTAGCCAAGCCCTACTTAATCTAAAGATTGACTGATGACCCGAACGGCTGCTATTATTTAGCCACGAGAATCTTAATAAAAAAAAAACATGTTTCAGACATTAACCATCACTTAACTTTAAGCAACGTTTATTAAGTAAACGGCAAGGAAGTAAGCAAGTTAGTTGTAATATATTGTGCTAATAATAAAAACAGAACTGTTATTAATATCGCGCCATAATAATCCAAGCACAATAACTAATACAATAAGCGCCACAAGCCTTGCTATTATGTAGAGTGTGTGAATCATTCGCAGATACATTAATATTCCTATGACGTGACAGCGTGTGACCATGTGGGATTTGAACCAGGAAGGGTCTACCTCGGCCCACGGGTATAACGAATTGTTAAGTACAAACCAGTGCGTTAGTTCATTTGGATTTCTTGTGGATTACGGACCAAGTATACAGGGTAGAAGGGACACCGTCGCTAAAACGGTTACCACGTATTCAGTAGAACATTCTGAACCCATATACGGGCAAAGAAATTTTTCATCGGTAATTTTAAAAAAAAAACAGCTCTTCCTTTTGTACCTTTTGACCGTGAATTGCACTTTTGTAGGCAACAGCAGATTTAAAAAAAACACCGATGAAAAAAATCTAGGTGGGGGCTCAGAATGATGTACTGAATACGTGGTAACCTTTTTAGCGTCTTCCACCTCGTATAGATAAAACAGAATAAAGTTGTACAAAATAATGTCTCACGTAGGTAAATGTCTAATAAGCATATATGTATAAAAATAAGAAATCTACTTAGACAATTCTACATTGCCCCTTCTTGTTTTCTAGAACTATTTGGCTGCCTTTTCTTATATAATTAATTCATTTATCTCCATATTCTGTGTATTGTGTAACAAAAATACCTCATCTCATATATTACCACCAGCATATTCCTATCTATACTAATATTATAAAGCTGAAGAGTTTTTATGTTTGGTTGAACGCGCTAATCTCAGGAACTACTGGTTTGATTAGAAAAATTATTTTAGTGTTAGATAGCCCATTTTTCGAGCTAGGTCTAAAATCCACGTGGACGAAGGTCGCGGGCAACAGCTAGTTCAATATAAAAAACGACGCAAGTATAGATTGAATGAAACCATGAAAACTACAAATACCAATTTACCTCAAAACAAAGTAAGTAATAAAACAGAAATAGAACCAAACCCGCAGGTAATAAAAATAAAGGTAGATAATAACAATGAAGAAGAATCTATTGGTCACAGTAATCAAAACAAAGTAACACAACGTGCACACAATACCTCATTTAAATCATCATGGCGTGTGGGTGACTAAAAACTTGAATAATAATTCAATATGACCCAAATACTTTGCGAAATGAATAAACATTAATTTTAAAACATTAATGCAGGTAGTGTGTGATCCACCATGGAACTGGTTTTTGGTAGATATGGAGATAAACAAACAAAATGGTAAGAACAGAACAAAATAACGTGGCTTATGTTCTCTCATATCAATTTAATTCTTTCTAGAACAAATTCGGCAAAGAACGATCACTTTGGTTAGGTCGCTACCTTATAAGCTCATAAGGAACGTCGCGCGAACACGGGACAGTCGCTTTCATGTTGATCGGTGAAACCAAACGCGTGGTCTCGCTGACACAGGCCGCGGTTTTTCGAATAAATGAATTAGTTAGGACGTAGGAAATGTCAGCAATAAAACCTAGATTCCTCATAAAAGCCTTAGCCTTTTCCCTCCTTTGCTATACAAAAGACTTCGGTGTTCTCGTGGAATATTCCAATTTTTGCTGCGATAAGCGTAACTTTTGACATTTGCACACGCAAAAATACAAATAAGACTAAAAAACATACAGACCTCAGGCAAAGATGAACAGCCTAATTAAAATCTCAGTTCTGAATTCTGTTTACGTGCTAACACAAAGCGATAGCCAGAAATAAAGCGCAATCAATGATTTAGTTCCAAGTACAGACGTGTATTCTGATCTTGGAAAGAATGACGAATTAACCGCTCATGAATTTGCATAACGCAAGTTCTATATCAAATTGTAGTAACTAGACAATAGGAGAATTAGATCAGCTATACAGTCATAATCCTAATGTTATGCTAAGATAAACAAACATAAACGAAGTCAATGATGCATAGATTCAGTAGTCTTTAGTCTTGATCTGACTCGTGTAGTCAATCATTTCAATATAAGTCATCGCAAGGAAAACTCATTGGGGTTCGGCTTCCAGTGTAATCGGATGTAATTCAATATCATTAGCATAGGGCTATTGGCTATCTGACCTCCAAAACCTAGTTATTGGGTAGCACCATACGCTTTGGCAATGCTGGTTGTCAGAGTGTTCATCCGTACCACTAATACTGAAGAAATACGCGACATTATTAAGAGAAACACTTCCTTTGCAAAGTTATATGTTTATAAATTGAGAATTTTAAGTTGGGAACAAACATTACCTAAAGTGAGAGCTTGCTTCAATGTAGCCTGCGAAGTTCAAAATTTCAAAGGAATCTGAAGTAATGCTAAATGGAGTTTGATCAGTTCTGAACTTCATATTCCCAATTCAGATACTGATGTTTGTGTCCCCATCAGCCTTATATACCCTGCTCTCATCACCACTTATCTTCAATTCTTCTTTCTAGATAATCATCGAGCCAACCAGAGCACCTCACCATGGAGGAAATCAAGAAAGAGATCAACCTGGACTCAGTCCTCGAGAGCTTGGGTCCTTACGGCAGATACAACCTGCTGAACTTCGTCTTCCTTCTCTTCCCTATTCTGCTGAGCAGCTTCTTCGAATGTGGGTTCATCTTTGAAGCTCAGGAACTGGCTTATAGGTGAGTTTTACTTTGCTATTTCTTGGAATTTAAGACTGTCTACGACGTCACTGACATCGGAGAAGGAAAACATCGCGAGGAAATCTGGACTTATTGATGATGATGATGCCATCTAGCCGATGTCGGCCACAGTGACTGCATTCGATGACTTTCTACGGAGGTTGTCCAGAGCTTTGGTGTGCTGCTCTATCATGTGCTCTCAAGTGGCTAGCATATCCAACTTTGACCGAAAAACTCCGAGCACAAAGTCTGAATACCATTGACGAAATTGTAGGGGATAGCTGCAGGTGGCCTAGCTATAAGGTCATCACGCTTTAAGTCTAACAGCAACCTTCTTCTCTCTTCGAAGGCGTTGACCTGCCGATGCACACGACGTCTCCACTCGGGCCGATTTTGTGCCTGCTTTTCCGACACTAAGGGGTCAATTTCGCATCTTTTGAAGTGTCCATTCTAAACATCCTGGAAACGTAAAACTGACCACCACGTTTCCGTTTCAGGACTTATTAGTATAAGTCTGAAATTACTCATTTGCATTTAGCAAGCGTGGTAGTCAATGCCAATTGCCATCTACATGTGAGCTATGCAGTGGGACAGGCTGACATTATTACTTAGAAGATATTTCCATCTTTAGTATACAGGCCGATTCATCATACCGACTTCACCCACTCCTGGCTCTTTATTCTTACGCAAGTCCTTAAGTTTCTGTGCCAGCCTCATCCAGGTACTACCCGCGATGACAACAATATCAACTAAGAATTACACGGTTCTAGAAGTTTTAATTTAACATTTTAATATTATTCTCTTCGAAATAAACAATGCAGTGTCTGTTTTTGTGGTAACGACCGTTTTGTCCTTATTCTGACTCAAAACATGACCTGATGTATATTTTACATAACTCAATAGTTCTTTTTTCTGTTTATGTGATTTAATCTAATTTACTTTACCCACGGCGTCTATTTACAATTGTTCATTAGCCGTTTTATTTGTTGATTCTTCAGCTGGAATATTAACTAAATTAATTATACATGAATCATAGAAATACGGTTGAAAATTGAAAGGAACAATAATAATAATAATGAATTATTTATGATTTATAATTATTTATGTTTTATTATTATAAAACATAAATAATTATACAATGTTCCTTTGGCCTTCACAGCCGGTTAGGTAGTGTTGTATATAACGCCTCACCTTCTATGAACGTTGCAAGACTTTCGTTTCTCAGGACCTTACACATGACCTCATCTGAAGTCTCATTACATGCTTATGTTTCGTCAATTATGTGGGTACATCGGAAAGTGCTTTATAAATTCCATTCATAAGCAGTGAGTGACCGTGAGTGACCGAGCTAGTGGTGTGACCGTCGGACTGCCAAGTGATAGGTCTCGAGTTCGAACCCAAGGCACGCACCTCTGATTTTTCGGATGCATGTGCGTATTGTATAATCATCACTTGCTTCGGTGAGGGAAAACATCGTGAGGAAACCAGCATGCCTGAGAGATATTTCTTGACGGCATGTTAAGCCAAGTCAGAGGCCCAAGGGCATAAAAACTCTGACACCTGGTTAGGAACTAACCACACGATAAAGAAAGAATTCCATCTATTCTAGAAAATGATGGAAATACAAGGATTAACTTTAAGTTATTCTTTATAAGTGAAAAGATGAATGATGCTGATGGTGCGAGGAATGAAATGAAAGAGAAAGGAGTAAATGATGCCGTTACGTCTGGCAGGGAAGAATGGAAAACGTGTTGCGCTGACCTCAAGTAGAATGGGACAAGGGCAAGAAGATGATGATATTCCTACTGTATGTATAGGCTACCATAGAGAGCCTGTTCAACATACTTCGATCCACAAACAGTAACTTTTGTTCTTCTCTGGACTCAGTAACATTTTTATATGTTAGTAATGCTCATATTATCCTTTTTACTGCAATGCCATACACATTGATGATACCAAGTTACACTGTAAAACTAAACGTGTTAATTACACCTGGTGGAATTATGATACTTTGTAATTAAACACTTGAATTACTTTTTTACATGGAGACAGTGTAACTGTTGATCCACAATGTATGACAGTGCTCGTCAATGGATGGTTAACTATTGACGTTGCGAGATTATATAATACTAGCTTATGCCCGCGGCTTCGCCCGCGTGTAGTTCGGTAATGTCCCACGGGATCGTACTACCGGGATATGTGTTAATCCAGGTTATAAACTATCTGTGTGCCTAATTTCATCCAAATCCGGTCAGTAGTTTTTGCGTGAAAGAGTAACAAACATCCATCCATCCATCAGTAGGATTTATACCAAATAATTCAGAATCCATATGTTTTTATATCTGTTTAAGATATCTTCTTGTCCATGTTACTGGGGGCGTAAGTCGTTTTTTTTCTTCCATTCTCCCCTTTCAGTCGTCACATCATTCACTTCTAAATAAATCTTACTTTAATTTACTTCTTTTTTTTCTTTTTCAGCTAAAGATTATAGATGGCTAAATCTATTCTTCCCTTAGTCAAAAAGTTAGCTCAATTATCTTAATTTGCATAGAATCTTAATCATTCTCCCTTGTTATAAATAGGTGATTGAACTAAACTTTTTTTAATTTATTTAAGGATACCTGGCGTACTGTCTCAATTTGCTCCGGTTGTTGCTCTCGTAGTACCAAAATAATCTCAGAGTTCATTTTCCTTATATGTTTTTGTTGCAACTCGTCTATTTTAAGGTATTACAAAAAGAAGTCTAGGTATCGTTGCAAAAATAATGGAAACTTCTTGATGAACGTAATTAGTATTTTCCCATTGTTTTTTGTTATTTTTGTTTATTACGCATTCCTTCATTGCACGTCACGCAATTCAAAATTCAAAGTACCTACAAAAAGATTATAACCTAAAATGATAAAAAATATTCAGGTAAATAGGTAGCATAGAGAGCAGATGATGTGGTCTCATACGAAGATCAAGATCAAAATCAAAAGTCATTTAAGATCCCTCAACACACCCGCCTTTGTTCACCAGTTTCTTGTATTTTAGTTAGGTAAAAGAAGTGTCGCAAAAAAATCTCCAGCAACACATCTGTGTCTTAGATCAGTGTGTGGCTAATTGATTGATAAAATAACTACTATTTTATCAACAGATGCGAGATCGATGGCTGTGAGCAACGCTTCAACGATACGTCCTGGATCAACTACGCCATCCCGACGAACCAAATTCATAACAAGCCAGAATCTTGCAAGATGTACATTCCTCTTAACACCTCAGAGTTCCAATGTCTGCCTGAAAACTTCGAATTGAACAAAACCATGGATTGTGAGAAATTTGTTTATGAGGATGAATATTCACTTGTTAAAGAGGTCAGTAGAATAGAGGAGGTTTTAATTTAATTAGACTAAGTTTTGTTTTAATGGATCGTAAAGCCGTACCGTTTAAAATTCTTTGTCTAAACTTTAAATATAATTTATATAGGCTTATTCTAGAACGATACTCAACAGAATCAAGAGAATTAGCACTTTGTGCTTTGTCAACAGATACATTAGTCAATCCTCAAAACGCCCACAGTTCACCACTTCCTAGTGTTTACCCAAGCAGTAATCTCGACTCAAAATTGTAAGATTTGAGTACAGATTAATGCTTCAGTTTCATTCTAGAATGCAGACTAAAGAGTACTGTCTAGCCTTTTGAGCATAGCAGTTGATATATCAAACGTTCCAAATGACAATATTTTCTTATTCGTAAAGTACTTACCTGAAGTAATACAAAAATATTTGCGAAAAAAACTGTTATCCTTATTTGTGTAACATGAAACTCGTCTGTTTGCGTATTCCACTTTCTCATGTCAACTGCTCTGTGAATATTGTTGATTTTGGCAAAAAAGAGCCTTGTATCATTGAAATGTACATTTTTATTTGATATATTTTGTTTCACATGTAGAACATCGCCCAAGAATTTTATATGGGCAATTGTAGTCCGAGTTCATATGTAATTTGAACATCCTAACAAATTACACGTAGACTCGTTACAAAGTTATTGGCTTTACATAATAATACTATATTTGTCCGCAGTAATCGAAGTACAGGAGGTGGACGCCACTGCGCCAAATATGTAAACTCCACGCTCTAAACATGCTACTTAATTTTAAGACACTTGAACAGTTTCTAAGTCTTCTTCATCTTTCAGTTCAACCTCGGCTGTCAGGAATGGAAGAGGGCTTTGGTGGGGACCATTCACAACTGTGGGATGTTCGTCGCCATGTTGTTTACTGGGGCCATATCTGACCGGTTTGGAAGGAAAGTGGCTGTGGGCTTTGCAGCTACTACAAGCTTCATATTTGGTTTCGCGAGAGCGTTTGCGCCAAATTATTTGACTTATGTAGCGATGCATTTCTTGGAGGCTGCGTTTGGCGGTGGATTATATCCATCGGCTTATGTTTTTAGTAAGTATTTTTATTTTTTCTTGGATCATTATGATTTCCCTTCACCTACCAATTATTGTCTCCAATTTTCCGTAAGTTTTTGCAATACTACTTCAGGCACATCATATATTCGGAGGAGTTGACTTACTTCTCTAGGGAAAGCATTCAGAATTAGTTAACGACTTCGGAACTCAGCAAGTTAGGTAGTTGCCAACTTAGACCAATATAATTTCAGCAGTAATAACAAATTCTAGCAACAACCATTTTACTAAGATGCCTTGATTATTAGGCCTATGGGTAAAGCTTGTTTTAAAAGATAAAGAACTAAGATTATAGAAGTGTTTATCACCGAGTTGTGTTTAACATTGAGTTATCTTAAAAGATATCATTAGTACACTAATTGATGTTGTCATCCAGAGTGTCATGATAATGATCTTAAAATAAGCCGCCATATTACCGATTTAATCTCTGATTGGAGACACTTTAGATACCACACTTAAGAATAATCAAGTCCTTAAAACAATAAAAAACGAGTATTCCTTTATTAATTCCTCTTCAATTTCCACTAAACCGGTTAGGAAACCCATCACAATATGTACTATCTTCAACTTCGTTTACCTTATACGGCGTTTCTCACGACATGCCCATACTGATACTAATTTATTCTTTACAGTTATCGAGCTGGTCGGCCTCAAGCAGCGAGTCATAGTCTCCGCCATGTGCAATATGACCTTCGTCATCGGTGTGGTTCTCATCGCCCTCCTCGCTTGGGTCATCGACAGCTGGCGCACCTACATCCTCATCCTCTACTGCCCAGCTCTGATTGTCGTCATCTACATCTGGTTCATGAACGAAAGCGCCCGCTGGCTCCTCAGCAAAGGCAAAAGAGACCAAGCTGTGACCGTCCTCAAAAAAGCAGCAAAAATCAACAATTTGGATCCTAGAAAACTTGAGCTAGACTGTTTAGGAGATCCTTTGCTGAAGGTTGAGAGTCAGAATACAGATAAGAAGTCTCAGCTGTCGAAGGCCATACGTTCTACAATAATATGGAAAAGACTGATGATTTGTTCATTTTTGTGGATGACATGTTCTTTAGTGTACTACGGATTGTCGATTAACTCTGTATCGTTGAGCAGTAATAGGTACGTGAGCTTCATGCTGGTGACGCTGGTGGAGATCCCGGCGTACATCGTGGTCGTGATAGTGCTGGACAAGTATGGGAGGAAGCAGACCCTGGTGGCCACGTATCTGACTTGTTCGCTGATGAGCTTGCTGTTCGCTTTCTTGCCAAGAAGTGAGTACTGATTGTTAAATTGACTATTTAATTCAGTCTTACCTTAGAAATTACGGAATCCCATCTGCTACGAATCTTACATACTCCTTTTACTTCGACCAATTTCATTCATGTGGTTATACACGCACTAATTATCTTTAAAAATGAGCCAGATATAATTCTTTTTAATGATAATTTAATGAAGAGATATTAAAAACCACCTATTTAAAACCGATAAAGAAGACTGGGTCAATGCCATTACATAGTATTCATATGTATAAAGCGTTGCCAGTAACGTATGTTCAATCGCACAATAAATATTTTTTAATAAACATATATTTCAGTCTATCGCCACTTGGTCACGCTATCGTGATATAAGAATTACTACGAGCATTGAACATAATATCATTGCTTACGATATTTCATTCTGTCTTTACTATTACTATTTATTTTTTTAACCTTAACTGTCACAGTGATAGGTAAAGGACATATTCCTTTTACATCTGAACATCTGCCAGCAGCCTGTCATCGGAAGGCTAGTATAATAAATATTAAATAAAATTATCACTATGCTTGGTTAATGTATAGGTAATCGCAGTTATAAGAGCCAGGAGGCTACTGTTACTTATATCCATGCACATGTCTATCGTTCGGACGTGGAAACCTTCCTAAATAACAACCAATTTTTATTTATTTATTTATTTAAACTTCATGTACAATAGTGATACATAGGCGGACTTAATGCCACAAGGCATTCTCTACCAGTCAACCTTTGGGTTAAATAAGAAAACATTGTGATAGGGTACAAAATAAATATATAAAAATAACTTCTTGCTATCGAAAATTTATATAGGCACTTATAATGATACTAATACTTATATACAAATAAAATAAACTAATACATATTTTAACAAATACCAAAATTAAAAACGAGAAACCTAATAATAATTACCATGACTCGACTTCTAATAGAGAGAGAGCTATTTATTCTGACTTAAATAGTGGTTACGCACTTTTCTTTTAAAACAGAATTTGCTTTCAGCTTTTTTAATGCCAAAAGGTAGCGCGTTCCAGAGCTTTATAGTAGAGATAGCGTAAGAATTTGACAAAAATCCAGTGCGGTGTGAAGGAATTTGGAGAAGTAGATTCTTGGATTTTTCGAAAGACAATACGAGTATAAAAAAAGGAATTGATCGTATTTTTATTTAAATAAATACATGGAGTGCCTACCAAATAATTAATTCATTTACGATTTTCTTTAGACAGAAAAAAGCGTGTGGAAAAAACCGTAAATCGAAAAACAAAATGGGCGCACGCAGCGAGCTACCATAACATGAATTAAAAAAAAAAAATGAAGGACGTGGAAATATTACAAATTATCTATATGTATGTATATAGATTACCTACCTACCTACTGCCTATTAATTCCGTCATCCAAAGTACAAACAATATTTAATAATAAAACATTGGCTCATACTTAAACAAGCTTGTCGAACGAAGTATATAAACAAGCCAATACAAAACATTAGAATATAAATAAAAGCTGAATAGTAAACATATGATTATGCGTTTGTAAACAAGTTTTGTTTACTACGGAAACAAAATGCGGATATTATGAATTTAGTTTTCAAGTGCATTTAATTAAGGCTGGTTACATATTCGCGGTTTAGATCGCGCGGCTAATTTCAACAAGGATCGCGAGATTTTGTGGAATCATCTTAATCAACATATAAGGTGGATGGGACACCGACGCTTAAACGGTTACCATGTTATAAGTTTTTAAATATCATGGTCACTGACATTAACACTACAAAACGGGATATTTGTCATGTTTACTAGTTTTTTGGGAACACAAAACAAACAGTAAACATGGTAAATATCCCGTTTCTAGTGTTAAGGTTACATCATTCGGAAGCCCTCACATAGAAATTTGTAATCGGTTATTTAAAACAAAAAACAGTCGTTCCATACATTTTGACCGTGTAGGTATTGCAGTTTTATAGGAAACAACTGGTTTTTTTTTTAAATTACCGATTCAAAATTTACATGTGAGGGCTTCAGAATGATGTACGGTAACCTTAACACTAGAAACGATATATTTATCATGTTTACTGTTTGTTTTGAGTTCGCAAAAAATCAGTAAACATGTTAAATATCGCGTTACTAGTGTTCATTTTAGTGACCATGACAGTTTAAAAACTTATAACATGGTAACCGTTTTCTTCCACGCTGTATAATACAACAGACTTTTATGTTTATCATTATCTTACTGTCACAGCCTCCGTGATAATAACATTTAGAAAACTAGAAACTGGATTTCAAGATTCTTACTCATTGGCGTTCTAACTTTTTGGGTGCAAAAGAGACGTTTTGAAAACATTTTTTTTTATAACTTAAAAAAATATACTCGCGAATACATCTACAATGATTTAGTTGGAAATATTAAGATTTGTTTTAAATGAAACGTACAACTAACGGTAATAGCAAAACCAATAAAACTTAAATTTGTCTAGTTACTTTCAATAGTCGCACGATAAATCGCCAATGAGAAAGCGGTCTTCGCTGACGCGTCAGTCCGTCGACCTTGCGATTGTGGCGAAACATTCTACACGTGTGTGTACTGCGCTTAGCTTCATAAACGAACAAACACGATCTAATGTCTGTACGAAAATGAAAGACGATAAATACATCTATGTTTTAATCACTAATTATACACGTGAATCTCTATAATGATAAAACATTTTCTCGCTAGCCATTTATTTCTAAAAATACTTGTTATGTTTTGAACACGTGATTTAAGGATCTTAGTTCTCACGTCATTGCATCTTATCTAGCTTACCTACGTTGGATCGTCTCTCAATTTCGTCAGATGCTCAAATGAAAGACAAATAATGTCATTAATGCGAGAAGATTTGCTATCGTAAAAGGCCATGACACACAAAACAATGCATCTAATGCCGTAATTAGTAGCATATTTTCTCCTTTTGTTAGATTCATCTTCAAAAATCTTATTGACTAATATCTAAACAGGATGATAATCTAAAATTAGGGCTTAAAATTTCCATTTACCAATCTTGACCAAGTAGACAGTATCCCTTGCATTTGACTGTATAATAAACTCTATTTCTCTTCCAGACGACTACTGGTCCATCCCCCTGTATCTGATCGGCAAATGGAGCGTGACCCTCGCCTACAGTTCCGTGTACATCTACGTGTCGGAGGTGTTCCCCACCAACATGAGACAGACCCTCATCAGCATGTGTTCCATGGCCGGCAGGATTGGCTCGCTTGTTGCGCCGATGACGCCTTTGTTGGTGAGTAAAAGTTGTACTTGTAAGACACCCATCATCATCACAGAAAATATGGGAACGCTTGGCCCCAAGTCGATGGATGGGCGAAAATCGTCCCTTATCAAGCTTTTCAGCGTCTTCCTTATCGTCTTCGTTCCTTTACGATTAACCAGAGTCAAAAGCAGTTCACCAGCTGCTTTGTGCCAATGAACGACGCTGAAAATATGTACATCATCAACTGCCTAGCCTTATCTCAAGTTTTTTGGGATCGGCTTCCAGTATTGTACATGAAGCGACTGCCTATTTGATCTCCACAACCTAGTTGATGACCCGTAAGACATTATCAATTGTAACAAAAATAATTTATTCTGAATATTTCAAAAATGAGATATGAGTTCTTGGAAGAACAGATAAAATAAATGACTTTACTGAACTAGAGAGAAGGCTAGCCTGGACCCTTCTGATTTCTTAGTAATAAACATAATAGAAAACTTTCTGATCTGTTCAATTCTGGGAACGTTCCCAAAGTTTTGCTAAAACTACTGTAACTCAGTTTACGCTTTCCAAATAACAAACCATCTGTCTTTCAATGAATAAATTGGAAATTCTTCAGATACAATCTTGCCAAAATAACAAAATAAATTGTAGAAACCATTATTCCACATTTTCAGAAAATAATGTGGGTATTTTCCATTACAGTCCTTATACCACAAATCCATGCCAACGGTGATCTTCGCGGCCATGTGCCTGATATCCAGCACCTTAGTCCTGATGCTTCCAGAGACCAGGAACATGAGGCTACCAGACACGATCGAGGAGGCAGAGGCACTCTCCAGGAACAAATCCAAGAATTGAGGCTGTTTATCCTAAAAAAAACTAAATTAAGTAGGTTTAAATAATCAAAATTATAAAGACATCAGGGACCTTTTAGGCTTTTTGTAATGAAATGCAGCTTTTAAATTGATAACAGGGTTTCTATTCCCTGGTTTGTAAAAATAATTTTAAAGCTAGGTGTGTTCTTAATTCATCTGATTTTTAGTCACCCTAAGTTAATAAAGGTATAATTTTTAGTTAACAATGTGTTGGCTAAAAAATATACCAGAAAACCGGGTCTTAACCAAAACGAACGTCGCGTTTATTTTGTTCAGATACCCGTACGCCTGGTTGTGCCGATAGAGGGCTCTTTCAGATTTTCCGGACCAACGAATGCGATGATCGCGTACACTCGCGCGAGCGTTCGCTTTGGCTACGACGCATGGTAAAAATGGGGTTAATTGTGGGAGAATTAAGATATACACCAAAAAGGATCGCTGGTAGATCCAGTGAAACCTCGTTGTGTAAAGATGATCCAATGCGTCATTATGTTATATTATGTGTAGTCCTTTTTTACAATGCACTTTTATGTTATACTTATCTACTGATCTTACAAGACTAAGTACTTATACAAAATACTTAAAGATTAATTAACACAATACACTTAAAATTTTCCCAAGATACCGTGGGATAATACTAATTTAAAGATTTAATTAAAATATGTTAAATTGATTTACAAATTAAATTCTAAAGCGAAAAAAAAGTCCTTTACCAACAGAATTGTCTTGTCCTAAACAGTCTATGAAGTTATACAATTCAGCTTTGATTCCCGTTTAAAACTTTGTAGACTATTATAGACACTTTGCCAAGTCATTATCAATATTTACGAACAATTTGCTACAGAAAAACTTAAGTCTCCTTACAAATCACTTAAATTCCTTTAAGTTCCTCTTTCAATACTTCATTCAATCGGAAATTAAAAAAAAAACTTGTCAAGGAATAAGATATTTTTTGTTCAAGCTATTTCCATTGTGAAGCTTAAAAATGTTATCAAACTATTATAATAGGGATTTAAAATAGTAACAATGGAAATAATCACTTTTGTTAATTTTCCAATGAAACAATTTTATTAAGATTATTTTCATACATAAGTGCCCGAATATACAATTAATTTCAGCAACGTTTACCGGTAACAGAATATTACCTAAGTAAAACCTATTGACAATACAAAGGGAATCTAGGACTCTTATAGACTTTATCAACATGCTATAAATTACAAAATCGATTAGCAATTTTATGACCATTTTGATATGTTTTCGAACAAAGAAGCGTACTTTAGCCTCCTTCCATATTCCTTTGATACAATGTGTTTTAATATCCGATATTTATATTTGTGACCGTATTTTAAAATGTCAGTGCACGGTTAGCACGTGTTATATTTTATTGCTGAATTTGAATGTGTAATCAAGCACTAATAAAAATTACAAATGGATTTTTCGCTTGATTTTTTACTTGTTAAATCAAAACCATTTTTTACAATTATTTGGTTACTTAACTCGAATATGATACATAAATCACTTAATTTTTACTTAATAATATCTTATTTTTTATTTAAAAAAAAACATTCACATTGCCCTGCATTACAGGGGTGAATACTCATTGAATAAAAATGAAAATGTAAAAAAAAACAAAGATGTTGTCCAAATGTTGGGCCAGGTTAAGTTGATTTTTTCAGCATAAAGCCTTAAAATCAGGGTTCAAAATGATAATCGATAAATTATCTTGATCGTAATAATTATAACTTAATAATTTTCTTGATAATAACAAAAATTATTTTCAATGTCACTTAACGTGTATACGAACGCGACTTGCCCCTTAAGCTAGTTAGTTTTGTCAGTTACTATTTTACTCTAAAGCAACTGAAAAATAAAGGCCCTGTTTGGACTGAATTCGGGTGTGTTAAAACAAGAAATGTGGCTGGAGTCAAAAATGTAAGAAATGAAATTATGAATTATCATGATAGTTTTCTTGAAAATCTCGAACCCTGTTTAAAATAGCTAAGGGGTTCACACTGTTCGGGTTGCTCCGTTTCCACACAGGCCGAGTGGCAAAATAGAATGTGAATTTTGAAGCCTGACTGTACCGAATCAGGTTGACGCGAACATGTGTGTGTAGCGCGCCTAAAATAAATAAAAATCTACTACATGTTCAAGCTCTTTTCATACCGACTGTACTTGCAACATGCCTTTACTCCAAAAATGCGATCAAATAATGCTGAAAACATCAACCACCAACATCAATTAATTTATTTAATTATATTTACGTTAATATTTAACAGTATTTTTGTATTAAGTGTCCACATTTTATAATTAGTAGTTCTTAAGTTAGTGTGGGACCAATATAAAAAAAAAATTTCGTCTATAAACTACGTTTGAATGTCTAAAATCTCATCATCATCTGCCTAGCCTTTTCCCAACTATGTTGGGGTCGGCTTCCAGTCTAACCGGATGCAGCTGAATACCAGTATTTTACATGGAGCGACTGCCTATCTGACCTCCACAACCCAGTTAGTACTGGGTAATACGATAAACCCTTGGTAAGACTGGTTGTCAGACTTTTTGGGCCACTGACTACCTATAACGACTGTCAAAGATCTACAAATGACACCCGGGACCAACGGCTTAACGTGCTTTCCGAGGCACGGAGGAAACTCGGTATGTAACCGATCCGGTCACCCATCCACTGACCAACCTAGGCAAGCGCGGCTTAACCTAAATATCGATCCGAGCGGCTGTTATTACTTAGCCACGAGCTCCTCCGATGCTCCTCCTCGATGTCTAAAATCTAAAACTATTCTAATATTATACTATGTTTTTACTAATGTTGTATTCAAACTTTTTTACCATCAAGTAGCTTAGTTTCTGCAAAAAGAAGTCCGCTATGTAAAATCATACAACAGTTTTGATAAAGAAATTAACATCCTATATAACTTTCAATTATTATTTACAACAATTCGTTCTAATCATCATAATCTACACTTTAATATTATAAAGAGGAAAGGCAGACAGGTTTGTAATGAATAAACTCAAAAACTACTGGACCGATTTCAAAAATTGCTTGAAAGAATGCTACATTATCCCTGAGTAACATAGGCTGTATTCAAACATAAATGTCCTTCCGCGCGAAGCCGGGATGAGCCGCTAGTTATTAATATTTATACAAGAATCATCACATATTTTTAACAAATAGAAAGAAAGAAGAAGAAAGAAAAGAAATAAAGAAAAAGTATTTATTTGTCGCAGGGACATGACATGCATCATACAAAATTAAAAAAAATAAACTATAAAAAAAAACAACAAGATGTAACACGTATTAAAAACCGTTCTTTTGTCGCATTCAAATAGTCGTTATCTTTGTATCACTGGCACAACAAATTGTATATTTTGTTAGCTCAAAACATCGCCACTTCCATCGCGTCGTCCGTGGCTGCGCATAGGTCACAAAGGATTCAAATAGTTATATCAAACAAAGTTAATCACACGATTACGTAAACATTACGAATCTTCGATAACAGTTTAATTAACCAAAGTTTTCCAATGTGCATGCACGTCTTAGCATGCATGATATGCATAACAGATGGATTGATGGAATGAATGAAGACTGTGATGGTGAATTCATTTCTAATGACTAAATCATCCCGTAATTATAATGCCAACTTGATTGCTTCATTATTGTAATCGTAAATTCTATTGTTATTTCAATGCTCAAAATTACAATGACAGTTTATCATTCATCATTCACGTAATAGTCGGTTTAAAAAAACTAAATGTATATTTAATCACTCTTTGAATTGGATCCTTTATAATTGTAATTGCTTCGATGTGATAGATTATCACAATGTTGTTGCAGATTTGAAATTATAAATAATTGTCAACTGTCATGCATAATTCATCAGGTTTTACGTTGATTCACAGATACCAAGCTATTGCTTCTAACCCCAAGCTTGTTAATATAATGAATGATGTCAAATGTCATGTTAAATATTGTGATTTATTAAACAAAATGGCATGACGTCATTTAGACGTTGGCATGAAATTTGATATTGCTGTAACGCAGTAAATTGAATTAGCTTTCTGAAATTGGAAATCAATTATTAAGTATAGATAGAATCCTTTGTGAACGTTTGCCTTAGGAGTCATAACAGGAGTGCCCTTTGTGCCAAAACTGAGACGATTAGAAATTAGCTAAGCCAGGTAAAAGCTAGCTAGCTTTAGCTGTTTAGCTTAGTGTCAAAATGTTTTTCTCAATATTCAAAAAAATTGTCAGCAAAACGCTTCATGTGTATATAATTTTAACTGCTTTAAAAGACATACATTGACAAAGTAAGGTTATTTATTGTCATACGATTGTGAAAAGCTATTGGATAAATATTTTTTAATAGACGTAGTTTATGGACATACCTTTTGTAGTGATACAACCGAATTACTACTGCACCCAGCATTTTTAGTTTATTAATATTAAAATACATTTTTGGTATTTTATTTAGTTTAAGTAATTATTATTATAATAATAATATTATTATTTTGTAGTGCATCAGTGATTGTCATTATTGTGCTTTTATGATACCTATTATTATTTATTACTACATTTGTATTTGGTACAAATACATTTTTGTTGAATACACAATTTGAATAATAAACTTTTTGTAAAATATTTTCTGGTTTTATTATCATGTTCTAAAAGCCTCCGCATCTATAGCGGTTAAATATTAATATCTAGTAGTTTCTTCTTGTAGTGTTTAGTAGTATCTTCTATGTAATGGATAAAATGTTTGTACTCTGTACTTACGTCCTCCGTCAGTAAGTAAAAAGCAGCAATTTACGCTCGAAACATAAAAAAAGTTATTCAAAACACAAATACTCAAAAATTTATTCACGATGATTCATATTTTCAAAGTATTAAGCACTACATACCATGGTTCTTGAAGAAAACTTGAAGACGACCAAAGCTGCTTACTCCCCTATTCAATTCCCTTCCATTCTCAACCAAAACAACAGAACATCAACCTCTATTTAAGTATCATTACCATAGTAATAGTTCAAGCGTACCTGGCTCATTAAACTCCGCCGCAACGCTCCAACTTACTTTAAATATTTAACCAAGCTTAAGTAATTACTTAAGTATGCAAGGAGTGCGATGACGTTGATGTTGCTCATGATTAATTGTTACAAAGTATGGTCGCGGTTACAGGTTAATGGGCGTTGATGTGTCACTCGCGTTTGACGGGTTAGGTTCGACGCGAGTGGCGCGTAATCACGATTATTGCTGGAGGGTTAATATGATTTTGTTGTGCAATTTAGGTGAAAGCATTACAAGGCTTTTGAGTTAATTATTTTGGCGTGAATAATATTGGGAACATAATAATATTGTGAATGCCGACAGATTATTGTAAATTTTGAGATAATCTTAGAATGGAAAAAAGGATTACTTACTACCGACAAAATATTTTCACTGATAAAGGAGTGCGTTTCTCTGGCAAAGGAATACTTTTATTTATTACCTCTAAAAGCAGAAAGTCAAAGTAGTTTCTTTAGAAACTCTTATTCGCAACTCCACCATTAAAAGTCGTACAAAAATATCTTCTAAACCCCAGAATGCTTCGAGGAAAGACACACATTAAAAAGAAGGCCCGCTACACGCCACAAAGCATTTTAATTTCACAAAAATTGCCTTCTAGAAACAGAGGCGGTGCTATTTTTCTCTTGTTTTTCATTTAAAGCTAGACACATGGCCACAAACCGTGTTTTTTGGGGTGTGAAAACGGCCTACAGCAAACTTTAGCGCTCTACGTAACAATGCAGCTAGAAGGAATGAATCGTGGACGTTGGAAAAATGGATACGACAATTGGCATAAACATTGAAGCCAAAAAAATTAGAGAAAAATAGATGGCGCAAGAGTATCGACATAAAGAAAAATGTGGTATTTCATTTATGTCGATACTCTTGCGCCATCCCATCTTCCTAGCTCAGCGTGCTGTGCTGGGGCTGACAATTTCTTAGTTGACACTTCCCGTGGCCCAAGGTCTGGCTTTTACCTTGGCCAAAGTCTTCTCGTTGTCATACAACGTGGCAACCCCGCCATTCTCTTGGGTACATTACCAGTTGACAGCGTTGGGTTAAGTTAGATACTTTAGATTATTTTAATTTATAATGTATGTAATATTTAGCTAATATACATTTCCTTAATAAGTGGCAAAATGCCGCAATCTATATAAATAGGGTAATTCATACACGATATATTTTCAGGGAATCATCTAACGGCTATAACAAAGCCATTTCAAGGGATTTTTTTTTCTGAGTTCAAAAAAAAAAAAAAAAAAAAATTACTTGACCCACAAAATAAATACTGGCTCCTTATATTAAGCATCCATTACAGTAGTTTACTACGTTGTATTTACCTACTGTCATTGTTAGAATATGGGAGTAAAGGTTTTATGCAAAAAGTCTCAAAAAATTTAGAATTATAATAATTTTGTAAAAAAAAAACACTCAGATATTTTTTTTTTTCGATGTTATGGTGACTATACGACTTACAGAAGTTACTCTTAAAATATTTCGTGTATGAAAAGATAGACCTTACACAAAATGGTAAACTAACTGACTGACTGACTGACTGGGTGATATATCAACACACAGCCCAAACCGCTGGTCCTAGAAGCATGAAACTTGGAGGGTGTCTTCTTTGTGAAGAGTAAGTATCCACTAAGAAAGGATTTTTGGGAATTCCATTCCTAAAGGGGTGAAATAGGGGATTAAAGTTTATATGAAAGTCCGTCAGTTTTGAAGTTAGGATCTTGAAATTTTGTGTTTAGGCTGACGATTGAAAATAAATTTATACGTGTCTTAGCGTTTTTGACAATTCTTCCCCCGAAGGGTTAAAAAGGGGGATGAAGGTAAGTAATCGGATATTATTCGACATCCACGCGGGCGAAGCCGCGGGCAAAAGCTAGTAAAATATATAATTCAATGAGACTTTACGGCATTTCATACAAACTTTCAAGTCCTTTTTTTTTGGAAATGACAACCGATTTTAATAAAACTTCATACGCATAATTATGCAGAATACATAGTTCCAAAAAGTTATCAAAGAACATTATCGAAATATCTTAAAAAAAAAAAAAGATAATTCCTAATTTCTGTTTCTATGGAAAATCTAAAATCGGTCTAATTTAGTTGTAACACTATTTTTCTAAAATGTTCTCTGATAACTTTTTAGACATATGTATCCTGCTTATACGTATAAAGTTTCATTAAAATCGGTTCAGTCATTTCGAAAAAAAAGGACTTGAAAGTTCGTATGAAATGCCGTAAGTCGTAAGCGCTCTTAAGCACATGGCAACAGAATTTTAACAAAAGTGTATCAAAATACCAAGGTTTAGACCAATTAGCGAAACCGTTGAAACAAAGGCCCTTGACGAGCTGTCTGCTCTTTGTTATTGTAGGTGGTTTACCTAACAAATCCTTGCCTCCATGGCATGAGGTGGATCCACGTGTAACTTGTATTTCAAGCTGATGATTGTAATACGTGATCTGAAAATATTATTATTACTTTGGGCTTCGCCGCAATCAGGTAGGAAATATAGGAGAGATGCTGGGCACAAGTGCACAACCAGGCACCGAAAAGGTTACCCGTTTAGGGGTTATTTTTACGGTTAAGTGAAAAACCGTAAGGTAAAGGTTAACTCGTAATATAGGGATAATCAACATATAACAACCATTTCACGCACATAATTCATTTTCTACATACAATACGAAAGAAAGTGACGAATTTAATCCGCACTCGGAGCTGTCTCTCTTCCATGCAATATTAAATGATTAACGCTTGTACGTTCCCTTGTATGTTGTTCTTGTCTCCTGCAAAAAAATGCCAGGTCAAAAAAATAAGAAAATCTTCAAGTGCATGGTTCAAGACTGAGTCGAGGGATGGTATCTCGGTGCAACAATAGCGCGGTCCCGTCCCTTTTGTGTGTAACACCCGGGTCGCGGCGTGGCGGGCGGCGCCTCCCAAAATATTGCACTTCTCTAAATCGCCGCACAGTGACGTGCCGCATGTCGATAGAAAAAGTTATCGATGTAACGGCTGCTCAATTCTGCTTGTTATTTTTATCAACTCGTAATGCGATGAATTCTTAAGATCGATTTTGATATTGGACACTGTTATTGAGTTTATGACTCAAAACATTCATAATTTACAGTGCTGTTGTTATATAGAACGTTTAAACAGTAAGCAAGATTTTTTAATTTTTTCCTATACTGGTCCACTGCTGGTCAAAGGCCTCCTGCAATTTCACTTTGAACTAGTCCACACCACTTCGATAAAACGCTCGAATTGGTGTAAGTCGCGCTGAAGGTAACTGTCCCATTAGTTGGACCCTAGTCTGTCCATAGTGGGCGGAATGTACAATCTAACGTTATCGTTTTGCACTTTTAAATATTTTAGTTTCTAATGTCGCGATAGATGGCGTTGTTCTTTTAGCACTCTCCGCTGAATCGCGGTGTTAAGATTTTCCGCGATAACATGACCTCTTCGTGTATAACAAAACAAATTATCTTCGTTCAAGTAAACATTTGCTTTTTATTCAGTAAGCAAGTTGATCACAAGCCACACGCGTGTTGTGACAGCGACTGCCAGATGAAGTGCCAAATGAAATAAATTGTTACGGCATGCTGCATTACCGCGACGCGACTTACGATACGACGGTACTCACGCGCAGGAAACAGAGGCCCTAGCACGTCGATTTTTGAATCGAAAATACAATTCTCCTGTAGCATTTTAATAAATTATTTGCTTTACAACAAGCATAATAAGTATCTTCCATAGATATGAATAAATTCTTAAAATTAAAAAAAAATATATAATTTTAAAATCGACGTATTTACGTTACGTTTACAACACGCGCTCGTACTAGGACCTCAGGTGACATAGGTACGCGTGTCTCTGTTGTTTTGTCTCTGCAATTCGCATAGCCTGTACTCTTAAACGGGGTCCCAAATTCAAATGAAGGGACTAAGGCGATAATTATTGTAAAGCCGCATTTTTACAGCTTTACTTTAAATTACATCAATACGTTGATTGAAGCGACACTGAATTATTATCCTTTGTGGTTCACAATGAGCGTAAAATACGATAACATTGTAAAACGTGAACGTGTACATAAAAATAACAACGTTTTTCTAATATGATTTGCGTTATAATAGGCAAATATAATTATACAGGGTGTTAGTGTAAACACCGTTATCCCTGAAACCAGTGGTTTGGTTTCACTTAAAGAACGCAAAATCAATGAAAAAAGCAACCTTTTTTTTTGAAGAAATCTACTATTTCCCACAATATCATTTCACCCTAATGCGCGCTAACAGCTGACGGCCGGCCGGCGGTCACACGCGGTCATACGCTACGCGCGTGCAACGAACGATGACTCATGACCTCAGTCAGTCAGCTGTCGCGCTAGCGAGCGCACGTAACTCAGCATAGGGTCGCGCGCCGCTCCGCTTGTTTCTCGCGCGTAAATTGTGTGTACTTAAATCTGTCTTACAGTGTTACACAATTGAACAGTGGACCAAATTGGTACGGTTTTACGCCATCGCGGGAGATAACCTGAACGACGCTCGTAGGATGTATGCAGAAGTTAGATTCTCGAGTGCGAATCAACCTACGAAAACGAGCGGAGGCATGTGTGGCCGTAAATGGATCCCATTTTGAACAGTTGTTGAGCTTAATTTAAGTAAGTAGAGATATTCAATCAGTGTAAATTTAATCAGTGATTTTTAACTGTACATAAAATTGTCATGAACTTTTTAAATGCGCCAAAAATACCTACTCAATGGTTTGGATTACGTTTTCATTTTCTTTGTTGTCAAATCAAATTTACATTTAGACTCGTCTCGCAACACCTAAGGTAGGTATTTTTTCCTGTCCTAAGCCAGGAAAAGTATGAAGGAAAAGTTGCTTCACAGGTTATGTTACGAGTATTGTGTAGCTGTAGGTAGTTAGAACGGGCGGCGATTACGTCACTCGGGCGCATACCATGAATTCGCGGACGGTGTGGGATAATTTATTGTTATTTATTTTTAAAGTAAATTACTTATTCTGTTTTTTTTAACTCGGTCATATATTTTTTTATTTATTCAACTACCCGTGGTTTGAGTGACAACGGTGTTTACCCTTACACCCTGTAAATGTATCGGTTTAAATTGCCTTGATTAGTTAAGGTTAATAAGCTTAAAGAAACGAATTATTACTTTCAAACGATATGCTATTATTGCAAGTTGTAATAAAAAGATTTTATATCGACATACCTCATTATAATAATTAGAAATACTCGTGTTCTAATTATTCTGTTAAAAAATTAATAAAATTGCTTTATCTTCTTGTTTATTGGTGTAGGTGTTGCGAGTCAGATCTTCAATGAGGTGATTGTCTTTTCAACTAAATAAAATGAAAATGAAATTCAATTACAGACCAAGTACTGCCTACTGGTTTGTTTTTTTTTTTTAACAATAGTTTTTTTTTATATCCTACTTCCAATATTATAATTGCGAAAGTTTGTGAGGATTTATGGATGTCTGGATTTCTGGATGTCTGGATGGATGGATGTTTGTTACTCTTTCACGCAAATTACTGACCGGATTGAATAAAATTTGGCGCACATATAATTTATAACCTATAGGATAGCACATAGGATTCTTTTTATCCCGTTAGTACGATCTCGTGGACAATTACCAAATTACACTCGGGCGAAGCCGCAGCCAGAAGCTAGTTGCAAATATTCCCTTAGTGCTACATTTTAGAACGGCAAGAAGAGGAAAGAAAGAAGGATGAAGAATGGTTTTTGGGAATTCATAACTTAAATCATGGTAAAGAACAAATAATTATGAAAGTTCTCCATTTTTGCGGGAAATCCCATCGGACATACAGCATGTCTAGATTAAAATAAACTTTTTGCATTGCTATAAACGTGCCGATATTGCAAAAGCTACAGAAAAATTGTTCGATATCCCAGTTTCATCAAAGGAAAACACGCACACAGATTCTTCTTCAATCTACATTAAAACTATTCCATCGATATCGATAAACATCCAAAGTTCCCATCCCTACAAGTTGACACCAGCATAAAGGCTCTTTGTGTGATTGAAGCGAAGACCGTAGCCTATATGCTATCACCTCACTATGCTGATCAAGATTACAGGTGCTGCACGTTTGATATACTATATCTAGTGTATGCTATTACCCTAGAAGCTGTTTGAAAGCTTCATTGTATGATAGATGAATAGATTAAGATGAAGGTATTAACTGATATATACAGGGTGTAAACAGACCCTTCACATATACGTCAACCAAGCATTCTGTACATCAAACTAAGTAACATTTTTCGCTAAAATTTTTGCTGGGACGCGATTTTTTTTTGGGGTGTAAAATCACGTTTTACGGTAGGACTCGATGGAAAGCACTCATAGCATTGTGCTGATGAATGAATTGAATAGTACGAGGGTTGTGGAGGTGTGTAAAGTAAAAATCTTACATTAAAAAGATCTATTTAAAAAAAAACTTGTGAAAATGTTGGAACTTTGACTATCTCCGTAACTAGAAGGTTCGCAGGTATGGTGCAGAACAAAAAAAATATCGCAGTGACGGGGAGAACAAGTGCCTTTCGTTTATGTTAAGGGTCTATTTACACCCTTTATAAATGGCGTGTTGAAACGGAAAAAGATACTTGCTGTGGAAAAGATGAGTATAAATACAAATTGACAACGGACCTTTCACGGAGCCGTCAACCAAGCATTCGGTACATCAAACTAAGTAACCCTAAGCAAAAATTATTACTGGGAAACGACTTTTTTTTAGGGGTGAATAATCACGTTTTACGGCAAAACTCAATTTAACGCAGTCAAAACATCGTGCGTTTGTGTGGATGCGTTGAATAGTAACCGGGTCATGGAAGTATTTAAAGTAAAGTTATGGATAACGTTAAAAACTAGTATTGAAAAAAAAAAGTTCGAACTTTGACCTCCAATATCTCCGTAACTAGAAGGTTCCCAGGTGTGCTTCAGAATGAAAAAATATCGCAATGGCTTGGAGAACAAGTGCCCTTCTGATTCATCATCATCATCATTTCAGCCGAAAGACTTCCACTGCTGGACATAGACCTCCCCCAAGCGTCGCCACATTGACCGGTCCCGTGCGTCTCGCATCCAACGGATCCCCGCAACCTTTACCAGGTCATCGGTCCACCTAGTGGGAAGCCTTCCAACGCAACGTCTTCCAGTTCGCGGTCGCGGTTCGCGGTCGCGGTCGCCCTTCGGATTCGTTAAGGGTCTATTTCGCTTTATACTTAATGTCTCTGTTTCTTTGCCAAACTCAAAAAAAAACAAGATAAACCTTGTAACGATCCAGAAGCCTTTCCTTTAGTTTGAGGAAGGATGCATACTTGGAGTGGAGCCATCTGAAAAATAAAACACCAAGGTTCCGACTAGTTACAGAACTTAACCAAGAAACTGTTTTGTTAGACTACTGGTCGCAAGCGCGACTGCAGAGCAAGACGTCCTGGATTCAACTCTCAGGTCGGGCAAAGTGTTTTGAGTTTTTCAATAAGAAATCTATTCTCAGCAGCAACCACGGTCTCGATTTGTGCCCGGTTGATGGCAATAGACTTGCCCCTTATAAACTGGCGAAAGGTGGAAGGACTATTAGGTATATTTCTGCCTTACCCTTCGGAGATTACAGGCGTACTCAACTACATAGTTACGTAGGTACCTACTAGCGTGATTGTTTTTCACTGACCTAGATATTCGCAAAATATAAATAAATTAACGTTACTGTGATTGGTTTAATAATGTTATAAAGATATGACTCGCCACAAAAAAAAAACAATTACACAATTAATGTTAATATCAACACACCTCTTTAACGTCATTCGAGCGAATAAAGATCATAAGTACCTACCTACCATAGCATTCTAGGCACCTTTAGACATTTCATCTAATCCAAAGAGACAACCATAAACTCCACCAAAATCTCCCCAGAAGTAAATTCTCTATCATTTGATAACAAACTTCAAAGTCAGTTAATAAGCAGTAGTTGTAGTTTGTACTCTGTAGTAGCTAACTGCAATATACGTAAGTGAGCGTACCCGGGCGCATAAGTTTCTTGCAAGGCGCTCGCTCCAAACTACTATCCAAGGATATTAGAAACAGATTTGCTTGATACGACTTTTATGAGGACCGAGATTTTTGTTATTATATTAGAGGGTACAGTATCAGCTTTGGAGTAATTAAAATGAGGTTTTAATTTTAGATGATTTTAGAATTTGTCGTAGTTGAAAGTTTTTAGTAGATTTTAATTAGTGATGGGCCGACTATGACGTTGGCCGACTTTCCGACACTGATCGGTTGCAAAAAGGCCGACTTATCGGCCAAACCGATCATGGCTGTCGGCGCAGTTCAGGCGGCATCAGCCATCTCCGTGGGGTTTTATGTACAGATTCTTCTTTATCGTGTGGTTAGTGCCTAAGCTGGTGTCAGAGTTTTTATCCCACCCATGGGCCTCTGACTTGCCTTTACATACCAAGAAATATCTCGGTTAGGGAGGCTAGGTTTCCCCACGATGTTTTCCTTCACCGAAGCAATCACGAGTATGTACAGCTGAGTCGCTTGCATTGATTACATTATACAACGCAGTCATAGAAATATCGTTATATTTTTCTTGATATTAGTTCAATTATTGACTACCAAAGGAAGAGTTCTGATTCCCAAATTATAAAAAAAAAACTAAAGTAAACTCAAAAATAAAATAACTACGGTTATAATTTCGATGCAATCATTCGAGCCGACTCTAGTCGGCGCTTTTTGCCGAGGTCGCCGACTGCAAATATGGCCGGATAGTCGGCTTCCCCGAGTAGTCGGCGACTAGGTGGTACATCTCTAATTCAAATATAAGCTGTAATGCTACAAAGATCATTTGGCATTGGAATGATGCTGTGAGAGGCGCTGTAGGCAGAGTGCGTCATGGTGCGCATCAACTTCCCGCACAAAGTTATTTATGTACGTAAATAATAAAGCAAATCGCATTATCAAAGATGTCATGTCCATATCATATTATGGCTTATATTAATAGGTAAGTTGTCTTGGCATCCAATCGCAGGATTAGCCTTGGGCGACAGTTGGAAAACATTGGCGTTCGCTGCTGTGATACTATCAATTTAACATACAGCTCCACCCGCTGTATACGAGGTGGAAGGGACACTGACGCGAAAACGGTTACCACGTATTCAGTAGGTACGTCATACTGAGATAGAAATTATTCATCAAAAAAAAAAAAATATCAAAATCAAAGCATTTATTTCAAGTAGGCCAGTTACAGGCACTTTTGAATTGTCGAAACAAAGATTACAGTAAAATATAGCTACAGTCCCAGTCACAAGGCACAAAAACTGTGAAAGTACTGTACTTGCCCATTCCCTAACGTAGATCTCTATGGAGAAGAACGGGCAAGAAACTCCATGGACACTCTTTTAAATCAGAATACTTTAACAAAACCTTGGTTACATCATTCATTTTGAGATGGTACATTATGTGAGAACGATGCAGCAAGATGTGTACGTTAAAAATGTCCATAGTAAAAACAATTCAAAAATAAAATAATTAATTCAAATAAGCCGTGGCAAATAAGAGATGACCAGTCACAACTGACAGCGCCCGTTCACGAACATGACGCATGTATCAGCACCATTCAACTGAACCATTTTGAAGGGAACTAAATGATCCGACACACGTGCCACCATCAGCGAGACATTTGAGTGAGCATGACATACTCCTAACCGCCAGGGCACATTCAAGTCAAGAAAAAACGCAGGTTTCCAGCGAATGACAACTTTCTAGTACATAGTACTCACACAATATGGGCTAGGCGGCTATATAATACTAAAGAGATTGAATTTATACAATGCAAAGATAGTTATACAATCTTCAGCAGCTCCAACAATACTATTTAATGCTATCAATTTAGGCGCTCCTGTTCTTGTGGAGCAGGACCGGCATTGAGCCAAGCATTTTTATCAGTGATATAATCGTCCAACTTGTAATATGCTTTCTTACATAGTGTGCGTTTAATGCATGTTTTAAATTTCGTTTCATTTAGTTCAAGAATACTTTGTGGAATTTTATTATAGCATCTCAAACAGTACCCCATGAAAGATGAGTCTACTTTAGAGAGTCTGAAGCCTGGCTGAACTAATTGGTCTCTATTTCTAGTACTGTAATTGTGTCTGTCACCCCTTTTATTAAAAAGATGTAGATTTTTTCTTCCATACATTATGTTTTCGTAGATGTATTGACAATGTACCGTCATGATGTTAATTTCCTTAAACAATTCCCTTAGAGAATCGCGCCTACGAAGATTATATATGGCTCTGATGGCTCTTTTTTGCAGAATAAATATAGACTCAATGTCTGCAGCCCGTCCCCATATTAAAATTCCATAAGACATAATACTATGAAAGTAACTTAAATAGACCAGTCTAGCGGTATCTACATCAGTATATTGACGGATTTTTCTTATAGCATACGCTGCTGAACTTAGCCACCCCGCAAGAGATGTTAAATGAGAACCCCATTGTAGCCTTGAATCAAGCGTAATCCCCAGGAAAACCGTTTTATCTACAAATTCAAGTTTCTCTTTATTCAATACTATATCACAATCGCTACTTTTAACATTCGGTAAAGCAAATCTTATGCATTTCGTTTTTTTTTCATTTAACACTAAATTGTTTTTAATATTTTTATACGCAAACCCTGCGTAGGGAACTATAGCTGTTTTGACATGGAACCAATTATGGACCTGAAGTAGGGCATTATTCACGTCATCTAGATTTTGGGCCCGTCTATTTATCTTAAAAATTAGGGAAGTGTCATCAGCGAATAACACCATATTTTGAGATTGGTTTTTCAATAAATAGGGGAGATCATTTATATATACTAGAAAGAGGAAAGGACCCAATATTGAGCCTTACGGTACCCCCATTTTTACTTTTAAACCCTGTGAATTAACACCATTTATTTGCACATGTTGTTGTCTATCACTCAAATAAGATTTTACCAAACTAAAAAAAACCAAATATAAACATTTTCATTGGTTATTAAAAAAAAACAGCTGTTTCCTACAAAAGTGCAATACCTACACGGTCAAAATGTATGGAACAGCTGATTTTTTTCTCTTGTTATGAAATGGGTGGTCAGCCATCCACGGACCAACCAGGCAAGCGCGGCTTAGCCTGAAAATGGACCCGAGTGGCTGGTATTATTTAGCCACGAGCTCCACGATATATGTGAATAATTCATAAAAGTTCCTAGACTACCCCCAGACTGCTCCATGCCCATGGATGCAACATTTTCCTATAGAGGTACAGTCACCTCGGTAAGTGCTTGACTATCTGTAAGAAAACAGGGAAACCAAAAGCACTTGGACTTCAGACGTGGGTGTTTTGTTTACCATCCTTTAAGAATGTATCGATATTATTATTTGCATAATTTCCTCAAGCAAATATAGACTCAATAATGGCTCACCTATGCATTATTATAATTTAAAACCGGTGTGCTTAGTTGTACTTACATAACTGTTAACAAGTACCTCGGCGACCGAGCTCTGGGGGGTTACTATTCTTAAAGCAGGAGTAAAACCAGTGTGGGAAAGAGACAGAGCTGTACAGATCGTCTAGCGCCATCACTTTCCCACACTGGAATTACTCCTGCTTTAAGTCGTCATGGTAGGCCCGCTGCTCGGGTGACAATAGAGAAAACGAATTTTCCCGGGTATGGGATCTAGATCGATTTTTCGCCCCCGTAAACCGCCATAATGATTGCAAGTTTTATCGAAATCGTTAGAGCCGTTTTCGAGAACGTGATTACAAATGTGAACAAACAAACAAAATTTTCAATTTGTATAAAATAGTTGTTATATAACTACTATTCTCCCGTACTGTAGCTTTTCTTGTACTTCGTGGGGTGGACCATTCAGTGCAGGTTTGACTTGGTCGGTCCTACGCATTGGTGACCTCAGGAGGAATGGCGACGGATTCTGATGTGCCAACCACGACCACTCTGCCAGAATGTGACGACGAAGAAGAAGAACAACAACTACAGCTGTTTTGACATGGAAAGAAAAATTCTAGTGCGAGCAGGGTTTGAACCTGCGACCTTCCGATTCAGTACACCGGACGTCTTCACCAATTAGACCATCGCACCCTGCTCACAACTCTCGAAATTTTTCGTTCCATTAATAACGTCTTACGGTGACGTTAGCGCCATCTATTTAAGAAAGTATCGAACTAACTAACTTTTTCTTTCCATGTCAAAACAGCTGTAGTTCCCTACGCAGGGTTTGCGTATAAAAATATTAAGAACAACAACTATTCTAGTACCTAGAATATCGCGAAGGTATCAATTTAAATGGAATATTCTGAAGGTTGATCACGTATTGGTTCAACTAGTATCGTAATACTTACGTGGATTACGGTTATTTTAAACCAAATAATCTGTGGGATATTGTTAGGACTTTGTGGACGCTTAATGTGCAATTAAAGCGGTCGGCGCTCAATGTGTCCATGACCTGACACATTGTATAAAAATATCGCTCCTTCAATAGCATAGGATTTCATCGCTAAGCAAAACAAGTAATCTTTTAGTGTGGGAAAATAGGTAGTGGTAGAAAGTAGTAGTAGTTTATTTTATTGATGTGTCTTTAATTAATGGAAAGTTACAGGCTCTCCATCAGATTTAAAGATTTTTCATATTGCATTGAAAGAACATGACGACACGTATGTACCCACAGAACTACACCCAGAATTCGCCAGTAATAGCTCTGTTTGCAGGCATGTCCTAGAACCAAAAATTCGAAGACATGTGACATCTACCAACCCGCACTGGGCCCGCGTGGTGCATAATAGCCCATTCGAATCCGTAAAAAACTAGCGATATTCGTGTGTAAGTATTTGTACAAACGTAGTACATCTAGCAATTACAATCTGTCAAATTACTTTAATAGATTTTCAACTTTATCGCTATAGCATTAAGTTCAAAGTTGACTGGGAAAATTTGACAGTTTCAGGTAGCTTGATGTGCTGTCGTCTGTACAAACAATGAAATCACTCGATTACACAGGTGTTGCTTTACGGAAACACACAACAACATTATTGCGTGTTTCAAATTATTTTTAAAACACATTCGACCAACGTCCGTCGCACGTGTATTACGCAAACACGATTATAATTTACGTGTCATCGTGATTTTTGTGACGTCTATTATTTATTGACAATTCATGATTTTAGGTTGTGGGAATGTTCCACAACCTAAAATCATGAATTGTCAATAAATATATTACCAAGCCGCGCACATCAACATGACCGCGGGCGTCTTCCGCGACACACGATTGTAGCCGAAAGTATGCTGCGACGCGCGATCGGTTCCGTTCGCCTGTCGTCGTATCCGACACGGTAGGAATGAAACTATTTGACTAGGGGGCAGAAATGGATACGTTTGTAAACGAGGGTACGGAGCCGATCGTAATCGTCGACATCCTGCCGCACGCGATCGGATGTTACCGCATCCGTTCGTATCCTTTCCGAACCGATGCGATGCGAGTCTTTTGGTGGAATTCCTCCTTAAGCGCTCGACAAAGACTTTACATTTAATATTAAGCTAGTTTTATCCCGTGACTTCGCCGTGGTAGTAGGAAAAGAAACAGAAGGTAACTGCTAATAAACTTTCGCCCTCGTCTTTTACATGTAAACTTCCAATGTAGGAACACACGGTGGCACATCAAGCTATACATTTCCAGTTTAACGTGGCCTCGCACAATCCCGCCCCTATTCCCAAACCACTGCATTCTTGAAAGCCAGAATCAAGCGCCGAGACATAGAAACTCGACGAAGTCCCAGAGAAACAATTTCACTGTCTTGGATCCCGTAACAAAATTAATCAGAAAAGAATAGCGGAGGAGTAGGAATAACATAATTTGCACTTCCCTCCTTATCAGCAAGAGACAGAACAAAACAATGCCAAAAATTTCGGATGAATCTGTTAGACAATGTCCACCCCAACATGGTCAGGGTGGGTTTCTACTTTACTTTTCACAGGTTACACGTTACACTATTTGACTTGCTTACCCCAAAACAAGCAATAAAACTACATTTCTAAAACCTTCGCTATTTTAGCATTATAAAAGCACTGTGCGCTTTGAAACCGCTTCCGCCCAGACCATGGCCACAGCTTAACCACCTAGTCGGTAGGAATGTAACTACGCAATATCAACATCGAACAAATATTCATACATAACCAAGGGCAAACTACTATTAGACGTAGACAATTACTTCAGTTAGGGGCCAATGGAGGCTAAACAATTAAAAATATTATGTATCTATACTTAAATTTCGTGAATTTCGAAAGCTTTTTAACCGACTTCTTAAAAAGGAGAAGGTTATGTATTCCATCAGCAACTTTTTTTTCATGTATGTTCAGTGATTTCTCCGCGATTACTGGGTAATACGATACCCCTTGGTAAGACTGGTTGTAAAACTTTTTGGGCCACTGACTACCTGTAACGACTGTCAAAGATCTACGAATGACAGCCGGGACCAACGGCTTAACGTTCTTTCCGAGGCACGGAGGATACTCGGTATGTAATGGGCGGTCACCTACCCATGGACCAACCTAGGCAAGTGCGGCTTAACGTGAGGATCGACCCGAGCGGCTGTTATTACTTACTTTATGAGTTATCCTCTATAATATCGTCTATGTGGATGATTAGAGCATAACTAGAAAGTTACAATATACAACATTATTTTTAATATATGCGAAACCTGAATATAGTTTGTTCAGAATAAGTAACTGAATCGATTCCAATCATTTTTAAACCATGTTATATTTTTTCCCAAAAATATTTAAAAAGTTGGACACCTAGCGACTTTAAGTACCTATCGCAAAAATTTAGGTACCTACTGCCAAATTATTATTATCAATGAGCTCAAGAGGACGCTGGAGGCGCGCGCTGCGTGGTGACCACATTTTTGTGCAGACAACTAGGTAACAGAACAAGCTTATTATAACTTTGTGATTTTTGATGATACAGTTTTGAAATTTTGTACATAGGTTCTTTACATAAAAATACTAGACACGTATTTCAGGTTTCGTATATACTAAAACTAATGTTGTATAATTGATACTTCACAAGTATCTGTGTCAGATACCACAACCCATCATCTCTCTGCCCTTGTCCCATTCTACTAGGGGTCGGCGCAACACGTTTTCTTCTTCCATTCTCCCCTGTCAGACGTCACGGCATCATTTACTCCTTTCTCTTTTATGTCAGCCTTTACACAATCAATCCATCTTTTCTTTGACCTTCCTCTCCCTATCCATCCATCAACATTCAAGTCCATCACTCTTTTAGTCACATGCGTTTCATCCATGAGATACCACAACTAAAAGGGTAAAATAAAGTCAGTGGCAAAAAAGTCAATGAAACAAACAAAGTCACCGACCACCGAAAGTAAAGTTATTTTCCACTTTTTAGTGTTTTTTTTTTGGAAGTTCGTTATTTTTTTTCAAAAAAGTATTTTTTTCTACTATCTTTTGAAATTTTAAAATAGTACTTATGGAAAGGGAAGTGTTGGTTGTCCGGCGACGAGATGGGTAGACGACAGAGTTACCATCGTCGATAAATCTTGGATGAGGATAAGGCTGACACAAGAGCGTAGAGATTGGCAGAAAGAGAGGACCCAGCAGTGGGTGAAGTCAGGCTCTGAAAAGATGATGATTTATGATAAGGCTTATCAGTTTAGTAAGTTATCAACAAAGGAGCTACCTATTAGTCTAGTGGACTCAAGCACTACTGCTGAGCATCAGATCCTAGGTTCGATTTTCAAGTCAGGCAAGGTGTTACTAGATTTTTCCATCAAGAATTTCTTAATATCAGAAAGAAGTCTGGAATTGTGCGCGGTTGGTGGCAATAGGCTCGCCCCCATTCATGGGGCTTAAAAACAACTGGTTTACTATTAGGTACTCCTCTACTTAGCCCTTTGGAGACATACTTGCATGATGTTATGTTATGTACTTATTTCCACTTAACTGTTTCAAATATAAAGTGTCCAAATAAATCTAAATATGTAGACTTTACACAAATAAAATCGATTAACGTAAGCACGTTATTCATAAACAGCTCAACAAATATTAGCTTTACTAAGCAGCTGCCTAAAATGTAACTATGACAGTTAGTAGCTCTGTATTTACAGAAAACTTACGTAACACACTTTACACGGCTTTATTTCGCAGACATGACTGTATTTACCACATCAAAATAAAAAGCGATGAGCGATATACTTCACAAGTATATGCGGTACCTATAAGTAATTTGTTTTCAGGCCGATAATCGCTTAATTTGCAATGATATTATAAATAAAAAGAGGTAGATATCGCACTAGCGCGCACAAATTGTTGCAGACAAATTCAGACAATTGTCGTAATTGAAGTACTTCAAGCGCAATAGCTATCTCTTTCTGTATCACACGTTCCATATTATCTATCGCAGTCGTAACAACGCAACGATATTTGAACGCCGCTCAGTATGAACGTAGCGTATCTTTCTTTATAATATCATTGTTGATTTTGTGTTTTCAGGATCCTTTCCATAGATAAAAGTCCTTCATGTTCTTTTTGCTAGCGGTGTCTCACTTTAGGTGGGGTCGGCTCTCCTAACTTTCTGGTGCCAGGACAGTTTGTCCTGGGTTGTCGGGTCGGGCAGGTCTTCCTCCAATAAGAGCTTCGTCATGCCAGTCCACCACATAGCCGGAGGTCGTCCTCTACCTCTGTTATGTTCGGGTAATTTCAGTGCTTTCTTCACTACATGTTTCTCGTCTCTTCGCATCACGTGACCATACCATAACCAAAGTCTTTCATCGTCTTCTAAAGTCACAAAGGAAGCAAGCCTTGGCGACCCGTAAATTACAATTATGGAGGCGACCGGACCGTGGCCTGAACCAGAGCTTTTGGAGTTGTACCTTTACTATCATGAAATAAGAAACGGCGAATCTATCGGTAGAAGTAAATATAGTAAAAATTTGCGATGTCCCTTACACCCTGTATATTATTGTAAATACCTTTAAAACCCTTCATATTGATACACAACTCGACAGGCTTGGAAGAAATAAAATCGAACTTCTTTTTAATTTCTTTGTGACACTCGCGCCACCAAGACGAATCTAAAGACGTATAATTTATCCAAATCGGTCATTCGTTTAGGAGTTACGGGGTCACAATGGAACGGACATAAAAACATACATGCGCGCGAAATACATAACCGTCCTTCTGGGTCAGTTGGATAAAAAAGGCATAACTCCCAAGTTTGATACATTACACTTTTGTCGACACTAACCCGTTTATTATTTCTAGAAGAAAAATGTTGTTTGTTTTTCCCCTTCTATCTTAAGTAGTATATGTAATGATGTTGGCATGTATTTAAATGTCCTTGGGTGCCAATAACAAGCATTGACCTTTCAAAGGAGGATAATTGAGTAACTTAATTATTTTATTGTCGCTAGGTATAATAGCTGCATCTTTGTTATATTGATCGCTTAAAATAAACCATACTTTATCATTCCATCAGTTACTTATTGTTGGTTGACAGTAATTAGTTAATTAGAAACTGTTCTTGGTACAAACTATCGTGTCAGTTGACTTCGTAAATCGTAACCAATCTGTCTGAAGAGAAGAGAAAAAAAAAAAACTTAACCATAATATCGTCAGTCTACTGCCCTTATCTTAATTTATTTGGGGTCGGCGCAGCATGTCTTCTTCTTCCATTCTTTTCTATTGCTCGTCGTCACAGCAGTCACATCCCTTCCAGCCTTCACACAGTCCATCCATCGTTTCTTTGGTCTATTCCTACTCTTATAGCCACATACTCAAAACTTTCCTCACGACCTTTTTCTCATTCCTTCGGAAACTAAAACTGAATCATAATTTTCATAAAAATAACTGTTGTTACTAACCGAACCTGCAAACAGGGCTACAGGGATATTTGGGCACTTCATCTTCATCATCATCAATTCAGCCGAAAAACGTCCACTGCTGTACATAGGCCTCCCTTAAGTGTCGCCACATTGACCGGTCCCGTGCAACTCGCATTCAGCGGATCCCCGCAACCTTCACCAGTTCATCGGTTCACCTAGTGGGAGGCCTTCCAAAGCAACGTCTTCCAGTCCGCGGTCGCCACTCCAGAACTTTTCGGCCCCATCAGCCATCCGTTCTGCAGGCAATGTGCCCTGCGAACTGCCACTTAAGTTAAGCGCTTGAATGACGTTGAAAGGTGTTGGTAAACATTCTGTGAAGTTGAAACGAAAAACAAAATGGCGGAATTAGATCCGATTTTGGACACGCTTCAAATACAAGGTGTAAACGGACCCTTTTTTTTTTTTTTTTTTTCCGGGTTGGAAACGGACCCTTAACGAAGCCGTCAAACCAAGCATTCTGTACATCAAACTAAGTAACTATACGCGAAAATTATTGCTGGGAAACGACTTTAATTATTTTTGGGGTTAACAATCACGTTTTCCGCGCACTCAAAACATTATGCTGATGGATGCATTGTGCGTGTACGGCAGTCGTCGAGATATTGTAAAAAAACTTGTATATAAAAAAAGCTTGTGAAAAACATGGAACTTTGACTGTGTGTTTGTATGGCTCATGTAATCTTTAATAAAATACCTGCCCAAATTAAAAACTTAACGTTACAAAAATTTAAAAAACGTTTCACAAAATTACTTGTAGACAAATGTTATTATTTGGTACAGGATTTCTTAAATGATATTTTTTGTAATATCCTTTTTATCCTCTGCTATGTACTACATTTGCATGCTATATTAAGGCAGAATGTACATGGATTCTATTATATAATTTAATAACCTATTTTTATTTACCTACATTCCAAGCAAATAAAGACCGAGAGAAGAGACTAGATATTCTATTCTATTCCCCAATATCTCCGTAACTAGAAGGTTCCAAGGTATGTTCTAGAATAAAAATTATCAAACAGGGAAAACAAGTGCCTTTCGGCATCGTTAAGGCTATTTTTACACTAATATACGTGTACCACTATAAGTAGTACATTTTCGGGTAATTAAAGCATGTAATATAATAACATAACACAGGTACTTATGATATTCCCGACACGACGACGCACTCACTTCCAGAGAATAATGCTCCTACAGGGATTCAGATGTTTGCTGCTTAAATAATAACTCATTTGGAGGGTATGTCTAGAGATAATAATTGTTACAGTAGCGCATTTTTGTTAATACAAGTACAGTCACGAGCACCGATATGTAAACACTTAACAATTTTTTAAAAGTGTTTTCTCCTATTGTTCTGATTAAAATTTCATGTTGTTACGAACATAGTATTTTGGGACTCATATTTTTATGTAAAATATTCCATCTCCAAGTTACAATCGTTATTTCTCGAAAAAATTGCTTTTAAATTTAGGAAAGTGTATACAAATTGGTGCTCGTGACTGTACACGCACAAGAAAAGTTAGTAATGGATTAGACTGCGTGATTAAGTGTCTAATAAATTATTATTATTAATCAAAAGATTAACATTACACGCGCTAGGGAAAAACCGGCCAAGCCCGATTTGGGGTTTCATATTTGGGGGTAATATTAAAACTAAAAGCTTGTGAGAAATCAAATAAATATTGTATTTAATATTTTATGACGATAACTGATTATTTTTTCCTTTTATACAACTTTATCCTGATAAACCTACATATAATTATGATTCTTTTAAGAAAAAAATCACCATACCTACTAGTTACGTCTTAACCCAGCCTGTTTATCAACCCATTATCATAACAAAATTAGCATGGGATAGTGGGAAGCAGTTGGTTTTGCATATCAGATGTCACAATAAAATGGCGGCGCTTGCCCCTCCACTCCGCACGATGCGTCACAGTCCTCACTTGGCTGGCACTTAATGAAATCTTTGATCCTTTAGCTATCCAATGGTGTAATTGAATTTAGGATGGAGATGATAGATATGAAGCTGCAACACCAAACTGTATCCCCTGATTTTGTTATCATTCGTTTATCTATTTTTGACTTGTCTCCTACTATACAAGCAATTTTAAATACATATACACGTCATAAAACTACCATCTGACCAACAAACGCCACCACCACCACGCTATCACCAACCATCACCACCACCACCACAACCACCATCCGCAACCATCTGAACAACATTGTAAAAACCCATAATTTTAACAACCTTTTAACAACAAGTTTTCGTGTGGAAACCAGCTAACTAAAACCAAAAAGATGACATGTGACACTCCCAGATTCCAAGGAGGAGGCCTGTCTTTTAGCAGTGGGAACTATACACCTATACAGACCACAGAGAACCTCCTCTAGATTCATTATAGAAGGCAACTATAGACCGACCGCTTCAATGAGTCCTCCGCCTTGCCCCATCAAAGGCACATTAAGCGTCCACAGAGTCATAACAATATCCCACAGGTTATTTGCTTTAAATTAACATAATCCACGTAGGTATTACGATACTAATTGAACCAATACGTGTTCAACCTTCAGAATATTCCACTTAATTTGATACATTTGCGAGGACTCATTAAAGCGGTCGGTCAGTAATAGCCAAACGGATTGTACTTGTCACTCTCCGGCGCACCGCGTGCCTACCGCTAAATTTGGTGAACTCGAATACAAACAATATGTTCAACATGTGGCATCTAGTGGAGGTTATCTGTGTTACAGATTGACAATTATTCAACAAAACACTCAATCACTCAATTCTTTACCAACACTTCAAAAATTCGAATTATTTTATCATATAAATAGCTATAAATCATTACACTTTCCTTCTCGAGCACCTCAAATAAGGCAAGTAATCTGTTTACCCTCAGAAAGTACTTATAATTTGAGGAAACTTCCACAACACTCTCGGGTCAGATTTACAGTATTCATAATTCAGAACTTATTCAAGTAAATTACCATTCGTCCTTAGACCTCTGGGTGAAGTGTAGGGTTGCCATGGATTAAATGTTAAAATTAAGCTTTTTGATGTGGTTTTGAAAGCGTACCGTAATTCTTTGGACTAAGTGAACGAACTTCACGCCTGTAGTTCTCCGGAAGGAAAGAGCAGAGCGTATAGTACACCCTTATTTTTCCAGAGCATAGAATAATAAGATGAATTAGAAGTGTACCTCTGAGTTATGGAAAGAGATTTAAAACAAGTGACACGAGTGGAACTCATGCGCGTCCACAGTGCGAGCCTAGCGAGGCCGAACGCGGGCGCGTGCGGTTGCCACAGTGACGAGCGAGCTGTTGTATGTAGTGCTTAGTATTTCAGTTGTTGCAAACCATGGACAAGGATTTATTATTTTTACTAAAAAGTCCGATTCTGAGATGGGAGGTGTTAAACATATGAGAGGGTGTGCACAAAATAAATAAAAACAGAGAGATAAATGGTGAATTTTTTTCTTTGTTTGTTCTTTGTTAATTGAGATTGCGCCTTAGAAATTTTTTTGAGTACACTTGTTATTGTGCGATTACAGTGGTTGGAATGTTTACATTGCCATAAAGCTGGTTTAGATTGAATAGCACATATAAACACTTTAGTATTAGTCGCCATTTAAACAAAAAAAAAACGCAGACGCGCTTACGCCGAGCGACAAGATCGAATTGGTTTGATCGTTTGAAAACTAGGTAGGCACGCGCGCTATATCGCTCACTATGGACGTAAACGGCGGTTTTATACGTCTGATAATACGCGCCCGCGTTAGGCCTAGTCGCTAGGCTCGCACTGTGGACGCGGGCAAACCCGCAACCTCCAGCAAACCACAAACCTCTAACCATTGATCTACCGTGTAGCAATCAAATCTTATTCATCTCCATTTACTGTAGTGTTGAGATTATCTTTTCATGATTGTCATTTGTGATACTTGACCCAGATCTAGCGATAGAGAATGTTGCCTTTTCGATTTGCTTTTAAGGTCTTTTTGTAATAAATACTTAAACCTTGCACGTGTCAGAACAAAACAATGGTTGGTTGTCAGCCCTACAAGCAAGCCACCTTCAAGTTTCAAGTTCTCATTCCATAATTACAAAGTTGCTTTTTTCATTCCCAAACGCCATTTTGTTTTCAACAATAATAGCACTTAACCGTGATTAGTTAGAAAGTGACATCAAAGGTTTTTGGGAACTGAAATTGCCGTCAATATTTTTACTGTCGCTGAATCAGCGTATTTAAAATTAATCGTCAGTTTTATTGAGGGTATAAAATGATTAAAAGGAATACTGAAAAGGCCAAGGCTTTGCAATTAAAAGTAGCTTTGTCGTACGATGACTTGTGTGATTATTTTTAGACGTGGGATTCCCGTAGACTGGGCTAGATGGACTGAGGACCAGGTGAAGGTCGGCAGGGCATGGTGCTGAACATACCTTATTGTGAAATTTTTAATTTATAGGATTTTTTAATCAATTTTGCAGTAAACGCTGATCAGGCTGATCGTGGGCACATTGCTCGCAAAACTGAAAGCCGATGGGGCCGAAAAGTTCTGGATTGGCGACCGCAAACCGGGCGACGTTGCGTTGGAAGGCCTCCCACTAGGTGGACCGATGACCTGGTGAAGGTTTCAGGGATGCGCTGGATGCGATTCGCATGGGACCGGTCAATGTGGCGACACTTGGGGGAGGCCTATGTCCAGCAGTGAACGTCTTTCGGCTGAAATGATGATGATGATGATAATGATTAGGAAATATTACATCTTTATATATATAAAACAAAGTTGTTCTCGCTGTTTGTACGCTTAGATGTTTTAATTTACGGAGCGAATTTTAATGCAGTTCTTAGCAATAGATAGAGTAATTCAAGAGGAAGGTTTATATGTAAAACATTGCAGCCGTACGAAGGCGGGGCGGGTCGCTAGTAAATTAATTAATTAAAATAAAATAAAGAAACTAACTTTACAATAGACTAAAAAATGGCACCAAAAAAGTACTCCTCAACGCGTATGGTGATGATGATGTAATGTGTCCCCAAGAGACTGGCAGCGTTTCAACGTTGTATGGCAACACTTGGGTCACGGGAAGTGTCAACTGAGCGTTTTGAAATTTCCTTAAAAAGGCAAAATCAGGAAATATTTTACCATTAAAGGAATGTGTAGAATAGTGAGCCTTTCCACGACTTTCTAGTTTTGCAAATAGAATCAGACTGATAAAATAAGTGTTTTTGGTTTAGCAGCCAGCACTTCTGCTGAGCATGATATCTTGGGTTCGATTCCCAGGTCGGACAAAATGTTAGCTATTGGGTCTTTCCATCATGAATGTCTCAGTAGCATCCCGGACACCCGATTTGTGTCCGGTGCATGGCAATAGGCGCGCTCCCTATTAAATGGGACTTATACATAACTAGCGAAATGTACAGAAGCCGAGATACTCTTATAATATGAAGTAAGCTTCTGCTTGACCCTTCAGGGATAACTGGCGAGGTGATATCTAAATTTTAAAAATGTTAATAAAGGGTGTAATAAAACCCTTAACGAAGCTGAAAAGCACTTGTTTTCCCCGTCATTGCAGTATTTTTTTTGTTCCAGACCATACCTTTCCCAGCTATGGTCTGAAACAAAAAAATGATTTCCTTCTAGTTACGGAGATATTGAGGATCAAAGTTCAAAAGTTTTTTTTTTTTAATTCATGTTTTTAATGTAATATTTTTACTTTAAACACCACCACGACCCCCGTACTATTCAATCCATCCATCGGCACAATGTTTTGAGTGCGTTACATTGAGTCCTACCGTAAAACGTGAATTTTCACCTCAAAAAAAATGGTCGTTTCCCAGCAATCATTTTTGCGTCAAAGTTACTTAGTTTGATATATATAATGCTTGGTTAAGTGATGAGTCCTGTTACACCCTCATCTAAATGTAGGTAACACATCTTCCATTCAAAAAGATTTAATACTTTACAACGTTTTAATCTCACATAAATCAACATGGAAATCAATACGATTGTCACGTCTATTAAAATGATTTATATTTCACGGGCAACATTAATTAATAAGTAGCTTTATTAATAACTAGGTATATTAATTACTAACGCCAATCAATAACTGAACAATACCAATAATTTAGTCATTATGATGGCATTTTAAATGAAGATTCTTCATTTTCATTCAGAATTCATGAATATTTCATTCACAATTTTAATGCAAGAACATTGTTTTCTTACAAGAATGAATGGCTTCGTTTTTGCTCCAGGGTCCACTCAAACTACAAGATATATACTCGTAACATCACGACTGTAATCCCGAAAGGGTTAGGCAGACGTGTACCAATATCCGTGTAGTATTGTCGGCACGGTTGGCGCAGTGGTTGAGCGATTGACTGCTGCGCTGCGTGTCGCGGGTTCGATTCCCGCACGGAACAAATATTTGTATGGCCTACAGGTAGTTGTTCCGGGTCTGGCTGTTTGTGTATGTGAGTTTAAATGTTTGTAAACGCACCCACGATACAGGAGAAATTCCTAGTGTGGGGCAACGTTTTTAAAAAAAAAAAAAAAAAAAAAAAAAAAAAAAAAAAAAAAAAAAAAAAAAAAAAAAAAAAAAAAAATAGTGCACCCACATTTTGCCAGTGTAAGAGGGACGAACCTCTTACCGTAAAATATATTATTATTCAAAAGACCATCTCAGACATTAATCTACATGGTCCTCATATGACTTGAGCAATGCCTGGACTTTAAAATGTCTCTTTTTTTTTTGACCTCTGAATTTGTTTCGGATGTTTCTTCTCAGAGTAGTCAGGTACGAAACACCGGCCCCATCTAGTTTTAAAATATAATATGTTGACGTGTACAAGAGTTTTTTTAAACCAATTCACAGAAATAGATAGGATTTATTATTTATACCGGGCACAAATTCAAACTGGCTGCTAATAAGAAATTCCATTGAAACTAAGATATTGCGGGATGAATATGCAAGGTCTATGTAATAGGAGATAAGCCTATTGCCATCAACCAGGCACAAATTCAGAATCCGGGTTGCTACTATGAAATCTAGGCTTATACATGGTGGTGGAGCACCGACGCACAAACGGATAAACCTCGTATTCAGTGCATCGTACTGATAATTAAATAAAAAGAACTGCAACTTTTTTTTTAAACTTCCATAAAAATTTCGGTGTGGGGTTCAGAACGATGTACTGATAACGTGGTGCACTGTTTGTGCATCGACATCCCTACCACCCTGTATAGTATTTCCAGACCACATCAGCTTTACTGCATGATCGATTTAAAAATCGGCTTTAAGTTGAATTTTAATGATTCTTCAAAAAATTTCACTATTGAATACATCCAACAGATCATGCCCTGCAGACGTTCACCTGATCCTCAGTTCATCTAGTCATCTAGCCCAGTCTACGTGGGATTCTTCCACGTCTAAAATAATCACACAAGCCACCGTTTGACAAAGTTACTTTTAATTGTTGCCTCTGAAACTGCTCATCCGATTTAAAAAAATCTTCACGAATAGAAACCTACACTATTGCCTAGTACCTTAAAATGTGTTTTTCACGCAAGTGAAGTCGCCGGTAGACACTAGTCCCAGATTTATGAAGAACCCAATGTCACTTCTACAAGATATTCCATAACAACACCACGCCTGTAATCCCCGAAGAGTTAGGCAGAGGTGTACCTAATAGTACACCCACACTTCGCCAGTTATACTTAAGTTCCATGTAAGACGGGGTAGCCTATTGCTATCAGACGGGCATAAATCCGTGGCTGCTACTGAGAAATTCCTGATGGAAAAATCCTATAACAGTTTACCAGACCTGGGAATCGAACCCAGAACCTCATGCTCATCAGTTGCGCTTGTGACCTCAGGACTAATGAGGTACTCAACAAGATAAGATATTTCAACATAAATAAATAGTATAATAATAGCAAAATCTGTACATACAAACGAATCAGGTAGAAAGTGGGTAGCAAAGCATACGTCTGAAGCTACTTGTCGGATAACAATCCCTCTGAGTCAAAAAGTTTCAATCCCACAAAGAGCTCGGCTCCAAAATAGAGTTGGATAGGGATGGGACATGGCGGCTGAAAATATCGATAGTTTTTTGGGTAGAATACTGAAAAATGCTTATACTCCAGAATCGGTCTTCTAATATTTTCAACGAAATCATTTTCTGGGTTATATCAATACCTATTTGTTTCGAATATTCTTCTGGACATAAAAATTACTATAAAAACCAGCTAAGCGACAGCTTAATTCACATGTTTTGTCACTGTTAGACAAAGGTTTAATTTTGCCCTACTTTAAAATAAATATAAATGCCTAGTCTTATATTAAACGTGAACTGCAAAATAAAGTTGTGAAGTAGAATCGCAATTTCGATTGCAAATTACAGTATTTTCCTTACACCGTCCAATGTGTTGACAAGTCGAATCATTCCTATATAGTTGAGTCATTTCGGAATCGCGCCTCATTAATGGTTCGAAGCTGTACCTGTTACTAGACAAATGTAATGATTACTCCAGCACTGCATTATTCATTTTTGTGTTTTTCCTTTCACATTTATGTTAGTACGACACAAGTTAAAGGTTTTATCAAACTCGATCATTTTTCAAATAGTGCATCTAATGTTAAAACGAACTCATTCATGACTCAGGCTCGGTGGAGCGACGTACTCGCAGGGTGGCTGGTAGCAAATGGATGAGAGTTGCCGAGAATCGAGTTAAGTGGCGTGCGATTGAAGAGGCCTATGGCCAGCAGTGGACTGCTGAAATCAAACAAATAACTCGCATTAATCAATTACGGGACCGATATTTGGGGGAGGCCTATGTCCAGCAATGGGCTTTTTCGGATGAAATGATGATGATGATGATTATGATAATTGATCAAATGTTTTATTTTCCCATTCTCGTTTGGGTTCTCTGAAAATAAACAGCTTTTTAGAGCGTCAACTCTGTTACTCAAACCTATGCTACAGTCTTTACCTCGAAGTCAGTACGGATACTGTTACCGATGAAAACTTTATGTTATGTCGTACTGTGACATAAACGTTACAATCTCGATTATATTCTAAATAATGCAGTAGGCACCTTATTAGGGACGAGCCAATTTACTTGAAGCAAATGAGTAATCTATTGGTGTTTAATTGATAGTTGTCGTGATCGATCCATCACTTTTAAAACTCATACTCCTAGTATGAGTTTTTTGCTTTCGTACCACTTCTGGGCTAAACCAATTGGAAACATCTGTCCTGTAAACATTTAGATATATATATAAATATACTAGGAGTATGAGTTTTAAAAGTGATGGATCGATCACGACAACTATCAATTAAACACCAATAGATCCTCCTGATTCCTGACCTATTCTACGAGAAAATTGAACATAAGAAATCCTAAATCTTTGAAGTCGTAATCAATAATGTGCTCGTATTCATTGAAAAGAGGTAAAACAGCAGTATTTTTCACTAATTTCTATGTCAGTTAAAAGACACAGATTTAAGTGAAAAATTATAATTTCTAATGTCACGGATTTGAAGTAACTAGATAAGCAGTATCTAGCCACTGGTCTTTTTAGTTTACGAAGAGCGACACCAAGAGGAAAAGAAATATGCGCTTAAAGAGTGTTTGCGACATTGTTAAATAATTGGACCTAAATAGTTAATAATTGTTCACTCAGCCTTATTTCTTTTGAGCATAATCGCTATAATTAAGCAATAGATAAGCGTTTACCGATGTCACCTCTTGTCATAATCTGCGGTATCACCTTGCGAATCAGTAGGTAAGTAAAGAAAGGTCGTTCCATTCTTTTCGACTCAAAATTGGTTTAAAAATAACTGGGGTCCGAGTGAAAATAAACTAGTTCCAAGGTTGAAATCCATAAAAGCAATAAAAACTTAAACTATAATTAGTTATACATAAATAAAGTTGTTATGGAATTTCACTTAAAAAAGTTTGACCTTTTTTAAAATATCGATTAAGTGCGAGCACATCACTAAACCACAGGACGCGCAATATCGAATACTAGTTCATGTCAACGGTATAAAACACGGAAATCTCTTGCAATACAAGTCGTGTGCCCACCAATGCAAATTGTTGGTGCTATTGCATTATATGCTTATCTGATTCTGGCAGAGAATCTGCTTTTATATTTCAGCCGTATTTAGGCGCTATTGAAGTTCTAGCTTCAGCTCTAAAATAATTATTTACTGGGTACCTACTTTTATGTCATTGAATTTAACACCTTGGGTATCTTAAGATAGGTATTAAGGCCCGTTAGTACTACAAATCACACAATCACAATTATACTTTTAGTTATCGACATTAAATGAATTTAAGACATCTTCATGTTTCTGTCATTGTGTTTCTGTCAATCGTGCGAGATGACAGTGACAGAGTGCTGTTTTAACATGATTAGCTCTAAATGCATTTAGTAACTCGTGATGCAGGCGGATCTTAGTTACCTTTGATAGGTTAAATGAACCGCGTCATTGATTCGTCAAACATTCGTCAAACTTGGCACCACATTTAACTTCTTTGATTTAATTTATATTCCATGTTAATAGACACCTCAGATTTACAGGTAAGGACGTAGTCCCTGACTAACTTTATGGTCGGAATTTACAAGCACGCAGTTGGCAAGACACCAACCAAAGAGAACATAGATTGTGGAATCTCTCAGTCTTATAGAAAAGGCCTTTGTCCGGAAGTAGGATACTTAAAGGTGACATAAAGGAAAGGATACATAAAGGAATATCTAAGAATACTGAATAGTAGATGTTCAGGTTCAAGAGGAAAACTTACGACTAAGGTACGTTTCTTGTATATCACCTTTTATTTCTTATCAATTGAGCCGGCGGCGTTGAGATGGGAGGATGCATTAATGCCATTGCGGGTAGGTACAACCTAGAGGAGACTGCCATGGGAGCGCGGAAATCAGCACAGACAAAGACAGCCAAAGGCTAGCAGTGGGAGAAAATTAGTTGAAATGATGTTATAGTTCTGTTCAAACTTTATGGCGGTTAGGAAGTTAGCTGCGAGTAACGGTCTGCGCAGATATAACGATTTAAACTTTATGACTGCTCGGAACATCTAACGCTAAGCTGCGCAGAACACAATTTTAGGTTTTAGCGGGGCGCAGAGGACGCATCCTCTTGCCTATATATAATGCGCAGAGGGTCACTCGCAGCTAACTTCCGAGCCGCCATAAAGATTGAATCGAACTATAAGGAGGTTAACATAATCACCACTTGTTAAATGCATTTGCAGATCCACACTCAAGTAAAATGTCCTTGAGACTAAATTAAGACTGTTTGAGATTGTATTCCATTCATATGACCAAGAAATGATAGACTGTTGATTAGACTGTGATTTCATTACAGAACGATAATTCCGTAGACGTTACACCATTGTTGCAGCCATAATTCAGGTAATTCAAAGTGCTGAGTTTAATGCACAACAAACATCTTCAATAAAGCTCTGCGGTTTCGAGTTAGCTAATAAAATTACAAATTATATTACTGTGGTTAATCTGGAAGTTAGTGTGGGTTCACAAGAGTTTTTATTTGCAGGTCTGCAAATTACTGGAAAGGTGGGTGGAGGACCGAGCGTCCGCCGGCACGTCAGTGGCCCATGAATGATAGTCTGATTCTTCTTTGACAAGAAAAGCTTTTTGCTCTGCCGTTCTTGGATGACAGAGGTGCAATACCCATTAAGCATTATGCCGTAGAAGTATTCCCGTCATCATCATCATCCACCGCTATTTCACCCAATGCTGGGTATAGGCTTCTCTTTGCTTGTGCCAAGCTCCACGTTCTTATGCCAGTCTCATCCAGGATATTCCCGCGATTGCAACAACGTCATCTGCCTATCACGCCGCCTTCGCTCCTCTTTCCAGTCCATGGACGTCACAGCTTTACTCTACCTGCCATCACCGCGCCTTGCTCCTGCCCAACTCAATTTGAGTTCCATAACGCGATTTCCAACATCGAAGACCTAGTAAGTGACCTAGTAGTATTTCCGTAGGGACAGTAAATTATAAGTCCCACAAACGTGTACGCGACGGCCTATCCACAACAGACATTTCACATTAGTCTGTTGTGATATTCCGATTACCGTCTCTAAAAAAAGTATCTCGTTCGTGTAAATCATGACAGAAATTCATTTCCAGTTTAGCCAGTTAAGCTGTAATGTCCAGTGTCTCTATTTTGTGCAGCAATGAACTTACGTCCCTAAAACAATCATTTATCCATTTGGACGTCCTTCATTTCCAACCATTAACAACCTAGGAGATGCCCAATTGTGGTCCAAAATCCAAATTAATATTGTTATCGATACACTATTGTAGCCTTGAAAGACTCAATGCTCTGCAATTATCCACTCAATTAGACTTGGGAAACGCTAGAAAGTGTGCCAAAAATAAAGAACATTCCAACGTAGGTAAATATTAAGTACGCAAGCATACCTTCCTTGTTTGTTTACTTAGTTACTTAGCCATGTTAAGCAGATGCGTATTTTGTGATGGCAAGGCTGTTAGTCAATAAATATGTTATGTTAGAAGAATTGTCAAAGTCAAGTAAACACGTTTGGCCTTATAGTGATGACTTGCACTTAACTATGGCAGCCTGCAGAATTAAGATGATTGGACTAAGACCTTAATTTATTTTTACTAAAAACCCTTGACCTCCTCACGGATAGGGCTCTTTCCTAGATGGATTTTAGTTCTTCTTTGCAGTGATAGCCTAGTGGTGTGACCGTGGGACTGTCAAGTCATAGGTCTCAAGTTCGAACCCTAGACACGCACCTCTGATTTTTCGGATTCATGTGCGTATTGTATAATTATCACTTGCTTCGGTGAAGGAAAACATCGTGAGGAAACCAGCATGCCTGAGATATATTTCTCGACGGTATGTAAAACCAAGTCAGAGGCCTATGAGCAGCATAAAAACTCTGACACCAGGTTAGACACTAACCACACGTTAAAGAAAGAAGTTCTTCTTTCACGACTTTTTCCACTTATTATTTCTCTCCAGGTATCTTTCCCGTATCATATTTACCTGCATTTGCATGCCTTACCCTTGTCTGGTACTAGATTGTCCACAAAACAAAATAAAACCCTGTTTGTATTATACAAATATATGAAGAGTTGAGCCGTGACAGTAGGGCACAAGATGCAGATGACAAATAGTGTTTCTTTCACAATAGTGTTATTAACTAAATACTTACATTTAGAATAGAATATTTAAATTACCACAGTTTTCCTCAACAGCTAATAAAATAAGATTGATCGTTTAATAAAAATAGTACGTACAGTAGAGACCATAAGTGCAGTAGCAGTTTCACAAAACGATCGCATCAAAACAAGTCGCACTTACGACCTTTTTCCATAACAAATATTTTGCACACATACACGATCTCGTATATCGCTCTCTTTCATAATTATCTAGTCAGAAAGAGTGCGATATAATGATCATTTGCCTTAGTGACAAGCCTGTCATGTCACGACGGAGTATTAAGTTAGTGATATTTAATTTCAAACAAACAATTATATGTCTATCTGGCTTAGCGGTTAACGCTATAGATAAAATGTCTCGCACTGTATACTCTGCGTTCGAACCCAAGTGACATTACTCTTTTTGTGTTTTAATTATAAATGATACGTTAGACCCGATGAGATATGTTTTTCTAAATATTAGTTGGAACTTATTATTAACAAAAAAGATGAGGGTGAATGTGAAACAAAATAAACTTCTGGATTGAACAAAGTAGTTAGTTATGACGTTGTTAGTTGGTGAACTTTGTTTCGAGCGTTTGTGTTATTATTACGATTAGCGTATTGTTTGATTGTCTTTATTCAAGATGCAAGCTAATATTAGTATTGATGACAGGGCAAATATTGTCACTTTGCGTAAAAATGGGCTTAATATTTCTCAAATTTCAACTGAAACTGGCTTAAAATGTGTAAGTTATTTTTAAAAATTATAATTATTATGATGATAGTTGTGGTGTGTGATTTTCTTATTATTAAATAAATTGCTAGTTGCAAGTGTGTAATCATATTTTGTTTTTTTTTAGAAATTCTGTTAGCCGTTGGGTAAAGAGGTTTGAGGAAGAAGGTAGTCTGAAGAGTCGTCTAAGAAGTGAAAGGCCGCCGCTTATTAACCCGACTCAGCGACGTTTTATGGTGGAAGAATATGAAACAAATGGTTTCATTCCAACTATAATGTTTGCAGAGCAATTGGATACTACATTACAGACTGTTCGCCATGCATTCCATGCTGAAGGTTTACATCATCGGAAGCCAGCTAAAAACCATTTTTGACACAAAAACACAGGGAGGAAAGACTACGTTTTGCTCGAGATTATTTACATTTTAACTGGGAGGTGACTGTATTTTCTGACGAGAAGACTTTCAAGTCTTGCCAAAAGGAAGACTTAATTTATGGCGAAAAAATAATAATACTTAATTTAATAAGTAGACCGGGTAACTAAATATTTAGTAATATTAACATAACCGTAAATAAAAAAATAAAAAATTAAGAAATAAATTTTAAATTTAATGATCTTAAATTGGGGTTTAGTTTCAATATTCTTTTCGTCAAGAAAATGAACACTTAAGCTATAACCTCAATACATTCAATGTGACGTTACATTAAAAAAACACGTTCATAAAGTCTAACTCATATATTATACTCATACTCATAGTATTCAATTAACTCTGCGGAATACTGATAAGCGGGTATCAACAATTATATTTGTGTTATTAGAATATCCTTTCCGTGTTATGTTATTCTTATTATGAATTGACTAAGTGGGTATACAACAAAAAATCTTATGAACGGTGATAAGAGAACTTTTTTTTGCCTAGATAGGAATGTGACGTCACATTCTCATAAAAGTTTGTTAATTTTATAAATAAATAAAACGAATAAACATTTTTGTTATCATTCAGCATGATTTTTTTATTTCCACCTTCCAACACCGAAAACATAAAATAAAAATCAATTAATGAGGTTAAATAATAATACAATAACTATCTAATATTTAACTTCTTATAAAAAATAAATAATAAGCATAACTATATCATAAATAAACATAAATACCTAACGACTTTCTGCTTAAAATACAAATATAATAATAACATGGATTCGAACTTGGACTTCATTGATCGTGAACCCATGCTCAGCCCAAACAGCTACCAACTCATGTTAATACTACGCGAATTTTAACAATGCAATGGTAAGAACAGGTCATCACTATGATGTGTATTCTAAATGCAACAGAAATATAATGCTATTTCGCGTAGTGTGACGACAGTTCATTAGTGTGTGTTATGTGTAGAATGTTGAGACATCACTCATACACGCACACGCACACACACTGCTGTATCGCGCTCGCACAGTTCATAGCAATGTAATCTTTAGCATGGTGCTGCACTTTTGAGGTCTACTGTACAACCCATGATATTATAAATTAACAGAGGTAGATATCGCACTAGCGCGCGCAAATTGTTACAGACAAATTCGGACAATTGTCGTAGTTTAAGTACTTCAAGCGCAATAGCTATCTCTTTCTGTATCATACGTTCCGTATTATCTATCGCAGTTGCAACAACGCAACGATATTTGAACGCCGTTCAGTATGAACGTAGTGTATCTTTCTTTAAAATATAATTGCGTACAACTAAGTTTTAAAATGTTTATTTTTTCTGCCTAAGTCAGAAACTAAAATTTTAACGTTTTTCTTCGTCGGTACATTATGTGGTTTGTCTCTTTTTAATCTCTTACCTTTCTTTTTAGTCACTTGCTACCTTCAAAGTTTGCAGCAATGCTACTGCTAGGTGAGCCAATCCTCTGTCTGTGAACTAAAAATTATTTACTCTCTCTTCATCATTGGTCTAAGCTTTTTCCCAAAATGTTGGGGCTGGCTTTCAGTCTAATTGCATATAGATACCAGTACTTTATAATAATATACATCGAGCGACTCAGACCAAAGCATTTATTTCAAGTAGGCCAGTAACAGGCACTTTTGAATTGTCAAAAAAAAAGACAACAATGAAGTTACAGTCTTAACGGCGAGTTATGGGCTAGCTCGCCATCCGGCCGTCTTATGACGACAGGCCGTGTCGACGGCGCGTTCGTGTTTCACGTGCGCCTCAAAGAGATGTCAGCAAATAAGTAGGGGTCCGCATAGGCCGATGCCTGCCAGGGCTGCGGGACTGTTCGAAAGAGATACCGTGGCCCTGGAACACAAAGGGCAAAAAAGGAACATGGATGGGTTTTAGTCAGTACAAGTCTGACACTCCCTTCCGCTCCGCCCAGAGTAGGGGGGGGTCATTTGATGACTTCCCACCCAAAAAAAAAAAAAGCCACAGTCCTAGTCACAAGGCATTAAAACTGTGAAAGTACTGGAATTGCCCATTCTCTAACGTAGATCTCTATGGATGGATGCACTCTTTGATGGGTTTATTAGTTCTACTTTTTAGGGCTTGAGGTTCAAATATAAGGCAATTAGACATTACACTATGATTTTACCTAATGTAGTAATGTAATGTAGTTTTATCTTATATTAATAGCTTTATTTGTTCCTAAAACAGGTATTACATTTCTGTACATTTGTTATGTTAGTATTTATGCTTATTCTTGTTTGTTAGTATTACATCTTAATTGGTTATTGTGTGTTTTGTAAGGACCGCTCTGGCGGTAAAAGCCTCCTGCATTTCTGTCCATTTCGCTCTACCTCTTGCCAGTCTGTTCTCCATTTCTGTCAACGCTCCATCTTTTGAATGGCCTACCTATTCTTGTGCATAGGGTACCAATTCGTGACAATTTTGAACCATTTGTTCCCTGGTGATCTTTGGTGGGAGACTTTAACCTGCCCATTTCCATTTTTGGGTCATTATGGTTTGTGTGTGTCCTTTACCTTGGTAATTTTCCTGAGTTTTATCTTATAATTGCAGTAAAATCAAAAGAAAACCTTAATTAGACGTAACACTATGAGCACACGAGGAGCTCGTGGCTAAATAATAACAGCCGCTCGGGTCGATCTTTAGGTTAAGCCGTGCTTGCCTAGGTTGGTCTGTGGATGGGTGACCACCCATTACATACCGAGTTTTCTCCGTGCCTCGGAAAGCACGTTAAGCCGTTGGTCCCGGGTGTCATTTGTAGATCTTTGACAGTCGTTAGGTAGTCAGTGGCCCGAAAAGTCTGACAACCAATCTTACCAAGGGGTATCGTATTACCCAGTACTAACTGGGTTGTGGAGGTCAGATAGGCAGTCGCTCCATGTAAAATACTAGTATTCAGCTGCATCCGGTTTGACTGGAAGCCGACCCCAACATAGTTGGGAGAAGGCAAGGCAGATGATGAGACGTAACACTATGATTTTACCTAGTTTTATCTTTTAATTGGAGTAAAATCAAAAGAAAAACTTATTTTGTACCGTAGTACCTAACTGTATGTCTTAGCAACCGATACCTCGTGGTCAAACAAAGGTTTCCGATGCTACTGTGACTGTTTACAAAACATGGCTACCAAAACATAACATCAACAGAAACAGGTGTAAATAGAGGGAAACGATAAGCTTAAACCTTGTTATTGGAACGGTGATAATAGAACAAGTAATGATATGCAAATCCTCATGTGAAGGGATATGGGGTAAGTAGTGTCCTTTATCATCCTCTGCTTAGCCTTTTCCCAACTATGTTGGGATCGGCTTCCAGTCTAATCGGATGCAGCAGAATACTATTATTTTACATGGAGCGGCTGCCTATTTGACCACCACAAACCTGTTAGTTCTAGGTAATACGATATTCCTTGGTAAGACTGGTTGTCAGATTTTCGGGGCCACTGACTACCTGTAACGACTGTTAAAGATTTAAAAATTACCGCCGGGACCAACGGCTTAGCGTGCTTTCCGAGGCACGGAGGAAACTCGGTATGTAATGGGTGGTCACCCATCCATGGACCAACCTAAGCAAGCGTGGCTTAACCTGAAGATCGACCTGAGCGGCTGTTATTATTTAGCGACGAGCTAGTAAGTAGTGTTCTGTATTTTTTAATTCTCGTTGAACGATGAACCCTCTCATAGAAATAATCCAATCAAACTGAGTAAATGATGTTTTATTTGTAAATTGGTTTTTATAAACACTTTTACATTTCAAAAAAAAAATATTTTAAAACTAGATAGGGCTGGTGTTTCGTACCTGATTACTCTGAGCAGAACCAGCCGAAACAAACACCTCTGTGTTTGTTTCGGCGGTCACCGTCTCTTTTAAAGCCCAGATATAATCTTGGTCAAGACCATCATGGAGACTAGAGTCTGAGATGGTCTTTTAAGAAAGAACCACACAGATTTGAGTGGACCTGTTCTCGAATAGTTCGACTCATACATAACTCAGGGTTTTGTGGAATAAGACAATCTTCTTCATTTTTTTTTTTTAGCCTTGACTGTCCCACGGCTGGGCAAAGGCCTCCCCAATTCCTTCCATGTGCTCTTTTCCCGCGCCTGCTTCTTCATTTACCTATGAAAATAACTTTATTACATCTCTCATGTGATTTGCGTCAGCATTTCAGCCCCGCCGCACTGAGAGCTGCGTAAAACTTATTTTCCTATCTTTCGTTTAACACAAAATTAAGTATTGGGTAAATGCTATGTAGATTATGATCACTAGATGTCTCTTCTCAGTATCCCTTTCCCAAATTCCGATAACCAGTGAACGTGAAAATCATCTGTGGTTACCTCAAAAGACATAACACCATGTTGCACCGCCAGTACTTTCCATTTCTGCAACGAAAGTCTTTGCGTAATTTGTTGTTAAGTTTACGAGAACATTGTCGTGTAGTTAACAGTAGCGACAAACTTACGCAAGTCAAATAGGTTCTGTCTATTAAGTCAGGCTTCGGCTAATCATCATGATCATCGGCCTAGACGTTTCCCAACTATGTTGTGGTCGACTTCCAGTCTAACTGGATGCAGTTGAATACCTGTATTTTACATGAAACGACTGTCTATCTGACCGCCACAACCCAAACTTCTTCTTCTTCAAGGCTTTTGATAACCATTGCCTCTTTATCTTTAAAATAATTTACATAATAACATACATAGAACTCACGCCTTTTTACTATAAAGCATAAACCTCAAAACGCCACCTGCTCCCATCCTCTCATACTCTTTGCGTCTCATCAACGTCCATACATCTGGTCATACACGCACACCGGTTACTAGTACTACGCACCTGACCTTTCTGAAGAACCTCACCAATAAGGTCAGTGTATGTTAGGACATACCCTGGGGCGTACCCTCCCGGCGTCCAAAAACAATTTATACGTTGACAAAGAGGACTTTTTTAAAATTTTCATTTCTTGTTTTTAAATTTGTTTTTTTTTTCAGACTGGTAGATAGTGTTGCCCATCCCAGACTTATCTTTTTGCTATGGACCACAAGTTTTTGGCGCAAGAAGTACGTTACTAGAGGTGGTTTTGGAAGTGGTAACAGGTAGTAAACAACAGGTGGTAAAGTCTGACAACCAGCTTTGCTAAGGGGTATTTTTATTACCCAGTACTTACTGGATTGTGGAGGTCAGATAGGCAGTCGCTTCATGTAAAATACTGGTATGCAGCTGCATCCGGTTAAACTGGAAACCAACCCCAATATAGTTGGAAAAACGCTAGGCAGATGATGCTGACTAGTGGCGAAAATCTAGCTTTTATTACCTATAATCCATTCCGATAGAGATGAATCTGTTTCTAATGGATTTTGCCGCGCAATGTGCATCGTTCACATCATAAATTAACGAATAGTCAACGATCTAACATCTGAAGTCAATCAGTGCTTTTCTCAGCAGTATAGTAAAAGTAGTCGTAAATAGAGTAAAGTTCCATAGTCAATGTTATCGTAAGTAAACTCCGCTTCGATAGGCAATGATTTTAACATGAACAATAAAAAGCATAGATCGAGTTCGCGGCGCGCACTATCGGCCCGACGTTCGACGTCGCACGCGCGCGTTCCATATTCAAACAAAAATTTCAATTAATTACGTACTAAAGTGTTGTATTTATTGTATTTTTTTTAATTGTAATAGTGCTGTGCTTCAATCATGGATCCGGAAAAAAAATCGAATTCTGAAGTGTCTGTGGACGATATTTTGACAGTTCTGGGACCCTTTGGGAAGTTCAATGTTTACAGTTACTTTTTGATATTGTTGCCTGTGTTTTTGGCGGGAATGTATTCTTCAGTTTATAACTTTGAAGTTATGGATCTCAAATATAGGTGAGGTTATTATTTTTATGTATTTTAATATACCTATTCATGTGTATTGGAAAAGCACTAAATTGTAACAACAGACCATGAAATAACCAGAGATTTTTAACAGGAACTAATCTGTCTTGAATAATTGCAAAAAATACTACTTATGGATTGATTTCTTATAAATATTTTCTCTTTTCCTATTTTAGAAGATATTTTATTACTTTCTAGATTTACATATTTATTTCCTATAGACAACAGAATAAAAAAAATCTTTTAGTCAGTTACATGGCTAGTTCCAAACAAACTTTAAGTACTAAGATATATACTTAGATTAATGTTATAATTTATATGAACAATATATTTATTAGTAAGCCAAATCATAACAATAATAAAGCACACTTATCACTAATATCATTTATAAAATTAAATAATTAAATATTACATAGATCTATTTTATAAAAGGTCACAATTTTAATATAAACTCTGAAAAAGGGACATTGTAACACAAACTTGAACCATGGTTTCGAGATATCAATCTAGAAGCCCCAGGTCGTAAAAAAATCAGCTGTTCCATACATTTCGGCCGTGAGATATTGTATTTTTTCATGAACCTGCAGAATATTTTGTTTTTTTCCGACAGAGTAATTTTTTTTTTAATTTAAAATAATGTGTGTATATTATCGTTTTGCAGGATTTTAAATTCTTACTTTTATAAGAACTCACATGCATGTGGATAGGTCAGGTATAAAGGGTGGAAGGGACACCGACGCGAAAACGGTTACCACGTATTCAGTACATCATTCTGAGGCTCGCCACATAGAAATTTTTCATCGGTTATTAAAAAAAAAATCAGCTGCTCCATACAGATTTTTTTTACCACATTATTATTAAATAACCGATGAAAAAAATCTGCTGTTTCCTACAAAAGTGCAATACCTACATGGTCAAAATGTTTGGAGCAGCTGATTTTTTTTTTTTTAATAACCCATGAATAATTTCTATGTGACGGGGCTCAGAATGGAAGTACTGAATACGTATAAGTAATTCCGGTGTTAGTAAACACAGTGTTGCGTGGAAAGATATTCGACTCTCGATATTGTTTCTATGTGAAAATCAGCACTTTCTTGTTCTACGTATCATAAGTTTGATGTCTGATTATTAAGTCGAGTTTTTGAATTTTAGGGGGATAAAATAAAACAGACTATTCTTATAAATTTGAAGAGGTAACAATTTCGGAGAGAATTTTACTTTGCGAGACTTTTACTGGCAGTTAATTGATGTAGAAAAGTACTAGAGTTGCATGCAATAAAATCAAACCATGGAAATTGTTAACAAAATTCGATTATGATAGGGAAGTAATATTTTTGTAATAATTTCACGCGGATGGAGGTCGCGCAACAGCTAGTCTGAAATAAGTTTATTAATAAATATCAGAAGCAGCTTAAGACTTAAACTAGTATTATCAATTTCTCATTTACACAAGGAACTCGAGTTGAAAGGACAAAAACAAGTAGGTACCTACCTACCAGTGGCGAAGGTTCCATACAACTCGATTCCTACCGGATTCCCTTTGAAAAATGGCACAGTCAGTATTCTATAGACAAATAATATAATCACATTAAAGATACGTACTCCGGCTTACCTCTTACAAAAATTCACCCTTCGCTACTGGTACCTACCTATACTAGTGTACTAGCCATAGTGTATATAAATGCCAATGTAAAAAGGGCACTTTATTTTTTTACTTACAAGAGTAAAAAAGTTTCTATTAACCCAGAACAAGATTAAATAAACTATCAATAAAAACTGCTCTGTAAATAACATAACATAACATCACGCCTGTAATCCCCGAAGGGTTAGGCAGAGGGGTACCTAACAGTACACCTACATTTCGCCAGTTTTGTTTAAGTCCCATGTAATAGGGGGCGAAACTATTGCCATCAACCAGGCACAAATCCAGAGACCGTGGCTGCTACTGAGAAATTCCTGATGGAAAAACTCAATAACACTTTGCCCGAACTGGGGATCGAAACCAAGACCTCAGCAGTCGCGCTTACAATCACCCGACCAATGAGGCAGTCCAGCCCACCTGCTCTGTACAGCAGGCCGCAAAAAGAAAAAACAATTCTAATTTAAACTGACCTCTCATTCTATTGAAACGTCGTACTACACTAGGCCAAATCAAGGTCGAAGTGTTACCCCTGACGTTACATGCTTTCTGAGTTTTTTTCGGCTGTTTCTTCTCAGAATAGTGAAGTACAAAATACGGGCCCCATATAGTTCTAAAAAACAACATGATGTGACGTGCAAGAGGTTTTTTTTTGAACTAATTAACAGAAATAAATATGTTGATTTATGACGTGCGTTATTCTTAGACATTTCTTTAAACACACGAACTTTTCCATTAGCTGCGATAAACAATTCCATTTCCAATTTAATTATATGCAAAATTTAGCCAAGGTTAAGGCTTAAAAAAACGGTTTAACATAAACAGCCTATAATGTAGACACAGGCCTCCTCTCTTAAAGAGGGAGCATGCTGTATCCACCGCGCTAACCCAGGGAGTGTTTTTAGACGGCGCATTTCTACGATATGTTGTCCTTAAGATGTTTTCCTTCACCGTTTTTGAGAGCAGTGGTGATGAAATTAATAACGCAAAGTAATGAGGCGCGACGAAGCACACCATCGTGAGATGTGGAAAGAATGGGGGAGGCGTTTGCCCAGGAGTGGGACAATACAGGGGAACTAAAAAAAAGAATGCGTCTGAACTTGTTTGCGGGGCGAACATGCCCAGATATAGCAAAAGATAGAGAGGTTTGGAAGGAGAAAGGAGAGACTATTGCCAAGAAATGGTACACTTAACAGACTAACAAAAATGCGCCCGCTAAGGTTCAAACGCACTACTTACAGCACCTATGTCGGGGCCGTTATTACTGAGCCACCACTGTTCACAAAATAAATGTCAACGCGCACTTATAAAAGTACTGCACGGGATCATCATCACCTTATCTTAAGGTGATGATGATCCCGTGCAGTAACGTAAGAAAATTTAAATTCTTGGGCTACCCTGGGGCTCCAGGGTAGCCCAAGAAATTCAAATTTTCTTACGTTTTTTGCAATTTGCAGGCTGTATGTTAGACGAAATATGATTCGCAACCGTAACACGTATACGTATTTACAGAATTAAAATCATCAATACAACTCTCTAAGTTCATTTAATTCCATTGAATGTCTATTTCATTAAAAAGTAATTAAATAGGAATTTAAATTAACATACAACCTGAATTTGAATTTCGCGAGCTACCCTGGCGCGTCCCGAAACGCTTAAGAAAGCGTTTCGGGATTTTTCTATATACGCCACTGCAATGCACACTTGTGAGCATTGTAACCGGCATGCATCGCCACAATGTGTGTCAAATTAAATTATGTCGCTGTCGGAATTTGATTCACGAGTTTTATGTCAATATGCACCACTGCATAAACTGTAATTTGATTTCTTGAATGAATGTTTAGTTTGTATGTATTACACGTGCATTTGTAACCATGATTACACACACATTTAGTGTCTTTTTTGTCATTTGCCAGCTCAATATGTGACTGTATGAGAAAATTTAAAGTGAAACAGATAATATCAAATCACTCGTACTGACAGATCAAATAGACAGCGAAAGACAAAAGGGTCGAAGTTAAAAGAGATGGTCGAGCCAGGTGTCCAATCATCTCCCTGTCCTTATCCCATGTTCATCATCATCATCATCCACAACCCGAACTCACCCACTGCTCTCTAGGCCTCTCTTTTCTTGTTCCAATCTCCCCGGTCCTGTGCCAGCCTCATCCAGGTTTTTCCCCCTATGGCAACTATATCGTCTGCCCATCTCGCTGCCGGACGACCTACGTTCGTTTTTCCAGTTCTTGGACGCCATCTCATGTTACTTCTCTTCTATTCTCTTTATCAGTCGTCTTTTCGTCGTTTTTTTTTCATAACATCTATTACACATTCCACTTATCTTTGCTTTGGGCTTTCTCTCCCTTTCCATCCAGCCCCCTACAACTGATTATTCTTTAAATTTATGATTAAAAAAAATGTGGGGGGTTCAGAGTGAAGTACTGCATACGTGGTTACCGTTTTAGATGGCGTTCCTTCCACCGTATACGGTACTTATAACAAAAAAACATTTATTTTTATATTTGTCTGTCTGTTTGTTCCGGCTAATCTCCGAAATGGATGACTTTTATTTTAGAAAAAAGATTAGGGTTCCGTGAAAAAAAACTAAGACCCTTGAAATTATTAACCAAATCGGATTCAAATAAGGAAGTAATATTTTAAATAATTTCTCGCGTACGGAGGTCGCGGCCGACAGCTAGTTTCTAATATTAGTGCTAAAACGTCGTTCGCAAATTAATCACCTTGTGCATTGTGCTAAAATTAAATCATACCATATATTATTATGTTTAGTCAACACATTCGCACATGCACGGGGTCAGAACTACATAGCTAGTTCGATTTTGACCAAACTTATTAGATGGTAATCATATCCTTTACGCCTTGACATACATTAACATGTAGATAGTAATGAAATTGATCTGTATACTGAACGGCGCGGCGCGGCGGCACGGCGATTGAAACGAGAAATATTTATCTTACCAATTTACTCGGAAAAACCTTAAGATATATCAAGAAGATTTGTTAAGTCATTCTTTTTACTTACTTCAAGTTTCGTTGCCCAAAACTTTTACTACTGAGGTCACTGTCATTGCATTTATTTATTACTGTGTGATGATAACATTATCTCATAGAGTTCAATATACAACATTAGTTTTAGTATATGTGAAACCTGAAACACGGGTCTAGTATTTTTATGTAAAGAATCTATGGACAAAATTTCAAAACTGTACCATGAAAAATCACAAAGTTATAAGCTTGTTCTGTTATCTGGTTGTCCGCACAAAAACGTGGTTACCACGCAGCGAGCCCGCGCGCGCGCCTCCAGCGTCGTCTTGAGCTCATTGATAATAATAATTTGGTAGTAGGTACCTAAATTATTGCGATAGGTACTTAATATCGCTCGGTGTCCAACTTGTAACTTTTTTAAAATATTTTTGGGACAAAATATAACATCATCTGCCTAGCCTTTTCCAAACTATGTTGGGGTCGGCTTCCAGTCTAACCGGATGCAGCTGAATACCAGTATTTTAAATGGAGCGATTGCCTATCTGACCTCCACAACCCAGTTAGTACTGGGTAATACGATACCCCTTGGTAAGACTGGTTGTCAGACTTTTTGGGCCACTGACTACCTAACGACTGTCCAAGATCTACAAATGACACCCGGGACCAACGGCTTTCCGAGGCACGGAGGACTTTTTAGGGTTCCGTAGCCGAATAGCAAAAAACGGAACCCTTATAGATTCGTCATGTCTGTCTGTCCGTCCGTATGTCACAGCCACTTTATTCCGAAACTATTAGGACTACACAGTTGTAACTTGACAGGTAGATGTATGAGATGAGATGATGGAATGAGAGATGGGAGAAACTATAAAAAAAACAATATTCTTCAAACCATTATTATACGTGCGCGGTGTCTATAGATAGGTCTTTAAAATGACATTGAAGTTCCTAAAACCATTTTTTCTCGAAGTTAATCGTTTGAAAGTTAGACACTTCCAAAGTGGTAAAATGTGTGTCTGGAAAAATGTAGGTTTGTAGAATGTAAAAAAAACTTTCAACGAAAATTGGTTTGAATAATATTTGATGATTTGATGGTTTTTGAGATAGGTATGGCTTTTTCATCAAAGTGCAGCAGTAACTTTGTTTGTGATTACCATACTTACTATAAAAAAAACAAATTTAGTTTTGCCGTTTAATAGAATAGAATACAACATATGAATGAGCCTTCAAAACGTTTTTTTTTAAATATTGTTTTTTGCTACGGAACCCTGTCTGCGTGTGAATACGACTCGCACTTGGCCGGTTTTGACAATAGTTAGTTTTAGTTTTGTAAGTTAGATTATTGGTTTTTTTTTTGTTGATAGCCTTAACTGTCCCACTCCTGGGCAAAGGCTTCCCCCCATGCTTTCCACTTTTCTCGATGCTGCATCTCTTCTGTCCAAAAAATAAAAGTGCCATCTTGTGAGCTCTCCTTCTGTAAAATTTCATCAGCCATGATATCTCTTTTTCCTGGATCCTGGATGGTTTGGCTTAATAACAGAAGTTTCTGTACAAACAAACAACACGACAAACACAAACAAACTAAACAAACAACAACAACAAACAAACTTTTGTATTTTTTTAAATATTATTTTGTATTTTGAAAAACAAAGAATAAAAGTTGTAGAGTTGAGTTGAGTTGTTGTTGTTGAGTTGTTGTTGTTGAGTTGTTGTTGTAAAGTTGCAGTTTGTTCTGTTGCAAACTGTTGTCATGGGAATCATTTACCTATACTTAGCTATTAGTAGCTCATTCACTTGTTTTAGATTCTACCTAATGAGTAAACTAACGGACATAGGTAAACTATTTGATACGACTAAAATGATAACATGACACAATTCATTTCTCCAATGAACACACGCGTGGAATATGTCAATACATAAATTTATGTCATCAAATGTAAGTAAGTATGCGGTGTTCGCAATTTAATTTATAAACATGTAAACAAATACACCGTGACTTTTTAGTGGTCTTACAAAGGTCGTCCACTCAATGTACCCGACATAAAATAGCTCTAGGCGCGATTTTTTTTTATCTTCAAATTCAAATTAATTTATTTCAGGTCTTTAACCCATATAAAAATAGTATTAATGGAGTATTGAAAAAAAAACTAATAAAAAACCTGTGATTACCGCGAACTCTTACCAACTAAGCCAGATAGATACTTAATAATTCCATGAATTATCAATCAACTTTGCTTGTCCTTATACGCAATAATTAAATTAAATTAAAATTAAATTAAATTCATTTATTTCAGGTCTTTAACCCATATAAAAATAGTAATAATAATAGTATTAATGGAGTATTGAAAAAAAAAACTAATAAAAAACCTGTGATTACCGCGAACTCTTACCAACTAAGCCAGATAGATACTTAATAATTCCATGAATTATCAATCAACTTTGCTTGTCCTTATACGCAATAATTAAATTAAATTAAAATTAAATTAAATTCATTTATTTCAGGTCTTTAACCCATATAAAAATAGTAATAATAATAGTATTAATGGAGTATTGAAAAAAAAAACTAATAAAAAACCTGTGATTACCGCGAACTCTTACCAATTAAGCCAGATAGGTACTTAATAATTCCATGAATTATCAATCTACTGGTGTTGTGTTGAAAAAAAAAACAAAAAAAAACAGAGTAAAAAAATGAATACAAATCTTATTTATTCACTAAAACAACACACTAATTATAATAAAATGTTCTTGCAAAATACAAAAACCAACTTGGGCCTATCATGGATTTGAACGTACATGTCTTTTGGGGGGGTAACCACTTAGTGGAGCTGTGTGAAAAAATCAACTTAATTTATACTGGCATAAAAGTTGATTTTCATTTATATGGAAATAACATGGATACAAGAATTACTACCTTTCTTTGTGAACTCATTGATAACCTAGAAGAACAATGGGTACACATCGGAACAGGCATCGCCTTGTCACAGTGTTAATCTTCACACTTAGACGACTGTGTGGTGTAAAGGCAACGGCCCAGTAACGTTGATCTTGAAGGTTGAACTCAACAGATATGCTCGTAGGCATTTATTGTGGCCAACAGACAGTACCTAGACAAACCAACATTAGCTTATCTATAACCAAACTTAAAATAATAATAAAATATGTACAAATAGAAAAACATTAAAAGGCGTCAAAAAAATCATCCACCTTGCTGTCAACAGGAAGAGTGCCCAGAAGGCTGGCAGCATTACCTCGTTGGATGGTAATGCTGATACTTGACCAAAATAGGCCAGTCTTCTGGCCACGGGATGAGTCGACCAACCGCTTGGCGATGTGCCGAAAGACTAGGTAGGCACACGGACCACATGGCCCTAGCTTCTCAACTCCAAACCGCTCAAAGACAAAGCTTAAATAATATCCAGGGTCAAACCTTTATGTCCCTACTACCCTAAGAGTCTTATCAAGCCTCATGCATCATCATCTCCATACCCTTGTCCCATGTTATCTGGGGTCGCAATATTTTTCCACCATTCTCCATCTTTTCTTTGGTATTTCTCTGTCTCTCTATCCACCAACTTCAGCAATTTTATCTCTCTTTATCATTTACTAGCATTCTAATGGTGAAAGAATTCTTGAAATCGGTCCAGTAGTTTTTGAGTTTATTCGTTACAAATATACAAATCTTTCCTCTTTATAATATTAGTGTAGATGTAAATGACTCACTAAACATCATAACATAACATCACGCATGTAATCCCAGGAGGGTTAGACAGAGGTGTACCTAATAGTACACCTACTTTACCTTTTTACCTAAGACCTATTTAATAAGGGGCCAGCCTTTTGCCATCAACCGGGACCAAACCCAGATTCCGTGGCTGCTACTGAGAAATTCCTGATGGAAAAATCTAATAACAATTTGCTTAACCCGGGAATCGAACCCAGGACCTCATGCTAAACATCATATTTTCTAATAATCAATTCTGGTGTAACTGGAAAATCCTCGATGTAACTATCTCTTGTAGGGTTGATCAACAAGTCGCTTACGTAAGTTACCATAGTTATGTCTATTATGGACTCTCATGACACACCAATACCTACTAGGTATCTTCAGCAATACAAATCTATCGGTATATTATTATAACATGCTGTCGAAATCTTATTGTTTCATCAGAATTTATGGACACACGTATTGTTTCAATTAAGTAAGTTGATACATAAGGTAACCTACGTAACTACAACAGGTATAATCTATTCTACATTATCATAATAGAGATATGACACATTCTCGATCTTGGAAACCAAAACTTTCTTGTTATCAGCGAGAAATGGTTGATGTTCGAAGGAAGATAAATTCTCATTGCATAATCAACCTATACTATTCTCATTTCTGAGACACACGTAATCCACTACCCGAGCCCAGTGCGTGTTGGTAGCAGTTGTTTCCACGATATTTCATATAGATTCAAATTTGACCGATGAATTTTAATGAAAAGCGACCTCGATTGTTCGCATCCGAGAGAAAGCTGATGCAACTCACCACCCGTTTCCCGTTTCCGTTACACTACACCGCTCTTCCGCGCGGTCGGGCGGAGGCGGCGTAGCAAATGTACTGTCGATGCGCCACGCGGAGAGACTGTGAGCGCCGCTCGTCCGCACGGTCGGGCGGTAAACATGTATTCATTTCATACAAGCTAATGTGATGTAGCGCCGGAATCGCCTAAGCAACAGCCCTAGACATAATATTTACAATGAATTAGGCCACCTGTGAAATGATGACGCAAGTACCGAGGTCATGTCCTAAAGGGTGACCGTCAAGGAGTATTAAAAACCTGCATGCCTCGTTAGTAATAAGAATGCAAGCAATCAAGCATTAAAAAAATCAGTATTCTCCAGTAATAGCTGTCTCACCGTGTAAAACACAAACAAAAACGTAGGTAGGAACTGAAACTTATTATCTGCTTAAACTTTTTGGAAGACAACTCCATGAGTAACTTCAATCAGTTCCGTCGTCAAAAAATGATTGATATTATTCTCCTGCCAATATCCCAATTTATTAGAAGTAGAAGCAGTATCTTCTTCTTCTCTATTAGTGTTCATCATCGTATTCTCCGGTTTCAGCCATAACCAGCTTGCACACAGTAAACACACCATTTCTTTGGCAACCCGCTCCTGTGACAACATCCTCACTGAATTGACAAAGAATATACTTCTAACACGTGTTATCTCTTCTCCAGATGTTCAGTACCAGAATGCGAAGACAACCCCCAACATATAAACTTCACCATTCCCCATGACAATAATGGGATCCCAGCAAAGTGCTTGCGTTACGCTCCCTTTGCCAATACGTCACATTTGGCCAACCTAAGCCAATGTTCACCACACTATTACGATACGTCGACGGAGATTGGCTGTGAATCTTATGTGTATTTGGAAGAGCACTCTATTGTTAAAGAGGTAAGAATGAATTTTGTTATTATTTGTGTCTATTTTTTACAAGTTGCATCTTAATCTTTTTTTTTCTTTTTTTTTTTTCACCTGTAACGAACTTACTATGTAAAAAAGTCTTAGACGTCCCGGTACCAGATTAAGGTGAAATGTTGCAAACATGTTTTGTTTGGGTGACAATGCATGGTTAGCTAAGTGACGCCATTCTAAATCCAATATGGTGGACTCCCAAAGATGGCGGACTTGTTATTTTTTATGCATTTTCATAATATGGGTACCTTAGTTTAACAAAATGTTTTCATCGTTTTATCCTTGAAAACCAACTGCTATGATCTCTTTCAGCAGTCAATCAAAGCGTGCTCGTAGTGCGTTTCCTTCTTCTCTTTACATAGCCGGCTGTCCAAGTTCTTTGCTCGAGGTGAATGTCAACTCCATTAAAGACTTGTGCACATCATCATCATCACCATCTGCCAAGCCTTTCCCCAACTATGTCAGTGTCAGCTTCCAGTCTAACCAGATGCAGCTGAATACCAGCATTTTACATGAAGCGACTGCCTATATGACCTCCACAACACAGTTGACGTGACGGCACGGTTGGCGCAGTGGTTGAGCGATTGACTGCTGCGCTTCGTGTCGCGGATTCGATTCCCGCACGGAACAAATATTTGTATGGCCTACAGGTAGTTGTTCCGGGTCTGGCTGTTTGTGTATGTTAGTTTAAATGTTTGTAAACGCACCCACGATACAGGAGAAATTGCTAGTGTGGAGCAACGTTTCTTTTTTTTTTTTTAAAGTTTGTAGTGGGTAATACGATACCCTTTAGTAAAACTAGTTGTTAGACTTTCGGGCCACCCATCATCAAAGATCTACAAATGACAGCCGGGACCAACACATTAGTACTAAATTGCATAGCAAAGCATAACATATTATGCAAAAGGTCGTTGCTGTTATTGTTACGATGGCACACAATGTAATTGTAATCGAACTAACACAAATAAACACGTGTTCACTTCTTGTTGAATGCCATTGCTCATTAGACTAAGTCCACTCGTCTGTGTAAATATTTACGTGATGGAAACAATTATTTATTTACCTTTACGTATGAGGTAGTCATACGTTGGCCTAGTTTTCGCAAGCGTGACTGCTGAGCATGACGTCCTGAGTTCGATTCCCGGGTCGGGCAAAGTGTTATTGGGTTTTTTCCTACTGGAATTTCTCAGTAGCAGCCACGGAGTCTGGATTTGTGCCCGGTTGATGGCAATAAGCTCGCTATTAAATGGGACTTAAACATAACTGGCAAAATGTGTATGTAATGGCTATTAGGCATACCTCAGCCTAACCCTTCGGGGAAATCTTATTGACATGTTTTTGTACTTATTACTATTATTAATGTGTAACTTTGTGAGGATGGATGGATGGATGTATGTTAGTTTTTCACGCAAAAACTACTGAAATGATTTGGATGGAATTTGACACACAAATAGTTTATAACCTGTATTACTAAATGGGATACTTTTTATCCCGGCTGTACGATCCTGTGGGACTATTACTGAAATCCACGCGGGCGAAGCCGCGAGCATTAGGTAGTCCTAATAATCCTAATGTTTATTCAATTACAACTTTAATATTATAACCATTATCAACTTGCTACGATTTAATTTAGCAATTATCTTGTCATTGAAGCCATAGTGACCATAATTTAATATTTAATAACAACTCGTAATAAATGAATACTATTAGTTCTATAGTTAGCAACAATTACATTGTATATGGAAGACCTTGTGAATCATAAAGGTATTCCTGAAGGCAGGGTTGCCAGATAAAGTTTCTGAATTTTCCCTAAATTCAATTTATTTTCCAACCAAAATATTTTCCAACTTTTTCCTCATTCAATTTTCAAACAGAAAATAAACAAATTGGGAGATTTAAAACACAAAATGGACAGATCACACGCACACTCGCAGTACAGACCACCCCAGCCATCTTTGATCTGCTTGGTAGGGGTATCGAATTGTGTGTCTGTGTGTAATATATTTCCTAAGTATTACAGTCTGATAATTTGGGGATTATTACTCAATTTAATCTTTTAAAAATTTCCCCAAGAATGCTTTTTTTTCCAAAAAAGGGACCAAACTCCCAATCTACCAACGCTGAGTAACCGCAGCGACAAACCAAGACAGCAAAGTCTCACGCAATATGTGGTGACTAGATTACTTTTTACCGATTGTTTGTGAATGTGTGAACATTGTAGGCTGCTTGTTAACTTTTGTTAATTTTTTATCTTGTTTTACATCTTTTGTGTAGTAAGCAACGACTTATTGTCGGGCCTACGCGGTCGTCTATACTTAAGTACAAATTCTGTAACATGATAATATTGTAATAATTATTTGAAAAGAGTAACCATGGAGTTTATTGTCGGTTCTTCTCCATTGGAAACGACCAACCCGAACCGTGCACCTTTTTGTCAACGTTTTATAAGTGCCCATCTCGGCCTATGTGACATAAAATATTTTGATTTTGCTGATTTCGATTTTGTGACTCTATGAAAACAACAAAGTGGAGTTTTGCAACTGCGGGGCTTGCAGTTGCGTTTTTGTGAGAGCCAACCTAAATAGAATTGAAAACTTTTACTGTTTTAGCGAAAGTAATGGTCATTCGGAGAAAGTTATATTTTATTTTATTTTTCCCCAGTTGACTGCCTCGTTGGTCAACAGCATGAAGTCGTGGGTTCAATTCCCGGGTCGGGCAAAGTTTTATTGGGTTTTTCCATCAGGAATTTCTCAATAGCTGCTACGGAGTCTGGATTGGCTCCTGGTTAATGGCAATAGGCTCGCTCCCTATTTGATGGGACTTAAAACATAACTGGCAAAATGTGGGTGTACTATTAGGTACACCTCTGCCTAACCCTTCGGGGCTTAAAGGCGTGAAATTATGCTATGTTTTTCTCAAGTGAAAACTTTACATTTTATTGTTATGGATGGACTGGAAATTATCTAAGCATAAATAATACTGTCTAGCGACTTAATTTTTTTCGCACTTCTGGGGTGGAAGGGATATCGACGTGAAAACGTTTACCACGTAGTCAGTACATTATTATGAGGCCCCCGACATAGATATTTTGTAGGAAACAGCTTTTTTTTAATAACCCATGAAACATGTCTATGTCTGATTCGAAGATTCCGTAGGTTTGAGGTACCTTTAGTTCGGTAGATAGATCCCGCCTTGAAAACAAAAGTAGCATTATAGCGAAAATGGCAATATTGAGTTATTACGACATTTAGATTCTTTGAAAGAAAGCGCTTCTAATGCAAAAAACTGACATAATCATAGCTTCAATACTTTTCCCCAGACGCCACTAGTGTCAGTTTCTACTTTTGGGTAAATTAACAAAGTAGTAATTCATAAGGTGACACTAAATTAGTTGAAGAGAAGTATTCGGAGTGGGCACACTTTACTGTGATTTCAGTACATAAGTTAAATAACATAGTCAAACAGATAAGTAATATTAATTGCAGTCTTTTATTCCAGTTATTTGCTAAAATATTGACCTAAATGCCGCGTTAAAAACTTTAAATGGTCATACTGAAAAATGTAAATTTTTGTATAACGCCATTTTTGTTTTGAAGTTGTGAGATGATTCCTTACCTCCACTAAGGAAAAATCACGAGTAGAGAACGACCAATTTATAACAAGCTATACACTGTCAGGGTGACTGATAGCGGCGTAGAGGTGACGAAAAAAAGACTAGCGAAGGTCAAATACCCATAGTGGAATACGGGTGTTTAACTTACAAGAGCCTCAGTGAAATTAAGACATTTAACGATGATATCAGCTTGCAGTAAATAACAATCTGTCGCCAACACAAGAATATAAATAGTTAATTCAATCAAATTGGTATAACTTTCTTAAAAGCTCTTCGGCAACAATATGAAAGTCACTAATGAATCTAAAATAATAAACCGCACAAACAAATATAAAAAATACACAACGATCGATTTGATAATCCACCAGATACTGCTTACAATCGCATCTATCTCAAACCTGAGTTGTAGACTGGAAAACTAGTCATGAAAATCCGCCATCTTGAATTTCAAGTTCATCAACGAATAATCTGTCAAATGTATTACAACAACAGCTTCATTATATGTTTTTTCCTTTATTAAAACGTCCCGTAACGCTTCTGTGAGCAACGTAACTAGAATTATAATGATTATATATTTTTCCGTGATAAATAGGTTTGGCGTAAATTGCTTTGCCAGTAATGCATTGTTCGTTTAAATGCTCAAATTGTTACCAATTGCTCTGCAGTTGGTTGAAGTTTACCGCGCTATGTTTGACGGGATTAACCTGGCGGTTGTTTAATGTTACCAGCCGTTGATGGTGTGGTAACGAAGAGTAATAGAGAAAACACAGATTGTTATAGAAAAACGTTTAAGCTGTTATGGGCGGATTTTATCTATGAAACTGAAAAATCTCTTAACCGATTGCAAATCCAGGTATAATATAATATGCGTTAGATATAATCTGGCCAAATGGGATACTCAAATCTGTGTGGTTATTTCTTCAAAAGACCATCTCAGACATTAATCTACATCGTCCTCACATGACTTGAGCAATGTATGGACTTTAAAAGAGACGGTGACCTCTGAGTTTGTTTCGGATGTTTCTTCTCAGAGTAGTCAGGTACGAAACACCGGCCCCATCTAGTTTTAAAACATAACAATATGTTGACATGTAAAAGAGTTTTGTAAATATGATTTGATTTATGATTTACAACAACTGGCTTTTGGGAATTTCTCTTAATAACCCCGCTTGGCTGATGGTTACTTAGTCGAAGAAAGAGTTAAGGTGGAAGCGCCAGGGAAGCCCGCGAAATTCAAATTTTCTTACGTTTTTGCAATTCACGGGTCAGTGTCGGGTTGTACGGAATAAGTCATTCAATGGGATTATATGAACTTAGAGGGTTGTATTGATGATTTTAATGATTATAATTCTGTAACTACATATGTATTACGGTCGCGAATCATATCTTGTTTCACATATAGCCTGAAACTGACCTGCAAATTGCAATAAACCTAAGAAAATTTGAATTTCGCGAGCTACCCTGACGCTTCCACCTTAAAACTATTCATCATCATCTGATGATGGTGATGACAGGAGATGCCTAGCCTTGCCTGGCTATGTTTATGAGTCGACTTCAAGCCTAACCTATCCAACTGCCACAACTGAGTTACTCCGTAACTTGCTGGCGGAGTTCGCAATTCTGACTATCAAAGAAACAATGACATCCAAGCCACACCTACTTATAAACATACATAAAATCACGTCTTTTCCCCATGGGGGTAGGCAGAAACGTCAGAACGCCACCAGCTACGATCTTTACATACTCCTTTTGCCTCGTCCACGTTCATACATCTGGTCATACACGCACGCCAGTTGCGAGTACTACGCACTTGACCTTTCTCAAGAACCTCACCAATAAGGTCAGTGTCTGTCCTTCTAGGGCGTCCCCTCCCGGCGTTGCCACTCACATCTGCCTTGGAAATACCTTTTTATTTTATTTATTTATGTACACACAAAATACTCAACAAGACATTACATTTAGATAGAAGAGCACAAAGGTACTGCTTATTTCATGCGAAATCTCTTCCAGCAGACCTGCGAGAGGAAAGTAGGATTAGAAATGTAGACACAGTGTGTAGAAAAGACAAAACAGGAAAATGGAAATTGGAACTTAAAACAAAGTTATACCTGTATAAAATAAACAAATATACACATATAAAATAAAAACATGTACTGTAAATATATATCCAGAATATTACAGTATAGAGGAGAGGTAATGTTCTTTGACTTGCTTTTTAAACATAAATAAAGTTTTAGAATCACGAATGTTAGGCGGAAGTGAGTTCCACAAACGTACTACGTGAACAGAGAAGGAGTTAGAATAGAATTCAGTTCTATGGGATTTATCTACTTTTTCTTTTAGTTTATGATACACATTTTCTAAGACTTTGAATTTTTATATAAACTTATTCAATTATTTGCCACTAATTGACTAATGATTACGCAAGAGACATTACACCACAATACAATAATGTATCTACGCTCCATAAAAAAGTAAATGGTCTCTAAAGCTAATAGCTAATATTCAAGAATATTACACGACATAATTTATGATTTCCTTTAACGAATTGATGTTATGTTTACGTAAAACCCAAGTCTTAATGTTACCTCTATCCGCCATATTGCAATACCTAATTGTCTTATAATAATAATGAACAGGGAATAACGATTATGTGTTTTGATTGATTGTTTATACTAAGAAATCTAGTCATAATAAACATGCAATATATAACATCACGCCTATTAGACAGAGCGCAATGGTGTACAATAGGTATACACCTATTGTACACGACTAAAAATGCGTAAATATGCAACTGCTAACAATTTGGGATCAAATAATTCTAAATCAATAAGCTACCTACTGTAAAAAAAAACATCTACAACTTGGCGGCAACTTATTGTTGACCTTAGTAACAATCAGTATGAATTGAAATCCATTTATCACGCGTAAGAAGGTATCGCAATATGAGAACGTTGATAATAAATAAACATTCAAAGTCAATGATACCAACCTATAAAAAGTCAAGAATGCAGTTCTACATCTCATTCATTTCGAGATTACCGACATGATTTACTAAATCAAGTTGTTAGGTATTGAATTTTATATGATCTATGAAATCTAACAGAATCAACATCATTCTCCTGCACTTATCCCAATTTATTTGGGGTTGGCGCAACATTTCTTCTTCTTCCATACTTCTCTATTACTCGTCGTCAGAATGATTATTTATACTGATTCAACTCCAACCATGGTGATTCTTTTTATTCTATTCTAGTGGAAGGTTCTTCAATGTATCTCGCGTGATTCAAAATATTGTGAACTGTTTAACGTTGTACGTTGATTAAATTTTAAAAACATTTCGGACATCTCTCCCCTTTATGGTAAGAATGAACATCACTGTTGTCTGTACCCTTTTCCGTCGCATTATCTTTCTCACATTCATCATCTGCATACACTTCATCAGCTGAATATACTTTTACATTCTCTCGCTCTCTCTTGTACACCCTCGGGCTATTTTCTATTTCTTCTTCAGTCTGCACGTTAGCTATGATTTAACTTCTAAGCTAGTTGTGCCTCATTTCAAGGTAGAGGTCCCACTTCTCCTCTTCCACATACCTCTATTTATTTCTAATGATATTCAACCCTTTTCAAGTCGACATTGTTTATTATTCGCCTGTTAAAATCTTTCGTCATAACCTTCATTGGCAGCCTTGTTCCTGCCACTGCCCAGTATAATAATTGTAAAATAACGAAACTGAAAGGCACTTGTTCTCCGCGTCGCGGTCGTTGCGATCATTTTTTTGTTCTTGTTACGGAGATATTGGGGGTCAAAGAGTCAAGTTTTTTTTAAATACAAGTTTTTAATGTTATAATTTTACTTTAAATACCTTCTCGACCCCCGTACTATTCAATGCATCTCGCATAATATTTTGACTGCGTTACATGGAGTCCTGCCGTAAAACGTGATTGTTCATTTAAAAAAAAAAGTCGTTTCCCAGCAATAATTTTTGCGTTGAATTACTTAGTTTGATGTAGAGAATGCTTGGTTGACGGTTTCGTGAAGGGTCCGTTTACAACTTGTATTTTTTCCCTTTTGTGCCGTGCTTCTTTGATCTCTGCGAGTCTAATCTAAGACTTCCCCGCGATCTTCTGTAGGTCGGTCACACATCTAGTTGTTGGTCTACCAACATTTCTTAAAAATAATTTAAAAAAAAGCATTAAATCCATCAACAAAATAATAATAGAGTTCGGAATCTTAATTTAGAAGCCTAAAATGTATCGAATCGATGTTCTGTGGTGCACGTGTAATAATTTGCGGTAGACCAGTTGAAAACGTAATGAAACCGACGCAAGCGTGCAAGGATCCGATACGGTTCAACGATAAACAATTTTAATACCGATACCTACCATAGCAAAAAAGGAATGGTGTTGCCGTTTATTGCATTTTTTGCGACCAAATTTCGAATTTCAGGAGTGATTCAGACGCTGAAATTGCTTTAGATGATTTGTTGTCTGTTTACCTATTTGATGAGAAAATACAAGTTGAAGATCATGAGCTTGCATAAGCATAATCAGCCTATTAATGTTCCCACTGTTGGGACGCAGGCCTCCTCTCTATGAGAGGGAATGGGCTATAATCTACCACGCGGGCCCAGTGCGGGTTGGTAGATGACACATGTCTTCGAATTTTTGGTTCTAGGACATGCCGGTTTCCTCACGATGTTTTCCTTCACCGTTTTGAGAGCAGTGGTGATGAAATAACTTACACAAAGTAATGCGCCTGGCTGGGTTCTAACCCACGACTTACTGCTCGTAAGTCGGGGTCTCCACCGCTGGGCCACCGCTGCTCTCAATGCGATCATGAGCTTATTAAAACTTAAATAAACGCTAAAATTGCTCTCAATTTGATTTAACTAAGCAAACATCGAAAGAAACTATAAAAATAATCGCCTGCCGAAGCAATTACGCAAGCAAAGTCGCAGGCACAGCTGAATGCACCCAACAATGCAATCGCTATAATTAAGTTACTAAAAACGTACAATCATACACAATCAAGGGTGAAGGTCGCCAGATCAATGCTGGTCTAATGCCAACAGCCACCTTTACTGGCAATGGCGCCATCCTTGTCAGATCAAAGACCTTGCCTGTTGAATAGTGCACGACTATACTGTTTCTTTATTCAAGTATTCAAACGGTATTTTCGATAAACACACCATCATCTGTCTAGCCTTCTTAAGGGGTCAGCTTCCATTCGAACCGGATGCACCTGAATACCCGTAGCTAGTGCCTTTCTGACCTCCACAACCCAGTTACTGAGTTATATGTTACCCTTTGGTAAGACTGGTTGTCAGACTTGAGCTTCTGACTACTGACAAAATCTACTAATGACAGCCAGGACTAGCTTAATGAGGCACAGAAGGAACTCGGTATGTGATGATGGTCACCCATCCACGGACCAACCTCGGCAAGCACTGACCTCGAAGCTCGACTGTTATTATTTATCCACAAGTTTCGATACTCAAATGAGTGCCTTAAAAGAATAAAAGTGTAATGTTAGATAGCGCAAACAGCGCCACGTGTTCGCGAAAACAGCATTCCTTTATCGATAAGAAACAGTGTTGCATTAATGCATGTAATGGTGTTGTTATCAAGAATTTAGTTTTTGACTAACAAAAGATTGACTTCCCATTGTTACAAGATGTTCATTGGCCATCCGTTTCGGAGTTTCCTTCGATAACAGGCTTATGTCCAGATGGACACTGCGATAGTCTAGTAAAGTCTAGTTGATTGCCGATCATTCTCTTTCAGTTCAGAAAATTATGTCTTAGTACCCAATGGCTTGGCACGCGTCGATGGGAAGAGACCAGATGGTATGACCATAATGCCATGGTAGTTGTGTAGGCCTTTGGTGTAGTATGCAACTTCTCTACTTCCTAGCACAGTGTGCTGAGCTGGGGCGGCTGGTGCAGGTGCTGAAAACCTCAAGCAGTACAAATACAATAACTTAATTGGTTGTTATGTATGAGCCGTTAGGGGTTAAAACACTAGGCCATGAGGCGTGCCCACTTAGTATTTCGGAATATCGCCAAGCAGTTGATCGACTCTTCACGTGACCAGAGGGCTGGCCTTTTTTTGGCCAAAGAATCAGAATTGCCATCCAATGTGGCAATGCTGCCTTCTGGGGCTGCAGTCTCGACATACGTAGCGACAAAAATCGGTCGTTAAGTCATAACGATGTCAAATTTCTTTAATAGATTTTCAACCTTAAGGTTTCGAAATAAAGTTGAAAATCTATTAAAGAAATTTGACATCGTTATGACTTAACGACCGATTTTTGTCGCTATCTATGTCGAGACTGCAGCCCCTGGGCACTTTACCTATTGACAGCGATGTGGACGAAATTTTTTACCCCTATTTTGACACTTGTGCATATTTTTTATTATTATTTTAGATCTACTTGTAGGTTATAAATAATTCAGAAAAGGAGACTTTCGAAATTTCAGCTATTGGTGAATAAGTCTGTTAGCACACCTTAATTCTACGCTTTCTATAAACTGTAAATGCTGAAGGCTGTTAAATTAAAGCTGAAACAGCACGATAAAAAACGAGTTGACACAAAAGACGAAATCACAATGGCATTTCACTGATTCGTTGACCGTGAATAAAGAGCGCGTTTTGATTTCCGTATTATCGAAAAGTATTGATAATCGAATTTCACAGTATGCGAACTATGTCATAATGCGCCGTGACTCATTCTCACGTTTCAATTGGACGGTACGATTGTTTGAATACTCGCAATGTATGTTGTGTTTTGTCCTTCGATTATTAGTTTTTGTAACACTCATTTTCATACAATTCCCTAAAATGCCTCTTATACATTCTTTACGTTATTTTTGTGTAGAAGTGAAGAATCTTTCTTGCTGTATATGTCACGTGTATGTTAGAGTATAATTGTCCTTAACTAAAAACCAAGAGTTCTACCATGGATTCAGTGTTTTCTTAAAAACTTTTCCTAAAAAATTTGACCTGGTGGTTTAGGAATCCACTGAATACATTTTTTTATTGATTGACAATATTTCCATAATAATTAATTATTTTTCTTTTATTTCCAGTTCGACCTCGCCTGTCAAGACTGGAAGCGATCCCTAGTGGGCACGGTCCACAACGCTGGATTCTTTATAGCCATCCCTCTAACCGGATTCATATCAGATAAATATGGCCGACGGCCCGCGCTCGTGTTCGCTTCGGTGGCCAATGGCGTCTTCGGAGTTATTCGGGCATTGTCGGTTAATTACGACATGTTCGTTGTATTTGAATTTTTGGAACCAGCGTTAGGTGGGGGAATTTATACAGCGTGTTTTGTACTTGGTAAGTGAGCTTTTTTGTCAATTAGAACTACATTTATTCTGTTTTGAAAAATCTCTTTCAGCAAAAGAATTGGTGATCCAAATCACTGGGATGAGGTTTGCTACTACTAATATCATTATGGCTGTTCTGTACTCTCGCATATCTTCGGCTATTATGCTTAAGTCCCATCTCAAAGGAGGTGCCTGTTGCCATCAACTCGGCACAAAACACACTCCGGGCGGCTACTGAGAAATTGCAGATTTAAAAACGCAATAATACTTTAGGACTGACGCCAGTAGTAACTTCGTTGGTCTGTTTGGAGGTCGGCCGATCATTTAGATAGACCAACGAGCTTGTACTGAAATTCATATAGGTAACCATGTTACCATGTTACATGTTACCTCAAGTAAATGGTATCAAAATACATACACCGCTGACACAACCACGGCTCAATAACTAAGGTCATTGTACGCGGAACACTGACAGCAGAAGTACCGCCATTTTCCTTGAGATTGGAGCGGCGAAGGCAAAGTGACAGTTCTAACGGAAATAACTAGCCATAGATATTGATTATGTTGTAAATTTAAACATGATACTTTACTAGCAGTTATTTCGTAAGAAGAAAATTACAAACTGATATTCTCGTTATTGAAAAATCTGATAAATAGTATAAAAAAAGGGTTTTCATCACGTGTTGCCAACGTTGGTGTTAGAGCATGAGTAACATTGGTCACACCTGAATGCGCATTCAATAATAAGTGGCTATGATGTTCTAATTGCGAATGCAAATCGATTATGGCGAACGCAAGGCGACCAGTCAAGCTTCACCAAACCAGTTTATGCGGATCTCTCATTGTACGGGAAATCTATACAAAGTGAGGCCAAGTTATACTTTAAATGTATAGCTTGATGTGTCGCCGTGTGTACATGGTGATTATGCGGAATTCTTTCGTTTTGGATGATAGTTATTTTATTTTTATTTTATTTCTTAAGAAAACTTACAGATAGAATAGTAGTTGTACTAGTTAACAGTTATTGAAAGAACGCCAATTAAAAGTTTTCACTGACAATATAAGGGTACCACAAAAAAAAACAGTAGACAGACAAGAGAAAGTCAGAATGAAGCATTCAGAGAGAATTAAGAAAAGACTGAACAAGATTCAGTGATCTTCAAAGAAGTTTTTACATAGTTTTTTTTTAGTCTAGGAACACTGGTTTTGAACATATCAAGATCATCAATACTCTGTCTAGCTCTTATCATAAAGGGTGTAACAAGACCCTTTACGAATCCGAAAGGCAGTTGTTCTTCCCGTTATTGCGATTATTTTTTTGTTCTAGACTATACCTGGGAACCTTCTAGTTACGAAGATATTGGGGGTCAAAGTTTCAACTATTTCACAAGTATTTTTTTTTTTAATACATGTTTTTTTGTAAGAACTTTACTTTAAACACCTCCACGACGCCCGTGATATTCAATCCATCAATTAGCACAATGTTTTGAGTGCGGTACATTGAGTCCTGCCGTAGAACGTGAGTTTTCACTCAAAAAAAAAGTCGTTTCCCAGCAGTATTTTTTGCGTAAAGTTACGTAATTTGATGTACAAGCGGCCCAGCTAAATTAAACTATTTAGCTTGGCCGATTGTACATAATGCTTGGTTGACGGCTCGTGAAGCGTCCGTTTACACCCTGTATAATAGTTTTGTCGATAAATGCACCGCACAGAGGTTGATAGTTTCTAAAGGTGAAGGATGGAACACGCAGACCAATTTTGCCTATCAGTTCAGAGCAGTCGGTTGCACGCTTGCACCATTAGCAGGTTATGGATACAGGCTATTATCATGGACGTCGAGTCTCAATGAGGAAAGAAACTATTTTTATTTTCTATTAAAAACTAAAATTAAATCAAAAAACAAATAAAATTTGTTGAAAACCAATAAAGAAGTTGAATCAGTTTAGCAAGTAAATGTATTACCAAGTAGTCATCAGAGTTTCAATGGTACAAATGTCTGCTTTGTTTTGACATCGGAGACAAAACAAACGTACTAGGTACTTGATGTGTTTCCTTGCAACATGGCTGTCTACCTAATAGTAATTGGTAATTGACACAAAGAGTCAGAACCAATTAACTACCACACAAAGATTTATGAAACTTTATTATTACCTTCCTTTATAAGGATCAAACATGGTTGCTTGTAAACAAAGACCACATAAGTACACAGCTAGTTATACCTATCATGTTTTTATATTAATCAGCCTATTCTTTCCCACTGCTGGGCAAAGGCCTCTATGGCTTTCCATCGCTCTTTGGCAAACGTTGAGTTTAGACTTCTGAGCTTTAGTTAAAGACCAAGTCGTCGTTGTCGAAATAATAGCAATTATCACCAAACTTGATGAGAGTTGCTGAGAATCGAGTTGAGTAGCGTGCGATTGAGGAGGCTGTAGGCTGATGATGATGTTTACCCAACTTAGACTATCACAATGTCCGCTTGTTCCAGAGGCTATCGGTCCCTCGCCAGGGTTGAAAGTTTTACAAAACTTGAGAATACTGGTAAAATTCGTCGCTCCAAATTTCACTCCAGTGAAAGGAAGAAATTCAAGTTCTATTTTAATTTAGATCTATTTTCGTATCACCAACCTTTACAGAACTTCCCTCTTGACCCAACCAAATTAACACACAACACAATTTAAAAAGTAAAACACCAGTATTTACCCCAATTCTGTCACCAAATTATTGTCACGGCAAATACAGAAATTAGTTAGAATTAGTCCTAAACAAACTGACTAGGACTCAGTTTTGGGGCCTTCCTCAACAAATAGGCTTCAGGCTTAAGTAACAACCCTGGAATAATATTTGGGAGCTCCGAAATTATCGCGACCTCGAACCTGAAGTTGTGGTCCTTTGGTTTTTTTTAAAGTACATAAATAGTTAGACATGCCAAAATATCTGTGTAGAAAGACGACCGTATTTATCCGACTAATATTATAAATGTGAAAGTTTGTGAGGATGAATGGGTATCTGAATGTCTGGAAGTTTGTTACTTTTTCATTCAAAAACTACTGACCGGATTTAGATGAAGTCTTACACAAAGATAGTTTATAACCTGGATTAACATATAGAATACTTTTTATTCCAGGTAGTACGATCCCGTAAGACAATTAGGTACCGAACTACACGTGGGCGAAGCCACTGACCTAAGCTAGTCTCTCATAAGATTATCACTTACTTTGATCAAATGAAAAACGGTTCATAATTTTAGATTTACCAGAAGCGTTTCTTTTCATTACTTCTGCTCTCAAAACTGTGAAAGAAAACGTCGTAAAGAATAAACCATCTTTTCCCGGAACAAAAACAATCGAAGGCATGTATTGTGACATTTACTATCCGTCTTTGGCCTCATATTATGTTACAGCCCACTCACTTTCAGAAGGGACCTGATGAATTAAGGCTGTTTATGCATGTTTTAGGTACTGTTGACAACATAAGTCTCTCACTCCTGCCTTCTCAAGGATAAGTATCTTTAGCTTAACCTTTGTCTGCAATAGTGAAAGATTCAAAACATGAACGTTAATGCCCAAAAGACCATCGAACCGACTTAGACAAATTAGACAATTTACCGCTTCATTGACTGTAAGAGTACCGTTTTAGCAATCCTAAACTGTCTCCATTCATTCAGAATATTTTTATCAACCACTTTACTTTTTGTTATTTCTTTTTTTTTTTATTTACACTGGATAATTTAAAGCCGTTTTATAGCTCATAAAAAGATTAACAGTCACTTCTTTGTTTGTATTTTTATTATTTTAGTATAATATGGATTGTTAAAAGGCAAATACTATTATAAATATACCCTCGGGTTCTTCTGTGTAGAGGTCGAAAATTATCCTACGGGATCGTAGAACATGGATAAAATATTCTACCTACATATTAGTAAGGACTCAGGTCATGATCTTCCTGCCTGCCATCAAAACAAAACCAGACAGATAGCTACTTTCGCATGTTCAACATTAGTATGGGTCTATTTTGATTAGAAGATAGTTAAAAGGACTGCTCCGTTGGTCTAGTGTTCGTAAGTGCGACTGCTGAGCATGGTTTCGATTCCGTTTCGATCGAGCAAAGTGTTATTGGGTTTTTCATCAGGAATTTCTCAGTAGCAGCCACGGAGTCTGGATTTGTACCCGGTTGATGACAATGAGCTCGTCCCCTGCCTAAATCTTTGGGGATTACAGGCGTGGTGATATTCTAAAATGGGATTTCCAATCATCAAAGCAAATGGAACATGTCATAACATGTTCCATTTGTTACTTTTTTTTGTTGTTTTTTAAACTGAAATTATTCATCAATACACAATTTTTTTTGTTCCGTTTTACATGGATTTTTTAATTTACTCGCAAGTCATAATCGGTTTTTCTCATTTGATGGATAGTGCGACTTGTTTGTTACGAATCTCGGGACGTTCTGAGAATCATTTAAGTCGCTTTTTCCCTGTCAACCGTCTTGTGAACAAATGTTTCATGATTCTCGGAATTGTCACCAATATTATTAATCTAAGTTTAGCCATCAGCACCCAATTGACCTTCGCGATTGATTGCCTTATAATTCAGTTGAAACTAATTTACGGTTTTTTGTAGCTCATCTTCCGGTCTTTGTTTTAGATCCTTTCTTGCAGTGTTCATGAGTAACCGGTAGTTAGTCTTTGTTGATTCATGGAGACCAAAAAATTTGCCATTCACATCTTTTTCCTTTTTTGCGTAAACTCTATGAAGCGTTTAAAGATTTTAATCACGAGGCGTTGGTTGTTTTATTTTTGGAAAGATGTTTTGTAAGTCTTTGACACTTGAAAATTATTTATTGAAGATAGTATCTATCTTTTCTAAAAATAGACTTAGTTTTAACATCATTATGAAGAAAGAAAACCATTTTACTTGTCAACAAATTGTAGTTGGAATATTTTAAGGATCAATTTATCTTTACTAACTTGCCATTTTATCTTGTTTCAGCATTGGAACTCGTCGGACCTAAAGGCAGAGTCTTCGTGAGCCTCCTCTTCAACACCATGTTCATCCTCGGAGGAGTCACAGTCACACTGTTATCCTGGTGGCTTCTCAACTGGCGCTACCTGCTCTTCATCATCTACACTCCCGCTGTGTTCGTCTTCGTATACATCTGGACCCTCACTGAGAGCTTCAGATGGCTATTCAGCAAAGGAAAATACGAGGAAGGTCTAAACGTTCTCAGCAAGTCAGAGAAGATGAACAAGGCTAATGTCCCTAAAGAACATTACGAGCAAGTTGAGAAGCATGCTATGAAACAGAGAGATGAGAGAAAGTGTGAGAACGTAGAAAGAAACCAATCAACATTCAACCAGCTTTTAACATCGCCAATGATATGGAAGAGGCTGTTCACATGCTCCTTTCTATGGATATCTTCGACTTTAGTCTACTACGGACTTTCCATAAACGCCATAGAGTTATCTGGGAACAGCTACGTGAACTACATTGTGATATTGGTGATAGAAGCCCCAGCTAATATCTGCAAGCTGATATTCTTGGACAGGTTTGGCAGGAAGAGGGTGATTGCTACTGCGTATTTCATGACTGGATTGATTTTGATCAACTATGGATTTGTTCCAGGTATAGTGACATCTTTTATTTTATAGAATAAAATACATTTTTTTATTTTCATTATTGCCTCGTTAGTTGTGTGGTCACAAGCGCGACTGCTGAGCATGAGGTCCTGTAAGAACGCAGGAATTTCTGTAAGAAAAGACATAAACAAGTTTATAAAAGATAGCTAGAAAATAGTATTATGAGACAGACAACTAGATTTTTCCCAACGCATTTAAAAACCTTTGTACGGATTTTTACACTTGCGTATAAAGTTTTATAAACAAGGTCAGAACGAATAAAATGGAGAATACTTTAAAGACTTGTATCGTATTACCCAGTAACTGGGTTGTGGAGGTCAGTAAGGCAGTCGCTCCATGTAAAATACTGGTATCCAGCTCCATCCGGTCAAACTGGAAGCCGACCCCAACATAGTTGTGAAAAGGCTTAGCAGATAATGACTAGAAAAGAAATTCATAAACACAAATACCTACATGAACCCTGAAAATATAACATTAATATAACACTCCTTTTTTGGGCAGTTGTGTAAGAAAGGCTGATTTGAATTTATAAGTGTTATACTTAAAGTAATTAATACGCATTACTTAATTTATTCAAAACAGCCAATTGATTGTGAACTAACCTTTCGCAAGCCATAATAACGTGTTGTTATAAATTGTACGCATTACGTGTGTATTTAAATGGTAATTCTATACCGTAAACTGTTTAACTGTTTAATGTGTTTGCACAAATCGTTATTTTATTAGATAAACAAGATAATTACATCCTCATACCGATTGTGTTGTTGATTTTCATTTGTTTTGTTCGATGTTTCGGTGACGTAATTTCAGTGGACTTGTAACGTCAAAGCTGTGTCAATTCTATAATCCTTTAACTATTGTTAATATTTTTTTTCTTGTTCGATTTATCTTATCAACGTGAAGATGATATTATATACCATTGCGAGACATAAGCTTCCTTAAAAAATTGCCGCAGAGAGTGATCCTCTAGTAACAACAACAACATCACGCCTGTAATCCTCGATGGGTTAGGCAGAGATGTACCTAATGGTACACCCACATTTCAGCAGTTATGTTAAAGTCCCATGTAATAGGGGGCGAGCCTATTGCATTCAACCCAACACAGATCCAGACTCTGTCACTGCTACTGAGAAATTCCTGATGTAAAAATTCAATAACTATTTGCCGGACCTGGGAATCGAACCCAGGACCTCTTGCTCAGCAGTCGCGCTTGTGACCACTAAGCCAACGAGGCAGTCCACTAGTGTGTGCATTCAATGGGTTACAACTATCTTCGTTATGCGTAGAGCCCATAGTAAGGAACCTATCAGTGGCGAAGGTTCCATAGAACTCGATTCCTACCGGCTTCTCTTTGAAAAATGGCACAGTCATAATTCTATAGACAAATAATATAATCACATTAAAGATCCGGCTTATCTCTTACAAATATTGAACCTTTGCTACAGGAACCTATAGTAAATTGTTAATGTCTTATGTTACAGCCGGCAACTGGTCAATTCTTCTATACCTTGGAGGAAAGTTCTTCATAACATTAGCATACAACTCCCTATATGTGTTTGCTGCTGAAGTATTTCCTACAAACTACAGGACATCTTTATTAGCCGCGTGCTCCACTATTGGAAGGATAGGTTCCACTGTTGCACCTCAAACGCCTTTGCTTGTAAGTATCTCATCTCAATTTCAATCCAGAAGACAACTTAACAGATGGGAATTCATGGAGAGCACAGATCTCATGTGTGTATGCGGCGTGTCTCCGTAGTCAATGGCCCATGGTGTCAGAGCATGAATCGCAAGTTGGAAATCTTGCGATTCATGCCTTGACACCTGCGCATTTGATGATCTGATGATTTGATGATTATTTGATGATTTGATGATCCTGACTGCATCTGTGAGCGGAGTTCGCATGGCTGAATTTTGCGCCAAACATATATTAAAAAAGTGCCATCGACACGGTTGGAAAAGCTCGTACTTAAATAATAACAGCCGCTCGGGTTCATCTTCAGGTTAATCTTTAGGTTGGTCCGTGGATGGGACCACTCATTAGATACCAAGTTTCCTCTCCGTGCCTCGAAACCACGTTTAGCCGTTGGTCCCGGCTATTGTAGATCTTTGACGTTACAGGTATTCACTAGCCTGAAAGTCCAACAACCAGTCTTACCAAGGGTATCAAACCCAGTAGGAACTAACTGGGTTGTGGAAATCAAATAGGCAGTCGCTCCATGTAAAATACTGGTATTCAGCTGCATCCGGTTAGGCTGGAAGCCGGCCCCAACATAGTTTGGAAAGGGATGACACAACAACCCAATAGCAACCTTCTTTTGATAAAAATAAGTATCATTATGACTTTGGTAGACTTGTCAGCTGACGCAACCTTATTTTAAGTTAATAAAGATAACTGTCATTTGGACAGTGATGCAGATCATCATCTGCCTAGCCTTTTCCCAACTATGTTGGGGTCGGCTTCCAGTCTAACCGGATGCAGCTGAATACCAGTATTTTACATGGAGCGACTGCCTATCTGACCTCCACAACCCAGTTAGTACTGGGTAATACGATGTCAGAGGTAAAATAACTTCGGTGTCAAAAGAACCTTTATTTAAATTATTGGTTCGATAGTTTCTGAGATCATAATGGCATATATCATGTCCATGTCGTACATGGACGTCGCTAACGGAAACTCCTTGCTTTGAAACCAGAAAAAACAGCTAAGAAAAAGATGGACAAGGCTGGATGGTGCATGTTTCCGACATTTGCCTATTTCAACATCAATAACAAACAAGGCGATCATAACAAATGAAAAAAATAATTAATTATACCGACATTATTTTATTTCCGGCAACAATATGAATTTAATTTCAAAATGTTTTTAATTTTCCTTCCGCAGACGAGGTACTACGAATACCTTCCAACAATGATATTCGGAGGAATGGCGGCTTTGTCAGGATTCCTCGTTCTCACGTTACCTGAGACAAATAACCTCAAATTACCAGACTCTTTGAAAGAAGCAGAAGACCAAGACAGAAGAAAGACTGTGGAGGAACCAACCGAAAAAACAACAGATAGTAAAACTAGGTTATAATAGCTAATTGAGAGCAAAAGAAGAATGATTGGAACAAAATAGTGAACTAAATAAAACAAAATTTTGAGGTATTTTAGCGATTATTTTTTTTAGTCTGTGCAGTGATGAGCCGAATGACGGAATGACTACGGCTAGGAAAAAAAAATACATTTGTAAATTAAGATCCTATCTACTGTATCACTATAGCTTCATCTAAACTAATAATAAAACGCTGAAGAGTTTGTTTGGTTGGTTGAACGCGATAATCTCAGGAACTACTGGTTCGAATAGAAATATTCTTGTAGTGTTGGATAGTCAAATTATCGAGCAAGGCTATAGGTTATATAACATCACGCTACGACCAATAGGAGCCCAGCAAAAATAAAACAAGTCAGAAGCGGCGGATGAAACAGGTAGTATTTAATATAATTCCTAATTCATACACAAAGTTCATTAGGAATTTATGATCAATCAATTTCAATAGAACAACGCTGACTGCGGCACACGCTTAAGCTGGTTGTGAATTCACCAACATCCTCCCGGTAGTTTTTTATGAGCAAGCTCGGATTAGGCCTTCCTAATCTTGCATAGCCTTTAAAATACAAATGCAACTCACTCAGGTGTATTGGGACGAAACTTTGAAAGGTTTTTTGTACGTTAATTAAAAGCCTAAAAGCACTTTCCTTTTTAATAAATTACATAAATGACATCACACCTGTAATGTGTGTCCACCTGTTCTCGAAGGGTTAGGCAGAGGTGTACCTAATAGTAAATAAACATTTTTTATTAAAGTAACACAATAATAAAGTGATTTTTTTGTTGTTTTTGTGTTAGTTACAAATCATTTGCATTCAACGTTCAAGTGTTGTTCTTATTCCCCCCGTTTCACGGTATTTTGTTGGGCATTGATTGTCTTTATATAAAGTTAATAATCTGCATTGAAACAGGTGGCCATCTTGGTTAAGACTGACGCATGCTATTGTTTTAGGCATAACAAAAAAAATCATATGTGATTTTATACTGTCTGTATCAATAATGTGTGACACTCCTAATTTATTCATGCTGGTATAAAATAAAAGCTTTATTTTGTTGTTATGTGAAGAAAACACTATATTTCACTTCTTCGTATTTTTTTACCAACGTTATGTAAAATACTTAAAGCATGTTAACAAGAGGCCAGACAGGACAGTCAAATATTAATTAAGATTAGTTCGCATTATAATTTAAATCACTAGTTAGTAGTTTTCTTTTCCAACTACGATATATTCAGATTTTGTTATTAAATCACTAAAAACCACCAGTTGATCATTGTTATCTGTAAAAAAAAACGACATTCTTTCATTAAATTACCCTTATGTCAAAGTCAAAGGACTGGCCATTTGTTTCAATGATGCCATTAGAGAGCACTTTTGAATGTCAAATACGGAAATGGAATTGAATCTATTGCCTAATCAATCTATAAGTATGTTTTCTTTAAGGAAATATTCTGACAGTGCATGATGGACAAAATAGTTTGGCATCTCTTGTTTACATACTATAAGTAAAACTTATAACTTATAAGTTCAATTTTAATTTCACTGTATGGATCAAGTTATCTGAATTAAATGAATTTTATTTATTTATTTTATTTTAAAACGAAGTGACATTGGAAAAAATACTTTAAAAGGCTTGTGATTATTAATATTAAATTACACATCTCAAAATTGTTTCTACATCGCTCCCTTTTTTTAAGTATGACGAAAGCTTAATTTTTTTTAACGCCTTTTAAAGTTTTTTTTTCCAATGTCACTTACTTTGGAAAAAAAACTTTAAAAGGCTTGTGATTATTAATATTAAATTACACACGTCAAATTAAATAATAGTAGAACTACGATAAGATTATTTAATACAAATATATAGAGTAAGAATTAATGATATGAGCCGTACTACGACTAAATAGTTTCTTTTGTAATATTTTTATTGAGTGTTGTGTATAAATTGTGTCAGTTGTAAAAAAAAACTATAAAAATGGTACAACAATTGTATTTTCATATTAATATTAAATGTATTTCTAATATAATTTTTAAATGTACAAATAATATAAAGCAATTTTATAGACAAGTAGGTACATAATATTTCTAGTTAACCAGTTAAGTAAATGATCATTCTTCGGCGTTATGAAGATCTTACGTTATCTGACTATTAAGCTATCGTCACACTAACGAAATTCGGATCGATAAAAAGGGGCTTATTTATTTATAGTCAAAAAAGGGGATAATCATAAAAAAAAACCTATTATTTTTATTATTTTTTAACAATTACCCACACAATTGTTTCTACATCGCTCCCTTTTTTTAAGTATGACGAATGCTTAATTTTTTTTAACGCAATACCTTATGTCAATTTTAACTATGTTCAATGTAATTGTAGATAGTACCTACCGTGATAATGATAATAGAATAAATTAAGTTTTTTTTTTTATTACTTTGTCTTATTTCCTACACGATATTATGTTGTTCATAATCTGCACTTGTTCTTTTTTTATGACCCTTTTATTTTATGTTAATTAAGTAGGTAAGCCCGAAGAATTGCCAAACTTAAGTGGCTGTGGGCAGGGCACATTGCTCTCAGAACGGATGGCCGATGGGGTCGAAAACTTCTGGAGTGGCGACGGCGAACCGGAAGATGTTACGTTGGAAGGCCTGACACTTGGTGGACCGATGACCTGATGAAGGTTGCGGGGATCCGCTGGATGCGAGTCGCACGGGACCGGTCAATGTGGCGACGCTTGGGGAGGCCTATGTCCAGCAGTGGACGTTTTCGGCTGAAATGATTATGATGATGAAGTAGGCAAGAATTCTACAAGTCCAACAAATATGTTTTCATATTACATTAGCTCAGCACAGTTATTTAAATAAATGCGAAGTAAACCCAAACCGTAACATCGATAGCTTCCTGCTAACTTGCTAACAGAATTGTAGAAAACCTTTCTGGTAACCATGTCAAAAAAAAAAAAAAAAAAAGTCTCCCCGTACCTAGTATACCATTTTCGTGGCATAAAAATAAATAAAACTGGCCAACGATAAAACCCAAACGGTTCACGTCCGAGTTTTAATTTGAAAACGGATTAAAAACTGACGTATTACCCTGCTTCGCGTTTGGAACCAACATTGGGTCAACATTGGTTTTGGTCTTTAGGGATGTTCAAATATCTGAAAATCAAATATTTGCTTGAAACATTCACAGGTTCCTTGAAATATATTAAAATGTAAGGTTACCTTAAATAACTTTTAATAAAAATCAAACATGAAATGTTAATAATAGACAATTAAAGTAAAATATAGTAGAACAAGGTTGTCCCGAAGATAAATTGCTCAACCATTGATAATAAACTTAACTGCAAGCTACATAGTTAACATTTAATACCACGTTTTCGTCTCAATGGAATATGCCGTAACTATCGATTAAATAAGCTATATTAAATTACCAAGTAGAGTAGATAAGTTATTTTAATAATTATTACCTCTTTTAATTCATCCTTGCGTTTGCTTATCAATGCCATTTAATGGTGAAGTAAGAGCTTTATTTGTAGGTAGGTAAATATGCCCTTGATCAATCCCTTCAAAAGTCTACCCACCATACAACTACTAGCTACTACTTCCTTCTTCTTCTTACTACTTTCTTCTTTTTTTTTCCGTCCTGTTGAATTTATAGTTTATTGTTTATTTTTTGTAATTTTGTATGATGCATGTCATTCCCCTCCGACAAATAAATATTTTTCTTTCTTTTTTTCTTTCTTTCTTTCATACTTAACATAAATAAGAGCAAAATCTGTCTCTACATACTGGAAAATCCTAATTCGTTATGATTTTTTTTTACTTGCGTAGTGCGGAAACATTATCTACTTCGAAAAGGTAGGAACCACATAATATACAAGGTGGGAGGGACACCAACGCCAAAATGGTTACCACGTATTCTGAGTTTTCATCGGTAATTTTTTTTTAAAACAGCTTTTCCATACATGTCGAGACTGCAGCCCCAGAATGATGTACTGAATACGTGGTAACCGTTTTAGCGTCGGTGTCTCTCTCACCTTGTATACCATCTTTGCAATAACTTTGACATGCCCTTTGTTTTGCCTCTTCAATTAATCGTGTTATTTTCCATTCACCATTCATTCATTCACCGTGGAAGTTGGTGGCATTGGTACGTTCGTTCATTCAATTTTGTGTGTTGTGTGTGTATGTTCTGTGTTTTACTTCTTGGGTATGGACTTGAGAACATTTTTATGTCGTAGGTGGAAGTGGCACATAATTATCTATTTTTTTCTGTAAATACATACATATGTCGTGGTATATCATATTATTACTATTCTATTTATATTTCGTATATTTGTATTAAACTTAAATCTTTATTTTGCTACTTTCATAAACAGACTACGTTTGAAACCGTTTGTTGTCTTATAAACTGGCTTGTTTCAATTTAACAATTTTTATTTAATTTATAATATATTTTTTTTTTTTTTTAATTCCATTCTTTATTATATGTAAAGAATTAGTGTGGCAATAGTTGTACTTATGTAATTTTCAATGCTTAGTTAATAATTAGGAAGTGCATTATATGTTTTAGGTTGTTTTTAGACCCGGTTATTAAAACCTAAGTTTTCTACACGGCATAACAGAATAAACGCAAGACTTGCCGTGTGGTAGTTTATGTATGAAACACCTGTTTTTTTTTTAATAACGGACAAAAAATTCCTATGTGGTCCCGACCACATAGGAATTTTCAGATTGATGTAGGTACTAAATACTTGGTAACCGTGTTAGCGTCGGCATCCCTTCCTAGTATAGGTAGGGGTACCATGGAAAATGCTTGTTTGAAAAAAAAAATGTTAGAAAGAGCGGTTGATTTGCCACGTTGCGATTGTTTTGGAACTAGGTGGTTCAGCTAAGGTACAGTAGACCTCAAAAGTGCAGTACCATGCTAAAGATTACATTGCTATGAACTGTGCGAGCGCGATACAGCAGTGTGTGTGCGTGTGCGTGTATGAGTGATGTCTCAACATTCTACACATAACACACACTAATGAACTGTCGTCACACTACGCGAAATAGCATTATATTTCTGTTGCATTTAGAATACACATCATAGTGATGACCTGTTCTTACCATTGCATTGTTAAAATTCGCGTAGTATTAACATGGGTTGGTAGCTGTTTGGGCTGAGCATGGGTTCACGATCAATGAAGTCCAAGTTCGAATCCATGTTATTACAATGTGTGGCTGTTTTTTGTTTCTTTGAAACCTTAATTATATTTGTATTTTAAGCAGAAAGTCGTTAGGTATTTATGTTTATTTATAATATAGTCATGCTTATTATTTATTTTTTATAAGAAGTTAAATATTAGATAGTTATTGTATTATTATTTAACCTCATTAATTGATTTTTATTTTATGTTTTCGGTGTTGGAAGGTGGAAATAAAAAAATCATGCTGAATCATAACAAAAATGTTTATTCGTTTTATTTATTTATAAAATTAACAAATTTTTATGAGAATGTGACGTCACATTCCTATCTAGGCAAAAAAAAGTTCTCTTATCACCGTTCATAAGATTTTTTGTTGTATACCCACTTAGTCAATTCATAATAAGAATAACATAACACGGAAAGGATATTCTAATAACACAAATATAATTGTTGATACCCGCTTATTATAGGTATCAGTATTCAGCAGAGTTAATTGAATACTAATATATGAGTTAGACTTTATGAACGTGTTTTTTTAATGTAACGTCACATTGAATGTATTGAGGTTATAGCTTAAGTGTTCATTTTCTTGACGAAAAGAATATTGAAACTAAACCCCAATTTAAGATCATTAAATTTAAAATTTATTTCTTAATTTTTTTTATTTTTATTTACGGTTATGTTAATATTACTAAATATTTAGTTACCCGGTCTACTTATTAAATTAAGTATTATTATTTTTTCGCCATAAATTAAGTCTTCCTTTTGGCAAGACTTGAAAGTCTTCTCGTCAGAAAATACAGTCACCTCTCAGTTAAAATGTAAATAATCTCGAGCAAAACGTAGTCTTTCCTCCCTGTGTTTTTGTGTCAAAAATGGTTTTTAGCTGTCTTCCGATGATGTAAACCTTCAGCATGGACTGCATGGCGAACAGTCTGTAGTAGTACCCAATTGCTCTGCAAACATTATAGTTGGAATGAAACCATTTGTTTCATATTCTTCCACCATAAAACGTCGCTGAGTCGGGTTAATAAGCGGCGGCCTTTCACTTCTTAGACGACTCTTCAGACTACCTTCTTCCTCAAACCTCTTTACCCAACGGGCCAACGGCTAACAGAATTTCTAAAAAAAAAACAAAATGTGATTACACACTTGCAACTAGCAGTTTATTTAATAATAAGAAAATCACACACCACAACTATCATCATAATAATTATAATTTTTAAAAATAACTTACTCATTTTAAGCCAGTTTCAGTAGAAATTTGAGAAATATTAAGCCCATTTTTACGCAAAGTGACAATATTTGCCCTGTCATCAATACTAATATTAGCTTGCATCTTGAATAAAGACAATCAAACAACACGCTAATCGTAATAATAACACAAACGCTCGTAACAAAGTTCACCAACTAACAACGTCATAACTAACTACTTTGTTCAATCCAGAAGTTTATTTTGTTTCACATTCACCCTCATCTTTTTTGTTAATAATAAGTTCCAACTAATATTTAGAAAAACATATCTCATCGGGTCTAACGTATCATTTACAATTAAAACACAAAAAGTGTAATGTCACTTGGGTTCGAACGCAGACTATACTGTGCGAGACATTTTATCTTTAGCGTTAACCGCTAAGCCAGATAGACACATAATTGTTTGTTTGAAATTAAACTCCGTCGCGACATGACAGGCTTGTCACTAAGGCAAATGATCATTATATCGCACTCTTTCTGACTAGATAATTATGAAAGAGAGCGATATACGAGATCGTGTATGTGTGCAAAATGTTTGTTATGGAAAAAGATGCGATCGTTTTGTGAAACTGCTACTGCACTTATGGTCTCTACTGTACCTTCCTCTATTTACTTGTAAGGATTTCAATAATGTTCAGGACCAACAAAAAGTTTTCGCAATCACAACATTCAAAATTCCTTACGTCAAAAACATTTGGCGCCAACATTCGCGCCAATAACTGGACTAATATTTTTTTTAAACGTTCCATTCCACGGTCCTTTGCATCTAACGGGGAGCGTTCATTGTAATTATGCGTTTACTACGTGATCCCATTTCGTTGTACGTGACTGCGTGGACTTAGCAATATTATAAATATAAAAAAGCCTATTCATTTTACTGATAGCCTTACAGATAAGCTGATAACGGATGTGATTTTTTTATGTCGCGTTCTTCATGTGGTTTTGTATGGAATTTGTTGTGTAATGTAACCTAGGAAGAACATTCCGGATCTCAAACCTACTCAAAATACTCTCACACATTTAGTTCTTTTAATATAATTATCTTAGTTTTATGAAAGCGTAGAAAAGTTTAACAGTTTTCATGGTAATGACATGCATCGCCGCAAAGGACCACGTAAAATATACTGTAAAATAAACTTTACGTAAATACGCCACTATTTTAAAGTGCCTGCGTTCTATCAAGGGTGAATGGCCCATCAATCCAATATATACGTAGGTATGTGTGTAGCCAATCTCTATGTATAAAACTATGTAGCTAAAATTGCAATGCAAAAGTCTTTTGTCACGACTAGTGGTTTCATTACAATTTTCTAAGTGGTCGAAATGAACATTTTGAATAGATTCTTTTTCCATTAAAAATATTTATTTAATTTTTATGACTGCAAAACAATTGTATTTATTTGTACTTGGGCAGCGGCAAAACAAATATTTTATTTACAACGCCTATTTTCTCATCCACCAGTTGTTTACCTACCAGTAAAAACGTCACTTTGACTGAAAAATTAAAAAAAAAACCCAAATAATTCATTCAACAGCTATGGAAATGAAAACTCTGAACTCGGACTATATTTAACAAAAAGTTTATCTTTTAACAAATCTAATATCCCTCTATTTAGATTTACAGTGTTGGGTAAAAAACTGGCAACACTCGGTCAGAGGGCAAACGTTATTCGGGCAAAAACAATTTGTAAGTTTTTGTTAGAGAACCCTTGGGCCCTTTTGGCTGAATACATGAATACGTTAGGCCGAAAATGCTCTTTATGATAGCTATGGTTTTTCACAAAGCGTGTTGGGTTAAACTCTATAATGTATGAGCGATTGTATTAGGGATCTTGAGTACCTAAGGAAATAGGGTTTTTGACTTGACTACTGGGTAAACAGGTTAAGTTAATGCAGAATATAAGTAGGTATCCATTTGCTACTTATTTAGGAACCTATCTTCCTATAACCTGACGCTGTCTTGAGATGACGAGTAATAGAGAAGTATAGAAGAAGACATGCTGCGCCGAGTCCCCAAATAAATTGGAATAAGGGCAGGGGAATGAGGAGTTACCCTACCTACCGGCTAAGAAAACCCTTTTCTGTCTGGGTTTAGTTCAAAAAGAGGACTATATAAGATGTCAAAGATGGTTTACAAGTCTGCAATTGTCAGCCAATCTAATAAAAAGTAGGTACTGTAGTTCATAGTTCACTTACCTGTCGAAATTATCTTGTATTGGGCATCTAATAGAAAATAACTTCACTGGTTGTAGTGGTCATAACGGGTGACCCAATTCCTACTCGCCAGTGTCTGTTACAGAAGAAAATTATTTTCACATTTTCCTGTTACAATTTACGTATGGAAAACGTTTCCCCATAAAACTTAGAATTAATAATAAACTACTACAACTGTCCTTTCTACCTAGTTTACGATTGATTGCGGCACGGGCCAGCCACGCTGTGACGCAGCTAAATTATAGCCACTGCATCGAAGGCCGTTTAAAAAAAATGTACAATATGTCCCTGTCATGTGAATGCGAATTTTATTGTCACGTTGGTACCTATGTATGGGTAACGTTTTAGTTGTACGTGACGTTGGTTTGAATATGGAAAGTGTTCTTTATTTAAAGTGAATGTAAAAATGTTTATGGCTTTATTAGTTCTTGTTGTGCGGGCCGGCGACTACAATAAAGCAATTAGGCACTACATTACTCGGTTCCTGATTACATATCCAGAGAAATCTACTGTATATCCCTCTGCCTACTCTCTCGGGGAATACAGGCGTGATGTTAAGCTATGTTAGCTTCCTGTTTAATTAACTCATCTGACCGAGGTAGTTTCTAACGCTCTACGATTCATCTTACTAACCGGAACATCTCAAAGTGATGGACAGTCGAGTATCATCTTGTCTGTGCGGTCACCAACACGCTTTATCATTGGGGTTCTAATAGGCATTAGAAGTACCCCATTAAATAGAAACCTATATCTACAGTACAGGTACGGTACTCTACTATTTGATGTTGTAAACCGCGGTAGACCTGTGGGTAGACTAAAGCCCCGCGTTTGCACCCCTTAGGCACAGGGCAGTAACTAAACTTCCTATATTCACAAACGTGAAAACTATTTAATACAATAAATAACGATTACACGTAAACCTCGTGATTTATTCACTCCAATCCCCACTAACAGGCCGTCAGCAATTAATTCCAGCAATATCTCAGGAGATTGCAACTGATATACGACCTCCTTACTGCGTTCTCGCCATCACTCAACCAAACCAATATGGCCGCCGTAAATCGCTTCAAGTCATCTGTTAAGTGCTGTGTTGGTATGTAATTAAGCATTCCCGCGTTAAATCAACGCTGTACACAAATTAATGGTGGGTCACCGCGTAGCCGGCGACATTCGGTATTGCGAATTCCACATGCAACGGCCCCACCTGTGTGTGAATGTCTGTATTACAGGCGTGTACAGACGAGTTGTATTAGCTCCCGCTGCATTGTTATGGAATTTATGGTTGAGACAGCAATTTCTGTGACGTATAATTGAGGCTTTTGTATATAGAATTTCAAATTATTTAGTACCGGTAACTAAATTCTTATGAAGCCATGGGTAGGTTCCTAACATAAAAGCATTAGTTTATGCAGAGATTTTATCACGGTTGCAATTTCTTGATCCTTTTGTCCGAAACCTGTGTTAAAAACGACCAAAACTTTTGAACTCATTTCTTTCACAGATATAAACGGCTCAGTGAAATACTTTTCAGCAATCTTAAGAAATTCAAAAGGATGAATTTTTCAAAGCCAGAAACTAGAAACACTTAACCCGACAGAAGAAACAGAAATGATTCACAAAATCACAACGTTGCCAAACAAGATTCTTATTTCAAAGAAAGCGGAGGAGAAAAACTGCCAGTAACACCAACTTTTTTTACTTTTTTTTCCATCTACCGCCACAGTTAAATAATAGTGTCCATTATAGCGGCTGACGTTTTTCCGCAAGTTGGGCCCACAAAGGGTGTCGGGACGTAAATGCAAATAACTGTCACAGGCCAGATGATTTTATGAGGATTTTCCTTCTTTGATTTGTTAAGAGTTTTCTTTGATGATGGCGAGGTTTTGTGGGATACAGTTGTCTTTTTTTTAAGGTTTGATCTACCTACAGTTTAGGCTGTAGGACGTAAGAGATTTACTTATTATAATATATTGCCATTGCCAAATTCCTTTTTAAGGCTGGAGTTTCCAGGATCCCTAATTATTCAAGCTTACAGATAACTAAATACTGGTAAGCTGACTCCTACCTACATACTATAGGAAGGTACGTAGCAGGGAAGAGTGGCAGAAATATTAAAATATGTTACGCCGATAATGTGGCAAAACGAAGAAAAAACTGTAGCTGCAATACATGAAAACACACATCCGATCGCGGTCACAGTAACATTTTAGTATGTAGGGTACATCGACAATATTGTGCCCAAAAAGGCGGTCCCTTTTATACAAAGTTTGCTACACTACAATCAATGCATAGTGGGTACATTTAGAAACTTAGTTCGGGCACAATATTGTCGATGTACCCTACATACTAAAATGTTACTGTGACCGCGATCGGATGTGTGTTTTCATGTATTGCAGCTACAGTACTCCCCCCTTAGCGAAGCGTACGGGCATCTTGACGATCCTGCCTGATCTTGTACGTTGGTCGCTGGTGTTCGAGGCTGGAAGCAGGCTGGAGTGATCTTCAGTGGTAGCTGTAGCTGGTTGGCGTGTCTCAGTACTCGTGTATTCGTGGTTATCTTCGCTGTTGATAGTGTATGCCGGCTTGAGACGGTCGATCGATATGTTGCTCGATCTGCCTGGTAGCTGTATCGTGAAATACTTCTCGTTGCGTTCGATGACCTTGTATGGACCTTTGTATTGCAGCTACAAAACTAAAACCCGACTATTGAAAAATCACGCTCTAAAAAGTATGAAACAAGAAAATAATCTCATCTGAAATTGTTATGTTCAAACTTTTTAATATTTATCGTCTATTAAATAAACAACTTACGCGTAATGTATTTTAATGCATTTAATAGAATAAAAGGCAAAAAGAATAGAAGGAGAAACAATTGAGGACAATAGAATGCTATCCTCTGAACAACACTATAAAATACATTATTTTCTTATTTTGCTTCGCCATAGTCGGGTAAAAAAAAAACGTTATGAACACAAAATACTTTTGTCAAATTTGATTCATGTTCCCTCGTCCCTAAAACCTTACATTTCCCCACTAACCCAGATTCCTAACACCCAATCTGTAGCCACACAATAGCTTACAATAAATCGACCAAATCTAAGCAGCAATCCAGGTGTTACACAGGTATTTGCAAAATGTCCGCCAGCGTGCTATGTCGTGCATTCAGGCACTATCCGCAATATAGCTCGGCCACAGAATAGTAACAGAAGGTCCAGTCCATACAACGAACAAAAACAGCGCCACGCATTCCTACCTACGTATGCGGCTATCTCATTCGATGACTACAATCCGTTCCTCTGATCTCGAAAGTACGACGCATTATTGGATCGCATAAGTAGTCTACTACTTTTACTACTCTAAGCACACTCTAAAAGCACTGCACCAGATGATCTCAATGGTGCTTTTAAGTGTGATACAGTAAGGAGTTTCATAGACAGACTGCTTGAGGCGATGATGACCCCGTGCAGTGCTTATATCTGTGCCTATAGGTAACTGCTCTACTGATCGGATATATCAGATGGTCAGATCGCATTCATGTGTGTAGAAATCTTCCAATGGAAAGTCAGTCGCGATTGCACTAGTATGTCCGTGAACCAGTGGTGAAGGTTCCATACAACTCGATTCCTACCGGATTCCCTTTGAAAAATGGCACAGTGAGCATTCTATAGACAACTAATATAATCACATTAAAGATATGTACTCCGGCTTACTTCTTACAGAAATTGACTCTTCGGTACTGCCGTATACCATGCCTGTGCCTATGTGGACGCTGTACCTGCGTTTTCGCTTGCCGTATAAAATCGTCCTTCTGTACCTATCTATTCTATGGCTCACCTCTACGATAAATCGCGTCGGACCTGAGAAATGCTTCATTACAAGTCGCCACAGCACTCGACTGCAATACGGCTGTGGACCTGATAAGAGAATGGAAGGCTATGCTTGGCCCGGGGCTATTTATGATTGTCGAAGTAATATCGGAACGGGCTATCAGATTGCATTGTAACATTCTTATATTCGAGCGTGGAATTTCAGGTATTCCAGGCGATTTTCTGGGGTGTTGATAAGAGTTGTTGTAATGTGTCAATTTCGGTTTTTATTCGTTGCGAAATAGTCATAAAGCTTATAGAGAGCATAAACATAGCATAATCAACCCATAATGTTCCCACTGCTGAGGCACAGGCCTCATCTGTGTGAGAGGGAATGGGCTATAATCCACCACGCGGGCTCAGTGCGGGTTGATAGACGTCACATGTCTTCTAAGTTTTCGTTCTAGGACATGCCGGTTTTATCACGATGTTTCTGTCACCGTTTTGAGAACAGTGGTTATGAAATAAATAACAATAAGTAATGCGCCTGCCTTGGTTCGAACCCATGACTTACTGCTCGTAAGACGTGCCGCCTCCACTGGGCCACCGCTGCTGTTCTTATCAAGAGAAATCTAAATAATTAAGCGATACGGCATAACTGAACTGCCTTTTTGATGTAGTGTCCGCAAGCGCTACTGTGGAGTTTCATTTTTGGGTAAAATGTTATAGGGTTTCTTCATCAGGAGTTTATCAGCAACTGCCCGGAGTTTTAAAGTGTAGTACGGAACATAACTTGCAAAATGTACTACTTATAAGTAGGTACCTACACCTCTTCCAACCTTTAAGGTAGAGTACAGGCGTGGCTGTCTTTGGGATTATTGAGATATCCTGATCCGTGATCGGCAAATAAATATAGTAAGATATTAAGACTACGTCTGTATTATCATTAACACTGAAAACGGAATATTTACCGTGTCTGTCATGTCATCTATTTGTTTTGAGTTCCCTATATTACGATCGATGATGTAGAATTGTAGACGTTTCGATTTTACGTCTGTATTTTTTCCAAACAAAAAAACATAACATCACGCAATCTCGGAACCTAAGTATGTAACGATGTTCACCCATCAACGGACCGACCTCGGCAAGCGTTACTTAATCTTGAAGACCGACCCATACGACTGTTATTATTTAACCACGAATCCCATATGCATGGACATAGATTTCGATTTTAATGTTCTCATAACAAATACCTAACACGAACCAAGTAATGTCCATGTACACACGGTTCTAGGTAAATTCTTGGTCATATGTTGGCTTTGTTGGGCCTCGCTCAAGCCGCAAATGGGTCAAGGCGTATATACACTCCATGCTCTTGCGGTCGGCGTAATTTGGACGAGCGTATTAGCAGCTTGTAATGCAGATGTATTACCTAATTCGAGTACCTTGGAGCATGTTGAAATATATGGTTCTTGTGAAAGGCTGGAAGGACAAGAGGGAAGGTTAGGTAAAGAGGTACTATGACGTCTTAAAGCAGGAATAATTCCAGTGTGAGAAAGAGACAGAGCTATACAGGTCGTCTAGCGCCATCTGATTGAGACGTCATGGTAGGCCACCAGTGGTCTATGAAATACATATCTACCCGCAAATCGACCCGTGGTCAAATTGATACCGGACTATTTTGTGATAATTTCTTAATTTTTGTTTAAAGTTTTTTATTTATAAAGTTGAGGTGTTATTTGTGAAATTGCGGTGTTGTACAAGGGCTTTCTTGTTATTTAAATTGGGTATAAATCGCATAGTACGAGAAAAACGTTGCTGGTGTTGTAGTATGTTATAGTTTCAATTGTGCTCTTTCTAAAATGGTACCTAGCCAAAATCATCAAAAACAATTTTTTAAGTGGTAGATATTCTACAATAGGAGGAGCTCGTTGCTAAATAATAAAAGCCGCTCGGATCAATCTTTAGTTCAAGCCGCGCTTGCCTAGGTGACCACAAATTACATACCCGAGTTTCCTCCGTGCCTCAGAAAGTACGTTAAGCAGTTGGCCCCAGCTGTCATTTGTAGATCTTTGACAATCGTTACAAGCAGTCAGTGGCCCGAAAGTCTGACAACCAGTCTTACCAAGGAGTATCGTATTACCCAGTACTACCCAGGTTGTAGTAGAGGTCAGATAGGCAGTCGGTCCATGTAAAATACTGGTATTCAGCTGCATCCAGTGAGACTGGAAGCCAACCCCAACATAGTTGGGTAAAGGATAGGCAGATAATGATGAGTCAATAATAGGTAAACAATAAGTGAAATAAATGTTTCAAAGTAAAAACTTGTTGAAAAAATAAGTAATTTATTCTTGTAATATTAATATCAACTTTCATCAAAAACAATCTTTTTACCTTCAAATGGTAAAAGACCAGATTTCTTCTTCTTAGCTTCCCAAGATGGATGCAATTTCTCTGGCTGGTCATCATTATTATCATTTCTATTATTAAAACCTCTTTTATCATTAAAATCGTTATTGAAAGACTTCCTATCATTAAAGTTTCTTCTGTCATTTTGTGATCTGTCATTGAATTTGCTTTTAAAGTTATTTCCTCTATCGTAACCATTTTGTCTATTAAATCTATCTTCTTTATCATAACGGTTGTTTTGTCTAAGCTTGCTTTTAGGGACAAGGCCAAACTGTACTGCTCTTCTTAATTTTCTATTCCCTCCCATATGTTCGTCTTTAATTTCATCTGGTGCTCTAGGCTCTACCACAGACATATAGTTCTCTCCCGTTGACGTCATAAAGAATGAATCTACAATTTTATTATCGACCACAGGATTGTCTGAATCTTTCTTTAACTTCTTTTGAAGTATTTTCTCATTGAAGTGTTTAGTTTTGTCTAATTCTTTTTGTTTCTTTAATGGGTTCTTCTTGATGATTTCTTTTTGTGGATTTTTGTTTTTAATTTCTTTGAGTTGAACTGTTTTAATGTTAACTACGTCTGTTTCTGCTAGTTGTGATGTATCTACAGATGCTTTGGCTTTAGGAGCAGGTGATTTAGCATCAGCAACAGTTGGTTTGACTTTAAGAGAGACTCTTAGGATTTTAGCATCTTCCTCTTCTTCATCATCACTACTTTCTACAGCTGCATCACTCTGGTCTTCTACATCCTCAGGTCCAGAATCTTGATTTGGTTCATCATCTTCCTCTGACTGTTCACTCTCAGCATCTACCACTTCATTACCGCCATTTTCATCACCAGACATTTCATTTCCACTGCCTTCATCACCTGAAATCACATCATGTTTTCCACCTTCACTGACTTTGCTGTCATCTCCCATAGCAATATCCTCAACATTCCAATCACCTTCAGAATTGACAACTTTATTATTCTTTGCCTTTTTCTTATTCTTCTGTTTTTCTTTAGCTTCTTTCTTAATTTTTCTTCTTTCTAGCCGGGACATGAATAGGTCTTGTATAGGGACATTAGAGAATCTACCTCTAATGAATTTGTACTTTTCCTGCAAAGCTTTGTGAAGAAGTAACCTGGCACAAGCTTTGTCTTCATCTATTTGTGGTTTATTCAAGAAGGTATTTAACTCTCCCTTGTGTGTTACCATAAATTTTGCTAGGTCCTTTGGTTTGATTTTCTGTAAAAGATAAAAGAAGTTTTTAGTACAGTAGTACATCAATATCATATTCTTTTTGACACAATCTATCAGACAGAACTGAAGTTTTAAACAGATTACAAGAATCATTTTAACTTTGATCAATTTACTTAATTATCATTATCAGCCATTTGTGTCCCACTCCAGGGTTAAGGCCTTCCTTCCCTCTTTTCACTTATCCCTATCCTTAAAATACTTACAACCCTTTTATTTTTTGATAGGACTGAGGTAGCAACATGTTGACCTATTATTTTAATGAACAATTCAACATATACAACATAATAAATGGACTGTGTGATCCTTCACATATAGTATTTTAGATAGTCAGGGAATGACTATTGGGATGTTAACTAGACCGTTTTAATGAGTCCTTGCAAAGATAACAATTTAAATGGAATATTCTGAAGGTTGATCACATATTGGTTTAAGAAGCAAATAACCTGTAGGATATTGTTAGGACTTTGTGGACGCTTAATGTGCCTTTGAAGGGACAAGGCGGAGGACTCATTAAAGCGGTTGGTCTATAATAGAGATATGTTCAGGGCTGACCTCAAATAAGTTGGGATAATGGTAGAAGAATGATGATGGATGGGTGACCGCCCATTACATAACGAGTTTCCTCAGTGCCTCAGAATGCATGTTAAGCCTTTGGTCCCGGGTGTCATTTGTAGATCTTTGACAGTCATTAGGTAGTCAGTGGCCCAAAAAGTCTGACAACCAGTCTTACCAAGGGGTATCGTATTACCCAGTACTAACTGGATTGTGGAGGTCAGATAGGCAGTCAGTCCATGTAAAATACTGGTATTCAGCTGCATCCGGTTAGACTGGAAGCCAATCGCAATGTAGTTGGGAAAAGGCTAGGCAGATGAAGATAATGGAATGGTAGAAGAATGACAATCATGAAAATTACTCAAATAAAAAAAATTCAGGTACTTAAAAGAAAAAATATAATAATAAAACACTAAACCACTAGTTTATTGTTTATTATTTACCTTCATGATCAAAACTTCCTTTACAGCAGACTCTGCTTTCCTTTTCAACTTTTCTTGTAGGTGTTCAGGAGCTTTTTTCTCTGTCAGTTGTTTTGCCTTCCTGGTCAATTTGTGTATTATCTGTATTTTAGCCTGGTTCAGTTTCTTTTTGAGTAATATGACCTGGAATCAGTTGGAGAAATACACATTGGTTAATTCTTTTTCGTCTTCTTTTGTATAGACAATACAACTGGCCCAGTAGGTGGCCACATAAATTACAGCAGTGTAGCATTTTTGTAGGAGTAATATAAAAGATTGTATATTACAAGGACTTATAAAAATAAACAAATCACTATCGCTATCCTAGGTTACTACAGTAAAAAGATTTGTAGGTCTTCATCAGCGTAATTGTCTAGTCTGGGAATTAATGCTAGGAAACTGTCCGTGAAACACAGATACACTAGTTAAACATTTGCTTTGCGTTATATTTAATACTCCAGTCAATATAATAATACTGGGAACTGTTTTGAGGTCAATAGACATCATTGTCTGGTAGTAGTAGTGAATTATTATAAATTACGTACAATTAGAGAAATTCAGTTAGCAACAACGAAGTAATTAAAAAATGTTTGTACCTCAGTGTTGAAGTCCTGTTTTACTGCCCCAACTTCCATTTTATCAAATAATATGACTTACTTTCTGTAGAATAGGTTATGTTACCAAATGTGAATTTTATAACAATCCGGATGTTAAAACATAATATTAAACGATAACAGAGTGAAGTACCAGTATTGTTTAAATATTTGATCTAATTTCTTTGCCGATGAAAGCAATGCTTCACATAAAATTCTCGTGTTATAGTAAAAACAACACAGAACACACCGATTTTAGTATCGTGACAGTGACAATTAACATCATGTTATTTGGATTGGAAAATTATTATTCGTTGACAGTGACAGTCAGTCATCACCACAAAGAACAAACCTATTGTATTTTTAGCAAGGAACTTTTATACTAGTTCCTTGATTTTTAGTCTTATTTTTTTATTTTAGTTATATTTGTAGCTTGTTTAATGAACATGAAAACTTTACTTAAATAAATTCTAGTACAAAATGACAATATCAAACTTGAAATACAATTTTCAAACTAATATTCTCGCACTTTTGACTGCACTACTGTTTTTATTTAGTCTGGAGGATACTTCATTCTAAATCTGGCTTTATTTATTTTATTATATTCTCGCACTTCTGACTGCACTGCTGTTTTGATTTAGTCTGGGGGATACTCCACGCATAATCTGGCTTTATTTATTTAAATGCCTTAAAAAATATCATAACAGGTCTATAAATAACCTTATGCAATAGCCAAGTCATTTTATTTTATGTTTTTAAGTCTGTCTCTGAGAATTGCATTTTTCTATGCTCTTAACCTTTTCTGTCGCTCAGAACCATAATTTACTAGAGCGAGAAACAGAGCGGGAGTGTTACGCGCAGGACGATGCGCTCGGTAGCACGCCTTACACGATAGACCAAAACCTTTACGAACACCTTTATGCTGGTTTCACACGAGGGCAGAACAATGAGACAGAACTGTTTCGAAAAACAGTGGCGTTTAAATATACCCACTGTTCTGCTGTGAAATTAGCATAATGCTGGTTTCACAGCAGAACAGTGAGGCTGAACTGTGGGCAGCACATACTGCTACTGTTTGAACGCACAGAACAGAAGAGTACTGTCTTGACAGTAACCAAGGCAGAACAGTTAAAAGCTCGCCTGTCTATTTTTTTGGGGCAGTTTGCGTGCGTCTCCTGACTTGTTTTAAGTTTTTCTTTCCTATTTATTTTATTTTACAATTTCAATTAGCTCATCCAAAGCAATTTGTGCTGCAATTTTGAGTAAGAGGCGTAAAATGTTGCCGTTGTCGTCGTCGACGCTCCATCATGTAATAGCTCACTCGCGGACTGTCCTATATTTAAACGCCACTGTTCTTCCAAACTGTTCTGTCTCACTGTTCTGCTCTCATGTGAAACCAAGTTAATAAGTTTGAGTTTGTGATAAATTTGTCAAGCATAATATTTTAAAGGGACAATATTTTTAATCGATTGTATTGCATTTTTGGTATGTCGAATCGACTAAATGTCTATGATCATTCATCGTATCTGTCAAAGTTGTGTGTGCAAATTAAAAACAGTAAAAATCCTTTCTGGTCGGATCTGTCAATCCGAAATGTACGTAAAAATTTTGTAAAAAATAATTTCCATGAAAATCTATGTAATCTACATAATTTCGCATGTTGTAACAGTGAATTAAGTTTCTAATTATTAAGAAGAAAGTGCTTGTGTTCTTATTTCGTCCATAAAGTTTCTGTGTTTGTTATTTCAGCATGGCTCCTCGATTTGAGTTAGCAGTCGGTCTCCGAAAGGGACACAAAACGACAAAAATATCCGCCGGCAGGAAGGGTATTACTGACAAAGCCATTAAAATCAGACCCGCCAGGCTAAAGGGTGTAAGTATATCAAAATATCTTGAAACTAAATAGTATAAGAGGTTATGTTTTGAATGTTGCAAACGTTGTGGATTATAATATGCTCAATTAAAACTTCGTACTATTACATAGATTGCAACCTCTGTAATCAAATCTCTCTAGAACTTTAGGCAGCGAGAATTTAATATTGTGTTCATGAGACACCTCATTGTTACACCAGTTTTAGCAAAATGAACTGTTGAATCCAGTGAGTAAATTGATTTTACTCTGCGTTTTATCTAAATTAAATTAATATTAGGAAAATACTTTGAAAACATAAGTTCTGTCCATATTCCAATGCGACACACTCATTTATTATGAATACTGTTTTCAAAATTTTACTGCTTTTAATGCTAAAAGATTTGAATGATTCATGACGCTATTCCTTACATTTCAAATTAGAGTTTCATCATTCCAATCAATTTATTTTCAAAATATGCGCTTTATTGATAAACAACCTCATTTCCATTTTATATTTTGGGAAGTCATCTTGGGAATAATATGTAGTGCCATGCAGTACCATACTAAAATAACAATCAATATTTATTCAATTGTTTACAGCTTCAAACTAAGCACTCCAAGTTCGTTCGTGACCTGGTCCGTGAGGTTGTAGGACACGCTCAGTATGAGAAGAGGGCAATGGAGTTGCTCAAGGTGAGTTTCAATTCTATATAAGTCAAGCAATATGATAATCATACCAATCTCTTGTTATCAGTTAAGAAGAAAGGCAGTCTGCTTGTTCTTGCCAAACATTTTCATATAAGCAAAACAAAAACATTAATAATTTTTATGTCTAATTTTTTCTAGATCAGTCAAATAAAGTCGACCTATGATAGCTTCTGCTCCAATCATTAATAAAATATCCTCCAGTTAGGACTCAATCCTTTTGACTCGACCCTGATTTTCTTCCACTACCTTGAGACTTGCAAAGCAAATAACTCTGTTTTCAACAACATTTCTTTTTCTGATAATATTCTCGTTTTTCTAGGTCTCAAAAGACAAGCGCGCCCTGAAGTTCTTGAAGCGTCGTCTGGGCACACACATCCGTGCTAAGAGGAAGCGTGAAGAGCTCAGCAACGTCCTGACACAGATGAGGAAGGCCGCCGCACAAGCGCATCACGCCCCACACCCTGCTAAGTGAACAATAAACTAAGTAATACTTAGGTGGTGTTTTATTGAGAAAACTACACCTGTTTGGCATCACTACATGTACCATAGCCTATAACCTTTCCATGGCATCAACACCCAATAACAGGCTCTATGAGAGCGAGTAGACCATTATCCACCATGGAGGTAAAATTTTAACAGGTCAGGTCATCATATTTTAAATTGTCTGAAAACCAGAAGCAAATTACAGATAAAATACTAGCTATAGTAAATGAAGTATGGTAGGACCACTCGTTCTAATGTCTTGTCTTTGAGCGTTTGGTTACTTGGCTAAACATGCGATTATGAAATGCAGGACAACAAACAATACGACAGTATAACCAACACACACGTCACACTGTCATTCTATCTAACTAAAGGCGCAATATGCAATCGTAGAATTCACGCATGAAGCACTTATTCTCAGTCACTCACTAGATACAAATGTGAATGCTTTGTCTCTAATAATTATTACACCCACCGCCGCCGCCGCCGCTGTTATTCGCCGTTCGACTCCTAAGGGTCGTAGCGTGATGTTAGCATAGCCTAAAGAATTGGACTGTCAAATACAAAAGTCCCAACTGGTAGTTCCAGAAGCCAGCACGTTCAAACACTCTTCAGCTTTATTATATTATTTTTAGGCTATACCTAATAATAATAATGATTCTGGATTCACATGGTACCTGAGCACATTACTGAAATTGGCAGCTTGAAATACTAATGAATGCCATGCCGCTGATTCGACAACAATCAAGCATGCTTGAAATTCCCTGTGTGACACAGTTTGCACTGCCAATTACGACGAGATTCATGAAATACCAAGACTAATGATTATAGCTGCCAAGTTACTATGGGGACTCATCACAAGAAAAACGTTTTCTTTCTTTTCTTTGTAATTAGTGATTATTTTGGAACCTAAAGGGACGCTCATTTACCACAAGAGTAAAGTTAACGTACATACATAACATCAGGCCTGTAACCCCGAAAAGGTAGACAGAGGTGTATCTAATAGTACACCCACATTTCACCAGTTATGCTTACGTTCCATGTAATAGGGGGTGAGCCGCAAATCCAGACTCCAGGGCTGCTACTGAGAAATTTCTGATGGAAAAACGCAATGACAATTTGCCTGTCCCGGGAACCGAACCCAGGACCTCATGCGCAGCAGTTACGCTTGCTACCACTAGACCAACGAGGGAGGTATTAGAAGTATATACCTCCTTATTTTTACCCTAACTTAAGGTATAAAAACAGGGTTCCTATGCTGGTAAGCAAAAGAAACCATTTATCAATCTATAATTCTAGATTTATAAATGCGACAGCGTCATCTGTTTTTAACGTCGTCTCCACCGTTACGTATCATACTCGCTGACACACATCTATAGAATATTATGCGTCATGGGGATAGCATTACTTGGGTAAACAAACAAACAAGCATAGGTCAAACAAATATTTGTTCCGAGGCGCGGAATCGATTTCGTGACCCTGAAGACGGAAAGCGGTTGCAGTAGCATTGCGTCAATTAGATCATTGTATGTAGAACAAATTCTGTAATGTTGGTACTGTCGGTGCAAATTGGTGTGGTGGTTACAAGTCCGCATGTAAATTAGGCCTCTATTCTATTTCTATAAATCATATTATTTTAATCAACATACAACCTGACACACCTGCAAATAGCAAAAAATCGGCAGAAAATTTAATTTTGCGAGCTACCCTGGCTCTTTCACCTTAAACCGAAATATGTTGAACATGGCTCATGTTCTGCCGATTGTAGACAGTGGGGGGCAAGCTGACGCTGCTTACTTCGACTTCCAAAAAGCATTCGACATAGTCGATAGTGACGTGTTGTTCAAGAAGTTAGCAGCTGTTGGTTTCACTCCGCACCTACTTCATTTTTTCGCCAGATAAGTGCATGAGGTATAGGCAGCAATACTTAGAGTACGAGGGACATAAGTCAGAGCCGACCTTAACGTGGTCTGGTGTAAGCCAAGGGAGTAACCTCGGACCTCTGCAATTTATAATAAAATTGTGATAAACGATTTGCCCAAAGTCGTTAAAGATGCAAATTGTTTATTATTTGCAGACGATCTTAAGTTGTCCCTGGCAGTGTGAGGTGGTGATGACTGTGAACGCTTACAGAAAGCCATAGATAGCGTAGTTACCTTCTGCAATTCAACTAGTAGAGTAAGTCTTAACATGGGGCGTTAGCATTTCGTGATCATATAGTCAGTGCTGTAAAAAGGCCTACAGAAATTTAGGGTTTCTTATACGTACTGTTTGTGGTTTCACAAATATTACGACGATTATCGCTCTGTACAACACTTGGTTAGAAGCCAACCAGAATGCACTGCAGTCATATGGGTCCCACATGGGACTAAATATAGTCTCATGTTGGAGATACAAAATAAGTTTGTTAGATTTTTATATTTGAGGCTCTATGGAGTATTATCCTTTCTACCCGCTTATGTATCCAACCCTGTTTAAATTAGGCATGGTTGGATACAACGAGCTGAGAGTTAAGCGTGAGTTCGCACTTGTCTCATATTTATTTAAATTAATTAGAGGCAAAATACATAACGTCAACATATTAGAGTTGGTGTGTTTGAGTGTGCCCGACAGATATGTGTGACGGCGACGTCGGCCTCAGCTGCTGGCTGTATCTCGTGGTCGCACTAATCTGTTGAATGAGGCGCACCTTTATTTTTATTTTTTTTTTCGGTTGGGTAATCATCAAATGACCCCCCCACTCTGGGCGGAGCGGAAGGGAGTGTCAGACTTGTACTGACTAAAACCCATCCATGTTCCTTCTTTGCCCTTTGTGTTCCAGGGCCACGGTATCTCTTTCGAACAGTCCCGCAGCCCTGGCAGGCATCGGCCCTTGCGGACCTCTACTTATTCGCTGACATCTCTTTGAGGCGCACGTGGAACACGAACGCGCCGTCGACACGGCCTGTCGTCATAAGACGGCCAGACGGCGAGCTGGCCCATAACTCGCCGTCCACAGGCCCGCGCCTACGGTGGCCGGGAGCCACCACGTGACCCCCGACGCCCAGGGCGTCTCCCGCGGCGGCTGCGATGTGAGGTTCTTTCCCTCTCACGTCCTGCCACGTCCTTCACTAGCATGACTGCTTCGCAGAAGGAGGTGACGGCTTCCCATTCCCTCTCGCTCCGGACCATGGCTTGAACCAAGGCCGGACGCACGAGATCGCCGCCGCCAATCGCCGCTACGAGGACACGGCGGTGCTCTGCCCAAGCGGGGCAGACCTCCACGGTGTGCTCCACCGTGTCTTCCGGACGATCCTCGCAGTGGAAACACCCGGGCGTTTCCTCCCGCCCGATTCGGTGCAGGAACCTCCCGAAACAACCGTGTCCGGTGAGGACCTGCGTCAGGCGGTAGGTGACTCTAGCCACTCCTCAAAGAAGGGACTTATCGCCACTATGGTGGCGTGCCCTGCACGGGGTTGCGACAGTCGCTCTCTCCATGTCGCCATGAGATCACGCCGGAGGTCTGTCCGCTGAGCGGCAATTTGCCGCGGCAGCGGAGTTTCCCCCCGACGTAGTGCCTCCGCGCGCCATTCGTGCAGGCGTGCGAGGACTACCGCCTCCAGATGCCATGGCGCCAGCCGCCTCGCCGGAGATCGTGCGGTAACACCGGATTAGCCTTATGGCTATTACCTTTTGGGGCGCGTTCAGGTAGTGGGCAGCTTGCCGCCTCAAAGAACGCGCCCACACCGGGGCCCCGTATAGGGCCATGGACCGCACGACCTCCGCGTAGAGCCTCCGGGAGAAGGCGTTTGGAGCCCTCAGGTTGGGCAAGAGCCGCTTGAAGGCAGCCCCTGTCCGTTCCAGTTTGGGAGCCAAACGTCGGAAGTGCTCCACGAAGTTCTACCGGCTGTCGAGGACGAGTCCTAGGTACTTCAACGTCGACCCGACGCCGATGGAAACCCCTCCTGCCGTCAGTAGGGATCCCGACGGTGGCGCATTCCGAGGCCCATGAAAACACATGGCCTCGGACTTATGCAATGCACCTCGAGCACCTCGAGACCCAATTGCCGGATCCTCTCCATGAGGCGCCCCTGACGCGGACGCTTCGCACTCTTAACCTTGTAGCAGAGGAGGTAGACATTTTAGCTTGTGCACAGCGCGGCACATGAAGCTGTACTTTTCCAGTATAACTTGGCCTCGCTTTGTGTAAATTTCCTATAGAGTTTCATTTCCAACGAGAGATCCGCATAAACTGGTTTTGTATAGCTTGATTGGCCGTCGTGCGTACACTGAGTGATTTCACAAGGATAACATAAACATTATAATTATGTAATGACTAATGAGTTGTAGATAGTAAGTTTAAGAAGTATAAGTTGTTAGTTGCTTCACTATTGCATTGGGTTGTGCCTGTAAAAATAGTTGTAAGGATTAAATACATAAAATGTTTAGCGTAAAACGCTAAACATTTAAACGCGTTTAGCGATTCGTGGTGCAAGCGGGCCTAAATTATTTTGGCTAAACAAACGTCGAACTCCATAAAACTCGTATTAGGAATATACAATTTTACTGGTAATCAAGCACAAAAAAATGTTAATTCACGTCTTTTTTTATTAGTTGGTATCATTGAGATTTGGAAGTATGTTTTAGCTAGCTTCCGCGACAAAGCCTGTTCAGATTTTTTTATTATTCCAAGTACATTGTTTAAGGTTTTTTTAGTTTTACGTAATGTGCTAAATACAAGCACGGTAATAGACCAAACGTTAGTTTGATTAAGTAAGTCTATCAGTATTAGTTCTATTACCAAGTACCTACCTTCTTTTGGAATGCAATGTTTGAATAGCTATACCTAAAGTTGATACAATTCTTAAATTAGATTCGGCATAGTTTGTTACAGTTTCCACAAAACAAATACCGTAGTTATATTATCTGTGACCGTAGGTACTTCTCATATCAAAAGTCTGAACCCTGATTAGCCTGAAAATGTTGGGAAGAAAATACTGAAACGCCGGAGGACATATTATAGAAGTAATAATCAATATGAGAATAGAGTAAGCTAGTTGACGATATCCTGGAATACTTGAATTTCCCGCTAAAACTAGGCGGAAAAAAGATGGCGGATGACGGATCTAAAATTAAGTCAATGACAACCAGTTTTTTAGTCCATTCTGCCTAACGATACTTTTGATAAGTTTTTATCAATTTGCGATAAAATATTTCGCAGTTTTATTTGTACTTTCGCGTCTGCGACCGAAGCAATAATGACAATGAATCAGCTGTTTCTGATCACAGCCTGTACCCAATAAAAAATGAGTACCTAAATTAGTTTTTGGAAATTGTTCAGGAAAAAGTACCTAAGTATGTTTTATAATAATACTTTTTCTTGCAGTTATTAGAGATGGGTTGTAACAGGTAAAACACGATATCTGTTATCACTGTTACTGTTACATAAAAATAACAGATCCAAATATCTGTTATTAAATAACAGCCTGTTATTTTTGTACAGACGATAAATCTCAATTGAATATCTTCTTTATTTCTTCCATTAAAAAGTCGAAAATCGTATAAAAAATAAGTATAGAAATTAGAAGTGTTTATATTGTTGTCGTCCGGTTATTGCTATAAAACTAGTGTTATAGCAATAACCGGACAGCCACTTTTCTAGAAAAGTGTTGGCACTCAGCCTAATTTGAATAAATGATTTTTGATTTTTAAGATCTCAACCCCAACATAATGTAAAAGATTAGATAGATAGGAGATACTGATTGTTCATTAAAAAATTCCTAACTGAACACTTTCCTTCATACTTTATTACAGGCTTAGGACTGTCAGTTTACTATAAATTTATGAATATTACGATGTAATTAGTTAAGTTTGAAACTGGCGCATTTAATATGGGGACTAGTACTATGAGTAACAGTAACAAGCCGCGGTAACAGTGAGGTCTGTTCATAACAGGCTGTTATTAAAGTAACAGATAAAATAAGTTGGTAGGAACAATTGTTATTTGTTAAATGTAAATATCTGTTAGTTCTATCTGTTACGATAAATATGCCACACCCCTAGCAGTTATATTAGTTTATATTGTTTTTAATTGTTATAATGTACTTTTTATTCAAATTGAAGAATATTACATGCATGACTTTGTGCCCCGTAGATGTTTATTCCTTGATGGTTAAGTAGAATTTAGGCTATGATTCGCGATGTCTACCACCTTCTTGTCCACCAGTGACGATGACAGAGACACGATTAAAAAAAACTCACTGTCCACTACTGTAATCATCGGAATTTAGGGTAGACAACAAAATTAGTAAACGAACTGTGTATCAATTTAATCAATAATGTATACCTACCTAATAATAATAGGTAGTAATATATAAATAAGTTACAAATAGAATATGTATATTCTATTTATAATTTACCTATAAACAGAAATATCCAGAGCCTTGACAGGCGCATTTGCAAGTAGACCAATGACCGATAAAGAATAGGATTAGAATTGGAACGAGGCATGATTATTTAAACTTTCCACAAGGTAGCATAGCAACACCACACTGCCAGCTTTGTGTCAGCTCCTGTCAGTGGACAGCAACGAAAGTACCTTCTTAAATTCTATAAAGTGACCAAAAAGTATCGGACACCTCAGCATTTTATGTAGGTAATTTTTTCAGTTATTAAACAACATCCGTTTTATTTACTTAAAAAAAGAATGACTTTTATTACAGACCGTAGGTACCACATGAAATGTTGTAAAATTATGGGCCTTAGAAAAAAAAAAAACATTTTTATAAAATATGATTCTGGACCTACTTATTTACCAAAAACGAAAATCTCGAAAACAACATGTTGATTATTGTATGAAATAAACATTTTTGCGAAAACATATTTATTATTGACACTTTATCTTTGAGCTGTGATTGTAATTACGACGCTTGTTATAACTAGAGGGGGTCTCAAAAAGGTCAGGCGATCGGGTTGCGTCAAGAAACTCGAGTAGATACGTCGCTACGTGAACGTGGCACATCTCTCATTACTTTTGCTTAGCAGTTACTGGTAATATTACGTAGACTGTTATCTAAGTATGAATAAACAATGAAAGTTCGTAACTCAACATTCAAGACTATATTTAGATTATCGTCATTACCTACATCAGCCCATATCTACTGCCTCTGAACATAAGGCATTCTGCTGTAAAAACGATTAATTAGCATAATGAAAAAAAGGTGATAGAAAACGTGAAAAAACGGCAGGTAAAAACCAGAAAAAAATTGAAGGCATGGGACATCCTTCTTTTTCCCGCATTTGACCCGCGTGGTGGATTAGGTACGGCTCACACCAGTATGTCCCAGCAGTATGATCGTTCTAGGCTGGTTCAATGCTATTGAAAAAGTTCCATATTTACTTTTTTTGGCACTAAAAATACTTACCTATCCTGTTTGTTATCGACCACAGTCATTACGTTTGGCAATTGGCGTGCAAAATTGGATATCATGCGTGACGCTGCTGAAGAAACAGGAAGACGAAAAACCCCATCTACCTAGGTTAGGAACATGAGTCAATATTGTAATGCTATACACGGCACCACATATCCAGTATAACCTGACCTCGCTTTTTATCTGCTTCCCGTACAATTAATGATCTGGTTACAAAAAAATCTGGATAAATACTGGTTTTGCATAGCTTGATTGTTCGTCGTGTGGACCTACCTAGTTTACTCGAGCTCTACGCGGGAAAGCTCGTTCGAGGAATCAAATTGCCACCAAAAATTTTTCGGTTGTGTTTGTTTTGAGACTTTTGAGGGTTTGGCACAGGCACATATTAACCGTGGAAATTTTAAATGCCGTAAGGGACGTTGAGCGCGCCGTCGATTTGCATTGCAACGCTTGGCTCAGCGGCGAAAGCTGAAATCATAGGGCGAATACAATCGACTGTCGTCAGGGTAGCCCGCTGAATTCAAATTTTCTTGTTTTTTTTGCAATTTGCAGGTCAGTGTCACTTGTCAGGCTTTATGTTGAACAAAATATATTTTTATTTAATCCCCTTGAATGACTTTTTGATGAAATAGTCATTCAATGGGATTGAATGAACTTAGAGGGTTGTATTGATGATAGTAATGATTATAATTCCGTAAAGCCATATCTGTTATGGTTGCAGATCATATTTTAATCAACATACAACCAGACACTGACCTGCAAATTGTAAAAAATCGTAAAAAAAATTGAATTTCGCGAGCGACCTTACCTCACCCTTCTTAAGACAATTAAGCTTTGTCTCTGATATAGCAGGGTTCTGCGATGCCTCTGGTATTGCAGGTCCAGGCGGCGATCCCGGAAAGCCGGTTTTTTGTTTTAGAAAGGCCAAAAACGGGTGGGTCCAACAAGCTACATGTGGACAACCCCGGCCGCATGGTAACCATTATCCCCTACGTTTCACAATCCTCGTATTACTTACTACCACAGTTAGGTACCTAGTACTTATAGTTTTACAGTAGCTATACTTGCCTGGCTGGCAGTTTTGATGGTGATGAACTAGGTATAGAATACGAAGAAAACATCACAGACAACACAACAGAAACCAGAAATCCATCAACACTGGAACTACTGGAAGTCGCGGAACAGCGAAACTTGACACTGACAATTTCTTAGTACTATTATTAAGCAATGATTTGATTGAATATGTACGTTATTAAGCCTTTGATTCCGGTTGTCATTTGTAGATCTTTGACAATATTTGCGGGTTGTAGTCAGAAGGGCCCAAGTCACAACCAAGCGGTAGGTTTCCCAGTAAGTAACTGGCTTGTCAGATAGGCAGCTGCTCCATATAAAATACTAGTTTTCAGGTGCATCCGGTTAGACTGGAAGTCGATCCCAAGATTGTTGGTAATAGATTAGGCAGGTCATGATGATGATACATGCAAAGGTACCTACAGACGCCAGCACATCAATCTACTACAATCTGTCAAATTTATTCAATAGGCTTTCAACTTTATCGCTACAGCATTAGGTTCAACGTTGATTGGAAAAAAATTACAGTTTCGGGTAGCTTGATGTGCTGGCGTCTGTACATAACTCACGCCTTTTTCCCGGGGGGTCCACAGAGAGAGGCAGAAAGTAGCTGTCATGATAATTTAATTGAATATTTTTGTCTAGAACTCCAAACGGTCGTATCTTTTAGATTAAAACTATAGGCCTCTTGAATAGTATGGAAACGATTTGTGATTATGCAAGACGACACTGATAAGAGTTATCAATGACACGATAATTTCGTGCCCATATCTATCTATCTACAAGTCTCCGGTAATCATTAGAAATCGTCTCTTTTTTTTGTTTGAAGAAAAACTCCAGCTTTTCTTAGTAGTGAGAGTGTGTGTTCAACAAACTCTGGGACATTCATCGCAGGGGTGTAGTTTGTGGTGTTCCCCCATTCATCGCAGGGGGAGCAGCGAACACATACTTACATAGATAAACTAACGTATTTTCCCATCTACGACATGCAGGGTAGAATTAACACAGACGGACGCAGTTTTCCCGAAAACCCTGCCGACACAAATAAATCTAATCTATCAAACAGGAAGGCACCTCACTTCTTCATCTTAGCTTGTCGATGGTAAATTTTCATTAATTACATATATTTGGCCCAAAATTCAGTTATGTGAACGCCGCTCGCTGATGCAATCATAAGATCGTCAAGTGCGTCGGTGTCTGAGAATGCAGTGCAAGATGGAAGGTGGGCCATTGTCTGTGGAGACACGCCGCATACACACTTGAGATCTGAGTCCTCCATGAACCACCATCTGAAGAGATTGTCTTTGCTACGGCCGACTTGGGTTCGGAGTCTATTTAAAAATTTCCAAGTCCGGTCCAGCCACGGCAAATTATGCCCAGGTGGAAGGCTTTGAGACGGCCCGATGATGCTGTCCGATTCACTAACTGTCCCGTAGGTAACCAAAAATTAGATCTTCTCGATTTAACTCGTCCAACGGACTGTGGTATTTAAACTTAGGGTGGTAACGCAATTATGACGACAACTATGCAAGCCTCGTAGATATCTTATAAGTATCCCATATCATTGGCAGCAGTGCATCATGTTTCATTTCAATGAATGTATGGATTGAAGTGGACTGATAGAATGGCACACTGATGTTCTCCAATTCGTATTATGTGACGCAACCTTGACCTTGGCTTAACGTTGGTTAGTGTAACTTCCTTTACCTACACAGACACACTGAACTAAGCAGACAAAGTTTAGTTATGAGTATAAGCGCGTTACATAAAAAATATGCACCTAGGTGTAATAGTGGTACAAAAATCTTATAGCGCATGGCCATGGATACAATTCTCGAAAGAATTTCTCAAATGTTTACCAACGGCAACAACACTTTTCAGTCAATGTCATTCACGCGCCAAAATATCATTGTAGCATTGTATATAAGAAAGACTGCTAATTTAGGTGTCGCTACGATACTAAAACACTACCTACTATTTGCATGAAAAACGATACCTAACCTAACATATTTTTTTTTAAATATCCAGCATTTAACATGTTCTAGACGTATTTCCGAAACTTGTCATTAATCAAGATTATTTTATATTTGTAAATGCTTTATAAAACAGTATGCATACAGAGTTTACTATAGGGTACCTAGACACTTAGGTAATTTCGAGATACTATGCTATATTTACGGCTGATATTTTTCTTTGTATGTGATATGACATACCTAGGTCTTTAAATTTTCATACATACGCACGCCCATATTTCAGCAAGTATTGTATTACCGTATCATCTGTTTATCTCCCTAGTTAGAGAAGTTATCTGAGGTCAGAGGAATACTACAATTCAGGCGATATCTTCTTAAAATTAACACTATTATATATTCTTTAGCTCATTTTCTGACCCGGAGTCGACTAGCTTATAAAGCACCGACACATATTAGATATGTAGCGTATAGAATAAAACCAAATTCGACTGTCATTTAGGTATGATTTTTAAATTTGTGATGGACTAATATTATTGATATTTACAAATCATTGAATATGTACCTACGAAAGTATATTTTCTTTGTATATTCACGTAAAAGTTGCAGAGCGAAACAGGCTTTTGTTGTTGACTGTACCCGCATAACTGAGTTTATAAATTGTCAATAGAAATTGCATGTCAATTCGTCACAATTTTTAACTAACAAGACCTTGAATTCCATTTGAATGCAGCAAATTATCGATGAAGGTATCTTCGAGAAGTACCAAGGGAAGACTGGTACCATAGGAGCTACCACCTGCCCATTCTTTTACGTGTCGTTCCCTAATGACAATAAAAAAGGATAAAAACAAAATAATTAGAAGATTAAAAGTCCGATTACTAAAAATGTTTATGGAATATCATAATGTTTTATTGTCTTTCTTCTTACTTTAAGTTAACTCTCATAGAAAAATGGGCATTGACTATTGGAAGCTTATAAAAAATTTATCATTCCTTCGTTACTAGTTGAACAAACGAGAAAATTAAACCCACTGATGAATTTTATTAAATAAGTACATACCCAACTTAAACCATGAATAAAAACAGCTGGTTCCTCCGCCATCTTGGTTTTCCAAATATGAAACTTATAACTTTTTAATCGGCCATAGGTACAACTTTATTTTATTTTAATACTATCGCCCAGGATTGTGCAATAAACGTTAACTTCTAATCTAGATCGTTGTGTTAGTGTGTATTATTGTGACGGATAGACGCACCCACTGACAAACAATTTACATCATTGGCCCGTGACCTTAGGGTCAGTTTTCATATTGATACTGTTAAGACTTGTACTGTGATGTAACAAGGTCATTTGAGATGTGTATTGAATTTGTTTGAACAACAGCAAGTGAAAAGTCGAAAAAGACGTGTGACGACTGTGACGAGATGGTTGATGAAAATAAAGTAGGTACTGTCAACAACAAAAGTCCATTGACTCCACTGTTTAGACTTTCGATGCTCTGATGTATGGTACTGTGTACACAGTGAACCATCAGCGCCAGCACCTTTATTTCGGAGCAAAAGGAGACTGTTTTAGTAACTTCTTATCGTTAAATAATGTATCTATAACAAATTTAACTTATTGGTTAGGGTAACGGTAATTCAGTAATACTACCTAATAAGCTCTACAATTTTGTATGCAATTGGATTACTTTAGCTGATTAACGTCGACCATATTCAAAAGAGAGTTCTCATTTTAGCCAGTTGTGAACTCGAAACTAGAGCCTTGAAATACGAGTGGTAATGCGATCCCACTTACATAATTAATAGGCTAGGTAGGAGGGATCTTTTTAGTTGCTATTTCTGTGTTTACCTGTTTGATTTGGAGACAGATGATAGGCAGTAATAATCCGGGTCGTAATTAACTCACTCGGACATTGTTATGTCGTGTGTTGAGTTTATGAGAACGCGCATGTTCAGTGTTTTGCCTTAGCAGCCACCTCGAACGTAGAAATCGATATCAATGAAACCTTTAGTATGACCGAGTTTCGTGACAATTTCACTAACATTGTTTGGTGAAGTTCTCAAGGGCAATAAATGGGCTACAAGAGGTTATAACTTGCAAGTTGTACCTAGGTACCGGTATTTTTTTATTTTAGGTATGTTTGCGGCAAGCATTTGAACTAGCATAGAAAAAGGACATATTCGGTACTGACATCGCCCATATTGTGTCCATACATTGTCCCAGGTTACGGCCAGGTAGGCAATTCGAGAGTCCAATCTTTGGGTCGCCCTCAGAAATTCCAGGAAGCATAAAAAAACGGGTCGTCCCGAATTTCTTTTGTAAAGAAAAGGTCTTTTAGTGCCCGGTGCGGACTATGAATAATATCAAGCAGTCCCAAGGTCTGCCATTACTAAAAATAGCGTTTTCTTTGACATCCCCCGCTTTGTGTCACTAATGTTGCCCTTCGCAACCAAGGATATTATGTAATCCTCGTTTCTTTGAGCTCCTTGTTCCGAAAGCTAGTTAAATAAGTAGGTACCTACTAAAGCGTCAGGGAAACCAGCACAAACTACAAGTCTTTTGATCAGGATTTGCTTGTGATTATGTGATCAAAGGCGGAACCAGCCATTTTATGTTTAGAAGGACATTGTCCATCTATCAATACCGTCTTGGCTCATAATAGATTAAACTATATTATATTGGTGATGGATAACGACCTTTAGGTTATCCACCACGCTACGTCACAAATTTCAAGGTTACAACGTAGTAAACGATGTTTGGGTGTGAATGAAAACCGAATTTGGAACAGAAGGCCTGTGACATCATCTTAAAAATTATTTTATTCATGAACAGCCCGAATTCAAATTTTAATGCGGGTTGTAAACACCAGTAATAGGCGAATGGTGACGTCAACATTTTCATAAGTATTTCGACTTTTTTGACATTTTATCATCACACAGATCATTCAGCCAATAAAATAATTGTTTAGTTAAATCCTTTTTATTTATTATCTTAATCGTAGTTATCAGAACCAAATATACATAATTCTTTTTATATAAAATTTAGAAAAAAATATACAATATGAGGCAATTTTGTTTTTTCTATAGGTAGGTACATCAATTTGCTACTAATTTATTTTCTATTCTTTTGCAAATTATAATAATAGCCTTGAATAATGCGTCGCATTTATAACGATTAGCCAGCCAATCTAAGAACAATTATTATATTACATTAGAATTTTGTAACAATTTTTAAATTCATGGATTATTTTTTTATGAACGGAAAAAGTAAAACTTAATACATTTTATTGCTAGGTAGTTGTAACACAAACATCTTAAACTACACTGAAAAAAAAAAAACAAAATACATTAAAATACACAGTAGGATGTTTGCAGCTTCACTATTCTCGTCTACGTTTTTTATTTAACTTTCTTATGCATGTAGAAAAACTGGCCTTTCATCGCACAGTGGATTGGAAAAATCTATGTTTTTTTAATGGCTGTATTTATTTATTTATAGGTATCTGAATCCATTGCCTGGTAAACAAAACGCAAAACAAGTAGGCCTTTCTGATAAAATATACCAACCATAAATATGGCTATATACATTTTTTATTGTCTCTGTCTTTGCTAAATAGGGTCAAATTATTACTATAGTCCAAATAAATGTATAATAAATTGTATAATAATACACTAGAGATTATAAATTTCAGTTTCAAAACCTACTTTTCGTCTATTTGACTTCACTGTGGCAACAAATAGATTACAATGTGTGTACAATTGCTGCATTGTATTTAGTATGAAATTAGAATAGATACACCCTTAACATCCTAACTGCTCTTAGAGATACATGTTTTACAACTAAAAGTGTCTTTTATTTTAAACTAACTATTGATTTTGTCTATAAAACAGTTTTAGTGAGTTTCTCAGGAGAATATATGGAAGTTAACAGCTAAAAATACAAATGCAGACCTAATTTCCAAAAATGATAATGGTGTAAATGGAATGAAGTGTTATCTGGCAGAAAAAGTATTTAAAGTTTATAATTTCATTTAAATGATAACATACTAAATTAAAACATTTGCATAAATCAGGGTATTCTAAATATTTAGTCAAAAATCATAATATTTGCTTTTTAAAATTGTATAAAGCTATTTTGCAAAATGCAACTCATTTTTGTATAAAATAATTGGCTATTTCTTTTCAAAATACCAAGCTTTTCTCTAAATAATACATTTTTATCTTCTTAACAAATTAATTACTTACTTGCTTATCCCATGCCTGATTCCTAACAGGATCGGAGCCAGACAACTGACCTCCAACAAAAAATCTTCCTTCACTTTCATCGCTCAATATAAACTAACATTTTTTTTTTCATAACAAATACATGTAACTCTAAGATTTACTCAAGCCATTATAACAATAATGTTACAAGTTACATGCCATTTTATTTTATGATGAAAATCATAACACTCACCTAAATTAAAGTAAAATATAATGTAGAATAAAGAAAATTATACTAATATGGAACATTAGAAAATAGGTAGGAGACAGATTCACCGTTATGTGTACGTCTCACGGCCTCCGCAAGCATCATGGACACATCAATACACTGGATTTTGGGGCACTCCTGCATGTGCCTCTCCTGAGGGATTGTGTTTGTGACGACAACGGCTTCTAAACACGCATTGTTGATCCTTGAGATAGCAGGTCCAGAAAAAATACCATGCGTAAGTATGGCATACACTTTGATTGCTCCAGCTTCTATCAGTTTCTCTGCAGCATGACAGATAGTTCCACAAGTATCTGCCATGTCGTCCACTAAGATAGCTGTCCGGTCCTTCACATCACCAACAAGTACCATTGAAGCTACCTCATTAGCCTTTTTCCTCTCCTTGTGAATCAGAGCAAACTCAACATTCAATCTGTCAGCAATGGATGTCACTCTCTTGGCTCCTCCTGCATCAGGAGACACCACAATACTGGTCTTCCAGTCAGGAATATTCTCTTTGATCCATTTCAGGACAGCAGGTTCAGCAAAGAGGTTATCCACAGGAATGTCGAAAAATCCTTGAATTTGAGACGCATGGAGGTCCATTGTGATGATGTGGTCGGCGCCCGACACCGACAGAATATTGGCGACCAGTTTAGCGGTGATCGGCGCTCTGCTCTTGTCCTTCTTGTCTTGCCGCGCGTACGGGAAGCACGGAATCACGGCGGTCACCCGAGACGCAGATGCAATCTTACACGCGTTTATCATGATCAGCAACTCCATCAGATTGTCGTTTATCTCGCCGCTGCCGCTTTGCACAATGTAAACATCCTCGCCACGTACAGATTCACCTATTTCCACGCATGTTTCCATGTTGCTAAACTTCTTGGTTACAACTTTTCCTAAATCAATGCCCAAACGGTCGACGATTTTCTGCGCTAGGTCGGGGTGGGAGCTCCCGCTGAAAACTTTGATGTTAGGCATTCTGGTAGTTATAGGTAAGGATACGTGATCTAATTTATTTACTACTTCTTGTATAGTTACGGTTGATTTCATGAGCACAGCACCGATACGACCCTTCGACCGTCACTCGCGGTATAAGCGACGGGAATAACAAGATGAACTATTTATGTGTGTCTAATTACCGATAAGGAACACCAGCGGCAACGTGGGGACCGCCGCACCGTGCTGTAAATACGCACCGCACTTGACCACACTTACGCGTTTGCCTTGTCTCGCACGTTTTTTATTTTACTAAAATTGATTTGACCTGTCAAGAATGTCAAGAACAATGAACTGTTTATGTTAGGAACCGTGTGCCAAAATATTTGAAAAATTCTAACTTATGTTTTCCTTGTTATGGCTGAAAGTGTAAATATTATTTGTTATTTTTTCCTTTATTTATTTCTGTACAAATCAATTATATTTTTAAATATTCCTTACAAAAAAATAATTAAAAATAAACATTTAAAAATATTAAAAAAAAATATATTATTTGTTAACTATTGGCCTGTCGGAATTGGTGACTTGGTGAATTTATCAAAGATGATTAATATTCGCGGCATAAAAAATGTTGAAATAAATTTCAACATTTTTATCGTTCTTAAAATAATCGAATGTGTATGACAACATTGTGATAAGTTGAACCTTGAAACGAACGTACCCGTGACCGGTATTAAACAGGAAAAAACCGTGAAAAAAAAATTTGCAGAACAAGTTTTTGTTCCCTTGTCGAAATCAACTCTTGCAAAGAATGTTTCCGGTGTGATAGTACAGAAAACTTTATATCTCAAATAACTAACTGGTTTTGTATGAAGCCTGTTGATCTAAGCACATTCAAATTGTTTCCCGCCTGCTGACCTAATAATGGGAACACTGTAGAAGTTATTATTCCTCGTTAAAATCGACTAAACATTTTGAAAAATTGTACAGCTCTGATGTGGTACAACAAAAGAAAAAATGCAAAACTATGTCTTTGCTTTGCCTATCGTGAATGTCAAATTGAAACCAAACTAAACGTAATCCGTTTGGTAATTGGTATTGATTGTTAATCTACTCCTTGCTGTAAACAAACGAACGCCAACGAAATTCCAGATATAATTGTTTCTTGTAGTTTTTGTCAAAATTGTGTTTCAAAGTGTTTTATTTAAGATATAATAACTAACAAGTGCAGTAACAAAAATAATGGGTGAAGAATCAAGGAATACCAAGGATGACAAACATAAGATAGTTCGATGTATAGAATGGTTGCAAAAACAAAATAATGAAGACACGGAGAAGTTATCATTGGAAAATAAAAATGACATACAATTTATTATACAAACTCATGCAGCAAGGAAGAACTTTTTACTGGCTGTTGCTGAAGACGATGCAACTGTGCCTACAGGCGTCAATGAGCCTACACTGGAACCGAAAGCTGTGGTATGTGAAACAAACGAATTTTTTACATAATACGGTCAGTACATAAACAAGATAATTCCAAGAATTTTATTCATGTTCTTTAATCGTTTGTCTTGGTATCACATTATTTATAATAGACCAACTCAAGCGCAAACCACAAACAAACATTTTGGCGCGTATTGTCTATCGCAGTCCAAAAGTAGGCATAGAAACTTGTAAAACTGGGAATTGACATCGCATCATAAGTTATTTTTTAATTGTGAAAGATAGAAAATATCATGTGCCCCTGACTTAATTTATACCTGGAACTCTCAATCAATTATACTCTTATATGTATGTGTAACCTCAATATGAATGATGTTACCAAGTTTTTCTATCTATATTATAATAAATAATGAAATGCTTTTGTATTTGACTAGGTTTGTTACATAAGCATAATAATATATTTTCCATAATAAATAAAATTAATCTCCAATATATTTATTGGATCTCAAGTAAAAGCTACACAATTACACGCAAGTATATGAGAATTGTAACAATTATTAGTGTGCTTGTAACTCCCATAATTATCATATAACCCAGTAACTGAATTTTCAAGGTCAGATAAGCAGTTGTTTCATATAAAATACTAGTATCCAGCTGCAACCGGTTAGACTGGAAGCTGACCACAACGTAGTTTGGGAAGATGATATGTGTCATTTATAAATTAAATTTGTTGACAATTCATTGTTTTACTACATACATAATTTTCAGTAAATATCATGCTTATTTCATCCTTACAGTCTCGGCATAAGCTGCGTGTCGCCGACCTGCGAATGGAATGTGAATGGCAGGCCTGTCACTGCACCTTCGCTGACTATGAGCTGTACCAGAAACACGTCCGCAAGCACTCTTCTGACATGCATGTCATTGAGAAAGAAACTGGATGTTTGTATTGAAAAGTTTTATTTATTTTTTTACTGGCTTTGGTCTGTGGCATCGCCTGCTTGGTGGTTAATCATACTCCCGGGATTAAAAGAATCCTAAGTCGGTCCCAACTCTGATCATGAACAGTCACGAGCACTAATATGTAAACACTTAACAACTTTTAAAAGTGTTTTTCTCCTACTGTTGTGACTAAAATTTCATGTTGTGATGAACATACCTAGTATTCTGGAACTTATATTTTTATGTAAAAGATCCTGTCTCCAAGTTACAATCGTTACTTCTCGCGAAAATTGCTTTTAAATTTAGGAAAGTGTATACATATTTGTGCTTGTGCGTGACTGTACCTGTTTAAAATTTCATCCAAATCTGCTTATCAGCTAAAGTGTGAAAAAGTAGCAGACAACAAAGTTACACTCTCATTTATTATATTAGCATTGACAACTGCTTAGCGTGAGGTCCTGGGTTCGATTCTCGGGTCGGGCAAAGTGTTCTTGGGTTTTTCAGAGGGAGGTGTCACAGCACAACACCTAGTATGATGTGGCCAAAATTCGATTTTATTCTTATTTCTATTATGGATATAGTTTACCAACAACAATCAAAACATATGCATATAATAAAACTATAATAAAATCAGATAAGTGTTGTTGTGCCTGTTGTGTAATTATAGGTATTCGCACTGTTTTCTATTATGTACTTATTTGTGTAAACATACCACCACTGATGTAATCATAACTTGAAGAAATAACATTGATTGAATTAGTTGTTGATATTGTAACTTGTTGTTTTTGCAAATTATTATTAAAATATGGCAATATAGATAATTATTATGAATGAAACTTTCCCCTGCTTTCTAGAAAAATATTTTTTGATTTTATATTGTAATCTTTGTGACATACTTAACATGTGTTTTGTAGAATATTTCCCTTTGATGCCATGGGGTCAGTCTCTTAATATTATCTTGTTACCACCAGATATGTATAAATTAATGTTGGGTAAAGATAAAATGCTCTGCCCTGCCGTCCCCGGTATGTGCTGTAACTCGTTGCCAAGAGTTTAGGTTCTTAAATCATAATCACTACCAATTTATTTCCCTTACCAGCTGAATACGTCTGCCTCTGGGATGTATGCGGTCACAAAACATCAGACTTCAATGAGATGGTGCGTCACTTGAACTACCACGCTTACCATGGCAAGTTGATGGCCATCGGGTTCAATGGTAGAGCTACGCTGAAGCTAGACCAGTGCAAAAAGGACTCCACCAAACGAAACCAGATTCCTTTACAAGTTAATGATTATTCTTGCATGTGGTTTGACTGTGAAGAGAAACCTAAGTATAACTCCATGCAGGTGAGTGCTCATGTGGTATTTATAAAGGGTGTAAATAGACTCTTAACATAGCCGAAAGGTACTTGTTCTCCCCGTCTTTGCGATAATTTTTTTGTTCTAGACCATACCTGGGAACCTTCTAGTTACGTAGATATTGGGGGTCAAAGTTCCAACTTTTTCACAAGTTTTTTTTTTTAAATACATGGTTGTAAGATTTTTACTTTACACACCTCCACGAGCCCCGTACTGTTCAATCCATCCATCAACAATTCTTTGAGTGCTACCGTAAAACGTGATATTTTACCACAAAAAAAAAAGTCGATTCCCAGCAAAAATTTTTGCGTAAAGTTACTTAGTTTGATGTACAGAATGCTTGGTTGACGGCTATGTGAAGGGTCTATTTACACCCTGTATTTATTTATCCGTCGACACAAATTCATGATTCCACTAGTCGTTTATAATACAGAGTGATTCATTTAAGTAGGACTATATGGGGTAATCTGAATCCATACGATATACCTGAAAACTCAAGCAACAGTAGCAGTGATAGCCTAGCGGTGTGACCATCGGACTGCCAAGTCATAGGTCTCAAGTTCGAACCCAAGACACGCACCTCTGATTTTTCGAATTCATGTGCGTATTGTATCACTTGATTCGGTGAAGGAAAAAATCGTAAGGAAACTAGCATGCCTGACAGATATTTCTCGACGGCATGTAAAGCCAAATCAGAGGGTCATGGGTGGCATAAGAACTCTGACACCAGGTTAGGTACTAACCACACAATAAAGAAATAGACCTGAAAACTTTATCTCTTTTGTTATGAATATAGTTTTGACATCCCTAATCCCTATCTCCCTGGAGGTGATTAATATCTCATCCCCATATCATAAAATGATCACTGAATCTTTGTCCACAAGTTCCATTGTAAAGAAATAATCATACCTACCAGGAACAGATAGATCATCACAGGAAAAAACAATATTGACCATAATTTCTTCTTCTTTCAGCTGTTCCTTGATCACGTACAAGTCCACACAAACTATTCAGACAACTTCCTCTGCTCGTGGGCTGGCTGCGGTGCCGTCTTCCCTCGTAGAGAGTTGTTAAGAGCCCACGTAAGAACTCATACAGGGGAACGACTGATTGCTTGCTATCATTGTGGACAGCACTTTGCGAATAATAGGAAACTATGTGATCATTTGAGAAGGCAGGTATGTTTTAGTGATCGTGTTTTTGTATGAAAAAGCTTGAAATTATAAGGCTATGACTGTCATCATACATAAGGTTTAAATTGCAGTGTGGCATGTGCTCATGAACACAATAACTTGGGTGTTTTGTAAATATAATGCTGTAGTGCAGTGGCGAAGGTTCCATACAACTCGATTCCTACTGGTTTCCCTTTGAAAAATGGCAGAGTCAGTATTCTACAGACAAATAATATAATCACATTAAAGATATGTACTCCGGCTTACCTCTTACTAAAATTGACCCTTCGCTACTGCTGTAGTGTCTGCTGAATGTTTCAACTAGCATAATCGCAAAACAGTTTTCATATACAGGGTTATTTGTAAAACACCAACAACCTCGCAGGAGTAAATTACTAATATCATAAACAATAACATTTGTTCTACGACTTTTCCGAAAACAGACAAAAAAAATTCAACTCTCCATACATATTTCCGAACAGCTGATCGAGTTTTGTATGAAAAGTCGTTTTTTTTTGTCTGTTTTCGGAAAAGCCGTAGAACAAATGTTGTTGTTTATGATGTTAGTAATCTACTCCTGCGAGGTTGTTGGTGTTTTACAAATAACCCTGTATAGTACGATTTTTCATTGGAAATACGAGGATTGAGTTTGTCCGTCTTTTGTGCTTATGCAATTTATTGAAACAATAATCTCATGGCATTAATTCTGACAAATACAAACTCTCGTTATTGAATGCTATAAGATATTAAATGGTAAGGTAAACTTATAACGAAGCCAGGAACATCATACAACATACTTAATATTATAAATACTTAAAAATACTTAATAAACTTACTTATTTAATAGTTATAAATACTTAATATTTTGTTTGTTGGGTTGAACGCGCTAAACTCAGGAACTACTGGTTCAAATTGAAAAATTCTTTTTGTGTTGTATAGTCCAAATTATTGAGGAAGGCATCATGCTAGGAGCTCAGCAAAGAAAATCAAGTCAGAACCGGCGGGTGAAACTGCGGGGCACAGCTAGTATAATATAGACAATAGACATTTAGCGCGTATTCGAGCGCGGAGGCCGGATGCTCAAGGGGTTAAATCCTTTTGGGGGGGATGTATTTCAAGAGACAACAAGAGTTCCTTTCGTTGTAAAAATAACTCTTTTGCGAAATGTTATGCTTCTCTGACCCAGCGATATAAGCTGCGTGTTGACTCTGAGTGAATTAATTTAACATTTTTACTAAGCAAATCTGACGTTACCTAACTTACCAAGCTTTTTAGTCCAATCCTCGTCTATCTGTAAACTCTTCATCTAACTTATTCCCTATGTTTACTTCCAGAATGTCTACCCAAACTCTCCCTTCGTCTGCGAACTATGCGGCACCCGCTGCGCCACAGACTACCTCCTAGCCGAACACACTCGTCAGCACGTATCGACGTACGCGTGCACTCTGTGCGACATGTCGGCTACGTCGCCGGCCGTGCTAGCCAATCACGTGCGCTACAGACATCTGTCGAGGAAGGATACTAGGACGCATGCGTGCCCGCACTGTGAATACAAGTAAGTTATTAGAAAGAGAGAAAATAGTATTTATTGACACTCACACAGGGATATCATTACACATACACACTAAGGATCGACGTAGATCTGCCTAAGCGTATCACAGTGTGGTTGTCACAGCCAAATAAATATTGACCTGGCCTTAGTTGAAATAAAGTGGAAAATCAATAAACTTTCGTTACCCTGAGAGTACTTACATCAAAAAGGATAGAACTGGGCGTCTCAGGTGATTTATTTTCGACTCGGTTTTAAGCAACTCAATGTTTTTATATTAGTTCAGTAGCGGCAACCACACTCTCGAATAAATAGCCTTCACGACGTACCGACTTTCGGAATGCGTTGTAGTTCATTCCTAGCTTATTTAATATCAACTTTATTTCCAGTATCGTAAAGTTGCTATTGGGATTGATATAAAAGAATAACTCATTACATTAAATTATTAAATACACATCTCGTTTTACTAATAAACTACTTTTCCATTTTCCACAGAGCTATAACAAAATCAGACCTCCGCCAACACATACTTACACATAAAAAGAAAAAGAAGAAAAGCAAATCAATTAAAAAGGAGATAGACCGATCTGACGAAGAAAATTCAGAATCTGACTGTTATGAAGTCAAAAAGGAGAAGTCTGTGAGGAAATATGCCTGTCACTTGTGTCCGGAGAAGACCATGAAGATATTCTCCAGAGGGAATAGACTAACAACACATTTGGTGAAGGAGCATGGTGCTCAGTGGTCGTTCGGACATAGCAGGTTTAGGTAAGATGTCCTCTTCTCTTATCGACACGGAATTGGCTTAAGCCAATCACATAACACCACATTCATCCCATACACTTTGGCGCGGTTTATAGACGCGTAATCCGAACTGAAACGGGGCGCATGACGTCTTATCGCTTTTACTGCATAAGCATCAAGCTCATTCCGGCTGGCTCAAGCCGAACCTGCGTCGATTTTTGGTCACCCTTATTGATCCTAGTGGTCGCTTTTACTGAGCTTTAGATTTTGGCACGGTCTTTGGTTCGATTCCCAGTTCGGGCAAAGGGTTAATGAATGATTCCATCTAGAATGTCCTCTGTTGATGTCAATCGAATGGCTAAACAAGGTTGTGATCCACCGTGGCCTTGTCATCATCTTAGCGGAAAGACTCCCTCTGCTGGACATAGGCCTTCCCTAAGCGTCGCTACACCCGCGTACAGCAGATTCTCGTGATTCACGCTTTTTACATAAAAACACTAATTAAGTATAAGATTTTAAACTTTCATGGTCACTAAAATTATTATAATTAGAAGACGGGATATTTACCATGTTTATTGACAACAATAAACATGGTAAATATCCCGTCTTCTAATTATAATAATTACTAATTAAGTATTTCATTAGGTTCATTAGGTGGGGGGCTTATTAAATCCACTTGGTACTCGTGAGCATGTTTATTGATCCGACACATAACCTTGTCTTTTACATCCACTAAAAACACTACTACAGTTCTTCCAGGGAAAGTATTCGCTTCGTCATACTTTTATATTACCGAAGCGTATATAACCGTAAGCGTTTTCTGGTTTATCTGGGTACATAATGCTAGATTCAAAGAGAGTCCAGCTGTTTAGACCTGGGAGAAGCTCTAAAAGCCGGTCGTCGGGACGATCTGACAGTTTATGGCTGCCGAAGATTTGGTTGACAGTCATACCACTTATAATCACTTCTGGAATTCAACGTTTTCAACTTTTCAGGTACCAAATGTCTGAAGACGGCATGTACAGACTGACAACCACTCGCTACGAATCCTTGGAAGTATCTGAAAAAATTATGGACGGCTACAGCAGTCCAAAAGTGCCTTTAACAAGTCTAGAATTTAAACTAAAACAGGTTGCAGACCCTACCGCGTTCTCACCTAGATGTTTCGAGATCTCTTTGAAGAACGATGATGATGATGAGATGGAGGTGGATAGGAAACCCGTGATTGAAGATAATGGTGTAGAAATTATGATGTGTGATGTTGATGAAGAAGGGAATATTATAAGCTCTGAGGTTATTGATAATAAGTCTGATCTGATACCGAAGTTAGAGAGGTAGGAATTTTGTTAAAATTTTGTATTTAGCTCTGAGTGTTTGCGTGAGAATTGTTTAATCATGAGATAAATAGTATTCGTTCTTTTGCTCACGACTTGTCTTATGACGCGATAAGACTTGGTCGATAGCCCGAATTCGATTGCCTATGGAATTCGGGCAAACGACCAAGTTTAAATGAACGGGGTCGAGTACGCGGGCGTCTTTGGACAATCTTGTTCGGTTTGATGTTTCGACTCCATTTAATCTACTCGTAGTGAAATCAACGCATAGGGTGCCCGAATTTGAGCTCCCGAATACGGGCGAACGACCAAATGTGATTGCATCATTAGTGGGATATTATCAAGAGAATACGACAAACAAGTAAAAATGTAAGGTCCCCCAAGTCAGGCACTGTTGTTGGGATTTTATTCTGTTTCAATGAGGTCCTGGGTTCAATTCCCGGGTCGGGCAGTTGTATTGGGTTTTTCCATGAGGGATTTCTCAGTAGCAGTCAGGGAGCCCGGTTGATGGAAACAGGCTCGCCCCCTATTACATGGGGCTTAAACTTAACTGGCGAAATGTAAGTGCGCTATTTGGCACACCTCTGCCTAGCCCTTCGGGGATTACCGGCGTGAAGTTATTTTATGAATTCTCAATAGTAGCCCAGCGTCTCTATTTGTGCCTAATTAATGGTAAAAGACTGTCCATATGAATAGAGTGGAGCTTTCGTAAAAAAAGCTTCTATTTTGATCATAATATTATCATTAAAAAGATTTCTAGTTTATTTCTAGATGTATCTTTTGTCAATAGTAAGAGTTCTAACGGGATTTATTTTAAGGTTATATTTTACTCTTTATGAAGATTTAAGTGTTTTAAAACATTATAAAATAAGCATTTTTTTTTTAATAATAAGTACAATACTTTCAAGTGCTGTGCATAATATTAAAAACATCACATTGACAAGTTCTTGTACTCTCTGACAAAGTATTTATATTTACGAAACAGATTCAAGCAGTTTTGCACATTTTTTAACTTCTGATTTAAACATAACTGATTTGGATATCTATCTATAAAGGGTGTAACAAGACCCTTAACGAAGCCGAAAGACACTTGTTCTCCCCGTCATTGCGATATTTTTTTTTGTTCTAGACTATACCTGGGAACCTTCTAGTTACGGAGATATTTGGGGACAAAATTCCAACTTTTTGAAAAAAATATTTGTCTTTAATATATTTTTTTTTACTTTAAACATCTCCACGGACCACGTACTATTCAATCCGTCCATCAGCACAAAGTTTTGAGTGCGTTACATTGAGTCCTATAAGTACAACCGAAAACACCGGTCAACCACTTTTCACCCTTATGCACTGAGTAATAAGGTTGAAAACTGCCCCACCGTCAGTGAGCGCGGTAGAACATCTCTGTCTACAGAACCATAAAGAATTGTTATAATTATTTCATAGAAAAAAAAAAATCTTATTCACTATCTATTGTTTGTGATGACAATCCCCAATATCGAATTCTGATATTTTTTAGACGGATGGTTTTAATTTGTATTCTTTCATTTTCGGCCATACTTTTGTACATTTTTCTTTTAAATATTCATTTATAAAATCAGTAATAATTAAATATATAAAAAAAAACTAGCCCACCGGTATCGGGAGCAGGGTCCAAGCTACCGTTGGTCAGGGCTCCAGAGAAAGGAACCTCCTAACAATACGAGCCGGGTCCAGGAATACCGCTTTCTGAATCAAGCGGTGATAATACGCACTTTCATAATTTGTATTATTATTTCCTTTATTTATTTTTATACATATTAAATACATTTTTAAATATTCTAATATAAAACAATATAAAAAACATTTAAAAATATAAAAAATAGTGGTCCGCCGGTATCGGGAGCAGGGTCCAAGCTACCGGTGGTTAGGGCTCCAGAGACAGGAACCTCCTCACAATGCGAGCCGTATCGAGGAGTACTGCCTTCTGAATTAGGCCCTTGATCCAACCGCCTAACGAGAGCCTCGAAAGATGGTCGTCGAGGCTCTTGGCTATAAGGCCATTGGCCGTCACGACGATCGGCACAATGATAGCCGAGTTCACATTCCACATGTCGACAACCTCGTGTGCTAAGTCGAGATATTTAATTTGTTTCTCTTTCTCAGCTTTCACGAGGTTCTCGTCATGCGGAATGGTAACATCGACTATCATTACACGGCGCGCTAATCGGTCTATCACTACTATGTCAGGTTTATTGGCGACAATAGTCCTGTCAGTAATGATAGACCGATCCCAGTACAACGTGACATGGTCTTTCTCGAGAACTGGGTCGGGCACATACTTGTAGTACGGTACCTCAGATTCCACAAGTTTATATTTCAAAGCAAGTTGTTGGTGAATAATCCTGGCTACTTGGTTGTGCCTGTGTAAGTACTCGCCGTTAGCCAGACGAGAACAACCAGAAATAATATGTCTGATGGACTCACCCGGACGGTGACATGCCCGACACACGTCAACCGTCCCGTTTTTCATAATATATTTCCGGTAGTTGTTCGTCAACATAACTTCGTCCATAATCGCACAGACAAAACCTTCAGTTTCCCCAAAGAGGTCGCAGAAACGTAACCAGGACACGGACGCTAGAAAATCTACATCGGGCCCATGAAGAGCCCGGTAGAAGCGTCCATGAAGCTCCTTGCCTTGCCATACTTCCTTGCGGTCATCGGTAGTAAATACTACAGGTTTGCGCCAGTTCTCTTTAGCCATGGACAGCGGGGTGAGTCCCTTGTCCACTGCGACCACATCTCGGTGCATACCCACCTCGGTTTTAAAAAAATATTCTCTGAGACTGCATATCTCGCGGTTGTGAAGGGTCTTCGCGTTTAAAAAACCTCGACCCCCGCACTTCCGCGGGATGTACAGCCTCATTACCGATGATCGTGGGTGATGCATCCAGTTTGCGGTTAACAGTGTACGAACTCTTCTATCCAGGGCATCGAGTTCGGTCTGAGTCCATTTGAGTACGCCGAAAGAGTACATTAAAACCGGCATGACCCAACCGTTGAAGGCGCGCACCTTGTTCCCGCCTGAAAGAAGGCTATTTAATACCTTGTTCAGGCGTCCAAAGAAGCGCTCCCTCAACGATTGCTTCATGTCAGTTACGTTAATGCCTAACGATTCCGACATACCCAAATACTTATAGCTTTCGGATGAGGAGAGGGATCTCAGGTGTATGGAATCCGAGAGCTGAATTCCCTCGGATTCCATAATCTCCCCTCGCTTTACATACATGACTGCACATTTGTCCACACCAAATTCCATCCTAATGGCGTTACTGAAAGTTTCAGTTACTTTCAGTAGCTCCATCAGTCGCAATTTGTTGGGGGCAAAGAGTTTCAGATCATCCATGTAAAGAAGGTGAGATATGACCTGACCACCTCTCCTCAACCGGTAGCCTAGACCTGAATCCTCCAACAATGTGCTCAGAGGATTCAGGGCTAGACAGAACCAAAGTGGGCTCAGACTGTCGCCCTGGAATATTCCCCGTTTAATCCATACAGGTTCATCATTCCCCTGGATTTGTCGACATCCTGGATATCGAAGGACCGTCCTCCATTGCCCCATACATGACTCAAGGAAGGCACGTAGAGTTGCATCTATCTTGTACAACTCCAGTACCCTCATGAGCCATGTATGTGGCACCGAGTCGTAGGCCTTCTTATAATCTATCCAACATGTCGACAGATCCTTGCGGGATCGACGAACCTGTTGGCTAATGGCCATGTCGATGAGGAGTAGCTCCTTCGTACCGCGGGACCTATTCCTACATCCATTTTGAGAGGCAGACATAATGAAGTTTTTGTCAATGTGTGTATTAATTTTCACTCTCAAAATGGATGTAAGAAGTTTATAGACCGTCGACAAACACGTGATCGGTCTATAATTTTTGGGTTCCGCGGGACTACCTGACTTGTGGAGCAGGTAGGTAACGCCTGTTGTTAAAAACTGCGGTAGGGACCCAGACTCTAAGGATGACTGGAATTGGGATGCCAGGCAAGTGTGTGAACTACTAAGCCATTTGAGCCAGAAGTTGTGCAGTCCGTCCGGTCCCGGGGATTTCCAATTCGGTAACGGACGAACTGCTCTGGCTATATCTATAGGTGTTATTATAATTGGCTCCATTTCTGGGATAGGTTCACACGCTCGCTCGACATCACGCATCCAGTCAGCCTCAGTATGACAGACTGGCACCGACCAGATGCTACGCCAGAAAGAACTCGTGGCAGCATCATCCGGGCGGCACACGTCTGTCATATTTTGCTCGGGTCGCTCCCAAGCTCTGTATACCCACCTCTCATCGCTCTGGAATATGCGATTCTGTGAGTACCGATCAACCCGCCGCTTATACCGCCGAATACGGTTCGCCCATGCATAAACTTTCTGCTTCAGGAAGTCGATGCGCTCTGTGACACGGGACATGTATTCTTGAGGACTGATTCCAGTCCCCGAGAATGCCCGCCTCACAAAGCGCATCACACGTGGTCGTGTATTGCCTTCCCTGAAGCAGTGTAGTTTGCCGATGAGTACCCTGGCCTCGTCGATGCTGCACTCGATCCTGCGCTGCCAGGTTGGTACGGCTGGTTTTGGTCGAATAGCTACGTCATCATTTGGGAATTTGACATTAGCTAAACGACATGCCGCAACAGCCCCACAGTACAGGATCGAGTGTGTACCAACGAGGTTCTCGCTACTCTCGAAAATATTCTTGAGTTGTGAGTCCAAGGCACACACCAGCGCCCTATTTTTATTATGCATGGGTAACCGTGGTAAACGGGGTCTAAGTTTGGTAGGAGTGGATCGATATTCGCGAAGCGCATCTTCCAGAGCGCTCCTCAATCGGTCGTTGCACTGGCTACTTACCATGGCAACCCTATCATCTTCCTCTACAACAGCTGGGTTGGACCGCGGCGGGGTTGCGTCAATAGCTGACGCTTGCACCGCGGTTTGTGCCGGAGTTAAGACGATACGGTTGCTCAGTACCTCTGAGCGCAGCCTATCAAGTGCGGCATCGTCCAACATGTGATTGCGTTGGATGACCCGCACCTGATCCGACAGTCGTTGGGCCGAGACGTTGACGATTGGTTCAAGTACCTGGAATAGAGACAGCATCCTAACACGGTACGCAGTGAGGTTAGTTCCCCCCTCTGTAGACCCGTAGTATGCGCGCATGACGTTCTCGTTTATTGTTTGAGTCCATCTCATGCGCTGCACACAACCACCGGCAGCGGGGACCCGGCTCGGGGCCGGATGGCCCCTAAGTCCCAAGCTCTTCGGTGGCCGGCCTCTCCCCTGCCGACGTACAGGTGTTGGCGACGTCGGCGGAGAGAAATATTCGTCGCTCGAGCTCGACGCAACTGCCGCTGCCGGTGACACAGGGGATCCAGGGTCCGGCGGTGGCGAGGCGGAGCTGAGCGACGAGTCCGGGGTTGTAAGGCGTGCGCGTCGGTAGGCAGCTCTCGTAATCATGTTATCACATCATGCTTTCTTCTCTGTTTTTTGTATTTTTGATTTTCTATTGACGTTGACATAATGTCATTGTAGTTGAAGGGTTTTTAAAATTTTTCACTTTCTGGTTTTATTGTATTTTTCCAATGTTCTATTATTTACTTTGTTAAAAAGGTATGTATTGACTGTTTTTAAGTAACTATTGTCATGACCTTTGTATTTAAACCAAAATTAATATTAAAATAAGAAATTACGACGATTTAACTGATGTTTGATGTACGGGGTTGCCATTATTTATTATTATAATTATTTCAATAAGGAGTAGTTATTAAAGGAATTATAAAATTATAACTGCCCGTATGATTGTAATTTATAAATTAAAAATAATTAAATAAAAAGAATTTAATAAACATGTGTTTTATTTATTAACAAAAGCATACAAACAAGTCGACAACAGTGTTTAAGCTGCGTTTCCATCAATTCTCTCAACTAAGACGACCATCCAAATTTTAAATGATTATTTTTGACCTACGTATCGTTTTAGTGATATTTGCGAAAAACTATTGAAAGGGGATGGTCAATTTGTTGGCGTGTCAGTAAGAAGTAAATGAGGGAGCTTAATTAGGAGCTTAGCTTACAGTTTTGCAGATTTTAATAGTATGTGGCCAAAATCGCCAGTTACTTAACAAATGTAAACTATCAGCAAAACGACATCCAACCAAAAAGCAATTATTTATATCCAAACTCCTTGAAACTTGCGATCAAACGATCAGCCTCTCTAAACCCTGACTCTACGGCTCCATGGCCATCATGATGTCTATGGTGCGAGGTCGCTTCTCCCGCGAAGCAGACTACAGGGAACTTGTTATGGTGGTGCAGTGGTTCTGACAGCTCTATGGCACCGCCGTCTCCGTTTTCTTCTAGGACCACTGTTCTATACGCGTAGGCTCCTCGGGCGAGGGGGTTTGAGGCCCATTGGGATCTGAAAGGGTTAAAAAAAAAGAATGGTTTAGTAAGTTTTTTGAAGATGCTTCTAAAATAATTCCATTTCCGTCAAAGTAGTGTAGCATATTGGAAGAAAGGAATGGAATCCTGGAATCCTAGACTGGGTTTTCTGCCTCGTGGTCGAAAACGCTGAGCATGTCATTCGATGCCTAGGTCGGGCAAGTGTTATTGTATTTTTCCATCAGTAATTTCTTAGTAGTAGCCACGGGCGGCGTCTAGATTTATGCCCGGTTGATGACAATAGGCTCGCCCCTTATTACATGGTACTTAAAACCTAAATGGTGAAATGTGGATTAGGTATACCTCTGCCTAACCCTTCGGGGATTACAGGCGTGATGTTATGTAATTTATCAGTAGTAGCGCGGAGTCTGTCTATGCCTGGTTGCCTGGTGAAGCGGCGAAATGTGGGTGTATTATTAGTTTATCTGTCTGTGGCTTAATCTTCGGTGTAATTATGCACGACGATATGTTATATGAAAACAAATTAACAAAAACCTCACCTCAAAATATTCTTAATCGGTGAAACATCAAATTCCTTTTTGATGACAATATCAATAAATTTCTGAACTCCTGCCTGCACTTCTTCCACGCTACGTTTCTCCATAGCCACAGCTCCCTTCCCTTGGATCCAGGCCAGAAGAACGTTAGGCTGGTGGTCCACGGTCCAAAGACCATAAATCTCAGTTATCCATTCGTCTTTTCCTGCAAATTGGGCCTTGTCTTCTTCTCTCCATAGCATAGTAAACTTAGCTGGGGTTTTAGGCCACCAGGGTGTCTCGAATTCGATGTAGATTTTGTCCAGGACACACATGTCCAGGTTCTGGATTGAGGCCACTTTATCGGCGGGCAGTTGAGGGGAGAATAGTTGTTCATGTCTGAAAAAATATGGAATAAAATAAAAAGTTCTAACTTCTATGAGTACTTGAGTATTCAGTGTCGGGTGTGTTCATGATATCCAGCTTCTTAATTTTGATGCAGAACTGAACAGTGGTGGTCCAGTGCCAAAGACCCGAAGAAGTCATGGGTTCGAACCCGGTTTTGCGCATTACTTTGTGTAACTTATTTCGATAAATCGATGAAGGAAAACATAGTGATGAAACCGGCAGGTTTTAGAACCGAAAATTCGAAGACGTGTAATCTACAACGCACTGGGCCCGTGTGGTGTATTACAGCAAAATTCCCTCTCATTAAGAGCAGGCCTGATCCCAGCAGTGGCAACATTATAGAATTATGCTAATGCTATGCTTAGCAGTTTTGAGCTTACCATGGTCTACGCGTTTCTCGATTGAATGATAATGGTGAACGACAGTTTATAACCGACTTCCAATAGGAGTTTCTTTTTGTTCCGGACCAGCATGGAACATAAATTTTAATTTTAGGGGGTTTTAGGAAGTCGGTTATTTTTTTTTTTGCAAAAGCGTTTTTTTGAAAGGCGGTTGTATTATTTTGCAAAAAATTATTTTCGTTATTCAAGTGACTACCACTACTGACCGTAGTCTGGTAGGTACGTACTAACTTAATCCATAGGTACCTAGGTACTCCCTTCTACTGAAGTGAAGTTGAAAGCTTGTACTCAGAGTCAATATACAGTTTTGTCTATTTTTAGATGGAGTGCAACCAAAATAATGTCTAGCCCGAAAGCATTAAATTGTTATGACGGTACACACACATTACCGTGGTTTATTGTGTTTACTTGAAGTGTTAACGGAATTAGTGCTTAACGCTTAATGCGTTATGAATCATAACAGCTTATTGGATGTGTTGGTTTATTTACTCTTTCGTTTACACGTGAGTTATTTGATGAAAATAAATAGGTTCAAATAAGACTGGCTTTTGGTGTAATCATCTTACAGTTGTTAAAGTTAGGTCTGATGGCCTGTACGGGTAACGTGTCCTAAGGGTTCCTCAGTAGACAATAGGGAATAGACTCACCTATTTAGATGGGTTTACCCAAACTTAACTGGCCTAATACAGGTAGGATACTATGCATCTTTGTTTCTTTGCCTATTACTACATAATAGGGGAACGTTATTCGCGATATTATCATTAACACTAAAAACGGGATATTTACCATGTTTACTGATTGTTTTGAGTTCCCGATATTTCGGCGCTGTTGCAAGCACCATGATCACGGATATCCCGTTTCTAGTGTTAATAATAATGTTAGTGATCATGTTAGCTTAAAAACTTATACAATTCGCGATTTTTTAGCCAGTTTAGTAGGTATATAACGTTCCCACAAAGTTCACAAATAGGAGTCTTGTGTTCCAGCGGTGGCTGGAACACAAGACTCCTATTTGTGAGGGTCACAACCCACCACGCCGGGCCCATTTTGTTGCCAGATTCTTCAAGATTTGTTTCAGGCAACTTGACAGAGAGCAGATTTCTAAAGAAATTTCTTACCTCTCTTTCAAAACTCCAACAGAGACTGTCACGATAACACTCTTGGCTGCATACAGGCTTCCGTCCTTACACTTGACTTGTACCATGGGGTTGGAAGGGTCTACATCGAGTTGGGTGACGCCCCATCGAATGTTCTCCACCTCTTTGTTAAGGAGGATTTGTAGAGGGATCTCCTTCGACGGGTCGGGATATTTGTTCTGCAACGCAAGGAGGTTGAATCAATAAGGGTAATTATCTCGTACCCCGACTTTCGGTTTTTTGACTTAGGTGATGTACCGATAAGTATTTTATACGCTAGATTACTACTAAACGAGGTGTTTGTGACGTATGGGTAAAGAATGGTCAGTCAGTCATCTACGGATCTCACTGATCGTTTTTTCCATGTGAGTTTTAGACAAAATAAGAATCAAAATTGAAATTCTACTCGATGGAATCGATCATCATCAGAATCTAATGCATTCACATGGTAGTCTAAGTTGAAATGGCTAGCCTAGAACTAAAGTGGTCTATGTAACATTTATGGCAAAATCTATCTATGAGCATTTTTGTACTTAAAAACAATAAATGAATCCGAGCTCACTAAAACTACATATGGATAACCAAGTTATGCATTTAACTATCGTATAAATGTTTAACAGCAACTTAACATACATTCATAAGTACATAGTGACTTCAAACGTGTTTCGTTTGATAACAGAAAATGTTTATTTTGTATCATAGACCACTTTAGTTCCAGATTAGCCAAATGATGTTTTTATGTGGCTGCAGGAGTCTGTAATATTTCTCCGTGTTTCGCAAGGCTACCTTTACCGATAACTGATGGGGAATCCAACAAAAAAAGTATGATTAATTTACCGTCAACACATCAAGAATAGTCTTGTACCCTCTTCCGTTCCAGTTCAAGAAGGCGTCACCCTCACTCTCCCAGAACTCTGCCAGCGTTCTCAAAGACTTGCCTCTCTTCGGGTCTTCGGGACTACCCAGATGACTGTTCCTCTCAAACCACTCCACAAACGATCTGGATAGCTCTTGGTCTTTCTTTAATGTGCCGTTCGAGTTGATGCTGAAAATGGAGTTCGGATAAATGGTAGATTAAGCGAGAAATGTTTTATGGCTTGGAGGTTTAAGGACTTGACACTTAACCAACTGGTCGCTAAGAAAACCTCGAGTTATCTAATGGCCTGAAGTAGCCAACGAGCGATCAAGATCAAGCAAGATCTAGACTGACCAGTGTTGAGGAGGCCTTACAGATTTGAACTGGGTTAGATGCTGGCATTTATTCTTCCCTGTCTCAAATTTTAGAACCTTGCAATGGGACTGTTCGTTAGGTCTACGTGCTTTGGGACACGGATGTGTTGATGAGTAATGTATGGTCTGGCTACTACGGAAGTAATTTCGACCGATCAACCGATGACGGTGTTAGACAATGTCGCGATTCAACGAAATCGAAAACCAACACGATGGAATCCATTAAAGAAGTGTTAGGTTAGCATTGTTAAAGACTACTTACGCGTCCCGCACAAATTCCGCAATTGACGTCTTGGTGTTCTTATCAACACTTGCCAGCTCAGCATCCAAAGCCTTCAGGATGCCAGCAGCTTTGTCTTCAGGGACCAGCTCTCCATTGGAACGTACGTACCAGTTGTTATCAGGAGGTGATCTACCCAGAAGACCTAATGGGTTGACCATTTCGAAGATCACGTTGTCTTTCTCTCCGTGGCACCTGGAAATTAGAAAGAATACTATATTCTCGACCAATTCATAATCTAAATATTTTTTTCTAACCTATACAAACAGATGTGGTGCTGGGGAGTTTGTTCTGCCACTTCTTCTCCTCGGCTATAAGACGGAAGTGGCGAAAAGCAAGCGTTTTGGGGGACTCGGATGTGCTCTTGTGTGTGTGGGGGAATTTTGACGATCAATAAGTGCTGATCAATATGAATAAACGACTTTTGATTTGATTGACAATATAAACTGCGTTTAATCTTATCCAATAACGACAAGAGTGTTACAAATAGAAAGTCTTAAACAACCAGTGTTTTCAAAGTTCCAAGTGAGGTGGAACATAGTTTGCGATACAGCTACACATTCAAGTCCACATTCAGTCCTGCTTTAGTTCAAGTGATCAAGTATATTGAAGGATTATCTTACCACGCAGCGCCAATATCAATAGCCTTCCCTGCGAACTCCGTGGTCAAGATCCTGCCTCCGATCCTGTTGCCGGCTTCAAGGCCCAAGACTTGAAGACCAGCGTCGTGGAGCTTCCGCATTGCTGCGATGCCCGCAGCGCCGCACCCGATCACAATTACGTCCATTATTCGCCTGGAACAAATTAAACAGTGCCATAAATGTCTACTGCCCGATTTGTCTCTTTAACAAGGCTTGAGCTATGGACCAATGGTGCAAATCTTTATGCTGATAGCTACGAGTTCTCCATCGAATAAATTTCCCACCCGCACGCAAAATACGCGCTTTGACGTTGAGTTGACGGACACCAGCCCGTTATACAATACAATACAATACTAATAGCTAAGAGTATCTGCGCTAGGCTGAGTGATCGGTTGCGATTTTTTTATCTCAGTGATCTGCTTCTGCGTAGTGGCTTTATGAGTCACCAGTTCGTTACCCACATGTTTTACGTTTTGTATGGTCCACAGATAGTTAAGCTAAAGATGTATACCGATCTTGAGCAAGTTTCTCTTCTGATTCGACGATCCGGGAGAAATATCAAAAGTCTGAGCCAATGTTTCACGTTTCTTACTGATACCTATACCTAATAGTACCTACCTAAATTATTTAATGTTATACCGAGATAATTATACAACGGTATCGTCTGATAACGGTTCCTTCCTAAGTATTGTCTGAAAATTGTATAATCTACTTAAGAATCAATGTTTGATGTTATACTCAATCGTATGACTCACTGACACCAGCAGATAAATTTTTCAACGCAATTTAGTTACCAATCAATGAGTCAACTCACAACATGATGATTTTATGGACTAACGTAACCTTACTCCCGGCGCGTTTGTCTTACCAGTATCGACTTATATGAATTACATTAGCTATTGTAATAAGGTAAGTTGTTTACCACTTAATTGAAACGAATGTCAATGTTGACCGTCCATTATACACTAATCTTAAGTAACTTTTTGTCATACATACGCATGGGGGGTGAGATGACGGGAAAAGGAGAAGTATGTATGGAAAAATAAATGAATTGGAACCCCAAATAAATCGGGACTAGGGATTGATGATGTACACCGTATTTTGTGCTTTTGGTTATAGGAATGAGATTTGGGGAAGACCAAAGAAGCGACAGATGGGCTGTAAGAAAGATTATATGGCTAGAAAGAGGGTGTTGAAATGACGACTATAAGAGAAGCATCGACGAAGACTACAGGATTTGTCGACCCCAAAGACATCGGGATAAGGGGTAAGAGAATGTTGATGATGCGACTTAAAAATATATATACTAGCTTTTGCTCGAGGTTGCACCCGTTATGTACGTAAATTAACCCACTGGAACGATTTAAATGAAGCCTATGACACTCCGGGATAATGTAGCTTCCCGTTAGTGAAAGAATTTTCGGAATCGGATCAGTAGTTCCGAAGATTAACCCCTAGATACAAGCTTACAAAAAAAAATCTACAAATTTTTAAAGTTTGGATGTAGGAGGTTATCTCCGAAACTACTCGACCAATTCCAAAAAATCTTTCACTGAAAAGAAGGCTACGTTATTGCCGAGTGTCCTATTGTTGTATTTTAAAACAATAAACTTTACGAGGACGATGTCTTTGGCAGAAGATAGTTACTTTAATAATATTTTGATACTCACGCCACTTTTACGAATTAATAGAAGTCCGTTGTCACAATTACTATGCCACTACACAGCGGAATATAAACTAAAGATTCGTCTGTTTACTCATTCAATATCTCATGTTATTACCTGTTACGTAATATTTGTAATCGACGGATCACGACGTTATTCAATGTTATCAATTTTTGCCGCTGTTTTATGTAGATTTAACTTGGGGACAAATGCTTATCTACATATTGAATTAATAATGAAAGTGTTAATAAGATGGAGAGCATTTCTTGTTTTTTTTTTTTAATTTCTTTAAATTCTAATGTAGACTGGTTTGAATGGCTAATACAGAGGTATCGAAATCTAATAGTCAGAGATCTAAATAGGTAGAGTTTATTTGCGTAAACTTCAAGGGTGTAAACAGACGCTACACATAACCGTCAACCAAGCATTCTGTACATCAAACTAAGTAACTTTACGCAAAAAATATTGCTGGGAATCGACTTTTTTTTTGGGGTGTAAAATTACGTTTTAAGTTAGGAGTCCATGGAAAGTACTCAAAGCATTGTGCTAATGGATGGATTGAATAGTACGGGGGTCGTGGAGGTATTAAAAACATGTATTTAAAAAAAACTTGTAAAAAAGTTGGAACTTTGACCCCCAATATATACAACTAGAAGGTTCCCAGGTATGGTCTAGAACAAAAAAATGATCGCGAAGACGGGGAGAACAAGTGCCTTTCGGATGCTGAAGGGTATATTTACACCCTTTTTGTATAACATGTGGACAATACCTTCCTATCTTCTTTCTTTATCGTGTGGTTAGTGCCTAACCTGGTTTGGGTTCGAACTCGTGACCTTTGACTTGGCTGTCCGACAGTCATACACACCGCTAGGCTATGACGGCTTGTGCCTCCCTATAAAACCCCGGAATGATTTTAAGTTCCGAAATAAAGTTGTTCAATTAGAGGGACGTATTACCCACAATTTACTTAGTTCATTGAAGTTTAAGCAAATTAACTTAACCTATTCCGTTATCTACTAATGTCAGCTAATTATGGGGTCAACAGCTGCTAAAAGAATAATTACTTGAAATTATGAGTGTAGACAATATTTTTGTTTTATCTTCATTAAATATCAATAATTAGCTAGCTAAATTAACTAGCTATAACTCAGCCGTGATAGCGTCTGTGAGGTATAGCTAGCTAATTTTATTAGACCCTTTAAAGTAGTTTAAAACTACGTACAGCTTAAAAACTTGCACCGAGCACCGATGCAATGACAATACTCTCCTTACCAAGCCAAAACCGTCCAAAAAACTAATCGTCCCTTGTCAAACCATTTACACACGAAACGTCTTAGATTTGAAATTCAGTCTACATACGACAGCGGTGCTCCGGTGGTGGCGGCCTCGACTTACGAGCGTCGTGGGTTCGAACCCAGGCAGGCGCATTACTTTGTGCAATTTATTTCATCATCACTGCTCTCAAACGGTGAAGGACAACATCGTTAGGAAACAGGCATGGCCTAGAACCAAAAAAATCGAAGACATGTGACATCTACCAACCCGCCCTGGGCCCGCGTGGTGGATTATAACCCATTAGATTATAGCTCTCCCATAGAGGCTGATTATCCTGCTACATACGACATACCTACATTTACCAAGTCAATAAGGTCATGAGCTTTCAGCCATTTTCCGGGCAATAAACACACAAATTGATTCACAAAAACATTCAAAGGTGTCTGTCTATTCAAAAGGTTTTTTCGGTCTTAAAACCAAGGTTTATGTAGTACGTATTGTGTTGTACAGGAAAAAATAAGCACACAAGTAATTGGTATAGTGGTCGCAATCGCTACTGCTGTGCCTGAGTCCTGAGTTCGAAGCCCAGGTTGGGCCTTGATATTTTTGTTTTCATTAGGAATTTCGTTGGATGTTATGTTATGACGAAACTGGATAGCCATGACACAAAACCGCCAAAATTGGAGAGATTTGGAATAGACCTACACTCAGCATTGGGTGACCAAATGTTGAATTACTTTCAGAATACCAGCGCTGTGAGTTTTTTTTTAAATGTTACAACACCATGCTGGGATAGGGACCTTTTGGCCTCGTATTTTTTCTCATGTTTACTTTTTTATATCATTTTGTTTTATTGGCATTTTTTGTTATGTCCTCTGCGAGACAAATAAACACCATTTTTTCTTTCTTTATGAAAAGCACCAAAATTGTGAAAAGATAGCTCTTGGTTCTTACCAAAACAGAATACCTACTAGTCAACTTGCAATTCTACCTACCTCTTATGGTATTGTACCTATATAAGCCCCATTCGTTTAGTAAAGGCACTTATTACATAGAGCCTGATAGAGCCACTGCTAACAGGATCAGCGGCATTCTTAGACCCATCCTTGTGACACGCGACCGACTGGTAGAGACACCATGCGTTGTGTGTAGCGACGGGACAGGATGATTTGTGAACACGGTAGAGCGTAAATGTAGTACCTTCGTTTAGACTAGGAAATAAAGATTCGTGGGGATTCAACAAAAATATAATTGTCATAAGATAAATGTCCGACGGAGAGTTAGCCTGGTGATCTGTAATAAAGGTTTTACCAGACACCAGTCTCTAATTAGTGAAAATTGTCTCTGTACTGTTTGTGATGATTAGAGAAAATAAATTTATTTATTAATTATTATTTAATGAATATTCAAGTTATGGGTAAGAACTCTGTTTTAAGGTGAAATATCGGCAAGAAGAATTGTTTTCTGTTTGGTTATTAATTTGAATGATAAACGAAATAAGTTGTAACAATGATTGCGTGAAACACTAAGCTTTTATTTGTTTTTTTAATGCTCTTTGGTTATTTAAACAAATCTTAGTTAGTTTAGTGCAAGGACCAATTTAAAGATGGGTCAAATTAGAAAAGTAGTAAAATTCCCATGTATTTTTGTAGTCTTATCATATTAAGAAATCGAATGGAGTTTTCCTAGCAAAAAATCTGCCAGCTTCCTACAAAAGTGCAATATCTTTGCGTCAAAATGTATGGAACAGCTGTGTTTTAATTACCGATGAATAATTTCTAGGGGAGCTAGTAACCGTTTGTGCGTCGGTATCCCCTCCACCCTGTATTTTGGTCCTTTGGGACAAAATTCGGAAATTTGTTCCTAGCTCCGTTGTAAATTATCAAAACTGACACGGTCTCCTATAACGCGAACTCATGGAGTCCCTGCATACGATGCAAGTTTTTGCTTGACTTGCGGACAACGTCCTCTGTACTTATGTAACATGTTACGAGTACAACACATAACACCAGTAGATTTCCTGGAATATTGCTAATCAGTACCAGTAGTCCCTGTCTAAGGCTGTATTGTTAGGGTCTAGACAAGGTAAATGCTAGTTCAGTACATTTTTGACTTTTTATCATTGTTTTTGCGGATAGAATGTCACTTTGTCTAAGTTCTCTAGTCTAAACGGTTTTGTATCGAGTTGTTAAAATAGTGTTTTCTAGGTACCAACGCTACAAAGTTTTTCAGATTAAGACATTTAGAATGTACTCCAAACTAACTCATCATCATCTGCTCAGCCTTTGCCTAATGTTGGGGTCGGCTTCAAATCTTACCGGATGCAGCTGAATACCAGTATTTTACATGGAAAGACTGCCTATCTGACCTCTATTACGATACCCCTTGGTAAGAGTAAGATTGGTAATAATACTCATAATTAAACTCAGCTTTGCACTGGTTACAAGTATTGCATACTTAATTTACCAGTCCTCGAAAATCTCATCAAAATCCTTCATAAAAAAGAACTTCGCGAATACACAGAAAAACAAATGCTTAGGTACAGTAGGCCGCACATCAGTTGTAACAAAACCAGTAGGCTAGACCAGCTACTGACGGTCAACTGTACCTACATGAACAATATTAAAAGCGTTTAGTCTAAATCCAATCAGAAAGGATTGCATGCTAGGAGAGTTCAATTGGTTAGCAACAGTCAGAGAAAATAGTATTGAATAACACTCACAGGCTGTCTTGTGAACCCAAACCCTCGTTGACCGTTTTTGGCTGTAGACTGGACAACCAAACAACGCTGTTGTGCTCTCAAGATAAAAATAGATCTGACCTTGTACTGCCTTTTATATTATGAGCTGTCAAACCAACTTCAGTTGAGAATTTTGTTAAGTAAGATTAGGATATCCTTAGAGTGAAGTTCGTACGATCTCTGCCAAGGTCAGTCTGATTCTTTATTCAAATTTGATTCGCCGGTAGCCACTAGTTTAGAGGATTTTACATTCTAATGTAGCTTAGCATAAGATGCTAGTTCAAGCATTGTTGGAAAATTCTACTTAGCTGTGTCGATTTTCATTAACAAAAATTTTGCATAAAACGCTTACCTAGTAATAAAACAATTGATTGATATCTGACCCAGTTTCTAATGTTACAAAGGCTAACAATTGAGACATGATGTTCCGTGTCTGCGGTTTTATGAATGAAATGAAATTCTACCCGTAGTTCTAGGAATAACACAGAAGACGTGCACTAATATGCAGACTGTAGTTTTTATTAAGACAATTATGCAAAGTGAGCAAGTTCTTTCGATCTTGTTGCTTTTATAAGTCTTAATATTATTTGTAGATTTAAATTGATTCCATTATTGAATGTTATGCAAGAATGCTAATAAAAGCTGGTCCTTTTAAAGGGCGCTGAATCAAAGGACCAATTATCTATTTTATTCATGATTCTAGGTTGATGTTCTCGTGCAATATTTGAATTGTTAGGGCTCGTGTTGGCGGAGTAGAATTAAAGAATTGTACGAGTAGGTAACTGGTCTTTACAATTTTTCTTTCCTGACACAGTGAGACGGGGTCACGGCAGGCCACAAAGGAGATGGCAGAACTGGAAGAGGACGCGCGGGTTCGCGAGAAGTGGAAGTAGTGGAGGGAGGCCTTCGCCCAGGAATGGGACAGAGTAGGCTAGGAAAAAAAATAGTCTTTGTTCGCAGATCGAGGGTGAAATTATGAAACAGATTGACCCGCTCATTACTTAGATACATAACATCACGCTTGTATTCCCCGAGGGGTTAGTAGAGGTGAGCTATAGGAGCCATACACTATTATATATTTCACCAGTTACGGAGTTGTCACCTTTGTATCTCCTTGAAACACCAACTAATGGTTGATCAGGTTTTGGAGCAAAGTCCGTTGTCAAGGATAAAACTGGCTTGCCAGTAACAGTATACGCTTGTGGTCAGACACGAGGGCAGGTAAACATAATATTTTAATATCCCGTTACGCCATTGTTGGCTGCGGTCAGACTGCGCTTCTTTCCCACAGTGCAATATTGTGGCATTTTATGGTGTGCTTAAAGGGAGCTTAAGTGATGGGTTGCCAGGTAATAAAATTATCTAGTGCATTTGTTTATGAGTATTTTGCGAGGAGTTTGGTTGTGTTGAGCTTTTGCGGTTGAAGTAGTATCATAATGTCACTTCCATTATGTAACTGCGCGTTAGACAAGGCGGGAATCCTTAGATATTTACATGGATGCTGGCTCTACAATGTTTTGAATTTGACCGAAAACACGTTCATCAAACAACAAAATATTTTTGCAAAATTCATCAAATATTTATATCATTTTCATATCTTGAGAACAATCTGAGCACTAGTAAACATCTAGTGTGAAGAACTTCACAATAACAAAAACATTATAATAACTTTTGGAGTAATAGACCTAAAAAGCAGAGTGATAGAGCATAGACAAAGTGACATCTTATCAGCGACAACGAGGGTGGAAATGTCAAAAATGTATTGGATTGACATTTAAAGCTACAGAAAATCTCAATACTCAATACTTTATTGTATTCCATAATGTTAAATAAAACAGTTGGTATGTTAAAACATTAAATCAATTATGGACCCTGTCGAGCGCAGCAATTTTAATTTAATTGGTAATAGGAAAGAGGATGAAGGCGCTTTTTTTGTTTATAAAAAAAAAAGTTAAGAAAATATTAAATTAAAATAGTAAAATGGCTTTATGGCGGTGGTATTGGTTTATGGCGGTGGTATTTACATTCATCATCATCTGCCTAGCCTTTTCCCAACTATATTGGGGTCGGCTTCCAGTCTAACCGGATGCAGCTGAATACCAGTATTTTACATGGAGCGACTGCCTATCTGACCTCCACAACCCAGTTAGTACTATAGATGGTATTTACATTATAGATCATAATTATATTAAATTGAGTACTAATTTTGTATGAGTCTTAAATGTAATATTTGGTTTTAGTTTATTTTATTGCACCATTAAATACTAAAATTATAAGTTATAATAATCTAAAGCTAAACATTCACATTTTTTTATTTTTTTTATAAAACAATGACGGAAGAGTTGTCAATCATGTTGAAAGTCAAGTGGGGAAGCGATTACCGGCCATTTTATATCAGAGGTTTGTTTGGTCTAAGATTTAAACTTAGCCGACTGACCATTAAAAACTTGAAAGGTTTTAGCAAAACCATTTCTATTGTACCTAATTTAGATCAATTAACACAATTTGTAACGCTTGTTTATGGTTTTTATTGATTCATTTTTTAATTCCTGCGCCATTTGGTCAACGTCTTTCCCGACGCAAGCGCACACTCCAAGGCACACGTTGCAGGCGCTAGATGTTTTTTGTAATAATTTGATACGCGTACACCTGCACGACAGGTGTGCACGTGCCATGGGTGGGCGAAGAAGGAACAGCTTCTTTGTCAGGTTACTGTGAGGAATTGAATATGATTTCTTATGAGAATGTAGAAATTCGTGAAACTATTAACTTGGTGTTTTCAGGTATTAGGTTAGGTATCTGGGGAGCTTGGGGTGCATGAGATACCATTTTATCAATTATTTTCTACTTTCCTTCCCCAGCAGGTAAGAGAATCCTTCTAATTAATTTATGAAGTTCCCTGGGCTGTTAATTAATTGCTACACCTGAATCGCGTCAAATGCCATTCAATTCTAGTTTGAGAAAACAAAGGTCATGTAAATGTCAGTTCGTTTAAATGTCATTACGGCTTGTTTAATTGTTAAGTTACCAGTCATTGTAATTGTCTTTGAAGATGTTATTACAGATGATTATGTTGACCAGGGTGAAGGTTTTAAGCTGTTGTTTCCTGTGCTCTTTTCATCTTTTGATTAATGTGGATTTGGCACAGTTCAAGTGCTCCATTTTTTTTCAGTTATGTCCGAAGCTTATTACCATACCTCATCATCTGTCTAGCCTTTTCCCAACTATGTAGGGTCGGCTTCCAGTCTAACCGGATGCTGCTGAATACCAGTAGTTTACATGGAGCGACTGCCTACTGCCCTTCACAATCCAGTTAGTACTGGGTAATACGATACCCCTTGGTAGGACTGGTTGTGTTATGGTGGTGGTTTTGGGCCACTAACTACCTGTAACGACTCTCAAAGATCTAGAAATGACAGCCGGGACCCAACGTGCTTTCCGAGGCCCGGGCTAAAGTATAAATAATCCTAAATTACTAATCCACCATGCAATACTCTTATTTCATATGCTATTTATTTGCTTTGACTCTGTTATAAGGAGCGCTTACAAGTTTTTCTTATAGGGCCTAATTCGAATGTGGACACAATTTTAATTTCGATAAAAAGACTTAATATAATTCTGAATGAAACAGATGATCTAAATATGAGTAGGTACCCATCAGATATTATTTATTGGCGATACTCGAATGTTATCACAGTCTCGCGGATTAACGAGTTTTAAAAATTCTTTCCCTCATTTTTTGCATGACACTATCAAAAAATTTTCGACATTCTGCCACATCTGCCATTAAACAGGCATTTCGCTAAAAGCTCATTTTGTTTAAAGTTCGTTGACTCACGCTCACGTTGTTATCATAAAATTCTCCATTATGCGTTGATTTCCTGTTTCGTTTGACACAAGGAAGATGTCACAGCCAAGATATTTTAATGTTTGAGAAATTTAACTTTTCGAATATACTTTGTCATAGGAATCATAGCTGATCCACAATGAATAGAGTTGCTTTCTCGACTAAGATGTTTCGTTTCTTGTCATAATTATCATGAAAATAGATACAACTATAGCTGGTTGATAATTTAATGAACTGGTAGCCATTCTAATGCTGTAATGAATGATGGATGCCCCCATCAGGGTGCTGACTAAGTCGCCTGTTGCAAATGAATCGCAATTTCTTGATGCGGAGCAATTGCTTGAAATTGCTTACTACTCCAAAAAAGATCTCTAATCAAATATATTAAATACAATTTGACAAACATTGCCTTTGGTCCTTAGAGTCGAATGATATTAACTTGAAAGTTGAAGAAAAGCAAAACCACAAAGCTGTAGCCTTAACTAAAACGTAATTAATCATATTAATAAAAAAAACTAGTACCCACAACTAAAGTTAATGAAACAACCGACAGTTAGAAGGACCAGTTAACACCGCCACTTTAACCCATCATCCAACTAACAGTTATCACTCTTCATAAACTTGTTTACTTTTACCCATTTTACCCGCTGATGTATCCTACACTGTTTGTTCTGGGTATGGTGGGGTACAACGAACTCAGAGTGCACCGGGAATTTACGCTTGCGGCTTATGCTCTAAAGCTCTTGCGTGGAGCAGCTCATAACCCGGGTGTGCTGCGTCACCTGAAGCTGTGCGTGCCAGACCGGTATGTATGGAGGCGGCGGCGACCGCCACTGCTGGCCGTGCCTGCTGCCAGAACCAATCTGCTGTCAAAAACTCCCCTCACCCGCACAATATGTGTATTAAACGAAGTTCATGAGAGAATTGACATATTTTCGTGCAATCTGAGTGAATTCGCAAGAGTGTTGTTGAATTGTGTTAGCTATATTTAGATATTAATATTCTGTGTTAAGATTTTTGTTGTTAGATTTTTAAGTATTAGCCGTAAGTTGATTTTATTTGGTAACCACTATTGTATTGGGGTCATCCTGTAAAGATAGTGTGTGTAAGTTAATAATAAATAAATAAATAAATAACTTTTGCAACACAAACTTTATGTCGCAGTGTAGTTGTGACTTGAGACACCGAAGATGAACGCGTCTTGATAACTGTAAACTTGATGCCTGGAAGAGGTAGGTACATAGAGGGTGATGGGTACAGCTTTTTGCGCTGCTCTTAATGCTTCCTACGTAATCATAGGCGTCCAGGGCTGTCATCTGAGAGTTATACGAATAAATAATATCTCTGATCGATCAGACAAGCCAGAGTCCCAGATTGAGCTAGAGAAAGTGAGTTTGTTTCGGCTGTTTCGGCTCAGAGCAGTCAGGTACGAAACACCGGGCCCGTCTAGTTTTAAAACATGACATTATGTGACGTTTAAAAGAGTTTTTTAAAAGCCAATTTGCAGAATTAAATATGATTTGTGATTTAAAAATGGAAGGCAGGAGGATTATAATAATGAGATTCAACAAACAGTCAAGAAAGGTCTTATGAACATAAGAAAAATAAAATTTATTGAAGTTGATGCATGCTTGCTAAACGTTACAATTGCGAAGGGTCCACTTCAAAGGATTCCTGCCGGCTTTCCTTTCGAAAATTGTTGCCCTTTGTTTCGAAGACGTTAAAATAATTCTATTGTAAGAACGCTAAATTAGGCAAAGCACTCTAAATTGGTCCTTAGGTACTAATAATAACAAACGAATAGTTTTAAAATGAGTGAATACCTTAGCTTTAAGCCCATTGTAAGATCTTCACACATTACGAAATGCAAGTAAAGATATGAATATGAATATACTAACAAACTCGATATATCTGTCGAAGATATTATGATTACAAATGAGTCATTATATAATAACATAACGCCTGTAAACCCTGAAGTGTTAGGTAAAGGTGTACCTAATAGTACACCCATATTTCGCCAGTTATGTTTAAGTTCCGTATAATAGGGGGCGAGCCTATTGCCATTAATCGGGCACAGATCCAGACTCCGTGGCTGCTACTGAAAGATTCCTAATGATAAAACCCAATAACAATTTGCCCGACCCGGGAATCGATCACAGGATCTCATGCTCAGCAGTCGCAATTGCAACCACTAAACAAACAAGGCAGTCTTATGAATCAGTTTACAGAAAAATGTACAAACAATATTAATACCAAACAAGCGAATTGTAAAAATAATGTTTACTAAACATACTATCATTACGATCAGTTGAACTCTTGTTTATCCAAGGAATAGAATAATGGGACTAAACAGCCATTATTCTATTGTTAGGGTAGTTGAGTTAACCGATGTGTCCTAGCTTTGCGTGCAGTTCTGCAACCCTCCGGCTTGATTGACATACATACGCGCGCGCGCAGGTACGAAGCGCCGTCAGTCGTCCCGCGCCCGTCGCCCGAGCGCCCGCGTCGCTGTGTCGTGCAATAAAACCGGCCCGAATGCCGGAGAACCAGTCGGCGGGATGGCGAGTCTCGGCGTGCTAGTAACGCCATGTTGAAACATACACAGCGGCCGCCAGCGGCGAACGATGCCGACCACCGCTACCAGAACATGCCGCGGCGGCCGCACCACCACCTGCCCCTCAACGTGTCAACCCTGGACTCGTCCAAGCACTCCGTCGGGGGTACCTCGGCGAGCATCAGCCCTGGAGCGCAGCCGTCGTCTACCGCCCCAGTGTCAGTCATCGCCACCTTACCGGTTGCGTCTCCCCCGAAGCTGGCGAATGGAAACCCGACAGGCATCCCGCCGTCTCGGTCGGCGAACGTCAGGAATAGGAGCACGAGAGCGGCCACGGAGGAGGCCTTGACTTCCCTAGCCCTGCTGTGCCTCGTCAGCTTGCTGCTGGCTCTCCTTGCGCTGCTGTTCTTGCTGAAGATATCAGCGCCCGCGATCAGTGCTCCCGAGGAGTTTGCAGTGGTGTACGAAGTGACATTAGCGTTGTGTGCATTGACGCTATCATTGAATCTTTGCTGTTTGCTCGTGTGTGCAATACAGTTCCTCTTTGCTGTGAAATTGGTGCATTCCCCTTCAGCGCCTAATGGACGGTAAGTCATTCAAACAACCTTATTTTGTTTACTTATGACTCTTAGAACCAGACCAATCTCTTCAAGAGATAGGAATCCGAAGATTACCAACACAAATATTATAATCTGTTAGGTTATTACTTGCGGCATGCGTCCCTGGCTCAGTTCCGAACAGACTTATCTCAATTCAGGTTATCTCTTACACAACGGCATAACTGTAAGAAAACTTCAAGTTTTCAACTCGACTATCGGGTTTTTAAGTATTTTTCGTATAATTAATGCTATAACTGTTGTTGGCAGACACTTCTAAGGTTTATTATGGAATTCAGAAATTTGTTGAGATTGGTTTGCCTTTATCAGCTTGTGCTTGTGTAAGGTAGGCTGAGCAGGTGTTAACGGTCCGAAGTGGCGGTTATTCGTGAATGGTTGAATAAAAAATGCTCAGTGTTCAACGGTTGATATTGGCTCGCACGCGCCTAGGCCGTTCTTTATCAAGCTTTTTAATCCACATAGACGTATTAATATTGTTTTCAGTTGCGTGAGAATGAAATCCGCTATGCTATCAAACCAATGCGTTGTACAGTTGTGTTAATTTGCTACGATCGTTAGCTACTGTTATCGTTTTTCTTCGAGATGTTGATTGCTGCATCCATTTGACTATTATGGCATTTGGAGCGGTTTACATCAAAGGAAACTAATTTACCTTCATTGAACGGTAGGAATGTAGGAATAGCTCTAAATTAAGAACCATTCCGCGTAGCCAACTATGATAAAACCATACAAAGAACCTGTCCAAATGTCAGAGACCATCTATACAAAACAACTATCATAAACTTCAAAATTTTCATGGAGTTACACCTCGCTCCATTACAATCAGCTGTTTACTAAGTAGTAGTAGCACTACTTGTAAAAGTTTACGTTTTTGATTACCGTCAAACACAACTACAGTATAGCCAACTATACCTCTAAACTGTACCGGTTTAGTAACTCGGTAAATGGGAGATACGCGAAACTTGCAACTGAGCTTCTACAAAAGATACAATACTATTTGCGGTGAAAGAAGTATCCTATATCCATTAATCTCCATCACAGATTTTCAACTGATTATTGTCTTTGATGTCAATACAAAAAGAAGTGGATGGGATTTTGTATGCTGACATAGAGGTGTCCAAAATCCTCCTAAGTTTCGTAATGCCAATAATCCAGAACTGTTGATACAATCAAAAACGTTTGGAGAATCTTGAATCTAAATTGAATCTTGAATCTAATAATGTTTATTACTTAAGTTTGAATTAAATTGCGTATTTCACAATGATTAATTAATGACATTTTAGCATAATAGATTAACTTTGACATTATTACTTTGACATTATTTACTTTGACTTAAATTGAAAAATTTAATAGACATGTAATTTTGAACTTTAATGTATTTAAATTTTTAATTTAGGGACTAACCACGTTCCGAACTAAATGTTGCATGCCTAGTGCAGACACTAACAACTTTCCTGTTCTTCAAAAACCCACCTGTATAACTACCCATATTTGCAATAAATGAATTTGAATTTGAAAAAAAAAATTGATATAATAAGATACAAAACGCACAGAGAACGCTGCTGTCCATTCTCTGGTAAGTTCCTTTAGTCGCCTCTTACGACACCCACGGGAAGATATGGGATGGTGCTATTCCTTACGTCCGACACCATACTGAACCTTTTCTTCTTTACTTGAATCGAAATAGTCAAATAGTTTCAAAAATTGTAGACCACTCTAAAAGCTAAACAGTATTTTGGAAAAGCAAAGCAAGCATGTAGGACAGAGCACGACCCCACGTTACGTGCCTCAACCGGTATTACTTTCCGGGTTGCTTGTATTTATACCGTGACCGCATACCTCAGGGAGCACTAGCACAGAGACAGGTCAGAAAGTGCTATTTTGATGTTTAAGATAACAAAAATGTTATGAAATTGCTTGAGGAGAGGAAGGACCAAAATTCTTGACGGAGGGCCAAAAACATTAAAGATTTTTTTTGAAGTGATCAGTGATTATGAAAATAGGGAAATCTAAATGAACGTAAACTACACTAATAATGCCTTTAAAACGGTACGAAAATGTCGTAAACTACCAGAGTGAGTTTGAAGTTGCAGGTACGAATAAAAAAATCTGAGATCTAATCTTTCAAACCTTGATCTTCTCTTCGACATTAAAAGCTTCCCTACCTGTTGCAAATATCTCAACTAAACAAGGCACTAGTCCTAAGGCTGGCACCAATTACTTCGCAGTGACCATACATTCGCCAATGAGCGCTCATGGTCAAAGGACAGAGGTGGTTTAAAAGACACAATAACAATAAACTAAGCACGAACACAAAATAAAGCATTAAGTAGGCAAATCATTTTCTGTTTTGTACTACAAACCGGTTGCAGAGGTCTCTCAGTTGTGACCTTTGGCGACTGCAAATTGTTGTAAGCAATGCCATCAGCGGCATTCAGACACTCAGCTTATAATATCGAACTTGTAAGCAGAGATGGTGTTAGTACCAAAGGACCAGAGTAAGCTAGGTTTGAAAATGCTCTTACTGTGTCTGTAGTTTCAATGTCAAGTCAATTCGCATCAGCTGTGTTACTGGGCAAAATAAGTGCCAGCAGGGATCAAATACCAGATGAAAATTATGAAATGTCAGATTCATATGCTTGTTAAATATTATAAGTAACGTCCAATCACTTTAGAGTTCAGATCCACTTTATTTGGAAAATTTAATATTATATTGGTCCACGCAAATTGAAAACATGTAAGATCAGCGTATGATGGCAACATTAATACGAGAAGATTCGAATTGGATTACGGGCAGCTCAGACCTCCCAGAGTTTGAGCCATATTAAATCGTCGGAAGCAACTTAATACTTCTCGTATGGCTTGGAGTGATGCCAAACAATTAGCTTTGACTCTGGAATTCTTTATTTTTTGTTTTGGTCTTACTTTGGAAAATAATTTACTGTATTAAATGTTACTTTTTCTATATATGAAGTTTCTTGGTTTGCTTTATTATATATTTCTTACTTGCGACCCCTAATATATTTACAATTTGTCCATTTCAATGTATCAATATCCATTAAAATCCGTATTTCCATTAGTTTTATTATAATTGCAATTGTCGATCTTTTCTCTTTTGAGTTTCAACCATTACAATTCAGTATTTGTTTCCAACTAACCCATTTTGTCTAGAAAACGCAAGTACAAACCACATGCTAGTCTTCAAGAGCCATGACCATTACAAGAAATCTATTCTCGTCGATCTCATAGAAACACGACCAAAAGAATTCAAATAACATATTTCTCAAGAGCTATCGGACTATAATTGCGTACAAACTTGTTTTCTAAGCAAGAATCGACCTGTGTTCATAATTTATGGCAAATCGGGAGGCAGGTGCAAGCTTCCACCGAGAAACGCGTAACAAACGTCATGACAGAACAACATCGAGATTTGCATGATCCATTGCTGGGATAAAACAGTTGAAAATCAAGAAAACAGAAGAAAATCTTCATTGTATTGCGAACTAAACGGGTTAACTGGGTTCATGCTATGAAGTTGAGTGTTTCGGAGAATGTGTGTTTTGTTTAAATTGCAGACAAATGCATAGTTGGTGTTACGGTTTCGCATAAATATTTCACTTTAATTAATTTTGTAACAGTTTGACAATGTGGTGTTGAAACTGGAGCACATAGCGCTCGGATAACAGGATATTGGAAAGCAAAGGAATGATTACTAAGATGATCTACAATTATGGTGCTTCGATCTTACACATTAAGATTGCGTGGTGTTTGGTTAACCAAGATCCTAGTCTTTTTCATAAAAGCTTTTATTTTCTCCCCGACTAAGAAGTTTGTAAGAGGAAGATGGGAAGTAACCTCCACTTGAACTTGATAACTGTGAAATCTTTGTCACCCTATACCGAAGGGAGGACCAGTATAGTTTCGGATAAATTCAGAAACCAAATTAAACTCCTAAAGAGAATGCCTAAAGTCGAGATTAAACCATCTTGATTATCAATTTGTGTTTTTAATTAAATCGTATCTAAAAATGCATTCAAAAGTTTAATGCACCTTCAAACAATAGCCACAGATCACACCGACCACATAGAACTAAAATAATGACATTAAAACACATTCTGAACACATATTGTTCTATGAAACGTGCTTGTAATACTTACTAGTAAATGCTAAGCAATACTAATAATGACGAAGTAAATTAGTATGAGAATGACGTCCATACAATTGATTTAAACAGTCGTAAGTAACTGTGTGTTGTAGTTGTAGTGAATTTATAGTTTGTAAACATTAATACTCAATACTCAATACAATTATATTTATCTACATTCTATGTAGAACAATGCGACGCATAGCTTAGAGTGTTTGCATAAGAACTGTCGTAGTAAGCGGTGCAGAAGCAAGGAAGAGAAGACCACTGTAGAAGTATCTTAAAACGTTGGTATAATTTTAAAGATGGCTTCGGACGAGGCTAAGGATCACTTTTGTGACTTTAAAATCCCATCGTCTGTACATAAACTTATTTTAAGGGATACGTCAATGTGGTCTGAAGTGTAGAAACTATGTCTATAGACATCACTTTCCGTATTCTCGTATTTTGTTTTGAGAGCATCCTGGTGATTAAACCTGTCCTATCAAACCTTGCGAAAAGGGTAAAAGGATTGTACTGGCCTGACCTTCTGGCAAAAACACGATACCTTCACTACAAGTGTGTTCTGTGATGTGGTGAATGGATTATGTGTGGACAGCCTTAGTCCATTCAGTGTGTTGTCCTGTTTTAGTATCATCTACATTCTACGGTTAAATGTTTGATATTTGTTTGTTTAGTAGACAGTACTTGTAGTGGTGTTGGCTGGAAGTACAATCAAGTCTTTAATCAGAGCCTTGACGAATATGTTATTATTTCCTTTATTTATCTTTACACAAATCTTATACATTTTTAAATATTTCTTAAACTAAAAACAATATAAAAAACATTTAAAAATATAAAAAATTGTAGCCCACCGGTATCGGGAACAGGGTCCGAGCTACCGGCGGTCAGGGCTCCAGAGAGAGGAACCTCCTGACAATACGAGCCGTGTCCAGGAGTACCGCTTTCTGAATCAAACCCTTGATCCAGCTGCCTAACGAGAGCCTCCTCAGGTATTGGTCGAGGCTCTTGGCAATTAAGCCATGGGCTGATACAACTATCGGCACAATGATCGCTGAGTCCACATCCCACATGTCGACAACCTCGTGAGCCAAGTCAAGATACTTGATTTGCTTATCTTTCTCGGCTTTCACGAGGTTCCCATCATGCGGGACCGTTATGTCAACAATCATTGCACGCCGCTCTGATCGATCCACCACCACTATATCACGCTTATTGGCTAGAATAGTCCTGTCAGTTACGATGGATCGATCCCAGTACAATGTGATACTGCCATTTTCGAGAACTGGGTCGGGCACATACTTATAGTACGGTACTTCCGATTCCACAAGGTTGTATTTTAGAGCAAGTTGCTGATGGATAATCCTGGCTACAAGGTTGTGTCTATGCAAGTACTCTCCGTTAGCCAGACGAGAACACCCGGAGATAATGTGACGGATTGATTCGCCTGGACGGTGGCATGGCCGACATATGTCAACCGTACCGTCCTTCACAATAAATCTCCGGTAGTTACGAATATGTTATTATTAACAACTTAATCGGTAAAACATTAAAAATGTATCAAATCACAAAGCTCGGTTTGAGACAGTTTCTTACTATCACACACTCACTCATACACATCATCAAAATTATCGTTTTACTTTCGATCCTCAAAATATAAAAAGAGACTACAAACAGTTCCACACTTACAGAAAAAATCATATAAAAGGGTCCAAAAAGACCAAAATCTTTTGAATGAGATTTCTCATGAGAACAGACGTTAAAAAAGCTCCTGCCTTTTGTTGAGGGATCTCGGTCGTGTGAAATAAATTTCTTTTATTTGCGTCTTATTCAACTTGATGCACTTATTCCTTGCGAGACCCTTCACGTTTTTAAAACTACGTGTGTATTTTAGTATAGTTTAATTAAATGATTATTTGGACTACTCTTACAAACCTTGTAGCTCCTACGAATCTTCAAACGGTACCTCTTATTTTTTAATTTGCAGGCTCTATTAGGTGTCTGCCTCAGTAATTTCTAGTCATATTTCGTTGGTTGACTTATAATATTTGAATCGCAGCTGGTATCAGAAAACCTATAGACTGGTGTAGCCCTTTTTAGTAAATGATGCACTGAAAGTTTCTTCTAATATTTTAACAGTAGGCTATTACTGATTGTTTTATCTTGGTATGGCTAATTATCCAACCTTGCTCTAAGAATGGCGCACCTGCATCTCTGACTACCCATAACGGAAATCCGTGATGTTACACATCAAGCCTCGTGAACGAACCTCGTATGGAATTTTGAATCGTTATTCTATCCGTATGTTCCATACCCGAGGTCATTCAAGACCGGTTCTTTCAGTAACAGATTATACAAAGAAAATTAAACCTTAGGTAATTGTGTAAAGGATTGCTTTGTTTCGGCAGAACTTGCTCCGATCAATGAATTGTGATTGATATATTAGATGTCAAATTAAGTGCTAGAATTATATCAGGTTGATATTCAAATGTTGATGAATTTGTGGGCGAATTCTTTATTCTGTTTTAAAAAGATTTAAAATGTTGGTATTTTTGTTGGTGGAGATATATCACTGTCACGTATCATCGAAGGTATCCCATAAAAGCCATATTTGAAGTACCAATAGATTATCAACATACGGTGGTGGGCAAATAGATAGAATCGAATAGAAAGTAGACGAAGTCAAATTTTACAAGTTTGTAGGAGACTGAGTGATAAAATTGATGAAAAACTATTCCGTACCTATTGCAAACATACTTTATTATAACAGTCAGTTAGGAGTTAATTCTAAATTAGTAATCATAGTACTGCCTATATACGTGTCATCAGTTGTACGCACTGATCCGGTTACACACAAATAGCAACAGAGAATGTAATTTACTGTAATAATAATGATGCCCGGTGATGGGTGTGCGACCTCTCACCATTGATTTCTTTAAAGCATTTCCTGGTACCGTTCCTAATCTGTTCTTTTTTGGATAAGGAAAAGATCACGATTCATCTATTACACATTCCTATAGATAGATTTATTCAAAATTCGATTATGAATGTCAATATAAAATGGACCCTATTCTTGCTCTTGTTGAATAAAGTGACAAGGTTTAATCTCAATTCTGCAATCTTCATGTGCCAAGCGACATTTATTTCGACCCTGCTATGCTCTAGCTCCTCGTTAGACTATCCCTCATGATCTATAACACTCAATACACAAGCCCTGATATTATTCTTAACTACTTCCATCCAATCAGGATCTTACTAGCAATCTCTAACGACAACTTTTCCTTCAATCACTGTTGAATTTCCAGCATGTCTCTTAGTATTATTATCGGAATTCAAATATCGATACACCACGTATACTAGCTTCTCAAAACATACAGAATCAGAATTAAACACTATCTTTATCTCCAAACCATAAATTGTATGTAAGTCATCGAATTGAATACCGAACACAAAAAGAAAAAAAAAAGCAGAATCAAGGGCCAGTCCTTGGGCAAGGCCGCTCGGGCTATCCCAATTATTTCCGGTCATCTACAAATCAAGTTTTTTATAGAAACATTTCTGTGGTAAGGCAACTTTGAATTCCGAGAAGCACCTATGTATCATTTTGATTTAACGTTTTATCCGTTCGATAGAGAGTCTTAGGCAAGGCGGTTTCTGATTTTTTTTTTTTGCCCAGTTCATTAACTTGGCAGAAAGAAATAATAATAATTGTTAGAGAATTTACTAAACTGGCTGCTATTGCTACTAATATCTAGTTTTTGGTCCTATGATCCGGGAATTCATTTTTACTTTTCATTTTGAAAACCTTTTTCAGCTTGCTAATAAAATTCTAATATATTTCGTGCATGTATGCTTTAAAGTAAGTATGTTGTTGGGTAGAGCCAGCAAAATCGTTGAAGTGGGAGACCCCTGAACTAAATTAATTAAATAATATGAAAAACTGAGCCCAGAACGAGGAGAATCACATTTTCGCGTCACCAATATCAACTTACGCCACTCAATATTTGATCGCATATTTTACGCCATCCTGACTGAACTGAGTCATCAATACTGATTCATTAGCACTTCAGTTTACAAATACTCCTACACACGTGCTAAGTTCACCGACTCTGCCTGGTACCCATAGTTAATGTGAACACATTTTTGTGTAATTACTGTTACTAGTAAGTGTCGATGAGGCTTAAGGTAATGGAGTTAATGAGTTGGAAAAAAACTAATCTTATGTAACACTAGAGGATTATGGATTAGGTGTTTTGTTGGACGAGAATTGACAAGGTACTGCTCCACCTGTAGTAGAAGAGTAAAGGGCACGCCGTACGACTAAACAGGAATGCATTCATTAGTGAATTTGGAAAGTATGCTGGATTATTATTGTTTAACATGAAACAACCAGCACTATCGAACAAGCAATCTACCAACTAGAACTATAGAATAAACAAGTTTAAAACAATTGGATCAAAGAAAGATAGCAGTTTAAATATACGAATAGAAGATCATGGAGAAGACAGACAAATACTGCACGACATACAACGTAGTAGTGGGAGCGTATATTCAAACTGAAAATCAGGTAATAATCGCAATCTATGAGATTGCATAGCAATATAAGCAATTAAAATTGCAAAAGCTTTTATTTCCTACTATTTAAATTAGACTCTACTAATAGAAATGACATTTCAGAATCAGTGCCATTCTAAATTCTAAATCGACCGTTTGAAATGTCCCAAATTAATTTCCAATTTGGTAGATTCTATTGATTGAGAATTTGGAATACAAAATGGGATTTAAAAATCAATGAAGCGGTTAAACGCGGTCGTTACTTTGAATAGGTTAAAATTCCTTAGTAACCGTCTTCTTTGACCCAGTGGCTGTTGCCAAAGTTTGCTTTAGGTTACTACTAGTCGTGCGTGCAGAGACAGATTCACCATGCATAATGTGCCAAGTATCTGACTGCCATCTGGCGTTAACAATGATTAGGGAAACCAGGTCGAACACTGGTTGAAATATCCACGAGAAATGGTACGATGATCAATATAAAATTGGAGTTACTTTTCATCGCTTCTGTTTCAATTCAATAAAAAACTGGCACACTACACTACTACATTCGCTACTGGCTGGCTACAAATTAATTAACACGGGATCAAAAATAATCCCTTGGAACACACCGCCTATCAACCTAACATAAGTCATTTTGAGATGTTTTTCATAGATCTCGGCTTAGGTACAGGAGTTATCGTTGCATTTAAGTGGCAAAAGCTCTTAATTACAATGGTAACTTTTAGCAGCTAACATTAGATTCATTAATTTGACCTAAAATTAGTATCTGAAACGCCTAACCTAAAAAAATTTTTACACTTTCTCATAATTGATATTTAACACCGTGTCTGATATAAGTCGACGACTCTATTGTGGTGTTCTGCTCCAGTTATATTGAATGTGTAAGCGAGCCGAGTGAATCTCCCGTAGCTTATGAGTTAGTTATGCCTTGCTGGGTCTGCTGTGACCAACTTATAATTGTTGGTCTGTAGATCGTGACTGGTCATTGTCTGTAGTTTTTGTTTCTGTTATATGGGACTTTATGAATGAAATAAAGAATAGTGTAATCTTACTACTCGATCAGAATTACAAGAACTTCATCTTATGGGGTAGGTGCATTTATGTCTTGTTTTGTTCTTTGTAAGGCTCCTATAAAAATAGTTTTACTAGTGTTTTTATTAATAAAAAAGCTTTTAGTTTTCCTTTTTACCGCAATCTTAAAAATCACAAACATAACCAACGGATTCCCTTATTTGAAATTTTAACTCAACTCGCCCGAGATTCTTCTCTTGATTTGTAATTTCACGCCTAACATACTTATCGACATTAAATTCCATATCAATGCTCTTAAACACGTTACTACCTGTCCCAACACGTTTCTACTGAACTTTGTGACTTCAGTTGCACCTGGCTTTGATAAACGTGTTATCTCCTTCCTGTGAAGGGATGTAAGCATAAAGAAATAATTCTTGCCGACACTATTACGGTTGAAGATATTACAAGGTGTTTCCGCTATAAAGAATGTTACCTTCACCGTTGACCGGATTGCAAGGGTCAATGTCTCTTCTTCTTGCGTACTCATCTCTTATAGTAAGTCAATGATCATTAGGGATGTCTTGTGTGTTGTGCTTAGATTTTTGAGTTATGTCATCATTCTTTTTGGCTTCCTGTGTTCTTAGATCTTTGTCTGCTGCGATAGTTTTTAAAGAACAATTATGTATTTCTTCATTAGTTCATAGGAGTCCGCCATTTTTTTCAATGAGGCAATGGCCGTTTGATATTAAATTATGACTGGCCTCAGGGTTACATTCGTCATTCACAATTTCCTCCATAAAAACGCGAGAGGCGCCAATAAATGACTAGTGTTATAGAACATAATATACCTACGCCATGACCTTGATGACGACAGGTTTAAAACGAGCGGAATATTAGCGGTTATATCTGATGACGTGACGTTACCTGAATATGTTAATTGCTGGCTTGATGAAATGTTATATCGAGGCGGATTTATTAGATTTATACATAATAGGCCTCTTGAGTCTATGAAGCCTACACATTTTGCCATCATCAGCTTGTTTTTTCTGTAATACAATATTCCTAGACTTTGATACGGAAGAATATTCAGTTGTCAGTGTTACTTTATTAGATAGGTCATCATTATTTTTATCTATTGCCTTTTTTCCAGGGTGATTCTTTTTTTAAGTGAATGGTCGTGTTTGTATGAAATCTGATGGTTTAGTGTGGCGGGTAGCAATTAAACATAAAACATTTGTTTAAATTAAACCATTTTCAGGCCATTTTGGACTGCCAAGAAGTCGGTCATAAGAATGATCCAAAGATATTTAAAGAAGACCATGAACGAATGTTATTGAAAGCATTGAATGATCATATAAATGTGTACGTCTTGTAAACTACCATGCACCACCACTAATATAGAGTCATTATGTGTTATTAAAATAATTGTAATAATTTGATATTGTTAATTCCACAATGTTTTCATTGTTGGACAAGGTATCCACGATTCGTGAGTTATGTATTGATGATGTAACTTTCTTGCACGAACGTCTGAGACACGCGTGCAACTAAGAGTGAATTTGTTTAGTAGTAAAATAAACTTACATATACAATACAATAGGATATTGGGAATACATAGGTGTGATGTGTCTGATGAGATGACGAGGAATAGAGAAGTATGGAAGAAGAAGACATGCTGCATCGACTCCAAATGAATTTGGATAAGGTGGGAGTATGATGATTGGGAATACATAGAATGTAAGGAGCATACTTTTTAGTTGCACTTAATATCTCTTGTCTTGCATTGGTCTAGTCTTCATGGAAATTGTACAGACATTTTTAATTGTAAATACTAAAATGACATTACCAAAAGTTTAGAATCAATTGTAGTAGTATTGCCTTTGTTTTACAGTTTGACGTTCAAAAGTGTTTATTGGCCTAATTGAAATAAATGTTATGACTTTGACTTTTGTTTTTATGTAATTTGATCGTCAATAAAGTGCATCAAGACATTGATTATTACTTAACGAAACCTTTCACTTCAATGTACTTTAATGATCCAATATGCGCTACTGTCTCAATGTCATCGTTCTTAATCGTACGTGCTTCTATGTGCACTTAAACCGAAATGAGCTGTGCCTTTCTACCGACCACAGCTAAAGTTTTAACTTTTCCAGAGCTCTCAAAAATTGTTTTAAAAGTTATCCTGGATGAAGCTATCGCCACCGTTATCAGTATGATTGCTTAACATCATCTGCCTAACCTTTCCTAAGTTGGGGTCGCCTTCTTTTTCATTCTACTCGAGAGTGACTGCATCATCTTTTATCACCAGGGTAAATGGTAGCCTTTTAAATAATAAAAATATATTATGAGTCTCAAAAAAAAAAGTTCGAATCCACAGATTCAGTGGAATCTGTGGATTCGACCGCTCATCTCAATTCACAGCATGCAAGTAAAAAACGAGATGGGATGACCTAATCTTTGCCAAGAGACACATTCTTGAAAGGTTAAACTGTTCTCGCCATAACAGGTTCCCATATGGTCTGATTAAATTATGATAAAGATATATCAGAAATGCATAAATAATTGAAAAAGGTGTGTTTGGTGAGGAAATTGACGTAATTATGCTGCGGGTGGTCCGTCATGAAGGTACGTGCCAGGAAGAAGCTGAACTCTAGAGCTATCTAAGTTGTTGGTAAGTTGCAGGTTATAAATACATAACATAATATCACACCTTGTACCTAATCCCCGAAGGGTAAGGCACAGGTGTACCTAACAGTATACCTACAGTCGCCAGTAAGGTTTAAGTCCCATGTAATACGAGGAGAGCCTATTGCCATCAACCGGGCACAAATCCAGACTCCGTGGCTGCTACTGAGAAATTCCTGATGGAAAAACCCAATAACACTTTGCTCACCCCGGGAATCGAATCCAGGACCCATGCTATGAAGTCGCGCGTGCGACTACTAGTCCACCGAGGCAGTATGTTCAACTTTACTGCAGTTTTTAAATACGTGCTCACTAATACCATCTCTTTGCAATAAATTTTGCTACATAAAATATCTCGGTAGAAGTATTTGTGCCGGAAAGTTGGTGTCTATTGTGAATAACAGAAGAGATATGTGAAACCATTAATCTATCCGTCTTACTCAGCGAGAAACCTGTCCAAGTAATGAGTTAGTTCGATCTCGTATGTATGTACTCGTATATACTAATCGTCTTTCTGTTAGCAGCTGAACAGATTTGAGTTTGGTACACAATGGGCCATGATCTGGGAGACTATGACTACTTTTATCCCGATAATACGACCCCAAGGGATAATTTCCAATCGCAAAGCAGACGAGACGTAGGCACAAGCTAGTATAAAATAACTATTCAACTAGTCAACTGATGTTATAAATAACAGCATTGTCCATTTTCTACACACAAATGAATGTTTTATAAAGCAGTGGATTCTTTAAATCATTTCAATTTCGCTAGGTCACCGGGCGTGGGTAAACGGGCTTGCCCACGCGCAAGCTCATTACATCGAAGAATCCTCATATTGCTGTATTTGAGACAATATTTGGTATTTGCTTTTGTCCGCGGGTTCGACTGCATAAAATTGTCCCACGAGAACATACTAACTACTGGGATAAAATATCGTAGGTTCTTACTCAGGTCGCGGGGTACCTTTGAGCCAGATTTTATCGAAATCTGTTCAGACGTTAAGGTGTGGAAAGGTAACACACAAACAGACAGACTAATTTTCGCAAATTTAATATGAGTATGGATTCGTAGGTAGGTAGTATAGTGGCCACTTTTTTATGTTGGTTTTACTTAGTTAAAAGCAATTAATAGAATTCATAAAAGGCTCTTTTAATTAGGCACCGTACCGTTTTAGATGTTTTTTTGCAAATTAAGATAGTTGTGGGTAGTGGAGTTTGAAGAATTTTAATTTAATTGTTTTATGGTCATAGCATCATAACGATTTGCAATTTGAAAACTTTAGAAAAAACCAAGCCAACAGACCTGGAAGTAATCTTATAGAACCATATTCAGGCACTTAAGTAACGCCATTGTTGACCTCAACCTGTTGTAATTTTGTAATATCTACCTGCTTGTAGTAATTGAAAGTAAGCGTGCATTTAAAAATAACATCGCGAGTATTCACAATCGTTAGCAATTGACCTACCTAATTAAATTTCAATTATCTCGATAATTTTAACACTGTTTAAATATTATACCGAAGATAAAATCGGAATGGAAAAGATGATCACTTGACCGCTGTAGAATTACATAAAACCTGCATAAAATGGAGACGCTCAATGCCAAATAACAATGTTTACAGAATCAATTTGTACAATATTTTGAAAGTTGTATAATACTAAAATGTTTCGAAATACCTCTGTAGCACGTTATTTGAATGTTTTGAAAACAATCTTATTAAAGAATTTTCTGTCGCTGAATAAATAAAAATAAATAAACTATGTGAACGTCAAGAAAGATAAAACTCGAGAGTTCGAAAATGTTGATTGGTCAGTCCACCGTTGATTGCTATGGCGAAGAAAAGATCATCTGAAATCCTCGTCCTAACATTAATAGGCGCTTCCTAAAACATAACAAGGCCATTAAAACAAACTATTAAACTTTATCGTCAGTCATCCATTTTATAGCTCACTCACAGAATTCGAACACTTTTTCCACCCTATTGCCACTTGATACCAAACATATCGACATGAAGCCTTCCAGGTGCCATTTCTTCGCTTGTCCCTTCAGGAAGTAAGGTAACACCACGGAAGTGTAACACCGGATAGAATGTAATTAAAGAAATAACGTTAATGATATTAAGACATTGTCTGCTCTTTAAGTTTTTAGAAGGAGCGGAAGGAACAGTAATTTAGGAAAAAACGCTGGACATTTTTTTTATTTTCAGGCTGATTAATTATGATAGTCAAGCTTTTAGAAGCAATGCATTACGATGCATTGAATAGTAACAAAAAGCTAATATTCATGCCAAATCCACCGATCTGAAAAACCTAAAGGAACGACAGGGAGCCATTATTTACTGGCTCACATTTTAGGAGACAGTGAGTAAAACACCGTGAGGAAATATGGCACAAGGCATGTCCTGGGACATGACATGTGGCATCCGCCGACCCGCACTGGATCCGAATGGTTGTTAACGGCTCATTACCCTCTTACAGAGACTCTGTATTCTAGCAGTAGGAAAATTATAGTCTGATACTCTGATTATAAAATACTCATGCTTGCTATTCATTTTATTTACTTTAAAACCGTTGACAGTTCAATTCCCTTCAGTAATCTCGTCTACCATTGTATGAGGTAACAGGTTTACATTGCTACGGATTCCAACCTCGATGCATAGACGCATAGACAAAGAAATAGCGGTCCTAGCATATAAATTAGTTGCATAAATTGTACTGACTAACCCGAACATCAGCATTTCTGTGATGGTAATGGCGGTAAGAGTTAAATAAATTAATGGCCTATAACCTAATTACGCGCAGGCAATTTTTGAAGGAAACGAAAGATTAGAATAACAATAAATACTAGCTGTTAAACAAGAGATCAAGGGGCTTGAATGCTTGACAGTACTTCAAAATTCCATGGCATAGACTCTATTGGATTATGAAAAAATACTGGCGCAAAATGTCACACCAGAAAAAAATAAGTAGACAATTTTTGTGGACTGTTTGATATTGGAATGCAGTTCGCGGCTAAATCAACTTTATTAAAGTGAGCTTGAACAGACTGTGATTTTGGATAATTTAAATTTTGTTTGTCGATCATGCAAAATTTAATAGAGAGAGGGCATTTCCTTTAATTGGGGACGAACTACAGGAGTCCAGACGTGAGTTCAATATCCAGGCCAATCCAATAAATGGTTGTCCAGATGCGGAAATGGCACCATAAACACACCAATAACATTTCAAACTTCCTGTACAAGTGTACAAATGTTCCTGAAGAAACGTTTATTCACGTGACGATGGGTTTAAAACATCATAAACGAACTGCATTTAGGCATGTTTAAAATTGGAGTTTCTATGCTGATAGCACATCGACAACAGTCCGCAGATCAATCAGCGCTCGTTTGGTTAGTAAACATGCTGTATTCAGACCTATTTGACATAATAAATGGAAAAACATTAACTATGATTATGGATTCCTTCTTCCTTACTGTCTGATTCACCAGAATCATCATCTGCCTAGCCTTTTCCCAATTATGTTGGGATCGGCTTCCAGTCTAACCGGATGCAGCTGAATACCTATCTGACCTCCACAACCCACTTAGTACTGGGTAATACGATACCCCTTGGTAAGACTGGTTGTCAGACTTTTTGGGCCACTGACTACGTAACGACTGTCAAATATCTACAAATGACACCCGGGACCAACGGCTTAACGTGCTTTCCGAGGCACGGAGGATCACCAGAATATGACTGAAAAACCGTATTTTTTCGGTTAAAATCCACTCAAAATGCTGCTTGAAATATGCAGCCATTTAAAAAGAGTTCAGGCATTACAAAAGAACATTGTGCAAAAATAAAGGCAAAAGATGACTTTTACGAGCAAATTTTTCACAAAAGATTTGCATGTTAAATTAATGATACGAAGCGTAAAACGTGACTTTTCGAGGATTTCAGACAGTAGCAAGACGTATTAGCTTGTCTAATGCTCGTTTTGTTTCTTATTAGGTATCGTTATGCTTCTTGTATTTCAAGGGTATAGCTGCAGTCATGTTAGCTGAAAAGGTCAAATTAAACTGGGTAGCGAAACTCCAGGGACGTGATGTGTTGCCATATCTAAATACGAGAAAACAAAGATTTTCTAAAACCAAACTTCAAGCTACTTTTTTTTTTGTTTTAATGCGTCTAGACACCAATACCATTTAAGTTATCAGAACCAAAAAATTCAACCTAGCATTGTATTTACGATGAGATTTGAGTGCAGATCCACCAGTCACAGAATCTAAGTTCCAGTAGTAGTTAATTCAAAAAATCGTTTAGCAAGAGAGAATCGCCGACAATGTAGACTAAACGCAATTTAATAAAACAGTAGCCGTATATCGATTAAAAGCGATTCCGATTAATCGATTACACTTAATTAAACACTAAAATGGCGATGGATAAATCAGATTTTAAAAGGACAACGCCTATTTATAGGAGTGGACCGGCAAATGAAATATGCGACGCTAACCTTGGTTTAACAGATAACCAACACGCAATATGTAGGTAAACGTTTGTTTAAATACTTTGAACTTAATAAGGCGCTAAAGATTTGGAATTCTTGGATTTTTTTTTTAATTTCGCAAGACCGACTTTGAGTTTGAGTATTTAACTGTAGTTTGAAAGCCAATTTCTTTTCTCGGGCTATGTTTAATCCGTTAAATGTAAAAAGGAATTTATACAAGTTAAATAGCCGAGGATGAGCTATGGGCTAAAGTAACCTCACTGGATCTCAAACAGCAGCAAAAGGCAACCTGCCCCGTTGCCGTTTCGCCCAGAAAGAGATGGCGAGTTCGATTCTTTTCTTAAAGATTGGCAAACAAAGATAGGGATAACTGGTAGAAGGAAATCCCGGCCTTGCCCAGCAGTGGGACACGAATAACTGCGAGTAATAAGAAATAAGATAGTATCTTTTTAGCATTGGATAAGATAGCTTTTAAGATGACCTTACTGACGATTCAAGGCTAATCTGGTATAATCATAGTGGCGAAGATTTCTTTGCAAATCAAGACATCTACGTAAGTTAAGGCCGCGCCTGACTATACCTGGAAGCTATGTTCGACCCGTTACCCTGGCCCTGTTATGTCTAATACAACTACGAGTATATAAGTAATTTATAATAAGTAGCCTACACCTAGTTTACCGCTTCTAATGATTATAAACTGCAGGAAGCCAGGATTCCTAGTTGCCAGTACCGTTGCTATGGCAACACCAAACACATTGCTGTTACCTAACCAGTCTGAGGATGGCAACATTGCCCTAAACAATGCTCGTTATACTATGTTTAGAAGTGGGAGTTTTCCGCTGGGCAAAGATGGATTATGTAGATTCTTTTTTTTTTGTAGATAAGAATATTTCATAATTGGCTTAATAGGTTTTAAGAATGATTTGCTAGTCCAGTATGGCAGTGGTATTTGAGCTAAATTGGTCAAGGTGATTTCGCTTCACTAAAAAATATAGAATGGTTTAAATACCATAAATCATTGAAGATTGTGCATCGTCTGCGAAAAAAAAAATCACTGCACTGTTTAAAAAGAGAATTCAAGACACATTCACACTTGACATCTTTTTAAACAGAATTCCAAGGTATACCGTAATTCCAAAACTATTTGAAATTCTGCACGCATATTTTCAATACGGATCCATTTAGCCACAACAAGATAAAATGCATAACAAAAATGCTTTGGCGTCACCTACAATAGCATTCCACAGTTTTTTTGCACTTATACCAAACCAGTGTAGCATTCCGAATAAATGAGTACTATTTAAAAGTGGAGGCTTTTCTCCCTTTTACTCGGGAACGGATAGAAAGGGATAGATAGCTGTTGGTTTATTTCACTATTTAGGAAACAAACGGGTGGGTAGTACTGCGTGGAAGTTTTAATGACAATAGAACTCTCGTAAGTTTGTTCGGTTAGAGTAATTTTGAGACTGTTGTTTGGTACAAAAAAAGCAATGCAATAAAGGAAGTCGGCATAAATGCCAACATTTTTTTAATGGCTGGTATAGAATCCATAAACCTGTTTCATTATTTACACAAGCAATTAAGACATAGCAGTTTCCGTTATCATTAAAATAGGGCCTTTAATGTCCTAGCAAGCAATTAAATAGAGCATGTCTTATCACTGGCCTATTTTACAAAATTACATCATTACACAATATTACCCTACACGACTTCCAACATTACCCTACTTTGTAGTATGTACAGCAAAATGTTGCCATAAAGTTATTTGGAGAAGTTTCGTAATTTTTACGCTCCTGTTGGTCGTTTCGACTTCCTGCATAACTTTGCATTTATTTACATTATCTTCATAATTACCTACCGTAGTTCTAAAAATGAATGCTGAATACAACTTTTATTAATTTTTATCTCGTTTAATTCTATAGGGTGCACATTAGTAGAAAACACTGCTACAAGATTTTTTGGAGTTTAATGAGGTTTTGTATAAGAACCTAGTTTTTATAAACGCCACGCGCCGTTATGGATTTTTGTTAAAGTTTGGTTAGAATTAATTTTAATTAAAACTACAATACAGGAATAGCCAAATACCATATTTAGCTATTTCTGTCATATTCATAGGTATAGAAACTGTTTCGCTTTGCTCATTAAAATTAATATGTCAGTTTACAGTTATTTTAAGTAGGTATTATATTTAAACCTAACTATTCAAAATCTCATTAAAGTGTCGGACACTGACTACATCAAAAGTTCAGTACATTAACGATCTCATTAAAATTTCATTTAGTGCTGTTAAAATCAGATTACACTCGATGTTTCAAATATTCGATCATAAAGTTTTATACATGAGGCAAGTGAATTTGACCTTCAAGTTTTATTGGAACTTAACACTGTTTTATTGGCGAATGCAGGTTGCAAAATTATATACAACATTACATCAAGCCTGTAATCCGCGAATGGTTAGGCAGAGATGAACCTAGCAAAATAATAATTTTGTTTAAAAATAAGATATAGAGATAAGTTCGGACCTTATTAACAAGTTGTGCTTTAATCAATATAATTATAATCTTGTTACAAATATCATAATACATATTTATGATAATTGCAGCAAAATATCACAATGATGACGCCTTAATGACTGACAACTACAAATATCGTGTGGTCAAGTATGTTTTTGTTGATTTATTTTTATTTTCAAGCAAGCTTTCAAGTAGTAACAATACCCAATACTTATGACAATTATCTTGTTAAGTACTTGGCTATCATTTTTACTGCTTTCAACAAGCTTGTACGCTTAATTTTAATATCTTACTTGCAAATAAAATAAGTTATTTAAGTAGATTACTTTTACCCATTTATTTATTAGTATTTTTGCTTCAAACAACTTTGGTGTGTATCTTACTTTTTTGTGGACTATTAGACGCAGTTCGGAACATACTACCCACCAATATTGTTCTATCTGGTCTGCAAGAGGTAGTCTGCGCTAAAATTTTCGTCTTTATGGGCGTAAAATGTTGTTACGGTCAACAGCCAAAGCTTCTTGAAAATTTGCGAATATACGAAATAAGTTGGTTCGTATCTTCGTAACCTATACTTAGTAATATTTAAAACATAGTAACAAAAAGTATCTTGTAAATTTTATGACTTGTAAACAAGGTAAGCGGTGAGCATCAAGCTATTTTAAGATGTAACGCACGGACAAGTGTCATTTTATAGCATTTCATGTTGACAGTTTACCTACCTAAAGTTCATAGCAATGCAGTCACCCAGCCTAGGCTTTTAGTTTTACTTTTCAAGTCGTAGGCAGTGATAAACCTAATATAAATCAAAACAAGCAAATATGAAAATTCAGAGAAATAACTAAAAATTGTTGCAAAGAAAATCATGGAAAAACGTTAGCCCGACCCTATAATATTCAGTGAAAATGACAATATCACTTCAATTCCTGTCCTATTATACCTATTCTATATGTTTTTAGTAAGATAATTAAACTAACTCTGCTCGATAACACTGCAAAAGATACTCAAAAGCACAACGAAAACATAAAAAAAAAACAACTTCTCTTCGCATGTTCAGAGCTCACCGATAAAAATGCAACGGCGATTATTTTCAAGTTAAATCAATATTACTATAACGAGGTATAACTACGTCGTTTACCTGTCGCGACCTTGAATGAAAGGGGCAGGTAGGCCAGAGTTGTGCTTGGCTGAATGATTCGTAACGGACTTTTTAAAAGTATTTGCTCTTTCTTTTTTTTTATCTATGGTAATTTCGTTTTAAGTAGCACATAAACAAAATTGTTTTCTTTACAATTTTAAAGGAAAGGGATACTAGTTCAGATAATAATTGCACGTCTAGGGTAGATACAGACGCCAGAACATCAAGCTATCCAAAACTGTCAAATTGTCCTAATCAACCTTGAACCTAATGTTTTAGAGATATAGTTAAAAATGTCTTAAAAATAAATTTGAAAGATTGTAGTAGCTTGATGTGCTGGCAAAGACCTGATGAAAGGCTTGATGACTAAAGTCAATACATCAGATGTTTCTCATGCATTTTCATGGCTTCTTCCGTTAGTTTGTCACTATACAACATTATTTTTAATACTTTGTGAAACCTGAATATAGTTTGTTCAGAATAAGTAACTGAATCGATTCCAATCATTTTTAACCCATATTATATTTTGTCAAAAAAATATTTAAAAAAGTTACAAGTTGGATACCGAGCAACATTAAGTACCTATCGCAATCATTTAGGTACCTACTGCCAAATTATTATTATCAATGAGCTCAAGACGACGCTGGAGGCGCGTGCGCGGGCGCGCTGCGTGGTGACCACGTTTTTGAGCGGACAACTAGGTACCTAACAGAACAAGTTTATAACTTTGTAATTTTTCATGATACAGTTTTGAATATTTGTATATAGATTTTTTACTATACATAAAAATACTACACTCGTGACAAGGTTTCGCTTACACTAAAACTAATTTTGTTTAACGGCTTTTTTATCAGATTTTAAATGAAACGTACGGTTGCAGTAATTAGAACCGTGAAGAATCGATTGCAACAATATTTTCATACATTAATCGATTGGTTTAAACAGCACGTGCTGTATGCGTGAAACATTTAGGCAGCCTTTTACTTACTTCAAGCAGGCATCTCAGACGTATAGCTTCAAATTAATTTGTTTGTTTTTTTTTCCAAGAAAGATGTTAGTTTGGAAGAAGAATATTTCAAAGAGTTGGAGCTAAGATCTAAGAAGGTATGCAGAATGTTCAGGCTAGACGACCTAAGAGGATTATTTGAAGAATTTAGAGGCAAAACAAAATGTTGGTAATTTCAATTCAAAATGCACATAGCAGATACTACACAGAGCATTAATTTATATTTTGTTTTTATTATATTGTGAATACGTTAAGTTTGGATGTAGGGGGTAATCTTAGGAACTACTTTCGAAAAATCTTTCAGAAAAGGGCAGCTATATCATCCCCGAGTATAGAATCAGTCATAGAATAATAAAAACCTTCCCGTGTGACGATTTCAAACTACAAAAGCTAGTATGCTATACCTAAGTATGCACATGGCAGACAGGAAATCATGCTTTCTTCAGCAACACGTAGTACGGTACCCAATCTGGGCCATTTTGTTCACAAATCATAAAACCTAACTGTATTGACACAAATCCAGAACAAGGCCACCGATAAGGTTGCTTGTTGTATAATGCATTATTTGATAACATAATACCATTACATAGATACTGCATTATAGCTCACTTAAATGTACTTACGATCAAGTGTTTGATTTATGTATTATCTCATTGGATTATGTAAAACTGTACCAATTTATTGGTTTATCTTATAATTTTGATGATGTCCGTATACATGTTTTTTTTTAGGTTCCCAACAATACATAGATACTGCATTATAGCCAACTTAAATGTACATACGATCAAGTGTTTGAATTAGGTATTATCTCGTTGGATATTGGATTATGTAAAACTGTCCCAATTTATTATTATTTGTAATTATTATTATTTGGTTTATCTTATAATTTTGATGATGTCCGTATACATGTTTTTTTTAGATTCCTAACAATTTTTTTCGGAAATTATTCAACAACACAAAAACTGTTGTAAAAACGTTGTTATTGTTGATGTAAACATTGTCCTAAACAAAAGAAACGGACGAAAAAATGTTGCCAGGAATCAAACGCAATCTTCATTGGTATTTTATTAATCTATAATGGAGGTTTTCCACGAATAAGGAAATAACTGGCTACGTATTTTTCACTAAGAAAAAGCAATCTTCTGGCCCGCTGCACCAGTACATTCTTGTAAATTGATAATATGCCGTTGTGGGGAACCTACATACAAATTAATCCTACTAGAAATGCTATCTTAATATTAGTATCATCATCCTTCAAGTAAATTAAACCTTAGCACTCCACAAATAGTGCAGACATGTTAACAAATTGCCATTTTTCTAAATATGGCGCCAAAAGTACGCCTTACAAAGCCCATAACTGGCATAACAGTGTAAAAACAAAACGAACGTAACTTTCACGAAACAGCCAGGAATGTTCACAAATGCTAGTAGGATTGGTGCCTATATTACTCCAAGAGTTGGAACCAATATTGGAGCCAACCATTGGCCTAAATTTAAATGGTATACCCCGGCTTTTAAGCTGAATCATTTTGGAATGCGTTTGAATCTTTGAGAGCCATCTTTGATTTGATGTAAGCAGATGTGTTGACAATTTTAATTTTTTTGATTACTGTATGATGGATATTTTTATTAATTTCTGTTATTCGATGGATGGACTGTGTAAAGAATGATGGTAAGAAATAAGGTGTCTGATGAAATGACGAGTAATAGAGAAGTATGGAAGAAGAAGACATGCTGCGCCGACCCCAAATGAATTGGGATAAGGGCAAGAGAATGATGATGTCATGAATTTTGGCTATTGTTATAATTGTTTGCTGAATCATCGTCTCATACATCTTGTAAGCGCCTGAGATCTTTAATTGTTGATTTTAGGCCTATTACTTTTATTGTGTGTGCATGTGTCGAAATGTTTTTTTTTTTTGTAGAAACGTTTTTGTCGCGGAACACTTTATTTTAAGACGATGCCTTATGACTATGAGATAATTGAACAAGGCGAATAGGTAGGAACTTTTCATATTGTACCTACAACACATTTCCTGCGATTTAGAAATGTTTAAGGTAGTTGATATTTTCAGGTGCAACTTACACAAGACTGTAAACTGCAGTTTAGCGAATAGATAGCAGATTTCCGATTTTGTTTTTCTAGACTTAAATTATAAGAATTCAGATTGTTAATTATGGAATTGAAATGCGCTGTAACATGCTGAAGTTTTTACAAAATACCTGCAGCCTTTAAATGTTGATTGGAAACGTATCGAGTAAGTATCGTAAATCATAATTTATAACAATCAAGTATCGAGTAGGTAATAAATCAATATTTGTCCAGAAAATATATTAACTACTCTCAACTACAAATACCAAGGCAATTTTTGATTGATGATCGTCTTGCAAAACAATCTTTATACCGCGATGCACTATCAAAGCACTATTGCTTTGATAGTGCATCGCGGTTTATGGTTAATATGGTTATAATGGTTTTAGTGACTACCTATTTCTATAGATAGGTAGTCACTAAAACCATTAAATTGGCCCAAACTGCCCGCACCGTTGGGCCAACACTAAAGCCGGTTGTACATACCTGTTACCAGGAATTTCGTTGTGTAGACACTGAGAGTATACCGGTTTCGTCAGCTGACGCGAACGAAAATGGCGGCAAGCGCGCGAACGAAGATTGATAACCTAATCTTATCGTTTTTGTAATCGTTTTGCATGTGTGGTAATTTGATAACGATTATTTAATCGATTTTTATTATTGTTTATGTTATTTAATCAAGAGTTCTTCTGCTAACGGCTTCCTTGTACCGTATATTAGAATGAATGGAAATTCAGGGAATTAGGGATGAGTTTATTATTTACGTTGCATGAATTTAAGGGTTTGCAAACTAGTACTTAATCGCCTACTATTTATAATTTTCGAATAAAAATAAAAAAACCGCATATTTGGGTTTGTCTGTGAAATAATAAATCGTGATGTAAACTACAACCTATTGTTAATTTAGTGAAGTTTCTCTTTAAGTGAACAGTAATTTGTTCTTTGAGAAAAAACTGCCTTTAAACCGAAATTAAGATTACCCAATATTAATTTTGGCATCTTAACAAAATATTAAAAGAAATTACTACTTAAGTAAAATCAAGCTGACCACGAAATAAATTTAAAATTAAATCTAGAGACCTACCTTGAAAATAACTCCAACAAAATTGAGCACTGGAAGTAGCAAACGCTACAGCACCTTTTTCGCGGATTATTGGAAAAACCAATGCGTGAAAAAAGCAACCCTCACGTTAAATAGTATCCCGAATACTGCTAGCAAAGCAAAATTACTTCGGAATCTGTTATCATATAAAGATAAACAGTGTCACTGTTATCATAATTGATAACATTACATGATTATAGCATTGTAATGACTGGCAGAAAATAATAATGCCAAAAATAGCGCCATGTTTATCGCATCACCTAATCTTATTTTAAGTTCCATTTGTTCGATATTGTCTAATCTTATGTTTTGGTTACTTGCACCACATTACGAAATCACACATATTCTACCAGTGGTAAGTACATTGATAAAGATCAGAATCTGTATTACCTATAAATAGCCTACAATTTATTTATTTGTGACATTACCTAAACAAATATTACTTCAGGCTTTCAACTTTGCCCTTATATGACACAGGCCTCCTCTCTATCAAAAGGAAGGCTGTATTCCAACACGCGGGCCCAGTGCGGATTCGGGATGTCACATGTCTTGGAATTTTTGGTTCTAGGACTTGCCTTACGATGTTCTCCTTCACCGTTTTGAGAGCAGTGGTGAAGATATGAATTACATAGGCTCGAATCGAACCAACGTCTACAATCCTTAAATCACTGTTCTATCGCAACTTTGCCCACACACACACTGCGAAAATGTTTTATTAGGTACCATAGAGTTGAAATCGGAGAAGTTCTCATACAATCTCTTTTAAAGCTTTTCAACTTCATTCACTTTGTATTAGGTAGGTTTACGTTGCATGACTGCTTTATAGATTATTAGGTGATTTTATAACGACAAACTTGGGAAAGTCCCGCAGTTGTACAAATTAAAATAAAAGGCAATTATGTCTTCTACTATCATCAAACTACTAATGTCTAAATCTAATCTACATCGTACCTAGGGACCTACCGTACATAAAATAGGGAACAATTTGTAAATTCACATATTATAATATCAGTTTTAAAGTCACTGAACAGCACTAAGAAATAATGCTAGAAGTAATTTCTTTAGAAATAAGCATCACCTTTGTGCCTATTATCCTGTTTATTTCTGCTTTTCTGTATTTATTGTGCCTACAGTCTATCTGTTAAAAAAATAAATCATTTTTGAAAATTTATCCCTTAAAGGAGTTGAACGGATGAATGTTTCTACAGAACTTGACGATGGGAAATCCCATCAGGCACACGCCTTGACATACTAAGTTAATAGTTTCTAAGTTTTATCCCAAAATGTAAAAAAAAAATGCAAAAAAAGCGTGCCGCTGGTTTATCGTCCTCTTCGAACTTTTTTAGGTTAAACAAACAGCTAACTTGAGATGAAATCTTGTATTTGCGTGGAGATTAGCAGATAGTTACTTATGTGGCTACTGTTTGTGTTTAACCATTGCGCCATGAATTCTTAACAGTTTATTTATTGTAATTTTTTTGTCATACTTATTATAGTGTTTAACTACTAAATGTTATTTTTCCTTTTGTTAGGACACGTTCGGGTGACATTGGTAACTTTGGAACACTGCATATTATTTTTTACTTTCATTATTAAAATTTGAGTGTCTTATTATTTTACTTTTTTTTGAATAAATTAAGCTTTAAGATTAAGACGATAGTCGATACCCAACAATTCTTTTCTGGCACTAAAAATCATAAGGCAGCAATGGCGAAGGTTCCATACAACTCGATTCCTACCGGGTTCCCTTTGAAAAATGGCACAGTCAGTATTCTATAGACAAATAATATAGTTACATTAAAGATATGTACTCCGGCTTAGCTCTTACAAAAATTAACCCTTCGCTACTGTAAGGCAGGTAGTATAGTAGCATTTCAGCACGGAAGCAAACTAATTAGGCTCCGTAAGTTTTGGAATTCAAACAGATTAATGAAACCCACAATAAAACGAAAGCAAATATAAATAAGACATAAGTTGAATGGCGGACACTACGCCCTTTTTGCCCTGAACGATCAAACAGATATGGTGAATTCCTTCTACGTCGAATCTTTCCCAGACAACGGTAATTAGGGTCGTCACGCGAACACGAAACAGGGTCACGAAGTAAGAGTAAGTAAATATTTTTCGAGTCTACATCTAGTGAAGTGTGGTCGTAGCATCGAAAGAGGCCGTTTAGAGATTGCATGAGGATGCAACAGTATGTACCTATGATGACACTAGCTGATAAAAAGACCCAGGTTTAACCTGATTTCATAAACTTAATCAAGGAACCAGGATCCTGATGTTGGTAATTTGTTGTAAGTTGCAACATCAGATTAGGAGCATTTTTTTACCTGTTGTCTTCAAAGAGTTTACTAGAAGTGTATTCTGATAGTTTGTTGTCGTTACGATGACTTGTTACACTCTTTTTTTCCATGGCAACCCTATAGTTACCCTCGTGGGTTTCATCATAATACGTATGAGTCAGCAAAATATCTTGGATGAATGATTGTTTGATCGACAAATATATTATGTAGGTACCTTTTACTAGCTTGTGTTGGGGTGGATAGATTTTCGTTTGTTTTCTAATCCTCCGCATACAATCCTACATGAGAAAATTGGAGTCCGCCATGGTGCTGCCTGCACTCTCCTTTGTATCATACTCAGCATTCCATAGACCGTCCACCCGAATGTTAACCTATAAAAAAAAACAAAATACAGTTGGGTCATTGATTGATTATTCAAAGTTGAAAGCAGCTCAATTAATAATCTGTGTGAGCTTTTAGGCTGGGCCTTAGGTCGTAGATAACTAAGGTAACATTCCCATGTAACTGTACTATAACAGTCCTATTTTTAATACTTACTTCCATCACAGTAATTAATTTTCCATTAAAACAGTGTTTTCAACCGATATCTACTAATTTTAACAGCGTATCTACGGTTATGGAGAAGCTGTTGGATCACTTCGTCTAATTGGTAGTAACATTAAAAATGAACGTAAAACTTGCTTGGAGAATACTGATGCTAGTGGATTTCTCGTTTTTACGATAGAAGCTTCAGTTTTCGATAACGACTTGTAAGGTTTTATAGTTTTGTAGTAGGTAGTAGAATCAAGTTATTTCTATGTTGGTGTGCTCACTTTATTCTATTCGCTGTTTTGGCCATTGTGCATAGATTGAAGATCCTTAAGCGCCTGCGCTTAATGCGTAGTTTTCAGAGATAAAGAAAAACTTAATAGATTTATGAATAATGACTAATAAACCATGTTATAACTGAAGTGCATTGGCTATAGTCATAGTTTTTTTGGGTGAACCATTTGCGATAAACTATCGTTTAAACATTTTGAAGAGTACTCCCGTAATAAATATCATCGTTAATGTTTGCGATAATACCTTTGTTTGCTTAAAAAAACAGAAATAGATAAATACGATTATACAGAGTAATGGTGGTGAACATTACTCTTTCATTATCTTTTTCCCGATACCATAGGCACCCGTTTTTAGTGTTTTAGAGCTTTTTGTCTTGTTTTTTAAATAATGACAGTTTCAGATAGTGTGGTTGCTGTAATCTGCGAAATGACTTCCAACTAATTTACTATTGTTATTCTAATGACTATGGAACGTAAGATATATTGCTATCATTTTGAGTGTTCTTAATGATATGGGAGTCTTGGTAGCTAACGACATTTCGGCTTGCCTATTTGAAACTGGTAACTTTTTACAAACAGAGTCCAAAGATCACAGATTTAGTTTTTTTTATCTTTGACATATGAACGTCCTGTGCTCTGGGCTTGATTCCCAAGTCGGGAAAAGTATTATTGGTTTTTTTTTCATCAGGAATTTCTCAGTTGCAGCCACGGAGCCTGGAATTGTACTGGGTAACCAGGCTCAATTCTTCTTACTACATGGGACTTAAACGTAACTGTTCTAGCAAAACAGTTCCGAACAAATATTTGTATGATCTACAGGTAGTTGTTCCGGGTCTGGCTGTTTGTGTATGTGAGTTTAAATTTGTAAACGCACCTACGATACAGGAGAAATTCCTAGTGCGGGGCAATGTTTTTTTTTAAAAAAAACGGGGATTACAGGTTTAGTGCAGCGCTGAAGCCAGGAATGAAAAACAAGATGGTTGAAATATCAGGCATATTATGACATTGAAATAATCAATTCTCTTTTGTTCATTTATGACTAACTCAGTCGGCTCTGCCTACCCATGTTTACTAATATGGTGATGGCCTACAGACCTAGTGCGGGCATTAACATAAAACTTTGGTCCATTGTGACATTATGACAGAGTTATGTTTTTTTTTTTTTTTATATTATAATGTTTGTTGAATCGGTCTTTTGAGTATAGGCTGCAAATTTTTGTTGCCTTTGTTTAGCTTGTAGGTGCTGTTGAATTAGAAAAAAAAAATACTAATAAATTCACTATTTTTTTTGTTTGTATGAAAAACTATTTATTTTTATTAAAGTTTTGATCAGTATTTAGTGGTTACTGATAACTTAGTATGAAAAGGTTTATTTTCTAGTAAATGTAAATAAACATCTACTGCCACATATGTATATTTTATTTTTGTCTGTATCTTCACAAGCCTTTCACACATAAACTTTTGTATAAACAACTCCTTTCTAGCAATCTTTTTTGGTATTTTTAACCACAATTTCGTAAGAGTTCCGGATGCATTAGGTAAATTAAACAAACTTATGACGGCAATGGCAACAGAACTAGGTAACGTAAATATTTCTGTTCATTAAATCATTTTACCTACATTGAGTTTAAGATCTGTCTGTTCTTGGTAATGTTAAAATAACATGTTACATAACTTTGTGAAATATATGCAACGAATCCAATCAAAATTATGTTGTAATTTCAAACATCGTATGATTTAGGATAAACTTTACATCTGATAAAAAACGAAATTACTTACGTAGATAAGAATAACACCTCTGATAACGATCTTCGGTCGAGGTCGAAAATTCTCGAGCACGCCCGAAATAAATGTTTAAGTACGTCAGTACCAAAGCCGATAACATGTCGATCAAAATATAATTTAGGCAATTGCAAAAAATAAACAGCAAAACTATATTTATTTGAGGCGATATTTTTGGACAAAAAAAAAATTCAAATTCAAATATATTTATTTGAGACACATAGGTAAAGTAAATACACGGTGTTATCAAAAAGAGTTATGTTTCACTATGTGTTGCCTTGCAAAGGCGTACAAATAATGTCTACATAAGTCGTGCAGGTAGTTTTTATAGGTATGTATAAAAACTGAAACTTAAATAAAAACTAAAACTAGGTACTGTCATTACAGCTAATTACCTAATATTAAATCTTTAATAAAATCTTTTATAAAATATACGTTAAACAGAAACAAATAAACAATACAAAGTAAGTAAACAATTAAATTATTGAGTTGTAAGTAATAATCATAATCTTATGAACAAAAGCTAATAAAAGTAATAAAAATATAAAATAAAAACAGTAATTTTTCTTCAAGGTATTCATTTATAGAATAGTATGCTTTGTGAATTAAGAAGTTATGGAGTGTTTTTTTGAACGTATTGGGATCTCTTGATGTTTTTACCTATCTTTTGCCCGGGGTTTCACCCACGTTAGGATCGGATATTAGCCCAAAGGGTACTATCATAATAAAAAAGTATTCTATGCAGTAACCCAGGTACTTATGTTCTATTCGAATGCCAAACTGCATCCTCATCATCATTCATCCATGTCAATGTGTGAAAAATAGCAGGCCGACAGAGTAATTTTCGTATTTTTGGATTGTTTTTATGGATTTTTTAAGATAGAACCACTCTGCTTTGTAAACTCATTAAACCCTTGTCCACTTTACCCCAACTTCCCTTTCCAAACGTATCGACAAAACTGCGGTTGTCACGCAAGGTGTCACAACGTATGCACGTGTTCCCTATCGCCCCGACCTACCCTAGAATCAGTGGAGCAAAACGCACCGTTGCCACCGTTGCCATGGAAAACCGTTGCACCCCATCTGTTATCGGAAGTAGGTACTTGTATTAGGTAACCGTCAAATTTTGAATACTAGTAATTGGTACGGTACTAGGTACTTATTATGATTGTAGCTAATATGATTAGTTGATTACAAATGAACTTCCCTTATTGTTTGTTTCATTCAGCCAAATGTGTTTAAGCTTAACTTTTCTGGAATTCAAGCCTGGCTTCTAGGATTGTCAGAGCACTTCCTCTTTTCAATCTTGCCATCCACATGAGCAACAGCATTATTTTGTGGGTACCTATTAAGAATCAGAACTCTTTATTAGTAAACGTAGTAGCTACAGTATACATTATGTTATATGAAACCACGACAGAAAAAAAACCGGCCAAGTGCGAGTCGGGCTCGCGCATAAAGGGTTCCGTACCGTAGTAGGCCCCCTTTAATTCTCAATTTATTTTTTTAATTATTTGTTGTTAGAGCGGCAATAGAAATACACTTTCTGTGAAGGTTTCAACTGTCTACCTATTACGGATCATGAGATAGCTGACAAAAAGACGGAGGGACGGACGGACAGCGGAGGCTTAGTAATAGGGTCCAGTTGGTTACCCATGGGGAACGGAACCCTAAAAAAAAAGTTGGTAATAAATAAATTAAGCTGTGTCTCAGAGTACCACAGGGTTTCTGACGTCTTTTTTCTACACAATGGCAGGATCCGGAATGTTAACACTATAATTCTCTTACCCTTAGGCATCCCAATTAATTTGAGGTCAGCGCAGCATGATAGCCATACCATACGTCTTCGCTTTTTCTAGCCATATCATCTTTTACACAGTCCATCCATCTTTTTATTCAAATTCAAAGCCTACTCGACATTTTCCTCATTCCTCCGCAACACATAGGACATAGGATCCAGAACGCCGTTAGTCTAGTAATTTAAGTCAATGTAGATCTCAACTTGACACAAGCATGAGAAAATAGTTGACTTTTTTCTTTCTTTCTTTACCGACATAGACAAACGTGTGACCATTGTCATTGTATTGTTCAGCGAACGTTATTAGGTCTTATATGGGAAGGTAATGGGCGTAATAAGACAGGGAATGAGTCTATTGCTTCGGTTACTTCCTTGGTAGGTAGTTAGGCGCAGTGGCGAATTAAGCTTATCGGAGACCAGGGACGGCAGAACTAAGTAAGAAAAATATAGCACGTTATTTCTTACAGCTATTATTATAAATGCGAAAGTTTGTGAGGATGTGTACTTGTTCCGCTTTCAAGCAAAAACGTTTAAACGGATTTGGGTGAAATTTGGCACACAGATACTTTATAACCTGGATTAACACATAGACTACTTTTTATCCCGGTAGGACGATCCCGTAGGATAATTTACCGAACTCGGCGTGGGCGAAGCCGCGGGCATAAGCTAGTTTAAATATATTTTACTATACGTCGGGGGCCTCCAATTACAAACTGTCTTACCTTACTATCTGAACGCTTCAAACCTCGTTTTGGATTTGATTTGAAATACCTACTCTTTGAGATGTGACTCTAGATTCGGGGCGGATCGCATCTGCTTGCCCTTCAGCCGCCAGCAATTGCTTAGGTGGTGCCTATTACTGAAAACTCCCTCGTTCGGATAGAACTTCTCGTATGGATGGACCGTTCCGTCACCAAAGCTATGGAAATATTATCACTTCTAAGGTAGATACTTACCTAGTTTATTACCTATAGATAGCAATTTTAGTTCACAGGAAGTCTATAAGAAACAGTCATTCAAGTAAAGACCACTGATCAAATACAGACCACCTTTCACTTAAACTTTTACTCAATAAATCACGGAATACGTCCAAATAAGTGCATATTGCGTAAACGCCTCTGTGCAAGTTTATGATGAAAGACTTAAGCAATAAATAAATCTTAATAACATTTATGTAGGAACTATAAACTCCGGGACGATGAGAATATTAATTGTTTAGAGTTATAATGACTATTCAATGAATATTTATATTTCTAGGTATTGCTTATGGTATGTACGAAGTTATATATCTAGCTGTAGATAGTAGGTGCCATACTTACTTACTTACCTATATTGGTACTCCTAGACGTGACAAAGCGTGCTAGTCTGCATGCTAACAAAATAAATCTACCGCCCAATTTCTGACTCGAACGTCAACTCAAAAATTAGCTAATTAATTTTTAATCGCACTTATTTTTACGTAACTGATGTGAAAACAATAGCCAATCGCATTACTTGACATGTAGCAAAGCATAATTTTTAACCGACTTAAAAAAAGGAGGAGGTTAGCATTTTTTTTCATGTATGGCCATTGGACACCGATTACTCCGTGATTACTGAACCGATTTACATGATTATTTTTTCATTTGGCAGAGGAAGTCCGTGCGGTGGGCCCATATAAATTATTATTAACTTTGCTTGAGTACTTTATGAGTCCTTTAATGGTCCTTTAATATGTATTTTTTCTTCTTGGACTATGTTGATCTCTTAACAACTTCTAGTTACAATGACAATAATTTGTGTGGGATACTACAACTAACATGGGTAGAATAACAAACCTTGTCAACAGAAACTTGACAGAGGAATTAGGAAGTTGGGTACCTATATTTTTGCTAAAAATATAGGTGCCCAACTTCCAATAAAAACACAAAAGGTTATTTTTTTAGCTTTGAAATCAGGAGTCCTGAGTTGAAACTGTGAGCATGACTTGATCCCGAAACTGCTGTCAAGTTTCTGTGGGGCTGTTTTCTATTAGGCCACAGCTACCTGTAAGCTGTTTTCGCGACTACCCACAATATACCGGTTCAGTTCAGTCGAAAAAGACCTACTTGCGATTGCTTCATCCAAAATATAGAATGGCAATATTGAAACAAACCAGAGATGTCGAAAATCTCAATTTCTTGATACCTATCTCGTTCAAAACTCTTAAAAATGCAGTCCACTTAGCATACTTTTATTATTTCAACCCAATGCAGCGAGTTCGATAAAAAATCGAATAATTCAAACAAGTTTATAGTCTTTCGATAACAGTTACGATGTTGTAATCAATGATCATAATATCCGTCAGAATATGCCAGTGTCACTGACATGCAGCGAATAATATAACCCGACCGATTTCAAAAGTTATTTCACGATTGACGATCATCGTATGACTAACTGACTTCGCAATTCTCCAAGGTTATCATCGATGAACAGGTGCCGGTCCGTTACATGACTGTTCAAACGAGTTTCAATTAAAATCGCGTTCTTAAAATACAATCGATTAAATGTTTGTGTTTCCATTAAATAATTGCAGCTTCTGGATTTTGGAACAGATATAATTTATGTAAAACAAAATTCTTGTGGAAAACAAACGAGATCGATTTTAAGCTGATTGTGGCGGGAATTTGGGGCACGCTGTGTTTACTGCTTTTCGATGTAAAAGTTGTTGAATAAAACTCACTTGAAATCTCGGAAATTATTGGATTGATCAGATATTGGGTCGTGGGAACCATGCATTAATTATTTTGTAGGTACCCACTTAATTAAAGTTATGGTCTTCGATAACATAATGTACAATGTTCTGTGATTTTTACAAACTACAATGACACACACAATATTGGCGCTTGAGACACAGGGTAGTGGGGGGGTCGTAAAATTTTATAGTCTAAACGTATTAGTTCAGACTACGGCCACGCACCAGAAGATCCTTGCAGATATTTAACCCAATCTTTTTTTTTAAACCATATTTTTTTCTTTACTTCCAGATCAAACAAATACCTGCAAAAGTCGGCAATCACAAGGGTATGCGCCGTCGGAGGTTTCTTCATATCCATACCGGTATTTTTAACAGGTTCGTACGATTACGTACTTTATAATTACTAACTACGTGGTTCCCTGTAGGACAAGGTGCTCTAGAGCTTCCCACGGTCTTATAAAAAAGCGATTAGGGCTTGGAATAGGTGTTTGTTGATGGGAACCAATCATGTGGAGCTTAGTCTTCGATTGACTCGATTTGTGCGCTGATAGACAGAACTGTCTAAATATATCTTTGATGTAGCGAAGCAGCATTTTGTGTGATGATTCGACATAAATGAATCGCATTGGGCTGCGAAAATTTTGCTTTTGAAATTATCACAGGTAAGCGTGTTGGTAACGATAAAGGTCGAAACTTTTAATAAGCCTAGTCTTCTCATTTGGGGTAAACTTCTCGTATTACCTGCTTTAACTTGACTAGCGTTTACTCCACGGTTCACCACCACAGACTATATTCAAATAAGGCCCCATTTTAGAGAACTTACCCTTTGTACAAAGATATAAAGAAAAAACACATTTTCACTTAAAATTCTCTACCTCTGTGGATATAGAGACCTTAGCCATACGAAATAATGAAATGGCAGATTTTCAGACTCCTAACATCACCACACAGTCACACCACTAATTGAGCCTTTTTCAATTCCAGGCATAATACTCTACACCTTTATACAATTCCATTCAACGCCAGCGATAGTGACATCAGTGTTCATCGGCGTTGGAATCATCTTCTGCGGCTGTGCAATGGTCCACAACGTCTTCGTATGGCAGAAAGAGAAGACAAACTTAGTCAAAGCATTTAGAATTCAAGAGGCACCAAGTAATACGTCAGCTTCGCCCAATTTGAACGCGTCAAATGGAGTAATGATTGGGAATGGGCATTTGAACAATACTGGCGGCATGGGAAACTTGAGTTTTCATAACATGACTGCTGGTGGTGCGTATACGCATCCTATCACGTTGTTGCAGCAAGGAGGTCCTTATATTATAAGGTGAGTTTTTTGTGACTTTCTCTTCTGTTATCGAAACACTCGGGATAGTAGTTCATGAAAAAGTCCAACTAGTGTAGAACCACGCGAAGGGTCATACAAATATTTTGTTCTTATTTTCATTAACTTAGCTCTATCATGAGCTAGATATTCGTTGATTTCAACCAAATACCTTTACCAAATTTTTTATTTTTTAAATATGCCTTTAATTGGCCCATAAAAACATTGCGGTACCCTTGTTTAATTTTCTAAAACAACACTTATTTTACAATTTAATACTTTATGTAGCGTGTTTTTGGTGAAACGGAACGCAAACTCAAAACGCATCGTCCCTCGATAGCGCCGGTAGTGACGTCAGTCTATGTGTCAAGCAAACACTTTTATTTGAAAAGTACTTAACGTACGTTTCACTAAGGTTTTATTATACCTAATATTGAATAAAGCACATACAATTAGTAAAATTAATATATTAAGGGTAAAAAAATAGATGTAAACAAGGCAGATAGAGGTAAATGACGTCACATAACATGGCATGAATAGCCGCGACAGTCACGGATGTTTGAACTGTCGTAGAAAATTGTAGGAGTTTAATATTTTTATGAGCGACTAGCAGTACTTGAACTTAACTTTTAATTATTTTCTTGGGTTGATACTACTATATTTTATTGATTTAAGTAAAGAAGAAATTACATGCAAATTCACAATTCCTATTATTACAGTTCCGAAATCTTCTGCCCCCAAAACGTTTAACAAAAGAAGCAAATATTTAAAAGAAAACTAGGCATTTATACCAAAAGGGCTATTACTGTTAGCCTGCGAAATCCCACTGCTGGGCAAATGTCTTTTCCCCATGACTTCAAATGATACTATAAAATAAATCAATATTTACGTTTTCAGGCCTCCAACCAGCACTCCTCCGGGCGAAGGGGCGGTGACTCCCGGCGTCCCAACCGCCACCATCGACCTGAGCCACGACACCCACGAGCTTAGCACGCTCGTATGAGCCGCGACGTGTCACTTTATGCGAAACACTTGACTTTATACCAAGAGTTGACATTATGCGAAACTCTTCAATTTATCCCAAGAGTTGAACTCAAGCGAAAATTTTTGTTTTGGCACTTGTATAGGCGCTGTTAAGAATCGCAGACTGGCAGTTTACGCGAAACTCTGTACTTTATTTGACAAATTGTATTATATTGAGAAATGAGACGTCTATATTTTGTACGTGCGAGATTTACAAAAGTGTGATAACGGGAAAAAAACCCAGGACATTTTCTGTTCACAAAAATATAATTATTTTATGGGCCTAAACAACATCATTTTACTACTCAATTTTTGCACCAGTTATCTACTGCAATTTACAAGAAATGTCGACTTTATTTAACTTGCCAATTCTGTTCAGATCACTTTATACGAGTTGAGTTTATTCGAGTCGACTTTATGCAAAGATGTCAGTGTGTGACAATAATGTTTTGATATGTGTGTCCCAGTGGTGGGAGTCAGTGTGTGTGGCTGAGAAGTGGGAACTACGAATGCGTGCGTTGAATTTTGTTTTATGAATTAATTTATAATTTATGATTTTTCGTTTTGATATATTCAGATGTCTAATATTTATTTTCGCCTTTTTAAAGTTAGAGAGAACAGAAACTGCAGATAAGCTTTAAAGTCCGCCCAATTTTGTTTTTGTTAAATCTGCACTGGTTCATTCCGTCGCGCCTTTTCGATTAGAGCCAGACCCGCTGTTATAAAAATACATATATATATTCAAAAAAAATAAAATTTATTAGACATCTCAAAATCTCAGAGCGAAAGAATCACAAACTTTCAGCATTGGCTGATTGATATCTTTAACTCAAAGGCCATAATAAGCCGATAACATTGTTCTTTTGTATATTGGGTTAATTGTAAATATTGTTTCTCTAGTTTATGTTTTAAAATTGCCATGTTTTTATTTTAATTAGTGTTTATAAGAACCTTCGTAATGGTCTTGCCAAAAGTTTGAATTGTGACTGGTCGACTTAAAGACTATTTTGATTTGTGTGAGTGATCGATGAAATAGTTTTCATTTACAGTACTTGCTTCAAAAAAATATTTCCTAAATTTACTTGAACAAATTAAATCTTCATTTCGTTAAGATCTATTTTTGTAACACAATCCGATTAGTTTTTTATTAATTGATTAAAATCGGTTTGTGAAAAGGACCGCGAAGCCAATGCTCACGGTGTGTACCTCCCAAAATAAAAATAAAAGTTTGCGGATGATGTGGCTTTTTAGGACCAAGATCGAATTTCAAATGTCACGATATTTTTTTATCGTTCCGTGTGTGTTTTGGCAAAGGAGACGAATGATACTGAGATTAAAAACTTCGCTATTTTAACAATTTCGGATGTGTACTTGTGTTAGTATACTGTTTTGAAATAATGACATGTAAAATGTCTAAAGTATTTGTATTTTTTGTAATTGTTATTTTCATAATTTATTTTTCTTTTTACATATTTTTGACAGATTATACCTAAAATAAGAATTCTCACAAGGTTGAGCACTGAAAGTTGTCTTTTGAATGGATAAAAATAAGAATGGGTTTATAGCGATTTTAGTGTTACAATTAAAAACCCACCAATCTGATCATAGACTTAAAAGTAAAAAGAAAAAAAAAGCAAACCCAAAATAATAATAGTGTCAAAATGTATATTTGTACATAGTGTTATTACACAGAAATCAGGAGGCATAAATTTATTTATTATTTTCTATAAACCGATAACATTTTCTATTTTTGCTGTAGTTCATAAAGTATAAAAACATATGGAAAATAATATTTTTCTATTTATTTCGTACCTCACATGTAAAAAAACTCATAATATTATTGCTTGTCTAGTTCCCGCGCCCATCCTTTCTGAAAAGAAAAATATTCAAGAACAATTTTCGTCACGAAATACATAGGTGTCTGACCTTTATGAGCGGTACACATAACTCTGACTTGTATCAAGAAAATTCTTGAATGGGTTACCTTTCTAACGTAATGTGTATCTTGTGTAAGTGCCGTATGAGAAACAGAGATGCGACATATTACTGCCAAAAAAATGTTTGAAGTTCTTAGGGAAAAAGGGTAAGTACCTATTACAAAAAAACTACTAGTTTTTTGTAATTTATCAATGCAAAATGAAGTTATTTGAACTTATGGATAAATAAACTATGCCTATTGGCAAATTATTTGGAAGTTTTCATAAGCCTAATGCAATTTATTTAGGCCCAAAGTTGTATTAAAATTAGTTAAAATATGGATCTTTCGAGGTTCATTAATTCCAAACCAATTTTCATTTTACCGTTATGAATAGCAATAATACTAAATAATGACTATGTAAATCGATATAATGCTTAGTTTTTGTTTTAACACGAAATAGTAAGTAATCAGCTTTCTCTGATTGTATGAATACATAATTGACTGGCGAAGCCTTTAGGAGTGACTAGACTCATCGTAGCGGAATAGGCCAGACAAAAAAGGCTTTTAGTGAAAAACCTTTTCAAAAACAAGATTTTAAATATAGGTGACCTGTTGTTCTTTTTTCTTCTTAGCAATCCGTTTTAATTGATACCCATAACATGGGAGTGATAAAAATTAACTAGTCCGCCATATTGGATTTAGAATGTCTTCACTTAGCTAACCATGCATTGCATTGTTATTCAAACAAAACGTGTATGCAAAATTTCAGCTCAATCGGTTGAGAATAGTTGTTTTCAAATTCAGTTGCAAAATTTGACCTAAACAAACAAACATAGTACATAGAAATATTGTAAGTTAAATAAGTGTTTGTAAAAATAATAAAAAAAGACGGCATTCGCCTGGTTTCAGTTCATACGACACGTCTCGACACCATGTAGGACACTTCGCTTTTATTGCATGGACATTTCAGCTTATTTCTCGTCGAAAAATGCAGCAAAAAAAATACCTCAAGTAAAAGTTACCTTTTCATTCCCTGATATAGCCCTGTGTAGTAGCCACTCATATACCAGCTGAGTAACATAGACGATATGGCTTGCTCCTCGCTGTCAGTTCGGTCCAATGATGAACCAAAGGTCATTGGAGGTGGAGGCATTGGCATTTCTGTTGAGCCTAGTTGCTGTAAAAATTAAGAATAAATATTTATTAGTGAAGGGCAAAAACTAATAAGTGCTGCCATCACGCATGTTTTCCTTCGAAGGTTAGGCAGTGGTGACCTATTACATCCATATTTCGTTATTTATGCTTAAGCACTATTTAATGGAGGGGCGACCCTATTGCTATCAACTGCTGCCATCTGCTACTGAGAAATTGCAGATGATAAAACCTAATAACACTCCCCAACCAGGGTATTGAACCTTGGAGCTAACGTTCAGCAGTAGCGCTTGCGCTCATTAGACCAATGAAGCAGCTACGCTCACAAGTGTGTGTGGAGTTCTTCCCCGTAGCGATCTACGCTTTGGAATGGGTAACTACAGTACTGCTGTTTTGACATGGAAAGAAAAATTCTAGTGTGAGCAGGGTTTGAACCTGCGACCTTCCGATTCAGAACACCGGACGTCTTAACCAATTAGACCATCGCACCCTGCTCACAGCTCTCGAGGGTTTGCGTATAAAAATATTAAAAACGACAGTACTTACCAGTAGCGAAGGGTCAATTTTTGTAAGAGTTAAGCCGGATTATATGTCTTTAAAGTATCATATTACTTGTCTATAGAATACTGACTCTGCCATTTTTCAAAGGGAAGCCGGTAGGAATCGAGTTGTATGGAACCTTCGCCACTGGTACTTACACAGTTATTATGCCTTGTGACTGGGACTGTAGGTTCGTTTTTTTTTGTAAGTATTTGACAATTCAAAAGTGCCTGTAACTGGCCTACTTGAAATAAATACTTTGATTTTGCGAGGATAACATGCCAATTTAATCAACAAAGATAGCCTAAGGGTCCGAGGAAAAATCCACCAAGAGGAAAAATCCTCGGTCACTTATTTGATGTCACGTCTCTTAAGAAAGGACTGTATTAGTATTGCCTTTAAGTACAAAATTCGACCCAGACATTAAGAGATGCTCGTGCGTGCTCGAAGATGCGCGAGTGCCCAATTTTCAGTATTGCCTTTAAGTATAAATTCGAACTTCTAATATTTCCGCCACTAAATGGTAATGGGTAATACTACACAGTAAGATTGTTTGTCAGACTTTCGGGCCACTGACTACCTGTAACGACTGTCAAGACCAATAAATGACAACCGGGATCAACGGCTTAGCGTGTCTTCCGAGGCACGAAGGAAACTCGGTATGTAGTGGGACACCCATCCACGGACCAGCCTAGGTACGCGCGGCTTTACCTGAAGATCGACTCAAGCGGCTGCTATTATTTAGCCACGAGCTCCAATGATAATTACTATGGAGAAAAAAAAATACATACAAAAAAATCTAGTCATTATGGATATGAACAACAGAAAGAACTTACATGTCTTAACATAGATAAATTAGGCATGGGTGGAATCGCCGGAAATTCGAAGCCATTGATATTCATGTTCCTAGATTGGTTCTTCTTCTTTTTCGACGGCTTTTTCTTTTTTGGTGATGCTCTATCTGTAATTAAAAATATGAGCATTTGAAGAGAGCTCTTCAGAAATGTTAAGTGGTTAAATGTAATGAAACAATAAGACGGCGAATTTAGTTGTTTCTAGACGCGATCGATGTTGAAACTGTCGGCGGCGGCGTAAGGGCAAAAACAGCCGGCGGTGGGTGACGTCATCGGCGTATGCATTTGCCACTTCGATTAGTACTGAGTTAATTATATTAAGTCAATAGTGTAGAGTAAGTATTTAATAAGGCTGTGACAATCGGCAGGTGTTGAATTTTCAACTTTAACCTTCTGACCGCCACAGTCGTGACAAACGAGCGCGTGCCCTGTACGCCAAACGACACAAATATGTGACAAAATGGTAGGTGAAATTGTGGCTTGGCGTCGAGGGCACGCGCGTGCGTTTATACTCTGGCGGTCAAAAGGTTAATAAAGTTCATACCCATGCTATCACTAGGCATCTGGTCACTGCACCCTCGTTCAGCTCCACGTAGAGGAGACACATCACAGCTTTCATCTGCCTGTTCAGCTCTAGCCTCTATAATCTGACGAGCCCTCGCTTCCTTACCCTGAGAAGGCATTAGCACATCTATTGAAACTACTTCTTGGTTTTCATAGCCTGGAAGATTGAAATAAGTTTGTAATCAAAATGGTATAATATAGTACATGAAATCAGGTTGTTAGTGGTAGAGAATGTTATAGAACATCTGTCTGTTTGATTTATAACTAGAATACAAATAATGAATTATTTACAGTTGTTAGTGCATGAAGTTACTACTAACTGTCAATTCAATTTGGGACTTAACCATCATCATTTTGTGGTTTAAAATCATTTGGAGAAATTTGATTTTTTTATTTTTTTAAGATGGTCAGACGTGGTCAAGAAGGCTGTTGTAGGAAGCTTTTACCGAGCAGTTCCCACTGCAGGAAATCACATGGTTTGGAGAAGTGTCATATGTGGTTGCGATCCTCAGCAGTGAGGGAATAACAACGAAGAAAAGCATACAAAAAATTTGCAATCTTAAAGTAATATCTTACCTAGGTATTTGACAATACAATCATTATTGTCAACAAATCGAACAATAATGGCTTCATACTCCAAACCATCTTCGCTGAACACCAACCGGCAAGGCATACCAGGTTTCCACATACCTATCTTTGGTCTCTCATCAACCGCCATGTCACTAACCACTTTAGGTTGAACTTTCTTCATAGGGGCCTTTATGGATGCCTTTTCTTTTTTAAATAATATTACAGCTGTTGAAATAAAAAGCTAATCTTAGGATTTATCTTAAAGTGGAAGCGTCAAGGCAGCCTGCGAAATTCACATTTTCTTACATTTTTTGCAATTTGCCAAAAAATGGCAAATTTTTAATCATTCAAATGATCATCATCTGCCTAGCCTTTTCCCAACTATATTGGGGACGGCTTCCAGTCTAACCGGATGCAGCTGAATACCAGTATTTTACATGGAGCGACTGCCTATCTGACCTCCACAACCCAGTTAGTACTGGGTAATACAATACCAGTCTTACCAAGGGGTATTGTATTACCCCTTGGTAAGACTGGTTGTCAGGTTTTTTGGGCCACTGACTGCCTAACGACTGTCAAAGATCTAAAAGTGACAGCCGGGACCAACGGCTTAACGTGCTTTCCAAGGCACAGAGGAAACTCGGTATGTAATGGGCGGTCACCCATCCACAGACCAACCTAGGCAAGCACGGCTTAACCTAATGATCGACCCGAGCGGCTGTTATTATTTAGCCACGAGCTCCTCTTTAATCATTAAAATGATATTACCCTCTAAGTACACTTTTACATGAAATAGTTATTTAATGGGATTAAATGAACAAAAGGGTTGCATTGATGATTTTTTTTTTTTCAATCCATCCATCAACATTATCATTTTGCCAAAAATCCAACTGCTGGAAATAGGCCTCCCCCAATCGTCGCCACATCAATTAGCCCTACGCTTCTTGTGTCCACTGGGCGCAACCTTTGACAGGTATTTGATGTACAGTTACAAGCATAAACAGGATCTATTCGCAAAGGTTAGTTTCTCTTGTAATAATAATTGCAAGTTTAAGATGAGTTCATGATAGTATACTATGGGGTCCAAGATTCTATCCTAATCTAACCTAATTCTATTTTTAATTTGAATCAATACTTAAGTTAGTAGAATATAGGTTTTGAAGTTTGGTTTTAATCAGGGACCATTTTGGTTACCCATTGAAACGGTTTTTGACAAAGTGTTGGTTTAAAACCAATTTCATATTTATTACAGTCTTTTACGAAAACCTTCATCAATGGATAAACCCTTTCGATTCGATTACCTGTATATTCAAAAACCCATTCTTGGTGGGTTATACTTTTTAATGGTAAGATGTTTTCAACGGGTTACCCCTTCAACAACTGTAACAGAGTTACCCATTCGGACTACAAGTATTGTAATTTTATCTGTCGTGCCTTTACTTTCGTAACACGCAGTCTAGGCCCTAGTGACTCCATACACATACGATTATAATTATTATTGCAGTGATTTTAAAGTTCAATGTATTTTTTTGTATTCAATGTACAGACATAATTATTTACAGTTTTATTATATGTGATCATAATTTCAGCCGAAAGACTTCCACCGTTGGACATAGGCCTCCCCCAAGTGTCGCCACATTGACTGGTCCCGTGCGACTCGCATCATAGTCTCTCCAACGGTGCCAAATCGACTATCGGTACATCTTATCTTCTTCAATTGGAAATCATACAAGAGCCGGTAACATCTTGTACTAGTTAACTTATTGATAGGGTCACCCTAACGTTAGTGTTATGAAAGGGCTACCAAACGGTAACATTTTTCGTTACTGTAGGCGCACAATCTGTAACACTTTCGAAAGAATTAACTTATATTCGGGGTTGTACGGACCCTGGTTTTAATAACTGTTGATATATTCACGTGACGGTACCAAGGGCTGGGCTGACCGCGCCGGTTTTAAAAAATATATGATATATAACGTACCATCATTCATTGCAGTCGATGTATTAGTTGACATGGCCACTCGTTTTGCCACCTCAATATTTGCGATCCTCACAGCCTTGTCATACGCCTCATTCAGTTTCTTATCATCCCACTGATCATCATCATCAGTATCAGACTGAAACGGAAAACAAATTTTATTAAACATCCTCAATTCTCATCTCGTAAAATCAAAGGCAAGTTTGATCTGTCTTGAACTTACCATATTCATTCCTTTCACGTATAGGACTTCACTTTTGGACATCATACGTATTTTGTAACCCTGTTTCCTTGATTTTTTTGTGGTTATGGACACTAAAATTTTTATTCAAACAATTTTTAACGCTTCAACAAAGCGAATTTTCACAATTTTGTTTTTTTTTTTTACAATTCGTTCTTCTTTTTGACATTTCAATTTTATTGTCTTTGACTCTTTGGAATAAGGGATGGATTTTGGCAAAGTTATAGTCGAGTAACGAAAAATAATTGATTGTGGAATCGGTTCTTATAGGTTTATTCTGCTGCAAAATAGTATGGGTTTAGTATTTAGAATAGACACAAATATAAAAAATACAAACATTATAATCTGCCTTTGTACAGTTTTTACTTGTGCATTTATGCTTTAGCTTTAATAAATAAATAAATAATTCCTCGCCCCAGGGCTCGTGTTAGCCTTCCTAGTTTCTAATTTTACCGCTTGGAAACACATACTGGCCTCACCGAGTTCACCGACTGTTCTCCCTTTGCGAAACGCATAGACTTTTCAAGTTTCGTGAAGTTTTGTAGCAGTTTAACATAATATTAACAATCATCACGCATATTTTTCCGAAGTATTTGAGAGAAATGTAACTACAGAGCGTTCATCCAAAAAGTTGTAAATAGCTGTAAATAGTTGTAAATAGTCGCAAATAGCTGTTAAATATTTACCTGTTTTAATTAATTTGGCAATATTACTGTATAGAATTATGAAATATGGCTAACTAGTGAACTAGAATATTACTAATTAATTGCAATTAAACACTGAATTTGATGTTGTAACCGTTTTAGGTGAAAAAAGGCATTTGGTTTCCAAAAGCCTTCCAAATACTTTTTTTTACATCTAAAACTATATATTAATTATTGCATTTGATAATCAATATATTAGAGTAGAGTAGTAGAGAGAGTAGTAGAGTAGCGAATAGTTAGAGTGTTTTTTTTAAGTTCCCTAAAAGCAAAAAGTGGAATCTACGAGTATACAAACAAATAAAATTAAAGTGTCTGTTTATAATACCAAGATAACAGCTTTTTACTGAATGCATATGAAAATATATACATACAATACTTATAACACAAACACATTTTTTTAATGATTGTCTGTCTGTCTGTCTATTTGTTCCGGTTAATCACCAAAACGGCTGGACTGATTTTGACGGGACTTTTACTGGCAGATTGCTGATGTTAAGAGGAGTAACTTAGATTTTGCTTAGATTCCTTTTATTTTAGAAAAATATATAGGTTTCGTGCAAAAAAAAAATCCCTTGAAATTGGTAATAAAATTCGATTCAGAAAGGGAAGCGACATTTTTTTGCTAGCTGTTGCCCGCGACCATTTTTTTGTTTTGTCCTATGGGAGTCCAATAAATACTTTTTCTTTCTTTTCTTTAGATAAGCTATAACAAGGTAATCATGGAAGCATAATTATGTAATAATTAAAAATATACGTTTAGTTAAAGTAGCTGTTCAACGGTAGTCTGTGGAACCAATAATATCATTGATTGGTGTTGACATTTGGCAAATGTCAAGTCGGTTGCTGTGCTAAAAAATAAATAAAGAATATTTTCAAGAATTTCTGCAAGTACGTAATAATTCCACAGTTATTACCAATAATTAGATATATATTAATCTGTACTATTTATATATCATACCGATATAATAGCGGAATTAAATTATTAGCCATATTCGTGCTATTTTCAAAATAAAAAAAAATCAAAGGATTTATTTCAAGTTCGTTTTGTCGAAACAAAGACAACAATGAAAACTAGCAGTCTCAGTCACAAGGCATAAAAACTGTGAAAGTACTGTGGTTGCCCATTCCCTAACGTAGATCTCTATGGAGAAGAACGGGCAAGAAACTCCATGGACACTCTTTTAAAATCAGAATACTTTTACAAAACCTAGGTTACATAATTCATGTTGAGATGGTACATTGTGTGAGAAGAATGTAGCAAGATGTGTATGTTAAAAGTGTCCATAGTAAAAACAATTCATAAATATAAATAATTAATTCAAATAAGCCGTGGCAACCAAGAGATTACCAGTCACAACTGACAGCGCCCGTTCACGAACATGACACATGTATCAGCACCGATCAACTCAACCATTTTGAAGGGAACTAAATGATCCGACACAAGCGCCACCATCAGCGAGACATTTGAGTGAGCATTACATACTCTTAACCGCCAGGGCACATTCAAGTCAAGAAAAGACGTAGGTTGGAGATGTAGGTTTCCAGCGAATGACAGCTGTCTAGTACATAGTACTCATACAATATGGGCTATGCGGTTATATAATACTAAAGAGATTGAATTTATAGAATGCAAAGATAGTTGTACAATCTTCAGCAGCTCCAACACACTATTAAATGCCATCCATTTATCCACCTCTGTCCTTGTGGAGCAGGACCGGCATTGAGCTAAGCACTTTTATCAGCAATATAATTGTCCAACTTGTAATATGCTTGCTTACATAGTGTGCGTTTAATGCATGTTTTAAATTTCGTTTCATTCAGTTCAAGAATACTTTGTGGAATTTTATTATAGCATCTCAAACAGAAACAACCCATGAAAGATGAGTCTACTTTAGCGAGTCTGAAGCCTGGCTGAACAAATTGGTCTCTATTTCTAGTACTGTAATTGTGTCTGTCACCTCTTTTATTAAAAAGATGTAGATTATTCCTAACATACATTATGTTTTCATAGATGTATTGACAATGTACCGTCCTGATGTTAATTTCCTTAAATAGATCCCTTAGAGAATCACGCCTACGAAGGTTATATATGGCTCTGATGGCTCTTTTTTGCAGAATAAATACTCAATGTCTGCAGTCCGCCCCATAGCAAAATGCCATAAGACATTATACTATGAAGGTAACTAAAATAGACCAGTATAGCGGTAACTACATCGGTATATTGACGAATTTTTCTAATGGCATTGCTGCTGAACTTAGCCGCCCTGCTAGAGATGTTAATTGTAGCCTTGAATCAAACGTAATCCCCAGGAAAACTGTTTTATCTACAAATTCAAGTTTCTCTTTATTTAATACTATATCACAATCGCTACTTTTAACATTCGGTAAAGCAAATCTTATGCATTTCATTTTTTTTAATTTAATATTAAATTGTTTGCTGTGAACCAGGTAGGTATGGACCTGAAGTAGGGCATAATTCACGTCATGTAGATTTTGTGCCCGTCTATTTATCTTAAAAATTAGGGAAGTGTCATCAGCGAATAACACCATATTTTGAGGTTGGTTTTTCAATAAATAGGGTAGATCATTTATATATACTAAAAAGAGGAAAGGACCCAATATTGAGCCTTGCAGAACCCCCATTTTTACTTTTAAACCCTTTTAATTAACACCATTTATTTCAATTTGGTGCTGTCTATCATTCAAATTATATGTTTTTCTACCTTCCATAGATCGAGTGTAGTTTTTTAATAAAAATTACGAACATTAACCATAAACCATGGGTAAATAGGCCTGGAACGTAATTTAGGATAGTTTTATACCATTTAATTTCGAAAAATGGCTGGAAATGAATTGTCTGATTCTACCACTAATGAAGTCGATCTGGAGGTGAAAACTAAGCCATTCGAACTTGATGCAACTTCACTTCACTTCGATTTTATACCACTCCATATGTCCCCAAAGCCAGAAATCCAAGTTAATAATGTGCCAAACGAAAAAAATGGGCAGAAGAGGATACAAACAGCACCAATTGAGGCAATGATTGATGTAACTAGTAAGAAACCTCGAATTAACACACCAGAAGACGACTACATTAAATCTGCAAACGCAGTCGAGGATGAGACAGAGCTCAACAAAACAGGAGGTGGAGATGAGACTGATCTTAACAAAAAGCTAGACGGGGATGAAATGGATATTGTAAAAAACGGAGTTAAGGATGAAATGGACCAATCAAGTGTCACTCCAGAGTATTATTTGACAGTAAACAACTTGCCGTCTGATTGGACTTATTTGCAAATCAAAAATTATTTGGACCAAGAGGTAGGTTTTGTCAACATTTATCATTTAAGAGAAAATTAATAAGACTATAGTAATAAGTATACTTTGTCTTGTCATGGAGCTCCCGTACAATGTGTACTAAATTGGTTAGCTGGCTTCTTTATTTATTGTTACTTCATACTCTAGTGCAGGGGTTCCTAAACTTTAAAGATAACGGAACACCAACCAAATACATTTTATTTTATGAAACCCCATATCAAATGATTACAAATCAACACTGAAATTTATATAAGAACATTTTTTTTAAGAAATGTGTAATATAATTGAAACACATTATTCTTAACTTAAAGTTTTAATGTGAAGAATAAAATTGTTTTTCTGTTTTATGAATAATTGTTTTATAGTTCGGTATTATGTCCGACAATTCCCAAAACTCGCGGAACCCTGATGACTATTCTACGGAACCCCTAGGTTCCGCGGAACCCACTTTGGGAACACCTGCTCTAGTGAGTACCAATAGAAAGAGGAAACCTCTAGGTCAAAGTCAAAGAGCTACCTCATATAAATGTGGCCCTATGTACATTCTTCTTCTTCTGGTGCCTCTCCAATTACATTACAGCACTGTAGATTAACATATTTTATTTTTCTCTTTTTTATGTTTTAGTGTGGTCATGTCGATGAAATGGAGATACTAACAAAGAGCGCCATACGGTTAACATTCCAAAGCCTTGACAAATGTACTGATGCTTTTAAGAATTTAGAGAACAAATTTGTTCGGGATACGCAGCTTAGAGTGAAGATAAGTGGTATGAAACTCTTTTATACAATTAATGCAAGCAGAACATGCAGAAAAACGCGAACCGGAAGACGTTGCGTTGGAAGGCCTCCCACCAATGACCTGGTAAAGGTTGCAGGGATCCGCTGGATGCGAGTCGCACGGGACCGATAAATGTGGCGACACTTGGGGCAAGCCTATGTCCAGCAGTGGACGTCTTTCAGCTGAAATGTTGTTGATGATGATGATGAACATGCAATTTTGTTAATGTATAAAATATGATCCTCATATACCTTCCAGATTAAATTCGCTAAATGATGGTGAAAACCGCATTCAAATCTGTCGTTTCAGTTAGAAGAACAGTAAGGTCACACAAAAAGCAACTTTAAAATATGCAATAGATGAACATGGAGAGGGGCCTTTGCTCAGTAATAGATAAACCTTCCAATATGCAATTTTAAGTTTGTGGTATCAATGACAGTCAGGGGAAAATAAATCAATAACCTTAATTTATTTCTCTCCCATTATTTAAATTGTTCTTTGACAGTCGTTAGGTAGTCGTGGCCCAAAAAGTCTGACAACCAGTCTTACCAAGGGGTATTGTATTACCCAGTACTAACTGGGTTGTGGAGGACAGATAGGCAGTCGCTCCATGTAAAATACTGGTATTCAGCTGCATCCGGTTAGACTGGAAGCCGACCCCAACATAGTTTGGAAAATGCTAGGCTAATGCTAGATGATGATGTTATTTAAATGGCTCTTCTCCACACATCATTTGTAAGAAATATTTATTGTTTCTTTCTGTCTTTGGTGGATTGTCAGCTTCACCTTGCGTTGTGTTCGTTATGTAGAAGATACTTAGACCCACGTTTTTGTATTCTTACAGATGTATGCACATTTCCTCATCTTTCAAATGATAATCAAGATAGTAGCATTGAACAGCCAAACAAAATTATTGCTGCTACGTAAGTTATACATTTTTTTTTTGAAACAAGATTTTTAGGCTCTTTACCTTTTCGAAAAGTTTTCTTTACCTTGAATTGTAATATTTGTATTGGAATAATAATTGAAAAGTAACATAATTATGTGCGATTGCGAAATTATTTTCTTTAATATTATTTATTTAGTTTTACTAAGGCAATATACAACATAAGTTTTAGTATATGCGAAACCTGAAACACGTGTCTAGTATTTTTATGTAAAGAATCTATATCCAAAATTTCAAAACTGTATCATGAAAAATCACAAAGTTATAAGCTTGTTCTGTTACCTGGTTGTCCGCTCAAAAACGTGGTCACCACGCAGCGCGCCCGCGCACACGCCTCCAGCGTCGTTTTAAGCTCATTGATAATAATAATTTGGCAGTAGGTACCTAAATGATTGCGATCGGTACTTAATGTCACTCGGTATCCAACTTGTTACTTTTTTTGAATATTTTTTTGACAAAATATAACATGGGTTAAAAATTATTGGAATCGATTCAGTTATTCTGAACAAACTATATTCAGGTTTCGCATATACTAAAAATAATTTTGTAAATGTGGTTGCAGACATTGATAAAACACCAGTACTTTGTCAAATAATACCAGAGTGATGTAAAGCAGTGCGCCGACCCCAACTATCATGGGACAAAAGCAGGAATATCATGTCTATATTAAATAATAATGTTGGCTTAACTTTTTTATATCATCTGCCAGGCGCTGGAGACCAGATCTAGATTGTTTGGATACAGACCCTGAAGGCCTGTATGGCTTGAGGCCCGAGTTTCTGAAATCTTTGAGTTTACAACCACCACTAAACAAAATAGTACATGTGACAAATGTAAGTGACTGATTTCTGTATGCAGTTTTAATACAAAAGTGAAACCTATCTATACAAATAAATAAAATGGAAATGTCTGTTTGAAATATCAAAATAACGGCTTTTTATTGAAAGCGTATGATAGTAATACGGTACTTATAACAAATTAAAAATATTTTTTGTCTGTCTGTCTGTCTGTATGTTCCGGCTAATCTCCGAAAAGGTTGGACCGATTTTGACGGGACTTTTACTGGCAGATAGCTGATGTATAAGGTTAGATAGTCAAGATAAGATTAGGGTTACGTGCAAAAAAAAATTAAAAGCGCACTGTTCTATTTTCATGCTCGGCTAGCGCTGAGAGTTGGAATTTCAACAGTGCAATAAAATTGAAGCATTTATTTCGATGCCGCTTACTTTTAGTAAAATAGTGATGTAATGGGTATTATATTGATTCATTAGGTATTTGATTTAATACTATTTTTTAAAACATTCTCTTTCTTGTAGTTTACAAATGCTTTTTCTATAATATCTTTATGGGAATGCTAGTTGAAGAAAATTGAAACAGTTCTGACTCCAAGGCTGATTTTGACCGTTAAGAGCGCTTGTACAGAAAGTGAGCAACGTCGCAAATAGCTGTCAAATATTTCTCTGATTTGTTTAATTTGGCAATATTACTGTATGGTAATAAGAAATATGGCTAACTAGTGAACTAAAGTATTGATTACAAAATGCAGTAATTGATATCGTAATATAAGATTTTAAACTATCATGGTTACTAACACATTGGTTACATGGTAAATATCTCGTTTCTAGTATTATTAATATCGTAACTTCGAATATTTAGTTTTAGATGCAAAAAAAGTATTCGGAAACTTTTCACATGCCCTTTTTACACCTAAAACGGTTACAACATCAAATTCAGTGCCTGCAATTCATTATTAATATTCTAGTTCACTAGTTAGCCCTATTTCTTATTTTCATACAGTAATATTGCCAAATTAATTAAAACAGGTAAATGTTTGACAGCTATTTGCGACGTTGCCAACTTTCTGTACAAGCGCTCTTTAATGCGTTTAGTGAGAAACATGTTCAAATAAAATAGTCTTCTGTTATGGACCTCTTTAAACACTATTGCGAGTTGTGTTGCAAGCTGCCCCTAATTTTCTATTCCCAACAGTTCAGATGCGATAAAGCAGAGTTAAAAGAAGTGATGGAAATGGCTGGCAATGTCCTCATGTGTTGTGTGGTACCCGCCGCCACGAAATACGCCAAATTCATATATAGTCATCCCTTAGAAGCCGTTCAGGTACGAAACGTTCTTTCCTTGTCTAACTGCCATTTCAACAGCAAAATCAATGTTGCCAAGTACTTAAATTAAAAAAACTTAAAATTATTGTTAAAAACGCTATTACTACTACGCTATTGTCAAACGCTGTTAGCTCGCTGTTTACAGTGTACTGTCACTCGTTCTAAACATGCAGTCTGCGTTCTGAACAAGCATACAGCACTGCGCGTACAGTACATCAATGCATTCAGTGTTGATGGGGTTACCGCGCTACTGCAGTGCAGCGCGCTAGTATGTTCGCAGAAGCATCACGAGCAAGCGATCCGCTTCCATCATGCGCAGGGTACGCGTCAGCCCCAACAGAATCCTGAAAACTATAGCGGACAGGTGGGACAGTCCCATACTGTGGCATCGGATACGCCTACATGCTACTGTGGCGTATAATTAATAATTGTTTTGTTTTTCTGGTAGATGGAACTACTAACACTAGTTTCTAAGTTGTCTGTTTTCTAACCAAATGGAATTTGTGTAAAGTAAAAGTCTTTTTTTTTTAAACGAAATGTTGGAAAACCTCGTTAGTCAACCAGCATGGCCTAGAACCAAAAATTTCAAGACATCTGTGAAGTGGATTATAGCCCACTCCCTCGAGGAGGCCTATAGGGATATGAGGAACAGGGTGTACAGTTCCTCAATACTCCATTTAAAATGGAGGATCCTCCGATCAGACGGGTGCTGTGCCTGGGGGGCTAGTAGTTCTTCATTTGTATCATAGATGGCGCTGTAATATTTTTCGCACTATGTTGCCGTAGTACTTTTTGTAGAGCCGCTACAGGCTTGTGCGTACTTGTTAAAATAAAAATATTACAATGACAACAAACAGACAATAAGGAAATATTATAAAAACTCTTGCTTTAAAGAGGCCGATATTGTCTACGTTTTGGGTGAACTTTATATTCGGTTTTGGACCGTAAAGTTAAGTCGAAATTCAAACAACAGAAAAGGCATATTATTTTAATATAATTATAATAAGCTTAACAATGTAGGTGCTTTTAATCAGGCCCAATTTAAAGTTTAAATGAACACAAGCCTTGAAAGGTTACTCACATTATTTTTAATTTCAATGGATTTTCATTAAAACCATTTACTTCGTTAAGTTACATTTCCTTTTCAGGCGATTTCAATGTTGAACGGACAAATGCTCTATGGGACTCCCCTTAAAATTACTATGGATAAAAACCCTGAAGAAAGCGTGGTATTGCCCAAAGGTCTGGTTAGCATTGGACAAGGTTTGGGTATGAGAGCTAGACCGATACGCAACATAGTTCAACAATACCATAGATATGCCAACAAACAAACTTCTGCAATAAATCCCATACTATTTTCCGAAATAGATTTCAGTGACGGAAAAGTAAATAACACTAAAACTGTAGAAAATCCAGAGGAAATAAAAAAAAAATTCAATGGATTTGTGAATTCCCAACCTGGTTGCAATATCTGTAATCCAACTGTTCATTTGAAAGTAGAAAATATTGACAAATTGGACTGCCCCGATTCAATGGACGAGAGTGATTGTGTTAAAATTGCCACCAAGACCGAACGTGGTGGTGAAAAGCATAATGTAGGATCTCCTCAAGGGAAAATTAACAATGGAGGAGAAAAACAACAGAGTAATTCACCACTGCTGGCATGTCAAGCCAAGCCAAGCCCAGGTTTTATGCATCCCAATATGGTGCGGAGTCTTCCAGTTCCTATGCATAATCCTTTACCCATGCCTGGTCCTCGTGAGCCTTTCTTTAGACCTGGTAATCCACAAGAACGTCTTCCCTTTCGTCCTCGGGTTCCCTTCATGCCACCTCCGATGCAGCGGCCTCCATTCCCCCAACAAAGGCCCCCTTTCCGTCCGGCAGGAATGAGGCCTCAAATTCCTCCGACGGCGATTTGCAGACCCCCTCGAGCTAATGTGGAAAATTGTGTGATTATTAAGCTTTCAAATGTCAGTATTGCTGGACAAACTATTTTTTTTAACGGGGACATCGACGCGCAAACTTTCACCATGAATTTAGCACAAAATTCTAGACCCTCCAGCATGAAAAGGAGAATGTCATACAGCAGGTTGTAGCTGCGTTTTTTTCATTTTTATACAAAAAAAAAATCAAATCCTGATGCATTCTACAGACATTGCCCGCCCAATCCCACTTTAACCCAGCAGTCTTATTGGTCAATAAGATTGCTTCAGCTATTCCAGTTTTTGAGGGTATTGCAGTATTGCGAATTCTGAGCTGAGCTTACTAACTAATACGCTACGCTCCACCGCCCTTTTGCAAACCTTGAGTTTGCACTTTTGCGACTCGGTGACGGACCAAGTTTGAGCACCGTAGGTTAGGATGAGAAGAATGCACATGTCGATAAGTTTGCGCTTCAGGGATAAAGGTGGGTCACCCTTCATCAGCGGCTTCATGGACCAGAAGCTCTTCCAGGCGTACTCGACTCGGCGGTCGATTTCTCAGTCTTGCCTGTTTTCGAAGGAAACTAGCTGGCCCAAATAAATGTAAGACGTATTATTTATATATTTGACTACTATTTATATATTTTACCGATGGTTCAGTTGAGACACAAGAACAGCCGAACTCCCATACAAAATTGTCGTTTATCGTCGGTTTAAGTAGGTTATTAAAAAAAGTCTGCTCCATAAATTTTGACTGTGTAGATATGGCACTTGTTCTGTGTGAAGTGTATTATGCATTTGTAGGAAAAGTCTTTTTTTAAAAATAATCGACGAAAAAAAGTTGTGTGTTCTAGAATCATGTACTGAATTCGTGGAAACAGTTTGCCCGTCAATGTTCTGTTGTCTGTAGTGAAAATTAACTCCAACAAGTCGTGAAGTTGACACTAATATTAATGATATTTCTAGTTGCCGCCATCCACGACAGTTCCGTTGCTCTGTGACCTGCTAGCCCAGTGTGGCCAAGTGATGGCGGTGCATCTGACCACTCCAGGATGTGCTTTGGCCACGTTTAGCCATCCGTCACACGCTGAAAGATGTTTCCGTATCCTTTCTCAAGCAAAAGGCAAGCGTGAAAAAACTTAAATAAACCAGCCCATTTAGAACTATAGAGTTTTGAAGAGTCTTATAAGAGTGTAGAAAGCAGCTTTTGTATTTACAAGAGAATATAACAACTCTACTAAACAACCTAAAGTATTTTGTTTTCAGGCTGTATTTTGCATGTTCATGTTCTATTAGTATTACTCGATACTTGTATCTTTACAATGATATACTATTACATCATAAGAACACGTTCTCGAACGGTCTAAAACTTACATTCTTATGATATAATTTTACACTATTGAAAACCTAAACAAAAAAGACAACTAAAATACAGCTTTAATCTTTGTTATTGACAGAGTCGCTCGAATACATATGTGTTTTTATTGAGAACAATAACTTTATTGGTTTCCTGGCTTTGAGCATAAAACGAACTTTTAGCCCGCTTACACCCAGCACAAAATAGTACTTTACGAGTATTAGACGGAAAGTAACATTAGGCCACGGTTGTTATTTTAAAATAATATTGATAAAATAAGATAGAGGAAGAGATCAAAGTCGTCTTAGGCTCAGCGGGGTTTTTAATTTCTTACACGCATCTCTATCGAGATTAATAAGTAAGTTTGGTAGAAAGAACTAAGTTGACTACACAGTCTAAGCTGTATAATAGATTATTTTATACCTTAGCGTGTATAACTTAATATTTTTATTACTTAGGCTGTTTAATAGAATATTTTTATTACTCTGGCTGTATAATAGAATCCAAAAGTTACTTAATACATCTACTAAGATTACAAAACCCTCAAATTTTGTTTAAAAAATTGTCGCTATTTTCGAGACATAAAAACAAAATATTAAATAATAAAATTTGTCAATATCATAAATCATATCTAAAGTGATATCACGATATCTATCACTTAATTATTATTATTTATTTAAATGTTGAAGACATACAGTAACTCTATCGTATTTAGTAATTTTCTATTTGTTTTAGCTTCAAAATACATTTATCTCCAATTTATACCTTACCATCATCAGATATTCAACTCCAAGATCACTTAGAATTTCACTTACAAAATAGTATTTAACGCCATTCAGTTTGTGGTATCGAAAATATATTTATTTTTATTCTTTCGTAACTCTAAACTCCGAACTCTTATCCAAATATATATTATAACATATTTATAAGAATTTATATATATTATTATATATATTCTTATACAGTATTTATACAGCTAATTGTATAAAAACGAAATTAAATATAACTTGTAAACAGCCTAATATGCTGCTTGGGTTCGTAGATAGAAATGACACATCTGAGTACGAATATTTTTAATGAGCGTAAACTATCATTTTGCAAACATAATATATTTGAGCTCTCTGCCGCAGACGAAGGCGTGCAGCAAAAATATCCATGCGATACTCGTAGGCGAGAAAACACTCATGTGTTCACAGATTTACCCGATGGGTATTTGACGCAAATAGTTATTTTTTCTCGCACTGGCTAAACATTCGCGTAAAAAACTTATAACACCCTTCTTTTTGCTGGAGAACATGTTGAAATCTATCAGACAACATGTTTTTATTAAACGCAAATTCATCGTGCAAAAGAGACTTCAGTCTTAATAATTCTCTTCGTAATTAGTTCAAGAGTTTCAGTTTATGGAGAAACTTAAACTACCCGTTGTTTGTTGCTAATTTGCTATTCTTGTTCTGAACACAAAATGTTCGGTTGTTACCACCGTGTTTGCGCGACTGCTGAGCATGATATCCTGGGTTCGATTCCCGGGTCGAGGTAAGTGTTGTTAGGTATTCCATCAGGAATTTCTCAGTAGTAGTCTGGTCTTATGCTCGGTTGATGGCAATAGGCTTGCCTCCAATTATATGGGACTTAAACATAATTGGGTAAATGTGGGTGTACTGTTAAGTACACCTCTGTCTGACCCTTCGGGGATTACAGGCGTGATGTTATGTAATGTTAATCTACCACTTATTTGCTGTTATTTTTGTTCTGAACACTAAATGTTGTAAGTTCCTTAGCAAAAATCAGAAAGGTTCAATGGGATGAACGTGGACGGGTTTATAATTAAAGTTGTTTTTACTTGAAACTTAGGTAAGTATCGAAGTTAAGTATGCATTTATTTGCCCATTAAGAGGCTCTATTTTTTTGCAGCTGTTGTTGTGTATACAGGATGTATATTTTTAAACTTGGAGCTAAAAATATTAGAATAGATTTTCATTATGAAACCCGTAAAACGAATGGTTTATAATGAATTATGAGTTACCTAATAGTACGATGAGTATAAAATGGAAAGTATGTTTTGTCGTAGAAATCATTCATTGTACAGTTTTCATTCAAATTCAAATTATTTATTAATAACATTATACATAAAAATGGTGTTCCCTAAACTAGACGTTAGTTCGTATCTTGCGGATCAGAGTTGTACATTTTCGTTTTATTATCCAAAAAGTACATATACGGTGATTATTAAGAAAATTAAACTAAAGGTAAATATAATAAATTGAAGTAAAGACAAGGAAAATATAATTAAGAGAGTAAAAAACAAAATCTTAGGACCAATACTTATTCACAAACAAGATTCAACTTAAATGCGTGTGTGCGTGGGTTTGTGATAGTGTGTACGTTCGTGTGTGTGTGCGTGTGTGTATGTATGTGTGTGCGTGTGTGTATCAGAGTGAGATTAGGAGCGCTATCAGTTTGTGTAGTCTTACTTCTTATGTAGCTATTTGTAAATAATCCTTTCTGTTTGAGAGGAGAGTATAAGGAGCCAGTCCTTTATGACCTTTTTACACAGGGATATTTTGAGGTCTATTATGTTACAGTTCATAAAAGCTTCGTTGTATATGCGTGGATATAAATAGTTTGGAGAGCGTCTTGCCATAAGAGAGTTTGTTTGGGGGGATGGGTACCCTAAATGTACATATTGAGATTATCTCTGTGTAGTCTGGTCTGGATTTTAATTTTCTGTGTTTTTGTAGTACTGCGTTTAGGATAAAAAGCTGTCGGATACGGAGGATCGGGAAATCCTTCTAAAGATTGTCAGTTGAATAGAGTAAAGGTTTCTTGAGCATTACTTTAATGACCGCTTTTTGTGCTCTCACGACTTCAATAAATGTGGCCTTGCCTGAACCTCCCCAGATAGAGATACCATATTGAAGGATGGACTGACAGAGACCAAAGTAAACAGTACGCAGTATAGGAGGGGGTGTGCAGTCACGTAATTTTTTCATGATGTAGATAAGTTTCCTGACTCTGCCGGATAGTGCGTGTATTTGTGGTTTAAAAGATAAGTTCTCATCTAAAGTAATTCCTAAATATTTCATTGATTGTATACGCTCAATCACAGTGCACGATATCAAGAGCATTAGCTATTGTGAGTCATCTAAAGTAATTCCTAAATATTTCATTGATTGTATACGCTCAATCACAGTGCACGAACAGCCCGCAGTTCGAGAGTTAGGGTTATGGGAGCAAGAATGAAATGTGAGAGTTAGGTGTTGGGGGTCTTGATGTCGTGGTCTTATAGAAAGTAATTATCTTAGTCTTTTTAACGTTTAAGGTTAGTATGTTCCTATCAAGAGCATTAGCTATTGTGAGTAGTCCCTCTTCGGCAATGCTGTACACCTGGTCCCAATTTTTACCATGAAAAATGACCACTGTATCGTCTGCATTAGCTATTATTTTCAGCTCTGGCGAGAGATGTATTTAAGATATGATTCATATAAAGTAAGAAAAGCGTCGGACCAAGCGTACTACCTTGCGGGATTCCATAGTTGATAGGAAGTAGGCTGCTAGAGATATCACCGAGTTTAACAAATTGCCTTCTATTGAAAAGGTAGCTTTTGAGCCAATCTAGGGGATTACCGCGTATACCTGCTGCATACAGCTTCTTTAGAAGGAGATCTATTGAAATGATGTCGAAAGCTTTAGCCAGGTCTAGGAAAGCGCACAAAGTGCGTTCTCCTTTGTCGACAGTCGATGACACAATATTTGTTAGAAGCCTGGCTGCATCTTCAGTTGACCTACCCCTCCTAAACCCGAACTGCCTATTGGAAATAATGTTGTGTTTCTCGAAAAAATTCGTAAGCCGTTTGTTTACAACTTTTTCGAGTAGTTTAGATAGTATAGGCAATAAGGCAATAGGTCGATAGTTATCTGGGATATCTGTTGCACCACTTTTGTGAATTAGGCTGACAGCTGCAACTTTCCATATGTCCGGGAATATTCCAGATTCTAAGCTAAGGTTAAATATAAGAGTTAGTGGGTGGCGGTTTGTAATAAAAAGAAATAATGGCGGTTTTGTTTTTTTTTATTAGTCTTACATTAAGATTATCGGGCCCGGGAGCGCTGTCGTTGTTGAGTTGAGTTATAAGGCTTTCTATTTCAGTTTCGTCTGTGGGGTGTAAGAAGAATGTGTGTGGACAGGTTATATTTAGGGTATATTTATCGGCAAGAGAAGCTTGTTTCAGAGAGTTTTGAGAGAATTAAGTCGTCAGTTTGTTTCCCAGAAGTAAGAAGTAAGAAGTTTTGAAGTAAGAATTGCATTTGTCAAGTGATTCAGTATGGTTCTTACTGGTAACTAATTTATTGGAGTCATTTGAAGTCTTTTTGTGGCGCAGTATATAGATTTTATTGTCTTCCAAAGTTTTTTCGGGTCTGCTTGGCTATTTTCGATTAGTTTACTGTGGTAGTTGGTTTTTAACTTATGCAGCAGGCTGTTACAAGAGTTTCTGTACCGCGTGTAAATTAGTCTTTTCATTTGATCATCTTGGTGCGCACGTGAGGTTAGGTGCAGTTTGTCGCGGTGGCGCATGCATCTTATTAAACCTGGAGTAATCCAGGGCTTGATGTTATAATTACTTCTGCTTACTTTGACTTTGCGTGAGTGTTTTTTTAGTGATGTCGTGATGATTTCAATAAAAATATTAACGGCAGAGTTGGTGCAGTGTTGGTTCAGGACTTCAGTCCATGAAATACTATTGAACTCGGCGACAACGGCTTCCTCATCTATTTTAATTTTCCATTTTGTTCTGATGGAGCAGGATTTATAATTTTTTTGGCAGGTAGCAGCCATTGCTGTGTCACGATCAGTGACAGAACATTTAGAAACTGCTCCTGCAGATTTATTTATAGATTTAATAAAAATACGGTCCAGACAAGTATTGTTTCTCGTTGGCATGGTGATTGCTGGAAGAACACCGTGTGTGGCCATCATCCGTAGATAATCCGCATTTTTGTTGTTAATTTCATTGCATATGTCGATATTTATATCTCCTGTTACAAATATTTTTTCATGATTATTTAACTGGTTCAGTGTGGAATCTACGGATGTGGTATAGTTGTCCGGATTAGTATAAGATGGCGATCGATAGATACCTAAAATAGCAATATCGCTGTTAATTTTGACTAAGAGACTAACTGCGTCTGCTATTGTTGGTTCACTGACGGTAAAGTTCCAAGAAGATTTGGTATAAACGGCTACACCACCATTTTTATTTGACTGTAAGTGCGTTAGAGCGATCTGTCAATATTTTAGTCGCTGAAGTGCCGATGCAACAGGCCTTCAGCGGTGTTGTCTGATAGATGCGCAGATTCAAAGAGGCGATTATTGTCGTAAATAGTGGCGAATGTTTGAGTGTGATACAGTATGTTTATGAATTGCAAAAATACAGCAAAAAAATCGAATGTAGAAATAATATAAAATCTTGAAATAGGGTAAAAACTAAAATTATAATGAGATCTAGAATTATAATAAAATCTAAAATTATTGTGAGATCGAAAAATGAGAAAAACAAGATTAATAAAATTTTGTGTTTTTCGTTGATTGCCAATTTTGTCGTTTGTTCCAGGATCTTTTGACGTGGACACTGGACGTCTCACATTGGTTGCTGAACCCCGCCTGGGTTCTTTTCAAGTGTTCGGTGTTGCGTATGTGGATGGGAGGGTTACCCTCTTGCTTACGGATGAGAATAGCGCCATTTTTAATACAACAAAACTTGTATCCACGTTCCTTCGCAGACAATTTCGTCGCACGAAATAACTGCCTACTTTCGTAGGTAAGGCGCTCGTTTACGTAGATATTTCTCATTGCACCAGCTATCTCGATGTCAGTTGAAGCGACCTTCTGATTTTCGCGGCCTTCAGGAATTCGTCTCGCTTGAAGCGCCTCACAAAACGGACAGTAACTACGCGCGGTGGAGTATCAGCAGAATCTTTGGGTTGTTGTCGGCGTGGTCCCGCTCTGGTCACGTAGTCTAAATCTTGTTCCTCAATGGGGACGCCTATTTTGTGAGCTAACACGCGCACGATATGCAGAGGGTTTTCATTTATGAACTCGTTGATGCCAGATATTTCTAGCTAATTCTTCAGTGACGATTGCGCTTGTGTGTTCAGCTGTTCGCGGAGATTTACTACGGTGTTGTTGAGGACAATTATTTCTTCTCGTTTCTCTAACGATTTTATTCTTGTGTCGTAATCATCGAGACGCGTGTAGCATTGTGTCAGGTGTTTGGTTAGCGATGTAATATGAGACTTAATATCTACCACGTCACCTCTAAGTAATTTTATTTCGGAGCTGAGAGTGCGTAAAATCTTGGAGTCAGTTAGTGTGGTGGAGGATGAGTCAAGTGGTGAAGCAGAGTGCTGCGATCCGTTGCGTTAGGCGCCGTAATGACGGGTGGCATCGTCACTTCGGGTACCGTGGTGCTCACGGGGGTGGTGACTCTCTTTGTTGCCTTGCTTTGGCAAATCCAGTTCGATTTCGCTTCTCCTGTTATCTTGGTCTGATTCCCAGCATTAGCACATAATACATGAAACAGCAGATCGCATTTGGAGCATTTTACGTTGGATGTTCTCAGTGCTTTATTACAGCACGCGCAAAACAAATTTCCAGGAATCTGAGCTCGGCGCACCTGCGTCGACCTGTGACGCAATATTCGCGGAATTGAACACCTGCGTCGACGCGTATTTTGAATCATTATTTAATAGTATGCACTGAACTTTGACACGAATTATTACTAGGATAGGGTTCAATATTACTAGTTATTTGTTTTTTATTTCATTATTTGTTATTTTATTTCTACACTGTACTTTGACACTTATCTTGTTAACATAGGGTTCAATATCATTTAAGATTATTTGTTTTTAATTGTGGACAAAAAAAAAATACTTTTTGTAAAAATACGACCGCAGGTCACCAGGCTTACGGTGCAACAGCAAGCGCATTTTATGTTATTTCCTACAGTAAGTGCATTTTATGTTATTTCCTACAGTATTAGTAATGTAGTATTATTTTAGTAATAACTTAATTCAGATTAGTGTTATGCATTGCACCACATATTTATCATAAATATTTTTCTTTTGTCGTTCGTTTTTACTTTTCATTTTTATAAAATAACCGTGTTATGTCACGAGGTAGATTATGAGTGTGTGAACCCGAATTTATAATAAGTACATAATAATATAATACAGAATTCATATATCATTTAATGTAAGTCAGACTTTTGCAAGTCTAAATAAATAAATAAATAAGTCTGTTAAAAATAGTCTTAAATTTAATGAATAGAGTTTAGTTACTAATTGTCAACTTACTAATTTACAGAAAATCTTGTTTTTACGTCTCCAGTACAGATACCGTCTTCAATTTTACGAAAATGAATTTTATTTGCAATGTGTGAACTAAAAAATTATTTACTAAACTGGGGACGTATAAACGTTAAGGGAAAGTGGGCAGGATCACAACTTTTACGCACGATTTCACATGTAATGTGCGTGTAAGCACGCATCTAAATCAGCAGCTAAATCGCGCGACAAAGGCGGGTCTGTCTGTCTGAACTTACCTACTAATATCAGTGGCGGTACCTCCGAACAAGCCCATAAGCTTGGCTTGCTCTAAAGCTAAAAGGTTAGGTTAGGTAAAGCTATTTAAAGGGTTTTGGACAGTCTGCTTGCTATAGCTTGCTGTAATGTTGACCCCTAGACACGCTACTAACTAATATGCATACACTCTTTACATTCAAATATTCACACAAATACTTAAAAATCAAAAATGAAAAAATTAAGTACTAGCATTAAGTCAGCTCATAATTTAAGTTTTTTCAAATCTCATATTTTCATAACGTCGCTGAAGTTCTAACACCACGTAAGTCAAGAACAGCTACTTAACAGGCGAGTGAAATACAGCATATTTACACCTATTAATGGTACGATGCCATTTTATAATTTGTGGTTACTTCAAATTAAATAGACGTTGCTTGCTTTTGATTGGCAGAAACAACGCGTCTTCCGACTTTCTAGCAAAGGGCATCGGAAAATTGACATACGTGGTAATAAGTTGTTCAAAACTTATCTTACAAAGTCATGTTCATTCATAATTTTAAAAACAATTTTTTTGGTATGTTGATAACTTGACTGAACAAACCCAATTTATCTTAATACAATGATGGTTAAGTGTACCTACTAACAAAATTATGGATCATTCAATGTGTCTGAAATAAATGAATTGAATGAAAATTGTTTTCTTAGCAGGAAACTAAGGAAACAATGCATAGATGATATGCAGGCATAACTAAGGAAAATAAAGAAAATTCATGGTTATCTTTCATAAGATAACCATGAATTTTCTTGATGAATAATCCCAAGTAATGTTTTAATCAGTTCTATAAATTAATTATAAGGTAGGTATAATAGAAAGGTCATAAATTATTTTTAAATGGCAACTTAATGCTGATCTATGTCTAAGATTTTAAGACTCACTAATGATTTTGTTGTTAATTTCCTGCTTACAAATTTTACATAAGATTATTGCTGTTGTGTTTTAACTCATTTCTTAATAGCAAGTAGCATTATTGAATCTTTATTTTTAGTGCCAAATTTTTGCACATTGATATTTAAAATGTAGTGTAGCCAGTCGCAAAAAGGATGCCTTATAATATTAATTTTAATATTAAACCTACTTTCATCGATTTGCATAGTTTTTGTTTTTTTGTTACTACTTTAGAATTAAGTTAGTGCTTAAAGTACGGTAAAAATATATATAACTCCATACAGGAAAATAAACACATTAAAATGTGATCTAATAGTTTTATTTATTGCAAGTCATACCTTAGTCGTAGAAATACACACATCAACATCAACAACACACAAATACACACAAATACAATTAATTTGGAAAACAAGTGGGTGTTGCCCTATATTCAGCCCTTCCATATTTATTTTACCTCTGAACGCCAGCTAGCTAGTATAATAATTTGGCAGACTTGTCAATGACAGCGTCCTAACCGCAACCGTATTTCCACGACAATAAAGTTCATTGTTATTTTGACAGTAATGTTCAATCAGAAATAGACGAACTGAAATAACAGTTCTGTTGGCAGAGACAGGTTTTGTTTTCTGGCGACGAAGCCACTAGGTATTCAGGCCCACATCTATAGAACGAAATTCGTTTTAGCCCTAGCTTCGCTTAGTCTCGCTTCATCCGAAAATGATACTTTTTTTGCATAAAGCTTGGTTTTATAATGACAACCTGTTGAATCTTAGCACTATGGTACCTAGGCCATTAGGCTCGTTTCAAATATTCCCGCGATGTTAATCTATTTTTTATGGTATTCGGTACGTCACTACCGACTATTCAATGTGAAGTTAGTCGCTTACCGCCATCAAGCCGGTGTTTGGTGTCATCGACGTTTATACGTTTTTTGGCGAAAACACTTAGTATTTTTAATATACTTAGAAGTCTGATAGTTTTAAACGTTTTTTAATAATCACTTAACTTTTAAATGCTGTCGGTTTTTTTATTATTTAATAAGTGTTACAACAATGATAAACTAACGAGATAAGTAACCGCAAAATGTTTGAAATTTACGGTTTTGTTGGAGTAGTGTTGTACCTCGGTCACTGGGATTTCTACTAAATGCTTAAGGCTGAATAATATACCTAGATATTACTTGTGTTCTTATAAAAGCTAGTCCTAATGACTGATTAAAAATTTAAGAGAGAAATACTTAATAATTTAATTTATTCGTATTATTAGATTTTTTTTTTTGTCTTTTTTTTTTGTGTTTATTAGTGTAAGTCAGTTTTTTGATCTCTTCTTTAGTTTAAGTCAAATATGTTTTATTTTCTATTTTATGTTACATTTTATTTTTATAACATTACGATAATATATATATATATATATATATATATATTGTACTATAAGAGAATGTTGTGTACACCTGTTATTGGTACCTACACAAGAACCCTAACCTGTACCCTTTTATTTTTAAATGTAAAATGTATGTATGTACTGTTGGCGTACTTGTTTTAAATAAATAAATAAATAAATTTGTAAAGTTGATTGTTTAAATATTTTATCTTCTATAATTTACAAAACTGGTTTGTATTGATACCAGCTATCGATTAATATAGGTGTTATGTATGGCCACAACTTTGAAAAAAAAAAAATGATGAAAGTTAGGCCGGCCATTAAATTCAAACCCCTTTCTGATTATTTATTAAGGATATTTTTTGTTTAACTACTATCCGCCAGTAAACAAGAGTAGCTCAACCATTCTATTTCGTTAACATCTAATTAAGGACTAAATGGATTCGAGAATCTTCGTAGAGTGGCTGATAGCAGCACGATTTGCCGAGAATCAAGTTGATTGGCGTGCGATTGTTGAAAACCCATGGCCAGCAGTGGACTGCTGATGACGATGGATTCCAATCCTGCTAGCAAGTCTGTCAAGCAAAATGATTCGGTATTATATCTGCCTAATTTGTTAAACATTGTTCGCGTCCTAAGTTCGTATCTCCCTGCGTACCTAGATTAATAACTAATTTATCCAATTAGGTATGCAAAACAAGATCACATCCATACTTCCATACTTAATATTATAAATGCGAAAGTAAGTTTGTTTGTTACCTTTTCACGCCCAAACCACTGAACCATCCACCCAGAAATTTTGCATATACGTTGTCAGGTGTACAAAAACGGACATAGGGTACCTTTCATCCCGAAAAAAATTACTGTTCCCGAGGAAAACAACAATAACGTTCTTATGATAATAGATGGCGCCACGTGTCTTTCGAATCCTGATTGAACCATTTTGTTACAAGCAGAGTATAACCCAAATTGATTGTCAAATTCTAAATGAACGCGAACGAAGCCGCGGGCAAAAGCTAGTTATACATAAACTGATTAGGTAGACGTAACTAGCAACAACAATTTTATGTATCTTAAACTGATTAGGTATTACCTACTATAGTTTCGTTGCTTCTTTATACAAACACCTAATGTTCTAATCTCAATACTTTATGTAATAGGTAAATTGTCAACCAAAACTTTCTGCGCAAGGTAGCTATCGTCATAATTATGGTTTCAGTATCTACAAGGTATGAACACATTCATGATTCCGTATGAGGTACCTAAAGGCAATTTTGTCGGCACAACGCAAATCTTCGGTTCCAACCACCAAGAAGAACATAACAAAAACATTTCAAACTATATTCTGGACAAGGCTTTAGTTGTGAAAATAATATTTTGTATGACGCAGCACCCAACAATATGCCCTTAAGTTATTCAAAGCGAATACCGAAGTCAATGAGCGTTAAATTGATTTGTGCATATTGCGCCGATACCAGCGCCTGTTATAATTGACGGCAAATAGCTGAGGTAATTAGGTTTGCTGTGCACTGAATTATAGCTAATAACCCTATTATGATATGGATAGGAGTTCATTGTTGCTGCCTTGTAAGGCTCCGTTCACAGACTCGTCGATACGACTTGCGTCAAGCGATATGCGCGGTCGTCAAATGTTTCCGTCCTTCCCACGCCAAATCGCGTCTCAATGACACGTGGCACTCTCTAAACAAGTTCTTTCATTTGTACTCTTGCTGTCGCAAGACCAAAAAAGTCACTGTAGCATGTGGCCAAGAAGTTACATTAGCGATTTCTCGAACTCAGACGTTTAAAGACATTTTGGTGGGAATAAAGACTGTTTAAAACTCGCATCGGAAACTTTTGAGCCACTTTAGCTTAGCTTATTGTCATCAGCTCATACTTCAATCAACGTTGGACCACTGTTGATTTGGGCCATATTGCCTACAATGTTGTATCATAGGCACCATACCAACCGCCGATGATGACTTTACAAAATATTTATGAGATCTGATCACTTAGGTTAGTAGGAACTGGAATCAAAATCCTGAATCTCGATATATTCAAGTTATCTATGTATTGATACTATAAAGAAGAACCCGGCTATAACTGTCGCGGTCGGGCAGTAGCTCACCAGACACAACACCTTTCCTTTTTTTAAGGATCCTCCCTTTTCTATGGGGGATAAAGAACTTTTCACCCTGTTCTTCACACATTTCATGTTTTGTTTTTTTAGTTTGTATGCACGTCATGTCCCTGCGACAAATTAATACTGACGTTTTTCTTTCTTTCTTTCTTTCTGCTTCTTTCCTCATACCCCTAAAGCACCTTTAACGTTTGCAGACCGTGAATGGGCGTTGAAGGCGCACATGTGCTTAATGATTACTACCACACTATCTGGATACTTGCACTAATTACGTCCGGTATGTCTGGTCAGATTACACCTACCGCGTTCCTATCGCATTGTTCGCTAGATGACATGGTTATTAGGGAGCGGGAAGCCATCTATGTAGTTACCCTAAAAAATCAACAAGCCAAGCAGTAAACAAATTGACCAACTACATTGCTACAAATCTGGATAGTGGAATGCATACTGTTGGGATCTTTCTAGACCTTGCCAAGGCCTTCGACACTATTTCTTGCACTACTCTTTTGCAGAAGCTTGAAACACTTGGAGTAAGAGGAGCACAGCTTCTACTATTGTCAGATTATCTAAGGGATCGACAGCAAACTGTAAAAATTGGCCCGCATACAAGTTCTGACCTTTCTAATACTTGTTTCGGAATTCCACAAGGCAGTATTCTAGGCCCTACATTATTTTTGATCTATATTAATGACCTTTGCTGCCTGCCACTCCAAAATGGTGTTATTATGTCTTATGCAGATGATACTGCTTTGTTGTTTGCAGCTAAAACTAGAGCTGAGGCCTATGAACATGCTCAGAATGGCTTCAACATTGTGTCTAATTGGCTCCAGAATAATCTACTTACATTAAATGCTGAAAAAACAAAATACATTTTATTTACAATGAGAAATACTAACACACCGCTTACTAATCTAAACATTTACGCGCATAACTGTAGCACGTTCGCTGACACTGTATGTTCTTGCCCTACTTTAGATAAAGCTGACCACTTGAAATATCTAGGTGTCACTATTGACTCCAATCTAAATTTCCGTAAACATGTCGAGTTACTGTGTACTAGAGTGCGAAAATTAATATATGTTTTTAAGAATTTACGTAATGTAGCTAACTATAATTTGATAAAACAGATTTATTTAGCGTTGTGTCAATCTATTCTAACATATTGTATAATATCCTGGGGTGGGGCGGGAAATTCAATTCTTCTCCCTCTAGAACGTGCTCAAAGAGCAGTTCTAAAAGTTGCTACCTTCCGTCCTTTTAGATTCCCTACACACCAGCTCTATAAAACATGTAATGTACTTACAGTACGGCAATTATTTATTCTTCACATAATACTGCACCAGCACTCTACACTTCCCTATCACCCAGTTCCTTCCGATAGGAGAAGGAAGGACCTAGTTTGCACAAAACCTCAAACTAGACATGCGTTTGCAAATCGTTTTTATGTGTTTTTAGGACCTTTTCTTTACAATAGACTCAACAAGATACTAAACTTCTACAGTTTAAGTTATAAAAAATGTAGTTTGGTAATGTCAGATTATTTAGCGGTACTTAATTACACAGACACAGAAAAACTTCTAGAAGTTGTGGTTTGATTATGTTATCGTATCTATTTGTACATATTTACTTAAGCTAGTTTTAGGGTTTTTCTTTTATACCAACTTGATGCATAGTTATAATTGTTAATAGATTAATTTAATTTTATAATTTTATTGTCCTTATTGAATTGTGCTAGGTAAAGTGATGGCCTGAAACACAGGTTTAAATAAACCTAGTTCGGGCAGGTCGCTGACATCTAAATTGAACTATTGAATACTTGCGACTGTAAAATATATTTTAGTTATAGATTACTTATAAGTACTTATAATTAGTATGAGAAATAATACTACTGCGCTTAAATGTACACTTTTTGTAATACTTTTTAAATAAATTATTCTTATTCTTATTCTTATTCTTATAATACTCGTGCAGTAAATAATGGAGAGAGTTCGTTTGTAGTTTAGTTAGATACGCTAAATGCTTCAATCGAAAAGTTTTGAGTATATATGGTTAGTAGATATAATTATAATTAGACGATTGCAGATTAGTGACAAATGCAAACAGTACTTGTACCTATCCTTCTTGAACATGTACATATTATCATCTGTAAGACGGTGTGTTGCCGTATTCATGTCGTATTAAACACGGTTATGCCTGCCGACATGAACCCGATACGGGTATTATACACGTCGGTTACAGGCAGTTACAAATACCCGGTTACTGGTACCATATTGACACGTTGATTGAGATTTATTATCTGCAGCTGGACGTTAGAATAATCTCTTTAAAGCTAATTTTGCTTTGAAAGCTATCGGGCTACGCTCAGCATTGGGTGGCAAAAAGTTGAAGAAGAAGGCTAGATCTGTGCAAAAAATGTGCTCTAGTTTTATAAAGGGGTATAAAAACTAGGTAGGTGTGTTGGTATTACATGTCTGAGAATCCCCTTAGGTACTCATCATCATCTGCCTAACCTTTTCCCAACAATGCTACTAAGCGGATGACTGCATATCTGACTTCCATAATCCGTTTAGTACTGAGGAATACGATATCCCTTGGTAAGACTGGTTGTCAGACTTTTACTTAATACCTACCTGTAACGATTGTTAAAGATCTACAACAGCGGGGACCAACAGCTTACCTTGTTTGTCGAGGCACGGAGAAAGAAATAAAGAAGAATGTCTCATCCACGGACTGACTTTGAGAAGCGCGGCTTCACCTGAAGATCGATCCGTGCTGCTGTTAGTTTTAAATTAAATTAAATTAAATTCATTTATTTCAGGTCTTTAACCCATATAAAATTAAAAAAGAATTTATGACTATCCATGCTTGCACTATAAATGTTACATACTTTTACAATTAATAAAACATACAAAATTATAACAGAAATTAAAATTGAATTTAAAATTATAAATCAAATACAAAATATAATAAAAATGTCAAAAGTTTAAGCCACGAGCTCCACAATGTGTTCCCAAAGTGTCAAATAAAATGGTAAAAAAAAACACACACATGATGACAAAGCCACGTCCGCGTCACAGTACCCAATTAATTTTCTAACTATTTAAGACCATAGGTTCTTTCAAGTTATATGTTACCTTCCTAGAACTCGGAGCAAACACTAATTAATACCTTACTACTAATAACACACCTAACATGAACTTAGTCTGACAGCTTAACTATAACAAGCGTTCACGTTTTAGTTTGAACAAGAAATGACGTGGAAGGAAGAACAAGCGAAAACTTCACGTCTTGAACTTTAGATAATTTTAGATGCGATGCTCTGCTTCTAAGAATTGATAAACTAGATGTGTGTGAAGATCTTTGTGTTTAGCTTGGTGATGTGGAAAGTTACCTTGCTCGCAATCTGAATGATGAAATATGATTGAGGAATTTTTCCTTCTGGGAGGTTTTGAAACTTCTTGCTTGACGTTAACGTGGACCCTGAATGAGTTAGCGTAGAGGAACCCGTTTTGTCAAGTAGGTGAACAGCTTTTGGATCTCCACACACTAGTATGCACCTCTAAATCTCAACTTAACTTGGTTGGGCTATCCTCTAAACCAGACAGCAAAAAAAAAGTTATTAACTTAATTCATCTTAAACTAGCGTATGCCCGCGGCAACGCCCGCGTGATTTTGTTAATTGTTCCACGGTATCGTACTACCGCAAGAAAGACTATCTGTATGTGTGCCAAATATCATCCAAATTCGTTCAGTAGTTATAGCGAAAAAGAACAACAAACATCACAAACCTCACTAACTCGCATTAATTGTAGTAGTAAGAAGTAAGGTAAGATTCTGGAAATTTGCAGTGGCATGATGCAGTCAGGAATCTGAACATTACTTATTATCAGACTTTTAAATTACTTCAGGGGTGAAAGAGATATGGAGCTAGACATCCTATATAGATCCATCTCTTATTAAAAGATTAAAACAATACTTCTTCAAGATGTTATAGTAGGCCACCAGGGGGCTACTATGACGTCTTAAAGCAGGACTAATTCCAGTGTAGGAAAGAGACAGAGCTATAAAGGTCGTCAAGCGCCCTCTCTTTCCCACACTGGAACTCCTGCTTTAAAACGTCATGGTAGGCCACCACGTCACAAAAAGAGATTATGAGTGTGAGTTACTTAGGTGGGTAGGTACTTGTTTTTAATCAAGGCTGATTGACGGAACAAAATGTGTGAAGCGCGTTCAGTACCAGGTCTGATGACACAAGCTGTTTAACATTCTTATTTAAATAACGTCAACGCGTGTTCAGAAACACTTTTGACGTGAAACGACGTGTGAAGGCTTAAAAACAACGTGTTAATTCCATGATCTCCATATTGATGCTCTCGCGAAAATACACAAGAATATCATGAATATTAATAAACTGCCGTCCATTTATTTATTTTGAGGAAGTTTTTTAAGCTTAAAGGTCGTGTTGCATTCAATTTTTAATGTTTTAAGTCTGTATTCAAAGAAAGTGTTGTATCTGTTTGGCATGCTTTAAATGCTAAACCTTTTAATCAATTTTGATAGATTTTGGAGAAGAGTAGGTACTTTTAATAAATGCTGTAAGTATGTTATGTATTTAGGAGTGCCTCCGCCGAAAACTTATGGAAGAATTAAGGAATTAAATGATACCACTCTAGCCGAGTTCACGTAAATCAAGTATCTCATAAAAGGTACGTTAATATGTTCACTGATTCAGGTTACATTTATTAAAAGACTTATGTAATAGACATTCTGCGGATAGCGCGTCCACACCTGCGCACGAGCACGAACCGCGGTTCGCGTGGCTCTTAGGAACATAGTATAGACAGTATGGACATGTTCGCGAGCGGTTAGCGAGCAGTTCGCGAGCAAATTATAATGTCCTCTCACGAACACAAAAAAACAAGTCGAGGAGACACACATCTGTGATTTGCATATGGCGGAATAACCATCTTTCGCATTTTGTGAAATATGTATTACCACCATTTTAATATGTTCCTGCCAGTATTGTTAAACAATGTTTAAAATAAAGCTAGTCTATAATAATAAGCCTTTCATTTTCAATTCAACCTTTAGAAATAATCTGCTTAACGCAGCAAAGAATAAAGCGTTAAAGAAAATCGTTTTAAAACAGTACAATGTCTTGCTAATAGCGGATTATGGAAAAGCTTCATTCAGACTTTTGAACGGGCTAAGTAAAGGGCATCGCACACGAAAACGACTCGACATCGGTGACTTCGGTGTTAGTGGTGTAGAACACGTAAAGTGACCTTAATTGGGTAGTTGTCACCAATAACAAATAATTGCAGGATACAACTTCGCAAAAAAATATTTTAGGCCTGAAAACCCGATTAATTTGCAGCTAACTGTAAAATTTGATATTTTCTAGTTACTTTGAATTTAATAAATAGTTGAGTCATTGAGCTGGTAAATTAGTGAAGTCACAACTTGCTATTGCCATACACAATCTATGGGGGAGCTTTTTGACAGCTCTTAAAAAGTACATGTCAATTGGTTAACGCCTTGTGTTATGTACAGTCATGAGCACCAATATGTAAACACTTTCCTAAATTTAAAACCAATTTTCGCGTGATGAAACGATTGTAACTTGGAGATAGGATCTTTTTCATAAAAATATGAACTCCAGAATACTACGTTCGTAACAACACACAATTTTAAATAGAATAGTAGGAGAAAAACACTTTTAAAAGTTGGTTAGTAGTTACATATTGTTGCTCGTGTATAGATGGGCCTGCTCCAGATTTCGAGCCGGGATACCAGTGAGACAGTGATGGAAATAATTTACGCAGAAGATGCTTGGTGTGCAAAAGCCTTAATCCCACCCGGTTTTAACCCGCGGAAACTATTAAAAACCAGTTACGCGGGGAATTTCTACAGTATTAAGTGAAATACGTTTTAGAATGAAACTGGGTGATGTGCACAATAGCCGGTTGGAGTTCGTTGTTTGTTTGTTTGTAACTTAGGGTTGAAAGGTGATAAATTCTGGGTAATTAAGTCTGTATTTTAGGTAGTTCAGTAACTACCAGATATTTTGAAAAGGGATTTACAAAGGGTGTAAATAGACCCTTAACGAAACCGAAAAGCACTCCCCGTCTTTGCGATATTTTTTTTTGTTCTAGACCATATCCATCCACCAGCACAATGCTTTGAGTGCGTTCCATCGCGTCCTACCGTAAAACGTGATTTTTCACCAAAAAAAAATAGTCGTTTCCCAGCAATATTTTTTGCGTATAGTTACTTAGTTTGATGTACAGAATGCTTGGTTGACGGCTTCGTGAAGGGTCTGTTTTCACCCTGTATACCTACAGGGATAACTTCTACAGGTAAATAAGATAACATAATAATTCTCTTGCCGTTACCCTAATTTATTTGGGGAACGGCGCAGCATGTTTTCTTCTTCAATACTTGTCTACTACTGGTGGCCTACTATGACGTCTTAAAGCAGGAGTAATTCCGGTGTGGGAAAGAGATGGCGCTAGACGACCTGTATAGCTCTGTCTCGTTCCCTCACTTACTCCTGATAGTAACCCCTCTGGTCATCTCAGCCCTTTCTAGCCATATCATCTTCCACAAAGTCCATTCAAACGTTTCTTTTGTCTTCTACTCTTATATCTATCTATTCACATTCATACTCAATACTTTCTTCACGACCATTTTCTCGTTCCTCCGCATCACATGCACATACGATGACAAACGATAACCACATAGCTTTTCGGTCACCGGTGCCACTTTCAGTCAGATTTCCTCTTTTGTAGATAGAAAAGTAACTAGATGAAACGTGTTTAAGAGCGTTATCGACTTCGGCATTTCATACAAACTTTCAAGTCCCTTTTTTTCGAAATGACTGAACCGATTTTAATGAAACTTCATACGCATAAGCAGGATACATAAGTCTAAAAAGTTGACAGAGAACTTTTCAAAATGTCTTTTTAAAAAAAAAGATAATTGGAAATTTCTGTTTTTATGGTAAATCCAAAATCGGTCTAATTTAGCTGTAACACTATTTTTCGAAAACGTTAGGTTTTTATTGATTTTTTGCTATAAAAGGCATGAACAAATATTCTTGTTGAAAAATAGCAAATTGAGTGCTTCAGGTTCTGTCATGGCAAAATATTTTACAAAGGCCAAGCCGTGTTCCATCGCCGTAAAAAATTAATCAAATTAAAACAAAAAAATAGTGGACGCCATCACGCAATATCGTTGTCAATTAATTGAAAAGGCCCGGAGTTTGTGGAACAAATATTTTTGTTGAGCCAAATTTAAATTATTGAGGAGATCACTCAGTCAAATGAATGTGGTTCATCGACGCAAGGTTATCGGTTAGTGTGAGTTTTCAGTGGTCAGAACGTTTAATTAAAGTCTTGGTCAAACAATTTCATGCCATGATCAGTTTTCAATGTTCATATTTGTATGCCGCGCCTAGCGACGGATATGTCCTGAACAATGGTATTTTTATTTGTGCCTACCGTATACTACGAATATATGTCTTGTCTTCATAGCAATCAAATTCGCGTAAAGGTAGAAAACATTTAAAGCTAGTTAAAAATAATAAAAAAAGAACTGGCACTGGGCTGGCCACGTTTATCGATGGTGTGGTGATCGATGGAACAACGAGTCCTGAAATGGAGAGCGTGCATCGGCAAGCGTAGTGTGGGGGGCACCCAGCAAGATAGACCGACGTGACAGACCACTGTGTCAATTCCAGTCAATTCATACATGTACAGACGCCAACACATCTAGCTACTACAATCTGAGAAATTTATTTAATAGATTTTCAACTTTATCGCTAAAGCATTAAGTTCAAGGTTGATTGAGAAATTTTGACAGTCTCGGGTAGTTTGATGTGCTGGCGTCTGTACGACAGACCAGCACTTGAGGATGGCTTGACCTATCTGGCTGTTTTTTTGTTGTGTTGGTAATTGTCAGGACAAGGATTATATGACAGATTTTTTTTTCCAACGAACTTCTCTTTTTCTTCAATAACATATGGCACTCGAGCGTAGCCGGGGTGGATCGCTAGTGATTGATATTAATGGACAAAGGCATTCAAATATACTCTGATTATAGGTATTATAGCACCCGAGCGTTGAGAACTTGGGATGGTACATCGAGTTTGAAAAAGAGAATGTCACACATGTACCTAGAGGAACGCTATACAAAACTGTACTTTATTTTGTAGCACTATGTGCCATATTTATAGTTTAACGATCAGGTACAGAAGGTGGTAGTTTGTATGTGTGCAAGTTTGACCATAATTTGTTAATTTGCATTCGATGCAGCTGTGTTTTAGCTCGACGACGAAAATACAAAATGGTTTATACCCAAATCTCCCTGGTCGTTAATTATTGTGACATTTAATTCTCCAGTAGATATTTTCCAGCAACGTTTCATTATTGTAAGCGTCGATATTCAGTGGATACCGATACCAATACCGATAGCCATGGATACGGAATTATTGTGCGGACTCCATTAAAAACCGAGCGCTACGTAAACCGCAACGCGAATGGTGATCCGGTTAGGTTTATTTGCGCTTGTTTTATTTAATTTCCGTTACATTGTTATTGAAAACTATATACTTTTGTAATTGGGTGTCCTGATATTTTTTATTGCCATATTTGAAGTTTAGTAAAAAAAAAACCATTGAAAAGATAGGAGCCATAGGATGTTTTAGTAAGGTTCATTTTTCTGTTGCGCTAAGGGTTACTGATTATAGCGGGTTTTTTTAATCTATTTATAAGAGCCTAAAACTTTTCATCTTATGACTCTTCAACTAAGGTGGAGGACCTCGTGGCTAAATAATAACAGCCGCACGGGTTGATGTTCAAGGTTAAGCTTGCGAAGGTCGGTTTGTGGATGGGTGACTATCCATTAGGTACATACCGAGTTTCCTCCGTGGTTCGGAAAGCACGTTAAGCCCAGCGTTGGTTCCAGCTAATAATTGTAGATCTTTGACAGTCGGTACAGGTAGTCAGTGATCCGTAAGTCTGATAACCAGTCTTACCAAGGGATATCGTTTTAACCAGTAATAACTGGATTGTGGAGGTCAGATAGGCAGTCGCTTAATGTTAAATACTGGTATTCATTTGCATCTGCTTAGACTGGAAGCCGACCCCAACATAGTTGGAAAAAGGCTAGGCAGATGATGTACTCTTCAACTAAACATAATTCTTAGTAGGCAGGTCGGTAATAAGTATAAGTACATCCTTCAGTATAAATTAATTTTAACTAGACCTGCAACATCACCAAAATGTAGCGAACACCAAGCAGTAAGAAAATTAATTCCAGCTAAAAAGCCAAAAGTCAAAGAGCCAGTAAATTGCTGGGTCACGTCAAGTTGGCTGCTAACGAGAGCCAACTTTGACGTCAGGCCCGCGGGCCTAACGACTGGAAACAGGCCTAACAATGGACTGCGGGGAACGAAACGCGAATACTAGTTTTATTGTGAGTTTATTGGAAAAACTGTGTATTTTTTGGGAAGGTAATTAGTGGCTTTGGCCGTGACCAATGTGGTAATGTAAGTTTCACTGTATAACTGTACGATAACGGTTTAGCGTCTAGAATTCTAGATTTACTTCAACGACATACCAGTAGAATACCTGTATTTTATATGGGCGACTGCCTATTTTATCTCTGAAATCTAGATTCCAATATAAACTATAGTTTGTTATGGAATGCCACTTCCAAAAAAAAACCAAACCATCTAACCATCCATCCGTCCATTGGCAAAATTGTGCCAATGGAAGTGTCTTTTCGGACAGAGAAGTAAAAGACATAGACCACTGTTGCTCAGTGCGGGTATTCAATTTTAGAACAAAAGTCCAGAGGCAATAGACAAAGTGACTATCAGCGACAACGATAGTGAAAATTTATTTGGATTGACTTAGGCTATCGTGGGAAGGGAGGCCTTTGACCTGCAGTGGGTCAGTGGCTGATAATAATAATAATAGGCTATCGAAAAGCTTACGTAAATCTATTGGAAGTGTTTGTTGAAGTACACTTCAACCAACTTATCTGTGCAGGCGGGAAAACACAGAACTAGAATAAATGTACCATGTTTGACATATCAATGCAACTGTTCTTGACAGGCAGCGCCGCCTCGAACTGCATACTTAAAGTGGTCATACTGTACCATACAACTTAAAAAGATTGTCACTTCTATTGACTACGCCTCAGGTTTCCTAACAAGCTCAATCTGAAGTTATCGCATGTAAATTTTTGACATGATATCACAATCAAAAGTCATTTATTCCAATTAGGCTCCAGTGGCGAAGATTCCATACAACTCGATTCCTACCGGATTCCCTTTGAAAAATGGTACAGTCAGTATTCTATAGACAAAGAATATAATCACATTAAAGATATGTCCTCCGGCTTACCTCATACAAAAATTTACCCTTCTCTACTGTTACGCTCAGATTCAGCAATTTTTGGGCATCAATAGGTATTGATATAAGACAGTCCCCCAAACCACTCGCCCTTCACCACTTCCCAAGTAGATTTACATAGTGATATCCTTCCTACTTTTATAATTTACGTAAATATATCAAGCCAAAGTAACCGACCAATTCCAATATTCTCGCCGCAGAATTTCCGCTTAATTTATACGACACTTCATAGATTATTTACAGACCCTGTTACTATACCTCGCCGTTCCTAACTATCGGATTACATCAGGAGCGCATTAGTTATTTACTAACGTGCGATACGGTAACGAGACGCTATCCACAACCTGTCTGCTAGCTGCCGAACAGTGCCGAGAGAAAATCTAGAGAAATAAGTAAAAAGTAATCTGATTTAGAACGCTGGTGTCTATTTCTAGTGCTTTCATCGGTTATACGTAAAAGTTTTGCAGCTATACGAGGTGGAAGGGATATCGAACGGTTACCACGTAATCAGTACATCATTCTGAGCCCCGCCACATAAAAACTTTTCATAATTAAAAAAAAAAAAAATTGCTGTTTCCTACAATATCTACACGGTCAAAATGAATGGAACAGCTGTGTTGTTTTTTTAAATAACTGATGGAAAATTTCTATGGCCTTAGAATGACGTACTGAATATGTGGTAACCGGTTTCGCGTCGGTGTCCCTTCCACCCCGAATACAAGAGCTTTTTGATTCACAGTTTTATGTTTTACTAGCTTTCGCCCGCGTGGATGTCGAAAAATATCCGATTATTTACCTTCATCCCCTTTTTTAACCCTTCAGGGGTAGAATTATCAAAAACGCTGAGACACGTAATAATCAACTTTCAATCGTCAGCCTAAATACAAAATTTGAAGATCCTAACTTCAAAACTGACGGACTTTCATTTTAACTTGCATACCCTATTTTACCCCTTTAGGGGTAGAATTCTCAAAAACTTTTCTTAGTGGATACTTACTTTTCACTAAAAACACACCCTCCATGTTTCATGTCTCTAGGACCAGCGGTTTGGGCTGTGTGTTGATATATCACCCAGTCAGTCCGTCAGTCAGTCAGTTTACCATTTTATATATATAGATTTTGTTATTACCCTCTATTGTCCCACTGCTGGGCAAAGGCCTCCCCCAAATCCTTCCATGAGCTCTTATCCCATGCCTCCTTGAACCAGCCCACGCGGTACGCGTCCAGATCGTCTCGCCACCACTGTCTAGGCCGGCCTCAGCGGCGGCGGCGGCGTCCGTCTTTCGGCAACCATCGTGTGGAGACTTTTGCCCAGTGGTCATCGTGCATGCGGCTGACGTGACCCGACCAATCTCATTTTAGCCTAGCGTGGTGTTTGGAACCTTGTCTTGTCTTTTGACACCCAGAATGTTGCGTTCCATTGCCCTTTGTTAAACTCCAAGACGGTTTCATGGATAAGTTTTTCTTTTTTTAAAGAGTTCAGCCTTTTTGGTTGTAAAAACCGCCTTAAAACCATTTTGACAATTAAAGTGTGGGATGTTCTAAGTCGAATGGATTGACGACGTGTGAAGATAAGTGCTAAAGAAAACAAAGTCTAAAGAACCAAACAAAAACTAAATTTGTTTCTTTCAAACTTTTGTAACACCTACGAGTACAAGAAAGAATCATTTAAAAGGCTTTTTTACTATCATTACCGGCCATTTTTAGAGGAGGTCGTGGCTAAATAATAACAGCCCCTCGAATCGATCTTTTGGTTAAGCCGTGCTTGCCTAGGTTGGTCTGTGGATGGGTGACCACCCATGACATACCGAGTTTCCTCCGTACCTTGGAAAGCACGTTAAGCCGTTGATTCCGGCTGTCATTTGTAGATCTGTGACAGCCGTTACAGGTAGTCAGTGGCACAAAAAGCGTGACAACTAGTCTTACCAAGGGGCATCGTATTACCTAGTACCAACTGGTATGTGGGGGTTAGATAGGTAGCCGCTCCATGTAAAATATTGGTATTCAGCTGCATCCGGTTAGACTGGAAGCCGACCCTAACATAGTTGGGAAAAGGGTAGGCAGATGACGATACCAGCCATTTTTATTCTTTTCATGTCTCAAGAATTTTTAAGTTTTAAAAAGTCACATAATCGTCTCCTTCGATCAGACTTCAATGGCTATAGGCATCATTTTACCAGAAGGCGAGGCAAAAACTATGTGGGTATAATTACTTTACCAATATCGTCAAAGCTTAGTGTGTAAAGTGTGTAGAAGACTATAATTTGAGGGTTTGAATTTCTAGAGCGTCTATGCCGTAAATAGAAGCAGATAAATAGCTTTTCGTATTACGGGTTAAAGCTGGGAGAAATTGTGGAAAACTAGCTTTTACCCCCACGCGTTGAATTAGGAATTATTCCAAGGAAACGCACTGGCGGGATTAAAAGTATCCATCTCACGTAATATAACCTTGTAGAAACATCGAAATACGTTCAGTCGTGAAAATATAACAGACAAACAGGGTAACATTCTTAATATGGATGTGGATTTGATAAAAATTAGACAGTTGATTATTAGTTAGAAAGAAAGAAAAAATATTTATTTGTCGCAGGGACATGACGTGCATAGCATAAGCATAAGCATAACCATAATCAGCCTATTCATGTTCCCACTGCTGGGACGCAGGCCTCCTCTCTATGAGAGGGAATGGGCTAAAATCCACCACGCGGGCCCAGTGCGGGTTGGTAGATGTCCACATGTCTTCGAATTTTTGGTTCTAGGACATGCCGGTTTCCTCACGATGTCCTTCACCGTTTTGAGAGCAGTGGTGATGAAATAACTTACACATAGTAATGCGCCTGGCTGGGTTCGAACCCACGACTTACTGCTCGTAAGTCGGGGTCTCCACCACTGGGCCACCGCTGCTCTCAGACATGACGTGCATCATACACAATTACAAAAAATAAACAATAACTATACATTCGACAGGACGGAACATAAAAAGAAAAAAGTTAACAGCTTGCACGTCGTGACTGCGACAAGCAGGTTACCACTCAGCATGATGCTGTACTATGGGGCCCACAACAAAGCGCTGGTTTTCAGTGGTCACCCGTGAAAAAATGTACGGAAGCCAAGACAGCATAAATATTTTGTAGATCAATATGAAAATTAAATAAACAGTACTTGAATTATAATATAAAACGAGTTAACATAGTAGTTGATGGTCCACCGTTTGTCGTTGACATAGGCCTCCGGTAGAAGCCACCATAGAGCCAAAGATAGGTAATACATAATTACACTTATTAGTTTGATGATCTTTATTGGTTTTTGTATTACAAACAGGAGGTTTTTAAAATTAACGAAAAGTTTTTGAAGTTTTTTTTTATCCTATATTTTTTTCCGTTTAAAATAACAGCATGATAGGAGTACCTATTTGTACCTATATGTTCGTATCCTGTCCAAATTATTGTTACTAGCGACGATCTAAGTCGTGGAATGGTATCGGTAACCACTGAAGTTTATGACAAAGGATTTCGTGAGTCACATATCAAACCAGAATTATTACTGTATTTAGTTTCATCGCTATAAGTTTAACCTCTTCTCATACTTGTTTCGTTGAAGTTTTGGCTTTATTCAGGAACAAAATATAAATATAGATACAAATAACAATATTACCTCATGTTGTTGTCACTATGGTGAATGCGTATGCGCCCTTTGTGTTGCAGGGCCGCGGTATCTCTTTCGAACAGTCCCGCAGCTCTAGCAGGCATCGGCTCATGCGGACCCCTTCATGGTTGCTGACATCTCTTTGAGGCGCGCGTGGAATACGGACGCGCCGTCGACACGGCCTGTCATCATAAGACGGCCGGACGGCGAGCTAGCCCATAACTCGCCGTCCACTGGCCCGCGCCTACGGTGGCCGGGAGCCACCACGTGACCCCCGTCGCCCGGGTAGTCTCCCGTGGCGGCTGGGACGTGAGTCTCTTTCCTTCTCACGTACCGCCACCTCCTTCACTAGCATGACTGCTTCGAGAAGGAGGTGATGGCTTGCCATTCCCTCTCGCTCCGGTCCATGGCTTGAACCAGGGCTGGATGCGAGAGACCGCCGCCGCCAATCGCCGCTACAAATCGCACCCTTATCCCTATCTATTTGTGGTCGGCACAGCACGTCTTCTTCTTCCATACTTCTCTATTACGCAGCAGCATTCACGTCCTCTCTAGCCATATCATCCTTCACAACGTCCATCCATCATTTCGTTGGTCTTCTCCTACTCTTATAGCCATTGACATACATACTCAACACATTTAACAACATTACAACCTACACTACTACAAAATATAAGTACCTATTAATCATCACACATTAGGTACTATTAGGGCCCCTTTGCTACGGCGACTTTATGTAGCGATGTTGTCGCGCGTTTTGTAATGCGCTTGTGCATCGCTACTACCGATCGCGCGTTCAGAATTGGGCGAAGGTACACAGCCAGCGACAGTATTGCGGCTGTATCGATACAGATGCCCGACAGCCTCGCTACAAAAAGTCGCCGTGTGTTAGTCATCTAAGACTCACTTTATTTCAGGGTACAATAATTCACAAAGCCACAAACATTAACAGAATAGTCCCAGAGGTTCACGAGGCTCGTAAAATATCTCTCGCCATACGGTAACCCTAACTTATCTCAACTTTAACGTGGGACTGTGGGACACAAATTGATTTTGCAAGCGAACTCTGTCGGGAAGTGGTCCCTTCATTAATTTGATTGAGTTACGGCGTCTGTTTCATCCAGCAGCCATCCCTTTACTTACGATGATATTTTTAAATAATAGCCTGGTTTTGAGTGGATGTTAAGTAAATCCAGATGCTTTGTGTGTAGAAAAGGGTTGGTATGGAGATTTCGTCTTTTGTTCTGTAGTCATTTTAATATTAATGTTTTGCTTTGGCTTTATTAAAGTTTGTAATGGTCTTATTATTTGGGTAAGGCCATGCATAATACATTGTTGGTACCTACAAAAGTGACGGTATTAATATGTAACAGTTTCGTATGTAAGCCTAAGCTTACGTACGAACTCAAGTTACTAATTAAACTTACTCGGCAATGGGACAGACAAAGACATACATAGAATTAGAAAACACACTTTATAAGAAAAAAAAAACACACAATGTTTCTAAAAAGTATAAATAAAGTACATGATCACTAAAACCTAAAGTCTCTTCATCAAAATAAAGGCAGAAAACTCCGAAGCAATCCGAAATTAAACGAACATTGAAAGTAAGAAAGTTTTCTCGTTAATAAAACTTGCAATGGACAATAGAGTTAGTCGATTCTCGCAATAATTCGATTATAACAATCGACTTGGTCCGCTTATAAGTTTAGGAGTTTAATAATCGAGTATATTTGGAGGGGACCGGGTTATCTTGGAACGCACTCGTAGAAGGAACTTACTGCTTTGTGTACTTAATTGAAAATAAAACTGGTGGTATATCTTCATCTCTGCACTCTGCTTCTTCGTCTCTGCACATCTGCTTTAACAGAGGTCATAAGTGCGTTAAGGACCTTCACACCAAACTCGCCGCACGAACACAGGACAGGACAGGTGCCGGCAAGTTTGTTTTCTACGTATGTTGACTGAGACCTGAACGACCGAGCTCTGGTCGAGTAAAAATGTTAGAATTTTCCTAGATATGAGACCCAGCTAGAACGATTTTTGCCCCCGTAGTGCAATTTTCATCGAAATCGTTAGAGCCGTTTCCGAGAACTATCGTCATCATGATTCTCCTGCCCCTATCCCAATTTATTTGTGGTCAGCGCATCATGTCTTCTTCTTCTTCCATATTTCTCTATTAGGTACTCGTCATCTCAGCAGTCACCGTTTTCGAGAATTTGATTACAAATTTAAGGTCTAACTATTCGTACACGAAATATTTTCAGGGAATCATCTAACGGCTATAACAAAGCAAAAAAAATTCTAGGGCTTTTTTTATATGAGTATATTTAAAAAAAATAAATAATAATTTAAAATTACTTGACCCACAAAATAAATACTGGCTCCTTATTTTTAAGCATCCATTATGCTAGTTTACTACGTCGTATTTACCTACTGTCATTTTTAGAATATGGGAGTAAAGGTTTTATGCAAAAAGTTTCAAAAAAATTTTGAATTATAATAATTTCGTAAAAAAAAGACACTCTGATAATTTTTTTTTTGTTGCTCTGGTTACTTTACGACTAATAGAAGTTACTCTTAAAATATTTCGTGTATGAAAAGATAGACCTTATATATTTATACAAATAATGCACGTTTAATTGTATTTACAGGATGCACAAAAGAATCATTATACAGGGTGTGGCGTAAGTAGTGGTCCACCGTTCAGGATTCGATGAACCAAATAATTAACTATAACAATTAAAAATTTTAACCATTTTTACCCAAGGGTTACGAAAATATTTCCTTTTTGTCTTTTATTTACGAAATTTCTATCTTTTTTTACAAATTTGTTTGTAGTTTCAACAAAAACCATTATTTTTTCATTTTGATTTCTGTTAATTACTGCTGAATACTAGAGCTCTCATGGTAAATTATGATTTTTTATGTAAATTCAGCTCTTTTGAAGAAAAAGTTGGTTTTTCTCTAATTTTAACCCTAATTTTTAAACACCTTCAAGTTCAAGAGCGATTTTTGTAAAAAAACGTGCTACATTGTCAGTGCCCATGCATTTAATAATATGCCTACAAAATACCAATTTCAAAATGATATCACTATAACAGATCCAATAATTTAACAAAAAGATATTCAATTTTAATTGAAGAAAAGAAGATTTTTATTAAACTACTTTTTTAAACTTTTCTTCAATTAAAATTGAATATCTTTTTGTAAAATATCTTTTCTTAAATAAATTGGCACTGACAGTGTAGTACGTTTTTTTTTTACAAAAATCGCCCTTGAACTTCGATGGTATGTAAAAATTAGGGTTAAAATTAGAGAAGAACCAACTTTTTCTTCAAAAGAGCTGAATTTACATAAAAAAATCATTATTTATTATGATAGCTCTAGTATTCAGCAGTAATTAGCAGAATTCAAATTAAAAAAATAATGGTTTTTGTTGAAACTACAAACAAATTTGTAATAAAAGGTAGAAATTTCGTAAATAAAAGACAGAAAGGAAATATTTTCGTAACCCTTGGGTAAAAATGGTTAAAATTATTAATTGTTATAGTTAATTATCTGGTTCATCGAATCCTGAACGGTGGACCACTACTTACGCCACACCCTGTATATATTACACCTTTCTCAAAAAGCGAGCGGAAAGTCTTTATACCTGGTAATACAGTTAAATAATATGATGTATTTAAAGCCTCGTTGGTCTAGTCGTCGCAAGCACGACTGCTGACCATAAGGTCCTGGGTTTGATTCCCGGGTCAGGTAAAGTGTCATTGGGGTTTTCCATCGGGAATTTCTCAGTAGTTTAGCCACGGAGTCTGAATTTGCGCCCGGTTGATGGCAATAGGCTCGCCGCCTGTGACATGGGACTTAAACATAACTGGCGAAATGTGGGTGTACTATTAGGTACAACACTGCCTAACCCTTCGGGGATTACAGGCGTGATGTAATGTAATGTAATTAAAGTTACAGGTTTACATACAGGTGTACAGAACTAAGCTCCTTTTAAATGACCATAGGCACATAGCTTATTTCTGTCTTATGAATCCCCATTAATCACAGACCCTCATCCTGATTAGGCTTTTAAACCAGAAAAGTTATCTTCTAACACATATTGCCCGCTGGCTTCCGAAAGAATAATGGCGAACCAGTAACCTTTAACTTCTAGATAAATGGATTTACTCTATATCTTGTAGAAACTTTCGCGAAATTGAATTTATGCCAAGTCCCTATCAATGTATTCGGTAATCGACTCAATAAATAAGTTAGAATCAATTGTATTAAGTTAATCGAAGCATTGGCTTTGTTGGCGTGGTGTGGAGATAAAGTGAGATTATGTGGTAGATTGGGTAGAGTTAAATATAAGAGTAAAGATATTGGCACAAAATACATCATAAATTCATGTAAATCCTAAAGTTGAAAATTTACGCAATATGCAGACAAAGAAAAAACAAACGACGATAGGCCGTGGTGGAGCAAAGTGAAACGTGTAGTGGACTGTATATAAGATGTAATGCGAAAAAGGACGGAATTACAATGGTCGGTTGGAACTAAAATGAAAATAATGATTGACGCTAAGAGAACGCGTAAGTGCAGCCGTGCGTGGATGCGTGCAGCAGCTGACTGGTATGGTGTGGGGCCCGCGTGCGGCCGTCGACCGGCAGACTCCCGCTGTCCCCGCAGCCCTCGTTCACTGCCGCTGGCGTGCGGCGATGTTGAGAGCAGCGGTCTCAACAGCAATGCAAAACTTTTGTGCACTGAAATGAAAAACTGTCGAGGATCTCGCCGAAGTACAGTGTGGGAATTTCACAATCTAGGAGGATTTAATTTTAAATTGACTTAAATAAAAGATACAAGTTAAAAAATAATATTGATTGGTATTCAAATATAAAATAAAGTTGTATTAAAAAAAAATGCGATTTAAATAAATTTTGTTATTTTAGTCACTAATTCCACTTTCGGGCTCATTTACGGTGGGTACAGAAAGCAATTTTAGGACATCAGGATCTAGAGGAATCCGTTTTTTCTTCATTTTAAGCCTAAAGCTGGATATGAAGGGGTCTGATGATTTAAGTAGCCTATTAAGTAGGTCGGTATTTTTGTCTACTCGTGACATTTTTCATTTTTTGTAATTTCGGCGGTCACTCTGAAAATCGAAAAAAAATGTATGACGGTCGCACAAAATCGCAAGTTTTCAAAAGTTAAGACTCTAAACTATAAATTAAAACAATAAAAACACCGGGATATACAGGTAAAAAATCCTTAATTTAACTGTGCTTTCAAATGATGTTATTAGATCAATGTTTAACTGTTACTTAAATAAAATACACTCTTACTTACCTTGAGAGATATACACAACACAAAAATAAACCAATAAACAAGACTATACGTTAATTTGATCAGTAACCCAAGTGAAGATGACCTTGAATGTTGTTGTTGGTATTTTAAGGGAACAACGATTATTAACTACCCACTTCAACATTTTTTATTTAACCTACCTACAAGAATTTCTAATATGTAGCTGTGACAGATAGGGTCTTAGGTATAAATAGGTTATAACTACATTATCAATTATTAAAATTTATATTTTGATTTAAACCCCCCTGGATTGCGAGATTCCCACACTGTGCGACGTATAGCGATGGTTCAGCTATTCAGAATTGCTGCCTTTATTCCCGGCTGTCATTTGTAGATCTTTGACAGTCGTTACAGGTAGCCAGTGGCCCGAAAGTCTGACAACCAGTCTTACCAGAGAGTAACGTATTACCCATTACCCAGTACTAACTGGGTTGTGGAGGTCACATGGCAGTCGCTCCGTGTAAAATACAGGTATTCAGCTGCATCCGTTTAGGCTAGGCAGATGATGATCTGACCGGCTCAAACTGATTCCGCGAATAAGTATGGTGACATCCGTATCGGTGCAATTGTAGAGGATTAGCTCTGCAGGTATGCTTATTGGGAATCGGGACACCTGAGTTCATGTACAGCTCTAAACTGGAGAGGCTAAGTATGTTTAATGATCGATAGCGAACGACAAAGCATGAAATGAATGTTTGAAAAAGAAATCGTAGAAAAAAAATTTAAACTAAGTCAATATACGAACTATATAGGGTGGAAGGGTCACCGACGCTAAAACGTTTACCACGTATTCAGTACATCATTCTGAAAAAAAAAAACAACTGTTTCCTAGAAAACTGCAATACACGGTCAAAATGTATGAAACGCTGATGAAAAAAAACGATGTAAAATTTCTGTGTATGATGTACTGAATACTTGGTACCCCTTTTAGCGTCGGTGTCCCCTCCACCTTGTATGTAAGAATCACATTTCAATAGTTACTATGATAGGATGCCATCTAGCCAATTTCGGCCACAGCGACTGCATTCGATGTCTTTCTAGGGAGGTAGTCGAGAGCTTTGGTTTGCTGCTCTATCATGTGCTCTCAAGTTGGTAGCATAGCCAACTTTGGCCGAATAACTCCGAGCACAAAGCGGTCATGTCAGAACACCATTGACGAAATTGTAGGGTATAGCTGCAGGTGGCTTAGTTTTAAGGTTATCACACTTTAAGTCTAGCTGCGACCTTCTTCTCTCTTCGAAGGCGTTGACTTGCCGATGCACACGACGTCTCCACTCGGGCCGATTTTGTGCCTGCTTTTCCACACCAAGAGGTCAATTTCGCAACTTTTAAAGTGTCTATTCTAAACATCCTTGTTGACCACCACGTTTCCGTTTTCCTTCCTGGAGTTCAGAATAGAAGATGCGCTTCGCCAGTCTCTCTTCGTGCATTCTAGAGACATGCCCGCACCACCTTAGCTGACGTCTCATCAACTAGGACAGCTTTGTCAAGGAGTAACAAAACGAAGTGTCACAAGACGTCCACAAGTTATAGATCACTCAGTCCACCGCGCGAGACGGTCGTTTGAAACTTCGCTAATTCGCAACAGACCAGTGGCGGCTCTGTAAATACTATATCTGGCGCGATACTGCAAACTGCGGTGAGAACTACTTGGAATGTTCTACCGATGTCTAGATTACAACGTGTTTTGAGGTTGGAATTGTGAAGATGCTTTGGCTTTGCTCATGTTTGGTGAGGAGTAAGATGAAAAAGTATCATTGTGCACTGTCTCATGGATTATGCTTGCTATCGAAGAGATTCAGCCTTAGCTTAAACTCCAAGCAACCATACTTCTCTGCCGCTTTTTATACATACATTGTGGATATTTGCTTATAAAAGTCTGTACTATTTCTCAAGTAAATTCTCGAGATGTAAATTGGTATTATCAATGTATGTACAATTAAAGCAATTATACTAACATATAAGAAACATCTTCCACCCAGGTTCTACACCAAGTCGCTTTTACAGCATGCAAGCATTCATGGTGTATTGTATTATTGTAACGGAAACTGCATACCTAATCAGTTTCAAGCTCTTTTAGTTAAGACTAGCCCGCGACCTTCGTTCAATATTTAATTTCGTAATTATTATAAAAAAATATGAATTCCCTTTTTGAATCGGATTTTGTTATCAATTTCAATGGTTTTATTTTTATTGCATGGAACCCTAACTATTTTTATACCTTGTAACATCAGCTATCTGCCAGTAAAAGTCCCGTCAAGGGATTAGCCGGAACAAACAGACAGAAAGACAGACGGAAAAATAAAAAATAAAAGTTTTTTATTATAAGTGCCTTATGTATTTTCATATGCATTCAGTAAAAAGTTATTATTTTTAAATTACAAACAGCAATTTAAATTTTATTTATTTGTATAGATGGTTTCAACGCTGCTTACGTCATGTACATAATTTTCAGGTCACTCCACAATCAAATAATATCCGTTGCATGAAAACTATCGAACATGAATAATGGAAAAGAAGCTGTGCCGCTCAAACAGCGGTCACGAACTCACGACTTGGAGAATTGAAAAAAATTACATTAAAACTTTGGGTGTTTGCTCTGTGTACACATGGGAGGAAACCAGCAAGTTTCTGTTTAAGGGTGAAGTCAGATGTGGGTTCCTGCTATCGCGAAACTGGTTTGTATTCTTAAGTTAGTGTTAAATAATAACAGTCGCTTGAATCAATCTTCAATCTTCCTCCGTGACTCAGAAAGAACGTTAAGTCGTTGGACCCGGCTGGCATTTGTAGATTTTTGACAGTCATCACATGTAATCAATGGCCAGAAAGTGACAACTAGTCTAACCAAGGGGTATCGTATTACCAAGTACTAACTGGGTTGTGGAGGCGGATAGGCAGTCGCTTCATCGCTATCAAAATACTGGTATTCAGCTGCATCCTGTTGGAATGGAAGCCGACCCCAAAATAGTTTGGAAAAGGCTAAGCAGATAAGATGAATCTTAAGTTAGTGTTTTGACAGCATATTTTGCGCAGTGGCCTCGTTGGTCTGATGAAAGCAAGAGCTACTGGAGTTTGAAGTCCTGTAATCCAGTGCCGGGTAGGGCAAAGTTTGATTGGTTGTTTTTTTTCCACCACGAATTTCCCGGACTTGTGACTTAACTGGTTGATGGTAATAGGCTCGCACCCTATTACACGAGACTTAAACATAATTGGCAAAATCTGGGTGTACTATAGAGCACACCTCTGCAGCCTCAGCCCAGCGTGAAGGTATGTTACTTGACGTAATGGCGATGGACTTTTGGCTTATAAGACTTTTTGAACAGCTGTGCTTGTTTTTACGTGACACAACTTTGGTTACTGCTCAAAACAAATACTTCATTGTGGTGTGTTTTTGATTAGGTTATTGTTTCAGGTTGGCCTGTGTATCTGGTAAGAATGTCCGTATAATCTTGTTGTAGAATCTGAAGCTTGATTTCATTTTATTTCTGAAAGCCTGTTCCATTCGGTTCACTTGAAAAGTTAGCATAAGGAAAAAAACGAATAGCCTTGTTTGATCATTCAGGAATAAGTTAAACGAGGTCTCAGCAGCTGCGATGTTATCAGAACTTAGCCTTACGTTAGCCCGTCAGAGTTACAAACGTTTCTTATTCCCAATTCAAAGATGGCTACGATTGTAGAAAACGGGTACGACTTTTCTTGTTGCGCGGCGTTCTTTATTTTCAAGCGCTAGTTTCGGGTTACTATGTAAGCAGAAATTCAATTATTACCTAAGGTTGATATACATGTTAAATGTTATGAAATCATTAGTTTTAGGTAATCAAATTGATTCTGGTAGTGATATTACAACTATAGGCAGGTCTTTGTTGTTCTTGTTTTATTTAACTAGGAATTAACTAATTGTTGAATTATCATATTTATCTGAACAGTTTCATTTATGTTTTAGATCGTTATCAGGACAAAATAATGCATTTTAATATGTAATTATTTATCAACTAATAACATTTATGGGCCATTGCATATTTACTAATACAAATAATAGTAGGTACACTTTCTATTATTATAATTATGTCATTAATTGGTAGGTAACTAATTAATAACAAAATTATGATAAAAATTGTATTGCCCGGCACATTTTAAAATAATACATTTTTACATTTAACGACTTACAAAGGTTGATACATAATGATTCTGACATGACGCCGCTCATCCGCGCAGTCTGGCGTAGCCTAGAGGTGTGACCGTCGGACTACCAAGTCAGTTCTTGAGTTCGAAACCAAGATAACACCCACACACACACACACACACACACACACACACACACACACTTGCTTCGGTAAAGGAAAAGAATCGTGAGGAAACCAGCATGCCTGAGAGATATTTCTCGACGGCAGGTAAAGCTAAGTCAGAGGCCCATTGGCGGCATAAAAAAACTCTGACACCAAGTTAGGCACTAACCACACGAAAAAGAAAGAAAGACTAGTCAATTTCACTTTTCCTACCTATCCAGACAAAATACTTATTACCTAAGTAATTTCATTCTAGTCAATCAATCATAACCCAGACACGAAATAATTTTATTGCAATTTTCAAGGCATTATTATTTCAACGTCAATATCACAAAAACTTAATCTTAAGCTTGATCTAAAATTATTTTACTGTTGAGACTTTCATCGGAATAAAGATATCTCATTTAGGTCAAACTGAGAGGTCGGCATTTCGTAGTCTGACTTCATTTGTACTAACCAATAATATTAAAGGTAAGTGAATTCGTTTGTTCAGAATTCTTGGCTTTCAGTGCTTTTTTTTCGGATGGGAAATCATCAAATGACCCCCCCCACTCTGGGCGGAGCGGAAGGGAGTGTCAGACTTGTACTGACTAAAACCCATCCATGTTCCTTCTTTGCCCTTTGTGTTCCAGGGCCACGGTATCTCTTTCGAACAGTCCCGCAGCCCTGCCAGGCATCGGTCCATGCGGACCCCTACGTGGTTGCTGACATCTCTTTGAGGCGCGCGTGGAACACGAACGCGCCGTCGACACGGCCTGTCGTCATAAGACGGCCGGACGGCGAGCTAGCCCATAACTAGCCGACCACAGGCCCGCGCCTACGGTGGCCGGGAGCCACCACGTGACCCCCGACGCCCAGGGCGTCTCCCGCGGCGGCTGGGACGTGAGGTTCTTTCCCTCTCACGTCCCGCCACCTCCTTCACTAGCATGTAATTTTTAGATTTTTCTTTTGTCTTGGAAGAACATTATATTAGATTTTAAACTATCTGGTCACTAACATTATTATAACTAGAAAACGGGATATTTACCATGTTTATTGTTTGTGTCATGGTGCTTGCAACAGCGCCGAAATATCGGGAACTCTAAGAAAACAATAAACATGGTAAATATCCCGTTTTCTAGTTATAAGAGTATATTATTATATTATATTAAATCATTATATCATTTTATTCATTAAAGTCTGACAACCAGTCTTACCAAGGGGTATCGTATTACCCAGTACTAACTGGGTTGTGGAGGTCAGATAGGCAGTCGCTCCATGTAAAATACTGGTATTCAGCTGCATCCGGTTAGACTGAAAGCCGACCCCAACATAGTTGGGAAAAGGCTAGGCAGATGATGATATCATTATATTCTCTGTGAGACTGTGACATTTAATGATTTAGGCAACATTGTTTGTAGCCGTACCGTTTTGTTTTCTCCTCTTTCTTCTTCTATACGACTGGGGATGAGTATGGCGACATTAAGGGTGTGTGTGTGCCACATACTGTTTACATACAATACGTTCACAGGGCCTTGGGACGAGACGTGCGATCGTTTTCAAAGCGCTTCGTATTTCTACGACGACTTTAAAATGATTGTACATAAAACGGCAGGGAAACCAGTAGGATAAACCCTACACCCAAATATCGACGTCATATTGTCTTCCAGCCTCTAACCGTGCGACATGATTCTTCAGTGTTGGTAGATACATAGGTAGGGGGGTAGTTGAAATCACACACAACACTTGACTCAATCTCCAAACGTTGCCTGCCAGAGCTGCGGGACTGTTCGTAAGAGTTACCGTGGCCCTGGAATACAAAGGGCAAATAAGGAACATTGATGGGTTTTAGTCAGCACAAGTCTGACACTCCCTTCCGCTCCGTCCAGAGTGGGGGGCTCATTTGATGATTTTCCATACGAAAAAAAAAAGCTCCAAACGTTTGTTTCTAATAAGCCATTTACATAATAATATAAATTTTCTATGAGTTGAGCCACCCATTCGCAAACATTGTTGGTTATAAGGAGAATTTGATGCCTATGCATCCATCAATCTGTGGTTTCAAATTATATAGATACGAGAGAAGAAAAACGAAATGTCATTCTCTGCACGTAAAGCCGCGGGCAAAATCTAGTTTCAGAATAAATTACATTTTAACAAATTCCCCTTCCAATATCTCAGTTTTCTTTTGGATTAAACATTGGAAATAAGTGCCGGCGCGCAATTGTGGCTTAGTATTTTTCATTTTAAGTTTTTTTTATTAACTCTTCTATCAAAATATCAGCATAGAACATGCTGATATTTTGATACTGATTAAAAACGGTTATTCCTCTTAATACCAGATATTTGCGACGAAATAAGACAAAAATAGTGTAAAAAACAAGTATTTCTATATCCTTGCTTATTATCATTTTAGGCACGGCACACCTAGTAACTGAAAAATGTAGTAAAATTCTTACGCAATAACATTTATGATTTCACGATGAAATGAAGCCTTTGTGCATATTTTTTTGTTATTTTCTTCTTGTGTGTACATAAATAATTGTTAAATAATTTTTTTTTCATCTGATAGCAATAAAAAATCCGCATTCTGTCATCAAACTACGCAAAAATTATTGCTGGGAGTCGATTTTTTTTTTTGGGGTGAAAAATCACGTTTTACGGTAGGACTCGATCGAAAGCACTCAAAGCATTGTACTGATGGATGGATCGAATAGTACGTGGGTCGTGCAGGTGTGTAAAGTAAAAATCTTACATTAAAAACAAGTATTAAAAAACTTGTGAAAAAGTTGGAATTTTGACCCCCAATATCTCCGTCACTAGAAGGTTCTCAGGTATGATCTAGAACAAAAAAATGATCGCAACGACGGGAAGAACAAGTGCCTTTCGGCTATGTTAAGGGTCTATTTACACCCTTTATGTGTGCCAAATCTTACCTTTAAAATATATCTAACTCGATTTCCTCTATTGGGCACTAAAGACAAAATGGGTCCAAGCCAGAGAGAACTTAGTAACGTTTTACAAACAAAAAGAAGAAAGGCACTTTTCATGTGGCAACAGAGTTAAAGGATTTGAGCAGCTTTAGAAATAACTACAGTCTGTATTATTAAAACTCCGACCAAAAGAATTGGATTTAGACTATTTACTAGAACAAAACCAGCCTCAAAGCTTTAACATAAGAGGCTTAACTACATTTAGAAATAAGCTTAGGTATTTGTGTAACCTAACCTATCTAATGTCTGGGACCATGTATTCTTAAAGGATTATAATGTAGTCCGGTATATTTTCCCAGGTCCTAGGTTCCAAGGATATTTCGTAAAAAATGTTAACGACAAAAAAGCGGAAAAATAGTCGATGGTCAACTTAATCAAGTAAAGATAATCGCCTAATCGAGCGTAGTTAATTGATCACATCCCTAGTAAACAAGTCTACGTCTACGTTTTTATGACTAGATTACGTTTTACAAGAAGACTGTTGGAAAAAGAAAACTTTACTTGTTCGGGGTTGGGGTGAGATTGAGATAAACTAAGATTAAAGATTATAAAGATAACTATATTTCAGTAATTCAGGATAACGATTAAAACTAATGAGGTGAACGAGATGAAATTGAGTCGCGCCCGATATTATTGTCCGAGACGTACTGACTGTTTTACTTATAGGTAATACATAAAATATTCAAGGCATAGAGCGCGGAGCGCATTTATGCTGACATGTTGATTATTGTTCGGTAATTGACCCGAACATTACTACTATTGTAGATTTAAAATCTCCTGTCCCAAGCTTTAATAGTTCTATAGTCGGTGAGGCATTGAAATGAGATTTATTAATAAATCACCAACAATAACCGACTTTTAATAATAATAAAAACATGTAAAGTACATTTATCAAAAGGGAAAAAGAATTATAGGGCATCAAAAACTTGTCCGCATTGCTTTCAAAAGTAAAAGTGTCCAAAAGCATTTTTGGATGGAAATGTTGCTTCGTTGCCATCCAACGAAGCAAAAAAATAGGCCAGTCCTCTGGTAACGTAAGAGTCGAACAACCGTTTGAAGATATCCCGAAAAACCAGGTGGACCCCATGTTTGTCATAAGACAATTTAATCAGACCTGCTGGTTTCCTCAACTAGAAATATCGTAAATGGTTTAAATTTTTACTAATACAAAATGATTTTTGTTTTAAAATTTGCATCAATTGCTTTTAGCGGTTACCATTTTCACAATATTTGTTACAAATGTCAAAATTGGTACAGAAAGCCGTGCCCTTTCCTACAAAGGATTTGGTCAAACTTTTTTTTCAACACATTTCACAAACATTCTATTTATCTTTGAAACGAAATTAAAACACTCCATTCGCTTATTTTCAACAACAACATCAAAACAATTTGGGAAATTGAAAAATATAAAACGTTTGGTAACGCGAAACGGGTGGGAGGTGAAACAGCTTACAAATATAGATTCAACTGTAAAATTTAATATGTGTTTGTTTAGTAATACCTACTTATAAACATCACTGATTTCTCTACTTTTATTTTTGTTACAAGTTAGCCGTCCACAACTACAGGTGATGTGACTAAGGGCGCGCACTATGTCGTGACGACAGATATCATGTCGTTTAAAGCGTCGTGGCTTGTGTATTTAAATGGAGGTGTTCACATATAGGACGACACGATTCACTGTTGTCCACGACTTTTCCATATATTTAACCAACGATAAATTAATCGTCACGACATAGTGGGAACGCGCCCTTACAACGCGACTTGTATCAAGGAACACTAGCGTGATTCACTTGTCTTCTTCCGTCGCACCACAAGTTCGTTTTTGATATTCTAGAAAAAACTTCTTTCAATTGTTTTATCGCAGGCTGGCTCTTGTGATACATAAATTCCTAGTACAAGAGCCAGGGCTACACAGATAATTATTATACCATTGAAGATAATTATTGTACCATTGAAGTGCTGATAAATAAAGTTAGTATAGCTTGAACGTGATCGTGGTAAGTCTTAAACAAAATATAAACATATAGCTTATGCCCGCAGCTTCACCTGCGTGAAGTTCGGTAACTGACCCACAGAATCATATTACCGGGATAAAGTATTTTATACGTTAACCCAGATTATAAACTACATAATATGTCCCAAATTTCATCCAAATCCGTTGAGTAGTTTTAGATTCGCATTTAAGAATTAGAGATTCAACTAAAACGAACATCAACAGTTTACTTACTATCATTAACGTCAACAGCTTGTACAATTTAGTTTAGACGGTAGAAGCGAATTCAGTCAATAGACGGTCTGGAGATTATTCAATTAGAAATGTGTACAATGAATCGCTTTCAGCGAAAGACAAAGCGCTGACTTCGCTTACTGGAGCTTTAGCTTCTAGAGAGAGAGTAATAGTTAGTAGATACCAGTAGAGTAGGCAAGTCTGCAGTAAATCTTTGTGTGTTAAAGTGCTCTTCTGAAAGCGTGTGAGTGAAGTAGTAGTAAGGTTCTAGTAAAATTTGTGGCATCGAAATTGTGTCGAGCGCAGAATTTCTGTACAAGATTTATAAACCTATCGATCGGATGTAAAGGCACTTGTCCTCTGTTTTTTTTTGTACAGCCCATATCTTACCTTCTTGTTACGAAGATATTGAAGGGCAAAGTTCCAATTTTTTCACAAGCTTTTTTTAAATAATAGTTTTAAGGTAATAACCTTAATTATCTCCATGACCCGTTTATTATTCAAAGCATCCATCATCACAATGTTTTGAGTGTGCTACATTGAGTTTTACCGTAAAACGGTATTTTTCACCCCAAAAAAAAATTTGTTCCCAGCAATTATTTTTGCGTGGGGTTACTTAGTTAGGTGCACATAGAGCTTGGTTGACGGTTTCGTGTAATGTACGTTCACACCCTGTATATGCCATTTGTGTCATACAGCGCGCAAGCGAGTACATTTCTTTTCGGTAAGGTACGGGCTAACATTAAATTTTCATAACTTTTAGATAATAAGTACATTAACAACGTAATGGATCAACAAAATAGTATAAAACCTAAAACCAGGCGGCTGTAAAGATTTTCCTCCTACGTTAGTCTCAACTCCATTAAAACACAATACATTTTTTTCCAATTTCACTCGCACACTCACATAACAATACGAAACTGAAAACCCATTCATCTAAATACAATTAACCGGACCTCACTTCCTGTCAGAAAATAGGGAAAACGAAAAATACGCCGATTCCAGTGTATTTTAAAACTACGCCATGCCGGAGTCGTATTCCGGTTAAACAATGGTAGGCGGTAATGGAATGCGATATTTTAATTCAATATTAGCTTTGAGCGTGATTTTGCTTGAATTTTTGCAGCATGTGGTCTTATAATTTCAGTACGCAGAAAAATATTTGCCATTCACACAATTTTTACAGCTGGTGGCTCTAGGAAATATTTGTATTATTTCCTTGATAACATGTGCTGTAGCAAATTCACATAGTCGTTGCCAGAAAAAAGAACCTCGAAGTCCAGAGAGCGTCATTATAAAATAAATCTTTTCGCAGCTTCAATCATCAATTTTATTAAAAGGTGTCTGGTGAGATGCAAAGCGCCTTGCGTCAAGCGACGTACCGTCTCGCTCTCGCTCTAATAATGGTGGCTGTACGCTCTCGACCGAGAGCTCTTCTCCCTAGGAGTCTCGCAAAAAAATGACACAGGACGGAGAACACGCGAAGAACCTTGAAGCTAGACGACCGCTACTATACAGTGTATTTGGCTACCGGTTACTTTAAGGGCATATTATATACTCATTTCTATCGACAAATACTCGTTTATAAATACTCCTAACCCCACAACCCACGAATGGCAGTCATTTTGTTTTTTTAATATGCTGATCTAGGGCATGTTTAATGTAATGCTAATATCTTTGAATCTAAGCAACCTAGAGACGTGAATATGATGTTATTGCCAGGATAAACGTTGAAGCTATCGAACAACTAAATACATTTTCTTGAAAATAACCAAAAAATAGCCTAAAATAATAATAAATTACGAAATTTTACATAAAAATTACATATTTTTTACATTTTCTACTCTAGTGCAAAATGTCCCTGAATGTTGCATTTGTGTTTTTTTTAAATGTTTAATTAGAAGTATTTGAGTTAACCCACAAAATGATATGAAAATATTGACAGAACACCAATTATTTTAAGAGTTATAGCCATTTAAACATAGCCCTGTAACAAACAGCGCATAGACTCCGATGATTAATGTCTTGGTGTTCCTCACTTGCTGTCCGTCCTGTGTCAGTTTATCCCTCCATCCTGAGTCTGCGAGATGCCTCGGGAGAGTCATAGAAAGAGCTCTCGGTCGAGAGTGTACAGCCAAAGTCTAAACCAACTTATTCATTTGTATTTTTCGCAGTCGCCGTTTTGTAACACAAATATCACTTGTGGCCAAGAGGTATCAACTAACTGGAAGATATAAAAACGGTACTTGCCTGAAGAAAGTTGAGGAGCTCGTGGCTAAGTACTAACAGCCGCCCGGATCGATCTTTAGGTTAAGCCGCGCTTGCCTAGGTTGGTCTGTGGATGGGTGACCACCCATTACATACCGAGTTTCCTCCGTGCCTCGGAAAGCACGTTAAGCCGTTGGTCCCGGGTGTCATTTGTAGATCTTTGACAGTCGTTATAGGTAGTCAGTGGCCCAAAAAGTCTGACAACCAGTCTTACCAAGGGGTATCGTATTACCCAGTACTAACTGGGTTGTGGAGGTCGGATAGGCAGTCGCTCTATGTAAAATACTGGTATTCAGCTGCATCTGGTTAGACTGGAAGCCGACCCCAACATAGTTGGGAAAAGGCTAGGCAGATGATGACTTGCCTGAAGAAAGTTGTAGGTACTAGGTACATATATATTTCGATATTCTGTTATTGAGGCCATTAAAATATTTCCGTTTTAGTATCCTGCCCTACATAGCCATGACCTTGTTCCCTAACAAGATAGGCATACTAAAAGTGATAAGTCCTTAAACTTAGTCCTAAGTGTATGCGTTAGCCTTGAATCCAGTCTCTGGGCTCATGAAACTTGCCTAGTTAAATATGCTAGGGTTATGAAACTAACTTTGGACGACTTGTGTGAAACTGTAGCTTGAGTTTTGGGTTTAGACATGTTTGATTTAAAAAGAAACCTTTTTTTTTTAACTTATGGAAGAAGTAAACTAGATTAAAAAACAATTGTTAGCATGTCTATGAAAAGATGATTTTTGTTTGTATTGTCAAAAGAAAAATTACAAGGGCGCCCATATTTTTTTATTTTTTTTTTTAGGATTGGAAATCATCAAATGACCCCCCCACTCTGGGCGGAGCGGAAGAGAGTGTCAGACTTGTACTAAATAAAACCCATCCATGTTCCTTCTTTGCCCTTTGTGTTCCTGGGCCACGTTATCTCTTTCGAACAGTCCCGCAGCCCTGGCAGAGTAGTCAGTGAAGAACTGACTACTCATGCTTAGCCATTAAGGTCTTTATGCTTATTCCAAAAAAGTTAAAAAAATACTAAAACCCCTATTTGATCTTTAATTAAATATAACATCACGTCTGTAATCTCCGAAGGGTCAGGCAGAGGTGTACCTAATAGTACACCTATATATCCCCAGCCAGTTATGTTTAAGTCCCGTGTTATAGGGGGCGAGCCTATTGCCATTAACCCGGTACAGATCCAGACTCCGTGGCTGCTACTGAAAAAATCCTGATGGTAAAACCCAATAACACTGCCCGACCTGGGAATCGAACCCAGGACCTCATGCTTAGCAGTCGCGCTTGCGACCACTAGACCACCGACGCAACGAAGCGTTGGTTAAATATATTTATGTCAATTAATATCTTATAGTTTTTTTTATCAAAGAGCCGACCAAAGGCTTTCAGTAATATGTAGACTGGCAATCCCCATGTATATGTTCATTCATATGTGTAGCCACCTTCTTACACCATAAATAAGGAAAGACCCCAAAGAATAAGTAATCAGGGGTTCCGTAGGTTCAACTTCACGTTCCACTCAATCCCCTGCAATCCGCTTCTAAGGATTAGTTCCATTCACGCGGTGTATGTGACAAAATGTCCGTTGTACCGACTGATTTGTCGCTTAGAAATGTATGGGTTTGCAGAAAGTTTCGAAGTAATGGGGCGGTAAGGAAAAGTAGTGCTTTTTTTGGGTAGGGAATATCAAGGAGTTAAGGGATTTTGTGTAGAATTGTATAAATAACTAATAGTTGCTATAGTTAGCCGATATATGCGTACGTCAAGCTTGCTTTATGCCGTGGTTGCTATAGTAAATTTTATTATAGGACACATCATCATTCTCATCGCAGACACAGTATGACATGCCACTGTCATACTATGTCTGCTTCTTCCATACTTCTTTGTTACCCATCTCAGCAGTCACCTCCTTTCTAGCGATATTATCTTTCACACATGATTTATGTGCGTATTGTATAATTTCCTCTTGCTTCGGTAAAGGAAAACATCGTGAGGAAACCAGCATGCCAGAGAGATATTTCTCGACAACGAGGTTGGTTGGCATGTAAAGCCAAGGCGTTTCTTCGTTCGTTACTTTGGTCTTCCTCTACTCTTTATTATTATAGGACTAGTTACAAAACCTAAGAATCTGTCTTTAACTAGTGTATAAAAAATATTATAGGAATGATTACGTGTAAACTGTGTGTTTAAAAATATGCTGTGCTGCTAATAAAAGACGCAAAACGAAACGTAAGACTGATCTTTTGGCATCATCATTATTATTTTAAATGAAAATTTATTATTTTATATGAAAACTTACACTTTCTGAACGCACGACGGCCAATCAAGCTTTACAAAAACAGTTTATGCGGATCTCTCATTGTATAGGAAATTTATACAAAGCGAGGCCAAGTTATACTCGAAATTTACAGCTTTTCGTGTGCCGCCGTGTGTACAAGCGCTCTTAATGTTTATTATATTTTGAACTTCTTCCTGAGCCACAAGATACAAGCGCTGCTTAGATTGTGGCTCACCGACATATATGACAAAAAGTTTTTATTTCTTTTGATTAATAAACTGATTTGGTTTTGATTTTCTTTGTTTTCAAACTCTTTGATTAGATAATAGTAATTTTCTCTAAAGGCACGCGAATAAACACAATTGAACTGAGTGCAACTGTACATCAAACATATCCGCTCGGTCCAATGAACATTTTGTTGATAATCGGTTTAGAGCCGTCTTTGTTCTGAAATTCTGTTATCGACTGTACACACACAGCGTACACTCAAGGAGACACTGAGATTTACTTAGTTTTGTTCAAGCCTTTGAGCATGACTAATGCGTCTCTTAGTTTTTCTACCATTGTTACGGATTGAACAGTAAGACAGTCTGTCTTAAAACACAAAAATATTATGTTAAAACAATACTTTGAAATTATGTCCTTTGTTCCTGTTGTAATTTAATTATTCAGTTACATAGTCCTTTTTACTTTCCCTATTCCAGACAAAATGGAAAACTATGGAATTGGCATCGTTTTTAAAAAAGCCAGCGTCGTCTTTGTGTTTTACAAAATAAAAATTATTGTTTTTTAGTAAAAATAACTGTTTTGCTGTTTTTTTTTCTGGGCTCTTCCATTCTGATTCACTACAGATGCTCTGTCTGCCATATAGTTTGTGTGGCCTAGGTTTTTATTCGTCACTCTTTTAGTCAGATGCTTTACATCACTTATCGTCCTCATCACAATTCTCAGACCAAACGTACAGACACCCAACAACTTTCAACTTGTCAGTTCATCAAATAACAATAATAACGTACAGAGATAAAAAGACGATGATGTAACTAAAACAAAGTTTTGCATTAAAATGTTTTATTGTCACGTAGTCGTTCAGTTACAGTTTGCAAACAAACGCAATGAGTCATAAAAGCATCCCCTACGCATTAATGTTTATCACTATCTGTGAAGTATCTTAAGACTGTGAGAGTCTCATACATAATGGTTTATGATTATAGTTTTCTCACAGCATACACTCGTGATACGCTGGCGCTCTCTGTTTCTCGGGCTTGCTTGATGGAATGTGACTTCAGGAGATCTGGGATACTGCCTTTTTTTTCGCATGGGAAATCATCAAATGACCCCTCCCGCTCTGGATGGAGCGAAAGGGAGTGTCAGACTTGTACTGACTGAAACCCATCTATGCTCCTTCTTAGCCCTTTGTGTTCCAGGACCGCGGTATCTCTTTCGAACAGTCCCGCAGCCCCGGCAGGCATCGGCCCTTGCGGACCCCTTCCGATTTGCTGACATCTCTTTGAGGCGCGCGTGGAACACGAACGGCCTGCGTCATAAGACGGACGGACTGCGAGCTAGCCCATTACTTACCGTTCACAGGCCCGCGCCTACGATGGTCGGTGGCGGCTACCACGTGGCGCCCGACGGCTCTGCTATACTGCCTTAAGTCACATTCTATCAGCTATATAACGACTACGGAAAAGTCAGGAATGTATTTGAATGGATTTGTGTGACACTTGATATCTTGTCCTGTTGCTTGCACATCACGGCAGCTGATGGACGCTACTGAAAGTGCCAAACTCATCGCCAAATTTTAAGCTGACTCAATTTAAATTGTCATCGGCACGCTAAGAAGAAGCTGAACTAAGTCGAAAAGCTTATGTCATAATCTTGTTGAAGTCGTTGTAGAATTACAAAACGATTTGAAAGTGATTGGCACTTGTCAAAATAGGACCTTAAGTTAGCAATTTTTTGGCCATATTTTTAGAGCATAGTTACGTACGTTTAGCGGGATTGATGAAATGGCGGCAGGTCACGGGAACAATCTGCGACTCCCGCATTCCCCTTAAACTTAAGGGGAAGATTTATAAAACAATGGTTAGACCTGCTGTCTTGTATGGATCAGAATGTTGGGCCACAAAAGGGATGAATGAAAGGCATTTGCATGTGGCGGAGATGAGAATGCTAAGGGGGATGTGTGGTGTTACGCGAATGGATAAAATAAGAAATGAGTATATAAGAGGAAGTTTGAAAGTGGCGCCGGTGACTGAAAAGTTGTGTGGTAATCGGTTGTCGTGGTATGGGCATGTGATGCGGAGGAATGAGGGAAATGTTGTGAGGAAAGTTTTGAGTATGAATGTGAATGGGTATATGAGTAGAGGAAGACCAAAGAAACGATGGATGGACTGTGTAAAGAATGATATGGCAAGAAAGGAGGTGTCTGGCGAGATGACGAGTAATAGAGAAGTATGGAAGAAGAAGACATGCTGCGCCGACCCCGAATGAATTGGGATAAGGGCAAGAGAATGATGATGATGAGTTACGTACGTTTAGCGTTTATTTTGTAAAGGTTCCTAAATCATTGTCTATGCACCTATGTATTTTCATTCCATGAATAAAAAAATGTTACATTTAACAACAAAAACAAGAAAGTAAAATATCAGAACAGAAGTTAAATCTACATTTTAATGTCAAAAAATCTCAAGTAATATTTCTTAATCCACCGAGTTTTTACAGAGATTTCTCCAATCGAATGAGCACGACGGCTTTGTTATTGTTGTACCCACTTTTTTAATGGTTCGGTACACTCAGACACGATATTTTATGGAAATTCAATCTTTTACGTGACACTTTTTATTCAGAATAAGTACTATAAATTTCAATACTCTAGAGTTAAAAGAGATGTGGTTTGCATACAAAGTGATAGTTTCAAATAAAGACTTTAATAAAATTGTTAAAATTCAGTAACCTTTTTTATTCTGCAGTTTTTTTTTGTAATGTTTGTCTAATTCTAAATAAGTGGTTTGTATATTTGAATTTTGGGCGTAATCTCGGTAACTAATCTTCCGATTTCAAGATTTTTTTCACTGAAAGCTACATTATTGCAGAGTGTCATAGAATGTGCGGCGAAAATTCAAATAAATAAATAAGAAATTTTAAATTAGCCGGTTACAAACACTTTTGAATAGTCCAGGAGTCGGTCTGTTAAAAAGGTACAGCTAGAAGGATATAAAAAAGTCCTTCACAAGCAGAAATATTATCATTCGACATTTATTACCCATTTAGCATTCTGTAGTCGCCGAGTACAATAGTCAGTGAAGTCTTGGGAGTCTGATTCAATGTTTATTTTACTCTTCCATTATCAAACAACAAACGCATACAAAGTACATGAATGAAACGCGTACAGAATGATAATAATTTACTTAGAGACTAATCAATTTATTGCAAGCACTCCCTTTATCCCTACTCACTTCCGGAATAGTGACGTTCGCTATAACTGTACTACATTTATTTGAGCTCTAAAGCTCTAATGTGAGTCCAGCGATTTCTATACAACAACTTCAAACAGGATAGTAACTAGTGTTTCGATAGCTTATGTCAATCGAATTCATTTTTGACTCACCATCGTTATCGTTTATAGAATGTCACTTTGTTTAGGCTCTAGGCTCTCAATACCCCATGCTCAGTAATCAAGCACAGTCACTAAGGAACAAAGATATTTATCAAACTATATAGGCTATCAGAAATGTCCCAGAAGAATTGTGATGTTTCAGTGAGGTTTCAAAATAATTATTGCTAGGTCTGACAGGTTACACTGGTACCAACAGCAAGAAGGCGGCTATTGCAAGTAGGTTACGTATGTCATAACTATATTAAAATATCTTTGCTCAGTAGTCTTTGTCCTCTAGCGTCCCAATCAAAGTTGTCACACTATACCGACTCCCTCTATTCCTCGAGTAGTTTTTGTAAACCGGAAGTGGTTGCGATAAATTGGATCTAGTCGTTCACTAAACAAGGCTTCTACTTCGTGACGTCACTACCGGTTAGTTTATGGTGTTGTGTTCCTGTTATTCCCTGGTGTTTGGGGAGATATTTTTTTTTTTTGTGCAGGGAATTGGAGTTAAATCAAAGTAAACTTATACTGTCACTTACGGGATATCTTCCGTGATTGTTCATTATTTTCAGCTCCCGATATTTCGGCGCTGTTGAGTTTAATTGTAAACCGTGAAAGCTTAAAACATTGTTTAAATCAAAGTATATACAGGGTGTAAGTACAGCGCTCCACAAATTGATGGGGTGAGTTCAGTAAATCATACTAAGATGACCGGTACAAGAAATTATTTCAGGACTGCTGCTATGGGAATCCAATAAATTTGATTTGTTTTATTTCCTCATACGCAATGTATCTCGTTACCGTGTCTAAACGCACGTGGCGAACGGCAAGCGCAACGACGAGTTCGATAAACTCTATAGCTAGTCATAAAGTGAACAGCTGTTTTGACGCGTCGTTCGCTAGAGTATTTCAACATCCATTGTTGGATTTTTGATTTTAGCCGTATTATTTTCATAAATACTGAAAGAAATAGAAAACGAAAAAAAAAAAAAAATCCGGAAAAAAATTCCGGTGGAATATGATTCAAAATAAGGAGCTGAATGCACCCTGTCAGTTTTTGGAGGGCTGTCCCTTACATCCTGTAGATAGTATAAGATAGATAGATGGGTATATAAATGTCGAATGGTATAAGTAAGTTTTTCTCTTTGTGCCTTTGGGAGCAAGAGAAGCGAGTGTTTATTCCTAGTGGACTTACTTCATATTTGATGGTATAGGAAGTTATGAGAACGTCGTACATATTGAATTCAGATAGTTGTGTATTTTTCCTTCTCGATTTATGATGGAAGCGTGAAAGAATTGTTTTGTAGTTCAGATTGTATTTATTTATGTACACACAAAATACTTAACAAGCCATTACATTAAGATAGAAGAGCACAAAGGTACTGCTTATTTCATACGAAATCTCTTCCAGCAGACCTGCGAGAGGAAAGTAGGATTAGAAATGTAGACACAGCTGACAGCACTGTTGCTGCTGATGTACTGACAGCGGACCGTTTTTCGTTTATTTGAAAGCTGAATTCTTAAAAGAAGAAGATTTAAAGGAAGTATTTTGATACTATGTATGACTTTATGTAAATTCTGAGTTTATGAGCAGCTGTGGTTTGACTTACGAGTAAGGTCGTGATTTCGACTACATCAATGCCGACCATTACTCTCAAATCAAATCAAATCGTTAATTGCTATATCCATAATGTACACTTACAGATGGTAAATAAAAAAAATTGAAACAAATATGGACCCTGTCGGGCACAGCAATTTTTTTAAATAAGTAGAGAGAGGAAGAGCGCTTTATTAGTTTTGCTTGTTGTTAAGTTTGAATTATTTTAAATCCTAGTAAGTATTTTATATTTCCATTAATTTATTTATTCGATTAATATGTTATATTATGCAAGTCTGTATATTTAAATTCTAAACGCAAAACGGTAAAGAAACTCTTCATGAGGTATTTGGTATTTGTTCTTAACCTGAAAATTGGAAGATCACACTGGATATCATCATCATCTGCCTACCATTTTCCCAACTATGTTGGGGTCGGCTTTCAGTCAAGAGATGCAGCGTCATCATCATTCACCTGCCCCTATCCCAATTTATTTAAGGTCGGCGCAGCATGTCTTCTTCTTCCATTCTTCTCTATTACTCGTCATCTCAGCAGTCACCTCCTTTTTAGCCATACAGTTCACACAGTCCAACCATAGTTTCTTTGGTCTTCGTCTACTCTCAGATACAGCGTAACACCAGTATTTTACATGGAGTGACAGCCTATCTGACCTGCACCCATTTAAAAACAAAGAAAGAAAGAAAGAAAGAGAGAGAAAGAGAGAGAGAGAGAGAGAGAGAGAAAGAGAAAGAGAAAAAGAAAGAAAGACAGAAAGAAAGAAAGAAAGAAAAAAAGAAAGAAAGAAAGAAAACATATTTATTTGGCCCATGCCACAAGTGTATACAACAAACAAAAAATAAATAAAAAAAAAACTTAATAGTTACTGGGTAATAGTCTAGATACTCTTTGGTAAGACTGCATGTCTGATCAGCCTACACTGGACCAACCCAGTGAATTAAGGCCCACTACCTCTTTTAGAGACCTGTTTATCAGCTGTAGGAACTTTTTAGATTGAAGATGCTCATTAAGCTTTTTTCTTCTTTACGTGTTGATGAAACACAAATGGTGTTAGACCAGTATGTAGCCACCGGCACAGACCCAGAAGCTTCGATTAAATCCTAAAAGGTGCAGGTGGTTGTACAGGATGAGCAGGACAGTAGTTAGGGCATATCTTGTCAAGGGGCTTCACACTGGCATTCTGGTTGGGATGGATCGAGGATTATATGAACAGCAGCCAACCTGGGCCTTTAAGATGAGTTGATTGACCAGAGCGTCATTGCCATTTTCAACTTTTTAAGAAAAGTACGAGAAAAGGTCACCAAATAATAACCATCATCATCTGATTGGCCTTTTCCCAACTATGTTGGGGTCGGCTTCCAGTCTAACCGGATGCAGCTGAATACCAGTATTTTACATGGAGCGACTTCCTATCTGACCTCCACAACCCAGTTGGTACTGGGTAATACGATACCCCTTTTTAAGACTGGTTGTCAGACTTTTTGGGCCACTGACTGTCAAAGATCTACAAATGACACCCGGGACCAACGGCTTAAACGGAGGAAACTCAGTATGTAATGGGTGGTCACCCATCCACAGACCAACCTAGGCAAGCACGGCTTAACCGATCGATTCGAGCGGCTGTTATTATTTAGCCACGAGCTCCTCCACCGAAAATAATAACCATTAAAATATAATTGGATTTAAATCCAATTACAACATCTACATCGCTTAATATCATCTAGTAGCCTTTGGCAAAGAATACGGGGCGAAGTGACGCATCCAAAGCATAGTCTATTATAGACCAGTTAGGCTAGGGTTAGTAGCCGACGCCGACGGCTCTTTAGCCGCTGGCTATTAGAGGCTGTCCTGGATAGTATTAAATTGGATAGGGGATTCTTATTTTCATTATTTCATGAATAATAAGTTAATGCTTGTGTGAATATCTACAACCTTATGTTTAGTCTACATTATTCGTGGGTGTTATAGGCTATAAATTATATTTATGTCATGCATATTAGCCGAGCTACCACAATTTTAGTCGCGGGTGAAGTGCTAGTTTTAAATAAGATTGTTAGATTTTCTCAGACGTTTATTACATCTACAATATACTATTTTTGTAAAATGAATGATTTTAACTCACTTTTTAACTTAAAAGTGATTAGCCGTAGCTGATGAAAAGTATGGAGGCTGTTAAAAACATAAAGGGGACAATTTTCATAATTTTTCATGAAGAAGCTAAAGTAGCCATTTCCATTAAAATTACTTTATTCTGCAGTTCTTCCCATTAAACTGAAACCATAAGCACACTTTCTTATCCACATTTAAATGTTACTAAGACCCGTGGAGACAAGGAAAGCGTCCACACAAGATAATCGCGTTCCAACTAATGAAATTGTAAGTCTAACGTGCACGGCGGTACCTAGTACCACCGTGTAGTACTTTATAGTGCCGTATTCTTTCTACTTACATGTACTATAGTTTTAACTTACTACCGTTTATTGTTTTTAAGGTGAATAAACCTATTTGGAATGCACTAAAAAGAGTTCACGACAAAACCGACACTGAATGCGATTGGCATAACTGAACGCTACTCAAACTGGACAACATACTTTCAATCAAAATCGGATTTTAAAGTAAATTCCTAATAATAGGTTTGACAAATCCGTCTACTCAACAGCGTGAACTGACAAAATTAAATGTAAAACTGATAATGAACGTGTGTTACGCTAAATACCCTGCGCGTTCAAGTGCTCCCAGTGTCAATATTCGACAGCAATGCTGTTGGCGTCAATGGAGCAATTCGTACCTAATGGTTATTGTAGATTACATCACTAGCTTGAAACTAAAGTTCTGGGATAAATGTATAGACGCCAAGTTACCCGAAACTGTCAAATTTTCCCAATCAACCTTGAACCTAACGCTTTAGCGATAAAGTTGAAAATCTATTAAAGAAATTTGACAGATAGTAGTAGCTTTTTCTTTTTTTTTTCCGGATGTGAAATCATCAAATGACACCCCCCCACTCTGGACGGAGCGGAAGAGAGTGTCAGACTTGTACTGACTAAAACCCATCCATGTTCCTTCTTTGCCCTTTGTGTTCCAGGGCCACGGTGTCTCTTTCGAACAGTCCCGCAGCCCTGGCAGGCATCGGCCCATGCGGACCCCTACTTATTTGCTGACATCTCTTTGAGGAACGCGCCGTCGACACGGCCTGTCGTCATAAGACGGCCGGACGGCGAGCTAGCCCATAACTCGCCGTCCACAGGCCCGCACCTACGGTGGCCGGGAGCCACCACGTCACCCCCGACGCCCAGGGCGTCTCCCGCGGCGGCTGGGCCGTGAGATTCTTTCCCTCTCACGTCCCGCCACCTCCTTCACTAGCATGACTGCTTCGTAGAAGGAGGTGACGGTTTCCCATTCCCTCTCGCTCCGGACCATGGCTTGGACCAGGGCCGGACGCGATAGATTGCCGTCGCCAATCGCCGCTTGTTGCTCCACCGTGTCCTCCGGACGATCCTCGCAGTGGAAACACCCGGGCGTTTCTTCCCGCCCGATTCGGTGCAGGAACTTCCCGAAACAACCGTGTCCGGTGAGGACCTGCGTCAGGCGGTAGGTAGGTGAGGGCGCCGTGGCGCCTCTCTAGCCACTCCTTAAAGAGGGGACTTATCGCCACTATGATGGCGTGCCCTGCACGGGGTTGCTACAGTCGCTCTCTCCATGTCGCCATGAGATCACGCCGGAGGTCTGTCCGCTGAGCGGTAATTTGTCGCGGCAGCGGAGTTTCCCCCCTATATAGTGCTTCCGCGCGCCATTCATGCAGGCGCGCGAGGACTATCGCCTCCAGATCCCAAGGCGGCAATCCGGCAAGGAGGCTAGCCGCCTCGCCAGAGATCGTGCGGTACCCCCGGATTAGCCTTATGGCTATCACCTTTTGGGGCGCGTTCAGGTAGTGGGCGGCTTGCCGCCTCAAAGAACGCGCCCACACCGGGGCCCCGTAAAGGGCCATGGACCGCACGACCCCCGCGTAAAGCTTCCGGCAGGAGGCGTTTGGACCCCTCAGGTTGGGCAAGAGCCGCTTGAAGGCAGCCCCTGTCCGTTCCAGTTTGGGAGCCAAACGTCGGAAGTGCTCCACGAAGTTCCACCGACTGTCGAGGACGAGTCCTAGGTATTTCAACGTCGACCCGACGCCGATGGGAACCCCTCCTGCCATCAGTAGGGATCCCGACGGTGGCGCATTCCGAGGCCCATGAAAACACATGGCCTCGGACTTGTGCAATGCCACCTCGAGTCCCAATTGCCGGATCCTCTCCACAACTATCGCAACCCCGCGTGTCATGTTTTCGGCCGCCGCCTCGTGCGACCTCCCTTGTGCCAGTACCAGCGTGTCGTCAGCGTAGCAAACTACACTGACGCCGGTAGGGAGGTCGGCGCGCAGCACCCAGTCGTAACCGATGTTCCACAAGGCCGGCCCCAGAACCGAACCCTGTGGAACACCGCACGACATCTCTCGCCGGTTCCATTCTCCGCTCCGACTGGGGTAGATGACGGCTCTATCCGTCAGGTAGTCCCCGACCACACGACGAAGGTAGGTCGGCACCCCGTGATACCGGAGTGCCTCCGCAATGCAGGTCCAGGGCATGGAGTTGAAGGCGTTGGCGATGTCAAGAGACACCGCCAAGACAACCCCGCCCCGGGACACCGCGTCCCCCGTCGTGAGGGCTCTCACGCTCATGATGGCGTCCACCGTCGAGCGCCCCTTGCGGAAACCAAACTGGTGTTCCGCAAGATCCGGCCCCATCCCTGCAAGGTGCCCGGCGAGGCGGTTGGCAATGACTCTTTCAAAGAGCTTGCCCACCTCGTCGAGCAACACGATGGGCCGGTATGCGGACGGAGAGTCCGCAGGGCGCCCTGGCTTCCGGATTAGGACCAGCTTCCCCGTCTTCCAACGAAGCGGGAACTGGCCTCTCTCCAAGCATGCGCTTAGGAGCCCTTCCAGTCGGGGCCCGAGAGCCTCACCGCAGGCCAGGACCCAGGCTTTGCCAGGCAAGCCATCGGGTCCCGGGGCGGTATTTCTGGCTTTCAGCCTGCGTACCGCCACTCTCAGGTCTACCCCAGTCACCTCCGGAACGTCATCGTCGTCATCGGCGGTGACGGAGCCATAGGCGGGGGAGGATGCTCCCCTCGCGAAGGGAACAGAACGCTCACCACGTCCTCCACGAGCTCAGGCCGGAGACTCTGCGTTAGCGGGGGAGCCCGGGTGCGGAGTTTGTCCCGCACCATCTTGTAAGGGCGCCCCCACGGATCTCCGTTCAGAGACTCCAGCATCTCCTCGCGGGCCAAATGCTTGGCCCGCCGGACAGCCTCTTGGAGGGCGGTCATTGCCGCTCTGTACCCCTCGTACAGCTCCGCCTCAATGGCTGCCGCATCCGGTAAACATATAGCTTATGCCTGTAGCTTCACCCGCGTGAAGTTCGGTAACTGACCCACAGAATCATATTACCGGGATAAAAGTATTCTATACGTTAACCCAGATTATAAACTACATAATATGTCCCAAATTTCATCCAAATCCGTTGAGTAGTTTTAGATTCGCATTTAAGAATTAGAGATTCAACTAAAACGAACATCAACAGTTTACTTACTATCATTAACGTCAACAGCTTGTACAATTTAGTTTAGACGGTAGAAGCGAATTCAGTCAATAGACGGTCTGGAGATTATTCAATTAGAAATGTGTACAATGAATCGCTTTCAGCGAAAGACAAAGCGCTGACTTCGCTTACTGGAGCTTTAGCTTCTAGAGAGAGAGTAATAGTTAGTAGATACCAGTAGAGTAGGCAAGTCTGCAGTAAATCTTTGTGTGTAAAAGTGCTCTTCTGAAAGCGTGTGAGTGAAGTAGTAGTAAGGTTCTAGTAAAATTTGTGGCATCGAAATTGTGTCGAGCGCAGAATTTCTGTAACAGATTTATAAACCTATCGATCGGATGTAAAGGCACTTGTCCTCTGTTTTTTTTTGTACAGCCCACATCTTACCTTCTTGTTACGAAGATATTGAAGGGCAAAGTTCCAATTTTTTCACAAGCTTTTTTTAAATAATAGTTTTAAGGTAACCTTAATTATCGCCATGACCCGTTTATTATTCAAAGCATCCATCATCACAATGTTTTGAGTGTGCTACATTGAGTTTTACCGTAAAACGGTATTTTTCACCCCAAAAAAAAATTTGTTCCCAGCAATTATTTTTGCGTGGGGTTACTTAGTTAGGTGCACATAAAGCTTGGTTGACGGCTTCGTGTAATGTACGTTCACACCCTGTATATGCCATTTGTGTCATACAGCGCGCGAGCGAGTACATTTCTTTTCGGTAAGGTACGGGCTAACATTAAATTTTCATAACTTTTAGATAATAAGTACATTATAACAACGTAATGGATCAACAAAATAGTATAAAACCTAAATCTTTACAGCCGACTGGGCTGTAAAGATTTTCCTCCTACGTTAGTCTCAACTCCATTAAAACACAATACATTTTTTTCCAATTTCACTCGCACACTCACATAACAATACGAAACTGAAAACCCATTCATCTAAATACAATTAACCGGACCTCACTTCCTGTCAGAAAATAGGGAAAACGAAAAATACGCCGATTCCAGTGTATTTTAAAACTACGCCATGCCGGAGTCGTATTCCGGTTAAACAATGGTAGGCGGTAATGGAATGCGATATTTTAATTCAATATTAGCTTTGAGCGTGATTTTGCTTGAATTTTTGCAGCATTTGTATGTGGTCTTATAATTTCAGTACGCAGAAAAATATTTGCCATTCACACAATTTTTACAGCTGGTGGCTCTAGGAAATATTTGTATTATTTCCTTGATAACATGTGCTGTAGCAAATTCACATAGTCGTTGCCAGAAAAAAGAACCTCGAAGAACCTCGAGAGCGTCATTATAGAAAAAATCTTTTCGCAGCTTCAATCATCAATTTTATTAAAAGGTGTCTGGTGAGATGCAAACCGCCTTGCGTCAAGCGACGTACCGTCTCGCTCTCGCTCTAATAATGGTGGCTGTACACTCTCGACCGAGAGCTCTTCTCCCTAGGAGTCTCGCAAAAAAATGACACAGGACGGAGAACACGCGAAGAACCTTGAAGCTAGACGACCGCTACTGGCTACCGGTTACTTTAAGGGCATATTACGAGTATATACTCATTTCTATCGACAAATACTCGTTTATAAATACTCCTAACCCCACAACTCACGAATGGCAGTCATTTTGTTTTTTTAATCGGCTGATCTAGGGCATGCTTAATGTAATGCTAATATCTTTGAATCTAAGCAACCTAGAGACGTAAATATGATGTTATTGCCAGGATAAACGTTGAAGCTATCGAATAACTACATACATTTTCTTGAAAATAACCAAAAAATAGCCTAAAATAATAATAAATTACGAAATTTTACATAAAAATTACATATTTTTTACATTTTCTACTCTAGTGCAAAATGTCCCTGAATGTTGCATTTGTGTTTTTTTTTAATGTTTAATTAGAAGTATTTGAGTTAACCCACAAAATGATATGAAAATATTGACAGAACACCAATTATTTTAAGAGTTATAGCCATTTAAACATAGCCCTGTAACAAACAGCGCATAGACTCCTATGATTAATGTCTTGGTGTTCCTCACTTGCTGTCCGTCCTGTGTCAGTTTATCCCTCCATCCTGAGTCTGCGAGATGTCTCGGGAGAGTCATAGAAAGAGCTCTCGGTCGAGAGTGTACAGCCAAAGTCTAAACCAACTTATTCATTTGTATTTTTCGCAGTCGCCGTTTTGTAACACAAATATCACTTGTGGCCAAGAGGTATCAACTAACTGGAAGATATAAAAACGGTACTTGCCTGAAGAAAGTTGTAGGTACGAGGTACATATATATTTCGATATTCTGTTATTGAGGCCATTAAAATATTTCCGTTTTAGTATCCTGCCCTACATAGCCATGACCTTGTTCCCTAACAAGATAGGCATACTAAAAGTGATAAGTCCTTAAACTTAGTCCTAAGTGTATGCGTTAGCCTTGAATCCAGTCTCTGGGCTCATGAAACTTGCCTAGTTAAATATGCTAGGGTAATGAAACTAACTTTGGACGACTTGTGTGAAACTGTAGCTTGAGTTTTGGGTTTAGACATGTTTGATTTAAAAAGAAACCTTTTTTTTTTAACTTATGGAAGAAGTAAACTAGATTAAAAAACAATTGTTAGCATGTCTATGAAAAGATGATTTTTGTTTGTATTAAAAAGAAAAATTACAAGGGCGCCCATATTTTTTTTTTTTTTTTTGGGATTGGAAATCATCAAATGACCCCCTCCCACTCTGGGCGGAGCGAAAGAGAGTGTCAGACTTGTACTGACTAAAACCCATCCATGTTCCTTCTTTGCCCTTTGTGTTCCAGGGCCACGTTATCTCTTTCGAACAGTCCCGCAGCCCTGGCAGAGTAGTCAGTGAAGAACTGACTACTCATGCTTAGCCATTAAGGTCTTTATGCTTATTCCAAAAAAGTTATTAAAATACTAAAACCCCTATTTGATCTTTAATTAAATATAACATCACGTCTGTAATCTCCGAAGGGTTAGGCAGAGGTGTACCTAATAGTACACCTATATATCGCCAGTTATGTTTAAGTCCCGTGTTATAGGGGGCGAGCCGATTGCCATTAACCGGGCACACATCCGGGCTATATGGCTGCTACTGAAAAATTCCTAATGGTAAAACCCAATAACACTTTGCCTGAATCGAACCCAGGACCTCATGCTTAGCAGTCGCGCTTGCGACCACTAGACTACCGAGGCAACGAAGCGTTGGTTAAATATATTTATGTCAATTAATATCTTATAGTTTTTTTTATCAAAGAGCCGACCAAAGGCTTTCAGTAATATGTAGACAGGTAATCCCCATGTATATGTTCATTCATATGTGTAGCCACCTTCTTACACCATAAATAAGGAAAGACCCCAAAGAATAAGTAATCAGGGGTTCCGTAGGTTCAACTTCACGTTCCACTCAATCCCCTGCAATCCGCTTCTAAGGATTAGTTCCATTCACGCGGTGTATGTGACAAAATGTCCGTTGTACCGACTGATTTGTCGCTTAGAAATGTATGGGTTTGCAGAAAGTTTCGAAGTAATGGGGCGGTAAGGAAAAGTAGTGCTTTTTTTGGGTAGGGAATATCAAGGAGTTAAGGGATTTTGTGTAGAATTGTATAAATAACTAATAGTTTATTTTATTTGTATATAAGTATTAGTATCATTATAAGTGCCTATATAAATTTTCGATAGCAAGAAGTTATTTTTATATATTTATTTTGTACCCTATCACAATGTTTTCTTATTTAACCCAAAGGTTGACTGGTAGAGAATGCCTTGTGGCATTAAGTCCGCCTATGTATCACTATTGTACATGAAGTTTAAATAAATAAATAAATAAATAGTTGCTATAGTTAGCCGATTTATGCGTACGTCAAGCTTGCTTTATGCCGTGGTTGCTATAGTAAATTTTATTATAGGACACATCATCATTCTCATCGCAGACATACTATGACATGCCACTGTCATACTATGTCTGCTTCTTCCATACTTCTTTGTTACCCATCTCAGCAGTCACCTCCTTTCTAGCGATATTATCTTTCACACATGATTTATGTGCGTATTGTATAATTTCCTCTTGCTTCGGTAAAGGAAAACATCGTGAGGAAACCAGCATGCCAGAGAGATATTTCTCGACAACGAGGTTGGTTGGCATGTAAAGCCAAGGCGTTTCTTCGTTCGTTACTTTGGTCTTCCTCTACTCTTTATTATTATAGGACTAGTTACAAAACCTAAGAATCTGTCTTTAACTAGTGTATAAAAAATATTATAGGAATGATTACGTGTAAACTGTGTGTTTAAAAATATGCTGTGCTGCTAATAAAAGACGCAAAACGAAACGTAAGACTGATCTTTTGGCATCATCATTATTATTTTAAATGAAAATTTATTATTTTATATGAAAACTTACACTTTCTGTACGCACGACGGCCAATCAAGCTTTACAAAAACAGTTTATGCGGATCTCTCATTGTATAGGAAATTTATACAAAGCGAGGCCAAGTTATACTCGAAATTTACAGCTTTTCGTGTGCCGCCGTGTGCACAAGCGCTCTTAATGTTTATTATATTTTGAACTTCTTCCTGAGCCACAAGATACAAGCGCTGCTTAGATTGTTGCTCACCGATATATATGACACAACGGTTTTTATTTCTTTTGATTAATAAACTGATTTGATTTTGATTTTCTTTGTTTTCAAACTCTTTGATTAGATAATAGTAATTTTCTCTAAAGGCACGCGAATAAACACAATTGAACTGAGTGCAACTGTACATCAAACATATCCGCTCGGTCCAATGAACATTTTGTTGATAATCGGTTTAGAGCCGTCTTTGTTCTGAAATTCTGTTATCGACTGTACACACACAGCGTACACTCAAGGAGACACTGAGATTTACTTAGTTTTGTTCAAGCCTTTGAGCATGACTAATGCGTCTCTTAGTTTTTCTACCATTGTTACGGATTGAACAGTAAGACAGTCTGTCTTAAAACACAAAAATATTATGTTAAAACAATACTTTGAAATTATGTCCTTTGTTCCTGTTGTAATTTAATTATTCAGTTACATAGTCCTTTTTACTTTCCCTATTCCAGACAAAATGGAAAACTATGGAATTGGCATCGTTTTTAAAAAAGCCAGCGTCGTCTTTGTGTTTTACAAAATAAAAATTATTGTTTTTTAGTAAAAATAACTGTTTTGCTGTTTTTTTTTCTGGGCTCTTCCATTCTGATTCACTACAGATGCTCTGTCTGCCATATAGTTTGTGTGGCCTAGGTTTTTATTCGTCACTCTTTTAGTCAGATGCTTTACATCACTTATCGTCCTCATCACAATTCTCAGACCAAACGTACAGACACCCAACAACTTTCAACTTGTCAGTTCATCAAATAACAATAATAACGTACAGAGATAAAAAGACGATGATGTAACTAAAACAAAGTTTTGCATTAAAATGTTTTATTGTCACGTAGTCGTTCAGTTTCAGTTTGCAAACAAACGCAATGAGTCATAAAAGCATCCCCTACGCATTAATGTTTATCACTATCTGTGAAGTATCTTAAGAATGTGAGAGTCTCATACATAATGGTTTATGATTATAGTTTTCTCACAGCATACACTCGTGATACGCTGGCGCTCTCTGTTTCTCGGGCTTGCTTGATAGAATGTGACTTTAGGAGATCTGGGATACTGCCTTTTTTTTTCAGATGGCAAATCATCAAATGACCCCTTCCGCTCTGGATGGAGCGGAAGGGAGTGTCAGACTTGTACTGACTGAAACCCATCTATGCTCCTTCTTAGCCCTTTGTGTTCCAGGACCGCGGTATCTCTTTCGAACAGTCCCGCAGCCCCGGCAGGCATCGGCCCTTGTGGACCCCTTCCGATTTGCTGACATCTCTTTGAGGCGCGCGTGGAACACGAACGGCCTGCGTCATAAGACGGACGGACTGCGAGCTAGCCCATTACTTACCGTTCACAGGCCCGCGCCTACGATGGTCGGTGGCGGCTACCACGTGGCGCCCGACGGCTCTGCTATACTGCCTTAAGTCACATTCTATCAGCTATATAACGACTACGGAAAAGTCAGGAATGTATTTGAGTGGATTTGTGTGACACTTGATATCTTGTCCTGTTGCTTGCACATCACGGGAGCTGATGGACGCTACTGAAAGTGCCAAACTCATCGCCAAATTTTACGCTGACTCATTTTAAATTGTCATTGACACGCTAAGAAGAAGCTGAACTAAGTCCAAAAGCTTATGTCAAATCTTGTTGAAGTCGTTGTAGAATTACAAAACGATTTGAAAGTGATTGGCACTTGTCAAAATAGGACCTTAAGTTAGCAATTTTTTGGCCATATTTTTAGAGCATAGTTACGTACGTTTAGCGTTTATTTTGTAAAGGTTCCTAAATCATTGTCTATGCACCTACGTATTTTCATTCAATGAATAAAAAAATGTTACTTTTAACAACAAAAACAAGAAAGTAAAAAATCAGAACAGAAGTTACATCAACATTTTAATGTCAAAAAAATCTTAAGTAATATTTCTTAATCCACCGAGTTTTTACAGAGTTTTGTCCAATCGAATGAGCACGACGGATTTGTTATTGTTGTACCCACTTTTTTAATGGTTCGGTATACTCAGACACGATATTTTATGGAAATTCAATCTTTTACGTGACACTTTTTATTCAGAATAAGTGCTATAAATTTCAATACTCTAGAGTTAAAAGAGATGTGGTTTGCATACAAAGTGATAGTTTCAAATCAAGACTTTAATAAAATTGTTAAAATTCAATAACCTTTTTTATTCTGCAGTTTTTTTTTCTAATGTTTGTCTAATACTAAAAAAGTGGTTTGTATATTTGAATTTTGGGCGTAATCTCGGTAACTAATCTTCCGATTTCAAGATTTTTTTCACTGAAAGCTACATTATTGCAGAGTGTCATAGTATGTGCGGCGAAAATTCAAATAAATAAATAAGACATTTTAAATTAGCCGGTTAAAAACACTTTTGAATAGTCCAGGAGTCGGTCTGTTAAAAAGGTACAGCTAGAAGGATATAAAAAAGTCCTTCACAAGCAGAAATATTATCATTCTGTAGTCGCCGAGTACAATGGTCAGTGAAGTCTTGGGAGTCTGATTCAATGTTTATTTCACTCTTCCATTATCAAACAACAAACGCATACAAAGTACATGAATGAAACGCGTACACGTACGTAGAATGATAATAATTTACTTAGAGACTAATCAATTTATTGCAAGCGCCCCCTTTATCTCTACTCACTTCCGGAACAGTGATGTTCGCTATAACTGTACTACATTTATTTGAGCTCTAAAGCTCTAATGTGAGTCCAGCGATTTCTATACAACGACTTCAAACAGGATAGTAACTAGTGTTTCGATAGCGTATGTCAATCGAATACATTTTTGACTCACCATCGTTATCGTTTATAGAATGTCACTTTGTTTAGGCTCTAGGCTCTCAATATCCCATGCTCAGTAATCAGACACAGTCACTAAGGAACAAAGATATTTATCAAACTATATAGGCTATCAGAAATGTCCCAGAAAAAATGTGATGCCATATTTCAGTGAGGTTTCAAAATAATTATTGGTAGGTCTGACAGGTTACACTTGTACCAACAGCAACAAGGCGGCTATTGCAAGTAGGTTACGTATATCATAACTATATTAAAATTTTTTTGCTCAGTAGTCTTTGTCCTCTAGCGTCCCAATCAAAGTTGTCACACTATACCGACTCCCTCTATTCCTCGAGTAGTTTTTGTAAACCGGAAGTGGTTGCGATAAATTGGATCTAGTCGTTCACTAAACAAGGCTTTTACTTCGTGACGTCACTACCGGTTAGTTTATGGTGTTGTGTTCCTGTTATTCCCTGGTGTTTGGGGAGATAAAAATATTTTTTTTTTGTACAGGGATTTGGAGTTAAATCAAAGTAAACTTATTCTGTCACTTACGGGATATCTTCCGTGATTGTTCATTATTTTGAGCTCCCGATATTTCGGCGCTGTTGAGTTTAATTGTAAACCGTGAAAGCTTAAAACATTGTTTAAATCAAAGTATATACAGGGTGTAAGTACAGCGCTCCACAAATTGATGGAGTGAGTTCAGTAAATCATACTAAAATGACCGGTACAAGAAATTATTTCAGGACTGCTATGGGAATTCAATAAATTTGATTTATTTTATTTCCTCATACGCAATGTATCTTGTTACCGTGTCTAAACGCACGTGGTGAACGGCAAGCGCGACGACGAGTTCGATGAACTCTATAGCTGGCAGGAAGTGAACAGGTGATTTCACGCGTCGTTCGCTAGAGTATTTCAAAGTCCATTGTTGGATTTTTGATTTTAGCCGTATTATTTTCATAAATGGAGTACTGAAAGAAATAGTATACTAAAAAAAAAAAAAAAACCGGCAAAAAATTTCGGTGGAATATGATTCAAAATAAGGAGCTGAATGCACCCTGTCAGTATGTGAAGGGCTGTCCCTTACACCCTGTAGATAGTATTAGATAGATAGATGGGTATATAAATGTCGAATGGTATATGTAAGTTTTTCTCTTTGTGCCTTTGGGAGCAAGAGAAGCGAGTATTTATTCCTAGTGGACTTACTTCATATTTGATGGTATAGGAAGTTATGAGAACGTCGTACATATTGAATTCAGATAGTTGTGTATTTTTCCTTCTCGATTTATGATGGAAGCGTGAAAGAATTGTTTTGTAGTTCAGATTGTATTTATTTATTTATGTACACACAAAATACTTAACAAGACATTACATTAAGATAGAAGAGAACAAAGGTACTGCTTATTTCATACGAAATCTCTTCCAGCAGACCTGCGAGAGGAAAGTAGGATTAGAAATGTAGACACAGCTGACAGCACTGCAGTTGCTGTTGTACTGACAGCGGACCGTTTTTCGTTTATTTGAAAGCTGAATTCTTAAAAGAAGAAGATTTAAAGGAAGTATTTTGATACTATGTATGACTTTATGTAAATTCTGAGTTTTTAAACAAAACGATAATTATTGCTATTCTTATGAGCAGCTGTGGATTGACTTACGAGTAAGGTCGTGATTTCGTCTACATCAATGCCGACCATTACTCTCAAATCAAATCAAATCGTTAATTGCTGTATCCATAATGTACACTTACAGATGGTAAATAAAAAAAATTGAAACAAATACTTATTTAAAAAATTGCAGCAATTTTTTTAAATAAGTAGAGAGAGGAAGAGCGCTTTATTACTTTTCCTTGTTGTTAAGTTTGAATTATTTTAAATCCTAGCATGTATTTTATATTTCCATTCATTTATTTATTCGATTAATATGTTATATTATGCAAGTCTGTATATTCAAATTCTAAACGCAAAACGGTAAAGAAAACCTTCATGAGGTAACTGGTATTTGTTCTTAACCTGAAAATTGGAAGATCACACTGGATATCATCATCATCTGCCTACCATTTTCACAACTATGTTGGGGTCGGCTTTCAGTCAAACTAGATGCAGCGTTATCATCATTCACCTGCCCCTATCCCAATTTATTTGAGGTCGGCGCAGCATGTCTTCTTCTACCATTCTTCTCTATTACTCGTCATCTCAGCAGTCACCTCCCATACAGTTCACACAGTCCAACCATAGTTTCTTTGGTCTTCGTCTACTCTCAGATACAGCGTAACACCAGTATTTTACATGGAGTGACAGCCTATCTGACCTGCACCCATTTAAAAACAAAGAAAGAAAGAAAGAGAGAGAGAGAGAGAGAGAGAGAGAGAAAGAAAGAAAGACAGAAAGAAAGAAAGAAAAAAAGAAAGAAAGAAAGAAAACATATTTATTTGGCCCATGCCACAAGTGCATACAACAAACAAAAAATAAATAAATAAAAAAACTTAATAGTTACTGGGTAATAGTCTAGATACTCTTTGGTAAGACTGCATGTCAGATCAGCCTACACTGGACCAACCCAGTGAATTAAGGCCCACTACCTCTTTTAGAGACCTGTTTTTCAGCTGTAGGAACTTTTTAGATTGAAGATGCTCATTAAGCTTTTTTCTTCTTTACGTGTTGATGAAACACAAATGGTGTTAGACCAGTATGTAGCCACCTGCACAGCTTCAAAAGCTTAAATCCTGAAAGGTGCAGGTGGTTGTACAGGATGGGCAGGGCAGTAGATGGGGCATATCTTGACAAGGGGCTTCACACTGGCATTCTAGTTGGGATGGGTTGAGGATTATATGAACAGCAGCCAACCCGGGCCTTTAAGATGAGTTGATTGACCAGAGCGTCATTGCCATTTTCAACTTTTTAAGAAAAGTACGAGAAAAGGTCACCAAATAATAACCATCATCATCTGATTGGCCTTTTCCCAACTATGTTGGGGTCGGCTTCCAGTCTAACCGGATGCAGCTGAATACCAGTATTTTACATGGAGCGACTTCCTATCTGACCTCCACAACCCAGTTAGTACTGGGTAATACGATACCCCTTGGTAAGACTGGTTGTCAGACTTTTTGGGCCACTGACTACCTACCGACTGTCAAAGATCTACAAATGACACCCGGGACCAACGGCTTAACGTGCTTCCCGAGGCACGGAGGAAACTCAGTATGTAATGGGTGGTCACCCATCCACAGACCAACCTAGGCAAGCACGGCTTAACCTAAAGATCAATCCGAGCGGCTGTTATTATTTAGCCACGAGCTCCTCCACCGAAAATAATAACCATTAAAGTATAATTGGATTTAAATTCAATTACAATATCTACATCGCTTAATATCATCTAGCCTTTGGCAAAGAATACGGGGCGAAGTGACGCGTCCAAAGCATAGTCTATTATAGACCAGTTAGGCTAGGGTTAGTAGCCGACGCCGACGGCTCTTTAGCCGCTGGCTATTAGAGGCTGTCCTGGATAGTATTAAATTGGATAGGGGATTCTTATTTTCATTATTTCATGAATAATAAGTTAATGCTTGTGTGAATATCTACAACGTTATGTTTAGTCTACATTATTCGTGGGTGTTATAGGCTATAAATTATATTTATGTCATGCATATTAGCCGAGCTACCACAATTTTAGTCGCGGGTGAAGTGCTAGTTTTAAATAAGATTGTTAGATTTTCTCAGACGTTTATTACATCTATGATATACTATTTTTGTGAAATGAATGAGTTTAACTCACCGTTTAACTTAAAAGTGATTAGCCGTAGCTGATGAAAAGTATGGAGGCTGTTAAAAACATAAAGGGGACAATTTTCGTAATTTTTCATGAAGAAGCTAAAGTAGCCATTTCTATTAAAATTACATTATTCTGCAGTTCTTCCCATTAAACTGAAACCATAAGCACACTTTCTTATCCACATTTAAATGTTACTAAGACCCGTGGAGACAAGGAAAGCGTCCACACAAGATAATCGCGTTCCAACTAATGAAATTGTAAGTCTAACGTGCACGGCGGTACCTAGTACCACCGTGTAGTACTTTATAGTGCAGTATTCTTTCTACTTACATGTACTATAGTTTTAACTTGGTTTAGATATAATTCAATATACCGTTTATTGTTTTTAAGGTGAATAAACCTATTTGGAATGCACTAAAAAGAGTTCACGACAAAACCGACACGGAATGCGATTGGCATAACTGAACGCTACTCAAACTGGACAACATACTTTCAATCAAAATCGGATTTTAAAGTAAATTCCTAATAATAGGTTTGGCAAATCCGTCTACTCAACAGCGTGAACTGACAAAATTAAATATAAAACTGATAATCAACGTGTGTTACGCTAAATACCCTGCGCGTTCAAGTGCTCCCAGTGTCAATATTCGACAGCAATGCTGATGGCGTCATTGGAGCAATTCGCACCTAATCACTTGTAGATTACATCACTGCCTTTAAACTAAAGTTCTGGAATAAATGTATAGACGCCAAGCTACCCGAAACTGTCAAATTTTCCCAATCAACCTTGAAAAAAGAAAAGTTGAAAATCTATTAAAGAAATTTGACAGATAGTAGTAGCTTTTTTTTTTTTTCCGGATGTGAAATCATCAAATGACACTCTGGGCGGAGCGGAAGAGAGTGTCAGACTTGTACTGACTAAAACCGATCCATGTTCCTTCTTTGCCCTTTGTGTTCCAGGGCCACGGTATCTCTTTCGAACAGTCCCGCAGCCCTGGCAAGCATCGGCCCATGCGGACCCCTACTTATTTGCTGACATCTCTTTGAGGCGCACGTGGAACACGAACGCGCCGTCGACACGGCCTGTCGTCATAAGACGGCCGGACGGCGAGCTAGCCCATAACTCGCCGTCCACAGGCCCGCACCTACGGTGGCCGGGAGCCACCACGTGACCCCGACGCCCAAGGCGTCTCCCGCGGCGGCTGGGACGTGAGATTCTTTCCCTCTCACGTCCCGCCACCTCCTTCACTAGCAAGACTGCTTCGCAGAAGGAGGTTACGGTTTCCCATTCCCTCTCGCTCCGGACCATGGCTTGGACCAGGGCCGGACGCGATAGATTGCCGTCGCCAATCGCCGCTTGTTGCTCCACCGTGTCCTCCGGACGATCCTCGCAGTGGAAACACCCAGGCGTTTCTTCCCGCCCGATTCGGTGCAGGAACCTCCCGAAACAACCGTGTCCGGTGAGGACCTGCGTCAGGCGGTAGGTAGGTGAGGGCGCCGTGGCGCCTCTCTAGCCACTCCTCAAAGAGGGGATTTATCGCCACTATGGTGGCGTACCCTGCACGGGGTTGCTACAGTCGCTCTCTCCATGTCGCCATGAGATCACGCCGGAGGTCTGTCCGCTGAGTGACAATTTGCCGCGGCAGATAGTAGAAGCTTGATGGCTGTCTGTACATGTAGGTATGAATACTTTATTAAACTAACTCCGGAGAAATTTCAACGTTTAAGGTAATGGCAGAATGGTACTAAATTCTAATCATTAATCTTAAAACTACTTAAAGTTTAAATATTTTTAAAGTTAATGTGCCTTTTGTTAAGTTAAGGTATAATTTTTAATGAAGCATGTAAGTAGATTTTTAAACGAATGTGTAAATTACTAAGTTATAAAATACTTTCCTTCTTAAAGTTAGCTATTATAACTTAGGTCGCTTATCTAATGTTTTAAAAGTAAAGTTGTTAATTTATCCAACTTTGTCGAGTGTTCTATTACCCGTAGGTACTTACATTTTAAAACTTTTTTATTCCTTTCATTGTTCTTTTTTTGAATTCTTTCAGAAATTTCATGTAATAATTTTACGAGGATGCGACAAACGTTAATGATTGTTAGTTCCTAATCCAAAGGAGAATGGGCAAGATTGCCCTAGCGTCCAGTAGCGTTAAGATATATACCAATGGATAGATCTCTTTTATTATGGCGACTTCTCTCGATTTAGAGTCAGAGAGGAGCTCTAAATATGAGAACTTAAATAATTGATTAAATACTGTTATTTCATCAATTTATTAATTTTTGGTTGATGTGTACGTTTCAAACATCATATTATATGCCTATAAAATTCATTTTCAAAATATTGACATGTTAAATGCTATTTTATAAGTAAATCATGGCTATTGGGCCTTGGGGCAGATGCCCATACTTCGAAGCCCATTCTCCTTTGGAACAAAGCATGCAGCTCACTCCTTCTTAGTATGTGAAGAGGCAATGTAGTAAGAAAACAAAATAGTATTACGAGTGTGTACCTATATGTTTTGAAAAAATTGAGGAGCTCGTAGTTCAATAATAACAGCCGCTCAGGTACATCTTTAGGTTCAGCCGCGCCTGCCTAGGGTGCTCCGTGAATGGGTGACCACGCATTTCGTACCGAGTTTCCTCCAAGCCTCGGAAAGCACGTTAAGTCGTTGGTCCCGGCAGGTATTTGAAGATCTTTGACAGTTGTTACAGCTAGTCAGTTGCCCGAAAGTCTGACAACCAGACTTGCCAAAGGGTTTCGTATTACCCAGAACTAACTGGGTTATGGAGGTCAGATAGGCAGTCGTTTCATATAAAGTACTGATATTCAGCTGCAACCGGTGAGACAAGAAGCCGACCCCAATATAGTTGGGAAAAGGCTAGGCAGATGATGATGAATTGATGATGAATTGATGATGAATTGATGATGTATTGAATAATTATAACAAACCTTTTTTATGTTATTGTTCAGGCAGTTCTTATAATATCTTTTCTAAAGTTTTATTAAAGAACGATAATTGCACTTAAGTCTATAAAACTCCTTTGTTACTAAAACCAATAGATAGTCAAAGTAAGTTAAAGTAATAGCTTCACCGTTTGAAACTTATACAGACAGTAACTTATGCAAAAAGTATATCTAGAAAAGTTCTTGAATGCACTTTTTTAAGGTTCCGTAGTCAAGTGAAAGTAACCTCTAAACAATTGAGTAGTATATTCGAATAATTGTGTGGGGTAGTGTTGGCCGTGGGGCCGACAATATCGGTGGCGATGTAGATAACGATCCGTATGAAAATCTAGCGTGCCATTTTTTGACTACCTACTATCATTTTATTTATTTATTCATATAACATTTCGCATTGTGTTTGAATTATGTAGTACATTAATTAATTGATTACAGCTAAAAATAATAAATTATGAATATCAAACAGTAAATTTCACTAAAAATAAAATCAATAACATGTTAAAAATATCATGTTAATAGTAATTTTATAAATAATTGTAAATATTGTCATGTCAAATTTTTATAAATTTACTCTACTCTGATTTCAAAAGTACTATTTAGTTAGTATACAAACAAGTTACTTTACTAAATAGACTTCGTTTTTGTTCTTTATATGGCTAGAATTAAGTCGTTGAGTTGTAACATTTTTGATTTAAACAAATTAGCTTGCGCCAGCGCAGTGAAAATGTTAAGCATAAAATGCTTAAGCTGGGCACGCGAAGAGCACCTAGCTCTTACGTTATATATCTGTGGTTGGCCCCATCAATTACGGATTAAGATGTCTGTATAATCGTTTTGGAATACTACTCGTTACCAGCGGAAAATATCTGTTTTCCACATTCTTTAATGAAACAAAAAGTAAAAACTAAATTTTGTTGTCGAAAAATATTGGGCTTGTGAAAAAAAATCATCGCGACTGCGGAACCTTTCACTGTGCGTGACCCAATACACACTTGGCAGGTTTTTCTCTTAATCCCCGATAGTGTCTTAACAAAGTCGTTTAAAGTCTTTTGCTTGCAAAAGTTTTACCTTTTTTCTAAGAATGCAATTTACTTGGATTAATTGAGCGAAGTTTTTTGTTAGCTCAGTCCGCAGTCGGGACACTAGTGACGAATGAAGTGGGGAGGATTATTTTATAGAGTAGCGTGGTTTTGTTAAAGAATAAATAATATTAAACTTGGAACAGGAACAGCGGAATTTATAACAAAATTTTATTTTGTGAAATAGTTTCGTCAACGTCACAAAATATTTATACCCGTTTGCAGTAACAGTAGATGGCCGTTAGCAAGTTTATTTATTATATGTTATATTTTTTTGAGTAGCTTAATTAGTTAAAAAATTAAATATGGTTTAAATCAAACATAAAAATAAAATATTTTATTTTATTTTTTATTGTTACTTTAGTGTGCGTACCTTCAAGTTTATTTATTTATTTACTAAGTTTACTATTATTTATAAGGCAATTTTTATTTGTTCAACCTATTGCTTATTATAATTATCACTATGAAATCAAGTGTGCACTTATCAACTGTTACCACAAGAGTTTTTGTAATACCGAGATCACTGAGTCCACTTTTGACCCTTATGCCCTAAGTAATAAGGTTAAAAGTGTAAAACGTTAGTGAACTCGGTAGTTTCTTTAACATGCAAATCCTTATCCGTACTAATATTATAAATGTGTAAGTAAGTAAGTTTGTTTGTTTGTTACCTTTTCACGCACAAACCATTGAATCGATCTTCCTGAAATTTTGCATATACGTTGTCAGGTGTACAGAAACGGACATAGTTCGTTCATTCCGAAAAAAAGTACTGTTCCCGAGGAAAACAACAATAACGTTCTTATGATAATAGATGGCGCCACGTGTCTTTCGAATCATGATTGAATAATATTATTACAAGCAGAGTACCACCCGAATTGATTGTCAAATTCTAAATTAACGAGACCGAAGCCGCGGGAAAAAGCTAGTTAATTATAATTTGTACATAACCTATATCTAAAGGTCATTGTCCTACACAATTGAATATTCAGTCTATTCGCACCCACTCAATACATAAGGAACAACCAATTAATCAATCAACAGATAGCACAGTTAAATTCGCATCAATTCACTCAATCGAATTAGGAGCTATACGATGAAGACATTGCCTTATACCATTCCCATTCCATATCCAACCTTATCATAAGCAAGTAAGAGTCAATTCAGCTAGTAAGTACATCTAAGGCTGAGAACACAAATACGCCACCATTTTTAAACGTCGTCCTTACCATCGTCTTTGTTATTTTCAGTCGAGTTTCAGCTGTTTAAGGTCTTTTAGGTGGAGATAATTTTGAATGGGGATTTAAATGGATTATATTGTGAGGCTTCTGTTGACAAAAATGTGTCTTTTATGAACGTATCAGTCGTTTATTTTATTGAGGAAGTCGGTAAAGTTGAACGATAATAATGTTTTTTGGCCGAATCTCGTCGGTTGCATTGTCGTGGTGGATAATGACTCCTTTAACTTGTGTAACTTAAACTTAACGCATTAGGTCCTCTAATTAAGGTTCTTGAATTACGAAGGGAGCATATCCGTGGTAGTTCAAAGTCGGGCGACTATACAAAGAAAGAAAGAAAAAATATTTATTTGTCGCAGAGACATGACGTGCATTATACAAAATTCCAAAAAAAAAAAACTATAAATTCAACAAGACAGAACAAAAAAAGAAAAAGTTAACAGCTTGCACGTCGTATACCAGAGTAACTAACCGAGAGCCGTCTCGGATGGTATGATCTCATTATGCGAGTAGAAAAGGATCTAGTAGTGAAGAAAGCATTGTAACTATTTGAATATAAGAGACGTAGCAGACGACCTCCGGCTACGTGGTGGATTAGCTCTTGCTTGCGAAGGTTCCATTGGAGGAAGAACTCCCCCACCAGACAATCCAGGACAGATTGTCCTGTTGCCAGATAATTAGGAGAGCCGACTCTGTCTAAAGTGGGATGGAGCTATGAAGAAAGGCAGGTGCCCATTCCATAGCTTAGGAGGTTTCTATCGAGAAGAACCTACACGAGACAACACTATGGACACTAATTAAATTTAAATTGAAAAATAAAATACATTTACGATAATAAAAAAAAAAAATGTAGATTAAACGAAACGAGTCGGGTGACATTTTTTTAGCTTTTATCACATGTTCACAAAGCTCATTCTGACCGGCTTAGGCTGATTCTGCCACAATAAGTTGTGGTTACTACCTTAACATTTTACACAACTTTTTTTTTATATTTTTTTTTTTTTATGACAACGTTGCTCCACACTAGGAATTTCTCCTGTATCGTGGGTGTGTTAACAAACATTTAAACTCACATACACAAACAGCCAGATCCGGAACAACTCCTTTTTTTATAATGAATGGGCTTACTCTTGACCTCAATCTAGTCCAGAGGACAGAGATGAGGTCGACGATGGAACGAGCTAACCCAAAAGAAGCTTGTAGGCCATAAAAATATTTGTTCTGTGTGAGAATCCAACCCGCGACACGCAACGCAGAAGCCAATCGCTCAGCCACTGCGCCAACCGCGTCGTCTTGTTAACTTGACTAAACAATTAAAAACCTTCTCAATTTTAGCCTTTATTCCACTACACTTGGCTTAAAACAGCACTGAGTACAAAATCAAGTTACTCACGCAAACAATAATTAAAGCAACCGTCTTCGTCTCAAGTCGGGACCGCTCGGCTCCCTTCGGCCTTCATCGTCTGCAAGATAACGAGCGTTTAATTGACAATAATTATCGTGGAATAAAGAATCTCTTCTTGGTAAAGAAAATTGCAAAGAGGATGGAAGGCTTTGTGATATTTTTTCTGGGGTGAAAAATCTCGTTTTACGGTACGACTCAATGTAGCGCACTCAAAATATTGTGCTGATGAATGCATTGAATAGTTCAGGGGTCGTGGAGGTATTAAAGTTATAAGATAAAAAACTTGAGGTTGGCACTTTTCTTTATCCTCCAATATGTTTTGCCGACGGAAGAATTGACAAAATGACAGATTCCTTTTGTTGATCTGTCAATTTGTCTAATTTGCTACGCGTGCTGGCGTCAGAGTTTTTATGCTAACCATGGGCTTTTAACTTGGCTTTACATGCTGTTGAGATATATCTCTCAGACATGCTGGTTTCCTCACGATCAGCCACTAACCACACGAAAAAGAAGAACAAGAAATAGGAAGTTTACTCTGCAAAAACGTTCAAAATAAATCCTGAGATCTTATTTGATATCAAAATGAAAATGTTGACCGTGTTAATCTAAGAAGCAAGAGTAGATACTGTATTTATCTTCCCCTCAAGCCATAAAGATCGTCCGACGAAAGTGGGTTTCTATGAAGTTATATTAGTATTTTATGAAGCCAATGTTTACGGTGCGGTTTAATAAAAATGCCTTAGTTCTTAGTACCTACACTTATGTTTCGTATGAGGTTATAAAAGGAGCTAGCTTATTGAAGACATTGCTTTAAAGTGCATAGTATGTTATGAAAGAAAGGCTTGAAGCGTTGAAGATCGAACTTATAGCATAGCATGCATGGTGCGTAGTACTATCAAATGAAAACCAGCGCTGTGCTGTGGGCCTCTCATAGAAAGAAAGAAAAAAACAAACATTTATTTGGCACATGTCACAAGTGCCCACAATATAACAAAAACTACAAGAAAAAAAAACTTAAAACTAAACAAAAAATGTAGGTAACACTGTGTGCCATCATGGCTGCGCCAAATAGGACCAGTTCAGCAAAATGCCGGGCAACTAGTGCTCAGGCACTAGTTGCCCGGCATTTTGCTGAACTGGTCCTGGTCCGCTGGTTTTCAACTGGACCTGGATTAGAGAGGTCACGGATGTAAAACAGTTTTATGTGTTGTGTCAATGGTGGTGGTGGAAAGGTACTTAAATAAAACAACATAGCACGACATCATGCAGACTGGTAACCTGCTTGCCGCAGTCACGACGTGCAAGCTTTTAACTTTTTTGTTCCGGCCTGTTGCCTTCTAAATATTTGGTATGCGTTGTATGTTTATTGTTTTGTTTTATTTTTTTGTCATTTTGTATGCACGTCATGTTTCTGAGACAAATATATAATTTGCTTTCTTTCTGCCTAATTTGCAAACCTTATGTTAGCTACGCCGTAGAAGATGAACTTACCGTTAAATTTTGGTACCGAGCATGGTTATACCGTTACGCTTACCTTGTATTTTACTAAACCGTAGCAGGGGATGTACCATTTGTTTAAGCAACAGCGTAGCACACTGACCATGAAGCGTAACGCTTGCCAAATATGGTGCTACGCCGTAGCAACTCACGAGCTTACCGATATTTTTAACCGCCTTCTAAAATAAGCGGTGGTTATGTATTCTACTAGCATTCTTTTTCTTTTGTACATCGGTTTCTCCGTGATTGAGTGACTTTTTTTTCATTTGGAATTTTTTTTTTATATTTGGTGGCCTACCCAAATGTCCTTTCTTTGGTATTGTTCGTTGTGTCGTTGAGCTCTTTGGATTATGAGTCGAGCTATACGATCACTGACAAAAGCTTGCACTGAATGGAGAGGTCCACTCAAATCTGTGTGGTTATTTCTTCAAAAGACTATCTCAGACATATTAATGTCTGAGATGGTCCTCATATGTCTTGACCAATGTCTGGACTTTAAAAGAGACGGTGACCTCTGAGTTTGTTTCGGATTTTTCTTCTCAGAGGATACGAAACACCGGCCCCATCTAGTTTTAAAACATAACATGATGTAACATGTAAAAGTGTTAAATTATTTTTAAATTCACCAGCTTCTGAATCATCCCATTGAAGAATAATCATCTCAAAAACAAAAACTAAACTCACAACATATCTAAAGACTGCAAAGTTTCATGATACATTTCAAAATAAAACTTAGCTCCTGCAAGCCGAAATAATAACTCCGTGGCCTCCATTTTTTGCTGCAGCCCAGTTACTGAAAAAACCAATTTACAGAAATAAATGTGATTTATGATTTATACATCAAAATAAACACCTTACAACACCGCAAAGAAATTAAACTCATATAGAACAACTTCCACAAATCATTCCCACATTGTAACTCTCAGTTATCTTCCACCAGTTTATATGCCACATATCCTTTATAATGCGACAGGCAGACAGGTATGAAAGAAATCGTTTTACCTTACATTACTTTAGATCGTAATCTTACGCTGGTTTATGACGATGTTATTACGTTGTTACAGGTAGGGGTTTAGATTGTGTGGTCTGCTGGATGGTGGGTTGATGTTGAGATAGAAATCTGGCTGTTTTGTGGGTTTTGGATGTAAATATTTGAGCGTTGTTCTGGTTTATGAGAAAACTCCTAGATTGTTAATCCTTTCTCTAAAATAAACTTGAGTTACTTGAATTTCTGTCTGTTTCTTCCAGCTAATCTCCGAAACGGCTGGACCGTTTTTGACTGAACTTGTTTTGACAGATGAATGATGTAATAAGTAGTAATCTAGGCTTACTTTTATTAGAAAACGCATTAGAGTCCCGTGCAACAAAAAAATAAACCTTTGAAATTGTTAACAAAATCCGGTTCGAGTAGAGAAATAATATTTTTATAATAATTTCACGCGGACGATGGTACCAGGTAACTGCCAGTAAACTACTAATAAACCTTCAAAAGATCCGATCCATCTTAATTTAACTAATGTTAGCTGTAGCCGCGAATATCAAACTTTGATGAAAGATTCTTCACTAATTGCATCGTCAAAACGACGTCCTTTCCCTATCTTAATTTAACATAGTTAAACTATAAACAAATCTTTTGGAAGTACTGAGTGATTAGATACCTCTTGGTAAGACTGGTTGTCAGACTTTTGGGGCCACTGACTACCTGTAACGACTGCCGAAATGACAGCCGGGACCAAAGTATTAACGTGTTTTCCGAGGCACGGAGGAAGCTCGGTATGTAATGGTTGGTCACCAATCCACGGACCAAACTAGGTAAAGTAGACCCGTTAAGTATGGCATTAACAGTCGAAAAATTACTTTTTTATTTACCCGATTAATAATATCCCTTAACTAAAAATCGGTTTAATAAACGGTAAACGAAGTCACGCTAGTATAGTGTTTACTTTGATTTGTTTCGTCATCATCATCATCATTTCAGCCGAAAGACGTCCACTGCTGGACATAGGCCTCCCCCAAGTGTCGCCACATTGACCGATCCCGTGCGTCTCGCATCCAGCGGATCCCCGCAACCTTTACCAGGTCATCGGTCCACCTAGTGCGAGGCCTTCCAACGCAACGTCTTCCAGTTCGCGGTCGTCACTCCAGAACTTTCCGGCCCCATCGGCCATCCGTTCTGCGAGTTCTGTTGATTTGTTTGCTGAAGTCTTAAGCGCTTTTTTCTTAGAGAATCTGAAGGATAATTCTTTTATCATTTTCTGATGCTTGTTTTAGAGTAACATAGAGACGAAATTAACAGCTTCACTTAAAAGCTGGTTTGAATTCAAGGAATTTGATTTATTAGATTATCGTGGAAGATAAATAATTGTTTTACGTTGTTTTTAGCCCCGATTACATGAGACTTTAAGCTAATATGTAACGGATAACAGGTTATGATATTATGGGTATTTTTTTTAATTGTAAGATTATTTTATACTATGGAGTTTATTATTGTTTACATCTTTCCTCAATTATTTTTTTGGGTCTGGACCAGACCATAATAGAGGCTCATCACGCGACAGACATATTATAATGAATTTTTCCAAAAGCTGTGTCTCCATTGGTATGATTTCTATTTAATATAACGCAAGATATTGTTTTAAATCATAATTCATTTATTTATTGTTTGTCACAGGTGAAAAGGCAGATCTTATAATTACATTATTGTATCACTGTAACATACCCATAAGGTGTACAATATCTATATGTGTGTCAATATTATTGGCTATGTTAAAAAAATAATACAATTTTTTTTTATTTTTTTTTTCATAAAACTTTGCCCTTCACTAGGAATTTCTCCTGTATCGTGGGTGCGTTTACAAACATTTAAACTCACATACACAAACAGCCAGACCCGGAACAACTACCTGTAGGTCATACAAATATTTGTTAAAAGCGGGAATCGAACCCGCGACACGACTAATAAGTATTGCTAATAAACTTTATAATCTAAGAATCTTAACTACTAAAGTTACACAAACGAACTGGTGTCGCTAAATTCAGCAAAGTTCAGTCTATCCGAAATTAAGTGCACAGAGTGTCAACCTCAAAGTTCTAAAAGAGGAAAATACGAAACTAGTACTTTAGTAAAATTGCGCTCACCATTACAGAGCGAACAATTTACGTGAACCTTTGTGCAATCTTAACACTTGTCAAAGCTGCAATTTTCATTTGGGTAACTTGTTAGAAACTTGTAGTTTTTTCATTCAAAATTCATGCAAGTAATAAAATATTAGTTTTTTTACATTTACTATGTTTATGTGTATTTGACCCAGCCCTGCTTCATTCGGATTTTTCGACTTTACTGAACATTGAGATTTTTTATTGTGTAAGTGTTATATGACATACACACATAAGCCTTTGGAGTAAATTTTGTAAATGAGTTCCGCAGTTGAGAAAACCAACAACATAGACAGACACAAAAAGTGAATTTTATTTATCACTATTTGTGCCCCGTGAGATTCGTCCAGGTGAAATTAAAATAAAAACATTACATACCTATTTGAATCGGTTTTAGTCAACAATTTCAAGGGTTTAATATTTTTACACCGAACCCTAGTCCTTATTCTAACATAAAAGTAGGTTACTTATCCTTATAATATCAGCTATCTGCCAGTAAAAATCCCGTCAAAATTGGTCCAGCCGTTTCGCAGATAAGCTGGAACAAAAATACAGACAGACAGACTAACAGACACATCTGCCTAACCTTTTGCAAGACAAAGATAAAAAATTAAGGTTTTTTATTGTGAGTACCGTATATACTTTCATAATTATGCATTCAGCAAAAAGCAGTTATTTTAAAATTACAAACAGACACTACAATTTTATTTAATTATATAGATGATCATGTCTAATGTTGTGTTATAGAATATTATCTCAAAGTTGGCGTGAAATGAATATCTAATTTTGAAACGAGATGAATCCGGACTGTTCGCGTGTTGAATTAAATTAGTTTTCCATTTGGAAACAAAGCACGGTCCAGCTGACTTTACATAAAATATGCGACACGTCACGTCGAGAGGGTACATGTATATAAGTACTTATATATATGTACCTACTGTCTAATCCTAGACCTTTATAGAGTTATTGTGTGCACGTGTAACTACACATAAATGCACTAAGAGGAATATTTGAAATGCATAATTTGGTTGTATACTTATGTAGTAAATACTCCTTCAGTATTATGGTACCTTTTACTGGGAGTTTAGTAAATAAACACTTGAGATCAGCCGGCTTTTGGCGTGGTGAAGAGGAAGTCTATTTTTTAAACTAAAACCATTATAGACAATAGATCGTTACAAATCATCATCTGCCTTGCCTTTTCCCAACCATGTTGGGGTCGACTTCCAGTCTAACCGGATGCAGCTAAATACCAGTATTTTACATGGAGCGACTACCTATCTGACCTCCACAACCTAGTTAGTACTGGGTATACGATACCCCTTGATAAGACTGGTTGTCAGATTTTCGAGCCACTGACTACCTGTAACGACTGTCAAAGATGTACAAATGACAGCCGGGACCACCGGCTTAACGTGCTTTCCGAGGCACGGAGGAAACTCGGAATGTAATGGTCGATCACCCATCCGCGGACCAACCTAGGCAAACGCGGTTTAACCTTAAGATCGACCCGAGCGGCTGTTATTATTTAGCTACGAGCTCCTGTAAAACAATGAGCATTAGATCGTTACAAATCATTCAACACATAAGTTAAACAATGATAATCGAATAAAATAACGTTGGAAAACGGACTGGACACCGCAGAGTACGGTAATTTCTAAATTTCCATCCCCTGGGTATAACCCCGTGCTGGCCTCTCATGGGATATTCCATTCTTTGAAGGAAACCACAATTTCAAATGCGTGTTCCCACATATTCAGACAATTCCTTGAGGGATAAACTTGAGCACAAAAGCGCGGATCAAAAGGTTACCGGTTCGAATTTTCCGGGTCGCTTGCGCATTACCAAACAATGGTCTTGTTAATGTGCTGACCGTACCTGTAGGTCAATGTGAATGTTTGGACAGTCATGTAAGTTGGTGAAGCGTTTGTATGTACGGATAGAAGATAAATTAAAAATGAAACAGACATAAAATATTTTTATGTTAACTAACGCGTGAAACGGAAAAATATGACAATATTATGTTGATTTCTTTGAATTCTGGCAAACCTGGATCGTGACAGGTATTTCATTTTGGTTTTATATGACACTAGCTTTTACTCGCGACTTTGCTCCCGTTATGTACGCAATTTACTCACGGGAACGTTTTAAATGTAGCCTGTAACACTCGGGGATAATGTATGTTCTTCCCGTTAGTGAAAGAATTTTCGGAATCAGATCAGTGGTACCGAAGATTAACCCCTACATACAAACTTACAAACAAACACCTACCTCTCTAAAATATTAGTATAGAAACTCATATTTTTTTGGAGGATATTTACATAAAATATGTCTAGTGTGTAGATGTAGGTAAAACCACCTGTCTAAGGTCAGCAGAATTAATGAGAATTTATTGAGCATCCTGGGTGTACCCGTTGGTACACATCTGCCTAACTCTTTGGCAATTGCAGGTGTGATTGTATGTTATGTTATTTTGCATAACAGCAAAATTCTTGACGATTTTTTTTTTTTAAACTTTGCCCCTCACTAGGAATTTCTCCTGTATCGTGGGTGCGTTTACAAACATTTAAGCTCACATACACAAACAGCCAGACCCGGAACAACTACCTGTAGGCCAAACAAATATTTGTTTCGTGCGGGAATCGAACCCGCGACACGAAGCGCAGCAGTCAATCGCTCAGCCACTGCGCCAACCGTGCTGTCGAGTAATTGGTAATATAATCATATACTACTTACATAACGTAACCAGTAGCTTACTCCGAACATTATAAAATCCATCTATAACAGATACCAAACCAATATTTTCATCAAACTTTTATACCTAATAGAATCTATAAAAACTGGTGTTAAATTTCAAACAAAATGGAAGTTAATCACTTTGTCCCATTTAAGCTTTTCAGCGAATTTAGTTATTTGGGCCAGTCGCTAATGTCACAAAAGCGGGTCTTGACGCAGAATGACTAATTCGCAAAATGTTAAATCTTTTATCTTGATAGTATTTACAGATTATAATAACTACAAATACCTAAAGAACATCTACGTCGTAAAAACAAAACGAAAACACTTACGTCTAAGTTATTTTGTAAATCGAATATAATGCGAACTTGAAAACCTGCAAAACGGACTTTTTAAGAATATTACATTTCAAAAATCGGACATTCTGCGAATATGTCTTTTTTTTCAAACATGACATTTTGCAAATCGTCCTTTCTGCGTCAAGACCCAAAAGTGGTGTGCGTGTTACAAATTGATTCGGAGTAATCGACGCCGGAAATTTTTGCTAAAAGGCTTGATCTCACTAAAATGTTCGTGACACACCCAGAGAAGCTATTTATAAAAAATTCTTTGTAAAGCATTTATTGTAAAAATGTGGGGCTAATGGAAAAGGTCACGAGAGAAATTATTTTGAAATGTCAAACGTAAAATTTGTTTTGTAAATTGGATTAAAGTCCACCAAAGCGGAGATGTGCGGAGATGTGCAAAGCGGAGAGGAGAGGAGATGCTTAGGAGCTAGGATGTATCCACCGAAGCTGTGTGGAGATGCGTAGGTACCGGCTAGACTGGAGCAGGCAGCAGGTGCACAGCGGCAGCGGGGGGCAGTAGGTGTACGTGTACACACGCCCAGTTTAGCGCGAGCCATCACAAAAAGCGACCGCCGCACGGTGCTCACGTCTCTTCTCGTTTCCGATGTGCGCTGCTGCTTGCTTGGCCATTGACTGCAGAGGCTGGCCTTAACAAATATGAGACATCTCCGCTCCTCTCTGCTCAACCGTTTCCACTAAAGCTAAGTAGAGACGAGAAGTGTAAATAACGAAATTCTATTGGTGGTTTATAACACATCTGCGGTCCCCTCGTCTCGTCTCCGCATTGGTGGAGTTCGGGACTAACGGGATTCCAACTAGTCGATGCCATTGCGACTTGGGACGGCGAGTTGCCGTCAAGACACGTGCTGTTTTCAGTTTATTTTGGGCAAGTACCTACCTTCGCGTTCCACAGTGGCTATCACATCACGCTTTTCGCTTGAACGTGAAAATCGTGGCCGGTAAGGCGTGCAATAACGGGGGTCAACGCCGAGTAGCAATTGTCCAGCATGGTGGTAACTAACATTCCATCAATTTGCAAACTTAGAAAGCAGTGTAGGTCGGTAGCGCTATTCCTCACAGACAAGCCATGGTGTCTCTGTCGAAGATGCGCACTCTCGACTCCTTGATGTTTGTCACTTCCGTGCCGTTTTGTGGGAATAAACTACTATAAATAAGTTTAAAGAAAATCTAGTCGGGATTACAAACATTAAATATTACCAAAGCCCACAGTTGTCCCTATAATTCACAAAATCTCATGTAAACCAACTAACTGCCACCCGAAGCATAAAATACCACATCGAACTTAACTGATTATCTAGCCAATACCATTCCATGTATGGCAGTTCTATGAAGCACGTACATAAGTACTGTCAAGAAAATTGAATGCTGATCCAACTGCTTAATATTTTACAGACTTTAAGTGAGGTTTAATTTTGGTTTCTTTAATTTGTTTCTTAAAAGTTCATGCCAGTTTTTGTAAAATATTTTTCATAGGTAAATAATACGGGATTTTCTAATTCGATTATTAATTTGAAAAACTCTAAACTAAATCGCTGCTATATCAAAAACGTTATTGTCGTTGCAATTTGTATTATTCTGCATTGGCCACAAAGTTTGAAATTGCACGAACCTTTGACCCTCATTGGCGCAGTTTCCATAATATTAAATGTGTTAAATATGGGAATGTTGATTACTTGTTCGCGATTACGATGTTTGTATTAGAAAGTTGATCAGTTTGCTAGTCCACATCCGTACAAAATTACCACTAATTTGCGATACACACTGTATTTTGAAATTTGCAAATGAATTATTGGCTGGGCGGGGCAGTGTCCCATTTTGCTCACTGTACGTTCCGTTCGGTCACGTTCGTTCGTTTCGTACGGCCACTTCGGTACGTGCAAAATACGTCTTTAAAATTTAAGTGGCGTTCACACTGGACCCGTACGTGTGTGTCAAGATTTTGAGATATGGCTAAGTATAATGTGGTTTTATAGATGAGGGGAGGTTTGTTATCGTTTATCGGCTTTAAAATTGGTTTTTGAGTATCTTTTTAGAGTTTGGTAAACTGTGTTTAAGTATTAAAAACTTTTAGTAGAGAATGCCTTGTGGAATATTGCCTGAGCAAGCGGAGCAAAATTTGAATTTTAGCTATCGTCCCGTATCGTTAAGTCCGCCTATGTACCACTAATGTACATGAAGCTTAAAAAAATAAATAATGTGAGTATACAGCAGTGTATGTTTCGAAATCATTAGATTTTCATAAAGTGGTTAACGATTTAAACGTTACCGTAATTACTTTAATTTTTATTGTTGTATTACTTACCTTCCTACGATTTGTTTTCACATGAATTTCATTTGACAAAAGACAAAGACGAAATAGGTATGAAGATCTAGGCACCATACAATTTTGGTTTGTTGCAAGTGAATCAATATAATTGTTTCCTTTCGTGCTAAGCTGTCACACCCTTTCCATGTCCTATTGTAATATGGGTAGTATTTAAACGAGCGAACATAAATTCAAATTAAAGGTGTCAAAAATATTGAAAATGGGCTACTGAAATACTAAGTGAGCGACAAACAGTGGGCTAATACTAATGTTTAAAACAGCGACTTGAAAATAGAAATTTGAGTTACTAGTTGTTCAGTACGATTATGTGATAATTCAAGGACTCCTTTAAAAAACTTAAAACAAGGTTATTAATCACTAGATTGTAGATAAGGCGTAGTCGACGAACCCCCGCTGAGCGGGGCTCCTATTTCTGTTTACAGAGTTTAAAGTAACCGAGTCGGGGTGCCACAAGTCTCTCTCAGCATTCGCTCGCTCTTGCTTCCTTAATTCTCCTTGCCGCAATGACCAGATAAATAGTTACTTACTTTGGTACAATAGTCGCCCATTTAGTATATTGGTCGCCAATTAAATTTTTATTCGCCCGATTAATAATTTCCCATAAATAGTTACTTACTTTGGTACAATAGTCGCCTATTTAGTATATTGGTCGCCAATAAAATTTTTATTCGCCCGATTAATAATTTCCCTTGTAATATTTATGTTGGTTTGATAGTCAGATTGAAGCAACAATTGCTAGATTAAATTGTTGAAGAGTTATTAAGCAGAGGTGTATTTATCGAGCACCCTCATTTCGCCAGCCATGTTGAAGGAGGAAGCGCTACCCTATAGCCAGTGGAATAAAATTTCATGAAATTGTTATTCAATGGAATTAAATTAACTTAGAGGGTTGTATTGATGATTTAAATGACTATAACTCTGTCAAATCGCGTTTTTTATGGTCGCGACTCATACTGTAATCAACATACAACCTGATACTGATCAGCAAATTGCAAAAAAAAATGAATTTCGCGGGCTACCCTGGGGAGTCCACCTTAAGTCCCATGTAGCGGGCACTAAGCTTTTTTTTTTTTTTTTTTTTCTCCGGATGGGAAATCATCAAATGACCCCCCCCACTCTGGGCGGAGCGGAGGGGAGTGTCAGACTTGTACTGACTAAAACCCATCCATGTTCCTTCTCTGCCCTTTGTGTTCCAGGGCCACGGTATCTCTTTCGAACAGTCCCGCAGCCCTGGCAGGCATCGGCCCATGCGGACCCCTACTTGATTGCTGACATCTCTTTGAGGCGCGCGTGGAACACGAACGCGCCGTCGACACAGCCTGTCGTCATAAGACGGCCGGACGGCGAGCTAGCCCATAACTCGCCGTCCCCAGGCCAGCGCCTACGGTGGTCGGAAGCCACCACGTGACCCCCGACGCCCAGGGCGTCTCCCGCGGCGGCTGGGACGTGAGGTTCTTTCCCTCTCACGTCCTGCCACCTCCTTCACTAGCATGACTGCTTCGCAGAAGGAGGTGACGGCTTCCCATTCTCTCTCGCTCCGGACCATGGCTTGAACCAAGGCCGGACGCGAGAGATTGCCGCCGCCAATCGCCGCTATGAGGACACGGCGGTGCTCCGCCCAAGCGGGGCAGACCTCCACGGTGTGTTCCACCGTGTCCTCCGGACGATCCTCGCAGTGGAAACACCCGGGCGTTTCCTCCCGCCCGATTCGGTGCAGGAACCTCCCGAAACAACCGTGTCCGGTGAGGACCTGCGTCAGACGGTAGGTGAGGGCGCCGTGGCGCCTCTCTAGCCACTCCTCAAAGAGGGGACTTATCGCCTCTATGGTGGCGTGCCCTGCACGGGGTTGCTATATATAGTGCTTCCGCGCGCCATTCATGCAGGCGCGCGAGGACTATCGCCTCCAGATCCCATGGCGGCAATCCGGCAAGGAGGCTAGCCGCCTAGCCAGAGATCGTGCGGTACCCCCGGATTAGCCTTATGGCTATCACCTTTTGGGGCGCGTTCAGGTAGTGGGCGGCTTGCCGCCTCAAAGAACGCGCCCACACCGGGGCCCCGTAAAGGGCCATGGACCGCACGACCCCCGCGTAAAGCTTCCGGCAGGAGGCGTTTGGACCCCTCAGGTTGGGCAAGAGCCGCTTGAAAGCAGCCCCCGTCCGTTCCAGTTTGGGAGCCAAACGTCGGAAGTGCTCCACGAAGTTCCACCGACTGTCGAGGACGAGTCCTAGGTATTTCAACGTCGACCCGACGGCGGGCACTAAGCTGACCCAGACACTGAGCTGCTGAAAAATTAACTGAGAAATTCCTGATTGGAACACCGTTACTGTTACAGCAACGACAATAAGTGAATCAAAACAAATTATTTAATTAAGCTTTGCTATCAAAGGTGTTGGATTCGTAAGTCAAATTATACAAAGAAAACTCTATAAAGGGCGTAAATAGACCCTTAATGAAGCCGAAAGGCACTAGTTTACCCCATCTTTGCGATATTTTTTTTTGTTCTAGACCTGGGAACCTTCTACTTTAAGGAGATATTGGCGGTCAAAGTTCCAACTATTTCACATTTTTTTTTAAATTCATGTTTTTAATGTAACATTTTTACTTTAAACACCTCTACGACCCCCGTACTATTCAATCCATCCATCAGCACAATGCTTTGAGGGCGTTCTATCTAGTCCTACCGTAAAACGTGATTTTTCACGCCAAAAAAAAAGTCGTATCCCTGCAATAATTTTTGCGTAAAGTTACTTAGTTTGATGTACAGAATGCTTGGTTGACGGCTACGTGAAGGGTCTGTTTACACCCTGTATTCAGCACGATACCTACCACAAGGAAAAACCTCGACATACCCACAAAAAGTGTACAAATAAAGGGCCAATTTAACAGTCGGCTGGTGAATCCGTCGAATTCTGACGAGGGTACCAGTAAATACGTACTAAAGAGATTTTCATTATTTGCCTCGCTTCTCCGTGGTACCTACGTCATCCGCAAATGTATGCGCCTAGTGGGTGTTTTAAAAAGTACCCGTTTATTGTATCGGTCTGATTTGGGTTGAATTTCCAGAATATTGAGTGTTTGGTATTTTCTGGAATTCGTAGAAGTAATGAAGGTTTGGGTAATGTAATTTTGTGGAATGCGAATATTGCGTTTTTAACAAGATTGGAATCGTCGGAAAAGCTTCGTAGCTACCTATCTATGCAAATGTAACATAGCCTTATACTGAGTTCGCGATTTAGTTTTGAAACGTGTAAATAAAATGTGGTTTTGGAAAACAACATACAGTTAAAACATTGTTATGACCTACAATGCTACATTACCATACCATCAAATTGCAGTGATAGCCTGGTGGTGTGACTGTCGGACTGTCAAGTCATAGGTCTCGAGTTCGAACCCAAGAAACGTACCTCTGATTATTCGGATTCGTGTGCGTATTGTATAATTATCACTTGGTTTGGTGAAGGAAAACACCGTGAGGAAACCAGCATGCCTGAGAGATAATTCTCGACGGATCTGGGACATTTGCGCGAAAGACATATGCGCGAAGGACACTTCCGCGAACCCACTTGCGCGAAAAGACATATGCGTGCATGGACTTTTGGGCGATTAGACTTTTGCGCGAATGAACTTTTGCGCAAAAGGACACTTCCGCGACTAGATTTACTCGCGACTGGTTACGGTTAATCTGTAGAGTAAACATAACATCATATTATTTTCAATGAGATAGAGCGAGAGAAGTGGGAACACTGCCCGAGAGACATGTCAAGTTATTTTTTCGTATCTACCATGAATAGTGTTGCCAGATATAATTATTGTTTAATCGATTTACAATATCGATTTTGAACAAAATAGTTTTACTCTCTGTTCAAGCTTTTGGGTTTCATTAATGTCGATTTTTAAGGTCATTCAGTTGTTTTAATGTCTATTATGACAAATGTATATTGATGAACATTCTTGTTACTTTGTACAAAAAAGATTAATCAATCGATTCCGACTTAGAAGAACCTCAGTGTTATGTTTACTCTACAGCTAACCTAACCTAACCAGTCGCGCAAAAGTCTAATCGCCCAAAAGTCCATGCGCGCATATGTCTTTTCGCGCATGTGGATTCGCGCAAGTGTCCTTCGCGCAAATGTCTTTCGCGCTAGTGTCCTGATATCATTCTCGACGGCATGTAAAGCCAAGTCAGAGGCCCATGGACGGCATAAAAATATCTCACACCAGGTTAGGGACTAACCGCAGGATAAAGAAAGAAAGACTATACCCTAACATTAACTTTATCACCCTAAAATAAAGATGATATTTCTTTAAGTGGAGATAGCATTAATTGGAAACAAAGACTTGAATAGACTTTACTTGTGCTCCTGACTTGTTTCGTCTTCAAATTCGTGACGTCACTGCGTATCGTCTGGTTTTGCTCGAAATGTTGCATCGAAATCGAAAAATGAACGAAAATGTTCAACGCCAAGTGTTCAAGTGCCTTCAGTTATTTGGGACATTATTTCTTTGACTTTAAAGTATTTAATTTATCAGTATAAGAAGCGTTTTGAACTTGAGAGTTTATACGGTCCCACAGCTATTCAACGGTCACTCTTCTTTCTTACCTTTTCTCAAGGAAGACATCCATGACGACCCGTCATTTCATGGTCTACGGTAGCTCCATCTACTTTATCAAAATCTTAAATTCAATGCCAGATAACGCACAGCTTAGAGCCTAGAGCAACAGTGGCCTAGTAGCACACTGAACTCGCTAGGCTCTAGGCCCTAAGTAAGGCATCTGTCAGTCGGGCCTGTGGACGGCGAGTTATGGGCTAGCTCGCCGTTCGGCCGTCTTATGACGACAGGCCGTGTCGACGGCGCGTTCGTGTTCCACGCGCGCCTCAAAGAGATGTCAGCAACCAAGTAGGGGTCCACGTTCGAAAGAGATACGGTGGCCCTGGAACACGAAGGGCAAAGAAGGAACATGGATGGGTTTTAGTCAGTACAAGTCTGACACTCCCTTCCGCTCCGCCCAGAGTGGGGGGGTCATTTGATGATTTCCCATCCGAAAAAAAAAAGGCATTTGTCAGTCATTGTCTAGCCTAACCAATGTTTTACACAGTTTTATAGCCACGATAAGAGCAAAACGATCCAAATTCGTGTTCAAATGGAGGTTAGGTATTAAAAAAAGTCATTTGAAATATGGCGGACACCACACGTTTGCAGGGACGTGATCAGAAATACCAATGTTTGTTAAGCGCTTTTAGCGTGTTATTGTGATGTTGCTCGCTTTTTAATTGATACCTGTGGATTTTATTGGTGTTTTGTTAATCTAAAACTCCTTTTGTATCCTATACGTGAATTTTTGCGATGTAAACTTTACGTCAATACGTCGATTATAAAATTAAAAATACTTGTTTCACGTATAGTATTTTCACAATTTTAAGAACTTGTTCATTTCTATGGATGATACTGATTGTGCTTGTTACAAATAATGTAACTAAAATGCTATGGGATGATTGTGATCATATAATACAACTTTAATCGTCCGCCCGCATTTTTATAAAAATGCTAATAAAAGATAGATTCCAGTCTACCTTAATTCAGCTGTACCAGTACTCCACAAACCCGTTTCGAGGAATAAAACAAAACACGACCTCCTTTAAATTACTCTTCAAAGTGAGTACGACTTCGTCACTAGATCTGCTGTGTCCTCATTAGTATTCCATAAGAACCGCGAACATCCCACGTTTCTTGCGTCAAAGCAAACTGTACCTAAGTGTGAAATTAAATTATTTAAAAAACACAAGTTTTACCTTGTAGTGAATGTAATGCTTTTTGAAGTTTTTGACAGCTAAGTGAAAAAAACTCTACTTTAATTGATGACACTACATCACGCCTGTATTCTCCGAAGGGTTAAGCAGAGTTATACTCCCACATTTTGCAGGATATACAAGGTGTAAACGGACCCTTCACAAGGCCGTCAACCAAGCATTCTGTTAACCAAACTAAGTAACCCTAAGCAAAAATTATTGCTGGGAACCGATTTTTTTTTTGGGGTGAAAAATCACGTTTCACCGTAAAACTCAATGTAACGTACTTAAAACATTGTGCTGATAAACGGGTCATGTAGGTATTTAAAGTAAATTTAAAACCTTAAAAACTAGGATTTAAAAAAAAAAACTTCTGAAAAAGTAATATCGCCATAACTAGAAAGTTCCCAGGAACAAAAGGGCGGGAAGATCGCCTTTCGGCTTCGTTAAGGGTCTTTTTATACCCTTTCTTTGAGTTCCATATAAAAGGGATAAGCCCATTGCAATTAACCGGGCACAAGCCACTCCAGGCTGTTACTGAGAAATTCTCGATGGAAAAACTTAATAACTCTTTCCTTGATCCGAGAATGAAGCCCAAGATGCACCAATGCTCAACAGAAGCGCGTGCGACTTCTAGATCAAGGAGGCAGTCAGGTTAGTTTTTTAACACGTTTTTCTGAAGCTGCATCGCTCTTTATACAATATTAGTTTTAGTATATGCAAAACCTGAAACACGTGCCTAGTATTTTTATGTAAAGAATCTATGTACGAAATTTCAAAACTGTATCTTGAAAAATCACAAAGTTATAAGCTTGTTCTGTTTCCACGCGGCGCCGCCGCGCGCGCTTCCAGCGTCGTCTTGAGCTCATTGATAATTATAATTTGGCAGTAGGTACCTAAATGATTGCGATAGGTACTTAGTGTCACTCGGTATCCAACTTGTAGCCTTTTTTAAATATTTTTGGGACAAAATATAACATGGGTTAAAAATTATTGGAATTTATTCAGTTACTTATTCTGAACAAACTATATTCAGGTTTCGCATATACTAAAAATAATGTTGTATAAAGAAGAAAAGATCGCGAGAGCCTGATGAGTAGTCTCATTCATTTGCTTGCATTTGCTTTATTTCACCACAAAGAGGAATTCATAAAATATTATCATTCAAAATACGTGGTGGAAACAACAGGAATGCTACACGGCGGAAGATATAGGTGCCTACGGCAGATGAACGTTCTCAAACGAATCATTCCACAAAGCATTCGGTTCTAATTAACTAAACAAAGCAATCGACAAGCATCAGTAATACGACAGTTAGAAACTAACAGCATCAACGTTGGATCATAATCTAAGCCCATAATCATTCGCCATTCACAACGCAGCTGAAACATATTGCACGCATCGCACACATTTATCGCGTAGTGAGGAATTATCGCGTATCGTCGAATAATCGCGTAGTGTGAAATTATCGCGTATCGTGAAATAATCGCGTAGTACACAATTTCCGCGTGCTATTGACAACGTTCACTTTACATCACAAAGAGGTGTTTATAATTAACATAGTCTTATGTCACACGTGTGATGTGTTATGTAGATTGTAGACTGTATAGTACATGGGATCAATTGGATGGAGTTTAATTAGCATTTATGGTGAAAAAAAATATCGTAAAGAAACTGGCATGTCTTAAAACCAACAATTCAAAGACGAATGTCAAACCATACCGAGCCGATCTGATTTATTACAGCCAATTCTCTCTCAACAATGCTCTACAGGCAGTATGAACGTCATAGGCTGATCAATGATCATGTGTACTTATAATTTTGAAAAAAAAAAACAAATTTAAAAAAGATTTTCATAAAGACTACAGTCGAAGGAGAATAATCACAGAACTTAAATTGTTGTGTTCATGGTGCCTAAAATGGCCGCTTAAGCAGAATCAAAATTTTACATAAAAAAATACGTTACAATTCGTGAAATGGTCACAACGTGGCAACTGCGTTTATGACCATTTTAAGAATTTTAACGTAATTCATATTATTATCCTATTATGATTCTGCTAAACCGGCCATTTTAGACCCCTAGGAAATTAAAAGATGAAACGATGCCATATTCAAATAATTGATGTGCTAATCAAGAGGCCAAAACAGCGCCAAGGTTTCAATTTAATTTTAATTAACATTTCAGTAATTTCAATCAAGGTTAGTTAGTGTCTTTTTGCCCAAATACACATTGAAGTTTACTTAGATAGACAATGATTTTTAAGGAATACGACTTTTTTAAAATCCTGCTTATGTCCGTAATGGTAGCATTCGAAAGATACCGTTTTTATTTATGAAAATTGTGTACAAGTAAAAATAACGATACAAAGACGAAATAACGGTCAAGTTCAGCACCGATGCACTAAAACCAATTTCCGATGCTTGGTGTTAAAACGAAAGGAATAAGCTGCTCACACAATATGTGTTCTGTGTGATCTTTAATATGCACTTTAGAATATAAAGTAATATGTTCGAGAATATTTTAGAGGACACTGGGTACGGTCAGCGTTAAAAGTCGACTATCACCGCAGATTTTTAGCCGATTTCTTAAAAGGAGGAGGTTCTTGATTCGGCTGTATTTAAAATTTTCCCACCCTAAAAAAGAAGGTCCGATTTACGTGATTCTTTTTTCATTTGATAGAGGAGGAATTTTTCATAATATCTAAATTGTTCAACTTTGTTTTTCAGTACTTTTTTACTCGTTTACTTGAAAAGTTGACAGGAATTGATTGGATCTGGAAGGCCGAGGATAAGGTGTTGTAGTGAAACTTGGGGGATGCCTTTGTTTATGTACTCTATCGGTTCAGATTTATGTTACTTGCTCACAGGTCTTTGTCTGGTATTATATAGGCAAGAAGTTCTGCTTTTTGGTGCACATTTATCATAAAATATAACATAACATCACGCCTATTACACCGTAGGGATAGACAGAGGTGTACCTAATACTACACCCACATTTCGCCAGTTATGTTTAAGTCCCATGTAAAAGCGGGCGAGCCTACTGCTATCAACCGGGCATGAATCCAGACTCCGTGGCTGCTACTGAGAAATTCCTGATGGAAAAACTCAATAGCACTTTTCCCCACCCGGGAATCGAACTCAGGACTTCATGCTCAGCAGTCACTATTGCGACCACTAGACCAATGAGGCAGTGGTACATACTCATCCTGACATTTAAACGCTTTTCAGTATGATTAAATTAAGTAAATCGAGTTTTGTCGCTGACTGTACCACCGAAGATCCGGGAATTTAAAAACAACAGTTTCCGGAAGAATAATAAGAGTATGAAAGAAAATTAATATCTATCATGTTACAATATACCCAGAAAGAACGCTTTCAAGATAATTTATAACATGATACATGATCTAAATTCTGCACAAGTGTGTCAGCATAATTTTGGTGTCGAATAGCAGGGAGTATCGCATGTGACTAAAAGAGTGATGAATATAAATGTTGAAAGATGGAGAGAGAAGACTAAAGAAACGATGGATGGATTGAGTGAGGAATGATCATCATCTCATCTGCCTAGCCTTTTCCCAACTATGTTGGGGTCGGCTTCCAGTCTAACCGGATGCAGCTGAATACCAGTAGTTTACAAGGAGCGACCTATCTGACCTCCACTACCCAGTTAGTACTGGGTAATACGGTACCCCTTGGTAAGACTACAAAAAGGTTACACTGTCAAAGCTATGTGTTTACCTAAAAACAGTGTTGCCACCACACTAACAAAGTTAACCAATAATATTCAAACCACCATTTTCAAACATACGTCCTCGATTTATCACTGGATTTAAACGGTGAAGGAAAATATCGACAGCGCTCGTTCACAATAAAATGTGACGTTCTTCGTACGTGTGAACTAAAGTGCTGTCAACACTACTATTGATAGAGATTACGATGATACTGGAACACTGGGTGTAGTTGGGGTTATAAACAGTAATGGATATGCATAGACAACTTTTTTTTTTTTTAACTTTTACGAGTGTCGATGGCTGGATTGGTAATCCCAGCCATTGTTACCACTAAGGGTTGACAAGGATTCGAAAGAAATACCGCGGCCCTGGAACACAAAGGGCAAAGAAGGAACATGGATGGGTTTTAGTCAGTACAAGTCTGACACTCCCTTCCGCTCCGCCCAGAGTGGGGGGGTCATTTGATGATTTCCCATCCGGAAACATAAAAAAAAAGGTTTGACAAGCATTTGGTGAACTGCCGCATGTTGCGTTTTCGCTCATTATTAATTGACTTTTATAAAACCTGTACGAGTATGTCGTTGTGGCTCGTCTCTTATATAATCTGCTTCTTACGCCCCAAGTTGCGAGTTCTGACTTTTTCAAAGTCATGCGTACTTTCTAAGTAGTTGCTACACTAAGACACCACTTACTAACGGTGAAGGGAAACATTGTGAGGAGACCCTGGACTTCGTTCTAAAATCGCCAACTCGCATTGAGTAAGCGTGGTGATCATCTCATTCCTTCTCCTCTGAAGTGGCCTTTGTTCGATATTCGGGATATTAAAGGCAACAAAACCTATATATTAACCAATTAACTTCGACGACAAGATGACGCCATTGGTTTATTCGTGTAAACTAAATATTTAAATACCTATTTAGACAAACTTGCATCAATTTTTAACCGGTCTGACTTCAAAGCAAGAGTGAACAGGCATCTTCTGGGCACGCACGTTCCATCTTAGACCTCATCTATCGCTGTTTTTAATATGGAAAGAAAAATTCGAGTGCGAGCAGGGTTTGAACCTGCGACCTTCCGATTCTTCTCATCTATCGCTTTCCATCAGGCGTGATCGAAGTCAAGAGCAGGCCCATTTTGTAATAAAAAAAAAACAAAAATTAACAACAAAACTTCTGCAAAAAATTTTGAAAAACGTAAGAGACACTACAAAAATCTATTAAAACTTAAAGTATTCCTTATAAATAATAATACCTCTCTCACGTAATAGAATAGAGCTTGAATAGTTCTTTCAACATTTTTCTTCAACGATGGAGCGAAGTAAACTCGTTAACTTGCTGAATAGATAATTTCCAAACACAATTTTCTTCACAACACTCGTTCAGGGAGTGTTGTGTTCAAAAATAGTGAGAATTCAATTTTCCACCTTTTAAAAGGTGGCCGTGCTTGTTATTTAATTTCTTAACACACGTGTTTTCAGTTAAATGGTTGTCTTGTTTCGAGATCTTGTAGGATAAGGTGGGTATTTTTAAACGGTCGGTCTTTTTCCAACTGTTTTGGGGTCGGCCTGCAGCCTAACCGGGTGCAGTTCAATACCAGTATTTTACATGGAACGACTGCCTATCTGACCTCTACAACCCAGTTAGTACTGGGTAATACGATACCTGCTGGTTGTGAGAATTTCGGGTCACTGACTACCTTTAACGACTGTCAAATATCTACAAATGACAGCCGGGACCAACGGCTTAACGTGCTTTCCGAGGCACGGAGGAAACTCAGTATGTAATAGTCGCACTCAACCACGGACTAACCTTAGCAAGCACGGCTTATCTTTGAAGATCGACTCGTGCGGCTGTTATTATTTAGCCACAAGCTCCAATGAGGTGAAATTAAATAAACTATATAAACTCCGCAGACATTACGGGTATCGATAACATGTTATCGTGTGATTAGCATTGCAGACCCTCTATGTTAAGGGTTTTGGTTTCCGCACTTAGTCCTTAAAGTGGACCATTGTGCGTTATCACGTTATTATTTTTGATGTCAATACTAATCGCGCCTGCAGAGTTTTGCTAGCTAGTTTAATTTGACCCATAAATTGATACTTTCGTATGTAATTGTTAATGGTCTTAAATTCTTACAATTATCACACTTGGCATTTTGTTTTCTGTAGACCGAGTTGTTTTTTCATCTGCTAGCGTAGAGGCCATACTAATTGGTGTAGCCTCCTCCACCTTGCCAAAACCATTCTACAGGAGTAATGTTGATACAAAAACTTGAATAAGTATTCTTATTCTTTATTGCACACAAATATACATACAAATTGCAATAATATAGCTTATGTACAATGGCGAGCTTAACCCAGAATTGGGTTTTCTTACAGCAAACCTAACTTTGACTGCGAAATTTGCCGAAGAGGAAAATACTTAACTACTTACTAAGCATTACTTACTAAGTATTTGGACGGTTTTGTTTCCCAATATTTTCTCATAATGCTGGGTACACATTGGTGAAACGTAACATGAACTGAAACAAATTCGCCTTGTTGTTGGGTTGCATTTTATGTTGCAGTGCATAAGTCTGGACGGCTCATTCGTGTTACATTTCACGTTACGTTACACCAATATGTACCCGCCATTAGACAACTATCATAACTAGGACACTTGTCTAATTCCACATCGATGTTACCAAAACCACGACCTCAAATACATTGCTAACAATCTCCGCAGTACTCAATATACTTCCGTAACCACAGCATGTACAGGGTGCGCTCTTGTTAATAAACCAGAGCGCTGTCAACAATCGATACCGCAGCCAAATATAGAACCTGTAGTGGTGTACTATGTACTTACTTGCTTGAATATTTGGGTCTGTTTTTAGTTGTATAAAAGTGTTTATAGACATTTGAATGTGATTAAAGTCATATTGCGACATAGGCCTAATATGTATAATTTCAGGTTAGTTAAGTTTAGATGTAGAAAACAAATAAGTGTGGTTTATATTTATTTTTGTTTATTCCGCGAACTGGAAGACGTCGCGTTAGAAGGCCTCCCACTAGGTGGACCGATGACATGGTAAAGGTTGCGGGGATCCGCTGGATGCGAGACGCACGGGACCGGTCAATGTGGCGACACTTGGGGGAGGCCCATGTCCAGCAGTGGATATCTTTCGGCTGAAATGATGATGATGATGATATTTATTTTTCAAAATTATTATATTGTGTATACGAAGGTCAGAGTAAATAAAGGCTATTTTTATTTTATTTATTTTAAAGTCATATTGGTAGAGGAAAACGTTGTGACGACACCGGCGTGTCTTAGAACTAAAAATTCCAAGACATAACACAACATAACCTCACAACACGCCGTCATAACATAACATCACGCCTTTAATCTCCGAAGAGTTGGGCAGAGGTGTATCTTATAGTACACCCACATTTCGCCCGTTACGTTAAGTAAGTTAGTTTAAATCTCATGTTATAGGGGGAGAGCTTATTGCCGTCAACCGGGCACAGATCCAGCTGCCGGGGCTGCTACTGAGAAATTCCTGATGGAAAAGCCCAATAACAATTTCCCCGACCCAGGAATCGAACCCTCACGCTAAGTAATCGTGATTGCTAGACCAACGAGGCAGTTAAAAATTGGAAATTCCATGACATTTGCCCGTTCTTGCACCGGGAGGAAGCCTTGTCCTAGAATTAGGAACGTTATAGACTGGTTATGAAATAACAAATTGGCTTGAATGATGTTTCCATTTAAGCATTCTTATTCAGCTGCTTAACAAAAAAGCTACAAAGGAACTAAGGATAATCGAAGTACCTACACTACTAAGAAACTAGGTACCTTTTTTTTTTTTTTTTCGGATGGGAAATCATCAAATGACCACTCTGGGCGGAGCGGAAGGGAGTGTCAGACTTGTACTGACTAAAACCCATCCATGTTCCTTCTTTGTCCTTTGTGTTCCAGGGCCACGGTATCTCAAACTAGGTACCTTATAATTGTTTATTGCAAAACATGAGAATTGAAAATAAAATAATTTACAAAATCTTCAAATAAAAGGAGACTGCTTCGTTGATCTAGTGGTCGCAAGCGCGACTGCTGAGCATAAGGCCCTGGATACGATTCCCAGGTCGGGCAAAGTGTTATTGTGTTTTTCCATTAACACTTTGCCCGACCAGCAATTTCTCAGTAGCTGCTACGGAGTCTGGATTAGTGTCCGTTTGATGGCAATAAGCTCTTCCCCTATAACATGGGACTTAGACATAACTAAAATGTGGGTATACTATTAGGTACACCTCTGCATAACCCCACAGGCGTGATTATTATGTTTTGTTATGTCTTGGAAATTTTGCCGTTTAAAAATGGACTCCCAAAATATAAAACTTAAACACAACGAAATTAAAACACGTTTACCTATCTACAAAGTATTACACCCGTACTTGGCGAATTCCCGACCGCCTTGATCGCCTAGCAACGCATTTACCGTTAGCCTAATGTGTCCTCAATTCCTCCCTCCCTATTACCCCTTACAACGCGTTAATAAGAAGACGTTATCTCCTTTACGTCGACGACATCAAAAGAAATAACTTGATTTCGCTAAGGATACATTCACAAAATAATTTTCGTATTCAATTCTAAAGTTAATGGCGCGTGAAACGGCATTGATGTCAAGACCAATACAGTTAAAAAGGCGAGAACATTTCATCCTGTCGTTCTTCCTGATAAAAATACCCATTTTCATAAAATAAGAAAACATTGTCACGCGAAAAAAGTGATAAAAGCAACTGGTAATAATTTACAAGTCTCTCGACGCCACCTTTATTAAATTTTTAATTCCACATTCAAAAAGCCTTTTCGCTTAAAAGGAGAAAGTTCGAGATTATTCTAAGGAACATCTGTGTTTTTCAATGGTGGAGCTATTAAGCTTTTTAAATGTTAAATTCTTTCGAAGTAATAAAGATCTTTGAAGACTATTTTAATGCGGAAATGTGGGAATTTTCCCCCTCGTATTTTATGTGTTGTTAAAGAAGGTTTTTTTTTTAAATAATTATGTGGATGTTATGCGAGTAACACGACATCTGCGTAATGATATTTTGAGTTTACTTTGTCTCATAATTTGCTTTGGCCTAGAGGGTAGAAAGGTTTTTTTGTACATATGTATACATACACTGTTTGTGACGTGATCATTAGCGAAGCCCTAATTTCTGTGTGCTTTATGAAAAAGTAGCTTAGCTAGGTTAATACTTTTGAACATGACTGCATGTACAGACAGAACATGACACGACCGAACGAATGAACGAACGAACGAACACGAACGTGTCTGTGTGTCTGTACTGTTATGTTTCTATGCGTCCGTTTCATTTATTTCGGTACCTTAGGTTTTTTTGTCTTGCGTTTTTCTCGATTTTTTATTAATATGGTAGTTTTATTTGTTATAATTGAAGACAAATTTATTCTATACAGGGTGTAACAGAAAGGGAATAGTCATATGAAAGGATATGCTGCAGACCATCAAATTGAACAACTTCCTCCATGGGTCCAATATCGTTAATGCGAAAAAAATATCAGCTGTCCCATACTAAATTTCAATACCTACTCGACTCAAATGTATGAGACAGCTGATAATTTTTTTCGCATTTACGATATTAGACCGATGGAGGAAGTGGTTCAGTTTGATGATCTACAGCATATCCTTTCATATGACTATACCCTTTTTTTTTTTTTTTTTTTCCGGATGGGAAATCATCAAATGACCCCTCCCACTCTGGGCGGAGCGGAAGGGAGTGTCAGACTTGTACTGACTAAAACCCATCCATGTTCCTTCTTTGCCCTTTGTGTTCCAGGGCCACGGTATCTCTTTCGAACAGTCCCGCAGCCCTGGCAGGCATCGGCCCTTGCGGACCCCTACTGATTTGCTGACATCTCTTTGAGGCGCACGTGGAACACGAACGCGCCGTCGACACGGCCTGTCGTCATAAGACGGCTGGACGGCGAGCTGGCCCATAACTCGCCGTCCACAGGCCCGCATGACTATACCCTTCTGTTACATCCTGTATAAGTACCTATTCATACACATACTTAATTAGTAACACTAAGTACAAAACTGTTTTATGTCCGTCACATCACCATCTCAGGTCCAGTTGAATACCAGCGTCGGTCACTAGCTGCTCGGCAGCTTGCTGAACTGGACCTATTTGGCGCAGCCGTGAGACAAACAATATCATCTCTTTTTTTCTGTTAAAAGCTTTTTTTTGTGTGCTTCCAAATAAATAAGTTTTCTTTCTTTCTTGTTTTTTATACTATTTTAGATCCTGTGCCTGAAGGGTCTTTAGTTCCCACGGATTAACGTACTTCCTGAGGCATAAGCCCTCTTTTGTAACCTTTTTTACCAACCAAATCCCTGGCTATCTTTAGACCTACATGCGAAGGCGCTCTGAGATTACCGGAGCTATACTTCCTCCCCCTCCCTCTTTCGACACCCTCGTGCAGTACAGCAGCACGTGACCACCACCTTCTGTGGGGGTCACTTAGTGAAAGCTCTGTGCATACAGAACGTTTACGACCAGAATTTCTTGTCTGTTGACGGATGCCGTCAGAGGTACTTTCATTTAATGAATTATTTTTAGAGTTATTATCGTTTATTCATATTATTTTTCAAATTAAGAAACCGTTTTTTTATCTTAGGTATTAATAAAAGCAATCGCCTCAACAAATAATATTTTTTTCAGAGCATTGATGCAGAATATTCGATCCGTAAAACCTCATGTTGAAAAAAAAGTCTGATTCGCAAAAGGCACGCAAAGGTTTTTTGGTCGCTACCAGTTTTAATTTTTGCGTACGAGTGAATTTCGAGTGTCTACCTGTGTGAAACATTCATGGCTCTTTCCGTTTTCTATAACAGGTTATAATAAAAAAAGAAGTAATCAAAAGAAATAAAAGTAAACAGGTATATAAATGTCACAGTCAAAACTGTTAATCAGTCAAAACTACTTTTGACCAGTGAAAACTATTTTAACAATTACTAACATTTACTTAGAAACTTATTAGGTTGTTAGGTATTTTTTTGTGACCCTTTCCAAAACATTATGTTGTAGTCATTCTAGGACTAGGTAATTACAACGTTCTGAAATAACAAATTTTATATGGAGAAAACGCATTTTAACATAATAACGATTTTGACTGACATCAGTCAAAAGTGATTTTGACTGAATAAGAGTTTTGACTATAGCATATACATGTACGTAGTGTGAGCACTTTCAGTTTCCTATCTTCCGGAACAGGCACCAAGATAAGTACTTCGCCTTAATGGCAGCGGTTAAAAGAACAAGAACATGATATTGCTTTTACATGCCACGATATTATAACAGTCAATTAGGTCCTTATTTAAAAAGTAGAGCCAGCCTCTTTCCAAAAAAGTTAGATAATAAAACCTCACGTAACTGGCCAAACGTGAGTGTACTAAAAGAGAATCTCTGTTTAACCCTATATAATATAACATAACATCATGCCTGTAATCTCCGAAGGGTTAGGCAGAGGTGCACCTAATAGTACAGACGCCAGCACATCAAGCTACCTGAAACTGTCAAATTTCCCAATCAACCTTGAACGTAATGCTTTAGCGATAAAGTTGAAAATCTATTAAAGAAATTTAACAGATTGTAGTTGCTTGATGTGCGTCTGTACATCCATATTTCGCCATTTTCCCTATCGAGATTAAATTATAAAATGTTAATAAAAGCCCGTATTCATCGTGAAAGGCAGCTAATGAACGAAAATCAGACCTTGATAAATTGATGAAGCCTACGAACAATTTGTATTAGAAATTGCGGTACCTTTCTGCACGATATTGTGTTAGATACAAACATTTTTATCTTCGAAAAGCAAGGCAGTATGTAGTTAATTCAGGCTTTTGAAAAACCTCAATTGTTATTAATACGTAATTGAAATATGTCAGAGGAAATTGTTAATTTTGATATTCAGTTATTATAAACCAGCGTCAGGCACTAGTTGCCTGGCATTTTGCTGAACTGGTCCTATTTGGCGCAGCCATGAGGCACACAGTGTTACCTACATTTTTTGTTTAGTTTTAAGCTTTTTTTTCTTGTATTGTTTTTGTTTTATATTGTGTGCACTTGTGGCGTGTGCCAAATAAATATATTTTCTTTCTTTCTTTATTTATCATCATCATCATTTCAGCCGAAAGACGTCTACTGCTGGACATAGGCTTGCCCCAAGTGTCGCCACATTGACCGGTCCCGTGCGTCTCGCATCCAGCGGATCCCTGCAACCTTTACCAGGTCATCGGTCCACCTAGTGGGAGGCCTTCCAACGCAACGTCTTCCAGTTCGCGGTCGCCACTCCAGACTTTCCGGCCCCATCGGCCATCCGTTCTACGAGCAATGGGCCCACTGCCACTTAAGTTTGGCTATTCTTCGGGCTAGGTCGGTAACCTTGGTTCTCTTACGGATTTCCTCATTTCTGATTTGATCACGCAAGGAAACTCCGAGCATAGCCCTCTCTATTGGATTGCATTTATTTTTTTATACATATACCTAATCATTATTGATCATCAAAATTCATAGCCGACTTTTCCAGGGAGATAATTGGTACTTGCAACAACATATAACTTGGTTATCTCCAAAAAATTGCAATAGTTTATTCGGGTCAAATCGATGGCAATAGTGTAGGAATGTTGGAGCTCACTACATTCGGTTATAACCCGCAATCCGATCTCATATAGAGGTTATTCACCCAGTGAATCTAATCATAGAGAGATGAGTTCATTCGACAATGGCGTCCGGAATGAAACATACTGTGGTAGCCTTTACTGTTATCGGGTTTGACCATTGCATTATCTCGACTGAAGTTTAACTTGGTGACCAAATGAAAGCAATTTTTTTAAACAAGCAATACAAAACTACCACGGATACACAGCTGCTCGGGGTTGATTGTCAGGTAAAGCCGCGCTTGCCTATGTTGGTCCGTGGATGGGTGACCACCCATTACATACCGAGTTTCCTCCATGCCTCGGAAAGCACGTTAAGCCATTGTACATTGGCCACTTTTGTATTGAAAAATTGATTTAAAATGAAAGCAACCAACTTAGGTGCTGCATTTTCTGAATCAATGGTGATAATATGTGTTACATTTCCCGTAAACCACGTAAATTTTATTTAAATTGGACTAGCTTATGCCCGCAGCTTCGCCCGTGTTGAGTTCGGTAATTATCCCACGGGATAATACTACCGGAATAAAAAGTACCCTATTTATTAATCCAGGTTATAAACTATCTGAGTGCTAGATGTTATCCAAATCAGTTCAGTACTTTTTGCGTGAAAGAGTAACAAACAACCAGACATTCAGATATCCATACGCCCTCACATATTTTGCATTTATAATTTTTGTAGGCTTCATGAAACCTCTGAAAGTAGTGAATTAACAGATAGATAAAAGATTATAAAAGTTATTGAACTTTCCATCAAGTTGCAGCTTCACACTATTACAGTTCAAAGGAAGATTCGAGTGTCCAATAATTCTTTCATGAACTGTATCCGGCTTCATGCTCGTGTAGGTTTTTCATAGGCACCTATTTCCGTGATAATTTCCTATATTAGATTTTATACCATCCTTGTCCAGATACTATGGTACGTCGTTCGCCTGGTATCGATTCGGTTTGATAGGTGCCTTGAAATATCGAAGATAGAAATTGCCTACATGTATTGTACTTTTTTTTTTAAATTAGTTCTTTTTCTCCTACTGTTGGGCAGTCCCCATTGCTTCCACATCTCTCGATGGTGTGCTTCTTCTCGTCAATTCAAGAGGAAGTCATCCAAGGCGTCTAATATGCGTCGTATTTTTATACTTATATAATTTAATATAAATCTAAGGAACTCATCAGCCCAGTCAATTTCAACGCCTCTACAGCAAGATGCAATCTCTGGCGGGAGCCGTTTAAACCCCCTGACAACTTCAACGATCCATCAGAAAACCTTCCACCTGGACACGAGTTGCCGTGGCCGACTTGGAAATCTCTAAACAGACTTCGAACCCAAGTCGGCAGGAGCAAAGACAATCTCTGCAGATGGGGGTTCATTGACGGCTCAGACCTCAAGTGCGTATGCGGCGTCTCCTCACAAATAATGGCCCACTTTCCATCTTGCCACGCATGCCCGCCCTATCACCTGCGCTCTTGATTATTTATTTACTGCATCAGTGAGCGGGGTACGCATGGCAGAGTTTTAGTCTAAACATATTTAAACGTTTTGCCATCGAAACACTAAGAAGATTTTAACGATTTCAGAGAAAATGTCACGTTTGTGTGACTTTCTTTAATCAACCAATCAGCGGAATCTATCACAGTCCCCTGCTGAGCCACAAATTGCTGTCCTTCGCCTTTCGCATTTAGGCCGTCCCAGCGACCTTTCCAGAAGCTTCCTTTCCCTATAGATTTTGAACCACCCAAGAACACAAACAGAAATATCTCGAAAACTTTATCGATATATCTGCATTTTGTATAGCTGATTCATCTGACATCGTCGACGTATCGTACCCGTATCGTCAGCTGTAAGCCGCCACAATATAGTCCCCCCGAGTGACTACCATAACACGAAGTTGTACGGTTGTACCGAATACAAGATAACTGCTTCGTGACTTCGATTTTATGCATAGAATTATATCTTCTAGTGTTACGGTTGTTCCTCCTCAAGCCAAAAGGCGGTAACTCAACAAATCATTGTTTGGTGTAAACTAGGAATATGTGAAAAGATATTCTTATTAGTAAAAATAATATAAGATATACTCGTCATCGTCTGTATCATCATTCGAACTGAACCGAACTTAAGTATCACAAAAAAATGTTTACACTAAGATGTCCTCGCTCGCTCGGACAACATGAAAAGATTGAAACGATGTGCAGTATGAGTGAGTGAGACACTAATATCCAAATATCATTGTCAACGTTGGTATGGCGAATCTATGCCCGTATATACATATTTCTTTAACTGGCGTTTTAAATATTGTAGTTATTTTCATTAGTTCATTTGATGCAAGCTAGATCAAAATGCAAACAAAAAACAGATTTTAGTGTTTTTTGAGATACCGCTTTTTGGCTTCTGGAGGCAGTATGGCTGTTTCGTCTTTTATTGACTTGAGTATTGCTGTTTTAATTGTGTTTCTGTTAGAATTTTGTGTGCCAGATGCAGTTGCATAGTTTGGTAGTTGGGACGTTCATCTGGGTAGTCTTGCTTACGTTATATTACCCTAGCTAATGCCCGCGGCTTTGCCCGCGTAGAGTTCGGTAATTGTTCCACAGGATCGTACTACCGTGATAAAAAGTATTCTATGTTAATCCAGGTTATAAATTATCTGTGAGAAAAATTTCATCTAAATCCGATTAGTAGTTTTTGCGTGAAAGAGTAACAAGCATCCATACATTATCACAAACTTTCGCATTTATAATGTTAGTAGGATAGTAGAAAGGATTTCACTTCCAAAACTTTCCAAATGTTAAGGTATATCTGTATAAGTCAGGCCTTTGCCCTTTCCGGAAATTTCGGAGTTCACTAGACAAAAGGTAAATCAACTTTGTTATCTCTCTAGCCAGTGAATATACTCGTACGTATAAGTGTCATGTTCATTATTACGGAGCAATATATCACACACTGGGTTCTAGACAGGAACATTTTTCCCACCCTTAGATAACTCGGAACAAATGTCACTTACGTGCCGATACTGGACCTATGTCCGTTTTCTTAGATTTATTTTATTTATTTATTTCTAGACTTTACTACTTACTTACTTTTTTAGGGAGAAGTCAAGATAGGGGTTTTTTACGAATGTTGATTTCTTTTACTATACATTCTCATATTCGTTATGAACGCCCTCTCTCATGGGGATAAGCAGAAACTACTAGCAGAAACTATAGACGGATTGCTTTAATGAGTCCTCGCGAAAGTATCTATTTAAATGGAATATTCTGAAGGTTGATCACGTATTGGTTCAATTAGCATCGTTCATATAATACTACGTGGATTATGGTTATTTTAAAGCAAATAACCCGTGGGATATTGTTAGGACGTTGTGGACGGTTTATGTGCATTTTATGGGGCAAGACGGGGGCCTTATTTAAGCGGTCGGTCTATACCTGTATCTGCAGATAATTGTGATCTTGTAGATGATTTTTAACACTCTTTTATTGGCTTCAACTGTAACTATCTATGTAAAAAAGTTAAATTTGACCCACTTTCAGGTTTCCGATTGAGCTGAGAATTTGCATACTTGTCTAGTTTGGATGACAGTGCATGGTTAGCTGAGTGACGTCATTCTAAATCCAATATGGCGGACTACCAAAGATGGCGGACTAGTTATTTTTATGAACTCCCATAATATGGCTATCAAATGAAACGGCATCATAATAAAATGACATCACTCTAAAGCGTGCTGCGGGACTGTTCGAAAGAGATACCGTGACCTTGGAACACAAAGGGCAAAGAAGGAACATGGATGGGTTTTAGTCAGTACAAGTCTGACACTCCCTTCCGCTCCGCCCAGAGTGTGGGGGTCATTTGATGATTTCCCATCAGAAAAAAAAAAAAAAACACTCTAAAGCGTGTTTCCTAGTTTTTTTAAACCATAATATTATTTACTATTACATCATCTCCAATCCTACAGCAGGTACTAAAACAACTAAGAAAACATTTTATTCACTTAAAATGTTTAAATGACCCCCGTAAAACGAAAATCAATAAAATAGGCCTCCTCATTCGATAGCCTAATAAAAGAGATCCCTATCCTTCATGGGGTTCAGATGACTTACAGTCTAGTCCGGTTCAAGTAGATCTATATAATTTATCAAGATCGATTGATTTATATAGTTTATATGGCTCCGTATCAAAACGTCCTACTAGCAAATCGTTGAGGAACGAGTAACATAACATAACATAATCAGCCTATTAATGTTCCCACTGCTGGGATGCAGGCCTCCTCTCTATGAGAGGGAATGGGCTATAATCCACCACGCGGGCCCAGTGCGGGTTGGTAGAGGTCGCATGTCTTCGAATTTTTGGTTCTAGAACATGCCGGTTTCCTCTCGATGTTTTCCTTCACCGTTTTGAAAGCAGTGGTGATGATATAACTTACACAAAGTAATGCGCCTGGCTGGGTTCGAACCCACGACTTACTGCTCGTAAGTCGGGGTCTCCACCACTGGGCCACCGCTGCTCTAATGCATGCTAATGGGGGTGGTAAGAGGCGTACTTGTGGCTATTGAGTGCCGGATGATAATTTAAGATAAACAAGTTTGGATGTGGCGAATGTTTTAGAAATACATGTGCTTTTTGAAAAGAATCTTAATGTATCAGCTAATTAGTAAATCTGAAATGACAACACACCGACTCTAGAAAATGGTAGCTGGTGCATAGAGCTGGATTAAAAAAAAATTAAGGGATGTTGAAAAGGGAACTAAAACAGGCAAGTATAATATATGCCCATAATGGTGATGTCTTTGGACTGATGAAGGATGACATGGCTAGAAAGGAGGCGACTGCTGAGATGACGAGTAACAGAGTAATAGAGGAAGCAAAGCAAATAAATTGGGATAAGGGCAGTAGAATGATAATGCCTTTTAGCAATATGATTTTCATGGTACAAACTTTATTTGAATTAACTATGTAACGAGAATAATTAATGCATAAATACACAGAAGTTGCAGCTACGGGAATTGAGTTACAAACATAATGAGATGAGAGATCATTATAATTTTCACCGAAGCAGGTTTTCATAATCCGCAACCATTATCAATTCTATAATCTACAGCGCGCTATTACATTAATTACTTCCTGGAAACTTTGAATTTGAGCGCAAGTAATTTGTATAACCATTATGATAATTAGCCTGAAACGTTCCTTCGTAAAAGGAAGCGGGACAAAATCCAGGGCGTGGATCTGTAGCGACCTCTATCGCGATACTCACGAACTAAAAATCCTGCATCGCGCAATTAAAGTTATCCGTTAAGGATATACAGGTTAATTTTCAAAGACGAGCCAAAATTTAAAATTAAAGTCTCTGTAATGAACCGTAATTAACCCTGTATACAAGAACCCAACAATAACCGTCAGGCAATAACCTCCAGGTACAACACCCATCTAGTCAGAGAATCCTACATATTTTTTCTAAGAAGGATAGGTACACGAAGGACAGGAAGGGTAGGATGGGGAACTTGACACTCTGTTCCTCATACTTCTATAGACGGATGGGCATCTAGTTACAAAATAAGAAAGCAGAAACTACAGGGTGTAACAAGACCCGTAACGAAGCATTCTGGGGGGTTACTATGACGTCTTAAAGCAGGAGTAATTCCAGTGCGGGTTAGAGATAGAGCTATACACGTCGTCTAGCGCCATCTCTTTCCCACACTGGAATTACTCCTGCTATAAGACGTCATGGTAGGCCACCTGTACATGAAACTTAGTAACTTTACGCAAAAAATATTGCTGGGAAACGACTTTTTTTTTGGGTGAAAAATCACGTTTGACGGTAGGACTCAATGTAACGCAGACGTGCTGATGGATGAAATAAATAGTACGGGGGTCGAGGAGGTGTTTAAAGTAAAAATCTTACATAAAAACATGTATTTAAAAAAAAAAACTTGTGAAAAAGTTGGAACTTTGACCCCCAATATCTCCGTAACTAGAAGGTTCCCAGGTATGGTCTAGAACAAAAAAAATATCGTAATGATGGGGAGAACAAATACCTTTTGGCTTCGTTAAGGGTTATTTACACCCTTTATAGATACACCTGCAAAGATCCTACATCTACAAGGAAGAAAACATTCCATTTCCACCAATATTTGCACCCACTTTACCACACATTGCACCGTAAACATCACAGTTTTAGCACAATCCTGTTTGTACATAAATACTCATCAGTACGACAATACAAGCTTGCTGACAAACATTGGCATGGCTTCAAGACAATTATAATTTGTACGTATGCCAATGTTTGTCTCTGTGAAGTGGTGACTGATGGAAATGTACGGGGTGGTAAAGGGGCAGGGGCGAGTGTGTTTTGTTTCATGTCCTACCTACATTAGCATTGTAGACATTTGTTTTGTGTTGATGAGTGAATTTTGACAACGTGGGCCTCACTTGATCTTGGGCTTGACTTGTCGGATATGTCAGGATTTATTCCGTAAGGCTCGTACATCATGTGGGCAGAAGATGGGTTTCGTGCTATGAAAACACACTAGGTGCGATACACCGTTTCTAGCAAAATTAACGAATTACTCGAGACCACAACCCAACACAATAACAGGGGGCACGAATCACGTACAGTCCCAAGACGTCTCAACTCCGCCGCGATCTGACATTGAATGTCGCCCTCACCTCGAGCTGAACATCAGGGCTCTGTAGAAGTACACTGTGGTGTGGGTAGACTTGTAAGTAGGTCGCGTGATGTCACCACCGGCGTACTTGCGATTCATTTTATGTCCATACTAACGACCGGATCCGACATGTAGATACTAGAGATGTAATAAAAAATGTTAGCCCTTTCGTTTTTTTGGCCGAGACGTGTTATTATAAGCACAACATCTTAGCGAAAAAATCTTCTATTTATAAACTATGGATTTAAATGCTAGGGTTTTAAAAACGACGTTTTATATGCATTGGAATGAGTGATGATGAATCAAAGTGGAATCGTGAAAGAAGTAGAGCCTAGATTGTACAGTTGGCCAAATTTTAAGTTGATATCTGTTTTTGGAGTCAGAAATTGTTTCAAATCAGGATTCCTTATTGGTGTTTTCTACTGTTTCTCAAACCTTTCAGTTGCTATCATAGAGACTTCGAAGCACTTGGAACTCTAAACCTATAAAAAACGTTTACTTCCTACATCATACTTAAACACAACATTGTGAACGTGAACTCCTTGACTAAGTTCATAGCGCGTCCTCCCCTATTCCAAATCCATATGTTTTCAACCTAACCCAACATATCAGCGTATGCAATCTCATCGGTATAATACAATACTAAGATTTATTACAAAAAAAATACAAAATACAAAATGGTTTATTGCTTCAACAAGTTTACAATTACAATATTTGTGTTTGGAGCTCCCCTGTAAGCAAGTAATGCCTGTGTTGGGGAGCCCCGCTCTTCCATAGCTAAGCAATACAAAATATAAACTAGGTATTTACAGCTAAGGTATTACTTATCTTACTTGTGTGTGAGTGTGTGTGTGTGCGTGCGCGTGTGTGTGTATGTGTGTGTTGTGCATTTGGTGTTTATAGATATAGGTGTGGTTAAGTTGTGTGATTATTACTACCTAATTAGCACAAGATTTTACTTAATATGTTCCAAGAGTGTCTCCGTGTCGTCATAATTTAGTAATTTTATCCAATCTGTTAAAGTTTTTTTGCATTCGTAGTATTTTTTTGGGTATATGTTAATTTTACTATTAATTTTATTATAAAGAAAAGCTGATCGCTTGTTGTATTGTCTGCCCGCAAATACAGTTTTTGTATGGGGAATTTGAACGATTAGATCTTTTCTTCTCTGGGTTATTTTACTTGAGTCATATTTTAGGGTTTTCTGCATTTTTAGAATTATTTGAATTATGTATAATTTACGAACTGAGAGCAAATCACTAATCTGATACAGGGTTTCAGTAGGGTATCTTAACTTTTTAAAATACATGATCTTAATTAAGGCCCGTTGGGCGCGTTCTACGTTGATAAAATTGGTTTTTGCAGCCCCACCCCAAACGGGGATGCAATATGTCAAGACAGACTGGACAAGAGCTACGTAAATCTCATTTAATATGTTTCTAGACGAGTTTCGTTTACTGTTCGTATTTATTTGTTTTGGTGCGATATGTCTGAGAGTCTTGAAAATCCAGCTTAATCTCCTAAGTCTATTCGTTACTTGATCAAGGTGGGGATACCAGGATAATCGTTGGTCGAGTATTACGCCTAAATACTTTGTCTGTGTGACCTGTTTAATAACCGAACAGTTACAATGTATATTATTAGTATCACCGCATACATGAACTTTTATGTTAAAATTTTCACTAGGTAGTGTGTTTTTGCTAATACTAAAACATATGTAGTTCGTTTTAGATGTATTAAGTGTGAGCAAGTTATTGATAAGCCAGTTAGCTACCTGGGCCATGCCTACCTCAGCTTTTTGCTTCACATCGTCCCAGGAGTTACCAGAGAAGACTATCGCAGTATCATCGGCGTATGAGAAGACCTTTGCGTTATTGATGTTCATGTTGCAGAGGTCATTAACGTACACCAGGAAGAGTGTTGGGCCTAGTACGCTTCCCTGTGGAACGCCGAATGATACTTCCGCTTGATCACTTGTAACCTCCCCTACCCTAACTTTTTGTTTTCTCTGTGAGAGATAGTCTTTTAATAAGTTGAGCGCAGTTTCCCTTATTCCAGCCTTTTCCAGTTTTTTCACTAGGACAGGGATAGAGACGGTGTCAAATGCTTTCTTGAGGTCCAAGAATACAGTCAAGCATTTATTCCCAGAGTCAAGATGCTTAGTTACTAAAGAGCTTAAACCAGTAACTGCGTCCTCAGTGGATAATTTTTGTCTAAAACCGAATTGCGAATGTGATAATATGTTGAATTTAGTTAAATATTGCACTAATCTATGATTTAATAATTTTTCGAGAATTTTTGATATGCATGGTAAAACAGATATAGGTCGGTAGTTATTGACATCGTCTCTATCCCCCCCCTTGTGTACTGGAATGATAATGGATTGTTTTAGCAAACCAGGAAAAATACCTTTTTGGAAACAAAGATTAGTCAGGTGAGCTATAATGGGAACAACTTCAGTTCTAGCAAATTTTATAAATTTTGTGGGTATATTGTCCCAACCGGGGGCACTGTCAGACTTAAGACTCATCAATGTTTTATCAACTTCATCAGGGTCGGTGTCTAGAAGAACGAAGGTGTTTTTTTGGGATGGTAAGTTATTTAGTTGATTATTATTAGGATTAGTTATATTAAGCTGGACTACTTGAGCTAACTGTTGACCTACATTTGCAAAATGATTGTTAATAAAATTTATTGAGTCATGAGGTGTTATTCTTATATTTAGTATTTCAGAGTTATAATTTTTACATTTATTAGAATAGGTTAGATGTTTAATATTTTTCCAGAGCAATTTACTGTTCGAAACCGAATCTGTGAGTAAATCTCTTTCATATTTTCGCTTCAATTTTTTGATTAAATAATTACAATAATTCCTATACCTAGTATAGGTTATTTTTAATATGTCATTGTGTGGGTCAAGTCTAGATTTTTTTTGTAGATTATTACGGTTTCTTATGCAACGTAGAATACCTGTGGTAATCCACGGCTTTATTATACGCTTATTATTAGGTACCGTTCGGATAGTGGTATTATTTTTTATGGTTTCGATTAGTTTATTTATGAGAAGAGTAGTTAATAAGTTGGGATCATTACAGAAGAGTAAATCAGATAAGTGTTGTTGTTGTAAATCTTTCAAGGCCTGCTCATAATCCAGTGTAGTGATAGTTTTGTTAGGGATGTGAACTTTTTTTAATTTAGTAAGTGCCAGAAAGGTGGTATAATGGTCGGTAATTGTAGTATGTAATATAGCAATAAACGCAGAGACCTTTTTCTTATGCACTTTTATCATGAAATGATCAAGGCAGTTCTTTTCTCTAGTAGGTAGTACATGTCCAGGTAGGATACCATACAATGCCAACATATTGAGATAGTTGTTTCTATTGATAAGGTCACTGTTCGTCTCTGATTCTTTTGGTTTAATATTGATATTTATGTCTCCCGCAACGATGATATTATTGTACGAACTTAGTGTTTCTAAATGAGCGCTGAGCGAGCTCACGAAGTTATCAGTGTTAGTATTAGAAGGGGAACGGTAAATACACAGTACAATATTGTTAAGTATGTCCAACTGAAGACAAGACGCCTGAGATAGCTTGATTTCTTTTACTTTGGGTTTTAATCCTTGTTTAATATAAACAACAACTCCATCATTTTGGTTCAATTGGCGTGCCGTAAAGTAGGACTGATATTTTTGTAATTGGGGAATTGGTTTAGAAGAATTAAGTCTACATTCCGTCAGAATTATGATATCAGTATTAAAGTTAAATGTTGATAGATTAAGCACAAAGTCGTCGAAATTGCAGTAAATGCTCCTTATATTTTGGGAAGTAATAGTTAGGTCGTTTTTGTTTATGTGAATATGTTTTTTTAGATCTGAAATATCACACTCGACGGTACGGGCGATCTCCATGTTGTCTATTTCATTTAAAGTTAACAAAGCGTCACCCATTTAGAGAGTAAATGTTTAGAATTAATGTGCATATAAGATTCGTAGGTATGTAAATATGAAATAAGCACGTATCGGAAGACTTTCTTTGTGTAAAGATTATACAAATAGATAGTTTAAAGTATATTAGTTTTAAATGTATGTGTGTAGCGTGTATATAATTGTGAGTACTGTATATGTAAAGGTAAGAATTTGCATAAATGTTAACAAAACAGTTCGAGTTTAAAGATAAGTTGACATTAGCACACTGCAAGTAGTTGTAACCAAGGTAAGTAACAGTAAAATAAATCAAAAACAATTTCAAAGCATTATTAAGCAGTAAAATTATACATAATATTATAGGTAGGTAGCATATATATACTAGTCATGTTTTCATCAGAAGTTGGTGTATTTGCTCCTCACAATAAATAGTTATGGTGGGTGAGGCCTCATCTTTCTTTAAATATACTTTGCCATAGGCAGTCCAGCAAAACTTATAAGCCCCTGACTTGGTTAAGTCGCGGGCGAGGAAGTGTAGGCGCGATCCCTTCGGAGTTAAATGTTCTGATAAAAATATAGGGGTATCTTCTAAGGTTTTATATCCCAAATGCTTACAGCATAATTTAGATTTGTTTTTTATATTGTAGGCCTTACCCATTTTTAGGATTTCATTCCTCAGAAGAGTGGAGCCAGTTTCCACTACTATCGGAGTAATTTGTTGAGAGGAGTTTTTCCCACGTACTCTATAAATGTCCTTCAAGTCATTTTTGTTAAAATTGAGGTTTAAATTGCGGGAGAGGCACATGACCATTTCCGTTAAGTCTTCTTTATTTTCGTTATTTCTTCGTGGTACATTCTTTATGACGAAATTAGTTTTACGCCCTCCCATAAGCAGATCTTCAAGTTTGCTTTCCAGAATAGTAATACACTTTTTGTCTTCCTTAGACTGCTGCTCCAACTGATTGATTTTATTCTTGAGTTCCTCATTTTGTGCTGTTAAGTTAGTAATGGAGCTTTCTATATTGAGGTTTGACTGTTGTATTTCTTTTAGGGTAGTATTCATTTGTTGAATCTCGTTGCCGTGTTTATCTGAGAACATTGTCATCATTTTACGCATTTCAAGCATAAATTCTTCCAGCTGTTTACTGAGCGTGTCCTCCATGTCGTCCCTGTTTCTCTTTGATCGTTGAAATACGTAATTTGGTGGGGTTTTGCATGCAGAACCCATCAAGTTAATGCTCGTATCAGAAAGGGATTTATCCATTTTCTCTGCTATTATTCCTTAACTAATAGGGTATGCTGCTTATCAGGCAGTGTAATTTTTAAATGTATTTACTTTTTAGTTGCGCACACGACGATTAGAGAATACCACTAATAGGTTTAGGAAAATGTCTCACAATTGGCTGCTTAAATAGTTCGGAGGAGTGATTTCGCTAATTAGCTCATTAAGCTCTCGTAATTGGTTGTCCTTGGGACAGTAGGCGGGGTCAGCTATGCACACGCTTCCAATGTCACCGATGAACGGTGTGGCTAATTCTCCGGTGCGATGGAGTAGGGCGCTCGCGCAGATTTGAATATAATAGAAATTCTTACGTGACGTAAGTGGGGGTGGGGCCCAGGCCGCTTGCGAACTACCAGGCGCACAGGCGGGTTGGAGTATCCGTACGCAGCAGAGCCGCACGTACACAGACCCGCATCCGTGGTCAGTTGGGAACTTCTACTCCTTTATGCACTCCTAGTACGATTGGTGATTTAATTTACTGTATTATTTTATTAAATAAATGAAAACGAATTTAGCGCAGTACAGAAAACACGTCAACACCTTACGGCGGTCCGGGGGGAAGAGGATTATTCGCTATTAGTTTGACCCGTGGCTTCACTCGGGAGTCTGACCACGACTGAACTGATCTGCTGAAATATGGTTATATTATTGAAATATGTTGTGTTAGGCGTATGTTATTGAGTGTTGTTAGGAAAAAGAAAATATTTCTTAGTATATTGGCAGTTGCATTTCCTCGTGTGTTGAATACTGATGGAGTTGTATATGTTTCAATTCGCTGAGTAGTTGTTATTTAGGAGTGTCACATAATGAAAATAGATTATTGCAAAAACGCCCTTCGTATGGTATTATTTTTGTTATTTTGATGTTTTTTCGTGATTTAATTATTCCTTTACTTATATAATTTACATTTTTAAATATTCCTAAACAAAGTAATATTAAAAAACATTCAAGCTCTTGAGAGAGGAACCTCCTAACGATACACGCCGTGTCAGAAGTACTGCTTTCTGAATCAAGCCCTTCATCCAGCTGCCAAGCGAAAGCCTCCTCAGATGTTGGTCGAGGCTATTGGCTATTAAGCCATTGGCCGACACGACTATCGGCATAATGACTGCTGTACTCACGTCCCACATGTCGACAACCTCGCGAGCCAGATCTAGATATTTGAATCGTTTATCTTTCTCTGATTTAATTATTATTAGAATAATTATGTGAATAATAAAGTAAATCAGTAGGTTATGTCAGAACCTCCACAGTTGACTGTACTAGTGTCCGTCTGCGGCTCCCGGTCAGAGCGATGTAATTATTAGTATTAAATTAAACATGCTAACAGCTTCCGTTTGCAATATATCTTATGTGTAGGTAATAATTAGTAATAATTAGTTAATCATCGTAATGTATTTATCTAATGAATGATGTGTTTAGTCTTGAATCGATAGTGACACTCAAAATAGATAGAAAGGAATTTTAAGGGCAGACATCAGGGCAAAGAAATCTGTCATTGTGTCGAAGCAATCTGTCATTTTGTCGATTCTTCCGTCAAAGAAATCCCTGTCTACGGTGGTCATGCTACGGGGGCCGGCTTTTGTTCGACGAAGTGTTATAACAAGAATTTGTGTGGTAAAAATAGTTTATTGTCACAATTAGCATAATCAGCACATTTAAACGTATTTGGAGTCTCCTTTTAAGCAAAACAGTGCCTGTATTAGGGGACTCCGCGCTTTCATATCATTGCCGTATACTTATACTAACTATGAGTTGCAAAAAAGTTGTGTACTGTGAGATTAGGAGTACACTAAAAAGTAAGTAAGTAAGTACACACTTTTTATAATTATACGATGTGGGTATATAATTATGTTGCGGTTTGAATGGTGTGGTGTGTATAGTGTATGGTGTGGTGTGTTGTGGTGTGGTGTGGTGTGGTGTGGTGTGGTGTGGTGTGGCGTGGTGTGGTGTGGTGTGGTGTGGTGTGGTGTGGTGTAGTGTGGTGTGGTGTGGTGTGGTGTGGTGTGGTGTGGTGTGGTGTGGTGTGGTGTGGTGTGGTGTGGTGTAGTATGTACTCGTAGTGCGGCGATATGTGTGGATTGTAGTGGTATACTACAACTAAAAAACCCGACAACTGAAAAATCACGCTCTAATTAAATTCGGGGCTTACAACATGTAATCGAGTCCTCCTATTGTTGAAGTCGGTTAAAACGTAGCTTATGTTACCCGGGCCATAATAACGAACAAACGTAAATACAAACATACATAGACTGCTAAAATCATAACGGTATATAATAATGTAGTCGGGTAAAAAAATAGCACATCACTGAAAAAATAAACCAAAAATAGTTTCATATGAAACTAACCAAGAAAATCAACACATGACAGACAGACGAACGAACTTTCGTTACTTCTACATCTGAAGTATAATATGACTGCTATCTAGATATAATTATAGCCATATTATTCCTAAGTTAGAGGCTGCTTGAGTCGGAGCAGTAATAAGATGACATAACTTCTGGATATCATTTCCATGTTTATTTGGAAATGTAAGAACATTATTTGATAACAGTTACTATATATATGCTATGATTGTTACTAGACGTAATTTTTCTAAATAGGATTTTGTACCTCTATTTTAATTTAATTTAACAGTTATGTGTATCTACATTGCACCCGTGTGATGCCGGGGCGGGTGACTTGTATACATGTAAATCTTCCTCTTGAATCTCTATCTATTGCTGAAAACTGCATTAAAATCCGTTGCGTAGTTTAAGAGATCTAAGCGTACAGACAGCGGGAGCGACTTTGTTTTACACTATGTAAAGATTTAAGAGCAGTCATGAATAATCATGCCCATTCATGGCCATTTGACTTAGCCACCACTGCGATAAATATTTATATAAATAATTATCGCAGTGGTGGCTAAGTCAAATGGCCCTAGCATACGATGGTTGCAGTGTTCTTGCGCTTGTACAACAGCTGGTCGGATGCCAATGTGGGAACATCATAAGTTTTGATGTATAAAAAGCAATGTCATAAGGGATTAAACAATAAAAATCTAGAATATTTCAGCCTACAATATTATTTAAGGCTTGTTCATAATATTGAATTAATTTAAGAAATTGGCTCATAAATAATTATCTCCCTGGAGGAGGAAAAAATCGTAATCCTCAGAGTAATATTGAGGCTATCGAAATATTGGGACTTAGTAAATAAGGGCGGAAAATTAAAAATTTTATTTAAACCGAGCTATGAATAAAATAATATATACTTTCTTCAAATTTGGAAAGTTTATTTAGTTTATGGTTTAGTCGAGTAATAGTATTAAATTTATTTATAAACATATTTACATTATATACAGACTACAAATAGAACTAAACTAATGATAAAAATAAGACTAAAAGTAAGAAAATATAAACATCTTAACAACGACGACAATAAGACATTTAGGCGTCAAAGTACTCCTCCGCATCGCTGTCATCTGGAAACGTGCCCAGAAGACTGGCAGCATTGCCACGCTGAATGGTAATGCTAATTCTTTGGCCAAAGAAAGAGCCAGCCCTCTGGTCACGCGAAGTGTCGACCAGTCGGCGAGAGATTTCCTTAAAAAGGAGACGCGCACTCGGGCCCCATGACCCGAGCGTTTCGACCCCAAACGGCTCAAAACTGTAGTTACCAATAAGGTTACAGTATTTGCGCCGCTTGAGGATCTCAGCAGCCGCAGCAGCAGCGCCTGCACAGCCCGCCGTGCTTGAAAGGTGAGATGGCGCAAGGGTGTCGACACAGGTTGCGTCCCACACCAAAGGCCTACCCACCTCCCAAGGCACTAACGTCATGCCGTCTGGTCTCTTGCCATCGTCACGTACCAAGCCGTTTGGTTCTAAAACCGCTGGTACGCCGGCGCTGGCAAGGGCTCGACGAATAATGTCGTTAATGCTGGCGTGCCGTGCAATGCGACCTGCGCTCCTGTAGCAGGTCAGGCCATGGTGTCCGAGGCTGTCAACAGCTTCACCGCAGTGACACCGATGCGGAGCAACACAAGGTGCGCCTAAGCGTAGACTCGTAGCGATCCGGAACGATGCGTCATCCATCATAGTGCCAATGGTGGATGACGGAAGTGCCTGAAGCCATAACCCCGACTCCCATTCCCCCACGGCCAGCAGACGGGCACGCTCCACAGTATTGAATGACGTGTTTAAGAGGGTATTCCGTACGTTTCCGTACGTTTAAGAGGGTATTCCGTACAATACAGCAGAGCGGCACGTCCCACTGTCTCTGGGAGGACAGGTTGTCGGGCAAATCCGTATTGGGACAAGCCATTTTCCAAGCGTTCAACCTCAAAATCAACCAGTGAGGAAGACAGAATATCCCTGGTTAATTTTTCGGTACCGTAGACCGAGGAGAGGAAGGCTGGTAAACTTATACTTGAAATTTTGCGGACGCCGAGACCACCCAAGCGAATGGGAAGTGTGGCTTGCTGCCAAGCTCGGTCGTCCAGGGCCACATTAAGTATTGAAGTTAGAGTGTTCCTAATAATTTGGTCTACTTTTTCTAAAAGTTGCGGATGCTTCCAAAGATGAGTGGAGCGAAGGCTATACGTGAATTTTGGTCCAAAACAACAGTATCGAATAAGTGTGAAGGTCGAATAAGTGTGAAGGCCGAATGAATGTTATCTTTGAAAAGTCGCTCCGAAACATCATTAAAATTTTGAATTTTTTCCTTAATGAACGACGGAAAAGATTCGTCAAATATTGGTGACCCTAGGAGGTGAAGAGAAGTTTTTTCGGTAATTTTGATATTTGGTGCTAAAGAGTTAAATTTAGAAATGGTAGACTGTCTGTCAGTGGTTTCAGGAAGGTAAATTTCGCACTTCGAAAGGTTAAGGTCTAAGCCAATGGAACTAAATTTTTCTTTTAAAAAAGTTAAATCTTTTAGGTTGGGTTTTATCTTTTTTCACATCACCTCCCAGGGTTCCATCATCCAAATACCATAAGTTGAATTTAGAATTTAGCTGCCGAATAATTGGATTAATTGCTAAACTAAAAATGACTGGCCCAAGAGGATCACCTTGTTGGCAACCAACGGCTGATTCCAAAAGGTTGTCTTTATAGAGTAATTTTGATGGGTTCCTGTAGCATTGGTAAAGAAAACTGTAAATTTTGGGTATTTCTTTTTGAACCTCTGTCAACAAGGTGTCCCTGTTTACGGAGTTGAAAGCATTTTTAATGTCAACCTTAAGGATGACCTCACCCTTATCACTATTAAGGTAAGTGGACAGTGCGTGTACCGCAGCCTCACAGCCCCCTTTGGACCCGAAACCAAGCTGAAGGGGCTGGAATTTACTGGCCAGTGTTTCACTGTAAAAGGCGCAGCAAATTTTAGCTGCGATACGACGGTAAGTTGACCCTACGGCAATGGGACGGATGCCGCCATCCTTCTTGCGCAGGGCGCAAAGATTGGCCCCGTACAAAATATCGATGACGGCATCGTTCACACTGCCGGAGAGCATGAGATTGATGAGGGCCGTCAGTTCCTTCAAAAGGGACTCACCAGCTACCCCGGCGCCTGAACAAATTAGATCCTTAAGGTGTTGCGGAGTCAGGCCGTCGAGGCCGCCGGCAGAGCCACTTCGAAAGGAGCAGACGGCCGCACATACTTGCTGAGCTGTAATTTGTAGAGTGTTAGTTTCTGGAACGGGGGGGTCGGGGAAGGTGAGGTCATCTGCCGGGGCTGGGTGTTTACTCTCCAGAGCTGTAAGGGTCTCTGGAGAGTACGGCGCGGCCACATCGCTGCTAAAGATGATCCTAGCTGCACCACTGATATCACCCTCGCCTAATTTAGATTCTACATGATGCAATAAACCTCTTTGGGGGGGGATGTACTGTAAATTTTGGGTCAAAACTTTGGGCCGTAATGTTACAGTTGTCTTTAATTTGAGTTGTTAAAGTTTTTTTGTTTGCCAATTTTTTTTGCACATGCAGAATTCTAAATGGGAAGGTGAGTAATTGCTCCCAAGCACTTTGAGAGTTCTCTCGGGCGGCGAGGCGGACACAACGCGCCAAACTTGATGCTACTGAAGGTCGCGCGCCACGAGGAACTCTCTTTAAAACAGGGGTTGTAGTTTTTAATTTCGAAAGATATTTCCAAAAAGGTTGAGTGGGTAGATCTGGTGTAAGGGGAGTGGGAAATGTAGGGCATGAAGAAGGAATATTGTGGGGAATGTGAGGCTTATGTTTTTTCCCCAAATGTATCTTCAAGCCTCTTTCACCCTTAAAAAAACGTGCTTGGGAACAGTGTGGGCATCTTACTAGGACATCCTGCGATGTGGTAGGTTGACTGGCACTCCGTTCGGCGACACTACAGTCATTATTGAACATTAAAATAAGAATTTAAAAGAAACTTACGTGATAACTTAAATATAATGTATAAAAATATAAAACAAACAACACAAGTTAAAAAATAACGTCAACCAAGACAGATGTCAGCAAAGTCGCGCAGGCGGCCTGGGACGCCGCCGCCGCCGCGCCGACCACGCTGACATTTCTGGCGCAGCCCTAGTTACGCGTCAAAACTCCAAAACTTCAAATTTTCAAATGTTACTCATATCTTAGGTCATTCACCCCTTTTTTTCTTGTATTTCGTCTGGGATATCTTCCGTGTAAGTTTAGTTGTAAACCGTTCAAGTTTCTACTCAGCTATATTGCAAGTAATTATTTATACGGGTAGAAATATTTTCAGGCAGGAAAAAACTATCTCGGCACCCGGATCGAATGAAATCACACTAACATTGTTAACGCAGCAAAAACAAATAAACTCTGATATATGAAAATTGAAGGTCACACCGAGTACTGATTTATTTATTTATATTATTTTTAAATTTTATATTATTTTTGACAGCTACAATGCTGCGGGACAACATTTTTTTTTTTATGGTTTTTGGTTTAATTCAATCATCAAATGACATTGTAGTCGAAATGAATACTTACATTGTTAGCTTGTATGACACCCATTTTTCTAGAAGGCAATCTTATTCGGATGTCTTTGTAAGTACAGTCGCCAGCGCAAGTTACCACAAACTGTCAAATTTCTCCAAATGATTGACTGTACTTACAAAGTCTATGTACATTTTTTCTTGCAGTGATTTACATATTAATAGTTTTTTTTTTATCTTTTGACGCCAAATAATCACAGCTTTTTTCTGGCAAAGAAATAACATATCTTGAAAACAATAAACATACGTAGAGTGTTGATTAAATTTTGTGTTTCTTAAAGTTTCCCTTGAAAACAACATAATTACAACCCGTGGAATAGAACTATGCAAACCAATCTCGAGGACCAACATACCGATAATGAAAACAAACCAACGTAAGGGACATTGAGTGATTTTGGTTTTTCAACTTTCAACGCTGAGTCATACGTTGCTAAATCAACAGCGCGCATAATATCCCTTACGGCATTTCAAACCACCGTCGAACCTACGTTTATGACAACGGTCAACAGGCTGCACCTTGCGTACTAAAAATATTGCTGACCATACGTCACGACCTGACCCTATCCTTCCCTTATCTCGGGGTAAGCAGAAAATATAAGACGACGTTCAGCCGGGCCCTGCATACCCCATTTATCAATGTCTGTATACGTTGATCTACTCATGCGGTCCATCTGAGTAAAGGAAAAATGTTGATGTAAATGTGTTTTGAATAGGGTTCAAATGGGGGCACGTGAAATACTTCGAATTGGTGAGCGTGAGGTGAGAGAACTCACAACTTGTCAAGCGGTTTGAGCAAAGAAATCAAATTATGAATCAGTATTGATAATTGAGAATCATTGAATCGCCGAGGACCTCTCTGACGACATTGATATTGAGCAGGAACGTAGGGCGTTAAGGTTTCTCTATTCAAAGCATACTGCCAGTCTTTTTACGCCTGCAGGCTGTGGGCGAAATTCATACGTAGATCGCTGGACGCCCTACGTGTTCAGTATAATAATGGTTTTAGGATCCTGCTGGGGCCACCTCACTTCTGTAGCGCGCCAGGAATGTTTGCTGAGGCTAAAACGGATTGTTTTAAAACAATTGTACGCTAACGTTTAGCCTCTCTGATGCTGCGAGTACGCGACAGTGCCAGCAGTATCTTAAATACCACTATGGAAAGGGTTGATTGCCGGTATTATTCAACAGTGTGCACACGGGTTCCAGGCCAACAGTTTTTCATTTTAAATAAGTTTTACTAACATAGTTTTAAGTCATTACTAACAATTTATGGATTTTTATCTGCATTCAATTATTATTATTTTATTATGAGCCTGATGTGGCCCCCTGTGGATGGGTGACCACCCATTACATACCGAGTTTCCTCCGTGCCTCGGAAAGCATGTTAAGCCGTTGGTCCCGGGTGTCATTTGTAGATCTTTGACAGTCGTTAGGAAGTCACTGGCCCAAACAGTCTGACAACCAGTCTTACCAAGAGGTATCGTATTACCCAGTACTAACGGAGGTCAGATAGGCAGTCGCTCCATGTAAAATACTGGTATTCAGCTGCATCCGGTTAGACTGGAAGCCGACCCCAACATAATTGGGAAAAAGCTAGGCAGATGATGATGATGTGTCCCACTGCAGGGCAAAGGCCTCCCTTCCCTCTTTCTATTTATCTCTGTCTTTGGCTATTTCGGCCCAATCCTTTTGATAAGAGTCCAGCTCGTCACGCGATCTCCTTTTGGGCCTACCACGTCGCCGAGTTCTGTTGTTCGGAACCCAATCTGTTGTCACTTTGGCCCAATTTTGTTGCGACATGCGGCAGTTGTAGCCTGCCCAGTTCCATTTTAATTTGGCGATTGTGTTGCAAACGTCTGCTATTTGGGTCTTGGATTGAAGTATACTGTTCCGCATTAAGTAAACAAATTAGTAAACATGGTAAATATCCTGTTTCTAGTGTTAATGTTAATAATAATTGTCCGAAAATGATCGAATTATCAAAGAAAATAATTATCTTGATAATTTCGGACCCTGAAATCTAGTTTATCCTCAAAAATCTCTAATTCGATTCACATACGCATTATTGAAGTAAGCTTAAGCAAAAATACACAGTACGTGAAGACCCGAAGATGTATTATTTATTCGTATTGTTTTCCTAAACATCTCTGGAGAAACCTTTGATTTCGTCAACGTATTTGCTCAAGAGGATTCCTTTGTAAATCTTTATTTTGTGTCGCAATACTGTTAAATAAATAATATGTTATTTTGAAGATGATTTAGGGGATATAAGGATAAGTATACAATGGTAGGGATTATTTTCTGAGCTTTTTTTGGTTTGATGGTGTGTTATATAGTATTAGTGTGGTTTATATCTTATACGGATCAATTTTAGAGGTAAATTGTCTATTTTTAGGGCTTGTGGCTGAATATTAAAAGCCGCGCTTGCCTAGGTGATCAGTGGATGGATGACTACCCATTACATACCGAGTTTCTTCCGTGCCTCGAAAAGCACGCAAAAGTTGTTGGCTCCGGCTGTCATTTGTAGATCTTTGACAGCCAGTCTTACCAAAGGGTTTCGTTTATTACCCAGTACCCAGTTAGTACTACTGTGGAGGTCAGATAGGCAGTCGTTCCATGTAAAGTACTGATATTCAGTTGCATCCGGTTAGACTGGAAGCCGACCCCAACATACATAGTTGGGAAAAGCCTAGGCAGATGATGATGGTGTGTTATATAGGATAAGTGTGGTTTTATAGAAATAAAATAAGGATATAATTTGTGACGTTAATGACCTTCACTTACACTACAACAGCTAAATCAATACCTAAACATAAAAGCTTGCAGTTGAATTTTAACTTTGGGCGCTGTGCCGAGCCTTTAAAATCCCACACTTTTATTTAAGTGTAGCTTTAGTGAAATTGGAAACAAACCACCCTTGTCAAGATTAAAGGTGATGCGTCTGTAAAGCTCCTTTTTTCTTCGACTACGCCATTTTCCGTTACACGGCTTCGGTTAAATCAAATCAATCCTGAGGCGTCATTTGTTCCGCTGGTAGACATCGTCAGTAGATAGACCGCACTTCTTCATCTCTTCCTGAACACTCGTCATCCAAGAGGTTGGCGGTCAATCTCTCCCTCTTCTTCTCGTTATAGAATGGAAATTATTCACCACGTGGCCATCAGGTCTCCGCATTGCACGGGTTTTTCACCAACTCGACACGAGAGACTCAAATGACCAGAAAAAGAAAAAATTTAGTTCAAAAATGGAATAGTAGATACCGGTTTTCTTTTGTTTATCCAATCAATTAGTAAGAAAATACGGAAAACATAACCTATTGGAATTACGACTCTAACGTCTTCTTTATAAAACTCAGAATTGCAAGTAAGTTATCACATTATCACTCGACGTCCATGAACGAGATTATCAATTTAGATAAATATAATATTTTCTTACATCTTTTGGTTCAAGATAATACTCTAATAACGGCCTAAAAGATTGTATAGTTCAAGGATCTTATTAAAAGAAAAGGCCTTTTGTTATCCGAAATATAGAAACAAGTGGCTTAACAGCTTTTTCTTTAGTTCTACAAATAACCTCAATTACACTGAAAAATGGAGAAAGTTCTTTGATAATAATAATGACATGTAACAGCTGGTATCTTTCCGAAGCAATTAAGAAGGACCAACGCCCCAATACCACAGTATAAATATATAATTACCGTGTCAATACATAGTACATTATTAATTGGAAAAGACATACGTGTTCTAAATGAAATAATGATGTCTTTGTCCGTTTCCTTGATATTATTTTTTATTCCCCGACCAAAAAAGTGGGGTGTTATAAGTTTGAAGTGTGAATTTGTGTGTGTATCATAGCTCTTGAACGGATGAACCGATTGATTTCGTTTGAAAGGTGTCTTAATCGAGAGTGTTCTTAGCTATGTTTCAAGAAAATCTGTTCAGCCGTTTGAAGATCATCACCTGTTTTCTAATTGATTAAGAGATATAAACAACGTCCATGACGATTCGAAATTCGAAATCCTGTCACTTGTGAAAATGGGTGTCGCCAAGGCTACAAGGGGCTACCCCCCTCCCCCAGAGCCTCGGAATTTGTTTAAAGTTACAAAAACCTCTAAAGAGGAAAAAATAATATCTAATAAGAAAAAAAAAAATCTAATATCCCTTTACATTTTAATAAAAGTAAAATATTTCAATACAAGCATCTTTACGTCGCTTGACTGGTAGAGCCTACGTAACACTCTTGTACATGAAGTTTAAATAAATAAATAAGGTATGTAAATATAGATTCGATGAACCGGTACAGACAGGTGGCGGACTAGCTGCGGACAACGGACAGATACTTTTTTTTTTTTTTTTTTCCGGATGGGAAATCATCAAATGACCCCCCCCACTCTGGGCGGAGCGGAAGGGAGTGTCAGACTTGTACTGACTAAAACCCATCCATGTTCCTTCTTTGCCCTTTGTGTTCCAGGGCCACGGTATCTCTTTCGAACAGTACGGACAGATACTTCAGTGACGAATGCAATGTCTATAGACGCGTCGACAATTTGACCATACCAGTATGATTGAACCAAAAATACCTCTATTGGTGCATCCGTTAAACAGTTGAAAAAAAAAGAAAAACAATGGACATTCAAACGCCAGTACCATTTAGCAAAAGCAAGAGATAAAAGAAAAAAAAAACGACTAAAATTTCAGCCAGTCACATTCTCAAAAACAGAACACGGCCTCCACTTTCCAAAGACAATACCCCCTCTAATCTATATAAGGTGGGTACACAACAAAGGCGTCACCCAAAATGACGTCATATCTCAAATATGACGCGTCACTAAGGTGAATTTCTAAAGAGATAAAGCCGTGGGTACACGGGTATAACAATACAAATTGCGGTATATCGTTGACCCTCGTCATTTGTAGCTTAGTCATCGATATAAAGTAGCATTTTGTCTTGTCTTGTAGGGATGATGACCTGTGGAGGTTTTTAAAGTGAAGAATGGTTGTGCGACCCTCACCCTGTAATTCCTATTATGAATGTATGTGACAAATATTGCGTTGAAGCTTACAAAAGTTAACCGAGGAAAGGGTGTCGCTGGTCCTGATCCGGGACGGTTTGTGTCCCTGAGAACCCATTCTTAGTTGAAGATTGTGATTTATTTCTGTCATAATAGGTACTCGTACCTACTACCAACATTGCTAAAGTTAGAGGCAAAATTGTACTGTCTCTTGTGATTTCCTCAATCAATTTTGTGACATGACATAATGGGGTCATAACGTTCCAACTGGCGGGTCTGAAGCCTTCATTCTGTGGGAGGAACATAACATAACATCACTCCTGTAATCCCCGAAGGGTTTAGGCAGAGGTTTACCCAATTATAGTAAATCTAGATTTCACCAGTTATTTTTAAGTCACATGCAAAAGAGGGCGAACCTATTGCCATCAACTGGGCTTAAATCCGGACTCCGTGGCTTCTACTGAGAAATTACCTGATGGAAAAACCAAAATAATACTTTGCCCAACCTGGAAATCGAACCCAGGACCTCATGCTCAGTAGTCGCGCTTGCGACTGCTCGCAATGAAGCAGTCAGTACGTGGGAGCAAATAGGCCATAATACAATATTAGTGGCCCAGGGCGGGATGGTGGATGTCACATGTCTGCGAAATTTTGACCTTTTCCAGTTTGAGAGAAGTGGTGATAAGATAAATTTCGTGAACTGAAGTGCCTGCTTATCTTTGAACCCACGTCCACAGCTCGTAAGTTGAGGCTGATACCACAGAGCCACCACTCCCCAAACACATAGTTACCAATATTTCATCATCACCTGCCTAGCCTTTTCCCAACTATATTCGGGTCGGCTCCCAGTCTATCCGAATGGAGCTGAATACCAGTATGAGCCGCCTGCTTATCTGAACTCCTCAACCCAGTTAGTACTGGGTAATATGAGACCCCTTGGCAAGACTGGTTGTCAGACTTTCGGGCTACTGAGGACCTGTAACGACTGTTAATTCCTACAAATGACAGCCTAGACAACGACTTAAAGTGCTTTCTGAGGCGCGAAGTCTCGATATATAATGAATGGTCACCCCTCCACGAACCAACCTTGGCAAGCGCTGCTTAACCTTGAAGATCGACCCGTGTGGACGTTTTTGTTCAGCCACGAGCTCTTCCATATAGTTACCAATATTTGTTATACACAGGATGTAACAGAAAGGGTATAGTCATATGAACGGAAATGCTGCAGACCATCAAATTGAACAACTTTATCCTTGAGTCTAATATCGTAAATGCGAAAAAATTATCAGCTTTCCCATACATTTGGGTTGAGTAGGTATTGAAATTTTGTATGGGACAGCAGCACCCTAGGAGAAAGTTGTTCACTCTGTATATTTTATATTTACCCTGTATATTTTATTTGTTTGGAACATACCATCAAGCAACATTGAAGAAATACCATGGTTGTCAAAAAATATCAATCAGTACCAGGAACCAAACGATTTATGGATATCCAAGCACCCCAATAAAATAAAAGGTATACATATTGGAGCAGTTCACTTCCGGAAAACGGAATTTCGGTGGATCCATTTCCCAATAATGGTTTTATTGCATCCGCAAAAAAAAATGTTATCGGTTTCCGGGTGTTTTTACCGCTGTCGATATTGATCGGAATTTAAGAAAGGCGTTACGAAAAATAAAGCCAACTATCCACAGACTCATTTATCCATTATTGATTAAAGCCGTGTGATGTCACGTTGGATTAGATTGGACGTTCAGAACGGTAAGAAAATTTCTATATTTTTATTCCCACCCAGTGATAGCCTAGTGGTGTGAAAGTCGGACTGCCAAGTCATACCCGTTCGGACCCAAGGCACATACCTCTGATTTTTCTGATTTATGTGCGTATTATAGAATTATCACTTGCTTCGGTGGAAACATCGTGAGAAAACCAGCATGCCTGAGAGATATTTCTCGACGGCATGTAAAGTCAAGTCAGAGGCCCATGGGCGGCATGAAAACTCTAACACCAGGTTAGGCACTGTTGACACGATAAAGAAGAAGAAGTCCCATCCAGTCTTAGAAAATTAAACTAGATTTTCGTCTCTAGTCATCATCTGGCTGGCCTTTTCCCAACTATATTGGGATAGGCTGCCAGACTAAGCAAATGCTGCATACCTGTATTTCACATGGAGCGACTGCCTATCTGACCTCCGAAAGTTAGTCCTCAGTTACTGCATAACACGATACTTTTAGCAAGACTGGTCAGTGTTTTATGGCTTGGTTTTGTCATCATATTATTTTATTGTGTAGATTTTATTTTAGACAGCCTTGTAGGTCTAGTAGTCGCAAGCACGACTGCCGAGCAAGAGGTGCTGGATGCGATTCCCAGGTCGGGTAATGTGTTGTTGGGTTTTCTCAGGAATTTATCAGTCAGTCAGCAGCCACTGAGTATGGATCTGTGCCTGGTTGATGGCAATAGGCTCGTTACCTATTACCTGGGACTTAAACATAATTGGCCAAATGTGAGTGTACCTACTATTAGTTACACCTCTGCTTAACCCGTGATGGTATGCTTTGTTATTTTGTTTTACTTGTCTACCAACTCCTATAAAACTTACGATGCTATGAACAAATCTCCCAAAATAACACAACATCATACAACTTCACTCATATGCACACGCCCTAAAATCCTTTGACACCACAGTCTCTATCTACGAGAAGACAGAGGCGTCATTAGATAGTAATTTGCTAAAACCACTACAAACTATTAAGCCAACCGCAAGCAGTCATTTGACACAGACTAACAGACAAGGCAACCGTTGTTATGTTGGTAAAATAATACGCAGCGCGTTTGAATGAGATTTCAAAGGTTGGTACTTGGTATTCGAATTTCAAAGGGCATGGAGGAGATAGATATTTGGTATTATTGAACTATGGCTCTTAATTTTAAGGTGAGTAGGTTCGATTTTCAGATACAGGCTGTCTGAATGGCTAGACGGTTTGGAGTGGTAAATATAGTCTGCGTTTGATATAATTCGTTGGTATTTTGATCACGAACTGAACCCTATTTTCGCGGGGCAACTATGTGGGTATAGTGTTTGAAGTTTTATAAAAATATAGGTATAACAGATTCTAAATAGACTTAGGTTTTTATTGTTTACTAGCTGTTGCCCGCGACTTCGTTCGCGTGGAAATTTTGTTGTGTATGCGTGTTCGATTCCCGGGTTGGGCAAAGTGTTATTTGGTTATTCCATCAGAAATTTCTCAGTAGCAGCTACGGAGTCTGGGTTTGTGCCCGATTGATGGCAATAGGCTCGTCCACTATTACATGGGACTTCAACATAACTGGTGAAATGTGGGTGTACGATTAGGTACACACCTGTGCCTACCTTTCGGGGATTACAGGCAGGATGTTATGGGTGAGAACTGAAGGCCTGATCAAAATGTGATAATGTGTGTGATGACTACATAGACTACATTCTAAATAGACTTAGTTTTTTATTGTTTATTATTCAAAATAAATTTTCAATAAATTTGCTTTAACGTAAACATTCAAATATTTACGATCGCCGGTTGGCGTGCATATATGTATTAAGTTCTTATGTTTTAAGGCGCCTTTAACTCTTTACAAAAGGCCCTAGACAAGGTGTACATCAAAGAGATTTAAAATACTTATAGAGCGGACATTAGGAATATTTTCACACAAAATTTTTGATCCCGAACTTTTTCAATTTTGACACACGACTGCTACCTGTCAAGCGGGCGTATGACACTAGACAGAACGATTTGTTACAAATAGTAACAAGTTTTGGAATACAATTTTCTTCGTCTTGTCCCGTATATCGCTCATAAATAATTGAATGTCTTTGGTGTACAGCGATAACAGCGTATCAGCGATAACTATGATGGATACGTCAAAATATGTCAGATTGACATAATCTACCGAAAATCTTTTGCCGACTACGTTGGAAGTCGCTGTAGACATACTAAACGTTTTGAAAATAAATGCAGGCACTTGTGTAGGCCCTCTGGAAATGCCTACCAAACTCTTACCTAATTTAAACGTAGAAGCTGCTTGTTTGCTGTAAGAAAACCCAACTCTCGATTCTTGCTGTTGTATATGTTACCGGGCAAACCCGATTTCAGGCCAAACTAGTTTCTCCTAGGCCAAACCAGTTCACGTGTTTATCGTGTCAGGATACACAAACAAAGCAATTACAATGCGCCCAACTTTGCTGTGGCACTCATCGGCCTTCTATGCGCTCTCGGCTCACGCGTGGTGGGTCACAGTTCTAACCTAACCTAACCCATTTAGTCAGAGTGCCTAGTTTTGCCTAGAACAAACTAGTTTGGCCTAAAATCGGGTTTAGCCGGTAACATATATAAGCCTATTAAGCATAAATTGTACAAGTTGCACATAAGCATATTGCAATTTGTTTGTATATCTTTTAATTTTGTGTGCAATAAAGAGTAAGAATAGAAAGTTTTTAATATTAATAATCTCTAGACTCCGATATAATTAAATGTAAAAGGAAAAAAGTTATATCTCTAAGCACATTATCAAACAATCAGTGGGTCCTTAGAGAAAAAGATGTATTTAGTAGTATTATAGATGCAAGGCGGCGGCCCAAAAGAAGGGCAAGGCGGCGAATATGCCAGCGCCAGCCGCGAGACAGCCGCTATCGCCGCCCCCCCCGCCCCCTAAGCCTTCCGCGGCCGAGACCGGGTGGCAGGTGGCCGGAGAAAAAGCGAGGGAGCGATCGGCGGCCAAAAAGGCCAGGAGGCAGGAGCAGAAACGCCGGCAAAAGGAGCGGGGCGTCGCGGTTAGGCTCAGTACCCCAAAGACCGCAGCTGTAGTGATTACACTACAGCCGGACGCGGAAAAGAGGGGCGTGACCTACCGCGACGTGCTCGCTAAGGCGAAAGCGACGGTGGATCTCGGAGAGCTCGGGATCACCGGGGGCCTCCGGCTTAGAGTCACCGCAACAGGGGCTCGAGTGCTGGAGATCCCTGGCGAAACCCGTGGCTCGTCCGCTGACGCTCTGGCTGAAAAGCTTAGAGCGTCCCTAAATGCGGACGAGGCCCGAGTGTCCAGGCCCGTCAAATGCGCAGACCTGCGCATACTGGGTCTGGACGACTCGGTGACCGAGAAGGAGGTGGTGGCCGCCGTCACCAGGACCGGTGGGTGCCCTGCCGAGCAAGTCAAGGCAGGCACCTTACGTCCGGACCTGTCGGGCATGCGAACCATAACGGTAAGCTGCCCTGTGACAGCGGCGAAAGTCATTGTGGAGGGCCGAAGGCTCTTGGTGGGCTGGGTTTCGGCGCAGGTGAAGCTGCTGGAACCCAGACCTCTGAGGTGCTTCCGCTGCCATGTGGGGCACCACGTGTCGGTCCGGTGCACCTCGGAGGTGGACCGCAGCGGCCTGTGCTTCCGCTGCGGCCAGCCTGGTCACATGGCCGCGGCTTGCTCCGCCGCGCCGCGCTGCGCCGCATGTGCGGCATCTGGCAAGCCGGCCGATCACCGGGCAGGGAGCAAGTCCTGCGGTACTCCCGCCAAGGCCAGGGGCAAGGGAAGGCCCTCCGCCACCACCGCCAAAACCCCCACCGTCGCCACCACCGCAGCCGCCGCCACTGTCGCCGCCGCTGCCGCTACTGCTGCAACTTCCGCAGCGGGGCCCTCGCAGGGGGCCCGGGAGGGGGCTGAAATGGAGTGCCAGTAACGGCCCCATTACGCCTTCTCCAGGCGAACATCAACCACTGCGCCTGCGCTCAGGATCTGTTGCTCCAGAGCATGGCGCAGTGGTCGATTAACATCGCCGTGGTCGCTGAGCCGTACTTTGTCCCGCCCAGGGATGACTGGGTTGAGGACCTTAGCGGCTCAGTGACCATAATTACGTCGGTCGCCGCCGGTACCCCGACCCTTGAGAGTGTCAGGAAGGGCCAGGGGTGCGTAGCAGCACGGTTCGGGGAGATCGTTGTAGTGGGAGTCTACTTCTCCCCGAGCCGAACTCTCGCCGAGTTCCACAACTCCCTCACGGAGTTGAGTGTCGTCATCGGAAGCCATTCCCTCCCCGTGCTTGTGCTCGGGGACTTCAATGCCAAGAACTTGGCTTGGGGTTCTCGTTACACGGACGTGCGGGGTAGAATGGTGGAGGACTGGGCTCTGGAGACAGGCCTGGTCGTCCTAAATCGGGGTTCTGTCCCCACGTGCGTGCGGATGCGGGGCGAGTCGGTGGTGGACATCTCGTTCGCCAGCCCCGCTCTGTCGCCGCGTGTCGTTGACTGGCGCGTCATGGAGGGGGTGGAGACCTATTCCGACCACCGGTACATCCGGTTCGACGTCTCCACCCAGTCCTCAAGCGTGCCGGTCCTACAGGCCCCGAGTGGTCCGCGATGGGCGCTGAAGCAGCTGGACCGGGAGCTCCTCCTGGAAGCCTCGATCGTGCAGGCCTGGGTGTCATCACCAGTCAGGCCTGCCGACATCAACAACGAGGCGGGTTGGTTCCAGGAGGCCATGTCCGAGATTTGCGACGTGGCAATGCCCCGAGTTCGGCCAGGAAGCGCCCAGCGTCAGGTGTACTGGTGGTCGCGAGAGCTGACGTCTCTGCGCAAGGCGTGCGTTGCCGCGCGGCGCCTGTACGCCAGGCATCGCAGGCTCCGCATCCGCCCTCCGGATGCGGCAGCCATTGAGGCGGAGCTGTACGAGGGGTACAGAGCGGCGAAGACCGCCCTCCAAGAGGCTGTCCGGCGGGCCAAGAATTTGGCCCGCGAGGAGATGCTGGAGTCTCTGAACGGAGATCCGTGGGGGCGCCCTTACAAGATGGTGCGGGACAAACTCCGCACCCGGGCCCCCCCGCTAACGCAGAGTCTCCGGCCTGGGCTCGTGGAGGACGTGGTGAGCGCTCTGTTCCCTTCGCGAGGGGAGCATCCTCCCCCGCCTATGGCTCCGCCGCCGCGTGCGGTGCCGGAAGCGGACCACACCGATGACGATGACGACGTTCCGGAGGTGACTGGGGTAGACCTGAGAGTGGCGGTACGCAGGCTGAAAGCCAGAAACACCGCCCCGGGACCCGATGGCTTGCCTGGCAAAGCCTGGGTCCTGGCCTCCGAGGCTCTCGGGCCCCGACTGGAAGGGCTCCTAAGCGCATGCTTGGAGAGAGGCCAGTTTCCGCTTCGTTGGAAGACGGGGAAGCTGGTCCTCATCCGGAAACCAGGGCGCCCTGCGGACTCTCCGTCCGCATACCGGCCCATCGTGTTGCTCGACGAGGTGGGCAAGCTCTTCGAAAGAGTCATTGCCAACCGCCTTGCCGGGCACCTTGCGGGGATGGGACCGGATCTTGCGGAACACCAGTTTGGTTTCCGCAAGGGGCGCTCCACGGTGGACGCCATCATGCGCGTGAGAGCCCTCACGACGGGGGACGCGGTGTCCCGGGGCGGGGTCGTCTTGGCGGTGTCTCTTGACATCGCCAACGCCTTCAACTCCATGCCCTGGAGCTGCATTAGGGAGGCACTCCGGTATCACCGGGTGCCAACCTACCTTCGTCGTGTGGTCGGGGACTACTTGACGGATAGGGCCGTCATCTACCCCGGTCAGAGCGGAGAATGGAACCGGCGAGAGATGTCGTGCGGTGTTCCACAGGGATCGGTTCTAGGACCGGCCCTGTGGAACATCGGTTACGACTGGGTGCTGCGCGCCGACCTCCCTACCGGCGTCAGCGTAGTTTGCTACGCTGACGACACGCTGGTACTGGCACAAGGGAGGTCGCACGAGGCGGCGGCCGAAAACATGACACGCGGGGTTGCGATAGTCGTGGATAGGATCCGGCAATTGGGTCTCGAGGTGGCATTGCACAAGTCCGAGGCCATGTGTTTTCATGGGCCTCGGAATGCGCCACCGTCGGGATCCCTACTGACGGCAGGAGGGGTTTCCATCGGCGTCGGGTCGACGTTGAAGTACCTAGGACTCGTCCTCGACAGCCGGTGGAACTTCGTGGAGCACTTCCGACGTTTGGCTCCCAAACTGGAACGGACAGGGGCTGCCTTCAAGCGGCTCTTGCCCAACCTGAGGGGTCCAAACGCCTCCTGCCGGAGGCTATACGCGGGGGTCGTGCGGTCCATAGCCCTTTACGGGGCCCCGGTGTGGGCGCGTTCTTTAAGGCGGCAAGCCGCCCACTACCTGAACGCGCCCCAAAAGGTGATAGCCATAAGGCTAATCCGGGGGTACCGCACGATCTCCGGCGAGGCGGCTAGCCTCCTTGCCGGATTGCCGCCATGGGATCTGGAGGCGATAGTCCTCGCGCGCCTGCATGAATGGCGCGCGGAGGCACTACGTCGGGGGGAAACTCCGCTGCCGCGGCAAATTGCCGCTCAGCGGACAGACCTCCGGCGTGATATCATGGCGACATGGAGAGAGCGACTGTTGCAACCCCGTGCAGGGCACGCTACCATAGTGGCGATAAGTCCCCTCTTTGAGGAGTGGCTAGAGAGGCGCCACGGCGCCCTCACCTACCGCCTGACGCAGATCCTCACCGGACACGGTTGTTTCGGGAGGTTCTTGCACCGAATCGGGCGGGAGGAAACGCCCGGGTGTTTCCACTGCGAGGATCGTCCGGAGGACACGGTGGAGCACACCGTAGAGGTCTGCCCCGCTTGGGCGGAGCACCGCCGTGTCCTTGTAGCGGCGATTGGCGGCGGCGATCTCTCGCGTCCGGCCCTGGTTCAAGCCATGGTCCGGAGCGAGAGGGAATGGGAAGCCGTCACCACCTTCTGTGAAGCAGTCATGCTAGTGAAGGAGGTGGCGGGACGTGAGAGGGAAAGAACCTCACGTCCCAGCCGCCGCGGGAGACGCCCTGGGCGTCGGGGGTCACGTGGTGGCTCCCGGCCACCGTAGGCGCGGGCCTGTGGACGGCGAGTTATGGGCTAGCTCGCCGTCCGGCCGTCTTATGACGACAGGCCGTGTCGACGGCGCGTTCGTGTTCCACGCGCGCCTCAAAGAGATGTCAGCAACCGAGTAGGGGTCCGCATGGGCCGATGCCTGCCAGAGCTGCGGGACTGTTCGAAAGAGACACCGTGGCCCTGGAACACAAAGGGCAAAGAAGGAACATGGATGGGTTTTAGTCAGTACAAGTCTGACACTCCCTTCCGCTCCGCCCAGAGTGGGGGGGGTCATTTGATGATTTCCCATCCAAAAAAAAAAAAAAAAAAAAAAAAAAGTAGTATTATAGATACACCATTTACATATTTTATCATAAAACCTGATACTCAAGAAACTTTTGTAGTACTCACTTGTTTTATTTATCTCAATAACAATACAAAGCTAAATCAGCTACAAAAACCTTTCAGACTAAGTATCTTTATACAAAACGAGTGACTCTGAACCCAATTTCGTAAATTAGACGGACGAAACACTTGATATCTATAAAATATATAGAATTATAACAAAAATGTGATAAAAAATCACAACTGTGAATGTCATTCTGTATTCTGATGCCAATTTAGAAAATGTTTGATATTGAAATTGTAGTAAAAGAAATAAAAGAAAATGGGTTTATTGCTTTATCATCCAGTTATCTATATGTACATCATGTGGGCAGACGATGGGTTTCGTGCAATGAAAATACACGGGGTGCGACACACTGTTTCTATTTAACAAACAAATTACTTGAAATTACAATTTAACACAATAACACGGGGCACAATGAAGCGGGTACAGTTCCAAGACGTCTCAACTCCGCTGCGATCAGACCTTGAATGTCGCCCTCGCCTCGAGCTGAACACCAAAACTGCAGCTCCGTAAAAAAATTAAAACAGTAAAAAAGTTAGATCTAAAACAGTCTGCAATTTACTCTTTGAGCTCTAAACGAGGTCAAAAAGACCGGGTATCGTTAAAGTAGTGTATTTGCTACGAGATGAGCTCAAATAGCCGAGATCACGCGAACGTCGGCTCCTCAGCGTCCGGCTGATAAAAGACTTTGTACACTGCACAGTGAAATGCGGGTAGGTAATAAGGTAGTATCGGTGTTGTACAGTCGGGCCTTTTTCTGGCGATTAATTATTATTGTACTTTAGACTAGACTATTTTGAGCCGTCAGTTCATGTTGGGTTCTTTAGTTTATAATGTTGACGTATGTTTAAATAAAAGTAGTATTGCAGTGTTTTATAATGCAGCAGTCTAATGGTGTGACTGCCAAGCCAAGTCATAGGTCTCGACTTCGAACCCAAGACACGCACTTCTGCGGATTCATGTTAGTATTGTATCAATGGCACGTACTGCGGTGAAGGAAAACATCGTGAGGAAACCAACCCAGCATCTCCGATAGATATGACTTGACGGCACGTATAGCCAAGTCACAACATCTGTCGATAATGATTATTATTATCGCTCTTAGAGTTGCTGCTCTTAGAGTCGAAGTTTCCATATACGACGTAGTATTCCTCGAAATTTGATCTTAGAAAATCGTGAAGAATAGTCGAAGCGGTACGTACCTTCTAATACGATGTGTCAGCATGACAAACGGATTAAAAACTGTGATTCTATTGTACCTACAGACACAAAGTGCTTCAAGCTGAGACGTTAAAGTTTTGAGATTGTGAAGGAGACAAGATATAGAGGGTGATAGTCAGCGAATTTTGTGGAAGTATTTGTTGAAAGATATGGCGACGAGGTAGTTGGTAGGACTTGTTTATTAACTTTTTGCTTAATAATATAGGTATAATAGTAGGTACTAAGATTGAGCAGCTCGTGGCTAAATAATAACAGCCGCTCGGGTCGATCTTTAGGTTAAGCCGTGCTTGCCTAGGTTGGTCTGTGGATGGGTGACCGCCCATTACATACCGAGTTTCCTCCGTGCCTCGGAAAGCACGTTAAGCCGTTGGTCCCGGCTGTCATTTGTAGATCTTTGACAGTCGTTAGGCAGTGAGTGGCCCAAAAAGTCTGACAACCAGTCTTACCAAGGGGTATCGTATTACCAAGTACACACTGGGTTGTGGAGGTCAGATAGGCAGTCGCTCCATGTAAAATACTGGTATTCAGCTGCATCCGGTTAGACTGGAAGCCGACCCCAATATAGTTGGGAAAAGGCTAGGCAGATGATGATAGTAGGTACTAAGATTCAGCATTCGAAATCAGTATATGTAGATAAATACAGGGTGGCGATATAGTCACTCTACATCCTTCACGGGGTGAATTTCACAGTGAAAGTTATAGTATTAGCTAACTATAGTATTCTGCTCATTACACCCTACCATACCATGACAGTGTCATGCACGTAGCAGACAAAAAATATTCTTTGGATTCCATATACATTTTATAAACTTTGTTGGGCATAGTTTTTATTGGGTGTTTCCATCAGGAATTTCTCAGTAGTAGCGATGGAGTCTGAAATCGGGCCCGGTTGATGGCAATAGGACGTACTATGCCTTACCCTTCGGGAAATACAAGTGTGATGTTACGATGTTACTAAATATTCTTTGTTCATACACTGTTTATTTTAAGCCTGCATACCTTACTGTTTTGTCGCCTATTCGTTGTAAGGTTTTGCGAAATGTGGGTGAACTAATAATAGTTCCTCCTCTGCCTAACCCTGCGGAGATTACAGGCGTGATGATGTTATGTTATGTTTCTGAGAATTTTACAGTGCAACCTAACCCTTCATTCTCAACATAGCTTTAATAATCACCGTCATACATAACAGTTACACAAACACAGTTTAAACCCTAACATCTGTTATAAGCCTTAAACTTCGTCTTAGGGCCGTCCTAATCTTCAGTGCGACAGAAACAGTGGTAATAAACAAACCATTTAGGCTGGACACTAGTCGTTACAGCGTCCATTTGTGCTAGGGTACCAGGAAGGGAGGTTTTAGGACGTGCTCTGATAAAGTAGGATGGTTTCTCAAGTTGGTCATGCGCCTAGCTTAAAGGCATGTACTACGAACGTGGTTAGGCTTTTTTTTTTTCCGGATGGGAAATCATCAAATGACCCCCCCCACTCTGGGCGGAGCGGAAGGGAGTGTCAGACTTGTACTGACTAAAACCCATCCATGTTCCTTCTTTGCCCTTTGTGTTCCAGGGCCACGGTATCTCTTTCGAACAGTCCCGCAGCCCTGGCAGGCATCGGTCCTTGCGGACCCCTACTTATTTGCTGACATCTCTTTAAGGCGCACGTGGAACACGAACGCGCCGTCGACACGGCCTGTCGTCATAAGACGGCCGGACGGCGAGCTGGCCCATAACTCGCCGTCCACAGGCCCGCGAACGTGGTTAGGCTTTGGTGGACAGAAATCTTTTGAAATTAATTTGAATTTATGAATACGGTTATTTTTGCAGAGCAAATTAAAAAAAGAAACGTTGCCGCACACTAGGTATTTCTCCTGTATCGTGGGTGCGTTTACAAACATTTAAACTCACGTACACAATCAGTCAGACCCGGAACAACTACCATATGAATATTAGTTCCGTGTGTAATAAGAATGATATGGCAAGAAAGGAGGTGTTTGATGAGATGACGAGTATTAGAGAAGTATGCAAGAAGAAGACAAGCTGTGCCGACGCTAAATGAATTGGGATAAGGGCAAGAGAATGATGATGTAATATATTATTAAGTCTGATACTGTGAAATATAGAATGAGTCCGTAATATCGTGTATCGGGAGCTGGTCAAAATGAGCTATGATCATAGATTACGATATCTACGGTACAGCGTAGCATCGCTTATCAAACTCCTTCATTGAGGAGATCTAATTTTATAGGCCAACTGCGTCAACACTAGCAATAGGTACGGAGTAGGCACTCAACGTAAAAATTATGTACCTATTAAAAATCGACTCAAAACCTATTTTGAGCCTCTAAATATGTTAAAGTACTAATAGTTCCATAGTTTATGTAACTTAACTTCCACCTCTGCTTACCCTATTTAACCAGAGAGGTGTATGAGTGCGTAGTAGTTACGACGTCATAAATAAACATTTTGTACTCGTATCGTACCGTCGTACGTCGCCGTAACATGTGAAGCTGTATGTAATGGCCTCGCGGGACAACATATTCAGAAGATAAATATAAATCACATGCAAAAACAACCTAATTTGATAAAATATAGACTGTATAGATATCATAAAAGGTAAAAGCTGTTGGTTTGGTCGACCACTTATTCATTTGTTATAATTATGAATTATTTTGGCATCAAGGTTTTGGAGGGTGTTGTAGTCGTGAAGTTTTAACTTTTCAATCTCTTATTGTCAAAAATGTGGTGACAGTTGGCAGTTGGCTGCTGTTTTAATAAAAGCTTGTGTCATGTAAACATCTGGCTAGACGCGGAGTTGGCCGATGGAGCAAGGCTTTGACCGAGTGGTGGCCAAGGTCGTTGGGTCGACGATATTGTCAAAGTCGCGGGAAACACCTGGATAAGGGGCACACAGAGCTGGGAAGTGTTGCAGCAAAAAGGGCAGGCCTATACCCAACAGTGGGTGATTATTGAAAACAAGTATCACATACAGGGTAAAAATAAACTCACAGCTCTAAGAAAACTTACGACAATAACACGTAAAGACACAAAAGTGTCCAATAAAAAGGGTAACCAAACAATTTGCAGCTCCACTGAGTACGCTGAATACATCATCTTACAGAAACACTAGACAATGTTCAGGTAATCTCGGTTTAGATCCAGTATTTATTACACACACCTAATGTTCTGTGGATTTATACCCACGTATATTTTTTCTTGCCAACGTCTAACATCCACCATTTTCTTTACTAAAAGCGCTTGAAATCTCTTTTTATCTAATGTTATCTAACGTTATCTTTTATCATTTTGTAAGGTGACTCTTACTTCCTACATCACATACAAGGTGGAAGGGACATGGACGTTAAAACGGTTACAATGTGTTCAGTGTTTTTTCTGAACCCCCCTACATACCAATTTCTCGTAAGTAATTAAAAAAAAAAAAATGCTGTTCCGTAGATTTTTAACGTGTAGGTATTGCAGTTTTGTAGGAAACAAAAATCGGAACCCTTATAGGATCACTTTGTTGTCCGTCTGTCTGTCAAAACCCTTTATTTTAGGAACGCATGGACGTATCGAGTTGAAATTAAAACTATGAACTCAGGTCTAAAGTCCCTCAAAGATGTGAAAAAATCAAACTTCCAAGTTAACGTAAAAAAACATATATTTCGACTCTCTCAAGGGAATCAAAATTTATAGGGTACTTCCCATTGACCTAGAATCATGAAATTTGGCAAGAAGCAATGTCTTACAGCACTAAAGGAAAAAATCTGAAAACAGTAAATATGTAGTTTAATAACAAAATACCTGCAAGTTTATACGAAACTCGGTGTATGAGTCCAACACGCACTTGGCGGGCTTTTAAATTACCGACGATAAATTTCTATGTGGATGGATTCGGAACGTTGTACTGAATACGTGGTAAGCGTTTTAGCGTAGTTATCCCTTCCACCCTGTAAATTATTTTATATTTAGCTATTTATAATCGAATAAATCTTTAGAAACATGTCGTTAGTCTTAATTTGGGAAGGTGCTTCAAAACTACACTAACTTGTTTAACCAGCTGTTAAACTTTAACTGAGTGAGAACAAAACAAGAGTTATAATGCTCGTGAATGATTTAGTAAAAGCGTACAGTCGCTATATACAGAAATAACAACCAGGGCAATGACCATCTCTCAATTAAACAGAAAGAGAACAGTTCATTATTGACGCTTGCAACACTTCGGCTGGCGATTTTAAATATTAAGTCATAGTTTCCTGATATTTTTTTTCAAATGTAATTGCTAAGTCGACTTAAAAATATTACCAGGTTAACCAGGATATTTAGCTACATGAATTGAGGTATCGTATTACCCAGTAACTCGATTGTGGACGTCAGAGAGGCAGCCGACATAGCTGGGGAAAGGCTAGGTAGATATTTTCACTACTCAAAAACACTAAATAGCCATTTTACAGGAAAAACGTAACTAAAACCATCTAAAAAAATACCACGAAAAAGAAGCTAAGTTCAGCTCAACGCAAGTGTGTACACACCCTAACAAGACATATCTCGAATACAAGAATAGAGATTTCTGTCCCACAAAAGAATAATATATGTGGATGTTACGCGTGATTCATCGAGTTCACTTTGTATCCGACTGTACCACGCATTTTTATGTAAAGTGACCGGTTTGGCGGGGACTGTACTCTGTACATTATTTTGGTTTGGCAACATATTTTTACAGAGCACTCTGATTTTAAGAAGAGCTGCGAAAATTCATCTACCATATCCATGGGTAATTCCCACTCAGGCACTCCATGATTATTATAATTTTCGTTGTTGAAATAGATATTATTAATAGTTTTGAAAAATAACGCGTTTCTTTTTCAGGCATTAGAAAGCATTAAAAGCTTTTCATTTCCTGCTTGATGACTGACATGTTACAACAAAAGCAAATGTACCTAGACCATGTGATCTGTAAGAATGGACACGTACAGTACACCTTTAAAAGAAAGAGTAAAATCATCATCATCATTCTTTTGCCCTTATCCTTATTCATTTGGGGTCGGCGCAGCATGTCTTCTTCTGCCATACTTCTCTATTACTCGTCATTTTAACAGACACTTCCTTTCTTGCCATATCATCCTTCACACAGTCCATACATCGTTTCTTTGGTCAAGAGAGAGTAAAATATCAAGATGTAATCGAGTTATCTCCACAGGCTGTGTGACCTATAATCTTATATTGTTATCACATTTAACGACATCGACTATAATAAAACTAACGTTTAGGTGGGTTTCTCTCGAAAGATCATTTAACAAATCAGATAAAGTTGACAAAGTCAGTTACAGATTTTCTAAAAACTATCATTGGTCTCGCCGTCAATTTCACTTTTGCTCAACTGAAATACACGAAACTACAAAAACTAAAAAGCCCCGAAAATCGGCTTCCAAGCACTTTTCATTTTCCGGGAAGGCGTATATCGCGACGTCCATTACTGGGTAACCATAAATACGGGATTTGGCGCAAATCGGGCCGGCAAGGTGAGCAGAAATCATAGAGCACGGAGACACATCACTGGCTGCAGCTAGAGGTGGCTTTGGCTTTGTCAACATTTTCACCCAGCAAGCTGAATGGAGTCAGCGAAATATGTGAAATCTTTTTATTAGTAAGCAAATACAGAATCTTGAATCTATAATCAAGTGTGTCAGTGGCCGTCATCATTACAGCGTTACTATGATTTTTAAGATGGAATTAAATTGACAAGGGGATGTCGTTTGTAAGCATAAAGAGTGTAAAACATCCTGAAAAAGCCTGAAAGGCACGTGATCTTCCCGTCATTCGTCACTATACCTGGTAAACTTATTTCTTTAGTTACAGATATATCGAAGGTAAACGTTGCAAGTCTTCCTTAAATGGTATAACTTAATTTGCGTGTGTCGCATTTTCACAGAATTCTTGGTTGTCGGTGTCGTGAAGGGTCCATTTACTTCCTGTATAAGAAATTGTTTTATGAAATTGTTTAGAATAAAACAAAATGGTGGGTAGTTCCAATTTTAAACATAAGATGGCGGCGCTAGTCCGATTTTGGACACGCGCCAACAACAAGTAATGCGCTCAAAGCACTTTCGGACGCACGAATTTTACTGACGACACACGAAGCTGGCGCGGCCATTCTGTACTCTGTGACAGAAATGTATGTCGTACATGGGATAAATGTCGCGACAGCTCAACGGTGTTAAAGAGGGTGTTTTTAATGGATGTGTGTGATGTACGGATTTTGTCTTTGATTTCTTATTTTGGTGTAAATGTTGGTTCCGGTAAATGGTTGGTAAAATGAAAAGGGCTTTTCCGTTTCAATAAGAAATGAGTTTGTGAGGATAGAAGTTATTGTATTGAATTCGATTTTTATTATGAGTGTACAGTCACGAGCACCAATATGTGTACACTTTCCTCAATTTAAAACCAATTTTCGCGAGAAATAACGATTGTAACTTGGAGATATGATCTTTTTCATAAAAATATGAGTTCCAGAATACTATGTTCGTAACAACATGAAATTTCAATCAGAACAGTGGGAGAAAAACACTTTTAAAAGTTGTTAAGTGTTTAGATATTGGTGCTCGTGACTGTACTTATAGTTTGTTTTTTTTTAACGTGTTTCTAAAATACAGTATTAAAGCCGACCCTGCGGTAGATGTCTGCCCATTCTCTCTCACACAGAGAAAGCCTGAGTCCCAACAGTGGGACATTATAAGCTGTTTATGCTTATTTCAGAAACATTCCACCGACCTGTTTATAACAATGATACCTACCTACACGTCCCAAAGAAATTCCACACAGAAACACGCAAAAACACATCACAAAACAAAATTGGCATCAAAGGATATTCGTTTTCAAGCATGCATATCCTATGGCAGTGTTTCAAAGGATCTGATACCGCCTCAGGCTAACAGTGACGGTACATAAGACTCGTGGCCCTACCACGAACAAGCGGAGTAAACGTTACGGAATTCGAATGGTAGAAAAATTGCAAATACAAGTGTTGCATTTTACATTAAGGTGAAAGCCTCAGGGTAGCCCGCGAAATTTAAATTTTCTTATGTTTTTTGTAAGTTACAGGTCAGTGTAAGGTTGTATGTTGATTAAGATATGATTCGCGACCGTAAAAAATATATGGCTTTACAGAGTTATAGTCATTAAACAGGCATTAAAAAGGCATAATTAAAAAGGCAAAAATTAAAAAGGCATATTACTCTGTAAAAGAATTCCTTGGAGAAAAATAATTATTTATTTTTGTCGCTACGAGTCTACGCTTAGGCGCACCTTGTGTTGCTCCGCATCGGTGTCACTGCGGTGAAGCTGTTGACAGCCTCGGACACCATGGCCTGTCCTGCTACAGGAGCGCAGGTCGCATTGCACGGCACGCCAGCATTAACGACATTATTCGTCGAGCCCTTGCCAGCGCCGGCGTACCAGCGGTTTTAGAACCAAACGGCTTGGTACGTGACGATGGCAAGAGACCAGACGGCATGACGTTGGTGCCTTGGAAGGTGGGTAGGCCTTTGGTGTGGGACGCAACCTGTGTCGACACCCTTGCGCCATCTCACCTTTCAAGCACGGCGGGCTGTGCAGGCGCTGTTGCTGCGGCTGCTGAGATCCTCAAGCGGCGCAAATACTGTAACCTTATTGGTAACTACAGTTTTGAGCCGTTTGGGGTCGAAACGCTCGGGTCACGGGGCCCGAGTGCGCGTCTCCTTTTTAAGGAAATCTCTCGCCGACTGGTCGACACTTCGCGTGACCAGAGGGCTGGCTCTTTCTTTGGCCAAAGAATTAGCATTGCCATTCAGCGTGGCAATGCTGCCAGTCTTCTGGGCACGTTTCCAGATGACAGCGATGCGGAGGAGTACTTTGACGCCTAAGTGTCCTATTGTCGTCGTTGTTTAGATGTTTATATTTTCTTACTTTTAGTCTTATTTTTATCATTAGTTTAGTTCTATTTGTAGTCTGTATATAATGTAAATATAATTAAAAGGAGAATATACATTATTTAATATTAAAATAAGAAGAGTATGTTTAATATAAAATGTTTGAATAATGTTAATTAATATAATATAATGTTAATTATAATATTAAGTATGTATATTTTTTTAAAAACCATTCAAATTGCAATGCCTTAACAGGCAACTAAGTTCTAAGAACCTACCTATTGTTACCATCGTCAAAATACTGTACACTTAGTTCGCAATAAAGAATTTGAATTTGACTTTGAATTAAACTCATCAATACAACCCTCTAAAAATAAGAAGAAATAGGAAATTGTTGGTTTGTATTGATGATTTTAATGATTATAATTCTATAACTATATACGTGTTACGGTCGCAAATCATATTTTGTTTCACATATAGCCTGACACTGAATTGCAAATTGCAAAAACCTAAGAAAATTTGAATTTCGCTTGCTACCCTGACGCTTTCACCTTAATTACTAGGAATTGATTGAAGCAAATGATAGAGCCACCCAGGTCACTAATCGCTACGTACTGGTCGGACAAAATCTGAGTCATCGATTCGAGAAGAAGAAGATGAGCATGAGGTCCTGGGTTCGATTTCCAGGTCGGGTAAAATGTTATTGGGTTCTTCTATCAGGAATTTCTCAGTAGCAGCCACGGAGTCTGGATTTGTACCCGGTTAATGACAATAGGCTCGCCCCCTATTAAAACATAACTGGTGAAATGTGGGTGTCTGCACTATTGTTTACACCTCTGCCTACTACTCTTCGAGGAATAAAGCCGTAATGTTATGTTTTAAGAGTTTGAGCAGTGGAGGCTTAAAAGTAACGATCCTTACTTACGAGCTGCAGATGGTAGGTTAGAACTCAATCAGGCGCATGACAACAATTACAAAACGATTAAGGAAATCATAGTGAGTAATCCGGCAAGTCCTAGAATCGAAAACCCGAATACATGTGATATCTACCAACGCGCACTGGGCCAGCGTGGTGGATTACAGATTTACAGCTCACATGCTTCTCTGTCCCACCAGTAGGAATATTATAGAATCGTTGCATTTTCGACTGAAAGTTATTTGTACATTTAAATGTGTTTGGTGACATTTTATTTTGTCGAGTTTATTGTATTTCAATTCTGTTTATTGCAAAAATTTATAATTTTAGGTAGTCAGTGGCCTGAAAGTCTGAAAATCAGTCTTATCAAGGGGTATCGTTTTACCCAGTATTAACTGGAATGTGAAGGTCAGATAGGCAGTCACTCTATATAAAATACTGGTATTCAGCTGCATCTGGTTAGACTGGAAGCCGACCCCGACATACATAGTTGGTAAATTCAAATATTTTATACAGATCAAAACGCCCAAATAAAGTTAAGTAACTTAGCCTAATGTTAGTATTAAATTAAATTAAAAAATAAACAACTAACGTACCACTGAACTGTACGTTCACTGGTACACTAGTTTATTTGGATAAGTGTGTCTGAACACTTACCCACCTTCGTAAGAGGGGAGAGTACACAGGTCTACAAACTCATTCAGGATGTCAAAAAAAGGCAAAAAAAGGTCAAAAAGGCAAAAAAGATTAGGTAGATGTTGATGATGATGAGTTTAGGATATTTTACATTGAAAACTAGTTGGAATTCACGTCGTGCGTTCATGTCAGGACCTCCATTCTTACACGTATCCACATACATGTCGGCTTTACTCGTAAAATACGCTAGACGATGCGTACATTCTAGTACAAGCCGTAACTTCACGGAACTCGTCTTCGTACGTAACTGAAAGATGTAGGTACTGTTAAAGGCTATAATTTATGAGGGTTACGATATTTCCGTGATTTGTTTACAATGCCTGGTTTAATATGCCTTAAAGTATAAACAAAGTTATGCTTTTTTTCCAAGGGTAGGCAGATATCATAATTATATAACTTTATGACAAAGCTATAAGGTCTCAAAAACAAATTTCACGCTTATAATCTATCTACATACTTCGTCAGTTATGTTTAATTCCCATATAATACGGGGCGAGCCTATTGCCATCGACTAAACACAAATCAAGCTTCCGTGGTTGCTACTGAAAAATCCAAGAATACTTCGCTCGACTTGGGAATCGAACCACGGACCTAATGTTCGGCAATCACGCTTGCAATCACTAGCCCAACGCGCTTATATAAATTACAGAATACTTTTCAATTATTAATAATCTAAGACTGTTTGTCAAACTTTCGGGCCACTGACTACCCGTAACGACTGTCAAAGGTCTACAAATGACAGCCGGGACCAACGGCTTAGGCATGAAGGCAACCCGGTATGTTATGGGTTCACCCATCCATGGACAAACCTTAGTAAGCGCGGCTTAACCTTATCGGCCGTTATTGTTTAGCCACGAGCTTCTCGAGAAAAATTATTTATTTATTTATATACACACAAAATACTTAACAAGACATTACTTTAAGATAGAAGAGCACAAAGGTATTGTATGAGATTTGTAAAAAAAACAGATCTCATACAATATTATCAACCATAAAGTTACCTAACTGAAACTTGAAACCCATCCGTCAGTTATGGGAGAGGCCATTAGCTTTACATCTCAACTTCCCAAGTGTGAGAAAGTAATAAAACAATTCATAAATAAGTGGGTAAGTACCTATCTAAAACACTGTAACTAGATTCAAGTACCCACATTATGTAAAAGTTAGGCAACAAAGAGATTTATTTGGTACATAGCCGTAAAAACTAGCTCACATTTGTAACAATAGACTTCTAGAAAGTATACAGTTTTATTAGGACTAAAACTAGTACGTTTTGCTCATTTGTTCGCTCGTTTTGTAAAACTACGTATTGTGAGTTTATTAAGGGCTTGAGTAATTTTATGAGTTACTTACTCAAAGCTTTGATAGTGATAAGACTAGTTTAACAGAGGTAAGAGTGGCTCATAAACATGAGCAACTTTTACTAACTCTGAAATAGGAAAAAAAAACAATCAGCTGGTCACAAAATTTTTCGAGTTATGCGACCATAAATTAATGTATAGAGCAGCAGATTTTTTTTTGGATAGGGTTACTAAAAGATGTTCATTTTCGTGACTACTACATGCACTTAAAGTATTGTCCACAACAACACTATTGTCCCACCAATGATATTATAAATAAAATGAGGTAGATATCGCACTAGCGCGCGAAAATTGTTGCAGACAAATTCAGACAATTGTCGTAATTTAAGTACTTCAAGCGCAATAGCTATCTCTGTCTGTATCATACGTTCCGTATTATCTATCGCAACAATGCAACGATATCATATCATTGTGTCCCACGCAAAAAAGGAGCGACTGATATGTTTATTAATTTGTTAATTATTTGTTAATTACTATTTTAATTTTCCCAATTTTATTGCCAAATATGTTTTGATTTTTTTTTTATTGCTGCTATGACTTTATTAATTTATTTTTAAATTTTATTTTTCCAACAGTATTTCCAAATGTGTTTCATTTTTTTTTTAATTGCTATTATGACTTGTTAATTATTTTATTTTTTAAATTTAATTTTAGTACTAATTAATGTGTTGTGTTTTAATTTGATTTGAATGTTTATATGCTACTATAACTTTGTTAGCTTAGTTATACATCTTATTACGCATGCTGTGGTCTCCTGTAAGTGAAGGAGTACACCTACGTAATACTTTTGTCGTCGATTTTTTATTTCGTGTGTTTGTGTATATCCTTTGTTGGAGATCCTAAATAAATAAATAAATAAATAAATATCAGCATCTGTGGAAGTGTCGTACTACGCATGAACTTCACTGCTCCTTTATGTGTCCAAAAATTGGTTATAATTTGAATCGTAAATAAAAATGTTCATGTTGCAAAGAAGTCGATCAATAGTTATGAAAGTGGCAATATCTCCGTGTCCGTATTGGGGTTGCTCAATAATTGTGTTCATCATCTGCCTACCGTTTTCTCAACTATGTTGGGGTCGGCTTTCAGTCTAAAAGGATGCAGCTGAAAACCAGCCATTTACATGGAGCGAGAGCTCAACCCAGTTACTGAATAATTGAGCTGCTGAAATTATATTGCAGTCTCTTACCTTTTTTAAACTCGAAGCTAACCCCAACTAAAACTTAAACCTGCAGATAATATCTAATCAAGGATTAAATAAGTGGCTTTAACAACAACTTTCAAGCAAATAAGCGTGAATTTTAGTAGCCTGGGGAAACTCAAGTTATTACGGATGGAGGAAATGAAATAAGTTTCTTTATTGAGTTGATAATTGAGTTTAAGAGCATGTAATTAGGTCTTAGCAAACACCGTTCAACTGAATACTCTCGTGAAACGCTTTCACCGAGTTTAAAGAAGGAAAAACTAAAATGCAGCATTCTGTTTTAAACGTTGAAAAATATTTTTTATTTAATTTGTATTTTTTTTAAATAATTAAATAACTATCGTTTTGCACATAGGGTGACTGGTAATTAGTGACCGATACTTAAACACATGATTATACTCATGATAACAAACAACTTTCCCAAAGTAACATTTTTTTATTACTATTGTACCGTAACCTATCGTACCCAGAAGTTCCGCCTTGGAGTTTGCCAAAGGGCAATGGAACGCAGCATTCTGGGTGTCAAAAGACAAGACAGGGTTCGTAACACCACGCTGCGACAGCACAGGCTAAAAAAAAAAAATCGTTCCGTGCAACAGTAGGTAGGCAGAGCACAGTGGGAGACAGAACGGCGTCACGCGTCTGACAGCTGATAGGTTGACAGGCGCGCGCGCGCGCCAATTTCATACGGCTGTTGTGTTATTGGAATAAAGGTAAACGAGTTTAAAAAAAAGTTTTATTTTTGGAAAGTTGTTTGTTATCATGTTATCATGAGTACAATCACGTGTTTAAGTATCGGTCACTAATTACCAGTCACCCTTTATTCCCTTTGGAGGCTCTTGCCTTGCAGGTGGAGCGTCGATGATAATGGTTATGTTGGTTATAATATTTTATGGTGTTATAAGTAAATGTGGAATAACTGGGATAGAACGCTCTAGAAGGACTTAAACTGCCTTTATTGGTATCTAGTTATTGCCCACGACTTCGTCCGCATCGAACCGTTCTGGTTTATAATAAGCATAGATAATATAGAAGAACATTACCACTTAGAAAACAGTTCAACACTCCGAAACGTACATCTTTTCAGCGGTAGAAGCATCGTTTGTTAAAATAAATCGAATATCACCGTTGAGTCGAAATCCTTTGAGCTTGGCATAAGACTTCCACTTTATCTAGATAATGCTTTCTGATATTTGCACGGATATTTGTCATTCTAATAGATTTGTTACTTCTTTGTTTGGTGAGCAGCAAATTGGTTAATGTCTTAAGATCGGAAAGTTGAAGTAGCTTATCTAGCTTTAGAAGATTTTATTTGTATTTTTTAATACAGGTTTTATGCTTAGCTGCTATGTCGAAAATTAAATAAAATTGCAGATAGTTATGCACGCCAGGCCTACGACCCAACAATCGTAAGTCGGGGCAGTTATTTCTGGGCCACAACTGCTCTCTGTGCTCACTGTGAATTCACGCTAAAGGCTTTGGAAACCATTACTGTAACAGTAAGTAACAAGAAAATTTAATTCAAATGGTGCTACACACTCTTGTTCACCAAACTTCATTGCATTTTATTTATAAAACGAATTAACTGGACAGACGTTGTAAAGTATTTTTGGTTGTCTGTGACTCCATTAGTAGGTACAAAAAAAGCATCGAAACCTATCTGTAGGCTAATTCACGTAACAAAAGAAGTGCAGTTGCAGTGCAGTTGCAGTTAAGTTTCGATCAAAACAACGCTTTTCGTATTCTCTACCGCTGTCAGACACGCTCGCGTCAAGTGCGCGTCACGCGAGCGCATTATCGGCATTCTACTGTTGCGCGTCTTTGGTGCTTGTTTCGGAACGCAACATGATCGGTATTCTACTATTCGTTTGACGTCTCAAAATGACAGCTAAGAAGTTTCAATTCGATCACCGTGCAGTGTCGGTTACGCGCAATTTAAGTTCTTCGTTATTTACTTTTGTTGGCATCAAATTGTATTTTTTGTAAATGTAAGTGTTTAAAATGGATTATTGTATGTAGACAAGTTAACTACAAGTCGTTTTCAATGAAATTCTAAATGTTTTTTTTAACTTTTGAGTGAATATGAGTTTCCAACTTGGTTTGAGAATTTTATCCCTTGCTGCCGAAGTTGATGCCCGAGAACGTCGTCAAGCCATAAGAAGACAAAGATTTTCTGTGGATCTAGTCCGTATTTCAGAAGGCTAATTCACGTAATTTTATGACGCGCCGATGAAGTTGTAGTGCAGTTGCAGTTAAGTTTAAGTTTGAGTGATAAACGGTATTCTTGTAATCTTTGAACTGCGCGTAAGCTGCGCGTGAACTGCACGTCAACTGTACGACAACCAAACGCTACCAAACTTACTTATGGTGTGGCCATATGAGAGAAAAAATATTACTCACTAAATAATCGAATAGAATCGATTACATTTCAATGAATATGACGTTATTATAATATTAAAATAATACCCCAGTACAGTTTTTAGTGCTTTTTCTTACTAGATAAACAAACAATTATGCTTTGATTCACAATCAATCACATATTTTGCTAAAATTAGGCTGAATGATGGTTTATCGTTGCCCCATAAAATCAAAACTCAAAATAACAGGAGACCCGCCAATGGCGCGAAAGTTGAAAATCAAGACAGTGCAAATCACAGGTGCAAATAAAAAACTTAAAAAGATTAATACTTTGAAGGTAAGCACGTATTATATTATAATAATAAATGATTATGAATAAAATGATATTTAAGGATGTAGTTAAAGAAAGGATAAAGTAGCAGTTTAAATTCCTTTCATACAAGTTTCATCCTGATTCTTAAGTAGGTATGACTTCACGCAAATGTGTTTCTGCGGCAAATTGAACTGCTGGTGGAATATTTGGAGAGCCACAGGGACCTTGCCCGTGGCAGACTAAGGTCTAGAGAGGGGAGAGTGCCCTCACATCACGCCTTTGGTCAGAGTGCGCCAACATATTAAATGCCAAGACAGACGGGGATCACAGAACTCCCAAAGAGTGGAGCAAGTTCTGTTAGATTCTATCGAAATTGTACCTATGTGTATCGGTACATTATACTTGGGTTAATAACTAGATTTGTAATATTTTTAGTGGTATACCGACTATAAGTGCCGCTTACTCAACCGTGTAAAGCAGATTCGGCATAATCAAAGGGGTACAGGTGGAGGGCCAGGCGTACCCACTCCTTTATCCCTTTTGGAGGAAAGAATCGCTGCTCTGCTTGAAGCAGGAACTGAAGCTGTGAGGAGGAGTGGCACACGCCAAAATGAGGTGCAAATAAATCCCTTGTATTAATATGTAAGTTTTAATTTATGTCAAGTATTAGTTAACATTCTAACTGTGCAATAACTATTACTAACCAGTTAATTTTCATAAATGTTATTTATTTTTTCAGAAATGAAGATATTATTATTGATGTTACACCCACAGTAACACAACACATCACACATTTTACTGAAAGGTAATTATAGTAACTTGTCGTACCTATTTAGGAAATAAATAACAGTCTGATTTCCATAACATAATATTTTTATTTTGTTTCAGTGAGCAAGAGGCAACTAGACAGCGTCCAAGCAACAATCCACGTCGCCGTCGTAGACAATATACATATTTTCACTTTCTTTACTTCTTCAGATGATGAATGAAACAAGCAGATTTTATATTACCTCTTACTTAGAATATTAACATAATTTTAAATACAATAATAAATAATTAAGGTTCTTAAGTGGAATTCTGACTCATTATTCCCTATGTAGCCTCAGGCGATTAATAAGAGCCTGTTGGACAGCCCGACCTTCCAATAAATTTCTGTTTGGCTGCCTATTGCTTTGAGCAAGAATACTCAGGCTCTCCATACGCACATCCTTTTCTGCAGCTCTACACTCGTACATGCATTCTCTCTTCTTGCTCACACTCTTGATGTGTCAGTTGTGGTACTGGTAATCATGCCTTGTTTGCTATATTGTGCAATACCGCAGAGGCATTCTAAAGCATGCATGCAGCTAATAAACACCTGAAACAAAAACATTTAGAAACTATAATAAATACCTAACAATACAAAAATAAAACATGGGCCTCAATACATTCACTTGGTTTGACTTCTTGAGGTAAAGATAATAAAAACAGTATAATTATTATGAAAAGGAAACTTAGGGAAAACTAGTTTTACTCAAATACATACCTGAATCGAGCTTTCAAGACACCAATGCATCTCTCTACTGTATCGCGGGCTGAGACCTGCAGCTTATAATAATGTACATCAAGGGAACCTGGTATTGCGTTCAACACTGGGGTCATCATTATCTTCCTCAATGCATAACCGCTGTCACCTGGAAGAACAATAAGTATTAAAATAATTATTCACAATATTTAATATAAACATAATTAAATAAATTAAACTTTTTCAGTATGTATTAATAAGCAAGGACATTCACCGAGCAAAAATATTTCCTCTTCATCATATTTTTGGTTAAGATAGGGCTGTAATTGCTTGTTGGGTGATCACGCCATACTGAAGAATCATGGGTTGCTCCATGTTTACTGGGATCAATGCATAAAATGTTAAGATCCGCGTCACATATCTAAAACAATAATTTTCAAATGTACTCGTAGATACAGTTTTTTTTATGACAGTAAAGCATAATATTATTACCTATGTACCGGTACCTAAGTATTGTTTGTTTTTTAAATAAAGTAGATTAAGATAGATTAAGTATAGTTAAATAGATTACATACAATCATCACATTGAGAGAATGATATCCTTTTCTATTAAAATATTGTTCTTCATGTTGAATCTGAAAGTCACCCAATTATTTAGACTACCTAGTGTCAAATATAATGTATTTTGCATTATTTAATGCCAATACTAGTTGTACCCTGCGGTTTCACCCAATTTTGATTTGACTGGTAGTTCTAGAGATTAGCGCGTTCAAACATACAAACTCTTCAGCTTTAATAAATTACTATAGATAAACAGGATTGACTAACCTTTGCCTGTACACTCAAACCATCTTTCCTTCTCTCCTTCTGAATACATGTTCATAATGTTGTTATCAATTGCCGAGTCATGTTTTTGCTCAGACGATAGGTTTTCTGGAAAATAATAACAGCCGCTCGGATCGATCTTAAGGTTAAGCCGTGCTTGCCTAGATTGGTCTGTGGATGGGTGACCACCCATTACATACCGAGTTTCCTCCGTGCCTCGGAAAGCACGTTAAGCCGTTGGTCCCGGGTGTCATTTGTAGATCTTTGACAGTCGTTAGGTAGTCAGTGGCCCAAAAAGTCTGACAACCAGTCTTACCAAGGGGTATCGTATAACCCAGTACTAACTGGGTTGTGGAGGTCAGATAGGCAGTCGCTCCATGTAAAATACTGGTATTCAGCTGCATCCGGTTAGACTGGAAGCCGACCCCAATATAGTTGGGAAAAGGCTAGGCAGATGATGATAGGTTTTCTGGAATTCCCGTTCTGTAGGCTAATTCACGTAACAAAAGAAGTGCAGTTGCAGTGCAGTTGCAGTTAAGTTTCGATCAAAACAACGCTTTTCGTATTCTCTACCGCTGTCAGACACGCTCGCGTCAAGTGCGCGTCACGCGAGCGCATTATCGGCATTCTACTGTTGCGCGTCTTTGGTGCTTGTTTCGGAACGCAACATGATCGGTATTCTACTATTCGTTTGACGTCTCAAAATGACAGCTAAGAAGTTTCAATTCGATCACCGTGCAGTGTCGGTTACGCGCAATTTAAGTTCTTCGTTATTTACTTTTGTTGGCATCAAATTGTATTTTTTGTAAATGTAAGTGTTTAAAATGGATTATTGTATGTAGACAAGTTAACTACAAGTCGTTTTCAATGAAATTCTAAATGTTTTTTTTAACTTTTGAGTGAATATGAGTTTCCAACTTGGTTTGAGAATTTTATCCCTTGCTGCCGAAGTTGATGCCCGAGAACGTCGTCAAGCCATAAGAAGACAAAGATTTTCTGTGGATCTAGTCCGTATTTCAGAACGGGAATTCCAGAAAACCTATCATCATCTGCCTAGCCTTTTCCCAACTATATTGGGGTCGGCTTCCAGTCTAACCGGATGCAGCTGAATACCAGTATTTTACATGGAGCGACTGCCTATCTGACCTCCACAACCCAGTTAGTACTGGGTTATACGATACCCCTTGGTAAGACTGGTTGTCAGACTTTTTGGGCCACTGACTACCTAACGACTGTCAAAGATCTACAAATGACACCCGGGACCAACGGCTTAACGTGCTTTCCGAGGCACGGAGGAAACTCGGTATGTAATGGGTGGTCACCCATCCACAGACCAATCTAGGCAAGCACGGCTTAACCTTAAGATCGATCCGAGCGGCTGTTATTATTTTCCAGAAAACCTATCGTCTGAGCAAAAACATGACTCGGCAATTGATAACAACATTATGAACATGTATTCAGAAGGAGAGAAGGAAAGATGGTTTGAGTGTACAGGCAAAGGTTAGTCAATCCTGTTTATATATAGTAATTTATTAAAGCTGAAGAGTTTGTATGTTTGAACGCGCTAATCTCTAGAACTACCAGTCAAATCAAAATTGGGTGAAACCGCAGGGTACAACTAGTATTGGCATTAAATAATGCAAAATACATTATATTTGACACTAGGTAGTCTAAATAATTGGGTGACTTTCAGATTCAACATGAAGAACAATATTTTAATAGAAAAGGATATCATTCTCTCAATGTGATGATTGTATGTAATCTATTTAACTATACTTAATCTATCTTAATCTACTTTATTTAAAAAACAAACAATACTTAGGTACCGGTACATAGGTAATAATATTATGCTTTACTGTCATAAAAAAAACTGTATCTACGAGTACATTTGAAAATTATTGTTTTAGATATGTGACGCGGATCTTAACATTTTATGCATTGATCCCAGTAAACATGGAGCAACCCATGATTCTTCAGTATGGCGTGATCACCCAACAAGCAATTACAGCCCTATCTTAACCAAAAATATGATGAAGAGGAAATATTTTTGCTCGGTGAATGTCCTTGCTTATTAATACATACTGAAAAAGTTTAATTTATTTAATTATGTTTATATTAAATATTGTGAATAATTATTTTAATACTTATTGTTCTTCCAGGTGACAGCGGTTATGCATTGAGGAAGATAATGATGACCCCAGTGTTGAACGCAATACCAGGTTCCCTTGATGTACATTATTATAAGCTGCAGGTCTCAGCCCGCGATACAGTAGAGAGATGCATTGGTGTCTTGAAAGCTCGATTCAGGTATGTATTTGAGTAAAACTAGTTTTCCCTAAGTTTCCTTTTCATAATAATTATACTGTTTTTATTATCTTTACCTCAAGAAGTCAAACCAAGTGAATGTATTGAGGCCCATGTTTTATTTTTGTATTGTTAGGTATTTATTATAGTTTCTAAATGTTTTTGTTTCAGGTGTTTATTAGCTGCATGCATGCTTTAGAATGCCTCTGCGGTATTGCACAATATAGCAAACAAGGCATGATTACCAGTACCACAACTGACACATCAAGAGTGTGAGCAAGAAGAGAGAATGCATGTACGAGAGCTGCAGAAAAGGATGTGCGTATGGAGAGCCTGAGTATTCTTGCTCAAAGCAATAGGCAGCCAAACAGAAATTTATTGGAAGGTCGGGCTGTCCAACAGGCTCTTATTAATCGCCTGAGGCTACATAGGGAATAATGAGTCAGAATTCCACTTAAGAACCTTAATTATTTATTATTGTATTTAAAATTATGTTAATATTCTAAGTAAGAGGTAATATAAAATCTGCTTGTTTCATTCATCATCTGAAGAAGTAAAGAAAGTGAAAATATGTATATTGTCTACGACGGCGACGTGGATTGTTGCTTGGACGCTGTCTAGTTGCCTCTTGCTCACTGAAACAAAATAAAAATATTATGTTATGGAAATCAGACTGTTATTTATTTCCTAAATAGGTACGACAAGTTACTATAATTACCTTTCAGTAAAATGTGTGATGTGTTGTGTTACTGTGGGTGTAACATCAATAATAATATCTTCATTTCTGAAAAAATAAATAACATTTATGAAAATTAACTGGTTAGTAATAGTTATTGCACAGTTAGAATGTTAACTAATACTTGACATAAATTAAAACTTACATATTAATACAAGGGATTTATTTGCACCTCATTTTGGCGTGTGCCACTCCTCCTCACAGCTTCAGTTCCTGCTTCAAGCAGAGCAGCGATTCTTTCCTCCAAAAGGGATAAAGGAGTGGGTACGCCTGGCCCTCCACCTGTACCCCTTTGATTATGCCGAATCTGCTTTACACGGTTGAGTAAGCGGCACTTATAGTCGGTATACCACTAAAAATATTACAAATCTAGTTATTAACCCAAGTATAATGTACCGATACACATAGGTACAATTTCGATAGAATCTAACAGAACTTGCTCCACTCTTTGGGAGTTCTGTGATCCCCGTCTGTCTTGGCATTTAATATGTTGGCGCACTCTGACCAAAGGCGTGATGTGAGGGCACTCTCCCCTCTCTAGACCTTAGTCTGCCACGGGCAAGGTCCCTGTGGCTCTCCAAATATTCCACCAGCAGTTCAATTTGCCGCAGAAACACATTTGCGTGAAGTCATACCTACTTAAGAATCAGGATGAAACTTGTATGAAAGGAATTTAAACTGCTACTTTATCCTTTCTTTAACTACATCCTTAAATATCATTTTATTCATAATCATTTATTATTATAATATAATACGTGCTTACCTTCAAAGTATTAATCTTTTTAAGTTTTTTATTTGCACCTGTGATTTGCACTGTCTTGATTTTCAACTTTCGCGCCATTGGCGGGTCTCCTGTTATTTTGAGTTTTGATTTTATGGGGCAACGATAAACCATCATTCAGCCTAATTTTAGCAAAATATGTGATTGATTGTGAATCAAAGCATAATTGTTTGTTTATCTAGTAAGAAAAAGCACTAAAAACTGTACTGGGGTATTATTTTAATATTATAATAACGTCATATTCATTGAAATGTAATCGATTCTATTCGATTATTTAGTGAGTAATATTTTTTCTCTCATATGGCCACACCATAAGTAAGTTTGGTAGCGTTTGGTTGTCGTACAGTTGACGTGCAGTTCACGCGCAGCTTACGCGCAGTTCAAAGATTACAAGAATACCGTTTATCACTCAAACTTAAACTTAACTGCAACTGCACTACAACTTCATCGGCGCGTCATAAAATTACGTGAATTAGCCTTCTGGACGAGAAGAATTACGAACACAAGGACACCGGAATTTTAAATATGGAAAAGTCACCCAAAAAAAAAACTTACAAAAACCTGATCCGTTACAGCCTCAATGCTTAAGCCTCCTTTTCTTCAAAAAAGGAACACTCAATATCAGGCCGTGAAACCGGTAGCCAGTGTCCATATATTAAAATTTTCGTCGCATAGAGTGTTCTAGATTTTTTTCAAAGTGATCGTAAAAAGTAAAATATTGCGGTGTACTTCCTCGTTGGGCACAGGACGTTTTATTTTTTTTAAATATGGCGGCGCTTGGTTAAGTTTAGCCTGAATATGACGATATTTAAGTACAATGTTACGGGTGCTTTAGTATTTAGATATCAGACAAAATTGCGATTTAAAAACAGATGCTTTTATAGAAAATGTTATGTAGCTGTAGTATTTAAGGTTTTAAATATGAATGCAATCTCAGCACCGTTAGTCTAGTGGGCGCAAATGCCACGGCTGAGCATTAGGTCCTCTGGGTTCGATTCCCGGGTCGGGTAAAGTGATATTGGGTTTTTCTATCAGTAATTTCTCAGTAGCAGCCACGCAGTCTGGATTTGTGCCCGGTTGATGGCAATAGGCTCGCCCCCTATTACATGGGACTTGAACATAACAGGCGAAATATGGGTGTACTAGTATTTACACCTCTGCCTAACCCTTCGGGGATTATAGGCTTGATGTTATGCAATCTCAGCACTGTTATAAGGTTTAAGCGACGTGTAAGCTCATTGTAGAGCGATTAAATTTAGCAACAAAATTAAATCTTGTCACGTATTTATAGGGAAACCAGCGCGAACGACCGCATTAAACTACCGAATTTATCTTATCTTTTCGATTTTCATGTCACGTCGAAGTTTCGATAAATGCGGTTACATATTTTTTTGATTGCATTGAATGTCGAACCCAGGCGAAACAAGAGTGTTTCGCCTGGGTTCGACAGACAGTACAAAAAATGTTATTAATGTTTGTTAGCGCACTCAGAATTCAGGAGAAATTACTAGAGTGGGGAAAAATACATAATAAAAAACACACTTTGACTGCAAAAATTATAACCCTTCTTTTTGGCTTTGCCGTAGTCGGGTAGGCCAGTTTCTTTATCACTGAGGTCAGTTATGGGGCTGAAGAAATTGGGACTAACTTTAATTACCTTGTTTTCAGTTTTTTAATATTGGTGTTTGTTATAGGACTTACGTTACATAGCTACAAAAAAAAAATAAGAAACAAACGATATTTCTTTGAACATATTTCATTAATGTAGACATTATTACAGAAACTTACGTACCTGTATTTTTAGTATCACTTTTAATATCCTCGTCAACTAATGAGGAGTAACTAATAATACTGTTTTTAATATGACTTAAAATGAAATTAATATGAAGAAGAAATATCTTCATTGTTCTAAAAATGTAAGTAGAAAAAACTTAATTTCGTCACGTCTTTGGCATGTCGACGAAGATGCGCACATAAGACGAGTTTCACCAATAAAACTGATCGCGATAAGCATTTTAAACTGAGTTTAAGAGCTTTCAGAGTCAGTTTCCCATAACAATGATGTTTTAAATGTCATGATCACGATTAGTTTCATAGGTGTTGCCTCTTAGAATCGTAATGCTTTTTATTTGACAATTCATGTTATGGAGCTATGAATTCTGAAACTCTTTGCTTTGTGATTAATTGTGTTACGCAATTGGAGTGTCAATGGCTCTTCTATCTTGAGAATTAGGTACAATTGGCGAAATGTGGATGTACTATACACCTTTGCACACCCAAAATACACACTTCATCGTGGAATACAAGAGTAATGTCATGCAAATACAGGTGTGTTTCAAATAACCCAACATCTTACTCGGCAATACCACTCCTAATGCAAACTATTCTGCTCAATTATTTGAAATATCTACTGTAATTTTAAGTGTAACGCAGCAGAAATTCCACTAATCAGCTCACAGTCTGCCGATGCAAAGTAATTTTCTTCACTACAGCTAAGCCCACAATAAACGCACTGAACGAGGCACTAAGATTAAGGTAATGTTCAAACGGGCGACTAAACGCAGCACAGTCGGTGCTTCGTGCAATCCCGGCGAATGTTTCCTTCAAACTCATTTTAAAATCCATTCCGTTTCTATGTGCGGTGCACATGGTTATATATTCTATATTTTGTAAATATATTTCGCTATTTGCATGGATTTCGTTGAATTGTAATTTCTGTTGCATTTTCGATGGTAGTGCGTGTTTCTTCTTATGCCACGTTAGTATTTTGATTCACATACAGGGTGCTAATGGACCCTTCATGAAGCCGTCAACCAAGCATTATGTACATCAAACTAAGTAACTTTACGCAAAAATGATTGCTGGAAAATTTTTTTTTTTTTGGGGCGAAAAATCACGTTTTACGGTAGGACTCAATGTAACGCACTCAAAACATTGTGCTGATGGATGAATTCAATAATGAAGGGGTCGTGGAGGTATTTAAAGTAAAGTAATATCATTAAAAATTTGTATTAAAAAAAAAAAAAACTTGTGAAAAAGTTGTAACTTTGACCCCCAATATCTACGTAACTAGAAGATTCCCAGGTAAAAACAAGTGTCTTTTAGCCTCGTTAAGGGTCTTGTTATACCCTTTATTAGATAGAACTGCCCATTATGTCACTCTATGTAAAATGTCCATTGTTTTCATACCTGTAATTTGTATGGTGTACATTATAAAAAAATTCCTATCTATCACATCTGTCTAGTCTTTGCCCAAATATGTACTGGGTCGACTTTCAATCTAACCGGATGCAGCTGACCAGTATTTTAAATAGAGCGATCTGATCTCTGTAATGTAGCTCCTGGGTTCCCTTGGTTACATAGATAGCTGGTATGACGTGTATCATAATATGTTGGATTGTCAGGATTTATTCCGTTAGGCTTGTACATCATATGGGCAGAAGATGGATTTGGTGCAATAAAAACACACTGGGTGCGATACACTATTTCTATTAAACTAACAAATTACTTGAAATTACATATTAACACAATAACACGAGGCAAAATTAATCGGGCATAGTTGCGGGACATCTCCACTCCTCTGCGATCAGACACTCAATGTCGTCCTCGCCTCGAGCTGCAAACATTACGGCTCTGTAGAAGCACGCTGGGTATGGGTAGACTTGTAAGTAGGTCGCGTGATGTCACCACTAGCGCGCTTGCGATTCATTTTATATCCGTACTTATGACCGGATCCGACAATATATTATTTCGATTGTGGTTACAAATGTTAGTTAGCAGATTACTTTTGCTTATTCCTTTTAATATCCATACCTATAGCTCAAAGCTGAATAATATCAATTTTATTTCCGTACCTGTAGAAAAGGCCCTGTTCTTACCAGTGACATAAAGTCATCTTTTAATTACCAACCAGCCTAAACACGTAATTGAAAACACTTCAAAGTATTTGCTTCGTACATAAAATATACATTACTCATTAAGTTAATTAACAGTGCTTCAAAGCTTTAGACTAAATATTGTTGCTATGTATGTTTAGGGAAATTAATTATTTAACTAATTGATAGCCTACTTCAATATGCCGAGTTATAGCCATTTCCTACAGCTGTCAAAGAATGGCATTTGTGATATAATTATCTCAGAATACAATACATTAAAACGCACGTGTTGCCATACCCTTTGACATTGGTAGAATAGGGAAGGACGGTCTAAGCTCATTGTAGATGGCGTGACCATAGCTAGGTCCTAATCTGAACGATGAGGGGTAAATAGAAATTAACAGTTTTTCAACCAATGGCGAACAACCAGCTATGCTATCTCCATTAGTATCACAGTTCCCTTCCCAATTGTCCACATAATTAATTTCCATAAAGAAAAATAGAATGAAACATACGAACTATATAAGGTATTAACTATTCATACACGAAATATTTTCAGGGAATCTTCTAACGGCTATAAAAAAACCATTTCAAGGGATTTTTTTTTTATCTGAGTATATTTTTTTTTTAAATAAATAATTTAAAATTACTTGACCCACAAAATAAATACTGGCTCCTTAGTTTTAAGCATCCATTACGCTAGTTTACTACGTCGTATTTACCTACTGTCATTGTTAGAATATGGGAGTAAAGGTTTAATGAAAAAAGTCTCAAAAAATTTTAGAATTATAATAATTTCGTAAAAAAAAAATCACTCAGATATTTTTTTTTTTTCGTTGCAATGGCGACTTTACGACTTATAGAAGTTACTCTTAAAATATTTCGTGTATGTAAAGATAGACCTTATATAAGTATGTATACTAACTATATGAAACACTATTCCCGTTGACAGTGATGCGAACGAATTTTGCTTTTCTCTTTTTCTATATGGTTATTATAAGCCTGTATTGTCCCACTGCAGGGCAAAAGCCTCCCTTCTCTCCTTCCACATTTCGCGGTCTAGTGCGATTGTAGGACAATCCTTTTCGAAAGAGTCCAGCTCATCCCGCCATCTCCTTCTGGGTCTGCCGCGTTGTAATTTCATGCTATTTGGTATCCTCTGAGTGGTAATTTTTGACCATTGCTCCTCCGACATGCGGCAGAAGGGACCAGCCTGCATGGTGCATATTTCTATTGTTATTTTAAATTGGTTTATAGTTGGTAAATAACTGTATAAGTGGGAAGTAAATTTGCTCAACAATTAAATTAATAACGCAAGTACCTACATACAAAGGTGGTTAATTTTGTAAATTATTTGGTTTGAAAATTGCAGTGTGTATTATTGCAGTGCTTTTTGTTGAACGAGTGTTACCTATCTTATACCAATGAAATCAGTAATGAGGGATCGGTTTTGTCAATGTAACATAATATGCTACACTTATTTTACAATTGATAGAGTTTATTTTATTGCATACGTACATTGTTACACAACTATTATTTTTATTAAGGATATTTAGATATTTTTAAATGAAAATAGCTGTGTAATAATGTTCAGTACATTATTACACAGCTAAATGGTAAATCAAAGAACTGAGTTTGATTTGGGTTTCTCTTGCATTAATACTTAGAATTCGTACTTAAAACTTGCTTGTTTGCACTACTTTTTAGAGCAATGAGTTACGAATAGCAGAAACGTAAATCATATAAAAGTACAGCGATGACATTAGGTTTTTAAATTCAGAAATTTTTTAATAATAGTCAGTTAAAGATTTCTTTAAAACACTACAATACTATTTACTTCTAACATCTGCCTAGCTTTTTCCCAACTATGTTGAGGTTGGCTTCCAGCCTGTGTGGATGCAGCTGAATACCAACTTAATATGGGGGGACAGCCTATCTGACCTCCGTAACCATAATGCACACAATTCTAGTTTCCGTGAATCATAATCATAAAGTAGCATTAGCAGTAGCAGTAAAAGTTTAAAACTACTAGTAAATATACCAACAACTACTAAGTACACCAATAATTAAGAAAAAGTTTTGTTCACAACAACGGGCAAAGCAGACAGGAATAGTTCGCGTGACCCGAGAGCAGGTAACAACTATATGCTTTACATTTTAGAAACTATTATAAAGGTACACACGGAACTTAAAAACGACATACTTTTATTACATGGGACCTAAACTTGACGAAATCTGCCTAACTCTTTGGGAAAAGCAGGGGTGACGAAAGCATCACCCTTAATTACTTTCTTACATAATATAGGTTATGTGAAACTGAAGAGAATATAAGCATGCATAAAAACGTGGTACACTAACAACACTTCTGACCCTCCGGGGTTTACAGGAGTGATGTTTTTTTATGAACGTAATAATTATTAATATAAATATTTTGATTCAGAAAGTATAAGTGGCAGTAAATCCATTCAGCCGTTAAAGCATGATCAGCGGGAGCCGATTTGGATGAATATCCTGGGTAAGGACCTTAGGACATAGTATACTTTTTATTTATTTATTTATTTATTTAACACTTCAAGCACAGAAGTACAGAGGCGGATTTAATGCCATAGGCATTTTCTACCAGTCAACCTTTGGGTGATGCAAAGACAAGCAGTGGTAGGTGTAAATCTGAAAATAATTTTAAATAATAATAAGATTAACAACAAGGATACATAAAATACTATAAATATATATCAAAATTTAAATTAATGTTAAATTAAACATTTCCACGAATATACCAAAATAAAAACACAAACCATGGGGAAAACATTACCGTTGTGACGAAACTGCCAGTTAAAAACTGTTCGAATTTACTCCGAATGTACTCACGAACTTTAATTTTAAAAGATAAGCGATTGGTTGCCATCCTGATTTCCTGGGGAAGCGCATTCCACAGATAAATAGACTGGACAAAGAAAGATCGGTGAATGAAATCAGTGCGGTGAGAGGGACATTGAAGCATACGGTTTTGCGATGATCGCAGGCTCCTATTATGGTTGGCACAAATATACTGAAAGTGGGGAGCAAGGTAACTAGGGAAAGTGGGAGAAACAAGAAAAGAAAACAAGGTGGTAAGCGCCCTTTGCTCCCTACGCTGACGTATGGGCAACCACTTAAGAAGAGTCCGGTGTTCGGAGACATGATCATATTTACGCAAATTGAAAACGAATCGAATGCAGTTATTCAATTTGTGTAATTATTTATTGAAGAACTCGTGGCTAAATAATAACAGCTGCACGGGTCGATCTTCAAGCTAAAGCCGCGCTTGCCAAAGTGGGTGTGTGGATGGGTGACCTTCTATGGTGACCATTCATTACATACCGAGTTTCCTCCGTGCCTCGAAAGGTCCCGGCTGTCATTTGTAGATCTTTGACAGTCGTTACAGGTAGTCAGTGACATGAAAGTTACTTATAACCAGTCTTACCACAGGATATCGTATTACGCAGTACTACCTGGGTTGTGGAGGTTAGATAGACAGTCGCTCCGTAATACAATACTGGTATTCAGCTGCATCCGGTTAGACTGGAAGCCAACCCCAACAAAGTTGGGAAAAGGCTAGGCAGATGATGATGATGTGTGATTATTTCCGGCCTACGCTCAAGCACACAGCCGCGGAATACAAACTAGTTTTATATAATACGGAATTATTTACTGAAGTTTTATCCGAAACATGCGAAAAGTGATTCCTAAAAGGGATTATTTTAACTCCTATAAAAGGTCTTAACGGATAACAAAGGAATAGGGTCCAATTATATGAAAACTAGGACACTAATAAGATAAAAAATAACCTATGCTCTTTACAGAAAACACTAATAAATGCCACTGAGCCAAATAAAGAAGTAATTTTCTTGAGGAAAAACGATTGCAACTTCGAGATGAGACCTATTTTATTACAGTATAGAGGCTCAAATACTATGTTGGTAACAAATTAAAATTACTATCAATACTGTAGGAGAAAATTATTTTTAAATTTTGCACAGAGTGCCTTATATTAGTCTCGTTACTGTAAATAGACAAGTATACAACAATTTAATTGTGTAATTTTAACACCCAAAGCTACCAGTAAACTAATCGTCAATAAAATATGAATAATAAATGCAGCACATACGAAATTAAACAGTTCACATATAAAACTTTTACAGATCATTAAAAGAAAATTAATTACCGAAAAGTCAAAGTCAGGTGCGACGAGTTAGTGAAATCTTTACGATCTCGTTTGGAAACTGTGAACGTAAAATGAAAATATTAATTCCAAACAATTTATTGCCTGAATGTAATCTTGAATTTAAATAAGATTTAATGCTTCATTTGACGACATTTGTTGTTTAAGGTCATTTCAGGGTTATTCTCTAAACATTAAGGTTCGCGTGTGCAGGTACATCGCCACCTCGATTACGTTTTCACCCGTATAGTTAGATAGAACAAAAATCTTTTGGCTCGAAGCGAAAGTCGAAACTTGCGCCGCAATCTTGTTCTTCCAAATTCACAAACGTTCACCAATAATACCAATAAGTGGCTTTTGGTGTTTTTACTTAGCCTCTGATGTTCTACTGCTGGGCAGCCTCCTCCATAACCTTCCACTCTTATCTCCATGCGGTTTTCTCTATCCAATGTCTAGCAAACGCCACTAGGTTGTCACACGATTGTTTTCTAGGCCTCCTTCGGCGACGACGCCCGTCTTCTGGCACCCTCTGCAAAACAGCTCTGGCCCATCGGTCCTGATGCAATCTACAGACATGGCGAAATAAAGAAATTTATTTATTTATGTTTATTTTACTTAATGTCCTACAAGGCTTTAAAGATTTTTGTTATACTGCATTAGCAAAGCCAGGACGGCTTTGCTAATGCAGTATAACAAAAATCTTTTTACTTTTTTTTTTTTTTTTTTTTTGGATGGGAAATCATCAAATGACCCCCCCCACTCTGGGCGGAGCGAAAGGGAGTGTCAGACTTGTACTGACTAAAACCCATCCATGTTCACGGCCACGGTGTCTCTTTCGAACAGTCCCGCAGCTCTGGCAGGCATCGGCCCATGCGGACCCCTACTCGGTTGCTGACATCTCTTTGAGGCGCGCGTGGAACACGAACGCGCCGTCGACACGGCCTGTCGTCATAAGACGGCCGGACGGCGAGCTAGCCCATAACTCGCCGTCCACAGGCCCGCGCCTACGATGGCCGGGAGCCACCACGTGACCCCCGACGCCCAGGGCGTCTCCCGCGGCGGCTGGGACGTGAGGTTCTTTCCCTCTCACGTCCCGCCACCTCCTTCACTAGCATGACTGCTTCACCGAAGGTGGTGACGGCTTCCCATTCCCTCTCTCTCCGGACCATGGCTTGAACCAGAGCCGGACGCGAGAGATCGCCGCCGCCAATCGCCACTACAAGGACACGGCGGTGCTCCGCCCAAGCGGGGCAGACCTCTACGGTGTGCTCCGGACGATCCTCGCAGTGGAAACACCCGGGCGTTTCCTCCCGCCCGATTCGGTGCAGTAACCTCCCGAAACAACCGTGTCCGGTGAGGATCTGCGTCAGGCGGTAGGTGAGGGCGCCGTGGCGCCTCTCTAGCCACTCCTCAAAGAGGGGACTTATCGCCACTATGGTAGCGTGCCCTGCACGGGGTTGCAACAGTCGCTCTCTCCATGTCGCCATGAGATCACGCCGGAGGTCTGTCCGCTGAGCGGCAATTTGCCGCGGCAGCGGAGTTTCCCCCCGACGTAGTGCCTCCGCGCGCCATTCATGCAGGCGCGCGAGGACTATCGCCTCCAGATCCCATGGCGGCAATTCGGCAAGGAGGCTAGCCGCCTCGCCGGAGATCGTGCGGTACTCCCGGATTAGCCTTATGGCTATCACCTTTTGGGGCGCGTTCAGGTAGTGGGCGGCTTGCCGCCTCAAAGAACGCGCCCACACCGGGGCCCCGTAAAGGGCCATGGACCGCACGACCCCCGCGTATAGCCTCCGGCAGGAGGTGTTTGGACCCCTCAGGTTGGGCAAGAGCCGCTTGAAGGCAGCCCCTGTCCGTTCCAGTTTGGGAGCCAAACGTCGGAAGTGCTCCACGAAGTTCCACCGGCTGTCGAGGACGAGTCCTAGGTACTTCAACGTCGACCCGACGCCGATGGAAACCCCTCCTGCCGTCAGTAGGGATCCCGACGGTGGCGCATTCCGAGGCCCATGAAAACACATGGCCTCGGACTTGTGCAATGCCACCTCGAGACCCAATTGCCGGATCCTCTCCACGACTATCGCGTGTCATGTTTTCGGCCGCCGCCTCGTGCGACCTCCCTTGTGCCAGTACCAGCGTGTCGTCAGCGTAGCAAACTACGCTGACGCCGGTAGGGAGGTCGGCGCGCAGCACCCAGTCGTAACCGATGTTCCACAGGGCCGGTCCCAGAACCGATCCCTGTGGAACACCGCACGACATCTCTCGCCGGTTCCATTCTCCGCTCCGACCGGGGTAGATGACGGCCCTATCCGTCAAGTAGTCCCCGACTACACGACGAAGGTAGGTTGGCACCCGGTGATACCGGAGTGCCTCCCCAATGCAGCTCCAGGGCATGGAGTTGAAGGCGTTGGCGATGTCAAGAGACACCGCCAAGACGACCCCACCCCGGGACACCGCGTCCCCCGTCGTGAGGGCTCTCACGCGCATGATGGCGTCCACCGTGGAGCGCCCCTTGCGGAAACCAAACTGGTGTTCCGCAAGATCCGGCCCCATCCCCGCAAGGTGCCTGGCGAGGCGGTTGGCAATGACTCTTTCGAAGAGCTTGCCCACCTCGTCGAGCAACACGATGGGCCGGTATGCGGACGGAGAGTCCGCAGGGCGCCCTGGTTTCCGGATGAGGACCAGCTTCCCCGTCTTCCAACGAAGCGGAAACTGGCCTCTCTCCAAGCATGCGCTTAGGAGCCCTTCCAGTCGGGGCCCGAGAGCCTCAGAGGCCAGGACCCAGGCTTTGCCAGGCAAGCCATCGGGTCCCGGGGCGGTGTTTCTGGTTTTCAGCCTGCGTACCGCCACTCTCAGGTCTACCCCAGTCACCTCCGGAACGTCGTCATCGTCATCGGTGTGGTCCGCTTCCGGCACCGCACGCGGCGGCGGAGCTATAGGCGGGGGAGGATGCTCCCCTCGCGAAGGGAACAGAGCGCTCACCACTCGTCACTGAGCCGCTAAGGTCCCCAGTCATCCCTGGGCGGGACAAAGTACGGCTCAGCGACCACGGCGATGTTAATCGACCACTGCGCCATGCTCTGGAGCAACAGATCCTGAGCGCAGGCGCAGTGGTTGATGTTCGCTTGGAGAAGGCGTAATGGGGCCGTTACTGGCACTCCATTTCAGCCCCCTCCCGGGCCCCCTGCGAGGGCCCCGCTGCGGAAGTTGCAGCAGTAGCGGCAGCGGCGGCGACAGTGGCGGCGACAGTGGCGGCGGCTGCGGTGGTGGCGACGGTGGGGGTTTTGGTGGTGGTGGCGGAGGGCCTTCCCTTACCCCTGGCCTTGGCGGGAGTACCGCAGGACTTGCTCCCTGCCCGGTGATCGGCCGGCTTGCCAGCTGCCGCACATGCGGCGCAGCGCGGCGCGGCGGAGCAAGCCGCGGCCATGTGACCAGGCTGGCCGCAGCGGAAGCACAGGCCGCTGCGGTCCACCTCCGAGGTGCACCGGACCGACACGTGGTGCCCCACATGGCAGCGGAAGCACCTCAGAGGTCTGGGTTCCAGCAGCTTCACCTGCGCCGAAACCCAGCCCACCAAGAGCCTTCGGCCCTCCACAATGACATTCGCCGCCGTCACAGGGCAGCTTACCTTTATGGTTCGCATGCCCGACAGGTCCGGACGTAAGGTGCCTGCCTTGACCTGCTCGGCAGGGCACCCACCGGTCCTGGTGACGGCGGCCACCACCTCCTCCTCGGTCACCGAGTCGTCCAGACCCAGGATGCGCAGGTCTGCGCATTTGACGGGCCTGGACACTCGGGCCTCGTCCGCATTTAGGGACGCTCTAAGCTTTTCAGCCAGGGCGTCAGCGGACGAGCCACGGGTTTCACCGGGGATCTCCAGCACTCGAGCCCCTGTTGCGGTGACTCTAAGCCGGAGGCCCCCGGCGATCCCGAGCTCCCCGAGATCCACCATCGTCTTCGCCTTAGCGAGCACGTCGCGATAGGTCACGCCCCTCTTTTCCGCCTCCGGCTGTAGTGTTATCACTACACACACATTCACCGCCTTGCCCTTCTTGTGAACCGCCGCCTTGCCCTGCCTCAGGGCCGCCGCCCCCCCAACCGGGGCCGATTTAGCCGGAGCCAGCTTTCCGGGAGCCGACGTAACCCTGCCGGAGGGCTGGCTGGACGGCCCCGGTGCGGATGCCGCTGCAGCCGCATATGTGGCCGTCCTCGGGCCGCCTTGTTTGCCGCCAAGGGGGGGTGCAGAACAATGCCCTCCAGGACGGAGAACCGCGCCTGAAAGGCAGCCAGCTCCTGCCGAACCAGGTTCAGGACCTGGTTCTCCACCGGCACGGCCTGGCTTGGTCGCTGCTGGCCATTTTGGGGCGCCTCGCGAGAGCCGGACTCACGCAGACTGGCCAAGTCTACTCGGAGCCTCCTGTTCTCCTCTTGGAGAAGCTCCGTGGCGGCCGTCAGTCGAGCGACCTCCGCCCGCAGTTTGACCATGCCGTCTGGCGGGGGCGCCGCATATCTGGCCTCCGCTGCCGCCATGATAGAGGCGACCGCTGAGGGTATAGCCCTTTGCCTGGTGGAGGGCTTTTGCTTGTAGGAGACAGCCCTCAGCGCCGCCTCCACCTCCTTTGCAAGCCCGGCCTTACGCTCCACTTCGGAGCCGCCGTCTGCGCCCGCCTCGCCACCAGAGGAGCCCGAACGGGCCACCCCGTGACCAGCAGCCACCCCCGGGTGGCGCGCCTCCGCGGCAAGCCGTGCCGACCTCTCGGTGGCAGAGAGGCCTCTCCCCTTGCCGCGGATCCCGCCACGCTTGCTGGTGGGGATCTTGCGAGCCGAAGCCAGCTCCCCCTCTGATGACGACTCTCGGTCGCCTACCGGCCTGGACCGCGTGCGAAGGAACTCCCTGTTCCCAGCAGCAGCCCCGGGCCTTCCGCGCTGGGAGCTCTCTGAGCCTCCCGCACTCACATCGCTGGATGCGGCGCCGGACTCCGACCCCGCATCCCTCTCCTCCCTTCCTTCGCCGTTATCGGCCGTTTTTTGGGTTAAATTTTTTTCATTTTGTTCCCACGAGTATGGGGGAAATAAAAAGTCCATCTGAGCAGTGCCCCCTGTACCCAGATAAGCCATAGCCAGGCCCGGCAGTGGTTCGCACTAGCGACTGATTTTCCAAAGGAACCCGTCAGCCATAAATCTCCTCGCGGTGCGCCGCCGCTTGAGATTCGGGGTAATTTTTTAAAGAGGTTTTCTACCTCGTGGTCCGGGCGGTTAAGCCAAGACCCTCGGTCCCAATCGAAGCCGCGAGACGTGTTCCACGACACTTCGACGGTGGGATTACGATATCGACGGGGACAGTGAAGGACTGCATCTTTCACTGTCTGCTCGGAGGCAGGGTAAGTGCACACCTAGCCCGCCCTAGCTCCTCCGCTGTGCCCTCTGCTTTTCAGAGGGTCACACGGAGCAACGCCCCCTAAGTCCAAGATGGACCCCTCCCATGTCAGAATATTAGCCATGGACAGTAACATTCCCCGAGGAATAAGAATCTCTTCCCATTCCTCGGGGAAGGATACTGCCCACGCCCAGGGTGCACCGGCCCAGCAGCTGCTATTCCCTCCAGACGTATCGAGAGGGACCGGCAGCCATCAAGCACACGAGGAGGAATTCTGACAACGCACCCCAGCAAAGCCGTCCTGTCACCGTCATTCAAACGCGCAAAGATCTTTTAGCACAGTAAGTCCCAATGCCGAAGCTATTGCAATTGACCGTCCAGAAATTAAGACGACGTCTTGCTACTGAATTTATATTGAAAAAAAACCCCGTTAAATTGACCGACCTGGAATCAAACCCAAGATAGCATTCACGCTTATAACCAGACCAACGTGTTCTTAAATTAAATTTAAATGAGATTACCATTTAATTTATTTGATTGTTCTTGCTGTTAAGATAATGTGATTTATTAAGGAAGCTGGTGGCGATTGGAGATTGTTATCTTTGTGATTTGTTTTCCTGGTTGGGATGAGCAGAAAGTTTAGCGGTGTCGAAATTTGTTTATTCAATTCATTTTGATGGAGAGCTGAAGTAGGTCGCGAAAGGAGGGCGTTTTTGGGCTGGTGGTAAAATATGTAGTGCAAACATCCGAATTTATATAAACGACTTTGATTTTTGTGGTTTGATGTGAAATAACTGTAATGTTATCTTAGCAAAGCCAAATATCTAAAAATAGTTAAAGTCAAATAACCAAAAGATCCTTGTACAGACGCCTCAAGTTTTACATCAAGCTACCCGAAACTGTCCAATTTTCCCAATCAACCTTGAATTTTAACTTTATCGCTAAAGTATTAGGACTTTAGCGATAAAGTTAAAAATCTATTAAAGAAATTTGAAAGATTGTAGTAGCTTGATGTGAGCCTGTGTGTCTTTACATCATATACCTACTTACTAAGTTGTGACAGTTGAAAAATAGCTCCTAAAGAAATCTATATCAGTATTCCGAAATCGAAATTACTTCAAAAGTAGGTTTCAAGGTGAGTCATGTAAGTATGTGTATATATTGCTCTCCGTACTGTTTATCCGTGTGTCACGAATATATGTTTAATCCCGAAACGTTGGCAAAGCGAGATTTACCTACTTAGCTAGAATTTAGCCCGGATACCAGCTGGAGTCTGGATATGCAGTTATGCACAAAATGTTATGTAAAGATCGTGGAATATTACATAAGTTTGAGGTCTTATGATTCAGCTTTGTTTATATTTGTGGGTTTTTTTAACCGATTTTCTTCAAAAGGTTCACAATTCGCTGGTATTTTTTTTTAATATTTCCTCATAACTCCGTCATTTCTAAACCGATTTGAAAAAATATTCTTTTGTGTGAAAGGATATATTTTCCGATTGGTCTCAGAAATTTTATCAAAATCATGAATTAATTTTTACATTGTTATGGGGCCATAACAATGTAAAAATTAATTCATGACAAGAATTTTAAGTTGAAAAAAATCTGCGAAAAAAGTCTAAAATAACTTTTCTTTCGGAAGTCGGTGGCAAAAAAGTCAATGAAACAAACTAAGTCACTGATTTCCGAAAGTAAAGTTATTTTAGACTTTTCAGTGTTTTTTTGGAAGTCGTTTTTTTTAGAAGAAAGTGTTTTATTTATATGAAACAGACCAGTCAACAATACGTTAAAATAATTGATGTTAAAATACATATAATTATATGAAATAAGTAGGTACATCTCATAAAATGAAGTGTGAAAATAGCACTCGCGACTGAAACAGAAAATCTGTTGTTATGATAATTATGGCAATTTGTGTTGTCGTAGAATCAGGAAAATATCGTGACAAAAGTTTTGACCATAAAAATGTGGATAGCTGTAAGAGTACGAGTAGACTGTGATATATATTATAATACGGCGAGAAATGGGAGTAGCTGGTCAGATGACGATTAATAGAGAGGTATGGAAGAAGAACAGGTTGCGCTGATCCCAAATAAATTGGGATAAGGACTAGAGACTCATGATTATAATATCAAACACTGTTTTAAGCTTTCACGGTTTACAACTAAACTTTTACTGTCACTTACGGGAAAATATCGGGAGCTCAAAATAATGAACAATCACGGAAGATATCGCGTAAGTGACAGTATAAGTTTATGATTATAATATGTAAATCTGCTCAATTCTTGCAGTATCTTACTTGTAAAACGCCTTTCTTGCTGCGTTAGTGCAAAGATAATTATTTAAAAGAACAAAATCCAACAAAGCAAAAGTTTTTGCCATTATACAGGGTAGTCCAAATAGTGACGTCACAAAAAAAAAAAAATTGTCAAGCCCAGTGCAGCGGTATCCGAAAATACCACATGTATGTTCCGCGATTCTTGATAGTTTTCGAGTTATAGATTCTTGAATGGTATATGTACTGTATTCATAGCTTAAAATTATGTATAACAATGTCAATGGTAAAAAACAAATGCGAAAACGAACACGATCCCATCCCTTGAAATGATTTATCGAAACCATTCTATCATACGCGCCGTATCGAATGACTGTATAACCAATGATGTATGCCGAACATTCGTCATTCGTCCGATTATATTTATTTTAAGCCGATATCGAATCGGAATTGTATGTCAAGTGCAGAGTTGTAGGATTTGTTGGAGTTCAATGTGAGATTATGTTTTGGGAAAAATATTTTTGTTTATTTTTCACTAAAATTACGAAGTTACATACAACCTTTTGTCCCCTACTTTACCTGGTAACTGGTGACTTTTCATAAATCCTTTTTTAATACTCACCCTAGTCACATAACATCACGCCTGTAATCTCCGAAAGGATAGGCAGAGGTGTACTAAACAGGGCCCCCACATTTCGCCAGTTTTGTTAAAGTCCCATGTAATAAGGGGCGAGCCTATTGCCATCAACCGGGCACAGATCCAGACTCCGTGGTTGCTACTGAGAAATTCCTGATGAAAAACCCAATAACACTTTGCACGACCCGGGAGTGGAACCCAGGACCTCTTGCACAGCAATCGCACTTGCGACCAGTAGACCAACGAGGCAATCTCACCCTAGTTATGTTGTGTAAAACAGGTAAAAGCCCGTCACAGACGTAGCTATGATAAATATTAATATGAATATAGCAAGACATATTACGACATATTTTCTATATAAATTTTCGAGTGACCGCACACGCAGCTATAATATATATTAGAGCCGTGCTCGAAAATTCATATTAATATATATTATAGCTACGTCTGTGACGGGCTTTAGGCTGTGCGTTTCTGTCAGTGAGTGAATGAATGAACTTAAGGCTTGAATACGTGCCTAGACGTTCGTTATTTCGTTCATTTCACTGAACATAACAAATGAATTTGGCTTCCTTTTTTTTTTTTTTTTTCGGATGGGAATTCATCAAATGACCCCCCCACTCTGGGCGGAGCGGAAGGGAGTGTCAGACTTGTACTGACTAAAACTCATCCATGTTCCTTCTTTGCCCTTTGCGTTCCAGGGCCACGGTATCTCTTTCGAACAGTCCAGCAAATTAGGCTTCCTAACGTAAACAAATTGAAAGAAAGTCTGTTTATAAGCTAGAACTATTTTCAATTTATCAAGAAAGTCATTTTTTATTACTAAAGATAAAAAGTTATTACAATTTATAGTCTTCTTCCTCAGTCATGATAAGGGTGAAACAATATCAATAGATTTTAGGCGAAGTCCGTTTGTAAGCGAGCACCACTGCGTGAATAAAATAAAAAATAAATAAAATCCGCTTTTCTGTAAAGTCTACTTATTTTTATAGGTCTCGAGTTCAAACCCAGGTCACGCACCTCTAATTTCTCGGATTCATGTGCGTATTGTATGATTATCACTTGCTTAGGTGAAGGAAAACATCGTGAGGAAACCAGCATGCCTGAGAGATATTTCTCGACGGCATGTAAAGCCAAGTCAGAGGCCCATGGGCGGCATAAAAACTCTCACACCAGGTTAGGCACTAACCACACGATCAAGAAGAAGAAAAAAAGTTGATTTTATGGATTTTTCGAAAGAATACATCATACACCATTAGAATACATCATACAGGAAGGGTTTATCGACGCGCAAAATATTTGGCGTAGACATTTTTGGTCGGTTATAAAAAAAAATCATTTATGAGTGCAATATTTTAATACCTAACGACACATCATTTGTTGATACACCGATTAATTTTGAAAAAAGAACTGCTGGTCTAACCGTATACTCACAAAAACCGCTTGGAATGTCCTCAAAAGTCAGTGCCCAACGCGGAAATGTGCGAAACTGCGAACGGCCTAAGATGAACGACGCAATAATAAACTTGGGCAGTTTCGCCATCCGGCCTGAATGGGGGAAGGCTCAGCCCCGATTTGCGTGAATTCGGAGTAATGCCAATTTTCCGCCGTTTTGCTCCTGATTGTACCAATTTTGAGCTTTATAATTTTGAGACTGTGGACGGACTGAGGAGTTGATATGATGGAAACTTGGACGGTCTGGGACAATATGTCTGTGTAAGGCTCTTGAATGTAACAATTTCAGGCGTTATGGTTTTGAGACTATCATATGGATGTCCAGACACGAACAAAGGACTTTAAGGACAATATGATCGACAATTTAGGACGTCTTTGTTCCTAAGCTTGTCTTACGTAGTTGTTATCGAAATAATTAATTACATAAGCACTTGGCCTTGTAATGGTCTAAAGAAAGGCATCTTATTATGGCAAGGGTAAATGGTCTACGCCAGACTTCTGCGTGTTTTGGATGTCAGACAATTTTGGCTTTTTTGTTAAGCTTGATCTCAATGTATATTTAGACGTCCACTACGATTAGACCAGGATATTTTATAAAGAAATTCTTCAATAAAGAAGACTTTCTTTGTGAAAATGGTAGCATATTTTCTTGATTTACATACACGCTTATATTTGACCAAGACTTTTAATCCAGAATACTAAAAAACCGTCCTTCTTACACTACATTTACCACATATTCCTCACGGTAACCGCCAACGCATTACTTATTGTGAGAATTCCTGATCAGTCGTGCGTCCCGTTGATCCTCTTAGCCATTGTGAAACGCTAGTTCACTACAGTAGTTACAGTACAAGTTCCACTTGAAGAAACTCCTCAGTTAACCGTTGGCACAAGGTAGATGGATACAGTAGACCAACTGAATACAAGTAGTGAAAACAGGAGTACACATCATCCTATTTCTGCCCTTGTCCTAATTGGTTGGTGCTAGACGATTTCTTCTTCCTTATACTCTGGCCATAAAGTAGTTGATAAAAATACAAGCAAATGGAATGTATAAATCAGAAAATGCACTTTCGGATGTTAAAATTAATTGTTTTGATTATGATTAAACCCAAAATTCTCATTTTACATCATTAAGAAATCTCCTTTAATATTTAAGGTTATATTATAACTTGAATTGGATTGCCTAATAATTGGTTAAAAATTATTAGACAATCGAATCCGGAAAAAAGTTGGTATTCACTTTCATCATACACGCGCTACCAAATAATAGGTACGGCAATTTTGTTCTGCCTTCAGCGAATACCAGCTGCAAACTTGCACTTGCACTTACTGCACGTGAAGTGTATTTAAGTGTGCGTGCATTTTCACTCGCTGCATGAAATCGACCTTCTGTATCCATTTGCTTTGTGCTGTTGAGTACATTTAGGTTAAGAGCTGTGGGTGTATTAATACGTACGGTGTATTTAGACAATTGTTTACAAGTGTTATTGTTGAGTATGTATGTTTGGGTTAAGTATTTTGGGTTAGCTATTGGAGAATTGTAATGGCTGGGTGTTGCTAAGGGTTTATTTAAGATCTTTAGGGAAAAACGCCTCGTTCGTAAATTGCGTGTTGGTGTAGTTAGATACTTTCTGTTAACTGTTAATACTGTTGTTACAATTCCATCGCGGAAAAGGAATTCAAAACCTATGCATCAGTAAGTAAGACCATAACGTTAAAACATGTCATTAATATTTAAAAGGCAGATATGAGTGGCTAGGTCTTTTTTGGTTATATTCTTCAGAAAGGTCAGGTGTACAGTATATGCGAACGACGTGCGTATATGACCAGATGTATGAACGTGGAAGAGGCTAAATAAGTATAGCAGGTACATTTTATAGTTTCTGCCATAGGAAAAAGGTATGAGGTTGTGTATATAGTAATTTAAAAAAAACAGCTGTTCCCTAGAAAAGTGCAAAATGTATGGAACAGCTGTTTATTTAGGGTTCCGTATCTCAGTCGGCAAAACAGAACCCTTATCCTTATAGGTGATAGACGGACAGACAGACCGATGGACAACAAAGTGATCTTATAAGATCACTTTGTAGACAGTCTGTCTGTATGTGTTCGTCTTTCAAGACCCTTTTTCTCAGGAACGTGTGGAGGTGTCAAACTGAAATTAATGTCAAACACTGAGGTCTGTTACCCCTTAAGGCGGTGAAATAATCCAAGTTGTAAGTCAACGCGATCAAAAGATATGACCGTTTATGTCGCATATTTTGCGATTTCACAAGGGAATCAAAAGCTATAGGGTACTTCCCGTTGACCTAGAATCATGAAATTTGGCAAGAAGCAATGCCGTACAGCACAAGCAAAGGAAAAAATCTGAAAATCGTAAATATGTAGTTTAATAACAAAATACCTACAAGTTTATACGGAACCCTCGGTGCGCGAGTCCAACTCGCAGTTGACCGGTATTTTTAAATACTGATGACAAATTTCTATGTGTGCGCTCAGAATGATTTACTGAATATGTGGAAACCGTTAGTGCGTCGGTGTCCCCCATTCCACCCTTAATAAAACACTAAAGCAGATTCGCAATGTTTACCCGCCGCCCGCTCTCAACGCGACCTCACCCTATACTTCGGAATTTTCATCTAAAAAGTATCCGAAAATATTCTCATCACTTTTAAAGAACTCATAATGATCATCAAAAGTGATTTTATGCTTTTAAGCAAGGTAATGAAGCGTCACTTTTTAATGCTCCGCCTACTATTTGATCGTGAGATTACGAAGAGGGAAGGAAGGGAACTCGACTACTTAAACCATTATCTCTTCCGAAGTTGTCATTTGTTTTATGAAGATGAAATGTTCTGGACGTTTCTTTAGATGTGGTGCATAAAGTACGGAACGGGAAGTCTGTTTTGTCTTCTCTCAATTTAACGCATCAAATATCAAATGCCTGACGAAGGTAGCAATGAACATAATTAGAATTGTCGCTCATTAACGCAATGTTTCGCTTGTAAAAGAAATGACTACTGACATTAAAATTACGTTCAAATACAGGCTTTAACGTGCTGGTTCGTGAATGTAGCAAAAAAAATAATGTATGATTATTTAAAGTACAGTATTTAAGAGGGAACAGAGCCTGCAAGGTATTTGAAAAATCTTGAAACTACGACAAGCTTACTTTACCTTATAAATATAAAGTTGAAACTTTGAGTTAGAAAGCCGAAGATTAAAAAGTTTTAGGTATATGAATAAATTATTGGCGTTGCGCTGTGTCAAGCCTGCATCCGTATATGAGACAGCTGCAGCTCAGACAGATAGTATCACAAACATTTTGAAGAGATCGACGTTTCGTATTCAACTTTTTTTTCTCGAAAACTGAGCCGATTCAATTATTATTAAAATAATAGGTCTTTACCTATGTAATTGGAGATTTAATTACCAGCATTTTCAGATTTAATTATCTGTGGATTGGCGCGCAATTCGAAATTCAAATAAATTTTATTCGAACGCCGTGTTCTTTTAATTTCAAATTCAGTCATTTGTTTTTAGATAGTTTTTTGTTTTTGTGAAATTGTGGTAGTTTTTGGCGCCATGGATAAACTGAAAATTCGTACAATTTTTGAATATGAGTTCCTACGTGGACATACCGCTGCGCAAACAACACGAAACATAAACGACTTGTACGGGCCTAACACTGCTTGCATAAACACGGTCAAAAAAATTTAAAGATTTAAAACGATTGAACTAATAATGATTAGTTCAATCGTTTTAAATCTGGAAATTTTGAGATGAAGAATGAGTCTCGCGGTCGGCCGGTAACTATTGTCGACAACGACGAATTGAAGGCGGTAGTGGAAACGGATCCAACTCAATCTACGGCTGAGCTTGCTGCGAGCCTTGGAGTTAGTGTCAAAACGACATTGAAGCACTTGCGTCAAATCGGAAAGATAAAAAAGCTAGATAAGCTAAAATAAAAAAAAAATACAAAAAATTTTGTTTTGAAAATTTTCATAAAACTCTCCAATTTCATAGGTAAATACCTAATATTAAGAAAGAAAGAGATATATCTAGGTTCTTACCAAGTTATTTTATGTTAAAAAGTTTTCTAATTTGTCTGGTAGTCCCCTAATCACGGTTGTAAAAATGGGGCATTTTTTGTCATTTTTAGAGGGTCATAATTTCTTTACTTGTTTCTTACTGTGTGTAGTTGCTAAAAAAAAGGAAATGACAGGGACGTGTCTATAGTAGACCATGGTTTTATGAAAAAGAAATGATTGCTCTAGAGGCATTCAGGAAGATAAAAGGGGAATACATTTGTATGGAGAATCGCAGCCCCTGGTCCCTCATAAACAATTACAAATACATCATCATCTGCCTAGCCTTTTCCCAACTATGTTGAGGTCGGCTTCCAGGCTAACCGGATGCAGCTGAATACCAGTATTTTACATGGAGCGACTGCCTATCTGACCTCCACAACCCAGTTAGTACTGGGTAATACGATACCCCTTGGTAAGACTGGTTGCCAGACTTTTTGGGCCACTGACTACCTATAACGACTGTCAAAGATCTACAAATGACACCCGGGACCAACGGCTTAACGTGCTTTCCGAGGCACGAAGGAAACTCGGTATGTAATGGGTGGTCACCCATCCACAGACCAACCTAGGCAAGCGCGGCTTAACCTAAAGATCGATCCGGGTGGCTGTTATTACTTAGCCACGAGCTCCTCCAATTACAAATACATATCTAGGTAAGCAAAAGCTACCTACATAACGAAAACAAAACTTTCCCAAAAACAATACATTTTGGAATCACCACAAAATTGAGACAACACAAAACATACTTCACCAAACAAAATAGTACCCACAACTTTTCCTCACAGTCTTCCTTAGTATTTTCCAAATTACACCATAAACACACAGTTTCATAAACCGTTCCATTGAACCGTGTCCGGGCCGGTCGGCCGTACAGCCGGTTTCCGGATAAGCTTCGCTCAACTGTATCGGGACTATCTAATTATGGGATAGTTAGTCTATTGTTCTAGAATGTTTGCTGAATACAGTCCGTGAGAGTAAATACTGGGTCGATGTTGGAAGAGTTTGATGTAGGTTTGAGAGAAAATAGAGTAGACAAAAGAGTAGTAAATAAAAGAGTCGATGATTTTTTTTTATTCACTTACTTATATTTTTCAGTGATTGGTTGGTCTGTGAATGGATGACTACCCATTACATACCAAGTTTCCTCCGTGCCTCGGAAATCAGGTTAAGCCATTGGTCCCGGGTGTCATTTGTAGATCTTTGACAGTCGTTAGGTAGTCAGTGGCCCAAAAAGTCTGACAACCAGTCTTACATACTACTGTAACAACTCATGTGTGTACCTACATTCAATGCAAATAAATTATTTCTATTTTATTCTATTGTATTGCGATATTTTTTTGTCCTAGACCTATAAGAATAGGACCTATATAATAGATATAGGAACCTTCTAGTTATGGAGATATTGGGTGTCAAAGTTCCAACTTTTTTACAAGTTTTTTTTTTAAATAAAAGTTTCTAATGTTATAAATTTACGTTAAATACCTCTACGACGGACGTACTATTCGATGCATCCATCAGTACAATGTTTTGAGTGCGCTGCATTGACCTACCGTAAAACGTGATTTTTCACCCAAAAAAAAAAAACTTTTCCAGCGATATTTTCTGCGTAGAGAATATAAGGTCCTGGGTTCGATTCCCGGCTCGAGCGTTGCTATTGAGTTTTTTCTTAAGGAATTCCACAGTAGCAGCCACGGAGACCGGATTTATGCCCGGTTGATGGCAATAGGCTCGTCCCCCACTACATGGAAATTTAACATAACTGACGAAATATGGGTGTACTGTTAGATACACCTCTGCCTCATCATTCGGAGATTAAAAGGCGTGGTTTGATGTACAGAAAGCTTGGTTGACGGCTTCGTGAAAAAAAGAAAAAAAAAGAAAAGGGTCTGTTTACACCCTGTATAACAGTCTCTTATAGTGAGTAGTCTATTCAAATCTTTTGTCCCGATAAGTAAATGTTGTTTTTACTTGAACAAAAATTAACTAATAGCTTGTGTAAATAATTTGTTTTTAGAATGACTAGTACAGAACCACATGTGTCATTATGTGTGTATCTGTTCGGCCCACGATCATTCAAAACTGTCACCAGAGCTGAATCTACTGTGTGTCATACTCTTAAGTTGCTCAACTACCTTCTGACTGCCAACCCTGAATGTGATGTGTTTGCGGATGAATGGAGTAAAGTAAAACTAAAAAATAAATGTGTAATTTAGAAATTTTATATTTTTTTATTATGAAAAATGTGGATACTGCAAATGCGACACACGTAGTAACCCTTTAAAGATTATGTTGAATGATTTTACTGCGAGCAACGATAACGAACTATTTTTACAAACCCGCATAGGAAATTGATCACTTCACTGGCTATCGAACGTGGTGGCCATTTGTCATAGAAGTCAGGGGTGTCTAACGCTCAGTAATTTACTTCATGACAGATGTGTCGCTCGTGGCGGGGTTTCAACCATTTTTTTTTTCTTTTGGGAAATCATTAAATGACCCCTACACTCTGGGCGGAGAGGAAGGGAGTGTCAGACTTCTACCGACTAAAACCCATCCATGTTCCTTCTTTGCACTTTGTGTTCCAGGGCCACGGTATCTCTTTCGAACAGTCCCGCAGGCATCGGCCCATGCGGACCCCCACGTGGTTGATGAGATCTCTTTGAGGCGCGCGTGGAACCCGAACGCACCGTCGACACGGCCTGTCGTCATAAGACGGCCGGACAGCGAGCTAGCCCATAACCCGCCGCCCACAGGCCCGCGCCTACGGTGGCCGGGAGCCTCCACGTGAACCCCGATGCCCAGGGCGTCTCCCGCGGCGGCTGGGACGTGAGGCTCTGATGGGCACCCACCCTATCACTAGACAAACTACAAAAAGACATTCTATCAGCTTTAACGATGTTTGAAAGGTCAAAAAAAGCTTATAAAAACTAACGTTGATTAGTAAGTTCTGTATATTTACTAAATTTTAAATTAAGTTGTGGATACTTCGGTACATTCCACAGTCTGTACCTACGTACCAGTTTGATCGGACCTTAAAGTGGGTTAACAAACCTAAGGTCAAAGTACTATAGAGACTTAACCTTTTTGGTCTTTTAGGAATTAACTCTGGCACGATGTAAATAAAAAAGAAATAAACAATAAGGTTGAAATTAGAATAAGAAAAGTTGAGTGACAGCTTATTGTGGGTAAAAAGTGAATGACGTGTAAGCATAAAGGGTAAAGATACTTGTTCTCCTCGTCATTGCGATCATTTCTTTGTTTTAGACCATACTTGGGAACCTAGTTACGGAGATATTGAAGCTCAAAGTTCCAACTTTTTCACAAGTTTTCTTTTTAATACATGTTTTTAATGTAAGAACTTTAAACATCTCCACGACCCCCGTACTATTCAATCCATCCATGAACACAATGTTTTGAGTCCGTTACATTGAGTCCTACCGTAAACCGTGATTTTCACCCCAAAAAAAAGTCGTTTCCCAGCAAATTTTTTTGCGTAAAGTTACTTAGTTTGATGTTCATAATGCTTGGTTGACGGCTTAGTAGCCGTTTCCACCCTGTATATGGTTTTATTTGATATCGTAATAAGTATTCGAATCTGCCCCAAAAACTCCTTTTATTTATACTCAAATACACTCACACATAACATACAAGCGATCCCAACAGTACTATGAGGTCAATTTACAGCAACCTTCAATTGTTTTTATATCAAACACCACAACCGTGCTATCCATATTTGATAAAAGACGCAAAACGAATTCATACACATTTTGTACTGTTCGTCCCACGGGATAAAATATAAATAATTTTGTTCAACAAATAAAGGCTGGTTGCTTTTGTTCGGAGTTTGTTTAGGACCATTGTTTGATTGTACTCCTATAGTAACGTTATTATTGACACAATGCCGTGTGTGGGAACAATAATTATTTTATAGTAGCTCCCTGTGTCGGAAAGTTCTTTGAGCTATTCCATTACATGTGCGGTACGTCAGTGGCAACACATTATTTTTTTTTTTTTTTTTTAAACTTTGCCCCACACTTGAAATTTCTCCTGTATCGTGGGTGCGTTTACAAACATTTAAACTCACGTACACAAACAGCCAGACCCAGAACAACTACCAGTAGGGCATCCAAATATTTGTTCCGTGCGGAAATCGAACCCGCGACACGAAGCGCAGCGGTCAATTGCTCAGCCACTGCGCCAACCGTGCCGTCAAATACAACATTGCCTTTGAGCTGGCCTAAAAATATAAGACGCCAGTTAATATCTGTTTTTGTTTCCACTGATGTTACACTTGTATACTGTAACTTATATCATTTACTTGGAAGTTATGTTCAAGACGAAAGTTTCAAACTCAAACCCGAAGAGGGTTTGAGTTTCTTAGCATAAAATTCTTAAAAAAGCTTTGCCCAAAATTCTACCACGCGAACGCCGCTCACTAACGCAATGACCATCAAGTGCATAGGTAACAGGTTGCGTCCCTCGCCCGTCGCCATTAGTCGGTCGCCATTAGACGGTCACCGAATGCGGCGACCGCATTTGGTTTAACCGAATTGATTCATCGAATTGAGCTGTTCACATTAAGTCGGTCACCGAATACGGCGACCGTATTCGTTTAAGTTGTCGGTTTACCGGATTCGGCGACCGCATTAAGCCGAACTGTGTACACTCGTTTTGAAAGCATGAGCTTTGATAGAAACAATGAGTGGCGCATATCAACAAATCAGCCGTGTTCAGTCACCGAAAACGGTCTGCGGCCGAATACGGCTTACCGAAAACCTGTTTACACTAGTCGGAGACCGAATAAGGGCTGTGATCGAATAAGGCTAACCGAAAACCCGTCTACACTAGTTGGTGACCGAATACGGCCGTGTTAACCGAATATCGGTCAAAACGACCCAATGTAAATGAGCCATTTATTATTATTAGTAATTCAAAGCTATCTGATTAGAAGGAACATTCACAATTATATCAGACACTAAATTCATTCAGAGTATGATCGAAGAGCGACCTTGAAAGTATAACAACCCCAAATACATCAGAATTTCCAAAACACAAATTAGTATGAGAAAGTTACATAACATATAGGAAGTTGATTGATGTACGAACATTGTTGTAAGGATAGGTCGCGGTTACAACGGCTTGCTTGGATGCCTGATATATTGGTACATATATACATATTCTATGTACATGTAATTATACATACGGCCGTAATGTTAGCACTTGATTTATTTCGTTAGGCGCTTGTTGAGAAATTACGGCGAGTAAAATATTATAAATGGCTTTTCGTGGAGTAAACTGAGGCTTCTGCTGGTATCATGTGCCAAGAATATTTCAGTGGTAATCTTCTCTTAGTATTTATAGAAGCTCTTATACAGGGTGGAAAGGAGACCAACGCTCGAAACAATTACCACGTATTGGGTACATTATTCTGAGCTCTCCCACATATACATTTTTCATCGGTTGTTTAAAAGAATCAGCTGTTCCTAACATTTTGACGTGTAGGTATTGCACGCTTGTAGGATACAGCAGATTCCACCCTGTTTACTGATATCATTGAACTTAGATATGAAATGTTATATCTAAGCTGGAGAGGTGATATGTAACCCAGGACCTTCCTACTTCAGACACCTTTCTCTATATAAGATTGTGCATATGTTAACCACCGCCTGTCATTCTTGATGTCGAAATAAATAAAGATTTATGATTATGGATAACTGTGTTCTACAGAAATACAAACCCTCAGAAGTCCGCACTTGGGGTCTGCCAACGAGCTATGGAGCGATATACTGGGTGTCAAACTTTCGGATCCGGATTACTTCGCTCCAAAACCCAAATAGCTGAAGCTGGCCTTACAGCTGCTAGGTTGAAGTGGAACTGGGCTGATCACGTCTGCCGCATGTCGGAGGAGCAATGGGCAAATTACTACTCAGTAGATACCAAATAGCAGGAAAGGACAACGCGGCAGAGACGGAGATGGCGGGATGAGCTGGACATTTTCGCAAAGGATTGGCCTACAATCGCACTAGACCGCGAAATGTGGAAGGAGAGAAGAGACGCCTTTGTCCTGCAGTGGGACAATATAGGTTTATAATAAATAGGTTCTACGTTAGGGTTATGATGATCTATGGTTAATTTAACCCTTTCACCCTAAGTTTTTCGGAACGTAAATGTTTTCTAGGGTTCAACTTACGAGATAAAAACTAACTACTACTTTGTATGAGCCGTCATATAAAGGGTTTAGCCAGCGAAACTTCTCAGACATAAACATCGATATCTAGTGACGATAAAACAAAAAGCAATATACTCTAAACTCATAATTTCAAGCACCAGCTGCCGTTGACTCCGTAATCAGCTGTAATTACTAAACTTGAAATTATGAGCTTAGGAATTATGGTCATTCGATATTGATACCTATCACGACTTAGATAAGTTTGAAGTTTATCGGCTAATTTCATTTAATATTTTGGATGACCCACACATGTATTGCTGAACTTTTTATTTAAATGTTTCTTTTACCTCTTAGTATCATCAGCCTAGCCTTTTTCCCAACTATGTTGGGGTCGGCTTTCAGTCTACCCGAATGAAGCTGAATACCAGTATTTTATATGGAGTGACTGCCTATCTGACTTCCACCACCCAGTTAGTACTGGATAATACGATACTCTTTTGGTAGACTGGCTATCAGACTTTCGGGAAACTGATTATCTGTTACGACTTTCAAAGATCTGCAAATGGCAGCTGGGACCAACAGTATCAAGTGCTTTCCGAGTCACGGAGGGAACTCGAAATGTAACGGGTGGTCACCCATTCACGGACCAACCTAGGCAAGCGCGGCTTGACTTGAAGATAGTCCCGAGCGGCTGTTATTATTTAGCGACCTATTAGTATGAAACTGACTCTTCGTCTTCCAGCCCTAGTCCCATGTTACTTGGGGTCGGCATAACACGTTTTTTTTCTTCCATTCTTTTCTGTCAACCGTCACGCTATCATTTACTCCTTTTAAAAGAAAAAGGAGGGAGAGGAGTGGGAGAAAGGGTTTTTTTATCACGAAGATGATGTGTGAAACTGCCTCGTTAATCTAGTAGTCGCAAGCGTGACTGCTAAACATGAGGTCCTGAGTTCAATTCCTGGGTCGGGTAAAGTGTTGTTTGGTTTTTCAATCAGGAATTTCTCAGTAGTAGCCGTCGGAGTCTGAATTTGTGCCCAGTTGATGGCAATAGGCTCGCCCCCTATTCATGGAACTTAAACATAAAATATGGATGTACTTTTAGGTGCACCTCTGCCTTACCCTTCGGGGATTACATGCTTGATATTATATTATGTATGAAACTGACTAATAGCAAAATTTGGAAACCATCAATTGTGTGTACAGACTGTCGAACACTGTAGTGGCGATATATCAAGTGTGATCAGTCCGAAAGTTTTCAAATCCATTAAAACAACTGAACTACGAGTACATTTGAATATAGTTACCAAACATTCTTAGCGCTATGCAATTTAGTTCACTAATTAAAACTCAACTCTCACACATAATATAAGTTTGGAGCAATTTTGAACGAACTATGCGCAATTTTAGAGCGCACACAAAATCCTAGAGCTGTTGTAGGATTTTGTTATATTCCGTTGTCATAACTGAAAACTACGCTGCGTTGATAAACTGGAATAAGCCTGTTTATCCGACTGCAGCTGGAAGGGTTATGATTTTTAGAGTTTCTTTTTTATAATTTCGGAATGGAAAAATGTGTCTATTACATATTTGTGTGTCTGTGTGTGTTATCATATTCTTACAGGTATCTGTAAGCTTGTAATCCCCTAAGGACAAGACAAAGTTATAGGTCCACCTATATTTCCTTAGTAATTTAAAAGGGAGCTAGCCTAATCATAGCCAGCAATCGGGCACAAATCCAGACTCCAGCCTGCTACTGAAAGAAAAGAAAACATATTTATTTGGCAAATGCCACAAAAACACAGTGTGAAATAAAATAATTTTACTTAAACTTACTTTAATTTTAACTCATACTGTCACTTACGGGATATCTTCCGTGATTGAGCGCCATGATCGCGGGTTGACACTGGCGCTTGCAACAGTGCCGAAATATCGGGAGCTCAAAATAATGAATAATCACGGAAGATATCCCGTAAGTGACATTATAAGTTTAGTTGTAAACCGTTAAAGCTTAAAACAGTGTTACTTTAATTAAAATCCAAGCAAGAAAAAATAAATCGTGTGTTTGAGCACTGTGAATATACTGAAGAATTCTTGGTGAAAAGCCCAATAACAGTGTTTGACTAAACCAAGACCTCTTGCCAATCAATAGCGAGTAATACTGCATTAGAACTACATCATCGTCATCATCATTCTTCTGCTCTTATCCCAATTTATTTGGGATCGGTGATGCCTATTACATAGGACTTAAACATAGCTGGCGAATAGGAAATATGCAAGAAATATAAAACTTTTTATTTCTCAAAAATGCCTTTTATTGGCCCATAAAAACATTATGGTACACTTGTTTAATTTTCTAACACAACTCTTATTTTATAATTTAATATTTTATGTAGCGTGTTTTTGGTGAAACGGAACGCAAACTCACAACGCATCGTCCCTCGATATCGCTGGTAGTGACGTCAAAGTCTTATCTGTCAAAGAAACACTTTAATTTGAAAAGTACTTAAAGTTTCAGTAAGATTTTATTATAATATTCTTATTGTAATGTTTGCTTGAATAAAGCACATACAATTAGTAAAATTAATATATTAAGGGTTAAAATTAGATGTAAACAAGGCAGATAGAGGTAAATGACGTCACATAACATGACATGAATAGCCGCGACAGTCACGGACGTATGAACTGTCGTAAAAAATTGTAGGAGTTTAAAAATTTTTATGAGCGACAAGCAGTAGTTGAACTTAAGTTTTAATTATTTTCTTGAGTTAATAGTACTATATTTTATTGATTTAAGTGAAGAAAAAGCCTTCAGGGATTACCGGCGTGATGTTTATGGTAAATCGTAATTTGATAGTAGGAATGTCTCGCGTCCTTATTATGGTAATAGCTAGGACAATACACATTGGCAACTACGATCGAGTGAGTAGCAAATCGAACCGAGTAGAGCTGCTAAATTGCCAATATGCAATCAGTTGCATTACGTCACAGATTGTGTCAATTGCAAATATGGCGGGCGTTTGAACTGAGTTAGGTTAATTGTAATTGAGTATGTTTGGTTGCATTTTGGTAATGTGTTGGTCAATATCATCATCCCTGCACTTCTTGTCCTTTTTCGGTGAGTCAAGGTGACGAATGTTTTATTTGCTTGTTAATTTATATCTTTTATTAATTTCTCTAAAATATAATTTATATTTTTAAATATTCCTGTACAAAGTAATATAAAAAAGAACATTTAAAAAAAAACCACCGGCATAGGGAACAGGGTCCGGGCTACCGGTGGTCAGGGCTCTTGAGAGAGGAACCTTAAATTATATATCATTGTTATGTTTTGTGAATTATATGTAACTATTTAGCTTTTTATGTATAATTTTATCTTAATTTTTAGCTTGTACGAATTAAATTTTTTATGTATCTAACACTAAATTTTGCTGTTCCCTGACGGAGTCTACAACGGCTCTTAGTTCTAAGCCTTTTTTTAACACCATGTTTAACCTCGTGGAACGCAAATAAATGAATATGAATAAAAGTTGCACATGGTATGTATAGAATCATGGTATGTAAGATTGACACTTAGCTGATTGTCAAATATTAACTTGCTATGAGAGGGTATAGTAACCTCGAAGCAGTCATGCTAGTGAAGGAGGTGGCGGGACGTGAGAGGGAAAGAACCTCACGTCCCAGCCGTCGCGGGAGACGCCCTGGGCGTCGGGGGTCACGTGGTGGCTCCCGGCCACCGTAGGCGCGGGCCTGTGGACGGCGAGTTATGGGCTAGCTCGCCGTCCGGCCGTCTTATGACGACAGGCCGTGTCGACGGCGCGTTCGTGTTCCACGCGCGCCTCAAAGAGATGTCAGCAACCGAGTAGGGGTCCGCATGGGCCGATGCCTGCCAGAGCTGCGGGACTGTTCGAAAGAGACACCGTGGCCCTGGAACACAAAGGGCAAAGAAGGAACATGGATGGGTTTTAGTCAGTACAAGTCTGACACTCCCTCCCGCTCCGCCCAGAGTGGGGGGGGGTCATTTGATGACTTCCCATCAAAAAAAAAAAAAAAAAAAAAAAAAAAAAAAAAGGGTATAGTAACCTCTAGAACCTAATCATGATTATTGTGTCTAGTTACTGGCTAGTGAGCGTTATTGTTTTATCTCTCCTCTCTGCCGCAATGAGGTTAAAATGTAGGCACCGCTCATTATCAGGTAGGCTACAAGTCAAACAGACGAACACGCAATAACGTAGGAATTGGTTTGTTACGGTATCGTTTTGTCTAAGAAAACTAGCTATACATAAGTATATTTGTCTTGTTGTAATTTTAGATTGTGGTTCTCAAAAGATCAAAAGATAAGAAGACCAAGAAAACGATTCATGGATTGTGTGACAAATGATTTGAAAGAACAAGGAGTAAATGATTTCGAGACGGTTGACAGAGGAGAATCGCAATAAAAATCGTGTTGCGCCGACCCCAATTAAAATGGGTCAAGACAATGACTATCAGCACAATTGTCATAAGCTATTCGGAATCTGAAGCCTTATTTATACACAGCTTATTTTTAAGTCGATAAAACTACATTGATTTCGAAATAACAACTTATCCAGTAATGCTTGATTACACGAATCATCAATTTGGAATACAAAAAGCTTAAAAGCCCATGTTGAATGAATACTAAAGCAAAAGCGGCGTGGGCACCCATCGAACATCGTACCCTAACACAAACTGAAATTTCTTACCACCTCCATTTTTACAGGTCAGTAGAGAATATTAAGGTTGGTAATTTTTATTCAGAGCTCAAATTATGGATATGGTTGGCAAAAGATCACAAATACTGGTATTCAGCTGCATCCGGTTAGACTGGAAGCCGACCCCAACTTAGTTGTGAAAAGGCTAGGCATATGATGAGTTGCCAAGTGATACATCAGACAACGATTCCGACAACTTTATCTCTGTAATCATCAACGCTTAAATAATCACCTGTTCGAAACGAGCGTGGCTAAAGAGAAAATATCTAAATTCGCGACCTTACCCTAATTGTTCGTCGGACGGAGACAAATGGCCGTCAGCCTGTGACGTCATCCATCGCGGTGATAACGACTTGCCGGAGGGAACAGAAGTTTTACTGATAATCATTATGATGTACGGTTTTATGAGGTAAATATGCTATATTAATTCAGTGACCAGAAATGGTATGCATGTTTGTTAAGTTTAGTGATGACGAAAACAAGAATAATTTTATTTGCGACTTGACTTCATAGCGTAACATAATCAGCCTATAATGTTCCCGCTGTTGGGACGCACGCTTCCTCTCCATGAGAAGGAATCGGCTATAATCCAGCACGCGGGTCCAGTGCGGGTTGGTAGATGTTACATGTCTTTGAGTTTTTTGTTTTCTGACGATGTTTTCCTTCATCGTATTGAGAGCAGTGGTGATGAAATAATTTACACAAATAATGCGCCTGCCTGGGCTCGAGCCGACGACTTATTGCTCGTGGATTCGAGACACGACCTCATGTTTGGTTTTATTTATGACAAGCTACTTTAAAATGTCACGACTACGTTGCTTCATGATTTTTATTGGCAACTGACTGCGACTTTTTTGCAGCCCACTGACCAACATACATTTTTTATTTGGTATAACAAAACACCACAGTCTATTAACTAAACACCCACAACGTTCGATAGTGCAGCTTTCGTATGTGAGAAAATGTAAAACCATATTTTCCTCTAGTACTCCATTAAAGCAGTAAATCTACACGATCCTAGTAAAATTGGGGGCATATTTCTTTTGTAAATTCTATGAAAGCTAGGAATCAGCTTCCGAGGCTGTTAAAATTTACAACTTTTCTTTTGTATTTCTTTACGATTGTCCAACCTGAGACCACAAAGGATCTGTAAGTGCTTTTTTTTTTTTTCCGGATGGGAAATCATCAAATGACCACCCCCACTCTGGGCGGAGCGGAGGGGAGTGACAGACTTGTACTGACTAAAACCCATCCATGTTCCTTCTTTGCCCGTTATGTTCCAGGGCCACGGTATCTCTTTCGAACAGTCCCGCAGCCCCGGCAGGCATCGGCCCATGCGGACCCCTACTTGATTGCTGACATCTCTTTGAGGCGCGCGTGGAACACGAACGCGCCGTCGACACGGCCCGTCGTCATAAGACGGCCGGACGGCGAGCTAGCCCATAACTCGCCGTCCACAGGCCAGCGCCTACGGTGGTCGGAAGCCACCACGTGACCCCCGACGCCCAGGGCGTCTCCCGCGGCGGCTGGGACGTGAGGTTCTTTCCCTCTCACGTCCTGCCACCTCCTTCACTAGCATGACTGCTTCGCAGAAGGAGGTGACGGCTTCCCATTCCCTCTCGCTCCGGACCATGGCTTGAACCAAGGCCGGACGCGAGAGATCGCCGCCGCCAATCGCCGCTGTGAGGACACGGCGGTGCTCCGCCCAAGTGGGGCAGACCTCCACGGTGTGTTCCACCGTATCCTCCGGACGATCCTCGCAGTGGAAACACCCGGGCGTATCCTCCCGCCCGATTCGGTGCAGGAACCTCCCTAAACAACCGTGTCCGGTGAGGTCCTGCGTCAGGCGGTAGGTGAGGGCGCCGTGGCGCCTCTCTAGCCACTCCTCAAAGAGGGGACTTATCGCCACTATGGTGGCGTGCCCTGCACGGGGTTGCGACAGTCGCTCTCTCCATGTCGCCATGAGATCACGCCGGAGGTCTGTCCGCTGAGCGGCAATTTGTCGCGGCAGCGGAGTTTCTCCCCGACATAGTGCTTCCGCGCGCCATTCATGCAGGATCTGTAAGTGCCTTGCATAGGACCTTATTTGGTATGCTTTAAAAAAACTGAGCACTTACAAACCCAAGCCCATACATTAACGGGCAACTTTGACGTGTGTGGTGACTGAAAATATCAGTTCTTACGTCGAAAATTCGTCACAAATTCTAATCCTAGAAAATAGATTTTCCACATTACTGCCACATATTCTCACACTTAACCTACTGTCACGAATTTTTACGCTGTCAGCAAGATAAATAGGCTTTCAATATCACCGGGTGCGATCGATATCTCAGAATTCACTGAAAATTTCTTTTGCCCCAGATTTGCAACACAGAATAGTAGCAACAGAAGGTCAGCTCCACATAAAAACTAATTGAAAACAGGCGCACGATCACCATAAACGAGCAAAGATGGTCCTGACTTACCTGTGGTCGTAATTTCATCATCACTGCTCTCAAAACGATGGAGGAAAATCGTGAGAAAAAATCACAGATCCACCAACCTACGCTGGACTCACGTGGCGGAAGAGAGAGAGGAGTCCTGTGTCTCAACAGTACGACATTATCATATCATATCAGCCCGGAATCAGCTACTGCCGGGCTGCCCTCCCCCTTTTTCTGCCACACTTCACGGTTCTGTGCGTCACTTATCCAGGTGTTTCCCGCGACTTTAACGATATCTTCGACCTAACGAGCTTTAGGACGGCCCTGGTTTCTTTGGCCTAACCTTGGCCACCACTCAGTCAAAGCCTTGCTCCATCGGCCAACTCCACGTCTAGCCAGATGTCCTGCGCAGGTCCACTTGAGGCACACCGTCCGGTCCCCGCCGTCGTAGACCTTCATCCGCGACGACCGATTTCGGTGTTACGTACTCGATCTAAGAGGGCGACCACAGGCGCCTAATTATGCTTGTGATGGATGATAGATAAATCAAATCTCCGCCGCAAATGCGCTTGCACTCGTAATACGTGAAGAGGTATATGAGGGCCTAACCTTCTGTATCTATCTATTCTATGCTAGCAAGTTATTTTCAAAGGCAAAGTCGGGGCAGCTTCCTTTGTATCCAATCCGGTTAATGATCGCTGTGAAGAAATAGGAATATTGCTTTGTACTGGTCGCCGGTGTTAATGGTTTGATCTCTTTGAGTTCGAGTTGAAAGATTATATCTTTATTTTGTGGAATTATTTTGTGTTGGATTTATTTTCAGTTATTTAAAATTTTTGTTGGTCTTTTGTTATTACTTAGGTTATTGCTGTATTATAGAAATATTTTCCATTGGAATTGATTAATATTTAATTGTACAGGGTGGGTAAAAAATCGTGTAACAAACGAAACTGGGCGATAGTTAGGGTTATCAGGGTAATTTTTTGATAGTACATTTTTTTTACAGTAATGTTCTAAAGTTACAAATAATTGTTCGTGAGACATAAAATATATAGAAAAAAGTGCGTTTTAAAATTAGGTACCCATTTTACTCAATTTGCCTATTTATTAAAAATTTCGGTATTTTCTTAAAAAAACTCTCAAACAGTCATAACTTTTAAGGAGATCTAGATAGGACTCTGCCATTGAGATATTTTTTAATGCAAATAACCCCAACAATCGCCGTGTTTCGTTTGATTCACGTTTTTCAAAATGGCTTTCACTATATTCAATGAAGATTAATGTTAAGTATTGAATTAGTGCATGTTGTATTGTGACATTTTAATTATTAACAGATGTGATACGTTATAATTTGTGAACTGACCTGTTACATCCTTCACCTGTATCCCTTCTGGCCTACTCAGCAGCTTACGCTGCATTCCTGCTGCTGACGCAGCATCCTCTCATTCCTCTCTCCCTCTCCTAACAGTCCAGCATACCAGTCGTCTCCCAACCGTCCTACCGTGCACATGTATCTTGCACTCGTGTAATTTTTAATATACAAGTTTATTCTAGCCAAAAGTAATTTTTCTTTTTAAAAACCTAATCCGGAACCCGGTTACAACATTGGTGGCAGCTGAAATGGGATTATAAAATCCTCGGAATCCTCCCAAAAAGTGCTAAAAACTCCGCGAAAGTGCTTCAGATCCAGAGACGACTCATCACGCCGGTAAAACCCGGCACTGGCCTAATTCAAGGTCACTCAAGTTCCTGAGTTCCAGAGACGACTCACCACACCGGTAAACCCGGTACTGACCTAGTTCAAGGTCACTCCAGTTCCAGTTCCAGCTCCAGATCCTCCTGCAAAACCATGAAGAACATGTGCGCAATATTACTGTGAGTTGTGAACAAATTTCCCATATCTAATAGTGATCAAAGTTCAAAAGTTATTAAAAATCGTTCAACGAGTTACCTTGAAGTTGAACATTCCAATCCACACGTCACATCACCGGATGTTATGTCTCGTCGCTCGTCGCAGTTCCAGGCTCGCAAGCGATAAGAATACATTGTCGACTTAAATTTAATCCCTTATCTTGTGTTCAGACTTATTATACTTAGCTGTTCTTTAAGATAAAAAACTTGTTGTCAACCATGTCCCAAGGTTCAAGAGCCGCGGTGAAAGAAGAGTCTGCGGAAAGCATACCTTTAAGTATCATTTTAAAATTCATAAAGCCCTTTGATGGCAGTCGAGAAAAACTAAATGCATTTATAAATAATTGCGATAATGCTATTTCCCTAGCCTCTTCGAATGAAACTAACATCGTCTTCAAGTACATAATCAGCCAATTAGATGGTAAAGCCGAGATTGCTTGTTCAATCAAGGAATTCGATTCGTGGCCATCCCTTAAAGAGTTCCTTCAGAACCAATTTGGAGAGCGCAAACATTACGCTCATCTTCTTGCAGAGCTCCAGGATTGCAGACAAGGTGCCCAGGAGAATGTTAACCAATTCTCACTTAGAATAGAAACCTGTTTATCTCAATTGCTTACAGAAATCTCTATATCCGGTCACAAGAAAGGTGAAGTAGCCGGCAGAGTAGCTGCAATGGAGGACTTAGCTCTCCACACGTTCACGATGGGTCTTACCCCTCGTATCGCAAACATCATTAGGTGTCGGAACCCCAAAAATCTCAATGACGCCATAAATTACGCGATTTCCGAAGAAAAATTGCAACAATACTCCTACAAACAAACCTTAGCCGCGAAACCACTTCGTCAAAATGATCCAAATATTAAGTCTAAATTCAGTAACTTTAATAACAATCAATCCCAAAAACCAACCTCTCAACAACCCTTTTCAAATGATCCATTCTGCAGATATTGCAAAAAATCAGGGCATATTCTAGAAAAGTGCCAACTCCGTGAATACAATAATAAAAGATTTAACAATCAAAACAAATCTTATCCTTCAAGTGCGCAGACAAGCACATCTAATTTTAAACCCCGTATTAATGCAGTAACCGATGTAGAAGGTTACGATACCGTTGACAACAGTTTAAACTAAAAAATGTCCCGAATAAGCGTCGCACGGGACAGATAAATTCCATAATAGACGACGCAAAAACACAAACAATGAGCCATGGACAGGGTAACCAGCCCCAAACTCGTGCTCATCCCATTAGAGTCAAGCAACAGGGTAACCAGCCCCAAATCGTAGACTCTAAATCCTTCATGACCCATGGACAGGGTAACCAGCCCCAAACTCGTGGTCATTCCATTAGAGTCAAGCAACAGGGTAACCAGCCCCAAATCGTAGACTCTAAATCCTTCATGAGCCATGGACAGGGTAACCAGCCCCAAACTCGTGCTCATCCCATTAGAGTCAAGCAACAGGGTAACCAGCCCCAAATCGTAGACTCTAAATCCTTCATGACCCATGGACAGGGTAACCAGCCCCAAACTCGTGGTCATTCCGTTGGAGTCAAGCAACAGGGTAACCAGCCCCAAATCGTAGACTCCAAATCCTTCATGACACATGGACAGGGTAACCAGCCCCAAACTCGAGGTCATTCCATTCAAGTCAAACAACAGGGTAACCAGCCCCAAACCGTAGACTTAATCCAGAATCCTGAAAATGAAAAACATATTAATAAAGAAATATACGAATTCACATCCAATATACCAAATAAATACTTACCCTATATAAAAGTAAATTCCCCCGTTTCCTCTAATGATTTATCCCTCCTCGTCGATACTGGCGCATCTATAAGTATAATTAAAAAATCAGTCATTGATGACATGCCTGCTATTGACGAATCGATTAAATTCAAAATCAAAGGTATCGATTCAACTACCGATAATCCCCTATGTACATTAGGACAAATCCCTATAACTATCTATACACACGACAAATCTCATATTGACTGTAAATACCTAACACATACATTCAGTGTAGTTAATGAATTAAGCATACCCTACGATGGTATTGTCGGCAACGACTTATTCAATTCCATGAGTGGCCAAATTAACTATGATGAAGGTGTGTTGCATTTAAAAGATATTATGCTTAAAATGCATTTCAACGAACCCGTTTACACTATTGCACCACGCAGTGAAACCATAATTGAATGTACTGTTGCAAATCCAGAAATAAAAGAAGGTTTAATAATTGACCAACATCTTTCCCAAAATTTATTAGTAGCAAACTGTCTAGTTCAAGTTAAGAATAACAACCGTGTTAATATTTCCATTGTTAACACCTCAGAGAAACATGTAACCATTAAGTCTGATCTAAAATTACTTTTAAAACCTTTCGAACTGAAAGCTGCAGTCTTTATCGGTACCGTAGCCGAACCCGAAACTCTTGAACGCACAGAAGAAGTCCTAAAGCAGCTTCGCGTGTCCCACCTTAATCCAGAAGAAACTGAGGCATTATACTCTGTTTGTTCTCAATTTTCAGACATTTTCCATCTACCCGACGACCAGTTAACTTGCAGTGATGCAATAGAACACAAAATTAAAACTACGACCGATAGCCCAATCCATGTTAAGACATACAGATTTCCTGAATGCCATAAGAAAGAGGTAGACTCTCAAGTAAAAAAAATGCTGAGACAAGGTATAATAAAACCTTCTATGTCCCCTTGGTCCTCACCAATTTGGGTAGTACCCAAGAAGCTCGATGCTTCTGGTCAAAGAAAATGGCGCGTTGTAATCGATTACCGTAAACTTAACGACGTGACTATTGGCGATTCTTATCCTATTCCAAACATAGCCGAAATCCTAGATCAGCTAGGCAAGTGCAAATACTTTAGCACATTAGACCTAGCTTCCGGTTTTCATCAAATAAACATGTCTCCTGATGATTCTCCCAAAACAGCATTTTCAATCCCAACAGGGCATTACGAGTTCACTCGCATGCCATTTGGATTAAAAAATGCACCGTCCACCTTTCAGAGATTAATGAATTCCGCTTTATCTGGTCTCCAAGGCATCCAATGCTTCGTTTATCTTGATGATATCGTGATTTACTCATTTGATATCCCTTCTCATATAGATAACCTAACTAACGTATTTTATAGACTTCGTCAATTCAAATTAAAACTACAACCAGATAAATGTGAATTTTTAAGAAAGGAAGTTTCATACCTTGGCCATGTCATTACTGACAAAGGCGTAAAACCAAATCCTGAAAAACTAAGAGCAGTTCATGAATTCCCTACACCAAAAACTCCTAAGGACGTCAAATCATTCCTTGGTTTCGTCTCTTATTATCGAAGGTTCATCCCTGATTTTTCAAGCATTGCAAAACCTTTAACAAATCTGCTGAAAAAGAACGTAGAGTTCATTTGGTCAAACGAACATCAGTTATCCTTCGAAACCCTAAAAAATAAATTAACTACAGCTCCGCTATTATCATATCCTGATTTCTCCAAACCATTTCTTCTCAGCTGTGATGCATCAAATTATGCAATCAGCGCTATTCTTTCCCAAGGTGAAATAGGCAAGGATAAGCCCATCGCCTATGCTTCCCGTACACTCAACAAAAATGAGTGCAATTATAGTACAACTGAAAAAGAATTACTTGCAATTCTTTTCGGCTGTAAAACTTTCCGTCCTTACCTCTATGGCAGAAAATTCACAATAATTACTGACCATCGTCCCTTACGTTGGCTATTCAACCACTCTGACCCCAGTAGTAAACTCCAGAGATGGAGATTAAAATTGGAGGAATATGAGTATGAAATAATATATAGAAAAGGGAAACTAAATAATGCCGCCGATGCATTATCCCGCTATCCTATAACCAAATCTGTCAATCCTATAAATCCTATACTTGGTACTTCCAATGAAAATCTAAACTCACCAGACTACGACGAAACATCAAATCCAAATGTTCTTCCAGCTGTTCCCCCGGACGATTTAATTCAACTGGAAGACCTCACAGATCCCCTTATTCAGCCTACAAGCTTGCCAGAGTTAGGCAACCTTGATGATCTAGATGATATAATAAATGAAAACTTACCCTCACCTTCCACTGATCGTCCAAATCCAATATCACCACCTGATGTCTCGAGCCCTAGTAGCTCCAGTACCCCAGATGGTAGTTACTCAGAATTTCTTAAAACTACCGCTAAGGATTTTAATCCTAACGTAACCATAATAGAACATAACGAATGCCTATCTAAAACTGATAAAAAACATATCATCATCCCTACATCTATAGATATGGACGAATCCGTCCCATATATCCAAGAAATAATATCTAATATTCCTAGTTTGAGCGAATTTTCCTTACTAGAAAGAACATTACATTCCTTCCTTAAATATGAATCCGAAAATAAAATTTATTATTTCATTTTCACCAAGGTCAATCACTTTGACACATGCACATATGAAGATATCTACAAGTGTCTTAAATCCGTAAGAAATGAGTTAGTTGTCAGTCTCACAGGGCAGAATAACCCTCAAATAGCTATATCTGATTTTAATAATCCTTTCGATACTCATCAGTATATCAAACTATATAACATGATCCTATATTTATTTCACAACTCAGAAATAACTATACACATTTATAAGAATACTATTATCTACCCATCACTGAGTGAAATCCCTAAAATTATGAAAGAAAATCATGATCTCCCTATAGCCGGTCACTTAGGTTCTGGTAGAATGTTGAAACGCATCCAAGAAAGGTACTACTGGAAAAACATGCGAGTAGACGTTGAAAACTATGTAAAGAAATGTCCACAATGCCAAATTAATAAAGCCCTAAGAAGAACTAATCGTGCACCTATGCAAATCACATCTCTTTCCACACGCCCCTTTGAACGTGTAGCTTTCGATATAGTAGGACCACTACCAGAAGCTGGTAATGATAAATATAAATACATATTAACCCTCCAAGATGACCTTACCAAATTCTCAGCCGCTTATCCAATTACTAACACTACTGCTGAAGAAACATGCGAATGTTTGGTTCATTTCATTACCTTGTTCGGAATACCCAAAACAATACTAACAGACCAAGGCACCAACTTCACGGCTGAGCTTTTTAAACAAACATGTAACTTATTAAAAATAAAACAATTATGGTCCACCCCGTATCACCCTCAAACTCAAGGTGCTCTCGAGAGAAGTCACTCCACCTTAAAAGAATACCTAAAGTCTTATGTAAATGAGCAACAAAACAACTGGCCCCGCTTTGTGTATACAGCTATGCTTGCGTACAACACGGCTATTCATTCAACCACTCATTTCTCTCCCTATGAGCTTGTATTTGGAAACAAACCCTATATACCGGATTCCATTTACGAGGAAACTGCAAGCGCTACTTATCCTGAATATGTCCGCATACTCCAAAATAGACTCAAGTACTGTCGAGCAAAAGCAATAGAACATATACAAAAATCAAAGATAAATTCCAAAAGTTACTATGACACTCACACTAGGCCAATTAAATATAAAGTCGGCGATCTTGTTTACCTTAAAAATCACTTACGCCTAAGAAAAGCTCTCTCACCTATATGGAAAGGCCCGTTTAAAATTGTAAAAATCCATGGCAACAATACCGCGTCACTATTAATTAACAGACGTCACGTCAAACACCACTTTGACGAATTTAAATTAGCAACTAGTAATGAGTCATAATATTTTATTTAATATTATTCAATTCAATTCCTTTCCTTACAGAATTGGTTACATTTATCCTACCCTGGCATCAAACAGTCAAGGATATATCCAGCCAGCATCAGACGACGCAGGCATATATTTTGACCCCATTGGCTCTCTAAAAATAACTGATGATACTTTAGATATTATCATCCCCGTAGATGTCTCTTTCATTCAACCACATCTAGATAACATAAGGGATATCCTAAGAACTTCTAAATTCCTATGTAATCAAAGCAATGCATACTATGAAGGCGAATGTCACTATTTGTTCCAACCTTTGTCATCCCGTTATTCTGATATAGTTAGAGACTTTGATTCTATTTCTCATCTTATATCTAAGTCTTATAAAAGATCTGCTTGGTTTGGTGGAATCGGCTCAGTAATTAAACAACTGTTTGGAAATATGGACCAAAATGATGCCGAGAAATACAGTAATGCCATTCAAACCTTAGAGAATGATCAAACTAAATTAGCAACCCTCATGAAAGAAAACATGATGGTTACAACATCCACACTATTGTCTCTTAAAGAAGTCATTGACAAAATCAATGCAAATGAAGTTAGCCTTAGTTATGCTATCGATACCCTGAACCAGGAAATGGCCAATTTAACCCTAGTTTCCAATAAACTATTAATTAGGTCTAAAATATCGGGACTGTCGAATATTTTAGAAAGTAGTTTATTAACCTTATCATTTAAGTTAGAAGACATAATTAATGCTATTATGTTCAGTAAGTCCAATATACTATATCCATCTATTATTACCCCTAAACAATTGTTTTCAGATCTTGTAAGTAACTATAGATTTCTTCCTAGTTCTAAGCAATTACCTGTACCCTTAATCTTAGACAATATCCATATTCTAGAAAACATATCCGATGTATCCAGTTATTATGCAAACAACAAAATAATATTTGTATTACAAATGCCTTTAGTAAATACTAAAGAATTCGACTTGTATCATACTACACCTTATCCTATCGCCCTTAAATCTGTAAACAAAACATTGTATTCTACAATAATACCATCAACTAAATATTTGGGCATAACTAAAGATAAATCATCTTATTGTAAATTAAATTCACTCACTACCTGTAAAGTTATAAATACGCAATATTATATTTGTGAAATTTCCAATGTATACTCCACGTCAGCCGTACCAATATGTGAAACTGAGGTTATTTCAAAAGCTCTGACTTCCGTTCCTCCTCTTTGCAAAACTAAATTCATTAATGGTAATTTTGAAACCTTTCATAAATTACATAGCAATCAGTGGATATACATGATTAGTCAAGATTCTAAAATAACAATAGAATGTAATAATCAAGATCTATCTGAATCTTCTATTTCCGGTACTGGTATACTAACTATACCAGACAACTGTATTGCTTATTGCAACGATAATAAGTTAATACCTAAACATAACATTGAAATAAAATTAAAACCAATAATATTGCACTTTGAATTAATTAATGATACTTGTTGTAGTCCCATTGCATATTTAAAAGAAAATATTAAAGTTCCTTACGTTAATTTAAAAAACATTAATAATTTAGACTCTCTTTTCTCAAATTATAATAAAGTAACTGATCAAATTAAAACAAACCTTAATGGAGTAATTGAAAAACCTCACATTGTCCTTTACGGTAACTATTATTCCTATACTACTATTATTATAAGTCTAGTTATAATCCTAGTTATTTCCTATAAATTGTATTGTTATTATAAGTTAGTTAAGAAATCTAGATGTACCCCTTTACCTGATACTCCCATAGAAATGACATCCACAGATGTCGAAGATATTCCTGCTCCTCGTCTCCGAATGACCTAAACCCTGGAAAACCTACCTTTCCTTCCGGCGTCAACTTACCTTCCACCTGTAAGTTTCCTCCTAATCGGGGGGCTGTTACATCCTTCACCTGTATCCCTTCTGGCCTACTCAGCAGCTTACGCTGCATTCCTGCTGCTGACGCAGCATCCTCTCATTCCTCTCTCCCTCTCCTAACAGTCCAGCATACCAGTCGTCTCCCAACCGTCCTACCGTGCACATGTATCTTGCACTCGTGTAATTTTTAATATACAAGTTTATTCTAGCCAAAAGTAATTTTTCTTTTTAAAAACCTAATCCGGAACCCGGTTACAACAAGTTTAATGAGTCAGTTACGACCTATGTCATGGCTGGCAATGAAACGGAATTAAATTGTAATCAATGCACAATTATATTTTATTTATATTATTCCGTCATTAATGACGTAAGTTCATAACTAGTGTTAATGACGAAGAATTTAACATTTATTGTGAAAATTGAGTTAAATCACTGAATCTGTGTTTTTATTTGAACTATAATAAAGAAGTTGGTCTTTCCTAGAAAACTACTTTGTGAAGAAATGTCGAAACAAACTCAGAGGTCGAAATCGTCCGGCCGTCTCATGACGACAGGCCTTGTCGACGGCGCGTTCGTGTTTCACGTGCACCTCAAAGAGATGTCAGCAAATAAGTAAGGGTCCGCATGGGCCGATGCCTGCCAGGGCTGTGGGACTGTTCGAAAGAGATACCGTGGCCCTGGAACACAAAGGGCAAAGAAGGAACATGGATGGGCTTTAGTCAGTACAAGTCTGACACTCCATTCCGCTCCGCCCGAGTGGGGTCATTTGATGATTTCCAACAGAAAAAAAAAAAAAACGAGAGGTCAAAATCTATTCTAAGTTCCATTAAGCGGTTCTGTAGCGCATCAGGCATGCTAAACTACTACTAGTATGTTGGTTTGCTAAAGCGGATACAGATAGCTTTCAAGCTATTATGCGAAAAATAACAGAATTCCTGATGCAAAGGATAGTGGATAAGCCAGTTTGCCTGTTCCTGGGGCACTGCCCGTATGCACAGCTGCAGGTGTGGTGCAGCGGGAAGAGGCCATAGTTAAAGGTTTATGAATTAGTTTTTTGTTTATTATAGAACTAGAAATGTTACTAAAATAGTTTCATAGGTGTTACTAACAACAATATGAATCATGACGTGTTCGAATTAAATAAAAATAATAAAAATGCCTTTTTTTATTATTTTTTAAAAATAAGTTACATTTTTTGCACCCCGCAACCCAAGTTTCACAAGTCGAAAATTAAAACTTCGTAGTGAAAGCCAAGTCTTCCTCTCCTCAGTACAGTTGGGTCGCGTTTGACGATAGCTACTTGATTGCGTTCTCTTCTTCTCAAAGTTATAACACGTAGCTTCGTGGCATCTTTGACATTTGTCGTCTGAATAAATGATTAGAGTTTTAGTTCAAATTCTTACTCGTGTATCATTTGTTGATCATGGTTTATCGTGAAATAATTTTGAAGGAAAGTTAGAAATAGCACTGCGTCTATATTTCTTATCTAATTCACCTGTCGCAGGAATGCTGGATTATTTTTTTAAATGAAATCAGCAGTACCCTTGTAGTCTTTAATCTTATTGTTATGTCATGTTTTAAGTATTTCATGTGTGTTCACGAGCACCATATATAAACACTTAACAACTTTTAAAAGTGTTTTTCTCCTACTGTTCTGATCAAAATTTCATCTTATTATTTATTTATTTGTTTAGCCTTTATTTGCCTTAACAATTACATTTATCACAAAACAATTAATTTAGCATTTCAATAAACCTTACATTTGAAATTTAGTTTTACAAAATATTCTATTGGTAGGTAAACAAATTTTTTTTTTTTTTTTAATTTAAAGCCCCGTTTGGGTATAGGCCTCATCTTGTTACGTACATAGTATTTTGGAACTTTTATTTTTATTAAAAAGAGATCCTATCTCCAAGTTACAACCGTTATTTGTCGCGAAAATTGCTTTTAAATTTAGGAAAGTGTATACTTATTGGTGCTCGTGACTGTAGACAAATAAATAAAAAATGTTAAACAGCGCCTTCCATGTTTTGGAAAAAGACGAAAAAGGTGAAGTAAACGCTTCAAGTGTTCAGCCATGTTTAATAGTACCTAAGACCTTGAGGAACTTATCCGTCCGTGGTCATTTAAGCCAAACAAATTGACGTACATACGTGTGTCGGATCGGTCGTTAGTACGGACATAAAATGAATTGGAAAGCGCGCCTGTATGCAGTGGTGTCATCACGCGACCTACTTACCAGACACAACACAGCGTGCTTCTACAGAGCCCTGATGTCCAGTTAGAGGCGAGGGTGACAGTCAATATCTGATCGCGGCGGAGTTGAGACGTCTCGGAACTGTACCCGATTCATTGTGCCCCGTGTTATTGTGTTGAGTTGTAATATCAAGTAATTCGTTAATTTGCTAGAAACAGTGTATTGCACCCAGTGTGTTTTTATAGTACGAAACCCATTATCTGCCCACATGATCTACGAGCCCAACGGAATAAATCCTGACTTACCCGACACGTACTTAAATCACTAGTAATCGAGTTTTTAGCTAATCTTGCTGTTTCTATAAAAAAATACTTCAAAGGATACCAAATGAACTGAATCAAGTTACTAACTTCCCTGACCATTGAAAGCCAGCAACAACATTCAAAACAGAAGTGTTTTAATCAAGAATTTTCAAATGCAAATTTGTTAGCAAGCAACGTGCGACGGTGGAGTTGCAACAGGAATAGCTAAGAGTCTTCAATCAGATGCGGCTGGCCGCTGCTCAAGAATGCAGATCGCGAGAATTTAAGCTAATGTATTCTAATCTTAAATTAACATCCGCTGGAGGTAGCATTGTTCTAGATTAAGTATTTGTTCCTGTTATTCAACTGTGGTGATAGTTGGAGGTGCAGAAAGGAGGCTAATTTTTTCTGGTTCATTATGATCAGCATATATTTTTTTTGGTTATTTGGCTTGAATTAAACCAGTATTTACCTTTTATACGTATTTTAATAAACATTCGCGTTTCTATCATTCTTTATTGATCAGGAAAAACACTATAACGCAAAATTATAACGTAACACAATATTATGCGAAACAGCTAGGATGAGTACAATGTCTAAAAATGTCAATGTAGTGAATTATCTTGCAGTCGAAATAATAATTATTATTAATATACTTACATTTAGTATCTCGTTACCCCAAAATTATGTTTTTTTTACAAATTTATCAACAAAGAAACTGTTCTACTAACCGTGCCCCAGATTTCCCTAGCAAAAAAAAATGCCCACCTTTGCACCTGTCGGTGACAAATTGAGGACATAATTTAGTTAGTTTTTGCGACCACGCCTCCAAAAAGAAGCTGAGATAATTATGTCAGTGACGGGTACAGTGCACCACTAAAGTTTTTGTTAATGATAAGGAAGTGTTTGTGGAGTGTGTGTGAAATACTGGGACGACTGCACGTGTGTGCGACAAATGACTTGATGTATTTGAGAAGAAGGGACGTGTATTTTTTGCAAGTGAATGACCAGAAATCAGAATAAGTACCCACAGTTTATTTGCTGCAAGGAAATAGGTAACATTAGGATAATACCTCTCTCGAATATAACAGCTTTATTACGAAACTTAAGACTTCGTGATTTTTTCAAGGTATTATTCACATGTTATGTCCTTCAAGTTTAGACATATAAACTCAACGTATTGCGATCTCCTATTTATGTGATCTATGTTTAAAGTATGCTGACTGAAGGAGCGTGAGCAATGGTGGCCGTGTCTTACGAGCTGTGTAAATTATTTCATCACCACAGCTCTTAAAACGATGAAGAAAAATATCATAAGAAAACCCTGCCTGCCTGATCCTGCAACCGAAAAATTCAAAGGCATGCATCAGCTATCCTCCTGCACTGGGTCATTTAGGACGAATTTATGCTGAATTTTCTCTGTCATGGAGATGAGGTTAGTGTCCCAGCGCTAAAGAATTGTTTCTACTGCTGCGAGCTTAATAAAGATTAGGCTAATTATGACTAATGATTTTTTTAAATCATCATTTATTTTTGCATCCATATACTCCGACCGACCTGACGCAGCTTCTCCTGCTCCATGTAACATAATACAACACCCACACATACATTACACACTTTGTATCTTACAACACGTGTCTGTATGTTTAGCATTCGTACCAACAGCAAACAGGACACTAACCCACTTAATTCTTACAATGCAGATGATCCATGTCTCTAACAGGGTGTCCTATTTGTTCAGGACAAATATTTGCAGGCTTCAAGACATTTGTTCCGACTCTGTGTGTTTGGATGTTTGTCCACGTGGTTTGCATGTACTTGTGTAGTGGTTAAGCCGACGGGAATCCTTGCGGTGTTTGAGTGGGAGGCGTTTATTTTATACTCTGACTTATAGGCTGTACTTATAAGGGTTGAGAGAGTATTCGTGGTGAATAAAATGTTGGAGGAAATTGGAAAATTGTGTGGTTCCGGGGAAAGTTGGCACTTACACATATTAAGATGTAATGATGTGGAAACGTGCTCGTTTCTGTGACATGCTTAAGTTAGAGTACCGGTGGTTACTGATACAGTTAGCCTGTGTTATCTCACTGTTGAGTAAGGCCTCTCCACATGACTTCCATCTTTTTTGATCCAGGGCTAAGGTGGACTACTGGTCAGTTGTTTTACTATTACAAATGTAACGGGTAAGTAATTATATTTCCTGGCACACCTAATGTAAGGTATAGTATTTTCCCTGGCTGGTCTGGTTTACAATATTATAATACCACACGTGTGACGCCAACGTTAAGCTACTTTGTGATATGTACAGTCAAACAATCTATTCGGTAAACAGGCAACTTTGCAAAATCTTTTAATCAATGTTGTCAGTGCGCTGTGTACTTGTGTAGTCATTTCTTTTTTTCATGTCACTGACTTAAGCATGCCATAAGCACAAAAGTAATTATGCATACTATACAATACAAATAAATACTGGGTGGAAGGAACACTAACGCACAAACGTTTACCACGTATTCAGTACATTATTCTGACCCCCTCACATAGAATATTTTCATCGGTAATTATACCTTACATAATATGCGGTTAAAATGTATGGAACAGCTGTTTTTATATTACCTATAAAAAATGTCTATGTGGTTCAGAATGATGTACGGAATACGTGGTAACCGTTACAAGTTTAAAAACTAATAACGTGGTAACCGTTTGTGCGTGCGTGCAAACTAAGTAGCTTGTTTGACTGTACCTAGTGAAATAATGTGTACGCGGATAATATATCCTGGGGATTGACCTGTTTTCGTGTGCAGTAAGCTCAATGTTGGCGGAAATTGAAGCTCTGTTACATCAAACCGGGTATTGTGGTGAACCGCAAAAGAGATGAAGGAACGAACTGGACAAAATAATTGACAGTGGAATATCACTGGTATTAGTTTAGATTAACTAAGGTTACGCTGAGTAAGCTGTGGCGAGGTTCGAGTCGGGAACAAGCCTATAACCAAATCAATGGTTAAACATTTGTTTTCATCATCTTTAGTCAGATTTCAGATTTTAGTTGTTGGAAATGTTTGTAGGTGATAGATTTATGGTAAGAAAGGATGTATTTTAGAAAACTTATTTTATATCTATGTTAATGAGATATGGCAATCGTATGTTTATCAAACGTAGATTATTAACAAAGAATTAATGCTAGAACCAAACATTCCAAGATATATGACATCCACCGACCCACTCTCATAGAAGGGAGCCTGTGACCCAGCGGAGGGAACATTGTGGGCTAATTATGTTTTATCTATACAAATAAAAAATAGAGGTGTCTATTTGTAATTTCAAAATTACGTTTTAACTTAAACAGCTTTTATTTTAGATCAAGGGTTAGGGTCCCGTGCAAAAAAATAAAACCCTTAAAATTGTTTACAAAATCCGATTCAAATAGGGAACTAATATTTTTATAATATTAATATCACGCGAATGAAAGTCGCAGAACACAGCTAGTGCTAAGGAAATAAAAATAGTCACATTCATCTCACCATTATTGTCTACCCACGTATAAAATTAATGAGAATCCGTTTCAGGTCAAGAAAGCATTCCAATTTTAATCTATAAATAGGTAAAAATTCCCCAAGTGCCTCCATATACCTACGATAACTACGATTCTCTTGATAGACAAATTGACACTTTTGACGATCAAGACCCTTGTCACGCGACAAAAGAGTGTTGGGAGCGACATTGTGTACCTTTCAGGTAGAGGGTAGTTTTACAGGGATGCGGAAGAGAAAAATGGACGTGTAAGGGCGGCTTTGTGGAACGGTTTTTTTTCTTACATTGTGGTTTGGAGGAAAAGTGTGGTGTGGTTGTGTTGGTTGGAGATATTAGATATTTGTGTCTGTAAAAGTGATAGCGTGATGGTTGACTGGGGAGAAGTAAGTCTCCACCAAAAAATTCTTCTAAGTGTGAAAAACCGTCCAAGTGCGAGTCGGACTCACGTATGAAGGGTTCTGTACCATATTAGTGGGGGGGGGGGGGGGCTTTAATTTATTTTTATTATTTTTTGTTAACGCGGTAACTGAAATACACAATAGCGGAGGCTTAGTAATAGGGTCCCGCTTCCTTCAGGTACGGAACCCTAAGAAGCGAAATCTAGTTTTTCTGAAACATATTTCGAATTGTCAGAATTTAGCCCGTTCGACTCGTACGTCGGCCAAAGATGGGTTTCGTACAATGAAAACACACTGGATACACTGCTTTTATTTAACTAACAAAATGCTTGATATTACGATTAAACACAGTAACACTGGGCATAATGAACTGGGTACCGTTCCGGGACGTCTTAACTCCGCTGCGATCAAACACTGCCTGTCGTCCCCGCCGCGAACCCAAAACATCACGACTCTGTACATTGGTAAGTAGACTGTGTGACTGGTAAATAGGTCGCGTGATGTTACCACTGGCACGCCCACGATTCATTTTATGTCCGTACTAATGACCGGATCAGACAGAAATAAAAATTGTTGGAGAACAATTTTTACTAGCAAACTTAGTGTGTATTAATATAGGTGCCTATTCCTGGCTTCAAAACCATCTTATTCCTATACCTTAACAGTCTCATTAATTACTCGGAATAAAGGTGCAGTCAAACAAGCTGTGGATACCGGACTTTGACAGATACTTCGGTCCATTATTTGTCATTTGTCGACTGCCACATTGGTCTAGTGGTCGCAATCGCGACTGCTGAGGATGCGGTCTTGGGTTCGATTCCCGGGTCGGGTAAATGAATTTTAAAATTAATTTGTTATTGGGTTTGTCCACTGGAAATTTCTCAGCAGCAGCCACGAAGTCTGAATTAGTGTCCGGTTGATGGCAATAGGCTCGCCCACTGTTACATGGAACTTAAACATAACTGGCAAAATGTTGGTGTACTATTGGGTACACCTCTGCCTAACAGGCGTTATGTTATGTTATTATTTGTCATAGTCCAGTCCGCAATCTCCGATTTATTTTAGAACACCCTGTTTGTTGAAAAAAAAATGAAATAAAACCATTGAAAACCGGGAAAGCTTTAATTAATTTCTTATGAAATTACGGAGTAGAAAATAAGTGAACTTGAAAGTCCTCTTTCTTTTCATCCGTTTTTTTCTGTAAGAAACCGCTCAAGATTTGAGAGTCTCAGTGAGAAACTTAAGGAGTTCTGTGCACCGCTGCTTTAGTCGGGTAGTGCTTGCAAGATGAAGTGAAAGGTGCTTGACAGCAATTTTTAAGCTACTCGCAGGTAGTATGACGTGGTATGTCAATTTGAGAAACGAAGCTGAGAGTTTTGTACAATTTGATAGGTTAAACTCATGAAAATCATCATCATCATCATCATCATCATCATCATCATCATCATCATCATCATCATCATCATCATCATCATCATCATCATCATCATCATCATCATCATCATCATCATCATCATCATCATCATCATCACCATCATCATCATCATCATCACCACCATCATCATCATCATCATCATCATCATCATCATCATCATCATCATCATCATCATCACCACCATCATCATCATCATCATCATCATCATCATCATCATCATCATCATCATCATCATCATCATCATCATCATCATCATCATCATCATCATCATCATTCTCCTGCCCTTACTCCAATTTACTTGGGTTCGGCGCAGCATGTCTTCTTCTTCCATACTTCTCTATTACTCGTCATCTCATCAGACACCTCCTTTGTTGTCATATCATCCTTCACATAGTCCATGGCCAGCAACGACAGCAGCTTCGCGTCGAGCTTCCGTCGGACCGAGGACCTAATTGGCGCTTCGCCACTGGTGTGCTGAGCAAGTCGGACGGCCGTGCCGTTTTTTCTACCTGTGACGTCAACTTCGGCCTTCTTCCACCATCGGCCAGCAGCGGGATTTTGCCTGCAACTACAGGGAAGTACCTATCCCTGCAGAAGTGACAACAGACGACTGAACTGAACTACAAATCTTTGTGTGCCTCCGGCTTAACCAGTTTGGTTTATTATTAACTCAGTCGCTAATTGTTCGGTGGGAATCAAACCGGTGGAGGCTACACTGGCCATGGCCATCACATATCCATCTTTGGTCTTCCTTTGCTCTTGTAGTTGTTAAACTCATTAAAATAAAAAGGGTAGCAATAAAACGAGTGACTGTAAATTACAATTTTAAGTGTCAAAATTAATTAATTTGGGTTATATAATTACTAAGTGAGCGACTGACTGTAAGTGACGAAAAATCAACAGAATAGTATCTTACAAACATTAATTTGAGTTACTTAAAATACAAAATGAGCAGCTTCATAATATTTGAGCGACTTAATATTTGTTTGAGTGTCAACGTTACGTCCTGCATTTTTTTCAATATTTGGCAAATGTATTTTTTATACTGAGCGGCATTTTATCTTAAATGAAGTGTTTCGAATACAAAAACCACTTTGAAAAATACACTAATGAGCAGAGTATAAGGAGCTCACATTAAAAAAAAAAAAAAAAACCTAACCTAACCTAACCTCACTTAGAAAAATCGATTCTATCTTAATATTGAAGTTGCCCTCTCTGTATTTCCAGTCGCTCACTTAGTAATGTAGTCGCTCGGATAAAATTTTAATATATGAAATGGATTTATCACAATTCACTTTTTGTAAGCTTGTTCTGGATTTTATTATTAATCAATATTCGTCGTTAGTTTAGTTAATTTTTCGCTTACTCAAATTCATACCGCTCAAGTTATTAATACAGTATGTCATCATCAGTCGCAAAGCATTTTTTTAATCGCTCGTTTTATAATTCCCCAAATAAAAATACTAAGGAAACCCGAACTTGTGAGTGCGAAAAAAATACTGCTCCTTTCAATTAAGTCTTAATTTGTTAGTCATTGAGAAAAAGAAAAACACCGTGAGGAAATCTGGGCGTATTGAACGAAATAGCAATCCACTACGAGCAAACGTGATCTTTAATTATCATCATCGTCAGCCTACAGCAGTCTACTGCTGGACATAGGCCTCCTCAATCGCACACCATTCAAATCGATTCTCAGCAACTCTCATAATAGTTGATGCTTAATAACGATTGCAAAGACATGAGAAAACGCGTTTTCCTTAATAATCCTACATGTAATAGGATAATTACAGGCTAATTATTATTAATTACAATCTATTCATATGCGGAAGTCGCTGAGTAACACCCATCCTCATCAAATTACATTTTCCCTATGACTCCCTAACGAGCCATTTAAGGCTTAAGCACATTCATTCATAAACTCCATTCATAAATATGTTTACCACCATACATAATGAGATTATTACAAAACTTTTGTTGTAAAATCTAATTTAAATGCGAATCTTAATTAAAATTTACAAACAATAGAAGATTTAAGGGAATCTGCGTGGCAGGAGCGTTTCTCGAAATGTTTAAAATTAATTGCCTTAATTTAAATGTCTAGTTATGTTTATTAATTATTTTTTGGAACGTTAATAAATGTGATGTTGTAAGTTAAGTTTGTAATTGATTTTGGAACCTATAAATAATAAAACTAACGCCTTGTTAATGCTATTGAAAGGTTTAAAACTAAAAAATAATGTAAAAACCTGAAAAAAAATATAGCATAAAAATTAAGTCTCACTCATCTAAATTTAGATTAGTGGCTAAGTAATAACAGCCGCACGGGTCGATCTTCAAGCTTAAGCTATGGTTGCTGAGGTTGGTCCGTGGATGGGTGACCATTATAACATACTGAGTTTCCTCTATGCCTCAAAAAGTACGTTAAGCCGTTCATCCCGGCTGACATTTGTGGATCTTTGATAGTCGTTAGGAGTGATCAGTAGTTCTTCCAGTCTAACCTTGATGGCTTCCTATCTATCCTATTAGTTAGGAAAAGGCTAGGCAAATGATGATCTGCAGCCCGTCCCCACAGCAGTATACCGTAAGACATGATGCTATGGAAGTAACTAACATAGTTTGGGAAAAAGCTAGTCAAATTAGTCTCACTAATACTGTGTGTTGTGTTTTGTCTTATTTTATTTCATTTTTCTAATATTTTTAATTTATAATTAATGTACCTAATGCTATAAATGATCCAACTGTTGACTGAAATATAGAAATTGAATTGATTGAATTGAATACAGGTTGATACGGACATCCTGATATTGTAGAATGGTGTATGTTTACTTAATCTTTGATACAAGTTAGTGTCATGGTGTCCTTAATATCGTGCATGTATATCATTAGATACTGAAATAAACTGACTTAATAATTTGAATTTCACGTAAAATAAGCTTTGAATGGAAGAATGAATAACTGAGAAAACATCTAGTAATAAATTATTTCTAAGAAAAATGGATTGTTCTGTTTACAATGCAATGTCTGTACTAACAATATTATTCTCAGCAAAATGAAGATTAATTAGCCTTACAGCTGTACGTTTCTATTGTGATGGAAGATTTTCTCTTGTTGAACTATTGTAATACCTTCTCATTGTTCTTAATGGTTTGGTAAAACGGGTTTTCCGAGTTCAAACTGTGAAGTCAAATGTGGATGGCCTTAAGGGTTGGGGAAGACCAAAGATATGATAGATGGGCTTTGTGAAATATGATACGGCGATAAAGGGGGTGACTTCTGTGGTGATGAGTGATAATGAAATAAGGAGGAAGACATGCTGCACTGACCCCAAATAGTATAGGAAAAGAGGATAAAAATTATGAAATGTCTTGTCGAAACAAGTCAAAGTGATAACTTTAGTGAAAGTTATAACTTAAGATACGATTTTTATTCTGTAGTTTAGTAAATTGATTGAAGTTAGAACTGTTCTTAGCTTTACTTTATTTGACGGTTCTTACTTCGTTCAAATTTTTGACTATTGCATAAAAATATGTAGTTGCAAAAGTAATTGCTAAAGTAATTACTTTAATTTGACTATATTATACCACATTATACCAATGTTAGATTGGGTAATTTTATGAGAATTACAAGCGTGAGTGGATTAGCTGTTTTTAATGAAAACTATGACTATTTTGTCTAGTTACAGATAACATCCGCAGCTCCTATCAACATACTGCCAAACAAAACCATATTTACATGATCTCCACGACATGCAAGTTCGTGTTAATACCATTAGCAAGATTTATACTCGCCTCGTATTTATGAACAAAGTTTTATGTAAACAGTAAGCAGGAAGCGAATCTGAAGCTATCTCTCATTCCATTACATTTGAGATTAGAGGACAAACATAGAACTTGCTTATTTACGTCGATCTGTTTGGGTAGAGTGATTGTTGGAGTCTTCGAAAAAGTTTTGTAGAAACAAAGCTATTGCAAAAATTAAATCAATTATGAACTAAGTAAAAACAAATATAGCTGACGTGGCTCAAAAAGCTGCCCAACTCGAATGGGACTGGGCAGGACATGTCTGCCGCATGAAACTTGGGGCCAAAATAGCACGAAACTGGTGCCCTGCCAATGAGTCAGGGTCGCGGCAGGCCACGAAGGAGATGGCGGGATGAACTAGGCAGGTTCCGTCAGAGGGAGGACGCGCGGATTCACGAGAAATGGAAGGAGTGGTGGGAGGCCTTTACCCAAGAGTGGGACAGAACAGGCTGGAAAAAAAAATACAAGTTTCTTTTTTAATTTAGTTCCTTAAAATAGGGTTATGTTCGCCATTGATGATGACGCAAGAATGCCGCCTATAGTGACAGGTCAAATTAAAGCTTCAACGGCTTTCTTCTAAATACCCTTCCAGATATGGCCTTGCATATTGTTAGATTTACATGATATCTTAATAATATACTGTTTGGACTTAAACGACTATTAAATTCTGCATTTTTTATTCGACATCAGTCATTTAATGGATGCGGAAGGCATTTAAGTGTTGAAATCGTCATCTGCCGAGACTTTTCCCAACAACAACTGTACGACCGCCCCGAACTATGTTGGGGTCGGCTTCCAGTCTAACTGAATGCAGCTTAATACCACTATTTTACGTAAAGCGACTATTTATCTGACTTCCACAACCCATTTAGTAGCATAGCATAATCAGCCTATTAATGTTCCCACTGCTGGGACACAGGCCTCCTCTTTATGAGAGGGAATGGGCTATAATCCACCACGCGGGCTCAGTGCGGGTTGATAGATATCACATGTCTGTCGAATTTTTGGTTCTAGGACATGCCGGTTTCCTCACGATGTTTTCCTTCACCGTTTTGAGAGCAGTGGTGATGAAATAACTTACACAAAGTAATGCGCCTGGCTGGGTTCGAACCCACGACTTACTGCTCGTAAGTCGGGGTCTCCACCAATGGGCCACCGCTGCTCTCAAAACCCATTTAGTACTGGGTAATAATAAACTGACAACCAGTTTTTCAGGCCACTGACTACCTGTAACGATTATCAAAGATCTACGATTACTGACAGCCGGGACCAACGGCTTAACGTGCTTTCTGAGGCACGGAGGAAACTCGCTATCCAATCGATGGTCATTCATCCATGGACCATCCTAGGCAAGCGCGGCTTAACCTTAAGATCGACCTGAGTGGGTGTTATTATTTAGCCACGAGTGCTGAAATATTAAATAAAAACTTGACTTGTAGAAGTTTTTTAGAAGGTATACTCACGTACCTGTCATGGCATAATTTTGTTTGTCTTCGATATTCGATCCATTACAATCAAAATCGTCCCCGTTTTTGGATTATCTATCATTCTAGAAGTTTACCTATTAGTTTAGCGATTCCGAGTAACCCAGACTACAGTTAAAGATCAATCTAAGTTCAAGTTGTAACGTTGACAGATAATAGATCATTCTGGGACAAGTTCTCTTTTAACTCAAAGTTTTCACTAACACTGAGACCGAAAGCCTACAGACTAACTTTTGTTATTGTAGTTGTTGTACAGACGCCAACACAAGTAGCTATCCGAAACTGTCAAAATTTTCTAATCAACCTTGGACCTAATGCTTTAGCGATAAAGTTGAAAATCTATTAAAGAAATTAAACAGATTGTAGTAGCTTGGTGTGCTGGGGTCTGTACCACTGTTATTTTTTATTTTGTCACATATTTTTAAAGCGTTATTACTATATTGACTGGACTATTTTATTATAACATGAAACGAATTTACATTCTAATTACAACATAAAAACAGTGTCGGGCACTAGCTGTCTATAATTTAGTTGAACTGGGGCTATTTGGCACAGCTGAAACACATTATTATAGCACTTGTGTAGATTTAACTTTTATTCCTCTTTAGCAGCCACGGAGTCTGGAGTTATGCCCGGTTGATGACAATAGGCTCACCCCCTTTTACATGGGACTTAAAAATAACTGGTGAAATGTGGGTGTACTGATGGGTACACCTCTGCCTAACCCTTCGGGGATTACGGGAGTGATGATATTATGTTAAGAATACCCCAAAAACAGAGCCTAAGGTAGCTTCATCGGTGCTAAATAAAAAAATATACCGACGCCAATATAAAAATTATATCTACTAAAATATTAATAAAATTGGGTCAAATTCCCGCAATAATTAGCGCGATAATGGATCACAAAATTTGATTGACACCTTCGCATTAGCCAAATGAAACAGTTGTCTTTACTTAGGGCCCGGGCAGATGCTCAAAAAATGAATCTAAAAAACTCTTATAGATTTTTGGGAAAGATATAGTTGGCACAGTAAAGGAAATATAATTGTTTTGCTTCATCCACAAATATTATTTTATGGATTTTATGCATGATGGTTGTGTAAAACCTTCATGCAAAACGACACGCAAAACCAAACATATCTTTGTACGTCATTCCTATATGGCAAAACATGTAGCTACTTTCTTTTATTTAAAAGACCTGCATGGTATATACATACCTACTCATGTTTCACAAAATAAATATATCTTCATCTTTAACACCAGTTGTTGATGTTATAAGGTTCACTTTGGTTTGTTTGTAATAAGAAAAGACGTGTGCTCCACTACAAGCGACTAGTTTGGTTTGAAGAAATGGCTATCAAATATAATTTCTTTATTACATTTACATAGCTAATACTAAGTTGGTATAAGCGTTGATTGCAATACGTTACAACACCAGTATTTTACACCCAGTTACTCGCTTACACCATATCCCTTGTAAGTAAACTAATGAAGCAATAGCTTTTTGAATTTATCGATACTTTTATCGATATTAGATGAGTGTCTTGCAAGCCCTTATAAAAAAGTAATTAATGCAAGCAATAAATTATTTTACGGTAATGTCGGCCATAATAATCTTTGTTAGGTAAATTGAAAAGAACTTTTATTTGAAATCTAATTATAACATTGGAAAAATATTTTGGTAAGTACCTACCTAATTTAAATTACCATTGTTACTTATTATTTTAGAGGTCCTCGAAACTATGTAACTACTTATGTGAATAGTTTTAAATTTGCATTTGAAAAAAACTCAAGAATTTTGAAAAAAACCTACGCTCTCTTTTATTAGAAAATGATGTTTGTAAACACCACACCACAAACAATGTTTTGACAATATGACATCAATTTCCAAATCCAAGGTGCAAAATATTGTATACAAAAATCTATCAACGCCAACCTAACTACGCGACGTGTCCAAAGCTCAATTATTTATGACAAAAAATAATATCGTTCACCCGATAACAGGAAAATTAATAAAGTATTCGTTATTGACACTATGATTGATTATATCCGGCACGTCGCTGATGATTGATCAGTGAGGACTACACTAGCGTGTGGACAGTGTTAGGTAGCGATGAGATTTATTTAGTTTCCAACTAGCTTATGCCTGCGGCTTCTCCTGCGTGGAGTTCGATAATTGTCCCCCGGGATAAAAAGTATCCTATGTTAACACATAGGATACTTTTTATCCCGGGGGACAATTATAACCTATAATTGTCCCCCGTATAGTTTATAACCTGGATTAACATCCAGGTTATAAACTATCTGTGTGCTAAATTTCATCAAAATTCGTTAAAAAAAAAAAAAAAGTAGTTTTTGCGTGAAAGAGTAACAAATATCCATACATCCTCACAAACTTTCGCATTTATTATCTTAGTAGGATAGCAAGTTGGTCGATTTTTTAAACTGCATGGTTAGTGCAGAGGAGCTCGTGGCTAAATAATAACAGTCGCTCGGGTCGATCTTTAGGTTAAGCCGAGCTTGCCTAGGTTGGTCTGTGGATGGGTGGGACCACCCATCACATACCGAGTCTCCTGCGTGCCTTGGAAAGCACGTTAAGCCGTTAGTCAAGGGTGTCATTTGTAGATCTTTGCCAGTCGTTAGGTAGTCAGTGGCCCAAAAAGTCTGACAACCAGTCTTACCAACCAAGGGGTATCGTATTACCCAGTACTAACTGGGTTGTGGAGGTCAGATAGGCAGTCGCTCCGTGTAAAATACAGGTATTCAGCTGCATCCGGTTAGACTGGAAGCCGACCCTAATATAGTTGGGAAAAGGCTAGGCAGATGATGATGGTTATTGCAGAGGTTCACAGCCAGTTTCTGATTTAAATAGTTGAAGTGGATATATCAAACCATTTCTAAATATTGACTTATCGTTATTTCGCTTTTCATTTAAGCTATCGGTCTCGTAGGTTTAGTGCTCGCAAGCACGACTGCTGAGCTTGAAGTCCTGGGTTCGATTTCCGTGTCGGGTAAAATGTTATTGGGCATTTCTCATTAGCAGCCACGGGGTCTGGATTTTTGCCCGGTTGATGGCAGTAAGCTGTCCCTCTATTACATGGGACTTAAACATAACTGGCGAAATGTGGGTGTAATTGTTAGATACACCTCTGCCTAACCCTTCGGGCATTACAAGGCATGGTTTTATGTATTTAAGTTATCTACATTAAAGAAATATTGAGCATATCAACTTGTTTAGTTGATTACAGTTTTACCATATTCCATTCTTACAATTGAAACGCAAAAAAAGAAATACAAACTTAAGTTTAAGAGAGGAATCAGTCGATACTTGATAATTTTCTTAGAAACTGGCTGTGAGCGACTGATGATTAAGTTTTGGGACGCAGATTTGATTTGTAAACAAAGTAATGTTACGCCTAGGCGGTTTTTAGGGTTCTGTACCTCTAACGAAAAAAACTGTTCCCTTATAGGATCACTCGCCGGTCTGTCTGACCGTCTGCCACAGCCAATTTACTCCGAAAACACTGGACCGATTGGGTTAAAATTTAGTACACATATGTAAATCGGTGACCCAAAGACGGACTTGTAACGTAAATTAATTAATTTCAAACATGAGGGCCACTTTTTTGGGGTAAATTAGAAAACGAAAAAATTAAGTTTTGCAGACTATATTGTGTTACATATCAAATAAAAGGAATTTATGTGAGCATCTTAAATCATTTTTTTTGTTTATAATTTTAAGATAAATAGTTTTGAAGTTATTTAAGAAAATAGGCGAGAATTGACCATTCCCCCCCTTAACTCCAAAACAATCGGGCCGAAAATTTTTGAAAAAAAATTAAAAAATTATTCTTTGCGTTTAGATTACAGAAAAACCTATAAGAAACCTATAACAACAAATAATAAAAATAAATTAAAAATTAAAGCGGGCTCACCTACTACGATGGTACGGAACCTTTCATGCGCGAGTTCGACTTGCACTTGGCCGGTTTTTTTATGGGTATCGTTAAGGTGATAGTATTTATTTTTTAGTTTGTTTCATTCAACTATTGATAAAAAGAATCAGTCTATGATACAAGTTTTAATGTCACCAAGGTTTGTTGTTTTTTTTTAATTTCTGTTGACCCAGTTTCGTCGGACTATAAAAATGAAATAAATACCTTGTTTAGTCCAAAACACATTAAACTCCAAAAGTAGGTAGGTTGGTACTTAGAACTGCCCCAAAACGGAAAACCAGTGGGAAGTAAAAACACATTAATTACGACTGAACTAAACAAAAGTAAGCTCCGAGTTCAGTGTGCCTTTTGCCTTTGAAAATTAAATATTCGTTTGTGTAACATTTTGGTATCATACTTTGTTTACAAGTTTTCTGTAATATACACTTTCCGACTCTAAATCCTACCTTAACTTAAAAACGACAAAGTCTAAATTCATTTGCTTAGTATTTTCAAGAAATATTACAACTAATTCAGATGTTGAAATATTGTAATGTTTAGTTAAACAAATTGTGTGACCGACGTATATTTAATCCCTCGTTGCCAATAATTTGTGGTGAGTGTGGTAATTTGGCCAATACTTGGTGGTTGAGCCAGTTTTGCCAATTAAGTCACACTTGTGCTGTATCATTTATGGATTGGCTCTAATTTATTTTGGTTAAACGAGAGTAAATTCTAGCTCATAATTACAGGAGTAATTATTAAAACGACTGGTGTATGTTATATGACATACCTCAAACATTGCTTATCCTCAGAGATAAGCAATGTTTGAGGAGGTCGGTCCGTGGATGGGTGACCGTAACGAGAGTCTCATTATGCCATGATCGGTGTTTTTGTCTCGTAAAGCACGAAAAATCGATAGGGTCGGTTGTCATCTGTCGTTGTAGGTGGTCAGATGCTTGGAAGTCTGACAACCATGCAGTCTTACCAAGTGGTATCATCTTGCCCAGTAACTGGGTAGTGAAGGTCAGGGAGGCACTCCATGTGAAATACTGGTATTTAGTACAGCTGCATCCAGCTAGACCGGAAACATACTCCTACATCAACATCTTTCTGCCCTTATCCCATATTATTTGGAGTTAATGCTACACGTTTTTTTACTGGATGTGGACTCCATCATAGTTGGGAAAAGCAGTTACAACAGCAGAAGCAATTACCAGTAACTAAAATACCAGTAACTGAAACACAAATACTAGTAACTAAAATACAAACCAGTAACTAAAACACAAATACTAGTAACTAAAATACAAACCAGTAACTAAAACACAAATGCTAGTAACTAAAATACCAGTAACTAAAACACAAATACTAGTAACTAAAGTACCAGTAACTAAAACACAAATACTAGTAACTAAAATACAAACCAGTAACTAAAATACAAACCAGTAACTAAAATACAAACCAGTAACTAAAATGCAAATAAATTGCAAGGTTATTTTTACTGAATGCCGCCGACTCCATCACAGTTGGGAAAACCAGATACAATAGCAGAAGAAATTACCATTAAAGATAACTTAATAATAGTAAACGCCTACATTCAGCCAATTCTATTTACAATAACCGTTATCATAACGATAACGTAGATATAATGAACGTCAAAACGTCACTTTCGCCTGATAAAGTATAATTACAACAGAGCATTAAGGATAATTTATCAATTTACTGCTAGATGTGACAAACGGACCCTCTTAATTTCATAACAGTTGTGTGTGGGTCGACATGATAGATGTTCTGTGTGTAACTAGGACGTTGGTTAGGGATGGGAGTCGATTTTCTCTGAATATTTACTTCTTTCTTTATAGTGTGGTTAGTACCTAACCTGGTGTCAGAGTTTTTATGCCGGCCATGGGCCTCTGACTTGGCTTGAGATGTCATATAACTCTCAGGAATGGTTTTCCTTCACCGAAGCAAGTAATAATTTTGCAATAAGCACATGAATCCAAAAAATCAGAAGTGAGTTTCTTGGGTTCAAACTTGAGAGCTGTGACTTGGCAGTCCGACGGTCACTCCACTAGGCTATCACTGCTTATATGCTTATGAGTGTTTTCTGAATTGTTTTTGGAAGGAAGAATTAAGTACATAAGAGGAAGTCTGAAAGTGGCGTCGGTGACTGGAAAGTCATGTGGTAATCGGTTATCGTGGTATGGATATGTGAAGCAGCATAAGTACGTACTTACTAACATTTTGAAGGGTAACAGATAGACACACAAAAAGACAGATGGTCAGACAGTTACTTTCACATTAATTATACTATTAGTTGGGAAGTATGGGTGGATGATAATCGGGTTGGCAGAAATTAGGATGATACTGCCTACCACACAATAGTTTCATTGTCAATTTTGAACGCAAAACTCTAGATATGATGCTATCTAACGAAATACAAACAAGTTGTCTCTAAATTTGTATTCTGATTACTAGTGGTTCAAGCCTGCCACACTGTTCCCAAACCACTGCAACTCCTGAAAGCACGAATCAACAGTGCGACCACCAGAAAAGCGTCGAAGCAATGAAGCTCGACGAAGTCCCAGAGAAACAATTAACACAACAATTTAACTGTCTTGAATCCCGCAACGAAATTAATCAGAAAAGTATGGCGGAGGAGTAGGAAAACCATAATTTCCACTTTCCTCCATATCAGCAGGAGATATAATAAAACAAGGCTACTAGTGGTTCAGTATATACGATAGTTTTAAATAAAACTGCGCTATTCACGTTACGTTTTTTCCATTTTCTACTTACATAAGCCGAATTTTCGCCTCCCTATTAGAAACGCTTGGCCGAAAAACACTTAAAGCGGAGCGCTAAATAATAGCTGATTTTACCCTAGAAAAGAATAACGTAGAACGAGGAAATGCGTAGTCCTACTATCCATAGCTAGTTTTTCAATCGCAACATAAGTTTCACTCATGAATACTACTGAAAATTTAACAATTTTTGTACAGAAAATAATCGAAAGGGTTTTTTTTTACTTTAGTTAAAAGTTAATTGTGAAATAAGAATACAAAAAAATATGGTCTGTGTATCTGTCAATTAGTATAGAGATTATAAAAATAGCAGCAAACGTTCTTAACTTTCGACTGCCTCTTTGGTCAAGTGGTCGCAAGCGCTACTGCTGCTGTATGAGGTCCTGGGTTCGATTTCCGGGTCGTTCAAAGTGTTATAGGGGTTTTTCCATCAGGAATTTTTCTTCATCGGGGATTACAGACGTGATGTTATTTTATGTGTTATGTTCTTAACTTTACGTGGCTGAAAAAAAATTGAGGGTTTTGTACAGTATTTTAGAAAAATAAAACACCGTAAGGAAAATAATCACAAGTGTCCACGGCCACTTCTGTTCCCAGGCTGAATGTCGACATACGTTCGCCTCCCAATCTGTATTTACAAGCGGCCGCCATCATAAATAATGAGCCTCTCAAGTTATGGGAAAGGACATATGCTATTGTTTATGTTAACGTTACCCATAGACCAGTGGCTTCCAACCTTTTTTTGACCAGGGGCTTTGATTTTTTTTTGTTAAAAACATTTTTTCATCGTAGTTATTTATTCTCCTGCGCTTATCACAGTTTATTTTGAAGTCGGCGCAACATGACTTTTTAGTAGTCGCTTTAGCAGACAATTTAAAACATAATCTTTAAATTAAAACGTTAATAAAACTTAATGTTTGCAGTTTACATCAACGTGAAATTTCCGCCTAACTTCTATTCGAGTGTGAAAGGGCGATTACAATTTTAAATCTTTTGCGGACCATCATTAATCTTTGAGACCACTGGAGGTCCATGTACCATAGACCGCAGGTTGGGAACCAATGGTCTATGATAACGTTGCTCATAGACAAAGGATGTAATGTAGTTTGTGTTACTAGTACGCGTTTTGTTATCCGCATCGTTAAGTCACTTATGGTTTATTCATGTCGTATCATGGGTTAAATTACGAGAAAATGTTTAGCGTGGCCGGACATTTTCGCGTGTGAATTTTTGAAGTGCCAAAGTGATAAAGTTGGAGAAGTTATTATGGGAGAGGACTCAGCAGTTTACTGTGGGGCATTTATGGAAGTTAGTTTAATATTTAGAGTTAAAGGGTTCGAGGGAGGTTTAGCGATAAAGTATTTACATAATTATGGTTTTAGGGTTCCGTATCTCAGTCGGCAAAAACGGAACCCTTATAGGATAACTTAGTTGCCGGTCTGTCAAGACACTTTTTCTCAGGAACGCGTGGAGGTATCAATTTGAAATTAATATCAAATATCAAAAGATATGACAGTTTACGCATATTTTGCGACTTGAAGGTATTTTCCGTTGACCAAGAATCATGAAATTTGGCAAGAAGTAATGTCTTACAGCACATGTAAAGGAAAAAATCTGGAAACTCTAAATATGAAGTTTAATAACAAAATACCTACAAGTTTATACGGAACCCTCGGTGCGCGACTCCAACGCGCACTTGCTCGGTTTTTTTTTATGATTGGTTTACATACTTGAAACAGTTCTGACTGCTTAGTTTAATTTACTTAGTTTGTCTTGTTAGAAAAATAAATTGTAAACTTTTTCATTTTTAATTGCCCATCCTTATCTTTTGCCTTGTATCGCTCTAGTTTATGCACAAAAAAACTTGTTTCATCATCATCTGCCTAGCCTTTTCCTAACTATGTTAGGTCGGCTTCCAGTCTAACAGGATGCAGCTGAATACCAGTATTTTACATTGAGCGACTGTCTATCTGACCTCCACAACCCAGTTAGTACTAGGTAATACGATGAGACTGGATTTGTGCCCCTTGGTAAGACTGGTTGTCAGACTTTTTGGGCCAATGACTACCTGTAACGACTGTCAAAGATCTATAAATGACTGCCGGGTCTAACGGCTTAACGTGCTTTCCGAGGAACGGAGGAAGCTCGGTATGTAATGGGTGGTCACCCATGAACAGACCAACCTAGGCAAGCACGGCTTCACCTAAAGATCGATCCGAGCCGCTGTTATTATTTAACCACGAGAAAAGCTTTTGTTTATCCACCATAAACGAAAAAACTAATTCTATGCCTTATCACATAATACAATCGTACCCGCGTAAAAACATAACCCAAAATGCATAAAAATCTATTTTTACCCCAACTTGCCTTATAAAAACATACGTTGAACATAAAATACATTTTTTAACTCCATAATGCGTCCCAATGCTAATCAGATTGTAAGGGTTGTAATCTAAATTACGCACCCCTAATTACGTTCTATGTCCCTCGTGAATATTAACACCCTCTACATGTATACAGGGTGGGGTGTTATACTAAGTGATGTTTAAAATTTATGACCAAGGAGATTGAAATTATGGTTTCAAAAGAAAATGTGGTCTCTTTTTTGGAATAGGATTCTTATTTTGTTTTATTCATTAAGGCAAGACCAAGTCGGCGTATTATTTTCAATTATAACAAAGGAGTCACGTATTAATTATTCTGAATATCTATCCAAACGTTTGTAATTGTTCTGAAACCATTCAAATGAAACAGTAAATTTTTGAACTCAAACGCTTGACTAGGTTGTACTAATTACGTTTGACAGTGTTTACATTAAATTTTTTAAAGGACTAACAACAAAAAATATAATCACTTTTTTAGTTTTATATTGTTTGGTAATTCTACAACTCACTTACTCTGCGCGTTACGGCGTAGCGTAATTAGCGCTACAGCGTAGCTCAGTTAGTGCTACGGCGTAGTTCAAATAGCGCTAAAGCGTAGCTCAGTTAGCGCTACGGCGTAGCTCAGTTAGCACTACGGCGTAGCTCAGGTAATGCTACGACGTAGCTCAGTCTACGATACGGCGTAGCTCAAACTTGATCGCTAAGATCACGCAATCTGCATTTCAAAGTGCTTTTGTGCTTGGTATATTGACAATAACTGAAAGTTGTTGACAAACTTCTATATGTATTTGTATGTTTAATAAATTGCGATACGTATACTTCATCTGGTATTCTATCTCATTGTATCAAAAAATAATTGAATGTCTGTTGAACATTTTTGGACAAATATATTTAATGTATAGAAATAATATGTACTTTATTTTCTTTGTTAAACCAAGCATTACATCATGCTTAATGTAAAGACATTTTCAGCCTATACATAACAATAAATTGTACTATTATATTTTGTGTAATCATTTTTATGTGACTTCATATAATAATTTATAGGTACGTCATGAGGATTTATGTGCAACACTACACATTAAAATTATTTGCCGTTGTTATTTTATTCTTCATAAAATATTTTATGCATGGAAAGGAGTTACTTCAATGATGGAGTATGTGTGAAATAATTACCATTGCTCAAGTTGTTTTCAACTTTAGTGACTACAAAATAAAGTTTGAAATCCTGTGGTTGTATTTGTTGGCGTATTTTAACTTCTTGTTTATTTTTTTTTTGGGAATTATAAAATGTGGGTTTTGAGCAAATTTTTTATTTGTATTGTGAAGTTGACAGGTATCTACGGTCTTCTTTTGAAGTCCATCTTTTATGTTTTTTTTTTATCAAAATACGCTCGTTGGGCTTGGACTTGCGGGCACCAATCCAGCATTCGATAAAAAGGCTTTCAATTCTATTGTTGTAAAAACCATCAAAAATAAGTTGAATTTATGTATTTGTAAAAAAATATTTTAATAAACCATTTATCTTTAAATACTTTTTAATTGTAATAAGGATCACAATCTTATTTCGTCCAAAACATAATAACCACGCCCACAATCAATGAAGGGTTAGGCAGAAGTACGCCCACATTTCTTCAGTTACATTGAAGTCTGATGAATTTTTTTTTTTATCTATCTCTCGTAATAAAACATGATAAAAGACCAAATTATTCTTTTCCCCATCTGAAAATACATTTCAATCCGCAATCCACAGAAAACGCCTCAAGATATTCCGTTTTAAAATAACAGAAACAAAATTCTCTTAAATAAAACCGTAGATACTGGGGGCCGATTCAAATTACACTGTTTGGTTAAAGAATGCCAAAGGCGCTTGAAATAGTACAAGATCCTGACTATGATCGACCTTCACCCATTCGTTTACCGAATAAATAATTTTTTTAGCTATTTTGCTAAATACGTGAAAATATTATGAATGGGTTGCCTGATGATGTTGTAAGCCAAGACTGTTCAAGTCCCCTTGACTGTTTTCTTAACTAAGGGAACCTTCGCTCCAGAACTTAAATCACCGACGTAGCTTATATAGCTGCAAAACTAAAATGGGACTTAGACTTGGTGAACCATGCCAGCTGGCGAAACTTTTGGATCGTATAATGGCTTGAATGGCTTCCTCATTAATTGGCGAGAAGAAGCGCAAATCGCAACATGGAAGAAATGCGAGAAGGCCTTTGCCTAGGAGTGGGAGAGTTCACATGTTCTCAAAAAAAACTCGCCTAATACCATCGCATTTGTATTAAACTATCTGTATTGTAATATTCAGTAAACCGATGTGTGCAGGTCGATCTTAGTCGGGATCTTAGACTAAGATACCTACCCAAATTGGAGGAAACTAGGCAGTGGCGAGATAATTACCTAAATAAACAACTGAATAGGGCATTCTCTCCTTTGTGAAACAGAAGCGTGTCTAAAGAGTTCGCTGAATAAAAATCAAAGGAGGTTTTGTATAAAATTGTTTTTTGAACAATTTTCGCCAGTTGGAGCGAGGAAGTTGGGCTATTCGGAACTTCTTACTTTATGCCGGAATTTGTGTAGGAAGTGTTGTTGAGGTTTGGCAGGTTTATGACCTGAAATTATGGTTTTGAATATTTAGACATTACAAAGTTCATGGCCCTTGGGCGCTGTTTTGAGTGGCACGAGTTTCCCCATTACCCATGATTTTGGACTTTACAAGATTTTACCGGATTTTTCAGATACGTCTTTTTGTTAAATTATTTTTAAATTTTGTTTAACTTAGCAATAGGTATCATCATCTGCCTAGCTAGGCAGATGATGATCGATCGCAACATAGCTTCTGAAATAGCTATTTCAGAAGCTATGTTGGGATCGCCTTCCAGTCTAATCGGATCCATCTGAATATTTATTTATTATTTATTTATTTAAACTTCATGTACAATAGTGATACATAGGCGGACTTAATGCCACAAGGCATTCTCTACTAGTCAACCTTTGGGTTAAATAAGAAAACATTGTGATAGGGTACAAAATAAATATATAAAAATAACTTCTTGCTATCGAAAATTTATAAAGGCACTATAATATTATACAATCAAAAAAAAAAAAAATAAGGAAAGGGAAAAAAGGAATATCAGGATTTTTACATTGAGCAACTGCCTATCTGACCTCCAAACCCAGTAACTGGGTAATACGACACCTGCTTGTCAAACAGGTTGTCAGACTGTCGGGCTTCTGACTACTAGTAACGACTGTCAAAGATCTACAAATAACAGCCGGGACCAACGGCACGGAGGAAAATAGGTATGTAATGATGGTCACCCATCTACACACCGACTAAGAAAGCACTGCTTAACCTTGGAGATCGATCCGTGCGGCTGTTATTATGCAGCCACGAGCTTCTCAACAATAGGCGTGAAACGTCAACCCGTACGCATCTCAAAACCTAAATAAAATTGTTATTGTTGTTGTTTAGAATGATGAACAGAACACCAGCAAAGCAAACTATTTACTTTTATTTTCTTTTTTTTCTATTTTCTTTTTTATTTCTAAATTATCATTAACACTAGAAACGGGATATTTACCATGTTTACTGTTTATCCGTGATCATGGTGCTTGCAACAGCGCCGAAATATCGCAAACTCAAAGAAATTACTAAACATGGTAAATATCCCGTTTCTACTCTTAATGATAATTTTAGTGACCATGATAGTTTAAATTATCCCAAAAACTTGTAACATTTACAAATTCGAGCTTCAGTCAAAGGAAAGCAATTAAAAAAAGCGCTGTGGACACATTAAGCGGGCAGCTCTATCCGCAGGTTTGCTCGGATCCCACGCTCGAATCAACTGTGTTGACGCAATCATACATTCAGGATAGGTTCCCTACGTGTTTCTAGTGTAGAAGGATAGATATTTTAGTTCAATTTTTAAAATCGAATAAAGAATGGAATTAAACTCGTCTATTTCATAATAACCGGCGTAATGTGCGTGTACTGTAGGTACACTTTTGAATAAATCTCAAAAAACACAGACGTGATATTCTGTTCCGTGATGACGTTGTGTCATTTTCAGGAGTTTGAATACCTTTTAAAGACAACGGATTTAAACAGGGGGCTTAAACTGCTGCTTTAGCAGAATCATAATAAGATAATAATATGAATCTCGTTAAAAGTCTTAAAAAGGTCACAGACGCAGTTAATGTTATGAATTGTCACTTTGTGACCATTTTACGAATTGTAACTTAATATTCGTTGTATTATGATTTTGCTAAAGAGGCCATTTTAGACCCACAGAACTCTGGTTCGACTTAACCAAAAAAGTTCCGAATGTCAAAGCTCGTAAATATAAGGCTTATGTAAAAGAAACGAGATAGAAAATGTTTCAATTTCGTGTTAAGAAAGTGCAACGACATGTTTTATGCCGGAAAACGTAAACATAAATACCTTCCCTTGTTCAACCTTCTGTTGACCATGAGGTCGTAGGTTCCATTCCCAGGTCGGGCAAAATATTATTGGGTTTTTCCAGCAGGAACTTTTCAGAAGCAGCCACGGAGTCTGAAATTGTGCCCGGTACACGTCAATAAGCTGGTCTTTATCACATGGGACTTAAAACATATCTGGCGAAATGTGGGCGTACTATTAGGTACACCTCTGCCTAACCCTTCAGAGATTACAGGCGTGATGTTATGTTAAATTGTAAGTTAAAATCCAAGATAATATCTGTTCCAACATTTAAAAAGAATAAAGAGAATAGAACAACGCAAAGTCAAACTTAACTTTTACTTAACAAATAAAAACAAGGCACATTTGTAAAACACAAATATTGTTGTTACAAAAGTTTAAGCTCGCCTTCCCTTAGTCGGGCGATTTTCGTTACTTTTACAATATAAACACAACTTGAAGAGTTCAAACTCACTTTTCATGTTTCGATGCGTATTTGTTTTTACGAGGATTGTTGAAAAATATTGGTCGTGATTATTTGAAGCGTCAAATCAGTTTGGACACATTGCCGACGCGGTTCCGGATGGATGTACAAAAGCTTCACACTGCCAAGATGAAGATGCTGAGGTGGTCGCACGCAAGCGATGAGTACACAACAAGCATTTCCGTGGTAGTTTCAAAGTCACCCGTATACCATAGAAACTAACCGAGAGTCTGAGCCGTCTCCGATGGTATGGTCACGTGATACGAAGAGACGAAGAACATGTAGCGAAGAAAGCATTACAAAGAGACGTATAGGACGACCTCCAGCTCCGTGGTGGAGTAGCATGACGAAACTCCTATTGGAGGAAGAACTGACCGACCCGATAACCCAGGACAGATGGTCTTGGCGCAAGGAAATTAAGAGAGCCGACCCCATCTAAAGTAGGATAGCACTAGGAAGAAGTAGAAGAGTTCAAAAGCTCCTTACACACACACAGCACACACACACACACACACACACAAAGCACACACCCACAGAATCAAGTACAAGGTGACGGAAAATATCGCCAAGAAAGAATATTGTCTTAGAACCAAGAATAAAATTCGAAGTCAACCTTTGTAATCCACCAACCCACAGTGACCCAATCCCTCTCCCAAAGGGCTTGAGTCCCAGCATTGGGAATGTATTATGTTTATCTTCTTAAAAAAGAAACATGTTGAAATAAAAAAATGACGTTCTTACGAAATATTTGCTCGATTTGACTGACGATTAATAACTTGTTGAAATCCAATTTCCATTCAGTATTACTGTTTTTAAATGAAAATAATCCCTTTAAAAAATATACACGTTTTATCGCGAATGGTACAGTAACAATCCACAAAGCGAGTAGTTATATTTATAAATAAAGATTTTTCCTGAATTGTTTGAAAATACACGTAAGGTCTTAATGTAGGAGTTAAGCAGCTTTACATCTGGTTTTAATAAAAAATAACAACGCAACAGTTTATTTTCTTGTTAAAGTAACATTAACTTTACGATAAGCTATAATATACGTAAGTGAAGCTTTAGGCCAGGAGTTCTCAACATGAGGTTTTTTTTAAATTTTACATCTGGTTAAAGTTCCATCCACCCTTGTGTGAGACAGTAAAAGTTGGTAAAAAACATACCTATTAAAAATGTCTGTTCTTATGGTTTAATGAAAATCATGAAGAAAACTAATTCGAAACAAGTAATTAAGGTGGTTACCCGGTTCAAAAAAGGTTGGCAACCCCTGCTTTAACACATACACACCATAACCATGTACCATATTACAGTAAATGAACGTTATCGTTATTTCTCGGCTTTAAAACTCCATGTAGGTCTCTCAGACCCCGCGGATTACTCTAAAAGGTATAATGAAAAGAGCACATAATATTGTTTATGGGTTTACATGGAGATTTTTTACGATTTTCCTCCTCTAGAGATAAGTGAAAGTCTACGATGTAATAACATAAATTCATGGTGTTACACGTGTGTATGTGGAACCATTTGTTTTTATTTTACGTAAACCTTTGTAATTTCGACGCGAATAACGGGTTTAACGTGGGTTTTTTTCTAACTTGAATTGGCTGTGGGTGTAATTTGATTGAAAAAGGTAAAATTATTGATCTTTTAGCTCAGCCAAGAGTTTTGTTTTAGTTTTATGATAATGTACGGTACGTTATCATAAACCTAAAACAAAACTCTTTTCTCAAAATTTAATAAGACTAAATTACCAAAACGTTTGTATTTAACGAAGGTCCGCTTCAGTAAAATTGAATCGGGTTTCAATATTTTAAATCAACAACTATCATTTCCTAATATCTAGCTCAAATAATTCAATTCCTAAGCCAACTTAAAATAAAGCTCTCCAAGATATTTTCACAAATCTTTTTTATTCCGCCATTACTTATTCTCAACGTAGCATCCTAAGAAGATTATAATATTTTCAGCATAAAATCCTGACGATTCTTTAATGTCTAGACGCTAAACTTTTCGGATATCCTAACTACATTTTAAGTGTGGTAACCCTCCAAGAACAATTTACTTCGTTCAAACGCGAATCTATCTGCTTCAAGCATAGATTACGGCCTGGGTAATATCGAGTTATTTCAGTAGTAATGTCTAACATTAATTTATTTTAATTGTGTAATATAATTAATGCATAACATATTTATTTGTAATACAGCGCTCAGTTGGGTGTTGAATAATTTAATTTAATTTAATCAGATTGTTCATGCATTCAGTGCAGGTGTTTGTGAATGAATTTCGTGACTCCTGGCTATTTTACTTGCATTAATGCGCTCTCACAAAGTGGAGTCTGCGCATTAAGAACATTATAGACTACAGCATGAAAGAAAGAAGCGTGGGGTTGATCCCCAGGAAAATATTATTGAGTTTTATCTTAAAAGGTTTTTTGATGGATGAAAAAAGATTGTATGTAGCCGAGATGAGAATGTTGAGGTGGATGTATGGTGTGACAAGAATGGATAAGGTAAGGAACGAGTATATTAGAGGAAGCTTATAAATTGCGCCAGTTACAGAAAAGCTAAAAGGGAATCGACTGTCTTGGTATGGGCATGTGATGAGAAGGGACGAATCGCATGTGACTAAAAGAGTGATGAATATAAACGTGGATGGATGTAGAGGGAGAGGAAGACCAAAGAAACGATGGATGGATTGTGTGAGGAATGATATGAAGGTGAAAGGAGTAAATGATAGCATGACGGTTGACAGAGGAGATTGGAGGAAAAAAACGTGTTGCGCCGACCCCAAGTAACATGGGACAAGGGCAGGAAGATGATGATCTTAAAGGGTTTTTTGTACTACCTCGAAGTCTGGAACTCGCCCCCTTTTACATAGGACTTACATACAGGGTGTCAACTCTTCACGAAGCCAACTAAGCGTTATGTACATCAAACTAAATAACTTTATGCAAAAATTATTGCTGGGAAACTAGTTTTTTTTTTTGAGTGAAAAACCACGTTTTACGGGAGGACTCAATGTAACGCACTCAAAACGTTCTGCTGATGGATTAATTGGATAGTACAGGGGTCGAGGAGGTGTTTAAAGTAAAAATCATACATTAAAAACATGTTTTTCAAAAAAAAAATGAAAAAGTTGGAACTTTGACCCCCAATATCTCACTAACTAAAAGGTTCCCAGATATGGTCCAAAACAAAAAAATATTGCAATGACGGGGAGAACAAGTGTCAAGTGTACCATGGTGTATAACCATGGTACACCCGCATTTTTTATACTTCTTCGGGAAAACCTGGCGTGATGCGATATCTGTACGTATTAACAACTTCAGTAAACGTTTCAGCAGTGCAATCTGTCCGACTCAACGTTATACGTGAAAATTTTTCTGGGATATTCTCTGAAAATTGCGGCCGCTTAGTTTTTGAGCCGTCACAGTGCAATTCGGGCCATGAAATTCAGGTTCCTGCATTTTCATTTTGAATGTTGTTTGACAAAAAATGTCGTTTGAAGGATTTACCTTCGTCAAATATTTCGTCGAAATGAACAGAGATGATCGAAGAGTTTTGTTTTTTAATTTTAGCTTTAAAATTCTATATTTCTCTTCTATTCTTTTCTTGTTGGTCTTCTAGTTAACTCCCGTGTTGTTCAATGATTTATTCAGTTTTTTATTGAAAAACTAGCTGTTGCACGCGACCTTCGTTCGCGTGAAATTATTATAAAAAAACATAACTTACTTTTTTTAATCGAAATTTGTTTGTTTCAAGGGTTTTTTTTTTAATATGGAAAGCTAATTCTTATTCTAAAATAAAAGTAAATAGCTATGTTGGACCTTATCACATTCGCTATATGACAGTAAAATTCCCGTCAAAATCGATCCAGCCGTTTCGGAGAATAGCCGGAACAAACAGACAGAGACAGACTAAAATTATAAAAAATGTGTTTTTGTTATAAGTGCCGTTTATATTCTTATATGCATTCGGTAAAAAGCTGTTATTTTGATATTACAAACAGACACTTCAATTTTATTTATTTGTATAGATTCGCAAAAGTATCCCCTTGGTGTAGTTGGTTTGTGTTAACAAATTACCGATCAACATAATCCATCACCAATATCATTAAGACTAGAAACGGGATATTTACCATGGTTACTGTTTGTTTTGAGTTCCTGATATTTCACCGCTGTTATATCGGGATGTCAAAACAAACAGTGAACATGGTAAATAGCCCGTTTCTAGTCTTAATGATAATGTTAGTGACCATGACTGTTTAAAAACTTACATAATCCATCACCTATGTATAGGGTGACTGGTAATTAGTGACCGATACTTTGAGGAGCTCGTGGCTAAGTACTAACAGCCGCCCGGATCGTTCTTTAGGTTAAGCCGCGCTTGCCTAGGTTGGTCTGTGGATGGGTGACCACCAATTACATAATTAGTTTCCTCCGTGCCTCGGAAAGCACGTTCAGCCGTTGGTCCCGGGTGTCATTTGTAGATCTTTGACAGTCGTTATAGGTAGTCAGTGGCCCAAAAAGTCTGACAACCAGTCTTACCAAGGGGTATCGTATTACCCAGTACTAACTGGGTTGTGGAGGTCAGATAGGCAGTCGCTCCATGTAAAATACTGGTATTCAGCTGCATCCGGTTAGACTGGAAGTCGACCCCAACATAGTTGGGAAAAGGCTAGGCAGATGATGACTTAACCGATACTTTCTTGTCGTAAGAAAATCGCGCTCGCGCGCCTGTTATTTTATCAGCTGTTAGCCACGTGACGCCGTTCTGTCTTATTACTATCGTACCTTGCAACAATGAGTAGGCAGACCAAAACGGGAGACACCACGGCGTCACTTGGCTTACAGCTGATTGTGTTATTGTGATAAAAGTGAACGAGTAGGTATAAAAAAAATGTTTTTTTTTGTATGTTGTTTGTTATCATGAGCATAATCACGTGTTTAAGTATCGGTCACTAATTACCAGTCACCCTATATTTACTTACACAGACCTTAAAAAAACTGGAAAAATGTGAGCGTACTTAACACCAACGCCTTCAAAAATTAAGGTATGTTAAGTTGGGCTTAGAATTCGAAAACTAGAACCCAACGTTATCTTTCCAACAAAGTTGCTATTCGCACAAAAATAAGTACCTACCAACCTAAAAACTTAACTGCGGGTCTAGTCTTTTAAGTTAACCGAAGGCTGGAATATTCTAGACTTTGTTAGGTCATAACCTCCGTAGAGAGCTGAGGGGAATTTAATCTAGACTTCGCTTTTGCGTTCGTGCGCTTGGAATTTGTCGAAATGTTGTATGAGTAACGTAACGTAAGACTATGGTATTATGTTTCTTTAGTAGTCAAAGGGTTTTAATTCCATAGGTTTTAACAGAAATCTGCTTGCGTAGTAAGCAAACATTAAGGTCATAATTGTTTTGTGTTTCATAGAATCAACACCGGCGGTATATTTTTTTAAATAGGAATTTAATATACTTGTCGGATATGTCAGGATTTACTCCATTAGGCTCGCACATCATGTGGGCAGACCATGGGTTTCGTGCTATGAAAACATACTGGGTGCGATACACTGTTTCTGACAAAACTAACGAATTACTTAAGATTACCAATTAACACAATAACACGGGGCACAATGAATCGGGTACTGTTCCAAGACGTCTCAACTCCGCCGCGATCCGACACTGAATGTCGTCCTCCCTCGAGTTGGACATCAGGGCTCCGTACAAGTACACTGAGTGGTGGGTAGTAAGCCACGTGACGTCACCACTGCATATTGGCGCGCTTTCCAATTCATTTTATGTCCGTACTAATGACCGGATCCGACATACTCAGAGGGTACCGTAAATTTGAATGGTTTCTCAAAGCATTATACATACCTTTATTACGTAGACACCCATATTTATTTTGTTTAATGTTACCTCTCCTATAATATCCCAATCTGTAATATTATATAGTACAGACGCGCCAACATTATTGACTCTGCAGAAAAAAATGGTTAGAATATTAATAAATATCAAAGAAACAGACTCCTGTAAGCCCCACTTTAAAGAACTTTAAATATTAACAATGCCTTGCCTCTACATACTTGAAATTTGTAAATATCCCCAGTTCTATACCAAAAGAGGAGACATCCAAAATAAAATTTTACTCAGACATGAAAATAGACTTAACATACCCACTTCAAGATTAAAAATGCACTCTTCTAGTTCATTTGTTATGTTTATAAAAATATACAACAAACTACCGGAAGACATTAAAAATACTAATAACAATAATATATTCACCAATAAATTTAAACAATTACTAATCAATAAAAGCTACTACACCATTAACGAATGCTTTGACGATAAATTTAAACAATAATAAAAACCATTGTGACATTTTTCTGATATCATACCGACATTTAAATTTAAATTTGACTTTGAATTAATTAATTTATTTATTTTAAAACTCGAAAATACTGTTCATTTAAAATAACAATACTAAATAGCGCACCTTTCAATCCAATTATCCAATTTATTTAAAAAATACTGTAAAAAAGTTAATTTTAGATTATTATTATAACTTATAATTTTAGTATATAATGGTGCAATAAAATAAACTAAAACCAAATATTACATTTAAGACTTATAAATTTATTAGTACTCAATTAAATATAATTATGATCTATAATGTAAATACCACAAAAGCCATTTTACTATTTGAATTTAATATTTCTTAACTTTTTAAAAAGCGCCTTCATCCTCTCTCCTATTACCAATTAATTTAACTTTGCTGTGCCCGACAGGGTCCATAATTGATTCAATGTTTTAACATACCAACTGTTTTATTTAACATTATGGAATGCAATAAAGTATTGAGTATTGAGTATTGAGTATATATCCGTTCCACAAAGATCCATTATATTTTAGATATCGAAAAAACTTCCCAACATTACACTCATTTTTACGATCAAGGAAAAAAATCAGCATAACTATTAATGACTGGTCCATGTGAAGCTACTTTCCTTTACACTCCACTGGGTTCCAAATTTAACACATGCATGTATGAACGAGTCTATATCTATAAAAATATGAGTAAGATTACCGTGGCAGCGACAAAGGATAAATTTGCAGACTAGTATGTCATACATGATCATGCCGACCTCAAAAGTAGGACAGTATAGTGCAGTATTTTGTCAGAATTGCGTTTTAGGGACGTTTATGTTATTCAGAATGGGGCAACTGCTTTAAACTATCGTTATGTTTGAGGTTTCTTTTATAGATTGTTTGTTTTTGATTACGACAGGGACTTTTAATGAGGCAGGGTAGCAACCATTGCTAACTGCAAATGAAATGTTTGTGTTCTTTTGGGTACACCTTTGCTTCAACCTTCGGGGATTACAGGCGTGAGTTTACCTTATGTTTTTACTACTATAGTTTTTTTTTGTAAAATTACTATTTTCTGGATAATCAAAACTCGAGTTGTAATAAAATTATAATAACACTGTTTTAAGCTTTCACGGTTTACAACTAAACTAAACTTATACTGTCACTTACGGGATATCGGGATATGATTGTTCATTATTTTGAACAATCACGGAAGATATCCCGTAAGTGACAGTATAAGTTTAAAATTATAATATTGTGATAAAAGTCGATTCTGGATACCGCATATAACACCTACCGATAGCGTACTGCGGTCAATTGTTCAAAAGTACTTAGTCTGTCTCTAACTATGTCCACTGTGTAATATTCCAAATTGAGTTCTTAGACAAAATATATTATGTGTCCAATGCGATTTCATTGGCTCTGCGGCGGATATGGAACTTTAAACCTTTGGCTGGTGACATAGTTTTAGAGTAACGTAACTGGTGACGAACGGTCTGACAGGCCGCTGCCTTATTTTTATTAGTGACAGAAATTAAATATGATAGCTCACCCTAATGTTTATTTAGTGTTAAATAATATGTCAAAGCATAAATTAAAACAAATTCGTGTAGGTACTCTAGATAATGTATTTTAATTATGAATTTACAGTTACCAGATATGAAGTCAAAAAATTACACATTCAATCAATATTTACTAAAGATTAAAGATACCCACCAAATTTCAAAACCCGAAAAACCACACAGCTAGCACTGTCATTTTTTGACAAAAAACTTACTAATAAATCTTCTTACTACCCTGTCATATTCGATAACTTGGCTATAGGTAAGTATATAAGCAAGCATTTTTTTACTGAAACTCGTCGACAAACTCCATTATAAATGAGGTTCGCTAACGACCTATTCTTGACTACCACCATCTAGAGTAACGCCCTAATGACACTAGATGAAGTTGTCTGAAGCCTCTGTGTAGGTTGGATATGAGTTTGAAATTTGTGGGCCTTGTCCTTTTTTATTTTTCAAAATCGTTGTGAGTGTTCGATGATTTTCTTTGTATTCATGGGTCAAGGTTAACCTGTGTTTTTTTCTTTACAATAGTGATTACAAGCCGGACTTTTTTTTACTAATTTTAAGGATGCCCTTAAAATTAGTAAAGAAACTACTAGCTTAAATAATGTATCACGCCAACTATGCCAAGCTGTCATAGAAAACTCTGACGAAAAAGATATAAAGAGACAGATCTGGATTACAGTCATCTTACAAATTAATCGTCAAAGTGCAGCACTGTTTGTTCAATGTGTTCAAAGCTCGAGTGAATCGGTTTCTTCAAGGCAAGCCTGCTGCACCCTAGGCCGCATCATCGCTTTAGATCAGGCAAGTTGCAGCCAAAAGCAAAATGTTGATTATTTTTAGAGTACTTACAAATAACGTTTAGTCTAACATCCAATTTCCATATGCAAACAAAAATGTATTAAATAAAACCTTACAGAAAACTACAAACCAAAACTGTCCCAAATTATTCACTGAAACACACACACCCTACATCTATACAACGTGTTAGAACCGCGAACACCTTCAGTTATAAAGGTGTGGCCACGTCAGCGTTTATTGGTCGTGCGCTACTCATCAATCTTGCTTTCGTTCAGGTGATATGTCGCGCGTCCATTGAACACGATTTTGTGTGGGACGTATTCCACAAACGTTACAAATGACATTTTTCTGTTACGTGATCGGTTGAGCGCGTTTTCGATAGTGTGTTCGGGGTTTATGATATATATTTTTTTTCTTTTGTTTCCTGTGATTGAGTATAGGTTTGGTTTTGAAGTGAAAGTTGTGTAGCCAAATATGAAAAATGATGTCTGATGTCAATATTTGTAGGATTTTAGGTTCAGTAACGTTTATATACCGAAAGCCTGAAAAAACTTTGTCAATTTATTACCGATCGTAACATAATTATCACACTTGTATATCCACGAAGGGTGGATGGGTGACCGCCCATTACATACCAAGTTGCCTCCGTGCCTCGGAAAGAACGTTAACACGTTGGTCCCGGCTTTTATTTTTAGATCTTTGACAGTCGTTACAGGTAATCAGTGGCACGAAAGTATGACAAGCAGACTTACCAAGGGGTATCGTATTACCCAGTACTAACTGGATTGTGGACGGCGGATATGCAGTCGCTCCATGTAAAGTACTGGTATTCAGCTGCATCTGGTTAGACTGGGAGCCGACCCCAACATAGTTGGGAAAAGGCAGAGGAAACTACTAAAACCCATCCACGCACCAACTTAGACAAGCGCCGCTTAACCTAAAGACCGACCCGAGCGGCTGTTATTATTTAGCCACGAACACCTCCGTCATAAGCCTTAAACTTGCTTTAAAAGTGATTAAATTAAACTACAGCCGTTCAAACAGTATCATAACAGATATAGCATCGTTATCCCCATGCGGTATGACGTTAAGTTGCCAGACCAATACGTTGTCGGTCTAAGCACCGATGAGACTGAGGATCAATACGGTGTTCGAGTTCCGACTTAGTCAGTTGGCTTATTGCATTTGAATATGGCTTTTTTTTGCTGTAGTACCTAAACCAGTCTGTACCGTGTGATGGGTCGATGGGAGAAAGTTCTCTTTTTAACCGACTTCCAAAAGGAGGAGGTTATCAAGTCGACTGAATTTTTTTTTTTTTTTTTTTATGTATTCTCAGCGATATCTTCGCCAATTGTGAACCGATTTTGATGAGTTTTTGTTTGGAAGAATATTATTGACGCTGGTCTGCGGAGATTAACACTGGAACTCTTCAATAATAGACAGCAAATCTGTCGCGATGGCTGCAATCCCTTGGATATTCATTGTTTACCTTGTAATGTTCTCATCAAGGTGCATGAAATGAACCGAAACACGATATAGCTGCTGTAAACTGTTGCGGACCTCTTGCAACTGCCTTTCGTATTCAAAACGCATGGAAAGCGATCGAACACACACTCTTCAGGCTATATGTATAGAATTTCAAGCAGTGTCATGTAGACTAATCTAAAGTACGCTATCATAACTTTTTAACAAAGCCGGTCAGTATATTTAAAAGTTATCTTGTGAGCACATTTTTATTCATTAGTACAATTTTGGTTCAATAGATGTCGCTGCATGTATCTTTCATATTGATGATAAGTTCTTCTTGAACACTCAGTATATTACAGCTACATAAATACCCTTGATAATAAAACGATTTGAATAACAATTAATACTACGATACGAATGTAACCAACTTTTGTTTCTACCGGGGCGATCTAATTAAATTTTAGAACACAAAAGCTGCTATTGTGACTTAACTATCATAGTTAGATATACACTCTTGCGAACTTCTTTGTAGGTAATAATGAGTACTGTAATGATGTAGTACATCATTTTTAAGTATCATCAATAGTTTTCTCAGCGCACGCCAAATAATGAATTTTATAGGCAAAATTTTGCTACTTTGGGTTCCATTGTTGCAATTTTCTTAAGGATCTCAATTTTCTTTTAAAATAAATTATAGTAGTAGTAGTAGTAGTAGTTTTGGAGCCTATTCGATACAAACAAACAAACAAAAAACAAACAAAAAAATCTTTCCTCTTTATAATATTAGTATTGATAAGCCTATTACCGTGAAATGTATCGTTAATAATGTAAAATAAATGTATAGCAAATATTTGTATATGATTGTAATATCCTATAAATACACTAAAAATGGAAAAATAAAAAATCTTTTTTGCAAAAAATAAAACCGACTTCAACAACACAGAAAAGTGAAAAATAACTTTAGCTTCAGAATTCGGTGACAAAAAAACTGAATTAAACAAGCAAAAGTCACCAACTTCAGAAGCTAAAGTTAGTTTTCACTTTTCTGTGTTTTTGAAGTCGGTTTTATTTTTTGCAAAAAAAGATTTTTTTATGGAAATATCTTTCTTTATCGTGTGGTTAGTGCCTAACGTGGTGTCAGAGTTTTTACGCCACCCACGAGCCTCTCACTTAGCTTTACATGCCGTCGAGAAATATCTCTCAGGTATGCTGGTTTCCTTACAATGTTTTCCTTCACCGAAACAAACGATAATTATACAATACGCACATGAATTCGAAAAATCAGAGGTGCGTGTTTTGAACTCCAGACCTATGACTTGGTAGTCCGACGGTCACACCACTAGGCTATCACTGCTAATATGGAACGATGTTGTCGGTGCACTTAAGGAATTTTTTAAAAGAAAAAGTGAGCATTTATTTCATACACAGCACTTTCCGCGTTTCGGAAAACACGTTGATCTGATAGACGCCGTTCTTCGTGCTTTTATAATCGTACTGGGTAATCGCCCCAAAGTCTCATAACGAGTCTTTCAAAGGATAGTAACACCTTGAAAGATACAGGCATTCTCCTTTCAGTTGGGAAAAGGCTAGGCACATTAGAAGGAGACAGTGATTTTTTTTAGACAGTCATAATAATTATTTTCAAAAATTGATGATGCTTTATTAATTGAAATATCTTTATAGAATGCTATCAAGATTTTAGTTCAAAAACCAATTTTGCGTACAGAATTGAACCTTCCGAATTTTCCTCTTCGATCTAATTTTAATTCTGTTCGATCAAGGACCGTTCTCGTGAACTATGCAAACACTTCTTCATTAAGAGGGCCTTTGTCTTATAGTGTGGGGCTAGGAGAATTATTGGAAGTTAAATTCAGTATTTTACATGGAGCAACTGCCCAACTCGATAGTCTTTGGTAAGACATAATTTCGGACTTCAGACAATACGTAACGACTGCAAAATAATGACAATATTTTTTTTTTTTTTTTTTTTTTTTAAAAACTTTGCCCCACACTAGGAATTTCTCCTGTATCGTGGGTGCGTTTACAAACATTTAAACTCACATACACAAACAGCCAGACCCGGAACAACTACCTGTAGGCCATACAAATATTTGTTCCGTGCGGGAATCGAACCCGCGACACGCAGCGCAGCAGTCAATCGCTCAACCACTGCGCCAACCGTGCCGAAATGATAATATTGAACGCAGGTAATAAAATCTTACACTTATCTTTTCTATGGAGGGTGGACACTACAAAATCCACTTGTTACGATCCTTATAAACTCCTTTTGCTCCATGTCCATATATCAGGTCATACCCACACCGGTTGCGAGTACTACGGATTTGACCTTTCTGAAGAAATAAGTATGGAGTATTTCCTCAGGGGAGCTTCTACACAAAGACCATTACTATGTTATATTATAAACGAACAAGCTGCTCAGGAACTAAAGGCTACCTTTCCGAGAAACCTCTTGTCCAATCTACAGGTAAAAGAAATTACGAACTTTTTCTTAGTCGCAGTTACGTTTTCAAACATCCATTTCTAAGAAAATCAATTCCGGTATATTCCCAAAGCATTCAGGCTTAACAAATAGGAATGTTTTAGAGAAATGAATATGGCTCGCTAATAAAATTGATTGCGGCTTGGGGGAGGCCTTTTTTATTAACTTGTATTGTCCCACTGCTGGATCTCATAATGTTCCACTCTGTTCTCTGTGTTGTTTTGTCAAATCTCCTCCCTATCATATAATTTTTTTCAAATGATGATGAAAATGGATAGTCGTCATAAATATTAATTTTCAGACTTACTTTATTTATGCATTCAAGTATTAGCTAAATTAAACCTTTTATAATGCGATCTTTCTGAACCGAAATAAAACGATTCTAAATCAGTTCTACGACATTCGTTCGGCGATTGTCCTTATTTTTTTTCTTATTCGTCATCATCATCTGCCTAGCCTTTTCCAACTATGTTATGATCGGCTTACAGTCTAACTGGATGCAGCTGAATACCAGTATTCTACATGGAGCGCCTGCCTATCTGACCTCCACAACCCAGTTACTACTGGGTAATACGATACCCATTTTTATTCGTGTCAAACAGAAATTTTCTGTTTACGCACACAGAAATCGGCTCCCTCTTCAACTCGCTTTTTCCATGGCCCAACAGTCTCGCATCAAATGAGAAAAATCAACTGCGAATCTAAATATTTTTTCCACGTGACACCAATGAGTGATGACTGATTGAACGAGCGATAAAAACTGCCTCCGAGCGTAGAAATAAGGGAGATGTATTTTCTATGTAAATATTGAGAATGCTTTGAATATTGGGTCGAATTAAGTTAGCTAGCAAAACTCTGCAGACGTAATGAGTCAATATGTTAAAACGAGAAAAAAATGTTCGATGATTTTTTTGGGAGGCATTTTATCGTGTATTATATACATCTGTTCGTCCTCTTCAATTACCGAAGGTTAGCCATCAACTCCAAATATTTCTTCTTGTTCTTTGCGAGGTGGAAGAACTTAGCAGTAGTCATAATTCCGGGCAATTCTCGAATGTTTCTCAGCTAAGACTTTTTTCTCCGGCCAACACCGCGTTTGTACAAAAATATATATAAAATTATACCTCGACATTTTTTTTACATCTGCTATTCCATACATTTTGACCATGTAGGTACAGCACTTTTGTAGGAAACACCTGTTTTTTGATGAACAGTTTCTATGTGGGGGTTCGAAATGATGTACTGAATACGTCGTAATCGATGTCCCTTCCAATCTGTATAAGCACTTCAAGGATGATTGACAACTTTTTTACGAAATTTATTCCCATTTCAACCATTTCTCACATATACCTTAGTAAAACGATTTGTCTCTTATTTTTACTCCAGAAAGCCGTAAAAACTAAAAGTTTCGTAAGATCATAAAAGTCTGAAAGTTTGAAAATTCTCTTTGTTTAATGATATTATTATAACTAGGTACTAGAGATAAATTTACGACACTTTTAACGTCTGTTGTATTTAAAATAAAGCCCCTCTGGAAAGTAAGGAAATTATTCCAAAAAAATATTTTTAAGCTAAACTATCATACAGGTTTAGGGTTGAACGTCATCTAGCAACACGGAATTACGCTTTTCCATGTTACTATCCTTTTCTATCGCTTAGACCCGTCATTCTCTAGAGCGAGAAACAGAGTGCTGCCTGTCGCCTCGTCGATGTTGCCGCGTGCGATAGCATTCCCGCTCTGTTCAACCCTTAGAGTCCGTTTCCACCGAGTCTAAAAATCTTCGCGCACTTTTTTATTGTCACTGAATAAAGGACTGTATCCGTATTGCCTTTAAGTATAAAATTGGGCGCTCGCGCATAGGTGACAACCGTTTTCTTTTATACCCCTGTTGTTTCACTTTTAACAAACACACGCTAGAAGCGGGGAGATATTCAATATCGTTTACTTGTATGGGTGATAATCAGCTTATCTCTCAGGCATGCTTTGAAATATATCTCGACGGCATGTAAAGCCAAATGAGAGGCCCATGGGCGCCATAAAAACTCTGACACCAGGTTAGGCACTAACTACATGATTCAGAAGAAGAAGCTTATAATGTTTCCACTGCTGGGAAACAGGCCGCCTCTCTATAAGAGGAAGTGGGATGTAATCCATCAGGCGCAGTGCGGGTTGATAGATGTCACATCCACAACCACAATGTCACATATCTTCGAATTTTTGATTCTAGATCATGTCGGTATCCTCACAATGTTTTCTTTCACCGTTTTGAGAGCAACGGTGATGAAATAAATTATAAACACTACCCTGCGCTCCATTACTCAAGTAGCAGATGTTGGAGAAAAAACAGTTAAGCTGAAGTGGGAGTGCTGGCCACGTAGCACGAATGCGCCCGGAGAGATGGGCAACGATCGCCACCCACTGGACGCCTGTCGGAGGAAATCGCCGTCGAGGTAGACCGCGGCGAAGGTGGTATGACGATCTGATCTCGTTTGCGGGGCGAACATGATCAGATATCGCACAGGTCAGAGAGGTATGGAAGGAGAAAGGGAGGCCTTTCCCCAGCAGTGGGACATATAAACAGGCTAACAAAAAAAAAAAAAAAATTATTGGTGTGATTTTTGGTACATTTTACATGAGATCTTAATAATAAATAATTACTTCCTCAAAAATGTACCTCAAAGGTGTACACTTTGTCTTTCACATAATTAGTCATTATTATAAAATAGAAAAATAATCGACATTTTAAAATAAAATAATTGCAACAAAACAAAACATAACTTAAAACAGAAAAAAGCAAGCAAAACATTAACAATTGACAAGAACATTAACATTATCAATAATAACGCGCCTTCCTGGGTTGTGGCCTTCTCGAAGATTTTTTGAATACTTTGTCATATCTCTCTTTTTTCATCAATCCAGTGCACACCCGAAACATACGCCATACTAATGATCAATGAGTACATGTCGCTTTTTATCTAAATTCCCAAACAGTCGTAAATATATGCCGACATTTTTTATATAGACGCGATAAAGTTTTTATATGGTATACTCAGTCGCAAATCCGTGGTAAAAATTTGATATTGCCATGGTCTTTATGCCGTTGTAGTAAGGGTGGTTTTCGTAGTATTACGACTGACATATGGTAAACTATACTACGATCCCTTAGTTTATGTTTTAAACGTCACATGTTTTGCTGGTGTTTTATATTTATTTGATAGTTTTTGTCACATGTAGACGCGGTTTTTATTTAGCTTGGTTGGATTTGGTAAAACATCATTGAGACGGGCGTAAGAAAAAGCCGAGAACGTAACGCTGACCTTTATCACAGATTGAGAAAGAACTTTCTTTTAGCAAAATGTTCGTAATGAAGTATGCATGTCAGAACTGATAGGTTTTTCTAGTGTTAACAGTATCAAATTAGAATGTTAAATTTCTTATGAGTCCTTGGTCTAGTGGTCGCAAAAAGAGACTGCTAAGCTTAAGACTCTGGGTTCAATTTTCAGGTCAGGCAGTGTTATTGGGTGTTCTATCAGTTTTTTGTTGTCCTTTATTTGTCGTAATAGGCTCTAGGTATAACGAAACGTGAATGCACTGGTACACCTCCTCCTAACCCCTCAATGATAACAAGCATCATGATGTTATGCTATGATTACATAGCATAACTAAGAACCGATTCTATCCCAAAAAACATCCACGTCTGTGTGCAAATTGCACATGCATGTGTGAGATTGCATGTTACTCAAGCAATAATTCGTCTCCAAATGACTTAATACGCATTTCGCACACAGTTAAACTGAAAGACAACGTAAAACGATTACGAGCGAAGGTTTTACGATGCCGGTGAAAGCGCCTAATTACATTTATTTATAGCCGCTTCGTTATTGCTGCCAGTTAGAGAAACAGTCTGTTGTTTGAGTCGTAGATAATTAATGTTGGAAATAAAATCTTTATTTCGACGCCAAAAGGAATTCGCGGAAAGGCTTGTAATAACAAGTTGTGAAAAGTTGATTTTATCACCCTTTGATGTTAAGATTTTTAGAGACAAGATTGAGCATAATTACTTCAGCCGTCTTGAGAATCAAATAAAGCGTTGTACGTCTTGTTTGCGATTTAATCGAAGTGCTACGAATGTTCGTAGCAAGGGCGTAGCTTATTGACCGGGTTCTACGAAATTCGTAGCGACGCGACGTAGCGTCGTAGGTGATTGTGGGAACTTGATACTCATTTGTATATGGCTTTGGTATTTATTTATTAGTAGTTCAGCGGGTCGGGCTTAGAACCTTCGCGACTTAGACGGTTCTATTGTTATTCATCTTTGATGTAAAAGCCGCTTTCATAGGTGATCATTAATGTTGATGAACTAGTTAGTAATGAGGACCACATTGTTTATGTTTTAATTAGAAACGAAAGGAAGTTTGTTTGAACATGAGTAGGGTAATAATTTAACCCTCCCATATAACGGTGTTCAGTTAATGATTCATCAAAGTTAATGATCTACTTAACTGTGACTGTGGTTTGTGGGGTGTCACACACATATTCGACTCAGCACATTTGATTCAGTATATCTTGAAAAATAAAACGAGCCCAAAGCAATCACCAAACATATTTAGACCATGCCGATCGGTAAACTTCATTCGGCATCTCCCATTGCTGAATAAGTTCGGGCCTACTCTGCACAAATCAAACTCAGCTGATCAACTTTTTGCCGAACATGTGTCTACATGAATATTCGATTTTTCCGGTAGGCTATGCTGAATGAAGCCAATACATTCAAGGCGTAAACGGACCCTTCACGAAACCGTCAACCAGTGCTTGGTTGACGGTTTCGTGAAGGGTCCGAATCAAAATAAGTAACTCTACGCAAACATTTTTTCTAATAAATGACTTTTTTTTGGCTCTCAAAACATTGTGCTGATGGATGCGATTAATAGTAAGGGAGTCACAGAGGTATTTAAAGTAAAGTTAAAACATTAAAAACCAGTGTTTTCAAAAAAAAAAAAAAGCTTGTGAAAAAGTTGCATCTTTGACCCCCAATATCTCTGTAACTAAAAGGTTCCCAGGTATGGTCTTGAACAAAATAATGATCGTAATGACGGAGATAACAAGTGCATTTTGGCTTCGTTAAAGGCATTTTTACATCCATTATTACGTGTAGAACCCAAAGAGTTCAGTTTCAATTTATCAATTTCTGTAAACATAAATTTTAATAAGGACCCGTTCAGTAAACTTTGACTTAAGATTAGGTATAATTATTTCAAGGTGACGTTCAAATTATTTGGAACAAGTTAAGATGAAACTCTTGGCAAGCTGTTAAATTGTCACGGAGCAGTCTAAATAGTTTTCAAGTTATTTCGATTGAAGCTTGAAATTATTAAAGCTTGAATTTATTTAATCTGTTTGAAATTCCTCGTTATTGAAATTGGCTTTTAAAATTATTTCACGGATTACTAAGTTGAGATGTTTGTTCTGTGTACAATTTTGATAGATATTATTGTATTGGTACCGATATATATTGGTACCGGTATTGATAGATATTATTGTATTGATACCGATATATATTGGTACCGGTATTGATAGATATTATTGTATTGTATGACTAGATTTATGAACGTGGACGAAGTAAAAGGAGCATGTAAATACCGTAGCAGGTTACACTCTGTAATATCTGCTAACTCCCATGTAAAAAAAAATGGACCAATAAAGTTTCTGGCAATATACAGCATCTTATTTTTTAAGCTTTTCTGAGCTTAAAACCATTTATAAAAATCTTTCTTTCATATCCTATGGTTAGGTTAGGTTAGGTTAGGTTAGTCAGAGTTTTTATGCCGCCCATGGGCCTCTCACTCAATTCCTTGCAGCATACATATTTTGCAAGATATTTTAATATCCTGTTATTTTTTTTTTTAATTTAAACTTTGGCCCACACTAGATATTTCTCGTGTATCGTGGGTACGTTTGCAAACATTTAAACTCACATTCACAAACAGCCAGACCCGGAACAACTACAAACATTTATTCCGTGCGGGGATCGAACCCGCAACAAGCAGCGCAGCAGCCAGTCGCTCAGCTACTGAGATAAATGTTACATTTAACAAATGTTTCCATGCGGCAAATTATCTCATGTCAACACGGATGAGAAGATTACCCTGTGATGAATGTCAGTCAACTTGACAGTCAGTCTATTGAGCTTCATTAAATACTAAACATCATCACTACAACACAGAATAATGAAAACATCAAATAATCACAAAGTGCAATATGAACTCAAATCATTTCATCCCTCGTCGTTGTGTATGTGGCATACAATACCATAGAATGAAAATGTGGAGAAGCGACACGTCTGCTTGATTAGTGTTGCCTACCATTTACGGTGGAAAGATACGTTCAATAATGTCAGGTTTTAATCGTCGCTTGAGGCACACGTACGTTTCGTGAGTAGCGCCCGATGAAATTCCAAATTCATTATCCTGTTCTAGGTTTGGCTAGCTCGAGACTCAGGACTGTGACATGCAGGAAATTATTCTATACTTTCCGTCTGCAACTGGTGTTATAAATTATTGTAGGAGATGAACCAAACCACCTAAGCCTGAGAGTAAGCGCGCACCAGCGCGGGCGCGCCCCTTCTTCAATCCATGATCACCATAGCGAGCGGACCTATACGGCGTCAGGTGTCATCTGTATCGTAAGATTCTTTATTTTTCTAAATTGTTTAGTATATTGTATAATAAATTGTAAAACTTGTTTTTTTTTTTTAATTGATAATCTACCTCCGATATTGTATAATGCTAGCTTTTGCCCGTGGCTTCGCCCGCGTGGATGTCGAAAATAATCCACTTATTTTATAAATTATTTACTTACCTTCATCCCCCTTTTAACCCTTCAGGGGTAGAATTATCAGAAACGGTGAGACACGTATATATTAATTTTCAATTGTTAGCCTAAACACAAAATTTGAAGATCCTAACTTCTAAACTGACGGACTTTCATATAAACTTCCATCCCCTATTTTACCCCTTTAGGGGTGGAATTCCCAAAAATCCTTTTTTAGTGGATACTTACTCTTCACAAAGAACACACCCTCGAAGTTTCATGTCTCTAGGACCAGCGGTTTGGGCTGTGTGTTGATATATCACCCTGTCAGTCAGTCAGTCAGTTTACCATTTTATAAGATTATAACGTCGGTTGCAGATGATACTTGAAGCCGGGGTTTGTGTATGACCTAATATAGACGACGCCAGAGACATTCAAATATTACGAGCGGAAGATGGGACAAGATGAAGAAAATCGTAATCCAATACTTGTTACTACTATGTATTGTATAACGGGCTGGTGTCCGCAACTCCACGTCTAACTACTATGTAACAAATCGATCTGTCTAATGAAATACGCCCGCTTATCACTTATCATTTGTCATGTGTCAAAATCGAAAATGCTCGAGCTCAAATTTTTTGTATGATAATATTCCCTATGTCTTTTAAATTCCTTTCGATTGGACGACGCAAAAGGAGCATGGAAGTATGGCGGAGATGGCGTTCTGTCAGTTCTACCTACCCCCATGAAAAAAGGCCGGGAGTTTATGAATGTATGTTTTTCCATAGATTAGATCCAATAATGGTGCAGTCGCAAACCGTTCTTTACGAACTTACGTTTTGTATCGTATTGCCGCACTATGGGATACCCACACATGAGTTTCGCTTCTACACAGATTTCATCCATGACATAACCCGTCTCGCGGATTACGCGGGTAACAGGAAATCTCGTCAGTGATGGCTTATGGTAACTTAACCCGTCACCTTGGCATGATAAGAACGGTATCATAAATGGGATGGCTGCCCGGACGCTGTGAACGGCATTTTGGTATGTTGTAGGGCAATGACCTTTTTGTTAAGGAGGGTTAGGGATCAAGATGAATCATTTTAATCTTAAATAATGGGTCTTAGTCTCTCTGAGAAATTGGTATTACTTTAACATTCTCCTGAGAAGTGAAAAAAGATAATATTGAAAATAAAGATGGTAGATTTGAGTAGTACTTGTAACCAGCGAGTGTGTATGACCAGATGTCTGATCGTAGACGAGGCGAGTGCGTAAGGATCGTAGCAGGTGGCATTCTGTAGTCTCAGCCTACCGCGCATGGGAAAAAGGCGTGAGTTTATACAGGGTGTAACAGAATAAACGCAAGATCTCGCGTGTCGTCTGTCGTCGTCTGAGTCACCAGATTCAGACTATGAGACTGAAACACTTTTGCGCTATGGCTTTTGGAATTTAATAACTTTTTTTAGCTTTCATGATCAACATGAATCTGATCTTTCATGATCAGCTGATCGCGTCAATTCCTATAGAAAGTAACTACATACTTCATCGTCATACTTTTTTTTTGTAAACTTCAAGAACTCGTAAAACAATACTTGTTCAGTTTTATGGTCCGAGACACCACGCGAGATGTCTTGCTTGTATTTTGTTACACCTTGTATATGTAGGATGGGGCTCCTACAGTTACTACCACCATTAGATACTGCTTCTGTAGCTGCTTAGGCCCGTTTTGTGAAATATGTAGTATGGTGTCGGTAGAACAGACTCATAAAAAGGCATTCAAATATTTAGGTACGAGCGATACACAGGACAAGACGAAAAAAATATTAATTCAATACTTGTTACTACAGTACTTAGTAACAAATCGGTCTGTCCAGTGTCATACTCCCGCTTGTCAGGTAGCATTCGTCGTTTAGGCGCAGAATGTCCTATTCACAAAATGTCCAGCGGTTTCAAAATGTCCAAAACCGAAAAAAATGTTTGTAATGACTTTATTGCCATTGTCCACTGTTTAATTCTTTTAAATCTCTTTGGACACATGTTATACTTAGTGATATGCCCAATGTACGTGGTTTTAGGCATTTATAACCTCTGTTCATCTTTAATCAGCAACTTTTGTCCAATGACACACATAAGAAAGGGCTATTGCCAGATACGACTTAAGAGCAACCACACAATCATGATAAACGTCTGGCTATTGACACCTCTGAGCTTTAGCAAACAGATCCATATGTAGGTGGACCAATCTAGACCCTCTACCACGATAACACGGTACACAGTACCCGAATAGCTCATGCATTAGGATGGAAACACAAAATTTCGTCATTTATTTATTTATTTATGTACACACAAAATACTCAACAAGACTTAACATTAAGATAGAAGAGCACAAAGGTACTGCTTATTTCATGCGAAATCTCTTCCAGCAGACCTGCGAGAGGAAAGTAGGATTAGAAATGTAGACACAGTGTGTAGAAAAGACAAAACAGGGAAATTGAAATTGGAACTTAAAACAAAGTTATACCTATATATAAAATAAACATACATACAAATATACACATAAAAAAATCATTCTTAGGCTTACTGTAACTTAACCCGTCAAATAAGCTTTAACATCCTGTCAAGGATATAAAGGGTGTAAATAGACCCTTAACATAACCGAAAGGCACTTGTTCTCCCCGTCTGTGCGAACATTTTTTTTTGTTCCAGACCATACCTGGGAACCTTCTAGTTACGGAGATATTGGGGGTCAAAGTTCCAACTTTTTCACAAGTTTTTTTTTTAATTCATGTTTTCAATGTACGATTTTTATTTTACACACCTCCACGACCCCCGTACTATTCAATCCATCCATCAGCACAATGCTTTGAGTGCTTTCCATCGAGTTCTACCGTAAAACGTGATTTTTCACCCCAAAAAAAAAAAAAATCCTAGCAATAATTTTTGCGTAATATTTCTTAGTTTGATGTACAGAATGCTTGGTAGACGGCTATGTGAAGGGTCTGTTTACACCCTGTATAGAGACAAATATGGATTGCCTTGTTGGTCTAGTGGTCACAAGCGCGACTACTGAGCATGAGGTCCTTGGTTTGATTCCCAGGTCGGGCAAAGTTTTATTGGGTTTTTCCAACAGGAATTTCTCAGAAGTAACCATGGAGTCTTTATTGGTACCCGGTTGATGGCAATAGGCTCGTCCCCTAATACATGGTAATGAAACATAACTGGCAAAATGTGGGAGAACTAATGGTGTACCCATTAGTACTCCCACATTTCGCCTAACCCTTCGGGGATTACAGGCGTGATGTTATGAATGGTACACGGTTATGAAATGAGACAGACGTAACGGTGTGAAAAAAAACCTTGAAAATTCAAGATGTGTGAGAGAGTTTGCAAATTGTGTCACAACTCTGCTATTAGTGTTGACCTTCATTAATTAAAAACTCTTTAAAAAACTCTTAATTTTAACTTTTTACAAAATTTCATGGTTCTGTGTAGATGCAGCACTTGTAGGTTTTGCGTTGTCAGTCAGTGAATTTAAATTTAAAAATTTAAATTGATGTTTCGTAAATGGATATCGACCAAATAGTACAGTGTTCAAAAAAGAACGTAATCCGCAATCCTGTATTTTCCGAAGAACTAGGCATTAGTATTTATTACACTAACGTTTGGTCTACATCAATTTATGAAATACGAGGCGTATTTAATTGCCATATTTTATAACCATGAACTCATCGAATATTCGGGCGGCTGGAGACATTCATTATAACACTTTGCCCAACCTAATAAGTCCTTGTAATCTCTTTGACCTATTAAGTCCCCTATTCCTATTAATAATTATGTTCATAATGATCACCAAAATTAGCCAGGAGCGTTGCTTTGTGTAAAACTTTAAATTCTCTAAGTTGCCTTTTGAAAGAAGTTGAAATGAGCTTCGTAGAGCAATTAGTTCGTCTTAGTACTAAAAAGTAAGTTAGAAATAGATTAGAAAACGATTAAATGGAGACAAAAAAGACACACAGCTAGATAGTTTATCTATTCAATAAATTCTTAGGAAACCCTAGTGACGGCGCCTCACATATGCGTGGATAACAGCAGGGAGGGCGCGGGGCTCGGGGTACCGAACTCGGCTGCGCGAGCGCCGCTACGCGCCCTACCACACCACTGAGCTCACAAACGCCGGCCACTCCGGGCATTTCTTGTACGGTCTTCACACTTTATGTTAATTGTGGTATTACACCTATTAATATACAGTCCACTAGTTTTCTTATAAAGTCACCAATAAAGTTAAATTTTAGACTGAAAAGAGCCTCATTGGTAAAGAGATCAAAAGCGGTTCTACTGAGCGCCGTGATCTACGTTTGAAATTTACCTCTGTCGTAGTGTTCTTGCATTTTATCATTAAAAAATTCGAGAAAGCAATCTTTAATCTTGGCCCCATCTTTGCTCGAAAATTATTTATCTATATTAATATTATAAGTGTTCATTTACTTTCTATTATATTTACATTATATACAGACTACAAATAGAACTAAACTAATGATAAAAATAAGACTAAAAGCAAGAAAATATAAACATCTAAACAACGACGACAATAGGACACTTAGGCGTCAAAGTACTCCTCCGCATCGCTGTCATCTGGTAACGTGCCCAGAAGACTGGCAGCATTGCCATGCTGAATGGCAATGTTAATTCTTTGGCTAAAGAAAAAGCCAGCCCTCTGGTCACGCGAAGTGTCGACCAGTCGGCGAGAGATTTCCTTAAGAAGGAGACGCGCACTCGGGACCCATGACCCCAAAACTGCTCAAAACTGTAGTTACCAATAAGGTTACAGTATTTGCGCTGCTTGAGGATCTCAGCAGTCGCAGCAGCAGCGCCTGCACACAGCCCATTTATCGAGGAAATTTATAGGCTAAAATTTCACGCTGACGAAGGTCGCGGGCAACAGCTAGTTATTCATATTATCGGCTCTTATACCATGAAATTCATAACAGGTTCTCTGTTCACTGATCGACTTGGGAAATTTCAGACGAATTTGTTATGTTACGAAGTAAAGTTAGAAATTTTACTGAATACAATTTACCCGTAGTTACGTAAGTCAAAATCCAACCCTACATATTCCTTGAATACTATGATTAAGACGCTTATTCGCGTAGACGTCAATGCGTTAACCCTTCAACGCTAGGGGGGAATAAATCAAGGCACGCAGGTATAAATGACCCTAATGTGCCGTGATGTGCAGGTGCCCCAGTAATGAAGGGTTAATGGTTTTAGTGTTGCGCATTATATTAGATTTTATAGTGAAATCTGTGCGCGTGTTGTGTGTGTTGTGAGTATTTAGTGGAATTTGTATGTTGCTTAGTTCATTCGAGGTTATTTAGAACGTTCAGTTGGAATTGTGTATTGTCAAAAAACGAATGTTAAAAAAAAACATCTATTCTATACAATTCGTGGGGATAGAATTGATTGACAGAATTTGTTACTTTAGAAACGGTAATACTTATTTGCTTACATTTTGTTCTTTGGAAAAAAGGGCAGAAGCAATCAGTTCTATTTTAAAGGAATATGTAACGTAATGGTAAACATTAGGGTTCCATGCAAAAAAATTGCCTTCATGATAAAGAAAATCGCTTCACCTAATGAGGAATGTGGAGTTGTCGAGGACTTATAACATTTAGTGATGGAATATGTCCAATATGACTCCAGTAGAAATAATTTAGTAAGTCCCTAAATTTGAACAGAACTGATGTAGGCATGTTCCATGCAATTCTATCTCAACAAAAGGGCGACGATGCGAAGTGTTTGTTTAAATTCATGGCCCTCGTCTTGTGAAAAGTATTATTGTTTAGGATACGATGGGATGACATACGCTATGCGTAAAAGCCCGTATAAATGAATAAAGAAAAAAAAATGTACACTATTTAAAATCTGTTTCGTGTATACACAATCATCTGCCTAGCATTTTCCTAACTTTATTGGGGTCAGCTTACAGTCTTACCGGATACAGCTGAATACCAGTATTTTACCTGGAGCGACTGCCTATCTGACCTCCACAACCTTATTAATACTGGATAATACGGCACCCCTTGGTAAGACTGGTTCTCAGACTTTCGGGCTACTAGATCTACAAATTACAGTTAGGACCAACAGCTTAATGGGCTTTCCGAGGCACGGAGGAAACTCGGTATGTAATGAGTGGTCACCCATCCACGGACCAGCCTAGGCAAGCGCGGCTTAACCTGAAGATCGACGCGAGCGGCTGTTATGCCACGAGCTCTTCGTTTGGATACACAAAAGTGAAATAAATAAACGCTCCAAACTAACAGCCACTGTTTTGCCTGGTGCATAGAGTAATTATTAATAATAACAACACAATAAATTGTGATTGTGAAAACATTATTAATTACTCGAACAGTTCCATAGAAATCCGGTGAAAACAACACACACAAACATTATGACGTTTAATCAAGGACAAAACATTCCACGGCAAATACAACAAAAACTGCATACAAACCAAAATGCGGAACAAACAGAATCGCTACTTCTACAACAAATTGTAATGACAAAAGTAAATATGTTCCATTGATCTGTTTGCGCAAAGCTACGGAACAACCGGCGAATGAACGAAATGAATGAATGTATTTTTATTTGGAAATGAATGATTTGTATGCGAATGGGAAACAAGCATTCCAAATATATACGAAATACGTGAATATTTAATGCGTCGTGGATGTATAGTAATTTATTTCGAGCTTTTAGGATAAAATGTTTCAATTGAATATTGAGAGCGGTGAAAATCAAACGATTAGAGGACCAATGAAAATGCAAGTTTAAACCTCAACTGGTGTACACAATGAATCTACTCCTTTTTTTTTCTTTTAACCCGTACTGTCCCACTGCTGGGCAAAGGCCTCCCCCCATTCCTTCCATGAGCTCTTTTTCCGTGCCTCTTCGAACCAGCGTTCGCGGTACGCATCCAGATCGTCCCGCCACTTCTTCTTCTGGGGGCACCCATCATGTTGCCCAGTGGTCATCGTGCATGCGAGTGACGGCATCTACTCCTAAAATGATTTTTTTTTTGTGGAACCATAAAGTGTGATATTATATTTTTTTTTACGTATCACAATATAGGTGTATGAATAGAGTTAATATTAACAAAATTAAAATTATAAAAAAAACATTATAAATCATTGTCTTGAAGGCGAGGTCCTAGATCTTTTTCTTCTCTTATGTCTGCAGGAGTTACAAGAGAATTTCTCAAAATAAATTAGAGTATTGGAGCTGAACGTCTCTGCTTTTGGCCATGGTAATCAATTTCAGCGGAGACTCGTCCAGTTCATTCTGACAGATGCAGTCTTCCCTGACTCTCATAGTCCATAAGGACGGCATTCCAACACGACCGGGGATAGTTCAGGTAGGACCGAGGGACTTACTGTGGCTGGAGCTGCAAAGATCATTGTCAGTCGTTGAAGCATTTCTTAAATTTTCTGCTAACTTACATAGTAGTTTCATGTTTATTAGTCGACATTAGTTTAAGTAATTCTCCACCCTCTGTATATCAGAAAACATGGGTGCTTCAATCAGTGTCAATTTCCCAGCTGTGCTTATATTGCAAATATGAGAACTATCACAAATCATGGACGATAACAATTCGTTAGTAAATTATACCGATCTATGACTGTGTCGTACCGTATTTGTATTAGGCTTAGTTCAGATCAAGATATTTTTTTCGAAAGACGATCATACAATGAAATCAGAATAATAACTTCATGCCTTATAGGTATGAAACCGCATGACTTTATACAAAATCAAAATTTCTTAAAACAAGACTCTATTTTTACTTCCTTACGTTCCCTTCTTTTTTTGTCGAACACCTTAGTAATTAGACCTTAGTAATAAAAAATCTCTTAAAACTGAGGAGCGTATCATTTTACGCAAAATAGTGCTAGAAGGCGTCGCGGCAGACCTCGTAGAAGATGGTGGGACGTGCTGGATAAAACAAACGACCAGTGGCCCACATTAGCCCTGGATCGTAGCAGCTGGAAGTCATGGGGAGGCCTTTGCCCAGCAGTGGGATGACATGATGAGACATGATGACATGGGTACTTTATCATGATGATGATAAAGTACCCATGTGAAAACTGCTTCCATGAATTCTAACAAACAAAAACACGAATAGCTTTCCAAAGCTATTGATGTTTATATGTCTACAATATTTCCGCCTGCACACACCCTTATTGGTTCTAATATAATGAGACAGTATTAATTATCGCGATATCGCGGCTATATTGTTTCGATACGAATTAGGATGTCCCTGCATGATGTAATTACTATCGTGGTGTCATTAACCTCAGTTAGTAATTATATTCTACGCATTATGGGCTCAATTTGCGATAATATATTGGTCGCAGGTAATTATTACTAATTAAACTTATGCTATAACAAAGTAGTTTTGAAGGTAACGATCGCAACAAATGCAATGTACACAAATTCAAGCATATTTATATAAAAATATTTTTACAAAACTAGTTCTTGCCCGCGATTTCGTTCGTGTGGAAATTTTTGATGTGTACCTGTGTGAGAAAAAAATAAGTCTATTTGCTATTCACACTATAATCTATATCTGTGTCAAACATTCAGATCCGTGCTGCCGTTCTGGCATGATTGAGTAACAAATATCCATCCATCCATCCAAACTTTCGCATTTATATTAGTATTACGATTAACTTGTTGTTTTTTTTTACATGGGGTTTTAAAGATAACTGGTAGAATGTGAGTGTACTATGGATACAACTCTTCCTAACTGTTCTACGTAAACAGGCATGATGTTATGTTATATAAAACTTTACTTGTGTCAAATATCATCATTATTAGCTTTTTCTGAACTGTGACTGTTCTGACACTAACCAGATGTAGCTGAATACCTTTCATTGTCAAACACTGAATGCAATATCTAAATGACAACTGAAGCACTACCCTTTGACTTATTTCGCATTACACCTCTACGATTACCGTGTGACAAAGCTTTATTGGCAATTCGCACAACTGAACCGATGACTGAGAAATCAAACACTGCGCAAGCGACAATACATCGATTGTGATTTTGTCACAGTTGAGTCAAAAGGATATTGCTAAAGCGAAGTACGACAGACAAAAGATGTAAAGAGAAGACGATGACCTGACTAATACGTTACCGGGGGATAATTTCAGGGATTAAATTTGGCTAGGTGGGGGTATAATTGACCCATCTCGGACACAATGGGACTGTGGAGCCCCAACACAGAATATTGCCACACCTTCTCTCTTGCCAGTCGTGCACAACAATGTTGCAGCTCACTACATTAAAACCGCATGTTAACAGCATTTAAATTATAAAAAAAAACATTATAAATCATTGCATTGAAATAATAGATCCTTTTGTCTAAAAGGTGAGGTCCTTCATCTTTTTCTTATCTTATGTCTGTAGGAGTTATAAGAGAATTTCTGAAAATAAATTAAAATTTTGGAGCTGACTGTCTCTGTTTACAGCCATCTTGACCAATTTCAACGGAGACTCATCATCGATATGGGAAATATTGTTGTCTACAAGTGCACTCTGACGGATGCAGTCTTCCCTGACTCTCATAGATAATAATAATAATAAATATTTAAAAAACCGAGGTGGGTATGCACCGAGATGTGGTCGCAGTGGACAAGGGACTCACCCCGCTGTCCATGGCTAAAGAGAACTGGCGCAAACCTGTAGTACTTACTACCGATGACCGCAAGGAAGTATGGCAAGGCAAGGAGCTTTATGGACGCTTCTACCGGGTCCTTCATGGGCCCGATGTAGATTTTCTAGCGTCCGTGTCCTGGTTACGTTTCGGCGACCTCTTTGGGGAAACTGAAGGTTTTGTCTGTGCGATTATGGACGAAGTTATGTTGACGAACAACTACCGGAAATATATTATGAAGGACGGGACGGTTGACGTGTGTCGGGCATGTCACCGTCCGGGTGAGTCCATCAGACATATTATTTCTGGTTGTTCTCGTCTGGCTAACAACGAATACTTGCACAGGCACAACCAAGTAGCCAGGATTATTCACCAACAACTTGCCTTGAAATATAAACTTGTGGAATCTGAGGTACCGTACTACAAGTATGTGCCCGACCCAGTTCTCGAGAAAGACCATGTCACGTTGTACTGGGATCGGTCTATCATTACTGACAGGACTATTGTCGCCAATAAACCTGACATAGTAGTAATAGACCGATTAGCGCGCCGTGTAATGATAGTCGATGTTACCATTCCGCATGACGAGAACCTCTTGAAAGCTGAGAAAGAGAAACAAATTAAATATCTCGACTTAGCACACGAGGTTGTCGACATGTAGAATGTGAACTCAGCTATCATTGTGCCGATCGTCGTGACGGCCAATGGCCTTATAGCCAAGAGCCTCGACGACCATCTTTAGAGGCTCTCCTCAGGCGGTTGGATCAAGGGCCTGATTCAGAAGGCAGTACTCCTCGATACGGCTCGCATTGTGAGGAGGTTCCTGTCTCTGGAGCCCTAACCACCGGTAGCTTGGACCCTGCTCCCGATACCGGCGGACCACTATTTTTTATATTTTTAAATGTTTTTTTATATTGTTTTATATTAGAATATTTAAAAATGTATTTAATATGTATAAAAATAAATAAAGGATAATAAATATTTAATAATATATCACGTTGTATTGGGATCGATCTATCGTCACTGACAGGACTATTGTTGCCAATAAACCTGACATTGTGGTGATAGATCGATTGGAGCGTCGCGCAATGATTATTGATATAACGGTCCGGCATGACGAGAACCTCGTGAAAGCAGAGAAAGATAAACAATTCAAATATCTAGATCTGGCTCGCGAGGTTGTCGACATGTGGGACGTGAGTACAGCAGTCATTGTGCCGATAGTCGTGTCGGCCAATAGCCAATGGCCTCGAGCAACATCTGAGGAGGCTCTCGCTTGGCAGCTGGATCAAAGGCTTGATTCAGAAGGCAGTAGTCCTCGATACGGCAAGCATTGTGAGGAGGTTCCTGTCTCTGGAGCCCTAACCACCGGTAGCTTGGACCTTGCTCCCGATACCGGCGGACCACTATTTTTTTATATTTTTAAATGTTTTTTTTTTTTATATTGTTTTATATTATTTATTTTATATATTTAATTCTCAAGTAACAGGACTCACAAAGTTAGTAACAATATTTCCTTACAACTATGTTAGTAAACTTAACCTACACACTTAACCTAACACTGTCTCACATTATAGATTTATGCGCATCCCTGCCACAAGCTTAACACCGAAGTAGAAAGCTTGCAGCAACGATTCACACACAAACAGTCCAGTCCTGCCTTGAAATATAAACTTGTGGAATCTGAGGTACCGTACTACAAGTATATTAGAATATTTAAAAATTAATATGTAAAAAAATAAATAAAGGAAATAAATATTTTATTTCATACTTGCTTCCAGCCGCGGCTTCACCCGCGTTTTATTAAGTTAATTTTACTATGCCTAAAGAAACCTTCGCGCAACTGCAAGCAATAAGTTTCCAAAGTTTTATCGCTATCGGATGAACGATACGGCAGCGTTTAAAATACGGACAAATGAATAAACATATTTTTTATAGATAAACCTACTTGGGCACTTATTAAACTTCAAAAGATAGGTGCACGATTCGAGTTGGTCGTTTCCTATAGAGCCGGCAAGAAACTACATGGTTACTGTGTTACTCAAGTATGAGAGTACAGAGTATTAACCATTAACTGTGAGTAATTTCTTAACAAAATTGTAAATCAAAATAAAAAAGTTAACAAGTCGTTTTTATTTTTCATTTTTGGCCTTGTTTCGTACATTCTTGCATATAAAAGCGAAAAGTTCAAAAACTTTATAAAAAAAAACAGAAAAAACCGATGCTGGCCAAGTTACCTAATGACATTAAAACTGTAACAAATCTGAAATATCGAGGTGTGAATTTATTGTCAAAACATGTCACCAGCACCATTACACCAGCGGTCTCGGTTGAATGTGGTTTAATGACTAGTACATAATTAGCGGAATAGTGCCGAAAAAAGTTCGCGAGCAGACACAGTGAGTTTCGTGTGTCGGGAACAGAATCGAGTTGCGAGTGACAGTGGTAGCGGCACCGAGTGCAAAACACGAACAAGAAAGAGGGTGGACCGATTTGTCAGCTCATAAACACCCACCCGCAATAATTTCAGTTTATCCGTGATCATGGTGCTTGCAACAGCGCCGAAATATCGGGAATTCAAAGAAAACAATAAACATGGTAAATATCCCGTTTTCTAGTTATAAGAATGTTAGTGATTATGATAGTTTAAAATACAGGGCACTGTTGAGGCTGCCTCGACACTGCAGTGCATCAGGGATGTTCGCTGAGGCACGTATAGATGACTTCTATGCAATCATACGAAAGCGTGTCGCTTCCCTGATGTGGCGGGTGCGGGGCAGCGCCAACAGTCTCTTGATGACTGTGGCGGATAGGACTGATGGCCTCATATTAAAACACTGGACGAGGACCCAAGTGTTGCCTACAAACCGTGCCCAGAAATAATGTGTGTCGTTTAGTTGTTGCTGTGTGTTATTATTATTATTTTTATTCTGACATTTATTATTTATTATCATTATTGTTTTCTGACATGTGTATTGAAATTTGTAAATGTGTGAAATTATGTACTAACAATAGACTGTAAGTGTTTATGTTCTTACTAACCATATGGATTGTACTGATCTGGCAAATAAATCATTATTATTATTATTATTAAAATCTTATATAGTGTTATGTAAACCACATTGAACCGAGACCGCTGGTTTAATGGTGCTGGTGATATGTATTGAATGCATTATCAAAATGCAGTAGAATAAGAATGCAGTCAAAGCTACCACACACAAGCTACAAACAGACCGTAGACAAAGCCTTAATTTGTTCAGCGCTGTTTGGATTTTGTTCCAAACTTGTTCGAAGCACAAATATTGAGGTGGAATTCGTGTTTACCAGGATGCGTCAAAGCATTGTTTATTAAACAGAGAATAGTTGTGCAAAATATTTGGTTGTTTGTTTTAAAATTAAATAGAACAGTTGGGTTTTGCAAAATAATTTCATAAAATATCCGAGGTTACTTTTTTTTTTGCCGTGGAGGTGCTGTTTTGCTGAAAATTACTTCCTATGGGTGATGACTAGACTTCGCATTGTTTCGTAACAAACAAATGCATATTGTTATTATATGCATTTGTTTGTTAGCATTTATACAAATGCATAAAACGCTATTTTTAAAGCGTTATTGCATATGTTGGTACTTTTTTATTGATAGTGCTTATTTCTGTAGTTGTATATGTTTTTCACTGGTATCCATACCTAGAGAAAATTACAGTCATTAAGTTGGTAGCTGGTAGCTGATAGCCCAGGATTCCTCGGAGCTTTAATTAGATAATAGGTTGGCAGGTGCGGTTGGTTGGTGGTTGGTAGGTTGTTGTTTCTCGTTTTAAATTTTGTTTTTTTTTTAAATATGTATTAGTTTATTTTATTTGTATATAAGTATTAGTATCATTATAAGTGCCTATATAAATTTTCGATAACAAGAAGTTATTTTTTATATATTTATTTTGTACACAAACACAATGTTAACATATTTAACCCAAAGGTTGACTGGTAGAGAATGCCTTGTGGCATTAAGTCCACCTATGTATCACTATTGTACATGACGTTTAAATAAATAAATAATAATAATCAACACTCGCGGACGCTATACAAAAACTGCATATTGGCTGAAGTTCTTAGATCGGTTTAGGCTATGCTAGTATAACATAACATCACGCTTGTAATCCAGGCTAAAAGCTAATAATATCTTTCTTTAGGTGAGTTATGCTCAAATCAAAGATGACATGACGAGCTAGACTTTTACTTAAAGGATTGGGCTAAAACTGCAAAAGAGAGAGCAAAAATGGAAGGGAGGCCTTTGTCTCTCTTTTCAAAGTAGCTACTGGTTAAGCAGTTCCACAACTGCGATTAGTATTATGCAATAATACTATATAGAATCATAACATCATGCCTGTAATCTCCGAAGGGTTAGGCAGAGGTGTACCTTATAGTACACTCACATTTCGCCAGTTATCTTTAAGTCCTATGTAATAGGGGGCGAGCTTATTGCCATCATACGGACACAAATCCAGACTCCATGGCAGCAGTAGAAGAAATCTGTGCAAATTTATCATGAAATTATTATTCATGCCAACAATAATTACTGCTCACTTCTCTTTCATTTTTATTTACAAAAATAAATCAAAACAATCTTTTATTCACAACGCTACGTCTAAATGGATCCCAAAATAGACAGCATATTAATTTAGACAAAGATATAATACAAACACATTAATATACTCATAACTTCTCAAATTAATTAACGTCACATCATTCTAGATAATTAATTTTGTGAGAAACGAGCCTGCCGCCATATTGGAGTAATAATGATAAGATAATCATTTTTGTGAATCTAATTTTTGAAAATCTATTGAAATGAATTATTTTAGTATTGAAAATAAAGTAAAGAATTGAAATTTATCTTATTTTATTCTATTATTAATAAAAAAACTATTAGAGTCTAACAGAGGTTTAAAAATTCTTTTTCTTTGTCAGTCCAATTTTTTAGCACGCACAACGACCATTCAAGCTTTAAGAAACCAGTATAATACTGATCTCTCACTGTACCGAAAGCTCATACAAAGCGAGGTCAGGTTATACTAGGTATGTACAGCTTGATATGCCGCCGTGCGTACCAAGATACGAGTCCGAATTACCTCAAAACTAGTGGTGTAATCCTATAGCATGTGGTAAATTAGAGGTCTTTTTCGTCAGTCATTTAATTTGATTTCAAAACCTGTACAGAAAAAATGTCTACATCGATAGTTTTACACCAAAAATTACCTCCAAAAGTTTATAAATTAGGTATCTGCCTAGTAACGACACTGTCCAAAGTCAGAAGTACTAATAAACGTAGCCACGAAAGTGCATCGTGCACTTAAGTCTCCCATAACAAGTTTCAAAGCTGTCAGTGTCTATACGTCATTTGTGTCGTAGTGCAAATAAACGATGACACGCTTAAGCCCGGACTCCACCAACGCGGAGTCGAGTGGAGATGTGCGAAGCGGACAGGAAAGGAGACCTGTAAAAGCTAAAGTGTATCCACCGAAGCTGAGCGGACATGTGCACAGCACACCGCTCATCGCACGCCACTCACTTCTCTTCTCAACTCCGCTGGTTCAAACAATTACGAGATATCTCCTCTCCTCTCTACTCAATCGTTTCCATTAAAGCTAAGCGGAGACGTGAAGTGTAAAAAAATAAATTTTATTGGTGGTTTACAACACATCTCCTCTCTTCTCGTCTCGTCTCCACGTCCTTGGAGTGCGGCCCTTAAGCTACAAACGTATTGAGAAGTGGCTTGCTTAATGCCTAGACTAGAGCCTAGCGAGACACCTTACGAATAGCGAAGAGAATAAACGAATGTTCTAGAATTTTCGCATCCGGCCGCACTGCACGCTATTTCGACACACGCTAGGCGACCAGCGAAGGCGCCAAGCGCGCAATATATATACCTACAAATAACTCAAACTCAACTCAAAGTATTTACTTCAAACAGACCCATTACAATCAATATTTCATTTAAAAAAAAGATGAAACTACAATTCAGCCATAATAACTGTGTAAGGAATATTGTCTATTCCAAGTGTATCTCTATGGAATAGAACGGGCAAAAAACTCCATGGACATCCTAACCTAACACATTATCTTCCTGCCGTTGTCCCATGTTAAATTGGGGTCACAACACGTTTTTTTCTTCCATTCCCCTCTGTCAACTGTCTCACGCATTTACTCCTTTTTCTTTCTTATCATTCCTCACATAATCCATCCATCGTTTCCTTGGTCTTCCTCTCCCTCTCCATGCGATTCGTCCCTCCTCATCACATGTCCATATCAAGTCAACTTTTCTTTCATGAACTGACTCAAACCCAACACACGCTATCCAAATAAAATCATAACTCGTTACAAAATCCTTTGATAATTAAAATAAATTCGCTTACAGTAACAGTCCTTCCTTTAATTTAAATCCTTTGAGAGATAATGAAGTTACTGAAAAGGGGTGTAGCAGTTGAAAGTCAATTAAGATGTAGTTAGCGTCTGATGAAAGCGGTACACTTCTATCAAAGATGGTGTGGTCTATATTGTTGATTCATTTAATAATTTGTGGGTGGGAAAATGAATGAAAGTAGGTTTTGGTGGATCTTGAAAAATTGTTTGGTTTTTATACGTTTACGAATACGCGCTTACAAGCGCGTATTCAAGTAGAAAAACAAGACAGATGGTTTTGATCGTTAAATGAAGGCAGTAACAGGTATATTAGACGATTTGGCTTTTATTTTGCACAGAATGTCCAGTAATGAAGTCCACACACTTGTATCAAAATCGAGAGAACAAGATTTTGTGCAGTAGGCATTAATAATCATTAATACAAAATGTGTTTCGGAAATACGGCCCTTGCCCTAAACTTTTCCCCTTGTGGAGGTATTGTCCCACGGGAACGTACTACCGGGATTAAAGTATCTTATATTCTAACCCAAATCTTAGTCTACCTGTGTCCCAATTTCGAATCGAAGTTCGTTCAGTAGATGGGCAAACAGTTACTTTCAAATTAAAATGTATTGATGGAATTCTGCCTACTACCAACGTTCTCTTAGAGATGGCATCTAAAACATTGTAATAAAGGCATGACAAATAAGAAGAATATTTGAAAAATAGCCCTGTGCTAATATAAAAAATTGTAGAAGACGAATTTACGGAACGAAAGTTCAAAATGGAGGCCCAGAATCTTGTTAGAATTTTTTATTAAAATAAAACAGCTGTAGAAAATGTAATAGACTGTACCTGTAGAGAAATATTATTTTAATTAAATTGGTGTCCTTTCGAGGGTCTCTGTGAATAATGACTTCAAGACCTATTTCTTTTAAGGCGCGTCGAATAGGGCTTTCATTGAATTTTGTTCCTTGTTGATTCTCTCTTTGTTTTTTGGCAGAGTGGTTAGTATCCTCAAACAACCTCAGACTAAATAGATTTTGAATATTTATATTCTAATTGTGCCATTGTAAGATTGGTCCTTGGCAGGTCCTGACAGAACGAGGTGGATGGAGGGTAGCTTCCGACACAAAGGGTTCCTGTTCACGTTCCAGCTCTCTCTCTCGGTGTTGAACGGTGGGTAAGAATCCAGTAGTGGTGTGATACGGGCAGAATTAATAAATAATAGTAATAACTTGTACCTTTTTTTTTTTTTTTTTTTTTGGATGGGAAATCATCAAATGACCCCCCCCACTCTGGGCGGAGCGGAAGGGAGTGTCAGACTTGTACTGACTAAAACCCATCCATGTTCCTTCTTTGCCCTTTGTGTTCCAGGGCCACGGTGTCTCTTTCGAACAGTCCCGCAGCTCTGGCAGGCATCGGCCCATGCGGACCCCTACTCGGTTGCTGACATCTCTTTGAGGCGCGCGTGGAACACGAACGCGCCGTCGACACGGCCTGTCGTCATAAGACGGCCGGACGGCGAGCTAGCCCATAACTCGCCGTCCACAGGCCCGCGCCTACGGTGGCCGGGAGCCACCACGTGACCCCCGACGCCCAGGGCGTCTCCCGCGGCGGCTGGAACGTGAGGTTCTTTCCCTCTCACGTCCCGCCACCTCCTTCACTAGCATGACTGCTTCACAGAAGGTGGTGACGGCTTCCCATTCCCTCTCGCTCCGGACCATGGCTTGAACCAGGGCCGGACGCGAGAGATCGCCGCCGCCAATCGCCGCTACAAGGACACGGCGGTGCTCCGCCCAAGCGGGGCAGACCTCTACGGTGTGCTCCACCGTGTCCTCCGGACGATCCTCGCAGTGGAAACACCCGGGCGTTTCCTCCCGCCCGATTCGGTGCAAGAACCTCCCGAAACAACCGTGTCCGGTGAGGATCTGCGTGAGGCGGTAGGTGAGGGCGCCGTGGCGCCTCTCTAGCCACTCCTCAAAGAGGGGACTTATCGCCACTATGGTAGCGTGCCCTGCACGGGGTTGCAACAGTCGCTCTCTCCATGTCGCCATGATATCACGCCGGAGGTCTGTCCGCTGAGCGGCAATTTGCCGCGGCAGCGGAGTTTCCCCCCGACGTAGTGCCTCCGCGCGCCATTCATGCAGGCGCGCGAGGACTATCGCCTCCAGATCCCATGGCGGCAATCCGGCAAGGAGGCTAGCCGCCTCGCCGGAGATCGTGCGGTACCCCCGGATTAGCCTTATGGCTATCACCTTTTGGGGCGCGTTCAGGTAGTGGGCGGCTTGCCGCCTTAAAGAACGCGCCCACACCGGGGCCCCGTAAAGGGCCATGGACCGCACGACCCCCGCGTATAGCCTCCGGCAGGAGGCGTTTGGACCCCTCAGGTTGGGCAAGAGCCGCTTGAAGGCAGCCCCTGTCCGTTCCAGTTTGGGAGCCAAACGTCGGAAGTGCTCCACGAAGTTCCACCGGCTGTCGAGGACGAGTCCTAGGTACTTCAACGTCGACCCGACGCCGATGGAAACCCCTCCTGCCGTCAGTAGGGATCCCGACGGTGGCGCATTCCGAGGCCCATGAAAACACATGGCCTCGGACTTGTGCAATGCCACCTCGAGACCCAATTGCCGGATCCTATCCACGACTATCGCAACCCCGCGTGTCATGTTTTCGGCCGCCGCCTCGTGCGACCTCCCTTGTGCCAGTACCAGCGTGTCGTCAGCGTAGCAAACTACGCTGACGCCGGTAGGGAGGTCGGCGCGCAGCACCCAGTCGTAACCGATGTTCCACAGGGCCGGTCCTAGAACCGATCCCTGTGGAACACCGCACGACATCTCTCGCCGGTTCCATTCTCCGCTCTGACCGGGGTAGATGACGGCCCTATCCGTCAAGTAGTCCCCGACCACACGACGAAGGTAGGTTGGCACCCGGTGATACCGGAGTGCCTCCCTAATGCAGCTCCAGGGCATGGAGTTGAAGGCGTTGGCGATGTCAAGAGACACCGCCAAGACGACCCCGCCCCGGGACACCGCGTCCCCCGTCGTGAGGGCTCTCACGCGCATGATGGCGTCCACCGTGGAGCGCCCCTTGCGGAAACCAAACTGGTGTTCCGCAAGATCCGGCCCCATCCCCGCAAGGTGCCCGGCAAGGCGGTTGGCAATGACTCTTTCGAAGAGCTTGCCCACCTCGTCGAGCAACACGATGGGCCGGTATGCGGACGGAGAGTCCGCAGGGCGCCCTGGTTTCCGGATGAGGACCAGCTTCCCCGTCTTCCAAAGAAGCGGAAACTGGCCTCTCTCCAAGCATGCGCTTAGGAGCCCTTCCAGTCGGGGCCCGAGAGCCTCGGAGGCCAGGACCCAGGCTTTGCCAGGCAAGCCATCGGGTCCCGGGGCGGTGTTTCTGGCTTTCAGCCTGCGTACCGCCACTCTCAGGTCTACCCCAGTCACCTCCGGAACGTCGTCATCGTCATCGGTGTGGTCCGCTTCCGGCACCGCACGCGGCGGCGGAGCCATAGGCGGGGGAGGATGCTCCCCTCGCGAAGGGAACAGAGCGCTCACCACGTCCTCCACGAGCTCAGGCCGGAGACTCTGCGTTAGCGGGGGGGCCCGGGTGCGGAGTTTGTCCCGCACCATCTTGTAAGGGCGCCCCCACGGATCTCCGTTCAGAGACTCCAGCATTTCCTCACGGGCCAAATTCTTGGCCCGCCGGACAGCCTCTTGGAGGGCGGTTTTCGCCGCTCTGTACCCCTCGTACAGCTCCGCCTCAATGGCTGCCGCATCCGGAGGGCGGATGCGGAGCCTGCGATGCCTGGCGTACAGGCGCCGCGCGGCAACGCACGCCTTGCGCAGAGACGTCAGCTCTCGCGACCACCAGTACACCTGACGCTGGGCGCTTCCTGGCCGAACTCGGGGCATTGCCACGTCGCAAATCCCGGACATGGCCTCCTGGAACCAACTCGCCTCGTTGTTGATGTCGGCAGGCCTGACTGGTGATGACACCCAGGCCTGCACGATCGAGGCTTCCAGGAGGAGCTCCCGGTCCAGCTGCTTCAGCGCCCATCGCGGACCACTCGGGGCCTGTAGGACCGGCACGCTTGAGGACTGGGTGGAGACGTCGAACCGGATGTACCGGTGGTCGGAATAGGTCTCCACCCCCTCCATGACGCGCCAGTCAACGACACGCGGTGACAGAGCGGGGCTGGCGAACGAGATGTCCACCACCGACTCGCCCCGCATCCGCACGCACGTGGGGACAGAACCCCGATTTAGGACGACCAGGCCTGTCTCCAGAGCCCAGTCCTCCACCATTCTACCCCGCACGTCCGTGTAACGAGAACCCCAAGCCAAGTTCTTGGCATTGAAGTCCCCGAGCACAAGCACGGGGAGGGAATGGCTTCCGATGACGACACTCAACTCCGTGAGGGAGTTGTGGAACTCGGCGAGAGTTCGGCTCGGGGAGAAGTAGACTCCCACTACAACGATCTCCCCGAACCGTGCTGCTACGCACCCCTGGCCCTTCCTGACACTCTCAAGGGTCGGGGTACCGGCGGCGACCGACGTAATTATGGTCACTGAGCCGCTAAGGTCCTCAACCCAGTCATCCCTGGGCGGGACAAAGTACGGCTCAGCGACCACGGCGATGTTAATCGACCACTGCGCCATGCTCTGGAGCAACAGATCCTGAGCGCAGGCGCAGTGGTTGATGTTCGCCTGGAGAAGGCGTAATGGGGCCGTTACTGGCACTCCATTTCAGCCCCCTCCCGGGCCCCCTGCGAGGGCCCCGCTGCGGAAGTTGCAGCAGTAGCGGCAGCGGCGGCGACAGTGGCGGCGGCTGCGGTGGTGGCGACGGTGGGGGTTTTGGCGGTGGTGGCGGAGGGCCTTCCCTTGCCCCTGGCCTTGGCGGGAGTACCGCAGGACTTGCTCCCTGCCCGGTGATCGGCCGGCTTGCCAGATGCCGCACATGCGGCGCAGCGCGGCGCGGCGGAGCAAGCCGCGGCCATGTGACCAGGCTGGCCGCAGCGGAAGCACAGGCCGCTGCGGTCCACCTCCGAGGTGCACCGGACCGACACGTGGTGCCCCACATGGCAGCGGAAGCACCTCAGAGGTCTGGGTTCCAGCAGCTTCACCTGCGCCGAAACCCAGCCCACCAAGAGCCTTCGGCCCTCCACAATGACTTTCGCCGCTGTCACAGGGCAGCTTACCGTTATGGTTCGCATGCCCGACAGGTCCGGACGTAAGGTGCCTGCCTTGACTTGCTCGGCAGGGCACCCACCGGTCCTGGTGACGGCGGCCACCACCTCCTTCTCGGTCACCGAGTCGTCCAGACCCAGTATGCGCAGGTCTGCGCATTTGACGGGCCTGGACACTCGGGCCTCGTCCGCATTTAGGGACGCTCTAAGCTTTTCAGCCAGAGCGTCAGCGGACGAGCCACGGGTTTCGCCAGGGATCTCCAGCACTCGAGCCCCTGTTGCGGTGACTCTAAGCCGGAGGCCCCCGGTGATCCCGAGCTCTCCGAGATCCACCGTCGCTTTCGCCTTAGCGAGCACGTCGCGGTAGGTCACGCCCCTCTTTTCCGCGTCCGGCTGTAGTGTAATCACTACAGCTGCGGTCTTTGGGGTACTGAGCCTAACCGCGACGCCCCGCTCCTTTTGCCGGCGTTTCTGCTCCTGCCTCCTGGCCTTTTTGGCCGCCGATCGCTCCCTCGCTTTTTCTCCGGCCACCTGCCACCCGGTCTCGGCCGCGGAAGGCTTAGGGGGCGGGGGGGGCGGCGATAGCGGCTGTCTCGCGGCTGGCGCTGGTATATTCGCCGCGTTGCCCTTCTTTTGGGCCGCCGCCTTGCCCTGTTTCAGAGCCGCCGCCTTCCTAACCGGAGCCGGTTTCGTCGGGGCCGACATAACCCTGCCGGGGGGCTGGCTGGACGGCCGCGGTGCGGAGGCCGCAGCAGACGCATATGAGGCCGCCGTCGGGCCCGGGGGCGCCTTGTTTGCCGCTAGGGGGGGGCGCAGGACAATGCCCTCCAGGACGGAGAACCGCGCCTGGAAGGCAGCCAGCTCCTGCCGAACCAGATTCAGAACCTGGTTCTCCACCGGCACGGACTGGCTTGGATGCTTCTGGCCCCCATTTTGGGGCGCCTCGCGAGAGCCGGACTCGCGCAGACTGGCCAGGTCTGCTCGGAGCTTCATATTCTCCTCTTTGAGAAGCTCCGTGGCGGCCGTCAGTCGAGCGACCTCCGCCCTCAGCTTGGCCACGCCGTCTGGCGGGGGCCCAACAAATCTGGCCTCCGCTGCCGCCATAATGGAGGCGACCGCTGCAGGTATAGCCCTTTGCCTGGTGGAGGGCTTTTGCTTCAAAGAGACAGCCCTCAGCGCCGCCTCCACCTCCTTCGCGAGTCCGGCCTTACGCTCCGCATCGGAGCCGCCATCTGCACCCGCTTCGTCGCCAGAGGAGCCCGAACGGGCCACCCCGTGACCGGTGGCCACCCCCGGATGGCGCCCCTCCTCGGCAAGCCGCGCCGACCTCTCGGTGGCAGAGAGGCCTCTCCCCTTGCCACGGATCCCGCCGCGCTTGCTGGTGGGGATCTTACGAGCCGAAGCCAGCTCCCCATCTGACGACGACTCTCGGTCGCCTACCGGCCTGGACCGCTTGCGTAGGAACTCCCTGTTCCCCGCAGCAGCCCCGAGCCTCCCGCGCTGGGAGCTCACTGAGCCTCCCGCGCTCACCTCGCTGGATGCGGCGCCGGACTCCGACACCGCATCCCTCTCCTCCCTTCCTTCGCCGATATCGGCCGTGTTTTGGGTTGTATTTGTTTCCATACTGTTCCCACGAGTATGGGGGAAATAAAAAGTCCATCTGGGCAGTGCCCCCTGTACCCAGATAAGCCATAGCCAGGCCCGGCAGTGGTTCGCACTAGAGACTGATTTTCCAAAGGAACCCGTCAGCCATACATCTCCTCGCGGTGCGCCGCCGCTTGAGATTCGGGGTAACTTTTTATAGAGGTTTTCTACCTCGTGGTCCGGGCGGTTAAGCCAAGACCCTCGGTCCCAATCGAAGCCGCGAGACGTGTTCCACGACACTTCGACGGTGGGATTACGATATCGACGGAGACAGTGAGGAACGCACGTCCTTCACTGTCTGCTCGGAGGCAGGGTAAGTGCACACCGAGCCCGCCCTTGCTCCTCCGCTGTGCCCTCTGCTTTTCAGAGGGTCACGCGGAGCAACGCCCCCTTGGTCCATGAGGGACCCGCCCATGTCAGAATATTAGCCATGGACAGTAACATTCCCCGAGGAATAAGAATCTCTTCCCATTCCTCGGGGAAGGATACTGGCCACGCCCAGGGTGCACCGGCCCAGCAGCTGCTATTCCCTCCAGACGTATCGAGAGGGACCGGCAGCCATCAGGCACACGAGGAGGAATTCTGACAACGCACCCCAATAACTTGTACCTTCAGAAGTTCAGTGTAGTCAGTGGTCATCAATTCGCTAGATAAGTTTTTTACCCTTGAATTTAAGAATCAGAGGAAGCTGTTTTTGACATGGAAAGAAAAATTCCAGTGCGCACTGGAATTTTTCTTTCCATGTCAAAAACAGCTATGTTCCCTACGCAGGGTTTGCGTATAAAATATTAAAAATCAGAGGAAGCTCTTTGACAGAATTTTGGCAACAAAATCCAGCCGCGTTTTTGGAGCTCAGCTTTTTTCCTAAGCATAAAATATATTATGTAGATTTGAATGGCGATATTTTGGTTGGTTTAACAAGGTTGCTTGAGAGTGTCGTTAAAATCCGTTTAGTAGATTCAGATGGGACAGACAAAAGAATTATGTTAAAAAAATACATCGTTTTGGCTGCGTTCCTAAAGATTCCAGGAAGAAGTTTTTTTTGTATGTAGTAGGTACGGTTTTAGCCGAGTGAAAAACCTCTTTGACTGAGCCTAATACGTGGCCTTTTACCATTCGTGGCATTTCTATTCAATTTTATTTAATGATAACAGCCCACTCTCTCTCATTGACGAGGGCTGTAATCCAGCAGTGAGGAGTTGGACGCTGTTAGTGCTATCTTTCTTCTTTTTTATATGGTTAGTGCCTAACTTGGTGTCAGTGCTTTTATGCCACCCATGGGCCTCTGACTTGGCTTTACATGCCTTCGATAAATAAATCTCAGGCCTGCTGGTTTCGTTTCCTTCACCGAAGCTAGTGATAATTATACAATACTATTATTGAGTGATGATTTTGCTATCAATAAGCAATACACTTGTGTTACTGAAAATCACAGCTGTTTAGAAAAATGGTTGAGTAAGAAATCGTAAATGTTTTCTGAAGTACAAATGCATGCCTTAACTTCAGCAGTTTTGGGCAGGCCCTAACTTAGTAACCTTGAACAGTCATGTTAATATTAAACTATTTAACAATTCACAGCAGTTTCCCTTAGTTGTAAGGGATTAGTTTAATTTAATTTCGTACGTGGGTGCCTTGTAGATTTATGAGCTAGATGAAGAATTTATGCTTGCGATGATAATTTTCAATGTAAATGATGCCGTGACGTCTGACAGAAGAGAATGGAAGAAAAAAAACGTGTTGCGCCGACCCCAAGTAGAATAGGACAAGGAAGATGATGATGATGTGTGATGATTTTTAAAAACTAGAAAAAGGCAAAGCAATTTTTCATTTTCATGTGTATAACGTTGTGACACTAAATAATTTAGTCAACCGAATTCAAGGAAATTCTTGACGTAACAACAATTATAGTATCGGTCAAGAATTATTTTATGGAACTACAAAAACAAAGCTTTGACCAGTAATGATCAATATTATTTGAATTTTCTTAGAAACCGAAATTCCGTTTGCATTTAAATCCTAGTTTAATTTTAACCTCGTCTCAATGACAAAAAGGACACCAAAACATTACGAATAGTACAAAAACTAAATAAAAAAAAAATCTTCTCTCATTTCAAATATCCTCAAAATATTCAAATTGAAGCCCCTGCAGGGTGTCCTCAGTCCTCATAGGGTGTCCTCGGGCGAGGACTCTTAACTCAAGTGTCCCTGTTTCAAGTGTACGGATGAACACATCTTCAAACGGTCCACTTAGCTTTTTATCCTTGGAGTTGCGACAAATGCTAATTCCGTCTGGTGGAAATGTTTACGATGTGTATACTAATGTACGTGGATGCGGAATGCTGTATTGATCCGTTGGAGAGGACTTTTAGAGTAGGTAGAAAGATTTTGGAGAGGACTTTTAGAGTAGGTAGAAAGATTTTTGGAGTTGAAATGTTTATTTTTTTTTTTTACCTAAATATGAGTTCGGTACTTGTCCCACGGGATTGTCTGCCGGGATAAAAAGTCGGGAAAAATATTCTTGGTGTTAATGCAGATTATAAACTATATATGTGCCAAATTTCATCTAAATTCTTTCAGTAATTTTTGCGTGAAAAAGTAACAAGCAACTTTCGCATTTATAAGAAGTAAGATTTCTGTTCTGAAAGGTTATTTAATGTTCCGATTGAGTAACATTTGCTACCAGCTCAAATTCTATAAGCACAACATAACCGCAAGTATTTTGAGGTTTTGATAGGTTAGGATGAGGTTTACCAGATGGATACTTGATGCGGTTTGTAGAAAACGAAAGACGTTAGAGCGATCTCTAACTTCTATTTTCCGAGTACCTCATTAAGTACTGTCTTTTAACGTTTCTCTACACTTCGGCACCATAAACTTCCTCTTCCCCCCGGACCGCCGTAAGGTGTTGACGTGTTTTCTGTACTGCGCTAAATTCGTTTTCATTTATTTAATAAAATAATACAGTAAATTAAATCACCAATCGTACTAAGAGTGCATAAAGGAGTAGAAGTTCCCAACTGACCACGGATGCGGGTCTGTGTACGTGCGGCTCTGCTGCGTACGGATACTCCAACCCGCCTGTGCGCCTGGTAGTTCGCAAGCGGCCTGTCAGCGGCACAATGACATATTAAAAATAACCTATACTAGGTATAGGAATTATTGTAATTATTTAATCAAAAAATTGAAGCGAAAATATGAAAGAGATTTACTCACAGATTCGGTTTCGAACAGTAAATTGCTCTGGAAAAATATTAAACATCTAACCTATTCTAATAAATGTAAAAATTATAACTCTGAAATACTAAATATAAGAATATCACCTCATGACTCAATAAATTTTATTAACAATCATTTTGCAAATGTAGGTCAACAGTTAGCTCAAGTAGTCCAGCTTAATATAACTAATCCTAATAATAATCAACTAAATAACTTACCATCCCAAAAAAACACCTTCGTTCTTCTAGACACCGACCCTGATGAAGTTGATAAAACATTGATGAGTCTTAAGTCTGACAGTGCCCCCGGTTGGGACAATATACCCACAAAATTTATAAAATTTGCTAGAACTGAAGTAGTTCCCATTATAGCTCACCTGACTAATCTTTGTTTCCAAAAAGGTATTTTTCCTGATTTGCTAAAACAATCCATTATCATTCCAGTACACAAGGGGGGGGATAGAGACGATGTCAATAACTACCGACCTATATCTGTTTTACCATGCATATCAAAAATTCTCGAAAAATTATTAAATCATAGATTAGTGCAATATTTAACTAAATTCAACATATTATCACATTCGCAATTCGGTTTTAGACAAAAATTATCCACTGAGGACGCAGTTACTGGTTTAAGCTCTTTAGTAACTAAGCATCTTGACTCTGGGAATAAATGCTTGACTGTATTCTTGGACCTCAAGAAAGCATTTGACACCGTCTCTATCCCTGTCCTAGTGAAAAAACTGGAAAAGGCTGGAATAAGGGAAACTGCGCTCAACTTATTAAAAGACTATCTCTCACAGAGAAAACAAAAAGTTAGGGTAGGGGAGGTTACAAGTGATCAAGCGGAAGTATCATTCGGCGTTCCACAGGGAAGCGTACTAGGCCCAACACTCTTCCTGGTGTACGTTAATGACCTCTGCAACATGAACATCAATAACGCAAAGGTCTTCTCATACGCCGATGATACTGCGATAGTCTTCTCTGGTAACTCCTGGGACGATGTGAAGCAAAAAGCTGAGGTAGGCATGGCCCAGGTAGCTAACTGGCTTATCAATAACTTGCTCACACTTAATACATCTAAAACGAACTACATATGTTTTAGTATTAGCAAAAACACACTACCTAGTGAAAATTTTAACATAAAAGTTCATGTATGCGGTGATACTAATAATATACATTGTAACTGTTCGGTTATTAAACAGGTCACACAGACAAAGTACTTAGGCGTAATACTCGACCAACGATTATCCTGGTATCCCCACCTTGATCAAGTAACGAATAGACTTAGGAGATTAAGCTGGATTTTCAAGACTCTCAGATATATCGCACCAAAACAAATAAATACGAACAGTAAACGAAACTCGTCTATAAACATATTAAATGAGATTTACGTAGCTCTTGTCCAGTCTGTCTTGACATATTGCATCCCCGTTTGGGGTGGGGCTGCAAAAACCAATTTTATCAACGTAGAACGCACCCAACGGGCCTTAATTAAGATCATGTATTTTAAAAAGTTAAGATACCCTACTGAAACCCTGTATCAGATTAGTGATTTGCTCTCAGTTCGTAAATTATACATTATTCAAATAATTCTAAAAATGCAGAAAACCCTAAAATATGACTCAAGTAAAATAACCCAGAGAAGAAAAGATCTAATCGTTCAAATTCCCCATACAAAAACTGTATTTGCGGGCAGACAATACAACAAGCGATCAGCTTTTCTTTATAATAAAATTAATAGTAAAATTAACATATACCCAAAAAAATACTACGAATGCAAAAAAACTTTAACAGATTGGATAAAGTTACTAAATTATGACGACACGGAGACACTCTTGGAACACATTAAGTAAAATCTTGTGCTAATTAGGTAGTAATAATCACACAACTTAACCACACCTATATCTATAAACACCAAATGCACAACACACACATACACACACACGCGCACGCACACACACACAATCACACACAAGTAAGATAAGTAATACCTTAGCTGTAAATACCTAGTTTATATTTTGTATTGCTTAGCTATGGAAGAGCGGGGCTCCCCAACACAGGCATTACTTGCTTACAGGGGAGCTCCAAACACAAATATTGTAATTGTAAACTTGTTGAAGCAATAAACCATTTTGTATTTTGTATTTTTTTTTTTGTATAAACTACACTAATAAGCATAGCACCGGATCGACACCTCGCCTCATTTTTACTAGCTGATCTAGATCCGAGCCAATGTCGTTTACAAGTTTCGCTTATAAGACGTGTGTATTGCAAAATGTTTTCATAGAAAGAATCCTAAGCCGCTCGAGTTGAGGATACTGACCTCGTGCAGTGCGTTGACCTTTAAGCCTCGCATACCTAGGTACACACAGCGTCAGTATGTGCTAACCCCTCAAGTTTTAAAATGTTACTCTGCCACAACATTGATTTCGTTACGAATAACCTAAAGAATACTTCAAAAAGAGTTCCGTTTTTCGACTTTGATTCGAACAATCGCATCACCGAACTAACTACTTGGCAGTGCGGAAGTTTTGGGTATGAATGTGGATAAGAGTAGAGAAAGACCAAAGAAACGATGGTTGGACTGTGTAAAGGATGATATGGCACAAAAGGAGGTGTCTGATGAGATGACAGTTTATAGAGAAATATGGAAGAAGAAGACATGCTGCGCTGACCCCAAATGAATTGGGACAAGGCCAACAGACTGATGATGATGATGATGATCTAGGTACTAGGAATGTAGTTATCACACCCAAAACGAAGTTCGAAGCATAATGAACAAAAAGCAGTATTTGTTTCGTGCAGGAATTACACACGCGATTCAGTTTACAGAAATCCGATCGCTCCGTCATTCACAACGCAATAATTGAGTTGACTTAAATATGTTACAGGCCTGATAGAGCAATTGATTTGAGTGTTTCTGTGCATGCGGTTGTTTTAATTTCAAAGCATTTACGTTCACGAAGTGTTTGTTTTATTTTGTTATGCAACATTCGGAATTTTAATAAATGATAGCGTGATGGTTGAAAGGAGAATGGGACAAGGGCAGGAAAACATCGTGAGGAAACCGGCATGTCCCAGACCCAAAAAATCGATGATATGTGACAAGAAAGTTCGATTCCCGGGTCGGGCAACGTGTTATTGGGTTTTTCCATCAGGAATTTCTTAATTACAGCCACGGAGTCTGGATTTGTGCCTGATTGATTGCAATAGGCTCGCCCCCAATTACATGGGACCAAAAAAAACACAACTGGCGAAATGTGGGTGTACTATTAGATTCACCGCTGCCTAACCCTTCGGAGATTACAGGCATGATGTTATGATTCTATATAGTATTATTGCATAATACTAATCGCAGTTGTGGAACTGCTTAACCAGTAGCTACTTTGAAAAGAGAGACAAAGGCCTCCCTTCCATTTTTGCTCTCTCTTTTGCAGTTTTAGCCCAATCCTTTAAGTAAAAGTCTAGCTCGTCATGTCATCTTTGATTTGAGCATAACTCACCTAAAGAAAGATATAATTAGCTTTTAGCCTGTCAATCTTCCACAAGAAATGACCACATAAGTAACAACATATTTGCCCTTTGTATCCTAGAACATTGATATAATTCCCAGAAGGCGATCTGATACGTCTTATGTCTGACGTTTATAAGAAGCGGCAACTTGACCTAAATACGATAAATAATCGAGGGAGCACTCGTGTTTGCCCACGGATTTGTCTGTTAACATAAAATATTGTTATTTGTGTTGTATCGGGATGTTTGCTGTATATATTCAGGCTTTGTTTAACTGCGTTTTGTATGAATATGTTATTTGAACTGTTGGTTTGTTAGGGGACTTGTAGACACATTTGGACATATTAAATATATCTTTTTTGCCTCGGAGGTTTTAGCAAAAATACTATCTTAATTAAAAAGCTGATCATGTTCGCGGGGCAAACGTGGCCAGAAATTGCACAGAACAGAGAGGTTTGCAGAGAGAAAGGGCCTTTGCCCAGCAGTGGGACACAACGTAGGCTAACACAAAAAAAATAGCTCCAACGTGGTTAAGCACCAGTGTGGTTAAGCGCCAATATGGTTAAGCGCTAATATGGTTAAGCGCCAATATGGTTGAGCGCCGATATGGTTAAGAGCCAATATCGTTGAACGCCAGTACGGTTTGGAGCAGTGGTAATAGCCCCGACTTACTATAGGTGTCATAGGTGCGAATCCAGGTAGGCGCTTTACTTTGTGTAATGTATTTCATCACCAATGCTCTCAAAACGGTGAAGGACAACATTCGTGAGAAACCGGCTGGTCTTAGAACCAAAAATTCGAAGACATGCCACATCTACCAACCCGCACTGGGCCCACGTGGTAAATTACAGCCCATTCCCTCTCATAGAGAGGAGGCCTGTGTCCCAGCACTGGGAATACTATAGACTGATTATGCATGGTTGAGCGCAGAAGTCCAACAGTCCATTAACTGGGTTGTGGAGATCAGATAAGCAGTTGCTCCATGTAAAATACTACAGCACAGCTGCATCCAGTTAGACTGGAAGCCGATCTTCATTGTTATGAAAAGACTAGGCAGATGGTTCATCGCAGAACGAGTCGTAACATAACAGATTCATAGACAAAATTATGGAAACATGTGATAGATACTGAAAACACTGTTTTAAGCTTACACGGTTTATAACTAAACTAGGTACACTGTCACTTACGGGATATCTTCCGCGATTTTCAATTATTGTGAGCTCCCGATATTTCGACGCTGTTGCAAGCGCCTTGATCGCGGGGTCATTCCGTGTAAGTGGCAGTATAAGTTTAGGTACTGAAAAACTTACAAACATAAAGCGGGTCAAAGAACCCGACACTAAATTTTCTCACTATGAATAGGAACAATAATATACTTTAATCAGCAATCCGTTAGCCAGGCCAAAGCGAATTCTACTTTTACAATCTATGAACCATTGTTGATTCCCACATTCACACACTACTAATGTGAAAGGGCCTGAACTATAATATAATGATTAATGTTCATCTGTTCAATTATAGTTAAAACGATAGTTTGTCACGTTTTCACAAAGGGTTCACTTTCATCAATCTGTAACATAAACTAACTAAGTTTGTAGCTGTATCCGGGTATTAATATCAGCTCACAATATTAGCAGTTAATCATTTACTTATCGGATGTACACATATTATTATGTACGTCTTGCGAAGTGAATATCAGCAATGTGGCTTCAGTTTGTATTTCATTGTTATCCATACCTAATATATACTATACTATTATTATAATGCTGTAGTTTGTTTGGTTGAACACGCTAATCTCAGGAACTACTGGTTCGAATTGAAAAATTATTTTAGTGTTGGATAGTTCATTTATTGAGGAAGGCTATGTACTAACACGTGTATATATGCCATCACGCTACGACTAATAGGAGCAGAGCATAAATGACAAATGTTTTAAAAACGGGAAAATGAGTACGGTATTTTTATAATAATTTCACGGGACGAAGGTCGCGGGCAACAGCTAGTTAGTAATATTATAAATGCGAATATGACACTGTCTGTCGTCTTGAAGCCTTTTAACGCCATAACCGCAGTGGGTGCCAGAAGACGGGTGTCGTCGCTGAGGGAGGCCTAGAAAACGCAGGCGTGACGACCTAGGCCTTATGAGAGGTTGGTCAGAGAATACTGCACAAAGTGAAGAGTAGAAGGCTATGAGGGAGGCCTTTGCCCAGCTGTGGGACATTACAGGCTAAGTAAAAAATCTATACACAAACACTCTTTATATCCCGGTGCGGTGGTTCGTTCACGAGGAATAATTTTCATCCTTCACGTGGCAAAAGCTATAGGTATTGAGTTATAAATTAAGTTTTTTTTGTTTAAATAAATATTTGTTGCAAATAGGTTTTTACAAATACTTTTACCCGTCACTTTTTTTTTAAGCTTAGATAATATGACACCGGTGTTTTGTACCGTTTCTACTCTGATAAGATACAGCCGAAACAAACTTAGATGTCATAGTCTCTTTTATGTACAAATATTTGGTGTTAATTATAATCATGTGTACACATAATATGTGTACGTGTTGTGATGGGAATATTATGGCGGCGGCAATTATGCCTTCGGCTTGTATTACATTGTTTTGTTATATGAGTATAATTTTATTATTAGTTATGATAGTTGAAGGGACTGTACACGTATTTACACCTACATAACATACTGAACTGTCTCATTTAAAGGTAAAATAAAACGTAAAGTTGCAAGGATTCTTTGTTGAAATTGTATGTTTTTCCTTGAAATAACAATTACTTGTTAAAAAAAAATAATAACACAATAATAATAATAAAGCGAATTTTAGATAACTTATCATTCTCTTGATGAAAGTTTAGGCAAAAACACACGGAGACCAGATTTGGGACCACTAATTAATAGATTCTATTGAATATAGACTATCAAAGACATATATGGTGTATATTTTAACATATTAATCTTCAAAGCATTGAACTTCTTGTTTCCTTTTCTACATAACCCATGATAAGACAAAATTATCTTCTTATAATCCTATGAAGCTTAGCTAATTTACCGTCGATTGTTAATACTACCACAATATTTGTAATTAATCACTTAAGTTATTGAGTTTACCAACACATGCTCTCATATGTCTTGTGAAGGCAATTTGGCTCTGGCTTGTATTACACATTGTGTAATAATATTGAACAGCCTTGAGCTGAAGATCGGGGCAATGACCTAAGTGCTTTCTAGATTATTAGTAACTTTTGTTATAACTATCTCAAGAATAGAGCCTAGGATAGTGGATTAATATTTAGTAATGTACTGAAGTTTGAAATCCTCTTTTGAGCATATACAAATATTTTGGTTGTATAAGCTAACAAGAGATTTCATAATTAAGTATTTCGGGTATTGTTCAAATTCAAATTCAAAATATTTTATTGTAGGCATATGTTTGTTACAGGTCTAAACAATAAATTTAAGTTCCAATATGTCCTGCCTAACAGGCATACAATAATTATGTAGTGGCATTACATTTAAAATTATTTTACATGTCAAATTTGGTTATTATAAATGTCAAAATATGAATATACAGTCAAATTAATACATGGTCAACAATTCATTCAATGGTTCAAGAAATCTTGGATCGTGTAGTATGCTTTCTCAATTAAAAATTTACGGAGTTTATTTTTAAATACAGGAAGTTCCTTAGTGCTCAGAATGTCAATAGGTATCTTGTTGTATATTTGACTTTGTTTGCATAAGACCATAATCGAAGCACAATTTCACACCCATCTCAAGAAGATATTCTTATTCTGAACCAGTTCGATTCATCAGCCAGCATTAGTCGGTAAGACTGGTAGTCTGACTCGCGGGCTTCTGAATACCCATAACAACAGTTTGACGGGACGGTTGGCACGGTGACTGAGCGACTGGCTGCTGCGCTGCGTATCGTGGGTTCGATCCCCGCACGGGACAAATATTTTTATGACCTACAGATAGTTGTTATGGGTCTGGCTGTTTGTAAGTTTGTTTTTAATATACCCATGATACAGGAGAAACTGCTCACGGTTTTACAAAGAGAAAAAAAAACTGCCAAGTTCTTCAAATTACAGCTGGGACCAGTTTGGCGTTCTTTCCGAGGCACGGAGGGATCTTGTTATGTAATTTCATTATTCATTTGCGTCTACTCATTTAACTGAGTCGATGGTCGTAAGTGCTACTAATCACCATGGGGTCTTGGAGTCATGAACTGTTTTATATCGGAAGATAGGCGTAAACGTCACTTTTTAAATTCTCCAGTACCAAGCAAGTAAGTACATGGCACTGTAACATAATAGCTACCCTGAGATTGGCAATAGTGAGCATCATCTATCTAGTTGGCATTAGCTACAGTGTGACGCAGACAAATTGAGTGCATTCACGACGACGACTGATACTTGAGTTAGTGCATGCTCTTAGATTGAAAATATCTAGAACTGAAATCAATATCTTTGGATTTTATTTTCTTTCCTGTTAACTCAAAAAAAATTGTCTTCTATAATTAATAATCCCCACGCAGTTACGTCGACAGCATTTAATTTATCAAAATGGTAACGAGAAAAATGTCTCATGGAACATTGTTGCAGATAGCATAGCATAGCATAGCATAGCATAATCAGCCTATGAATGTTCCCACTGCTGGGACGCAGGCCTCCTCTCTATGAGAGGGAATGGGCTATAATCCACCACTCGGGCCCAGTGCGGGTTGGTTGATGTCACATGTCTTCGAATTTTTGGTTCTAAGACATGCCGGTTTCCTCACGATGTTTTCCTTCACCGTTTTGAGAGCAGTGGTGATGAAATAACTTACACAAAGTAATGCGCCTGGCTGGGTTCGAACCCACGACTTACTGCTCGTAAGTCGAGGTCTCCACCACTGGGCCACCGCTGCTCCTTGCTTGTTGCAGATACAAGTATATAATTATCAACGTCGAATTCATGTTGGCTGTCCCTTTAATTTCGTAGTCAGGCTATAAGGGGGTACGTTGTCAGAATTCCTCCTCGTGTGCCTGATGGCTGCCGGTCCCTCTCGATACGTCTGGAGGGAATAGCAGCTGCTGGGCCGGTGCACCCTGGGCGTGGGCAGTATTCTTCCCCGAGGAATGGGAAGAGATTCTTATTCCTCGGGAAATGTTACTGCCCATGGCTAATATTCTGACATGGGGGGGTCCCTCATGGACCAAGGGGGCGTTGCTCCGCGTGACCCTCTGAAAAGCAGAGGGCACAGCGGAGGAGCAAGGGCGGGCTCGGTGTGCACTTACCCTGCCTCCGAGCAGACAGTGAAGGACGCACGTCCTTCACTGCACGTACTTCACTCCGTCGATATCGTAATCCCACCGTCGAAGTGTCGTGGAACACGTCTCGCGGCTTCGATTGGGACCGAGGGTCTTGGCTTAACCGCCCGGACCACGAGCTAGAAAACCTCTATAAAAAGTTACCCCGAATCTCAAGCGGCGGCGCACCGCGAGGAGATGTATGGCTGACGGGTTCCTTTGGAAAATCAGTCTCTAGTGCGAACCACTGCCGGGCCTGGCTATGGCATATCTGGGTACAGGGGGCACTGCCCAGATGGACTATTTATTTCCCCCCTACTCGTAGGAACAGTATGGAAGATTACAAAACCCAAAAAACGGCCGATAACGGCGAAGGAAGGGAGGAGAGGGATGCGGGGTCGGAGTCCGGCGCCGCATCCAGCGAGGTGAGCGCTGGCTCAGTGTGCTCCCAGCGCGGGAGGCCCGGGGCTGCTGCGGGGAACAGGGAGTTCCTACGCAAGCGGTCCAGGCCGGTAGGCGACCGAGAGTCGTCGTCAGATGGGGAGCTGGCTTCGGCTCGCAAGATCCCCACCAGCAAGCGCGGCGGGATCCGCGGCAAGGGGAGAGGCCTCTCTGCCACCGAGAGGTCGGCGCGGCTTGCCGAGGAGGGGCGCCACCCAGGGGTGGCCGCCGGTCACGAGGTGGCCTGTTCGGGCTATTCTGGCGACGAGGCGGGCGCAGATGGCGGCTCTGATGCGGAGCGTAAGGCCGCGCTGAGGGCTGTCTCCTTCAAACAAAAGCCCTCCACCAGGCAAAGGGCTATACCTGCTGCGGTCGCCTCCATTATGGCGGCAGCGGAGGCTAGATTTGCGGGGCCGCCGCCAGACGGCGTGGCCAAACTGAGGGCAGAGGTCGCTCGACTGACAGCCGCCACGGAGCTTCTCAAAGAGGAGAATAGGAAGCTCCGAGCAGACCTGGCCAGTCAGCGCGAGTCCGGCTCTCGCGAGGCGCCCCAAAATGGGGGCCAGAAGCGTCCAAGCCAGCACGTGCCGGTGGAGAACCAGGTCCTGAATCTGGTTCGGCAGGAGCTGGCTGCCTTCCAGGTGCGGTTCTCCGTCCTGGAGGGCATTGCCTTACGCCCCCCCCCTGGCGGCAAACAAGGCACCCCCGGGCCCGAGGGCGGCCTCATATGCGTCTGCTGCGGCCTCCGCACCGGGGCCGTCCAGCCAGCCCCCCGGCAGGGTTATGTCGGCCCCGACGAAACTGGCTCCGGTTAAGAAGGCGGCGGCCCTGAAACAGGGCAAGGCGGCGGCCCAAAAGAAGGGCAAGGTGGCGAATATGCCAGCGCCAGCCGCGAGACAGCCGCTATCGCCGCCCCCCCCGCCCCCTAAGCCTTCCGTGGCCGAGACCGGGTGGCAGGTGGCTGGAGAAAACGCGAGGGAGCGAAGGGCGGCCAAAAAGGCCAGGAGGCAGGAGCAGAAACGCCGGCAAAAGGAGCGGGGCGTCGCGGTTAGGCTCAGCGCCCCGAAGACCGCAGCTGTAGTGATTACACTACAGCCGGACGCGGAAAAGAGGGGCGTGACCTACCGCGACGTGCTCGCTAAGGCGAAAGCGACGGTGGATCTCGGAGAGCTCGGGATCACCGGGGGCCTCCGGCTTAGAGTCACCGCAACAGGGGCTCGAGTGCTGGAGATCCCTGGCGAAACCCGTGGCTCGTCCGCTGACGCTCTGGCTGAAAAGCTTAGAGCGTCCCTAAATGCGGACGAGGCCAGAGTGTCCAGGCCCGTCAAATGCGCAGACCTGCGCATACTGGGTCTGGACGACTCGGTGACCGAGAAGGAGGTGGTGGCCGCCGTCACCAGGACCGGTGGGTGCCCTGCCGAGCAAGTCAAGGCAGGCACCTTACGTCCGGACCTGTCGGGCATGCGAACCAAAACGGTAAGCTGCCCTGTGACGGCGGCGAAAGTCATTGTGGAGGGCCGAAGGCTCTTGGTGGGCTGGGTTTCGGCGCAGGTGAAGCTGCTGGAACCCAGACCTCTGAGGTGCTTCCGCTGCCATGTGGGGCACCACGTGTCGGTCCGGTGCACTTCGGAGGTGGACCGCAGCAGCCTGTGCTTCCGCTGCGGCCAGCCTGGTCACATGGCCGCGGCTTGCTCCGCCGCGCCGCGCTGCGCCGCATGTGCGGCAGCTAGCAAGCCGGCCAATCACCGGGCAGGGAGCAAGTCCTGCGGTACTCCCGCCAAGGCCAGGGGCAAGGGAAGGCCCTCCGCCACCACCGCCAAAACCCCCACCGTCGCCACCACCGCAGCTGCCGCCACTGTCGCCGCCGCTGCCGCTACTGCTGCAACTTCCGCAGCGGAGCCCTCGCAGGGGGCCCGGGAGGGGGCTGAAATGGAGTGCCAGTAACGGCCCCATTACGCCTTCTCCAGGCGAACATCGACCACTGCGCCTGCGCTCAGGATCTGTTGCTCCAGAGCGTGGCGCAGTGGTCGATTAACATCGCCGTGGTCGCTGAACCGTACTTTGTCCCGCCCAGGGATGACTGGGTGGAGGACCTTAGCGGCTCAGTGACCATAATTGCGTCGGTCGCCGCCGGTACCCCGACCCTTGAGAGTGTCAGGAAGGGTCAGGGGTGCGTAGCAGCACGGTTCGGGGAGATCGTTGTAGTGGGAGTCTACTTCTCCCCGAGCCGAACTCTCGCCGAGTTCCACAACTCCCTCACGGAGTTGAGTGTCGTCATCGGAAGCCATTCCCTCCCCGTGCTTGTGCTCGGGGACTTCAATGCCAAGAACTTGGCTTGGGGTTCTCGTTACACGGACGTGCGGGGTAGAATGGTGGAGGACTGGGCTCTGGAGACAGGCCTGGTCGTCCTAAATCGGGGTTCTGTCCCCACGTGCGTGCGGATGCGGGGCGAGTCGGTGGTGGACATCTCGTTCGCCAGCCCCACTCTGTCACCGCGTGTCGTTGACTGGCGCGTCATGGAGGGGGTGGAGACCTATTCCGACCACCGGTACATCCGACGTCTTCACGCAGTCCTCAAGCGTGCCGGTCCTACAGGCCCCGAGTGGTCCGCGATGGGCGCTGAAGCAGCTGGACCGGGAGCTCCTCCTGGAAGCCTCGATCGTGCAGGCCTGGGTGTCATCACCAGTCAGGCCTGCCGACATCAACAACGAGGCGGGTTGGTTCCAGGAGCCCATGTCCGACATTTGCGACGTGGCAATGCCCCGAGTTCGGCCAGGAAGCGCCCGGCGTCAGGTGTACTGGTGGTCGCGAGAGCTGACGTCTCTGCGCAAGGCGTGCGTTGCCACGCGGCGCCTGTACGCCAGGCATCACAGGCTCCGCATCTGCCCTCCGGATGCGGCACCCATTGAGGCGGAGCTGTACGAGGGGTACAGAGCGGCGAAGACCGCCCTCCAAGAGGCTGTCCGGCGGGCCAAGAACTTGGCCCGCGAGGAGATGCTGGAGTCTCTGAACGGAGATCCGTGGGGGCGCCCTTACAAGATGGTGCGGGACAAACTCCGCACCCGGGCCCCCCCGTTGACGCAGAGTCTCCGGCCTGAGCTCGTGGAGGACGTGGTGAGCGCTTTGTTCCCTTCGCGAGGGGAGCATCCTCCCCCGCCTATGGCTCCGCCGCCGCGTGCGGTGCCGGAAGCGGACCACACCGATGACGATGACGACGTTCCGGAGGTGACTGGGGTAGACCTGAGAGTGGCGGTACGCAGGCTGAAAACCAGAAACACCGCCCCGGGACCCGATGGCTTGCCTGGCAAAGCCTGGGTCCTGGCCTCTGAGGCTCTCGGGCCCCGACTGGAAGGGCTCCTAAGCGCATGCTTGGAGAGAGGCCAGTTTCCGCTTCGTTGGAAGACGGGGAAGCTGGTCCTCATCCGGAAACCAGGGCGCCCTGCGGACTCTCCGTCCGCATACCGGCCCATCGTGCTGCTCGACGAGGTGGGCAAGCTCTTTGAAAGAGTCATTGCCAACCGCCTCGCCGGGCACCTTGCGGGGATGGGGCCGGATCTTGCGGAACACCAGTTTGGTTTCCGCAAGGGGCGCTCGACGGTGGACGCCATCATGCGCGTGAGAGCCCTCACGACGGGGGACGGACGCGGTGTCCCGGGGCGGGGTCGTCTTGGTGGTGTCTCTTGACATCGCCAACGCCTTCAACTCCATGCCCTGGAGCTGCATTAGGGAGGCACTCCGGTATCACCGGGTGCCGACCTACCTTCGTCGTGTGGTCGGGGACTACCTGACGGATAGAGCTGTCATCTACCCTGGTCGAAGCGGAGAATGGAACCGGCGAGAGATGTCGTGCGGTGTTCCACAGGGATCGGTTCTGGGACCGGCCCTGTGGAACATCGGTTACGACTGGGTGCTGCGCGCCGACCTCCCTACCGGCGTCAGCGTAGTTTGCTACGCTGACGACACGCTGGTACTGGCACAAGGGAGGTCGCACGAGGCGGCGGCCAAAAACATGACACGCGGGGTTGCGATAGTCGTGGAGAGGATCCGGCAATTGGGTCTCGAGGTGGCACTGCACAAGTCCGAGGCCATGTGTTTTCATGGGCCTCGGAATGCGCCACCGTCGGGATCCCTACTGACGGCAGGAGGGGTTTCCATCGGCGTCGGGTCGACGTTTAAGTACCTAGGACTCGTCCTGGACAGCCGGTGGAACTTCGTGGAGCACTTCCGACGTTTGGCTCCCAAACTGGAACGGACAGGGGCTGCCTTCAAGCGGCTCTTGCCCAACCTGAGGGGTCCAAACGCCTCCTGCCGGAGGCTATACGCGGGGGTCGTGCGGTCCATGGCCCTTTACGGGGCCCCGGTGTGGGCGCGTTCTTTGAGGCTGCAAGCCGCCCACTACCTGAACGCGCCCCAAAAAGTAATAGCCATAAGGCTAATCCGGGGGTACCGCACGATCTCCGGCGAAGCGGCTAGCCTCCTTGCCGGATTGCCGCCATGGGATCTGGAGGCAATAGTCCTCGCACGCCTGCACGAATGGTGCGCGGAGGCACTACGTCGGGAGGAAACTCCGCTGCCGCGGCAAATTGCTGCTCAGCGGACAGACCTCCGGCGTGATCTCATGGCGACATGGAGAGAGCGACTGTCGCAACCCCGTGCAGGGCACGCCACCATAGTGGCGATAAGTCCCCTCTTTGAGGAGTGGCTTAAGAGGCGCCACGGCGCCCTCACCTACCGCCTGACGCAGGTCCTCACCGGACACGGTTGTTTCGGGAGGTTCCTGCACCGAATCGGGCGGGAGGAAACGCCCGGGTGTTTCCACTGCGAGGATCGTCCGGAGGACACGGTGGAGCACACCGTTGAGGTCTGCCCCGCTTGGGCGGAGCACCGCCGTGTCCTCGTAGCGGCGATTGGCGGCGGCGATCTCTCGCGTCAGGCCTTGGTTCAAGCCATGGTCCGGAGCGAGAGGGAATGGGAAGCCGTCACCTCCTTCTGCGAAGCAGTCATGCTAGTGAAGGAGGTGGCGGGACGTGAGAGAGAAAGAACCTCACGTCCCAGTCGCCGCGGGAGACGCCCTGGGCGTTGGGGGTCACGTGGTGGCTCCCGGCCACCGTAGGCGCGGGCCTGTGGACGGCGAGTTATGGGCCAGCTCGCCGTCCGGCCATCTTATGACGACAGGCCGTGTCGACGGCGCGTTCGTGTTCCACGCGCGCCTCAAAGAGATGTCATCAAATAAGTAGGGGTCCGCAAGGGCCGATGCCTGCCAGGGCTGCGGGACTGTTCGAAAGAGATACCGTGGCCCTGGAACACAAAGGGCAAAGAAGGAACATGGATGGGTTTTAGTCAGTACAAGTCTGACACTCCCTTCCGCTCCGCCCAGAGTGGGGGGGGTCATTTGATGATTTCCCATCCGGAAAAAAAAAAAAAGCTATAAGAAATTGTTCCAGTATTGTTTCTTGTGTTCTAAGGGAATTAGCAACCATTTTAAACTGCATACCATTTTAAACTAGAGTATAGTATTAACCTATATTTATGTTTGTACATATACAACATGTAACATAATTAACGCACATCCTGAAATTAGTTTATTCAGAATCGTTTACTGAAACGATTTCTATAATTTTCATTATAGGTATTTTTTTTTCCCAAAAATAATTAAAACTACGTAAATTACAGTAAAAACTCGTTAACTCGTTTCGAACGCGAGCGAATACCTACTAGGCTAACAAGACCCTCATACCTACGTGTGCGACTGTCTGCGTTTGTGGATTTGTACTGTGACCACAACATTCTTCCGGAATTAGTATAACTAAATCAATCAATAATCAATGCTCATATATGTTTAACTAAAAATTCAGTGTATGTATTATGATTATAACATAATATACTAATTGGGGTGTCTGAGGGTGTGCGTTAATTACGTTACATGTTGTATAGAAGTACGTTAGTAGTGAAATATTTGCATTAACTAACAGAATACACGAATTATTACATCTAGAAAATGTACACCCCGCAAAACACACAGAACTTAACACAAGTTTATACAGTCAGAACCAGCTCACCCAAAATAAAATAAACTCAACTCCCCAAATGTAAATCATTAAGATAAGTACCCTCAGAGTCGAGGCCTCCGATGGCCTGCCGAGGCCAATCGTCCGTGAACGTGGATTTATGACGAGTGGAGGCCTCTGGCCTCACGCAGATTGTAAATTGTTAATCCGTGATAAATTGCACGTAAAATTGGCCTCAACCTCGGATCATGAAAACAAGAGGGATAAGCTGTACTGTCATAGAAAATTGAGGGCATTTTGTCGCCAGAAATGTACAAATTTCTGTCAACAATTTGTTTAGTGGGTTTCTGTGTACTTTTGTAGAGTGAATAGCATTATTTGTTAAATGATATTCCTCATTTATCCACTTACCTTGTCAACTATCACATCAAGAAATTATGTGTTTTAATTTTAAGTTAACGCAACTTCGGCCCCCAAGACACAGGCGCAGCCTAGTCTGGGGACCTCTGTTTTGTAAATATATTAAAATTTTGCTTGTTATGATTATTCATAGCGCTAAGTTAGGTTAAGAAAATGTTTTTAACAATGTTTTAATACATTTATTCTTTATTTAGCTTCGCTCGGTAACTTCTACTGGCCATACTTGAAACTGTACTGATTTAATTTAACATGATTATGATATCTTTGAGATGCAAATGCCCTGCTTGGTAGACGGGTTGTATACGGTATGTAATTTTCGCAGAAAAGAGAGAAGTGCAGTGGTAACTTTTATCCAAACATTGAACCTTCCAAGCAAAAAGAAATCGTCTCAATATTTTCAGTAGCGTATCTGACTTGTTTCTATAATCTTTGGTTTGAACGCTCCATTTGTTTAGTGGCGAGCTACTCGAATTGGTGCCGGGTTCGATCTCCGTGTTAGAAAAATAGGCTTTTTATTTTGAGAGATAGGTCGATGGCTCACAAAACTAGTAGAAATAGTATTGTATCCTTTTAGATTGGAGATGTTTGTTAGCCTAATAAAAGTTGAAATGGTTTAATTAACATAACATTGCGCTTTTTACTCCTAGAGGGCTAGACAGACGTGTCCCTTTTGTACACCTACACTCTGCCACTTTTATTCAAGTCTCATGTAATAACAAACATCCATCAAATCCTGACTCCGGTAACTACTGAAAAAATGCAGAAAAAACAAATAACCTTTTGCACGATTTTGGAATCGAACCCAGGAGCTCCTGCTCAGCAGTCGCGTTTACGACCACTAGACCAACGACGTAGTCAATCAAAAAAAAGTCAGTTGCAAATTATTACTTAAAACTATTTATTATTAGTTAAAACTAATGGTGTTATCATTTTCAAAACTTTAGCTTCGTCATCTCCTAATAAATAACCTTAATACAAATTTACAGATACATGGATGAATAATAACACCCGCTCGGATCGATCTTTAGGTTAAGCCGTGCTTGCCTAGGTTGGTCTGTGGATGGGTGACCACAAATTACATACCGAGTTTCCACCGTGCCTCGAAAAGCACGTTAAGCCATTTGTCCCGGCTGTCATTTATAGATCTTTGACAGTCGTTACAGGTAGTAAGTGGCCCAAAAAGTCTGACAACCAGTCTTACCAAGGGGTATCGTATTACCCAGTACTGGGTTCTGGGTTTTGGAGGTCGGATAGGCAGTCGCTCCATGTAAAATACTGGTATTCAGCTGCATCCGGTTAGACTGGAAGCCGACCCCAACATAGTTGGGAAAAGGCTAGGCAGATGATGAATACACATTTACAGAATATCCAATGCTTATAACGAAGAACACTGCCAATTTCAACCTTTCAATAGTCAATCAAAATGTAATAGTTCCCACTGCAGTTCTCTCCAATAGATCGAGTTACATTCAATCAGAGAACTATCGAGTTAAATTAACAAAATGGCGATCATCTATCTTAGAAATTCACTCTCTATTACTGACAGCTCCGTCTTAAATTACAATTTCGCAGGATATTTTCGGCAAGCTGATTTGTTTTTATTAATCTTAACGATGTGTTACTTATTACGATTTAGTTGTACTTTTGTAATTTATGACAAGCTTTTAAAGCCCTGAAATTGCAATAAAAATATCAAGTGTTTCTTATTTTTTTTCAAGGCTTCATCATCTGCCTAGCCTTTTTCCCAAGTATGTCGGAGTCGGCTTTTAGTCAAACCAGATGCATCTGACCTCCACAACTTGACTGGGTTGTGGAGGTCAGGTACTGAGTAACACAAAACCTTTTGGTAAGGCTGGTTGTCAGGCTTTCGAGCCACTATAAAATAAGCCTTTATTACTGTTACATTTTAACTTATTTAACCAAACTTAAAAAAATATATCAAAATACAGGTAAGAAAACTATAATTTATCTTAAACAAAAACATATTCTCGGTATTCGGATTATCGGACCTCTTAACAGCTTGTCTTTCGACAAAGGCCTCCTCTAAAGATTTCCATTTGTTTCTGTCCTTTGCTGTACACAACCATTCTGAACCAGCTGACTGACTACCTGTAACGACTGTCAAAGATCTATAAATGAGAGCTGGGACCATGCATGCGTCTATGGTCGCAAGCGCTGAACATGAAGTCTTTGGTTCCATTTTCAGGTCGGACATGTTTTACAATTTTTTTCCATCAGGAATTTGACAGTAGTAGTCAGCATCCTGGATTTATGGCCGGTTAATGGCAATAGACGCGCTCCTTATAACACAAGACTTAAACATAAATGGCGAAATGGGTGTACTGAAGGCATCTTATCATCCCTGCCTTACTTTTCAGGGATTACAGGTGTGATATTATGATATGTTAAGAAACATCATCATCTGCCTAGCCTTTTCCCAACTATGTTGGGATCGGCTTCTAGTCTAACCGGATGCAGCTGAATACCAGTATTTTACATTGAGCAACTGTCTATCTGACCTCCACAACCCAGTTTGTACTGTTCAAAAGCAGCATTTATAAAAATACAGTCACCTTTTTCATTACTTTGACAATTATAAATTACTAAGTTCAACGACTAAACTACGCATAGATCCGAGCTAGAACTCCTCTGGGACTGGAACATGTCTCAATTCAGTTCAAGCCTTCGAGTTTTCGAAACAACCAATAAGAGAACGAGAAACAAATTAATCCGTAGCTGCAAATAGAGCTGTGGTTGAGCGGAACTGAGCGGAGCGGTGGTGCGTGAAGCAAAGGAAGCGGAGCGAGCGAACTAAACGAGTCCACGTTGCAAGATGCAGCTATTTGTATTGGTTACTGGATTGTGGGAAATGTTGAGTTTGGGCATTTCTACATTAGATAATTGGGTTTCGACTTCGAAGTCTTCATGATCCACTATGAGCCACCACATTGCAAATATTTTCCTACATTAGTTTACACTTTATGTGAAATACTACTACTATCATGACCTCAGATGATGCAACTTTTGTCAAGCGATACGCGCGTGTCACTTTCTTACTTACACATCGCGGGGCCTCGAGGCGTGCTCTCTGCAATTTCTTTAATTGGTTTTCACCGCAGTGTCTGTGGCAACTTGCTTGTCGCTTGATCGTGTATCTTGTGGCCTAGCGGTTAAGGTAAAGTTTTTGTTTTGAAATGCTATGCGCTGCAAACCGATGTAGACCTAAGTGCGCTTTACACTGAATGGCTTAAGGACCTTAGTTACATTCAGTCAGAAATAAAAGTCATTCACTCTCCTGCATGAATGAAAAATAATTTTAAAAATGTAAATTAAAAAGTAATTTTACTAAAGAATTTTCGTTTAAAAATTTAAACTACCTACATTATTGAAATTAACCAACCAACATTTTTATAATTCTGCCAGAAAGTAGATTAAAATTAATAGATTATATATTTTTTTAATATTCTAACGCGTTCTGTATTCCAGCATACCCAGTAAGAGAGCAGTGAAAAGTGAAATTGGAAACGTGCATCCCATTAAAATAAAACGGCCGAACTTTTCGAATTTGCATTACACCATGTGCTGCCACTGTTAGCTTAATAGCATGTCATTTTGCTCGTGCTGCTAGTTTCGATGAGGCTAGCTGCAATCTATATGTACGTAGTTAAATAACTGTATAGCTTTTTCAGACGTTTAAGCAGTAAAGCTGTTAACGAGGCTAAATACAGTACAAAAAAAATACAGGGCTGCTTTGTTCCTGTTATCTCTGCGTCGAGCCTCGTTCACATGGCACTTTTTTACCGCAGTGGTTAGACCAATATTTTATGGTAAAATATCGTGCAGGACAGTGCAGTTTGAACGGCCGTTCATAATTGCAACGCTTCACCAATACCCTTGTTTTTATAGGTTCGTTCCCACTAGTTCTACTAACCAGGTCTTCGTTTTAAAGTAGAATTGTGTAATAGAACCGATAGAACAAATGGGAATTTTTGGTTCCACTATTTCTACGAATTTGTACCACCTGAAATCGTAGGACTAGTGGGAAAATATATTCCCATTAATTCTACCGTAGAACTGTTAAACATAAGTTTTTTATAAATAAACATAAGTTTTTAAACTGTCATGGCCGCTAACATTTTCATTAACACTAGAAACGGGGACAAACAAACAATCAGTAAACATAGCTGTTTTGACATGGAAAGAAAAATTCCAGTGCGAGCAGGGTTTGAACCTGCGACCTTCCGATTCAGTACACCGGATGTCTTAACCAACTAGACCATCGCACCCTGCTCAAAGTTCTCGAAATTTTCGTTCCATTAATAACGTCTTACAGTGACGTTAGCGCCATCTATTTAAGAAAGTATCGAACTAACTTAAACCAACACGTTGACATTGCAGTCAAATCAATGTTGTATAGAAGTCGCCATGCCAAACTAATTTTTAATATTTTTATACGCAAACCCTGCGTAGCGAACTATAGCTGTTCGCAGGTTCAAACCCAGCTCGCACTGGAATTTTTCTTTCCATGTCAAAACAGTTATAGTTCCCTACGCAGGGTTTGCGTATAAAAATATTAAAAATCAGTAAACATGGTTAATACCCCGTTTTTAGTGTTAATGATAAATAAACATACCCAATCTAAGGTTTAGCATTTCACACAAGTTGTTTTCTCTGGGTTGGCTGCTATTTTTACCTAAGCGCTAAAGGAATTCTCTTATTTTTACACTTACGACTCTCTTCAACAGCTCACATTTCGAATCAAACATTCCTTCATTAAGTTCCAGTACGTATCACCCACTCAATCCGATCCCAGATTTGTTTTCAATTCCCAAGTATATGGCTCCTTTCAATATTTGCTGACTTGCCAAGCAATATCCTAGTACTTATATTTTTATTTGAGCAAAATCAAAACACTGTTTTGTTGATATCTAGTATCAACAAAACAGTGTTTTGATTTTGGTCTAGGAGTAAGTAGGAAAATATTGGAGAGAGTGCTTGAATTGTGAGAAATGGCTGAGAAAATGATGGTATGTTTTTGTTATAGGTCTTTCAAGTCCTTATTCTTGTATTCTTAGCCTAGTTGGTAGATATCGGTTTTCTTGATGAAATGTTTTTGTACCTTCATTTTCTTCAGTGCTACATCTATCTAGAAAGTTCTTTCAAATTGTAAGTGCCACTAGCTATTAAATACCTACTTTCGACTTATTTTAACAGCCCCATTACCAGAGTGGAGGCCTTTTTTTAATTTGCAAAGAGAATCACGGACTTCGTGGGTGAATTTCCCACATAGAACAGACGCCTGTAATAAGCTATAAATTATAGTTCCAGCTCTATACTACCGGCTATAAGAGAAGAGGAAGACCAAAGGAACGAAAGATGGACTGTGTGAAGTTTTATGTGGCAAGAAAGGAAGTGACTGCTGAGATGACGAGTAATAGAGAAGTATGGAAGAAGAAGACATGCTGCGCCGACCCTGAATAAATTGGGATAAGGGCAGCAGGAGCAGGAGAATGATGATGATTATAGTTCCATATCTGTTTGTAATGAATCGGTGTTTTTCTGTGCTGTTTGTATATTTTCACTTCAAACACCTCACAAAACAATTTCAACAAGTTTGCGAAAGTAATTTTTTCTTGGTAGTTACTCTTACTGTTAGCCTTTGACATCCCACTGCTGGGCAAAGGCATCTCCCCATAACTTCCAAATCCTTCGATCCTTCTTGGTAGTAAGGGAGCCTAAATATGTTGTTATATATTCAGGCCTCCTTTATCTAATTCTAAGTAAAAGCTCCACCGGCAACTAACTACTTTTATAGCTGTCCAATGTTGTTCACAGTATTTCCAGCCAACATTAAACCACCTATCAAGGAGTGTTAAATATTCAAAAGAACCGAAAGTGTTCACAGCTTTAACTGACAAAGTCGTGCTAAGCGTCGAGTTGCAGATCGCAGCCATTTGTCTCAATAAAAGTCTACACCTGGTTCGTGGTGAGTCGGTGACGTAACAAAATGGCGGCGACGTTGCTCTCATTGTACTGTTGTAAGTGGTTAGTAACGTCGTGGTATGAAGGCACTGAGCTGTAATGGAAACATTTAAAATAGCTTGTAAGTAATTAGAGTATGAATGTTTAATAAAATGTATGCCGATTTTTTTTTTGTAACTATTTACATCCTGTTTGGAAGCTGTGAGATCAAGTGGTATCGATCCAAAATTACCGACTAGTTGGTCGTGGGACTCGTGAGTTCGAACTCATGCAGGCGCATTCATCATCTGCCTAGCCTTTTCCCAACTATATTGGGGTCGGCTTCCAGTCTAACCGGATGCAGCTGAATACCAGTATTTTACATGGAGCGACTGCCTATCTGACCTCCACAACCCAGTTAGTACTGGGTAATACGATACCCCTAGGTAAGACTGGTTGTCAGACTTTTTGGGCCACTGACTACCTGTAACGACTGTCAAAGATCTACAGACGACAGCCGGGACCAACGGCTTAACGTGCTTTCCGAGGCACGGAGGAAACTCGGTATGTAATGGGCGGTCACCCATCCACAGACCAACCTAGGCAAGCACGGCATAACCTAAAGATCGACCCGAGCGGCTGTTATTATTTAGCCACGAGCTTGCAGGCGCATTACTTGGTATAATTTACTTTATCATCGCTGCTGGCAAAATGGTAAAGGGAAACAGGGCAGGGAAACCGGCATGTCCAAGAACCAGAAACTCGAATACATGTGCCAACCAAACAGCACTGGGCCCGAGTAGAGGCCCGCTCCCTATACGGATCCATTTCCACCAAGTGCAAAAACCGTAACGTAAGTTGTATTAAACGCCGTTAAACAAACAATAAAAGAAATGGCTTAAACAAAATCAAGATTTCTCCAAAGTTTTTCAACGCAAATACCTAAGCTGAAGAGCAAACTCTGTTAAGATTCAAAATAAACAAAACTTCGTGAGGACCAACAACCCGTCAACAATGTACTTAAAAAAAAAACAAATTCAAAATGGACGTCAACACTCTACTTTAAAAAAAAAAATACAAATTTGTCTAGACGCAGAATATCCCCTACGGGTAGCCTGATCGAATATCTGTGATTTTTTATTCAGGACAGCGATCTGAAGGAACCCTTATATTGTAAAATCGGGACGAAAGTTGAGTTGTTTGTTTTCATCACGTTTTGATTGTTTTAGAAATATTTATAAGCTGCCAGACATTGATAGCCTTATACCTGCCTGTTGTCAAAATGTCAAACTTTGCATAGTTGCGTTTTATTTTTTCCTTTTGGGGTTCTTCTATCTTACTATGCAGCCGTACCACCCAGTTGTGTTTTTTTACCGTGGTAAGACTGCTAAGTCATAGGTCTCGAGTTCGAACCCAAGACACGCACTATACGAATTGAAATTATCACTTGCTTCAGTGAAAGAAAACATCGTAACTAAACCAGCATGCCTGAGAGATGTTTCTCGACGGCATGTAAAGCTAAGTCAGAGGCCAATGGGCAGCATAAAAACTCTGACACTGTAACTTACCACACGAAAAAGATGAAGAAAGATCGATAAAGTTATGCTCAATATGGAAGTTATTGAAATATATAATAATATAATAATATATTATTATATATTTGTCTAAAAATAGAAATACCTCTGGCAAATCATTACTTCATAAAGAAAAGGTGCAAAGGCGCAAACACGTTTGCGGAAACTCCCAACGGACAAAACAAACAATAAAACAACGCCATCCTATTCTATATTGTGTCGTCGGTTCAAGCTCAAACAGGACAGCGACACCTATCGTCGGCATCCCTCGGGAGGATTAGCCAAACATTGCCGAAGTCGTGCACAACTACGGCCCCTGTCGAGAATGAATTTAAATAAAATACGTTTGATTTCAAATGTCTGTTTTTAAGTATTTACATTTTGGGTAGAATGGTTTTTTGGAGACAGCAAGAATTGCTGTTGAACCTATTTTAGATCCGGGCTAGTTAGTCTGCGTCTTATTGGGAGACGGGGTGATTAAACCACCGATAATCGTAATAGTAGCAGAGGGCAACGCGGTAGGTCCAGAAGGAGAAGGCGGGACGAACTCGAATCATTTCAAAAAGATTGGCAAACAACAGCACTAGATAGGGATAACTGGAAAGAGGGAAAGGCCTTTGCCCTGCTGTGGAACACAAATGGCTGACGATAATAATAATAATCGTAATATCGGTGATTTTACCTATCATACTAAACGGCTAAGAAACTCATACCTATTCTATTTGAAGAACGATTATTGCGATATCATTGTACTAAATATTTTGAACACCTTATTCTACTCGTGTAAATACATTTTATAAATTTAATTACATGACATAACATCACACCTGTAATCCCTGAAGGGTGAGGCAGAGATGTACCCACATTTTGCCAGTTATGTTTAAGTCCCATCTAATAGGAGGCGAGCCTGTTGCCCCAACCCGCGCCTCCAAGACTTCGTGGCTGCTACTGAGAATTTATTCGTGGAAAAACCCAATAACGCTTTGCCCGATCCTGAAATCGAACCCAGCACCATGCTTAGCAATCGCTCTTCCGCCCACTATACCAACGAAGCAATTCCTAAATAATTAAAATACATACTAATCGAGTTTCAGACGCTTTCGACAAATACTTAATATAAATTCAATATACCGATCACAAAACCGTATTTACTTATGTATGAACCCAGAAATGTATCAGCGGTCCCCTTTCTGTCAACCAATGTCATAACAAATCAACAAGAACATATCAATCGAAGAAGCCTAATAAAACAATGATTTGAAAACCCCTTACTAAAATCATGCTCAATCATTTACAACGGTTAAACAATAATTCGGAAACACGAAACCCCAAAATGCTGGCAGTCTGTGACAGTTCCTGTGCCCGAGCAAAAGCATTTTGACATCTGTCAAAATGTTAAGAAAACAATTATTATGGCGGCGCGGCGTCTAGTCTCGCTCGCTTTCGAAATATTGGTGTTGAAAATGTACATTTTTATTTTGTAACTGATTCTTGTTGTATTTGTGTTTAGTTTGTGTGTAATTTAATATTTGCAGGTACTTTTTATGTGCTATCTCTTTGGTTGGATTCGATTATTAGGGCGGACAAAATGATTTTTGGTTTTTCCATTACTACTTTCTCGGAGTTTTGACCAGGTTTATGACCGGTATAAATGGTTCTATCTTAAATATTGGCAATAGGCCCGAAAGTCTGGCAGCCAGTCTTACCAAGGGGTATCGTATTACCCGGTACTAACTGGGTTGTGGAGGTTAAATAAGCATTCGCTCCATGTAAAATACTGGTATTCAGCTGCATCTGGTTAGACTGGAACCGATCTCACCATAGTTGGGAAAAGGCTAGGCAGATTTCAGAGGATTCTATATTACATGGGACTTAAACATAACTGGTGGGATGTGGGTGTACCATCATACACATCATCCTAACCCCTCAGGGATTACAGGCGTGATGAAAAAATAAATGGCCATTTCAACGAACGTTTAGAACTTTCTGCCACATTCTTATAACAATAATTAATTCAGTTACGTCTAAGCTAAGCACCTATTCATTGCAATTAGAAAACAATCTTGCTGCTTATGATATGCCATTGTAGAGCATAATTATATTGCTCATACGCATAATGACATTGTTATAAATTATGAATTATGGTGTTAAAGTATAAAGTTAAAATCGTAATAGCAGGAATCGTATGGGGAAGAAAGCGTTTAGCGGACACACAGCGGCACATGAAGCTGTTCATTTCTAGTACAACTTGGCCTCGCTTTGTATAAATTTTCTATACAATGAGAGATCCGCATAAACTGGTTTTGTTTAACTTGATTGGCCGTCGTGCGGACAGTTAATGGTATGGTTGGTTCCACTTCATGAAAATATTATTATATTTAAATTCGTAATTTGCTTTATGTATCTACATCTCTTTTCATCTACTTTCATTTCGCAGGTATGCTGTAAAAGATTTCTTTAGAAATAAGCATCACCTTTGTACCTTTTTTTCTGTTTCTTTTTTCTTTTCTGTATTTAGTGTGTAAATAAACTGTAAAGTAAATAAACAGTCAGCAGACACTTTTTGCTGTAACTTTTTTGACCTATTGAGATGTCATTCAAGCGCCCGAAATATTTTCCAAAAGTATCAAAGTCGTTGCGACGACTTAGCCCATTTCAAATACAGTACAGGCCAGTCCCAACTCAGGCCACAACACCCGGTGCGAAACTTGTTTACCCGACAACCGCTAGAGAAACATTTCCCCCTCGCAGACGGAATCTAAGCATCAAACTCGATTCTAGAATATATTTTAAAGGGAAGTTTGCTCTCAAGTTATGCATAGTGGTAAGCTTAGAGACTACATTGTATATGCATTGCATCGCTTAAGAGTCTGCTAACTTAGAGAATAAGTTATAATTGGACCATAGGGATGCTGGGAGGTTTTGTCTTTAGTTTAAACTAAGTTAGAGGTGACCGTTGCAAACGTGGCGTCTTGTCTTGTCTCAAGTAAAATAATTGAAAACATTGTTATGCATTAAAGAAGAATTTAGTACTGTATGGTGTCAGACTTAAAGAATAGCACCACCCCATATCTTCCCGTGGGTGTCGTAAGAATCGACTAAGGGACTTACCAGAGAATGGGCAACAGCGTTCTCTGTGCTTTTTTAACAACCGTACTGCGATCGCCAACCAGACTGCCAAGCGTGGGGATTATGGCAAAACCCGCCCTTTGGGGGAGGTCTATGTCCAGCAGTGGACTTCTTTCTGCTGAAAGATGATGATGAAAGAAGAATTTAAACGTAGTGAGAACCGTCAAAGAAAACAAAGCTAAGAATTCTAGCTTTTGACAGTTCTAACTTCAAGCAATTACTGAAATACAGAAAAAAATGGTATCTTAAATACTTACTTTACTTACTTACTTTTACTCAAGTTATCACTTTGACTTATTCATAGATACGCCCATTAGAAATGTGTTGAGTTACAAACGATAAAGACAAAAAACATTTTTTTTTTGTTTTTGGGAATATCACTACCCTCCTATTGGTTTCCGCTGTAACCGGATAAAAATAACGCTGTAATGTATTCTAATGGTTTCTATTGTTAGTATTGTCCATGTATTTCCCCATAATAATAATTCAGGAAATAATAATGTGGCTAAACATTCGATTCTTCAAGTAAAGAATGAATAAGATGCATCTAAGCAAGAGCGACTTTATTCACCAACTGCTAAAGTATTTAGGATCTTTTTGAACAGAAAAAAATAGATTTAACGTGAAATGGTTTGCCTGTTGGTAAGTATAATTCCATCGTTAATAAATTATCGTTATGAAGAATTCCAAATGTAAGCAATAACTTGGAATTTAACACAACTTTTCGTCCAAAACTAACAAACACACTTCGTAAAAGTTAGCACACAGAAAGTAACATAATTTACAATGACATCCAAACTATTATTCGGCTTATGACGTAAAAGTGGACAAAGGCGTCCCATTTCTATGTTCTGAGCTACGAATGCATACATAGAACGAACTGAATTTCTGTCCCTATTTTCAAAGCTTTAGCCAGTTACAGAGCACAATGAATTTCAAATATGATGTAAAATGGATCAATTTATACATTCACTACCTTCGACCTTCGTACTTTCATGCGTATTCTTCTCATTAACGTGTCGATGGTATTCTAAATTATGTCGGCCCAGAACTGAGCTACTAGTTTGGCGCTTTCGGTATCGTCCATCACTTTCTGTAGTGAACAAACAGGACAGGACACGCAGGACACGATATTAAGTGCCCCATCGTTTGTAGAACAGCACCACGATTACACTCCAGGGCAGAGTCACTAATAAATCAGCATCATCTGCCTAGCCTTTTCCCAACTATGTTGGGGTCAGCTTCCAGTCTAATCGAATGCAGCTGAATACCAGTATTTTACATGGAGCGACTGCCTATCTGACCTCCACAGCCTAGTTAGTACTGGGTAATACGATACCCTTTGGTAAGACTGGTTGTCAGATTTTTGGACCACTGACCTCCTAACGACTGTCAAAGATCTACAAATGACACCCGGGACCAACTACTTAACGTGCTTTCCGAGGCACGGAGGAAACTCTGTACGTAATGGGTGAGAGCCATTAATGAATCATGCGTATTAAACAGTCAAGATTTTTTTTTATGTTTCAATTTGGATCATAAAACCGTAGTCAGATGTCCGAAAGTCTAACAAACAATACAATCAAAGAATTTTCTGTTCGCTTCGTGTTAAAATAGGTGTTCAGGTTTTGACTATATTAGGAAAGTCTGCCAGTCTGTCCGGACGGTTGGATTCAAAGTCGAACCCAATATAGTTGAAAAAATTCTAGCAAGATCAAAGATTCAAATCGCAAGACCACAGCAAAAGAAAGTTGCGTTTATATTTCATTCTGACACTCATCCACTCAAAGGTTAAAATGTGACATTGTGTGTGTGTCAGAGGACACAAACAATGTCGCATGTTGTATGCTGTCATGAAAACTCCATATACGAGATGTGTGACCTGACTATTTTTAGTTTTGACACTCACATTTTTGCTTTTTCTCACACTTTTCACGCGACATAAATACAGTGATGGCAAATCACACGATTTTAATCTTTGAGTGGATGAATTATAGCCCGAAATCATATTTCAGATCCCGTTATGATATAACTATAAATATAATAAAGTAATACACCGAAATAATAATGTGGTAGAAGAATAATAAACGTGAAAATAATCTGAGATCGGTAATAAGATTTTCATCTGTCTCAGAGAAGGATCTAATAAATTGTATGTAGTTAATTTAGTTGTACAAATCTAAGCTAGGCTTTGTTTACAATTAGTCTGTATCTCATATCTTATTGTAGTTATCTAATTAAGTCATTAACACCAGGTAATATGTATATTGTATGTTACTTAATTGATTGTTTTGTAATAAAATAAACTGTTATGATTTAATTTTAAGTTGAAATTTCTTCGACTGCTTCGTTGGTTTAGTATTCGCAGTCGCGACTGCTGAGCATGAGGTCCTGGATTTGATTCACGGGCTGGGCAAATTGCTATTAGGTTTTTCCATCAGCACGCGTAGCATAACCACCGTAGAAACACGTTTTGTCGACGGAAGAATCGACCTAATGACATATTTCTTTTGTTGATCTGTCATTTTGTCGATTCTGCCGTTGCAGTCTTGCCCTGCAGGAATTTCTCAATAGCAGTCACGGAGTCTGGACTTGTGCTCGGTTGATGGCATTAGGCTCAGCCCCTATTACATTATGGTCTTACATGGGCTTTAAACATAACTGTCGAAATGTGAGTGAACTATTAGGTACACCTCTGCCTAACCCTTCGGGGATTACAGGCGTGATGTTATGCTGAAACATACTTGAAAACTTATTCTTACGATTTTTTAATCTTTTCACAACACATTTAGTACTGAACGCATTTAGTGATTCTTGATACAAGCGTGCCTTTATTAATATATCCTATGTTATTGCACATAGCATTTAAAAATAAACAGAGTTTAATGACAACATGGCCGCCCATTTTATTTAAATTTACGTAGTCATGAAACTAAACTTTTTAACAAAAATAATTTAGAAACACCTTATCAAATTACATTGAGCGAATTCCAATTATGAAATAGATTCCTTCAGATCTTGTAAAAGGAAAAAGGCGTAATGCAATTATGTAGATCACTTGAATATCAATTAATTTACAGCTTGATTAATTGAATTAATTAATTTTAGCAGCCAATTTGAAGAGTTACTTTATTTTCGAAGTTTACCTGAGAAAGTTTTTTTTTCGTCTGGTAATTATTTATCATTTTAATTAACCCCTTTACTACTGGTACTGGGAATAGGGTTTAGGAAGGCGCTATCAGACACGATTCCGCACAAATGCCTGACAAGTCCCAAAAGGGCCCAAACAAATGACAGTCGCTTTCCAACCATTTCATATTTCTAAAATGATTTCCACAGAATTGTATAAACTTTTTGGTAACTACTACGGAACGTTACTTTTAGTAAATATCTGTAATTTTGTATTTAGTAATAATGTTGTTGTGTTCACATCAGGCGAGTTGCGGCCATACACAAGCCTATTTAGTTTATAAATAATAATAAAAAAAAATGTTTGTGTTGCTTTTTATACAAAATTAGTTTTAGTATATGTGAAACCTGAAACACGTGTCTAGTATTTTTATGTAAAGAATCTATGTACAAAATTTCAAAATTGTATCATGAAAAATCATAAAGTTATAAGCTTGTTCTGTTACCTGGTTTTCCGCACAAAAACGTGGTGCATGGTGCACCAGCGCGGGCGCCAAAAGCGTAGTCTTGAGCTCATAGATAATAATAATTTGGCAGTAGGTACCTAAATGATTGCGATAGGTACTTAGTATCGCTCGGTGTCCAACTTGCAGCCTTTTTTAAATACTATTGGGACAAAATACAACATGGTTTAAAAATTATTGGAATCGATTCAGTTACTTATTCTGAACAAACTATATTCAGAACTTATACTGTCACTTACGGGATATCTTCCGTGATTGTTCATTATTTTGAGTTCCCGATATTTCGGCGCTGTTGCAAGCACTATGATCGTGGGTTGACTGGAGAATACGGGTGGATGGAAAATAAATTGTTAAGAGCAGGCAAATCTATCTAACCTCTTTCTTTGTCTTTTACTACGCGCACTACTGGAACTCGACACTAAGTAAGTAAGTATAAGTTTAGTTGTAAACCGTGAAAGCTTAAAACAAACTATATTCAGGTTTCGCATATACTAAAAATAATGTTGAATAAAGCAGGTACCTTAACTTAAGTACATTTTCTTTTTGTCTATTACTCTCGTTATTTACACATTGTCTATAGTACTCGCAACGTGGACGAAGCAGGAGTATGTTGGGACCTTAGCAGTTGGCGTTTCGTAGTTTCTGTGTACTCTCATGTGAGAAATATGTAACCCAAAATACAGCAAGGCTGTCGCTTAACGTCACCAAATCTATGAAATCAACTACGGCTAGTTTCAAACGTTGTCACCGCTTTCTATAATCCCATGTACCTTTTACAACTACATAGCCCCAAGCTTAGAATTGGTATTTAAAGCCCTATTTGTCTAGTATTCGCCCGTGTAGACTGTCTCAATGGCCTGTATAGGGCATTCATATTCATGAGCTATCCGGTGGATCGGGCTAGAGTGCCCAGCTATGTCGCACAAATGCTCACGTGGTGCGCCATCCTGGGAGGAATATAGATGATTTATGTTTTGTTCGTGTTATTTTCTGTATTTGTGAAATGGTGGTAGAATAATGTCAGTTTTTAGAATGATGTAGGGGCTTGAAGGAAGCATCTGTACGGGGTAGAAAAATCGTTTATAGCTACCGTACGTGAAATTTGTCGACCAACTAAGTAGAGGACTTCCAATCCTTACTTTTGAAGTTCGAAAGACATTCTTTTGGAACAGTTTGTCTGTTTCTCATCAAGGTTTAATTTCTGCAAATGTTCACTCGACGGAATTGGTTAATGTCATTTTGGCCAATCAAACACAATGGGCCATATTTGCTGGTAAAAGACTTGATTGGGTTGATATATGTTTTTGATGCGAATGTTTTGCGCATAATAAAATAGAAATTAAGGATGTTTTTCGTATGAATTTTTCAGGAAAAGTGTACTAACAAATCAATCAGTAGTACAATATTTTCTTGTAGCCGTTTTTTGCATTATTTAAAAACAAAGCCATACTGCAGTCCTTAATAATGCATTTGTATGTTATGTTACTGTCAGTAAAACTAGGCATTATAGTCCATTATTGTCCAGCGTGTATGCGTCATTGCTTTCCAATTGCTAAAGTATTCATTAGAAGGGAAAGGGTCGGGTATTTTTAGACTGAAACCGCCCAGCCTAGGTACTGCTTTTTCTAGCTTTATGTACTCGATCGATTAACTTTTGTAGATTGAAGGTCGATAGTAGTAGTAGGTAGGTAATAGGCGAGCTGAAGGAGCTCGTGTCTAAATAACAATAGCCTCTCGGCTCAACCTTCAGGTTCAGCCGCGCTTGCCTAAGTTGAGCTGAGGATGGGTGGCCACTCATTACATACCGAGTTTCCTCCGTGCCTCGGAAAGAACATTAAGCTGTTGGTCCCGGCTGTCATTTTTAGATCATTTACAGTCGTTACAGGTAGTCAGTGGCCCGAAAGTGTGACAACCAGTCTTACGAAAGAGTATCGTATTATCCAGTACTAACTGGGTTGTGCAGGTCAGATAGGCGCAGTCAATGTAAAATTGTGCCGCTTCCGGTTAGACTGGAAGCCGACCTCAACATAGTTGGGAAAGGGCTACGCAGATGATGAAGTATCAGTAGGTAATCGACTGACCGTCTATCGTTCAAATAAGTTGACCTTCACCTTGGTTACTTTTGGCACCTTTCAAGGAGTTTGAAACTTCAATAACTATATTCTATATTTCTATCTATATTTAATTTTTTTATTTATTTTTTTTATTTTTCTTTCTATATTTTTTATTCTATTCTATTTCTTCATTGCAATAGCGGTCATTGCCCTTTCCCTGATATCTCTTAACACGAACTGAAATCATAAACCGTGTTACTTATCGTTTCTTCTATTAATGTTCAGGATCACAATCAATGTCAATTCAGGGGCTATTAACAGGTTTGTGTACGTTTTTTAAAAGAAGAGATTCAATAAATGTATGCGGTTCAATGACCGCTATTGCGATCTTAACTGGCAGCAACTATAGTCTAAATAGGATTCTTGTATTTTATCATATTAAGGACATAAGAAATGGCACCTTCCTATGGTGTCTGTTAGATCCTGTTCTATAAAATTGAGGTATTTGATCGAAACGATTTGTAAAAGAAAACGAAAATAAAAACAATTTTCTAGTTCAAAATACACCAACATGTACACGAAAAAGGTTCCCTGTACACCATAACCGCTTTGCTCCATGCAAAATCGCTCAAACCAAATACGTTTTCCTAGATTTGAATATGGAAAACTTTCCGAACTCCTCAAATGTCCGGCGAAAACGGCTCCACCAACGTCGGCAGTTGATTTAATCCGTTGTGGAGACGGCCATGAATTTTGGACCCAAATTCGAAATTTGAATCAAACGGTCGATTTGCTTGAATACCTGGCCAGTATTTCGGTTCAGAGATGTATGAAGGTTGAGTTAAGTGTTTTACCTTATTGGTTGTTTCTTGTATATTGCAGTTCACTTATGCTGGTTAGTGATTTGATGAAGACGTGTCATTTTTGCAACTTTGAAGATGCAGCCATGAGCATTCTGAACTGTGGATAGTGGATTTATTATATACATCTATGCTAATTTTATAAAAAGGTATTAATTGTTTGTAAGTTTGTATGTAGAGGGTAATCTCCGGAACTACTGATAAGACATTTATATCCCCGAGTGTCATAGGCTACATTTAAAACTTTCCCGTTGGTTAATTTCTGTACTTATGTACGAAGGGAGCGAAGACGTGAGGAAAAGCCAACAATATTATAACGAGGTAAAGTTTGTGTGTAGGAGGGAATCTCCGCAACTTCTGATCCAATTTTAAAAATTCTTTCACTGATGGACAGCTGCACTATTACCCAGAGCCATAGTATATGAATCTTCAAAACGGACGAAGTTGCGGGAAAAAGCTAGTAATTTATAATGATATGATGAAATATCCGTCAAAATCCGTGGTCAGCAATCAGTCTACTGTTCGGTCCGCTCAGTTTGTCCGCACCTTACGTAAACTTGTGTCTGCACAAGTTTAAAAAAATATTACTTTGTACCCCCTATCGTATGTAATTTTTGTTAACTAAATACCAGTAGGTATTACTTTGCACATACCTATCGTATGTAATTTTACTACTTGGAGTAGTAAGTATACTACTTGGAGTAAAAAAATGGTGTAATCAAGTGTATTGTTGACCCAAACGAATTCTTTCACAATACTCTCTAACTACGAGAATTGTAGCTAATAAATTCATCGTCTTTCTTTCATGAATAAATAACAAAGTATTGTATATTTTATTCGTAAGCAGTCCATAAATATTTCAGTACAAATAATTCAGCCTTTCTCAGATAATGGAAGCAGAGTATCGAATGTTTTCTGTCCAATCTGTCTATGTATTGTCAATGTCTGACATTATCTTCATAATCTCCGAGATTGGTTGCGACTGTATCTATGTCACGGTCAAAACTCTTAACCGGTCAAAATCACTGTTGACTACAAAAAATAGAGAAAAACCGATATTTGTTTTAAACGGACATGGTCACTAACACTATCATTAACACTAAAATGTCCCCGCTCCCCTCCTAAATATATATGCCGAAATATTCGGGAACTCATAACAAATAGTAAACATGGTAAATATTCCGTTTTCCGAGTAAATGATAGAGAAAAACCAGATTGGTAAGATATTTTTGTTACTCTCAGAAAAACATTTTCACTTAGAAAAGGTCCCTGGTTCGATTTCCAGGTTGGCGATCCTGTTATTGGGTTTTTCCGTCAGCAATTGCTCGTTGACAGCCTGGAATTTGGATTTGTGCCCGGTTGACGTACTCGGTATTGTATGAAGCTTGTTCAGAACTGGTAAATGTCGATATTATCGGTACAAAATGCCTAGCGGCTCAGAAAAACAGGCGGTTTGTTATCATACTTTTTAGGGTTCCGTACCCGAAGAGTAACCAACGGGACCTTATTACTAAGCCTCCGCTGTCCGTCCGTCCATCTGTCTGTCAGCGGGCTGTATCTCATGATCCGTAATAGGTAGACAGTTTAAATTTTCACAGAATATGTATTTCTGTTGCCGCTACAACAACATCATCATCATCATCTGCCTAGCCTTTTCCCAACTATATTGGGGTCGGCTTCCAGTCTAACCGGATGCAGCTGAATACCAGTATTTTACATGGAGCGACTGCCTATCTGACCTCCACAACCCAGTTAGTACTGGGTTATACGATATCCCTTGGTAAGACTGGTTGTCAGACTTTTTGGGCCACTGACTACCTAACGACTGTCAAAGATCTACAAATGACACTGACAATTTTTAATTTATTTTTATTATTTGTTGCCGCTACAACAACAAATAATAAAAATAAATTAAAAATTAAAGAGGGTTTCCCTTCTACCATGGTACGGAACCTTCATTCGCGAGTCCAACTCGCGCTTGGCCAGTGTTTTTTTTTGCTAAGTTTCTACTTAAAACTTATGCTTGGTTTTAATAGAGAAACGTTACTAAAGCGTTTATTTACGCATTTTACTTTACAAGGGTATTGTAAACAACCAGCCAAAAATAGTTTTGACTAGTTTTGGGTTATGACTGCAACATCAATACAGACATTTTGGGATCAATAAAAATTCATAACAGTAGAAACAATTCTATGTTATACGTAGATATTTATTCATTGGGATATTTGATGCGTTATATTATATCGAAGTATAGAGAATAGTTATAATACAGAAACTGAAGACGCGGTGGAATAGACGCATCAACTATATGCAGTGGGTCTAGACCTTATATCATGTCTGTTAGCTAGACTGGGAACGTTCGGGTCAGGATATAGTGTTGGAAGATAGCGAAAATTATAAATGATCACTTTTGAGCGACACTTGTAATATTTTTTTTGTATCGAGGTTTAAAACTGGTCCGATTAATTCAATACATTGCTGCTAAAGGCTCTTATTACGAAAAATATTGTAAGTCATATGACGCCTTAAAGCAGGAGTAATTTCAGTCTGGGAAAGAGACAAAACTATACAGGTCGTCTTGAGCTATCTCTTTCCAACACTGGAATTCCTCTTGCTTTATGACGTCATGGTAGGCCACCTGTTCTAGACTGAAAACCTTTTTTTGTTTCTGATTTTACTTAATTATTATGAACTCAGGCCGTGTTACCATGGTGCTATGCAAAAACTACAGAACGCTTCCTACTAAAATTCTTTTGCTTTGTCTTCATTCATATATCTGGTCACACACGCTCGCTGGTTGCGACTACTATGCACCTGATCTTTCTAAAGAAACCCATCCATACATAGTGTCCCTGCGTTCTGAATTTCTGATTCTGTCTGCAAAGTAAAACAGTAACTTCTATTAATGTCGTAAATAAAATAGCTGTTGTCCGCAATTTCGTTCGCATGGGAATTGTGTAAATATGTGCTTATGTGCTAATTCAGACTGTAAGCTATCTCTGTGCCACATTCAGTTCCTTTCAACCGTTCTGGCGTGATTGAGTAACAAAGATCCACCTTTCAAAACTTTCGCATTTAGAATAGTAGTAAGATTAACTCACATAACATTAACAACTCTCATGATCACGAATAAAAAACATCAAATGCGCTTCCGCTAATCGCTACCGCTTATCCACTTGTCCACAACCACAATCGCCGCCACATTGTCTAACATAAGCAGGGCGCGGATTTAACCGCCGCGCGGATAAACCCCTTCGGATATTCAAGGTGCGGCGGATATACCCAGCTATATTCCGTTTTACGGTGCCGTCAAGCCGTACGCTGTATACTGCATATTGGGAACACATATTGTTAAGCAAATATCCGATGCGACAGGCCATCTCTAGTTTATGTTTTCTCATCTTTGCTTGCCTTTGCTTCGAATATATTATGGTGGTAAGGATTTTGTTTGAGTTCACGGTTGTGAATTTTTGGCGATATATATTTGTTTTTGTTTTTCTTTTAAAGATGGGTTCAATATAAATTTTCCAATGGGAGGCTTTCACTGGAGGAGCTCGTGGCTAAATAATAACAGCCGCTCGGGTCAATCTTTGGTTAAGCCGTGCTTGCCTAGGTTGGTCTGTGGATAGGTGACCACCCATTACATACCGAGTTTCCTCCGTGCCTCGGAGAGCACGTTAACCCGTTGGTCCCGGCTGTCATTTATAGATCTTTGACAGTCGTTAGGTAGTCAGTGGCCGAAAAAGTCTGACAACCAGTCTTACCAAGGGGTATCGTATTACCCAGTACTAACTGGGTTGTGGGGGTCAGACAGGCAATCGCTCCATGTAAAATACTGGTATTCAGCTGCATCCGGTTAGATTGGAAGCCGACCCAAACATAGTTGGGAAAAGGCTAGGCAGATGATGATGGGGGGCTTTCACTGAAAATGTTATAATGTATTGTCTTTTATACATTATACTAGCTTATGCCCGCGGCTTCGCCCACGTGTAGTTTGGTAATTATCCCACGGGATCGTATTATCGGCACAAAAAGTATGCTATGTGTTAATCCTGGTTATAAACTATCTGTTTGCCAAATTTAATTAAACTCCGGTCAGTAGTTTTTGCGTGAAAAAGAGTAGGATCTATTGACTCATGTTTTGTATTCCAGGAAAAACTTTTAGTCAATAAAACTAACAAATTCGTATGTTACTTTACTCGGCTTATACTTTTACACTCCGTAAATATTACGAACAACAAAATAAAGTCTACAAAAATATAATATGCAAAGAAAGGTCATGTACTCTTCGACTCATGTCATTGGTATAAACAATATCCATGACTTTTATATCATTAAAATTTATGAAGAGCTTCTGCAAAAATCTTAAAAATACGCAAACAGATAGGAATAAAAGTCATTGACTTTTTAAAAGAAAGAAGCATTTGTTCAGCTGCAAAATTATTGACAAATGTCTAGGATTTCTTTTATCAAAAGAATATATTTCTTTGTAGTTTCGGGGACCATTAATAATATATCTCGGCACTAACATAAGATTTTTCAATCACTTACAAAAATAAAATCGAAAATGAGAATAAATCACTCGAAATAATTTATCAACTAAGCAAAAGTAAGTATTAATAAATTTGTATTGTTAGATTTGGGTTACCCAACTTTGTAAAGGTCACTTTGATAAAATTATGTGCATTTAGCATCTTCATAAAAAGCAGCGTATAAGTCTCCTAAACGGGTTCGATTCCCGGGACTGGCAAAAAGTGCTACTGTGCTTTTCTATTAGAAATTTAGCAGTAGTAAGTAGCCCGGAGTTTGATAGGTGGCAGTATGATACTCCCGAGCCTCGGAAAGCCAGTTAAGTCGTTAGTCCTGCGCATGATCTCTCTCCTGTCGTTTCGGATTGCCGTCCCATCGGACTATGAGAGTAAAAGAACAGAGAGTGCACCTGTGTCTGCGCACACTCTTGTGCATTATAATATCTCCTGCGCCGACGGCTAATCGTCGCTACGATTGGCCGCCGTGACCGAAAACGGTCAGGAGGACTATACACCGTGATTATTTAGTCGTCTTACAACGGCAGCCCACTTCATGTATCCAATGATTACTAAACATTTATAAAAAAATAGGTATTTCTGAGATTTGAATAATTTAAAAATAAAAATATTATTTATTAATATGACGCGTGACGTAGTTGAAACACCCTGTTGCGAGCGATGATCTACTCGACTCGTGTGCTGGGTAGGTACAAACATGCTCTACCGTTTGGCACGTAAACATTGTTAACAGGAACTTTCAAAATTCTAATTTAGGTATTATGTATTTTTCTTTGTACCTGTTATCTTAATTAAAGCTAAAATTGAAATAATTGCGCCTAGAGATATTTTATGTCGGATACATTGAGTGCACTGAGTGAGTACACACCTTTGTAAGACAACTAAATGGTCACGGTGTATACAATATAGCTCAGCACTTATAACTTCCTTACTTATAACTTGCTTTCCCTTAGTATATAAGTATTAGTGCCTATATTAAATGTGTGTTTTGTGTGTGTTTCTAGTACTCGTATAAGCGTTTGATGTTGACCTGTTTTTTTTTTATGTGGGCAGTGCTGTGTTGTTAACCATTTTTACCAGTCTGTTTTTTATAAGTACTTGTAATTGGCTGTCAGTTTCACTTACAATTTTTTATTCCATTTTGTTTAGCTGTACGTCTTCCATAGTTCATAAATAAATATAATGTCCCTATGGATCCTTATTGAGATTATGGTCCCGACGAATGAGGAATGAAAAACTAATGTTTTTTTTTAAAAGCCTGACTTTCTAACAGATCTCGCTAAATACTTTTTTGGCACTCCTGTAACCCATCATTTTTGTGTTATAATTGTATTCGAATCGTAGGTCGATGTGATATCTACCAACCTGTATTGTGCCCTCGTGGTTAATAACAGCTCACTTCCTCTCACAAAGGGTCCTGTGTACCAGCAATGGAAACGATGCGAGCTGATTGTGTATTATGACCATCAATCGTTCTTAGGTGTCAAATTTATACATTATTGAAACATAGTTACAACGTGAATGCACGTGAGTGAATGCTTGCTTCTTCCTTAGACAAGATTTTCCACAAAAATATCGCACCCAGTCAATTTCGAAGTTAAATTTTAAAAGGTACCTACCGCCCATTCTTATCTTAAGCTACATTTCTTTTATCAGCATCGTATGCGGTAACAATAGAGTGCATTGGCTTCGCTCTAAGCGATTCTATAGTAAATGGAGCTTCGGAGGTGTCAATTTACACTGTAGTGCTAATGCCGGCGCCGCTTTGCCTTTGTCCCACTTTCAAATAGGAATTTTTGTTCGACAGATATCAACTGGCGTGCGGAAGAATTGACCCAAACCACGTTTCGGTAGTTTCTTCTCCTTTTTCATCATAAAAGCCGGACCAGTATGAAAGCTGGGTTGTAGATTGGCATCACAATGCACAGTCGGTTCGACTTTTATTTGATTTTTACAAACCGTTGCAGCAAACAAAATGTTGCTGTAATTATCACGCTTTGGTGTCAGTTTCGTGAACAACGAACATTAAGTATAACAGACGGGGTTTAGCTTGTTTTCTTAAGAAAATCCTTAAAGTATAATTATTTTTTTCTGGAAAACAAAACCACAGATAGAGGGGGTATTAATAAGGTAAGGAAGGGGGTCCTCATGGACACCGTCAAGCCATGCCATTATGTATATACAACATGTAACATAATTAACGCACATCCTGAAATTAGTTTGTTCAGAATCGTTTACTGAATCGATTTCTATAATTTTTATTATATGTTTTTTTTTTTCCCAAAAATAATTAAAACTACGTAAATTACAGTAAAAACTCGTTAACTCGTTTCGAACGCGAGCGAATACCTACTAGGCTAACAAGACCCTCATACCTACGTGTGCGACTGTCTGCGTTCGTGGATTTGTACTGTGACCACAACATTCTTCCGAAATTAGTATAACTAAATCAATCAATAATCAATGCTCATATATGTTTAACTAAAAATTCAGTGTATGTATTATGATTATAACATAATACACTAATTGGGGTGTCTGAGGGTGTGCGTTAATTACGTTACATGTTGTATAGGGTGGAATTTTTAACGCCACCTGGAGGGAAAGTACTTCTAAAGTACTTTACCTGTGGCGTTGGCCTTTCACTTAATTTCTCATGTTTGTTAGAGAGATTTGATCCTCATGATTGACCCTATCGATTGATGCCATAAGAGTACAGGGTGTTATTATTTTGGAATTTAGTCGGTTCGATTCCCGAGTGGGGCAAGCAAATTTTCGAAAATCTATGGAAGCAGATTTTTTTTAAAATAAAGTAATGTTTCCTTTGAGTAAAATTTTCTATCTCCAGTATTTAGAGTACTTCCCCTCCAGGTGGCGTTGAAAAAATTTCACCCTGTATATACCTTTTTCACTTACGTATGTGTTTGGAATCGACTTCATATTCAATTAAATGCGCTATTTTATTAACTCTAACTATTAGTGTCATCATTTGAGCTATTTAGTTGTCTATTACTGAATTTTGGAAAAGGACTTTAATTATCGTAATCATCATGCTTGGTAGACAGGTAGTGATCGTAGTTTGCTATAGCTGAAACGAGAACGCTTCTGCCACTAACCTTGACGAAATTCCTAGTTCATTCACCTTTTGCGATCAGTTTTATTAACATTGCCAAGGTCAACGAAAATTGCTTTTTAAATTAACAATTTCTTTCAATCTCTCCTCAAATAAACTGGCGAAAATCAATTTCTTTTTTTTAACAAAGACTTTACTTTCAAAGAAAATTACATCCTCATGTACTAGGTGGTAACTATCAGTATAAAAGGCTGAATAAACTACTTGATTTACGGCAAAAATCTGCGTACGGCGAAAAAATTCAATTGAATTCGACCCAACTCAATACTAGAATGGTAATGAAACCGATTGTATTCAAAATGGCCGCGCAACATAATACCGCGAACAGTAAATGGGAAAAATAATAGAAATGCAAATGTTACACACAGTTATGTAAACTTTATTAAAGGTTTTCAAATTATCTGAAAATTGTATGGGCTTTTTTATTGTGAAAAAAAAAATAGTAATCGCCGAGAGATTGGCATGGATGTCGATCGTGTACGAATTCAGTCGTATTTCCGATACATGAAAAAGATGAAAAAAAGACAAGTGTACTACTGATTTCCTCCAGAAAACCTCATGGTTCCTCAATACAACTGAACTGAACGGCTGATTATTAATGATGAATAATTAGCCTAAACATCCCACTGATGGGACTCAGATCTCCTCTTAGTGAGAGAAAGCGTGCCATAATCTACCACACGGGCGCAGCGAGGACGAGGTTTTCCTTCACAGTTTTGGGGATAAAAAAGAACTGCCTGACTTGGAACCCATGGCCAACAACGTGAGTAAATAAAATCACGTGAGGATACAAACGGAAGAAAACGGACATAGATATACATTTGTGGTAAAACTGTAGCGTCATGGCATAAAATACTACAACCACATAGTACAAAAATGTACTACAACACCATGTATGTATGTCACAAATGAAGAATTAACATCAAAATTCAGAATCGGTCTATTAAAGTTATCTGCGTCATAAGAGTATATAGATAAATTTGACAACAAGTGTTGGGCAGTAGCCTACCAGACACAACACCCGTTTGGTCGGTGGATCTTCCCTTTTTATATGGAGAATGAAGCCTATACACCATGTTCCTCATAATATTCCTTATAGTCTTCTTTATTTCTTTATCGTGCGGTTAGTGAATAACCTGGTGTCAGAGTCTTTATGCCGCCCACGGGCTTGTGACTTGGCTTTACATGCCGTCGAGAAATATCTGTCAGGCATGCTGGTTTCCTCACGATGTGTTCCTTTACCGAAGCAAGTGATAATTATAGAATACGCACATGAATTGAAAAAATCAGAGTTGTGTGTCTAGAGTACGAAATTGTGACCTTTGACATGGCAGTTCGACGGTCACACCACTACACTATCACTGCTTCCTTATGGTAACTGTTGTAATTAGTACAACACTCACACACAATCAGGGGTTCTATCGAATTTAGCTTTCAGAAACCAAGGTTGGAACTGATTTTGCAAGAATAAATAATACACCCACAAATTAGACGCTGACTCACAAAAGCTATCCGTCTAACATTTTGCCAACTCATTTAATTCCGTTTAGTTTCAATTGCAAAAGAACTAGCACGAGAAAGTTAGTCTTTGCTCCTCGAAGAATAAAAAAAAACACTAACGTTTCTAGACCGAGACTTGCGAGATTACATGAGACTTCTTTTACATTATCTACGCCTAATTAGACTGGAAATTAGTCTTGGTATTGTAGGGTTGACAATCTAAATGGTCGAAGTGATCAATTGTTTTTGCAAAAATCAAGATCTGTCTGCAGTGTACGGCGAATGTCAAATTTTCACCAATGAAAACAAAAGTGATCGTTACATCTAAACCGCGTTCAAGTGCTGTTAGTGTAATCATTGTAAAGGAATATTGACAACAACAGCTCTTGGATGCCGTATAGACGTTCAGGGGGGTTACTGTGACGTCTTAGAGCAGGAGTAATTCCTGTTTCGGTAAGAGACAGAGTTATACAGATCGTCTAGCGCTATCTCTTTCCCACATTGGAATTACTCCTGCTTTAAGATGTCATGGTAGGCCAACTTATCGCTTTCTGTTTTATTGGTGTAATTCGCCCATAGAATGGCAGCAAAATAACATCACGCCTGTAATCCCCGAAGGATGAGGCAGTAAAAAACTTTTTTTAGAAACGAATTGTAATTTTAGGAGTTACTAAGGATGTCACGGCGAATCTTCTCGTGAGAAGAACGATTTGGATGATCATGTAGTCGATAATTGTAAATTATTACTACATCATAACATTACGCCTGTAATCCTCGAAGGCCTACGAAGTGGTGTAATAGTACACCCAAATTTCGCCAGTTTTGTTTAAAGCTCCATTTAATAGGGGGTGAGACTATTGCCATCAACCGGGCACGAATCCAGGCTCCATGGCTGCTACTGAAAAATTCCTGATAGAAAAACTCAATAACACTTTGCCCGACGCGGTAATCGAACCCAGGACCTCATGCTCAGCAGTCACGCTTGCAACCACTCGACCGACGAGGCCATCAAATGGCAGCAATGTTTGGTGAAATTTGCCTTATGAGGTCTTATCATTATAATTATGCCTTTTATGTCCAGTAGCTTAATATAATGATGGACTGTGTGAAGGATGATATGGCTAGAAAGAAGGTGACTGCTGAGATGATGAGTAATAGAGAAGTATGGAAGAAGAAGACATGCTGCGCCGACCCTTAAGTTGGAATAAGAGCAGGAATTGTCCTGCTCTTATTATTATGATAATATAATGATAGTGAAAATGATAAAATGCGAAATATCAATATTATATCATCACTATTCATGTCCAATTTCTAAACTGGACTTTATTGAAATTTATGAAAACACACAAAAACATTTGACTCATTATTTTAAATTTTCACAAACTCAAACAAAATTTCAACGGATCCAATTCCAAAAAGCCAATCGCACCATTGAGACCACAGAATAATAATTACAGAAAGTGATACTGGTATTAAGACTGACAGACAGCACGGCGCGGCGGCGCGGGGCGCGGCGTAAAGAAGACGGTTCAATTAGTGGTTCGAACGAGTGGTCCAATTAACCCCTCTCTCCCGCGTGTATTGCGAGCCACTCTATTAGTCTTTGATCTATTTGTTTTGTGGTACATTTTGGCCGTTGTAAAGGTTCAATCGAGGTTGTTTTAATTGAGGGTTAAGTTAAAGTTGAGGTGTCAGATTTGTGTTTATTTTTTGGCTTGAAAAGTGAGCTTACTTTGGTAATTTAAGGTAGTTATTTGCATGACGAGCGGTTTCCATTTGCTGTGTACATATTATATATCTTAACTTAATCCCTTTTACAAACTGTTAACCTTAATAAGTTCCTATTAAGTGAAAAAACGAATTGGACCTGGGTTCGATTCCCGGGTCGGGTAAAGCGTTATACGATTTTTTCATCAGGAATCAATAGCAGCCTCGGAGTCTGAATTTGTACCGGGTTGATGTCAATAGGCTCGAACCCTATTACATGGAACTTAAACATAACTGGTGAAATGTGGGTGTACTATTAGGTTCACCTCTGCCTAACCCTTCGGGGATTACAAGCGTGATGATGTAACTGAAAAATACTGTATTAAGGCGGACTTAGCTTAGGCATTTTCTACTAGTCGGTTATGAATTGTATCTACTTATTCAGAAGGGCTTTGACTATTAAACTGAAGACATCATGCAAGCCAGTCCGTAGACCAAAAAAAGTTTCTACAGAAACCATATTATAAACAGAAACTTGTTTAGGTCTTAAGAAATAGCTCTATTCAGTTTCAACTTACTTAAATTAAAACCTACACAGAACTACTCGTAACAAGTCTAGACGACCCACCACGTTTCCCATCGGCACAAACTTCAGTACCACACGCTAATTACTAAGAACATTGCCTGTAACTCTGTGGGACCAGTTTTCTGTACACACGGCGCCACATCAAGCTATGAATTTCCAGTATAATATGGCCTCGCTTTGTTTAGATTTCCCGTACAGTGAGAGATCTGCAAAAACTGGTTTCAATAGCTTGAACGGTCGCCGTGCGTACCACAGTATACTGTACCACAGTTCATTCGTACCACAGTTTGGGACGCGACCACATGCCAATGGAACAGCTGGGAGTCTCCCACGCTGCAAGTTTAGACTAATGTAAAGAGAAATAGGTTTTGCGAAACGTAGTGTGAGTCTGGAAATTTAGTTAATCAGCAATTAGAGAAGGAATAATAAAGAAATTTCCGAAAAACATTAAAATAGACCAACGCTCTTCGATTTAAAAGTAATACTATGTGTAGCAATAGTACTTATAGTACTTAGCATAAGCATAAGCATAATCAGCCTATAATGTTCCCACTGCTGGGACACAGGCCTCCTCTCCATGATATTGAATGGGCTACAATTCACCACGCGGGCCCAGTGTGGGTTGGTAGATGTCACATGTCTTTGAATTTTTGGTTCTAGGACATGCCGGTTTCCTCACGATGTTTTCCTTCACCGTTTTGAGAGCAGTGGTGATGAAATAAATTACACAAAGTAATGCACCTACCTGGGTTCGAACTCACGACTTACTGCTCGTAATTGGTGACCGCCACCACTGGGCCGCCGCCGCTCGCTTATAGTACTTAAATAGAATAAATTGGTGTACGATAAAAAAAAAAAAAAAACTACATATTAACAAAAATCAAGAAAAGTACAAGATAAAACAAAAAACTGATACCTAAACAAAATGGACGGACGCATGGAAACATAAACCTGTTTCGCACTGTTCCTACACATACAACACGTTTTGAAGGATTTCCTGAGCTATAAAACAAGAAACCTGATAGAGAATAATCACAAAAACCACCATCTAAAAATAATAATAATAATACAGCCTTTTATTCTGAAACCAGACAATTACACACATACACACAAACACCACTCACACACACACACCACTCACACACACAAACACACAACATATAATTCCACTCTTGTATACCATACAGTAGAATGACACAGTCCACTTGAGATATAAGTTTTTGTTGATTATTGACCGTAGACTACCTCTTATAATACAGGTATACCCTAGCTTAAGAGGTAGAGTATTATTCGTGTACAGAATTTGCAACATAAACTATGTATATCTAAAACAAATATCAAACTGTACTTCAAACTCTGTATGTTTTTTGGATAAATAAAATATTATTATTATTTCCTTTATTTATTTCTATACAAATTAATTATATTTTTAAATGTTACTTACAAAAAACAATATAAAAAACATTAAAAAATATAAAAAATTGTTGCCCACCGGTATTGGGATCAGGGTCCAAGCTATCGGCGGTCAGGGCTCCAGAGAGAAGAACCTCCTAACAATACGAGCCGTGTCCAGAAGTACTGCTTTCTGAATCAAGCCCTTGATCCAGCTGCCTAACGAGAGCCTCCTCAAGTATTGGTCGAGGGTTTTGGAAATTAAGCCATGGGCTGCTACAACTATCGGCACAATGATCGCTGTGTCCACATCCCACATGTCGAAAACCTCGTGAGCCAAGTCAAGGTACTTGATTTGCTTAAAGATTATTATTATTATTAATTACACTTACAATAATGGTTAAAACAAAAATCACAAAATGTCCCGAATTTCGGTGTGCCTCGTGGCACAGGCCTCCTCTAACAATTTCCATTGTCGTCTATCGCGAGGTAACCTCCTCCAATTTGAACATTCTTTCAGCTTTATTTCTACCTCCCATCGGGTAGACTGCCTTTCCTGATTTCTTTTGCCGTCCCTTTATACCATTCTGTCACTACCATCTAAAAATAAGATTGATGTTGCTAGAGTATAAAAAAGAAGCAGAAAATTAATTCAAATACTCTTAAAAGAAGAGTTTCACCAAAATTTCAATTTTTCTACCTTCTCCTACACGTTACTACGATAAAATTCAATATCTAAAATACTTAGATAAAATGCGACAGTCACTGTCTGGCCGTTTACGAGCTAGAAACATTTTCACGGATAAAATACGCTACCGATATTGGTAAAATTTGGCAGACAGGCATCCTGTTACCTAGAAAACGACTTTGGTACTAACTTTTTATTCAGAGGCGTTGAACATTTTCGAGGCAGCTTTTAAAACTCGTTGACAAAACAAGAGCATCTCTTGCAGTGATCACTAACATCTAGTGTACTTAACATTAACACTAGAAACGGGATATTTACCATGTTTACTGATGTCTTCGAGTTCCCGATATTCTAGTGTTAATGATTTGTTGCTAAGCACAAATCTCGAGAGCAGCTGAACCGATTTCGCTAATTATTTTTTTGTTCTGTTTATTACTGTCAGGAGAAGGTTCTTAGGTAGGTAGTAGGTAGGTAGTAGGTAGGTGGTAGGTAGCAGGTAGGTAGCAGGTAGGTAGCAGGTAGGTAGCAGGTAGGTAGCAGGTAGGTAGCAGGTAGGTAGCAGGTAGGTAGCAGGTAGGTAGCAGGTAGGTAGCAGGTAGGTAGCAGGTAGGTAGCAGGTAGGTAGCAGGTAGGTAGCAGGTAGGTAGCAGGTAGGTAGCAGGTAGGTAGCAGGTAGGTAGCAGGTAGGTAGCAGGTAGGTAGCAGGTAGGTAGCAGGTAGGTAGGTAGCAGGTAGGTAGCAGGTAGGTAGTAGGTAGGTAGCTACAGCTAGTATAAAATAGATATATCACAATCGGCCTATGGTGTTACAGGGCAGGACAGGGACACAGGTGGTTTTGATGAAAACTAAAACTGCATCATTGAATATTTTAAAAATCAATTTTCTTATTCAGGAATCGAACCCATCGAATACACACTGTATTATTACACCATTCGATAGTGTCGCTAATAAGGATCAATGGAAAGTAATGATATACGGAAAACTAAAGGAAAGAGTTGTATAATTAAAGAATATTGATTTTCCAAATATCCAAGGATGTTGTTTTAGTTTTTATCAAAATCGGGTTCGAGAGTCCTTTGAGTATTTTTCGTTATTCCTCATTGTTTCGGATTTGCCCATAAACGCACGTTTGAAAAATTTACTCTGTATAAATTCTCCACGTGGGCCCGGGTAGCGGTGGGCGGGTTGGTAGATATCACAATGACTTCGGTCTTTTGGTTCTGGGACATGCAGGTTTCATCACCATGTTTTCCTTGACCTCTTTGAGAGCAGTAGTAATGAAAAACGTAACACAAAGTAAATTGTCTGTTTATGCACAGCCAGCACATCAAGCTACTTCAATCTGTCAAATTTCTTTAATAGATTTTCAACTTTATCTCTGAAGCATTATGTTCAAGGTTGATTGAAAAAATTTGTCTGTTTAGCTTGATGTGCTGGGGTCTGTAATAATAGTACAATTTTAAGTGACTCGCCAGTGTGCGTCACATAAAATCGTACCTTATTTTACTCAAGTCCATTCAAACAACGTCCTTGCGAAGCTCATGAGATACCCATTATTCACTCATTACTCTCATATCCGGGCCATCCTTTTTACCCGGCTATCTAATCCTATTGATGTCCAAAACCTCAACAAAGTGCTGTAAATCTGTTTATCCGGGTCGTCCCCACCCGGATATAAATGAGAGATTTTCCGGATGTAACGTCCAATCTGTAGGTGAGTTTCCGGTGATAAACCAGGCACAATTTTGATGGTTTGATGTTGAAAAAGTGCTAACGTGACCCGGGTAAACCAGATTATATTTTGTTTTGAGTGTTTTGTGTTTTTAATAGATACGTTATGAAAATATGAGTTAGGTGAGTGTATAATTGAGTTTATTTTTATTTTTTGAAATATATGAATACTTTATTAAATCAATAGAATATAGGGATTATATTTGTATTCCAAATCAAAATAATATGAAAAGGAACTTATGGACTTCATGAATAAAATTACAGAATGTAAAATCTTACCATCAATAATATTTAACATAGCATTAAAAAACCAAGCCAAACAAAATATACATTATGATTTTTTTCTAAACCTTTTAAGACTAGCACAGCACAAATACAAGGTGGAGACGACAATACGACAATAAATGGAAACACTAGTAATACTAGTTCATAGGAATATTTTTAAACTATTAAATAAATATTAAAAATGAAATTTAAAAAAAAATCAGATAAACTAAATAGCAAAAAATTTTAACGAAATAGAATAAATATTGGTTTACTAACCTTAGATATAATTTGCATTATTCGCATCTGGAAATAAAATTTAAGTAACGAATTTGGCAAGTCTTTGAGGTAGCGAGTTGGCACCATGACTGTGTTTAGTGTTTATACCGATGCGGGGGTTATTAACCTGTCAATACTAGCCTATTAATCTACATCATGTAGAAAATGCTAAAGATGAAGAATAATGTACTGTGACTAAACCATTGGATATATTCGATTAATTTTTTGTATGCAGCCTGGAAACTTTAAGAGATATACGCGGTTTAATTTATTGTCGTATTGTCGTCTCCACGCTGTATAAATGCCAACATATTATTTTTATTCTTTCCAACCTATAGAACTATTCATCTTGATCTAACTTAAAATTCTATGCACTCACAAAATTGCAAAAGAGCCTTAAAACAAAAAAAGAACAATTCGAAAAACTATAAAACCTAGAACTTTTAATTAAGTAGGTACTTCATTTAAATTTATCTCCCCCAATAGCTATTGAAGATTGTTTATAGGGGCTTGTAAGGGCTGTTAAGCCCTGACTTTTCACCTAGCCTAAATCAATCAGATCTAGATTGGAGGCTCTTATTAAAAGGAACCTAAGGTCTTTGTGACCTAGACCAAGTAACATTCTGTGAGCTCATCTTCAAAAGCTACAGAAAAAAATATTAATTCAACTGCAAACTCGTCGTAGAAATAAAAAACGCTTCGAAAGTCAAAACTTCGGTTTAGAATTGCATGCTTCTATTAAGAGGGATTATTCAAGGTAGCCTGCGAAATCATAATGATTTAAAACATCAATATTAAACACATTACTAGAAAATATGACGTTTATACAGGCTGAAAGAGACACCGCCGCACCAACGGAATAGAAATTTTTCACAGTCATTTAAAAAAAAATCTGCGGTTCCATACATTTTAACCATTTTGATGTAGTTGATTGCGTTTTGGTAGGCAACAGCTGTTATTTCCATGTGGGGGGAGGGGGGGGGGCAAGGTTCAGAATGATGTTTTGAATACGTGGTAACCGTCTGTGGCCTTACCATCCTGTATAATAATTACTCAAAATAAAACTATTTCGTGGAACCATGACGGTTTCTAGTAAATATAATTTTGAGGGTTTATTATATCATAAAGCGAAAGCGAATATAGTAGGTATTTATTTCGTTATAATAACCGTAAATTCAATTTAAAGAAACATAAATGTAAAACAACGCCACAATTTGCGAAAAACAATTTTGTGAAATTTCACGGGCTTCATTAGAAGAATTACTTTAAAGAGAACCTAAAGAAAGTCTGGTGCTTAAAAACGTTGTCAAGGTTAGGTAGGTCAACCGTTATTTGAAGAGAAGATATTTGGTTTTTACTGTAAAGGTATTGGCTGAATATTTTTTGGCAAATAGAGGTTTTTATAAAGCGGCAGAATTTTATCGTAAAAATTGAATTCTAAGACCTGCAGTCTGACACTGTGTGATGGTGAACCAATTTTTTAAGTGAACAAATGAAAAAATAATACATTAAGGTGGAAGCCGTTTAACTCCATTGAAAGACTTTTTCATGAAATAATCATAGAATAGGGTTAAATGAACTTAGAGGGTTGTATTAATGATTATAATTCTGTAACTACATACGTGTTACTTGAGCGATTCATTTTTAGAGATAAGAGATACCGTGGCCCTGGAACGCAAAGGGCAAAGAAGGAACATGGATGGGTTTTAGTCAGTACAAGTCTGACACTCCCCTCCGCTCCACCCAGAGTAGGGGGTCATTTAATGATTTCCCATCCGAAAAAAAAAGCGACTCATTTTTCATCAACATAAAACCTGACACTGAAATTTCAAATTGCAATTGCAAAAAAAGTGAATTTTGCAGGGTACCTTAAGTGCTTACTAAATTTTGCTTTTTATTTAGTTTAAAAATTGTTGTTTTAGCTACCCAAAAACTTCATGAAGGCCCCAAAAATACTTTCAAGAACTAAATCAAGACCTAAGAAAAAGTCCAGACCCATTCTTAAACGTACTTTCAGTTCTTCGCAGATTTGTCACCAAAATGCAAGATTAACTGCTAATTATAGTGAATAGACTCTAGAAGGGGATTAGTAAGACAAAAGCTGATTGATTAGGGGGCACAAAAAATCTTCGAGTTTTTGGAAGGCTTTGGCCAAAGTGGTCTTATCACTTAATTAATTTTGGCTCTGATCTAAGAATAAGGGCCGAGTAAAACCGACTGATTACGGCGTGGCCATCTGTGGATAAGTCTGGGAGAAACCTGTTTCTGATTGATCCTTATCGTTTTATCTTATTGCTGTGAGGTTTGATTTAGATGCTTCTCTGAATGATTGATTGAAATTAGTGTCAATCCAAGTGAAAATTGCAGGATAACAATTCGTAAGGATCGAAATGCCTCTTTAAACACGTAACGTGTTGGACACACGCACCGAGGGTTTCGTATAAAAGTATAGGTATTTTGTTATTAAACCACATATTTACGGTTTTCAGATTTTTTCCTTTACATGTGCTGTAAGATATTACTTTTTGCCAAATTTCATGATTCTAGGTCAACGGGAAGTACCCTATAGCATTTGATTCCCTTGTGAAATCACAAAATATACGACATAAACAGTCATGTCTTTTGATTGCGTTGACGTTACAAGTTTGATTTTTTCTCTCCTCTAAAATACAAAAAAAAAAACAAAAAAGAGACTTCCACTTACTCCAAAGGGTAGCAGACCTGAGTATTCGATATTAATTTCAGCTTGATATCTCCACGCATTCCTGAGAAAAAGGGTCTTGACACACGGAAACCAAGTGATTCTATAAGGGTTCCGTTTTTGCCGATTGAGGTAAGGAACCCTAAAAAACGGGTTTATTAACTTCTCTCTTCTACCTTTTAATTCAGTGTTTTTTAGGCCACAAGTCGTCTGTCCAATGAGATCCCATCAAAGAAATTGCATGCTTTCATTTAAAATATCATCACTTAAGGAAATGTATTTTCAAAAATCCTTTCTTAGTGCTAACCTTAGCGATGGTTATAAAACCTGAAAATCAATCAATCAAATCATTTATTAACAGATCATAAAATCCAATTTGTTAGTAATACATGCATATCTTAAACAATAGTGTTAGTATAAATAATTATATTTGGAAAAAAAATGTCTTGTGCAAAATTTCAAGATTCAAGACCCAGCGGCATTGTTTTCTGTCAGTGAATAAATGAATTTACGATGTTTATTCAGTAGAATAGCGAACTGCCTCACGGTCTCCTACATCATTCCTTTCATGTAAAACACAATGTAAACCTACACATACACGTCACAGTATGTTTAAACACCGTAAGCGCTGCCAAAACCTTGAAACACTGTTTGGCATACAATTCTCACTTTCATGCCAATTTGTGCCGCAGTTTCTCACTACACTAGGCAACCTAGCTGACCTAGGTTTACCTAAAGAATACTAGAAATTTCCAACTATACCATTTTACTGAAGGGGTAAGTAGGGACCAATAGTAGGTATCTTCACCTACGTTTAGCTACTGATAGGATTACGGCTTCCCGGGTGGGGCTGTTTGTGTATGTGAGTTTGAATGTTTGTAAATGCACCACCGATACGGGAGAAATTCCTAAGGTGGGCCAAACTTTAAAAAAAAAAAATTGACAAAAACTGGAAAGTAATCGGAGCAGAAAATGAGAAATTTCTTATGATAAAACTTCGGTCTTTTAAACTTAGCAAGACCAGGTAGATTCTTAGCTCAACAGGGACAACGTTTTTTTTTCTATAGCCTTGTATGTCCCACTGCTGGGCAAAGGCCTGCCCCATATCCTTCCAGGAACTCTTCTCCTGCGCCACCTCGAACCAGCCTTCGTAATGCGCGTCTAGATCATCTCGCCACCTCTTTAAAAAAAGTAGTTGCTGTAATGATCCCAAGATCAACGAGACAACCAAAGAACACATCATACTATACCATAGCTTCAATACAACCTTCATTTGTTTCACTGTCCACACAAAGTAAACCTCACGTCCAAAGAAACAATTTGACATTCACAACGCTTTTATTTCGTAGGCATTATGGTTGCTTTTCGCAGTATAAGCTTTACTAGTGACGTGCGGTTGTCCACGTAGAACCTGAAAGGCAATCTGTCACCCACAGGGGCACTTAATAAATTCTCTGCGCGAAACAAAAAGTCCGATATGATCTACAAAGCATCGCCATATCTTTTTCAGTGGGGGTCTAAAGTCTGCGATTTTCTTATGCGATTGCATTTCTTTCTTTCGTTGGAGATGATGTTTATGTTTTTCAGAGCGACATTATAATTTCTTCTTCTTATTCATTACGACTTGATCAATTTATCATTTTATTTTACCTTCAGATGTACATTAATTACAAACTACAAATCCATAATAGTAATAAAAATAACGGCGTATTCGGGCGTCAAAAAAATTCGTCCACATCGCTGTCAACACGCAAAGCGCCTAGAAGGCTGGCAGCATTGCCATTTTGGATAGCAATTTCCAATTTGAGTAAAACAGCTAGTCTTCCACCAAAGCGCGAGTGGACAAAAGTTGGAAGCTTGTTGCGCTCGAACATTACAGTTGTTAATATTTTTTTTTAATTGTTAAATTGTTATGTGATTAACTACCAGTTGCTTTAAATAATAACTTCCGTCTGACTTCCGCTTAAACAACAAAATTCTGGTTTGACACAGTGCTCAAAAGTCATAAATGTTATCATAATACTCAAATAAGTAAATCCATAAAGACAAAAGGGAACTCCGATTATCATATTACAGCTCACTTCGCGGCCCCAACTTTTACGTAGGTGGGGTGAATATGACAAATGATAGCCAGCATTACGATGGGAATTTTTATCTTTGACAGATATAGGTGATCCCCGGTGGGGCGAAACGTGATATTTTCTGATCAAAATATAAAAAAAGATACTATGTATTTCAATGTAAAATAATAAAACTGTCTAAAATAAAGAGTGTTAAGAGATTCTGAAACAAATATTTTATGTGAAGATTATTATATTTAACTAGCACTTCGCCCGCGACTTTGTCCGTAAAAATTGTGATAGCTCGGCTAATATGCATTATATAAATATAATTTATAGCCTGTAGCACCCACGAATAATGTAGCTTTTTCAGTGAAAGAATTAGTTAGTTCCAGCGATTACCCCTACAAACTTACAAACAAATACCTCTTTATAATATTGGTATAGATCAATAGTTACTTACGTGGCTTGTTTCAATTTAACATTGAGGTTAAAATGATTCTTATTTCTTTCCTTATTCAGGTGTGAAAAGCAATTTTCAGTCGACAAAGTGTTAGTAATTTTCACATGGCTGTAGAATTTCTTCAGGGAAATTAGGCAGCTGTTCCAAATTGTCATTGACTCCGGAGATAGAAAATTATACTTTTATATGTATCATTTCACTTCAGTAGAAGTTTCTCTCTGTCTGTATTTTAAATTGAACGTTCCATCTATTCTGTATTATAAGGTGCTACACACTTGTTCGCAATGTGGGTGGTAGCAGGTGGATGAGTGTTGCCGACGATGGAGTTGAATGGCGATCGGAGAGGGCTACATCGTGTGTGTGCGGGCACTTATTATACTACCAGTGCAATATAATAAAAAAATAATCATAATGGCCAAGGACTTAATAGCCATTAGTGTCGACCAATATCTGAGGAGGCTCTCGCTTAGCAGCTGGATCAAGGGCTTGATTCAGAAAGCAGTACTTCTAGACACGGCGCGTATTGTTAGGAGGTTCTTCTCTCAAGAGCCCTGATCACCGGTAGCCCGAACCCTGTACCCGATGCCGGTGGGCTACTATTTTTAAATGTTTTTGTATATAATTTTTGTTAATGAAAATATTTAAAAATGTAAATAATGTGTTAGGAAAACGAATAAAGGAAATAATAATAAAGTAAAATGTATAACGATGTGATTGGGGTATCCGAGATACATGTTACAAATACATGCCCGACGCACTGCAGTGCGTCGGGCATGTTTTTGGAGGCTCGGTTTGATCTTCCAGTTCGCGGTCGCCACTCCAGAACTTTCCGGCCCCATCGGCCATCCGTTCTGCGAGCAATATGCCCTGCCCACTGCCACTTAAGTTTGGCTATTCTTCGGGCTACGTCGGTTTACTAAAATAGTTCTTAAGTACTTACTAACACAACTATGGATCTGTGTCTATTATGTTATGATGAGGATCTGAACGGAAGACGTTGCGTTGGAAGGCCTCCCACTAGGTGGACCGATGACCTGGTAAATGTTGCAGGGATCCGCTGGATGCGAAACGCAAGGGACCGGTCAATGTGGCAACACATTGGGGGAGGCCTATGTCCAGCAGTGGACGTCTTTCGGCTGAAATGATGAAATGATGATGATGAGGATCTGAACTAAACTTCTTATACAACATGTAACGTAATTAACGCACACCCTCAGACACCCCAATTAGTATATTACGTTATAATCATAATACATACACTGAATTTTTAGTTAAACATATTGATTGATTTAGTTATACTAATTCCGGAAGAATGTTGTGGTCACAGTACAAATCCACCAACGCAGACAGTCGCACACTTAGGTATGAGGGTCTTGTTAGCCTAGTAGGTATTCGCTCGCGTTCGAAACGAGTTAACGAGTTTTTACTGTAATTTACGTAGTTTTAATTATTTTTGGGGAAAAAAAATACCTATAATAAAAATTATAGAAATCGATTCAGTAAACGATTCTGAACTAACTAATTTCAGGATGTGCGTTAATTATGTAACATGTTGTATACAGGGTGGATTTTTTTACCTGGAGGGAAAGTACTCTAAATACTGTCGGTAGAAAATTTTAATCGAAGGAAATATTCCTTTATTTAAAAAAAATATGCATTCAAAGATTTTCGAAAATTCGCTTGCCACACAAAAAAATAACACTGTACTTTTATGGCAGCAATTGATAGGGTCAATCATATGGATCAAATCCTTGTAACAAACATGATAAATTAAATCAATCAATCAATCAAAGCATTTATTTCAAGTAGGCCAGTTACAGGCACTTTTGAATGGTCGAAACAAATGAAAGGGAAACCATGAAATCTTAACTTATAAATTCAATGGCATAAGATAAAGCACTTTCACTCAAAGGTCCATCCGATTAGGTACTTATGTTAGTACCTAATTGACTGCCTATGTTGTAGTCTTGAATAAAAAAGCTGATCTGGAGCAATTATTACACATAGTTGACTTGTGCCGATCGGAAAACTCTGGTTGGCATTTTTCATCGCTAAACCATGTTCGAGTCGGTTTGGTACAATTCGAGCTAAGCCGAACGGATTTTTGTCGAACATATACGAATTTCTGTTTTTCCGAATAGTACCGACATGAAAATGTATTCGCCTCTTCCAATAAAAATCTGGCAATACTAATCTGGTCTAAAATCATCTGCCTAGCCTTTTCCCAACTATATTGGGGTCGGCTTCCAGTCTAACCGGTTGCAGCTGAATACCAGTATTTTACATGGAGCGACTGCCTATCTGACCTCCACAACCCAATTAGTACCGAGTAATACGATACCCCTTGGTAAGACTTGTTGTCAGACTTTTTGGGCCACTGACTACCTAACGACTGTCAAAGATCTACAAATGACAGCCGGGACCAACGGCTTAACGTGCTTTCCGAGGCACGGAGGAAACTCGGTATGCAATGGGCGGTCACCCATCCACAGACCAACCTAGGCAAGCACGGCTTAACCTAAAGATCGACCCGAGCGGCTGTTATTATTTAGCCACGAGCTCCTCTTTAGCCACGAGCTCCTCTAATCTGGTCTAAAATCAATTTACTAAAAAGAAAACTGCAATAAATGTTCAGATAATCCCATATACACCCAGTGAATACAAACCACCCACCTAACTTAACACCCACAATCAGTTGTACAGTTCAAAAAACCGCTTAACAACATCGTACAGTACATGAATAATTCAAAAACAACATAGTATACGCAAGTTACAGAAGCATAATGTTGCAGTGCATAACATTACCATCCATTTACATATATTTACAACATATTATGTTGAAAATTGTTAGTGCAAGGCAACACGATAGCGATCGACAAATGAATGGCAGAATGACAGCTCATTTTAATAACTCAGGGAAAAATTGAATTAAAACTGTGGGTTATTTTTCCAGAAATCCGTTTCAGTTATTTTTTAATAAAACATGTTTCGTGTTTACTTTAAATTCCAGTGATTTTAATAAAGCCTGGGGCAGTTTTGGTATGGGCGGTTTCCTCATGTGAAAATGTATGAAAATTGATTTATTTAAAATAATTATGTAGAATTTTTGGGTTGCCTGGAGTGGGTTGCTTAAACGGAAAATAACTCTGTAAAACATTTTCGAAATAATATCTTATATGTTACTTTTAGTTATCTTTTATGATTGGAATCGTTGCAATTGATATCTTTTAACAATGAACCTTATTTGTCGAGAGAGACTGGAAGCTGCGACATAGGGTATCCAGTGTCACATCTTATTGTAACACTTTTTATGAAACAATAAAGTAATATTATTTCCTTTATTTATCTTTACACAAATCTTATATATTTTTAAATATTTCTTAAACTAAAAACAATATAAAAAACATTTAAAAATATAAAAAATTGTAGCCCACCGGTATCGGGAACAGGGTCCAAGCTACCGGCGGTCAGGGCTCCAGAGAGAGGAACCTCCTGACAATACGAGCCGTGTCCAGGAGTACCGCTTTCTGAATCAAACCCTTGATCCAGCTGCCTAACGAGAGCCTCCTCAGGTATTGGTCGAGGCTCTTGGCAATTAAGCCATGGGCTGATACAACTATCGGCACAATGATCGCTGAGTCCACATCCCACATGTCGACAACCTCGTGAGCCAAGTCAAGATACTTGATTTGCTTATCTTTCTCGGCTTTCACGAGGTTCCCATCATGCGGGACCGTTATGTCAACAATCATTGCACGCCGCTCTGATCGATCCACCACCACTATATCAGGCTTATTGGCTACAATAGTCCTGTCAGTTACGATGGATCGATCCCAGTACAATGTGATACTGCCATTTTCGAGAACTGGGTCGGGCACATACTTATAGTACGGTACTTCCGATTCCACAAGGTTGTATTTTAGAGCAAGTTGCTGATGGATAATCCTGGCTACAAGGTTGTGTCTATGCAAGTACTCTCCGTTAGCCAGACGAGAACACCCGGAGATAATGTGACGGATTGATTCGCCTGGACGGTGGCATGCCCGACATATGTCAACCGTACCGTCCTTCACAATAAATCTCCGGTAGTTATTCGTCATCATAACTTCATCCATAATTGCACAGACAAAACCTTCGGTTTCTCCAAAGAGGTCCCCGGAACGTAGCCAGGCTACGGACGCTGGTAGGTCTACATCGGGCCCATGCAGGGCCCGGAAAAAGCGTCCGTGAAGCTCCTTACTCTGCCATACTTCCATGCGGTCGTTAGTGTCAAGCACTACAGGTTTGCGCCAGTTCTCTTTAGCCAAGGAGAGCGGGGTGAGCCCCTTGTCCACTGCGACCACATCTCGATGCATCCCCACGTCGGTTTCAAGGAAATATTCCCTGAGACTGCATATCTCGCGATTGTGAAGAGTCTTAGCGTTTAAAAAGCCTCGACCCCCACACCTCCGCGGGATATACAGTCTCATAACAGAAGAACGCGGGTGATGCATTCGATATGCCGTCAACAATGTACGGACCCTCCTATCCAGGGCGTCTAGTTCTGTCTGAGTCCATTTGAGTATGCCGAAAGAGTACATCAGAACCGGCATGACCCAACCGTTGAAGGCACGCACCTTATTGCCGCCTGATAAAAGACTATTAAATACTTTTTTCAGACGGCCAAAGAAGCGCTCCTTCAACGATTGCTTCATGTCAGCAACATTGATGCCCAGCGCTTCCGACATACCCAAATACTTATAGGTTTCAGTTGCTGAGAGAGATCTAAGATTTATGGAATCCGAGAGCTGGGTTCCCACAGATTCCACAATCTCCCCTCGCTTTACATGCATGACCGCACATTTGTCCACACCAAATTCCATCCTGATGGCGCTACTGAAAGTTTCAGTTATTTTCAGTAGCTCCATCAGTTGCAAATCGTTGGGGGCAAAGAGTTTCAGGTCATCCATGTAAAGGAGGTGAGATATAACTTGACCACCTCTCCTCAACCGATAGCCTAGACCTGAATCCTCCAGCAGCGTGCTAAGAGGATTCAAGGCTAAGCAGAACCAAAGCGGACTCAAACTATCGCCCTGAAATATACCTCGCTTTATCCTTATCGGCTCGCTATTCCTCTGGATTTGCCGACATCCCGGATAGCGAAGGACTGTCCTCCATTGCCCCATACATGACATCAGGAAGATGCGCAGAGTTGAATCAACTTTATACAACTCTAGCACCCTCATGAGCCATGTATGTGGCACCGAGTCATAGGCCTTCTTATAGTCTATCCAACATGTCGACAGATCCCTTCGGGAACGGCGAACCTGTTGACTAATGGCCATATCAATGAGGAGTAGCTCCTTAGTACCGCGGGACCCGTTCCTACATCCATTTTGAGAAGCGGACATTACAGAATTGTCATCAATGTGTTTGTTAATTTTAGCTCTCAAAATGGATGTAAGAACTTTATAGACTGTCGGAAGACAGGTAATCGGTCTATAATTTTTGGGCTCCGCAGTACTACCCGATTTATGGAGCAGGTGGGTTATCCCTGTTGTCAGGAACTCTGGCAGCGACCCTGACTCTAAGGCTGACTGGAACAGGATCGCCAGGCGAGCGTGCGACCTTGTAAACCATTTAATCCAGAAGTTGTGCAGCCCATCCGGCCCTGGAGATTTCCAGTTAGGCAACGGACGGACTGCACGAACTACGTCTTGGGGGCTGATAGTGATTGCCCCCATTTCTGGTACTAGATCGCACGCTCGCTCGACCTCCCGAGTCCATTCACCCTCGGTATGGCTAACAGGCACCGACCAGATGCTGCGCCAGAATGAACTCATGGCATCATCATCCGGCAGGCGCGTGTCAGCCACACCTTGGTCCGGTCGCTCCCAAGCCCTATAAACCCACCTTTCATCTCTTTGGAATGTGCGATTCTGAGTGTATCGGTCCACCCGCCGCTTATACCTACGAATACGGTTTGCCCATGCATAAACTTTCTGCTTCAGGAAGTCGATGCGCTCTGTGACACGGGACATGTAGTCTCGAGCACTGATATCAGTCCCCGAGAACGCCCGCCTCACAAAACGCATCACTCTAGGGCGAGTATTGCCCTCCCTGAAGCAGATCAGTTTGCCGATGAGTGCTCTGGCCTCACCAATACGTCGTTCAATCCTGTACTGCCATGACGGTACGGCTGGTTTAGGTCGTGTAGCTCTGTCATCAGAAAATTTGACATGAGCTACACGACATGCCGCTACAGCCGCACAATACAGGACTGAGTGAGCATCGGTGAGGTCTTCGCAGTTATCAAAATAGTTTGACAACTGCGAATCCAGAACAGCCACCAGCACCCTATTTTTGTTATGCATGGGCAAACGAGGTACGCGTGGTCTAAGATCGGGTTGCATGAACCGATATTCTCGAATCGCACCCTCCAAAGCACACCTCATTTCGTCATTGCACTGGGTACTTACATTAGTAACCATGTCATTACTCACGTTGTTATCGTGAGTTGGTATTATGGTAGATTGTGGTGGAACCACAGTCTGCGGCGGCGTGGCAATGACATGGCTACTCTGCATTTCAGTCCGCAAGCGATCAAGTACGGTGTCATCCAACATACCATTACGCTGGATGACTCGCACCTGATCCGACAGTCGTTGTGCCGACACGTTGACAGCTGGCTCAAGCACCTGAAACAGAGAGAGCATCCGAACACGGTACGCGGTCAGGTTGTTACCCCCCTCTGTAGCCCCATAGTATGCGCGCATAACATTTGCATTAATGGATTGCGTCCATCGCATGCGCGGCACACTCCCGCCGGGAGCTGGGACCCTATCAGAGGCCGGTGGGCCTCGAGGTCCTAAACCGTCCGGCGGCCGGCGTCCTCCTCGTCGACGAACAGGTGGTGGCGTCGTCGGCGGAGAGAAATACTCGTCGCTCGAGCTCGACGCAACTGCCACGGCCGGTGTCACAGCACTCACGACGGGTCTGGATTCCGGCGGCGGCGAGGCGGAGCTGAGCGACGGGTCCGGAGGTGATAGGCGTGCGCGTCTTGCTGCTGATCTCGTCAACATTCTCTTGATTTCATTATTATTTTTATCTGTACAATCTTATGTAGGTGACATACGTCATTCTTGATCACATTTTTTCTTTATGTGTTTATTGTTATAAAATGGCTTCATTTTACTATTGTTATATTAAGAAATGGAGAAATTATAATATATTAAAAGGGAGATTAGGTTCCAGACTGTTTAAAAATAATTATTTAACGAAAATTTTATTATAGAATGAAATTACAAGACATTGCCAGCTTTTATTATTTATGTCATTATTTATGTCTGTGTGTCTGTGTCATTGTTTGTGTTTTTATTTATGTCTGTTTAAATGTCATCCTAAGTCTCCAGTAATCCCTAAACCCCGCACGCACCACATCAACGTTATAATCACGATTTTTAAATTAAACGTACAGCTACCTTTTAGTATTTTATATAGGGGGTAAATAGATCCTTAACATATCCGAAAAGCACTTGTGTTCCCCGTCTTTGCGATCATTTTTTTGTTCTAGACCATACCTGGGAACCGAGACAGATTCTAGTTACAGAGATATTGGGGGTCAAAGTTCCAACTTTTTCACAAGATTTTTTTTTAAATACATGTTTTTAATGCAAGATTTTTACTTTACACACCTCCACGACCCCCGTACTATTCAATCCATCAATCAGCACAATGGTTTGAGTGCTTTCCATCGCGTCCTACCGTAAAACGTGATTTTTCACCCCAAAAAAAAAGTCGTTTCCCAATAATAATAATAATTTTTGCGTAAAGTTACTTAATTTGATGTACAGAATGCTTGGTTGACGGCTATGTGAAGGGTCCGTTTACACCCTGTATATATAGGCCTATCTCCAGCAGTGGACGTCTTTCGGCTGAAATAATGATGATGATCATGATGATGATGATATACCTTCCGTGATTTTCAACTACACCGCTCACAATAGTTGCAAATCACGAAGATATCCGTATGTGACAGTGAAACTTTATTTTATAACCCGCGACCTTCGTCCGCATGATATTATAATAAAAATATTAGTTCTTTAAATCAGGTTTTGTTAAGAATTTCAAGGGATTTTTTTTTTTACATGGAACCCTATTTTTTTTCATAAATAAAAGTAGTCTATGTCATACCTTATAACATCAGCTATCTGCCAGTAAAAGTTTCATCAAAATCTGTCCCGCTGTTTCGGAGATTAGCCGGAACAAACAGGCAATCAAACCAAGTTTATCAATACCGTTTACTAACAAAATTATAGAACCAAAGAAAATACTTATCATTCTCTTTGTGAGTTTTAATACTTAAGTCTATTTAATTTATTTAGCAACGCAGATCTTAGATACGGAGATGGTTCGAATTTTCATAGAAAGCTGGTTTAGAAAATCTAAATATGGAATAATATTTGCGTTAATTCGAGATTAAGATAACTGGAAAACATTTATAATTTTATCTTATTTCAAAGTTCACTAACCTTAGGAAATGTTTATAATTTTAAGATTTTTTAATCTAATTTGAGATTCTCTTTCTCTCGCATCTTGGGAGAAATTTCCATATAAAAAGTACCCGTATAAAAAGTCTCTCGCGTGTTAATTTCTGAGTACTTATCCAATCCCGTACCCGTAAATGCAATTCTTCGTACCATTCCAGAGTCTTTTTTAATATCCTTCAAAGTCCGATGTCCGCAACTAGTCCGCTGTTCGGTCCGCTCGGTTCGAATGCACCTTATTTTCCCCCTTATTTACCCCCCCCGCCCCGCTCTGGGCGGAGCGGAAGGGAATGTCAGATTTGTACTGACTAAAACTTATCCATCTTCCTTCTTAGCCCTTTGTGTTCCAGCGCCGCAGTATCTCTTTCGAACAGTCCCGCAGCCCACCATCCCTGAAGCTTAGTTTGTGTTCATTTTATAGCAAAGTCACCCTCCGGTAATAGAATTTATGACTGCAAGTCGGCAGCCTTTAAGCTAGGTGGAGTAACAATTTTTGCAGGGTGGTTTTTAGCAGTTGAACCAGATAGGTTGAGAATCGAGTGGAGTGTGTATTTTTCATTTTAACAGTCGACAGCTAATAGGCAGACAAAGCAAGTGATCTAAATTTAGCCCAATTTACTTATTTTCAACTTGAAAAACTTAACTTACACAGTAAGCCTGTCATTCCCAAAAGGTAGGCAGAGGTGTTCCTATATCAATACTGGTTTTACAAATAACATTCTTCAGTCTCCAATGGGTGTAAAAGTACCCTTAACGAAGCCTAAAGGCCCCTGTTCTCTCCGTCATTGTGTATATATTTTTGTTTGACACTATATATGGGAACCTAGTAGGTACGGAGATATTCGGGGTCAAAGTTCCAACTTTTTCACAAGTTTTTAATGTTATAACTTTACTTTAAACACCTCCACGACCCCGGTACTATTCAATGCATCCATCAGCACAACGTTTTGAGTGCTTACATTGACTCCTACCGTAAAATGAGATTCTTCACCCGCTAAAAAAAAGCGGTTCCCAGCAATATTTTTTGCGTAGAGTTACTCAGATTGAAGTACAGAATGCTTATTTAACGTCTTCATGAAGAGCTCATTACCACCTTGTATTTAGTGCTGGCTTAATTCTGTTCTGTTATGTTCCACAGAATATTAAACCTTTATCGTCCGCACTACAAATACATCACAATAAAACACATACAGTCGTACACAACAGTCGATCATACGTAAATACGATTAATATTGTGCGCGTCTGTACCCGCTGGAATTACTATATTTCATCGCGACGAACACCTGGGCTCAGTAAACAGGGCTTGTGTACTCGATTGTAAGTGTTTTCCCGTGTTTTTAGTATGTATGGATTTAGGTAGTATATTTCTGATTATTGTCATTCTATGTAGGAGGGAAAGAGAGATATTTTATGAAGAATGCATATACAACGTGTAAACAGACCCTTCAGGAAGCCTTCTACCAAACATACTGTACATCAATCAATCATCAATCATCAATTTCGGGATCTGTGAGCGGGGTGCGATGGTCTAGTTGGTTAAGACATCCGGTGTACTGAATCGGAAGGTCGCAGGTTCAAACCCTGCTCGCACTGGAATTTTTCTTTCCATGTCAAAAACAGCTATGTTCCCTACGCAGGGTTTGCGTATAAAAATATTAAAAATAAATAACTCCACGAAAAAATAATTGCTAGGATACGACTTTTTTTGGGTGATAGTTCAGGGCTAATAAAAAACTTGTATTTTAAAAAAAGTTGTGAAACTTTGATATACAATATCCTTTGAACAAAAATATCTCCTTAACTAGATGGTTGCCAGGTAGAGTCCAGAACAAAAAAAATATCACGGTGACGGCAAGTGCCTTTCGGTTTCGTTAAGAGTCCTTTTACATCTAAAATCAGTGCACAGACACGTTGAGAGGTCTTGGTTCGGCTTACAGGTTGGATTTGTCGGTGCGCAGTGATCCTTTTATAATATAGTGTGCCAAACGTGATATACATTGCGGGACTGTTCGAAAGAGATACCGTGGCCCTGAAACACAAAAGCCAAAGAAGGAACATGGATGGGTTTTAGTCAGTACAAGTCTGACACTCGCTTCCGCTCCGCCCAGAGTGGGGGGGTCATTTAATGATTTCCCATCCGAAAAAAAAAAAGGTGATATACATATTTCCAATCACATTCCATGGACAGCGGGGTGAGTCCCTTGTCTGCAACCACATCTCTTTACCTTCACCCCACGTCACCTCGCATGTGAAAAATCTCGACGTCAACTTCCGCTGGATGTACAGTCTCATCACCGATGACCGTGAGTGATGCATTTGGATTGCGATCAGCAGTGTACGAACTTTTCTTCCCATAGGGTTGAGTTCGGTCTGAGTCCATTTGAGTAAGCTGAAAGAGTAAATTAATAACATTACTAATGCTTGGGTTGAATTCCCAGTTCAGGCAAAATGTTATTGGGTTTTTCCATTAGGAATTTCTTAGTAATAGCTAAAAAAAAGTAAAATGTGGTTGTACTTTTTGGGGCACCTCTGCCTAACCGTTCCGGGATTACAGGCGTGATGTGATGTAACACAGCAAACCATGCAGATAAGCCGAATAATGATTTAGCTCTGGAAATATCTCTATGTCGCAGTGCACCACGGAGTACTGGCAGTAGCTATTTCAGAACATCTAGTACATTGGACTAGGTTTAATTTAGTGTGTGTGCTTTAGACGTGAGTTATCCTTTATAGCTTAGAGAATGTGATATTTAAAATATATATTTTTGCTGCGTAGTAAACTGCATTTAAGAATAAAAAATATATGAACCGTCTATGAACCTATTATTTGGTAGTATATGTATGATTTTATTTTTTTAATTTCTATTAAGTTCTGAATACAACTTTTATTTTAGTACAGCTTTAACACTTTTTTATAAAACGATGGTTTTAGAGGGTGTTGCTCACAGCAGTCATATTCATAGACATTAGTTAAGTTAATGCGTTATACTTAACCATAAACATCGGAAGAAGCTCTTGGCTACATTATAGCAGTCACACGGTTCGAACTTCAAGGTTAAGCCGCGCTTGCCAAGGTCTGTCTGTGGCTGAGTGACCATCAGGACATACCGAGTTTTCTCCGTGCCTCGGGAAGCACGTTAAGCCTTTGGTCCTGGCTGTCATTTATAGATCTTTGACAGTCATTACAGATAGTCAGTGGACCAGAAGTCTGACAGTCAGTTTTACCAAGGGGTACCGTATTACCCAGTACTAACTGTGCGGTGGAGGTAAGATAGGCACTCGCTTCATGTAAAATACTGGTATTCAGCTGCATCCAGTAAGACTGGAAGCCAACCCCAATGAATTTGGGAAAGGCTAGGCAGATGATGAATTAACCACATACATCTATAAAGAACTATAGGTTTCATTTGCTGAGAGTCAAAAAATCCAAATTAGTCTGGAACTGATAGATTGTAGAAACACCAACATTAACGCCAACCATCTCAACGAAAACGAAACATACATACATACAAGCGGAACATATTATTGGGACAAAGTTAACAGTTTCCGATAAACAAACATACATATGCGCATACATTGCAGTGTTGTTTTTACAAAACTTGCTTACTCCGTAAAAGAAAAGCAAAAGATAATCGGAAAGTCCGGAAACAGCACACAAATGGCGGTACCCTTTTAAATGGATTGAGATATTCAAACCGATAGCCCTTTAGGCGTATGAGGAAGTGTACGCAGCATCATACCATTTGAGCCTACGAATAAAAATGAATGGGAAATAACTACAGCAGTGGTAATGTGCTACGCGAAGGGCTACGGCGTAGCAGTGCTACGAACAGGCTACAACTTCGTAGCATTTTAAGATGAATTTTATGTGCGTTGTTAAGTTGATGTTAAACTGTGCGTATTCACTAATATTGTACTGACTACATTGAACTGAATCTTTCTGCATGTTCAAGAAACACCATGTATCTAATAATAAGTTTTTGTATATTTATAGCTATGTCGTAGAAACAGAAACGCGATTTCGTTTTTCTGCTTACTTGCAACAGTAAAATTAACTGCATATTAGCTTAACTAATATGCAGGCTAATTATATAAGCAGTGACAGCCTAGTGGTGTGACCGTCGGACTGCCAAGTCATAGGTCTCGAGTTCGAACCCAAGGCACGCACCTCTGATTTTTCGGATTCATGTGCGTATTGTATAATCATCACTTGCTTCGGTGAGGGAAAACATCGTGAGGAAACCAGCATGCCTGAGAGATATTTCTTGACGGCATGTTAAGCCAAGTCAGAGGCCCATGGGCGACATAAAAACTCTGACACCAGGTTAGGAACTAACCACACGATAAAGAAAGAAGAAGCTTAACTTAGAGTGTATATATCTTTCAGTGTGATACTGCAAACTATGTACTAAAGAAAAAAACTACAACAGCAAAAAATAAATATTTTCATGAGGGTCAACAAAATGTCCTCACAAACATATACAAATGTATCCCATAAAATGACCATTGTGTTTTTTTTCTCAGACCAAAACTACGTACAAAACGATTATGACGTCATTACACAGGATATTAGGGTCTTGACACATCAAAGTCAGCTGGAAAGGAATCACCGACATAAATTTTTAGTGACCTATAAATTGAGGTATTCGAGTAACGTGAAGTAGGTTTAGGGTTCCGCGGTCTGAAGTGTGAAACTATGCGCGAAGTTATTTTTGAGTATGATAGATGATGGTATATTGAGGGCAATGTGAAAGCAAATTCTGTTTTAAAAGAAAAGTGCGTAACCACTATTTAAGTCATAATAAATAGCTCTCTCTCTATTAGAAGTCGAGTCATGGTAATTATTATTAGGTTTCTCGTTTTTAATTTTGGTATTTGTTAAAATATGTATTAGTTTATTTTATTTGTATATAAGTATTAGTATCATTATAAGTGCCTATATAAATTCTCGATAGCAAGAAGTTATTTTTATATATTTATTTTGTACCCTATCACAATGTTTTCTTATTTAACCCAAAGGTTGACTGGTAGAGAATGCCTTGTGGCATTAAGTCCGCCTATGTATCACTATTGTACATGAAGTTTAAATAAATAAATAAATAAATGTGTGTGGGTTTGGTGTTAAAGTACGTTTTTGGTAAAATGGGGTAAAGATTTTTCTAATAAATGGGTTATGGGATTATCTTTTTTTCTGCATTTTATGTCAAGTACTTACCGAATATTGGTCTCATAAAAATTGGTTAGATGAACGATCATAAAATACTGTAATTTAGACTTTGATTGCCGTCATTACCGATAAAATCAGACTTCTTTCTTAACACAGGTTTTGTGGAATAACGACCAGAACATTTTTTCTCGATTTCATTATCACTAAGTGACACCTAAGTCAGAAAGAAAGAAACAAAAAGTATTTATTAGACTCACACAGGACAAATAATAAAATATGAAAAAGAAAACAAAAATTCACAATATAAAAGTAGTTGAATATACTAAAAAACCCGACTGAAAAAACTGAAAAGCATAAAACACGCACATTAATAGTTAATAGGCTTCTTTTGGGTTAGCTCGTTCCATCGTCGACCTCATCTCTGTCCTTGGGACTAGATTGAGGTCAAGAGTAACCCAATCTAGTACAAAAAAAAAGCTTTTTAAATTAAACTAAAGTTGGAAGCAGGCGGAGCCCATTTGAATATAAAATTGTGATAATGGTATAGGCTAAATATTAATTAGTTAGTTAGGTCATTAATAACGGTATCTCCTAGTTTTATTGAAAACGGGTATTTCCTATTCGTTAAGTAACTAGTAGAAGGAATATGAGAAATAGTAAAAAAAAAAATAAAAAAAAAATATTGGAATGGTGGTGGTGTATGGTGGTCGTGGTGGTGGTGGTGGTATGGAATGGTATGGTGGTATGGTATATATATATGTATTTGTGATCAAAATCTTTGTTGTTGCATCATCAGGTGCATTCACAACACTACCGATTAACTAAGATCTTGTCATCTCTTTTCGCTTTTTTATCCATTAATTTTACCAGACGCGCTGTTTTCGCGACAGGCACTATAATTAAACTATAACCTTCCACTCTAATATCTAGGGCACTAGACAATGAGTGTTAAGGTGTATAACGCAACATTTTCTTTAGAACCATACATCTTAGTAAGATTCGCACTTAACCAATGTTTTATACGTCTCATGGGCTACAGCCATAACATTCAACGGGGAGCCGTTTGCAATGTGTACCAAATATATATTTATTTTATAACAACATAAATCATGGTAACGCATGAAAGAGGACGATATATGACATTGTATGTGTCCCATGCAAATGACGACACAGAACGGTTGTGGGGCAGCCATTTTGTTGGTACTTTTGCAATGTAATATGAAATTTGTAATGTTTTTTTGTTTGGCAGTTAAAGGCGGTTCTCACACGACACCGCTCGTCCGCGCGGTCGGTTGGTAAAGCGGATCTCATATCGCATTGGCTTGTATAAAATCCATTGATGCCTAGAGGTCCTATAACACGATACGACATCACGTCGTGCTGCGTTCATTCTGTTTTGTTGCTAGATCTAGTGTATTCTAAATATAGATTTAAATAAGTGTTGATAATGGAGTACATGAGAAGGAATGTGACTCAACCGTTTTCCATAATTCAAAATTAAATAAATTACTGTTAAGAGGTCGATTTTCTTATCCGCATCGTAGCATGACGCGACGTCGACGTATCTTGCTTATGTGTAAGAGCCCTAACACACGTACAACTCGCGGCGCACTGTCATAAAATCTTTCGCCACCTCCGCCTGACCAGCTGTATCGTGTGAAAACCTAAACTATGAAATAATAACTATGAAAGTCCTTTCATAGTTATTTTTTTAATGTTAATATTACAGAATTAAAACAACAAGCAAGGATTTTAAACTTTCATGGTCACTAAAATTATTATAACTAGAAGACGGGAAAACAAGAAAACAATAAACATGGTAAATATCCCGTCTTCTAGTTATAATAACAAGCAAGGACTATGGAATATAGCTGTTGAGCCTCTGGGATATGGGGCGTCAGGTTGGAAACAGGAAGATTCAGTTCAAATCTTCATTTGTTTAGATTCGATGAAACACTCTTAAGAAAACGAGTACCTGTAGCTGCACATCGTGAGAGAGGTGCTAATGACAGTGGATGAATGACAGAGATTAGATCTCGTCACCAGCATTGCCATACCTTGCAGCTACTTCAGGGACCAACACAAATAAACGATCGCCTGTGGTGTTTTTTACTATAACATTTTTTGAACTAGACACAGTTGAACGAATTTAAAGCGGTGGTCAATGGACAATTTTTATTTTCCCTCGGAATATATTTGAACAAAGTTTACATTCGTTAGTAATTTTACAAATTTGCGGAGAAGTCTTTTTAGAATCGAACTCTTTTATTTATTTAGTCGGTCACCGTTAGCCATCACTATCAGGCGTTCGTTTTTCACATAGACTATCTGTGTATTCTGTATGTTAATTTACAAAAAGTTAGTAAAAAAGAGTTGCTTGTCCGATGTTAAAAAGAGCTTTGAAACTTTATTTGCTTTGTGTGTTATTTTTTTACTGTTCTAAATTATTTTTAAATTTATCCTCTCAATTTGTTCTGAAATATACGTTGTATTTTAATACAGCCAGAAACTCGGATGTTATGTTAGATAAAGACATCGATTGCTGGACCTATGTCCATCAGGTTCGGGTAGCCCAAGCGTCACCACGACGACCGGTCCTGTGCTTTTCGCAACTTGAGTACCAAAATAACCGACATAGCCCGAAAAATTGCAAGACTTAAGTGGCAGTGGGCACGGCACATTACTCACAGAACGGATGTCCGATGGGGGTTGAAAGGTTCTGGAGTGGCGACCGGAAGCCGTAGCGTTGGAAACCACCCCACAACGTGGACAAATGCACTGGTGGTTAATAACTTGCCAAAGTATTTTTTCCCCTTTCAACCAACAAAAACCTTTGCACAGATAACAAAACCCATAAGCAATACAAATACAAGTCAATTATAAGTTCACGCTTTGTCTTCAGGTGGGTAGGCACGTATAATGGAAGTCGAACAAAAGATAAATGGCGCGGTGGATATCGACTCGGAAGTAATTTGTTAGATGCCAGTTGCACGCGACCTTGGGTAAGAACATCCTATATACTTGTAGTATTGGTATGTACTGTTTTAGGGTTCCATTTACATTCTGGTGGACATGTTTCTACGGCATTTTTGGTCATATCCATAAATGTTTTCACCACTTACAGACCAATATTCAGATTTGTGTTACATTCATGAAGTATTATCATTAACAGTAGAAACGGGATATTTACCATGTTAAATATTCCATATTCAACATGGTATACTAAATTATTTTTAGTATATGCGAAACCTGAATATAGTTAGTTTGTTCTGAATAAGTAACTGAATCGATTCCGATAATTTTTAACCCATGTTATAGTTTGTCCCAAAAATATTTAAAAAAAGTTACAAGTTGGATACCGAGCGACATTAAGTACCTATCGCAATCATTTAGGTATCTACTGCCAAATTATTATTATCAATGAGCTGATGACGGCGCTGAAGGCGCGTGGACGGGCGCGCTGCGTGGTGACCCCGTTTTTGAGCGGACAACGAGGTAACAGAACAAGCTTATAACTTTGTGATTTTTCATGATACAGTTTTGAAACTTTGTATTTAGATTCTTAACATAAAAATACTAGACACATGTTTCAGGTTTCGCATATACTAAAACTAATGTTGTATATCCCGTTTCTTGTGTTAATGATAATGTTAGTAACCATGGTAGTTTAAAATCTTATATTCCTGAAGTAGGTTTTCGGTTTGACGTAATTGTGGTAACTAATATAGCTTTCTTTTACTTGTCTTGGTATGAGCATGTGAAGAGGAGGGATGAAACGCATGTGGCTCAAAGAACGTTGAGTGTAAAATTGATAGATAAAAGGGAGGAGAAGACTAAAGAAACTATATGGATGAATTATGTGAAGGATTTGGAGGGCGGACTTGAGAAACAGAAAGAGAAAACGGAGTTACGCATGTTATCCAAGTTACATGAAACAATCGCAAGAAGTTCAGATGAATTTGCTTTCTTAAATGTATAGCTGTATAACTCTTATCATTTTAGCAGTCGAGAATGACCGTATCAATACTGCTGCTAAACAATAAAAATGTCAACGTAGTTATCGCTGCGCTCCTATAACACGTTCTCGGCTCTATAACTACCACGCAGATAAATCGATCTAGGATCGTGCTTCGAATGAAATACAGTTCTTTAGACGAGACTTATTTGTGCTTCGAAAAGCACTTGAGGCCTTCAAACCAAGTTGTTTCAATGCATAAAGCATCGTCTGCTGAAGCTCATTATCTGCAACACCTTTTGCTTTTTGCTTTCAGTCTGAACGGATGCAGCTGGATACCAGTATTTTACTCATCATCTGAATCTGACTTTGTAAAATATTAAAAAAAAAAAAATACCACCGCACGCAAAATACGCGCTTTGACGTGGAGTTGCGGACACCAGCCCGTTATACAATACAATACAACTGTAAAATATCTTTGAATGTCGGTCAAGACCGTGCAGTTGTTTCATTCGTAGCAAAAGTTGAATTTATCAAAATCTAGACCATCCCATATTGTCTTTAAACACCCCTCTTTTATCCCATAAAAGCCTTAAACATTTATCACAGATCTCACATCACATTACACAGAAATACGATCTCCCTTTCTGGCGTTAGATGTAGATTATCTTTTGATATATTAATACTTATAAAAAAGCGAGTTCTGTTTGATGCGAAAGCGACACCACCGGAGTGTGAAACCCGGGTATTGTCGGCAAATTGTCTTACAATTGAATTCAGCTCGCGGACCGGTTTGCGTCAAACCACTGAATAAAGTTGTGCAGAAGAGCTATTTGATGACTCTAAACTTTTAGTTGTGTGTGTTTTTACGATTATAAACATTTGAGGTATAGGAAACGATTCACATAGGGTAGATATATTTCTGAGTAATATAACGTGGGTGTCTTAGTTAAGCATAACTTTATCATATTAAAAAACTACCAAAAAAAAATCAGCCAAATGCGAGTCGACCTTGCTCATGAAGGTTTTCGTACCATCTTATTAGGGAAGCCCCCTTTTTTTTTTTTTTTTTTTTGGATGGGAAATCATCAAATGACCCCCCCCACTCTGGGCGGAGCGGAAGGGAGTGTCAGACTTGTACTGACTAAAACCCATCCATGTTCCTTCTTTGCCCTTTGTGTTCCAGGGCCACGGTGTCTCTTTCGAACAGTCCCGCAGCTCTGGCAGGCATCGGCCCATGCGGACCCCTACTCGGTTGCTGACATCTCTTTGAGGCGCGCGTGGAACACGAACGCGCCGTCGACACGGCCTGTCGTCATAAGACGGCCGGACGGCGAGCTAGCCCATAACTCGCCGTCCACAGGCCCGCGCCTACGGTGGCCGGGAGCCACCACGTGACCCCCGACGCCCAGGGCGTCTCCCGCGGCGGCTGGGACGTGAGGTTCTTTCCCTCACACGTCCCGCCACCTCCTTCACTAGCATGACTGCTTCACAGAAGGTGGTGACGGCTAGGGAAGCCCCCTTTAATTTTTATTATTTTTTGTTAAAGTGGCAACTGCAATACACATTCTGTGAAAATTTCAACCGTCTACCTATTACGAATCACGAGATACAGCCCGCTGACAAACAGACGGACTGACGGAACAGCGGAGGCTTAGTAATAGGGTCCTTGGTTAGCCTCCGGGTACGGAACCTTAGAAATAATCAGGGTTACGTTGCATATCGATCCGATTTTATGCCTTTTCTTGTGCACAATACTGTTGCTAACTCCAAAAGGCATCGAACAATTTTCCTGAATAAAAAGCATAGGACATAGGTACGAAGCATTTGAATGAACATTTTGTGGCGTAACTAGAAGACGGGATATTTACCATGTTTATTGTTTAATGTTTGTTTATTTTTTGTTTGTTAAGAAAACAATAAACATGGTAAATATCCCGTCTTCTAGTTATAATAATTTTAGTGACCATGAAAGTTTAAAATCTTATATTTTGTGGCGTGTTCGTAGCCCAAAGACAGTGATTTTTTCCAAAGAATTAACGTCAGAACTACTTTTAGAGTATTTATTTGTGCCGAGGCATAGTACGACGCTATTGATGCTTGCTTTTAATAGATTTTCTGTTCTCTCTTTTTTGTGGATAAAACGCCATGAACCGTTTTTCGCTTAGTAGTAAAATACGTGGCGATTTAAATGTGGAGCCATTTAATGACATTTTCAATTGAAAACCACCGTTATATTTTTGGAAAACCAGAATTTTAATGTGTAAGAGTTTCTCGTATGTGAATATCAGTTGAGGATAATAGTATTAGTTAGAATTAAATGCGTATAAATGGTAACTATAGAGTTTATTGAAATTACTTTTTTTAAATTACTTTTTTTATGTGTGGTAGTAAAAATCGTCTGTGGGTAGTGTAGATAAAAAGGTAATCAGAATGTGGGTTAAGAGCTTTTTTGAGTGACACTAACCGTTTGGGGCAGTTTATTATATTTTTAAGTTTTTCAAACATCGAACGGGTTCAATCTATCGGGTTTTTGTACATACTACAGAAGCTATTTTGTAGACCTCATGCAAGTTCAATCCTGTATGAAAAGATGAAAAAGGTTTTCAAATACCAAATTTTGTTTTAGTTTTGCATTTGATTTTCTGGACGGTGTTACTTCTGGGCAAAGGTCTCCTTTTATATGACCACTCCTTTCGAACTAAGTGGGGTACACCAGAGTAGTGGAGTAGTAGAACGGCAAACTCTAAAATACGTCTTCATTATCTGCCATCATCCATCAACCACACAAGAACCAACCCAAAATAGAGCGAAACTCATTACTTCGAAATTGGCACAGGACAATCAATCCATTTTCAATTCTATTGCTTCACAATAAAATTGAAGATCGATTGGTGTAGTGCTGAACAAAAAGCACATACCTAGATTATCGCTGTCTTATATGTTACATTAGTGGTAAGCGATCCGGGTACGACATTATGCCACTTCAATAGAGCTGGGAATTCGCGTGAGGCACGCTAAACGTTTCATGTAGAGAGGGATGTACGAGGCTTGAGTGTGTTCGGGAACGCGGCGGGGATAATCCGTGATGTTCTTCTGTATTTGCGGTTAGTGCCTCATTTTTGAAGTCTGGCGACCAACAGATGAGAAAATTAAAAACCTTTGACGGCAGACCTTCTTTCGATCAAGTTAAAAGATTTTCAATTGGAAAGAAAAATCATTTCCTGTAGATGTATTAATAGACGAGCCCTGCACACACGGTTTACTATAAAGACTTCATTTAATTTAAGTTTGGATCTTTTTTCATGCAAATGTTATTGTAACTACTTTTTCTATAGCACTGTGACTTTTTAGTCGTCTTACAAAGGTCGTTCACTCAATGTATCCGACATAGAATAGCTCGAGGCGGGATTTTTTTTTTATCTGCCATAATAGGTACAATGAAAAATAATAATAAAAAAATAGAATGAAATTATGAAACATCCTGTTAATGATGTTTACGTGTCAAACGGGAGAACAATACCTACCCAGCACTCGAGTCCAGTAGATCATCGTTCGCAACAGGGTGTTTTAACTACGTCATGCGTCATAATACTGAATAATATTTTTATTTTTAAATTATTAAAATCTCATACATAACTATTTTTTTATGAATGTTTAGTATTCATTGGATACATGAAGTGGGATGCCGTTGTAAGACGACTAAAAAGTCACGGTGTATAAAAACTAAGGAAGTCGCTAAGGAGTTTCGGGAGATCAACAATCCTACACGGAGATGACAGCACGGTGAAGGCAACTGCTTTGAGGCCTAGACAAGCTAAGGCAAAACACTGAAACGTTTGCCATCACATTGCACTCAACAGAGTCGCAAGCACTACAAGTGGGAAACTATGTATTTTGAAGATGTTACGCGGAAACGACCCCGGAACTGCCGAAAGTATCCTCTTCAACTTTGGCCTTCATTGGAATTTCTCTCAAAGTTCTTTGAGATGCCAGAAAATCGCAAGGAAAAGCAGACCTGTTCCAAATATATCCCCGTATGGTCCAACAAGCGTGCATGTGAAAGGAATTCAGCAAAGTAAACTCAAGTTGTAAGCTTTTGTGAGTGTGCCAGTGTATGCGTGAGCAATGTCGCCAAATTACACTGAATATTATATTTGTCACTAGTTTCACACAACCTTCAAGAAGTTCTATACCTATTGTTCCACTAAACTAGATATTATCTTACTTCAATTTCTCAAGCAACTGTTCTAAAATAAACCGTATCTGTTACTTTCTTGGATAACTTTTTAATTAACATAAGAAATTGGTTAGTATTTAAAGGCATTTTGATTAGAGTAAAGTATCGATGCCCTCACATAAAACTTATTTGAAATGTCTTACCACTATCATAATGTAATTAGTTAATTAAATAACAATGGTTTCAAAGGCGAGCTTCTGAAACGTTCTTGGATTCAGGTGTGCTACTACTGCAGGTACTGTAGGTTTAACTTTGTCAAAGGGAAATTCTCCGTAGAGATTCACGTTGACTGCAGAATTATAATACCTAATACCTATGGATTATGTCAATAAAAGAAAAAATCAGAGAAATCCATCCTCGTCATTTTTTTTTAATGTTGAAATGTCAAAGTGTTGATCAATTCTAAATAAATATCGTAAATTCACTCTCGAACGATTTTTTCTCCATGCAGACCAATGTACGGGCCCCAAAAGTGCTATTGACTTGAGTTGATTGTACAGTAATTTCGGATAGCGTCAACAAAAAAGAAAAAGAGAAAGTAACTAACATTCAGAACAAAACAATAGAAAGCAAAGTTTATATGAACTTTAAATGACATGTTCATTCTCATTCCTATCCGGGTAACTTGCCAAACAAAATGCTGATACAAAATAAACGATTACCATACAAAACACATAAACAATGACATTCGTTTACTGAATTCGTTTCTTGAAGGTCACACATCCCGTATATCGAGTTGGAATGTACATAAAACAGTACATTATGCGCTGTTTTGATGATTTAACTTTTCGATAGGGGCATATTTTAGTTAGAGTGATTGGCCCAGTGCCTTTTGCGTCGGGGTTGCAGGTTTGATTTCAGCTTAAAGCAAATATTGTTCGACTTAGTGGTAATTCAAGAGATATGTTTTTTGACATAATTGGGTTTTTCGCTTGGAGCCGCGGGTTCGATTTCAGCTTAAATCAAAGATGTATCACTTATTGACAATTTATAATAAATAAATTGTTTTGGGTCTTGGTGTGAGATTTGTTTATAAACGGCTACACAAAACCAGAGACATTTAAATTTTCTTTTTAATATTTTCAATGTATTGCTTAAGATTATCTCACCTAATGGTAAACGATGATGTAAGCTTAGGAACCTCTATCCTCTAGTCGAGATTTGAAAACTCTGAATTATAAGTTTTCAGGTAAAACGAACTCCAGTTAGATTTTTTCTCAAAGCAGATCTATAAACCACCTCTCCTCTGACTGTCGCGTTGGCCTACTGGTCGCAATCACGACTACTGAGGTCCTGGGTTCGGTTCTCGTATCGAGCAAATTGTTTTTGGACTCTTCCATCAGAAATTTCTCAGTAGCAGTCACGGAGTCTGAATTTGTGCTCGGTTGATGGCAATAGGCTCGCCTCCTATTACGTGGTACTTGAACATAACTGGCAAAATGTGTTTGTATTATTAGGTTCAATTCTGCCTAACCCTTCGAGGATTACAGACGTGATGTTATGTTTATATTGTTATCTATAAATCAGCCAGCCAGAATATTCGTCTTACCAAAATCTATACGAAATTTACTAAGACAGTAATTTCGCAATTTACTCCAAAAGCTGCTCCACCGTCTTCCTAGATCTGTGGTAAGCCTCAAATTTAGTGGATATTTAACATAGGGAAACAGTTCGGTTGGCACAAAAGGAGACGCCGGGCGAACTAATAGTCTTATCTTGTTGAATACATGGCTGCGAAACTGATATTATAGCTGAGTTTTCTATGAGGCTTTGTTGCAGGAAGTTGTTCTTCAGTTTTGAATAATTTGAGAGTTTCTTATGTGTATTTTACAGGATAAAATCTTAGCGTTAATTCATTTTTACACGACTACGGCGAAGCCAAAAGGAAAGATTATGATTTTAGCAATCTATGAGTGTATGTATAGAGGTGCTCGTGGCTAAATAATAACAGCCGCCCGGATCGATCTTTAGGTTAAGCCGTGCTTGCCTAGGTTGGTCTGTGGATGGGTGACCACCCATTACATACCGAGTTTCCTCCGTGCCTCGGAAAGCACGTTAAGCCGTTGGAACCGGGTGTCATTTGTAGATCTTTGACAGTCGTTAGGTAGTCAGAGGCCCAAAAAGTCTGACAACCAGTCTTACCAAGGGGTATCGTATTACCCAGTACTAACTGGGTTGTGGAGGTCAGGTAGGCAGTCGCTCCATGTAAAATACTGGTATTCAACTGCATCCGGTTAGACTGGAAGCCGACCTCAATATATTTGGGAAAAGGCTAGGCAGATGATGATGTATGTATGTATAAACATACGTAAGTATGTTTCTCCGTAGCGCATAATATATTTATTCAATTTTGATGAACAATGTGTCAATCGATTTGGTAGTGTAGCCCAGGTAACATAGGCTAAATTTTAACCGACTTCAACGAAAGGAGGAGACGATTTTACCTTGTAAACCTCGAATTTAAAAAGAAATTGATTTATATGTAGTCTGATTTTTTTGTTGTTGTATACCACACAAATTCTTGTTACATAGCGTTTTTGTTTGTCTTAGTATCTGTTGGGATTCATGTGCCTGTGCTTTCAAACCGATTGCTGTACAGTGTCTCTCGGTAGCACTACTAACCCACTCTGTATTTTCACTAGCACTACTGCTGAATGATGTAACCAAGGTTTTGTTAAAGTATACTGATTTAAAAGAGTGTCCATGGAGTTTCTTGCCCGTTCTTCTCCATAGAGATCTACGTTAGGGAATGGGCAACTACAGTACTTTCACAGTTTTTGTGCCTTGTGACTGGGACTGTAGCTATATTTTACTGTTGTCTTTGTTTCGACAATTCAAAAGTGCCTGTAACTGGCCTACTTGAAATAAATGCTTTGATTTTGATTTTGATTCACATTCCACTACTGCACATAGTCTCTGCCTTCTGCGTTCAATCAGTCTTAAAGCTCCGGGTCCAACTACCCCACTGCTGCTCACCGTATTACCCTGTCGATGACTCCAATTAGATCTATTCCGAATTTATCCAGGAGAAGAAAAAGTATTTATTAGTCTCGCACAGGTCAAATTTTTTTAAGAAAACCTTGGCCCACACTAGGAATTTTACCTGTATAATGGGTGCGTTTATAAACATTTAAACTCACATACACAAACAGCCAGACCCGGAACAACTGCCTGTAGATCATACAAATATTTGTTCCGTGCGGGAATCGAACCCGCGACACGCAGTGCAGCAGTCAATTGCTAAATAAAAAAAAAAAAAAAAAATATGGTTAAATTAACTATAAAACAAAATTGTATACAGGATGATTTCCACCAAACGGCGCGCTTTGTATCGGATCGGAAAGGATACAACCGTATGCTGCGACAACCGATCGCGTCCGGCAGGATGTCGACGTATACGATCGACTTTGTACCGTCGCTTGCGAACGTATCCGTTTCTGCGCCTAGACAAATGGTTTTATTCTTACCGTGTTTAATACGATGACAGGCGAACGCAGCCGATCGCGCGTCGCAGCATACTTTTATCAACCATCGCGTGTCGCAGAAGACGCCTGCGGACTTTCAATACTGTGTACACGATTTAATATCATTTAAAGATTGTAAAATCCGTTCCGACCCGATGCGATGCGAGCCGTTTGGTGGAAATCATCCTTAAAAAATTAAACAAACGAAATTGGTCCTGTACGAGGCTAAAAGACCCCTATCTCAACATGGTGTTGTAACATTAAAAAAAAAGTCACAGTGACACAACACAAGAGAAACTACACCTATTCCTCTCGGCAATTATTCCACAAAGTAAGGTAGGTACTTATTACTCTTTTCTCTTACACCTTAAACCATCTGTGAGATATACCCAAGCCAACCTACAATACCTTAGTTTCTTAAACGTTTACCTCGTCTTGAAGCAGTGTTCAATTTGTATAATTTCTCACTAAAATAACTTACCAACCTGCTTACTGTTGTTGCCTTGGTATTTATTTTGGAAAAGCGTGGATTTACATGAAATTCTAAGCTGTTTAGGTTGTTAAAAAAAAGTTCCACAGAAAAATATTATTTAAATAAGTACAAAAACTTTACTTACTTTTTTTTTACTTTACTTTTTTGTAGTTCTGAACTGAATCATCGTCTAGCAACTAGCAACCATTTAAGTAAAATCGTAGGTAGACATATTTTGTATATGTAAACGTTATTCATTCTTTTTTAATATTCATTTACTCCAATCATCAACAACGTTTAGAATTAGAATACAAAAATGTTAGCAAATAAAATTGTCGATAAATACCACTGCGGTCTGCTGAAGCCTTGCGGAGGAAGAGTGAAATGATGTTTGAAAATGTCTCACGATAAATATCTTGGCCCACAGATGGATGCCAACAGGCAGCCGTCTTGTCTATCAAGTTTTTCGTTTTAGTTATAACCTTTACGTGTATACAACATTAGTTAGTAGTATTTTTATGTAAAGAATCTATTTACAAAATTTCAAAACTGTATCATCAAAAAAACAAGTTATAAGCTTGTTCTGTTAATTGGATGTCCGCACAAAAACGTGTTCACCACGCGACGCGCCCGCGTGCGTACCTCCAGCGTCGTCTTGAGCTCATCGATAATAATAATTTGGCAGTGTCGCTCGGTGTCCAACATGTAGCCATTTTTAATTATTTTTGGGAAAAAATATAACATGATTTAAAAATTATTGGAATCGATTCAGTTACTTATTCTGAACAAACTATATTCAGGTTTCACATATACTAAAAATACTGTTGTATCATCATCTGCCTAGCCTTTTCCCAACTATGTTGGGGTCGGCTTCCAGTCTAACCGGATGCAGCTGAATACCAGTATTTTACATGGAGCGACTGCCTATCTGACCTCCACAACCCAGATAGTACTGGGTAATACGATACCCCTTGGTAAGACTGGCTGTCAGACTTTTTTGGACACTGACTACCTATCGACTGTCAAAGATCTACAAATGACAGCCGGGACCAACGGCTTAACGTGCTTTCCAAGGCACGGAGGAAACTCGGTATGTAATGGGTGGTCAGTTGGTCACCCATCCACAGACCAACCTAGGCAAGCACGGTTTAACCTAAAGATCGATCCGAGCGGCTGTTATTATTTAGCCACGAGCTCCTACTAAACAACTACTAAAAACACTGTTGTATATGGGAAGTATATTTTCAGCTTTCGATAAACATATTATATCCTTACGCTCTATAGTTAAATATAATTGGGTCTAGTTGGTCATAACTACCCACATAGGTTTTGCATTAATGAGAAAGGACATCAATTTAGAAGCGGTCAAATCTTATCAGTTCTTGTGGCACCACTGTTATTAGGAGATAGTGTAAGATGATCTTGTTAATTACCTTACTAACGGGTTTTCTTATGAAAGGGACGTTTTAAGAGGTGTTAACTTTGCGTGGTTTGTGAGAAATTACTGGAGTATGAATGATTTTGGTTCTATAATCTTCCAAGAAGAAATGGTGTTATAATTATTCACACCTCACTTGCTCTTGGAAATTCAAATGGTGTCAGAATTAGAAGATTGTATTCTACAGAACTATAGAGCGTCACGCTTATTTTTTCAGAAAGGTTAGGCAGAGGTGTACTGTGTAATAGGATGCCTGCCTTGCTTTGCTTTCAGCCGATCTAAAACTCAGACTCAAGCTGCTACTGAGTTTTTCGTGATGCCTTAAATGTACTTAGATACTATTATTGATACGATAATATCACACGTCGTTTTAAAAGGACAGCGTCATTGGTCTAGTGGTCGCAATCGCGACTGCTGAGTGTGAGGTCCTGGGTCCGGGTCCTGGTCCTGATTCCCGGGTCGGGCAAATTGTAAAGGGGATTTTCAATCAGAAATTTCTCATTATCAGTCACGGTGTCTGGATTTCTGCCTGGTTGATGGCAATAGAACTATTAGGTACACCTCTGCTTAACAATTTAGGGATTACAGGTGTGATGTTATGATTTTATGTTTTAAAAGAAGCCCTTGGTGTATTTGGATACTTTTTTAATTACATTCTTCAATGATTTTCTTTAAAAACAAATGCTTTGGATACTGGTTTCAATTGAACCAACAGTATCTCTGTTATGTAAAAATATTGATTCTGAGCCGAGTCCAGGCAGACCCAGACGGGCGCAGAACAATCCCTTAGTTATTCTGGTCAAGCCTACGCTAGGCCGCATCTGTTGCTCGTTCAATAGGTCTAGACGAAGCTAATCGCGGTAAGGAATAATCTTCCACCACTTCATTAAGCTTAACGCCTTTATCCTCTGAAATAATGCTTATAGCTATGTATTTGCAGCCACAGGGTCTGGATTCGTGCCCGGTTACATGGCCGCCCCTTATTACATGGAGCTTAAACATAACGTCGTCGAAGTTCTAACACCACGCAAGTACATTTTTGGCGGTTTTCACATTTTGATGCCACTGTAACGGTTAGGGCTCAGCCGGTTAATGAAACTCAGAAGACAGGGATATACAAAAATCTAATTAGTGAAAAACAATTCTATAAATATTTCGCAATCACCCCAGTAGAGGACTGGCGTGAGTTCCAGACATCGAGCGCGTGTTAGGTTCTAGACCGCCTAAAGAAAACCACTATCCTCTAGTTCCCAGAACGTAGGTGACTGGTGGCAGCCAGGTAGGTAAGTCGGTCTTCTACTCCTAAGATCGCGCGTTGCACGTAGGATTGTCCAGCCACCCCCTCCAGCGGCAGCTAATTACCGTCTGTCCGGTACAGAAAAACCCCGATCGGGGTTACACTGAGTTTAATTATTTGTAAAACTTTTAAGTAAATTATGTAGATATGTGTATAAGGAAGTTTGGCAGAGGAGAGGTACAATTAAATATTATGCAGACGCGATCACTCTGCCGCTGCATAGTACGAAGTCTGTAACTTAAGAAATATTACTTGTACGATGCTATGATCATCATATGAATCATCAAATGATCCCCTCCCCCACTCTGGGCGGAGCGGAGGGGAGTGTCAGACTTGTACTGACTAAAAACCATCCATGTTCCTTCTTTGCCCTTTGTGTTTCAGGGCCACGGTATCTCTTTCGAACAGTCCCGCAGCCCTGGCAGGCATCGGCCCATGCGGACCCCTACTTGGTTGCTGACATCTCTTTGAGGCGCGCGTGCAACACGAACGCACTGTCGACACGGCCTGTCGTCATAAGACGGCCGGACGGTGAGCTAGCCCATAACTCGCCGTCCTCAGGCCAGGTATAGTATGCCTTACTTCCTATTTATTTATTGTAAGACGAAGGAGACTAGTATCCATGACACAGGTAATCCTATTCTTATTCAATTATGCAGATTTGTCGCTCTCCTGTAAAGTGGCTATTTTTGACTTACGTGTTGTTAGAACTTCAGCGACCATAAATGGAAAAATGCTGGAGTACTACCAGGTTCACCTCTGGGATTACAGGTGTGATGTTGTGTTACAGTTAAATAAAGCCGCTGTCCGGAACAGAACCCAATGTATAGAGTATCCAAAGTGCTCATAAAGCTACACTTAACAGGACTTAATGAACGCCACTGACGCAGCTCTAAACACGGCCATAGGCCCAACTCATTAAAGAATACCATCGACTCGAATAGAAGAAGAAGCTAACTATCACATAGAACAGCTAAGTACAAGTTAACTGGTATCATCATCATCATATACATTTCAGCTGAAAGACGTCCACTGCTGGACATAGGCCTCCCCCAAGTGTCGCCACTTTGACCGGTCCCGTGCGTCTCGCATCCAGCGGATCCCTGCAACCTTCACCAGGTCATCGGTCCACTTAGTAGGAAGCCTTCCAACGCAACGTCTTCCGGTTAGTTAACTGGTATGTATTAAGGGAAAGACGAAGAAGAAATAAGTAACTGTAGTAGCTGCTATAAAACTTATAATTGTTCTTCCTAGTAAACTTGTTTAGTCGGAATTGGTAAAATGAAACAGAATTAAATTGTTTAGTAAGTCGTAATTATGTATTTACGTTTATTACCACATAAAACTGTTTTACAGCGACGTTTGAATCGCGGGAAATCTTTTGAAATCCAACTAGAAGTTAACAAAATCGTAAATGTCAAAGTTTAATGCCGTCAATTCTCAAAACAGTGAGCAAACTTTTGTATAGTTTAGTTTAGTTTATTTATTAATAATTATCAAAAATTACAGGTCATATTTTGAAAAAAGTAAAAACACAAATCATAATACATTAAAAAAAAAAAAACAAGTCATTATACATTAAAAAGAGCATTAAACACAAATTATCATAAATTAAAAAATAATAATAATACACAATAAACAGAATAATAGAACCTTACAGTATACAAATCACATAAATTTTCTTAAAACCATTCTTTTAGGTCATACTCGTATAATGCCTGGTCGGTTAGCCAACCTTTCAGTTTAGTTTTAAAAACAGTGTCAGACGTCGCGCTCAAAATATTATCCGGTAGCCGGTTGTATACCGATGGACCCATAACATGAATTAACTTTCCAGACTTAGATAGACTGTGTGGGTAGCCAGCTAATATGTTTCTACCACGAGTACAGTAATTATGTCTATCTCCGCGTCTATTGTATTCATCTAGATGGTGCCTAACGTATACCGCCGCCTGCAATATCACCATAGCGGGAACAGTCAATATTTTTAGACGTTTAAAAAGTGGTCTCGCGGTGGCATCCCATTGTGAACGCGTAATAGCTCTCACGGCACGCTTCTGCATCCTGAAGGCTCGCTCCCAATCGGCAGCTCGGCCCCAGAACTCCACACCATACTGGAGCACCGAGTGTACCAAGGCGAAATAACACCCTATCATCATTTTACGTGGGAGCGTTTGCGCTAGTCGTTCCAGAGCGAAGCATGCTCGTCCGAGTTTGCCGCACATTTTATCAATATGCGGCTCCCAAGTGAGAGAACTTATATTGTGCATCACTTATTATTATAACTGTTATTTTAGTTTATATTTTATATGTATGTCTCTCTAGTTACTTACTGTTCAAAGTAATCTGTGGAAAACGTATTGTGTATCATATTTATCATAGTTTAGTTTGTAAACCTTATTATAAACCTGTAATATGTAACTGTTTTTTTATTTTTATTTATTATTTATTTAAACTTCATGTATAATTGTGGTTCATAAAAAGACGTAATGCCACAAGGCATTCTCTACCAGTCAACCTTTAAATAAGAAAACATTGTGAAAGGGTACAAAATAAATATATAAAAAATAACTTCCTGCTTTCGAAAATTTATATAGGCACTTGGGTTTTTCCTAAATAAACAAAACGTAGTATCAATGCTTATTTCTTACCCATGTGAAAAAGCCCCCTTTACAGTGAAGGTTGTCTCGTTGGTCGAGTCCTGGGTTCGATTCCCAGACTGAAAAATGTTATTGGGTTTTTCTATCAGGAATTTCTCAGCAGCAGTCACGGAGTCTGGATTTGTGCCCGGTTGATGACAATAGGCTCGCAACATAGATAACATGGGTTTTAACAACATACATAACTGGCGAAATGTGGGTGTACTATTAGGTACACCTCTGACTATCCCTTCAGGGATTACAGGCGCGATGGTATGCAGTGAAGTCTTTATTCGTCTACCCACATTTAACCCTTTAAAGGTTCGGTCAAACTGAAGTATCTGTAAGGGTCTGGTGTCCGCCGCCGATCCGTAGCTTACTAAAAATTTGGAGTAAGTTATACAAACTTAGACTTTAAAAAGTATTACGTAAATCTGAAATTGGAACAGGTTATACTACTCCACGTTTACTCAAACTCGTTTATTTTAAATCTACGTTTATTAAACGTCTAACCCCATTATTAATAAATTCAGCCGTATATATCAAACAATCTGGCCCCATTAATATTTTATTACCACCCTTGCTTTCACTTAATAAATTATTAAAGTCATTCTGATACTTTCAACTACGAGTATGTCTCAAAAGGATGAACCTACAACAAACTTATGTTTGCCATTCCAATCAAAATAATCAACTTCTACGAATGGATATTAAATTTCATAATCGGTTAACAAACTGTTTCGAAGCTGTAAAAAATAAAAGATATTTAATTTACTTAACTTGAGGACTTGACGTCAAACAAAGATGTATTATTTATTTTTCATTTGAATTTTGTTAGATTTGTATTTTAGTATGGAATTGAGGTAAGCGGTCTAGTGATTGTGATCTATTCTTGGTTATAATAGAACCATTTTTTAAACTGAACAACCTATTATACTTGATTGCCTATCATTTAGGTAACAAAAAAAGTGACATCATAAAACACCCATAAAAAATAAACGAGAATAAACTGTTCGCATAAAAAGTACTAGGCAAACATGACTTAACAAGATCTCACCAAAATCGCTCAAGAAAGGCGTACGCTTCCAAACCACTAGACGAGGATAAGTTGCTTCGTAATATCAACTTAACCGCCGTACTAGGTGCGATAAACTGTTTCGAATTTCTGATCTCCTGGTAACAGCGGGGTATACTTTACGAACTTAGTTTTAAAAAGGTATAAGAAGTATTTTTGGCTTTTATACAGCTAAAGACGACTTCGAATTTTATAGAATTTGGCATGATGAAATATCCCGCTGGGAAGGTTCATGTTTCGGGATAAGCGTTTTCGTTTTATTTATAACTTCAATATTTTATAAACTTTTTACATAATCGGACAATATTCAGGGAGTACAGACAGTTTACAAGTGAATTTCGGTGCCCATTTTTGCACTTATAGCTCAATTCAGAGCACCAAGGTTTAGTAAGAAGATTCCATGCGAAAGTCCAATTCATGTGCTGTGCTGAGGAAACCAAATTCCAACTAAGAAAGAAAAAAGGTTTATTATCTAGCGGATACATCCTAGATGAGCCTGGTACAAGCACGTGGAGCTTGGCACAAGCAAAGTAAGTAAAGTAGCAGCCTAGGCAGTGGGTGAAGTCTGGTTGCGGGTGCTGATGACGATGATGGTTATGAATTGCTCTGCTCTTCTAGAGGTCGCAAGCACTACTGCTGACTCTGACGTGCCTTAATGTCGGTTTCCACGTCTGGCAAAGTGAACCAGTCCTTTCCAGCAGGATTTTATCAGTAGCAGCCTGAAGTCTGGATGTGTCCAGTTGATGGCAAAAAGCTCACCACTATTACATTAAAACAGGCAAAATGTGGGTGTAGCATTGGTACACATCTGCCTGATCCTTTAGGTTTGATCCAATTTTTTTCAGTAGAAATAAATACTATTTTTATTTCACATAGTCTATTGCCTCAAAACCCGCTTTGCAGTTTCTCGGTATCTTCGGAACAAATAAAAGACATAGTAAGTAGATCTCTCTTTCGACGCCTCTATTTGGACGAACACGGAATCTGATTTAATCTTGTCCTTTATACCCCGAAGCTAGGTAAAGACATCCCCTTGGTCTTTTCATTTTCCTTGTAAAAGGAAAACTATTTCCAACTTCTGTGGTCTTAGTACTTGAAGCATAGATTGTTTCAAGATATGAGATTTTAAAGTGTAATTTTCATATTAAAGTTTTTTTAAGGACGTTTCTGTCATGAGCTGGTTGCCGTGCCTCGATTCCTGGTAGTTATGATTTTCATTGTTAAATATTTTTTATCAGCTTACTCAATAAATTGATGATTTTCTGACTCACAGAGCGCGAAAACGCCTCAGCAGACGCTTCTAGTAAATGGTATTTAACTTTTTTTTTTTTTTTTTTTTGATGGGAAATCATCAAATGACCCCCCCCCACTCTGGGCGGAGCGGAAGGGAGTGTCAGACTTGTACTGACTAAAACCCATCCATGTTCCTTCTTTGCCCTTTGTGTTCCAGGGCCACGGTATCTCTTTCGAACAGTCCCGCAGCCCTGGCAGGCATCGGCCCATGCGGACCCCTACGTGGTTGCTGACATCTATTTGAGGCGCGCGTGGAACACGAACGCGCCGTCGACACGGCCTGTCGTCATAAGACGGCCGGACGGCGAGCTAGCCCATAACTCGCCGACCACAGGCCCGCGCCTACGGTGGCCGGGAGCCACCACGTGACCCCCGACGCCCAGGGCGTCTCCCGCGGCGGCTGGGACGTGAGGTTCTTTCCCTCTCACGTCCCGCCACCTCCTTCACTAGCATGACTGCTTCGCAGAAGGTGGTGACGGCTTCCCATTCCCTCTCGCTCCGGACCATGGCTTGAACCAGGGCCTGACGCGAGAGATCGCCGCCGCCAATCGCCGCTACAAGGACACGGCGGTGCTCCGCCCAAGCGGGGCAGACCTCTACGGTGTGCTCCACCGTGTCCTCCGGACGATCCTCGCAGTGGAAACACCCGGGCGTTTCCTCCCGCCCGATTCGGTGCAGGAACCTCCCGAAACAACCGTGTCCGGTGAGGACCTGCGTCAGGCGGTAGGTGAGGGCGCCGTGGCGCCTCTCTAGCCACTCCTCAAAGAGGGGACTTATCGCCACTATGGTGGCGTGCCCTATGGTATTTAACTTGCCGTCTGTCGATTAGGCCCGACTTACGAGTATATTGGTCAATTATTTAGCGGAGTAGATAAGTACAGTGAGTAAGGACAATGGTATAAACTGATTGGACAGTAGCGAGTAAATGACTGTCTAAGTGATCGCCACTAGTCACTGTCCTTGTGCCAGCATTGTCACTTAGTACTTTTCATACTAACCAAGCGTATCACTCGTTTCTCCGTGTTCTGACAGAGCTCTCCAGGTCGATACGTACTAGTCGGACAAAATCTGAGTCGTCGATTCGAGAAGAAAAATAATCCATGTTCAATTTGTACAGTAATTGTCCAACCAACTGTTGTCAGCATGTTGGATTGTGTTCTTGACATTAGAACTCTCTAACTAGAAGTGTCATTGCTGAGCATGAAGTGATGGTGAGTGAGTAGTTTGGTATCCAGGTTGAGCAAAGTTTTATTAGTTGTTAACATCAGGAATATCTCAGTAGCAGTCACGAAGTCGGGTTTTTTGTCGGTTTGATGGCAATAGGCTCGCCCCCTATTACATGGGACTTTAAAATAACTGGCAAAATGTGAGTTACTACTACGTACATATCTGCTTAACCCTTCAGGGATTTCAGGCGTGATGTTAGGTATCTATGTAAATAAATGATTTTACTTGACAACTACTTATACACCCTGGAGAACTTTTAATATGTTGATGGCATTACTACTATCTACTTGAGTATAGCACACATGATCATCATAACCGTATTTTTTTGATCGAAAAGTTCACTTTGAGCACCTTTTCAACTAAAATATATTTTTACCTAGCTTAACCTATAAAACAGCAGACCCTAAAAATATACTTATCCTTGATAATCATAAAATTCTTAGCATATATGTACGTGTGCGAGCATGTCGCTTTATGCTTTGAATAAGAATGGAAGCCGTATTTATAAGATAACGCACGGAATTCAATTACGGTATACAGCGTTTACTTGGATGTATTTCTAAAATGATACCTATATCTGGAGTTTGAATTTTTGTAGAAAAAGTAGCTGATTCTCAGGTCTACATTATTATCAGGCACGTTGTCGATGAGTTTTAGACATTGTTTCTGCCTTCGATTTTATCATCATCTGCCTAGCCGAGCGGCTGTTTTTATTTAGCCACGAGCTCCTCGCCTTCGACTTTATAACCGCACGAAAACAGCAAGCGAACATATTTTTACAAATTAATAGCTGCGTTCAGTGTTTGGAGTTTCGTAATCTTCATTTACACCTTTTTTATTTAACCTAGATATTGCAAATAATTTTCACTATGTGATACAAATAAAAGAGACTGTGGATCCCTTAGCGGAATATTGAGCTTGACATATTGTGTCATCTTGACACATAAGTGTTGTTAGACGATACTAACCAATAGACTGCTATAGACTTGCAAACACGATCTGTTATCTATATAGTGTTCTATTTTTTTTTTTAAAATTTTTCTATTAGCCTTGTATGTCCCACAGGCAAATGCCTCCCTCATATCCTTTCAAGTAAAATTTTATTATTATCAGATTTTGATTTAGGAATCTGTTGCGTTCTTCGTTGGTCTAGTGGTCGCAAGGGTGACTGCTGACTGCTGAGCATGAGGTCCTGAGTTCGACTACCGATTCGGGCAAAGTGTAATTATATTTTCGTTTTTCCATCAAGAATTTCTCAGTAGCAGCCACGGAGTTTGGATTCGTACTCGGTTGCTGGCAATAGGCTAGTACCACATGGGACTTAAACATAAAGAACTGGCTGGTGGGTGTACTACCAGGTACACTTCTGCCTCATCCTTCGGGGATTACTGGCGTGATATTAAGTTGTGTTATGATTTAGAAAAGATACGTAACCCTTTCTAATATTATGAACTGTGATTAATACAAATGTGCTTTCATTTTGGTTCACCAAAAGCCACATTACTATTGTAGAAGCATCAACCTAGATTACTTGAAAAAATATTCAATTCAATATAAAAATAAAAATATCGAAGGCAATCCTTTGAAGTCAGTGGAAATTATGGCTATCTTTCAGACGGTATTTTATAAATATTTTTCATATTATCTAGGTAAAGGCAAGTGCCTCTTCGGCTTTTCTGTTATATTTCTTTGCCTTTTACAAAAGGTATTCTTTTGTAAGAATTTTGCGTAGTTTTAAGAGCGTTTACGACTTACGGCATTTCATACAAACTTTCAAGTCTTTTTTTATCGTAATAACTGTACCGATTTTAATGAAACTTCATACGCATAAGCAGGATACATATTTCTAAAAAGTTATCACAGAACATTTTCGAAATGTCTTTTTAAAAAAAAGATAATTGGAAATTTCTGTTACCGTGGAAAATTTAAAATTGGTCTCTATTACTATTTTTCGAAAATATTTTCTGATAACTTTTTAGACCTATGTATCTAGCTTATTCGTATGAAGTTTCATTAAAATCGGTTCAGTTATTTCGATAAAAAAGGACTTAAAAGTTTGTATGAAATGCCGTAAGTCGTAAGTGCTCTTAAGGCTTTTTAGAACTTAACAATCGAAGATAAGTATTAAAAAATTGTTTTGTGAACTTACTCACGTTTATGTACTCACGTCACTTTTCTTTGGGCCAGGTATAATCTCCTCAAAATAGCAACTTCTTCTGCAACTGCCATCCTTACATACTCGTTCAGCTTCGTCCACGCTTATAGGTGCTACTGAGTTCACTGAGTCAACCACTTTTCAACCTTTTTACTGAGGGCATAAGGGTGAAAAGTGGCAGACCGTTTGTGAACTCGATGGTATATCCCAGTTTTGGTTTAGTCATGTTTAGTGAACTATTCCACGCTGGGACAAGGCTTCCTCTATGTGAAAGGTAATGGGCTATAATCCACTACAAATGGCCACCCTGTATAATGGATGGATCATCCATCCACGGATCTTCTAAGGCCGCACGGGTCGATCTTCTAAGTTAAGCAACGCTTGAGGCTTTCTCACGAGGTTCACGAGGTTTTCTTTCACCGTTTCAGAGTAGTGGTGATGAAATAAATAAGAAGAGTTAAAAAAAAAGTGGGGTCGAACCTACAAACTTCGACACATCAGTAGAAACTGTTAGTACTTGGTCACCACTGCTGCTAAATCCAAGCATATTTTACTAGTTGTGCCCGGCCTGCGTTGCAATGCACCTTTTCCTACTTACTATCTCCTTGTATTTTTCTTAGGATGTTACCACACCAATCGATCGATCGTCGATCGATGCCATCGTTCGATGGTAGAGTGGATTAGCCGAAAGAGATAATCTATAGATGGCATCGTTCGGCGATCGATTGGTGTGGTAGCACCGTTTTTTATTTTTTTTTTTTGTATGTGAAATCATCAAATGATGTTCCTTCTTTGCCCTTTGTGTTCCAGGGCCACGGTATCTCTTTCGAACAGTCCCGCAGCCCTCGAACAGTCCCGCAGCCCAACAGTCCCGCAGCCCGTGGTAGCACCCTTACTCTACCCTTACTACATATTATTTATTCATTTTTATTATATTACTTGATTGTGTTTTTTACAGAAACTCCCCTTCTCATCAAAATCGTTTCAGTAGTTTAGGCGTCAATCTCTAAAGGGTACTAACAGACGTACAGACATTGTTTTTTTATATAATCAAGATGAGTGTCTGTTTAAGTAACATAAAACAATAATAAAGAAGGGCTTGTAAAACCACCCTTCCTCTTTCTGAATTTCAGCCAGGTACAGTACTTAAAAATAGAGTATTGCTTATTTATTTTCTAAGTATTCAACCGCTGCTCCAAGTTTATTACCGAAGTTTTAAAAGGTTTTGTTGATAGCAAATTCAGGTCAAGAGTTATACTAGAAGTTGACTCGTAAAAATTTAGAACAGCAAAATAATCTGTGGTTTTTTAATAACTTTGTGATAAATAAGTGCAGTCATCATCATCTGCCTAGCCTTTTCCCAACTATGTTGGGATCGGCTTCCAGTTAACCGGATGCAGCTGAATACCAGTATTTTACATGGAGCGATTTCCTATCTGACCTCCACAACCCAGTTAGTACTGGGTAATACGATACCACTTTAAATAAGTACAGTCACGAGCACCAATATGTAAACACTTGACAAATTTTAAAAGTGTTTTTCTCCTACTGTTGTGATTAAAAATGCACGTTGTCATGGATATCTATCTGTTGTTCTGGAACTCATATTTTTATGAAAAAGATAATATTTCCAAGTTACAATCGTTATTTCTCGCGAAAATTATTTTTAAATTTAGGAAAGTGTACACATATTGGTGCTCGTGATTGTACCTGACTGCAGAGCAAGTAATCAAATAAATCTATTATTTTTAATACACTGCTGTTTCTCAAAAGCTTAGCTTTCAGGATTCCAGAGACAAGACGGCTGTAGTACTAAAAACTAGAAATTTAATTATTTGTTACTGGAATAATTTGTCTGCAAACAAAAAGACGAGGGGAAGTCACAGCGAAATTGTCCTTGAAATTTCTTTCTTCTTCATAACATCGTAAAAACGGACCAACAAAACGGACTATACAATGCAAGGGTCAAAAATAAAACACCAAAAATATATAATGAAATTTTATTTCCCAATAACTATCCATAATTTATCTTCATAATCAAACGTATATTTACATGTTTCTAAACGCTTCGTATCACGTCGGCAACAATAATATATAAAGTTCATTCGGTGGGCCTTGGGCCGGTTCAATATTAGCTAGAGCTGCGATCGTAATCACAGGTTTGAATAAAAGTGTCGTTTCTGCTAGGTACAGTATGGTAAGGAGTAAAATGAGCGTTGCCACTGACGGCGGGTGCAGTGATTGGGTCCCGGCATGCAGTTCTGCTAGGCTTTCTTCTGGAACAAATGGGATGGATTAGTGGAAGAATAAAAAGGTTTAATGGGTAGGTACTTCGTTGTTTCTAGTCAAAGAGATATAAAAGACATACAGGGTGGAAGGGACACCGACGCGTAAACGGTTAGCACGTATTCATTACGTCATTCTAAGCCCCCCCAAACAGAAATTTTTCGTCGATAATTAAAAAAAACACCTGTTTCCTAAAAAATTGCAAAACCTACACGATCAAAATGAATAGATAAGCTGATTACACCCTGTAGGGCGGACATTGGGAATATTTTCATACAAAAATTTTGATCTCATTTTTTTTTTTTTACACTCGAATATTACCTGACAAGCGGGCGTATGACACTAGACAGAACGATTTGTTAATAATTAGTAACAAGTATTGGATTACGAGTTGCTTCGTCTTGTCCCGTCTATCGTTCGTAAATATTTGAATGTCTTTGTTTCTAGTGGTCCACATTCCTACTGTAATCTTTCACCTTCCACCCAATTTTCACGGGAAAGTCTGAAAGGGTCCACCCCCTTTCAGACATTTCCGTTTCTCTTCATCATTCTTTTGCCACCTATCCCAATTTATGTATTTAGAGTCAGCGGAGCATATTTTACTCTTTCATTCATCTCTATTAACACTAACATCTTTTCTAGAAATATCATCTTTTATACAGTCCTACCATAGTAGCTTTCCACATTCATATTCAAAACTTTCCTCACGACATTTTCCTCATTAAGAATTCCTTACACACTCGTTTCTAATTCCATTAATCTGAGTAACTCCGCATATGTTTTAACATTCTTATCGCAGATACATGCAATTTATTACCTTTCATTTACCCCATTAGTGGTCTATTATTATGCAAAATAAGATCCTTAAGCAGTACTCAAGCGAGCTGAAAAACAAGAATTAATAATGAAGATACAGTCTCACACAATCACACAATAGACAGACAAATACACACACAGACACACACAACACACACAGTCATCTCACAATTAATTTACCTCTGCAATCAATCGTTGAATTAACGTTGCTGAACCTTAATTCTACGACTATAAAGCTCACTTTCATTTCGACAGTAATGAAAAATCTGGGATAAAATAACTTTGAAAGGCCTGCTACTCATTCCTTTGATGTCAAAAAGGTTGTGTTTTGTTTTTATTTTCGTATCCTATTCCAATGGTACTACTAGAAAGTGGACCATTATTATTTCAGGCGCGAGTTCGACTTTCAAGTTTTCTTTTACTACTTAAATCAGTTTTTGTGATACTCATATAAAAGTTCTGAGATCTTTATTTGCATAATAATATCATTTGTGAGTTGATATCAAACTTGGAAAACATTTTTGGCCCAAACCTCAATCTCTAAGATTGAATTTTGATATTTTATTTTGATCTACAGTTACATTCATTTTATTTTAGAACATTTGGTGATCAAACGTGGTTGATTTATTATTTTATTAGAAAATTGGATTGATTCATATCGATAGAATTTTCTAGTATTTTGCCAGGCGCTGTGTTTTGGCTGAATCTATATTTGTGATTTTCGTAGATCAATTTTACTTTAAAATCGCCGAGAAGCCTGTTCTATTCCCGTTTGTGAATAACAAGAATTAAACCAAGCTATTGGTCCACGATTTAATGAATAAACTTAAACCATAGCTACCATTAATCCTAGTACAGTTGTATAGAATGAGTAACAATTGCATGTATAATTAGGATACGGGATGACTCTTATTTTCGTCATGAATCTTAACTTCATCCATTCTAGCCCTCTCACTCTGCTCACGTCAAAAAGGCTTTTATACGATGTTTAAAAAAAAAAGAATTTTCTCTATACTAGATTTTTTATTAAACTAAATCGCGCAGTTCCATGAATAGGACATAATTACAGACGACCAAGACCTGATCTTTTGCTTCAGAAATTCAGAAAACTATGTTCATGTGGCTGGCTGTGTGCTGGTTTCAAACAATTTTTTTTACACAATGTTTTCTCTTGTTAAATAAAGTGGATTCCAAGTTATAAAAATATATTTCGAAAGAATATACCATTTATTTAGGCACGAGTTTATCCCAGTCCTACAATTTTAATAAAAATATGACGAAGATAAAATTTATTATCTGTACTGAAAAGCATGTCTATTGCGCACGTGTAACCAATGTTACTTGAAGTTTCTGTATTTAATTTTGAACCTCTTTTATGCAAAAATAGAGTTAAGATTACAACTAACAATAATTGATTTAGGTCCTAATTATTAATACATTATTACCAACATTCATATAAATAAAATGCTTCAGAGTTTCAGTTCGATTGGACTTTATGACTATTTCTGCTACCAAGCAATGTTATCTACTCGACATAAATACATTGTTGACATAAAAACATTTCAGCTTTATCTCTAAGAAAGCAACGTCCTCGCGAAGCCTCTGGCAGAGTCGGTTTATATCCATCAGAGGGGTAGCCTGCTTGTTTTAATTTTTTTTTTAGTTTTGGAAGTAAATTTTCTAAAAGTGGGGCGTCAGTAATAAGTCTGGGTAGTTTGGGATTCTTACCTCCCTAAAACCCCTGGTTATCTGGTGGCTTACAAATAAAATGTGACGTTGAGCACATATAGCGAAACAGTGTAACCTTCCACTATGTACTGCGCGTATGTAGTTGCCAGAGTCGCATTTGAATGTATTTTAGTACCGATGCCGAATTTGAACTATGAAAAAAAAAACAAAACATTTCAAACAGTTGTGAATCCCGATCTTTTGTTTTTCAATGACGAATAAGGACAATGACGAGTTGGGCATAACTCCTACTAACACATGCCAAACGCAGCTGACTGCCACTTGTTCTGTGTTCTGGTTATTTGCCTACCATCATGGACGGGGCTACCATATTCTCCATAACATCCCCGATACCTACCATTGAACACATGCACCGAAACGGTGTGTGACTTGGAACTGTGTACCGCGCATATGTAGTTGCCACAGTCGCTGCTATTAACACATCCCAAACGCAGCTGACTGTCACTTGTTCTGTGTTCTGGTTATTTGCCTACCATCATGGACGGGGCTACCATATTCTCCATAACATCCCCGATACCTACCATTGAACACATGCACCGAAACGGTGTGTGACTTGGAACTGTGTACCGCGCATATGTAGTTGCCACAGTCGCTGCTATTAACACATGTCAAATGCAGCTGACTGTCACTTGTTCTGTGTTCTGGTAATTTGACTACCATCATGGACGGAGCTACCGTAATATCCCCGATACGTACCGTTGAGCACATGCACCGACACGGTGTGGGACCTGGCGCCGCGGACCGCGCATGTGTAGTTGCCAGCGTCACTGCTGTTGACACGTGCCAGTCGCAGCTGACTGTCAGCGCCCCCTGGCACTTGTTCTGTCTTCACACTGTAAGACAAAATTATGTTAGAAAAAAATACTACAAATGTCATTGATGAAACAGAAATCGCCCAGACAATCTTTGTCAATAATAGGTGGAACAGATACAACACCATTAAAATACCGACATATTCCCTCACACAACGAGAAGACGGCGCTGAGTTAGGTTAGGCATAGGTCTTCTCTCAGTGGTAACATTATGGGCTGGTAATATAATAAACATTATACATCACGCCAGTAATCCCCGAAGGGTTAGGCAGAGGTGCACCCTATAGTACACCCACATTTCGCCAGTTATGTTTAAGTCCCATCTAATAGGGGGCGAGCCTATTGCCATTTTTGAGACTCGGAGGGGTCTTAGTATGTAATGAGTAATCGATGGACCGTCCCCGGCAAAGATCGGCTTGTGCGGTTGTTATTATTTATATAACCACAAGCTCAAGAAAAGCTAAAAATACTGGTTATAACATTCCTAAAATAATACTTCCTAAGAAACTAAATAACAATATCCAAAACATCAACGTTCTATTAGGTTCTTGTCAACGGGCGTGCTTTCCACCGGGATCTATTTAAAATTTCATAAATGTCTGGTCCGCCATCAAGTTTCACGTTTGCGTGAGCCGGCCCCGTTTACATTGTATATTTATAAGCAATCCGGGTTGCTTCCCTTTTTCTGTACTACACTATAATGTACCGATAGAATGTAAAATAAACCATTATTGCCTTGTTCGGATGGTGATTTGAATACTTTATCGGAAAGTTATAATTTAAAGTGGTTGGAGGGATTAATATTAGTGATTTGAGCTATTTTGGTTGAATATAATATGATTCTCTATTGTATGCTATAGTAGAGTTCTAACTATTATAATATGATTGGGACATAATACAGGGTGTAAGGGATAGCCCTCTGCAAACTGACAGGGTGCATTCAGCTCCTTTTATTGAAACATATTCCACCAGATTTTTTCTCAGGAAAATTTTCGTTATTGCAGTTACTATTTCTGTATTTCAATGTAAAATTACATTCTCTGTATGGAGCACTCCATTTATGTAAATAATACGGTTAAAATCAAAAAACCAACAATGAATGTTGAAATACTTTAACGAACGCCGCGTGAAATCGGCTGTTTATTTCCTACGTAGCTACAGAGTTCATCGAACTCGTCGTCGCGCTTGCCGTTCGCTACGTGAGTTTTGCCACGGTAAGGATACGTTGCATTTGAGGAAATAAGACAAATCAAATTTATTGTATTCTCATACGTTCCTGAAACAATTTATTGTACCGGTTATCTTATATAAGGTCTATCTTTTCATACACAAAATATTTTAAGAGTACCTTCTATAAGTCATAAAGTCGCCATAACAACGAAAAAAAAAAATGATCTTAGTGTTTTTTTTTTTTAAAAATTATTATAATTCCAAAACTTTTTGAGATTTTTTGCATAAAACCTTTACTTCCATATTCTAACAATGACAGTAGGTAAATACGACGTAGTAAACTACCGTAATGGATGCTTAAAAATAAGGAGCCAGTATTTATTTTGTGGGTCAAGTAATTTTAAATTATTTATTTTTTATAAAAAAATATACTCATATCAAAAAAAATCCATTGAAATAGCTTTGTTATAGCCGTTAGATGATTCTCTGAAAATATTTCGTGTATGAATAGTTAGACCTTATATACTGAATTCACCCCATCAGTCTATGGAGGGCTGGACACCTAAAGATAATATCTGCTTTGACTATTATACAATTTTACCGTTACTAAATAGATCTCAAGTTATTTCATCTCAGAACGCCATAATTCAAAAGGCAAAGGCTAACATCAACACGTTAATTCTATACATTCAGCTTAAAAGAGTACCGTGTCTAGACCGCAAAAATTTAACTTAGTATTGATAACTGCTGTGATTGGATGCATAAACAATCGCATCACTTGACTTGCGTTTAGTTTTCATTCTATCTGTGGTCGCGTCAATGATTTCAGGTGTTATAATGTCACAAAAATTGAGCACGACCAATTTTGTTATCACTTAGAATTTTGTACGAAAGTTGTCAAAGAATTATGTAAAACACCGAGCTACTTGTCTGTTATATAAATTCATATAATTTGGTGTCTCAAATTTGAGACCTCTCGTAGGTCCGTACTTGGAAAGTTTTCTCATGTTTGTTTGACCCTCACTGTCATCAAAATATTTAAACTAGGCTGGCAGTCTCTATTCCTTTTTTCTAGCCGAAAAAAATGGACACTAGGGACATTATCTTGAAATAACGCAATAAGAAACTTTTTTTTTCGTGTTAGTTTAGATATTTTTATTTTGAAGTTATATTAAATAAGATGAAAACATCAAGGTACCGGACTCCTCTAGGGTAATTAAATAATTTATTGCCCTCATGATTCTGAAAAAAAAAACATAACCTACGTGTTTTCTTAAAAGTAATCAACGGTCGCAATCGTAACTGCTGCAGACCATGAGGTCCTGTGTTCGATTCCCGGGTCGGGCAAATTGTTATTAATTTTTTTCATCAGGGATTTCTCAGTAGCAGCTACAGGAATCTGGATCAGTGCCCGGTTGGTGGCAATAGGTTCGCCTATTACATGGGACTATTTGACGGCACGGTTGGCGCTGTGGATGAGCGGTTGACTGCTGCGCTTCGTATCGTGGGTTAGATTCCTGAACGAAACAAATATTTGTATGGCTTACACGTAGTTGTGTCGGGTCTGGCTGTTTGTGTATGTGAATTTAAATGTTTGTAAACGCACCCGCGATACAGGAGAAATTCCAAGTGTGGCGCAACGTTTTTTATTAAAAATAAAATATACACGAATACTTTTAGGTCGTTCTGGAACCGAAACACAGTAACTCCAGTCGAGTAATAGTTACTATTGGCATATTCTTTTTTTTTTATGACGTCTAATATAGAAGTTAGAAATTTATCACATTTTTTCTGTCATTCGAGTTAAATCTTAGTAGGGCTCCCACTATTTCATTCATAAACGCAATAACGTACGCGGTCCGCTCGATGATGACGTAGCGCGGCTCAGCTGTGCGTAAATTCGTCCGACGTCCATTGACCCGCTCAACTGCGAGTCAGTTGAGCGGGTCAATGGACGTCGGACGAATTTATTAACCGACTGCAAGTAGTATTTCATTTCAGGTCCGATTTAGGTTGGTGTAGGTTCATTTACCTACATCATTTCTCGTTCGTATCAGAAGCACGGCACGGTTTTTACCACTATCACATCCCTTTGTTAACGAGAGAAATTAATTGGCATTTAATTCACCACTCTCGCATCACGAAATCACTACTACTCGTACCTATTGAACTAGACTCCGACACGACGACAGTACGCTTGGGAATTAGGCCTTAAATCGAGTGTCGACCAATCAACCTACCTACCTGATTCATAAAATAATACTGCCTAAAACATTTTTTTTGCGGTAATGCTGGCGGCTGTTACAAACGCAGACAATTCGCACAGAAAAATGACTCGTTTCGTCTGTCGAATAGAGTTCATTATTAGTTGGATGTATTATTAGGTATTGGAGGTATTAGGTTGGAATTAAGACCTTATTTTAATAAAGTGAACCGTGTAATTCGGTTGTGCATCTTTGTAACAGTCAGGTCGGACACGAGACAATAGGTTTCTCAGAATAATTTTAGTAAACTGCGTATTTTACTTAGGTACCTAGTTTGGGTAAAATTTATAATTTTCACCGTTTACGGTTAAGAAATAAAGTCTAAATTCGCTTTTCGTATTTTTATTTGTGTACCAATTTATCTATCGCGTAGGTACCTATTTGCGCGACCGATCCTTTGGTTAGAACGGTATACATAACATCATGCCTGTTATCCCCGAAGGTTTTGGCAGAGGTGTACCTAATGGTACACCCACATTTTTCGCCAGTTATGTTTAATTCCCATGTAATAAGGGGCGAGCTTATTGCCATCAACCGGGCACAAATTCATACTAAATATTTTATTTTTGTTTATGTAGGTATCTAACGCATCGGCATCTTTTGTTTTCAAGACGGTGAAGGCACGGTAAACACTTTTTAAATAATTTACACTTCCCTGTATCGAAGCAACTGAGCAAAATGGAGTCCACTTTGCTCGATACACAAACGGGCACGTTTAATCACATTATCTTTTAATTTTCCTAATGTGTATCTGTCACTTTTCACTATCGCACTTCTTAACTCATCTCGAGTAGTATGCTCCTCGAAATAAACTAGTCTTTTAATTTCGGACCACAAATAAAAATCCAGTGGTGTTAAGTCAGGGCTCCTTGCGGGCCAAGCCACAGGGCCACCACGACCTATCCACTGCTCACCAAACTCACTGTTAAGGTACGCACGCACTGCAGGATGGTGGAGGTAAAGGGAACTTGAGGGTCGGTGATTCCACGTGCGCGCAGTGAGTTCAGGTGTTCCGGCTGAGCATAAAGTCGTCTAGCCTCTTCCAGGTTATTGTGCGCCATCCCATAAAAATCCACCATTGCCCAATACTCCACATTGGAGTACGCGTATTGCCGACTCATTTTTAACATGTTATTAAGTTGCGCGTGAGTGACCGAACACGAACCGCGCGACGGCTAGACTGTAAGCGTGGGGTGGGGGCGTGGCTTACGGATCGATGAATGGATTTTTCAATGGGTTTGAAAAAAATAGTCCCAATCGTTTCGAAATCGATGATTGAGTTTATGGCTTTCGGTTCCAGAACGACCAAAAAATAACCGTGTATATACGAGTATAATTTTCGAAATGTGGGTGTACTATCAGGTACACCTCTGCCTAACCTTCCGGGGATTACGGGCGTGATGTTTTGCTAATAGAATAAAATTTGTATTTCCCTTAATAAACGTACCACTTGATATATTTATCTCATCACTGGTAAACTCGTTTAGTTTCATCGTTTACTAATAAAATTCATCTTCACTTAAAACTCAAACTCTTGTAGCAACCAGTAAGTTTAAGTTCCATTAAATTTAAAAACAAACTAAACCTAGGAAGCTTGTCGCGGCAGAATTAATAATCTACACATACTTTGACTACATTTTCTCTTCTAAAATACATCACCAGAACTTAAATTGAAATAGTCGAGACTTCATTATGGCAGTGTATGCGGGCTAAAGAACTTGAAAATTCGCTGACAAAGCAGCCTTTGATGAACGCGATCAGAAAATGTTTGAGCATGCAACTAAAGTGCAAATTATTTTAGGATGTATTAGAGGGAATCTTCGCTACGTGAGAAAAGTTTTGTGTATAAACGCGCATGGGCATATGAGTAGAGGAAGACCAAAGAAACGATGGGTGGACTGAGTAAAGATTGATATGGCAAGAAAGGAGGTGTCTGACGAGATGACGAGTAATAAAGAAGTATGGAAGAAGAAGACATGCTGAGCCGAACCCAAATGAATTGGGATAAGGGCAAAAGAATGATTATAGAGGGAATCTTCGCTTATGAAAACGCCAGACATTACTTTCAGGCTATGTTCAGACAGTCTTGCAACGACACGCGAAAATCTGGCGTAAAGGCTTGCTATTTTCATTGATCTTTGCCTATATTGCTGTTCAACCAGTTTATGAGAGAACGCACTAGTGTTTGCAAATACACTAGTGCACTATATTTTTTGCTTCGATGGCATTCTCCATTGAGAATGGCTGCTATAAGCGAAAACGATTAGGAGGACTGTACGACAATTATAAAGTCGTTATGGATGGATGATAAATTTGTTTATCGATTGTAGCGTTTTCAGAGCAATAGTTGATTATTTTAAAGGTAGATAAAATCCAGTTTATGCACACCTAATTTAATCTGATGGACTAGAGAGACGCGGTTTTTTATAGTATTTCTCTAGTAGCAAGACATCTCACTTGATCCCTAGTAGTTTTAGCATTCAGCGCCCTACCTTCGTGCAGCCACTTCAGCAATGCAGGAGTCGCCATCCCTATTGTCGACTTGGCTTTGTGGTACTTCTCTAGTAGCGAGATAGCTCACCTGATCCCTCCGCGAGTAGTGTCAGCATTCAGTGCCCTGCCCTCGTGCAGCCACGTCAACAGTGTAGGAGTCTCGACGTGCCGCGCTCTGCAGACCAGCGCTAGCGTTGACTCGGCTTCATAGTACTTCTCCAGGAGTGGGGCACCAGCTTCATCTACTACCCACACTTGAGGCGCTGCGAAAGAAATAAAACTATGGTTATTTTGATTGAATTCATCGTTTTGTGGTTTCCTTGTCCTTGTAAATACCCTAGTTAGAAGAAGATCACTTAATATTATTTACTGTTTAAAGCAGACTTTAAAATAGCCATATTTAGGGTTTCAATCTAATAGTAATGTGTCACACATCAACTGCCTAGCCTTTTCCCAACTATGAGGGGTCGGCTTCAATTCTAACCGTATGCAACTGAATACCAGTATTTTACATGGAGCGACGGCCTATCTGACCTCCACAACCCAGTTAGTACTGGATAATACGATACCCCTTGGTAAGACTGTTTGCCAGACTTTTTGGGCCACTGACTAAATGTTACGATTGTCAAAAATCTAAAAATTACAGCCGGGAACAACGGCTTCACGTGCTTTCCGAGGCACAGAGAAAACTCGGTATGTAATACGTGGTCACCCATCCACAGACCAACCTAGGCAAGTACGACTTAACCTGAAGATCGACCCGAGCGGATGATATTATTAAGCCACGAGCTCCTATGTGTCACACAATGACTCCTTAAATACACAAGAAGCCAGCAGCCGTCAGATAACATAAAATTAAAGACGTTACCCGAACATTTTTAATATTTTTATACGCAAACCCTGCGTAGGGAACTACAGTTAAAGTCAGTTTAAGTTAGTTCGATACTTTATTAAATAGATGGCGCTAACGTCACCGTAAGACGTTATTAATGGAACGAAAATTTCGAGAGTTGTGAGCAGGGTGCGATGGTCTAATTGGTGAAGACGTCCGGTGTACTGAATCGGAAGGTCGCAGGTTCAAACCCTGCTCGCACTAGAATTTTTCTTTCCAAGTCAAAACAGCTTTACCCGAACATGTTTGACAAAACTGTTCATGCACTTATTAACATGTAGATACATACGAAATATCTCGCACAACTTGATGAGTGAAATAGAATTCTCTAACGTAGAACTTTAAGCCAACGCATCAGAAATGCTCGCTTCCCCTTTATAGGAAAACAAAATAATGACACTCAACTTCGTAGCGACACCTCTCAATGAATCCCCATTCGAGGAACACTCATAACTCCATCACACTTCGCTGAGGGAACTCATTAAAACTTCCATGTTACCTATTTATTGAAACTCAGGAGTTCCGTATTACATTAAGTATGGATTACTTGTTCTTTGAGTAAAGGGCACCAATTAATAACGATGCGAGGAAGATTATAATCGAGTTTCGGTTACTTGTGAGTGATTTAGAAAGCTCTTGTTGATTTTAATTATGACATTGTCTGACATAATTATTAAGCAAACGATTTCTCAAAATTATAAAAAAATATTTAAAACCTTTATAATTATTATTTTAATACCTATCGCTAGATTTATTGGGTACGTCCCGTTTGGTAACTTTCCTGTTTCGCCAACTTAAAACAAGTTAAAAAAAGTTTCCATTCGTAAATATATTAATCTTTATACATTGATTCCCGTTTCGACAACCATAAATTTCAACTGTTTTTTCTACGGTACAGTCAGCTCCCAAAGTAACAAGGAAACTTCTTGTTGATGTTGCTATTTTTTGTCTCTCTTTGGCACACTAAGGTTTGTTACGAGAGAACTCAATTTAGAATTTAAACAGAAAGTAATAGGAGAACAGAATCAAGAAGGAGATGATTTATTTGAGTTTGAAGTGAACCGTATTTTAAGATTAAAAAACTCCCAACAAAATACAGAGGAAATGTAAAACAATCACCTTCCCCAACATTCCTTTTTTTGCGAAAAATGCAGGCTATAAGAGAAGCAGGCTCTTAGGTTGATTACTTTATTTTTAATTTTTGTTTTAGTCGCGCGATGTCCGCGATATTTTAAACTTAACAATTTATTAAGAGGAGTGGTGGCCCAATAGAAAAAGACACGGGTTTTCTGTAATAGCCTTGTATTTTCCACAGCTGGACATATGCATATAGGCAGGCCATGTTAACGACCAATTTGATATTTGCTGTGTTTTATTACATTGTTATTATATTTTATCCAAAATGTGCCCTAAACGTTTTTTTTTGTTAAACGAAGAAAATTAAAACAAGCACCTACACACGTTTGGCCCACATGGGGTACCATGAAACAGTCCGTCTCACATAAATACTGCTGGAACAAGGAGCCTGCTGACCTGTGCTCCAGCAGTGGATTTTTCCTATGCTGATTATTATCTTAAGGAGATTCGTATATAACGCAAAAAAAATGTTTTGATATGATATCACTACCGTCTCAGCATCCTATACCAACGCCAATACTAGAATGACGTCATACTCCATGTAATTAATATTGCACAGAATTTCTCATTACTTCTACCAGCATAACTGAAACTTCCACCGAATATCCGATACGGAATATAGTAAAATTCTTACAGCCGAGAATCTTTCGAAAACCTTCGTGTCTGGTCGAAAGTCGAGTATAGAGAATAGTACAGAAGATCGGTTTTGTATAAAAGGCGAAAAGCACACAGGCACGCTTCACGTATCGCGATTTGCGATTACTGTATGTGAAGAGTGTCTCACGACTCGCAACTGGTATTCGTTTGAGACAGGAGTAGGATATGCAAAACCCGGGAAAAAATGGTTTTAATATAGGATCGAAACCTGGTTCCGCACGCCCTAGACAGAAGAATGCCTTACGGCATTAAGACCGCCTTTGGACCACTATTGCACATAAAGTTTAAATAAATAAGATCGCGGGTAACAGTAGTAATAGCAGAACATCGACGCAAAAATTGTTATCAAGAATTCTGCACATGATTCTAGATTAATTTCTGAAATTTTTCGTCAGTCAGAATCAGTCCAGATTGTCTTGGGCCTGCCTCGGTTACGACGGCCGACGTCAGTTATAAAAAGCAAAAAAAAAAACTGTTGTTTTATACGAAATTATAATATTTTAACGGTGAAAATGTAGATTTTTCTTTAATATCCGACGATAAATTTCAACGCAGGTTTATCAAGAAATGTAGGTGCAAAATTCATGGTATTAACGCATCGATGTGCCCTCACATCCTGTATGTGCACTAGAGTTGGCTTTCTGTAATTCTGTGTCGCATCTCTAGATAATATCTTCATTGTTAGGATTTAGACCAAAATGTGGAAGGGACAATTTCGATGAAAAGGTTGCCTAGATTTGGGCCTAGTCAGGATAGATAGGGGCGATCAATCGAATGTATACTTTAGCGGTAGGCCTTTATTTTTGGGATAGACTGTAATAAATGGGCTTAGGTATCTTTCATCTACTTGAATTTCGAGTGAGAAAATGTAGGATTGTTTTAAAAATGTTATGTTTTTTTTTGTACCACATCTGGAACATAATATTATTTACCCACCTAACTGTTTTCCCGTATCTATTTTGCAGAAATAGGTCGGTGATATTTTTATAAAAAAATAAAGGTGTTCTACATAATTCTTAATCTAATAATACAAACAAAACCATGTGGAAGACTTGTAATAATTTACAAAATACAATAAATTATTTTATGTAGTAACTCAAATACTCGAAGGAATAACCTTCGAAGACATTTAGGTCTCCTACATTAACTAAACCATTTATAGCTGTCCAAAAAATATAATAAGTTTTAACTGAAAATTTAAATACATTTTTATGCAAATAAACCCCACTAGACAGAATCTAAATCCTTTCCGAGACCGATCTTGAAAAGATTTATCGTCTCACTAATCATTTGTTGAAGTATTTGAATACGTTATTTTAATATAGTTAGGGAATTAATATGATACGTTTTAAATTGTTGATTTTCCTTGGATTTTTGTATGATTATGATAATTGCCGCTGATCTAGAATAAATACATAGTGTAAAGAAAAAAAAGTAGAAAAGTAGTTTTATTGCTAGGATAAAAATCGTATTTTAACCGTTTCGAGATGACCTGTACGCGCACTGCGATGGCAGTTTGAGGAAGCCCACGAAAATAGTACCTGGAAAGATATGTTGGAGGCTTTTGCCCAGCAGTGGGATATTAACGGCTAACAAAAAGAAACGTTATAGTTTTTTTTTGGTACGGCTTAACATGCTTTCCGAAGCACGGAGAAAACTCGGCATTTAATGGGTCGTCACCGATCCACGGACCAACATAAATAACCACAGCTTATCTTAAAGATCGTCCCGAGCGGCTGGTATTATTTAGCCACGAACTCCTCCGGCTTAATTTAAGGATATCAATAAATATTATCTAAAAATATCAAATTTTTCAACCACAGCTCTGCTTAAAGTTACTGAAGACATAAGGGATGGCCTGGAGAATTCGAGATTAAAACGGTCTTGGATTTAATAGATTTTTCCAATGCTTTTAACACCGTTGATCACGACATTCTCCTGGCCATACTGTCTCAAATTGGAGTCTCTTCGTTGTCACGTGATTGGTTTTCATCATATCTTCGTGGTTGCCAACAGGCGGTGCGCGCTGATCAGGATTACTCTGACTGGTGCGACCTGGTAACTGGTGTTCCACGAGGCGGTATACTCTCTCCTCACTTATTCTCATTATTTATAAACTCCATTACTGCTGTCCTCAAATGTTCTTACCATCTGTACGCTGATGACTTACAACTATACGCTCAGTCAGACATTGCCAACCTTGACAGTTGCATTTCATCACTCAATGCTGATCTTCGATCTATCGAAGAATGGTCTGGCAAATTCGGCGTTTCTGTTAACGTTGGGAAATGTCAAGCCATCCTCATTGGTAGTTCTTACTATTTGAGAAATGTGAACACTAGCCAACTTATGCCACTAATGTACGAGAACTCCGTCATTTCTCTTTCACCTCATGTAAAAGACTTGGGTCTATACATTGACAGCAGTTTAAGTTGGAATAAACACGTGGCTCAGGTGAGTCAGAAAGTCACGTTCTCACTGCGGTATCTCTATATATTCAAGCATTTCCTCCCATCTAGCACCAAACTCACGTTGGTCCAGTCACTTGTGCTCCCCATCATCGACTATGCTGATGTTTGTTATTCTGACCTTTCCCAAGAATCTCTAAATAAATTGGATCGTCTTCTCAACAATTGTATTCGCTTTGTTTTCGGCCTTCGTAAATATGATCATGTTTCTTCCTTCCGTTCTCAGCTTAAATGGTTGCCTATCCGACTCAGGAGATTCCTTCAGATCTCTCTGCTTGCTCTTCACGATTATGAACGATCAATGTGCTTCTGATTACCTAAAAACTTATTTCAAAGTGTTGGGCAGTTCTCACAGTCGTAACCTTCGAGCTTCCAAGAATCTACTAATCCAAATTCCTTCACACCGCACCGGTTTTATGTCAAATTCTTACGCTATCTCTGCTATAAAGCTCTGGAACGCGCTACCTTTTGGCATTAAAAAAGCTGAAAGCCAATTCACTTATAAAAGAAAAGTTCGTAACCACTATTTAAGTCAGAATAAATAGCTCCCTCTCTATTAGAAGTCGAGTCATGGTAATTATTATTAGGTTTCTCGTTTTTAATTTTGGTATTTGTTAAAATATGTACTAGTTTATTTTATTTGTATATAAGTATTAGTATAATTATAAGTGCCTATATTAATTTTCGATAGCAATAAGTTATTTTTATATATTTATTTTTTACCCTATCACAATGTTTTCTTATTTAACCCAAAGGTTGACTGGTAGAGAATGCCTTGTGGCATTAAGTCCGCCTATGTATCACTATTGTACATGAAGTTTAAATAAATAAATAAATTTTTCCACTCGATTATGCCAACCTATGCCTATGTTCCGTATGGTGTTGGACGTAAAGAATAGCACCATCCCATGTCCTCCCGTGGGTGTCATTAGAGGCGGCTAAGGGGCTTACCAGAGAATGGGCAGCAGCGTTCTCTGTGCTTTTGTAACAACCGTACTGCGATTGCCAACACGCCTGCCAAGCGTGGCAAACCCCCCTTTCGTGGAGGCCTATGTCCAGCAATCTTTCGGCTGAAATGATGATGATGCTGATGGCAACCTAATCGATGTGCCGTGACCATGACGTGTGCAGCACATTTCTGAACATCACCTGTAAAGGTCCGGTCAAACCGAGTGGACTGCGGACTGACTGCGGCCATCGGACTTTGACAGATGCTTTAGTACGCACGACGAATATCAAGCTAAGTAAAACCAGTATATGCTGTCCTCGCATTGTACGGGACGCTCTTACAAAGCGAGGTCAGGTTAAACTGGATATTATAACTTGTCCAGCGTCCGTTGTTCAGTTCGGAGTCCAGTCCCATCGGTGTGACCGCACCTTTAGAAGCTTTAGGGAGGTGTTGTTCAGATTAATTAAGCACCAACAAAATGTCATGTTTTATTGTGAATGCTGTTCTAAAATACATAACACAAATATTATCTAGCAAAACATTACAGGTTTAACCTTCCTAAGAGCATGAAAGCTAATTTGTTTTAGGGTGCTCACGGTAATACGTGATCTTGTTTCTCAGTAACATCAAAGGTAAGGCTTCGGGCAATTTAATGGGAGCTATAACGTGCGCGGATATTAGATCTCATTGAAATTGGCTTAGAACAGGCATCGTGGTTATTATCAAGATGTTTTGTGTAAAAGGTAGATATCATGGTTGCGTCATGTAGGCCTAGTTCTTGCCCGCGGCTTCGCTCGTGTTAATTTTGAATTTGACAATTAAACTCTTAACCTTACTAAAGTTTCTATAATAATATAATTTAAACATGATTCGAAAGACACGTGGCGCCATCTATTATCATAAGAACGTTATTGTTGTTTTCCTCAGGAACAGTACTCTTTTTCGGGATGAAAGCTACTTTATGTCCGTTTCTGTACACCTGACAATGTATATGCAAAATTTCAAGATGATCCACTTGAGTAGAGCGCCACATATCAGCCTCTAAATCAGCCTTATCCATTTAGTTTTTGCACCAATCAATATAGCTTACAAATACGTACATTTCACACAATTTCAATAAACGTCTGTCTAAACTTCGACCCCAACAATCTTCTAGTATCCGTGAGATTTTGCATTACCCTAAGGACCCCTAAAAAGGTTCATAGTTGACCTTTACGCCGGATACGGGCGTATTCCGGTAAAAAGACCGTCTAGGGACGTACAACGTACATTATTTATGAGTATGTCCTACAGATGATGGAGGCAGGACTAGGTACGTGATTAGCTTTATAATTGCTTTTCTATGTAATGCTTATGTCGTGCCCTTGGGATTAAAGCTGAGTTGAATTTTAAATCGTCTATTCTCATATTATATCGTCATATTTGGATCGTGAGTGGAATATTTTTAGTGGCTAGGGATTAACGAAACTGATCCTTGAAAAGGTGGCATTTTGTTATTTCCACGACGAAAATAATATTTACCTGTAATATCGCGAGGTAGCACAAAGTCAGTGGAAGGAAAGTAATCTAATGATCACGGATGAAGACTGAAAAGACAACATCCCTTTTTTTTTTTTTTTTTTTCGGATGGGAAATCATCAAATTACCCCCTCCACTCTGGGCGGAGCGGAAGGGAGTGTCAGACTTGTACTGACTAAAACCCATCCATGTTCCCTCTTTGCCCTTTGTGTTCCAGGGCCACGGTGTCTCTTTCGAACAGTCCCGCAGCTCTGGCAGGCATCAGCCCATGCGGACCCCTACTCGGTTGCTGACATCTCTTTGAGGCGCGCGTGGAACACGAACGCGCCGTCGACACGGCAAGACAACATCCCTTCTGATGAACAATTGTTCATGTCTTACATAAAGATCGTTTAAGTATTTTTACTCTCTTATTTATTTGTACGTTTGGAAAAGTGCGATTCAATCAATATAACTAATGAACTCCAATTACGAGCAAACATGAATGTTGAAGACATGCATTGATTGATTTGACCCAAGTGTCTTGAAATTACAGTTTTAAAGATCTGATTGGCTTCTAGTCTTACTGAATGCAGCATAGTTATGAAATTACTGCATCTCTGACCTCCGCAACTCAGTTATTGGTTAACAGGAGACTCCTTGGAAGACTGGTTGTCAGATTTGGGCCTCTGACTACATCTAACAACTGTCAAAGATCTACGAATGTCATGCCTTCGTGAAAGTCATTTTAATTCTCTTAGGATAAGATACAATATGTAATACCATTATTATTCTAGCTCTTCTTAACTATATTAATATGCATCACATACATAGAGCTAAGCTCTGAACATAACACTAACTTTGTTCACTTAGTTAATCGCCTTTCGTCTAAGAAGGGTAAACAAATGATACATTTTGTTTTATTTAAGGGTTCTACTAAAATAGGCCCAGACATAAGCTGTATATCGCTTTTCACTAACAATACGCGAAAACTCAATGAATGCGTATTTTGTACTGTTGGAATTTCAATTCTCGACGCTGAGCCGAGCGTTGAAAATACACACAATACATTTAGGAGCGGCCTAGTGTTAGTGGGAATGGAAATAAGCCATTTTCCTAAGCAATTGCTACGTTCCACTTAGCCAAAACAGAAACTGTAATAATATCTACAATACAAAGGCAGAACGTTTCGTAACTATTACAGTTAGTAGGCGATTAAATGTTCTGGGACTAACATTTTTGTCTGTGAGTCTTCACCATCTACAGCTCTGTTTAAAAGAATACACTCAGCTAGTATCTAAGTTAATAACTTTGTAAAAAGTTACCCTGCTCGCACTAGAATTTTTCTTTCCATGTCAAAACAGCTGTAGTTCCCTACGCAGGGTTTGCGTATAAAAATATTAAAATTTTGTAAAAAGTTGTCAAATATTTCGCTATTTCAGACAATAACTTTAAGACATTATTAAGGAAGTCAACGAATGCTGGGCTGTGAAGAAGATGGATGAAAAAAGATTGCATGTAGCGGAGATGAGAATGTTGAGGTGGATGAGTGGTGTGACAAGATTGGATGAGGTAAGGAACGAGTATATTAGAGGAGTTTTAAAATTTGCTCCTGTTACAGAAAAGTTGAAAGGGAATCGACTGTCTTGGTATGAAGTATCGCATGTGACTAAAAGAGTGATGCATATAAACGTTGATGGATGGCGAGGGAGAGAAAGACCAAAGAAACGATGGATGGATTGTGTGAGGAGTGATATGAAAGATAAAGAAGAAGAATGATAGCGTGACGGTTCACAAAATGGAAGAAATAAACGTGTTGCGCCGACCCCAAGTAACATGACACTAGGACGGGAAGATGAGGACAAATTAGTCAAAATAGTGATTTATATCAGAGATAGAAAATCTCAGTTGTGTAATCAGTTATCTACAGCCCGTCTTCCTTAGTCTTTCTTAGTCGGTTTCGAAATGCGTTGCCTTAGCCACCGACACCGCATTGTTTAAAATTTCGGGTTCGGTGCTTCTCTTACGTATTGTTTCCCGTATTTACTAGGTAGGATGAATACACTGTCACGCTATCATTCTCCTTGTTTTCTTTCATATCGTTCTTCACACAGTCCATTAATCCATTCTCGACCTTCCTCTTTACCTTCATCTATCTACACCTGGCTCCCGGCAGTGAACTACATTGGCCTATTTGGAAAGCTATGAATCGAGTGCGTACCGCTACAAACATAATCTGGCAAAATAGGGTATTATTGGTTCCTCCAACACCGAGTGCGAGTGCGGCGCTCCAGATTAAACGATGCCCCACCTGCTGGAGTGTCCCAGGTGTCTGTTTACCTGCACTCTTGACGACCTGAATAGCGCCTCTGCCGCTGCAATAAACGTGGCCACCTACTGGGCCCAAACCGTGTAATATGGACGGAACATCGATACGAGAAGAAGAAGATCCATCAACAATTACATTCAACACTCTTTTAGTCTCTGCCTTTCATATTAGCCACCCCTACCTTGTCTAACTAACGATCTACAAATCTATTAATACACAAAACCACTTACTATTAATATGCAAATAGGTCCTGCTAACTCTAGGCGGATGAGTCGATATCTGGCACTCGTATACTCCTTCGTCATCAGGCTTCACTTCCCTGATGAGTAGTCTCCAGTTCCCGGGGTATCTTCGGGCTACTGTCACGCGGTTGTCAGCGGCGTAAGTCACAGCTCCCACTGTGAGGAGCTCGGGCATTTCATCCTTGCCTCGGCGACGTACCCAGGACACCTGAGACAAAAAAATATCATTAAGAGAAAAGAGGAATTTATAAACATAACTGGCGAAATATGGGTGTACTGTGGTACACCGCTGGCTATCCCTACGGGAAAATACCGGCGTGATATTATGTAATGGTTAGGAAGGTAATATTGGTAAAAAAAAACAATTTATATCTATTTGTTGGAACCATAATGTCCTGAATAACAAACAAAAACAAGATATTCATTAGATACTGTAGGAATTTTAATCGAAGATAAATTAATCAGCTTATTGATAATGAATTGCTCGTGTGAATGATAACGTGTCAGCTAACAGTAAAGAATGGAAGAAGAAAACTTATTGTCCCAAGCCCAAATAACGTAGAACAAAGATAAGTAGAAGAAGTTACGTAGCCAATCGACGGCAGTATAATGAACGGGGATTAACTATAGATACAGCTGTATAAGAAACAAAATCATTACAATCAACAACCGATAAACATTTTACCATCAACAAAATAAATCCCAATAATGCTCTTACCAGTAAAACGATTCGCCCATTAACATTTATATGAAAATCACTACGTTTGTGGTGTTAATACCCAGGTGATTAACCCATCAACTAAACGAGGCATCAATTGTTGTTCGCTCAGTAAATCTCCTCTTAATCGTCCACCATGACATTTCAGAATTTCTCAAATGAAATACTCCGTGAAAAGTTAAGTGATTAGTACCCTTTTGCGTCTTTATCAGCTGCTCTGCGAGTCTGCGGCATAGTTCTGAATTTGGTACTAAATTGAGTAATAAATAGAGCTGTTAAAAACATTTGGGCCTTTGCTTGTGGGACTAAGTACCTATTAACTCATTTTGTAAAATGATTTTATATTTACACCACAGCTTATGGCCGGGTAATAATCACTAACGGGTTTTCACCAGTAAAGATAATTTTGAATGTTTTAAAACTAACAGCCCCTTGCCTAGGTTGGTCAGTGGAAGGATCACCACCGATTTTGCTCCGTGCCTCGGAAAACACGTTAAGACGTTGGTTCCGGCTGTCATATGTAGATATTTGGCTTTTAGGTAGTCAGTGCCCGAAAGTCTGATCACCAGTCTTACCAAAGGGTATCGTATAACCCAGTGCTAACTGTTGTGGAGATCAGATAGGCAGTCGCTCCATGTAAAATACTGGTGTCCAGCTGCATCTGGTTAGACTAGAAGCCGACCCCAACATACTTAGGAGAAAGCTAGGCACTTTATATTTACACTACAGCTTATGCTGCATTGAACGGGTTTTCATGAGTGAAGATGCATAAGGAACTGTTGGATGTTTTAAAGTCGAGGCACCTTGAGTAGTTAATCTCTCCATATATCTGGTTGATCCTCTGGTTGACTGGATGATCTTTGAAGTAGGCCGTAAACCACCACGCGAGCTCAGTGCAAGATGGTAGATGTCACATGTCATCCAGTTTTGGGGTCTCGGACACATCTCCTCACAATGTTTTCCTCTTTCAATCCCACAATTAGTTTTGACCTTCAACCAACCATCTCTCCACGCATTTCGTAATATATAATACTGTTTCTATTTAATGAGTTAACCCCCAACGAATCAAGTTAGTTCCCCCGGAATAAACATAACGACCCATAACGGCCGCGGGCGAATTCTGTAGCAACCGTAATTACATTTTTTGTAAACAGAAAGTTAAAGTCTCGGTCCTGTATTCTCACTGGGTTAGTTTTCTCTTTATGTTTTACTGTTATTAAAGTTGTCAAACGGCGAATGGACGTCAAATATCGATCGCCAAATTGACAATGCCTGGAAAAGCTACTGGTCCATAAAGACACTAATAAAGGGAGATCTGCCGATCTCCTTGAAGCGCAAACTCATCGATATGTGGTTACTGCCCAGCAGTGGGACATACAAGGCTAAAAGAAAAAGTTGTCGTAAATGTTATTTTACTACTATTATAAATTGAATGTGTAAGTTGATGAGGATCATGTATAATTTGTTACTCTTTCACGCAAAAACTACTGCAGTGAGTTGGATGAAATTTGGAACACAGATAGTTTACAACAGATTGATTAACACATAAGATACTTTATATCCCGGTATCGGTAGTATAATCCCGTGGGATACTGACCGGGCGAGTATAGGCTAGTATTGAAAATAAGTAATTACAAAACGTCTCTTTTGTCGATAATATATAGCGCAGAAACTAGTATTAGAAGAAAGACAATATTATTTATGTTATTTTTACTTATCTGCCATATGCTCTTGATGTATTTTAAAAGTTCAATCACTAGATCAGTGTTACAATATTTTTATAGTTGGAACTGAGATGAACTCTGTTTTGTTTAGCCTTTTTTACCTTTTTACTATTTATTTACTTTCAAAGTTTGGCACAATTTTCCGAACTAATGCTATTTACTAATAAACACTCTACAAGCATTAGCAACAGAAATTACAGAATATGATTAAACTAATTATGACATTTCATAAGTTTACAGAATTTAGTAATACTCGTATTCGCTTAGTAACATAAATGTTAATATTATCTTGGTCACGTATTTTGCAAATTGCATGCTATATATTAAATAGTCTAGAGAGATACTTGGCTAAACAAAACACTGCGGTAAATTGACGGTAAAACAGAATACTAACTATGCACAGTCTTGTTAATGATGCATTTGTTACAATCTTCAAGTATTCACGTACTTGTAATCCTAAGAAAACAATACTTGAATGTTTGAAGGACATTTTGTTATGGCACTTGTGCTTACATCTACGAGTTTTAAGCAAGTAAAGGCCTATTCAAACCTAAGCGGTATGCACTGCCGCTGTGGGTAGAGGTACATACCGCGCGGGTTTCGCTCAGGTATTTAGTATCAAGTTCCGCGGCTAGAGCGAACTGAGCTGTATTCGCTGCCGCTGTGGGTAGAAATGCATACAGCGCGGGTTTCGCTCAGGTATTTAGTATCAAGTTCCGCAGACGGTAGCGAAATCCGCTTTGGTGTGAATAGTAATATTACCGCATACCCACTCGGTTTTCTCTACCGCAGACGGTGGCGAAGACCGCTTAGGTTTGAATAGGCCTTAATGTCGGTATTGGTGGAAGCGGTGGCCCAGTGGTGGCGGTCCCGACTTACGAGAAGTAAGTCGTGGGTTCGAACCCAGGCAGGCGCATTACTTTGTGTAATTTATTTCATCACCACTGCTCTCAAACACGGTGAAGGAAAACATCGTGAGGAAAACGGCATATCCTAGAACCTAAAAATTGAAGCATGTGACATCTACCAACCCGCACTGGGCCCGCGTGGTGGATTATATCCCATTCCCTCTCATACAGACCCGAAGGCCCGGAGGCCTGTGTCCCAGCAGTGGGAACATTATATTCTGCTGCTATTGTTGCAGTGATGCTGGCTATATTTCTAGATTTTGGAGTCATGATTATTCCACAGTTGAAAAGTCGTAAGCAAAAAAAAAAAAAAGAACCTGTCAAATAATATAATCAAAAACGATAAAAATACTTTACAGCTACTTGCGTTAAAGCTAAGTTTCAGTAACTTCACCATCTATTCCGCAAATAGGTACTTAATAACGATATCCATCTTAACCTCCAAGAGATTAACTCTAAAATATTAATACACACAACCCTTTGAGACATAATCCAGCCAATATTTAAAGTGCGGATAATTTTGCTCGTATAAATTTTAGCAGCCGATTAATAATCCTTTCTAATAGCTCCCTGGACGACCACTTTGTAGACAATGGCTGTAACAATTCCAATAATCAGACTAGGTGGCGCCACTGTCGCAACAATGGCCGCTCTAGCCGCCATTAACGAATTTTAAGTCGTTCTTGTGCTGATCGCTCCTTTCAGTATGGGTGAATGGCAACTTCTGTGCGCTGATTGAGTGAATGGAATTTGTAGGGAGTGGAACTTGAGTAATGGTTAGTTCCTTTTCATTTTGTTGTTTATTCTTCCTTGTTGAGATAAGGATTTTTTAGCCTCGTACGAGACCAATTTAGTTTAGTGTATGTCTTATTTTTGTTCATTTTTTTTTTGCAGTTCTTTTTATTTTATTGTTTTGTCCTGTGTGACTCTAATAAATACTTTTTCTCCCTTTCTTTCTTTTAGGATATTTGCTTTTTACATTAAATTTGACGGCACCGATAGAGAGGATTATTGTGGCGCTGAAAGTAAAAATATATTCGACACAACACAGTGAAGTCATGTGAATTTTACAGGCTTTAACAAGTAATTGTTGATCTGTTTCAAAAATACAGTATTGATTGAAGAATAACCATAAAGACCCAAGCTTACACAATCAGATCATATTCCCTCTGGTTCCATCAGTGGTAGTGGGAATATCATAGCCATCTTTTCTGTAAGAGCCGTACACGTGGGGTCGTAGGCGGGCCTAGCGAAGATCGGTGGATAAGAGAGTAACAAGCTTATAAAATATTACTCAAAATTCAGCAACATCATCCCAAAATTAAGTAAGCACTTTAATTTATAGTGAAAATTCCTGAAACTACTTAGTTTGCAAGTTTAGAAGTGTCGTAAACTGAAAACCTTGAAATGAGATTTTGTAAAACGTCATGTTGTTTAATGGAGGCGACTAACGAAGTGTGTAAAAGTAATAGTCTGGGGTGCTCGGCTAACTCCGTATCTCTTCGGCTATCCCCGTATAAAGCGCAAACAGAAGGTTAGTTTCATACATTGAGCTCACGTACAAATAAACACGCTTCACGTACAGCGAGCAAGCGCACTCGGGATTGACGTTCGATACTGAGATAGCTCATTCTAATGCCCAGTGGAGACGGCTGTAAACAGACTGAATCAAGGGAGGCAGTTTATGTAAATTATTTCATCACTGCTCTCAAAACGGTGCAGGAAAACATTGTGAGAAAACCGTCATTTCCTAGAACCAAAAATTCCTGGTGATGTGACAACCACCCACCCACATAGATCCCACGTGGTGGATTAAGGCACACAAAGAGAAGGCCTGTCCTAGACGTGGGAACACGTGCAAATTGATTCATCATCTGTCTATCTAGCCTTTTCCCAAATATGTTGAGGTCGGCTTCTAGTCTAACCGGATGCAGATCTGACCAGCAGATCTGACCAAAAGTCGCGGGCACCAGCTAGTTAAAAATTTATAGATCTGGTCCCGTCGTACGTATAAACGTATGACGTTTGTGTACCTACTTTTGTTTTCGCACGTTGTACGGACCTTACCTACTGTACATTTTCATTTTATGGCATAAGGCTGGTATCTAAATAAATAATGGCCGTATTCTGGTACATAATTAATTACATTTTGTTCAAGCTGATTTGGGAGCCAAAGAAAAAAGATGGCGTCCGCTTATCCTGTTATGCGGGTCGTATTTTCGAAAAGGTCGGATTTCAACATGTTTCCGAGCGTTATAAATCATAATAGTTGATTATAGACAAGTTTTGATATTTTTCGATCGAAAGATTATTCCGAATGTACCTAATCTTAGTCATCTGCCTACCCTTTTCCCCACTATGTTGGGGTCGGCTTCCAGTCTAACCGAATGCAGTTGAATACCAATATTTTACATGGATCGACAGCCTATCTGATCTCCACAAACCAGTTGGTGCTGGGTAATATACGATACCCCTAAATTGATGAGATTGGTTGTGAGACTTTCAGGCCACTGACCTGTAACGGCACCAACGTTAATGTGCTTTGCGAGGCACGGAAGAAACTCGGTACATAATGGGTGGTCACCAATCCACGGTCTAACCTAAGCAAGTGTGGCTTAACCTGAAGATCAACCTGGGCGGCTGTAATTATTTAGCCACGAGTGCCTCCTCCTCTAAGTGGAGCTGGTGGAGCTCATAATTGCTTTAATACTTTTGACATAAACTCTCAGATGGTTGTAAGTAACGTTAAGTTGAGACTACGTCACGTTGTATGACATTGCAAGTGACATTAATCCAATTACAAGAAGAACTACTATAGACTGACCGTTTTAATGAGTCCTCCGCCTTGCCCCATCATAGGCACATTAAGCATCCTAACAATATCCCACAGGTTATTTGCTTTAAAATAACCATAATCCACGTAGTTATTACGACACTAATTGAACAAATACATGATCAACCTTCAGAATATTCCATTTAAATTGATACGTTCGCGAGGACTCATTACATCGGTCTATAGCTACAACTATTTTTAGCTTCACACAAAAATAGACTTATTACATCAAACCAACAAAATATCGGCTTACCAAAAATAATACCGTCAGCATCCAAAAATTAATTATTTTCACACAAGAACCTACCAACAGAAATGTAGTCGCTATTATGATGTACACAAACCTCTGAACAATTTTAGGCCCAAAAAATACAGAAACCTTATAAGATAATAGAAGATCTTATTTCCGTTTACAAGCTCCATCAAAAACTCTAAAGGTAAATTACCGAAAATACGCCGTGATAAGTACAGGATGTTTATTTATTAAACGACTTCAAAAAAGGAGGAGAGGTTCTCAATTCGTCGGAATCTTTTTTTTTATGTACGTGTACCGTTTACTCGAAGACGCCTGAACCGATTTGGAAAATTATTTTTTTGTTTGAAAGAGTAGGTATATTCCTAAGTTGGTCCCATAGTAAATATTGTCATGATCTGATTATGGACTTCGGAGATATGGAAGGGAACTCTACGCTGCAATCGCTTGGATGTTTATTTTTACACAACATCATAACATAACATCACGCCTGTATGCTATGCGCACAGTACACCCACATTTCGAGAGGTATGTTGAGTTCCATTTTATTGGTGATAAGCCTATTGCCATGAAATATATTGTTAATAATGTAAAATAAATGCTTAGCAAAATATTTGTAAAGGATATTACAAATAAAAATGCTGTGGAGGTACATTGTTACGGTAAGTTAGTAGACGACACTCGGAGTCGCACATTTTATTGGTGGTTTTTTTTTTAAGTTTTAGTCACTCTTTGGCTCCTAGGTATTATTTTTATTGCATTGTATTAAGTATTTCAAACAGCAGCAAACGGCAACACAGCAGGACGAACTCGACTCTTTTCACAAAGATTGGGGGGGGGGGGACCACCACAGGATAGGGGTAAGAGGAAAGAGGGAAGGGAGGCCTTTGCCCTGCAGTGGGACACAAACGGCTAATAATGATGTATGCCACATGTTTGAAAAACAACATACAGATAATAAGAAACACCCTGTTTAACTAGAACAAAATCTCATAAGTTCAAAAAAAACTCTTCAAGAAAAAAATAGCTCTAAGTTATTTTCGGAGATAACATTTTTACCTAACCGCTCATAATAAAATAATATTTAAGTTTATGTTGTGATAAAAATTCATGAGCATGGTTATACCCTTCCTTCATAATATGATTATAATATAACGATTATTTGAAACATGCTGAGAGAAAAACGGTTTTATTTTTGCATTTATGGAAAGTAGAAAATAAAAGACGAAGGCGGAAAAAGAAGAGTTACTGTACTAGTTTCTAATAGCGAGTTTTTTTAACAAACATTTTATGAAAAGATCTGAACATATATTATTCTTCTTTCATTTTTCGTGTAATGACTACATAAATGAAAGAAGAAATTACGAGTAGTACAGCAATTCTTCAAAAATAAAACCCCGATAGATTATAATCTACCGAAAAATAATGCGATAAAATGTTAGCAGTATGTTATGGTTCACAATCTTTCGACACTTTACAATCTCGCGAGATAGATTATAATCTAACGGTATTTACAATTTTACGGTGACAACTATGCAAGAATAGCGTTTGTCAAGACATAGGTAGCGAGATGTTACCCGCACCAAATATGGCAACGTACTATATGGTAAGTAGGTACCGGTACACCAGGAGGCCTTATTAATTCACGAAATGCTTTGGTAAGGATAAAGTAATTTATTTACTAAGACTTTAAATCTAGCTTATCCAAAATTTAGACCCAAACACTGTGTAACCATAACACGAAAACTAACACAATTAATTATCCACAAAGCCAAGTGAATCAAGCGGTTTTTACCAAAGTGAATAATAGGTGCTTGGTTTAACAAAACGGCTGTTAACACGCCACCAGTTTTAAGTAGATTAGCTACCAAATTATAGGGTTCCACAATCTAAATGATGTCCGTTTAGAAAAAGGAGTTAGCCTTATCTTGGATTAGGAAACACACGCTAGCTTAAGAGGGAACAGGAGCTGCGATTCTCCATACAAATGTATTCCTATTTTTTCCTCCTGAATAATGCCTCTAGAGCAACCTGTTTTTTTTCGTAAAATCAAGGTCTACTGTAGACACGTCCCTGTCATCATTTTTTTTTCAGCAACTAACTAAGGAAAATATGACCCTCCAAAAATGACAAAAACTAACCTATTTTTAAAGCCGTGTTTAGATGACGACCAGACAAATTCTAAAAATTTTTATCATAGAAAAAATTCATATAAACCTCGCCTGCTTACCTACTCTTTTTTTAAACGACAATTATTTTAGATATTAAATCAAAAATAATTGAATCGGCTCAGTTTTCGAGGATGAAGAAGGGGAATATGAAAAGTAGATCTCGTCAATTTTTTTGTGATATAATCAGTCTGAGCTGTAGCTGTCCCTATCGCACTCTAACGGGCAGGCTTGCCGCAGCGCGACGGCAATAGTTTCTTCAAATACCTACTTCGCAGGCCTTGTTCTCTCTTAAGTGCCTATAACAGTGCTATCCCACGCAATATGCTCGTTGTAGCTTTCAGTAGTTTAAACCCGGAAGAGAGTTATGAAATGATATAATCGTGGCCAAAGAACCAGTTTAGGTACTTGAATTTATGTTTGTAAACAATAATGTCGGTTGAAAGGGAGAACGACGCCGTTTATTAAAATGACACCTTAGTGCTAAGTTAAAAAAAAAAATCAATCGAGTCCTAAAAATACTCCTTCTTCGTATCGTGTCGACGGCAATCTAAATTGTGTCAGCTCAGAACTGAGCTGACACAATTTACTGAGTTTGGCGCTTTCGGTAGCGTCCATCAGTTCCTGTAAAATATACTAAAAAGAGCAGAATAACCTTTATTTCGAAAGTCGGTGCATTTTATTAGTTAGATTGATTTTTGCCACCGACTTAAATGTTCTGGGTTTATTCTACAGTCGCTAGCACATCAAGTTACCACAAACTGTCAAATTTCTCCAAATAATTTTATATATACCATACAATTTTGTTGGTTGAGTTCAAAATCGAATAAGAAAATTTGACGTTTTGTGGTAATTTGATACGTTGCCGACTGTACTCCACAACAAATGGCAACATCATCAACATAGGCGACGTAAATTAAATAAGCTCTAATAAAAATAATCATCAAAATTGTCCGACGTGGTATTATTGCTGAACATACACAAAAAAAAAAAACAGATCCTCCTTCTTTTGGAAGTCGGTTAAAAATACTGTTTATTTATGATTTATACTATTTTGAGTTTCTTTATTTGTCGTGTCACATAATGCACCCTTAACATAAGAGCTCCATGTTAATAAGACTGGAGTGGGTTGATTATATAACCAAAGTCGTCAGCCCATCATGGCATTGTTCTTTTTAACAGAACAGTCAAAGTTATGAATATAACACTGTCACTAAAAATAAGATACTAATATTAGATTTGCGAAAGTTTGTGAGAATGAATGGATGGATCACACAAAATCTTGGACGGATTTGGATGAAATCTGGCACACAGATAGTTTATAACCTGGATGAACACCTAAGCGACTTTTTATCTTGAAATAACAACCCCGTGGGAAATGTCCGAACTACACGCGGGCGAATCCACGGGCATAAGCTTGTAAGAAATAAAAACATCACCCACTCACCGTTTTATCCTGCAGCAAACTAATCCTGCAGTTCAAATGCGCATCTTCTCCCAACTGCACAGTAATCTTAGTTATATTCCCATCAGGAGCGTCTTCAAAACTCGGCCCATACTTCCTATCATGGTCAAAGTACGTATTCTTCAGCACAACATGCGGTACCATGTCTACCTTCAAAGGTTTAGAGGTCGCAGGGTCCTGGGAAGGTTGTGGTACTTTGAAAGACTTGGTGCTGTCGATGGTCGAGTTGCCAAGTCTTAGCATCACTGGTGCAGGGACTATGCCTGTGCTGAGCGCGTAGAAAGTGGTCACTGTTTGGGTTTCTTCTGTTGCCGTTGTTGTGGGGGTTTCTGGGGAAGAAGGGTGGTGGTTGATGAAATTATGTTGTCTTGACTATCCAAAAGGTTGTTTTTTTTTAATTTGGTTAGCTATTTAGTGTATATCTATCTAATTTGAGTTGTGAGGCAGAGAGGCAATACTAAAACAAAAATAGGTACGTTGAGCGCGTGTTTAGCTCATAATGGGACTTCTGAAACAATGTATGCATAGCACGTTTTACGTGTATAACGCGACTGTACACAGCATCTTTGTAGTTCAAGACTACACTGTTTGTGAAGGTAATTTTAACATTAATTATTTTGCAGTGCATCTAAATCAAACTCTATATTTTGGGACCACAATGTTACTTTTTACTTATACTGTCCCAATTCCGTTGGTAGTTTAGGTCCGTAGTAGATTTATACAGAACTGAAGACAAATTAGAAGGTTTTAGTACTAACCTGTAGTAAATTGACAAACGACTATCTGTGTAAGGAAGAACACGCTCGCACTCCACATAGCGCCTGGACGAGGCTCTGCCCCCCGCAGGGCTTCATAATCTGAAACAAAGAGAAACAAATGTTACATTAAAATACACGTCATGAATGATGGGGTATCATGGCTATTTAAATAGACGGTTAATCCAACTGATGATCCCGGTTTCCACTAAAGTGGAAACGATTGGAGCAAGTACAAGACTCGATGAATCACAAAAGAGAAGTCATGTAGATTTCAACCATTGTGATTTATCGATTCCCGTATGTCTCCTCTCACTCTGTACTGCATGGTGTCGGTCGTAAAGAATAGCACCATCCCATATCTTCGCGTGAGTGTCGTAAGAGGCGACTAAGGGACTTACCAGAGAATGGGCAGCAGCGTTCTCTGTGCTTTTTTAACAACCGTACTGCGATCGCCAACCCGCCTGCCAAGCGTGACGATTATGGCAAAACCCTCCCTTTTGGGGGCCTATTTCCAGCAGTAGACGTCTTTCGGCTGAAATGATGATTATGATGATGATGTCTCCTCTCTGTTTTGTTCGTCTCCGCTTTGATAGAACCCGGGCCTTGGTCCCTTTAGCAAACTTGGCTACCGATGGTCGTTGCCAAGTTAGGTAACGGAAGCCAGCAGTGATTTAATTTAGGAAATGGAGTACAGGAGACCGAACGAGAGAGTGTCAAAATTAAACAAGTTATATGATGCAATCAGTGTTGTTGATAATAATTTATTCATGCAATTACAGCAAATTACACACGTTTGATAATTTTGACAATTGACAATAGGAGTTCGTGGTTAAATAATAACAGCCGCTCAGTTCGATCTTTAACACGCGCTTGGTTGGGTTGGTCCGTGGTCGTGACCCCATACCGGGTTTCCTCCGTGCCTGTGAAAGCACGTCAAGCTGTTAGTCCCAGCTGTCAGTAATAGATCTGTGACAGTCGTTACAGTAAAATACTGGTATTCAGCTGTATCCTGTTAGACTGAAAACCGACTCCAACATAGTTGGGAAAAGGCTAAGCATGATGACACTCGGTTGACAATTTGATGAGATCTGTTCTAGAAACCAGTCGTCAGTCACATAAGAAAAATCAACCTATTCTAAGGATATGTGATGCATATTTTCCCAAACTTCATTAGGTTTATTTTTAATTTCGTTAAGTTACTAAAATGTACGTCATTTTTAAAACAAATTTAATTATTTTCACTCTGTTCTTTTCTAAATATAACAAAAAAGGACCCCTTTATCCTCCAATCGAGTTACAAGCTATGATAAGCAAGTAAAACCTTTGTTCTTGTATTTTACTTTGAGATTACATTTAAGGTGTACTCTGTAACAAAACATCGCCAATTAGCGTAATTGCCTTATCTCTCTTGTAACCGCCCCCTTAAATTTCACGTTGAATATTTTCCTTACAAAATATTCTTAGATGCTGAAGATATTATATTAAATGTTTGGATTCTGAAAATGCTGTATACAATATCTATCTAATTTGGAATAAGTTTCAATAGTGATGAATGGGTAAAATATTATAACTACGACGGCAATGAAATTATTTGTCTATTTCATGTCTTACGGTCATTAATCTTACCGTAATAGTAATCAACGGTAATCACCACTAATTTGATAACATTATTAATTCAATACTATTAATTCCTTTTGAATTTTAGTAGGAACTCCAATTTTAACTCTAGAATCTTGATTTAATTTTTTGCTGTAAATAAAATAGTATATCTGAGCCGGAGAGGTGATCTGTAGCTCAGGACATACCTACTTCAGACACCTTTCTCTATTTAAGATTGTGCATATACCAGTACCTGTTACTTCTGATGTTGAGATAAATAAAGATTTATGATTATGATTATAAGGTTAACTTCCAGTCAAACGGGAGGTACCTATTATATCAGTCATGACTCTCCTGCCCTTATCCCAATTTATTTGGGGTCGGCGCAATATTTCTTCTGCTTCCATACTTCTCTATTACCTACTCGTCATCTGATCAATCAGCTCCTTCCTAGGCATATCACCTTTCACACTGTGCATCCATCGTTTCTTTCGTCTTCCTCTACTCTTATAGCCACATTAATACCCCAAACTGTCCTCACTAATTTTCGTCATAATTTGTATGATATATATTTTATCATCACTAAATTACTCGGCGTAACATAATATTTATGATCCTTCAAGGAGACTTTCACAAATTACCTTAGAAATAATGGCCCTTGTCACCTGTGACTTTAATATAAGAAGTAAACATAAATATAACTCAAGGCCTCGCCAGAATTTTAACAACAGTTTTTCTCCACGTGTCCCCGATTTTTGACAAAACTTAATTATGAAAAAGAGCGTTGAAATAACTTTGTTACTATAGACCGACCGCTTCAATGAGTCCTCCGCCTTGCCCAGCAAAGGCACATTAAGCGTCCACAAAGTCCTAACAATATCCCACAGGTTATTTGCTTTAAAATAACCATAATCTACGTAGGTATAACAATACTAAATGAACCAATACGTTGAAGAAGGTTGATCCAATGTTATATTTAAATTGATACCGGCGAGGACTCATTAAAGCGGTCGGTCTACAGCTTAAGCATCAATCATTTTAGAGGAATAGACCTGCCGTAAAAAATAACGACTGTTTTTTCCAGAAAGTTACTTTGTCTACTGTCTTTGGTCATAGCTTAAGCAATTAAAAGTTTGAAAAAGTAGTCGCCGTGTTTTTGTTTCGACTTTTTTCTCTTTTCGTGGTTCCTCGAGAAAATCTTGGTGAGAAAAGTATTGCTCGAATAATGTAGGTTTGATGAAAAAAAATAAACGATGACGGACATACATATCTGTCAGTAATTTTTACAGTCCGAGCGTTAGATTTTTGAACCGATTTCAGCCACAGCGATCACATTCGATGGATGTCTAGGGTCGTTGTGGAGAGCTTTGGTGTGCTGCTTTTTCATGTGCTCTCAACTGGCTAGCATGTCCAACTTCTGAAAACCTCCGAGCATAATGTGGACATGTCAGAACACCATTGACGCCATTGAAGAACGAAAGAGAGCTGTAGAATTGACTTGAAGTGTTTGGGTAAATGAAGGTCACTAATAGGCTATTTATGAAATATTCAGATAGATACTTTTTCAAAAGATGTTAGTAGACTTCATATTACACAATATGAAGGCTACTGGAATATCTACATTCACGTCAGTGTGAGTATGATTTCATAAAAAATTATGAGTAAAGTTTTTGTTAACAAAATCGACTAAAAAACCTATCCACTATCATACTTCCACGACATAAAAGGCAAAATAAAATTGTAAGAATGCACCTATGTAGATTTCTAATGTACAGCTATCCTCAAAGTCATCTTCTTTAGCGTAGTCAAAGGACATCTAGACATGCAAATTCAGTTTCCATTTTCAACTAGAAAACTTGATTAGATTCCAAATAAGATCTACACCTAAACAAACATTACGTTTGATACCAGCTTCTAATGAAGGTATTTGCACCAACTTCGCCACCAAAGTCCAATGTAGGACCAACTTTAATTAAAGTTGGTCAATCCTTTAAATTGTGGGGAAGCTTAGCTCAAAATCTGACTCGCAAAAAAATGTACGGTAAAATTTGCAAGTCCTCATCAAGGGTGAGGGAGCATTATCAACAGTAATACAACCGTACAAGGTTTCATTTGTAATTGTGGCTCGTTCCAGTCGTTAACCTCTAGGCGTCCTTTGTTCTAACTCTTTACAGCCCGCTAGGTGGTTGGGGGAAGTCATGAGAGGTAGCGGAGCACAGTGATTATGTAGGACGGTGGTTTAGCATGGTTCGGAGGAATTGTAAAGTAAACATAATACATATTATATATTTATTGAGGAATTTTTAAAGCAGTGTTGGGGTAATACCTATTCATCAAAATGGAGCCTACACACAGCCGCATGACGACAACATTCGCACGCGTTCAGTTGGCATGCCTCAAACATGCCCGACGGCTTTGGTGTGTAGGATCCATTGATACCTACTTATGTCTCCACAGATTTAACTTGTGAGGATTTCTTTTTTAAATTTACCTTTTATTGTTGGATCAATTACAGGTAAACTTTGAAATCTACCAATATTTACTGGTGCTTTTCACTTTATAACTTACTTTAACATTTACTCAGTCGTAGTCTTGGCTGTTTTATTTTTTGCTGAATCCGAGAATACTTAGAGATTTTCTTTTCAGCAATAAATCACTCAAAATTGTACCAGATTAAAATGTCAAATGTCATCTAATAAATCATCTGCCCCTTCCTCGATTCTCTCAAAACTTGTGACAAAGTGCTAATTATGTTAGCATTTAATTTCTTCAGGAAGTCGAAAGTTTAATTCTGTGAATGTTTGAGGAAACGCCTGCGGACCAAATCTGAATGTGAAATTCCGCAAACACGGACCGAAGGCCTATTTTACATTTGAATTTTACGTGTTGGCCTTTTTTCGTGATTTAGAATATTTGAGAGGTGCTTGTGACATTTTGTATTTAACGATACATTGGTTGGAAATAATAATGGACAGAAAACGGTTTGTAAAGGGATCAGATAGGAAATTCATGAATGTTTTATGTACCTATAATTATTGTGAACTTTTTACAGCTATGCTAAACCTATTGACCGCCACGTCAATAACGAAAATCTGTGTTCTCTACGCCAAGCGCTTTAAAAAAGTGTTATTTTCGACGTGCCATGCCGTCCGAGGCGTCGTGGGCACTTTTTGATTTGACGTCCATAGACATCCGTGGCGGTCTATAGGTTATCACCGAAGGAAATGGCATGGAAATGTTAAAAAATATATATGAATGAATGAATGTCTCTATCTTAAATCAAAGGATTATCAAAACATTTTTTTTTTTGTTTTATGTAATCTGAAAATAATTTTCAGGAAGATTAACGAATTTTTTTTTTAGGATTTTCTAGGAATTTAAAAATAATGGAACGATGATTGTCGTCTTATTTTTAGAACAAGAGAATCTCGTTTTCGTGTTTAAGATGAAGTAGATTTCCTCTTTACGTGGGTGTTCCCGGATATTCCGTTTTCATCCCTTCTGCCTTAGGCTTCGGTAACACGGTTAACATTACTGTTTGGTTTGTGTAGTAGGTTACATGGAAAATGGCAACAAAACTGAAGCAAATCCTGCGCAGTATTCGAGACGATCGCACTGATTGTGACAACTTAATTGTGCATAACATAACATTCATAACATAATATCAAGCCGGTAATCCCCGAAGGGTTAGGCAGAGGTGAGTACCTAATAGTGCATTAAAATTTCGCCAGTTATGTTTAAGTCCCATGTAATAGGGGGCGAGCCTATTGCCATCAACCGGGCGTAACTCTAGATTCCGTGGCTACTACTGTGACCCTAGGACCTCATGCTCAGTAATTGCGCTTGCGACTACTAGACCAACGAGGCATGCAATTATGCATATATACTATGTTTTAAGTTCATTATCGCTTCTAATCATAAAATATTTGACATGGAAAATGACGTCCATCATCAAAAGCGAGATTCGTTTCAGGGCAGCCTAATGTGTCTTTGGCATCGCAAAAAACTATTTCTTTCCCATTAAAAACTTTATTAAGGATATCTGAATGAATACAGTTTTTATGTCACTGGCATCATACAATGTTCTTCACATTTTAAACTCTTTTCAAGGACCTCTTTAAGCAACTAACATTCCAAAATTAAAATTTCATCGCGTCATCACCTAAAAACAAAAGACAGACACAATTAATATTCCCGCGGCTTATTTTGGGTGGCGCCAAAGTTTAAAAGGAGCACATGCCCCCATAGAAAAGATAACTCGTAAATCTTTGGAAACTTTCAACGCCGTTCAAGACTGTCGGAATTTCCTAGGAACGGTACAATACGGGCTGGCAGGGAAGTATTATATAATGGTCCGGTAAAGTTTGTGGTAGGGGGACGTGGTTATTCATTTAAAAGAAAAATAAGGTTTTTGACGTTTTATTTACTGCTTGTGTCGTAGAATGGGTCGTTAGTATTAGCAGCAGTAGTAGTTTTTGCTCCTGTAACTTGGAAAATAGTTTATATTTCTTTTTTTTTTACAAAAGGCAAGGAATGCATCGAGGATGATAATGAAAGTCTAGTTGAAAAGATTGCAGTTCGATATTGTGTCAAAACGTTTAAAACGCGGCCGGAGTGTCAGACTAGAGTGACTACACGCACAGAATCAGCTTAATTTGGCCTGCTCAAGTCAAAGCTGCGTATATCAAAGCGGAGTTGGTTGTGAGGATACTCCCATAGCGGAATCGGGTAAAACTTCGTGTAAAAGAATTGATTGAATCTATTTTATATAAACAATGTCTATTTCGTCAATGGTGTTCTGACATGTCCACTTTGTGCTCGGAGTTTTTCGGTCAAAGTTGGGTATGCTAGCCACTTCAGAACCCATGATAGAGCAGCACACCAAAGCTCTCGACAACCTCCCTAGAAAGCCATCGAAAGCAGTCGCTGTGGCCAAAATCGGCTAGATGGCATCATCATCATTATAAAGAAAAACAAAAAAAATCCTTCTTTGGTTAGTGCATAAAAAGACGTCTGCAAAATAAGTACCAGTAAGCTATTCTACAGTTCTCAAACCGAGGTAAAAATTAAAATACAAAAATATCTGAAAATGTTTCATACTTTTCGCTTAGCTAATTACACTCCTCTCTGCCAAAGAAAAGGAAAATGAATCGTGATTTAGGTACCTATGTTAAAAGTATAATTATGTAAATCAGAAGGACATTTTTGCGGGTAGCTTTTTCTCAGTAACAAGGGTACTTGGTTTACATTTTGAAGCCAAGTGCGTGCGGTCAAGCCTTTGCTAAATTTTCTTTTCGTCATCATCATCTGCCTAGCCTTTTCCCAACTATGTTGGGGTCCAGTGTTTTACATGGAGCGACTGCCTATCTGACCTCCACAACCCAGTTAGTACTGAGTAATACGATACCCCTTGGTAAGACTGGTTGTCAGACTTTTTGGGCCACTGACTACCTAACGACTGTCAAAGATCTACAAATGACACCCGCGACCAACGGCTTAACGTGCTTTCCGAGGCACGGAGGAAACTTGGTATGTAATGGGTGGTCACCCGTCCACAGACCAACCTAGGCAAGCACAGCTTAACCTAAAGATCGATCCGAGCGGCTGTTATTATTTAGCCACGAGCTCCTATTTTCTTTTCATCATAACTCGCTTTATATCTCAATTTACGCTAATGATTTTACAAGGGCTGAGAATGAAGATAGATGAGGAATGATATTCTCGATATTATTCGACGGTACTTTTGTGTCGAGATGAGCTCGCTATAATTTTATGCTATGTTTTAAGATTTCCAAATAGTAGATAAGGTGTATGATTACTCTTTAAAACATCACTCACCACAAAAAGAGCCTTGTTCCACAAAGAGATGATAGACATAGATTAGAAAAGAGGGACAAAAGTACAGTAGGTACCTACGTACAGCCAACCTCGAGATAGCCGTATCCCTCTAGAGTTGAATGTCACTTACATGATCAACAATGTATATTTGTCTATTTTGATAGTTAGATCTCTTTCGACTTTAAGTTGTGTAGTAATCGGTTATCGTGGTATGAACATTTAATGCGGACGAATGAGGAAAATGTCGTGAGGAAAGTTTTGGGTACGAATGTGGATGGCTATAAGAGTAGAGGAAGACTAAAGAAACGATGAATGGACTGTGTAAAGAATGATGAGGTGACTGTTGATATGACGAGTAATAGAGCAGTATGAAAGAAGAAGACATGCTGCGCCGACCCCAAATGAATGGGGACAAAGGTAGAAAATGATTATGATGCCTTTGGACTTTTTTTTTTCACTTGGGAAATCATCAAATGACCGCCCCACTCTGGGCTGAGCGGAAGGGAGTGTCAGACTTGTACTGACTAAACCCATCCATGTTCCTTCTTTGCCCTTTGTTTTCCAGGGCCACGGTATCTCTTTCGAACAGTCCCGCAGCCCATCATCAAAATATTTACGAAGCTTCACCTTAGTGAAAGAATACATTCTTCATTTCACTCATCCCAAAATTCACACGACATTGTTTCTGACATCCACAAGACCTAACTGAACTATTAAAGTTAACTAATGTTTAGAAACTTCATCAATGTTTGACAGTTCTTATTTATGTAACGAAAACTTTTCCAATAAACTACTAACATGCCTTGTATTTGTCCGAACTAATAAAATTTAGTTCAGCGGAATTTTAAAAAGTTTCGCCTGAAATTGGTCGAACAAAGGGTGCGTACGTGTTACGTGTTTAAGACAAAGTGTGGTGTTAGGAGGTGCGTACACCGAGTGCGTTTATTAAGCTGAGAGAAATTTAAAAAAACTGGCCAAGTATAAATATATATGTTACCGGCCAAACCCGATTTCAGGCCAAACTAGTTTGTCCTAGGCCAAACCAGTTCACGTGTTTATCGTCTCAGGATACACTAATACAAACAAAGCAATTACAATGCGCCCAACTTTGCTGTTGGGCTCATCGGCCTTCTATGCGCCCCCGGCTCGCGCGTGGTGGGTCACAGTTCTAACCTAACCTAACCCATTTAGTCAGAGTGCCTAGTTTGGCCTAGGACAAACTAGTTTGGCCTAAAATCGGGTTTAGCCGGTAACATATATACTACCACCATGATTTTTTTCACTTACTCAAACACAACCGTTTAGCTGGTAGAGGGGGCAGACACTTGATTCTAATGAAAATTAGCACTTTAAAGCTTATTATCTCAAAAACCTTAATCGAAAAATTATTTAAACAAACTCGCAATATTTTTAAAGAATTATCCAACGACATAATTATCACATTATGGGGTACGCGAGAATAAAATCCCCACTTTACGTATAGGTACAGGAGATACCCTAAAAAAAATACTTTTCGAGATTTTATTTTACCACTTTGTAACTAATCTGTATATTCATGAAAAATTACAGCTTTCTAGTACTAAGAGTCTTTGAGCTAAGCTGCGGACAAACAGACGGACATGGCGAAACACTAAGGGTCCCCTTCCTTGTTGACTACGGAACCCTAAAAATTGAGTATCTCTTGATGATCATCATGTCGGGCACTATAGTTGCCCTGCATTTTGCTGAACTGGGCCTATTTTTCGCAGTCGTGAGACACACAATATTTTTTTGTTTGCGTGTTGGTTTAGGTTTTTATGTTTAATGTTGTGAACTCTTGTGGCATGTGCCAATTTTCTTTCTTTATTTATTTTCTTTCACGTCAAGTTCAATATCAAAAGTAGGTAGATACTCTTGAATTCCCTGAAGTGGGTAGGCGTTGACATTCCGTACATTAACATTTCGTAAGTCATGTTGACACCACGATATATCAAAATGAAATCACAACTATCGTATGGTACTACATCATAAAACATAGGACTTAGACATAAATAGTGAAAGGAGAAAGACAAAGCAGGCTGTAGCTGGGTCTTTTCTATTTTTATGCAAAACTCTTATAATAAAACAACTATATTGTTTCGAATCTAAGAATCCGCCATCTTTTGCTATTTTTATGCCCCTGAGAGTCTTTTTGGCCCCAGTAAGCCACAGACGCCAAATGATACCAGTTCATTATAATTTTATTGGGATAAAAAATAATTATATTTTTACAAACCATCGGTAAAACATTGTAACAATAATTTTCTTTTATGGAACTGGCAAAGTGATAAGAAATAATATAGACTGTTCTTGATCTATCTACACGCTTGCTAAACCTCGATAAACCATCATACATACAAACGTTTGACTTGTACTGCTGAACCCGATAGTGTTTTTTTTTTAATAAATAAACCAATGGGCGCTTAAATCTTCTTCTTATATATAAAATTCTATTTATTTATTTATTTATTAATAAATAAATAAAATTCTCGTGTCACAATGTTCGTTCCCGTACTCCTCCGAAACGGCTTGACGGATTCTCATGAAATTTTGTGAGCATATTGAGTAGGTCTGAGAATCGGCCAACATCTATTTTTCATAGAATCCACCCTTAACATTTTTCTTTAATTTTTACACATTTTTTTAATTTCTTTATTTTTTTAAATTTATATGGCAAAACAACGTTTGCCGGGTCAGCTAGTATTATATAAAAATCTCGTGTCACGGTGTTTGTGGTCGCACTCTTCCGAAACGGCTCGACCGATTTGTATGATTTTTTTTATGTGTATTTGGTAGGTATGAGAATAGGTTGTAAAGTATATTTCACACCGCTAATTTCACGCAGACGACGGTCGCGGGGCACAGCTAGTATGGGTATAGATTTTTATTATGCTGGTAACGTTATGCTTTTTTTTCGTAGTCAATATCAATTTAATTGACATAAATATATGACATCAATAAATCAGGAAAATGTAGTGAGGAAAGTTTTGAGTATGCATGTGGATGAGAGTAGAGGAAGACCAAAGAAACGATGGATGGACTGTGTAAAGGATGATATGGCAAGAAGAGAGGTTTCTGATGAGATGACCAGTTATAGAGAAATATGGAAGAAGACTGTGCCGACCCCAAATGAATTGAGATAAGGGCAAAAGAATGATGAGAATGATGACCATAACATAGCATAGCATAATCAGCCTATTAATGTTCCCACTGCTGGGACCCAGGCCTCCTCTCAATGAGAGGGAATGGGCTATAATCCACCACGCGGGATGACCAATAACTGACAACTACCGAAAACACAAACACAGACTATGGCAAATTGAAATAAACAATAAGGTCGCGAATGTAACACCACGGTTGAAAACCTAGTGTGCATAAGTCCTAACATAGATTTAATAAGTGAAACCTAGGGATTAAACAAAGTTTGTAACTTGACCTAAATTATTGTTAGTAGACCCGAGTCTAGTTTAACGGTAATAGTTTCAGTGGCTTTACTAACATATGTGTTAATCTAACTAAGCAGTTATAGTAAAGACTAGTTATTCAGTTTGATTCAGTTAGTGACAGTTTAAACTAATTTGGTCTAAGTTACTTAGGATTTGTCAATTAGCTAATGCTGTTAGTAATTTCCGTTACTTAAGTAATGTCCTTGTAATGGCTACTCCTTCTTTAGGCGTCTATTAGACCGTTTCTTGTCCGTGTTACTACCAGTATTACTACCAGTAGTAAATAAAATAATAAAAATAGCCTTTATTTACTCTGACCTTCGTATAGACAATATAATAATTTTGAAAAATAAATATAAACTACACTTATTTGTTTTTCTACATCTAAACTTAAATTATAACTTAACTAACCTTAGATTATACATATTTCATTTATTTATTCATCTTATCAACTACCAGGTCAGGCTGTCTTGCGACATAGGCCTCCTCAAGTTCCCTCCACATTTGTCGATCCCTCGCTGTATTCCTCCATCCCTTAGGCAGATCATCCTTCCATCTCTTTATCTGCCTTCCTCTGCGTCTTTTTCCGTCCCTTGGGTACCATTCAGTAACTTTTTTGGTCCACTTTTCTGTTTGTGTCCTCATCTTGTGACCTGTCCATTTCCATTTTAGGGTTCGTGTTTTTACTTTAACATCTGCTACTTTTGTGGTGTTCCTTATTGTTGTAGCTTTCCTTTTGTCTTTCAACCCATCATGCTCCTTTCCATTCCTCTTTTTTCTATCTATCTACCACTACCAGGAGTACCAGTTTTTTTTTTTTTTGTTTATTTTGTTTCACGATTGTCTGGCAGTTTGAGTACTTTATGCGGCATACCCAAATATCCTTTCTTTGGTATTGTTCGTCATGTCGTTCAGCTCCTTGGATTATGAGTCGAGCTACACGATCACTGACAAATGCTTGCACTGTCTGGACAGGTCCACTCAAATCTGTGTGGTTATTTCTTCAAAAGACCATCTCAGACATTAATCTACATGGTCCTCATATGACTTGAGCAATGTCTGGACTTTAAAAGAGACGGTGACCTCTGAGTTTGTTTCGGATGTTTCTTCTCAGAGTAGTCAGGTACGAAATATCGGCCCCATCTAGTTTTAAAACAACATGTTGACATGTAAAAGAGTTTTTTAAACCAATTTACAGAAATAAATATGATTTATGATTTAAGCGATCCAGTAGTACCACGGGAAGTTTTTTTCACGCGTGTTACACTCGGGATTGGTAAATAAAATCAACAATCATGATCCCAACACCGTGACACATTAATGACATTTTCACTGAAGTCACTGAATTGACTGTTTGAAACCATGTACGCGTGATTTTATTTTTAACTTTAAGTGCTGAGCAGATTGTTGTGTGTTTTACTTTGGCATTAAATTAGGTTTCCCTTATTATAACTAGCTTTTGATCTCGGCTTTGCTCCTGTTATGTACGGAAATTTAGCCACGGGAGCATTTGAAATGTAGCCTGTTACACTCGGGGATAATGTAGCTTCCCGTAACCATTGGTGAATGAATTTTCAGAATTGGATCTGTAGTTCCGAAAATTACATCCTACATACAATCTTATAAACAAATTTTACCTCTTTATAAATTTATATAGTAAGTATAGAAAGCTCGTGGCTAAATAATAACAGCCGCTCGGGTCAATCTTTGGTTAAGCCGTGCTTGCCTAGGTTGGTCTGTGGATGGGTGACCACCCATTACATACCGAGTTTCCTCCGTGTCTCGGAGAGCACGTTAAGCCGTTGGTTCCGGCTGTCATTTATAGATCTTTGACAGTCGTTAGGTAGTCAGTGGCCGAAAAAGTCTGACAACTAGTCTTCCCAAGCGGGGGGGTCTTACTAGTATTACCCGGTACTAACTGGGTTGTGGGGGTCAGATAGGCAGTCGCTCCATGTAAAATACTGGTATTCAGCTGCATCTGGTTAGACTGGAAGCCGACCCCAACATAGTTGGGAAAAGGCAAGGCAGATGATGATGAGTAAGTATAGAAAGCGGACACAAGTTGTCCTACATGGAAAACTCTTTAAGTTTCCAAAAGGCAAAGTCTTTAAACATTTCCAAGTGAGACATGAAACTTAATGAACGTATTACATCTACACGAGAAATTCTGCGATAAACGTTCATTGCTAAAAGGGGTCTTCTAACGTACGAGGATATATTATTGAGCTTAACTAACAGTCGTGAACACAATGATGCGTTATGATCATCTGTTATGGCAGTTTATTATTACCGCATAGGAGGTTTCTGCTCACATCTTTGACAGTTCCATTAATTAAACCCTGATACATTTCAGGGTTAAATTAATGTAACTGTCAAAGATGGTTGAGAATACATATTCTCCGGGTGATGATGGAGAATACATTTTCTCCGGGTGAAAAGCACCGAAATACGGAGACGAACGAGACTTGCGGACTTAGCGTGGAAGTGGGCCGGCCATATATGCCGTAGACTGGATGGAAGGAGGGGGAAAAGGTGCTGGAGTGGAGACCACAGACGGGATGGAGGAATGTGGGAAGAAAACCGACTAGGTGGTCAGACGATCTGATTAAACTGGCCGGAAGAAATTAGATAACCATAAAAACCGCCAAAAGTGGAGAGAATTGGAAGAGACCTACACTCAGCATTGAGTGGCCAATGGTTGAAGAAGAGAGAGAGAAGAGATGTATTCTTCTTAAAACATAATTGTGATAAAAACATATTCAGACAAATACACCGCAACACAACAGAGCAGATCAAAGTGCAGAGCAAAGTTACCCACAGTTTCGCAGATGAATGTATGAAAATACATTCATCTGCGAAAGTTTGGGTAGCTCACCTCTTAGCATAACATGGTACCTGCATATCCAAGAGCTCAGCTGCATACATTTGCATTCAACCCAATTCCCAGGCCAAAGTATTAATAAAATCTCAATTAGGGTGAATAAACGGGAAAGTGTTAATATTCCATAGCTGTTTGGCATAAATCACCAATAAAATTATTTTATTCATATTGGGTGCACTTTGTAATAGGTCTTTACCTATGTAATTGGAGATTTAATAACCAGCATTTTCAGATTTAATTATCTGTGGATAGGCGCGCAATTTGAAATTCAAATAAATTTTATTCGAAAGCCGTATTCTTTTAATTTCAAATTCAGTCATTTGTTTTTAGATAGTTTTTTGTTTTTGTGAAATTGTGGTAGTTTTTGGCGCCATGGATAAACTGCAAATTCGTACAATTTTCGAATATGAGTTCCTACTTGGACATACCGCTGCGCAAACAACACGAAACATTAACGACGTGTACGGGCCTAAAATTGCTTGCATAAACACGCTCCATTATTAGTTCAATCGTTTTAAATCTGGAAATTTTGAGTTGAAGAATGAGCCTCGCGGTCGGCCGGTAACCATTGTCGACAACGCCGAATTGAAGGCGGTAGTGGAAGCGGATCCAACTCGATCTACGGCTGAGCTTGCTGCGGTCCTTGGAGTTAGTGTCAAAACGACATTGAAGCACTTGCGTCAAATCGGAAAGATAAAAAAGCTAGATAAGCTAAAATAAAATAAAAATACAAAAATTTTTGTTATTTAAATTTTCATACAAATCTCCAATTTCATAGGTAAAGACCTAATACTAAATCCACTGATTTGTCTCACATTCCTTGTCCATATACGTGACGCTCGGGTAGCAGATTCTTTGCGCAGGGTTGCCATGTACGGTAGGCAGAGACAGGGAATGAAACTAATGACTGCTGAGAATATACTGACTTTATTACAATAATAATATGGTATAATAAGGTGTCAATAATGACAAAGATTATAAATATGTAGAGGGGACCTTACACTGTCTTACCAAGGGATATCGTACCAACCGGTTACCCATTACCAACTGGGTTGTGGAAGTCAGGTGGGCAGTCGCTACATGTGAAATACTGGTATTGCTGAAAGCTGCATCTGGTTAGACTGGAAGCCGACCCCAATATATAGGAAAAAGCTAGGCGTTTGGTCATCATCTCAAAAATCAAAGTCAAAATCAAAGCATTTATTTCAAGTAGGCCAGTTACAGGCACTTTTGAATTGTCGAAACAAAGACAACAATGAAAAGTAGCTACAGTCCCAGTCACAAGGCATAAAAACTGTGAAAGTACTGTTGTTGTTCTTTATCGTGTGGTAATTGCCTAACCTGGTGTCAGAGTTTTTATTCCGCCCATGGGCCTCTGACTTGGCTTTACATGCCGTCAAGAGGCATGATGTCCCAGTCACAAGGCATAAAAACTGTGAAAGTACTGTTGTTGTTCTTTATCGTGTGGTAATTGCCTAACCTGGTGTCAGAGTTTTTATTCCGCACATGGGCCTCTGACTTGGCTTTACATGCCGTCAAGAGGCATGATGGTTTCTTCACGATGTTTTCCTTCACCAAAGCAAGTGGTAATTACACAATGCGCACATGAATTCGAAAAATCAGACGTGCGTCTTGGCTTCGAACTCGACACCTATGACTTGGCAATCCGACAGTCCAACAATTAGGCTATCACTGCTGCTGATCGACATATGATGATGAAAGCTGTCTAGATATGCTCATGTTTAGATATGCTCAGTCTCATTGGTGAAATGTACTTTTAATCAGATTTAAATCTTAACACGAAGAATTAAGTATGAAAATGCAACTACACCGCGGTTCGCTCCTGCTATCGCGTTGCCCAATTATACTAAAATTACTCCTTTAATAAATGAAAATCCTTGGGAGCCTTAATTTTAACCTGTGCCATGCAAAATGCGAAGGTCTTTTGAATAATTCAGACGCAGTGTACGTTACAAATGTAGCCGTGGAGAATGGGCAATGGCTCTCAAAGTTTTGTGGTAGGCGCTAACAGAAATTTTTGTTAAATCAGCACTTTTAAAACTAATATCTGGGAACTGTGATATGGCAGCATGTTGTGTTTTTAGTGATAGGCAAAATTGGTACAGTTTTTTATTAAGTATAAGTTCAAAAAAACCGGCCAGTGCGTGTCGGACTCGCGCATGAAGGGTTCCGTACCGTCGTAATAGGGGAGCCCCTAATGTTTAATTTATTTTTAGTTCCTGGTGTTATAGCGGCAACAGAAATACAAATTCTGTGAAAATTTCAACTGCCTACCCATTACGGATAATGAGATACAGCCCGCTGACAGACAGACGAACGGATGGATGGACGGTCGGACGGATGGACGGACAGCGGAGGCTTAGTAATAGGGTCCCGTTAGATACCCTTCGGGTAAGAAACCCTAAAAATGGATCCAATTTTCATTGTACTACGTTGATGTTTTAAAACTACAACGATTATAAGCAAACCACGCTTGAGGGAGTGACCAAACTCATCGACGTGGAAGTAGCTTGTGTCGATTACTTAAAACCTTGTCTTATTTACGAGTAGTTTGCCACAGCAGTGTCGACATACGTCGAGCCGCGTCGTCTGAACTAAGTGCACGACGTCTTCTTCACTATCTAAAGTTTATGACATATCATCAGTTAAAGGTGTACCCTAACAGTACACCCACATTCCATCAGTTATGTTCAAGGACCTTGTATGAAAGGGGGAGAGCCTATTGCCATCATCCGGGCACAAATTAACACTCCGTAGGTACTACTCAGAAATTCCTCAAAGAAAACCAATAACACTTTTCCCGACCTAGGAATTGAACCCAGGGCCTCGTGCTCAGCAGTCGCGCTTGCGACCACTAGATCAACGAAGAAGCAGGTTTCCGGTACAGACAAATCTGTGCGGGTCGGTACCGATCGTTGCAGGGTTAACTTGCATATAGAAACAGACTTGAACCCTTATGACTCGTTCCAGGTAGTCGGCACCGACAACTGTTTCTTTATAAGTGAGCGCATAAGATAACATAGAAATTAATATCTGCACCGATCGGTACCGACCCGCCCGTACCGGAAACCTGTTTGTTTATGTAAGTACCCTAAGTCAATAAGATTAACATTAAACCAACTATAAACATCCAGGATTAAGTTATCTTACTAGCAATTAAGAATCATAATTCCATTTAGCAACTAACGTGGTTACCAAATAATTACGTAGGTAAGTAAGCGTTTTATCACGGAAACCAATTACCTTGGTCATGTTTTCCGGAAAATACTGAATTTTCCATTTAATTTAATACTAGCTCAATTTGCCAGGAGGAAATTAATTACTTGACTGTTTCACGAAATCTGATATTTTAATAAATGTCGGTTTTTAGTCCGAAACAAAGATTAGTTTAGGTCTTATGTGATAGGTTCTTATTGCCATTTATTTAGTAAAGCATAAGCTTTTGATACTAAATTACGTTAAGTACTCCTTTTACTCGATCTCCTCACAGAATCACAAACATTCTAACATTATCGTACTCCAGACATCAGCAAACAAGTCCAATCCAGGGTTGGTCTCCACAAGCGCGTTGAGCATCGTAAGCATACGCAGTATATGAGAGTTGGATCTAGCTACAGTGCGACAAAATGGATGACCATTAACTTCGCATGAAATTCCAGACTCTGGGGTGCTTTGAGAAATACTTCAGCCCACCTGGATCTGAAGTCTGTTTAATGACTAAAATAAAAAATAAATAGAATAAATGTCGGTTCAAAGCACTAAACAAAGATTAGTTGAACCAATATTTTGATAAACTTAAATCGGTTAATCAATCAACGTTCACTGTTTACTAAGGGATCAGGAGATAGTTTCGGGTCAAATAACAGTTAAGTCGATTATTAGTTTGGCTTCAACTTTGTAACGCCTTAGCGCCCTAGTTCAGATTACAGTTTTGAATTAAGGGACAGTGTACAGTCATCATCACCTGCCTACCCAAGCCTGCCTAGCCTGCCTAGCCTTTTCCCAAGTGTACAGTCAAGAGCACCAATATGTAAACGCTTTCCTAAATTTAAAAGAATTTTCGTGAGAAATAGCGATTATTCTTGGAGATAGGATCTTTTCCATAAACATATGAATACTAGAATACTAAGTGCGTAACAACACGAAATTTAAATCAGAACAGTAGGAGCAAAACACTTTGTTTGTGGTGTTCGTGACTGTACGTACAGAGTCTGTTTTGGAAACGCTTTGACACCTTCTCAATTGGTCCTTAATACTTTTAAATGATTCGATATCGTATTTGGTTTCGCTCACTCCTCCTCACTCATTTGATGAATTGCCATCCAAAAAAAAAACTGCTGTGTAAGTCGTTATAGAAATACCAAGAGATCTCTTGACTTCATCTTTTGTCTTTTCACATATACTCCTGTCAATCTAGATAAGGGAACAACGAGACAATAACCGTAACTGGTTATCCAAGAATATCTGACAAGAACGGCTTTAAGTGGCAGATGGTCGTTATGGTGTCACTAAGGGAAAAGGGTGCACTTAGGGCCAGCCGCCGGAAAAGGATGCAATTAATTGTGACTTGTCCCATAGAATAACTTGGCTAAAATAACTTAAGCTTTTGTTAGCTTTGGTCAGTAAAGTATTTTTGTTCAAAATCTTCCTACTGCCTCGTTGTCAGTAACATCACGCCTGTAATCCTCGAATGGTTAGGTAGGTACCTAATAGTACACCCACATTTCGCCAGTTAAGTCTCATGTAATAGAGGGCGAGCCTATTGCCATAAACTGGGCACAGATCTAGACCAGGGAGTCTAGATAGAGCTAGAGTTACTACCGAGAAATTCCTGATGGAAAAAACCAATAACACCTTGCCCGACCCGGGAATCGAACCCAGGACCTCTTGCTCAGCAGTCGCGCTTGAGATCATCAGATCAACGAGGCAATCAAAAGAGAAACATCGGGAGGTAACCCTGGACTTCGGTCTGATGTCACCAAGTCGCACTGATCAAGCATGGTGATCAAGCTTATGTTGTCTCCCTATATGAGAAGAGGACTTAGAAACTAAGACATCTTTTAACACATCAACGAAAAGCTTACTAGAATAATGTTAGTTACGCAGACTATTCCAATTAATTTCTCCGACTGAACTGATAGCTTTTAATTCATTTTAGAATTATTCCTGCTCATCGCAAGGCAAAGTTCTCTAACATATGCAGAAAGGGATTAAGCATTGATTAACACGCTTGCTCATTGCGTGTTAGTGATCTAAAACCAATATTAGTACAAATTTTCTTGAGATATTGTCGTGATTGATCGATAATATGTATTAGCATGATCTTTGATGAAGCAGGTCCAGTCATTTTCACATAATTTTTGAACTATATAGGAACGTTTATAGGATGTCGACCTCGGTTGTTGACCAGCAATAAAACAAGAAAATATATTTTTTAAATTAATTAGTTTGTGCGTATTGTATAATTATCACTGGCTTCGGTGAAGGAAAATATCGTGAGGAAACCAGCAAGTCTGAGAGTTATTTCTTGACGGCATGTAAAGCCAAGTCAGAGGCCCATGGGCGGCATAAAAACTCTGACGCCAGGTTAGGCGCTAATCACACGATAAAAAATAAAGGAAGTTAATTAATGTCGTGCTACAGGATAAGTATAATCCACGATGTTCAACTCGTTAGTCACATATTTTTAAGCTATTAGTCTGTTTCTACTTGGGTCACATCAGTTACTAGCACATCGCCCGCAATTTCGTCCGAAAAATTGTGATAGCTCGGCTAATATGCATGTTATAAATATAATGTATAGCCTATAGCACCCACAATAATGAAGGTTTCAGCCAGTGAAATATTTTTTAGAATTAGATCATTAATTCCGGAGATGACGGTTATAAACAAATTTTACCTCTTTTTAATAGTAAATGTATCCAACAATATTTTTAGTATTCGCGAAAGCTGAATATGGTTTGTTCAGAATAAGTAACTGAATCGATTCCAATAATTTTTAAACCATGTTATATTTTGTTCCAAAAATATTTAAAAAAAGTTACAAGTTGGACACCGAGCGATATTGAGTACCTATCGCAATAATTTAGGCACCATCTGCCAAATTATTATTATCAATCGCAGGCGCGCTGCGTAGTGACCACGTTTTTGCGCGGACAACCAGGTATCAGAACAAGCTCATAACTTTGTGTTTTTTTATGATACAGTTTTGAAATTTTGTATGTAGATTGTTTAGTTGTTTACATAAAAATACTAGACACGTGTTTCAGGTTTCGCATATACTAAAACTAATGTTGTATAGTAAAGTATAGATTACATAGCTGGCACTATTGCTAGGAAGATATTGTTTGATGTTACGATTTACTATAATAATATAAAAGTAACAAAGAAGCTACTTAGGGCAGTAAAAGGGTCTGATGGACCCACGTCCCGCGTAAGCCTACAAAAGACCTTGTTGTATTATAAAATCAATAGCTCCGGGTTTGTTTCTATGTTGGTAAGACAATAGACGAAATATCAATAAAGGATATGGGATTATACCCTTTCACATTTTGTAATTTATGTAGGGTTTTTTATGTTTGAGAAATGGCAACACTGCCCAACCGTTCATGTTCGGGACGTGAGAGGGAAAGAACCTCACGTCCCAGCCGCCGCGGGAGACGCCCTGGGCGTCGGGGGTCACGTGGTGGCTCCCGGCCACCGTAGGCGCGGGCCTGTGGACAGCGAGTTATGGGCTAGCTCGCCGTCCGGCCGTCTTATGACGACAGGCCGTGTCGACGGCGCGTTCGTGTTCCACGCGCGCCTCAAAGAGATGTCAGCAACCGAGTAGGGGTCCGCATGGGCCGATGCCTGCCAGAGCTGCGGGACTGTTCGAAAGAGACACCGTGGCCCTGGAACACAAAGGGCAAAGAAGGAACATGGATGGGTTTTAGTCAGTACAAGTCTGGCACTCCCTTCCACTCCGCCCAGAGTGGGGGGGGTCATTTGATGATTTCCCATCCAAAAAAAAAAAAAAAAACCGTTAATGTTGCTTGGCCGAGAGGGCTCAATTTTGGTGTAAGCAACTATGGCGACTGTATCTCTGAAATAGTGAAGAAAGTAATAAAGTATTAGTCTAAATTTAGTGAGTTTTATTACATTTATTTGACCCGATAATGCGAACTTTGATACAAAACCAGGCTGATTGAAATAACTACCAATAAAATTGTTACCTACATACGTTTCTACTTATAGTAGGTACTTTTTATTAGCCTAACGATCCAATGGCTGTCTTGTTGACTGGTCGCAAGCCCGACTGCTGAGCAAGAGATCCTGTGTTCGATTACCCTATTACATGGCGCTTTAACATAACAGGTGAAATGTGGGTGTACTATTAGATACACCTCTGCCTAACCATTCGGGGATTATTCTATGGTCAAACGAAACTCATGAATGATTTAAGGGATTTATAAGACACGTGTGTGACTTTATAACTCGAGTCACAGGCGAGATTTATAATAGTGTCACAAGAGTGTTTTAAATCCATGTAGTTTTGGTTAATTACATATACTATCATCTCATCATCTGCCTAGCCTTTTCCCAAATATGTTAGGGTCGGCTACCAGTTTAACCGGATGCAGCTGAATACCAGTATTTTACATGGAGCGACTGCCTATCTGCCGGACCAACGGCTGAACGTGCTTTCCGAGGCACGGAGGAAACTCGGAATGTAATGTGGACATCCACAGACCAACCTAGGCAACCATGGCTTATCCTAAAGATCGACCACACTGGTTGTTATTATTTAGCCACTTCATACACTACTTCATCTAATTATTAAAATGATCATTAACATTAAAAACGGGACATTTACCATGTTTACTGTTAATTATTTTACTGCAGGGCAGAGGTCTCTAGTGCTGTTTGTCCTTATCCAGTAAAATCCGTTTCTTTGGTCTATGTTTTTCCATTCATCGCGCAACAGTTAAACATAATTATAGATTTTAAAAAAAAATTACTTAAGCGACTTTACCTTACAACGTATCATATGGAATTTCTCTTGAAGACAAAGTAATTCGACGTAAAGGGTTTTATATGAAACTTTTGAGATTGGATTGAAACTAGTTTCATGGTTAATTTTACTCACTTTGAGTTTGAGCTCCGTGCAGCTTGTGGGAACTTGAAAGTGCACTGCTTTGCAAATGTACGGAAAAATAAAAAAAGTTAAATAAGTCGTGAAGGGATTGGTATATCAGGTTGAGTGTTTACGTGAGTTGTTAATTAGCTGCATGAAAATGTAGCGTTTATTTTTATTTTTTATTCGGATATACCGTTTGAAAGAAACGTTAGATATGTCTAGATAGGGGTTGACAACTGAGAAACAACTACAATGACAACTTAAAAATGAAGTACGGAAGAAAAAGACACTCGACCCCCAATAAATTGGGATAAGGGTAGGATAATGATGACGATATTAACGGATAAAAAAAATCCTAATCATGACTTTTTCAAAAAGATTCAAAATTTTTGGGCATAGGCAATAGAACCTACAATTAAAAAAAAATGGTAAAGTCCACTCTTTATGATTTATATAACAACTTTACGAAACACAACCTAGTTTGCACTTCTTGTATTTACAGCGGCAATGTTTTATTTGTACAGCCGAGCACACAACTCATTGCGACCTACAACTTAATGTACACTTAAGCACTAAAACAAATAGGCACAAAACCTTACAATGTACAGGCAACAAAAGAATTAGGTATGCATTTATGCAGGTTTAAAATAAACACAGTTTATGAGTAAATAATTTTTAGTAACATCGTAACATAACGCTTGTAATCCCGAAGGGTGAGACACAGTACGTCCACATTTTGCTTAAGTTTTTGTCCCATGTAATAGCGGGTAAGCCTATTGCTATCAACCGAGCACAAATTCAAACTCCGTGGCTGCTACTGAGAAGTGCCTAATGGGAAAACTCAAAAACACTTTGCTTGACCTGGGAATTAAATCCAGGACCTCAAGAAAGACATACAGACATAAACTTAAAAAAAAAATGTTATTTTTGTTATAAGTACTGTATATACTTTCATATTATTATGCATTCATTTAAAAGCTGTTATTTGAAATGACAAACAGACACTTCAATTGTATTTATTTGTACCTATTTAAAGAAAAAAGAATAACTTTGTCACACTTAATTTACTAAAGGAGGAGCTCGTGGCTAAATAATAACAGCCTAGGTTGGTCTGTGGATGGGTGACCACCCATTACATACCGAGTTTCCTCCGTGCCTCGGAAAGCACGTTAAGCCGTTGGTCCCGGCTGTCATTTGTAGATCTTTGACAGTCGTTAGGTAGTCAGTGGCCCAAAATGTCTGACAACCAGTCTTACCAAGGGGTATCGTATTACCCAGTACTAACTGGGTTGTGGAGGTCAGATAGGCAGTCGCTCCATGTAAAATACAGGTATTCAGCTGCATCCGGTTAGACTGGAAGCCGACCCCAATATAGTTGGGAAAAGGCTAGGCAGATGATGATGATGATGACTTAATATACTAAAGAAGAAAAGGTGTCAAAAACATAACAGAGGGTTTAAAAGAAGTATTGAAGAGTTGCCTCTGCATTTTAGCCTTTTTGTTAAAACCTCAAAGCCATATTCTTCTTTTTGATTGTTAATTTTAAATTCAAAAATTAAAAATATTTTAGATAGATAGATTTTTCTTATTTGTCATCATTCGTGTACCAATTTTACAAGAGACATGTTTAAAACCGTTTGAAAAAGACACAAAACTTCTGTTGATCAAGGCAATGATGCCAACGGCAATGGAATTTGAAACAAAAGGGTCTTTTCTCATGATATAATCATGCAATTTTACCTGGTTACATCCAGTGATTTCATTCTAATCATGTTTTCTCAGCTATAGTTAATAATATTTATTTTTAATTTTAACAAAAAAAAAAACATTGCCCCGCACTAGGAATTTCTCTTGTGGAATTCAAAAGTGGTGTGCTGCTTTTTCATTTAAAAATAACTCCACAATATGTACATATCTGATTATTATTTTTTTAGTACATTTTATTTTCCTCAAGGAAAAACGGAAGTACACGCAATAGATTTAACCTAAATCTCCCCTATTTATCATTCATAAAATATTCTTCATTTCCTTATATAGGCCGGCCATACATACGCACATAAAACTATGAAAGATATTGCATATAACTCTTGTTTATTTAGAGGTCTTTATTTACGACGAACAAGTTATGAGGTCATATATGACAGTGCACTAATACATGAAGATATATCTTTATTGGACAAACGCTATTAAGGCCAAACTTGGCTATGCTTTCACTAGGGAAGTATTCTGATGAATTAGAAGTATACAACTTTATTTTTAGTATATGCGAAACCTGAATATAGTTTGTTCAGAGTAAGTAACTGAATCGATTCCAATAGTTTTTAAACCATGTTATATTTTGTCCCAAAAATATTTAAAAAGGTTACAAGTTGGACACCGAGCGACACTAAATACCTATCGCAAACATTTATGTACCTACTGTAAAATTGTTATTATCAATGAGCTCAAGACGACGCTGGATGTCCGCACGCGGGCGCTTCGTGTGGTAACCACGTTTTTGTGCGGACAAATAATAACAGCCGCTCGGATTGATCTTCAGGTTAAGCTGCGTTTGCCTAGGTTGGTCCGTGGATGGGTGACCACTCATTACATACCGAGTTTCCTCCGTGCCTCGGGAAGCCCGTTAAACCGTTGGTCCCGGCTGTCATTTGAAGATCTTTGACAGTCGTTACAGGTACAGTGGCCCAAAAAGTCTGACAACCAGTATTACCAAGGGGTATCGTATTATTTAGTACTAAGTGGGTTGTGGAGGTCAGATAGGCAGTCGCTCTGGCGTGTCTGGTATTCAGCTGCATCCGGTTAGACTGGGAGCCGACCCTAACATAGTTGGGAAAAGGCGAGGCAGATGATGAAATAAGAACGAAGAAGAATAAACAGGATCATTATGGTCATGTTGGGAGAATCTGTGAAACAACGACTAACAAAAGGTAAAGAAGCCATCACATCAAGCTACCCAAAACTGTCAAATTTTGCGTAGCAATTATAGTAGCGGTTTTCATGAATCCGAAAAATCAGAGGTGCGCGTCTTGGGTTCGAACTGGAAACCTATGATTTGGCAATCCGACGGTCACACCACTAGGCACTACTGCTCATGTTTGTAAGTTATGAGGTCAGATCTGACAGTACACTAATACATGAAGATACATCTTTATTGGACAAACGATATTAAGGCCAAACTTGGTTATGCTTTCTCTAGAGAAGTATGCTGCAAAATTTTATGTATTCTGATGGGCTTTACAGCTTTTTATAGTCTTTGTGCACCTTTTGTGCTTTCACCATTATGTTGGGAAAGGCACTCAACCTGAAGTCAGGTGTAAAATATGTGGTCTTTATACGGGGCATTAAAACGACACAAGGGGTGATGCTATGTGTTATAACCCCGTCATCTAGCATTACGTCATGCATGTAATACTTAACGGGTTCGACACAGGTGTAGATCTCTATAATGCGCCCTCATTTCGCCAGTTATCGTTAAAATCCCTTGTAATGGGCAGCAAGCACATACCCACTCGGTTTTTGCTACCGTCTGCGATAGAGAAAACCGAGTGGGTATTATTGTTCACACCAAAACGGATTGCGCTACCGTCTATACGCACTTCTACCCACAGTGGTAACGAATACCGCTCAGGTCGCTCTAGCCGCGGAACTTGATACTAAATAACTGATCAAAACCCGCGCGGTATGAACTTCTACCCACAGCGGCAGCAAATACCGCTTAAGTTTGAATAGGCCTTAAACCTGAAAAAATTCTCATGGAAGTACTCTTTGTCTGATCTGGGACTACTAGGCCAACGAATCTGTTAGCATCGTAGTCCGTCTTCAGGACTAAAACTAAATATCGAATTATTCTGGAAAATAGCAGGGAATTATAAAGATTTATCTTAGAATAAACAAGTCTTGTTCAACACTGGTCTAAACTATATCGGTTGAGTTGTCTGTATAGTGATAAAATAAATAATCAAGCTACAGAGCTAGCTTTCCTTGAGTAAACTTTATGGCTTTAGCTTATAAAGAATGAGACAACGTAAAGCCATTTGAGTCGGTAAAGAGATACAACATCTTGGTAAATCAGAAAATTACTTAATATTTGTTCACTGGCTAATATATTCATTTGCGACCCACTAATACAGTCAACATTCCGACATTCGGTTCTTTAAAAAGTCCACTTAAAAATGTCGGCTCCATTCGATCGAGTCCGTAAATTGGACCTAAAGAGGGTAGCAATAAAATCAGTCTCTTTTATGGACGCTTAGACGTCACACGTTAAAAAGTAAACCGAACGGTTTCCGAACTGTCCCGACGTAAAAACTGAAGGTTATTTCAGCTGTAGGTAAAGAAGACTTGTAAAAAAAGAAAGGGATTTTTACGATAGTTACAGCTTTGGGTAATGGCTATGTTTTATCACTGCGGCATACAATAGAAGACTTTGCATTTAAAGCGGTTCTGCGGAAGAAGGATTTTCGTTTGATGGAGTGGGACAATCTGCATTGCATTCCATGGCTGGATGTTTGGTGAATTCTGGCATCGGGATGTTGTGTATGATATATACAGGGTGTAAACGAACGTTTCACAAAGCCGTCAACCAAGCATTATGTACATCAAACTAAGTAGGTAACCCTACGAAAAAATTATTGCTTGTGGATGGTAATAAAACGCACTCACAACATTGTGCTGATGGATGTTTTGAATAGTAAACGGGTTATGGAGATTATTCAAGTAAAGTAATAACTTTAAAAAGTAGCATTTCATAAATAACTTACTTTAATCTCCGTAACTAGAAGGTTCCCAGGTATGGTTCAAAACAAAAAAAAATATCGTAATGACGGGATTTTTACACCGTTTATTTGCGAGTGGTAGTTGTTTTATTATTGTGCCTGGCTGTGTGTATCACTATTTGATTCAGGTTCCAATTGTTAGAAAGGAATTCCTGTTTGCCAAGATTCGGATGTATTTTTTTAGGTATATCAAAATCTACCTATTTCAATGAGTTTCGTAATTAGGCGAAAATTCCTTTATGGTAAAACATTAGTCCTTCTTACCCGTTCTGGGTGCTTAACAATCTGTATTAGTACGGCCAGTCCCGACGGTTTTAAGAGCTCTCGATTGTTAGGAATATTATTTAAACCACGGATTGTCTGAGGCAAGCGGACTGACTGATTCACGAAATTGTTTTCAAACCACAGCTCCCTTATGTACTAAGTAATATTAATTTTAACTCGACTATAGTTATCATCTTACTGGGAATACGAGCAGAACAATATTATTACGTTGTATAACAGTGGTTTTCTTCCACAACTTCAATTACTTTTTGCTGTGTTTCTCACAAGGGAAATCGTGTAAAGCAATACACCGACGAAAGCACACCAATGTGTTGTAAACACATACGAGTATGATTCTGATTTTAACGTTTTATTTATGGACTACAATAAAAATACAGAAAAATACAGAGTCATAAATTAAACAAGTTCGCAAAACTAGGTAAGATACGAGTATATATGCATAACATCACTTTCGGTAATCCCATAAGGGTTAAGCCGAGGTGTACCTTATATTAGTACCTACACCTACATTTCGCCAAGTTATGTTTAAGTCCCAGGTAATATAGGGCGAGCTTATGGCCATCAATCGGGCACAAATCTTGAGTCCGTGGTTGCTACAGAGAAATACCTGATGGGAAAACCCAATAACAAATTAAAACGCAAAAAAAAATGTTTCATGATTTTATTTTACATCATAGACATTAACTACGGTAGGTTATTTAGCATTAATTGTACTTCAAATCAAATCAAATCATTATTTATTTGTCAGAACATGGTCGGTATGTATATTACATGGTCTTGAGTTAATGTAGATTGTCTCATCACATTCTACCACATGGGCGTAAAATTGTTAAATATACATTGGTGATTAATTATCATATTTTTTTAAAATTATAGTTAAAATTAAAAAATAAATAATATAAATAATAATTGAATTTAATTACAATGTCAGTGTCATTTAAGTAGTCATTCAAATTATAATTTATTACATAAAAATTCTTTAAATTTCTTCTTAAATCCAGCCAAATGTAACTATCTAATTGATTTTTTGATTTTATTATAAATTTGAGGGGCTCTGCAGAATATGCTTTTCCACATAAGAGCTGTAATGGCTCTGCGTCCCATTTCGCCTGTTACGTTGTACTTCAAATGTCAGTTTAATAAAAACAGTTTTTATTACATTAAAATGAAAATTATTTAAAAAAATACAACCAAATGTCAAACTAACCAAACGTTTGAAAATATTTGGAATACCTAAAAGTCCTGAATTTAACTTTAAAATTTAAAACTAAAAATAACAGACCTCAGCTTTTACGCCGACTATTCGGACGGGTTGACGTTTTAAAAGGCGAACCAATCTCCATTACTGTGCGGACATGGATGGAAGTCCATTCCGTTACCCACGTACGAGCGTCCTTTACTGAGGACGCTAGAAAAGGGGTGAGTCATAACTTTGACATACGCTTGACTTGGATATAGGACTGCTACTCACTAGTTCGATTTAGCAGTATTTGTTAAACAAGAAAGTGGTCCCGAAGCAACTGTTGTTACTGTCCATCTTGTCTTTCTTGGTTTAATATGGAACATTGATGGTTGATTTTGTATAACTCAACATCTATGCAACACATATTTATTCGGTTTATGCTGATCGGCAGATTTGTTTCGGAATTTACCGTCGCTGAATCGTGTTGTGGCGGCTCGCGTATTAAATTTTTCTGCTCGTCTGTGCTCATGGCGACTTGAAAATTGTTTGTGTCAGCCCTTCGAGCTCGATGCTGTATCGACATTTTTGAAAGTTTTTTTTAGTGGAAGACAGTTCATTTCCGAACTAAACACGATTGCAAGTCGGAAGTCCAAAAATGTTGCTATATTCTTAGTAAACTATTTTTAAAACAGTGAGTCTTAGGTATGTAAAAAATAATTTGTACTCATAGCGTTTTCTCCAATTCTTATGCATATTACAATAGGTCCAGATTTTTTATCACAATGACAAGTAAAATGGCAAAGGAGACAATGTAGTGAGGAAAATGTTGAGTATAGATGGCTATAAGAGTAGAGGCGACTGCTGAGATTACGAGTAATAGAGAAGTGTCGAAAAAGAAGACATGCTGCAGCGACTCCAAATAAATTAGGATAAGCGCAAGAGAATGCAAATGAAGCAGAAAACGAATCTCGGCTTCGTTAAGTGTCTTTTTACACCCGATAAAACACACATTACTAAACTACATGAATTCATAAGATAGTGTTTTCAAAATTACAATTGAAGAACGAAATCTTTAGCTTTCACCACGACTTTAAAACAGACATTTTTAAAGCACCACTTCGTCAACGTAATAGCAGCATGCACGAAAGTCCATTCCCCGCACGTGAGTCCAAGTTTAAACCCGAGCCACACGAGGGGCGATTTATAACGTTGAGAAACACTGGACACGCAACGTACACAGAGTATACAAATGCCGTTAGCACTTTCTATGTTGATCTGGTGGCGCATGGCAAATGCAGTGCCTACTTGCATATGGAAGTAGGTCAATGTTTTGTTGTAATGCCAACCACTTGCCTCTGCAAAGACTTTTGTAAGGACTACACAAGTGTACACTTGCTACAAGGTCATAGAAACTATAGTAGGGATGCTAATTATAAACAAAATAAATAAAGTATTTTTTATGTTTTTCTTACTTCTCCGCTTTTTTTGTTGCGGAATCGAAGACAAACACTGTTTTAAGGTTTCAGGGTTTTAAACTAAATTTATACTACCGATATAAGGACTCCACGAAACCTTTTGATACTGTCAGTGTGTTTTGCCGTGACTTAGTGTTGAGTTCCAGTAGTGCGCGTTGCAAAAGACAAAGAAAGAAGGTTGACAGATTTGTCTGCACCTAACAATTTATTTTCCATCCACCCGCGTTCTTCAGTCATCCCGCGATCATGGCGCTTGTGACAGCGTCTAAATATCGGGAGCTCAAAATAATGAAAAATCACGGAAGATATCCCGTAAGTGACAGTATAATTTTGGAATCGAAGACAGTTTAAAAATTTCACCAAGACTCGTCAAGTTTCATGGCGTTTTGCAGTGGTTAAGAGCAAAAAGGCGAGTTGGTCCAAAAAAAAACAAACAGTAAACAAAAGAAAAGCAAATAAGCAGAACAATGAAAATTAAAGAGCCGCAGGGCTAATTGTTACCAATTTTCTTTGCCACGCTAAGAAAGCTACCAGAGGCTTTAATTTAGAACACCGGAAAACAAGTTGACAAAAATAATTTGGCTAAATTCAAATTAGCTAAGGTTTCTTATTCGTAAGTATTCAAGAAAATAACAATAACGAAGGCTTAAGAAGATAAACCTGTTGCTTGACAATGATACTGAAATAATACTCCAAAGCTAGACTTCAAACATCAGCTAATTTGAATTTAAAATGACAGAGTTTTGGGATTACAAACCATAACTTCAAAGTACACGGTTTAATTTTCATTGCCTCTTAAAATAGTTTTACAATCGTTTACTGACATTTCAAAACCAACTTTTGGACCATTTATTTAAAGTACATTATTGAGTATATCTTCACGTTCCTCTTAGATTACCCTGGGCAACAAAGCCAGTAATTTATTAACTTAACTGAATTTGTTAAGACCGTAGATTTGGAGATGAACAACGGCATCTCGATAAATTGTGTTAAGTGTGGTGCCTAAGATTTCCCCGTTTCTATTTGCAAGAGGTTTTTATTTGGAGACATTTGGAATAAGTTTAGTGGAAAGATTGGTTTCAATCTAATGGCTCCAGCACGCAGTTTCAATACACTTAGCCTAAGGCTTTGCATACAATCTCTAAAGTTTTCCAAATTTCATCAAACAGTTTTATTTTACTTTTTCAGTATTCTTTCTTTATCGTGTGGTTAGTGCCTCAGAGTTTTTATGCCGCACATGAGCCTGTGACATGGCTTTATATGCCGTCGAGAACTATCTCTCAGGCATGCTGGTTTCCTCACGATGTTTTCCTTCACCGAAGCAAATGATAATTGTACAATACGCACATAAAGCACAGCCCGACGGTCACACCACTAGGCTATCACTGTTGTAAACTTTTTCAGTTATCTAATACTATTTCTACTTTATTTTCCTCTAGTGGGTAAAAAATACTCAATTCTCAGACAAAAAGTGAAAGCTTGATATTATTTTCTCAAGTCGTGACCCAACAAATCATTTGTAGAAAGAACCTTTGCCTAACCCTTCAGGTCCAAACAAACTTAGCCTCGAAACATGTTTGAATGACTTCTGAAAAGAAAAAAATCCACATCCATCCTGTTTTCTTTTCCCTAACTATTTACGGTTAGACGAATTGGTGGCAGCATTGAGTTTGCGCGTCCCACCATTTTTCTTCCCGCAGCCGATACAATAGCAGTAATCGGTCCGTAACGAAATTGAATAGACGTTTTAAGGGTCCCACAAACAAATGCCATCAATTACTGCCCTGTAAACCAATCTAGACGTTTTGGTTACCCTCCATTGTTGTTTGCATTACCTTAGCTTAATTTATTTCGACTTTTATTGAAGGAGAGGGATTTTTTTTCTTCGGGAATTGAATTGTAAAGAACGTCGTTCTTTGGGTGTTGATTGGTTCAATTACTTTGGTGTATTCTATACAGTTTTCGTATTGATATGGTTACTTAGTGTAATCTTCGTCTTATGTCCTACAAAATCATTCACTAGATGTAAATGTGTGATTATTTTCTTTGGGAGTTGAATTGGGAGCGTACATAATCTTTCTTTGGGCGTTGATTGGTTAAAACTCCATGTATTCTTTGTTATTCTAATTTCCATCTTATGCCTCAAGGGTATGTTACACATTTGCACGTACATTTGAATGTTTATTCAAACTTATTTCTGAATTCACCAGAATTCTACACATAGCTATTTCACAAGCTTCGTTACGAGCTACTCAAGGGCATGTTTCTGTCATTCCAAGCGAGTGCTCTTCAAATAAGATGTTTATTACGTCACACAATGCCCTATGTATCTTGCTAGTGAACTCGACGAACCAAATGTTGGTGACGACGACAAACGAATGGCTATGAATGAAAATGTACGAGTAGTATAATAACTTTCGACTAGTGAATTGAAGTTAGAATATGACGCTATTTAAAGATAGCTTCTTTTAGCTCTATCTTTATTTTACTCCGCAATATTTGTATCGCAGTTATCCGTAAACGACGCAACTAATCATAAACTAGTTAATAACTCATTAGTTAGTCGCATCGCATATTATGGATCGCCTTTGAGATATTAGTGCTGTGACACTCTGCGCTAACCATTTGTGGTTTCACTTTGTTTAGTGGGGATGATAATGCTATAAGTACACGTTTCCGTGCAATGATGAATAATTAAACTTTGAATAACAGTTGGTCTAGTGGTTGTTAGTGCGACTGCTGTGTGTTGTGTATGAGAGGTCTTGAATTCGATTCGGTCGGGCAATGTTATTATGTGCGTGTGAACTGAGGGACCACACTGGTATTTAGCAATATAAAAATCGTAAGTACGCTTGGGTTTTTAAATTCAAATTTCTCAGTACCAGGCACGGAGTTTAAATTTGTACCTAGTTGATGGCAAAAGGCTCGCCCCCTATTATATGACACTTAAACATAACTGGCGAAAATGTGGGTGTACTATCGGGTATACCTTTACCTATCCCTTCGGGTGTTACAGGTGTGATGTTATGTTATTTAAATAACAGATTTAAGTGATGAGCGTATCTTACTAGTTGGTTGGAGAAGATCAAAACTTTATAATAAAAATAATAATGTTTCGCTCCCGCTCCTGCACACAGAACCGCTAACTTCAAAGCCTCTTCAAAAGCGTTGTATGCGGTACATTCGTCATTTCAAGAGAGTGCACGTCAAGTTAAATGTTTATGATGTCATATGCACTCCGGAACTTGCAACTGAATTTATTCTTGATAATAAATATAAAAGCAAGAAAGCTTTTAGTCTTACTACAGTACGTCGATTCTGTAAAATTCGAACAAAAACTCGCATCTCACATCGCTATTCACTCTCACTTCGCTTAAGGTTCAAAATGACCTTGATTTTGCATTCTATAAGCATCACCTAGTCACTTGCGAAGTGAAGTGAGCTTCGAAGCGACCAATATTGTACTAGTGATTACCACACTCAACAAAATGTTAATCTAGTTTTATCGATACCAGTTTTTTGACACAATTGTTGAGTTTTTGGCATAGAATTTTAGCTAATATGATGTTTAAATTATTTTTATTTTATTTTATGATATTTGAGGCAACTAATAAGTAAAAAAAAACAGAAAAGTCTAAATTCGTGCCATGAATATTTATGCCTCCATTACGAAAAAAAAAAGTCAGTGACAGACTGACAATATTTTGATAGTGTGTTGCGTTGTTTTGTTTGTGTTTGATCGTTCAGTGCCGAAAATAATTTGTGAAATAATCATGAAGTAAGTTTATATTTGTGGTTGTGAAGTTTAAAAGTTATATTAATTAAAATAGTATTTGTTTTGTTTTCTAATCCAACAATAATGTTCCAGTCTAAATGAGACACGTTCCTGTCGTCCATCGTCAGCTCAGGTTGAAACTCTGGTAGAGTTTATGGAAAGAAACCCTGGCATGGCGAAGGGTTTCTTGAGAACTCAAAGTGCCAGAGAGCGAAGTCGACGCCAGTGGGAGGAACTAGCCGTTCTTAGCCGCTTCCCCTTCTCGCTGCCCCAGGCCAAATATGGCTCGTGCTAGGCGAGGTGCTGGTTCCGTGTGTAAGTACAAAATAAAAATAACTATCAAATTTTCATTTTTCAAACGAATGACAACGAAAAGTTGCTAATTAAGATTTTTTATTTACGCATCATAGAAATCGGTGTTCTGTTTTCAGCATCACGTCACACGTCTTCAGTTGCTGGTCCTCCACCATCTCAACGGCGAACGGAATTCTCCACCACTACTGAGAGATTGCTGAGGGTAGAAGAACAGCAGCTCGAATTACGACGACTAAATGCACAAATCCTGCAGTCCTTTCTGGAGAGGAGTACGGAAAAAGAAAGGGCCATGGATGAAAGGAGTGCAGAGAGACAGGATTTTAGCTGAAGCTGTGGCTGCAGTGGGGAAAGGACTGCAAGCATTGGCAGAGGCTAACAATAGAGATAGGTTGTAGTAATTTGAGTTAATATAATATAAATAAAACACTTTTAAACGGATACTAGAGTGTTTTTATTGAATTTATTATTTTGTCCATTGGTGATTAGTTAAGATTTGGTTTGATTTTAAAAATTTCCCGATGTGCTAAAAATAGAAATTTATTTAATCTACCACCATTTCACAAATTGCAAGGACTCTCCGAGAAAGAAATGGCGGGTGATAGCCAGCATCTTTAATGATTGTTTTGCTTCTATCGGGGAGGCTAAGATAAACTCAACTGGCGACAAACCGAAAGGATCTCCCGTTATGTCCCCTACAGAAAACACATTTTTTCTCAGTCCAATTGACACTTGTGAGGTAAATTCATTCATAAAAAACTTAAAAAATAAAATGAGTCATGGTGTTGGTGAGCTTCCACCTACTTTATTGAGACAGTGTGCGGACGAATTAACCCTACCATTCTATAAATTGCTGAACCAATCCTTTGAGAAGGCACTTTTCCCAATCTATTTAAAAAGGCCCTCATAAAACCGTTTCATAAGAAGAGTTCAAAAACAGACCCGAATAATTACCGTCTCATTGCTCTATGATCGACAGCTTCAAAAATATTTGAAAAAGCGATGTGCAACAGAGTTTATGAGTTTTGTGAAAAATACCATATATTCAACGACTGCCAAAATGGTTTCCGCAAATCGATCCACAATCTTAGCTATAGGTACTTATATAAATATATTGAAAAGCCCTCGATATTGACGATAATTATTATTAATAATAAACAATATGCTATATTATTGCTTTTGGATATGACAAAAGCGTACGACAAAGTACTATTTCAAATATTACCAAATAAATTATACAACATTAAAAATTAATTATACAAATAGGCCTTTGCCCTGCAGTGTGACACAAAGGGCTGAAAAAAAAAAATTATACAACATAGGTGGCAAATTTTATGACTGGTTCGTATCTTATTTAGAAAATAGAGAACAATTAGTAGAAATAGAACATTACAACTATAGATAACAATAATGAAATTGAATTAGATCAGATAGTAAATTAATCGCTGCTTCAATCCCACAAGGCAGTGTAATAGGGTGTTTCCTATTCCTCCTTACGTCAACGATCTCCCTAACAACATAAATGAACCCTGCGTCCTATTCGCGGATGACTTAGGTATCTATACTAACTTCATGCGAAGACAATACCAATATAAATGATAAATTAAATTCTATTCTTAACTCTATAATAAATTGGATGACTGAACACAACCTGGAAATCAACTTTGATAAGACTAAATTAATAACCTTTCATCCCCGCCAAAAAACAATAATTATGAACTTTAGTTATAACAACATTAAATTAGAAGTAGTCAACAAATTTTTCCTATTAGGCCTAGATATTGATACACATATAAATTGGAAATCGCATATTCAAAAACTAAAAGCTAAGCTATCAAAATTTTCATACGCCCTCCGCGAGATCAAAAAACTACAGACCTTAAAACTGCTCTGGTAACGTACTACGTGTATGCCTACGTGTGGCTCAAATGTGGTGTCATCTTATGGGGCAACAGTACCGACGCACCCTCGTAATTAAAAAAAAAAAAAAAAAACCTAAGGATTATCCTACTAATAATATAAATGCGAAAGTTTGTATGTATGGATGTTTGTTACTCTTTCACGCAAAAACTACTGAACGGATTTGGATGAAATTTGGTATACAGATAGTTTATAACCTGGATTAACACAGGATACTTTTATCCCGGTATGACGTTCCCGTGGGATAATTACCAAACTTCACGCGGGCAACGCCGCTGGCAACAGCTAGTAGTTAATATTGAAGAAACTGACAGTTGTAACCACTTTCAAGAAATGTATATTCTTTCCCTACCCTCTCTCTATATTTTTGAAATTTGCAAATTCGTACGTAGATATCCAGAATTCTACACCAAAAGGGAAGACATTCAAACAAAAATTACTCTTAGACATAAAACAGGCTCAATCTACCAACGTCAAGATTTAAAATGCGCTCCACCAGTGCCTCCGTTATGTCTATAAAAATATTTAATAAGCTGCTAGAAATTTAGATAAATATAAAATTATCATTAATAGATTTAAAAAAAATTGTAATAAATAAATGCTACTATAGTGTAAATGAATACTTAAATGATAAATTATAAATGCTTAAAACAATCTCTAATCAATAAACAAAAGCTACTATACTATTTACGAATACTTTACACAATACCTATATTTCATTTTAAAATTTAACTTTGAATCTAATTTTACGATATACACAAAACCACTGTTAATTTAAAATGAACATATTAAACAGTGTACAATTAAATACAATATCATTCTATGACTCAATAAAATTGTAAATAAGTATTTAGTTTATTATAATTTATAGTGCTAGTAAAGTAAATCGTGCAATAACTTGACAACCAAGTATATTAATAATTAGGCACCATAAAAGCAAATGACATTAATTTAACATTTTAATTTTCTTTACACAAGCGCCTTCATCCTCTCTCCTATTGAAAATTAACTTTGCTGTGCCCGGCAGGGTCCATAATTGATTTGATGTTCTAACATACCAACTATTATAATGTACACATCATGGAATGCAACCTACGTCTCACGACACCCGTTCACGAGCACGACGCATGAACCAACCATCGCATGCTGGGGAATGTAACTACCCGCTTCAGACACTTATAAAAAACAAACTGAAAAATTAATTATTACGTGAACGCCATAGCCTATTTACTAAGTTTCGCCTACGTAATTGCCCAAGAGTTAAATCGGCGTTAGATAGCAAATCCCTAGTTTGACTCCTTTGAACTTCAGCAATTGTTTGGAGCTCTTCTAGTCTCTCTTCCTCTGAAATTGTGAACGCTGGCATTATATTCTGAAGTAGGGGTAGGATAGTATTAATATTAACTAACCAAGCAAACCAACTTCTTCACCAGCATTTGTTAATGCCTCTAAGTGGGCTTTTATAACACCATAGTTAAAAATGAAGCTATCATGAGTAGCTCCACCATATGTTGGATCCACATTTAAAATATTTAGGTCTGCATCTGTTATCTGAAAAAAATAAAAAGAAATATTAAGTAGACTAATTGAATAGCTAAATAATAGTAATAAATTACAAAATTGAAATCCATTTTACCAATTGCACATTTCTTGCATGGTAACCTTTGCGGCAGTAGAAACAGTTCTTCATTCTCTACTGGTTTTTTCAATGCCACCAGAGTGCCATCGACACACCCAAGAGCCGATGGAAAGCGAAACTTTTTGTAGAACCTGCAATTTAACTAACATTATTAACTATCACAAAAATGTAAACATCAAAGAAGAGTCACTTTAATTATAATATACCTACTAGCCTTTCTTTTAACATTTGTCTTTCTTGTATATTTTGAGGGAACCTTATATATTTTTTTACTATTGCTGGATTATTAAAAGCTTCCACTACTTCATTTATGCAACAAGATGCTGATGGTTGCGATAAATATGTCCTTATCTTTTCTTTTATTATGTTCTGGTAGCTACCATTAGCCAAGAATGACAAGGTGCATAATATCTGTGAAACAATAAATCAATAAAAACATTAAGTAATCGAGAGCTAGTCAAAACAAAATATGGACCAATATATGGTTATTACATGCATAATAATACCAAGTAGGTATCTACCTATATTATAACTATATTAATATTATCCTTAGACTAACATGAAAACATAGCTAGCAGGGAAACAACTTAAAGGGAATAGTACTTACTTAATATGAAGTGTTTTCATGAGTTCTAACGATAAATTATGTTGGTGTTCTTATTTACAAATCTATTAGCTATAAACTGTGTAAATAAATACATATAAAGTAACTTTATACTTAGTTTGCTAAAATGAAGCACTTACTTTTACACGAGTTGAAAGTCCTTTGCCTCAACGTTTTGTGGGCTTTATCAGAGGCAGTAACTCATACTCAAGTTGGTCAATTAGTTCCTTTGACAATCTATATACGCTCACATAGTCGTCATCTCGGGTTATTAAAGATAAACTTCGAATTTGGTTAGATTGTCGACGCTTTTCTAGTTTATCCAAAGCATGAGCCTCTTCTAATAAAGATTTAAACAAAAACATTCTTGCCATCGTATTCACTTTACACACAAACGTCCAAAAAGAGTTTTTAACCACAAATTAATAGTTATTGTACTAATTTTTAACACTGTGCCATAAAAATATTATTTTAACACTATTTTTACAGGATTTCTTTTAGTTTCACTCATAAAATAGATGCTTTTTATTTGACACTTTGAATCGGGTTCGAATGCGAAGTGAGTGTCGAAGTGATGGGGGAATTACCTTACAGAATGCAACTTCTTACGTCATCTCAAACTTTATCTGTCAAAATCTCCCTTTTAATTTAGTTCAACTCGCTGACACGCTCGCAAGGGTGGCGCTAGTGTAAATTCGAATTATCAACCGAGTTTTTAGAATGCCAATCAAGGAACTCACAACGGATTCAGATTCGAAGTTTAGAATGAGGTCTTACAGAATCGCACTGCAGTACTCGTAGTTGAAAAACTTGATATTGTTTGCGGAGAATTAATAAATAAAAGGTAAAGAAAATAAGACGCTCTAAATATTTTAAGCTTCGTTGGTTGTTTAGGGAACGGTACTTCCATGGAGAAGATTGTCCAAATCCCCTGGGTGTCGTAAGCAGCCATGTCAGAAGAGATTAAAATTAATTAATTAAGATGTCGGGATTAAAATTTCGGGGTCTAAGCAAGGTGAATTGTGAATCTTTTATGCGTTGATGATGTTATGATACTGTAAACCTATTAATTTTCCATCATGTTGTTGATAAATTAATTGTTGATCCCTATGGCTGTTGAACATGTAGCTATGGGGCTGGTTCATAACTTTGAAGCGTGATCCTAATTTACGAGACATCTTGTCATGAAACAATGAAAATTACAAATTGCATTTTAGCCCGAGAAAATTCTGCAATAAATGAAACTGTAAAGATAGAAGTTCTTATTTGAGCGTCTTCATCGCTAATATAAGAACTTCTATCTTTACAAATAAAATGTAACTTATTTATGTAGAGTTAACTAACTAAATACATTATTAATTAAAAACTATTAAATAACCTAAAATAAATAAACTAACAACAAACTATAAGAGGGCATCAAAGCACTCCTCCTCAACGCTGTCAGCTAGTAATGTGCCCAAGAGACTGGCGGCGTTACCACGTTGTATGGCAACACTTAGCCTCTGGCCAAAGTAAAAGCCAGCCCTTGGGTCACGGGAAGCGTCAACTAGGCGTTTCGAAATTTCCTTAAAAAGGCTATGATCACTCATTTTTCTTATTACACAAAATGTAACTTGTGTCTGTAATTTCAAAATACAGCTTTTTACAGAATGCATATGAAAGAGTTTATACGGCATTTATAACAAAAAAAATCATTTATTTTTTATATTTGTTTGTCTGTCCGTCTGCTTGTTCCAGTTAATCTCCGAAACGATTTTAACGGGACTTTTAGTGGCAGATAGCAGCATGTAGCAGATGTGTGTAGCAGATGTTATAATTTGGACTACTTTTATTTTAGAAAATGGGTAGAAATATTTTTTTTGCACGGAATCCTAGTTCCACCTATAGTCCACCACGCGGGCCCAGTGCGGGTTGGTAGATGTCACAAGTCTTCGAATTTTTGGTTCTAGGACATGCCGGATTCCTCACGATGTTTTCCTTCACCGTTTTGAGAGCAGTGGTGATGAAATAACTTACACAAAGTAATGCGACTGGCTGGGTTCGAACCCACGAGTTACTGCTCGTAAGTCGGGGTCTCCACCACTGGGCTACCGCTGAAAATGTTAACAAAATCCAATTCAAATATTTAATATTAATTTCACCCGGATGAAGGTAGCGTGCAACAGTTAGTAATTAATACTATTGAACACCTATCAAAGAAACCACCTACAACTAATTCAAATGTACCACAGTATAAGATTGGAACACTTTTGCAGTCATTGGTTGAGTGACTTTTCTTAAGCGCATTAGACGATGTCAGGTCGACGACAACGCGACAGTGCCCTAGTTCCTTTGGCGGGAAACTAAAACGAACGGTGGGAATTAGCAGCTGACTTTGAGTTTTTCTTGGAACACGTTACAATGGTTAAAAGTGGAGTTTACAAAAAATAGTGTTCATGCCACTTGGATTAAAAGTTTCGCTGTGTTTGTTTTTAATTGTATGATTGGTTGTAATGGTTGTTTGATTTTCATACATACATTGTTTAAACTAATTTATCTTTTTTGACTAGAGTGTGACAGTCTTCTGGGGGACTTTTGGAAATCGGGTCATTACCTTGTTATATGTTTTATCAATCATAGTTATGTTTGTCTAAACTCTGCCATCAATATTCGAGCTTCCACATGCCTAAATTAAACTAAAGGTTTTTGGTTAACCAGTCGACAAAAAAAAAATCCGCTCCAATATTTTCCACATTCGCTCGTAAAAACTACAGCGTTGTACACTTGACGTCATCAAGTGAGGTTTGAACTATTCTACTTCAAAAAAAAAATCGACCAAACATTCGAAAATCAACAACGACCGAACACCACTTGAATTTGAAGAGCCGAATATTTCAACAGCCGAACATTTACATATTGGCACAAAACTAATATTGACTAGGCGTACCACTAGTTTTTTTGTAGTTGCATAAAAAGAGGTTGTTGTAAAAGGATTAATCCACGAATGAATTGGTTTTTTTTTTTTCGGATGGGAAATCATCAAATGACTCTGGACGGAGCGGAAGGGAGTGTCAGACTTGTACTGACTAAAACCCATCCATGTTCCTTCTTTACCCTTTGTGTTCCAGGGCCACGGTATCTCTTTCGAACAGTCCCGCAGCCCTGGCAGGCATCGGCCCATGCGGACCCCTACTTGCTTGCTGACATCTCTTTGAGACGCACGTGGAACACGAACGCGCCGTCGTCATAAGACGGCCGGACGGCGGGCTGGCCCATAAACCCCCGGCTGGGACGCGAGGTTCTTTCCCTCTCACGTCCCGCCACCTCCTTCACTAGCATGACTGCTTCGCAGAAGGTGGTGACGGCTTCCCATTCCCTCTCGCTCCGGACCATGGCTTGAACCAGGGCCGGACGCGAGAGATCGCCGCCGCCAATCGCCGAATGAATTGGTTCTTTATTTACGCTTACTGAGAGTATTTTAGGGAGGGTAAATAAAGAACCACTACGTTAGAAATGGCAACAGTTACCTCCAAATAATTATAACGTGTCTATTTATGATGTGAGTCTATTTGTGATATTGATGTGAGAAACTCAGTGGCCAATCGGAAATCTCAACACACCCGCGCTCATAGACGGTCGACAACTTCTCTACCTTATTACTCCGGGCATAAGGGTGAAAGTGCGGTAGTACCTAAGCTCGTAAAATTATAGCTTCATACCATTGTTGGTCCTAGTGGTAGGCCTTCCAACGCAACGTCTTCCAGTTCGTGGTCGCCACTCCAGAACTTTCCGGCCCTATCGGCCATCCGTTCTGCGAGCAATGTTCCCTGCCCACTGCCACTTAAGTTTGGCTGTTCTTTCGGGCTACGTCGGTAACCTTGGTTCTCTTAAGGATTTCCTCATTTCTGATTTGATCACGCAAGGAAACTCCGAGCATAGCCCTCTCATAACCTGGTAAAGGTTGCAGGGATCCGCTGGATGCGAGACGCACGGGACCGCTCAATGTGGCGACACTTTGGGGAGGCCTATGTCCAGCAGTGGACGTCTTTCGGCTGAGATGATGATGATGGTACCATTTTTGATAGGTTTATGATTGTGACCGTTTTTTATTTTTTGCTTCAGTACTCATTATAATATCAGGGTATTATCGTCATCAGTCACTTCGACAACTGATGAAAATGGTGCCTAGAGATATATTATCGCTGCCCGTGGTCCATTTTTGGAACATGATTTTATTTCACAAAAACACTAAATCTGGACGTCGTTGTTATTTACATTATTGAAAGGGGTGAATGGTTGAATCTAGTGTATCACCTCATATACTTTTTCTCTAGTATATTTCCCACGAGTGGAACCATCGATCTTCCACATAATATTAATTGAGATCGATCCTCGTTCCTGACATAAACTGTAATTTCCTTCTAAACTCGATCCATTACTCTTAATAATATCAACTTTTTAACTCGGCTTGGTTGTTTGTATATTATAACAGAGGGAGTCATCAGTTTTAGTTGAAGACTTTTTACCTTTCTGCTGTCGAATATTTATTTATAAGTTTTTAATAATTATATTATATATAATTTATATGTGAAATAACTGTGTGTAATGGTGTGTGTGTGTGTGTGTATATATATTTTATTATTTATTATATAATTATGTCTGATGTGGTTTGCAAAAGTTACTTGCTCAACATTAAATACAGTACATGGAATTTTGCTAAAGATGTAAAGTATAAATTATAAGAAGGAATAGTAAAATCCCAATAGCATCTAAGAAAAACAATTAAATTAAATTACTACGAACTAAAATAGAATTAGAGAAGATAGCGAGAAATACTAATTTTAATAAAAAGAGCTACGAGTTAAACCGAGTAACACGATTAAAATTAATGGAAGATATCGCTGGCAACTTACAAAATATCACTTACAAACAATTTAGCGAAGATTCTATACCATTTCGAAAAACACAGAAACAAAATTAATGTTTCATTGAAAACAGTTCCACGATCGCGAAGTTGGAAAACTTTGAATTCAAATGTTATTGGACTAAAACCATCTTCAGTACAACAGCACAATGTAGTACTGAATTTCAGTGAAATGGATTCAACAAAGTTTTTCAATGATAATCAAAATGGACTTCGATTTTTAGGAAATGGAAGTTGTTGGGAAAGTTTTGTTCATAACTTTGAACTTCAGATTTTATCGAAATCGTATCCAAACTGATTCACAGAAATGTGACATGTATATTTCCGTACTGGGCTGGTGTGGTGGGTTAAAGCCCACACCTTCTCACAGAGACGAGGCCTGTGTTCCTGCTGGGGGGAAATTATAGGCTGGTTATATGAGTCTAAATCCAACGATGGATAATTGTCTTGGAGCGAGTGAAACCCACATATTATGACTATCATTAGCCCATGTTGCGCAAGGAAGGAAGATTGATCATAGAATTTTTAATTAAAAAAAAAAAAAAAAATATCTTTAAAAAATTCTATTTAGCAATGTCCCTTTTCGCCTAAGTATTTTCCTCAGACAACTACAAATAAGTCCTAGGAGAATATTACCGCCGTTTACTTGCTCTGCACAAGATAATACCACTGCCCGTCCTCCGGACACAATATATTATATTTTACGATGTACGAGCAAGCTGTAATAGGAGGAATATTCATGAGGAATTACGATATTATTAGTTCAGAAGTGTACCTTGCTGCTACAACTAAATCGCCTGTCCCACAGCCGACGGGGAAGCGACTAGCTATCGACGCTCAGGGAACGTTCAAAACATTCTAGGTCGCATGTGAGTAAAAGAGAGACATAAATAAATAGTTGATCACTGACTGTCCTCACCGCCCGCCGCCACGTAAAGAACTCTGTCAGAGAGAACACCTAGTGGCTACCTCCACTCGCTAATTGCTGGTGTTGGAACAGATCCCTTAGATTCCAAAATCTCCTGTTACAGCTAAAACAAATGATGTAATAACATTCATATACGAAACTGTGGGGCAATAAATATCAGATTTGTGCAAATACCATAATATATTCCACCATTTAATACATGGGTCCGCTTTATCACCAACCCCAAAGCGAAAACAGTAAATAAATACACGGTCGACCCTTTCAAAATATCAGTAATTCCATAGCGCCCGCAATTAATACGTCACTTATCGGTCGAGGACCTTTTCCCCGTATCATTGTCTCCCTCACACATACTCGATTTAAAGGAGATAGCACTCACAATCACCTGGAAAATACCGGCCGGAACAGGTATTTACCAGTTTATACCGGTAATATCAGGAGAGCGAGAACCTTAATCAAAGGAGACTATTAACATTTTATTGAGAGGGCGATTCTTTTATTGGCTTCTTAGTATCTTGGTTTATGACGTCAGATGATAGATGGGAGAAGAAATTTTGATAATTACCCTATCCTCAATAAAGTAGTATAGGCTTACCTATAGAAAACATTTGGATTCAATTTCTTGTTGCAAAAAGAAAGAATTGTGAAACGTATAGCATTTGCCACGGTTGATGAAAGAATAACATACGTTAATTGGATCCACTACAGCCGAGGGGGTTTACTAAAAAGAGGAATATTCGAGAGTGTAGGCGATGGTCAATTTGGTTTTGAAAACACTGTCTCAATTCACTTGTTATTAATCAATGTTGAGTAATTAACGACTCTCCTCATGGAGTCCCGCAAGGCACTATCTTCGGTCCATGTCGAGCTTGGCAGACAGATTAATGATACCACCGTATGGCGACTAATTTTCACCTCGATACTAATGTCTAAGCTCGTTACGAATAAGTAGTTATCTCATTAAGGTAACGATAGATGGTGAATTGGAATTTACATTGAGAAAACATGGTACTCTACTGAAAGTGATTAATCTCAATACTTTTGTAAACTTCATGTGCTAGATACGATTTGGTATATAAAATTAAATAATATAATATACCTTACTCATATGTTAGTAAGCGCTATTAAGTTTCACCATCAGGAATTCTTATTGAATTCTCAGTCGGGAGTTACATGATGGCAATGGTTTTTTTTTTATAAATAAAAGAAAATAAAAAAAGAAATAATGTAAGGGTGTGATTCAGACCATAAAATTTAACATCTTTCTGATTCATGCTATATTTATTCACCCTGCCTTATTATTTGGAGAAAACTGGTGACTGATAAGTGAAAACTGATGTTATGATGTTTTTTGCATCATAATCAAATTTGTCAATTAATTACAATACGATACCGAAATTAAGTTCTGCATGTTTCAATGAACATTCAAAATGTGGTCTAATTAAGGCTGTTTAAATAATATAACATGAAGTTCTAAACAAAAGCATTATTGTTAATTAAATACCATGCAAGTTTAATAATAAGTTCATTTGAAGTTTAAATTGGTAGTGACGTCGAATTTGTGTCCAAAATGTTCATTCAATGAGTTAATATTGGTAGTCGGGATTCTATTCACTTATCAATACTAAATCACATGCATGATGATGTAAATACAGTAAAGCTACATTTTGTCATTTAAGTTTTTGTCCAATAATAATAATAATGTAAGCCATACCATAGACTAGCCACAAAGAAAATAAGACGAATAGAAGAGTAGTACGAAGATGAGTATCGAAATGACTAAGAGAAAAACTCTTCAACTTCCTTGGTATCTCTAGAGGTCTTAAACAAAATTCCATACCATCAGCGACTATTGCCATCATCGTTGATGAAAAAGTCTAAAATGTATGATTAAATTGACATCAGCTACCCATAGGCCTTATGTAAATCCTTTTGAAAGTCTTTAGAAGAATACGAAACGGTTTTGCTACTAATCCAAGCCCCAAGACCCCATGCTAAGCAGTCGTGCTTACCATCAGTAGACGAACGCAGTAAAAATTTAATAAAGTGATTAATATTAACAGCCAGACCAAAACAGCTGCCTACTTTCCACAAGCACCCCATCTATCACCTCAAACACTACACAAGGGACAAATAGAAGCAATATATTTAAAAATGTAAGCCCACATCCACTTAGACCCATCCCCTCTATTATGGTAACTTAAACTCAGATCTACTACTGATACAACCAATTTATTATTAGAAAATAGAGGTCTATTGCTCGATAAAACGACCTTACGTTTAGTATTAGGATCACGTATTTGACCCACTCCATTGGGTTCGTATAAAACAATTCCTTCTTGCTACTTTTCTTCAGTTACTAGGTCAGCTTCTGTTTGAAGGTCGCATTCAATGAGGCTAATTAGGAAAGTGGAAATGGCTTGGTATTTAAGATTAATTGGAACGTCGTGCTTGCACGATTGATTTTTGTTGGCAGTTTGGCCTAAATTCTAATAGTAGGCTTTATAGAAACCATTTACAATTACAATAAGCGAGATCTAAATGTAAAGCGACATATTAAGCAGAAGATTCGCCGATGCTTAATGCTTAAACCGCTCTTGCGGGTTGCTGAGCAACTATTTTAACATGTTTTTATTAGCTTCACCTGTAACTAACTACGTAAAAAAACCTTAAAAGTTAAATTTGACCCACCTCCCCGTTTCTGATTGAGCAGAAATTTTGCATAGATGTTTATTTTGAATGACAATGCATGGTAAGCTAAGTGACGCCATTCTAAATTCAATATGGTTGACTCCCAAAGATGGCGGACTAGTTATTTTTAAGGCATTCTCTTAATATGGGTATCAAAATGAAAAGGTTTGTTGAGAACAATACGAGAAATAAAATGACGTCATTTTAAAGCGTGCTTTTAAACTATAATACTTTTACAAAATTAATTGGACACAAACATGTGAATATCATTTTAGGCTCTGCTAAACTTAACGTTAGTGAAAACCGGTATAACTTCTATTTAAACCGGGAAGAAATCGATTGAGTTCCACAATAAAATTCTAATGAAGCAAAGCGGCAACATGTGTTTAATTACCCATGAATACGACGACAAAGCATTAATTAATGTGCACGTATGAGGAAGTAAGTAGTGGGGACAGAATAAACATCGGAACGGCAACATCGCACAGTAACATTATCACATGGAGCACGAAACTGGATAGTCTGGAACTATAAAGCTACAAAATCGTTGCTCCTGTCGCTATTAATTTCACGCTACCCACACTAGAACAAAATCTAGAATTTGGAGAGACATGAGCTGCTTAACTAAATGTAGAATTCTCATACATTACACATAATATTATGTGTGTTTCTCAGTTTCAGAGTATGGATCTATGCACGGTTCGTGACAATAGTTGTATTCCCTGAATATTACATAGCACGAAATGTGTCTGACGAAATGTGAGTGTACCTTACGAAAGACCATCATCTGCCTAGTCTTTTCCCAGCTATGTTGGGGTTGGCTTCCAGTCTTACTGGATTCATCTGGATACCAGTATTTTGTATGGAGCGACTGCCTATCTGACCTCCACAGCCCGTACTGGCAATAGTACTGGGTAATACGATACCCCTTGCTAAAACTGATTGTCAGGCTTTCGGGCTACTAACTACCTGTAACGACTGTCAAAGATCTATAAATGACAACCAGGACCAACGGCTTAACGTGCTTCCCGAGGCACGGAGGACCACGGACTGACCTAGGCAAGCGCGGCTTAACCTGAAGATCGACCCAAGTGGCTGTTACTATTTAGCCACTAGCTCCTCCGTACGAAAGACCATGATGTACAATTGACAACTTTTGACTACACTTTGAACTGGTCACATTAAACTCGTTCGTTGATATTTGCATAGTATTTGACAAGATTTTTATTATAAACGTACGTCAACCATGTCGGAGGCAGACAAGCAGCAATCGCTTTCGAGGATTTTTTTCTACATCGACTATAAAATTCGTATCGAATTGATCGTCTTTACTGCCGTTCCGTTGTCTTTGCCTTAAGGTTCTTAGTACGGTTAAGTTCTGAAGGTCAACTGTTCCAGAAACTACTAGAGGTAAGCCTGAAATGCGCTGCCCAGAAGGCGCTTACTTCTTTGGGGAATATGGGTAAGATGTTATACATAAAATAATATGATAAACGGATACACCAAACCAAGTTTGACCCTCCAAAACTTTCCACCTTATAGTGCATCTGGGAAATATGAAAACAGGAAAGTTTACCTGAACTGAGCTCCGAAAACACGTAACTGCAAAAAACTTGGATGTCCATGCAAGTTACAACAAATTTTTCAAGCGATAAAGATGGCTGTAGGTGTCCGCCATAGACCGTAGTATGCTACAGGGAATCATCATCTGCCTAGCCTTTTCCCAACTATGTTAGGGTCAGCATCCAGTCTAACCGGATGCAGTTGAATACCAGTAGTGTTTTTAGTGTTTTTACCGACACGGGGTGCGTTAACCTGTCGGTGCTAGTTTATTAATCTACATCATGTAGAAAATGTTGAAAAAGGAAAATCCGATCTCCGAGATCCGGATCCGATGCGACGCGACCCGTTTGGTGCAAATGATCCTTTAAAATACGTTCATATGAATTGGGCCAGATTTTTCGCCATGGGAACCGGTCCTCATGGGAATAATAAAAAAAAATATATAAATAATTTGTGTATTTTTATCTTGGGCCTCAGTTGCCTGACAATAAAATGATTGATTGATTGATTGAATAAAGATTATTCATTTATCTATCCCTCTTTTACATAACCCAAATAAAAAACCTTTCATCATAACCTTACCCGGAAACATTTAGCCAAAATAAAACCATTATAACCCTGTTAGAACCGACAACAAAAACATACTACAACACTTAATATCTTCGCAAAGGGACACAGTAACTAACACGCACGCAACATTGTAAGTAGCTGTTAAGAGGAACAGGTGTTCAGAACAGCTCTAGAAAGCTTTTAAGTTAAGAGCCCCGCACTTGGAGACTGCTACTTACCATCCTCGGTCGCTTTATGAAACTTTGATATGGGGATAATGAAAAATGTTTTGTTAGGTACTTGGGATATTTTTAGATCTTTTTTTGGAGACAAGGTCTTGTTAAACTTGAGAATAATGTATAAGGAAGTCTTTGATTTTTAAAAAAGGCTAGCTGTGCCTGCGGTACCAGAGGGGTAGAATAAAAAAATAATGTCAGAGTAAGTTTCTATAACTTAATTACGAAAAACGAACTTGAATCACTGAGATTCCTGTCTGTTTGTCCAATAAACACCTACTTACGTGAAAACTAGGAAAGAAAGACAGAAAAATGTCTATCCTTCAAGAAAACCCTGTTTTGACCGAAAATGTGACAACTATTACTTTTTTTTTACCAGTCGACTATGAGATCCTAAAACCTCCTAAAAGTGAACTTTTAACACCTATATCAGGCGTTCCCGATAAATTGCAGACCTTAGAGAAAAGTTGAGCAAAGTTGAAAATTCTCCTGTGCCAATAATTTCACACCAACCTATTACCGCTGAAAATAGAACACAGCAATGCTGCTTGCAGGAATTATACCTGCTCGTTTGAGTTAGCAGAACTAATATTTAATTTGAACGAACAGCGCAAGAAGATCTTCTATAGCAATGGTACTTAGGTAAGTTTTAGATTAAAAATGAGTACGATTTTTTTGATGCCGTTTAATTATTTTATATTTTTGATGCCTGTACATATTTTTATCATTATTTTAGGTCTCTATAGTTGGTAAGTACCTAATGTTTACCGGGTGGAAGGGACACCGACGCGAAAACGGTTATCACGTTTCATCATTCGGAGCATAGAAAATCACCTGTTCTATACATTTTGACCGTGTAGGCAGGTATTGCAGTTTTGTAGGAAACTGTTTTTTATAACCGATGAAAAATTTCTATGTGGGGGCTCAGAACGATTGTACTAATTACGTGGTAACCGTTTTCGCGTCGATTTCATTATACTTTAAACAGTGAATAAAAGGATAGGTTAGGATTCGTTAATACGATCACATATTTCTGATAGTATGCAATGATCTGATCACAATTGATGCAGGTTTGGCAAAGAAGCATCTTTGCTTACGAAACTAACCTTTTGAGTTCAGAATAACTATGGCCAAATTATAACTATGGTGAAATACAGACAGAGATGCAAGGTCCATAAATTCAAATCCTTGTTATCAATTGATGCCATTTCTACTTAATAATTTAATTGATGCCAGATACCAACTTTACTTTATATTTGGATGTTGGATGTGTCAGGATTTACTCCGTTAGGCTCGTACATCATGTGAACAGACAATGGGTTTCGTGCTATGAAAACTCACTGGGTACAATGAATCTGGTACAGTTCCAAGACGTCTCAACTCCGCCGAGATTAGACATTGACTGTCGCCCTCGCCTCGATCATCAGGGCTCTGCAGAAAAACTCTGTGATGTGGGTACACTGGTAAGTAGGTCGCGTCATGTCACCAGTGCCCACTGGCGCATTTGCCGATTCATTTTACGTCCGTACTAACGAACGGATCCGACATGTATTAATTGAGTTGATTTTACAAAATTAAAAAGATATGAGAATTGAGCTGTCTGGAGTGCAAACCGAACAAAATCAAAATCAAAATCAAAGCATTTATTTTAAGTAGGCCAGTTACAGGCACTTTTGAATTGTCGAAACAAAGAAAACAGTAAAAAATAGCTACAGTCCCAGTCACAAGGCACAAAAACTGTGAAAGTACTGTAGTTGCCCATTCCCTAACGTAGATCTCTATGGAGAAGAACCTTATGTTTATGGCTCTAAACGCAGTTTACTTAAACTATACCTACCAGAAATAATTCTTCTGCCTAGCCTTTTCCCAACTATGTTGGGGTCTTCTTCCAGTCTAACCGGACGCAGCTGATTACCAGTATTTTACAAAGAGTGACTGCCTATCTGACCTCCACTACCCAGTTAGTACTGTGTGATAACCATAACATGGTAAGACTTGTTGACCAAAAACAATTAAACGTACAAAAAGAAAATTGTTTTATTCATTGTCCTTAACTACCTCTAAAGTTTTACCTTCCAGCTCTAAAACCGAAAAAAGATCGTTGTCATCCCACTTAAATTGCGACTTTTTTGGCCATTATTAGCAAGAACGATCCACTTTAGATGTAAAAAACCTTTGTGACAAAAACCGTCATCAACATTCTAACCACATGTCCATCAAGTGGGATAATCTTTTGGATCTCTTTTTTCTAATGTTAGTGACACTGTAAAGTAATCCTTCAAAGACATTTTTTTATTGTTTAACTTAGGAGTTGTATACTGGCTAAATAATAACAGCCGCTCGGGTCGATCTTTAGGCTAAACCGTGCTTGCCTAGGTTGGTCTGTGGATGGGTGACCACCCATTACTTACCAAGTTTCCTCTGTGCCTCGGAAAGCACGTTAAGCTGTTGGTCGCGGGTGTCATTTGTAGATCTTTGACAGTCGTTAAGTAGTCAGTGGCCCAAAAAATCTGACAACCAGTCTTACCAAGGGGTATCGTATAACCCAGTACTAAATGGGTTGTGGAGGTCAGATAGGCAGTCGCTCCATTCAAAATACTGGTATTTAGCTGTATCCAGTTAGACTGAAAGCCGACCCCAGCAAAGTTGGGAAAAGGCAAGGCAGATGATGATGAGGAGTTGTTTACTGGGTGATTTTTTAAACGTTGGCAATACTTAAAAGGCGTGTAGTACTAATGAAAATGAACAACTTTTACTAAGGGACCAATCATAAAATCACAAAAAAAAATACCAGTAGCTCCATAAATTATAATTCAAACGCGCAACTCGAAAAATGTAGGCAGAAGCTGATGTTATGGAAATTTTTTTCGCGATTTCATGGTCGGTCTTATATCTAGTAAAACTTGTATAGCCCACGTTTAAAAAATCATCCTGTATATTCCGGCTATTTAATTAGAAAAAACTTTGTCTAAAAACTAATAATTTTGTGAAAAGGAGGAGCTCGCTCATTTTTTAACGAAGAGAAAAGTTCTAATTTAGACGCGGACTTAGTCTTTGACTCAAAAGACCTCGGAAAAACCTTTTTGTTTGAGCTGACATTGATTTTTACAAAAAGTGCTGCTCTTGATTTTGGATTAATATCTGGGGTCCGTGTTTTAGAACGATATTAACTATGAATTCAACATCCAACGATAGCAGCGGTGACCCAGTGGTGGAGATCCTAACAGAACAGTAAGTCGTGGGTTCAAACCCAGCATTTAGGCGCATTACTTTGTGTAAGTTATTTTATCACCACTGCTCTCAAAAACGGTGAAGGAAAACATCGTGAGGAAACTGGCATGTCCTAGAACCAAAAATTCGAAGACATGTGACATCTACCAAACCGCACTGGGCCCTCGTGGTGGATTATAGCCCATTCCCTCTCATAGAGAGAAGGCCTGGGTCCCAGCAGTGGGAACATTAATAGGCTGATTATGCTTATGCTTATACCACATCCAAATCAGACCGATTTCTACTTAGATCTAGTGTTAAATCAAAATTAATAGTTGGAGTTGGACAACGTTAATTAAATCTGCTCACAATTTACCACCCTTTCACCCCCAGGCCCTAGCGAGAGCGCGCGGTTTGCTAGGACCCAAGGACACTTGATAATTTCTTAAGGTTTAACATCAAAGATACAAATGGTCTCCTAGAAGCTACCAAGGCACCATAAGATCATAAGCACACACAAAAAAAAACCATAAGCTTTGTCTTCTTTTAGAAACACAACCACGATCATTCCGGAGACACCACTTTCGCGGAACAGTCAAAACTTTAACCGCTTTCGACGCGTTTAACGCGTATCGCACTGAATACAAACTTTATGATCGTCGCCGGCTCACCGAAATGGTGACGTCATTATTCTACGGATGACACGCTGTATAAACTCGAGGTACTCATTCACCGGGTATTACGGCCATGGTTCGGGGAAATGTGTGGATTTATTTTTGTTGAAAAGCGTGAGACGGCGAGCTGTTTCATACCGGGTGTAAACAGACCATTCACATATCCGTCAATCAAGCATTCTGTATATCAAACTAAGTAACTTTACGCAAAAATTATTGCTGGGAATCGACTTTTTTTTTGGGGTGAATAATCACGTTTTACGGTAGGACTCGATGGTAAGCACTCATAGAATTGTGCTGATGAATGGATTCTATTGTACGAGAGTCGTGGAGGTGTGTAAAGTAAAAATCTTACATTAAAAACATGTATTTAAAAAAAACTTGTGAAAAAGTTGGAACTTTGACCCCCAATATCTCCGTAACTAAAAGGTTCCCAGGTACGGTCAAGAACAATAAATTGATCGCAGTGACAGGGAGAACAAGTGCCTTTCGTTTATGTTAAGGGTCTATTTACACCCTTTTATAGTCATCATTTTTGTCATGTGGGCAATTAATACCAGAAATAGCTCGTTTAATTTCATTTTAAATCATCTTATACTACATCATGATCATTCTAGTCTACAACGTATTAATAGAACAACATTTACACCGACGTTTTCCTTTTACTTCTTTCTCTCTCACACGCTCTCACTCTCTCTTACTCAGCACTGGCATACTCGCATTGATACCTCATCTGGTTAGTATTGCAGAGTTTAATGCTTCAAGAAATCTATATTTCAGGCCTTGATTTTAAAGTCGTATTTTTAACAATTAACAACTAGGACTAGCAGTATGTTACTGACAACCAGCCCATCGATTTTGCAATCTACTATTTTAGCTCCTTAAGTACTAAAACTAGGAGAAATTGATTTCTTAAAACCATTCTTCAAGCTAAGGAGGCCACTACCACCTCCTTGCTAGGGGGTGTCGTTAAAAGTGACAAATGAGTTTAATCAGTTAGTTGGGAAGCATCTTACACCTTTGTGCTATGTCTACACATGCTGTGAAACACGCTGTGAAAACTATACTTCTACTTGTGTCTAGTTCGCTATTGGTTATTGCGTTTGGAAAGCGGTATTTGTGTGAAAGAAGTAATTGTTTAAAGATGGATGCTTGTAAAAGAAAGACTTGAAATTGCTGCCACATGTTTATAATTACTAACTAAAGTACCTAATGGACAGTAATTTTTAATCAGTTTTTGAACTCTCATGGTCACTAATATTATCATTAATACTAGAAACTACTATCAAGGATAAACGGAATCACGGTGCTTGCAACACCGCCGAAATATCCCGTTTCAAGTGTTAATGATAGCTTATAATCAGTTTGTAGTGTATGTAAAAAGATGAATGCGGCAAAAATGTCAATTTCCTCCGTCTCTGAAGTCACTCATAATCATCAAGTAGCTGATAAATCAAGTGTAAGGAATCTATTCTTAATTACAATACCATGGTCACCCTATCGACTATACAGGGTGATTCCGACCGCATTCTGAATCTCGAAACGACTTTGTTTTTCAAACAATTTCACGAATCACGACATTTTATTGTATTTTGTGGACGTTTTTAAATTGTTAAACAATCCCGTTTTACGTTTTACAGGGACGAATTTTTCATTCAATTAAAACTTCAGATTTCGTAGTGATTAAAGGGATTTTTCGATGGCATAGTAATTAATTTGGAGCGTTTATTGGATTACGGTTTCCAATTTTGCAAGTTTTAAGAGTTTTGGGTTAAGATTAGTACAGAATTAAATTATGAGATTGGGTTCAAGAACCCTAAAACGGGTAGATTATGGTAGACAGTATAAACCTCTAATTAAGTTCTAGAGTTTAAGCTTTAAGACATGACTGGAGTAAAAAAATATGCCTTTATTGATTAAAATAAACGTTTTATTCGGTAACATTAAGTATTAAGATAGAGTTTAAATAGAAATCTAAAATAAACTGAGAAAAGGACATAGACAAGTGTAATTCAATTTTAAAAGGTCTCACATTTATTACAACATTTCCCAACAGGATTTACTTTAACTTTTTTGTAATTTGTGTCTAATCTTTTTACTTTTCTACCTATCGAATGTCACAAGGTCCTTTTTTTTCTGATGAGAAATCATCAAATGACTCTTTCCGCTCTGCGTTAAGTGGAAGGGAGTGTCAGACATTTACTGACTAAAACCCAACCATATTCCTTCTTTGCCCTTTGTGTTCCAGGGCCGCGGTATCACTGTGACACTAAGTCCTCAGTTCATTATTTGACAAAAAGTGAAACGACAAAGATAAAGATAAAAGATAAAGATAAAGATATATTTATTGCATAACTGTGTACATTAAGTTCTTATTAGTAAACATTACATTTTTAGTTTCAACAGTTTACCCAAGTCGGATATGCAATGGTATTTTAAGGATTAAGGTGCATACAAATATTATTTTTTCTCAAAGAACTCATGCAGATTATAAAATACATTAGCAATTAACATTTTTTTCAATTTATTTTCAAACATATTTCCATTTAATTGTTTAATTGCTGGCGGTAAGTGATTGTACACACGAATAGCAGTAACATAGGTACAGTAGAGACCATAAGTGCAATAGCAGTTTCACAAAACGATCGCATCAAAACAAGTCGCACTTACGACCTTTTTCCATAACAAACATTTTGCACACATACACGATCTCGTATATCGCACTCTTTCATAATTATCTAGTCAGAAAGAGTGCGATATAATGATATTTGCCTTAGTGACAAGCCTGTCATGTCGCGACGGAGTATTAAGTTAGTGATATTTAATTTCAAACTAACAATTATGTGTCTATCTGGCTTAGCGGTTAACGCTATAGATAAAATGTCTCACACGGTGGAGCCTGCGTTCGAATCCAAGTGACACAGTTACACTTTTTGTGTTTTAATTATAAATGATACGTTAGACCCGATGAGATATGTTTTTCAAAATATTAGTTGGAACTTATTATTAACAAAAAAGATGAGGGTGAATGTGAAACAAAATAAACTTCTGGATTGAACAAAGTAGTTAGTTATGACGTTGTTAGTTGGTGAACTTTGTTTCGAGCGTTTGTGTTATTATTACGATTAGCGTATTGTTTGATTGTCTTTATTCAAGATGCAAGCTAATATTAGTATTGATGACAGGGCAAATATTGTCACTTTGCGTAAAAATGGGCTTAATATTTCTCAAATTTCTACTGAAACTGGCTTAAAATGTGTAAGTTATTTTTAAAAATTATAATTATTATGATGATAGTTGTGGTGTGTGATTTTCTGATTATTAAATAAATTGCTAGTTGCAAGTGTGTAATCATATTTTGTTTTTTTTTTTTAGAAATTCTGTTAGCCGTTGGGTAAAGAGGTTTGAGGAAGAAGGTAGTCTGAAGAGTCATCTAAGAAGTGAAAGGCCGCCGCTTATTAACCCGACTCAGCGACGTTTTATGGTGGAAGAATATGAAACAAATGGTTTCATTCCAACTATAATGTTTGCAGAGCAATTGGATACTACATTACAGACTGTTCGCCATGCAGTCCATGCTGAAGGTTTACATCATCGGAAGCCAGCTAAAAACCATTTTTGACACAAAACCACAGGGAGGAAAGACTACGTTTTGCTCGAGATTATTTAGATTTTAACTGGGAGGTGACTGTATTTTCTGAGGAGAAGACTTTCAAGTCTTGACAAAAGGAAGACTTAATTTATGGCGAAAAAATAATAATACTTAATTTAATAAGTAGACCGGGTAACTAAATATTTAGTAATATTAACCTAACCGTAAATAAAAAAATTAAGAAATAAATTTTAAATTTAATGATCTTAAATTGGGGTTTAGTTTCAATATTCTTTTCGTCAAGAAAATGAACACTTAAGCTATAACCTCAATACATTCAATGTGACGTTACATAAAAAAAACACGTTCATAAAGTCTAACTCATATATTAGTATTCAATGAACTCTGCTGAATACCTATAATAAGCGGGTATCAACAATTATTTTTGTGTTATTAGAATATCCTTTCCGTGTTATGTTATTCTTATTATGAATTGACTAAGTGGGTATACAACAAAAAATCTTATGAACGGTGATAAGAGAACTTTTTTTTGCCTAGGTAGGAATGTGACGTCACAATTCTCGTAAAAGTTTGTTAATTTTATAAATAAATAAAACGAATAAACATTTTTGTTATCATTTAGCATGATTTTTTTATTTCCACCTTCCAACACCGAAAAGATAAAATAAAAATCAATTAATGAGGTTAAATAATAATACAATAACTATCTTATATTTAACTCCTTATAAAAAATAAATAATAAGCATGACTACATTATAAATAAACATAAATACCTAACGACTTTCTGCTTAAAATACAAATATTATTAAGGTTTCAAAGAAACAAAAAACAGCCACACATTGTAATAACATGGATTCGAACTTGGACTTCATTGATCGTGAACCCATGCTCAGCCCAAACAGCTACCAACACATGTTAATACTACGCGAATTTTAACAATGCAATGGTAAGAACAGGTCATCACTATGAAGTGTATTCTAAATGCAACAGAAATATAATGCTATTTCGCGTAGTGTGCCGACAGTTCATTAGTGTGTGATATGTGTGGAATGTTGAGACATCACTCATACACGCATACGCACACACACTGCTGTATCGCGCTCGCACAGTTCATAGCAATATAATCTTTAGCATGGTAGTGCACTTTTGAGCGTCTACTGTACTTTTATAAAAAATCACATTGTTAATAACCGGTAAACAAGCGATTTTGAACCATGCGCAATTGTTAACTGTCACTTAAATACCCTGTAAACGAAGTGAAGCCTCAAATAAGGTTAGGTAAGGTTCTTACCGAAATAGAATACATAAAATACATTCAAATCAATCTCAACCAAGCCACGTCTCCCCGTTACGAATCATAAGCAGTAAGGCATTGACGTAATCAATTGGGTGTTACTTACGTCTGCTACCCTATTGCTTACCAATTCAATCGATAGGCGAATCATGTTCCGTGTTCATTCGTGGGTGCTTTCCGGCTGATATGACGAATGCAAAGCGATCGTATTCAATTGGATCAGGCGTTACTGAAGGGTTTAGTCTTACGATTTCTATATGAGGGGTTGTAACAGTTTAATTAAGTGTATTGATAATTTAACATAACAATAGGAGCTCGTGGCTAAATAATAACAGCGGCTCGATCAATCTTCAGGTTAAGCCGCGCTTGCCTAGGTTGGTCTGTGGATGGGTGACCACCCATCACAGACCGAGTTTCCTCCGTGCCTCGTAAAGCACGATAAAACTTTGGTCCCAGCTGTCAACCAGTCTCATCAAGGGGTACCCAGTATTGACTAGGTTGTGGAGGTCAGATAGGCAGTCGCACTATGTAAAGTACTGATATTCAGCTGCATCTGGTTAGACTGGAAGCTGACCCCGATATTTTTGGGACAAGGTGAGGCAGATGATGATGATAATTTAACATAGCATAAGATCACGCCTGTAATCCCTGAAGGGTCAGACAGAGGTCTAACTGTCATACACACTCGATTTACCAGTTAGGTTGAAGTCCCTTGCAATTGGGGGTCCGCCTATTTCCATTAGCCGGGCAAAAATTTTGACTCCAAGCCGTTACTAAGAAATTATATAATTCGTGATAATCAGCCCACTGCTGGGACAGCTGGGACACAGGCCTCCTCTCTATGAGAGGAAGTGGGCTATAATCCACCACGCGGGTTGATAGATGTCCCATGTCTTTGAATTTTTGATTCTAGGACATGCCGGTTTCCTCACGATGTTTTCCTTCACCGTTTTGAGAGAAAATTACATTTTGTTTCTTACAAATAATCATAAGGGTTCAATCACAAACGTATCAAAAAGAAAACGAAATTACAATAACACGTGTAGGTTCACCTCGTATATTTACTTCGCGACCTTAGCCTTTTTTATAATTTTTGAAGAACGAAAAGATAAAACGATTTCGTAAAACCCTCACCTTTGATATCTAGGTCGTCCCCAACAAAAGTAGCGGTCGTAAGCTGCTATCAGACCGCCTGTTAGTAAAGTTTCTTCGTGGCAGACATCGCAATTGTTATATTTCATTGAGATAGTATCCTAGACTTTTATAAGGTGAGAATAGTAATGTTATAGCTGTTTCGTTTGAAAGTTGTTTTGTATATTTACAGAGTGTTTTGGAAGAGTTATTTTGTTTTTTTTGACTGCTTCATTTGTCCTGGGTTCGATTCCCAGGTCGGGCAAAGTGTCATTGGGGTTTTCTATCAGGAATTTCTCTGTAGCAGCCACGGAGTCTGGAATTGTGCTCGGTTGAAGGCAATTGGCTCGCCCCCAATACCTACAGCCAAAGCCAGAAACCCCCGTAGGGTTAGGCAGAGGTGAACCTAATAGTACACCCACATTTCGCCTGTTATGTAATGCTTAAGTCTCATGTAATAGGGTGCGAGCCTATTGTCATCAACTGGGCGTAAACGCAGACTCCGTGGCTGCTACTGAGAAATTCCTGATGGAAAAACCCAATATCACTTTGTCCGTCCCGGGAATCGAACTCAGGACCTCATGCTCAGTAGTCGCGCTTGCGACTACTCGACCAACGAAGCAGTCTCACACATGACACATCAAAATTTCCACGCGAACGAAGTCGCGGGAAATAGCTAGTACTCAATATAGACAATTAATATAGCAGATCGTAAAACACGTCACTTCATCAGAACAAAAAAAGCTAATCAAACTTTAAAACTCTTTATATTCTTAATTCCATTCCCTGCTATCTAAGTCAATAAGTTAAAGTGTTCCTTACTTCCCAGAGCCACTTCTATGAATAACAAATCCGTTTCAGGATGGAGGCCGATTTAAAACATCCGATAAAAAACTTCTACCTAAGTGTCTGACAAGGTTCAAGATATGCGGCAGAATGTAGTTTCTTTTAAGGTTTAAGAGGATCTATTTTTTAAGAAGATGAATAGTTTATCCGTGGTTGTTTTAAACTTATAATAGGGTTACAGATCTCGGCGATAAGCGTAAGGTTGATCCAGGTTGGTCGCGGCAAGGAAAACCTACTCAGGTGGAGATTCATTAATGACTCTGCCCTGGAGTGTAAATGTGGTGCTGTTCCACAAACGATAGGGCACTGCGTGTCCTGTTGTTTGTTCACTACTGTAACTGATGGACCGAAAGTGCTAAACTAGTAGCTCAATTCTGGGCTGACAAAATTTAGATTGCCATCGACATGCTAAGAAAAAAGATAGGGTTACAGAGTTTCGTGTTATGATTATTTTATTACGTGTCTGCTCGTTGTAAAGTCTTCACTAGACTCTTCATAGATCTTTCGCTCCCGCTGTTTCTACGCTCGATTTTTTAAACTACGCAAAAGATTTGAATGCAGTTTTCAGCAATAGATAGAGTAATTCAAGATGAAGGTTTATAGGTATATCGTGCACCCGTGCGAAGTCGGGGCGCGTCGCTAGTTATACATATGTTAAACCTCTTATTAGTTTTCTTATTGTAACGTATCAGTATTGTAACCGATGTTTCATATAAATGCATATATCGTAGAATCGATTAAAGGACTGTATCTAAATTTTTATGTCATGTCATGTCATTTTGAAATTATTTTGATGTCAAACAAACATGAATCAAAAAAAGAAATCAATTTTACATCAACAAATTATTTAGCACTTCACCCCATAAACAGCAGTTCGAACAGATAGAAAACGTAAGGACTATAAGACGTCCAACTTAGTCCCCGGTACGTGAGGATGAACTATCGTTATCCAAGATCAAGATATAAATGGACTGATCGTGCAGAAAACACCTCAGTTCTGACGATAGCGGGAAAAATCTTATTTCATTGGTAAAAGTGATTTTAGTACACTATTTTTGGACTACCTCGTTAGTTTATGGTCGCAAGCTCGACTGTTAAGCATGAGGTCGGTTCGATTCCCAGGTCAGGCAAAATGTTATTGTGTTTTTCCATCACGGATTTCTCAGTTGCAGCCCGGAGTCTGGATTCAAGCCCGGTTGATGGCAATAGGCTCGCCCCCTATTACCTGGGACTTAAATGTTACTGGCAAAATGTGGGTTTTATTACTATTATAGGTATATCTTTACCTAACCCTTCGGGAATTACAGGTGTGATGTGTTATATTATCTTCGGAAATTATTTTGCCAACGAAACTGAACCGTGTTTAAACCCTGTCAATGTCAATATTCCGTAGCAATGAGGTGACAGATCTTGAGTGCTGTTTAAATGTACTGATCGTGTTAAATTTCATTTGTAGAATCGTTGTTTTGTAAAAATAAACAGTGTTTTGATTATACTAAGTTAGGTTCTTTAACATTTGAAAGTAAAGGGTAAACTGTGTACTTTTGTTTTCTACAGAATTTACACAAATAATCGAATTCCTTTGTATCTTTTGTTTCAAAGGATGTACAAATTTAGACTGTATCATTTGTCAAACAGAATACATTTTCAAAGGTTATTGGCATGGGGCCAGGGCAATCTCTACCCAACATTATATTATTACACGATAAGGCTTAAACCTTACTGGCGAAATGTGGGAGAACTATGGGTAGGTATATCTCTGCTCGACCCATTAGAGATATACAGGCGTGACGTTATGTTGTGTAAAACCAGTCATTAATTGTAGTTTCAAACAAATTTTTCATTGGCATTATTTTTAAAACAACAACAAAAGGAATACACGAAAAATGAAATTTTAAAACCATTAAAAAAATCTAAATTTTAAACCATAACACATTACTCAATTCAGCAAACTTTAAATACCTCATAGATATGCCAAGCCAAGTGGCACGGAATTGCAAAAATTACAAATTCACACGTAGACGTTTCAAAGGCAGCCTGGTTGGCAAGCCACCCGATGTAGCGTGCCAACCGAGTCTATTATACACTGGTACTTTAACAAATCTTATGGATGCATGGCATTTTTGAAATTCCATCGACCTACTCTCCTTAGGTGACATTGAGGGATGTTGTAATGAATTCATTCATGAATTTTACTATGAATTCTTGTAAATATTAAGTGCTGCTCAAATTCTGAAGGGGTTCTAGGAAAAACTATTTCTATAAAGTTGATTTTTATTTTGGCAAACAGTCTTGAAGTTCTTCAGAACAGCTAAGAGGTTTATAATTTATTTTCGTTCTTAAAGATAAATCAAACCGAATCTGAAAATGGATACATTAGGCTCCAGCGGATTATGACTTCATCATCATTCTCCTGCCCTCATCCCAATTCATTTGGGGTCGGCGCAGCATGTCTGTCTTCTTCCATACTTCTCTATTACTCGTTATCTTATCAGACACCGTATTTTTTACCATATCATCCTTCACACATTCCATTCATCGTTTCTTTAGTCTTCCTGTACTCTTATAAACTTTCCTCATGACATTTTCCCCATTACTCCGCATTGCTTGCCCATACCAAACCAACTGATACTGACATATACATGAGTAAATATTTGTATGGAGGTGTCCGTGTCCCTGTCCGTATATTATTCATACCGGTTTGACTGATCCTTTAGATTCAAGAGTTGTATATTTTGTCTGTAATCTTATCGGTACTTCAAGACGGAACTACGCAACGCTGCTTAGTGATAGACATAATTATGGTGTGAGGTAATATTTTCGGAGAACATCTTGTTATATCTGAATCTTTTTTGCTACCACCCTCAAACCTTTTATTTTTAGATTCATAAATACAGAAAAATATAACTAGCTTCTACTTGCGGCTTCGCCCGTGTAAAAAAAAACATTTCAATCTATGGCATTCGGCAATAATGTAACTTTCCATTAGTGAAATTGTTTTAAAAATCAAATGAGTAGTTTTAAAGATTTCCTCCAACTAGTACATCCAAACTTATAAACTTTATCTGTTTTTAATATCAGTAACGGATATAAAAAATAAAAGTTATAAAACATACCTAATAACCATAAAATGATGCAAACAACGGCAACTCAGAAATCAGTTTACCTGAAAACAAAAAAAAAACACATTTCATGAAAATATTAAAATCCTTACAAAATGGTATTAAATACAATATCGTTTGATACATTTCCCGCAAGGATACAGCTCGTACTGGCAAGCCGGAGGCATTGTTCTTTTTCTGAATTTATCGGCATTCTGTGAAACAAGATTTTCTGTCAGACAGAAACGTCGCCCGTCGCCAGAGGGCGCTGTCGCTCCGATAAAAATCCCGGTCCGTCCCCTTATCGCTACCGGACTGCGGTCTGACCAAGCGGTCCGTATTTGACACAGAAAATAGTACGGGTTAATATGAGTTGCGATATTTGTACCAGGATTATGGTGCAATGTGTTTGAAATGCTATATTAAAGGATTGTCACGTACGCCGCACATGGTGGCATGGTGGTGGTTACACTCGCACTGGTTCACCTCGTTTCTCTCTTGGGACACTGACAACAGTCGTACGTCAGTAGCACTCACCCACACACACACACATACACACACGCATACCGCCTGCGATACAGGTTTACCCTAGTACAGGCATCGAACTTTGCTATACTACATTATTTCTTAGATTTATGTTGTATTGTACCAGTTTTTACTTTGAATAAAAAAAAATATTTTTAATTATATTATTTATTATTCGTCGATCATCATCTACCTAGCCTTTTCCCAAATATGTTGGGTCGGCTTCCAGTCTAACCGTAGTTTCTTTGATCTAACAGTATATCAAATAGAGCGACTGCCTATCTGATTTACACAATCCAGTTAGTACTGGGTAAAACGACCTCTTGGTAAGACTGGTTGTCAGACTTTCGCTCCACTGACTACATGTAACGACTGCCAAAGATCTACAAATGACAGCCGGGACCAATGGCTTAACGTGTTTTCCGAGGCACGGAGGAAACTCGATATGAAAGGGATGGTATTCCATTCACAGACCAACCTTGGAAAGCACTACATAACCTTGAAGATCGACCTTTGTGGCGGTTATTATAAAGCCACGAGCTCCTCGTTCTATTTACTCGTCATCTCAGCAGTCACAGTCCATCCATAGTTTTTTTGTTCTTCCTCTACTCTTATAGGCTATAAGAGTAGACGAAGACCAAAGAAACGATTCGTACTCAAAGAATTCGAATTCATAAAATTTCGAACAATATAAGACCGTTTAAAAAGTTCTGCTTTTTACCTTTTCTTAATTATAACAGCTCGCAAAAGAAACAGATTTATTATTTGCAGCTCAAAGCTTCCCTTTCAAAGTCTTTTTAAAAATAACAGAAAAAAAACAATATGACTTCATTATTATTTTCTCATCAACGCTCTCATCGAAACACAAGGCTTGCAACATCCTTGTAATAACAACATTCATAACACGGATCTGTAATTGCAACACAAAATAAAGGAGTTTCGTACAAGATAAAGGAATTTCATAGCTGCAGAGCAAAATACCTTTTTATTCGCGCTTCGCTTTGAGAGCTGGAGACAAATAATCTAGCTAAGTGGATGACGACACGATGGAAACAGGAGCACAAAAATCTTGTAATTATAATGTCAACACGGGGATAAGGTGGTTATTTTAGGCCCTTTTTTTAATTAAGCCACCGTTAACTTTTTCTTTACTTCCGCTGTAAGTGTTTTTTTTTAGCATAAAAACTATGACTTCTAAACCACATCGAATACGCCAAAACAATCATCCAGATATTTGGTGTAAAGCAACGCCTGAGCATCTTCCAAGCCCGCTTTTTAAGTACCTACCTATTTATTTCTACGGTTTTTAATTGAATTATTGAGAACTAATTACAATAATTAGCGAAACAGTAATAGTAAAATATAAAACACAGAAAACGTTTCAATACTGACATTGTCCTTCTCCCTGTAAGAAGTCCCACATACACCCCACAAAGGGGGTATCCCTTTGGATGACACATAATGTCTTCAAAACTATGCCGAAAACGGCATGTTACAGAACCACTGTAACATGCCGTCTTCCGGAAAATGTTTTTCTTCACCGTTGGCAGTACTAAAAGGCGATTACATATCAAACCTGGGCTCCTACTTTACTTTGTGTCATTACACAAAGTAAACTAGCAGCCTACTTAGGTTTGAACGACTTTCGGCACGAAAACCAGTACCACCACCACTGGATTATCAGTGCTCTCTCAGAAATCCATCACGCATCATCATCATCATCATCTGCCTAGCCTTTTCCCAACTATGTTGGGGTCGGCTTCCAGTCTAACCGGATGCAGCTGAATACCAGTATTTTATATGGAGCGACTGCCTATCTGACCTCCACAACCCAGTTAATACTGGGTAATACGATACCCCTTGGAAAGACTGGTTGTCAGACTTTTCGGGCCACTGACTACCTAACGACTGTCAAAGATCTACAAATGACACCCGGGACCAACGGCTTAACGTGCTTTCCGAGGCACGGAGGAAACTAGGTAAGTAATGGGTGGTCACCCATCCACAGACCAACCTAGGCAAGCACGGCTTAACCTAAAGATCGACCCGAGTGGCTGTTATTATTTAGCTAGCTCCTCCAGAAGTCCATCACGCATGTTAGATAAAAATATACGTCCACCAAAAAACTCTATTCACACATTACATAACGCTTACTTCCGATTACAAGCGAAATATTCCGCGACTCAACCACCAATGAAAAAACAAAATTACAACATCGTACTTCTAACATAACCGTATCTAGTACAACAGGCACGTTCACGCGCTGTTACGTCTGAAATGACCTTTAAAAGGTCGGCGTCCGACACAAACTTTCACAAATGGGTTCCGTGCCTAATTTTTCTGACGTTGATATGGATTGAGTTACTTATTTTTCACGCCTCTTTGTGATGACTTCGCACAATGGTTGAGTAAAAGTTTAGTGGGTGTATGATTTTTTTGGTGTTATATTTCTCGCTAGCGGTTTTTGGTGACGTTTCGTTTAGTGGAAAGGGACTGACGGTTTTTTAGCTTCCTTCACATCTTATGCCTTAATGCTACTTACATAAATAAATGTGTCACCGTTATATGGTTCAAGTTCCATGGATCCGAAAAAAGGGGTATTCCTCAAAGAGCAACATTTTTAAGCGTAACCAACTAAGCGCAACTAAATTATTCTTCAAACCGCAACCATTAGTTGCGCTTCCAAAAATAGAGACCTACCCCCCTCTATATTTCATCATGGTTGCGCTTTGAAGAATAAACATATAATATTTTTAATTTGAATTTGTGAGCGCAACTAATGGTTGCGCTTCGAGAAATAATTTAGTTGCGCAACTATTTTTAAGCGCAACCAACTAATGGTTGCGCTTAAAAATAGTTGCGCTTTGAGGAATACTTAGGAATGCTTCCATATTATTGTGAGAACCGCCAGTCAGTGGAATTCACTGCTAACTTCTCTGTTCCCCGATCATTATAATCTGGATCTCTTCAAAGTTCGAGCGAATTGGTTTCATCTAGGCAAGCGTGCTCCACCCCAGACCGCAACATCGCTTCACATCAGACAAGTTGCGGCCAAATGCAAGTATATTTCGTGATACATAAATAAAATAACGGGTGTCTTGGGATTTAAGAATAAAGATCCGCATTGATACACCAAATATCAAATAGAGTTATAATAAAAATTGATAGCGCCTAAGGCAACGAGTCAAAATGTAACTGCCAGTGAAATCACTCGACTAAAACATAAAATTCTACAGCCTCCATTTCATGTGACAGCACAATTGTCCCAAAGAATTGACGTCATTCCACTCCGTTTAACTTCAACTGACATTGAACAAGGTCAAGGCTTTTATCTGATACGCGGAACCCTAAAAAGTTGACTGGTTGGGACAATGCTGTCGCGATGGCAGATACGACACGAATTTTATAGATCGGTGGGTAGGGTTAGGTTGGCCGTGGGTTGGTGGCTCTAAATCGTGGATATGTTAGGGTTAAAGGACTTATAAAGAGTGATACACGTGGTAGGGATTTTAGAATCTATGTTGTAGTATTAGAGTTGGTAGTTATGTGGTCGTTATGGTTCGCGGTATGACACACAGTATCTACTGTAAGAATTGGTTGTAGCTCAAGTGCTTCTAGGCGCTTACTTGAACGTTGAGGGCAAAAAGCAAACCTGCTATATGACAAAATAAAACAAATGACCACTAACCAGTGGGCATTTGTTTTCTTTGTTATACATAATTATGTACAGAATAAACAAGATGACAGATCAGTGGTGGCCCAGTGGTGGCGGCCCCGACTTACGAGCAGTAACTCGTGAGTTCAAACTCAGGCAGGCACATTACTTTGTGTAGTTTATTTCATAACCACTACTCTCAAAACGGTGAAAGAAAACATCGTGAGGAATCCGGCATGTCCTAGAACCAAAATTCAAAGACATGTCACATCTACGAACCCGCACTGGGCCCGCGTGATGGATTATAGCCGATTCCCTCTCATAGAGAGAAGGCCTGTGTCCAAGCAGTGTGTGTAGGGACATTATATGCTGATTATGCTATGTTTATGCTAAACAAGATGGTAGCATAAGATCCTTGCAAAACACCTATACATCATTTTATGCGATAAACGTTATCTTAAGATTTCTACTGATCTTCACCCGCTTATATTCTCGATCCCGAATAAACCTTCAAAGCTTATTAAAACATTTTGATATTACGAAATTGACAGATTAAGGGTCCAAAAAGGAGGCTGAAATATCTCAGAATAAATGATTAATGGAAAGCCCCTTTTCCCGAAGTTGTAAGATTTTTTCTCGCTCTTAGCAAAAATGATTCCTACACTAAATGTGACCTAAATAAAAAAATAGGAAATCAGTACTCATGTCTCACTTAGCACAGAAAACGTTCATACGTGTTTCTGACGTGCCTTGGAGACCTGCCCAGTTCGTAAGCAAAAATAAAGAAAAAACGGCAAATTTAAGTACTTTTTAACGACCTAGCAACTGGGTATTATTTATTTCCATGGACTTCTCCGCAAAAATCGCTTAGGCTTGACGCAAAAGTTAAGGAAATCAGGAGAAGCTGACCTTGTCAGTTTTTACCTAGTGGAATCCCAAGTTACGGGTTTTTTGTTTAACTGCGAGCTCAAAGGTTTAGTAGAAGATTTTTCTCTCGTGAAAGATAAGTAATGTTTTTGTTTTTGATATATAACATGAATTTAAGTGCACATTGTTTTGTTAAAGAGTTTCGTTGGTCAATTGTAGTTGGAGCATGAGGTTTTGGATTCCCAGGTCGGACAAATTGTTATTGAGTTCTTCTATCAGGAATTTTAGAGTTGCTAGTCAAAAATTACAGGAGTCTGAATTGAGCCAGGTTGATGGCTAAAGGCTGCCCCCTTCTATTGGACATAAACATAATTGGCGAAATGTGTTTTACTTTGGTGCACCTCTGCTTAACCTTTTAAACGCCAGAGCATAAAACGCACGCGCGTTCCCTCCACGCCAAGCCACAATTTCACCGGAAATACCTACAAAAATAATGGGGATGCTAGAACTACAATTTAATTGTTAATTTCGGGTTATAGTGCACCGAATTTTTTGTCACATCTTTGTGTCGTTGGCGTACAGGGCACGCGCTTGCTTGTCACATATATGTGACAATAACGTTCAAAAGATTAACCATATGGACAATTCAGGCAAAATGTTTTTCAAGCTTTTACAGCGTTGTGATTACTGTGTCGTGACTGATTTCCGTAACATTTCAGGCCAGTAATTAAGGAAGACCTGTCGTGATTGGAGTGACACGAAATTATCCTGATAAATATTATATTGCCTTGCCTCGTGCCAGTCAAACTTCTTTCATAACTGACCTTTCACTGACTGATCTTCTTGAATATTTTATGGAACCTTATTCTCTCTCATAAATAACTTAAATGATAGATTCAATATTCTGTCACGAGAAACTGTGGATGTTTGATGTTATTCACTAGGTTAAGTCAGGGTAATTAATTGTTCATCAATTTGACTACTAATTTAAGTTGCTAATATTCAAATCGCAATAATTATCATTCTTCGACGACGTTTTGGCTATAACACAACAAATTGACGACGTGAGACCATTTTTAAACAACTAGCTGTTGAAATTCGGTAACTGTCTCAAGAGATAAAACTACCGGGATCCTTTTTATCCCGGTAGTATATAATTATGTTAATCCAGGTTATAAACTGTCTATGTGCCAAATTTCATCCAAATCCGTTTAGTAGTTTTCGCGTGAAAGAGTAACAAACATCCATCCAGCCTCACAAACTTTCGCATTTAATTAGTAAGATTAATTTCCATAGTACAAAAAGTACTACAGCGCCATCTATGACACAAAAGAAGAACTAACAGTTGTCCTAGAAAACCCGACAACAACTGTCGGGCAGTAGTAAGAGGGTCCTCAATTTTCGATGGAGTATTGAGGAACTTTACACCCTATTCTTCATACCATTGTAGACACACTGACAATATAATACAATATCTTTGTGGCTTAAAATAGAGTAGCATGGATTAAACTGTACAATACAGGCCCAACATTACAAACAATTTCTAGCAATCACAGCTACATAGCATTCATCCCAACCACAATTCCACCCCATCCCTCCCGAAATCTCTCGCCATTACAATTTCACCGTCCAAGATTTCAATCGTCGACGTCATCAATCTCTGACGTCACCACGGCATAGTGTTTTGTATTCATTTGGGTACGACCCACAAGAAGCTGGGTGTAATGGAACGGTCAAAATGTGCTGAGCTGGGAATCGATTGGAAATTGAAAACGATTTGGTTTCGTGTTTGGCGTATAATCTACCAACAATGTGCGAGTAATCTAGGCGGTGCGCGAGCAATGAATTCACCATAGCAGTTATTCGTTTTCCAAGCTGATTTCGCTTAGTAGAAGAGAGCTAGCAGGTTCTAGATATTTCTATACACAAAAGAATGAAAGAGAGTATGCTTAGATGGTTTGGCAGCTACAGTACTTTCACAGTGTTTGTGCCTTGTGACTGGGACTGTAGCTATTTTTTACTGTTGTCTTTGTTTCGACAATTCAAAAGTGCATGTAACTGGCCTACTTGAAATAAATGCTTTGATTTTGATTTTGATTTCATGTGAAAAGAATGACTGAAAGGCGACTAACAAAAGGATGACAAATCGAGACTCCTTGTTTATAAAAAAATTGGTGACCAATCGGGACAGTGGCGAGTCGGACATAACTCTTTACAAGGCAGATGTGAGTGGCAACGCCAGGAGAGGACGCCCTAGAAGGACATATCTTATTGGTGAGGTTCTTCAGAAAGGTCAGGTGCGTAGTACTCGCATCCTTATGTATGACCAGTTGTACCAACTAATGACGGCACGGTTGGCGCAGTGGCTGAGCGATTGACTGCTGCGCTTCGTGTCGCGGGTTCGATTTCCGCACGGAACAAATATTTGTATAGCCTACAGGTAGTTGTTCCGGCTCTGGCTGTTTGTGTATGTGAGCTTAAATGTTTGTAAACGCACCCACGATACAGGAGAAATTCCTAGTGTGGGGCAAAGTTTAAAACAAAAATTGTGTGTGTACGTGGACGAGGCTGAAGGAGGCGAGGTCTAAGGATTGTAGAAGGTGGCGTTTTGTGGTTTCTGCCTACCCCCATGCGAAAAAGGTGTGAGTTCATGTATGTATGTAAAAAGTGAAAGATGTTTGCGATAGACGCGAGCAAGGAATGTCCCCGAGGAACACGCGCTCGGTAATATGTGCAAGTGATGTGTGCAAAACGGTGTAGGTCTCGGACTGCAGACTAGCTGCACATTAGCTGTCAAAGTTCGCTGTCCAGTCAGCTTGGTTTCATAAAAAAAAACTCATTCTTATTCTCATTATTTATTGCACACAAAATAACAAATATAAATACAAATTGCAATAATATAACTCAATGTCATCTAACTCAATGTCATAAAACACGCGGTTTCCCTCACAAAACAGTATTTTCTTACCATCAAATGGTCGGTTTTAATGAAAATGTTTATTTCAATACAAACTGTCAACATCTTGGCAAATTGAAATTTACTTTTTCCACTTTTCATTATTTTACTGGCCGCTGTAAACACAACAAAGGCCCGAAACCCCAAGATCGCGTGACGTAAACGTAACTTTAATTCGAACAACATTGAATGTACTCGTTTCCCTTTCAGTATTGGCTTTGTTTTAAGATTTCATTCATACTCGTAGCTATAAATGGTTCGACTAGATAATGAAATTGACACACAGCTCACTGAATGCCTAAGAAAGTATACACCTACGGTATTTATAACAAAAAACTGTTTATTTTTTTAATGTCTGTACGTCTGTTTGTTCCGGCTAATTTCTAAAAAGGCTTTAACGGTTTTGACGGTACTTTTACTAGCAGATAGCTTAGCTTAGCTAACTTAGGCTACTTTTATTTTAGAATATCACAATAATGTTGCGCGTTCAATTGTTTTCACCACTGTTTAAGAGTCGCAATAAAATAACGGAACGCAGCTGTTTTTCATCTCATACTAATTGTAATCCATTAAGAATTTTGAGTTATGGAGTTGCCTCAGAGAAATGGTTATGATTGACAATGTATTTTCTGTAATATCGAAGTAATTTTTGATTGATTAATCATTGAAAAGCGTCGAAAGGCAATCAATCCGCGGCTTGCTCTAAAATTAAATATTTCGTGTTTTTTTAAAGATTTATGAAACGTTTTCCTGAAAATGTTATCTTCTACTCCTTTTTAAGAAATATTTTTAGAATTGTAACAGATTTTTACTATTAAAAGATTTATTATGATTATATTTTTTAATACATTTTTCAATCTATAGGGTGTATGTAATTTTTTTTTAAACGGTATACAAGCACGCGAGTGTTTTCGCTGAGGATGAGCTGCAAAACAACTGGCATGATGATCTAGAGGCATTTGTGGGAGACCCAGCTGTGAGACAATAAGATAAAAAAAGATACGGTAGCTACACGTCAGTGGCAAAAAAACCAGTGTAAGCTGGTCTCTTATTGGACTGAAACTTCGTATTACGCTAGGTCAACTCAAAGTCAAAGTATTACCACCGACCCACCGTACTTAACATATTATCATTATGAATTCTTCTCATACAATTTGTTTGTATTTAAAATTCATGGCAGTCAAACTCATTCCAAAGCTCACTGAAGCGTCGAGTAAAAACACCCGGGTGACGTCATCAGACATGATAAGAATAGGTAAATAATCTGGTTTAGATAAAACAGTTGCTTTAGGTAATTTATTTTTAACTGAGAGTGAGGAAAAGATTTAACAGATTTTCTGTAACAAGTTAACGTTATAAAAAGTATAATAATTCTATGAACTTGTGTTAAATAAAACACTGTGTCATGGTGTTTTTATGGTTCCGTACCCGAAGGGTAACCAACGGGACCCTATTACTAAGCCTGCGCCGTCCGTCCGTCCGTCTGTCTGTCAGCGGGCTGTATCCGTAATAGGTAGACAGTTGAAATTTTCACAGAATGTGTACCTATTTCTGTTGCCGCTATAACCACAAATAATTAAAATAAATTAAAAATTAAAGGGTTCTACGATGGTACGGAACCCGAAATGCACGAGTCCGGCTCGCACTTGGGCGGTTTTTTTTAGTAGCATACATCGTGTCCCACTCCTGGGGAAAGGCCTCCTATCTGTGAGAAAGAGGACCGTAATTATAACGCGAGGATAACGCGAGTTAGTGTATGTCACACATGACTTCGAACTTTTAATAATCTTACAAAATGAGTGATCTAAATAAAAAAAAAGAAATACTTTAAACTGATCGATACAACTGAAAATTCTCATTTATCTAAAGTTCAGGCCGTGGGGTCCGAGTGCTTCAAGGAGAGGTTATGGGGGCTGGACCCACCTTACAGCGTGGCAACGCCGCCAGTAGTCACTTGGGCACATTACCGGCTGACAACGATGAAGAGGTTTTCATGTTGTTTTAGGTTATTTGTAAGTTTAGGCTATTTTATTATTTTCTTTTATTTATTTCTTGAAGTACAAAAATTCTACTATTTAAAATATTCCTTTAAAAAAAAAAGAATATAAAAAACCTAGAAAAATATTAAAAAAAAATGTAGTCCGATACCACCGGTATCATGAACGGGGTCCAAGCTTCCGGCGGTCAGGAGCTCCAGAGAAAGGAACCTCCTAACTTATTGTTTATGTTTTTAAAGTATTTAGTTATTTACTGGAATAAAGATAAATTTGGTGTATACATATTATTTAAAAGTTTCTGTAACGTTTATACTAAAATCAAAATTAAAACAAAAAACATCTTAACTTATTTACAACAAAACAAAATAAATCAAAGGAAAACGAAACCGGGTTACACAGAAAATAATACTGGGACTAACTGAAACGAAAACAAAACAAAATATATCAAGTTCAGTTTGAATTCAAATATTTTTCAACAATAAAGGTTTACGCTACAAATCAAACCAGCCAGCAGTATAGTTTAAAGCTAGCCTTTGTAGCTAACCATTGTCCGAACTCAAATAACCGATGTTGGTTTAACACGGGGTAGTATTTATAAAAGAACGGTGAAAATAAAAAGTAGCTATGTTTTTTTTTTAAATTAAGGATTGACCTAAAACTGTATAAAAAATACGTCTCTTTTTCATATTTTGTCGTAGGCCTAATTTCTAATTTTCATGTATCAAACTTAACGTTATTCTTTTATTATTATTATTTTATTTTTGATCAACATAAGTAATCATTTTCTTATTGACTATTTTTAAGACGGTACGAGCTAAAAAAGTGTACGCACGAAATCAACTATATACTGTTTTCTATGTGTCTTTGTTTTGAGGTTACCATATTACTTCCGACATTAAAAAAAAAATCAATATTTTTGAAGGTATGTACTTTATTTTCCATTTTACCAAAAATTCTTTTACTTCACCTAATAGCTCACCTCCAAAAGAAATACTTACTACTAGCTGTTGCCCGCGACCTTGGTCCCCGTGAAATTATTATAAAAAAATATTACTTCCCTATTTGAATCGAATTTTGTTAACAATTTCAAAGTTTTTTTTTTTTTTCACGGATCCCTAGTTTCTAAAATAAGTTCTAAAGCACTCCTTATAACATCAGCTATATGCCTGTAAAATTCCCGTCAAAATCGGTCCAGCCGTTTCGGAGATTAGCCGAGACAAACTGATAGACAGTCAAAATTAAAAAAAAAAAAAATCTTGTTATAAGTACCGTATATACACTTTCATATGCATTCAATAAAAAGCTGGCACTTTGAAATTACAAACAAACATTTCTATTTTATTTATTTGTCCAGATTTATAGATTAATAATATTTTCATCATCCAGTTCTGTCGAACCTCGAAGGCACGTTGTCGTTATAATATTATCCGTGATGATTTCCCTGGTCGCGAATCATTAATTCCACGGAAGCATCTACAGGGAAATATATTTATCAACGATCGTATTGTATTGTAGTACTATTTGTTTTATTGATGCTTTGCAAGATCAAATGTGATTTTATTTTTTGTTACGAAGTTTTATCTTGATGGCTTTGTTTTCGTTTGTTTAGAAAACTACTTGATATAGATATTAGATAAAATAATAAAAAAATTACAGGGTAAACAGAGAGAATAAGAAGAACAAGAAAAAACTATGTTTATTAATTTACATGCTTTGAAGAGGTTTAAAAACAATATGTTGTGTGCGTTGTTGTGTGGAGAGTGTAGATTTGTGCCCAATTGACAGCAATAGGGCCACCGTCAATAACTTCAGGCTTGAACATTTACTATTAGTACACTTTTGCCGAACCCATCAGTGATTACAGGCATCATGCTTTTTACGTGATTTTCTCCATTTTTATTTAACACTTCAAGCACAAAGTACAGAGGCGGACTTAATGCCATAGGCATTTTCTACCAGTCAACCATACGAAACTACCTTTGCGAATGGATAGTTAGAATCAGTTCCAGGGATAAAGTGTCTCAGTGTGCTATTTCGACTTTGATATTACGTTCTATACTGGTGTAATGAACAGCCCTCCGCAGACTTGTGGGGTAAATTCTCTTCCTAAAGTACAAAAAATAAAAATATGACAGAAGCAAACGCTACATTTCCGATACAGTATAAAGGCGATAACACACCGCGGCGCACAGATAGGCTACGCACGTGTGTTAAGCTTTGCTTTGCAAGAAAATGTATGTACACAATCACATCCACTACAAACCACGGGCACTCTATGCATCAAATGATGTCATTAGTACATGCGTGGCTTGCTCGAATAAGGCGCTCACCTAGCTCAACGCTGTCAACGCCATGCACGCTGTGCATGCGGTACACGCTATACACGAATAATAACCCACGTCTATGCCACGGTGGGCCACGCACGCTACAGTTGTACATAGTAATTAAATGTGTGTAATTTAATGTGTACTGCAGTGGAAACGTAGACCCACGTTGTCAAACAAATGAATCCACGCAGCTAAAATGTGCCGCGTGTCCGTGCATAGCGTGCACCGCGATGGGTTTGCGCCTTTAGTCCCAAAATGGCTCCGATTATTCCCTAACACGACAGAACCCAAAGATCTGACAACGCAGCATGGTCGGATGTGTTCCAAACTCAAACATCCTGTCCCTTAACTTTATCGCCACACAGCTGTTCATTGCTCAGTTAGTCGACTCCCTTATCTAAATACGTTACGTATCGCCGCCGGAATAGTGAGAATATTAATTCTGAGTGGTAACTCAAAATGGTCTGCAATTTGATTTAGCGGTGGGATCTTATTATTGGAATGCTGAATGGAGACTGGAGAGGCTTTTGACTGGTATAATGTGAGATAGTGCAATGTGGGATGCCCTAGAGCAAGGTACACTAGACTAGGCACTTTCATTTCAGACCTCGTTTGCTCTATTAACCATTGGTTCTTCGAGAAACATTATCAGGTTACTGCTTACTGTTGTCTCGAGTTCGAACTCGGATTCATGTGCGTGTTGTATAATTATCACTTGCTTCGGTGAAGGAAAACACCGTCAGGAAACGGGTATGTCTGAGAGATATTTCTTGACTGCATGTAATCCCAAGTCAGAGGCCCATGGGCGGCATAAAAACTCTGACACCAGGTGAGGCACTAACCACGCGATAAAGAAAGGAGAAGCTTACTGCCATTTTAGTTTGAACCTTTTGCTAAACCTGCAAGCCATGTCAGTACTGTTCAAAGTATTGCTTATATTTTTTTAGGTCATGTCAAACTATTGATTCTATCATCTTCAAACGAAAGTAATAATTTACTTTAGTTGTAGTTAGTTTACAGACCGACTGAAGCGTCACCTGTGAAAATTATCTAAAAGTAATGTACTGACGGGATGTTTATGTTCTAAGCCAGATACACTACTACTACACTACACACTACACTATACTACACACACACTACTGAAACTACACACTGCACACACTGCACTGCTGCTACTGTATACTTTTGTCCCGAAAATACTGAAATCTGTTAAGCTTTCGAGGCCTGAAAAGATAACAGACTGACTGACAGAGTTACCATCTTATTTATAATATTAGTATCCAAATACCAAAGGTGAATCATTCTGAAAAAATCCTACAAAAGTGCAATACCTACACGGTCAAAATGTGTCATGTACGGAAAAGCTGTTTTTTTTTAAATTACCGATGAAAAAAAGTGTTTGTATACTTAAACAATTATATTACGCTAAGAATTTGTTGTATGTTAAAATACTTTGATTTGTAAACATTATTCGTTTTTAGTATTTAATATCAAAATTTTGTTTTATGCTAGTTAATTAAACTTAGTAATAGTCCAACTAAGCTGTTATAAATAAATAAATACTTTATTTAGTTAGCTACCTAAATTAATGCTTGTGTTTAATAATATTTGCATGCTATTTTATGGCGAAATGTGTCATTGCACTTCATGTCATTTTTACCATCTTTTGTACCACATTTACAGCAAATAAATAATTTTGACTTTGACTTTGAAAAATTTCTAAGTAAATATGTAAAGCAGGGTTCAGAATGTTGCACGGAATATGTGGTAACCGTTTGAGCGTTCGGTGTTCCTTCCACCCTGTATATTCCGTAAAAGACGAAACAGCGAAATCCAATTTCCAATGAAGTCACTTCAATTATTACACCCTGTTTTATCTGGTTAGGTTAATTCTGAAAGTGCTACACCCATCTCAAACAGTCAGACCCTAAACTTATCTCGCGCGTGTCCTAATCTAAATACGTTACCACTACACGTCAACTTCTAACATGCTTGATTTTCACTCCGTGTATAATAATAATAATAATAATAATAATGTTTATTTCCAGTAAAGTGATCACAAAGGTTACAAGTACAGTAATATGGTACAACATAAAGTGCATTAAGTATTATCTCCTGGCACCCAAACTAGGTTTATAGCCTGTGACTTGGGGACCAGTGATTCCATAAGGTGGAAGATCAAAAATGTCAGTAAACTGTTTTCACCAGTAACATGGTTAATATAAATTTAATTATTATTTTTGTGTTTAGAAAAAGAAAAGTAAAGTAAAGAAAAGTAAAAATAATTCGTAATAAAAATGTTTGTGAGTATTTGAGTTAGAGTGTGTTGGTTGTGGTAGGTGTAGTAGGTATGTTGTGTATGTGTAAGTAATGTGAAAGTGCGGTTCGTGTATGGTGTGAATGTGTCCTGGTAGATGTAGTAATGGTGAATGTGTGGGTAAGTGTGAAAGTGGAGCGGAGATCTGTCTTATGCATGTGGGAGGAGAAGTTTTTCGGTCTCATCGTATGATTTCTCAATTAGCCATTCTTTAACTGTGATTTTGCATTGGTGATAATTTAAACTGTGGATATGGAGAGATTTATTGATTTTATTATATAGAGTATAGCTGAGGTAGGTGAATTGGTGTTGTGCGAAAGTGGTTTTGTGTCTAACTGGTGGAAGGGCAATGTCTGCGCGGCGTTTAGTACTTGCTGTGAACGGCAGACGATGCTTCCTTAATACACATTGTAGCACATATAAGCCTCTCACCGTCAGAAACCTGCTTTCCCTAAAAAGTTCCAAAATAGGGTATCTATAGGGCTTGCAAAACATAACTTTGAGAACTGCTCTCTGGGCTCTTTCTAATTTCAGAAAGTATGTTTTGCAAGCGCCACCCCAAGCCGGCAAACAATATAGGAGAAGAGACTGACAGAGTGAGTAATAGACCATCATAAGTGTTTCCGAGTCAGCCGAACAACGGAGTTTCTTAAAGATGGAAATTAGTTTACGCGTTCGGTTAACTAGATTATCAATATGACTATACCAGTTCAGGTGTTTGTCAATTTGCACGCCCAAGTATTTTATACAAGGTGCGGTTGCCAGAGTAGGACAGGTACAGCAGGAGTCTTGAGAACAACTGTGAACTTTAACAATCGGCGTTGTGTTTGGCTGAGTCTTGTTGCTTAAAGAAAAAGAAACAAGCTTCGATTTTTCTGCATTCAGTGTCAACAAGTTATTGCTAAACCAGCTCATGACAATGTCCAACACCATCTGAGCATATTTTTCTGTTTCACTCCAATCATTCCCATGAACAAGTAGGGCTGTATCATCAGCATATGTAAATAAGAAGCAGTTAGTTAGTGGAAGTGAACACAGATCATTAATGTAGATGAGGAACAAGGTTGGACCCAGAATGCTGCCTTGTGGGACGCCGTATTCTATTCTAGCTTTATCGCTTATTACCTCATCCAATTGAACATGTTGGAAACGATTCTCCAAATAACTTGAAAAAATGTCAAGAGCAGGGCCACGAATTCCCATGCGTTCCAGTTTCGACAAAAGTATGGGCGCAGAGACAGTGTCAAAAGCTTTCGAAATATCTAAAAATAAACCTATACACCTCTGCTTCTTATCCATGAGGTGAGTCACTTTTTCAGAGAGTGCAATGACTGCATCCTCGGTTGAAATTCCGGCTCTGAAGCCATATTGGTTTCCGGATAGGAGTTTATGAGCATTAATATATTTAAGCAAACGGTTGTTCAGTATCTTCTCCAGAATCTTCGAAATGGTTGGTAAAATAGAAATAGGTCTATAATTTTTGACACTGCCTCTGTCCCCTCCCTTATAAATAGGGTGGACTAGAGCTGTTTTGAAACAGTCTGGGAAGACACCGGTAGATATCGCAAGATTGCAAATATGTGTGATGTAGGGGATTAAAATATTGCGCGTGAGCTTCAATATTTGTCCAGAAATACCGTCAATTCCAGCTACAGAACTTGATTTCAAGTTGATTATAACTCCCTCTACTTCGGAATCGTCGGTTTCCAGGACACACATTGAGCTACAAGTTGAAGATAAACTTGATGGGTGAGCTGGCATATTCCGACACTGACGTATATTTGTAGCTAGGTCTTTGCCTACATTACTGAAGTAATTGTTGACTCTGTTTGCTGATGCAAGTTTGTCAGGTTCGAGTTGTTGCAGTTCTTTCAATGGTGAGGGTGTGGATTTTGAGTGCGTTATGGATTTGATTAAATCCCATGTTGCTTTGGAGTTATTTTTTCTTTTCATAAATTCAGTTTTCTCGTAGTTTATCTTCAATTTCCGGAGCAAAGAATTACAGTGATTGCGATAGCGAGAATATGTTAATTTGAGGATGGGGTTATCTGGTTGAGTTTTTAAAGTAAGATGCATTTTATCCCTGTTTCTAATACAGCGAAGTAATCCTGGAGTGATCCAGGGCTTGATGTTACGGTTCTTTCGTGAGACTTTGGAGAAGCGAGTGTGTTTGTCAATAATTTTGGTCAATAAAGTTGTTAAGGTGTCCGCTGCTTCATTAGCGTCATGAGAAAAAAGGATTGGGGAGAAATCAGCACACTCAATATCTTTTTTGATGTTTGAAATATCAACAACTTTGGCGGTGTAGGTGAGCTTGGGCTTAGGAACATCAAGGTTGACACTCAGGAATACAGGTAAATGGTCAGTAATAGGTGAGTCTATGACAATGGATGTTCCTGGTTGTTTGCTTTTTAAAAGAATGTGATCTAAACAGTTATTTACTCGAGTAGGATATAGGTGCGCCGGTAATAATCCATGGGAGGCAGTGAAGGTGAGGTATTCGTACGAGTGTCTGTCGGTGTTGGTCGGCTTAATATCAATGTTGATATCGCCGACCAAGGCAACGTGTTGAAATTTTGTTAGGGGTTTTAAAATGGAATCCAAGCTGTTTAAAAAATTATCAACGTGGATGAAGGAAGGTGATCTATATAGGGCCAAGATCCCAACATTATTGCCAATTTTGCAAAGTAGACAGTTTGCGTCAGTTATATCAGGTTCTGAAACGGTGCAGTGCAGCGAAGACTTAATATACATAACCACCCCATCATTCTGGTTTATTGTATTTTTTGTGAAGTGCACATTGTAACCATTCATGTTAGGAATTACAGCAGATTTAAGCCAGCATTCGGTCAATATAATGATATCACAATCAATTTTAAGGAGATGTAAGAACGCTATAAAATTATCAAAGTTCTTGTTTAGACTCCGAATATTGAGTTGTAGTATAGATAAGTTTCTTTGTGTCTTCGGTATTTTAGATATACAGTCACCTAACGGTAGTTTATAAGATTTTGATACTTGGTACGCATCTAATTCTAATTCAAAGGCATTAATGTGGTTAGCCATTGAAGGTAAATAATATGTTCCAAAATGAAGTGGTGCACATATTTAGGCATGGAAAGATGAGGCAAACTGTAACTGCATAAGGTACATTTATCGTGTAGTGGCGTTCGTTGCCAATCGAAACGGTGAAGTTTTTTTCCTCCATTAAAAAAAATTGTGATGTAGGAATGGATACAAAAAGTTTGGGATGGTATTGACGGCGAGAGTAAGTGTGTGCGGGACGAGAGTGTGAGTGATGACCAGAAGTTTGTGGATGGAGAGTGAGTGTATTGAGGATTATGTGTATGTGAAGGATGATTGTAGTGGTGTGTTATTCTTAATACATAATCAAAACAAACAGTGTTAATAATCTTAAACATGCGGGGAATACAACTTATAATAAGGTAGAAATTAGTTATTACGAAACTAGTATAAAAAAACAATAATGAATGACGTTTTAGTAGTCATTGGTTGGTTTGTGATAGATCCCGAAGCGTCTGCTCGGATTTGACCAGTATTGGTTTGACTCCCTCTTCCTTCCGCAACAGTATGTTACCATTTGCCGTCCAACAGAATTTATACTCCTTACGCTTTGCAAACTCACGTGCAGCAAAAAATAGTTTTCTTGAGCTGGCCGGGAGGTACTCACTGACATATATCGGACGGTGGTCGCCAAGATCTCCTACGTTTGTATTTTCACTTCGTGGATTATACAAACTTGACAGACTATCATACTTAACACTGTATTAATGTTATCAGTAACACTAGAAACGGGATATTCACCATGTTTACTGTCATCTTTATAACGTAACGTTACATCAACGTTACATCGGCGCTGTTGCAAGTTGCAAGCACCATGATCACGGATAAACAGTCGAAATCAAACAAGAAACAAAACACAACAAACAATCAGTAAACATGGTGAATATTCCGTTTCTAGTGTTAATGATAATATTAGTGACATGATAGTTTAAAATCTTGTATTAATGTTGCCTTTTCCTAACTTTGCTGGTGGGTTCCCCTTTCAATCTAACCAAATGCAGCTGCGTATCTGTATTTGAAATGGAGCGACTGCCTGTCTGACCCCCACAACCCAGTTAGGGTAACACGATACCCCTGGGTAAGACTGGTTATCAGATTTTGAGGAGCTTATGATTTGGAAAATATGTGCCAGTAGAGGATGAGTTTTAGAAAGCTGGACACGAACAATAATCAAAGATTTTGCTTCTAAACGAAAAAAATTAAATTCGGAAGCCAAGCGCTGGGTTGATGCATGAGATGAGTCTTGTCATCTGCCTAGGCTTTTCCTAACCATGTTGGGGTCTACTTCCAATCTACCCGGATTCAGCTGAATATCAGTATTTTACATGGAGCGACTGCCTATCTGACCTCCACAACCCAATTAGTACTAGGTAATACGATACCCCTTGTTGAGACTGGTTGGCAGACTTTCAGGCCACTGACTACCTGTAACGACTGTCAAAGATCTACAAATGTAATCAGAATCAGTAACAGAGATAAAAGAGATAAATTCGCTGTTGGAAGCAGTCAGCTAAGTTCTAGTGAGTTTGCCATTTTTCGGCACGTAAAACAAAACAGGTGGCCTACCATAACGTCTTAAAGCAGGAGTAACTCCTATGTGGGAAATATGTAGATGGCGCTAGATGACCTGTATAGCTCTGTCCCTTAACCACACTGGAATTACTCCTGCTTTTAGACGTCATGGTAACCCCCCCTAGGCTGAATGGCGGGAGTTTTGGGGGCTTTTCTATTTGTTTTTTGACTTTCAAAAGGGTCTGAGTCTCATCCTAAATAACGATAAAAAAAAACGATTTAAAAAGAAAACCAGAAACTCTTAAGAAACTACATTTTTATCACGCAAGAAGTATTAAGTTACCCGACTCAAACGACTGACAGACCCTAAAGTTTATCTACAACAGACTCAACTCAGTCAGTGCGTACATATTCTTATCTAAAATACATTCCACATCTGTTTAAACAGATTTCGTTTTAGAAGTTTTCATTTAACAATGAAATTCTTCGAGTACAGTTGCAGAATGAAAAGTTGACAAATTTTGTCTTGACAGCTATGAGCTGTCACTATTATAAGAACAAGAATAATTTATTGTTTAGAAAATTACATTCATTGCATTGATTCCTGCAACTCACACTAGGACTCCCTCTGTCGTGAGTTTCAGGCTCCTTCGTTCTGTTTATATTTTTATTGATACACAAATATTATTATCTGTTACAATACTAAATCTAATCTAATGACAGTGTCAGTATCAGTGTCTAATTATGACAGTTCGAAATGGCACATGACATGGTGACATGATAATACTTGTTATAGTATGTTCACTTTAAGAGTGCAGTTCAAGGTAGCGTTACTTGTCATGACAATTTTCATAGATATGTCAAACTTAGTGGTTTTTTTTAGTTTTGTTTTTTGCTGCCTGCACAGATAAGTTGGTTGAAGTGTATATCATGTGCCTTCTTGCTCGCTTTGTGAAAGACAATTAGGTTCAAAATGGTTTGACCTTTTCGTTCCTAGCTTGAATGCGCATGACACATCTGAGAGTTTTTCAAGACTGAAAGTTGACCAGCATTAAAAAGTTATCCTAAATATGTTTTACAGGCAATTTCTGGAAATTAGGTACTTATTATTTGGACTGCCTCGTTGGTCCAGAGAGATCGCAAGCGTGACCGCTGAGGCTGAGGTCCTGGGTTAAATTCCCTGGTCGGGCATTGTTATTGGGTTTTTTTTTTATCAGGAATTTTTCAGTAGTAGCCATGGAGTCTGGATTTGTGTCCGGTTAATGGCAATAGACTTTCCCTCTACTACATGGGACTTAAACATAACTAGCGAAATGTGGGTGTACTATTAAGTACACCTCTGTCTAACCCTTGGGGGATTTCAGGCGTGATATTATGTTGTTATGTTATTCTTTGAATATGCATTTGTCCCAATACTTTTTAAAACCAGTATCGAACAATATTTTGAGTGGGTGGTTCCACTCAAACAACAAAACCCCATATTCAATGAAGTTACAACAATTATCAGGCTTCGCAATATTAAGAGTCTACCCATCTCAAACAGACCCCTAACTTTATCTCCCAACATTTTCAGTGCGTGCGTGCCCTAATCTAAATACGCTCCACATCACTCAAGGTTATAAAGTACAGTCTTTCCGCTGCTATTTTACGTCTGACTTGGCATCATTATCTGTCTAGCTTTTTCTTAACTATGTTAGGGTCGGCTTCCAGTCTCACCGGAAGCAGCTGTTTACATGGAACGACTGCCTATCTGACCTCCACAATCCAGTTAGAGCTGCTAAAATAAAACTCCTTAGTGAAACTGGTTGTCAGACTTTGTCAGACAGGCCACCGACTACCTGTAATGACTGTCAAAGATTATTTATTATTTATTTAAATGGATTAAACTATCATTATAGGAACAGATTAGATCTACAAATGAGATCAACAGCTTAACGTGCTTTCCGAGGTACGGAGGAAACAGGTATGTAATGGACGGCACTTCTTAACCTTTAAGATCGACCCTGTAATAAGACAGACACTGTCAAAATCACAGTAAGTTTTACTGTCGTTTTTATAAGATTGGTGTTCCGCTGACAAGTTTGTCAAGATGACAGTGATCTTTATTCTTGTTGCAATACAGTTGTTGTTCGGTTGCAGCTGTCAGAGGTATACCAGTGACAGGACTGCACGGTATACACGCGATTGTCGGTGTTCCCGAGTTTTCCGGAGTTTTATCTTGTTCATAAGTTTGGCCCCATTTGTACTGAAGTGACGATCTAGCTCTGAAATGTAGTCGTATGTTAAAAATGAGTTTTCCATTATGATTTATGTTTTGCGGTCATCATTCTTCTGCCCTTATCCCAGTATATTTAGGGTCTGCGCATTATGTATTCTGCTTTGAACTTCTCTATTACTCGTCATCTCAGCAGTCACCTCCTTCTTAGCCCTATCATCCTTCACACAGTCCATCCATCGTTTCATTGGTCTTCCTCTACTCTTTTAGCCATCTACATTCATACTCAACATTTTTTCCACTACATTTTCCTCAAACCTCCAGAACACACTTACTGATATTTTTTTTTAAATTTGTCAGAAAATTTTTTTGCCTATTGATTTCTGACTCATCCTGTAAATGAATTACGGTAATGAAATTATTCTTTTGATAAACATATAACGTAAGGCGTAATGTTATGTTAGTTACTCAACATAACATTACAACTGTTTTAGAGGGAAGACAGACCTTGGAGACACTTCTAGTACACCCACATTTTGCCAGTAATGTTCCAGTTTCATGTAATAGAGCCTATTTACCATCAACCGGGGCTTAGCATAGCATAGCAGCAGCCTATAACGTTCCCACTGCTGGGACACAGGCCTCCTCTCTATGAGAGGGAATGGCTATAATCTACCAGGCGGGCCCAGTGCGGGTTGGTAGATGTCACATGACTTCGAATTTTAGGTTCTAGGCCATGCCGGTTTCTTCACGATGTTTTCCTTCACAGTTTTGAGAGCAGTGGTGATGAAATAAATTACACAAAGTAATGCGCCTGCCTGTGTTCGAACTCACGACTTACTGCTCGTAAGTCGGGACCGCTACCACTGGGCCACCGCTGCTCGCTCGTAAGTCGGGACCACAACCACTGGGCCACCGCTGGCCCAACCGGGCCTTAACCGGGGCTTAAATCTTAATATTTCACTAGACCTAAAAACGAAATCCTTCATCACCCCTTCTAATCTTCAAATTCACTCGCTCATTTTGAAACGAATCTTTACTCACAGCACATAATATAAGCCTAAGTCTACACTGCATACTAAACTAGAACTAAATCCGTGTATGACCTTGAGTTAAGCTTAGTATTCGCCCGTATATTCATGTCCTAAGATTTTACGCACGCCGCTCTATCCATCTACAGAGTGATTCTTTTAAGTGGGACAGTATGGGGAAATTTGAATCTGTAAGTCACACGGTCAGTTTTTTGGGAAATGTTAGTTTTTTTTCATGAAAATAATTTTGACATACTTCATTTTTTGCTTAAACCAAAAATCCATAAAAATTGTAAAATTGACAAAAAAATATACGTTTTGTCTCGACCTGACTTTTTTTTCCTTTCGCGATACTATGAATTTGTCACACGAAAGTTAGTCGAACGACATTAAAAAAAATGATCAATTATACTCATTCTTACGAACAACTCACACTTGCTCAAAAAAGTAAGTATTTATATCAAAATTACTTTTATGAAAAAAAAAAAACGTATTTGTTTCCAAGTGTTTTCTAGATTCAGATTTCCCCATACTGTGTCTCTTAAAAAAATCACACTGTATATAAGGTGCGTCGTAATCCTGAAAAGTCATGTCTAGGGTACAGTTTATTGTTAGTAATAGCGATGGATGTAGGCAGTATAACATTATAATGTTCATGTTGAGCTTGAGACATTATATAAGGTACCTACCTATGTAGTATCTATGTTCTTACGTAACTAATAAAACTAGGTAGGACTAGGTAATTTTAGGTACCTAAGTGATAAGGGGCCTTTTTTCGTAGGGGTTCCTCATGGCTTCCCAGCAGCCGAAAGCCGACCTTGACGAAAGTCAGGGAAGGTTGAAAACCCACAATGAAAAGATTTTTTTTATTTTTATATTCCAGATATAAATCCACATACAACATTTACAAGAATACACTAGGTACCTTAAATAAAACATTGATGAATAACCAGTGAAATGTGGGTGTAGCTACACCCTTGCCTTCAGAGATTACAGACGCGGTGTTATGTTTTGCAATGTGGTCTGAAAAGTAGAGTAATTTACAGGTAAGGGGTCATCCATGAAATACGTCACACGTTAGGGGGGATAGGGATTCGACGAAGTCTGACATTGTGTGTGACAAGGGGTGGGAGAGGATCTTAATTTCGTGACGTCACATTTCAACATTTAAAATTAAATAAATCATTGACATTAAACTGAGACACGCGTCCCCCAATTGCAGCGAATTAATCGGCGTGTGGTAGGATTGTCACTTTATATGAAGGGGACTGTGGTTCCATTCTCGTACCACGGCCACCAAGGAATTGGCTGATCGATGTATGGCGGTTCGTGCGGCGACCGAGCGATTTCTAAGCAGCAGGGCCTGCCAGAAGCGCGCTCGGCCCGCGGCGAACAAGGCGCTCGCGCTGCAAAACCGAGGCAGTCAAAACATTGCACGCCACAGTCACTGACAGCGAATGCCATGTTCTTAGAAATGCCAATGGCAGTTCTAATAACATGTAGACTTCAAAGGGCATAGACAAAGTGTTATACGTTGCTTAAGGGTCTACCCTGTCGCTTCCGATGATGGAAACAAAAGTCAAAAATATATTAGCCCTCAGGACCTTCAGAATTTTATTTGAGCTAGACGTGCGTAAGAGGTGTCCAGAGACGCGTCTCCACGCGGGCTAGCGATCTACGCAATAAAACAAGGTAGGTGTCGAAGATAATTTTGACTTTTGGTAAAAAAACAGTTTTTGAGACAAAAAAAAATGTACAACGCAATCGTTTTAATGCTGCGCTTAGTTTGACTACTACTACTCCTGGCTAGGTAGTCAGGTTGGTGAAATGCGAGTGGTCTACTAGGTTAGCATCTCGCTAACCCTTCATGAAAAACAGGCGTGGTGTTCTGCTTAATGGATGTTACCATCTAAACGTCAATAACTAACCTTCCAAAGATCTTAATAGCCTAGTTTTCGAACAGTCAATTTCACTTAAGCCTAAACGGTCACTTTGTATCACGAAAGTGAAAAAATAACCACCCAATACTGAACTCATGAAAACGTTATAACGTAACTGAAAATAACGCGATAGTTTCATAACGTTGTCACATGTGATAGTAACTAGGATTTACGACGTAAACCAGGTAACGTTAAGGAAGATAAACTATGCTTTATGGCCACTGTGATTAAAGGTGGCTTTGTGGTAGTATTTATGTTTAAGTTAGTTTATGGGGTCGGTGAATTGGGTACTGATTTGGGAATTGAGTCTGAACTCCTATTATAAATAGGCGTTATTTTATATTAATGTTGATGGATAGAGAGGGAGGAAGACCAAGGAAACGATGGCTGGATTGTGTGAGGAGTGTTAAGAAAAAAAAAGGTGTAAATGATTGCGTGACGTTTGACAGGAGAAAATGGAAGATAGAAACATGTTGTGCCGACCCCAAGTAACATGGGACAAGAGCAGGAAGATGATCATTAGCTGTTGTAAAATAAAGTAAAACTTTTTGCGAGGATGTTTGTTACTCTTTCACGCGAAAACTACATAACAAATTTGCGTGAAATTTCGCACACAGATAGTTTATAACCTGTATTAATATGCAGAGTGAGTATGAGAGTGATTTTGTTACTAGCATCATGTTATTCATGAATCGGATATGCGGTTCTTTAGGAAAGTTGCCTAATATGACGGGTAGACTCACCTCTTAGGACGAAGCAGGAAACAGACATTAGCAAATTATTCACATAGGTATAGAAGAAAAAATATGTATTATGTAACTCATAAACTATCCAAGCATTGTAATAAAATGTATACGGGTGCGCGAGATTTCACTACCAATAATACCACTATTGAAAAAATAATCACGTAAATTGGCCCAGTAATCACGGAGTTCTGAGGTGACAAACATTTTAAAAAATACAGTCGAGTTGACAACCTTGTCCTTGAAGTCGGTTAAAAAGATCTGTTAAACTGCAGCAACGCACAGTCTAGAAAAATGTTGTCATCTATTAATGGTCTGTTACCCGTTCGAAGCCGAGGCGGGTTGCCAGTGGCTATAAAAGTTTATAATAATAACAATTATTTTCAACCCACGTTTGTGAAGAAACTATACTATCAAACAATCATATTTATATATTTTCATAGTCCAACCATTCATTTATTATTTCAGGCCCAAAATCTCAAATAGAATTGCTGGCTCTAAAATACAATCCACTTTTACTAGATTATTACTTCAAAACCTGCCTATAAATCAAATCTCGTTTGAAAATACATCAAAGTCAAGACCTCGTTGTTTCATTATTTGTTCATTTTATTGTTTCACCAACTACCATTAGTATTAGTACTTCATTTCTTTTACATTTTACGCTTTACCAAACATCGACCTTATTGCAAGAGTTGTAAGGATCACTGACATTTTAACCGAAGTGGCAGTGCATTTCAAAAGCAACCTCATTTTAATGAGAATAAATATCACTATCATAGAACAGTGATGTAAAAGTGATGTACACAATCAACTTGAATAATCACTTGTATTTTGAATAATAACTATTGAAACTTGCATTTGCATGACCGCGAGTTCGTGTCTTGGCGGTTGCTTTCAATTCTATTAGTGTTATTGTACCCCTGCCAGCAGCAGCCCAAAATCAACCTTATTGTAACGGAATAAAGATCAATGTGACTTGTGATAGTGATGCAAAGTTATTGGTAAAAGGACTTGCTTGACAATCGAGTCGCCTTTGATAGAAATCGTCTTAAATAAGGTATAGAAACAAATTGAAGACTGATTTTGCTGAAGCTTTGTTACAAACTAGGACGTTTTATTTATAATAGACTAGCGGCCCGTCCCGGCTTCGCACGGGTGGACATTTATTTTCCCCTAATTCTCCCCTCTCCCCTCCTATTTTTTTTCTAGTAACAAATATAGCCTATGTTACTCAGAGATAATGTAGCGTTCTAATGGTGAAAGCATTTTTTAAATCGGTCCAGTAGTTTTTGACTTTATTCGTTACAAACACACAAATCTTTCCTCTTTATAATATTAGTGTAGATGGAACAAGGCGATTTAAATTTTAATCTACTTGTAAGTGCCGACTGGTTGCTAACGGTACAAATGTCAAACTTGGCACTTACAGTATGACCACTTTAAGTACACAGTTCGAGGTGGCGCTGCTTGTCAAGAAAAAATCCATCTATATGTCAAACTTAGTACGTTTATTTTAGTTCTGTGTATTTCCGCCTGCACAGATAAGTTGACTGATGTGTATGCCATTTTTCTATAAGGCCTCATTGAGATATGAAATTACATGTTCGTCTAATATCTGGTCTATAGGTAGTATCTTAATTAAACTTGTACTGTCACTTACGTGACAGTAAGTGACAGTCTAAGCTTAGTTGTAAACCGTGAAAGCTTAAAACAGTGTTTGAGCATATTAATTATTTTTGATTACAAAGCACTTTTTTGTCACAAGCCCCTTGATTAAATTGTTTCTCTGGGACTTCGTCGAGCTTCATTGTATCGGCGCTTTTCTGGTGGTCTCACTGTTGATTCTGGCTTTCAGGAGTTGCATTGGTTTGGGAATAGTGTGCGTTTGTCCCAAAAAAAAGAAAGCCCCTTGGTCAATTCAGCTTGCGAATATTTATTGAGAAGCCTCTTAAAGATTACCTCTCAAGCCTGTAAATGTAAACCAATCATCAATCTTATGGAATGTAAAAAGTTCCTCCAAGATACTGGCTTATTGTGTGCTGTACAGATTCCTAGTCGCATTTAATTATGAACATTTTATGGACGTATTTTCTTCTTTCTCAATGAATAGTGGAATTTCGTGTGAAACATAGATTCTTTTCATTCTTACATTCACACTAACTCGCGTGTTTTCTGTAGGGAGAACAAACAAAACACCACCTTCAGTGCTACGTTCCTTATATACTCCTTTTTGTTCGTCCTCATTTGTTCATCTGGTAACACACGCACGCTTGTTGCGAATATTACGCACCGACCTCTTTGAAGAACAGCAACTCCACGTCTAAAAGGGTATTTTGGACGTAGGAGACGTGGGAACGTTGGGAAAGTTATTCGATCCACCCCAACTCTCCGAGAAAGGCTAGCAGCGCCTTGGTGTGACTGACGATCTCGCGGGGAGTACCTGGGTTACCGAAGTACTTTGTCCTGTATGGGGCAACCTCTGGACAGTGCAGAAGCACGTCACGAACAACACCAAGAACATCACCAATAAGGTCAGTGTATGTTATTCTAGATGGATCCCCTAGGCCGAAATTATTATTATTCACTGCATCATTAAATTCTCAACCTTAATCCACTCAACTTTAGGTAACTTTAAGATTCTATACTTTATTTTTTCAGCCGATCATAAAGTGCAGAACCGGAATCGAATCCCCCGATCGCCGTATCGTCTACACGTATCTATAACACCGGTAACCATCCCCGGTTGGCACGTCCCACAATTTCTTTATGACGATCGTAAATCATATAGTTTCCAACTATTTCTGCGTTTATTGACGCAAAAAACCTAAGGTTATGTTATCTGAAGATTTGGTAACGTGGCCGTAAAATGGTTTGAACGAAGTATTGAAAATTATTGGCGTATTGGGTAGGGTATTTTTGGGATTAGCTGTGTGGGACACACTTTTTGTCGACTTGATTTATTGTTACCGTCGCTGGTTATTTCTTATGTGACCTAATATGAGTTTAAGTAAGTTCTAAAACCTAGACAAAAATAGTTTCGTTGACGGCGTCGTGAAGGGTCCGTTTACATTTTGTACAGTCACGAGCACCAATGTGTAAACACTTAACAACTGTTAAAAGTGTTTTTTTCGTACTGTTCTGATGAAAGTTTCATGTTGTTACGAACATAATATTCTGGAACTCTCGGCTTCGTGAAGGGACCGTTTACATTTTGTACAGTCACGAGCACCAATGTTTAAACACTTAACAAGTTTTAAAAGTGTTTTTTTCGTACTGTTCTTTTTTTTTTTAAGGGAGCTAAATATAAATATAATACTTTTGGCATTTTTGAAATTTAATGACACTCATTGTAAAATAATTTACGTTCATATACATTTTATTGCGCTCGTGGCTAAATAATAACGGCCGCTCGGGTAGATCTTCTGGTTAAACTGCATTTGACTAGGTTGGTCCGTGTGTGGGTGACCACCCATTACATACCGAGTTTCCTCCGTGCCTCGGAAAGCACATTAAGCCATTGGTCCCGGCTGTCATTTGTCGATCTTTGATAGCCGTTACCATCGTCAGTGGCCTGAAAGTTTGACAACCAGCCTAACGAAGGGTATTGTAATAACCAGTACTAACTAGATTGTGGAGGTCAGATAGACAGTCACTTCATGTAAAATACTGCTAGTCAGCTGCATCCGCTTAGACTGGAAGCCGACACCAACATAGTAGAGAAAAGGCTAGGCAGATGATGATGCATTTTAGTCACCATCTACAACAAGATATAGGCCTCTTCAAAATTGACCCCTTCTTGGGCGACATTGACCGATAAATGTGTTAGTTAACTTCTCACGTTCAAGGTTGTTCAAGGACATTTCCAAGTTGTGCTACGTCGCAAATATTATGCCAATATTTTAAAAGTGAAGGACCGAATGTTTTGACAAAGCTGTAAGAGCTTTCTTGAGTTAATTGATTGATTGAAAATCAGAAGTGAGACAACCATGAATGTTTTTTTTAAACATACTATACTAGTAATTAGAAACTAATTTTAAATAAGACAGACATTCTGTCTGTATGTATGTTTGTCTGTTATCTTTTCACGCTTTAGCGACTGAATTGATTTTTAAGATATTTGGCATACAAGTATACGATGATCTGGGGTAGGACATAGGATACCTACCTGGTGGAACATTCCAGTGAATTTCGTAATTTTTGACCTTCACGCAAGTGAAGCCGCATTCAAAAGCTACTTCTTTACTAGGCACGAATGTTTCAGCACTGTTTCCATTATCATCTGCCTAGCCTTTTCCTAACTATGTTGGGGTCGGCTTCCAGTCTAACTGGATGCGGCTGAATACCAGTATTTTACATGGAGGGACTGCCATTTCAGTGTTATTTTCAAATGGGTTAATAATGAACGGATATCCCAAATAAGATTTTGCTATTTTATCATCTGTTTTAATTACATTAAATATGCCACAGCATTATGTCGAAACCAGTACTCGACCGATGTGCTCGTTGCAAAGAGAATATACAGGATATAATTATTTAATTTAAAACTTCATCATTTATTTTCATTAACAATTTTCCACGTGTTTCATATATGCCGCAAAAGGCGGTACAGTTATATACGGAAATGTTATTAAAGTTAATTTGAAAAAATGAGGTTTTACAGAAAATATGGAATTTCTTTTTATTTTTGCCTTTGTAGTCTAGGATTTCTTTGAGAGAAAGTAAGGTCTGAAAAATATTTATTTTAAAGTAACATAATTATGTTGAAGCTGTAAAATTAAAAATCTTGGTGAATTGTTAAGCCCGTGGTGACTTAGTAAATAAGATGGTGATATATAAAAAATAAGAAAAATAATACTAATTATTGTTCTTTACTTGACGCTTTCTCTTTGGAGGAACTGATGGCTAAATAATTACAGCCGCTCGAGTCGATCTTTAGCTTAAGTCGTGCTTGCCTAGGTTGGTCTGTGGATGGGTAACCACTCATTACATACCGAGTTTCCTCCGTGCTTCGGAAAGCACGTTAAGCCGTTTGTTGGTCCCGGTTGTCATTTGTAGATCTATGACAGAGTTACAGGTAGTCAGTGGCGCAAAAAGTCTGACAACCAGTTCTACGAAGGAGTATTACCGAGTACGTACTGGGTTATGGAGGTCAGATAAGCAGTCGCTCCATATAAAATACTGGTATTCAGCTGTATCCGGTTAGACTGGAAGCCGACTCCAACATAATTGGGAAAAGGCTAGGCAGATAATGAATTGACGATTTCTCTTTGCAATATTTAGTTAGCGTTGTAAAAAACAAAAATTATTTTGTTAAATCATTCTCATTTTCCCGTTGCATACATATAAAATCAGAGGTTCCATTTTCAAGAAAATATTCTAAAATTCCAGTTCCAAAACTCATCCCACAAAAGGGTACATAGAAATCCAAATATTGGCGGTACGCAACTAAAATCAAATGGAAAATGGAAAAATACTTTTGAATATTTAGATTGTTATCAGGCAATCAAAGTTAACAAGAAAAATGTGCTGAAAATAATTTCGTTTTCAGCTGAATTCTCTTTGAGCTATAAAAATATTAATAATACCGTCAATTCGATATCCAATTGTGAAGGGCCGACTATTTGATAACAGCTTATACAGCGTTTTCATGACCTCGTGAACTTGTACAGTCAAGACCACAAATATAACTCAAATAGTGATTCCAACTTTGAAATTAAAATTCTTCATCATCACTTTCCTGGCTGTCTTATGTTACTTGGGATCGGCGCAACACGTTTTTTTTTGGATGATTCAAGTCTGGTAACTTTCCTGTTTCGCCAACTAAACAAAATACCATCACAAAAGCGCCGTTTCGTAACTATTTTGATCTTTATACATTGAGTCTCTTTTCGTCAAATTTTGAGTACCTATGCGTTTGTCAATCTTCCCCGTCAACCGTCGTTCTATTTTTTTCTTTCATATCATTCCACACTCCATCTTTTCTTTGGTCTTCCTCTCCCTGTCCGCCCATTAATACTTATATTCCATCATTATGTCATCATATATATACCTGGATTTGTGCCCGGTCGATGGCAAAAGGCTCGCCCCATATTACATGGGACTTAAACATAACTGGCGAAATAAGGGTGTGCTATTAAGTACACCTCTGCTTAACCCTTTAGGGATTACTGGCGTGATGTTATGTAAATGTATGCCTAAACCTACCAAGCCAAACGCCCTTTTGAACTTTTCCATAACTGGCGCCATTTTTATACCTCAACTATACAACAAATCGCATTTAAAAGTCGCTAAGTATGTACTTGTACATATTGCTGCTCGTGACTGTACTAATAAAATCGTCAGCCCACACAAAAAAAGTAACAACGAATTTATTTAACCTACCAAATGGCGTAGGGCCGATAAACGATTTCAGAGATAATTGAAAAAACAGTCAATTACAATGGGGCGATTTTACAATATCGTTTCGCGTTATTTACCTTGTCATTACAATATCAGTTTTAATTGCTTAGCGATATTTAACATTTATATGAGTTCAGAAATTAAATGGCCTCGTTAAAACGCGGGTGGGAATAAATGAATGATCATTGATAAAATATTTACGTAACAAAATTGTTTCTAAATGCCATGAACCGACGTTAGATAGGCATAATACCTACTCTCACACAGACAAACACACACGCAAACACTCTCAAACACAATACAGGTTTCTTTTAACCACTTTGCTTTTAACTTATTTTTTTGTTGTTACCGTAGTCTTTAGCTCGTGGCTAAATAACTACAGCCACTGGTGTCTGTCTTCAGGTTAAGCCGTGCTTGCCTAGGTTGGTCCGTCAATGGGTAACCACCCTTTACATACCGAATTTCCTCCGTACATCGCAAAGTACGTTCAGCCGTAGGTCTTGACTGTCATTTATGGCCTGAAAGTCTTACAACCAGTCTTGCCAATCGTAAAACCCAGTGCTAACTGGGTTGTGGAATGTGGAGGTCAGATAGGCAAACGGTCCAAATCAAATACTGGTATTCAGCTGAATCTGGTAAGACTGGAAGCCGACACCAACATAGTTGGGAAAAGGCTAGGCAGACCGCAGATGATGACGATGATGACTACAGTCTTTTTATTTTTGTTAATCTAATTGTATAAGATTCGGATATCTCCTGGGAGAGGGTACGGGCTCTTGTAACACAGGTCTATCACGTAGCACAGGACTCAGGGACTTCACACAATTTGTAACCCCTGTCTTGCGTAATAAAGATTATTATTGTTTTTTTGTATAGAGTACAAAAGACACTCGTACTGTAGCGTAGCAAAGAACTAAGAAAAACGGCAGATAGATTGGTCTGCACCTAACAATTTATTTACCATGCACCCGCATTCTCCAGTCATCCCGCGATCATGGCGCTTCCAACAGCGTCGGATTATCGGGAGCTCAGAATAATTAAAAATCCCGTAAGATATCCCGTAAGTGACATAGTAAGTCTATAAAGATTATTGTTGACTCAAAAACTCTCACTTCGCCCGCGTCGTGGATTACAGCACGTTCCAGTTTGCATAGAAGAACCTAGGATCCTGTTATCCTCACTTATAAGCACTGCATCTGAATCACATGACCTGAACACAACTAAATTTTTGCTAGCTAATCCCGATTCGAGACGAGGCCGTTATGACGCTTCTGTGTAATTGTGGGTTGCAGTATAGAGATTCATCGGAAGAATCCTAAACGACTTGAATTGACGCTATCCAGAACTGTGCATTGATTAAAGGTTGAATATGCACATGATAAGTACTTATACCAACAAAGGAATTATAAAAAAATATTATAAAAATGGAGGTGAGAAAATGAGTCAACAACCTGAAGATATTGCTTCAGTTGTTGACTCATTGTCTCGCCTCCATTTTTAAGTAGGTAATCTTTTAACTCCCAATGACGCATTAATTGGATTCTTCAACAAAGAATTATATTTATCATTGAAATCTTTCAATTATCATATTTATAACTGGACACGTATTTTATTTTTATGATTGTGTACATAAGCTACATATTGGTACCAATAAACTTTGGTTTTTGTGTACAGAATCTGTACCATACATAAAACATGCCTTTTCCCATGCTAGAAGTGATAATTTTTCCACACCCTTTTTTCTTCGTTCACGTGCGTTCTGAAGGTACGTACCATGCATCGGACCACTCTGAAGAACACATTACCAATAAAATATATGTCCTTCTAGGACGTCCCTTCCTAGCGTTTCCACTCACATCATTGTAAATAAGTAGTTCTGTCGTCTTGAAAAGCGATCTGAGGAGTATCGCTTTATCTCCTTGTAAAAATGTTTTATTTGAATTCAGTGTGTTACTACATTATTTACAAACTAATAGATCTAAAATAATAAAATATGTACAAGTATCAAAATGCGAAAAGAATTACAGGGCGTCAAAAAATTGTCCATGTTGTCAATAGGAAAAGTGCCTATAAGGCTCGCAGCCTTGCTACGTTGGATAGCAATGCTGATTCTTTGGCCAAAAAAGGCCAGCTCTCTGGTCACGTGAAGTGTCGACCAACCGCTTGGCGATATCTCGAAATACTAGGTGGAATACAAAATACATTATGTATACAATATCAAAACCTATCTTTTGATCCTTTTACAAAAAATACAATGCATAGGGTTCACTCACACAAAAATGTACCCTTCGCTACTGATGCATTGTATTTTTCTCTGAGTTGTTAGACTCGCAGATACACTTATTATCCCTGCGTTAGCGTTGACGTCTCTTTTCGACTCCCTCGTAAAACAAATGAGGTTGAAATAAGTGAGATTTTCTTGCAATCTCCTAGTAAGGATGAACCATCCGTAGTTTAAAGCCATCCATCCCAGACAACGTCAGTTGGCTAGACGTAAGAATGAATCGAGCTTCCAGAATTGGCTTTAAAGTTCCTTGAAAGTATAACAAAATACTTTGTTCTGATATTGGATTTTTTATGACGGTTCGACAAAATAGATTACATTCTAATAATATTTGAAGATTTCATCTTGTTTTATTTTTCTGGGTTGTGGAGGTAGTCGCTCCGTGTAAAATACTGGTATTCAGCTGCATCCGGTAAGACTGGAAGCCGACCCTAACATAGTTGTGAAAAGGCTAGGTGATGATGATCTTACTTTGCTTTGGTGATGATTTCTATTTTAACTTAATTGTGTACTTTATATTATTGTGTGTTGTCCTGATTTTCATAATATTATCTGGAAATAAATAAATGACAGCTGACAGCAAAAAAAACCGGCCAAGTGCGAGTCATACTCACACGCACACAGGGTTCCACCAAACAATATAATAAAAATATTTTGAAGGCATATGTTGTATTGTATTACATTCAACAGAAAAAATAAATTTGTTTTTCATAGTATGTAAATGAACAACAAAGCTACTTTTGTAGTTTGATGAAAAAGTCCCATATCTCAAAAAGTAAACATCAAAATAATCTTCTTTCAAACCAATTTTCATTGTAAGTTTTTTTACGTTCTACAATCCTATATTTTTCAAAGAAACGGTTCTAGTAATCTCAATGACATTTTTAAAGACCTAACTATAGACACCCCGCACGGATAGGTTTGATGAAAAAAAAAAAAATTTCGTTTCCATGTATGGGGAGCCCTTAATGTTTGATTTTTTTATTTTTGTATAAAATCGTTAAGCGGTTCACAGTATCACTTACCTACCAAGTTTCAACTCTGTAGTCTTAATAGTTTCAGAATAAAGTGGCATACAGACGGACAGACAGACATGATGAACCTATAAGTGTTCCGTTTTTTGCCATTCGGCTACAGAACCCTAACTAGTTAAACTGGTAGTTAATTACCAGAACTTTATGTGTTTGCAATTAAACGAAACCTCAGTCCAATGTCATTAAAATATTAAATTCATCGTACAGTAGACCTCAAAAGTGCAGTACCATGCTAAAGATTACATTGCTATGAACTGTGCGAGCGCGATACAGCAGTGTGTGTGCGTGTGCGTGTATGAGTGATGTCTCAACATTCTACACATAACACACACTAATGAACTGTCGTCACACTACGCGAAATAGCATTATATTTCTGTTGCATTTAGAATACACATCATAGTGATGACCTGTTCTTACCATTGCATTGTTAAAATTCGCGTAGTATTAACATGGGTTGGTAGCTGTTTGGGCTGAGCATGGGTTCACGATCAATGAAGTCCAAGTTCGAATCCATGTTATTACAATGTGTGGCTGTTTTTTGTTTCTTTGAAACCTTAATTATATTTGTATTTTAAGCAGAAAGTCGTTAGGTATTTATGTTTATTTATAATATAGTCATGCTTATTATTTATTTTTTATAAGAAGTTAAATATTAGATAGTTATTGTATTATTATTTAACCTCATTAATTGATTTTTATTTTATGTTTTCGGTGTTGGAAGGTGGAAATAAAAAAATCATGCTGAATGATAACAAAAATGTTTATTCGTTTTATTTATTTATAAAATTAACAAACTTTTATGAGAATGTGACGTCACATTCCTATCTAGGCAAAAAAAAGTTCTCTTATCACCGTTCATAAGATTTTTTGTTGTATACCCACTTAGTCAATTCATAATAAGAATAACATAACACGGAAAGGATATTCTAATAACACAAATATAATTGTTGATACCCGCTTATTATAGGTATCAGTATTCAGCAGAGTTAATTGAATACTATGAGTATGAGTATAATATATGAGTTAGACTTTATGAACGTGTTTTTTTAATGTAACGTCACATTGAATGTATTGAGGTTATAGCTTAAGTGTTCATTTTCTTGACGAAAAGAATATTGAAACTAAACCCCAATTTAAGATCATTAAATTTAAAATTTATTTCTTAATTTTTTCTAATTTAATTTACGGTTATGTTAATATTACTAAATATTTAGTTACCCGGTCTACTTATTAAATTAAGTATTATTATTTTTTCGCCATAAATTAAGTCTTCCTTTTGGCAAGACTTGAAAGTCTTCTCGTCAGAAAATACAGTCACCTCCCAGTTAAAATGTAAATAATCTCGAGCAAAACGTAGTCTTTCCTCCCTGTGTTTTTGTGTCAAAAATGGTTTTTAGCTGGCTTCCGATGATGTAAACCTTCAGCATGGAATGCATGGCGAACAGTCTGTAATGTAGTATCCAATTGCTCTGCAAACATTATAGTTGGAATGAAACCATTTGTTTCATATTCTTCCACCATAAAACGTCGCTGAGTCGGGTTAATAAGCGGCGGCCTTTCACTTCTTAGACGACTCTTCAAACTACCTTCTTCCTCAAACCTCTTTACCCAACGGCTAACAGAATTTCTAAAAAAAAAACAAAATATGATTACACACTTGCAACTAGCAATTTATTTAATAATAAGAAAATCACACACCACAACTATCATCATAATAATTATAATTTTTAAAAATAACTTACACATTTTAAGCCAGTTTCAGTTGAAATTTGAGAAATATTAAGCCCATTTTTACGCAAAGTGACAATATTTGCCCTGTCATCAATACTAATATTAGCTTGCATCTTGAATAAAGACAATCAAACAATACGCTAATCGTAATAATAACACAAACGCTCGTAACAAAGTTCACCAACTAACAACGTCATAACTAACTACTTTGTTCAATCCAGAAGTTTATTTTGTTTCACATTCACCCTCATCTTTTTTGTTAATAATAAGTTCCAACTAATATTTAGAAAAACATATCTCATCGGGTCTAACGTATCATTTATAATTAAAACACAAAAAGTGTAATGTCACTTGGGTTCGAACCCAGACTATAGTGTGCGAGACATTTTATCTACAGCGTTAACCGCTAAGCCAGATAGACACATAATTGTTTGTTTGAAATTAAATATCACTAACTTAATACTCCGTCGCGACATGACAGGCTTGTCACTAAGGCAAATGATCATTATATCGCACTCTTTCTGACTAGATAATTATGAAAGAGAGCGATATACGAGATCGTGTATGTGTGCAAAATGTTTGTTGTGGAAAAAGGTCGTAAGTGCGACTTGTTTTGATGCGATCGTTTTGTGAAACTGCTATTGCACTTATGGTCTCTACTGTACATTTGAATCGGTAAAACCATCAGTAATAAACCTATCTTTTTATACGTACATTTATAAAAAAGCAAGGCAGCCATTTTGTATGTCATTAACAATTTGAAATGATGCGGTATGGAATGGTTTAATTTAAATATTTATGGTAATTTATTTGTAAAATTTACAAATCAAATAATTATTATTATATGACATTAGTATCATATCCCAATTTATTGTTAATTACATTACGTTGGTACCTTTGTTGCTAAAACATTGTAGATAGTTTTGTGCCGATAGCAAAAAACGCGAGATAAATCTGCACAAGAGCAAAGTACATTAGAACAAGAGAATAAAATAAGATGATCTTAGTATTTTACTGTCTAAGTAGGTTTTTTCCACTTTGCTTTACCCTTTTCTTTTGCCCATAGATTTGGATTTCACCCAGGCGTCGCATCTCAGAAGTAACCCTGTTTTTACCCTTTTCTACTAGTTTTAATTTCTACTAAATAATAGCTACCGAAAAATAAAACGTCATCATTTTAAGCCATTGACATTGTACAGTTGAAGACCTCTTGGCTTAAAAATAATAGCCGCTCGGTTCGATCTTTAGGTTAGGCCGCGCTCGCCTAGGTTGGCCCGTGAATGGATGACCACCTATCACACACCGAGTTTCCTCCGTGCCTCGGAAAGCACGTTAAGCCGTTGGTCCCGGCTGCCAATTGTAGATCTTTGACAGTTTTTACAGTTAGTCAGTGGCCCGAAAGTCTGGCAAGGGGTATCGTATTACCCAGTACTAACTGTGTTGTGGAGGTCAGATAGGCAGTCGCTCCATGTAAAATACTGGTATTCAGCTGTTCGGTTACACTGGAAGCCGACCCCAACACAGTTTGGAAAAGGCTAGGCAGATGATGGCATTGTACAGTTAAAATGTTGCATAAAAATATAATTTATTTTGTTAGTGTATTGTAAACATATATAACTTCAAATAGAAGCTCTTTAAATAAAAATAGCCAAGGTATTAATGCAAATTTAATAGCAGCTACACGCTACTTAATTCCTGCGGCTTCGCTCGTTTGGAACAGATTTTCTGCCACCCTCGGGTACCATACATTTTTCTTCGTAAAATGGTAATCTACGGTCTTAAGTACTTTCAAAAGATTGTTCACAAATTCCTCTTAATCCTTTGGTAAAATGTTACGAGGTAATATGTTACATCTTTTCATGTTATTTTTATACCCGTTTCTAAACAGGAAATTGTTATTTCCGTCTGTCGTTCCTTTTTTTTGGGGATTATGTGTTTTATTTTGGTTTCGAAAATCGGTAGCGTTTGTATGAAAAATATATGAACGGTTTTGATGTATGAATTTTATGTCTTATAATTTAATCATTTAAAAAGATTATACTGTTGCCTCAAATTTCAGAAAATTATTCTAAAATCTCAAGAGAAATCATTCGTCGATTTAAAAAAATACAGCTATTTCATACACATTGTTCGGATAGGTTCCCTTTCGTATATACCCATAATGAGTGTTTTTTTGCGCATCACAGTAAAAGTTGTATGCAAAAGTATAAAGTATAATTACCAAAAATAGAGTAGGATACGTTATTATAAAGTATGGTTGGCAACCCTAATTATAACAAACAATTTACCTAAAATGCCATAAGACAATTGTATTTTCGATTCAAAGATTGACGTATTTACGATACGTTTTCACCTCCCACTCGTGCTAGGGCCTCTGGCAGATGGAGATTTGATGTCAAACTGAGAATAGTTTAATTTACAAATTCAACGTAATATAAATGAACGTCATTGAGAACTTCATTTGCAAGTCTAGACAAGCAATTAACAGTAAAAACAAAGTTTCATAACTGCTACCAAAACACTAAAGTACAGACAAACCTAGCTACCCGACACTGTAAAATTTTCCAGTCAACCTTGAACCTAATGCTTTAGCGGTAAAACTGAAAATCTATTAAAGCAATTTGACAGATTGTAGTAGCTTGATGTGCTGATGTCTGTACAAGGTGGAGTACAGTTAGTGTGGTAACTTAAAAGGTTTATTTATTCTGTTAAGAATCAGTCAGACTGGTACAGACAAAATTGTGAATGCTTTGGAAATGAACACAGTACATAACATCATGCCTGTAATCCTCGAAGGGTTAGGCAGAGGTGTGTACCTCATAGTACACCTACATTTCGCCAGTTATATTAAAGTCCCATGTAATAGGAGACGATAATATTGCCAGGAACTGGGCCCAAATCCAGACTCCGTGACTGCTACTGAGAAATATCTGATTTGAAAACCCAATAAAATTTTGTCCGACTCGGGAATCCAACCCTAGACCAATGACGGAGACATGGACAAATTACTCGAGTTCCTATCTAGGAGTATGGAGATCCAGATATTGAATTACTGGGTGATGAAAAAGAACGGTCTCATTTCGAAAAGAAAGTAGTCTACTATTTGAAAGGAAGTGGATTATGATTACTATTCATTTTGTTTTTACTTACTTTTTAACAAAATTTAATAAGTGCCATACATCATCATCTGGCTAGCCTTTTCTCTACTATATTGGGGTCGGCTTCCAGTATTACCGTATGCAGCTGAATACCAGTACTTTACATGGAGCGAATGCCTATCTGATCTTCACAACCCAGTTAGAACTGGGTAATACGATACCCCATGGAAAGACTGGTTGTCAGACTTTCGAGCCACTGTATACCTGTAACGACTGTCAAAGATCTACAAATAACAGTTGGGACCAACGGCTTAACGTGCATTCCGAGGCACGGAGGAAACTTGGTATGTAATGAGTGGTCACCCATCCACAGACCAACCTTGGCACGCTACGAGCATATTTAGCATGAATAGTATGGAGATCTAGGTACTGAATTACTGGGTGATGAAAAAGAACGGTCCCATTTTGAAAAATAAAATAGTTTACAATTTGAAAAGAAGTGGATTACGATTACTGTCCATTTAGTTTTTACTTGATTTCCAATTAAATTCAATAATGCCAAACAATTATGTAGAAAGACTAGCTATTGTTCGCGACCTTCGTTCGCCTGGATTTATTGCAAAAAAATATTACATCCCTTTTTTAATCGGATTTTGTAACCATTTCAAGGGATTTATTTTTTTGCACGGAACCTTAATTATTATTCTAAAATAAAAGTAGCCCTTAGTAGTAAGTTAGACTTTATAATATCAGTTATGTGCCAGAAAACGCTCCGTCAAAATCGGTCCATTCAGCCATTTCAGAGATTAACCGGAACAAACAGGCAGACAGATAGAAAAAAAATGAAAAAAAATGTGTTTTTATTATTAGTGCCGTATATATGTATTTTCATATGCATTCAGTAAAAAACTGTTATTTTGATATTACAAACAGACGCTTCAATTTTATTTATTTATATAGATGTATAGATTTTTCATACATTATGTAAGCTTATTATGATATATAATAAGCTTACATAAACGTATTAAAGCAAAAGTAAATTCAATAATTGCCTCACGTTAAGCACAAACATATATTTCAAGCAAGTTAAGCGCGCGGTGAATACCAGTGATCGTATTAACTGTTAATTAACATATTCATGTAATTAACGGCTTCAAATTGAGTTTTCAGTTCACTTCTGAATAAACAGAGAGGCGTTTGTGTACATTGGTTTTAAGGAGATTACAGATAATTATATGAATACAATGTAACATTGAATCAGTCCTGTATTTTTTAAGACGACCCACTGACCGAAAATTCGGAGGTGAATTTATGTAACTGATACTTCGCCAGTTATTTTTAGTTTTCCTGTGACCCGAGGGCTGGCTTTTACCTTGGCCAGAGGCTTAGCGTTGCTATACAACGTGATAATGCAACGCCGCCAGTCTCTTTGGGACATTACCAGTTGACAGCGTTAAGGTGAAGTGTTTAGACGCCATTTTTTAGTTTATTTTTAAGTTAGTTATGTTCAAATTCAAATTTATTTATTTTGTGAACATAAGTAAACAGTAGGAGGTTTAATATATAAAATTCAGAAACTATCTATGTCCCGCCGTTAGGCATACAAAATGTTTCTCCAATTAATAAAAAAAAAAAAAAAAATGACAATGCAATTTGGTTCATTAAATAATTAAAATCATCAAATAAGAGCGAAGCCACATTGCTCCGTTGCGGTGCGTTGCGTCGCCGCAGCGTTGTCGCCTGCGTCATTTTACGTATAAATTTTAAAACATGCCACACTTCTCCACAGCTACACAGCAGCGATGGTTTATAACCTCACATTAAAACTTTAGTTCGTCACTGAGCAGTTCCTAATGGAAACACCTAATACCACTTTGTCTGACCTAAGGATCATAAAAAGAACCCACTCTTACAACCATTACACGAAAAATACATTCACACAAAACTGCACCTTATAAACTAAGAGGTATAATAAAGATTTCGTATTTTCCTTTTGAGGTACGGAAATCTTACAACAGAACCCACTCTATCTATCTTAGCTGGGCCACTGTGGCAATGGGCCGTCGAGGCACAGGTGATGGGCAAGTAATCTATCCATTCGTATGTGCTTTGACTTATTTATTCTTACGTCCATTTTCCTTTTTGCCGGGATTCGGAGGAAAAATGGCGGACGAAGTCACGCGTAATGGCGTAATGTGTTTGGGGATCAGAGATGATTGTGTAGACACTAGTTCTGTCTTGTGGTTTACCACAATTATTTGTATCTGTTTGTTTTTTCACGAAACTATTGTTTCAAAACTGAAACAATACTCGTAGTTTCGTGTATGTACAAACGTACATAATCATCTATAATCTAAATTGACACAAAATTATTCGATTCGTATTTCAGGTTTTCAATCATTCATATCTGTTAATATTACTTCTGATCGGTTTTAACCCACATGTACCGAATGTCTTACCAAGGGGTATCGTATTACCCAGTACTAACTGGGTTGTGGAGGTCAGATAGGCAGTCGATCCATGTAAAATACTGGTATTCAGCTGCATCCGGTTAGACTGGAAGCCGACCCCAATATAGTTGGGAAAAGGCTAGGCAGATGATGATCGGTTTTAACCCTACGCAGGCTACAACGGTATTTTTACACCCGGGCACAGATAATAATATACCCGGGTCACTTAATTTTATGTGTATGTACCTATTTTATATTTTGATTTAAAAAATTAATCCGTTAATCGACTTTTTAGTTTTTAGACACAAAACTTAGCTCAAAACTGGACACAAAGTTAATTTTTAAAAGGAAGTATAGCAAACTGACCACCCATTAGTAAAAACATAAGTAAAAGTAGTTATATAAGGATCGTCGCGATTCCAACCCTAGCGTAATCTACAAAGGTATAACCTGCCTCAGCCTTCTTTGAAAACATTTTGATTAAACGCAAAAAGTCACTTTCATCCTCCATTCTAAATTACCTGCCATGACGCACCTGGAACATTTTTCTTCCATACTTCAGCTCATTTTTATTCCAGACTACCTACCCAGAAATAATGTCCATATATTAATATAAACCGACCCTCAATTCGGAACACGCAGCTGAATAATTGAAGGCAATTTTCTGATTAGTACCACAGCGAGTGTTACACTATCCTAAACCGCTGTTGGTTCTAATGACAGCCATCTACGCAAAGTGCCCGCTCTATTACGAAGCGAGCGAGTAATGTAGGAGGTACACTGAGATACGAACGGCTGTGTTGTGGGTACGATTGGAATTTTGGTACTGGCCAGCACTGAGTTGAAATATTGTTTGAAATATTTATGCTGTTTCAGATGAAAGGGACACTTGTTGTTAGTAGTTAACTGACGGTTTGTACATATTCGTTATTGATGGATCTCTGAAGCGGCCATTTTGTTTTTGGGTTGACGTGATTTTGGAGTCCGTTCTGATGATCTGAATTCAATATTTGTGAATTATCTGAGGCTCGAAGTTATAACTTTTGTAAGACAATGTAATGTTTATTGTTGTTTGTAGTTCTGGAATTTGACTTTTGTCTTATCGTTTGATCTCTTTATGAGTAAGGACTACGCACGTTCAAATTTAGAACTTGCCAACTAATCATGAAGAAAATATGTGTCAAACCGTTACTAAAAATTGCTGGGTCCGGCGAATATACATCAATCTTGTAAATTTTGAATGTTCAACGGTAATAACATAACATCATAACTTCACGCCTGCAATCCCCGAAATGTTTTGCAGATGTGTTCCTAATAGTATCTACACCCATATTTCGCCAGTCATGTCCTATGTCAAGCCTATTGCCATCAACTGGGCACAAATCTAGACTCCGTGGCTGCTACTGAGAAATTCGTAAGCCAGCCAAATACTAGTAAAAATTTGCCCGACCCGGGAATCGAACCCAGGACAACCTCATGCTCAGTAGTCGCAATTGCGTCCACTAGACCAACGACGCAGTTCAACGGTAATAAGCGAGGATAAGAGCATTATTATATTTTTAAATACACCTATGTAGAATCCATATATAAAATAAAATGTAATGACACATAAGTCTGTATATTGTCATCAGTACATCCAATAATAGCTGAAGGTATTTTTAATGAAAGCAAAAGCAAAGGCTGCTATTTTTAGAAGTAAATATCGATCAGTTTATGAGGCATGGAACGATTCTATGGAATTATTAATTACACATTCCATGATATTGCTACACACGTTATCACAAATCGTTCATTAACTTTATTGACAACCAATAATATAAAATTGAATTATCAGAACGTAAAATAAAAACGCCCTTTGCTCTCTTTTTTCGTTAATTGAAAGTATAAATAAAACACTCGGTATCGTCGTTTCACAGTTAATTTACATCTGATAGAAACAACCGAATACCAAACTTATTGTTTACTAGCTGTTGCCCGCGACTTCGTTCGCCTGAAATTATTATAAAAATATTTCTGTTAACAAATTCATGGCTTTAAAAAAAAAACAATTAGGGTTCTAAAAAAATTAGAACCTTAATTGTTTTTTTTTTAATAAAAGCCTAAGTTACTCCTTATAACATCAGCTATCTGCCAGTAAAAGTCCCGTCAAAATCGGTCCTGTTGTTTCGGAGATTAGCCGGAACAAACAGATAGACAGATAGACAAAAATTTAAAAAAAGTTTTACTCTCATAAATAGTATATACTTTCATACGCATTCAGTAAAAAGCTGTAATTATGAAATTAAAAACAGACACTTCAATTTTATTTATTAATTGTTTAGATTAGATAGTACTTACACATTCTTTTGCATTATCAAAACTGATTATAAATAACTTATCGAAAGTCTAGGTTAATTTATGAGAAATGATAACAATAGTTCAAGTTAGTTCACATACTGACTTGTACAAAACTTTGATCAAAGGATGACTTCATCTCATGCTAGTTCGTTTGATGTGGCCTTCCCTTTGAGGAAACTTCATTGTCATTGTAGTTCTGGTTTTGTGAGACAAAGTCACACCACGAGTTTAACATACAGAGTACCGTCAAGACTCGTCAGAGAAAGTAAGACACGTCTTCTCAAAATAAAAATAAAATAAAACAATAATGAAAATAAGGATTTCGTGTTTTTATCGAGAAATAGCACCCGAATTTTTAATTTTGCTGAATATAGATTTGACACAAATGGGAAATTATTTAATTTTACCCAGATAAATTGATTTGATCTTGTATAATATCTTATATGATATTTTTGGTAGTATCCTTGTTTGTCCTACTGCTAGGCAAAGGCCTCCTCCACATTAGCTTCCACATACTCTTCATATGTGCCATCTCGAACTAGCCTTCATGATGCGCGTCCAGATCATCTCGCCACCTCTTTCTAGACCGTGAAATGAATATGAATAAACAAATTTTATTAAAAACGGGATCCTATTAATAAGCCTCCGCTGTCCGTCCGTCCGTCCGCCTGTCAGCGGGCTGTATCTCTTGACCCGTAATAGGTAGAGAGTTGAAATTTACAGATTGTGTATTTCTGTTCCCGTTAGAACAACAAATAACGAAAATAATTTAAGGATTAAAGTGGACTGTACTACGATGGTACGGAACCCTTCATGTGCGACTCCGACTTGCACTTGCCTTGTTTTTTTTTTGTTATTGTTTCCCTTCTAATATTGAACTCAAACAACACATGCATACGTGTAATACAAATAGAGATTATCTTTAATTTTCTTGTATTTTTTAAATGTCTCTCACAAATACTTTATCTTACGAGCTTTGTGTGTCCCTAACTCAATGTTTAAAAGGGCCAAGACCCGCGGTTAGTCAATGACTGGTCGTTTACCAGTCGGCCATCATAATTTGGGCCCATTGATGACCGGGAACTCCTTTGATTGACGACCCTTACCTTACGGACATAATAATAAAGATATTATGGTCAGTCTGTGGGCACTTACTTACACCTTGTTATTTTATAGTTCGGGAAAGGGAATTATTACCTATTTGGTACCTATACCTTCGCATTGAAGATGTCCATAGTCTTACTTCAATATCATAAATGCGGAAGTTTGTGAGGTGGGATGAATGAATAAATGGATGTTTGTTACTTTCACGCAAAAACGAATGAACGGCTTTGGATGAAATTTAGCACACAGTTAGTTTATAACCTAGATTAACACATAGGATACTTTTTATCCCGGTAGTATGATCCCGTAGGACAATTATCGAAGACCACGTGGGTGAAGCCGCGGGCATAAGCTGGTATTTTCAATTTTTTTCTGTTCGCCTAAACTGTCCCGTTCCTAGGCAAAAGCCTTCTTCATTCCTTCCACTTCTCCCGATGTTAGATAGATAGAATTTATACTTTATTGTGCACTAAAACTATTACACAGCTTTCTAACAATACTGTTCATAATCTATGTATAAAACGACGGTCTTATTCTTGCTTGTTGACATCAAATTAACTTAAACTGTCTAATAAAGTTGATTCCTCTTCTACTTTTGAATTACTCAACAGACATTATGGTTAAATTGATTACCGCACTAAGTCACATCACTGACCAACAAAAATTCGTTGAAAACGTCATCGTTTTCAACGAAATTTGGTTGATGATGAAAAATCAAATTGCAAATATTACAATATTTTTTTTGAAATGCTTGTTATTGTATAATATTTGCAATTTGATTTTTTACAGCTTTAAATGTTTATTTCAATTACAATGTTTATTTCAATTACAATGGGCGTTTAGATACATATTATTGGAGGTCACCTTTTAAGCAAGGAATTGCTTGTATTAGGAGACTCCGCACTTCCACTTAATTTTTTATGTAATTGAAATGTAGACAATGTAAACATGCAAGACTAAAAATAAAAGGGGTAACTTAAAATTATACAAACAGCTCTGCATATGAATGAGCGTTATACAGAGAAAAGGCCAGATTGCGTGTGTTCGTGTGGTATGTGTGTCACGAGTGATTGTGTGAGTGTATGAGTGTATGAGTGAGTATGGATGTTCACAACATTGAATAGTGAGGTTGTGTGGTGTATGAGTTATAATAAACAATGCTTAGTTCACTTATCACAAGATACTTCCAATCCGACACCAACCATGGGATGGAGACCAATGCTGGTAAGACCGAATGGCGATGCCAGCATAGGTAGGTGTAAGCGTGGGTTCAAAAGTAGGTTGTCGGTTGCCGGTTGGCGGTTAGCCCTGTGACAATGTCTTGGGATCGAAAGAGAGAGAGAGAGCTTCTCATGTTTATTACTCCGAGACCCCAGTTCTTGTTTAACCAAGAAAAAAACACAATACCATTCAATCCAGCCTGTATCTTTCCTATGAATGGACAAGAAAATGCCAAGGCCTTACGATTGCAACTGACAAGTCAGCTGATTGTCATCCCACGTAGGATAAAAGTAGTTCAGTGCTCAATAAACGGTATAAATAAATCTCGGATAACCGATAACAATACGGTCTGGATTTTATTTTCGTGTCATCCTTTCATCTGCAGTCTGCGAGTAGCGTGACGCCCCATTCACTAAGGGCGGATTCAGATACGCATATTGTCGGCGCGTTTTTAGAAGCGCGCGCCTTTTGCCACTTGCGCAACTCGTACGAGCGTTGACGCGCTTATAATCTCATGTAAGCGAGAGGTGCGACAGACACTGACACATTGCTACTGACTGAACCCACCGGTTTTAACGAACACCTTGGTATAAGCGCGTGTACGAGCCTTCAGATTTTTGAAGCGAAAATATGTTGCTGCTAGTCTGATACCACTCTAACGCCTCGTTCACTACATCTGGTAATGCGACTTTCGTCAATCGACACGCGCGTGAGTACCGTCGTGTCGAGGTGACTCGCAAACTGTAAGTGTCTTCTTTCATTTGTTTTCTGCGCAGTCACAGTCTCAACACGCGCGTCGTAGGTGTATTCCCGTTGACCCCACCGCGCGTAGCCCGAATGGTGGGGTCAGCGAGAATTGATTAAAATAATTTAAAAATATTCCTGTTGACCACACCATATTTTTGAATGTAGCAAGTGGCCAAGCGGTAAGGCGAATTTTAATCCAAGAAATGGTTGCGCAAACAACAGGCAGTCGTTTTCATTTTGTTTGACGAAATCGATCGCGACCAATCGCTTTGGTTGAAACGCAGTTTAAGGGTGCTTGCATAAAGATGCATGTTGCCGGAAAACCTGCTCCTGTTTCTGTTTTTATGGACCTTTGTCTTTATGTGCGATGACATACAGAAATTATGGGACTATTTTACCGGTGCTGACCGGTACCTATGCGTCCTGAATTATTCGTACTGGGAACCATTATCTTCATGCAAACTCTCTTTGTTCGCGGATCAGCTGTGCAACGCATACTTCATGTTGCATGAAAACACAATGAGTACGACGCGATGACATTGGTACTAATTATTTAAAACGTCTTTTATTTTTAGAAGGTTTAGAGAGGCCTTTCCTCCTTTGTAGTCTTCAGATTCAAAGTCTTTGTTTTATGTTGAATCATCAGAGGTGTTTCGTAAGCAAACACCTATTTGATGATTCAACTTTTTCACCAACAATTACATTGTCCAAATATCTATTTTATTCCGGTAATCTATGACTCATATACTATCTCATTTTGCCTAAGATCAATAACGTGGCAAGTTTCAATGTAAATACAACTTAACCGCTAATGTTACAAGGTTTAATTCAAAAATGACAAAGTTAGAGGACAAGCTTTATCAGCAATTGATAAAATAAGATATCGTCAAATAATATCGATAAAAGATAATAACGAATTTGAAGTATTCGTCGCAACAGAACGGAAAGTGATACTTGTGCGAAACGGAGTAACTACAGAAAGAAAAAATGGCAGGTTGCAAGCATTACATGGAGGTGACTTTGGGGTGGATGTTGAACAACAAGGTGATAGTTCTCTTGTCTCTTCTGACGTTCGCGCTGTTCGTGTCTACGTTGGCTTTGGCTGGTCGGAAGAACACCCTATACTGGGAGCTGGACGCATGTAGGAACCCAACTACTGCTGCACCTGCACCCACTACTGCACCTGTCCCTGCACCTGCCTCTGCACCTGCCTCTGTACCTGCGGATTCTTCTGCCGCCCAAGTGAAAGCAGATTCACAGAGTTTACTCCAACTACTAGCTAGTAACTCGTAATATTTTCTATGCAATGTGAAAGTGATTTTTCGTGTGAATTGAAGTTTCTTTGTTCTACAAGTACCTACCCAAGACAGTCACGTGAGAAATGTATCTATGTATATTAAATTAATGTACTACATCCGCCATGTTGTTTTTAATCCATTGATGTAATTAAAATTAAAGGTATAAATTTTTCTTGTGAGTTTTTGTAATTGCTAAAAATATTATGGCCTATTTATCTAAACTTGTGTATTTTCTTAATAATGTGTAACATTTAAGTCACATTTCATTGTATCTCGATGTCTCGTGACGTCATTTGTTGCTTATCCAATCATTTTTAACATTTCGGAGGCGGAAATTTGAAATGTCATAAGAGACATTGAGCGTGTAATTGGATTTTCAACTTTCGACGCTGGGTCTAACGTCGTAATTCCAGCAGCAATTCTCTTCATTGAATTTTTATTGCACAGATTCACTATTCTCTTGTGTCGTGAACGTCACGTCAAATGTATGACACAACGTGACGTAAAAACCACACCACACTAGTGTGTGCCGGGGCTTAACGCGCAAAAAATTTTATATTTCTTTACAATTTTCTTTTAACTTTTTCTTACCCCAAATTGCTCGGTGTTACCGAGACACTGAGCAATATAATTGCCTTACCGAGACACTGAGCAATATAATTGCCTGTGTGATCTCATCTTTAGAGGTATTAGCTATGATTTTCGATTCTACAATAATAATGGTTACTACGAAATATGGTAATTTTAGTTAGGAAGAAATCATTATATGGTGTAGGTGTTTTTCTATATTTATTTTGTATGTAATAAATTTACTGTAATTCAGATTTTATGGGCTATAACATTATTGCTTGTTTTCACTAATACTAGGCGAAACCTAACTTAACGAAGTTCAACTTAGGGCGCTATGCCTAGAGTTGAAAATTAAACAGCTGTCATTTACATCTCGTAAGGTACAGCCTAGTGTAGATTAAATGAACATTCTACACAAGTATCCAATATTTACAGAATACAAAATTCTTTAAATATTGGATACTTTAACAATTTTGATAATGTATTCGATCAGTTTTGTAAAGTATATGATAAGATAAAACAAATATGTCTTTTATTTTGAATATTTGCGTATAGCTGATAGTAGTTATCGGATTACATATGTACGTTTTACTTGTTTTTCTTTTAATAACATTAAGAATATTTAACATAAGACATCTATTTTCAACTAACTGATTAACTGACCGACTCAACGTTACACCTGCTGAAAATCTCCCACCTGGATATAAGTTGCCATGGCTGACCTGAAAGTCTTTAAATAGACTCCGGACCCAGGTTGGTCGCAGCAAGGAAAACCTGCTCAGGTGGAGATTCATTAATGACTCTGCCCTGAAGTACAAATGTGGTGCTGTTCCACAAACGATGGGGCACTTAATATCCTGTCCTGCGTGTCCTGTTGTTTGTTCACTACAGGATCTGATGGACGCTACCGAAAGCACCAAACTAGTTCACTCAGTTCTGGGCTGACACAATTTAGATTGCCATTGACACGCTAAGAAGAAGAAGAATGAAAATTTATAATATATTTTATTTGCCCAGCCTTTTCCCAACTATGTTGAGGTCGGTTTCAAGTCTAGCTGGATGCAGCTGAATACCAGTATTTTACATGGAGCGACTGTATAATGACCTCCCACAACCCAGTTACTGAAAGAAAGAGAAAAGTATTTATTAGACTCGCACAAGCCAAAACAATAATAAATAAAATATCCTTTATTGCTGTTTCTTTCCTTACAATTAATAAATACCTACCTACTTACCAAAAATTAAATTGATGTAATAGTACGATACCACTTGATTAGCCTGGATGGCTGTCTTTCGGATACGCTTAAAAAAAAATATGGAGAATCATAATTATTATTTTTCTAACGCCAAAATAAAGTTCTACTTGAGTCTTAGAATAAATCTACTATACTTATTTATTTTTATTCTTAATGCCCTACAAATGCGAAGATTCCGAAACTTTTTTCGATAACTTTCACGGATCCAACTTTGCAGCAAAATATTTAGGCATAAAATAAAACAAATTTCCATGCCAACCAGCTGTAAAAAGTTTTTTTTATCTGAAGCACAAACGTCAAACAGATTTTCTCCATCATAGAATCCATCCATCTCAGACCAGATTTCATTTGACAAAAAACAGGTTCGAAATCGTCATTCACTGGACGCCTGAGAGAGGACATTGCCGTTGAGGTCAACCGCGGCGATACCGCGATGGTGGTGTGACGATGACGATGTGACCTCTCTATCCTGTGTGATCTTTGGCCGTTAATATGATCAGGTGGCCTACCATGACGTCTTATAGCAGGAGTAATTCCAGTGTTGGAAAGAGGCAGGAGTTATACAGGTCGTCTAGTGCCATCTCTCAGAGGACAGGATAGAGGTATGGAAAGAGAATGGAAGGCCAGGCCCAGCAGTGGGCTGCGTCCGGTTAGATTGGAAGCTGACCCCAACATAATATTTGAGAACAGGCTAGGCATTTGATGATGACTTGACTGTCAATAATTTCATACCTTTCCTACAAAATAATATTACAATAAGTGATGAAACTGGATATTCTTCAGGAGTTATATACAGGGTGTAAACAGACTTTCCATGTCAAAACAGCTATCCGTCAAAGTTACAAACAGAACAAAATATGAGAAAAAACACGGCAATTTCATAGTTTAAGACCTAAAGACCTAAGAATATCTAAGTATAAGAGGAGCTCGTGGCTAAATAATAACAGCCGCTCGGGTCGATCTTTAGGATAAGCCGTGCTTGCCTAGGTTGGTCTGTGGATGGGTGACCACCCATTACATACCGAGTTTCCTCCGTGCCTCGGAAAGCACGTTAAGCCGTTGGTCCCGGGTGTCATTTGTAGATCTTTGACAGTCGTTAGGTAGTCAGTGGCCCGAAAAGTCTATCAACCAGTCTTGCCAAGGGGTATCGTATTACCCCAGGACTAACTGGGTTGTGGAGGTCAGATAGGCATTTGCTCCATGTAAAATACTGGTATTCTGCTACATCCGGTAAGACTGGAAGCCGACCCTAATATAGTTGGCAAAAGGCTAGGCAGATGATGATGACATCAATATCTATAACACACGTGAAGTAACAATATCTACGAGTATAAGACACAAACAAAAAGACATTGACTAGGACCTAAGTTTAGGATAAGGCGTCAACTATGTTGAAGATTGGTTAATAACACGTATACCTGACATTTAGTATTACCTGTAACAGACTAAAAACTACACGATTAAGATAAGATTCTGAGCACCTACCACTGTGCTATAGGCATTATCATTATTCTTGAGTACTCTGATAATGGCGCGGTGGAGGTGAACGCGAACTACGTGACACAATTATTTTAAGTTTGTCAAGCTATGTCTTAGTGAGAAAGGTATTGGTGTTACTCCACGTACATGAAATATTTTAGGTTTGTATTCGGGATAGTAACGTTACTGTAATGATTTTGTCATATTATAATACCGACAACGGCTAAATGCTACTGAACAGACTTCTCGTGAAAAATTTGTCATCTTTGTCATTTTTTAATGTTACAGTGTTTGTTTTACTAAATAGGTCTATAGACTGATGAACTGCCGTCCTGTGATTGCCGCAGTTCAGTTAAAAAACCTACTCGCCCATGAAGGGTTCTGTACATACCATCGTATTAGGGGAGCCCCCTTAAATTTTACTTTATTTTTATTATTTATTTTTACAGCGGCAACAGAAATACACATTCTGTGAAAATTTCAACTGTGTGATCATGAGATACATCCCGCTGACAGACAGACGGACGTACGGACAGACGGCAGAGGCTTAATAATATATATGAACCCTAAAAATGATTACCTATCCATACACATATAACGTTGAACATCCTTTACCGGTCTAGTACGTACTCATCATTCTCCTGCCCTTATTCCTATTTATTAGGGGTCAGCACAACTTCTTGCATACTTCTCTAATACCCGTTATCTCAGCCACCTCCTTTCTAGACATATCATCCTTCAGTATGTACTAAAACTCGAAAAACTCACTAGCTTACAATACCAACCAAACAAACTTAAACTTATAACCAATTTCAGCACATATCAGCCTATTTCCCCAGCTATCCAAGAGTTCAGACTAAGGTCATAAATGAGTTTCTGAACTCAGTTCCCAGTTTCAGTACAATGACGTTTATTTACCAACTTGTACTGTAAACCGTGTTTATACAAAGTTATTCTGTTACGTGTTGTATTTCGGAATATGTTGTTCATTTTTGTTATGTCAGGTATTGTTTTTAGTACTGAAGTTACTTTTGATTTCGAGTTTGAAGTTAGTATTTTCTGTTTTGTGATTTGAAATTTAATGAGCAGCATATTTTTGTAATTACAGATACAAATTGGTTTTCAAGTTATATATAATATTTTGTTGTTTTGATATGGAAAGAAAAAAGAAAAAAAAAAGGAAGGAAGGAAGGTCGCAGGTTCAAACCCTGCTCGCACTCGAATTTTTCTTTCCATATCAAAACAGCTGTAGTTCCCAACGTAGGGTTTGCGTATACCATGACCATTGACCAAGACCATTGACCATTTGGGGTTACCATGATGTCTTAAAGCAAAATTGTTTTATTGTCATTCCATTGTGGGATAGCGACAGCGCTTTACAGGGTGTCTAACGCCATCTCTTTTCCACGCCAGAATAAGATTAAAACCTGAAGACTACATGTATTTTTCGAATGTACATCATCGTCATATTAGCCGAAATACGTCCACTGGTGGTGATAGACTTCCCCTGAGCGACAAGCGCTGCTACATCGGCCGGTCAAAAGGCCCTAGCAAGAATTGAACCTTACACTGCAACCAACTTATCTATACAGGCGGGAAAACACAGAACTAAAATAAATGTACCAAGTTTAACATATCGATGCAAATTCTCTTGACAAGCAACGCCACCTTGAAACTGCAAACTTAAAGTGGTCACACTATAGTGCATCGTAGTGACGTAAGATTTGTACTGAGGGTCTTACGCTCGGACTGTCAACCTTAGTTGCTCGTACGTACGGTAGAGGCGCTTTTTGAATACAATACATACAAAAACTTTATTGTTTCAGAAGTACATTACATCAATAATAGGTATCTGGTCTCCACACTAGGGTTCTCTGTGTCGTGGAGGCCAATCTCTTTTTTTGCAGCTTAAAGAAAAATTTAAGAAAAAGAAAAATATTATAGAAATATAAAAAAAATGAGAATTCTAGTACAAAACTTACTTCGAAGACAGTGTTTACGAGACGTTGCAGTACGGTCAAATTCTGACGTTCTCATATCAAGTGGATTCAAAATACCTTCACCAGGTCATCAGTAGACCTTGTAGAAGACTTCCCTAACCGAACTGACACGAACACTATATGATTAATCATACCATTTAATCTAAGACTAAAAGCGCTCTGAACACAATTTCTAGGAAATCGGCATTAAGAAGTTAAGCTTTCAATTAGCACCACTAAACAATTTCGGGGAAGGCAATGAATGTCTGAAGTGACTAAATGTAAATAATTAATTACAGTTTTCATAGAAATTCTCTGAATTAGTCGCCACTTTAACTAAAACATTGGTACCGTTGGCGTTTTATTGAATAAAAGCTAAAGTAGTTATTCGATTAATTAAAATTTCAACCGTTATATTGTTTCAGCAGTAGTAATTTAGCAGGTTAAATAAGTTTATATGAAATTACATTTAAAAAATAAAAATGACGTTGTCTTTACCTGCATCGTCTTTGAAACTGACATTATTACTCGACTACTCTAGAAAGAGGGTATTCTTAAAACATTACTCTGGATCAGAAATAGTATTTTTATGTACTAACGAACCAATTTAACCTATCAATAAACTTAACTAAAGTCGGGAAGGAATCGGACCGTTAACTTAACGATTGGGAACCGGCAAAGCCTGCTCCATTCATCAGCTTAGCGTGCCGTCCGTTAGATCTTCCAGCTAATCACTTAGTTCATACATTAGTGGATTGGAAGCTATTGTTGTGATTCTCTCTTTGAAGTTGTTCTATTGATGGTTGGAATGCCAGTATTGTTTTGGTGTATTGCCTGGAATTTCAAGCTCATTGTGTTAGTAGTGGGTTTCAAAGAGTATTTTTTTCAAACACCAGAAGGCCAATTCTCTTGTTTAAAAATGTTCGAAATCTACAATGCTGATAATTATTTTTTTACTAAACAATGTTAATATTAGTATTTAGGTCAGTTTCTCCCTAAATCTTATCGCAGCTACAATCAAGATAAAAATATTCATAACGGCAAAAATTATGACAAAAATATAAGATTTTTTGGTCTACATTGCATCAAATCGAGCGGGATACGTTCTTAACAATGTGTACAAGAATTCAACTACAGGTCGATCAAACTTTTTTCTTTTAATACGAAAATATGTAACTACATAAGTGAATATTGTTCTGTAGTAAAATAATAAAACAAAACAAACCTGGATGAGATCCATCACCCACAGCCCAACTTTACCGACTGCTGGGTATAGGCCTCTCTTGCTTGTGCCAAGCTCCACGTTCTAGTTCCAGCTTCATCCAGGATATTCCCGCGATGGTAATAATTCACACACAGCCAGTGCCCAGTAATTATACTACAACTCTACAGTACTTATATCTCTGGCATTTTATTCTTCCATTTCTTTCTATATTTCCAAAAACAGTCATCAAACAATTCGACTACAATTAAATTAAAAAAGAACCGATCCGTACTCCGTTTCCGAGAATCCCGACTTTTAATCACATGCAAGGATGAGTTGGGAAAGATCCGACTTAATCACGCATCCAAGGCTCTCCACTTGATTAGACCCGTTTCCCGGGATTGATAGTGACTGTAATGTACCTTTTTAAATGTATTTCTATTTAACTTAACGACGGAACATAAGTCTAGTTGATAGGACCTATTTATTGGCAATTAGGTTCTGAAGTAGTTTTGGTCCTGTTATGGACCCTTGAGGTAACCCTGATTATTTGAGGCACGCAAGGCTTTTTGATAAAGTGGGGGTGGAAGATGATGGTGTAATCAATTGGTATAAGTATGGGGGATATTTCTTCGGTAATGGTGTAGTAAAATTAGAGTGCTTGGGATTATGGTTTCGCATTTTTTTGGGCACGCCTCTAGCTATTAGTCTTTTATAACTAAGGGTTCATTCATTCAAATTCATTTCATGAATCCGAAACTTAAGTGCTGGACACTACTGTATCCAATTCTACTATTTTTTTTTTTTTGCAGTAGTTGCAATAAAACATTATAAATTGTGGGTGATTGAAGAAAACATTTTAACTGAATTAAATTGGGTAAGTACCTAATATAAAAATGAAATCAAGTGAGAGGAAAAAAAGCCACACCAAAATTAGCCTTTTTGAGTGTCACTTCACTTGAGCGCCATTTAGTAAAGTTGAGAGTTGAGCAGTCGAGAACGACAAGGTTTCAAGAGCACTGTAGCAGAAGTACAAGCTTGACAGTAAATTACTCGGCCATATATATGTCAAATCAAGTTTCAAAGAGTTGTGTAAGGAACAGAAACAATACCCTACAAAGCCTGAGAAAGTTTTTTTTTAGTAATTAATGCGTACTCTAAATAAGTGCAGAAATGATCAGAAACAAGAGAAAAGCAAAAACTACACACTTCTTCTTATTCGTGTCGATGATTCCCATAATTTTTAAATTAAATTTGTTTCGACCAAAACTCACCACATCGAGAAAAGTACACTAAGATAGTGAGAAAAACCGGGAACTTAATTTAGTTTGAAGGTTTGAACAGAATACACTTACACGTATAATTATGAACGCCAGGTAAGGTTGAACCATTTCAACATTAGGCTTACTAGTGAGAATTTCTCAAGCTTAAACTTATGTCGTAAACATAACATGAACCTTTCTGACTCGAAAACAAACGAGGTAGTTCATCATTTTGGAACACAGTCTGGAAACAGGCCATTCCAAAAAGTAATTATAACTATAATAAGATAGTATTTTCGCACTGCGATTTATTTTGAAATTATAATTAACTAGCTGACCCGCGCAACTTCGTCTGCGTCACATAAGATAGAGAAAGGGTTAGAGAGAGTGGGTCGTAGGCACCTATAATACAATTCTAAAGGAGGACATCAATTATTTTCGCCCAACAATTTATTTTGGAATTATAATTAATTTTTACTACATAACATCACGCTTGAAATCCCCGACAGGTTAGGCAGAGGATATACCTAATAGCACGCCTTCATTTTGCCTGTTAAGTATAAATCTGATGATATAAGGCCGAGCCTATTGTCATCAACCGGGCACAATTACTGACTACGGACCGCTACAGCGAAATTCCTAAAGGGAAAACCCAATAACACTTTGGCCGACCCGGAAATCGAACCCAGTATCTCGTGCTCAGCAGTAGCGCTTGAGACCACTACACCAACGAAGCAGACAGTAGAGAAGACAAAAGTAATTATGATTGGATATTAAATCTCTTACATAGTATTAATTAAGAAAACACGTGAAATATAATTAATTGCTATCATTTCCCAAAAAATGATGAAGATAAAATTAACGTCGCGCATCATGCCATGACAATGTCAAACGGAGTAAGGAGAGGCCGTAATTAATGATTCTCTGATCTTAAAGGAAGGCTTTCGAATATATAATCAACTGAGGCTATAAAGTTGTAACCTTCTGAAAAACAGAATTTAAATTTCGTGTAGGTGGATTTTTAGGTTAATATACATTTTTATCTCTAACTGTTTCTTTATCAAAATTTTGCCTAAAAAGATAATTACTTTTATACTGCGTAATTGTGCTTTTGTCATAATAAAACTTGCCTTCAGCTTCAATAAAAAAAAAAAACAAACATTTAATTTACAAATTTTGACTTATTCAAATCGTGATGTTTCAGGCCACACGTCTCATGCACGAGGAGAGGTTCAAAATTCAACTCACATGTACTTTATAAGTTTATCTCGGACATCACTAATATCGGTGTAGGAAAACATCGTTACGAGAGGAAAATGTCGTGAGGAAAGTTTTGAGTATGAATGTGGATGGGTATATGAGTAGAGGAAGACCACAGAAACGACGGATGGACTGTGTAAAGAATGACATGGCAATAAAAGAGGTGTCTGATGAGATGACGAGTAATAGAGAAGTATGGAAAAAGAAGACACGCTGCGCCGACCCCAAATGAATTGGGATAAGGCAAGACAATGATGATGTAAAACATCGTTACGAATTCTGGACTGATAATGAATTTAAGTCTTAAATCGCCAATCTGCCTTGAGTAATCATAGTGATTAATCCTCGTGTCTTTTCCGTATGAGAAGAGACCTATGAATCAGAGTCAGAATATCATTTATTTACCTACTTTTTGTCTTACAAAATGTCTCTGTAACCGGTAAGCCGTACAGAGGTGACTCAGCTAACTTAATGTCCTGAGAGACCTATGTCCTGAAGTAGCTGAAGTGGGAGGCTGGTGTTATTTGACTCATTCTGTAGCGGCTCCAAATAAAATATACGGATTACAAAACCTAAGTACCTAATATAAAACAGCCGAAAAAGTTTCGAATTTAAAAATTCAAACCGAAGCCATATTTTCTGATCTGAACACCGCAGAGCTCTCGTAAAAAAAGTTACTTTCAAACTCCGACTCTTGTGATCCGAAACTCATCGACTCATCGATAAATATGCGTTATCTACCATTGAAACTCGTAGCAGAACGGAAAAAAACGTTGAACATACAATGGCGGACGCAATTACACGCCTTCTATAGTCATTTGCATTCACTGTTCCGCTTTACTTTGTAATGTTACTTTTGTGGATGAGGTGTGAGCGAACAGCGGGATTACAGTACAGATTAATAGTGCTGCTAGGAATTTCTCCTGTATCGTTGGTGTTTTTACAAACATTTAAACACACAAACAGCCAGACCCGGAAAAATTACCTGTAGGCCATGCAAATATTGGTTTGGTGCGGGAAACGAACATGCAGAGCAGCAACCAATCGCTCAGTCACTGCGCCAACCGTGCCGTCTTTCATCACCACTGCTCTCAAAATGATGTAGGAAAACATAGTGTGGTAATCGTCATGACCTAGGACCACAAATTCGAAGTCACGTGACATTTGCCAACCTTGTAAATTACAACCCGCTCTCTTACACAAAGAGGAATCCCATGTCCCAACAATAGGAATGTCCCAAAACAGGCTTTGCTTTGGTTTTGCTAGAGTTAGTGAAAACGGTATCAATCAATGAAGGTTTCCATTAATTTCTCCATCCACCAGGTGTCATGTCTATCTAAATGTCAATCACCGTAATTTCCATTCAAATACCTGCCCTTAATCTATTCAGGGTTCAAACCTGACCGAAAATTCAGGACTTAGCATATCAATGCTAACTGTTTCATCAATCAACTCTCAAAGGACCAGGGTATCTTCCAGAACATTAGGACCAAACATTTAATCGCATTCGCTTTAGACTTGCGCCACCTAAACGTCCCCATTCGCTTATCTGCTATGAGTCGGCGAATGCCTCTGAATACAGTTTGAGCCTCATACGTCATCGTTGGTAGCAGGCATTACCTGTGCGTCACGGTTGAATGTAAAATTTTGTGTTACGTCATTAAGTGACGCACACACACGATTATTACTGTTATCGTGAGCCAAACGGCAATTGGTGTCGTAAATTATATTTTGTTAATGTATTTTGTGTATGTTTAAATATGTAAGGGTGAGGGTGGTAAGACATTTAATTTTGTGTGATACGGAATGTTTTGGGTAATCATTTTGGTGAGACCTTTTAGGTGTGTGAAAATATTTTTGGTAATGTCTTATTAAGTAAATATAGGAATGGAATTTGCTCTGAAATAGAGATTCAAAGGACAGACTATGAAGATTTACAGCTGCCAAGTTAAAACTAAATACGTATTTAATAATAATGCTAGATTAACGATTTTTTTAGTTTATAGATAATTTTTTCATCAGAGTAACAGCCAAACTTATAAATAGAAAAGTAATTTCAAGCTCAAATAAAAATGCAATTAGAAAACTAACTTAATGAAAACAACTAAAATAGTTCTCTTGACTTCAAAAGATGAATAAGTAATCCAATCGCTTAATGTAAAACGTAAACTAACAATAACCCGTCTCTAGTAGGCCCTTTAACTTTGAACTTAGTTCAAACTTAATCCTAAGTATTAAAGTTCTGTAATTAATAATCTAGTTAAAAAGATTAATAGTGTAACAGGTTGGTTGGATGATTAAATATAAAGCTGAATACGTGTAAAAGGCTTTGTTAATTTTACATTTAAGGTTCTAAACACAGATATTGATATACCTACCTAGATAGCGCAAGTATCACGATCTGTATGAAAACCAAGCGTGGCATTTTTTGACTATCTTCTATGACGTCATAAGCACGATTTAGTTACTTTATAAATTAGAATACGTTTTTGTTTTTTAAAATGTCTAGAATGATAGACCGACCGCTTTAACGAGTCCTCCGCCTTGCCCCATCAAAGGTACATTAAGCGTCCACAAAGTCTTATCAATATCGCACAGGTTATTTGCTTTAAAATAACCATAATCCACGTAGGTATTACGATACTAATTGAATCAATACATAATCAACCTTCAGAATATTCCATTTAAATTGATACCTTCGTGAGGATTCATTAAAGCGGTTGGTCTATAGGTTCTTGAGTTGTAAAGTTGACACGTTGTTGTTTTCTACATATTATCTTGCTGCGACAGTAGCTACATTAAGCATAAAATGCTTAAGCGGTCCACGCGAAGAAGGTCTTCTTGTGTTATCTAGCTATTTCTATATCTGTGGTTCTAAAGTATATCTTACTCAGTCATTAAAACTTAAAGCATTTGCAGATGCTTTTGAATTGTCAAGTATTCGGTCTAGGCGGTCTACTAGTTTAAACTAGTTACCTTTACTAAAGCGTGGATTCCTATGGAGAAGAACGGGCAAGATACTCCATTCATCATATTTCTGCCATTGTTCCATGCTTCTTGCAACTTTCTCTTTCATATCATTCCTCACACAAGCAATCCATATTTTCTTTGGCCTTCATCTCCCTTTCCATCCATCAACATTCATATTCATCTAGGTTTATTTAAACCTGTGTTTCAGGCCAAAATATAATATATATTTCTTTTATACAGGGTGTAAACGGACCCTTCACGAAGCGATCAACCAAGCATTCTGTACATCAAACTAAGTAACTTTTTTTTTTTTTTTTTTTTTTTTTTTTTTTTTTTTTTTTCCGGATGGGAAATCATCAAATGACCCCCCCCACTCTGGGCGGAGCGGAGGGGAGTGTCAGACTTGTACTGACTAAAACCCATCCATGTTCCTTCTTTGCCCGTTATGTTCCAGGGCCACGGTATCTCTTTCGAACAGTCCCGCAGCCCCGGCAGGCGTTGGCCCATGCGGACCCTTACTTGATTGCTGACATCTCTTTGAGGCGCGCGTGGAACACGAACGCGCCGTCGACACGGCCCGTCGTCATAAGACGGCCGGACGGCGAGCTAGCCCATAACTCGCCGTCCACAGGCCAGCGCCTACGGTGGTCGGAAGCCACCACGTGACCCCCGACGCCCAGGGCGTCTCCCGCGGTGGCTGGGACGTGAGGTTCTTTCCCTCTCACGTCCTGCCACCTCCTTCACTAGCATGACTGCTTCGCAGAAGGAGGTGACGGCTTCCCATTCCCTCTCGCTCCGGACCATGGCTTGAACCAAGGCCGGACGCGAGAGATCGCCGCCGCCAATCGCCGCTGTGAGGACACGGCGGTGCTCCGCCCAAGTGGGGCAGACCTCCACGGTGTGTTCCACCGTGTCCTCCGGACGATCCTGGCAGTGGAAACACCCGGGCGTTTCCTCCCGCCCGATTCGATGTAGGAACCTCCCGAAACAACCGTGTCCGGTGAGGACCTGCGTCAGGCGGTAGGTGAGGGCGCCGTGGCGCCTCTCCAGCCACTCCTCAAAGAGGGAACTTATCGCCACTATGGTGGCGTGCCCTGCACGGGGTTGCGACAGTCGCTCTCTCCATGTCGCCATGAGATCACGCCGGAGGTCTGTCCGCTGAGCGGCAATTTGTCGCGGCAGCGGAGTTTCTCCCCGACATAGTGCTTCCGCGCGCCATTCATGCAGGCGCGCGAGGACTATCGCCTCCAGATCCCATGGCGAACTTTACGCAAAAATTTTTGCTGGGAAACGACTTTTTTTTTGGGGTGAAAATCTCGTTTTACGGTAGGACTCGATGGAAAGCACTCAAAACATTGTGCTGATGGATGGATTGAATAGTACGGTTGTCGTGGAGGTATTTAAAGTAAAAATCTTACATTAAAAACATGTATTAAAAAAAAAACTTGTAATAAGTTGGACTTTGACCCCCAATATCTCGGTAACTAGAATGTTCCCAGATATAGTCTACAACAAAAAAAAGATTGCAAAGAAGGGGAGTGCCTTTCTGCTTCGTTAAAGGTCTGTTTACAAACTTTATATAATAATAAATAAATACTGAAAACAACTTAATCTTTAGTCGAAATCTATTCCAGATATACAAACTACAGATATACAATCTACGTTATAGTTATAGGTAGCAAATACATGAATTTTCGATAGTAATAATTAATAAAACCTACGCGTGCTAATATTAAAGGTCAGAATTTGAACCCTTACACGTGAAGCTATAACGGGCTCATAATATTATATGTTATATTCTCACGCTCGTTGGGAGTGTGTTAATATAATTATTGAATAATCCATAGGAAATTGGAAATTATTACGTTTATGGTTTTTGAGCGAAGCGTTCGGTTTCAAGGGATTTATGGTAGATTAAAATTAATCCATATGTTAGCTACAGTTGATCTTTTTGTAATCGCCAAATTCTGTTTTTTTTTTTTTTTTGTTAAGTCTTGCAATCTTTTGAGCTCCTAAGTCCTGACGATGGAATTTTAGGTATTTATTATTTATTTATTTAATTACAACGGTTGTGTTTACAACCGGATCGGTCAGATAGGCAGTCGCTCCATGTAAAATACTGGTATTCAGCTACATCCGGTTAGTCTGGAAGCCGACCCCAACATAATTGGGGAAAGGCTAGGCAGATGATGGTGATGATGGTTATGTAAACAACCAATTACAGTAACTAAAATAAATAAAAAAATAAAACAAACAATTATACCACATATTAAAATATACAAAATAACAAAGTAAAGCAAACAAAGGTAGGCATGGTATGGCATAAGTTTTATAGAAAGAAAGAAAGAAAGAAAATATAAAGAAAATACATTTATTTGGCACATGCCACACAAATAGTGCACACAAAATAAAAAAAAAATAAAAAAAACAACAAATAAAAAACAAAAAATTAAAAAACTTAAAACCTAAACAAAAAAAAAATAGTGTGACACTGTGGATTGCAGGATTATAGGATTGTTCTAAAGTCCTGAATGTATTTAAATTTGGTGTTACTAATTAATAGTCTACTGGTCGCAATCACGAATGTTGAGCATGAGGTCCTGGGTTCGATTCCCAGGTTGAGCTAAGTTTAATTTATTTTTTCCATCAGGTATTTCTCAGTAGCAGCTCCGGTGTCTGGACTTGTGCTTGGTTGATGGCAATAAGCTCGCTCCCTATTACATGGGACTTAAACATAACTGGCGAAATGTGGATGTATTATTAGGTAGGTACCCTACTGCCTAAGCCTTCGGGGATTATAGGAGTGATGTTATTGCTATGAATTTATTTTTAATTCTAAAAAATCAAACAAAAAAAAAAAAATTGATAACAAAATTTTATCGTACTCAAACACCAATTTATGTAGCCACCTACCGGGTCCAAGTAGTTTGACTAGATGTCAGCTCATCAAGTTACCACCAACTGTCAAATTTTATGATTCGATTTTGAACTCAAACAGCAACATTTTGTGGTTTAAAATCATTTGGAGAAATTTGATAGTTTGTGGTAACGTGATGTGCTGGAGACTGTACCATCGATATGAAAGAAATCAAACATTTATTGTTATGAAAATAAAACATCTAATTAGTTACTTTCTATTCCAAAATTTATACAAGAAACTACAGACATTTCAACTTGTCGAATTCCTCTAACAATCTACTTAGAATTGTCAACTATTTAGAGAAAGTTCTCTTTCAGTAACTATTCATTGGCGATTAAATTTCTTCAGGACTCAGAGCTATTTAATGTTAGATACTTTGTTTTAGTTTAAGCGTAAAGTCATTGGTCTTTTGTTTTGTCTGAACTTTTTAATTCGATTTTCTGAAAGCCAATTACAAGATTATTTTTAGACTGGAATTAGTATATTCTTTCTTGTGATGAGCGATGAGAGCATTTATAAGAGAAAATTGAAATTTAGGAGCATCGCTCTTTCTATTGATGCTCGTGGCTAAATTTTAATAGCCACTCGGGTCGATCATCATGGTTAAGCAGCGGTTGCCAAGGTCGTTCCGTGGATGGGTGACCATCAATATACAAATAACGTTTGACTATGTTCGTACACACATATAGGTTGAGTTAACCCAACCGATATCAATGAAATTTTGTGTGTATGGTTGACAGTGGCGGGCCATTAGTACGTATATCTATAAAACCTATTCTAGCCTTGCAAATCTAATTTCGAAAGACAGGTCTTATAATCGTTAATTACTTTCATTAAGGGGGAAGTGCCTCAGTGAATGGACTTCAACTTTGATAGCTCATATCTCGGAAACGTGACACTTTAGAACATTTTGCCTCAAACAAAACTTGTTTGTATAGTACCGACTATCGATTAATATAGGTGTTATGCGTGGCCGCAACTTTGAAAAACAAAATGGCGGAAATTAGTCCGGCCATCAAATTCAAACCCCTTTTAACTTCGCGAGCTATCCTGGTACCCTAGAGAAAATCCAAATGAACTAAATAAAATTCTGCCTAATGACTCGTATAAAACGCAGACATAAGCAAAAAACCAACTACTTCGCCAATCACACAAACCGCTTACCCGCTCCAGTTAAACTAAAAAGGCTTGGAAGGTAATGAGGCGGACGCATTAGCCTATCTTACAGCTGCAGTTTGAGTTCGTTAGTTAATCCGACGTGTAACGGTAAGTCAGATTAGCTGGTGCTAGTGCTTCAGAAAACTAAGGTTTTGTTTTTGCGTGGGTAAGAAGTTGCTGGTTTTAGGTTGATAGGAGGCATTTTAAATGAGAAGTCAGTAGAAATCCTTAACTTGGTGAGTTTCAGGCTGAGGCAATGATATTATACAGAAAGATACGCTACGTTCATACTGAGCGGCGTTCAAATCTCGTTGCGTTGTTACGACTGCGATAGATAATACGGAACGTATGATACAGAAAGAGATAGCTATTACGTTTGAAGTACTTAAATTAAGACAATTGTTTGAATTTGTCTGCAGCAATTTGCGCGCGCTAGTGCGATATCTACCTCTTTTTATTTATAATATCATTGGGCTAAGGTCGAGGTTGTTGCAAACTTTAATAGTTTAATTTAGATGACTTTCGTGATATTTTATTTTTTAATTATTGGTGTGATTTTTGGTACATTTTGTGTGATTTGTGATGTCTACGGTTTTAAGTTTAAACTTACTGATGAGACTTTTACTATTTTTAATTAAGATCTATTTTATAAGCTTTCATCACTTCAGCCGAAAGACGGCGACGACTGGACTGGCCTTCCCCAAGTTTCGCCACATTAACCGCTCCCGTGCGTCTCGCATCCAGCGGATCCTCGCAACCTTCACCAGGTCATCGGTCCACCTAGTGGGAGGCCTTCCAACGCAACGTCTTCCGGTTCACGGTCACCACTCCAGAACTTAATAAGCTTTTATTTCACTTAATTACCCTGTTACCTTGTAAGTTTGTATGTATTGGTCAAATCTTGCAACTGAATTTCAAACCAGTTGCCCCGTAACCGGCATTGAGCTAAAATTTTGCACACACTTTTGGTTCTGATGACAATTTTTTTTATGACAGACTCGACTTGATCTTGCAGCTAGGACGGTTTCCTCACGAGAGAACTCCTGAACGGTTAATAGCACGTACTCGAAACTTTGCACACGTGTTCAATTTTGATGGATAAACCTAATTTTCTTCTTTTCATTTTAAAAAAGGCATTTTAGCCGGAGACCGACTGTCACTAACTTTTATGGGTACCAGCTTAAAGTTTCACGTTTGGCTTAGATCAAAAAACATCTAGCTTTGTTTTTGAACGGCGTGACGGGGAAAAGCAAAATGACGCTTATTATCTTGAACTTGAAGTATGATAACATTTGCTGCCAGGCTAAGTTTAATTTTTTTTATCTTTTTCATATGTTTACTTTTTTGATATATTTTTTGTATTATTGTAATCTCATCCATTTTTTTTGTTGTTTTGTCCTCTGTGAGTCTAATAAATACTTTTTCTTTCTTTCTATTTGTTGATTAATACGATTTTATTAGCTTCATTTGTTTTATAATAAGTAATTGTCTCAAAAGCACCCGAAATAAAGACGGCTCAAATACGCCAGTGACGAAATTAATAGGATAAGTCTTGTTCGAAAACAAAGCATTTTACACCAGTGTTTCGTTTTTACTGCGTACACATTAAATGCTTTTCAATTACCCAATAAAATAAATATATTGCGACGTCATCGTCAATAAAAACATACGACACGGTATCCACCAAATGTAATAAATAAATAACAAAGGATCTCGTAAATCATAAATAATATAGTATTCCCGTAAATCACTCAGTCGTTAATTTTAACGTACTCGTAATTTACAAATTAAGTACTTACGTTATTGGAATCAGAATCAGAATCAGAATATTTATTTGTGAAACATAGGTATTACATAAAGGTCTTAGGTTAATTAAATGGGCGCTATGTTTTGCCAAAAAAAAAAAAACTAACAGAAACGGCAAAATAAACAAAATTAAACACTTGTCGGATTAGGCCCAGACATCAGAAGTAAAACTCAGATATGGCAATACACGAATTTATTTCAATGTAACAATCAGGTATCTTAAATCAAAAATACAGAAATGAAATAAAATTAATGAAATGGAATAATAAAATGAAGGCAGTGAGGGCGGTCACATAGGGCAGTACTGACTGTCGAGAGACAGTGGTCCGTGCACCAAGACGCATCCGTAGGAAATGCGTGCCGACTTAACAGCGCAGCTGCTTATAAAGGCGTTCGTTCGGAGAATGAACGTTACAATATTTTACTGGATTGAATTCTAGTCTTTTAAGCCAAATGACCATATGGCCAAAATTGAATGATTTCTCTAAAAATGCATCCGGTGCACGTTCCACTAGCGCCATCTAGTCGCCGTCTCTCGCAGCTGCAATTTGGCTGCCGTCACACTTACAAGAAAATAAACAAAAAATAAAAACTATTTTAAATTTAACCTAAAAAGAGAAACAGACTTAAAAATATTTAAAAATTACATCAAACGTTTATTGCACACAAAATGTTAAAAATTATCATTGAGAAAATCTTCTACAGTATAATAACATTTTTCTATTAACACCGAGTATATATTTTTCTTAAACTTTAATAGTGGCAAATTTTTTATGTTATCGGGTATTTTATTATAAATTTTCGGAGCCATGCCAAAAAAACTCTTTTTAAGTAAAGCGGTTCTGCATTTATTGTCGCATAGTTTATTCACATATTGAGAACGCATTGGAGTCTTTTTTACTTCGGATAATTTTTGAAATAGGTGTAAATTGGCTTTAACAAATAAAGCAGTCTCGTAAATGTACATAGCTGGCATAGTCAGTAATTTTAAAGATTAATCACTTAATACTCACAAAAGTCAATAAATGCAAGTAATGGTTTTATGTAAATATTATAAAACGTAACATTATAAGCGTAAAACGCAGTAATCGGATTTATTCGTAAAGTGGGTTAAGAATTTTATTTATTTATTCGGAATGATTCCAATTGCTCGTTAGTCTAGTCGTAGTATTATATTATCTGTGGTCTAGAGATCGCAAGCGCTGATGCTAAACATGATATCTTGGGTTTGGTTCCTGGGATGGGCATAGTATTTTTAGGTTTTTCCATCAGGAATTTCTGAGTAGTTTATCTTAAAGGACTATGAACTCAAATTATTTAGAAAACCATCACGTGCCTAGTTGATCGTTTATTTCAATGAATGAAGCGATAAATACAGATAATTTTGATTATGAAATCGTCTTTTATTTATTAAATTCAAAAGGCGTTTGAAGTTTTTTATTTTTTTGGTAGATGTATGATGTATGATGGGCTAATGTGAAAAAAAACCAACTCAAATTGTAATTTGAGTTGGTTTTTTTCACATTAGCCCTAGATCGAACAAACTGGAAGCTATGGAGAGAGAGAACTTTGCCCAGCAGTGGGACGATTTCGGCTTACAGAAACAGTAGTCCCTAACTATATTCCATACTTCTTCCTTTTTTTCGGTACTTTTGACATACTGTATATATTATATGCTCTAAACTATCTAATATTCCATAAATATTCACATTATTTAAAGAACGTGAAGTGAGCAATTTTGAATTGAGTATTCCATTTTCTCTTCTTCTTTTACACACTATGTCTACATCTCTTTTTTAGTATCTCCTTTCGAAGGTATGCTAGAAGAGATTTCTTTTGAACTAAGCATCACCTTTGTACTATTTTCTGTTCCTTTCTTCTTTTCTGTATTTAGTGTGTACATAAATTGTTAAAAATACTCTAGTCCTCACACACCGTAAGCATTTCTTTTTTGTTTTTTTTTTCGTTCGCATTTTGTTTAAAGGTCGTCCGTTGTGTGAAAAGTGGTATCTGTCCTGCAAGAGCTCTGAAAAAGCACTACAGTTAAATTTTCACTCATGTGTCGCTGTTGTTCTTTGAAATCATTACTAGTCATCGGCAACAAAATTCAGTAATAACAAGGTATTTTTCAGTTACTGAAAAATGACGTTGGAGTTAATAAAATCATATTTCCACGATGAGAAAGCAAAGAAAAAAAGACATATCGGATGCTTACCTTTGCGTAAAAATTGCCGGAGCATCTCACCTAGTTGCGGAAAAAAGAGTTAAAAATAAAAAAAAGCTGTAACTCTCGTCACTAGAGCTTCAAGCGTTTTATCTATCTTTTTTCTTGTTTTTACTTTGTTCCGATGAATACTTCGGTAGTTGAGTGTTAACTTTTTAAAGATTGGTGTGATAACAAAGTGATACTTTAAAGATGACAGTTTGAGCATTCAACTCTTTTTTTTTGTATGATATAATTTGTTTGGATAAATACTTTATTATCCCGGTTGTGGGTTTCTGTGGACGATACAGTTCTAAAACTAATAATAAATTTAATTTTTCTATTTTTGAATGAATCTTATACAGCTAAAGTATGGTTTGACAGATTCTCATCTTTAAATACTCAATCCAGACTACAACTACTACAGTCATCATCATCATCATCATTTTAGCCGAAAGACGTCCACTGCTGGACCTAGGCCTCCCCCAAGTGTCGCCACATTGACTGGTTCCGTGCTACTCGCATCCAGCGAATCCCTGCAACCTCCACCAGGTCATCTGTAATACAGTGATTGGCAGAAACTAAATGTGAAAAATTAAAAAGAAAAAACGTATGTCAATCTTTTCAGGCTAGGTAGGCAGGTAATAAATATTCAGAACAGCCCCTTAATCTAAAATAGGCATATAAGCCTACTAAAGTAATGTCATCCTTTTTCTAATTTAAAGTTTGGTCTCAATGTCCCCTATTCGCGTTCTCAAATGAGCCATACAACTTTTTTAGTACAAAGGTTCAATTCTACTTTATGAAGTCGTTTCGAGTCTCTGTTGTGAGCCTTTAGTTGTATACGTAATAATATGTCGGATCCGTTCGTTAGTACGTTCATAAAATGAATCGGTAAATGCGCCAGTGAGCACTGCTGACATGACGCGACATACTACCCAGTTTACCCAGACCACAGAGTGTTTCTACAGAACCCTGATGTTCAACGCAAGGCGAGGGCGACAGTCAATGTCTGATCGCGGCGGAGTTAAAACTTCTTGGAATAGTACCTTATTCATTGTGCCCCGTGTTATTGTGTTAAGTTGTAGTCTAAAGTAATATGTTAGTTTTGCTAGAAATAGTGTATCGCACCCAGTGTGTTTTCATAGCACGAAACTCATCGTCTGCCCACATGATGTACGAGCCTAACGGAATAAATCCTGGCACATCCGACACATATTATAGGTTTTGATGTTAATGGGTCTAGAATAAGACAAAGACAATTATTAAAGATACTAACTATATGCGGAATCATCATCTGCCTAGCCTTTCCGCAATTATGTTTGGCTAGGCTTCCAGTCTCACTGGTTGCAGCTGAATACCAGTATTTCACCTGGAGCGACTCTGCCTACCTGACCTTCACAACCCAGTTAGTACCGGGTAATGGGATACCCCTTGATAGAACTGGTTGTCAGACTTTCAGGCCACTGACTATCTGTAACGACTGTCAATGGCCTACAAATGACAGCCGGGACCAACAGCTTAACGTGCTTTCCGAGGCACTGCATCAGAATCAGGCACAGACGAAACTCGGTATGTAATTGATGGCCACCCATCCACAGACTGTTCTTGGCAAGCGCGGCTTAACCTCGAAGATCGACCCGTACGGCTGTTTTATTTAGCCACGAGCTCATTATTATATAAGGTCCCATTAAAATAGATGGACAAACTTTTAAAAATCATTCAGCCCACCAAAATAAGAACAATGGTAAAAAAAATAGAATGGTAAAGAAAAACGCATTAGATACTTACAAGAAAAAAAACAGCTAACGAAAATACACTAAAAATGTTGGTTACCCAATCATTTTAGGTCAGAATAAAATCACTTTAATCAGTGTTTTAATTCCTTGGATTTATTTGGTTAGACGTACTAAATAATAATAATAATAAACAATAAATAAATTTATTCAAAAATATAAAGTACAACTTTTACAGTTTTTCTTAAATCTATGTCTAGTTCACCCATGATTTGTGCCTGAAACTAGGTAATCCTGTGTTTCAGGCAACATTAATTGATAAAATAATCAGTAGTAGTACTGAATGCTGTGTTAAAATTTGTCCAACTATTTTAATGGGATATACAACAATATTTTTAGTATAGGCAAAACCTGAATATACTCGTAGTTTGTTCAGAATAAGTAACTGAATCGATTCCAATAATGTTTAAACCATGTTGTATTTTTTTCCAAAAATATAAAAAAAATGTAAAAGATGAACATCGAGCTAATTTAAGTACCTATCGCAATAATTTAGGTACCTACTGCCAAATTATTATTATCTATGAGCTCAAGACGACGCTGGAGGCGCACTACGTGGTTACCACGTTTTTGCGTGGACAACCAGGTGACAGAACAAGCTTATAACTTTGTGATTTTTCATGATACAGTTTTGAAATTTTGTACATAGATTCTTTAGATAAAAATAATAGACACGTGTTTCAGGTTTTGCATATACTAAAACTAATGTTGCATACGGAACTCCTGTATCCTGTAGGTACTATATGAGGAATAACGTGATAAAATAATCTAATAAAAAAAAAAAAAATGATCTAATCGTAATCTCGCTCGTCTATTTCCAGCGTAACATGTCACTTGACTTTAAAGTATCATACAAAAACCCTTACCATACTTAAACTATCTTCAGCCAAGTCAATATTAACTATTTTTTTCTAGTGGACGCATTCGCTACTGCAGAGCATGAGGCCCTGGGTTCGAATGCCGAGTCGGGCAAATTGTTATTGGGATTTTCCATAAGGAATTTCTTAGTAGCAGCCACGGAGACTGGATTTGTAGCCAGTTGATGGCAATAGGGTCGCCCTCTATTACATGGGACTTAAACATATTATCTGGCGAAATGTGAGTGTACTATTAGGTACACCTCTGCCTAACCTGTCAGGGATAACAGACGTATCCTTTTGTGTGTTAAAACTTTTTATGTTATAATACTGTTTTAAATATTTTTTATTAGAACTCTTTAAAACCAAAACCTTCTCCAATCATACATTGACTACAGGAAACGAACAGAAAAAAAAAGTTTAAAATTGTCTAGTTTCCTCTGTGCCCACAGAAACGCTTCCCTTTCAATTAAGCTACGGCGGACGAACGACAATTTGTTTTAGTGTTTTTATTTCATTTTGGAAAGAAGAGCTCTTCCTTTAATTACTTTATCTGAGTCACAATGTTTTATACCGACGAGGCGGCTTTTCTGTTAAAACCTACTGGCTTATATATGGTACGGGAATTTAGGTCATGTCAAATGCTATCATAAAACAACCCACCATTAATTCAATTTGGGTCATAACAATAAAAATCGTTTATGCGTCACAATGACTGAATAATTCTGTCCTAACAAATGAAGGTATCCGGAGTCATATCGGCATCATATTCATGCTTACCTCTTGCATATGGCAACACCACGAAAATAATCCAATACAAAGAGGTATTTTAAAAAACAGAACGTCGGTACCGACGCTATTTTAACGGTTGAATTTTCACATTGTGCTCCCATACGCCTAAATTCAGACCTCAACGGCCTAAATTCAGTAACTTAATAAAAAAAACAAATTTTCTTCACGAAATCTCATAAGGGAATGCCTATCAATTTTAAACAAAATAAAAGCTTTCTCATGTTTTGACGATTTGTCGCGAAATTTCTTAAGAAATGGTAATATTTTCTTACTGAATATTGTATTGGCCTTAATGCTGAGAATTTGGTATATGTATACGGAAATAGGTGAGAAAGGAAAATACGTCAAAAGGTGATGCAATTGATTAGTGTCGAGAAGCGAAAATTGGTAAAAAGGAAGGTTCCAAAGTAGAGGAGAGTTATTGAGCCAATTTAGTTTAATTGGATTTTTCTGTTAGGAAAATTCTCAATTACAAACCAGGATCGGAATCGGTCCCGGTGGAGTGATAGGCTCGTCTCGAGTCTTTAGGGGTTTTAAATTGTAATTATCAAAGTGTAGAAAGAATTTATACCTGCCTACCTGTATTTTTGAGTGAAATATTATCGTTTGGTACAAAAAAAAAGTGTATCAGCTAAATCTGAAAAAAATTATGCGTCAATCGTTAAATAAAGATTTACATTAATCAAATTGAATCTTTATGAATATTAATAGGTATCTTGTTATCTTGTTGACAAAATTTAAATACTCTAATGTAATAAATATTCTTTTTTAAAAACTAACCCTCGGAGACTACTAAGAAGTACAGTCACGAGCACCAATATGTAAACACTTAACAACTTTTAAAAGTGTTTGTCGCCTCCTGTACGGATTAAAATTTGATGTTGTTACGAATGCAGTATTTTGGAACCCATATTTTATTAAAAATATCGTATCTTCAAGTTGCACAATCGTTATTTCTCGCGAAAATTGCTTTTAAATTTAGAAAAGTGTATACATATTGGTGCTCGTGACTGTACTATGTCTATCTCATCGTCATGTGCATTATTTATATAGTCGTATCAGCCCATGGCTTAATTGCCAAGAGCCTCGACCAATACCTGAGGAGGCTCTCGTTAGGCAGCTGGATCAAGGGCTTGATTCAGAAAGCGGTATTCCTGGACACGGCTCGTATTGTTAGGAGGTTCCTCTCTCTGGAGCCCTGACCTAGCTTGGACCCTGTTCCCGATAACGGTGAGCTACAATTTTTTATATTTTAAATGTTTTTTATATTGTTTTCATTTTAAGGAATATTTAAATGTATTAGTTTGTTTAGAAATAAATAAAGGAAATAATGTGTATTTATTTTATTTCGTCTTTTAAATACAATAACTTTGAAAAAGGATATTAAATCTATTAAAGGTGATTATAGATGAGATGACGTGAAGTAGGGAAGTATGGAAGAAGAAGACATGCTGCGCCGACCCTAAATAAATTTGTATGCACAAAGGTACCAAAAGCTTGTATGCACAAAGGTACCAAAAGCTTGTATGCACAAAGGTACCAAAAGCTTGTATGCACAAAGGTACCAAAAGCTTGTATGCACAAAGGTACCAAAAGCTTGTTCGAAATAAAAACTTGCTTAAAACAAAATACGCTACACTACTACCAAGGTTTAATGACATGACGATAATTCGAATTTATTTCGTCGCTTCGTCAGAACTTTCTTATCTCTGACCTCCGTCCTAAATATACATCTTGTATCTACGTAATTTGAAACTCGACTAAAATACTTGTACACTGAAATGGATCACATTGGCCGAAACATGATCTACGTTGCTCAAATGTTGGCCGGCTTACCAGTACTTGATTTGGTCCCAAATTGGCCCAATTTTTCGACGAAGGTTTCTGATTTCACGACTAAACTAAACACGATCAGTACATCTAAACGACGTTCAAGATTATGATTAATTGATATGGAATATTGATACTTTCAGTGTCAACAGTCAAAGCAATTTAGACACTGACCGTCCTTGAATATGGTTTACATTCACTCATCGCGTTCAGTTTCAATAAAATTGGCCCTAGGTTGGTCACAAAGTTAAGTCCAATTTCTGGACACGAGGATATCATACTGTTTCCAACTAAGTTTTAAAATATCGGGGGAGTATTGAGGTCGATTCGATACGTTAACACTAGCAGCCATTTGCCGGCCAATAAATCTGTCATTCTTGAGTGACTTGGAACTTGTTGGAGATAAATGGTCCTCCGTGGAAAGTCTAAGCATACGCGGTCTTATTGATATTGTGGATCTTTCAGGTCAACTCCGATGATGGATGAGGGAAAACTTGGGTTGTAGAAGAGCAGTTTTTGATTTTTATTTGGGTATCCGAATAAGATTATCGATGGTAGCTACGGTAGGAGTACGAAAGATAGAAGTGTTAAATATGAAGTTGACCGATTTAATCAAAGATATTTTGGAAATTTGAGCGTAGTTTTGCGAAAATGTACCGACCTCATCAAAATGTCTCTCTATTCCAAAATGAAGATTTTGGATAGTTTACACTGATGCATTTTCGATACGTTCATAATAACTGATTTTACTGGATAATAAGAAAAATTTACAATGTGGGATTAATTCTTCATAAATATGGAATTTACCAACGGATTTTTTTTTTGTTAGAACTAATTTCAATTTTCCCGTCACATATTAAAATAAGTAAAGATATGTTATTTGACATAATCCCTATGAAAGTCTTAAATCAATACTAAAACTAAAATTTCGTGAGAAAAAGGACCAAGTCAACATCAAAACTGATCCTTAATGATCTTTGAATTAAAAGAAAAATATGTAAAGTCCAGTAATCCTTAGATTACAAAGAATAAGCGTTCCATTACACCCGAAGGTAATATTAAATCAGAGATGATAATTAAACAGTTTCTTTTTAATTACTTCCTCAAGTTTCCTTCTAAAGAGACGAGCATCTCGGAAATATTCATCGTTATTAGTATTTTGATCTTATGATACAGGATAACGGTATTTATTGAAGAAAAAAAATCTATTGAAATCTTTTGTGTAAGTACTGCGATGAATATTTAATTAGTGTTGTTAATGACATTCGCCTTTTTGTAGAAAATTGGGTGTCTTATTCGACTAAGTATATGGCACTCGAGGGCTTCAGCTGATAATCAGTGCCTGGTGGTATACCTTGTGTTGCCATCTGGCATTATTTTGTTTAGAATTAAAGTGTTTTTTGTTTAAATTTCAATAAATAATCTTTTTTTCTTTCCTAATGTTTCTAATAAAATACTGACATTGATTGGCTTAATACAGTAGTCACTGTAGTCAGTGACCCGATAAGTCTGACAACCATTCTTTCGAAGGGGTATCGTATTACCCAGTATTAACTGGGTTGTGGAGGTCAGATAGGCAGCCGCTCTATGTAAAGTACTGGTATTCAGCTGCATCCGGTTAGACTGGAAGCCGACCCCAACATAGTTGGGAAAAGGCTAGGCAGATGATGATGATGATGATGATGATTGGCTTAATACGTAAACTTCAAGATTTAATCCACGTCAAACTTAAACATTTCAAATCATTTACCTATTAACCTATTTCTGCAGACAATTGTAAATTATAATCTTTCATGGTCACCAAAATTATAATAAATAATAATTATTGTACAGCGCCGAAATATCGGGAACTCAAAGAAAACAATAAACATGGTAAATATCCCGTCTTCTAGTTATAATAATTGTAAATTAGCACTAAAATAATCATCAACCGTAGCAGTTATCAATATAATTATTATATGTATATTTAATTATATTTTACATCACATTCCCTTTGAATGGTCAACTAGAATCAATTCTATTTCCGTGCTGTGCACAATAATACTAACTAAATCCATTAATAACACTATCAAATCCCAAGAGAAAAAAAGCAATATAGCTTGATTCATTGCTTAATGATTTATTCAGCGACGAGAAATTGATATTGGTTCGATCTCATAAGTCCTTAGCAACGAATATTATACACAATTCATGTAGGTACACCAAGCTACCTAACAAAAAAGGGAACTGTCTACTTGTGGCTATAATCGCAAATCCACTTACCCTTGGCCCTCGAATTTTGTCCTGCCATAATTGAAAAAGACCGAAGACAAGTAATTCCCTGAGCAAACACAAAAACGCAAGCCAACCTCATTTTCATGCGCCTTATTTTCATTTATTTTTTTCTTGGCAACCCCAATAACTTGGTACTGGCAACACGGTTCAATTCACTATGCCCAAATGTCCCGGTAGATTAATTTCGGTAAAAACCTGTGAAAGAGGTTCTTCTTTCATTTTGCTAATTCATCGTATTGATTTGGCTGTAGCTTTTTCTAATTTCGTGTGGGGAATTAATGGGATGAAAGGGCCGTATGGTTGTCCAAGAGTGTGTTTTATTTTTTGTCTTGCTGATTACGTGTGAAATGAGATTTTATCTTAGGTGATTGTGAGGAAGGAAAGCTTGATTGTGTTTTTTATCTTCAGGCTAGAGGAATTGTCTGAGGGACATATCTTCAAGGAATTCATTCACAGTGTGTTGATTATTACAAAGCCCACAAAAAAAACCGGTGTATTCCCGTTAGCCCCACCGCCTGTGTCCCCACTGGTGGGGTCAGTGGGAATTGACAAAAATAATAAAAAATGGTCCCGTTGGCCCCACCGCTTTGTCCCCATTGGTGGGGTCAGCGGGAATTGATAATATAATTAAAAATAGTTCCCGTTGGCCCCACCAGTGGGGTCATGGCGGTGGGGCCAACGGGAATACACCAAAAAACCTCTGTGTCAAACATTAAGCAGAGGTTTAACCACCAATTACGGCTAGTCTATCCCTAGTCTAATATTGTCTAGAAACATCAAAGTTCTGAAAAATAGTGTGCTACCATAACACCTGTGGAAAATATATTATCTGTATCAAACGCTAGATAATTGGATCTCTTAGTAGTTTGTGCGCAAGACTATTTATTCTCAAACACCATCTCGAAACGAAATAGGAAGACAGCTTCAAAGAGAACCCTCATAAATATTATCTCGTGTATCCTTACTACGCAACAGCAACGATCAATACAGCAAGCTGGATTTATTTAACTCTTTAATTCCCTGTGCCTCGGGAATGTCACGGAGTGTTTACATTTTTTTTTAAACAGAGAGGGGCCTTTGTCCCAGCAGGATGCGTTAAAGGCTGATTATTTTATAAACCATTTAATTATTTCGCTTTATACAGTTATCATTAAAATCTGCTTTAAATGCTTGTAATCCCCATTGGTTTGGGCAGAGATTTACATATGAAGACACCCACATATTTCCATCCATTTTACTCTCCAATTCCCAAATTTAGTAATCATGGTTATATTTTGAGTTTCAAAAGTCTTTTTGTCGTCTCATTGTCTATAAACATAACTGACAATTTTCTTAGACAATTCTCCAAGATTATTCCGTCTATTCAACACAAACACCACAATCTTTAAAACCCACATAATCAAAACGAAGTAGCAAGACAACTTCAAAGAGAGCGCCCATACATATTACATGCAGCATACTTCCACGCAACGGCCGCGATCGATATAGCAAGCCGGATTCATTTAATATTTTATTTAGAGAAGTTATCGCGTAGCACTTACACGGGTGCGTCGGAAAAATGCCTGTGGAAAATTGAATTTTAAGGCCTTAGGTAAGGTCGGGTATGGCTGAGCCCACGCGCGTGTATTTTTGAAGAGGCACTTTCGAGGCCATGTAGTGTTGGGACATCCGGGTAGGGTTTTGTTTTTTTTAGTTAAGAACAATGGGGGCTGTTTAAAAAATAGATATAACAATATTTGAGGTTGGTCCGTGGGTGGCCACCCATTACATACCGAGTTTCCTCCGGGCCTCGGGAAGTGCGTTAAGCGGTTGGCCGCGGCTGTCATTTGTAGGTCTTTGACAGTCATTACAGGTTCTCAGAAGCCCGAAACTCTGGCAACAAGTCACAACCATTTATTGATTACTAACTTGGTTGTGGAGGTCAGATAGGCAGTCGCTCCATGTAAAATACCGGTATTCAGCTGCATCCGGTTAGACTGGACGCCGACCCCAACATAGTTGGGAAAAGTCTAGGCAGATGATGAAGGATTCTTTTTGAAGTGGCAAGCGTTAAAAAAGGGTTTCTACAACATCTCATCTGCCTAATCTTTAATTTTTCCAAATTATTTTGGGGTCGGCTTCCAGTCTAACTGGATGCATTTGCATCGGTCGATTGATACCAAATTTGGCCAGATTATTTCTAGAGCGGCCAACCTGGGCCCGCAAACATTTGGGATATTTCCAGATTGGCCACTGCAGTTCCTGTCCAGGAGGAAGATGTTCTGCTGAATTGATGAAGTGAGGAAGGGTGGGATGCCTGCTCCTCCACGATTCGTATCTTTCATCTGACGCACTGGCTTCTTAGGAAATCGTGTGTCTTACGAAGCTATTACGGCTTTTTGAGTATGAAGATGGTAGTTGATGCCCGTGTATTACTTTTAATGTTAGATATTATTTGTGAGAATTGTGATGATGGAAATCCTTCTTTAAATCTTAGTTTACGGACTTATGAGTAAACCTGCTTTCGTTTTTCTTCCTCTAGCTCGGATTATAGGACGAAAAACGAATTCAAATTTCGAAACCTAATTAAAAAGACAAGTACTTAACAATCCTCTTCTTTTACAACATTACTAAAAATAATACGACTTTAATACTGCTTAAATTCTGGGCCTCGCAAGAGATGCTCTTGTTCGTGTTAAATTTAATTTTCAAAGGCCAAAGGTTAAAGGTTACATGTATTGGTAATGTTATCTTGCTTATGTTGTTACGTTGAGACAACGAATTCACAAGTAAAGAGTACATGGTTTTACTTTTTCTTTTTGGTAAGGTTCGTTTAACTTTGTTCTTGTTTGTTGTTTTGTTAAAATAATTACGATGGTATGTCGTCGGTGTACGGATCTGTTTTGAAAGTACGAGAATGTGTGTTTGAAATACAGGAAGAACTAACGTGACTTTTAAAGATTTTTACAAGTTTACATTGAATCAAAGGTTTTTTTTTTAAATGTTTTATTACTGGCAGTGACGAAAAATACCTTATTAAACATTAGAAATTACACAAAAAACCTGGTAACGCCAACGCGCTTGGGCAAGCTCGGTATTAAATTCTATTACCTATTAGTATAAAGAGTTAAGTTTGTAGCTGCTGAACAAGTACTTACTATAAAATAGGTACTTTTTCATCCTTGGTTATTAGTAACTTTAATGAACGATGGGATTGGGCAGATCACGTGAGCCGCATGCATAATGACTCCTGAGCAAAGGTTTCAACCATGGTATAATAATATACCTCGCCTGGTATTCTCTTCCCGTGACAGCTGGGTCACGTGATTGGCCCAAGAATACGTCATCAGTTGCGATGCTGTCGATGTGTTGCCACGGTGTGTGATTGAATTACCCGAGCAAAATGCATTTTTTTAACTTAACAAAGCCATTATGAACTAATAATTAAATATTTAAATTAATTTCAAACTAAATAGATGAATCACACGAGTTACTAAATAGTTAAGCTAGTTAGTAATTTATTTTATTTTCATTCACTAAATGAGAGTCCCTAAGTTTACTGAAAAGGACAATCAATGGTAACACTTATCGTGACGTAGTCTTGGGCCATCGTGGGAAGAGAATACCAGGCGAAGTATATTATTATACCATGGTTTCGACATGATGAATGCCTGAGGATGGACGGCACTGCCGAGGCCGGCCTAGAAAGAGGTGGCGAGATGATCTAGACGCGCATCACGAAGGCTGGTTCGAGGTGGCGCAGGAGAAGGGTACCTGGAAGGATATGAGGGAGCCCTTGCCCAGCAGTGGGATATTCAAGGCTCCTGTTAAAAAAAAAATAACATCATTATTTCAAACGTGAATGTTCAGGTTCAGATGTTTTATTCAGAAAAAGGGACCATATTATATAAAAGGTGGTATCGTAGGTACTCGAATTTGAAAGAGAACTCCTGAAAGCATACCTCACTACTTAGTTATGTAAAAACTCTTCCAACAATGTTTCAAATTGTCAAAGCGATTACAGAGAAAAGAAATTTTAACAAGTATCGTACTGAAAAGGCCACTTTCCTATGAATATTATATTCATTTAACTGGATTAGGAAGTTAATAAAGACTTTCGAATTCAAACAACTAAAATTACTTTGTAATAAACGAACTTGTGTTTCTTTTACGATAAATGTACTCTGATCTACTTTACAACTTTTTTCAAGATATTTTTATTGGTACAAGTTTATTTATTTATTCAATAGTACACGTTCATTTTATCCTTTGTTGTAGTTGTGGGTAGATTGGGTAGGTATACACATGCTTTCTTGTTGTGAGTTTTGTAAAATACCCATTAATGAAAATTCTGTACCGGGAACACACCGCCTTTTCCCAACTATGTTGGGGTCGGCTTCCAGTCTAACCGGATGCAGCTGAATACCAGTATTTTACATGGAGCGACTGCCTATCTGACTTACATAACCCAGTTAGCACTGGGTAAAACGACACCCCTTGATAAAACTGGTTGTCAGACTTTCGGGCCACTATCTGTAACGACTGATAAAGATCTACAAATGCCAGCCGGGACCAACGGCTTAACGTGCTTTCCGAGGCACGGAGGAAACTCGGTATGTAATGGGTGGTCACAATAAAGCCGTTCGATTCATATTATTTAAAGACTGCTAAACCGTTCGAAAAAGCCTACAAGAAAATGTAAATCATAACTCACTTTACCGAGCTCGTTGTGGAAGTTCTTGTCTTAGGTCTATTAAGAAACCATGTTTAGCAGTAAATATGTACCTGAAAAGAGAGAAAAATACTAATTAATATTGATTACGAAACACACTGAACAGTATGTATAATAATGAAAAAGAAAAACAAGTTACTCGGTAATAGAATAGAATATAATTTCTCTTTATTCGAGTATCCATGACTCAAAAAAACTGTTAGTAAAACTTACGACTATGTTAGTGACCACTTATAAAAACAAAACAACACAAGAAATAAGATTTTAAACTTTCATGGTCACTAACATTATTATAACTAGAAGACGGGACGGGACGGGGGTTTATCCGTGATCATGGTGCTTGCAACAGCGCTGAAATATCGGGAACTCAAATAAAACAATAAACATGGTAAATATCCCGTCTTCTAGTTATAATAACACAAGAAATAATGGTGGATCACAGCTGCGACAACCCATGAGTGATAGCACAGCAGCGACCCACATAAACACAGTCCAGGCGACTGGCAATCATGTTTAAGATACTGTTGGTGCTGCCCCACACCCTGCGCTCCAGGGAAGCGCACCTATTACGCATTGATGCGTAAAAACTATCCACATGCGCATATGCGAACATCCCCGACGCACTGCAGAAGCGGGGCAGCCCCACTGCCCAATACTTTATCGACATAGAATGGCTTTTTATTGTACAGAAGGTGTCAATGGTAACCAAACTAGTGGTAACCAAAATGGCCGCTTCAGCAGAATCATAATAGGATAATAATATAAATCACTAGCCTATGCCCGTGGCTTCGCCCGCGTGGTGTTCGGTACTGTCCCAAGGGATCGTAGTACCGGGATAAAAGTATCTTTTATGTTAATCCAGCTTATAAACTAGCTGTGTGCCAAATTTCATCCAAATCCGTTCAGTAGTTTTTGCGTGAAAGTGTAACAAACATCCATCCATCCTTACAAACTTTCGCATTCAAGCGTGTTACTATTTACTTCAATTAATGTCTGCAATAACATAGGTAACAGATGCTGAACTAGCTTTGACATTTAAACCCTGTTTATAAAATTGTTATTCTGGGTATTTGGTAATTAACTTAAAGAAATTTGGCACATAGATAGTATATTAAGTAGGACGTTAAAGTTCTTAAAATGGTCACAGACGAAGTTAATATTATAAAACTTTACTTTGTGGCCATTTTACTATTATCCTATAACTATGATTCTGCTAAAGCGGCAATTTGGGTTACAACTAGTTTGGTTAATAACGTCAAGCCTTCTGTACAATAAAAAGCCACTCTGTATGGTGACTGGTAATTAGTGACCGATACTTATACACGTGATTGTACTCATGGTAACAAACAACTTTCCCAAAGAAACATGGTTTTTATACTCATTCACTTTTATCACAATAACACAACAGCCGTATGAAATTCGTATGAAATTTATTGCATTCCTGTGACCTATCAGCTGTTAGCCACTTGACGCCGTTCTGTCTCATTGCTAAAAAAAATGTTGCTTTGGGAAAGTTGTTTGTTATCGTGGGTACGATTACGTGTTTAAGTATCGGTCACTTTTTACCAGTCAACCTATAAAGAGTGTAAATAGACCTTTAACGAAGCCGAAAGGCACTTTTTCTCCTCGTCTTTCCGATCATTTTGTGTTCTAGACCATACCTGGGAACAAGAAGGCTAGTTACGGATATATCGGGGGTCAAAGTTCCAAGTTTTTCTTAAGTTTTTCTTTTTAAATACATGTTTTTAATGTAAGATTTTTACTGTAAACACCTCCACGACCCCCGTACTATTAAATCCATCCATCAACACAATGCTTTGAGTGCGTTCCATCGAGTCCTACCGAAAAACGTGATATTTCACCCCAAAAAAAGAAAACGCTTCCCAGCAATAATTTTTGCGTAAAGTAACTTAGTTTGATGTACAGAATGCTTGGTTAACGGCTTCGTGAAGGGTCTGTTTATGGTGTTGGTGCTGAGGTGGCGGGACGTGAGAGGGAAAGAACCTCACGTCCCAGCCGCCGCGGGAGACGCCCTGGGCGTCGGGGGTCACGTGGTGGCTTCCGACCACCGTAGGTGCTGGCCTGTGGACGGCGAGTTATGGGCTAGCTCGCCGTCCGGCCGTCTTATGACGACAGGCTGTGTCGACGGCGCGTTCGTGTTCCACGCGCGCCTCAAAGAGATGTCAGTAATCAAGTAGGGGTCCGCATGGGCCGATGCCTGCCAGAGCTGCGGGACTGTTCGAAAGAGATATCGTGGCCCTGGAACACAAAGGGCAAAGAAGGAACATGGATGGGTTTTAGTCAGTACAAGTCTGACACTCCCCTCCGCTCCGCCCAGAGTGGGGGGGGTCATTTGATGATTTCCCATCCGAAAAAAAAAAAGGGTCTGTTTACACCCTGTATATCAATAAATTATTGGCTACACACTAAATAATGAAGATAAAGGTCAATAAAACCAGCCAAATAAAATCGTGGAGAACATTAAGACGAGATATAACTGAGGAAAATCTTATTAAATTTAGAACACATCTCCAAAGCCTATCGTTTTCTGATGTATACAGCACAGAAGATTCTAACAAAGCCTATGAAAACTTTTTGGAAATGTTCCTAATTTTACATGATCTCTGTTTCCCTAACAAATTAGTGACTATTAGATCAGAAAAAAAATTAAAATGGGTTTCTCGGGGGATACGAATATGTAGCAAAAGGCAACGACAATTACTGTGGCGACAGAGGCTAAAACCAACATGTGAAAACAAAAGGACATTTGATAATTACTCAAGGAGATTTAAGAAAATCATTAAACTAACCCAGAAAGCCCAGAATAATTACTTAATAAATAATTCCAAAAACAAATCTAAAACTGCATGGCAAATTATTAATAATAATAAAACGATAAGGGAACCTATTTCACAAATAAAAAAAGGAGACGAAATAATTTCAAACCCTCATATAATAGCCGAATCTTTCAATAATTTCTTCATTGACCAGATTTCGGGTATACCAAAACATACGTCAGGTGACACAATTAACATAAATATCAACCCACATTCAATATTTATGACCCCAGTTATTCCTCAAGATGTCACGCGTGTAATAAAAATTTAAAAAAATAAAAAGAGCTTTGGCTATGATGGCATTTCAACCACAGTTCTAAAATTTGTTTCTAATTGTATAGCTGCGCCCCTTGCTCATATCATTAACGTAAGCATATACTCTGGAGTATTTCCAAAAAGTCTAAAAACTGTAATAGTTAAACCACTATATAAAAAAAATGATAAAGACGAAATGGCAAATTATAGACCAATTGCTCTAATTCCCATCTTCTCAAAGATCATAGAAAAAATTATCTATGAATCTTTCTACAATTTTCTAACAAAATACCACATACTATGTGATGAACAAAAAGGATTTAGGAAAAATAAAAACATCAACATGGCTATTTTCGACTTTCTCCATAAAATAATGCCAAAAGTAGACTCTAAAACACCTGTATGCGCAATATATGCCGATATGTCGAGGGATTTTGACTGTGTGGATCACGATATCCTCCTAACCAAACTTCACGCCTACGGTATTCGTGGCAATGCCCTTAATTTAATAAAAACGTACCTAAAAGGTCGTAAACAATGTACGGAGGTATCGAGCCTGTGTTTAAGATCTAGAAAGGAATTAAAATTTATATCGTCTTTTAGAGAAATAAAATATGGTGTCCCGCAGGGCAGTGTCCTCGGACCTTTATTATTTTTATTATATATTAATGACTTACCACTTCATATAATTCATCCTATGATATTATTTGCAGATGATAGCACGTCAATTGTTTCATGTATCGATAAAGAATCATATGTAAATGACATTAACAATACAATTAATAGTTTAATAAAATGGCTTGACAGTAATAATCTAGTTCTTAATCTCCAAAAAACTAAAATCATGCACTTCTACCAACGATTATCTGCTGGAGATATGGATATAGACTACAATGGTCAAACTATGGAAAAAGTAAACAGTACAAAATTTTTGGGAATCATAATTGACAGCCAGTTAACTTGGAAGCCGCAAGCAGAAGATATATGTAAACGTTTAAGCACCGCCGCGTTTATGTTGCATAATCTTTCGAAAAAAGTAAATTTACCGACAGTATTAGTGGCTTACCATGGTCTAGTAATTTCCATCTTAAGATTTGGTATAATATTTTGGGGTCACTGTAGTGAACGAGAAAGCATTTTCAAAGCGCAAAAGCGTTGCCTGAGAGCTATATTTAGTCTTAAAATAACAGACAGTTGCGTACCTATATTTAAGTCTCATAAATTATTAACCTTCCCATGCCTATATATCCTTGAATTAGCAATATTTGTTATAACAAATCGATGTTTATTTGCAACTTTAGTAGAAACTAGAAAACGAAGTACAGCTATGAGATCTCAATACCAGAATCTATTATACACGGGCGCATTTAAAACTAGTTTATTAAAAAGAAATGTTATATGTATGGCTCCTGTAATATTTAATAAAATACCTGACCAAATGAAAAACCTACCGCTGTATAAATTTAAAAAACGTTTCACAGAGTTTCTTGTGGATAAATGCTATTATTCTGTGCAGGATTTCTTAAATGATAATTTTTTGTAATATCTTTAGTTTGTATCACATTTGCATGCTATATTAAGGCAGAATGTACTCGGATCCTATTATATAATTTAACAACTTATTTTTATGTACCTACATTCTAAGCAAATAAAGACCTATTCTATTCTATTCTATTCTACACATTCTACTGAAGCACCGTACAAACTACTCAAACTCAAGGTCAAAGTTTTACTATCAACGTACAGTTTACTGTACCTACATCTCAGTACATCTCTTCTGGGATTATACGTGTAATGTTTAAATAACTTTCATATTTTTCCTGACTGGAATATATAAAGTCTCAGGTGATACGACCAGGCACCTAAAGTTCTAGCAAATACTAAATCGAATTTACTGTTGGCCAGCCGCCAATAATTTGAGATGCGACCTTGGATTGAATTTGGAGTTTTTTTACAAGAAATATACAGCTGCTGAAAGATTTGCTTGTAAATCTGTTAGAAATAAATTTTTATAAAACTAAAACTTCCATTTTATCTGACATCAGAAAAAGCAATTTTTGTCAAATGTTAGTTTTTAACCGACTTTCTTCAAAAAGGAGAAGGTTCTCAATTCGGTTGTATTTTTTTTGTTTTATGTTTGTTACCTCATAACTCCGTCATTTTTAAACAGATTTGAAAAATTCTAAAAAAACTCAATGAAACAAACAAAGTCACCGACTTCCGAAAGTAAAGTTATTTTAGACTTTTTTAGTGTTTTTTTGGAAGTCGGTTTTTTTTATATTAAAAGAAGATAGTACCTAGCAGTAGCGAAATGTCAATTTTGTAAGAGGTAAACCGGAGTACATACCTTTAATGTGATTATATTATTTGTTTATAGAATTCTGTTTGTGCCATTTTTCAAAGGGAAGCCGGTAGGAATCGAGTTGTATGGAACCTTCGCCACTGGTACCTAGGTACTTATAACCTGGAAAGACTAGTCCTTACTTCGCCTGGACAGGATGTATGCAACGCAGCAAGTAAGATACATAACATTATATGCAGTAATAAATCTATTTTCTTGGAGATTTTTTGACTTGTGTGATTTTTACTCTTATTTCAAATATCACAATCATTCAGTAGAATTAGGTACCTAAAAAATCATTTTCACGCTGTGTTCAGTTACCCATTTAAACGTGAAAAATCTAAAATCTAGTGCGAATTTAAGCGATAAATTGAACGCGGTCACCACTTCTAAACCGCGTTCGGTTTCATTGGAGAAATTCACCTTTAATTTTAATTCAATATTCCACCTAATAAATTACCTACAAAATCTTCACAATTCATTAAAACTTTATCCTACAAATCAAAAGAGTCATTAATGCCATTTAATGAAATGCCAACGTCTAAACTTTCGTTCCACATTATATTCATAACATCGCCTGTAATCCCTGAAGTGTTAGTCAGAGGTGTACCTAATAGTACACCCATATTTGGCCAGTTATGTTCAAGTCCCATGTAATAGAACAGGCCTGAGAAACGCTGGCGTGATGATTTCGAGTCGTTCCTGACTGATTAATCTAAGCAGTCTAAACAAATAAAGAGTTGGAAAAGAATGAGGAAGGCCTTTGGCCAGCAGTGGGACAGAATAGACTTAATAAAATAAAAATTGGGGGCGAGCCTATTGCCATCAACCAGCCACAGATGCAGACTCAGTGACTGCTACTAATAAATTCCTTATGAAAAAATTTTTTTTCAGTTTGCCCGACCCGAGAATCGTTCCCAGGACCTGATGCTCAGCACTCGCACTTGCAACCTCTAGACAAATCGTAAAAGTGAGTATTAAATCCAAAACAGCGATATTCTACCTAATAAATTACTTACAAAATCCTCTCAATTCATTAAAACTTTATTCTTCAAATCCAAATGGAAGCGAAATCATTAATGTTATTTAATGAAATGCCTGTCTTACAAACGTCTAACTTCCGTTCCATACATATTAATATCAAGTCCTTAACGTAAACATTTCCATAACAACTGTATTACATTAATTTAATGTGTCTCGACGTCGTTCTGAAGAGAACGTAACCACGAACGTTACGTTAATCATTTGATTCTGCCAGGCATAACCTGAAACCGGTTTTGTGGAAACCGACTCTAATAATGACGATTTAAAGAATGTAATGGCGTACATGCGTAATTTGTGACGCAATTAAGAATATTGTCATAAGCTTACGTTACTTAGTAAGTTCTTCTTTTCAAACTGTTAACTCAATGTTATATTTTGTAAGTAAACGTAATTTATTTAAAAAAAATATTTACATTATTTACAAACTACAAAAGACTTTATTAAGTAGAGTAAACTAACTATAATTATTCATTAAAAACTATTAAATAAACTAACAATAAACTATAAAAGAGCATCGAAAAACTCCCTCTCAACGCTGTCAGCGGGTAATGTGCCCAACAGACTGGCGGCGTTTCCACGTTGTATGGCAACACTTAGCCTCTGGCCAAGGTAAAAGCCAGCCCTTGGGTCACGGGAAACGTCAACTAGGCGTTTCGAAATTTCCTTGAACAGGCTGTGAGCACTCGGACCCCACGGCCCCAGAGTTTCAACCCCAAACGGCTTGAAAATATAGTTAGTACAAAGGTTTCTATATTCACGCCGCTTGAGGTTCTCTACAGCCGCAGCGATTTTGTAAGTTGGCTGGAATAATTTCTGTAATATTTTAGAACTCAGTAAGTATGTAGATGACATTATAGTATGTGCCTCGTCGGTCACTAGACTTACCAGCCATCCTAGGTCGTAAGCTTTACTGCTGAACATGGGATCCTGGATTTGATTCCCGGTTCAGGCAATTTTTTATTGTGGTTTTCCACAAATAATTTCAAAGTAGCAACAGGTTTTTACCTATCGAATTATGGCAATAGGCTCGCACCTTATTACATGGAACTTAAACATAACCGGCGGTATGTGGGTGAACGATAAATCACCTCTGCCAAAACCTTACAGGAAAACAGGCGTGATGTTATTTAATACATTTTTATTATTTCAAAACTAAAGTAGAAACGTTTTGAAATACCCCTATACATTCAAGACATATTCATCATCTTTCTGTCCTTGTTTTATTCTACTTGGAGTCGGTGCAACACATCTTATTCTTCCATTCTCCCCTGTCAGATGTCACGGCATCATTTACTCCTTTCTCTTTCATTTCATTCCTCACACAATTCATCCATCGTTTATTTGGCCTTCCACTCCATGTCCATCCATCAACATTAATATCCAGCACTTTTTTAGTAACACGTTTCATCCTTCCTCATTTCACGTCCATACCAAGATATACGATATTCAAGACCTAATATTACCTACAATTCAATTGATTAACATGAAACCTTTCGCAACGCAATTAGAACTATAAAAGAAGGCTGGTTTAATTGCTTATTATGTACACAAAGAAGCCTAATACTAGTTTATTACAGCGCCAGTAGCATACTTGACTGAAACAAAATATAAATAAAAACTTAAGAAAATAACGAGGCGGAGAATTCAAATTGAAACTGGAACCAATGCGAGATAAGAAAAATAAAACTTCAATGATTTAGTTACCGGTATGCTAACGGTTTAAATTAAGATTGTTTTTTCATAAAAAGACGTTTCTATTTGTGCCCGACTCTGGATCAAATAATGGGAACAAATATATAAACTTTCCTTATCTCCTATCTAGTCTCCACTCTGGAAATCAAATACCGAGCCCCAAGATACAGACTACTGCTTATGTACACACAGCGTCAGTATGTGCTTCTGCTATAACTAGTAGTATCTAAAGAATACTTCAAAAAGAGTTCATTGTTTCGACTTAGATTCGAGTATCACCGAATGTCGTCACACTCATTCCGGCAGTTTGACGAACTAGCCAGTGAGCACATGAACTGCGATGAAACTGTTATCTACTATCGTCCGGGTTACTTTATCTTTATGTCTCTGTCTAATCGATAGATGTTACAATTTGAGGGTATCCGTTAATTTTAATTATGGAGAGGACACTAGCTCCTGCAACACAGTTTCTACTATCGCAGGAGTCAGAGAATCCAAAATACAAAATGTAACAAGACCCTTTACGAAGCCGAAAGGCACTTGTTCTCCCTGTCATTGCGATCATTTTTTTTGTTCTAGACTATACCTGGGAACCTTCTAGTTATGGAGATATTGGGGGTCAAAGTTCCAACTTTTCCACACATTTTTTTATTAAAGATCTATATAAAGTAGAAAAGCATACACCACTCATATTTACTTGTTTTTTTATAACTGTGACATTATTTTCTACTTGAAATTATTCGCTCACTCCCGCACTTTCTTTGTCTACCTATTTATTAAGCGCTAACGTGATTACCGACCTCAAACCCGCACGTCACATCAGCTTCCTAAATACAAACAAAACGGGTGGTTTACACCATTATTTTGACGTTAACAGCACCCCTGAGACGTGGGTTAGGAAATTAACTGTACGGTAATCCGTGGTTAGTTAACCGATATAATTGGAATTTGACCGCATTCTGATAGTTTACTTACACGTAAGTTAGTTTCAATACGCGGTTTAGTTTGGGAATGGTAATAGTTAAGGGTGATAATCGAATACTACTAATACCTATACTCTTTGGTTATTAAATGAATTCGTGAAAATATTGTGATTTGATTGGTTGAAAGGGCAAGGTTTAGCCGACAAGCATTGGAAAAATATTTTGGCATTGATTAAACAAAACAAAAACATTCATTTTTTTTTATTTAGGTTCTTCACTTTACTAGACATTAGCAGATTAATTTTTTTGCAAACCATCCTTTTTCCAGTAAAACTTTTTTTTCTAAATATTTGCCAAACTTAGGATAGAATGTAAATACCACAAAAGCCATTTTACTATTTCAATTAAATATTTCTTAACTTTTTAAAAAGCGCCTTCATCCTCTCTCCTATTACCAATTAATTTAACTTTGCTGTGCCCGACAGGGTCCATAATTGATTCAATGTTTTAACATACCAACTGTTTTATTTAACATTATGGAATGCAATAAAGTATTGAGTAATGGCAGAACAGATGAGTCGTCTTTTTCCTGAATTAGATATACAAAGTGGAAGGGATACCACGTATTCAGTATAACAGTCTGAACCTTCTCATAGATATTTTTCATCAGTAATTACAAAAAAAAACAGTCCGTGGTCCTACCACCTGTATTTCAAAATAGGCAAAAACAAGTTTATATTTTCCTTTTTCAGCTCCAAAAAGGTACCAACTTTTCCAATTGGACCTTTTTTAGAATTTTCTATCTACCAAGAATTTGGACCTAGAAACAAACTAACACACCACCCTAAATTCCACTTAAAATTTACGTCCCGAAAATGATGTAAAAGTGACACAAAATACGATAAATTCGAAGATAATTTGCAACAATTCACGCCTGGAGGAGCATAAACAAAAATCTTTATTGGAACAATGAAATACTGACAACAACAAGGGGTGTGGAAATGACACCCTCAAGCTCATGCATGTAAGGGTGATACAGTGGGTAGATATTTATTTTTATTGGGAAATATAATACAGGTTGTGTGATGGAACCATGAAAAATGCACTTTTCAGGACTCACATAGTCCTGAAAAGTGCATTTTTTCAGATGTGTGTCTTAGTTTTGTGGCTGATATTCAGTGAAAATGGTGTTGGGAAAAATAATAATTGAAACCATATTATTCAGAGGCTGTATTCCTTGAAGGATTAGCCAACTGTGTAACTAAATAGTACATCCTCATTTCGTCAGTGATTTTCAAGTCAACAGGATGCGATCCTATTATCATCCACTGAGCGCAAATCCAGACACCGTAGCGGTTACTTAGATATTACTGATGGAAAAACCCAATAACACTTTGCCCGAACTGGGAATTGCACCCAGGATGGGAACACGGCCACAAGACCAACGTGGAATAAATAATTTTCCACTTATAACACGCACTCACAATCTGAATAAGGTATTTACGTCGTACGCCGCTCGGGACCGGTCAATGGGGTGACACTTGGGGCAGGCCTATGTCCAGCAGTGGACATCTTTCGGCTGATGTGATGATGATGAATGATGATTTACGTTGTAGAACAGACGAAATTTTCAAACATAATTCATGAAATTTCCTTCGCCATGAGACTGAAAAAGTGTTATGTAATTTGGGGCTGTTTTTTAAACGTAAATTTGACTATCGTAATTCTGTCATAATATAATCTTCCACCTAGATACTTGTGTCTGCCTCTCAAAAAAATAAAATACCACCTACCCTAAACACAATCAAGATATTAATCCAAATACCACCATTACCACAAAGACAATCACACCCTTTATAAAACAATCGTGTTCAACTCCGACAAAAGATTCTGAACACCCTCTATAAGCAATAACGGAATTTAACGGAGATCGTTAACGTTAGCGTGTTTTTGACGGGTGTTAACGATAACGGAAATCGTTATAGCCATCAGGAGGGCTATTGTAACCGCCTTCGGGCTTTTAGTGACTGTCAATTGGATTAATAGTGTTGTAACCTCGTTGAATATAAATATAAAGAGGGGGAAGAGGAAAGAGTCGGGGAGAGGGGGGGAGAGTGATTAATGGGTTTCCGTAGAATTGTATGTACATTTTGTGGACATTTTTAGGTGTTTATGGCTATGTTTTTATTGGCGTGTGAATTTTATTTGTAATGTCTCCATTTTAATTGTGGTTTGGTTATTCAGTGTGATGTGATGTTTACTGTGGGCTATTGAGCGTGAATGATAGTGCTAATTATAATGGTTTTGTATGTTTGAGTTGTTTGATTTCATCACCTTCTTCTTAGCGTGTCGATGGCAATCTAAATTGAGTCAGCCCAGAACTGAGCTACTAGTTTGGCGCTTTCGGTAGCGTCCATCAGTTCCTGAAGTGAACAAACAACAGGACACACAGGACACGATATTAAGTGCCCCATCGTTTGTGGAACAGCACCACATTTACAGGGCAGAGTCATTAATGAATCTCCACCCGAGCAGGTTTTCCTTGCTGTGACCAATCTGGGTCCGGAGTTTATTTAAAGACTTCTAGGTCAGCCATGGCAACTCATGTCCAGGTGGGAGATTTTCAGCAGGTGGAACGAATGGGTTAGGTAAGGGTGCACTACCTCGCCACAGCCTTAGTCTTTCCGTAGACCGCTCGCTAGTGAGTGGGGCGACACACTTCAGAAAGCTGTTTCGGATTTTCAGCCTTTGCGACACGAGGGTATTACAAAGGCTGAAAAGCATTTCATTATTCTCCGCCTGAACAATTAATTTACAGTCGGCGCAGCATGTCTTCTTCTTCCATACTTCTCTATTACTAGTAATATTTTGTTATTCTTATATGATTATTATTTTTTTTTCTTATTTTTCATTTTCATTATTATGTAATTCACCTTGTTTCGTTTGTATGATTTTCGTGTAATGTATTTAGATTTATTTAGATTTTTAACCTTATCAAATTTACTGTATGCACCTAGATCATAAGTGACTGATGTGGTCACCTATAATTGAAAGCGCACACTTGTACTTGTCCCTGTTTAATGTATACTTGCATGTAATTGTGTAATTTCTGTTGGGGATCCAATAAATAAATAAAATAAATAAATTGCTTGTCATCTCAGCAGTTACCTCCTTTCCAGCCATATCATACTTCACACAGTCCATCCATCGTTTCTTTGATCTTCCTCTACTCTTATAGCAATCTACATTCATACTCAAAACTTTCCTCCCAATATTTTCCTCACTCCTCCGCATCACGTCATGTCCATAGCACATTAACCAATACATCAAACTTTTCACCGGCGCCACTTTCAGCCTTCCTCTTATGCACTCATTCCTTTATCCATTCACGTTACACCACACATCCCCCTAAGCATTCTCATCTCAGTCACATGCAATTGCCTTTCATTCAATCCTTTTGTGGCCCAACGATCCATACAAGACGACAGATCTATTCATGGTTTTATAAATCTTCTTGTTGAGTTTCAATTGTTTAAATTAAGCCTGTCCCACAGCTGGAACACAGGTCTTCTCCCTGGAAGAGAGAGAGAGCCATAATCCACCACATGGGCCCAGTGCGGGTCAGTAACAAAAAGGGGTTGGTATTCATTATTTATTCATTAAAAGTTAGGCATGTTACTGATATGTACCGAAATTCGTACTGGCATGGAAATAAAAACAAATACTATGTACTATAAAGTGTTACACTTTGACTTATAGCTCATCTAAGTTAGTAACAAGTGGAAATTTAATAAGAGGTCAGTTTATGCTGGGTATCGGCCTTCAGTACTAATATAGTAAGACTTAAGTAGAGAGTTAGAGTAACTTAGCATGCTTTAAAGAAAAAAAAAACAACCCAAAAACTATAAAAAACTAAATTTTAACTACTAAAACCCTTTAATTACAATTATGTTTGTTAACTGTCGAAAGTCATAGAACGTGGTAAACTGACAAATAAAGCTCAGACATCAATTAGTAGACTACTCGTTAGCGAGACATTCCTAGAAATTCTAATACACTGTGTATGTAACCTACTCTTAATTAGTAAAGTTAGTTAACTCGAAATCAGCTTGACATCGCATTCATAGGTTTAACAGATTTCATAATGAATCTATGCATAGGTAATGCTGAGTTGGTTTCGGTGTTTATTGCCAGCGTAGACGGCTAGGCATCATAGCATATCTTCACGCGTGTAAGCCCTGAAGGGTAAGGTAATAGCATATCCACATTTCGCCAGTTATGTTTTTTTTTAAGTTCCATGTTATAGTGTGTAATATTGTTGCAAGCGCAACTGCTGAGCTCGTCCTGGGTTCGTTTCCCAGGACGAGCTATTAGATACACATCATAGCATAGCATAATCAGCCTATAATGTTCCCACTGCTTTGATACAGGCCTCCTCTCCACGAGAGGGAATGGGCTATAATCCACCACGCGGGTCCAGTGCGGGTTGATAGATGTCACATGTCTTCGAATTTTTGGTTCTACGACATGCCGGTTTCCTCACGATGTTTTCCTTCACCGTTTTGAGAGCAGTGGTGATGAAATAAATTACACAAAGTAATGCGCCTGCCTGGGTTCGAACCCGCGACTTACTGTTCGTAAGTCGGGGCCGCCACCACTGGGCCTCCGCTGCTCTCGATTATTAGATACATCTCGGCCTAAATTTTCGACGACAATTTATTCTGCTATCAAATCATTTAATGTGATTTAATAATAACAAAACTGACAAAGAGCTAAGATTTTTCAGTAAGATTTAATCACAGAACAATTATAACAAGTTATTTATATTCTTTGTTCATCCCACCCAAATCCTAACTTAATTTACTTTTGATATTCTAAGCAATTTACATTCAAATCCAATCGGATAGCTTTATTTGTGATCAATGTAAGCGATTTCGGTTTCTGCACAAACAAACGTCTTAAATCTGTTTGTCTGACTAGTTATTCGGGTCTATTGATTAATTTTATGCAAATCTCGATAGATTGAATATATTTAAATAGATTATTTGGTACCAAGTCTTAGTATTTGCACTTGTGTTTCTTCGACCTTCATCATCTGCCTTGCCTTTTCCCAACTACGTTGGGGTCGGCTTCCAGTCTAACTGGATGCGGCTGAATACCAGTATTTTACATGGTGCGACTGCCTATCTAACCTCCACAACCCAGTTAGTACTAAGCAATACGATAACCTTTGATAATTAGACTGGTTGTCAGACTTTCGGGACACTGAATATCTATAACGCCTGTCAAATATCTACAATTTGTCAACCGGGACCAACGACTTAACGACCTTTCTGAGGCACGGAGGAAACTCGGTATGTAATGGATGGTCAGCCATCCACTGACCAACCTAGGCAAGCGCGGCTTAACCTAAAGATCGACCAGAGCAGCTGTTATTATTTAGCCACGAGTTCCTCTTTAGCTGTCAAACTGTATTTAATTATCATAAATACTTAATGCAAGGAGTTTTGAAAGTGGCGCCAGTTACAAATCAGTTGAAGGGCAATCGTCTTTCAGGTAAGCGAGGCTTAACCTGAAGTTCGACCCGAGTGGCTGTTATTATTTAGAAACACGATTGTTTTACAATATTACTAATTCCATGGTTACAATGGCGGTCTTATCGCTGATAGCGATATCTTCCAGAAAACTAGTACCAGCACATTGGTACCTACAAACAAAATTCAATACTCAATATTTTATTGCATTCCATAATGTATTACGTTAGAGATAATTTAACAAGGTAAAATATCAATATAGACCCTGTCGGGCACAGCAACATTAGCAGAGAGGAAGAGGGCTAAGTAGCAATCAATAATATTACTATAAATGATTAGATGTGTTTAATTGGGTGTATAATTATAAATATGTAGTCGTACATATAAATTATTACATTACATATTATTATTCTGTGACCGCTACTATAGTATACTTACTTACATAGGGTGAATGTCCCTACTAATCAAAACAAACAACTTTTACTATGGGTTTAACCTTGAAAACGTGTCTTCTTCTTCTTAGAGTATCGATGGCAAAAAGTTTGGATATCTTTGACCTAAAATTGAGCTAGTCGAACTCCGTTCACTGACGAAGTTGCAAGATTATCATTTGCAATTTAATATCTTGCAATGAGCCTGTTATAATGATTTTAATCTTAAAATAAAGATGATGACGCCAGTCCCTGCCACAAATATTTTTTTTTTCTTTCTTATGATAATTCTTTCATCGTCATTCTTCTGATGATGGTGACTTAGTCAGAGCGACTGCCAATGTCTGTGACTGACTGTATCTGACCTCCAAAACTTAGTTACTGGGTAAAACCATACCCCTTGGTAAGACTGGTTGTCAGTCTTTCGGGCTTCTGACTAACTTAATGACTGTCAAAGATCTCCAAATGGCAACTGCTTTCCGAGGCACGGTGGAGCCTTGATATGTAATGAATGCTCACCTATCCACGGATCGACCCCGGAAAGAGTAGCTTAACCATTAATCGGATATTATTTGGCCACAAGCCCCCGACTCTTAAATATTCAGTTGTTAGCCTTTTTAATGAAGGTTTTATCCAAAGAGTTTATTCTTATTTCAAGATATCTGTCTCGTTGTCTTAGTATTTCAGACAATTCGGTCCCAGACGGCACGTTTTCAGCACCAAGTCCTAAACTAGTTGGATAGATGTGGTTTGTCTTAGAATCAGTCCTTTAACAAAGGTATGCCTAGTAATTTAGGAGTATTTTATGCTAAAATTTGCTAATTTCAAGCCGATAGGTACACGAGTTTCTGAAATGAAATTCTTAAGCATTAGTTTAAGTAACACATTTCTTGTTATTATTGAATTGTCTTACTCAGTCAGTAAGATTGAATTGTCTTACTCAGTCAGTAGAATTGAGCTTTCTGAATCAAGCCCTTGATTCAGCTGCCTAACGAGAGCCTCCTCAGGTATTGGTCGAGGCTATTGGCAATTAAGCCATGGGCTGATACAACTATCGGCACAATGATCGCTGAGTCCACATCCCACATGTCGACAACCTCGTGAGCCAAGTATTTGTATATATATTTGTATCATTATTATTTTTATCTATTCCTGATATTCTTTCATGTTACAATATCAAGATGGATCTACATAGTGATGAGCTTCATTTATATTCATAATACGTAACCTTATTAACACGAAAGTAACTCTATCTGCTTGTCTGTCATAAAATTCGGGCCACACGTAAACTATGACGTGAGTTAGAAAAAAAATGCATTTTTATAATATTTATACAGGGTGTTTGGTGCATCGTTTGCCAAATTGACGGACTGAATAAAGGGGTCATTTCCTGTTTTTTTAGCCCCAATAACTTATTCTTGGCCCCATTATGTTTTTAAATTCTTTTTTTTTTTCATTTATTAAAAAAAACGCACAATTTAATATTTTGCGGTGACTATCGTCTTATGATCCCTGACTTATGATGCCTCTGGCAAATTAAAGTAGAAGAATCTTTCAAAGTGCCATGAAAACCTTATATTTCAAAACTCACTTTCCAATAAATCACAAAAATCAACGACCCTGACTCATCTTTACCCTCTCAGAAAATACGCAATCTACTTTCAGGACACTTCGACACCGAAGTTGATTTCTCAATAGAGTATAACGAATGGGTACACCCAAGGGTGATGGCCCGGGAAACTACCACTAATACAATCATAATATCGAAGCGTATCCAAAACCATAAAAGATATTGTTATTCGTGGTTTTGAGAGTCATTGAGATGTGAAGATCGCTTGAGAGTGAAGTTCTAAAATATATTGAAGTGGCTTTGTTTAAATTAATACGAAAGGCTGTGGTGGAAAGTCGTTTCGATAGTAGGTTACTATTAAAATTGAAAGTAACGTGTATACAGAATTCGATTGTAACATGCGGGTTGTTTTCATAAAAATATACAGAAAAAAAAACACAGACACCTGAATTCTGAATTGAAAACTTGATATTATCAAACTTTATGTTATAATTACTTAAGGAGATACTAAGCGACTGCTAAGCAGGAGGTCCTGATTTCGGTTCCCGGGTCGGACAAAGTGTCATTGGGGTTTTCCATCAGGTTTTTCTCAGTAACAGTCACGAAGTGTAAGATCTGTGCCCGGTTGATGGCAATTGGCTTGGCCATAATTACATGGGACTTTAATATAACTGCCGGTATGTGGGTGTACTATTAGGTACACCTCTGCCTAACCCTGCGGAGATTACAGGCGTGATGTTATGTTATGTTAAGAATATTATTATTTTTATACAAAAAAAGTATCGCTTTTTAAATTTCCATTGCTATTTATATTTCATGAAACTTTGAACAAAATATTGATGAAAAATCCTGAGTTCAAAAATATCATAGATATCGTATAATTTCAAAAACAAAAAAAAAACAGCCTGTTGCTTCTAATAGACGAAAATTAAGCACAATCTCCCATCCCAAATCAAATAAAAAGCCTTTTACATCCCCAAATAGCACAATGAACACCCCAACCTACTATAGAACTATCAAAATGTCATTACAAACTTTATTCTTACTTCCCCGCCTGGAATCAGGCAATTAAAGTCATTCCCCACGTTCGGGGTCAATTTGACCCCGACAGTAATGTGAATTGTTCTAGTTCCCTATCGTTTAGGTCTGAACTTTATCCTGAATCAGATCAGTGGAACCGTTTGCCTCGCGATAGCTTTTTAGTCATGTAGACTTTGAAGCTAGGCCTAGATTGAAATCTAGTTGAAAGTAGCGAGAGTTAATAGCATTTAATATGTAAATTAGTAATTACTAATCCTATGCGAAAGTTTGTGAGGATCCTATGCATGTTTGTTACACTTTCACGCAAAAACCACTGAACAGATTTGGATGAAATTTGGCACATTGATAGTTTATAACCTGGATGAACATATAGGATACATTTTATCCCGGTAGTATGATCCCGTGGGACAGTTGCTAAGCTACACGCAAGCGAAGCCGCGGGCTTATCATCTTCACGCCCTTTTACCAAGTCACTTACGGTCAGTTCAACAAACATTTTATTACATTCTCCCCTGTCAACCGTCACGCTAACATTCACCCTATTTTTTTATATCACGACAACAGTTATAAGCGTCATCACTCTTGTTTTTTCCAACTTATTTGTAACAGTTGCCACTTTCAAGCTCCTTGCAGTAGTGATAAGATAATTATGACAATTGATTACAGTTAGCCAGCCTGAATTTAAATGGATAGAAAGATGAATTCTTTATTGTACACCAAAATCATAATCGGTCTGCCCACAGCAAAATCAACAGCAGAAACGATGATCAAGTAAGTCATAGAATTAGAAACAGACATTGAGATACGAACTAGCAATATTGTCACTCACTGTCCACATAAAAAGGAATATGGCTGACTGCGGTTGCCGCCGGCCATTCGTAGAATTTCGAAACTCAAAATGTCGGCTTCGGCTTTGCGACGTCTATCAAAGTGTCATCGATAAAACTAGAAAGGTGGTACTTCGACTATTGAATTACGATAAAGAGATTTCGAGTGATTTTTACGCTTGTGTCTATCTTAGGAGACGTTAGTAAGCAAATAGTTACAATTTTTGTATTAAATATAAAGAATTCTTAACTAGAGCCCAGTACCGTAGAACCTTTGTTTTTTCAGATATTTTCAGGGATCGACTTACGTGTCATATTTTTACCTTCTAAGGATACTCTCCCCCAGAACCCGAATCAAACTAGGTCGAATCAATACTAATACTGATTGGTACCAACCTAATAGTAGTGCCTAGTATATTTTACTGTCTTCTATACAAATAAATTACAAATCCGTATCGTTACAGACCGACAACACACAGTCCACTCCGTTCAGAAAATCACTTATAGTATTAATCCCCAAACATCATCATCATAACCTTGGGGTCAGCACAACAGTCCCCTATCAATCGTCACGCTATCATTTACTCCTCTTTCTTTCGTATCATTCCTCACACAATCCATCCACCGTTTCTTTGGTCTTCCTCCCCCTCTTCATCCATCAATATTTAAATTCGTCACTCTTTTAGTCACAAGCGATTCGTCCCTCCTTGTAAGGTCCCGTAGTAGCTGGCACCTGTACGAAGTAGCAAGTAGGTAAGTACTTGGAGTCAGGTGAGTTGACGTAAGCACACACAGATTTGGTAATTCTAAAAGTTTTTTAGATGTACCGATCACAACTATGTAATAGGTTGGATACTAATCCGCGGTGTTCGTGTAAGTATGTAATTTGTCAACTAACTTAAAATTATATTAAAGATTGTTTTAAATATTTGACGGCACGGTTGGCGCAATGGCTGAGCGATTGACTGCTGCGCTTCGTGTCGCGGGTTCGATTCCCGCACGCAACAAATATTTGTATGGCCTACAGGTAGTTGTTTCGGGTCTGGCTGTTTGTGTATGTGAGCTTAAATGGAGAAATTCCTAGTGTGGGGCAATGTTTTTTTAAAAGAAAAAATAAAAAGAAAAGAAAAAAAATACGAAAGAGAAAACTAGGTTGCTGCATTTGCAGCCTGACGGTGTGTACGTAAACCGTACACTCCCCATCACATGCCAATCTCGAAACATTATTAAATCTTTCTGAATTCACTTTAAAATTGCAGACCGGCTATATATACAGTGACTTTTCTGAGGTTCGAAGTGAGCACTACAGAATACTTAGACCCAGTACTGGGGCTGCAGTCTCGACATAGATAGCGACAAAAATCGGTCGTTAAGTCATAGCGATGTCAAATTTCTTTAATAGATTTTCAACTTTATTTGGAAACCCTAAGGTTGAAAATCTATTAAAGAAATTTGACATCGTTATGACTTAACGACCGATTTTTGTCGCTATCTATGTCGAGACTGCAGCCCCTGGTGTGCTTATAACCTAACTAGCCTCAGCAACTGGTGATACTTATGCACGCCCGCCGGGTGCTCCTCTGGGAGTGAGCCTCACTACCACATTACAGATATGCTGAAGTAAGCCATATTATATTAAGTTAAGTCTCACAATATTTTTTTCTTAATCCACCGTTACTGTTTTTTTGTTCTGATCATTTTCGATGCGGGATCCAAGACAGTTAAAAAGTTTCTTCAGGACTCGTCGAGCTATTGTTCCGACGCTTTTCTGGTGGTCGAGATTGTTGATTTTGGCTTTGAAGAGTTGCAGTGGTTGGGAATATGCGACGGGCTTGTTCCATGAAAAAGTCTCTACTTCATAAAATCTTAAATTCATTCATTCACAGACGGACAACGCATAGTTGAAACTGCTGGTTCTTGAAGTATGAAGTTTTGCAAAACATAACATAACATCACGCCTGTAAACCCCGAAGGGTTAGGCAGAGGTGTACCTAACAGTACACCCACATTTTGCCAGTTATGTTTAAGTCCTATGTAATAGGGGGCGAGCCTATTGCCATCAACCGGGCGCAAATCCAGACTCCGTGGCTGCTACTGAGAAATTCCTGATGGAAAAAGGGGCAGTCACGTTTTGCAAAAGAGTTCTTATAATCAAGGTGAGTGCTAAGAAGGCTTTTTTTATTCATCCCGTAAAGCGGTCTATAGGGGGTGAACATTTGTATTTAAGTCTGACATTTTTGAAAATAGAAACGTGGACTTCTATTTACAAGTATAAGATTTTCGGAAACAGATTTTTGTAAGGCTACAAAAAAGCTGCCGATTTGTTACCTCATCGCGCACATTATACTTATTATTATTATTAATTCATTTATTTCAGATCATTAGAATCCATAAAAACATTAAATTAAAATCAATTACAACACAATTAATTAATTAATTAATTTATAACACAGCCACATTACATAAATTAAATTAAAATCAAATTTTACAATTTAAAAAAAAAACAGATTAAAAACATAACATGTTAGTGTGTTAGTAACACAAAAATGTACCTAAAAATATGTTAGTATTTTTAGTACCTATAACTAACTGATGCCTATGGCTGTCCTTGTCCACTGATTCCGGAAAGGACAGTCAAAACGGGCAGCAATCGCATTCAGAATGCTGTTGCTGTCGCTACGTAGACGGTGCAACAAGGAGTTTGCTTTCTTGCTTGATTGCTTGAAAACCATCCGTACGCGCTTCAGCAAACATACCAGACGAGCTGCAGCACCACGGCAGCCCCAACAGCATCCTAAAAGCGTTATTATACTGTGTGCTCAGGGCTGTTTAGGTTCACTGCGTGTGCCTCACCCATGCTTTAAGCTTTTGGGAAATCAAAAACTTAATCTCTGCAGGCAAAGTCGCAGTATAGAAGCACATTCCTAGTTTACCTAACTTTCACTAGCATCTCAAGCAAGAACTTTGAAGCCACAACTTGAAGTCTTGAACTCATTGTGTGTTATCTAATTTCGTCCCTTACTTTAGCTTAGCTTAGACTCAACTTGGGAACCTTGTTGCTTTTCTTCTAAATTCTGTCTAAGTCAATTTAAGTTTCTTACGACACCAGAAAAGACTCTTTGGAGACATTACGGAGTCTATGTACTTTAGTGTAGCAGTGTGGTACCTACTTTATTTGAACAAGAAGTGTGGGTAGTACTTTAGTCGTTGGCAGATAAAGTGCCTCCTTTTTAACCTCTGAGAGGTTGTTTAGAGGGACTATTGTGCAAAAAATTAAACTGAAGACAAGATTGATTACATCGTCTAAGATGAAATTAGAATTTTGCCTTTTGGTGCTAGTAATTTCAGGCCTGTATTTTATCTAGCATATGAATGAAATAAAACCCAGAATGGCTTTGTTCTCTTCGAGACAACGGCGTATTACTTCTAAGCCTGTTGTGTAAACAAAGATCGAGTTGTTTACGAAAAAGAAATATAAGAACTGAGTCGGTGATCTGGAGACAAATGGCGAGACATAAAAAAGTTACAAATTCTACTTCCTAGTGTCTCTAGCTTTATTCGATTTTCGTGTATTGATTTGTACGTATTTACTACTCCTTTCTATTTAGCCAAAACATCCCGAAATTTGTGACTATGTGTGTCTGTGATTTGTATCGTTTTTAATTCGTTTAGTCGGACCAGAGGTTCTAAAGAAGTGGCAATTGTTCGTGTTTCTGTTGAGACTTTAAATAGGATTGAAATAAATGTTGTATCAATCCTATACATTTTTGACTTTTCCACCATCGGTTTCGGTGATAGAATGTCACTTTGTCTCGGTTCATCCATTCAGGAGCTATGATGCTACAGACAGACACTTATATACACAGATACACACTTCAAACACCGCCGCACCGCTTATAACAACGCTCTAAGATCTACAAATGACAGCTGGGACCACCGGCATAACGTGCTTTACTTTATCCAAATGTAGTACAATCTTTACTTATGTAGTTAATCACCTGAAGTAAGCTGATGACTTCATTAATAAAGTCACGGTTTACAACTAAACTTGTACTGTCGCTTACGGTATATCTTCTGTGATTGTTCATTATTTTGAGTTCTCGATATTTCGACGCTGTTGCAAGCGCTATGATCGCGGGTTGTTGTTTCAGCGTCGAAATATCGGGAGTTCAAAATAATAAACTATCACGGAAGATTTCGTAAGTGACAGTATAAGTTTAGTTGTAAACCGCGACTTTATTAATGGCGTAAAGGTTCAAGTCATATACTTTATTTATTCTTTAAGTTCCCGCAGCCTCCACAAGGGCAAAAAGTTATTTGTAAGAGTACTGACACAACTAATAAAGACAATCACATAAAAAAAAACATTGAACAGAAAGGAGGGTCTCCAAATTTATTAATGCAATCCTCTTTTTACCTTCTTCTACCATATTGAGAAAGGCAATATCTAGCGACCGCCTTTCAGGCCGAAATCGGGATGATACTCCAAAACCGTTAATCTACTGCATACATTTTAGATAAGCTCCCAAAGATCTTCGCCTTGACTTTGACCTTATTTGGGATCATAATTGTATCTACAGGGCGTGTTATAAATAAATGTTTCCCACTCATTTTAAGCACGTCATCCGATACTGAGTAGCATGTGGCTAAATAATAACAGCTGCACTAGCTGATCTTCATGGCCGGTTTGTGGATGGGTGATCATCATAACATACCGAGTTTCCTTCGTGTCTCCGAAAGCACGTTAAGCTGTTGGTCCCGGTTGTCATTTGTAGATCTTTGACAGTCGTTACAGGTACCTAGTCAGTGGCCCGAAAGTCTGACAACCAGTCTTTTTAAGGGGTACCGTATTACCCGTTACTAACTGGGTTGTGGAGGTCAATTAGGCAATCGCTCCATCCGGTTAGACTGAAAACCGACCCCGGTTGCGGTGCTTAAAAACCTATACAAACATATTTTCCAGACTTTTTTTCCTGGAAAATAAGAATTTTTTTTACATGGCTCAATGTTTCAAGTTTTTCCTTTTAGATTTATGACAGGGCATTCACAATCCATATCACCAATAGAAAAGAAAATTTTGGGAGCCACACGTTTTGGCACGTCCTGAAGATACACGAAACTACACAAATTGTAACGCCCTGTATCCGTAGCTATATCATGGAGGGTTCAATCCCTTTCATAGAGCTGAGTGCGGACTGATATTAACATTGACCCTTCAAAGTAGGTATCATAATGGTTCTAACCTTACGCCAAAGTACTTACAGACTGGGGTCTTAGTAATATAAGCATGTTTTTTTAATACTATTCGGGGAAGATACAGCGTAAAGTGCTGGGAATGGTTGCTTCTATGTCCGTTAGATGAAAATAGGCTTTCTGTGTTATTTTTAGGGTTCCGTACCTTTTTTTTTTATTTTCGGATGGGAAATCATCAAATGACCCCCCCCCCCCCCACTCTGGGCGGAGCGGAAGGGAGTGTCAGACTTGTACTGACTAAAACCCATCAATGTTCCTTCTTTGCCCTTTGTGTTCCAGGGCCACGGTATCTCTTTCGAACAGTCCCGCAACCCTGGCAGGCATCGGCCCATGCCGACCCCTACTTGGTTGCTGACATCTCTATGAGGCGCGCGTGGAACACGAACGCGAACGCGACACGGCCTGTCGTCATAAGACGGCCGGACGGCGAGCTAGCCTATAACTCGCCGTCCACAGTCCCGCGCCTACGGTGGCCGGGAGCCACCACATGACCCCCGACGCCCAAGGCGTCTCCCGCGGCGGCTGGGACGTGGGGTTCTTTCCCTCTTACGTTCCGCCACCTCCGTCACTAGCATGACTACTTCGCAGAAGGAGATAACGGCTTCCCATTCCCTCTCGCTCCGGACCATGGCTTGAACCAGGGCCGAACGCGAGAGATCGCCGCCGTCAATCGCCGCTACGAGGACACAGCGGTGCTCAGCCCAAGCGGGGCAGACCTCCACGGTGTGCTTCACCGTGTCCTCCGGACGATCCTCGCAGTGGAAACACCCGGGCGTTTCCTTCCACCCGATTTGGTGCAGGAACCTCCCGAAACAATCGTGTCCGGTGAGGACCTGCGTCAGGCGGTAGGCGAGGGCACCATGGCGCCTCTCTAGCCACTTTTCAAAGAGGGTACTTATCGCCACTATGGTGGCGTGCTCTGCACGGGGTTCCGATAGTCGCTCTCTCCATGTCTCCATGAAATCACGCCGGAGGTCTGTCCGCTGAGCGGCAATTTGCCGCGGCAGCGGAGTTTCCCCCCAACGTAGTGCCTCCGCACGCCATTCGTGCAGGCGCGCGAGGACCACCTCAAAGAACGGGGCCCCGTAAAGGGCCATGGACCGCACGGCCCCCGCGTAAAGAATCCAACAGGAGGTGTTTAGACCCCTCAGGTTGGGCAAGAGCCGTTTGAAGGCAGCCCCTGTCCGTTCCAGTTTGGGAGCCAAACGTCGGAAGTGCTCCACGAAGTTCCACCGGCTGTCGAGGACGAGTCCTAGGTACTTCAACGTCGACCCGACGCCGATGGAAACCCCTCCTGCCATCAGTAGGGATCCCAACGGTGGCGCATTCCGAGGCCCATGAAAACACATTGCCTCGGACTTGTGCAATGCCACCTCGAGAACCAATTGCTGGATCCTCTATACGACTACCGCCTTGGCCTGTTTTTTTATAAGTAATCAACAAAAATTCGAAGTTGTATGACATTACAAATTCGCACTCTCCTGTTTAGTGTATCACGTGCCCGTGTCAATTTTATCATAGAGAAGTGGCTTTGGCTCTAGTGAGAAAATGATAGGCTGATCATGAATACAAAAAAAAATAAGAAATATAAGAAAAAAATGTTTGGTCAAAAACGAAAGGTTTCAGCAAAATACTTCGATAGACTGCACTATACAAGTACAGTACAGTAGCTACCGTACTTTAGGCCTCATGTATGTAGTAATAACACCAGTGTATGCTGACCTCGCATTATACTAAAAAGCCACACTACGCCAGGCCATCTCAAGGACAAAGAGTTACCACTGACATGAGGTATTATGTACTGTCGAACTTATTATTTATTATTAAGGCAATATTTTGCACTGCGCAAAAATTTTTTTTGTGATATTTCGTCTCTTTATGACTCACATAGATGACCGCTTTGTGTTCGCACGTTTTATATCAAGCCATTCCATCAAACATTTCGGGCATCGCTCGATCAAAAACATTTGACTAGGTATTGATACTTCAAAATGCACTATCGTATATGAATAAAAACACAGGAAAATAAAACAATAGAAAATCAGTATCTACTGGTAAACAAATCTAAAGCTTAATCTGTAATCGTAATCTTTTGTTTGTTAACGACGAATAGGAGTGAGAACTGGTGGCCTACCATGATGTCTTAAAGCAGGAGTAATTCCAGTGTGGGAAAGAGATATCGCTAGACGACCTGTATAGCTCTGTCTTTTTTTCTTTGACAGATTAAGCTTTAGATTTGTTTTTCTTCCACATCATTCACTCATAACCAGAGGTCGGAATTAGGTAGAGTTATTTATGTACTTACACTGATTTCATACAGCGAATGAATAAAGTGGATATGCCACAAATCCCGAGATTAATTTTAAAGATCAGAAAAATCTCGTGATTTATTAAATAAAAAAGTGGTTTACTTTTACACAATTTAAACCATCCGACATCGGACATCATGCGCACGCAGCGTAGCAGTTAATAGAAAAATGTCACGGGTTCAATTCCCGCACGGAACAAATATTTGTATGATCTACAAGTAAGTTGTTCCGGGTCTGGGTATTTGTGTATGTGTGAGTTTAAATCTTTGTAAACGCATCCACGTTACAGGAAAAAATCATAGTGTGGGGCAACGTAAATAAAAATTTGTATTGTGAATTAATGTAAATACTAATAAAAATTGTTTGTTAATTATCTTTGTTTTATTTGTCTAATCTATCTCTGTGGTTTTTATTATTATTTATTTGAAATATTGTTGGCCACACGGGATTGTATTATAAATCCCGTGAAATACCGGGAAGATCCATATTAATATCAACATTTCGATGCAAGTACATAAATAACTCTACCTAATTCCGACCTCTGCTCATAACCTAACATAACGCCTGTAATCCCCGACGGATTAGGCAGAGGTGTGTCTAATAGAACACCCACATTATGCCAGTTATGTTTAAGTCCCATATAAAAGTGAGCGAGCCTATTGCCATCAACGGGGCACAAATCCAGACTCCGTGGCTGCTACTGAGAAAATTCCTGATAGAAACACCCAATAACACTTTGCCTGACCCGGGAATCGAACCTAGGACCTTATACTAAGAAGTCGTGCTTGCGACCAGTCGACCAACGAGGCAACTGTTATTTATTAAGAATGGTTGTACCGTAGTAGGTAGGCAAAACGACAAGTTATTAATTTTATTTAAACCATATAAATGCTAATTTACGATTTTTATAAGACACACATTTAAAAAGTATATTTTATAGTATCAACAAATTCAGTACAAGTTGGAAAAACTCAACACTTTTTGTCTTAGTTGCAATCACTTCAAAAAACTCTTTAGTAACCACCCATTACAAATTCAATCCCTGTCTGTCCTTCGTTACGAGTTAAAGTTATCAGCGAACCATTTGTAGCCCTCAATCTTACTTCATCAGGATGTAACCTCACTAAAGCCGCCCGTCTACTGCTGCGGAGCGAGTAAGCGGTGAAAATAGACAAAAGGCTCTGAATAAAATATGTAATCGCTTTCAAAGTGTAATTGTACAACTTCTTTTAAATATACATAAGCTTTTGGGGAACATTCTAACTTTTCCGTGATGGTGATCATGATGATAGACAAGTGGTGTGACCCTCGGACTGCCAAGTCATAGGTCTCGAGTTCGAACCCAGGACACGCACCTCGGATATTTCAAATTGATGTGCATATTTTTAAATTATCACTTGCTTCGGTGAAGCAAACATCGTGAGGAAATAAACATGCCTGAGAGATATTTCGTGATGGCATGTAAAGCCAAGTCAAACCCATGGACGGCTTAAAAACTCTGACACCAGGTTAGGCACTAACCACACGATAAAGAAATAAGACTCTTAGAATGTAAATAGACTTCGATAGCATATATTCCGTAGTTGAAATGTATAAAGGTAGTCCAGGGTAAAGTAAAAGAAGTATATTTTAATTGAATCATCGAAACTTAACCGTCTGACAGTTTCATCAATGTGCATGCATCCAGATACTAAAAGATCTTTTCTTTTTTTCTGTCATTACGGGAAATGTCATCAGAATATTTTGGACTTGCATTGGTCAATGTTTTCATTGCGCTACAGTTCCCATCTAAACAGTTGGAAGCTATATGCATTGAAGTGCAACAACACCGAGACATATATTTGGTGAAATTCTATCTGTTAATGGTTACTCTGCACATCTCCGCTCCGCTCTGCTCCAATAGCAGCAGCCTAACTATCACTCAGTCAGTAAATTCTAGCCTCAGCTCGTTAGTATAATGGCACACTGAGTCGGCGAATGTTTACAATCTAAATGTTTAACACGGACGGGCTAATTCGTGTCTCGGGGTTTGGAGAAGATTTTCTTTCTGTATTTGTAAATGTCTGAGAAGCTTAGCTGGGCCAATTTTTAGTCGGAGATGTGGTTTGTTAAGTGTAGCCTTGTTTAAGGGGAGTTTGTCTAGGCAAAACTTGAAGTGTTGGATTATGGTGATGAGGTTTGGAGATAGTGAGTGGGAGCAAAAAGGCTTAAGCTTGATGATTGTCTACACTGTCTACTTCTAGGTATATTACAAAATATCTGAAATCCTACTGACAGTTTGACACCTTAACAGATGGGTCTAGAAATATAAAATTTTGCAAAAGAGTTCCTAACGAAGGTAAGCACTAGGAATGAGTTTTATAAATTCAACCGCAATAAGGATTAAATAGGAGACGAAAGTCTGACAAAAAAGTTAAAGTGTTTCACTTTTTTTTCGGCGCACTTTATTTTTGCGGGTCGGGCAAAGTGGTGTTGTGTTTTTCCATCAAGAATTTCTTAGTAGCAGCCACGGAGTCTGGATTTGTGCCCGGCAATATGCTCGCCTCCTATTACATGAGACTGGCTAAATGGCACCCCCATTTACTATTAGGTACACATCTGCCTAACCCTTCGGAGATTACAGGCGTTGATGTTATGTGAAAGTCTGTAATTTTTTTATGGGAAATTTCCTCAGACACACAGCTTGTTTTCAAAGAATTTTCACTAACAATTATTCGACCTAATATTCCATTAAAATTTTACCATTGACATTTTTATCAATGAGACATCTTTATTAAAAGATAAGTTTAGTAAGAAAATCTCTTTGATTTTGATTGAAGTTTCTTTTGACCACTTCTCTTTAATGTTGTCGTTGACTGTAGTCAAGGATATTTTCATGGAAAGGGCTTACGATGCACGTGTAAGATTTTCAATTAAATACAAAAAAGTTATTTAAATTCGTTTAGAATTAAATGTATCAAGGAAGACTGCCTCGTTGGTGTAGTAGTTGCAGGCGCAACTGCTGAGCATGAGGGACTGAGTTCGATTCTCAGGTCAGGAAAAGTGTTATTGGGTTTTTACATGAATTTCTCAGTAGCGGCCACGGAGTCTGGATTTGTGGCCAGTTGATGCCAATAGGCTCGCCTCTTATTACACGGGACTTAAACATAACTGGCTAAATGTAGGTGTACTATTAGACACTTCTGCCTTGCCTTTCGGGGATTGCAGGCACGATTTTATGCTGTGCACCTATGTATTAAGGGATTTCTGATGCAAACGGGCTTTTCTCTGTAAAAGTAATTTTATTCTGCAGCTAGAAAACATCAACATAACTACACAAGTACACACAGGCCACAACTTACTAAAAGCAGGGTTTCTTCATTAGCAAAACTTATAAAATCAACAAACGCGAACACGAGTTTAAAGTGTGTGTCTACTCTTGTAACGAAAACGTTTGTGTAACTTACTTGTAAGAGCATCTGAGATCGTTCATGCTTAGCGAGCCTAAGATGCAAAGTCTTGCTAAGTCTTGTTACGACGAAGTTTAATAATGCTTGTAGTTATAAATTTTGATCAAAAACATGTTGTTAAAGCTGCTTCGCAAAATTGTTGAAAACTATTTTATGATAGTTAAAAGTAAAGATAATAATGGTAAAAAGTATTTGAGCGTTATAATTCATATTGACAGTAGAGCCATTCAAGAAATTAACTGTTAAGCTAATTTACCACCAACTGCAATGGTCCGGTTACTTCAAATCACAGGTGTCAATCTATCACATCTGCTAGAAATGGTTTTTAAAATTTGCTACAGTTTATTTTCCTGACGATAAAAAAAAAATAACCGTTTGAATAATTTTTCATGATACGAGTACATCTTTATACAAGATTATTTTTAGTATATGCGAAATCTGAATAAGTAATAAGTAACTGCATCGATTCCAATCATTTTTAAACCATGTTATATTTTGTCCCAAATATATTTATAAAAAGTTACAAGTTGGACACCGAGTGATATTAAGTACATAGGTACTTAATATCACTCGGTGTCCTCGGTGTCCTCGGTGTCCTCGCAATAATTTAAGTACCTACTGCCAAATTATTATTATCAATAAGCTCAAGACGACGCTGGAGGCGCGCGCGTGGGCTCGCTGCGTGGTAACCACGTTTTTGCGCGGACAACCAGGTAACAGAACAAGCTTATAACTTAGTGATTTTTCATGATACAGTTTTGAAATTTTGTACATACATAAAAATACTCGACACGTGTTTCAGGTTTCGCATATACTAAAACTAATGTAGTATAAGGTCCCATTAAAATAGACAAATTTTAACACAGCGTTCAGTACGTCTAACCAAAGATATCCAAGCGTGATGTGTAAAGTGACTTTATTTTGTCCTAAAATCATTGGGTAACCAATATTTTTAGTGTATTTTACGTTAGCTGATTTTTTCTCTTGTATCAAATGCGTTTATCTTATTTTTTTTTAGTATTGTCCTTATTTTGGTGGTCTGAGTGATTTTAAAAAGTTTGTCCATCTATTTGAATGGGACCTTATATAATTATAATCAATAATCAATATAATAGTATAGATAAAAATATAGATGAGTGTTTTGCAATAAAAAAAACAGTTTTGCCATTAATAAAAATAAAATGCCACCTCAAAAATATTAACAATGGCAGGGTTTTTTTGCACAACTATTTTTATTAGAAGAACACCAACAAAATAATCTAACAAGAGCACGTACCCATCGGCTTTTCCCAGCTATTCAAAAAAATCCAGATTGTCGCATAAAATAAAACTGTGGAATATTTTTATAAGGGACATTTTTTGACGCGCTACACCAATCAGTCGCTAAACGTGAAATTCAGCTGCATCCGGTCAGACTGGAAGTCGACCCCAACATAGTTTCGAGAAGGCTAAGCAGATAATGATACATCAATCAACTGTTTGACTGGTTGGCTTCAATGGCGACTAAACACATTTTGTTTATTTGAAAAAGGGAGGATCCTGTGGTGTGTTACTGCCCGATGTTTTATTTTTAATGGCCTATCGCTGATCTTCCTAGGAGGTTGTGATCTGCCCAACTGGGCTATCCTGTACAGCCTTGAGTGTAAGACCTCCAGCCAGACTGCCGGATGATTATATTTTCGGGCTGTTATACCTAATATGGCGAACTAAAACATTTGTAACGGGGTTTATATTTTAAACATACTCGTACCTCCAAGGTTTCTTAACACAAAATGCACAAATATCTCTAGAAGTAGGACAATTTTAATATAGCACTTGCCCAGTTCATAAATAATTAGACTGTGACTGTGGTAAAAGCTGCTATATTTTACACTAACAAATAAGCCACATCTGTCGCATGCCGGAGGAGCTATGGGCTAAAGTAATAACACAATGGGTCCCAAACAGCAGCAAACGGCAACGCGGCAGGCCCAGAAGGAGATGGCGGGACGAACTCGACTCTTTTAAAAAAGATTGGCAAATAACAGCACTGGATAGGGATAAGTGGAAAGAGGGAAGGGAGGCCTTTGCCCAGCAGTGGGACACAAATGGCTGATAATAATAACAATAAGCCAAGGCACATTAACGTTTGGCGGCGGCGATCTCTCGCGTCCGGCCCTGGTTCAAGCCATGGTCCGGAGCGAGAGGGAATGGGAAGCCGTCACCACCTTCTGTGAAGCAGTCATGCTAGTGAAGGAGGTGGCGGGACGTGAGAGGGAAAGAACCTCACGTCCCAGCCCTGGAGACGCCCTGGGCGTCGGGGGTCACGTGGTGGCTCCCGGCCACCGCAGGCGCGGGCCTGTGGACGGCGAGTTATGGGCTAGCTCGCCGTCCGGCCGTCTTATGACGACAGGCCGTGTCGACGGCGCGTTCGTGTTCCACGCGCGCCTCAAAGAGATGTCAGCAACCGAGTAGGGGTCCGCATGGGCCGATGCCTGCCAGAGCTGCGGGACTGTTCGAAAGAGACACCGTGGCCCTGGAACACAAAGGTCAAAGAAGGAACATGGATGGGTTTTAGTCAGTACAAGTCTGACATTCCCTTCCGCTCCGCCCAGAGTGGGCGGTCATTTGATGATTTCCCATCCAAAAAAAAAAAAAAAAAGGCACATTAAGGTAATATTACGTAATATTTTCCTAACTATGTTTGTTTACAGTCTAAGCGAGCACAAGCCATGAAATTAAGTAAAATAACTCAAATAATATCAAAACAGTTTACAGCTTGTATGTCTGCAAACTTTGACACTACAACGTTTAAGTAAATTCTGTGTGTGCGATGTTTGACTAAATGTTTGTATGTTTGTTCGTTTGTAGTCTTCTGTGCGTTTTAAACTGGTATTTATCTAGCTTAAAATATGTGAGATACCTAGTTATAACTCGATAAATAAGTATTTAATACAGTTCTTTTAACAAATCAGTCGTCGTAACTAGTGTATTTACATATCGTCGTTGAAGTTCTATGGAATCGGAAGACGCGTTGTTTCAACCAATCACAGAAACAACGTCTCTATCTAACTTGAAGTGAACACAAATTATAAAAAGGTATTGCACCATTACGCAGTTTTTTCAATCTCCTGTAAAATTGCAATTTTTGACTTACGTCGTGTTAGAACTTCAGCAACGATATTTAGGACACCATTTTAAATTAATAACAAGCTGAGAAATAAAATGAACTTCTAAAGATAAGTTCTTTAAAATAGAACTTCACTATGCAAATTTAAAGCTTCACAAAGACTGTGCCAATGAAACGGAAATTGGGAACTCACATACTTGGGACTATTGCATACTTTTTTTTTCTCGTGTTATTCCTTTCCTTTTAACCGTAAAACGGTCAGTTAATTCAATTTAAATAAAAAACAGTTTATTTTTTACCATTCAAAACTTAACATAAGATAACTTTTATAATGGTACTTAAAGCTATTTTTGATTACATGTATACTTATGTATGTACAACTAAGGTAATTTAATTAATAGAAGTCGCCTAACATCATCATTCAAAATATTACAAATTAAATTGACGCAACATTTGAAATCTAAAAATATTAGCGCGTAGCAAGCAGCATATAGTATAATTATACCTACACTACTGAGACAGTGAAAGGGTCACATTTTACTAAAACGAAAACTTGAGTAAAATCGTAAACAAAAACAAATATCGACATTTTATTGACACTTCAAGTTAACCCCAAAGTCTGCCATACAAGATTTTTTACGGCCGAACGGTTTATGTTTGAAACTTGACATGCGGACAGTACCTTCATAAGTTTTATGACGTTTTGCGAAAGGGGACACTCAAGCAAACGAGACACAAACAAAAGTCAGTCTTGAATTCAAGTAGAAGTAACTTTCTGACAGCTTTTTGCTTTGGTCTTGACGCGCATATTTTTTGTGACAATATGTAATGTCATTGTGATATTGTTGGACATTTTTGGACGAAGTCTGACTGGCTACAGTTTTTCATAGTTTTGATAGCAGTGACTTGTACTACAAAAAAGTACTACAGCACCATCTATGACACAAATGAAGAACTAAAATCAAAATTCTAAATCGCGCAGTAAAAGTTATCCGTGACTTAAGACTACATAAAAAACCCGACAACAACAGTCGGGCAGTAGCCCACCTGACACCCGTCGGGTCGGAGGATCCTCCCTTTTCTATGGGGGATGAAGAACTTTACACCCTGTTCTACATAACCCTGAAGACCTAACAACAACTTTATTATAACGGGGTTAAAGATCACTATGGTTGTGACAGACTTTTGAGTGGTAGCAAAGCAACAGCTGAGCAGCCATATTGTAATGAAATGAAAATCACTGTAATTTTGAGATGAAAGCCAAATCAGAGGCTAAATAACGTTAAAAAGACTATAACCTCGTGCTATTTGCTTACGTGTGGAAATTCACAATGGATGTCCTCTAGAAGGGGTCTGTCAGACTCCTACTGAATAAAACCACACGGTGTTTCTCCTCATAATTTCTGGCTCATTGCATTCTCCACAATCGCTCCAGCAAAAGACTTTATCTAACCTAACCCAACTACTAAAACTTTTGAAAACCAGAATATACGACTGTTTCTATAAATACATAATCCAAAATGCCTTAATTCTTATCAGCCAAATTTGCCCAAAAAAAAACTACTAAAATATTAATAACAAGTTTTCCAAACTTCATAAGTCACCTCAAATTTAACTAAGCATTAAATATTAAATCTTTTTAATCTTTTAATGTATTGACAAAGTTTCTTTACATTCAACACCTCAGCCTTTCGACTTAATTAATAAACACGAAACTGAGTCGGAAAAACCCAAGTGCGAGTCGGACTTGAACACGAAGGGTTCCGTACCAAGGTGCGCAAATAAACACGTTTCTTGTATCCCTTTATTTTACATAAAATCACGTTTGTAATCCCCGACGGGTTAGGCAGAGGTGCATCTTACAGTACCCCCACATTTTGCCAGTTATGTTTAAGCCCCATGTTATAGGGGGCGAGCGCATTGCCATCAACAGGGCATTGATGCTATTGACAAATTCCTGATGGAAAAACCCAATAACAATTTTCCCGACATGGGAATCGAACCCATAGTAAGCAGCTATAGTAATACACACTGTGGAAATATGGTCTTGCCAATTAAATACACATTTTGTTTTGTAAAATGTTTAAATAATAATGTCAATTGAAAAGAATAGACCATGTCATACACTGTCAGCGTAACATGTGTGCGGAGCTTTAGTAACAGGGTCCCGTTGGCACCCATTGGGTACGGAACCCTTAAAATGATTTTAAATAATTAATTTGGACAAACTCACGCCGCGGATGGGTCTTTAAATATTTATGCTCGTAAATATTTCACTTTTCGTCGTAACTTTTTCAACTTTTCTGGTCGTAATGGGTTACTTAATAACTTCGTAGTACCATTTGATTTCGACCTGAATTAGTATTCATGTTGTATGTTATTAATTTTAGTTTGGGTTTGAATGGACTTTGATATAGAAAGAGGATTATAGTACAACTATATTCACAACTGTTACGATAAACATTATTCGGTAAAATAAATAACCGTTTTAAATATAAGGTCTATCTTTTCATACACGAAATATTTTAATAGTAACTTCTATAAGTCGTAAAGTCGCCATAGCAACGAAAAAATAAAAAATATTCCGAGTGATTTTTTTTTACGAAATTATTATTGTTCTAAAATTTTTAGAGACTTTTTGTATAAAACCTTTACTCCCATATTCTAACAATGACAGTAGGTAAATACGACGTAGTAAACTAGCGAAATGGATGCTTAAAAATAAGGAGCCAGTATTTATTTTGTGGGTCAAGTAATTTTAAATTATTTATTTTTTTATAAAAAAATATACTCAGATAAATAAAAACTCCCTTGAAATGGCTTTGTTATAGCCGTTAGATGATTCCTGAAAATATTTCGTGTATGAATAGTTAGACCTTATATAAACTACTAACTTATGCATTTGCCCGCGGCATCGCCTGCGTAGAGTTCATTAATTGTACATAACAGTGGTAATTATCCCACGGGATCATACAGGTAAATCTAGTTTATGAACTATCTGTCTGGCGAATTTCATCTTAATCCGTTCAGTAGTTTTTATGTGAAAGAGTAACAAACTCCTTTCGCATCGTCCACGTTCAAACGTTTGATCGTACGCACGCCGGTTGCGAGTAGTACTCACCTGACCTTTCTGAAGAACCTCACCAAGAGGTCAATATGATTGAGGCCATTAGTTTGTCATTAATACATATAAACATTCTGGAATTAATAATGTATGTATGACTGTACCATGATTCAGAGAATTAATTCCAGAGGGTTATACTTGTTTTAAATTATGCAACGGATTTTGACGCCCTTTTCTGTTGTCCTAATTTAAAAGAACAACGCTGTCACATAGAAAGACATGGAAAACGAATTTAAGTTATATACCTTGACCGCTTTTTTTTTTTTTCTTTTTTTTTCGGATGGGAAATCATCAAATGATCCCCTCAGTCTGGGCGGAGCGGAACGGAGTGTCAGACTTGTACTGACTAAAACACATCCATGTTCCTTCTTTGCCCTTTGTGTTCCAGGGCCACGGTATCTCTTTCGAACAGTCCCCTGCGGGACTCTGGCAGGCATCGGTCCATGCGGACCCCTACGTGGTTGCTGACATCTCTTTGAGGCGCGCGTGGAACACGAACGCGCCGTCGACACGGCCTGTCGTCATAAGTCGGCCGGACGGCGAGCTAGCCCATAACTCGCCGTCCACAGGCCAGCGCCTACGGTGGCCGGGAGCCACCACGTGACCCCCGACGCCCAGGGCTTCTCCCGCGGCGGCTGGGACGTGAGGTTCTTTCCCTCTCACGTCCCGCCACCTCCTTCACTAGCATATACCTTGACCGCTTGTTACACGTTTTTCAACTCTAAAATCATCTTACACGTTTAATTTACAACACCGACTTCAAAATACATTTTACAAAATAAAGTTATCTTAACATTGCATTAAAAAGAGCTCCATAAAACATTTTGTACTTGTTTCGGATATAACTTTTAATGGAAGCCGTTTTCAGAAACACGTCTAACTTAGTTGTTTTGTAACGAACCTGGTTTCAACTTGAACGTGGGGAAATGTGTCGAATTTTAAGAATATAATAATGATGAAGAGAGTGTTATTCACTTACTTATCTTGATTGTTTGTTCTTGTGTTAACATGGGCTTAAGAATTATGTTAAGTTGATAAAGTACCTTTGTACGCCTAAGGATTATGTTAGTTTTTTTTTTTATTTTGAAGACTTCCTTTTTATTTGTGAGTCCGTGTTTACTAACACTCCACTAATCACTCCTCATCTTTCTTCTGTCAACCATGTTAGTATCAGTTTCCACTTTATTTTACATGGAGCGCCTGCCTGTCCCCTCTCCACAACTCAGTTAGTACTATGTAATACGATAACTCTTGGTAAGTCTGGTTGTCAGAATGTTGGTCTTCTAACTACCTGTAACGACTGTCAAAGATCAAACCAGCAAATCTTTTTTCACTTTTGAAAGTCGTCACATACAGCTGTAACTATTTAGCTAATCACTTCTTCCTTATTGTGTGGTTAGTGCCTAACCTGGTGTTAGAGTTCTTATGCCAGCCATGGGCCACTGACTTGGCTTATAAATATCTTTATGGCATGCAAATCAGAGGTGCGTGTCTTGGGTTTGAACTCGGGACCTATGACTTGGTAGTCCGCGGTCACATCTCTAGGCTATCACTGCTCGAGAGGAAAGAAAGAAGATTACTAAACACACTTTCAAAGTATCACTAAAGATGTGTATTGTAGCTTAGCATAATATCTTTTAGCCTATCCTCGAAACGCTCTCTTAATGTTACAAAAAGGAATTTTAATATAAAAAAACTTGTCGCGAATCGTTCCGAACACAGTTTACCCACTTTGTTTTATGACGACTCAAAGACAAAAGAGAATTCTGCCGCTAAGTTATCTTTTATAAGTTTTAACAGTATTTTTTGCGGCGACGCGCTACTGAAATATTTTTTTACTGTTTTTTAAAAACTAAGAGCTCATTGGACAGAGTTTTATAAGTGGAGCATCTCTCGCGAATAAAAATGTTTGTTACATTTTTTGAAGAAGAGCGAAAATAATAATTTATACGCAAGCGCTTGCTGAGAAAGTTAGGTTTTTTATACTTTTAAAAGTCATTTGCAACAAAAAAATGTGTAAATCATAAGCATCGGTCAGCGTCCAGTGTAGGCATAGGGGCTGTCATAAATGCTGGAAGAAGGGTAAACTATGGATGATTATTTGGGCAACGATACATTTTTCGTGGACTTCTGGGTTTATGAAAACATTTTTTTCGTAGAGATCAAGTATTGAAATGAGATTTCTTATCGGCAATTTTTTTGTGCAAATAATACAAGACGATTTTATTTTCTACTTAGCTGGGCGTAGCCAGGATTTGTATTTGGGAGGAGAAGGGGATGAACAGTGCCAGCCTTATGTTGTTAGTTGGCAGAACAGCGACGTTTTCAATTGCGGTAAAAGCGGATAAGACATTTCTCGAATCACATACGGAAGTCTTTAACTTTTACGCGACCGTAGCGAGCGCGAAATTTCTCGGTTCCCAGGACACCTGACTTATTGACCAGGTCACAACGTTCCGAACCGGGACATGTCCGGGTATACCGGGACGTATGGCAACCCAATGTGTGAGCCATATCTCAATTTCGATCGAACCGGTTAGATCAAACCTGACTCTGCGTGAACCTGAAATTTACTTGATATGCTACAGTTGCAATTTGCAGGCTTCATACGGAACGAATCTACCATGAAAGGCTAAAACTTGAACCGTATTTCTCTCATCGAATATACCTTCTCGTGTCGACCCATCAAAACGTTGAAAATCAGTGCTTTGAACAAGCTTTGACGTGGAATAATCGGAGGTATGGACGCGTTGCAAGTAGATGCATTTTCGTTACCATACTAAGAATAAGAAATCCATATTAAAACTGATATTTTAAAATCTGTATAATATTTTGCACGAATTTTATGGAATTTGGCTTAAAGTGAAAAGAGCATTGAGCATGTATGAATTTTGATGGATGGAGAGGGAGAGGAAAACCAAAGAATAAAATATGTACGGATTGTGTGAGGAATGATAATATGAAAGAGAAACGAGTAAATGATGCCAAGACGTCGGCCAGGGGAGAATGGAAGAAGAAAATCCCAAAGTAGAATAGGACAAGGACAGAAAGATGATGAGATGGATAGTCAGATGCAGCTGCATACCAATTTTATTACAAGGAGTGACTGCCTATCTGACCATCACAACCCAGTTTCTGAAAAATCCTATACCTATCCCTGGCAAGACTGATTTTTAGGGTTCCGTACCAGAAGGGTAACCAACGTGATCCTATTACTAAGCCACCGCTGTTCATCCGTCTGTCTGACAGCGGACTGTTTCTCATGATCCGTAATAGTAGACAGTTGAAATTTTCACAGAATGTGTATCTCTGTTGTAGCTATAACAACAAATAATAAAAATTAAAGGGGGGCTACCCTACTACGATGGTACGGAACCCTTCATGCGCGAGTCCGACTTGCACTTGCCCAGTTTTAAGTATTTCGTCCGACTTACTAACCTTAACAACTGTCAAAGATCTAAAAAAGATAAGACCTTTACAACACCTAAAACACTCAACGAGCTATTCAAGTGCTCCAAAGAACAAAGACAAAAATTAAAACAAAAACTGAACTGACACAAAACTATTCAGCTACGGGATAGTGTTAAAGCCAAAGCTTTTACATAAGGATGATAGCAAGTTCCGCAGTGAAACTTCTCAACTATGTCGAGGTTACGAAGTTAGCGAGATGGTGATAGCATGCAGGGTGACGGGCAGTTCTTAGCTGTTGGGTTTATCTAAGGGAACATAATTTGAATGTACTTAAATATTTAGAGCTCGTGGCTAAATAATAACAGCCGCTCGGCATGCCGAGTTTCCTCCGTGCGTCGGAAAGCACTTTAAGCCGTCGGTCCCGGCTGTCATTTGTAGATCTTTGACAGTCGTTACAGGTGGTTAGTGACCCCAATATAGTTGGAAAGGCTAGGCAAATGATGTCGCAAGCGCGATTGCTGACCATGAGGTCCTGGGTTCGATTCCTGGGTCGGCAAAGTGTGATTGGGTTTTTCCACACCCACATTTTACCAGTTATGTTTAAGTTCAATGTAATAGGGGTCCGATATTCCATCCACTCGCATTCTCCAGTCAACCCGCGATCATGGCGCTTGCAACAGCGCCGAAATATCGGGAGCTCAAAATAATGAACAATCACGGAAGATATCCCGTAAGTGACAGTATAAGTTTATTGATTTGTATCGCTTTCCCAATACTTTTACGGCTGAGTGGATTCCCTAGTAATAACAGGTGTGTGATGTATTGCCCATCTTAGTGAAACGTTTCTTCCTTGTTTCGTTTTCTTATTTGATTCTTATTTACTTAAGTATGACATAGACATGACACATTATGACATAATAAAAGACTGCTCATTGGACCAGTGGTTGCAAGCTCTACTGCTGAGCAAGAGGTCCTGTATTCGATTCCCAAGTCGGCCAAAGTGTTATTGGCATTAACAAGACGTTAATTCCAATAGGCTCACCGCTATTACACTGGACTTAAAAACGTAACTGGCGAAATGTAAAATATAACATCACGCCTGTAATCTCTGAAGGTATAGGCAGAGGTGTACCTACACTACAGCACGCATAGTCGTGGTGCTGTTCCACAAACGATGGGGCACTTAATATTGTGTCCTGCGTGTCCTATTGTTTGTTCTTTACTAACGAACGCTGCTAAAGGCGCCAAACTAGTTGCTCAGTTCTGGGCTGACCCAATTTAGATTGCCATCGACACGCTAAGAAAAAGAAGTACAGTCACGAGCACTAATATGTATACACTTAATAAAATTCGAAAGCAATTTTTTAGTTAAATAACGATTCTACTTTGAGCTTAGATTTATTTCGTAATAATACTCTAATAGGCTTTAAAATACTATATTCGTGAAAACATAAAACTTTCAGTAGGCAAAAATCACTTTTAAAAGTTGCTTTGTGCATACCTATTAGTGGTCCTGACTGTACACATACATATCGCAAGGTTTTTTTAAATCCTGTGTAATAGTGTGATGATTATTATAAGTTTTCTTGTTATCTCCAAATGAACTGTCTCAATGTCTTTAAATAACCAAAAAGCCGCTTATTTAATACATAATACAAATCAGGCATTCGCAAACAATGATTTTATTTCCAGTAAATAACTCAACAATTCCAAAAAGATTCAAAAGAAAATCGCTTTGAATTTCGTTAAGTGATCTTTTATCTTTTTGTACGTGACTTGCTTACCTTTTTTCCTACCTTTGTATTTTTTTTTATTTTTTATTTTCTGTCCACGTATTTCTGTTGCCGTTTTTTGTAGAACACACGCTACGGCTGTGTGTACATTTGTGCAAAACGGCTTACTCGTCAGAAATGCATTACTACGCGCTAAACGAGGTACTTGTGCACGGTTGCAGCTGGTGGGATGATAGCGCTGTGTGAACACAGCTTTAATAGGATTATTGTGACAACTCTTTATTCAGAATAGAACTAACTTGTTATTTTTGGGAGAAAAGAATTTTTGTACTGTAAAAATAGTTTTATTTTGTAGAGAACTTGGCAGATGGTGCTGTCATCATAATCTAGTTTCTTTCTTTCTCTTCTTCTTCTTAGCGTGTCGATGGTAATCTAAATTGAGTCAGCCCAGAACTGAGCTACTAGTTTGGCGCTTTCGGTAGCGTCCATCAGTTCCTGAAGTGAACAAACAACAGGACACGCAGGACATGATATTAAGTGCCCCATCCTTTGTGGAACAGCACCACATTTACACTGCAGGGCAGAGTCATTAATGAATCTCCACCTGAGCAGGTTTTCCTTGCTGCGACCAACCTGGGTCTGGAGTCTATTTTCTTTCTCTTTCTATTTCGGCTTATTCCCACACTAAAGAATATTAACACAATACTGTTTTAAAAAGTCATGGTAACCCCTTTGTACGCTTTTGCGAAACTTCAATTCTAAGCGGGTTCACTGCCCTGTCGGGGCTGCGGGACTCCTGCCGGGGCTGCGGGACTGTTCGAAAGAGATACGGTGACCCTGGAAAACAAAGACCAAAGATGGAACTTGGGTAGGTTTTAGTCAGTACAAGTCTGACACTCCCTTCCACTTTGCCCAGAGCGGGAGGGGTCATCTGATGATTCCCCATCTTAAAAAAAAAGAAAAAGGGGGTTCACTGCTCCAATTTCTTTAATAAATATATTATTTATTTATTTATTATTTATTATTATATTGTGGCTATGGATAAGCAAGCATAATAAAATCAAGAGTGAAATTTGCAAACACCGGTCCAGTGCGTGTCGGACCACTCCTTTGCATAGTGTCGACTATTTTGGCCGCCAAATCTATATATTGTATTTCATAAAACTCCACAAAAAACCTATGAAACGCCTAACATCCACACAAAATACTGTTTTTTCCATTTGCCATTTGCTAACAAAAAAAATTATAACATACTGTTCAATTTAGTCATAGATTTTGTTATTTTAGCCCTCTGTGAAAAAAATATTCTATTTCATTTCGATAAAAACATTGCTGAAAATGAAAACCACTTTATTTAATCAATTTCATATCTTTTATTTCGTGTTTTCTTTTAATATCATTGTTATTTTCAGATGCTGTGGCTCTTTGGCCTAGTAGTCGCAAGAGCTATTTCTAAGCATGAGGTCCTGCGTTCGATACAAAGGTTTAATTTCGTTTCTCTAGCAGGAACGTCTCGGTAACAATCCTGGAGTCTGGATTTATGTCCGGTTGATGGCTTACCTCTATCAAACGGTACTTAAACAAAACAAAACTGGCAAAATGTAGGTACACCATAGGCTCTGACTACCCCTTCGGAAATTATAAGCGTGATCTTATGACATTATTATTTTTCGATTGTTCATGGCTGGTAGTCACGGCCTCCTGGAATGTAATTTGATCGGAAACACCGCTTCAATATGTTACATATCGCATTGCAGATCAATTAAAACACGGAGCTTCAATCCGGAGTAATATAAAGTGTCAATTATAATTTCTGTTCCACTTTTTTAAGCACATTTTTGGTATGCCCCTCGTACAGTTGAATTATCGTAATAACTAATGTATTTTTGTTTGACTGTAGAATGAGAACGTTACTTGGGACGTACTTTAGCTAATCGTATTTCTTGTTACGCAAGAAAAGTGCAAGTTAAAAAGCGACAAATGTTTTATTTTATTTTACTGTGTTTGGGTGGCTTACAGCAATACAAAAAAAATATAGTGAGGCAATCGACGACAAGCCATTTACAAGCCTCCACAGTTAGTAATAAACTATTGTTATAAAACCAATAACCAAAAACACTATAATAACTAGGCATAATATCAAATAATAGGACTACATTTATAAGTAAGCACGGGCAGAAATACAGGCGAAACCACTATTGTTTTATTCAAAGCATGTAATAAGATAGACCAATAATGGTTTAATGACTTATGTGACATCATTCTATGAAATCTTAGGTATTTCACATGAATCATATATTTTTCATTAATATTTATTTTTATACATATTAAATACATTTTTAAATATTCTAATATAAAACAATATAAAAAAAATAAAAAATAAAACATTTAAAAATATCAAAAATAGTGGTCCGCCGGTATCGGGAGCAGGGTCGAAGCTACCGGTGGTTAGGGCTCCAGAGACAGGAACCTCCTCACAATGCGAGCTGTATCGAGGAGTACTGCCTTCTGAATCAGGCCCTTGATCCAACCGCCTAAGGAGAGCCTCGAAAGATGGTCGTCGAGGCTCTTGGCTATAAGGCCATTGGCCGTCACGACGATCGGCACAATGATAGCTGAGTTCACATTCCACATGTCGACAACCTCGTGTGCTAAGTCGAGATATTTAATTTGTTTCTCTTTCTCAGCTTTCACGAGGTTCTCGTCATGTGGGATGGTAACATCGACTATCATTACGCGGCGCGCTAATCGGTCTATCACTACTATGTCAGGTTTATTAATTTATATTATTATTATTTTTATTATTTATATTTTTATTTTTAATCATGCGTCATATATTTTTAACGACGCAGAGAGAGCAAATATGCTCTTTCTTTTGAAAATATGTGAGCGTGTAAAATCCATGAGTTCAGTTAAATGTAACTTTCTATAAATAACCATAAAACCTCCATAAAATAAATCATCGTGCTCACACGCGTAACATAACCTCAAAAACCCTTACATTTTCTCTTTCACGTTACCAAGAAACATCGAACATTTATTATTTATAAAAAATTCCCGAATTTCTTCAGAACGATTACAGTCGTGGCTATAATAACTTCGCCATTACTCAAGTTACCTAACGACCCATGCTACCTTCATGCGATTGATACCGTAACTACAGTTTTATAGCCCTGTGCCACTGAACAGGGAAGTGTAAGAAGAACCATTTTGTAAAAATCGGCAAAAAAGCATTTGTCCGTCCGTAAGCGCTTCGCTTATCAACTTTAACAGATTCATTTATACATAGTTCTCGCATAAATGTACGAAGATTTTGTAACAATATTTTGTTTCAAAAGAGTGTCCGTACTGTCCGTGGAGTTTCTTGCCCATTCTTCTCCATTGAGATCTAGGCCTTGGAATGGGCAACTTCAGTACTTTCACAAGTTATTATGTCTTCTGTCTGTGACTGTAGCTTTGCTTTCTTTGTTTTTCTGACATTCTAAAGTGCCTGTAATGGTCTAATTGAAATAAATGCTTTGAGTTTAAGTTTGATTTCATCATCTACAAAATAATTCTTCTTCTTCTTTACGTGTCGAAGGACTTGAATAATACACAGCTTTTTCGTTAGCTATCGTCCTATATTAAGGTTGTCATATTTTAGTCTAAACGGATGTAACTGAATACCTGTTCTTCATTGAACAGTTAACTCGATAACCCTGCAACAGATAACCTTTGCAAATTACTTTATCATAAAATTTTGCAGATTATCTACTTACTTAAAAGGTTTTCATTTCTTTATGGAAACGAAGATATTATTTTTTATTCCACTCTATCCCTTCTACTTTACCGTTCGAAACTTCAAAAGACATTGATTTTGAGGTTGACTAGTTGTCTAACCTATCAAGGTCTTACGAAAGTAGGTCTTCAACTTCAATTTTCTTCTCCACCTCTAACAAACCCAATTGCATCATTTTTTCACGTCGACTATTAAAGTCATCGTAGAAGTTGCAACTTCTGTATATTTTTTTCATACTTGTATGTTGCCGAAACAAAAGCCATAATGGTTACCAGCGATCTGTTTTTGGATACAACGCGTTTTCGCAATATATCTGAGACGCAATAGTTTTTGGTATTATCATCATTTTGTGAACACCTCGTTGTCTCGGCTTATCCAACTGTTTGAAAAATAGTGTAATGGGTAATAGTGGTATTTTAAAGCCTTTCTTATTTATTTATTTTTGGGAGATTTTATGTATTTATTATAGTACATTTATGTTTCTGTGGATAATTTTTTACTCACATTCTCTCACAGATAACAATGTACCTCTGTTTTGTATGACAATCATCTTTTTTTCTATAAGGCAACACAACTGTGAAAAAAGACTGTATTTATCTGTGGTACCTCAAAGTGAAACTACTGAAGGGAACTATTCAGAGCGCTGTTTGATAATGAATAGAATTTCAACGCTCATCCTCTGTATAACTTTACCTTTTGAGTCGTGTGTCAGAAATTGTATTATTGCCTTTCCGAGAATTACCTAGGTCTACCTACTGTGTTGGAATTTAATAACTATTAAGTGTTGAAAGTTTCAAAGTCAAAGACTTCTTTCAAGAAATCTTTATTGTAAGACAGTGGGTACAGAGTTGTCATTGAGTTATTTTGGCGTGCGTGTGCGCTGCTCCACCATGTTAGGCATACAATAGTTTGAACAATTTGTTATCTTAGACCTAAATTTATGTGATATATATTTGTCGGATATGTCAGGATTTATTCAGTTAGGATCGTACATCACGTGGGCAGACGATGGGTCGTGCTATGACAACACACTGGGTGCAATACACTGTTTCTAGCAAACTAACAAATTACTTGAGATTACAACTTAACAATCGGGTACAGTTCCAAGACGTCTCAACTCCTCCGCGATCAGACATTGACTGTCGTCCTCGCCTCGAGCTGTAAACATCAGGGCTCTGTAGAAGCACGAAGTGGTGTGGGTAGACTGGTAAACAGGTCGCGTGGTGTCACCACTGGCGCGCTTGCGATTCATTTTTATGTCTGTACTAATGTCCGGATCCGACATATTTATTCAGTTTCGTTATACAAATTCTTGGTTATTATGTAATATAGTTTCATTATGAACTTCTGTAACTTATTTACGTAGTCCAAAAGTTCCTTTTCAAAAGTCTGGGTTCTCTATCTAGATTTCGAACACAATTTTATTGCTCTGAACATTGGTAATAAAGATAATGGTTACGTACGCGTGTCGAATTTGTTATAGCTATGATTATGTATCCAGTACGGGATTATAGGCTATTTACAGAAGTAATAGTTTATGTTTGGGTTCAAATTTGAATGTACAGCTGGGTTATGAAAACCTTGACCGGACTATAATCTACGATTCAAACAGAAATGTTTTTATTGACGCTTCAATGTTGTTGCTGCATCGTTGGTCTAGTTGTCGCAAGTCCAACTGCTAAACAAGAGGTCCTGGGTTCGATTCCCGAGTCGTGCATAGTGTTATTGGGTTTTTAAATCAAGAATTTCTTAGTAGCAGCCACGGAGTCTGGATCTGTGCCTGGTTGATGGCTATAGGCTCGCACCCTATTACATTGGCCTTAAACATAACTGGCGAAATGTGGGTGTACTATTAGGTACACCTATGCCTAACACTTCAGGGATAACAGACATTATGTTATGTATGTACGTTCAATGTTGTAATGCAAAAGCACACAATGCTTCATCTTCGTGTCGCTCGCACGACTGTATTTTATATCTTGTTAGCCTAAAACTTCGTCAATTGAAAAAGACGATGCGTAAACGATTTTAGAGTAACTTAGGAACTAATCTACCTAGTTTCATACAAGAATAATAAATTCTAACTGGCAAAATCTGAGCTTCTAGTGTAGTCGATTTTTATCAAGGTTAAAATTTGACATGTTATTGTTTAATGACAGTGAAAAAAAAAGCCGTTTGGGGTTGAAACTCTGGGATCATGGGGTCCGAGTGCTCTTAGCCTGTTCAAGGAAATTTCGAAACACCTAGTTGCAATACAGCGTGGCAATGCCGCCAGTCTCTTGGGCACATTACCAACTGATAGCGTTGATGAAGAGTTTTTCGATGCCCTTTTATAGTTTGTTGTTAATTTATTTAATAGTTTATAATTATTAATATATAATTATAGTAAGTTTACTCTACTTAATATATCACAGTGATATACGGACTTTCAGAGATAAAACTTCTAGGTTTGGATCTAATAAGAAAAAATCTAGTTCTTGACCCACATTACATTGACACAAAGCCGACCATTTTGACAAAACGTGACTGTTGGTAGTACTAACTCGGATATTATGTCAGTCCCAAAAATCGTGCCTTACGACATTTCATGTTTGACAACCATCTATAAACTGCTTTGATACGATGAAATGTTTTATTTTTAGAGTTCCGTGATAGATGGATAGAAACTTTTTGGATGCCAAGATTAAATTTTCCAAATTGTATGATTGTAGTAAAAAAAATATTGTTTTTGTTATAACTCGAATCTATTTGCTGTCAATTACAACGTTTAATAAATGTCTACCATTATTATCTCTTCATTTTACGCATACATTTCAATTCTTCATCTGCCTAGCCTTTTTCCAACCATGTTGGGGTATTGTCTAAATGTATGCAGCTGAATACCAGTATTTTACATGGATTGACTGCCTATCTGATATCCACAACATAGTTAGTACTGCGTAATGCGATACCCCTTTGTTAGACTGGTTGTCAGACTTTCGGGCCACTGACTACCTGTAACGACTGTCAAAGATCTACAAATGACAGCCGCGACCAATGCCTTAACGCGCTTTCCGAAGCACGGAGGAAACTCGGTGTGTAATGGGCGGTCACCCATCCACGGATCAACCTTAGGCAAGCACGGCTTAACCTGAAAATTGATCCGAGCGGCTGGTATTATTTAGCCAAATTTTAAATTACAATGTTAAATCTGGGCCATGTTATCTCTTCACTTTGCGAAGAAAAATCTTCATATCCACCGCAAGACCACAAATAAAGCAAAAACTAAACAATTTAAAAACTATAACTTTCAAACCTAGTTAAAGTCAGTGAACAGACTTAAGTCAATACTGTCTCTACTCAGACTATCACTCAATGAATACAATGAAAGTGCACACAGTGAAAACAAAGCCGTTTTGTTATGACTAGGCAAGCCTGTTTTGTTTACCTACAACAGAAACATCTGCTTTGTGGTCGCACAGGTCCTCGCAGACTGCACTAACATGCCCCACAAAAACAAAAAGCTTTTTTGGAAAAAAGGGCCACGAAATTTAACGCATTATTATTCTTTATTATGATTTCAAATGGCAAATATCATTAGTAAAATTTTCAACACACGAGGAAGACTTTAGAAAAAAACTGAGATCGTGTCAGTCACACAGAAAGTGTAAATTCTACAATATTTTAAAACTACAAGGGATGTTGACCCTTACATAATAAACTAGCACATCCGTCGCCCGCGACTTCGTCCGCAAAAATTGTAATAGCTCGGCTAATATGCATGATATAAATGTAATTTATAGCCTATAGCACCCAAGAAAGCACCCATAAATTTATGTGATTAGTATACTGTAAGGTTCTATTATTCTGTTTATTGTGTATTATTATTATTTTTTAATTATGATAATTTGTGTTTAGTGCTCTTTTTAATGTATAATGACTTGTTTTTTATTTTTTTTTTAATGTATTATGATTTGTGTTTTTACTTTTTTCAAAATATGACCTGTAATTTTTGATAATTATTAATAAATAAACTAAACTAAACTAAACGAATAACGTAGCTGGCTGCCAGAGATTTTTTTTTTAGTTGAAACATTAGTTCCGGAGCTTACCCCTGACATACAAAATTACTAAAAAAATTACTTCTTTATAATAAAAAGTATAGATTGTATGTGTATAGAACCTTGCTTTTATTTCTCTTTCATAATAAGTTACCTTATCTAACAAAATGATGTCCAAAGAAATGAAAATAGAAAAAATAAAAATAATACCTAGACTGGCTTTGTAATATCAGACCTGGGATATGGACATCCTTTCTTCCAATCAGCGAGCTCAGAATCTTAAACGAATTTTCCGAAGATCTTCTGTATAATCTGGAGGGAACACTTTGTTTTTATTATTTTTCTTCGGCTCAGTAAATCTTACGATGTTTTTTAAAGGCCTGAGAGGTCTTTAGGTTGACTGATAAGAAACATTTCTTCGTCTTTGCAATAATGTATTATAAGATTGTGACTGCCTAGTTGGTCTAGTGCTTGCAAGCGTGACTGCTGAGCAGGAGGTTCTGAGTTCGATTCCCGGGTAGGGCAAAGTGTCATTGGTTTTTTCCATCAGAAATTTCTCAGTAACTGCCATGGAGTCTGGATTTGTGTTCGGTCGACGGCAATATACTCGCCCTCTGTTATATGGGGCATGTGAGAAATGTGGGTGTGCTGTTAGGTACTCCTCTGCCTAGACCTTCGGGGACTACAGGCGTGATGTTATGATTATGAAATGTCAAGTGGATGGAGAAAATTTAAATCAATTGCTGGTCTTGCTCGGTTTCAAAATTGCAATAGCAAAACATAAGCCTGCTTAGGAACAAATCTTGTAATGATAATATTATTTGGGTCATTAGGAAATAATTAGAACCATAAATGCCACATTAGGCGAATGGACTCTTGAACGATCATTAGGAGGAACGTATTCCCCTGTTTTCTTCCGGGAAAATAAAACTAGAGCAAATTTCTGTTGTGGGTGGTTACCAAGACGTCTTAAAGCAGAATTGTTTTAATGTGACTTCAGCGTGGGAATGAGACGGAGCTATACAAGACGTCTGATTTCATCTCTTTCCAACACTGGAATAAAAATAAAACAATACTGCCTTAAGACATCATGGTAGGCCTTCTGTAGTATGTCAGTCTCAAACATTACTGACTTCTGTAGCATCGTTAACATGATAGAACGATAGTGCTACTCTCTCACTCACACTCATTCAGAGGGGAATGAGTGTTTGTCTGATTGTATAATAATCTCAGAAACCCTCTCTTCTTCTCGTTTTACAAATATAAAATTAACATTAATAAACAGAGTGTAGAGCTCGTGGTTAAATAATAACAGCCGCTCGGATCGATCTTTAGGTTAAGCCGTGCTTGCCTAGGTTGGTTCTGTGGATGGGTGACCACCCTTTACATACCGAGTTTCCTCCGTGCCTCGGAAAGCACGTTAAGCCGTTGGTCCCGGCTGTCATTTGTAGATCTTTGACAGTCGTTAGGTAGTCAGTGGCCAAAAAAGTCTGACAGCCAGTCTTACCAAGGGGTATCGTATTACCCAGTACTATCTGGGTTGTGGAGGTCAGATAGGCAGTCGCTCCATGTAAAATACTGGTATTCAGCTGCATCTGGTTAGACTGGAAGCCGACCCCAACATAGTTGGGAAAAGGCTAGGCAGATGATGAAACAGAGTGTAGTACTATAAGATTTTATACTATCATGTTCACTAATATTATCATTAGCACTATTGACGATTGATTATCCGTGATCATGGTGCTTGCAACAGCGCCGAAATATCGGGAACTCAAATCAATCAGTAAACATGGTAAATATCCCGTTTCTAGTATTAATGATAGTGTAGTACTGATTAAACAAACCTCCAAGTCATCTAACAAACAGCACCATGGAAATGTGACTCACCATGGAAATAGACAGCGATTTCAACCAAGATTCTACTCTCTCCGAGAAAGATAAGTACAACATAAAACACAGCAGTTATTTAAATAACCTACAATAAATTGTTCCTTAAGAAAACTTGGAATGAAATATTAAACCTGTGTAAGAGTTTCTAAGACAGCGACGAATGACGCCATTTTTCACGACAGTCCTAATTAGTTCACAGCTGTATGTATGTACTAGGAATGAGAGATGGTTTTAGGAAGAATTTAACACCTGTTGGTCCTCAAAAGTGTGGAAGTGTAAGATTTAATATCTTGAGTTAGTTTTGTGTCTCAATTTTTAACGTAGCTTTGCATGTATTCATGTTCGATTAAAATTATGAAATTATATGTGTTCTGTATGTTCGAGGAGCTCATCGCTAAATAATGACAACCACTCGGGTCTATCTTTAGATTAAGCCGCGCTTAACCACGCACATTTTTTCACGTCAAAAAGGAGTGCAGTAACTGGAATGTGGATGACAGTCGGTTCAATTAAAATACTGGTATTCTGGTCCACCTGTTCCAATAGTCGTGTCAGCCTATGGCTTAATTGCCACGAGGCTCGACCATCAGCTGAGCATGCTCTCGTTAGGCAGTGGGGCCTGATTCAGTGCACGGTACTTCTTGAAACGGCGCGCAATGTTAGAAGGTTCCTCTCTTTGGAGCCCCGACCGCCAGGTAGCTCGGACCCCGGTCCTGATACCAGTAGGCTACCATTTTTTGTTTTTTTTTTTAAATTTAAAAATACAATTTAAATATGCCAAAATGAATAAACGGAAGATAAGTTATTCAAACATGTTGTATACAACACCTTTTGACAAAAACCAATTACTTTTGTACTTGATTCCCAAAAGTGTAAGTGTAATTCTTCAAGACAGTCCTAATTAGTTCCCTGTTTTGTACTAGGTACAGGGAATGAGAGATTGTTGTAGGAAGATACAAAGAACACCTGCTACGAACCGCCAGGAGAATGAATTGTGACGCAAATTATTACATACACACGAATATAATTACATTCCCAAATTCTTTGGGTCAGTATCCAGGTGCCAATATCTCTAAATCCCAAATAAACAAGGCACTATAATATGCATAATTACAAAGTCGCAAAACAACGCCTACCTCAATTTAAATAGCAGGATCTAATTTTTTTTAATAAAAGAAAGCACCAATTTTTATTGAAAGAGTTATTTATATTGTCAATGGTTTAAATAAGTCAAAGTTCAATTCAAATTCTATCATTAATTAACGAAACGTCGACTCGCTGTGACAATCGTCGGACATCTACATTCAACCTTAAGACGTCCACAATGTAGGACACTCCAATGACTTGTACAACAACAAGCGTACACATGTAAGTACAGTCTTCACTATCGATCGGTCAGTCTCAGACCACATCGCACGTAACGTCGGCCAAGAAAGTGGTTTATCAGTTTTGACTGCCAGTCGAGTCTTATGACGTGGTTGACCACAACTGCAATGATATTAAGATTCTTTTTAGAAGTTTTTTTTCATTTTATGGGTGAAATTGATATGGGAGCGTTGTTGGTAAATAAACTGACAATCTGACTCGTTGATGGTTCAAAAGTGCTTAGAAATGGTTTAATTGATTTATTTTGAATGCTCGCCTTGAGTTTGATCCTCTTTTGTAAGTTAGTCCGTCTTAAAAGGCAAAAACTATATTTTATCTAGTGAAAATGCATGGTTTTTTTAATGAACTAGTAGTTCTTGAAATAGATTTATGTCAAAATCTAGGATATTAAGTATTTCAAAACAAGATAAGCTATGTAAGACAAACTATATCTATATTTTTCATTGTGACAAATGCTTACAGCCTGTCAAAGTCATAGCAAGCGATTTCATTGTCTGTTACAACTTCCATCAGCCATGTTTGGATTAGTATGTCAGTCAGTTCGCATATTTTTCATAGATTACTTGTTCAAAAACTAGTTGCAAAAAACTGGTAGTTCACTTTCGTGGCCGACAGTACGTCCCAAACCGTCTTGTACTTATGAATTATTTATTTAATTCGTGTTCCAAATAACTTGTTGAATACTTAAGCGCGCATACGTTATGTAATGTCATTATCCTTGCTTTGAGGGAGGTCTTCTTCCGTATTCCTGCGTTTCCTTGGCTTTTAGAAGGGTTCCGGTTGGAATTCTGTCACATTGTGTGGTTATTTATTATGGCGGTAAAATTTTACTGGAAATGAATATTTGAGTGTATTCCACGATGCTCATGGTAGCTAGTGGCTAAATAATAACAGCCGCTCGGGTGATGAGTGACCGCCTACATACCGAGTTTCCTCCGTGCTTCAGAAAGCACGTCAAGCCGTTGGTCCCGGCTGTCATTTATAGATCTTTGATAGTCGTTACAGGTAGTCAGTGGCCTGAAAGTCCGACAACCAATCTTACCAAGGGATACCGCATTACCCTTATAATAGGTACTGTATTAGGCAATCACTCCATGTAAAATAATGGTATTCAGCTGCATTCGGTTAGACTGGAAGCCGACCTCAATAAAGTTGAGAAAACAAACTGGTTGCTACAGTGTTGTAGTAAAACCATTTATTTCTAAAAGGCAATTAAAAGACACGTTCGGTTGTGAAAAACAAGGAAAAATTATTGATTCTATGGAGAATTTTAAAGTTCTAGAAGATTTGGTATGAAGAGGAATGAGCAAGAAACTAATTGATGAGTAACTGTATATTTAGATTTCCATAAAATTTTCTGTAGAGTAGCCTGTCCAAGGATTAATACCTTACCCCCTTTTTATTTGACACATAAAAGTAGCTACAACTACGTAATTTACACCATATCCTACCTCATCGAACGGTTTCTTCTTGCTTTCAGTAGTTGCAGCGATAGAATGGTGGGCTTGTCCCTAAAATTGCCCCCTCCAAAATGTGATAATATTAACATAACATCATAACATCACGCCTGTAATCTCCGATGGGTTAGGCATTGGTCTACCCATGAAAACACCCACATTTCGCCAGTTATGTTTAGGTCCCATGTTGTAAGGAGCAAGCCTACTGCCATCAACTGGGCACAAAGCCAGACTCCGTGGATGCTATTGAGAAACTCCTGATGGAAAAACCCAGTAACAATTGGCCCGACCTGGGAATCGAACCCAAGACCTCATGCTCAGCAGTCGCGCTTGCGAGCACTAGACTAAAAAGGCAGTCTGATAATATTATGCTATGATATTGATATAATGACTACCCCTCCCATGAATAATATCCAATAATATTCCACACGCACCCTTATATCCTGTTAATATACATATCAGCTACCACGCATAAGTGAAGCGGAAACTCCGGAGTTCACATCACTTCAGTGAGCAAAGCAATCATTATAATGCTGGCTATCAAATCAAACAGGATGCTGATTCCATTCAGTTTACAGTCGAAGGCGAAATACCACAATTAATTGTGTCTGTGTGCTGGAGAGAGAATGTTTTTGTTATTATAGACTATTTATTTATTTATTACATTTAGTACAGCATTTAGACAATCTGTGTCCTGTCCAGTGTTACATGTATGTGTGTACGTGTCGGGTTGTCAGGATTTACTCCGTTTGGCTTGTACATCATGTGGGCAGCAGATGGGTTTCAATGAAAACACACTAGGTGCGATACACCATTTTTATCAAACTAAAAAAAATATTGAAATTACAACTTAACACAATAATACGGGACACAATGAATCGGATAGAGTTTCGTGATGTCTCAACTCCGCCGCGATCAGACACTCGCTCTCGTCCTCGCTGCGAGCTCGCCCGATTCTGTATAAATACGCTGTGTTGTGGGTAGACTAGTAAGTAGGTCGCGTGATGTCACCACTGCACACTGGTGTACTTGCGATTCATTTTATGTCCATATTAAAAACAGTTACAGTTCCTAAAATACTTCTGATATTGTAAATGAGATATTTTTTCAAGTAGGAGCTAGATAGTGGCTATATAATAACAGCCACTTGGGTCGATCTTCAGGTTAAGGCGCTTGCCTGTGTTTGTCCGTGGATGGGTGACCGTGGTGATTACTTACCATGATTCCTCTGTGCCTTGAAAAGCACGTTAAGCTTTTGATCCCGGCTGTCAATTTATTGTAGATCTTTGACAGTCGTTACAGATAGTTAGTGACTTTGGGCCACTGACTATCTTGTCTGACAGCCAGTCTTACTAAGGGTTATCGTATTACCCAGTACTAACTGGGTTGTGGAGGTCAGATAATCAGTCGCTCCATGTAAAACATTGGTATTCAGCTGCATCCTGTTAGACTGGAAGCCGACCCTAACATAGTTGCGGAAAGGCTAAACAGATGATGTTATTTTTGCAAGCAGGAATGGATCTAAGTGATGAAACGTTTTTGCATAGAGATAGTTTAGATTTCTTTCTAAAATTCAAAGAAGAAAGTTACACGTGTAACAATGAAATGCCCAAGATCTTATGAATCAAGGAGTGAATCAAATAATTTATACAAATAGAGATATAGAAACAAATTAAGATTTAAGAGATGTAATGTAAGAAAGTAATTTTAAGAAACATGGTTTAATAATTAATATTATTAAAGTATGTTTCTTAAAATAAAACAAACCTAAGAATAACACCTAGATGAAACAAAATAAAAGCAAAAGCAATATTCTATTCGAAACAATAATCTGTATTTTAAAATAAATGAAAAATGCTATAACAAGTTACATGCATTAAACAAGAAGTTGCAACTACAAAATTTAACACAAAATAATAAAATCACAACGTACATTATATTGCCATACATGTATGTTACTCCATTTTAACAGACATGTATGCATCAAAGCGCTTTACTAATTGAATTAGCGATCATAATATAATTAAATCACGACGCGATGCGTTTCGACAGGACTACTCGTTATTTCAATGCCAGAGAACTGTAATTATACATATTTTGTAGGTAAGCTTGGTATGCTTGGTTTATTACTGAACATTATACGAGTACTTCTTTATGCAATGCGTGGTACAGATTTTATTTGCTATATTCTAGAAGGAATATTGTATGCACTTTGTTAATTGAAATGTGTTTTGTAAGTGTTATGTCTAGGGATCGGATATTCTGAAGAATATTTACCTAAAGTCCTTTTTTTCCCGGCAAAGGGTACAAAACTGTGGAAGCGGCTTATAATATTTTTTTTTTTTGCCAGTTTCGTGGCGTTTCATAAAAAAAATATACAAAATTAATTTTAGTATATGCGAAACCTGAATATAGTTTGTTCAGAATAAGTAACTGAATTGATTCCAATAATTTTTAAACCATGTTATAGTTTGTCCCAAAAATATTTAAAAAAAGGTTACAAGTTGGACACTGAACGACACTAAGTACCTAACGCAATCATTTAGGTATCTACTGCCAACATTATTATTATCAATGAGCTCAAAACAACGCTGGACCCGCGCGCGCGGTGGCGCCGCGTGGTTACCACGTTTTTGTGCGGACAACCAGGTAATAGATCAAGCTTATAACTTTGTAATTTATCATGATACAGTTTTGAAATTTTGTACATAGATTCATTACATAAAATACTAGACACGTGGGGGTATGTAGGTCCCATTAAAATAGACGGACAAATTTTAATACAGTGTCCCGTACGTCTAACCAACGACATCCAAGCAAAAACAAAGACTGATTAAAGTGATTTTATTTTGACCTAAAATCATTGGGTAACCAACTTTTTTAGTGTATTTTCGTTAGCTGATTTTATTTCTTGTAAGTATCTAATGCGTTTCTCTTATTATTTTTTTTACCATTGTTCTTATTTTGGTGGTCTGAATGGTTTCTAAAAGTTTGTCCATCTATTTTAAGGGACCTTGTATATTACTATATACCTTATATATCCCATTAAATGTAGTAATCCTAAGAATAATTAATATTTCTATTATGTTTAAAACTAGACAAGTTTGTGGAAACAAGTAAAAAATTACTACGTCTTTAAAATTTTGTTGCTGAATATTCAAATAGAATAAAATGGAAAATATGACTGGGTTTATAACAATGATTATTTTGATACTCGAACTCGCACTCCATACTTGCCAACACTCAAACTTTAGGTAAAGATGCACCCGACTATCCGACCTCTAGCTTATGTCTGATACTTCAAAACATGACTGTTATAGATGGTTGAAAATACATCCGACAGTTAAAAGAGTAACCGTGGAGTTGTTTGCCGGTTCTTCTCAACCAGAAACGTCTAAACTAGCCTCCTGATGTTTTTGTAGCCCAGGCTTATGAGAACAGAAAGAAAAAAACAATTGTCGCAGAGACCTGACGCATACAAAATGACAAAAAAATAAATAAGCAATAAACATACAGCGCATAAAAAATATTTAAAAATACATCAGGACGGAACAAAAAAAAGTGGCCAGCTTGCATGTTATGACTGCGACAAGCAGGTTATTCAGCATGATTCTGTGCTATGGGGGCCCACAGCACAGCGCTAGTTTTCATATTAATAATGGTTAGATTTTGACTATGTAGCCATGCCCACTAGGGAGGAGTGAAAAAAAATATTATTCAAATTTGAAGATTCCTGAATAATCAATCGATGATACGTATTAATAGATGTATTCACGCAAATTTGTTGTTGTTTTTGTATACATTTTGCATAGTAATTTTACGTATAAATCTCGTAGTAAAAATAGTTATATATATATAGTCGTAAATAAAGTTTTGTTTGATAGCCAATAATTTTTTATTTTCAAATATTCAAACCTAATGCGCCACCTTAAGATATTGAATTAAATAGCTAATATTTTGCATGAACACATCTAATACTACGTATCACCAATTGATCATACAGGAATCTTAAAATGTGAAAATTATTTTTTTTCACTCCACCCTAATGCCCGCGTCCACGTCGTCCCTTACGTTACTTTATCTTGTTTAAAATTTCTTTTGACTTCACAAATCAATAGTATATAAAGTTTTTGTATTTTCAGAAATAAATGTACTTAAATTGTCGCAGGTATGTATAGACCAACGGTCCAGGTAGGAAGCTGTGATACTGAATATTTTTTACTCTTGATTTGTTGACTTGATTTCGTCTCTCTCTTTCCTCTTGAATCCTATTACGGGCATTATTTTGCTTAGATATAGGAAAAACTAGTAACTTACTTTGCAAAATAAGTATATAAGATTCAGTATAAAAGAAATAGCCGATATGCAAAGTGAAACTTGTCACCCGAAAAGGTCAAAGATGACAAGTGAAGGAAAATAGATTTCGGAAATCTCGAATACAATAGGATCTGCAGTTACTGTCCCTTTGTCGCCTTCTACGACCCTCGAGGGAACCAATCCGGCAATCCCATTCGTAACACGGAACCAAACGGCTTGTGATTGGGGTTCCGTAAGTCCAAAAAAACGTAAGCCAATCTTTGTTTATGCCTGTAGGGGAGCAAAGCCTACGTAAAATATATCTTGTGAAGGAAAAATCTGGAAAATCTAGGCTGTTCTGAATCGTTTCTGTGTTTTTTTTGCGGTTGGAGAGTTGTGTTGAATACTAAAGTCAAGGAATTGGGTCCATACCGCATTGAAATACAAAATATTCCATTATTGTTTTTAATTAGGTTACAAAAAAGCACTTTTGAACATCAAACATTCATAACGTCTCGCCTGTAATCCCCGAAGGGTAAGACAGAGGTGTATGTAATAGTAAACCTAGTTATATTTTTAAGTCCCATGTAATAGGTGGCGAGCCTATTGCCATCAATCGGGTGCAAATCCAGACTCAGTTGCAACTACTGAGAAATTCATGATGGAAAAACCCAATAACACTGCCCGACCCGGGACCTCATGCTCAGCAGTCGAACTTGCGACCACTAGACTAGGCAGTCATCAAACTATACACGGAGATAGTTGAACATAGTCAAACATATTAGTGTTGCTAGTAAAGAATTTCCTGACATTCTATGATAAACTAGAATGGCGGAATATCATAAGAACTGACATGAACAAGATCAAGCTAGCTGTGATCGGCTGTTTTCATTAGCATAATAGCATAATCAGCCTATAATGTTTGCGGGACTGTTCGAAAGAGATACCGTGGCCCTGGAACACAAAGGGCAAAGAAGGAACATGGATGGGTTTTAGTCAGTACAAGTCTGACACTCCCTTCCGCTCCGCCCAGAGTGGGGGAGGTCATTTGATGATTTCCCATCCGGTAAAAAAAAAAAAAGCCTATAATGTTCCCACTGCTGGGCCACCGGCCTCCTCTCTATGAGAGGGAATGGGATATAATCCACCACGCGGGCCCAGTGCGGGTTGGTAGATGTCACATGTCTTCGAATTTTTGGTTCTGCGACATGCCGATTTCCTCACGATGTTTTCCTTCACCGTTTTGAGAGCAGTGGTGATGAAATAAATTACATTAATGCGCCTGCCTGGGTTCGAACCCACGACTTACTGATCGTAAGTCGGGGCCGCCACCACTGGGCCACTGCTGCTCCCTCTGATTTCATTAATTCAGCCAAAATCTGTAGGTTAATCCAGTCTCAAAATAGTTATCCACACCAAAGATTTTAAAAATTATAGGTTCCATTTAAAAAACCGACCCGATTTCACAATAAAAGTTGCCGCAATAAATTATTAGTGTGAAAACGTTTAAAATATTAAACGACAACGGAACGGGTTTACTGATTGGTGAATTAATGTTAAAAAACCGGCCAAGTGAGAGTCGGACTCGCGCATGAAGGGTTCCGTACCGTCGTAGTAGGTTGCAAGAAATAATAAATTAAAAATAAAAGGGGGCCTTTAATTTTTAATTTATTATTTTTTGTTACCTACAGCGGCAACAGAAATCTACATTCTGTGAAAATTTTTAACTATTTACCTATTACGGATCATGAGATACGGCCACTGACAGACAGACGGACGGACAGATGGATGGTCGGATAGCGGAGGCTAAGTATAGGATCCCGTTGGTTTCCCTTCGGGAACGGATCCCCAAAAAACAAATATAGGTCGTTATCCAATGGGATTTCGCCAATTTTCCGATTGTGGGATTCCTCGCTTTAGTTTGGGTATTCGAAATTCAAATCGGCTTGGTAAGTGATGGATGACAGTGGTGGAACATTTGAGTCTTCTATGAGTTTATTGAAGAAATGTAGAACAATGCAGTTTCCATCTCTCATCTGCTAATGAAATGTAATGGCTGATTCGTACCTATATTTTATCAATAGGCTTCTCATTAATCTAGGAATAGTTTTAAATGGAACAAAGTTATTGTATCCATAGTCCTGGTTACATAGCACACAAATATCTAAACATCAGGCCTTAAATCCCCGAAGGGTTAGGTAGAGGTGTACCTAATAGTACGCCCCCATTTCGCCAGTTATGTTTAAGTCCCATGTAATAAGGGGCGAGCATATTGCCATCAACCGGGCACAAATCCAGACTCCGTGGCTGTTATTGTGAAATTCCTGATGGAAAAACCCAATAACACTTTGTCAGAATCGGGAATCGAACCCAGAACCTCATGCGCAGCAGTCGCGCTTGCGACCACTAGACCAACGAGGCAGTCGGACTAATAAATAATCGACGCCTTATTTTCAATCAACCAATAACAGCAGTTAAAGAACAATTTGTTAGGTAATTATTATGATTGAAACTTTTGACAATTGTATAAATAATCGAAAAATCATTACATCCAGTCCAATACATAGTTTAAAAATGAATACCGTTGTGGACAATGTATCGTATTGAGATACATTCGACGTTTAATGCCTCTTCTTAAAGTTAATCGATTTATATGTTTAAAAAAACAATACAATGCTTTTTAACATCGTATAATGTAAATAAATTGGTTCTCTATTGTGTTCCCTAACTTTTTTATCCATAATCTAAAGTGCCATTTTTTTTTGTCCTAAACAAGATTAATTTGTCCTAATGATAACTTACCCGAACTTAATATCACATAATATTACATGCCATAAAATTAAAATCCCTAAATACAATATGCCCTAAATCCGTTTGTCACAAGTATTAACAACTAAGCGACGCGCGCTCGCTACGCTCGCATTTTGCAGTACACACCCACTTTCTGTCACAAATGTCGTCGTCGCTCCGTCGGCTTTCGGCCTACACTCCTCATGCCAGCTAGCAAGACTTTTAGGATAATTGTTAAGAAAATTGCTGATTAAAACTGCTTCAACGCATGGGGCGTTGCAGTAATAATACACATTAAAATATAATACAATACTTAGGACATATGACTTTATTTCATGCAAAATTAGGATATTCAATTATTATAGTAAAGTAAGTAAGTAAAGTAAAATTTATTTGCTTAGATTGCAGGTACATCTCGATATTATGACAAAATCGTTTTAGAAGTAAAAATAAATATGTACAACAAAAATTCGAAGTTTTGAACATTAAGGTTACTGAAATTTATGTTTTGGATAATGATTATCGGACAAACAATTTTAGGAGAAGAAAGGGAGTAAGTACCAAATAAATTACATCAGGAAGTGAAAAGCGTTAGGTGGGAGTCTATTTAAATGCTCAGTTTCGTAATAAAATGGCTACAACTGTAGGGTAAAACGAACTTTTAATCACATCTCTTCCCTTCCTCAAACTTTGAAAAATAAAACCGTAATTACTACCCTAGAAATCAAATCGGTGTTCTCAGAATTGTGTAATTATTGTCTACGCGGGTAATTTAACACCAATTCTGATTTCCCTGAAAATATTAAGTAAATTAATAGAATTATTAAACTCGGTTAAACTTACTAAGTTTAACTTAAATTCTTCGTAAAATGGCTGGTGTTCTATTTATCCCTCATCATCATCAGCCTAGTCTTTTCCCAAACTATATTGTGTAGTCTAACCACATGCAGATTCACCAGTATATTGACGGTACGGTTGGTACAGTTGCTGAGTGATTGGCTGCTGCGTTGCATGTCGCGGATTCAATTCACGCACGGAACATACATATATTTGTATGGCCTACAGGTAGTTTTGCCGGTTCTGGCTGATTCTGTATGTGAGTTTAAATGTTTGTAAAACGCACCCACGATGCAGGAGAAATTCTTAGTGTCGGGTAACTTTTTTTTAATTACATGGAGTGACTACCTATTTGCCCTCCAGAATCTAGTTACTTGGTCACACAAAATCTTATTGTTATATTTGTCCCTCGGTAGTAGAAAATACTGATTGAAAAATAAAACAGAAACATTTTTCAATGCAGTTTAAATCCGCGCAGAGAACAAAATTAACTAAATTCTAAAAGTTTCTCTAACTATCTTCTGTTCCGGCAATAAGGTATGTCTAACTCCAATCTAATGGTGAATTAAAGTAGTAGAATTCTGGTCAAAGTGTTTTTAACTTTAAAGAAATCATAAACATGACGATAAAGAAGAATATAAAGTTAAAATCCAGGGTCTATGCGGCACAGACAAGACACTCATGAAGAAATAAATAAAAGCATCCAATTTCAAGCGCCTCACTGTCAAAAATACCCTACACGCACAAAAAAGGGTGTCACTATTTTATCAACGTATCTGTCACTCTTCAAAATAAGACAAATAAAGACAAGAACATGAGCCTTTTACAAGCAACACTAGATATCTCACACTATTACATTCTTGTCCTTGATGGTACGGCAAAGGAATACTAATATCTGCAGAAAATTTCATAAAGAAAGCGTGTTCTATTGTACAGAAAACAATAAGAAAAGTAGCTACAGTTATAGGCGCTATCATTAACACTATTTACGGGATATTTACCACGTTTACTATTTATTTTGAGTTCCTGATATTTCGCCGCTGCATTATGATCACGGATAAAGTCGAAATAAATAGTAAACATGGTAATTATCCAGTTTTTAGTGTTAATAATAGTGTTAGTGGAGCTCGTGGCTAATTAATAATAACAGCTGCTCGGGTCGATCTTCAGGTTAAGCCACGCCTAGGTTGGTCTGTGGATGAGTGACCGCCCATTACATACCGAGATTCCTCCGTGCCTCGGAAAGCACGTTAAGCCGTTGGTCCCGGCTGTCATTTGTAGATCTTTGACAGTCATTACAGCTTAGTCAGTGACCCGAAAGTCTGACATCCAGTCTTACCAAGGGGTATCGTATTACCCAGTACTAACAGGGTTGTGGAGGTCAGAAAGGCAGTCGCTTCATGTAAAATACTGGTATTCAGCTGCATCCGGTTAGACTGGAAGCTGAGTCCAACATAGTTAGGAAAGAGCTAGGCAGATGATGATGATGATGATGAGTGATCACTTTAAAAACTTAAACTACTTTTAATTTTAGGTGACATTGTGGGTGTGCTCACTAGCCAAACCTTTTACATCACTCTCCAAAGTTTTTACGCTGACAATTAAAGTTAATACTGACTGTTTCATTGGTATAGTGGTCGCAAAAGCTCTTACTCAGTATGAGATGCTGGGTTCGATTTCCAGTTCGGGCAGATGTTATTGGGTTCTTCCATCAGGAATTTTCACTAACATCCCAGATTTGTGAAGAAAGGCAATATGCTCACCCTCTATTACATACATGGGACTTTAAACCGGTAATATAAGGGTATACTTCAGGTACACATGTGAAGTAACGATGTTATGTGACAGAAGAACATTTTGCCTGCAAATCAAATTCTTTGTTTGACTGTACAAAGTATTGCTGTGCAAACAGTATGATATTTTTTATAAAGAGCGCACAGAAAAGTGTATGTTGTTTTATGTAAGGGATTGTCGTCAATACGGTCCTTAGGGATGGAAGGAAGTACGGAATACAAAAAACGAAAGTGATGAATCGTATTCCTTGAGAATTTTGCTGTTTGAATATGTAGCTTTACCTTAACCCTTTGTTTTATTGAGGTATTTTAGCTCTCGTGGAAATTAATTTTAACAAAAAATGGGGGCCTTTTTACTTTTTTTTAATGAGGAACTTGGATGGCTTTCTCGCAAATTGGTGAGAAGAAGCACATCATCGTGAGAAGTGGAATGAATGGGGGGAGGTCTTTGCCCAGGAGTGGAACAATACGCGCTAAATAATAAAAAACTGAGGAACTGAATATTAAGACATTACTAAGCGAATGTGTTGTCGTTTACATATAATGTTTTTTGGTATCTAGACGGAGATTCGGTTCATATTCAGGCAGACGTAGATAGACTTCGGATTAGCGCATCGTGAAAATAAAATACTTTACGCACAAAGGCAGTATCATCATTCATCATTCTCCTGCCTTTGTCACATTTTTTTTCAGTACCATTATCAAATGAAGACACCCAGCAACTGAAAATAAACCCTTATCTTCAAATATTAAGGTTCCAACCGAAAATTGATTTTGCCGTGCAATGAGTACTTAGTAGAAAAAAACCAAAATTAAATGAATTACCTAATAATCCTAACATAGTTAGGAAAAGGCTAGACCATATAGCTTCTTTAGACAATAGAAAGATGACCTACTATATAAATAACAGTAGACACAGAACTCTCCCAAGTTGCGCCGCAACAGCTAGTTCTCCGCGTTCCGCATTCATCTTCTATCAAAATCAAAGCCTTTATTTTAAGTAGGCCACTTACAGGCACTTTTGAACTGTCGAGACAAAGACAAAAATGAAAAGTAGCTACTGTCCCAGTCACAAGGCATAAAAACTGTGAAAGTACTGTAGTTGTCCATTCCAAAGTGTAGATCTCTATTGAGAAGAACGGGCAAGAAACTCCATCAACGGAGGATAAAAGACTTTACACACTGTTTTTGTCATACTCCCAATTTGGTGACCCCGACCCCTATACTAAAGTATAAGGGGATAAAATCCTTCATCCCCCATAGAAAAGGGGGGATCCTTCGACCAGACAGTTGTTGTGTCTGGTGGGCTACTGTCCGGCATTTGTTGTCGGGTTTGTCTATATTATGGTCTGACGTTGCGAATAACTTGAACTTCGCGATTTAGAATTTAGATGTTTGTTCTTCATTCGTGACATAGATGGCGCTGTAGTATTTTTTGTACTTTGTTGCTGTAGCACTTTTTAAAGTTCTGCTACAAGTCTATCCCAGCCATCACTTGAGTATCCCTCTTTCTAATAAATGTGGGTGTACTTAAAGTACACCTCTGCCAAACCCTTCGGGGATTGCAGGCGTGATGTTATGTAAATAAACTTCACAGGTTTGACTGATTGACAGTTTTCAAATGTCAAAAATCTACAAATTTCCGCGCCACAGAAGGAAACTCGTTATGTAATGGATTCTTACCCATCTAAGTAGCGACCTCGACAAGCGACGCTTAAACCTGAAAATATATCCGTGTGACTGTAATCTTTTACCTAGAAAACCCTTATTTTAAGTACTAACAAAATTACCTATCTTTGTAATTTTCTAGAGTATACTTATCCAGTCCCTCAGGTAGTTATCACAATAACTCCTCAGGGATGAGTAGGAGGATATGAATAGACTGTCATCAGTGTTCCGCGGTCACAGTACTTTCCTTGATAAGAATGTTTACACCCCGTGGTAAGTAATGGCGTCTAGGGAAAAGATATTTTCGTCGCTTACAGAGGAAACTGTTTGTCATAAATTTTATTTTTGACAGTTATTTTTTTATTATGGTAACAGCATTTCTTTTCTGATTGACAGTTTTAATTTAAGGTTCTATCAAACGAACAGATTGCGGATTATCTGCGGCACTGGATACTGAAAGATTCTTCAGTACATTATGTGTCAGAGAACCGCGTCTGTAATGTGTCGGAACCATTACGCAAAATATTATCTAAGTCATTTGACTGGCTGTTGTTATTTTGACTAATAAGCAACCAACAGTAATATGAAATTTGGCGACAGAACAGTTTTTAAGTTATCATCTTTTTTTTTTCTTTATTGTATTTGGACTCGTTCCTGACTGATTTGCCAGAGAAGGCAAAACACCGGGAGAGTTGGAAAGGTATCGGGGACGCCTTTGCCCAGCAGTGAGAGAGAATAGGCTAGTAAAAAAATGTACTAGAAAATTACGAATTCATCATCTGAATAGCCTTTTCCCAACTATGTTGGGGTCGGCTTCCAGTCTAACCGGATGCAGCTGAATACCAGTATTTTACATGGAGTGACTGCCTATCTGACCTCCACAACCCAGTTAGTACTAGGTAATACGATACCCCTTGGTAAGACTGGTTGTCAGACTTTTTGGGCCACTGACTACCTGTAATGACTGTCAAAGATCTACAAATGACAGCCGGCACCAACGACTTAACGTGTTTTCCGAGGCACGGAAGAAAAATTACCTTCATGTTATTATTAATTACCTTCTGATTTAATTTAAGCAGTTGCCAATGTAATTTGTCTGGCTGTTGTTATTTCGGTCAATTTAACACTAAACTTAACATACTAAGAGCGATTTATAGATCTGTCAGAGTCATCAATGATAGTAACACCTCTTGATTGCAATTTGGATGTACTAATCGCGTTCAGTTTCAACAGTGTAATCGGTACTTATTATGCCTGTTGTCTGTTCAGTCTCAATAAAGCCTTGTAAGAGCTGGAGTAACAACGTGGATCTTCTTTACATTACATAGTATAAAACAAAGTCACTCCCGCTGTTTGTAGGCTTAGATCTTTTGAACTACGCAACGGATTTTAATGCATTTTTTCAGCAATATATAGAGTGATTCAAGAGAAAGGTTTATATGTACATGTTTATCTACATTGCACTCGTGCGAAGCCGGGGCGGGTCGCTAGTTTTATATAAAAATATTAACTGCGCACTGTATATATTCCTGCACTATTGAACCGATTTTGATGATATTTTGTTTCAGTTGTTCTACATGCACATAATAATAATAATAAAACGTTTATTTCAGATACAATCTATAAAGCATAATAGTAATAAAACAGTCAACATACAAATAAAAAAAAAAAACAAAATAAAATAATGGTAAGGTATGGTATGGTGGTAAGGTTTATGAAAAAAAAAACTGAAAAAAGCATTGCAATACATGCCGGGCGAAAATTACTATTTTCGCCTTAAATGAAAATACTCGTTTCATAAACTATCTGTAGGTATTCTTTCATCAAAGTCGGGCTGATAAGCCCAAAGAAGATCATCATTAACCATATCCCTCTCTAATCGCATTCTACTAAGAGCCCCGTCCCCGTCTACTCTCAACGATAACCAGACACTAATTCACTATCCACGACCAAAGATCCGCACAAAAAAATTCACCCTTATGAAATATCTTAAAGAAATTTATGCCGCCCTTAAAAATTACGCATACTTTTTGTTTCATAAAGATTGTCTTATATTCATGAGCCAAAACATAAATCACATTTCAGCGTTAAAGATATTTCATGACCTTTTCCTGTTAAAATCTGCTCCGATTTTTGTGAAACAATTTTCGAGTTTATTAATGTAATTTTTCCGCATATTACGAAGCAAGTACCGTGTTAATCGTTTTAAAATTTATTTAATGAGAGACTAATATTTCGATAAGACTTGATTTTTATGAAAAAAAAAATATTTAAAGCATGAAAAGGTTACCAAAAGTCTTCACAGAAAAAACCTAGGTTTCATTTTAATTAAATTCTGAGTAACATTAATATCTACTTAGTATATTAAAATTTACATAATTTCCAGTAATCTCTAGGGCTAGGCAGCCGCCTACAGTTTTAATGAAAAAAATATGGACGAAAACCGTTGAGTTTGAGTACTAAATTAAATTAAAACAATTTACATAAAGTAAAACAGCTGCGAGACGAAAAACTAAACTCTCATTTTCATTTGAAAAATCTAAGAAATTTGTTCACTGAGGAAAATAAATAGACGCCTCAAATATTTGTTCCTATTTTACCTTCTACCAATGGTCATGGGTTCTGTTCCAATCCCGTCAGATTTATAATACATAAAAATATAAAAATCAACTTTATTACGCATACAGTCGACCAATTCCGGTTAATGTATTCCGAATTTTTTTATAGCCCTATAAAACTTCACGAAATAACCGTAATGACGCAAAAGGTAATAAGTTTTTATATACCGAGAAAAAAAAAATAAAACTGGCAATGGAAACTGCCCTCTCATCTCATATTAATTAAAAACACAACTAACCTGCAAAATGAAAAGGTCATCGTTTGTTGTTTCTGCAAATTGGACAGCGGTGGCCAACGATCATAATAATTATACCCAAGTGTACACTCACACTTGAAACTCTAAAATACACTTTAACACTAATAAAATTCACTACATATTCCTATAATGTACACAGTATTCACTTAACTAGTTTAATATATCCTAGGAAAAGTTTGACCACGTTTGAGATTAGATCGTAGCGCGCTTCATGGTTTGCTACGGCGTAGCGATCGCGACGGCCGGCGTAGCTCGACTGAAGCTACGGCTACGCGGTGCTACGACGGCGCAAGTCCGGAGTTCGGCTGAGTATACAAAAAGTTAATATTCGAAATAGGAAGAAAAAGTTACTTTATTCTATTAATAATATAATCTATATAGTGTTGGTATGAAAACCTCTTATAATTTTTAAGGTTAGATGGTAGATATATTGTGATGAATTTTGACGCGGCATCTTATGATGTTTGCCTAAGTTACGGCCGAGGAGATCCTAAGCTAACAAGGGATCCCTGTTATGTTACACGTTTAGTCCATACACTGCTGCGTATAATACTGTGTTTTGTATTATAAATTCTGGCTAAAATTAAATGGAACTTACATTTAAATGGAATCTTGTTTATGAGAATTTATTAATACGAATTTTGAGTAGTATTAATGGTTTTACCTATTTCAAGTTAAACTGGTACGGACAAATTGCTCGCTGTCTGCGGACATTGACATTTAGTCCAGTACAGTATTTGTCAAAGTCCGGTAACCGAAACCGTGTCCGCAAATTGGCCCGTACGGTATTGACAGTACATTAAGAGTCCTCTTACATTTCGGCGTTACGCAAATTTTACAATTTACTAAAAAGGTGTTTAAAAAAAAGGTGATGGTCTATATTCAATTTAATAGGTATCTACAAATTAGAGGTCCCAAATCAGGTGTCCGTGAGTTTTTGTGTAAGCATGTATCGGGAGAAAGATTATGACTAAATAAATAAACACGTTATCTAAAATTCGCTTTTATTTTATTGTAGAAGAGAAACCGAACTATTTTTTACAAGTAATTGTTATTTCAAGCAACGAACGAAAAACATGCAATTTCAACGAAGAAACTTTGCAACTTCGCGTTTTTTTTGTAATATTTTCTTAAGCCATTTCTTGTTTATTTTTAAAGTATTTCGTGTAACTATACTAAGCCACCATGTGTTGGTGTATTGAAAATTTAAATTAATTTAAGATGAGCTCATTCTAGAAGCTAAATGAGGGAAAATAAAGTATTTTCAGCTTAAAAGGAAAACAATGTTAAAGAAAGATGTAGACTCTTTCAAGGACAGAAAAAAAGTAAATGATAGCATCGTATGTACATAGTGTGGGATTACGTCAAATTCGAATCGTAGTACTATTTTTCTCATGAATTCAATTGTGAATGTAATCAAATTTTATAACAGAATCGTTTTAAAAGTTAAACATTTTCATGGGCTTTTACCCCGAGAAGCCTTTAGTTTATCACACCTTTTTTGTAACTCTACTAACGTTAAACGATTTAAAACGCTCATAAATCGTAGATATTTTTCGAAAACATAAAAAAGTAAAAGTTTATCTGGTAAAGTATGGCGTCAGAAAATTATCACGCATTCTCTCAGTGAGTGCAAAGTTATGACATTTTGTTGAAAAATTTTCAACTCCACTAAAAGCATAAAAGCAAACCTTTGTGAATTTCATGGCTAATGGAAAAGTCTGCAGGCCCTCAATTGCGTAACACACTAGCAATCACAATCCGATGAATATTGAAGGAAATTCCTTACCCATTGCTGCACTTGTTTGAAGAACCCATCTGCTTATCAATGTTAGTAATGTGATCAGTATTGTTGAAATGTCAAATGAAAGGCATAGCAATTGTAAGCGTGTTACAGAATAAGACTGTAGGATTAAATAATACATAAACTAGCTAGACACTTCCCGAACTTCAAGGTTTTTTTTTAAAGAGAGTTAGATAACGGAAATGTTAAGAATAAAACATTGCTTTAGATTAATATTTCATAAAACAGGATAGAAAAAAGAAGTCTTTTCTTTGAAAAGGTCTAAAAATATTGCTTGCTAGTATTTGCGACGAATATTTTTGCAGCGAGTCGCACGGGACCGGTCAATGTGGCGACACTTGGGGGAGGCTTATGTCCAGCAGTGGACGTCTTTCAGCTGAAATGATGATGATGATGATGATGATTTTCACAGTTATTTAGGCCGAGTTCTCCAACATTAGTTTTAGTATATGCGAAACCTGAAACACGTGCCTAGTATTTTTATGTAAAGAATCTATGTACAAATTTTCAAAACTGTATCATGAAAAATCACAAAGTTATATGCTCGTTCTGTTACCTAGTTGTCCGCACAAAAACGTGGTAACCACGCTGCGCGCCCGCGCGCCTCCAGCGTCGTCTTCAGCTCATTGATAATAATAATTTGGCAGTAGGTACCTAAATGATTGCGATAGTGTCGCTCGGTGTCCAACTTGTAGCCTTTTTTAAATTTTTGGGACAAAATATAAAAAACAAAAAAAAAAAAAAAAAAAAAAAAAATATTGGAATCGATTTCGAAAAATAATGTTGTATAAACGTTACGTAGCACGTTCTTTATCTTAGACATACTCCCGTCTCCAACTTGCATAGTAGTTTGACAGTTGTACGACAGTGCCATGAATAAAGCTTTGCCAAACATGTACTTACTGTACATGCTAATAACGGTTATAGATCACAACCGCAGTATCATTGTGTCAGTGAAATAATCAGTACTTGTTTTGCTATAGCTACTCACTTAGGTATACATAAAGATAACATCACGCCTGTAATCCCCGAAGCGTAAGGCAGAGATTTACTCATTTATACACCCACATTTCGCCTGTTATGGTTAAGTCCCATGTAATAGGGAGCGAGCCTGTTGCCATCAACCGGGCTCAAATTCAGACTCCGTGGCCGCTACTGAGAAAATCCTGATGGAAAAACTCAATAACACTTTGGCCGACCTGGGAATCGAACTCAGGACCTCATGCTTAGCAGTCGCGTTTGCGATCACTAAACCAATAAAAACTTAGGTATAAATTTCTCTCAAACATATTATAGACTGCAGCAGTAAACTCAACATTGCCGTTATAATCAAGAACATACTCAGTACTGTACAATATGTTATCAATACGATTGATCTCACCGTTATCTCCCAATCACAAGCCCAGCTGCTATTTAGAAGCCCATTGAATTGGCTTAATAGGCCGACGCAGGTACTTCCAAAACTAAGTAGGATAGATTCGAGAATATCAGTGATGATAAATGAAAATTTCCATAAGTTGGTTAAAAAAACGGCTGTGCTGTCTTGTATGGATCTTAATGTTGGGTCACAAAAGGGATGAATGAAAGGCATTTGCATGTGGCTGAGATTTGTTGCGTTACGTGAATGGAAAAAATAAGAAATGAGTACATAACAGGAAGTCTGAAAGTAGCGCCGGCGACTGAAAAGTTGTGTGGTAATCGGTTGGCTTGGTATGGGCATGTGATGCGGAGGAATGAGGAAAATGTCGTGAGGAAAGTTTAGAGTATGAATATGGATGTGTATAAGAGTAGAGAAAAAACAAAGAAACGATAGATAAACTGTGTGAAGGATGATATGGCAAGAAAGGAGGTGTCTGATGAGATGACGAGTAATGAGAAGTATGGAAGAAGACGACATGTTGCACCGACCCCAAATAAATTGGGATAAAGGCAGGAGAATTATGATGGCTAAAAAAACCTGTGGTTGATGTTTCCTATCCGACTATAAACACCGAAAAAACTTAGAGGTCACAGCCTCTTCTAAAGTCCAGACACAATCTTCGTCAGTAATATGATGACCATAATGAATAGTGTCGGAGAGGACGTTTTGCGGTAAATGATGACAAAAAACTTTTGAAAGAAACTGACATGCCAAAACCAAAAAAAAAATGGAAATATATGACATTCATCAACTCGGACTGGGCCCGCGTGATGGAATAAGTCTCGCTCTCTCTCTCATAAAAAGGAGGTCTGTGTCACGCAGTTGGAACATTAAAGATTGATAATGCTAATGATTTCGGAACAAAAATATAAAAATATTTCTCCGATATAATATACGATGTTTTTAAAAGTATTCCCCCAATCGTAAAGAGGTTTGGTACCAAACTATTCACACATAACTTCGTCGATTTACGCATAATCACAACTGCGTACAAATCATAGTTTTTATTTGGGCGCTCCCCTTTGTCCCATGAATTATGTATCCAATAGTTTATGCTCAGACGCTGGGTCTGTGGGTCGCTGGTTCAAGGTTAGTTGACAAACTAGAGGGCTTAACCCGCGTAGAATTTAATGAGAGCAGATTTTGTGGTTTTCTTCTAGTATTTTCGAATAGATTCGTTAGTTTATGCTTATCTCTACAAATATACAAAATTGAAGTGTCTGTTTGTAATTTCAAAATAACAGCTTTTTACTGAATGCATAATGAAAATATATGCGGTACTTATAACAAAAAAAAAAGTTTTTTAAATTTATTTTTGTTTGTCAGTCTGTTTGTTCCGGCTAATCTCCGAAACAGCTGGACTGATTTTGTTTCTGACGAAACGTTGGTATATTGTAAGATGCACCTCATCCAAACTCCACGGAATCTGTTAGAATAGTGCTATATTATGTTACATACTTATGCTGAAGTCAGTTAATTTTGTTTACAACCACTGAGTTTTATATTTAGATTGCATATTTTCTCACTGAAAAACAATAGGAATTCTAGATATTCACTAGATTTTTTAATGCAAATAGTTTCTGAATGACTATTCAAAATAAATAATTATTCTGTGTGAATAAATTAGTCTGGTCATGATTGATTGATTGTCTTGCAATGTTAACATTAATTTTAAGAAAGTATAGCCTGACATTGTTTTTGTTTTTCATTCATCGGTAAAATCGTATAATGGAGAATTGAAGTCAATTCTGAAAGATTCTGAGAACATTAGTTCGGTAGGGTTGAATGTTGTTTATTTTCCTGTTTCCTTTCTTCATAATTCGCGCCATTGAAGGCTGGCACAAATATTTGTTAACAAAACTTGTATCAGCTTTACTTCATACACGGATCGTTCGTACCGGGGGAAGTAACCACACTTTCGATGGAAAACTTCGCTTCAGGTTCCACAGACAGGTCAATAACATGTTTAAAAAAAATGCGTAAGCTTGTAAATTAGAGTCCACAAACAAAATAATATAAATAAACTGCTATTTCTGCAAAAACACTAATTTAAAACAGACCAACGTCCACATTTATAAAGTGCTCATTTTTTCACGCCAGACTACCAGATATTGTGTCCAACGATAAATTTTCATTTTTACATATTTACAGATTGTCCTCTGTCCGCCGTGTAACCTAAATATGAACAGGCGAATTAATCCGCTCAAATCTGGTACATTTTCGCGACCCACTCTATTACGGCCATATGAAAATCAGCGTTATTTACTTAGGACAAAAAATGTATAACCTAAAAATAATTTGTTTGGGTAGGATGAGTCTTTTGAAAGCAGTTCCAAATACTTGTGTTTACGTAAACATTTGAAGCAGGGTAGCTTTGGGACTTAGCGTATTAGAAGAGTTCACGGTTTGATAACAGTTTTTTGTCTAGAATAACAAGGATTTGTTATTAAAGCTATCTGTATGCACCTTTGAGAATTCTTCTTCTCTTCTTTTCAACTTTTGGCAACCCAATGTTGAGTGGTCTCTTTCAAGTCTCTCTACTTTTGGGAGTTTTGTGATAGCCATCCAGTTTCTTCTAGCTACTTTAAAGAGATTGTCTGTCCACCTAGTCGGTTGTTCATTTCAGCAAATTCTTCCCCATCTTCTATCCAATCTACGGCATATTTGACCCGCCCACTTCCACTTTGTCTTTCCTTTGAAAATGTAAACGGTTTATTCATTGTCTTAAAGAGTCACACATTCTGTAAACCTAAGCGTAGCACTCTAAGGAACACAGCATAAATGACCACCAACCAACCACCAATGCCTACCATGTACTAATGGTTAGTGAAAAATAACTTCGAATAAAAATCTAATAAGGCTTTTAATTCGGTGCATCGTTAAACATTGATCAAGAAGTAAAATATTTGTGGAACTGTTTTTACTTTTGTATTTACTAAATTAATACATAATTATTATGCGAAGATTTGATGTAGATAAATATGAAAATAACTCTTGTATTTGTGTTTACAATTGGAGTACCACAAGGTTGTATACTCGGCCTCTCTTAGCATAGCAAAGTTCTTAACATTTTTTTCTAAATGTAAATAGATGTACAAACGTAACCAAACGAAAGCAATAAAAATGAATGAAAAATAACAGATTGATTAAAACAACGGATATGACACAGGCAAATAAAATTGGGCCGTATTTAAAACAAACACAAGTCTTGATGGATCACTTGCCTGTACATGTTCGTCACAATGGATTTTTGGAGTGTTTTAACTGAATCCTGACTTTTGATTGGTAACAGTTTGTATCAACAGAAATCTGAAAATGTTATTTTTATGTACAGTTTTGTTTGTTTTTATTTTCAAGCGGCTTGGATTGGTTACAGCTTTGTTTTTTTTAAGGACGATCTTTCGTCTATTGTTATGAAAAGAAAAAGTGGCATAATAAAGTACTTTTATATAATCGGTCATACTGATATTTATTGTTAAAGACCACAGACTGATGAATAATGAATTTTTAATTAGGATAAGTACAATAGTTGTCAACATTATTGTTAACTGTTGTCAGAAGCCTGGAAATATGACGGTCAAAGCGAAGATACGCTTATTATCCAGTAACTGGGGGTCAGATAGGCTGTTGCTACATGCGAAATACTGGCATTCAGCTGCATCTGGTTAGACTGAAAGCTGGCCTCAAGTTTAGGCAGATGATGATTTTTAAGTATTAAGTCAAATTAGACATTTCATGAAAATAACAAAATCAAAAAAGGCTATAACAAATTTTATTAAATTAAGCCAGGGTAATGCAAAAACATTATAGATACTCGTACTACTCGCTTATGCCCGCGACTTGTCTTTACAAGCCGTTAAGAAATATCTCTCCCGACGCTGGATTCCTCACGACGTTTCCTTCACCGAAGCAAATGATAATTATACAATATTATTACATTGATACGCAAATCTAAAAGTCTAACTAGTAGGAGGATCGTTGGAATAATAAATTGCTATGGAGGCGTAACTAATATATCAATATTTCCTGATTCATTGGGATCTTAAGGCTATTACTGCATAAGCAAGACATACGACGCGTCTGTGAGTGTGACCTACTTATTATTTTGGCTTAGCAAGTAGTTCAAATTTATAGAAAGGTTGGTAAAGCTAGTAATGGTATCTACTCATTATCTTTATAAAAAAAAAATACCAATGAATCATTTACTTTAATTCACAAGCCGATGACACATAAATTGGGTAATGAGGTTGTTGATGATGATGATATTAGTAATGAGGTTGATGATATTGAAAACGTTTGATTTGTGGACATGTGTGTGTAAAATAAATGTTAATCAAATAAAATTCATTGGTAATTGTTTTTAAGTGAAATCCCTGAGCGTGGCAGTAAGTAAGTTTGATTTTGTACTTCTTAGTAATGAGCAATATACTAGATACCTTTTTTTTTTTTGGAAATCATCATAAGACCCCCCACTCTGGGCTGAGCGGAAGGGAGTGTCACTTGTGTGGGGACTTCTACTGACTAAAACCCATCCATGTTCCTTCTTTGCACTTTGTGTTCCAGGGCCACGGTATCTCTTTCGAACAGTCCCGCAGCCCTGGCAGGCATCGGCCCAAGCGGACCCCTACGTGGTTGCTGGTTATACTAGTCACCTTTCATTTGCCTATAGTTCATCATTGACTGTCTCGTTGATCTAGAGGTCGCGAGCTCCAATGTTGAAATTTATCAGGACTTTTTCAGTAGCCATCAAGAGCTTGGCTTTGGCCGCCCCCTATTACATGGAACTCAAACATAACCAGCAAAAAGTGAGTCTACTAAAAGTACAACAGGGACTACATGTGTTATTTGTTATTTTTAGTTTACCTAAAAATAAACACGTGTCGGCAAATGTGCGACGAGTTCCGGACACGTGGATGTCAATTAAATTCTGTGTGGATCATCCATCACTTAGTTTTATATTATTCTTGTCACGTACTATATCATGCTTAACCATATCATCGAATAATACTCGTATATACGAAATAAAAAAAAACAAAAAACATAACATACGCTTAGTCGCTGACCGAGTCTCAAAAGTTCCTTGCAGTTTGTCAAAAAACAATGGAACGCAGCCTTCGGAGAGTAACAAGACCAGACAAAGTTCAAACAACGTCATTAGTGTGTTCAAAACGGGCATAGTGCACGTTGGCAAGAAAGCTGGCGTTTGCTAGACTGAAATGGAATTGAGCGGGTCACGTCAGCCGCGATGACCGCTTGGCAAAAGTCTCCATACATGGGTGCCGGAAGATGGTCGGTGCCACCGAGGTCGATCCAGTATGAAGAAACATACCGTGAGGGCTGGTTCGAGGTGGGAAAGAAGTTCCTGGAAAGACTTCAGGAGACCTTTGCTCATTCACGGACAAAAAAGCCTAAATTATTCAAAGTTTTGTAGGACTAGAATAGAATATTCTTTATTATGTACACCATACAAGTAACATTGATGCAGATAGATCCTACTTTCTCGTAGTCGATTCATTCTTACATGTGTGACTCGGTCGGCAATTTTCAGGAAGGTATTGCTGTTAACTTATAATACGTTCCAAAGCACAGTACTTAAATATTAATGACCACCGGTACAATACAGTACAGACAGAGATCTTTAGCCCACATTTCAGCATTTTTAGGGTCCCATGTTGAGACTCTCGGCTGCTGCAGAGAATTACTGTTACTGTCAGCCTGTGCTATCCCACTGCTGGGCAAAGGCCTCTCCCCATGACTTCCAAATCCTTCGATCCAAGGCCAATGTAGACCACTGGTCGTTGATCCGGTCCAGCTCGTTCCACCATCTCCTACGAGGTCTACCGCGTCCCCTTCTGGCTGTGTCAGGGTTCCACAGAAAATTAACTAATGCAAAATTCGGCTCAATTAATCGAACCAAAAACTTCACTTGGCAGTCACACTAACGACCACTAGACCACAAGGTATACTAGATAAACAAAACAATATCTTCATCAAGATTTATTCCACTTTCACCAATAAAATAATATGGCATACAAAATATATAGCAATGTCGCATCCGATACAGAAGCGACTAACGCTATAATCTGGCAACTGATACTGTTTCCGGAAAGCAATACCCATTGACCTAGTCATTAAATGGAATATCTACGTAAATATATCATGTAGCAGATAAAGGAGTTATACAAAACGTTGTCGTACATCAAAAGGAAAGCCTTGCAAACTAATAAAATTAGGCATGTTTCCAAGTTAAGTTTCAATAAAACAAACAGCAACTTACACTTTGTATGCCAATTTTATTTAGGGTTCCGTACCTCAAAATGAAAAAACGGAACCTTTTAGGATCACTAATGAATTAATGAATTTTAAACACGGGGGCCACTTTTGGGAGGTAAATTAGAAAATGAAAAAAAAAAGGTTTTGCAAACTATAACGTGTTATGTATCAAATGAAAGGGCTTATTGTGAGCATCTCAAATATTTTTTTATAATTTTAAGATAAATAGTTTTGAAGTTATTTAAGAACCCTTAACTCCGAAACTACAGGGCCGAAAATTAAAAAAAAAATACAAAACATAGTTATTTGCTTATAGATTACAAAAAAAAAAATCTATGGTAACAAATTTGGGTCAGATTTAAAACAACTTACGGAACTTAGATAATTATCGCACGGAACCCTCTCCACGCGAGTAGAACTCGCACTTGTTTTACTTTTATTTTTGTATTCGCTTTTATCTTGGTTAAGTAGGGCAGTTAGGAGGAATGTAGTTTTTCTTTTGCCGCACTATTATATCGTAAATATCGTTGCAGATGATGTCAGATTTTTTCTTATTCAATTAGGTATGAAAAGCCTGATACAAAATATGAAAGACAGTTGAAATCAGACAAATGGATTCTACCAGACTGAATTAATATGTCTGTGGAAATTCAGTAACTATTCAAGAAAAGAAACGCTTTTTAAATATTATTCTATTAAGAATTCTGCAACGTCAACTTAAGCATCTATACATAATCAAGAAACCAAATCCATCATCATCTGCCTAGCCTTTTCCCAACTATATTGGGGTCGGCTTCCAGTCTAACCGGATGCAGCTGAATATCAATATTTTACATGGGGCGACTACCTATCTGACCTCCACAACCCAGTTAGTACTGGGTAATACGATACCCCTTGGTAAGACTGGTTGCCTGACTTTTTGGGTCACTGACTACCTAACGACTGTCAAAGATCTACAAATGACAGCCGGGACCAACAGCTTAACGGGCTTTCCGAGGCACGGAGGAAAATCGGTATGTAAAGGGCGGTAACCCATCCACAGACCAACCTAGACAAGCACGGCTTAACCTAAAGATCGACCCCAAGCAGCTGTTTTATTTAGCCACGAGCTCCTCCAAGAAACCAAATCCAATTCACAATATTTATTCCACTATCAAGAAGGACAGTCGAAAGTACAATTTTAATAACGCCAGGCATTGTTCCAACTGAAGTTTCAATAAAACAAACAACTTACTATTCCGTTTGCCAAGAATTTCTGTTATTTCTTATCTTGTTGGCCTTCGTTTTGTTGCACTTCGTTGTATTTACGTTGAGGATTTGGCATGATTAGTAACGTGCATGGTGTAATGCTTGCCAACATTATCTGGGATTGACTATGAATACAGCATTCAGATATTGGAAGATTAGAAAAATTAGAAGAGCTATTGAAGTTTCTAACATTTTTTTGTTTGGTTAGCCGTGGTTTTAAGTCTAAATATGTCAGTCAACCTATAGGTTACTATTATGATGTAAAAGATTTTAAACTGTCAAGGTCACTAACATTATCATTAACACTAGAAACGGGATATTTACCATGTTTACTGATTCAAAAAAAGAAAGAAATCAATAAACATGGTAAATATCCCGTTTCTAGTGTTAATGATAATACTATTTGATGTAACGAAAACATAATAATTTTGCATTCTTTCATTTTTCTGGGAGTTGATTTGTAATGAAAGAAAATCTTAGAAGACTAACTTTCATTTTCTCAGTTCTTAGCAAAATCATCAAAATCGAAATATTTTATTTCACTTAACGTGGCGTGGCTCAATAATAACAGCCGCTCTGGCCAATCTTTAGGTTAAGCCGTGCTTGCCTAGGTTGGTCTGTGGATGGGTGACCACCCATTACATACCGAGTTTCCTCCGTGCCTCGGAAAGCACGTTCAGCCATTGGTCCCTGCTGCCATTTGTAGATCTTTGTCAGTCGTTAGGGAGTCAGTGGCCCAAAAAGTCTGACAACCAGTCTTACCAAGGGGTATCGTATTACCTAAGTACTAACTGGGTTGTGGCGGTAGTCGCTCCGTGTAAAATACTGGTATTTAGCTGCTTCCGGTTAGACTGGAAGCCGACCCCAACAAGGTTGGGAATAGGCTGGGCAAGTGATGACTTAACGTGGGCCCATAAGAAACTTTAAAAGATAGATGCACAGTTCGGGTTGGTCGTTTCGAATGGAAAAATACCGAAAAAAAATAAACTACTTAATAACTTAACGAACTACCTTATACTCAACTGTAGTGGTGCTAATGAATCATGATTAAGTAATCGTTGGTTAATGGTTAAGGTGCGGGAACCATTATTTATGGTAGCCTTTATTTTCGTTCCCCATAACCTGATTTTACCGTGGTAACAATTTATGAAGTAGCAGCAAAAATAAGCGATAATTTATGACAGCTTTTAGCATAACTACGATAACATAATTATCTACTTTCAGTGCATATACTTACTTCAATGTGTTATTTAGTAAACAAACACTGTGCGTAAATCATAAGTTCTCCTATTAATTCATACTTTACGTTAGGGTCGAATTTTATATTCTCGTTTCTCAATTATCACTTAAGGGTGCTGCTTAAAACCAAATAATTAAGAATATTGATGTAATTTAATGTAATTTTCAATAATTATTCTAATTTTCATTTAATTGAATCACCATATTTCTTGCGACTAACATAGATCTTAAATACTTACTCACTAACCCTTAAGGACCTTGTTGTTAGAAATAAAAAAAGTATTTGATTTTGATTATTTGATTTTTAAGAAAGATTTAAATTTTAAATTCATACATTTTCTTAAAAAAAAACACTTGAATTTTGTGAATACATCTTTCTTTATCCCTATTACATGGGACTTAAACATAACTGGCGAAATTAGGTGTACTATTAGGTACACCTCTGCCTAAACCTGCGGGGATTACAGGCGTGATGTTCTTTTATTTGATGGCGTAAATTGACAAGTGGTTATTTACGATTAAAAAAAAAAAACACCTAAGAAAAGTTCGATAAAATTTTGAGTTAATCTTCAGTCATCTGTTTTCGCCAGCAAAATTAGTATCTATCTTATTGATACCGTCGACGCTGGCCCTGACCCCCGAGGACTTGTCTCAATTTGCAGCAAGCTTGTCGGGGAATTTTCCGGGGTCCGAGGAGAGAGAACGTTATTAAAATGTTGTGTTTACTTACTTGTTACTTTGTGGGGTCAAGGGCGGAAGAAGAGCCGTATATCCTCTAATATTAAATGCGAAAGTTTGTGGGTATGTATGGATGTTTGTTACACTTTCACACAAAAACTATTGAACGGATTTGGATGAAATTTAATACACAGATAGTTTATAACTTGGATTAACACATAGGATACTTTTTATCCCGGTTATATGATTCTGTAAGACAATTATCGAACTCCACGTGTATTAAGCCGCGGGCATTGGTGAGTATCAACATAAATTGACGCTCAGGAAAATTAATTATATTATAGATCCTATATCAGTTTATTGTTATCACAATTATGAATTTGATTACAATAGGTTTATCAAATTATCCTATGCTCGAAAACTGGGGATTGTCATCATCTGCCTAACGTTTGCCCAACTATGTTGGGGTCGGCTTCCAGCTCTAACCAAATGAACCTGAATACCAATATTTTATAAGAAGCAACTGCCTATCTGACCTCCACAACCCAGTAACTGGATAAAACGATACCCCTTGGTAAGACTGCTTATCAGACTTTGGGGCATCTGACTTCTCGCAACGACTGTCAAAGATCTTCATAATTATGACAGATGTTACTCTGTGTGAGAAAATAAACAAAAGTATCCGTTTAACTGCCATAACTGGCATGCTATGAAAAGTCTATTATTTTCAAATGAAATAAGATATTAAATTGTAATTGTAGTAGCATGTGCCTCTTGTCCACTAATACTTGATTAGTCCCGACATCGAAAGTAATTAACAAAAATAAATTAGCTAATTTATCATAAGAAATCATAACCAGATGATACAGTTATTAAATTATCTTATATTCCAATTGAAATATTATTTATTAACTAAAACTTTAGATTGCGTGATCTTGAAATAATTAGGAGTAAAATCTTTGTTTCATTATTTAATGTGTCGCGACTAAAAATTAAGTCTTGAAATTAATTATAATGTCTGTGTATTTCATAATAGATATTATGAAATACACAGAGTTGAATTGTTAAGTAAATTGTTGAATTGTTAAGTAAATTGTTAAGTAATAGCAATTAAAGACTGTAAAGTCTGGTTTTAAAGATAACGTATCGAATGAATTAATTTAATAGAAAAAAATAATAAAAAAAGTGAAATTGTTATTTTGGCATGTGTGTCGAGAATTCTATATTATGTTCTTTATTTTAAAAGCCAGTTGCATTCAATATTTTAGGTTTTAAAATAATGTATAAATAAAAACACAGACTGACTAAATCAAATTATTAATTTATTCAGACACACATCACATTGTGTACGAAAACAATCCAAGACAAAATAAACGTATTTTTTCGGTACTATATAATTTTATGTAGAAAAATAAATTAAATTATAAAATAAAATCAAGTATATAAATTAACATTAATTTATCCGCAGAATATAATTATTCAAATGAATCCTACACTGTATCTCAAAGTCACAGGAAGAACACCATGTAGTTTGATTCAAAGTAGAATTCCGACATAACCCTTTATTCTCCCCAGACAAAGGGAGCCCGTCCAGACTTTCTATCTAAAAAAAGGGGACTAAATAATGTCCCAGTGACAGTAAAAAACTGTGTGAAATTAAGGTGAAAATGAAAGTAAATAATGATAAGTGACACAGACACTGTAGGCAGCTCAGCACTTGGCATGAAATATCTTCTAGATTCTGTGAACCGGTCAATTGCGTGTCGGATCGCGCACCGTAAAGGGTTCCGTTGTGCGGATGAATAAAAACAAGCAAGCACAGCTTTAATCACATAAACTAAAACTGGTTTGTATTTCTAGAAAAAATCTGTGAGCAACAAAGTCTTCATAATCATCTGCCTAGCCTCTTCCCAACTATGTTGGGGTCGGCTTCAGGATGATTTCCACCAAACGGCTCGCATCGTATCGGATTAAAACGGATTTTACAATCTTTTAACAATTTTAAATCGTGTACGCAGTTTTTAAAGTCTATTTTACCAAGCCGCGCATAGCAGCTCGACCGCGGGCGTCTTCCAAGACACGCGACCGTAACCGAAAGTATGTTGCGATGCGCGATCGGCTCCGTTCACCTGTCGTCGTATCCGACAAGGTAGGAATTAAACTATTTCACTAGGCACAGAAACAGATACGTTCGCAAGCGACGGTTCAGAGCCGAGCGTGTGCGGCGAAATTCAGCCGGACGCGATCGGCTTCCGACGCATGCGTTCGTATCCTTTCCGATCCGATGCGATGCGACCCGTTTGGTGGAAATCATACTTTCCAGTTTAACCTAAATACCAGTATTTTACATGGAGTGACTGTGGGAAATAAAGTAATTTCTTAAATAGAAAATTCACTCAGCAACTTCATCTTATCTTTTATTTATGAGATCTAATGATGCCGCACTGTGACGTGCATTGTTTTGTTTTAAATTCCTTGGTGTGGAATTTGTAACCTTACATGTTCTTTGTGCAGTTTTTGCCATTTGTCTACGGAACCCTAAAATTGGCGCCGTCCTTTCTCATTATTTTTTTTTGCTCGTACATTAAATTCAACTGTCGTTCATAATATTATTTCTCAGTTTTAGGGCAGGCGTGAGTAGGTTCCGAGAATATGATGAGTTAAAATTAAATTTTATATGGACATTAGTAAACGTTAATGTGGCATTTAACTTTCAAGGATCATTTAATGTCTTTTGAAAAATATGATTTTGAGGCATTTAACCTTGATAAGATTTTTTGGTTGTTTGATTCTTTTGTTATTTAACTGGCATTATGGAATAATTATATTTCATTTTCAGAATTTAATTTTAAAATATTCCTGGAATTTTAACTTAGGCTTTGTTATTTATAATCCAATCAGGGTTGTTGAAATTATCGTTTGAACGCGCGTTTCGAATAAAACACAAAAAGTCTTTAAGACAAAAACATCTTGACTAGAAAATAAAATAAAATTATTATCTCTCTTACAGCTAGCAATTGTATTTGTGCCATTTGCAGAACACTATCTAAAACGGTAATACTATTTTGGAAACAACGACGTGAAAACTGAAACGCGAATATATCGAATTCACTCCCCTATTTTTATTCGAAACAAAATTTGCAAAAGACGCGAGTAGTTCCACCTTCAACAATATAATTCGTGTCCTATACATCCATCTTTCTCCAGACATCTTCGACACGTACTGAATTACCAAAATAAATGTTTTGCGGATGTGAAACTCCCAAACTAGTGTAATTTATATCGTGTGAGACAAAAATCAACGGCAGTATAACTTTGTGTTTTTTTTTTGCGGTTAACCCCGACACTGCCTTCATTTACAGCCCCAAATGCATGGTTTTATTTATGTCCATTGTTGCTGTTAAATGTAGGGTTAAATTGCTTACAACTATTTAACCCTACATCTGGCTACTACATTCTGACTGCCTCGTTGATCTGGTAGCCGCAAGCACGACTGCTGAGCATGAGATCCTGGGTCCGATTCCCAGGTCGGGCAAAGCGTTTTTGGAGATTATCATCAGGAAATTCTCAGTAGCAGCCACGGCGTCAGGATTTGTGTCCAGTTGATGGCAATAGGTTCGTCCTGTATTACATGGGACTTAACTTAAACTTAACTAGCGAAATGTGAATGTACTATTAGGTACGCCTCTGCCTTACTATTTATTTACTTATTTATTTTTATTTTTGTATTTTTTTGGTTCTTTTTACTTTATTTTATTTGCCATTTATTTGACATTTTATTTGACATTTTATATAATTTTGACATGCTTTATAATTATTGTAAAATTCTAGAATTATTGTTTGAATTTCGAAAATGTATTTGTTTAAGAAAAAAAACCTTTGATATTTTGTAAGCCTTTTGGCGGGGCACAGCTCGGTCCTAATTTATTTATAACAACTTTTGTATACACCCTGTGTTCACGAAATAAATGAATTTGAATTTGAATTTACTCTTCGGAGATTACAGGCGCGATTTTATGTTATGGCAATCCTACATTTTATATTTAAATTTTCTGATTTCACATGACATTTCTTATTTAATATTATTATGTTTTAATGTGGAGTGTTGAAGCAAATAAAGGATGTAAAAGGAGTACGTAAGGATCGTGATAGGTGATGTTCTGTAGTTCTGCCTACCCCCATGAGTTTGTGTGTATTGTGTTCAGTCTTAGTTTTAATTTCTAAAGAAGTTTATAGTTAGCCAGTTTGAGTAAATTATTTGAGATAGTATAAATTATTGTAGTGTTGATATCCGTTTTTTGAGATAGTATAAATTATTGTAAAAACCTTAGCCATGTTAGAAAGTTACATTAGAATTTTGAAAAAAAAATAGAATTTAGATTTGAATTTTGAATTTAGTTTTTTTTTTAAGTATGACTTTTTTTTAGAATAGCGACATATTGAATGCATAACATTGAAATTTTTTATCTTGGGAATTGTTACTGTATAGAAAAGGCAAACTTTTTTCTTTTGTCTTCTCTAGTAATTTAGCCAGATAGTCTCTGCAGGCTTTTCTGTCTAGCTTACCACAGACGTTACACTGTCCAATCGATATACACATAACAGGGGAGTAGTTTCCCGTGTTCTGTGGTCCAATCTGTCCTCGGTGACAGTGAGGTGGACATTATGGACATTGGGGCCAACAGGAAAAATCCTTTCGATGCGAATGGCCGGAATGTGAGGATAAATACGGCTAGGATAATAAGTGACAATTATTCTGACGATTTAATAATAATCGTAGATTCTTATCCCTTACGAAATTTAAGAGTACAAATGATATTAGCATCATTTCGACACAAAAAAGGGTAGGTAATAAAACACACTAACACTTTTCAGAGCAATTGTTAATATTCATAATGAGGTATAAGATTTTAAACTTTCATCATCATCATCATCTGCCTAGCCTTTTCCCAACTATATTGGGGTCGGCTTCCAGTCTAACCGGATGCAGCTGAATACCAGTATTTTACATGGAGCGACTGCCTATCTGACCTCCACAACCCAGTCAGTACTGGGTAATACGATACCCCTTGGTAAGACTGGTTGTCAGAATTTTTGGGCCACTGACTGCAACTGCAGACGCCTGCGCCTGCTGCTGACGGGCTGCTGAAGATTTTAAACTTTCATGGTCACTAAAATTATTATAACTAGAAGACGGGATACCCGATTTGTCTGCTCATAAACACCCACCCGCAATAACTTCAGTTTATCCGTAATCATGGTGCTTGCAACAGCGCCGAAATATCGGGAACTCAAAGAAAACAATAAACATGGTATATATCCCGTCTTCTAGTTATAATAATTCATAATGAGGTCCTCGTGAAAATCGTTTTCAAAGCGATTCGTATTATTTCTCCGACAGGTTTTAACATACCTAAGAATTACGGTAGCTAACCGCAATCAAGGAAGGGAAGTGAGGCTTTTTCCCAGTAGTGGAACACAAATGGCTAATAATAAATAATAGTAATGTCTGTCCAAATTAGGCAACAAACAAAAATTTCAAATTCAAAAATCAAATTCACTCAAACGACTCAAATTCTATATCCGTATTTGACGTTCAAAACGACCTTTTAACCTTTTGACCGCCATTGTCACATATACGTGACAAGCAAGCGCGTGCCCTATACACCAAACGACACAAATATATGACAAAATGGTAGATGAAATCGTGGCTTGGCGTGGAGGGCACGCGCGTTTGTTTATGCTCTGGCGTTCAAAAGGTTAATGGAGTAATTGGTTTACATAAATAAAAACACTTTTATTTTGAATTTTCTGCTATCGTTGTCTTGTTGAAGAAACGTCACTTTTTCCTAGGCCGTTAGATGTCTTAAAAGGACTTGCCAAAAAACCTTTTGTTTTTCCTTTAGCTGCCAAACTGTCACCACTTTTACAAAAATTACATTTTGGTCGATAGTAGTACATTTTTTGTACCCATTGTTGTCAAAGTTTCTTTATTAATGTTTTGTCTTTTGTATTTAATTCCTGGATCGGCTTCAAGACATTACATTAATTAACAAAAAAACATTTGTTCTTTGAAGAAATAAAAGGATCTTTCTTCATTAGCAGCCTGGTCTTTATTCCGTTATTCTTTGTGTAACTAGTTAATATTATTAGAGGGAAAGTGGACGTTGAAAATAGTATTTTGTTCTTTGTTAAGATGTTTTTATAATAATCGTTTGAAGAAAATAATAGAGAAACTAATATTCAACCCTAATATTAATTAACACTGTAGTTTTGATATCCGTTCTATGTTCATAGCGACACAAAACGTGTTAGCTTGGCACAGTTTTTCCGCCATGATAAAAACATCTAGATTTTTTTATTTTTTATTACGGGGCGGGGTCTCTAAAAATTTCTCCTGTATCACGGATGGGATAACAAAAATTTAAAATCACAAACACAACCAGCCAGACCCGGAACAACCACCTGAGGCTTGGGCCATACAAATAATATAAATATAATCTGTACCGCGGGAATCGATCTCGCGACACGCAGCGTAGCAGCCCCAGCTACTACGCTAAACGTGCCGTTAATTATTAAATTAATATGAATGTACACGAATCAACCTACAAGAATAAATTCTCTAAACCTAAATTATGATAAAACCACATAATTACGTATTAACACTTTGGAAGAACTCAGTGGACGCACAGACCAAACGAAAAGCGACTTTGATTCATACCATTCATAGATTCTTTACCAACAAAAATCACAAAATTATTGAAATGGTTCAAGATAGGAGAAAAGGTCTGCGGCAGCAGTCCTAATGAAACAATGATTTCTCCGCACCCAATTTGTACGCTTTATACAAAGAGTAGCAACAAATTCCAATGTCTGAAGGTCAAAAAAGATCCCTACAAAGGTCTAGAATGACCTTCAAGTGTCAAACGCGTTCTTTGACCTAGGTTTAGTAATAATTTTCGGGTCTAGATAACTGGGTCGCGCCGGCAATCTCCTAATACGGGCGACGGAAATCTCTTGTGATTCTACTGACAATGGTGAAGCGGCTTGGCGTGTGGTATAAGGCGCAAGCGTGTTTTTTACTTTATCTTTTTTTTAGTATTTTTTTTTTTGTAATAAAAATTGCTGTGGTCGTAGTATACATCACTGTTAACGTGTTGTGGTGTGTTGTTATTGTTGTGTGTTACACAATGACATAGTGCACAAGTGTAGTATTACTTACATAGTGTTAAGGTTCTATTTACTAACACAAATTATATTTTATCACATTAATGTTAGCCTGTAAGGTATATATCTATGAGCCAAAGTTACTTTTACTGTTAGCCTGTGTCATCCCACTGCTGGGCAAAAGACCTCCAAATCGTTCGATCCAGGGCCAATCTGGACCACTGGTCGTTGGTTCTATCCAGCTCTTCACGCCATCTCCTGTGAGGCCAAAGTTGACTGAGAATAAATGAATGTTATGTTAATTATTAGGAATGGGGAATCTAGTGTAAATCGGCCCACTACCGTTTATGAGGCAATGATTGGTTGAGGCTTTTAGACTAAAACATATATCTACACACGATACAACGTGGCACCTTGGCCCTGTCTTGTCAGGTACTTAGATCTTAAGATTAAAAATATAATAATGAGTATACGCTACTTTACCTGGAAGATCGGTTTGTGTATTTAAACAATGCTGGACAAATTTCTATAAAAAATGTGCACAATTCAACCAACTGTAGCCATAGACATGAAATGACATCGTATGCCACTGATACGATCGCCATGTCAGTCAGTTGGATAAACATTGATTTGAATTAATTTATGTCGGTTTGAAATTAAATAGATATGTTCCAAAGCACTTCTTATTTCATGAATCAAATCAAAACCGGCTTTATTAAAAAGATGATATGGCTAGGTGAAGAATAAAAGAAAAGTATGTATGAAGTAGTGAGAGCAGCGGTGGCCCAGTGGTGGCGGTCCTGACTTACGAGCAGTAAGTCGTGGGTTCGAACCCAGGCATTCGCATTACTTTGTGTAATTTATTTCATCACCACTGCTCTCAAAACGGTGAAGGAAAACATCGTGAGGAAACCGGCATGAACCTAAAATTCGAAGACATGTGACATCTACCAACCAGCACTGGGCCCGCGTGGTGGATTATAGCCCATTCCCTCTTATAGAGAGGAGGCCTGCGTCCCAGCAGTGGGAACATTATATTCTGCTGCTGCTGCTGCTGCTAATGATTTATGAAGAAGTCATGCTGCAATGACCCTGAATAAATCGGGATAAGAGCCAGTGATTTCTCTGCAACTGCTTTTCCTCCCTCTCTCATAACTTGCACCGCTTCCCACGGAAGTGTTTCGTGGCTTTATTTCCGTCACGCCGTAAAAAAGCCAGCACCGAACACCAGCGCTGTATGCGAGCGGTCGCCATGCTTGTTTGAGTTCCTAAGTGTAGCGACACACCGGCTGACATTATGTCGCTGAAGAGTTCGCTTTGATGTTTTCAGTTGCTATAACGTAACGTAATTATGTCGAAAGCTCCGAGTCGTATAGATTTGGTCAAACTGGTAAAGAAGATAGACGTTTTAGAACATTATCTGTCAGAGTATGGGGGCTGGACTACAGACACCAGAGCCTGCTGCAATTTACCCAGTTCCGCAAAATGCAAAGAAAGTTTGATTACCGAAATCAATATAATATCAGCTTGACATTATTATTATTATAAGCATGTGGGATATTTCAGGACTTATTCCGTTAGGCTCATACATCATGTGTGCAGAAGATGGGTTTCGTGCAATAAAAATACACTGGGTGCGATACACTGTTTATAATAAACTAACAAATTACTTGACATTACAATTTAAAACAATAACACGGGGCTCAATGAATCGGGTACATTTTCAAGATGTCTTAACCGCGACGCGATCAGACATTGACTGTCGTCCTCGCCTCGAGCTGTAAACATCAGGGCCCTGTAGAAGTACGCTGTGTTGTCGGTAAACTTGTATTTCGCGAGATATCACCACCGGCGCACTTGCGATTCATTTTATGTCCGTACTAATGACCGGATCCGACAAGCTTATATTATCCCACTGCAGGACAAAGGGATCTAGTGTGATTGTAGGCCAATCCTTTGAGAAGCAGTCCAGCTCATCCCACCATCTCCTTCTAGCCTGACATGTAGTAGTAATTTAAAAAGAAATGCAAGCCATAAGCATTTCGTAATACTGTCGCGTACGTCCCGCAGACGTGTCGCTAAACTTACTTTGGGTTCCTTCGAAAACCGTGGCAAAGGTATTGTTTAAATAAAATGAACGACGATTCTGCGACGGTTGCATTGTCGTTGTGTGATGAAACAAGACGAGTTGTTCGGGTTGCTAAAGATAAGTGTTGTTTATCTTGTAAACGGAAATTAAAGCTGTTGTTTTGTTGCAGTTGTGTTGCGGTTGACAACGTGAAGGATTGTTTTGAAAATGTTGATTAAATATAAGTAAAATTGTGTCAGCATAATCTCGAAAAAATCTTCCTTTTGATGGTTTTGTGACATTTTTTGTAACTTCATAATTAATCAATGTTTGCTCTCTGGGTTGTAGAGGTCAGATAGGCAGTCGCTCCATTTAAAATACTGGTATTCAGCTACATCCGGTTAGACTGGAAGCCGACCCCAACATAGTTTGGAAAAGACTAGGCAGATGATGATGCTCTCTGAGGTACCAATGCCGAAACGAGACGATCCGACAGAGAACAAAGGTTTTCGACATATTAGCCATGCGATAGAAGAGGCATTAAATTATGCTAATATAATCATTGTGATTATTCAGGTTAAAAACGAATATTTTTCTCAGTTGCTTAATAATTATTGCCATTTTACTACATTCGAACCTTGCAACTGCTCAAGTTACACAATAGCTCCACCAATTTGATGGCCGACGTAAAATGAAACATGGCGAGCTTATTACGGATGTTTGTTGACGCTGCAAGATCGAACTCGATAAGATTCTATTACTTTTGTATCTCGAACACGCTGGCTTACGACATACGAGTCGCGGTAGTAAATTGTATGTAGTGGAAAACTGCAGGTTTAGAGACAGATAACACGTGTTTTGTGGGTATATAAAAACGGGAATAAAGCAGGGATCGTGTGGTAGAAATATTGCAACGATTCTGAATGTATCCATATATTCATAGTTAGTTATTTAATATTACATGATGCCTGTTTTTGCCAATAAGTTATGCAGAGGTGTATGCACACATTTCGTCAGTTATATTTGAGGCTCACACGATAGGGGTGAGCCCAAATCTATCAACCGACCACGAATCTTGATTATAGGCTGGTATTAAGAATTTCTAACAAAAAAATTCGGAAACACTGCATGACCAAGGATTCGAATTCAAGACCACATGTTCATCGGCAGCGCTTGAGACCACCAGACCACCGAGCCATTTATTTTAGGGGCAAAGTTGATAAAGAAAGTCAGTCAATGCTTGTTTGGATGACCCAATTTTCCAGATTTTCTGGTGTAAGTCGTCTAAAACTTTACATTAGTAGCCGTCATCCGCATAGCGTAAACTATGCGAGTCGAGTTTCACCTAGATTTTTACGCTGATGCGGGTTGAATATTAAAATTCTCAGAGCGACTGCCATCTGACCTCTAGAACCAGTCTAAGGAAAATCGACAGCCAGGTTAAAATGATGATCATAGTTTAACCTGGCTGATCTACAGTTTTCTGAATTCCCATTTAATTTCAGTAATAATTGTCTAACTACAGTTAAAATCATTGTTATTAGGGTTTATACCATTGTTTATCGCTTTCTTATTTCTACAATGACATTGATCAGAATATGTAAGCTTTTTGGTGGCCTTTTGTTAATATACAACATTAGTTTTAGTATATGCGAAACCTGAAACACGTGTCTAGTTTTTTTATGTAAAGAATCTATATACAAAATTTCACAATTATATCATGAAAAATCACAAAGTTATAAGCTTGGTCCGTTACCTGGTAGTCCGCACAAAAGCGTGGTCACCACGCAGCGCAACCGCGCGCGCTTTTCCAGCGTCGTCTTGAGCTCATTGATGATAATAATTTGGCAGTAGGTACCTAAATAATTGCAATAGGTACTAAATATCGCTCGGTGACAAACTCTAAAATTAAAAAAGAAATTGTGTTAAAATATAACATGGTTTAAAAATTATTGGAATCGATTCAGTTACTTATTCTGAACAAATTATATTCAGGTTTCGCATATACTAAAATAATGATGTATACAGGGTGTAAACAAATGGATCAAACTATGTAACTCTACGCAAAAATTAACATTAAAAGCCTTTGTTTGCTAACCGATTTTTAAACAAAAATAAAAATGTTAAAAGATTAAGGGGGGCTCCCCATGCATGGAACTGAATCTAATTTTTTTTTTCATCGCACCTTTTTGGTATTTGTATTATATTGTTTGGTGCTACGGAATCCTGTTTGTGTGTGAGTACGACTCGCACTTGGCAGGTTTTTTTTACTTTTCTATCAAAGTTATCGCTGATACAATGTCCACATTATCTAGGTCCTTGGGTAACTTAAAATAAATTTAAGTGAAAAAATCTAGTAAAATACAAAATAACACCTTACTGCGGTAAGATTTTACAGCATTTACGTAGTGATAAGTTCATTTTATTTTCTTTTAACTTACAAAAGTATTTTGTTTGCATTTTAAAAGTTACTACGTGTTGTTGCACGTTTATTGTTAAAATTTTATGTTCGCTACGTTTACAGTGCTCATTTTCTTGCTCGCTCAACATGAATACTGGGGAAACGACTCAATGCTGGGTGAATATAATATGCAATGCCGGCACAGCGTGTAGTAGTTTGATAGCATTAAAACTAGATTTAAACATGATATTAGAAAAAGCAAAAGGAGAATTAAACTTTGGTTGTAAGTTATTTACCTTTGACATCAACTACCCAATATTTTGGCAGTAGTTACAGGTAGTCAGTGTCCCAAAAGTCTGGTAAACAGTCTTAGCAAGGGGTATCGTACTACCCAGTACTAACTGGGTTGCGAAGGTCAGATAGGCAGTCGCTCCTACTGGTATCAGGGCTGGCCCCCTATTACATGGTACTTTAACATAACTGGCGAAATGTGAGTGTAGGTATTTACAACTCTTCCTAAACCCTTTGCGGATTACAGGCCTGATGTTATGTTATGTTATTATAGTAATTATATAAGAATGAGAGTAATTGCCAAATTAGGGTGTTTTGTGCGGCACTCTATTAATTCGAAAAGGAGAGAGAGAGAGGAATAAGAATACAAGAACTCTCTTATTTTGAATACACTAAGTATTTAGAAGTCCAGACGAGTAACTAATTAATTAGTGAGCTCTAATTAGTAAGCCCAAGTTGTACAGTTCACCTTCAAACTAAAATAGGAACATTACAGTAAACTAGATGAATCTAGTCTTAAGTTTTTAGAGCAACTGTTCGTCTATTTTGTTGTAATTGGCTATAGTCTAAATAATAGCATTAGTATTTAAGAAAACACTTTTAAAAGGCTCAGATATTCTTAGCGTGTCGATGACAAATTTTCATTAAATATATTTGGCCCAAAATTCAGCATGCGAACTCCGCTCGCTGATGCAGTCATAAGATCGTCAACTGTGCAGGTGTTAGGACATGCTGCGCAAAAAGGTAGGTGGGCCATTGTCTTTGGAGAAGAAAAGGCAAATGTGTCACAGATTATCAATAATTTCATCATCATCACCTTCTTTATTCAGCCGAAATGTCTAGCGTACATTGCAGTGCGTTTGAAAATCTGGAACATCGACCTCTGAAAACGTTTACTGTTGGAAATAGATTTCCTCTAACCACTATCACTACAGCCGGCCATGTGTATCTTGCATCAAATTTCTGTGACCGAGCTGGAGAAGAAGAATAAGAGTAAAATTTCGTGAATAGCTTGTCGATCTACCACAAACAATCGGTACGTCTATGTTAATCTTACTAATATTATAAAAGCGAAAGTTGGTGAGTATAGATGGACGGGTGTTTGTTTGCAAAAACTACTGAACGGATTTGGATGAAATTTGGCACACAGATAATTTATAACCTGGATTAACATATAGGATACTTTTTACCCCGGTAGTTCGATCCCGTGGGATAATTTACCGAACTCGGTGCGGGTGAAACCGCGGGCATAAGCTAGTATAATTAAAGCGGAAGTCTGTTTGTTGGTCTGTTTGTTTGACTGTCGGTTACTTTTCCACGCAGTAACGGCTGAACGATGGACCTGGGTTACGGCATAAGATAGTTATAAAGGGTAGAATGGACATCGACGCACAAACGCTTACCAAGTATTCAGTACATCATTCCAAAAAGGTATGTTTTTAAGTCTGTTGTTCCATACATTTTGACTGTACACACTTTAGGAAACAGTTGTTATTTATTACCAAATTTTGTTGAGGGGTTCCGTATGACGTACTGCACACGTGGTATCTGTGCGCGGATGTCCCTTCCACCCTATATCTCCGTATTACATTGATATCCGATAATTATCAACCTGGCAACACGAAGTAAAAACTAGTTTTATGTAAAGAAAAAAATGTTTAAAATGCGACCTCTTTAGAGACGAAAAACTGGCATAAATACACATTCTACCCGCTCAAACTTTCTACTCAGGTACTCGCTATAAATAAACCTTTCTATCCATCTCCAGTAATATCAGTCAGACGCCACGTCAGCGGGTCTCCTACATCTGACAATATTAAAACACCTGTTCCACGACGAAGGATTATGTAACGTCAGATCTCATGCATCGTGTCAGCGATATTTTAAAGTTTTATATTAAGTTATACTGATCTTTGGACTTTTTGAAAAATGTTTTTGTCAAATTCTTGTGTTGTGTTATCATACAATAATGCTTATAAGTCTTCATAAAATGTTCATTGGTACAATGGGCCTGATATATGCACTAAGAAAACCGCCCTTACTTCTGCGAGATAAAGGCGCTGTCAATGTCAATTTGTTACCACTGATGAGCAGGTGACTGCTATAATTAGACATTTGCTAAAAAAATATGTCTACAAAATTAGACGGACAACTTTAAAATAAGTTTCCATTGCAAAAGAAGACGAAGTGTTACTGCATATTTTAAACATCAAAAGAAGATCAGAGACATGGTTGGGTCTGCAAGCATAACCATGGTCCAACCAAGCCTAATTTAAGGTAGATTGTACAAGACACCCATTTAATTGTTTCATCTTTTTAATGTACCATATTACTTTACTTTACTTTTCAGTGGCAATGCCTTTAACCTTTTCTTCTTTTAAATTGAACTGTTATAGAATAGAATAGAATAGAATTCTTTATAATCGAGTATCCATGACTCAAAAACTGTTAGTAAAACTTACGAGTATGTTAGTAAACACTGATAAAAAACAAAACAACCCAAGAAATAACGGTGGATCACTGCTGCGACAACCCATGAGTGATAGCACACCAGCGACCCACATAAACACAGTCCAGGCGACTGGCAATCATGTTTAAGATACTGTTGGCGCTGCCCCACACCCTGTGCACAAGGGAAGCCCATCTTTTACGCATTGTTGCGTAAAATGCGTGTCCGCGAACATCCCCGATGCACTACAGAAGCGAGGCAGCCCCACCAGCATCCTAAACGCGTTATTATACTGAACGCGGAGAGCACTGTAAGATTTTTGCGCACATCTAGCCCACAGGCTATGCTCCCCAATAATCAAGATGATGATTGTAACTAGATTATGGGAAGACCTAAATGATCCGTCAACTTTCAACACAGGAAAAGGAGATACTGTTTTGTCACACTGTTATCTGTTTTAAGAATAAGAATGAGAATAAGAATAAGAATCTTTTATTTGTAAACATAGGTAGTTACACGGTCTGTGAGATGTTACAATATACAAGTTAGATTCTATGTTTTGCCGTGAAGCGTACAAAAATGAATGAAATAAATGTATTAATTTAAAAATAATTGCATGCCGTCATTATTTAATCTCGTTATCTCGTGTTTCTCGTTTACTTTATCTCGTTGGTTTAGTGGTCACAAGCGAGACTGCTGATCCTGGGTTCGATTCCCGGGTCGGACAACGTGTTATTGGATTTTTTCCATCAGGAATTTTTCAGTAACAGCCGGGAGTCTCGATTTGTGCCCGATTGATTTCAATAGGCTCGCCCCCTATTACATAGGACATAAAAAAGATTACTGGCGAAATGTAGGTGTACTATTAGGTAAACCAGTGCCTGAGCCTTCAGGCGTGGGGTGTGTTGTCAGAATTCCTCCTCGTGTGCCTGACGGCTGCCGGTCCCTCTCGATACGTCTGGAGGGAATAGCAGCTGCTGGGCCGGTGCACCCTGGGCGTGGGCAGTATCCTTCCCCGAGGAATGGGAAGAGATTCTTATTCTTCGGGGAATGTTACTGTCCATGGCTAATATTCTGACATGGGAGGGGCCCATTGTGGGCCTAGGGGACGTTGTTCCGCGTGACCCTCTGAAAAGCAGAGGGCACAGCGGAGGAGCAAGGGCGGGCTCGGTGTGCACTTACCCTGCCTCCGAGCAGACAGTGAAGGACACAGTCCTTCACTGTCCCCGTCGATATCGTAATCCCTCCGTCGAAGTGTCGTGGAACACGTCTCGCGGCTTCGATTGGGACCGAGGGTCTTGGCTTAACCGCCCGGATCACGAGGTAGAAAACCTCTATAAAAAGTTACCCCGAATCTCAAGCGGCGGCGCACCGCGAGGAGATGTATGGCTGACGGGTTCCTATGGAAAATCAGTCGCTAGTGCGAACCACTGCCGGGCCTGGCTATGGCTTATCTGGGCACAGGGGGCACTGCCCAGATGGACTTTTTATTTCCCCCATACTCGTGGGAACAGTATGGAAAATCACTTTACCCAAAATACGGCCGATAACGGCGAAGGAAGGAAGGAGAGGGATGCAGGGTCGGAGTCCGGCACCGCATCCAGTGACGTGAGCGCGGGAGGCTCAGAGAGCTCCCGGCGCGGGAGGCCCGGGGCTGCTGCGGGGAACACGGAGTTCCTGCGCAAGCGATCCAGGCCGGTAGGCGACCGAGAGTCGTCGTCAGAGGGGGAGCTGGCTTCGGCTCGCAAGATCCCCACCAGCAAGCGTGGCGGGATCCGTGGTAAGGGGAGAGGCCTCTCTGTCAGCGAGAGGTCGGCGCGGCTTGCCGAGGAGGGGCGCCACCCGGGGGTGGCCGGTCACGGGGTGGATCGTTCGGGCTCCTCTGGTGACAAGGCGGTCGCAGACGGCGGCTCAGATGCGGAGCGTAAGGCCGAGTTTGCGAAGGAGGTGGAGGTGGCGCTGAGGGCTGTGTCCTACAAGCAGAAGCCCTCTACTAGACAGAGGGCCATACCTGCAGCGGCCGCCTCCATCATAGCGGCAGCGAAGGCCAGATATGCGGGGCCTCCACCAGACGAAGTTGCCAAACTGCGGGCGGAGGTCGCTCGCCTGACGGCTGCTACGGAGCTTCTCCAAGAGGAGAACAAGAAGCTCCGAGCAGACCTGGCCGGTCTGCGCGAGTCCGGCTCTCGCAAGGCGCCCCAAAATGGGGGCCAGCAGCGACCAAGTCAGCCCGTGCCGGTGGAGAACCAGGTTCTGAACCTGGTTCGGCAGGAGCTGGCTGCCTTCCAGGCGCGGTTCTCCGTTCTGGAGGGCATTGTCCTGCGCCCCCCCCTGGCGGCAAACAAGGCCGCCACATATGCGGCTGCTGCGGCCTCCGCACCGGGGCCGTCCAGCAAGCCCTCCGGCAGGGTTACGTCGGCCCCCGAAAAGCCGGCTCTGGCGAAACCGGCTCCAGTCGGGAGGGCGGCGGCCCTAAGGCAGAGCAAGGCGGTGGCCCAAAAGAAGGGCAAGGCGGCGTGTGTACCGGCGCCAGCCGCGAGACAGCCGCCACCGCCGCCTCCCCCGCCCACTAAGCCTTCTGTGGCCGAGCCCGGGTGGCAGGTGGCCGGAGAAAGAGCGAGGGAGCTAAGGGCGGCAAAAAAGACCAGGAAGCGGGAGCGGAAGCGCCGACAAAAGGAGCGGAGCGTCGCGGCTGGGCTCAGCGCCCCGAAAACCGCAGCTGTAGTGATAACGCTACAGCCGGATGCGGAAAAGAGGGGCGTCACCTACCGCGACGTGCTCGCTAAAGCGAAGGCGACGGTGGATCTCAGAGAGCTCGGGATCGCCGGAGGCCTCCGGCTTAGAGTGACCGCAACAGGGGCTCGAGTGCTAGAGATCCCCGGCGAAACCCGTGGCTCGTCCGCTGACGCTCTGGCCGAAAAGCTTAGAGCGTCCCTAAATGCGGACGAGGCCCGAGTGTCCAGGCCCGTCAAATGCGCAGACCTGCGCATCCTTGGTCTGGACGACTCGGTGACCGAGGAGGAGGTGGTGGCCGCCGTCACCAGGACCGGTGGGTGTCCTGCCGAGCAGGTCAAGGCAGGCACCTTACGTCCGGATCTGTCGGGCATGCGAACCGTAACGGTAAGCTGCCCTGTGACGGCGGCGAAAGCCATTGTGGAGGGCCGAAGGCTCTTGGTGGGCTGGGTGTCAGCGCAGGTGAAGCTGCTGGAGCCCAGACCTCTGAGGTGCTTCCGCTGTCATGTAGGGCACCACGTGTCGGTCCGGTGCACCTCGGAGGTGGACCGCAGTGGCCTGTGCTTCCGCTGCGGCCAGCCCGGTCACATGGCCGCGGCCTGCTCTGCCACACCGCACTGTGCCGCATGTGCGGCAGCTGGCAAGCCAGCCGATCACCGGGCAGGGAGCAAGGCCTGCGGTATACCCGCCAAGACCAGCAGCAAGGGAAGGCCCTCCGCCACCACCGCCAAAACCCCCACCGTCGCCACCACCGCAGCCGCCGCCACTGTTGCCGCCGGTGCCGTTACTGCTGCAATTTCCGCAGCGGGGCTCTTGCAGAGGGCCCGGGAGGGGACTGAAATGGAGTGCCAGTAACGGCCCCATTGCGCCTTCTCCAGGCGAACATCAACCACTGCGCCTGTGCTCAGGATCTGTTGCTCCAGAGCATGGCGCAGTGGTCGATTAACATCGCCGTGGTCGCTGAGCCGTACTTTGTCCCGCCCAGGGATGACTGGGTGGAGGACCATAGCGGCTCAGTGACCATAATTGCGTCGGCCGCCGCCGGTACCCCGACTCTTGAGAGTGTCAGGAAGGGTCATGGGTGCGTAGCAGCACGGTTCGGGGAGATCGTTGTAGTGGGAGTCTACTTCTCCCCGAGCCGAACTCTCGCCGAGTTCCACAACTCCCTCACGGAGTTGAGTGTCGTCATCGGAAGCCATTCCCTCCCCGTGCTTGTACTCGGGGACTTCAATGCCAAGAACTTGGCTTGGGGTTCTCGTTACACGGACGTGCGGGGTAGGATGGTGGAGGACTGGGCTCTGGAGACAGGTCTAGTCGTCCTAAATCGGGGTTCTGTCCCCACGTGCGTGCGGATGCGGGGCGAGTCGGTGGTGGACATATCGTTCGCTAGCCCCGCTCTGTCACCGCGTGTCGTCGACTGGCGCGTCATGGAGGGGGTGGAGACCTATTCCGACCACCGGTACATCCGGTTCGACGTCTCCACTCAGACCTCAAGCGCACCGGTCCTACAGGCCCCGAGTGGTCCGCGATGGGCGCTGAAGCAGCTGGACCGGGAGCTCCTCCTGGAAGCCTCAATCGTGCAGGCCTGGGTGTCATCACCAGACAGGCCTGCCGACATCAACAACGAGGCGGGTTGGTTCCAGGAGGCCATGTCCGAGATTTGCGACGTGGCAATGCCCCGAGTTCGGCCAGGAAGCGCCCGGCGTCAGGTGTACTGGTGGTCGCAAGAGCTGACGTCTCTGCGCAAGGCGTGCGTTGCCGCGCGGCACCTGTACGCCAGGCATCGCAGGCTCCGCATCCGCCCTCCGGATGCGTCAGCCATTGAGGCGGAGCTGTACGAGGGGTACAGAGCGGCAAAGACCGCCCTCCAAGAGGCTGTCCGGCGGGCCAAGCATTTGGCCCGCGAGGAGATGCTGGAGTCTCTGAACGGAGATCCGTGGGGGCGCCCTTACAAGATGGTGCGGGACAAACTCCGCACCTGGGCCCCCCCGCTAACGCAGAGTCTCCGGCCTGAGCTCGTGGAGGACGTGGTGAGCGTTCTGTTCCCTTCGCGAGGGGAGCATCCTCCCCCGCCTATGGCTCCGTCACCGCGTGCGGTGCCGGAAGCGGACCACACCGATGACGACGATGACGTTCCGGAGGTGACTGGGGTAGACCTGAGAGTGGCGGTACGCAGGCTGAAAGCCAGAAATACCGCCCCGGGACCCGATGGCTTGCCTGGCAAAGCCTGGGTCCTGGCCTCTGAGGCTCTCGGGCCCCGACTGGAAGGGCTCCTAAGCGCATGCTTGGAGAGAGGCCAGTTCCCGCTTCGTTGGAAGACGGGGAAGCTGGTCCTCATCCGGAAGCCAGGGCGCCCTGCGGACTCTCCGTCCGCATACCGGCCCATTGTGTTGCTCGACGAGGTGGGCAAGCTCTTTGAAAGAGTCATTGCCAACCGCCTCGCCGGGCACCTCGCAGGGATGGGGCCGGATCTTGCGGAACACCAGTTTGGTTTCCGCAAGGGGCGCTCGACGGTGGACGCCATCATGCGCGTGAGAGCCCTCACGACGGGGGACGCGGTGTCCCGGGGCGGGGTTGTCTTGGCGGTGTCTCTTGACATCGCCAACGCCTTCAACTCCATGCCCTGGAGCTGCATTGCGGAGGCACTCCGGTATCACGGGGTGCCGACCTACCTTCGTCGTGTGGTCGGGGACTACCTGACGGATAGGGCCGTCATCTACCCCAGTCGGAGCGGAGAATGGAACCGGCGAGAGATGTCGTGCGGTGTTCCACAGGGTTCGGTTCTGGGGCCGGCCTTGTGGAACATCGGTTACGACTGGGTGCTGCGCGCCGACCTCCCTACCGGCGTCAGTGTAGTTTGCTACGCTGACGACACGCTGGTACTGGCACAAGGGAGGTCGCACGAGGCGGCGGCCGAAAACATGACACGCGGGGTTGCGATAGTTGTGGAGAGGATCCGGCAATTGGGTCTCGAGGTGGCATTGCACAAGTCCGAGGCCATGTGTTTTCATGGGCCTCGGAATGCGCCACCGTCGGGATCCCTACTGACGGCAGGAGGGGTTTCCATCGGCGTCGGGTCGACGTTGAAGTACCTAGGACTCGTCCTCGACAGCCGGTGGAACTTCGTGGAGCACTTCCGACGTTTGGCTCCCAAACTGGAACGGGCAGGGGCTGCCTTCAAGCGGCTCTTGCCCAACCTGAGGGGTCCAAACGCCTCCTGCCGGAAGCTTTACGCGGGGGTCGTGCGGTCCATGGCCCTTTACGGGGCCCCGGTGTGGGCGCGTTCTTTGAGGCGGCAAGCCGCCCACTACCTGAACGCGCCCCAAAAGGTGATAGCCATAAGGCTAATCCGGGGGTACCGCACGATCTCCGGCGAGGCGGCTAGCCTCCTTGCCGGATTGCCGCCATGGGATCTGGAGGCGATAGTCCTCGCGCGCCTGCATGAATGGCGCGCGGAAGCACTATGTCGGGAGGAAACACCGCTGCCGCGACAAATTGCCGCTCAGCGGACAGACCTCCGGCGTGATCTCATGGCGACATGGAGAGAGCGACTGTCGCAACCCCGTGCAGGGCACGCCACCATAGTGGCGATAAGTCCCCTCTTTGAGGAGTGGCTAGAGAGGCGCCACGGCGCCCTCACCTACCGCCTGACGCAGGTCCTCACCGGACACGGTTGTTTCGGGAGGTTCCTGCACCGAATCGGGCGGGAGGAAACGCCCGGGTGTTTCCACTGCGAGGATCGTCCGGAGGACACGGTGGAACACACCGTGGAGGTCTGCCCCGCTTGGGCGGAGCACCGCCGTGTCCTCATAGCGGCGATTGGCGGCGACGATCTCTCGCGTCCGGCCCTGGTTCAAGCCATGGTCCGGAGCGAGAGGGAATGGGAAGCCGTCACCTCCTTCTGCGAAGCAGTCATGCTAGTGAAGGAGGTGGCAGGACGTGAGAGGGAAAGAACCTCACGTCCCAGCCGCCGCGGGAGACGCCCTGGGCGTCGGGGGTCACGTGGTGGCTTCCGACCACCGTAGGCGCTAGCCTGTGGACGGCGAGTTATGGGCTAGCTCGCCGTCCGGCCGTCTTATGACTACAGGCCGTGTCGACGGCGCGTTCGTGTTCCACGCGCGCCTCAAAGAGATGTCAGCAATCAAGTAGGGGTCCGCATGGACCGATGCCTGCCAGGGCTGCGGGACTGTTCGAAAGAGATACCGTGGCCCTGGAACATAAAGGGCAAAGAAGGAACATGGATGGGTTTTAGTCAGTACAAGTCGGACACTCCCCTCCGCTCCGCCCAGAGTGGGGGGGGTCATTTGATGATTTCCCATCCGTAAAAAAAAAAAAAAAAAAAAAAAAAGCCTTCAGGCGTGATGGTATGTATGATTATTTTTTCTAAAAGATCCTAGCTACTAGGGTGCGGTTAAACTTATCTTTTTCCCTACATATTTTGAAGCAATTTCCGGACATCAAAACATAACCTGAACATGTGCTTTTAGTAGCAACATTCTTTCGGAACGTGCTAACAGCTGTGGAGCGTACTAAAGTGCATCGATACAGCTTATATTGCCTGCATTTTCTTACGTTGATAGCGAAGTAAATATTGGAATAATCCGGAAATATTTGAAGACTTGGTTAAATGTTATAGACATCACGTGCTACTTGCACAGTGAGGCTTAAGGGAGACTCTCCTCAGGGATTTATTATAACAGGGGGTTTTGGTGCTTCTTTCCTTTGAGGACCAGGATCCTTGGTACGGTCTAGACTAATGGTGAGGTTTAAGTGACATTAAAATATCGATTGCCTCGTTGGTCGAGTAGTCGCAAGCGCGACTGCTGGGCATGGGGTCCTGGGTTCGATTCCTGGGCCGGGCAAATTGTTATTGGGTTATTCCATCAAGCATTTCTCAGTAGCAACCACGGAGTCTGGATAAAACTTCCTCTTATATCATTTTTTACTTTTTCTATTTTAGTCACTCCACACATCCGTCTCGTATCGCATCATAAGTAACTTAAACATTTTAGATAATACATAGTTACGTATCTCGTAAAATTATGTAAAGCATTTAATTTCGATACTAAAATTAACTCGATATTGAGCTCTAAAACCACTGAATTCGAACGTATTCACTCTCCGGAGTCCATTTTATTTTTACGACTTCAATTCTAAGCTGGACTAGTTCCATTCAATATCCAGGTCCAATTACAGATACCCCGCGAGCTAAATTATTATGTTTCCAATTGTATTTGTTTTAGTATTGTTTGTAATTAGGTAATACGTAAAACCTAGAGTTGTGAAATGGTATTGAAAAATTTTATTACAGTTTGTGGGATGCCTTGTATGGGGCAGTGGATGAGCAATTCTTGGGATCTGAGTTTTTCAATTCACTCTTGTATGGAATTTACTTGTTTCTTTTTAATACGATGGATTTTCAGTCTAATCAGACTCGATAATTGATTTACATAACATATCATAAAATCACGCCAATATCCAACAAGCGTTAGGCAAAGATGTATCTAATAGACTACCTCGATGGTCGAGTCCTCCTCTTTTTGGAAGTCGGTTAAAAATTAACATTCTGGCAACGCTGGATAGCATGCTTGGGTATCATGCGTCGTCGGCCGCATACCCCTCGCCGTATCCCAAAATCTAAGTAGATAGTCGGTACTTAACCGAATCCGCCAGCGCGGGCAATAGCTAGTTATTTATAGTGATTGGTTCCAATTCGTTTTTATTTGACTGTACTTTATAATGTGCGAGCGAGTTGACGACCAATAAAAATTGGTAAAATCGGAAGGTGTCAACACGCGCGCGCGCGCGAGTTTCTCAGTCGCCAGTTGACGAACAAGTCAACGAAACAGCCTTCCCTTTAAACTGACGATCAATAAACACATTGTTGCTAAACTTAGTCCAGACCCAATCAAAATCTAGAACACAGGTAGTCCAGTTCGTTCTAATAGCCTTAATTATGTAAGAACCATAAACAGTTGAGTATAGGCCGTTGCCGGCAGCCTGTTATTTATTAAAGGCAAATTGTGGGTACCGTGCAATAATAGCAGGATATGACGTGACACAGCTCTGTTTCGAGCCTTTGTTGCTTTAGAAGTCTGAATGTGTGTCGGTTGTATGTAGATATGGTATATGGGGATTTCGTATGATAAACTGGAATTTTTTGGTCTTGTGTTCGATTCTCAGGTCGGGCAAAGTGTTTTTGGGTTTTTCCATCAGGATTTTTTCAGTAGCAGCCACAGAGTCTTGATTTGTGCCCGGTTGATGGCAATAGGCTCGCCCTCTATAACATGGGACTTAAACATAACTAATGGGCAAAATGTGGGCGTAGCCTATTGCCATCAACCGGGCACAAATCCTCCGTGGCTGCTACTGAGAAATTCCTGATGGAAAAAAACCAATAACACTTTGCCCGGCCTGGGAATCGAGCCCAAGACCTCATGCTCAGCAGTTACGCTGGCGACCACTAGACCAACGATTCAATCATTAATGCTTACTCTTGATGTTTTATTACAATTTATCCATTATTCCTGTCCATTTTGGACACATGTAAACCTACCTCTCCCAAACATTAATTCCACGAGTCGAACTGCGAACGGGTTGAACTGCGAATGGAAGGAACTGCGAATGGGATGATTTGTGAAGGCGGGACGAAGTATAAATTATAAACTGTGTGAATTGAAAGATTTTTCACATGCCTCCTTCTTTTCTTAGTTCATCCACGTTGGTAGCATCCGCTCGTGTCCGTTCTTCGTTTTAACCACGTTTGAGCCTCATTTCACCTAGAACACCATTTTATGTAATGATATCATAGATCTTTGCCAGTTTTACGTAATAATCCCGTATTTATGAACCAATTTCAATGATGCGTTATCTTTAAACAGGCCCCACTTACAAGCAACGTAAAATATTTATAACCGAATAAAATAAAAAAGATTATTACCTAAACACACATGGATAATATTTTTTATAAAATTTTCAAGCTGCTAACTTATTGTGTTTATTTTACTTTGTTAGGTTAGGGTCAACAAGAAAATAAAACGCTCGTTCAGAACATTAATATATCATCAAGATAGCAAAAATTCAAAATGTTCATTAAAAATAACGATAAGTAATGGTTAGTACAAAACTTTTTGATTGCACTACTAATTTTAGGCCATCTCCATAATTATGAATCTTAAAAGTCATCTATAAACGGGCTTACTCTTACTGTACTTACTTTAAGGTCGAAAATCCAGTGTACTTAAACTTGGCTATAGCCTGGAGGCAACGTAACTACCGTTAAGCGACATGTATGATGTACATTCGAGATGGTCATTATTTTAATGATAATGGCCATATATTACTTTGGAAATCCTTCAACGATACATGACCACAGTTTTTGCTATTAACAATGGAAATGGCCAGGGCTGCCTGGTGTGGTTGCCCATCACGATTATTTTTAAATAGCATTAATGTTTGATATTTTACTGTTGCCTAAGCTCAGTCTAAACTATTTCAAATAACTGCTGCTACTTACACTTGGTAGTTAAACCATGAACTATAACTTGTCAGTGCAAACTAATCACTCGACTTTTCATAATCTTTTTAGTGGTCATCATCATCATCATCTTCCTGTCCTTGTCCCGTGGTACTTGGGGTCGGCATAACACGTTTTTTTCTTCCATTCTCCTCTGTCAACCGGCACGCTATCATTTACTCCTTTATATTTCATATCATTCCTATCGTTTCCTGGGTCTTCCTCTCCATCCCTCAACATTTTTTATTCAACTTTCTTTCTTTCTTCTTTCTTTTTCTTTTTCATCACTCTTTTAGCCACATGCATACCGGTCTCTATGATTATTATATTTATAGACTAATAGTAATTATATCTACAAGTTTTTAATAAAATCAGACATGACAGTTATGTCCGTAATGTCCATCTACCCAGCAGATTTATCTTATATAGGGGAATGTAATTAAAACTTTTTAGACTCGTACTATTTTTTTCAGCAGTTTTACAATTCACCCCTCAAAAACACTGGCAGCTTCTTTTTCAGAATATTTTTTGGCAACCCTATTCCCGTATTAATGTAATAATACTTTTATTACGACAATTTCCAAAGAAGGCAAGTGACAAGACAAAGGATATTCATGAATAAATTGTTTATGATAGCATAAATTAAGTGTGTCTTTCTTTTGATATAGAACAGACGGGCAACATTGAAAATGACTTTTTTTCTTTGATGTAATTTGTCCTTAATTGTTGAGAATAACCACTTGAGGCCTTCGTGTCGAGTCCTAAATTTTAATGTGACAATGGAACAAATCAGGTAACACTGTAATAAAATGTAGTCGATCCATAAAAAATCTCATTTAATTTCAACTATTCCTTGAAATGACGCTATTGCGTTTTAAATTAAAAAATACTGTATATATTGATTTTCACCGGTCACCACAATTTACAAAACAAATATTTTCTACGTATACATACGCGCCTTTTATTTTAGGCGTGTACAAGAGTGAGTCGTGAAAGACTCCTCCGCGCGGACATGCTCACCCCAAGCGAACACGCCACCGCTATAAGCGCGTGCACGCGCGTTCAGTTTTTTGAAGGGCTTAATGTGGCGTGCAAGTACGCGCATAAGCCAGTACGAGCTTTCACGCGCTACAAAATACGTTAGTCTGAAATGCTCTAACAGCTTGGCTACAAGTCACACACTCAACGCTGCACGCGTGTTGCGACAGTGACTGCGAATGCGCATAAAAGAAATTGCACATGAAAGTTTTGTTGAATATGCCACAAGCCACCGCTATGCGAACTTGAAGCAAGTCGCATCGCCAGAGTAAGGGAACGAGACGTAATTCATAATTAAACTTCTTAGAATCAGAAGTGTAGTTTCAAAATGCAGAGATGTACCTAATAGTACACCTACATTTCGCCAGTTATGTTTATGTCACATAATTATAATAGGGGGCGAGCCTGTTACAAATCCAGACACTGTGGCTGCTACTGAGAAATTCCTAATAACACTTTGCCCAACCTGGGAATCGAACCCAGGACCTCATGCTCAGCACCACTAGGCCACCGAAGCTGTAAAGTAATTCGCCAAAGTATTCCGTCTGTACCAAATATTATTCATAGCTGTACCGGCGTTGTTTCATTACGTGTAATCTGAAGTTTTATACATCGTAAAGACAGGTTTTGTAATTTAAGGGGTTATTTCAACCTAATAGAATTTAAAATTATTTCGTATAAATCTTTGGGTAAGTATTTCTTTGTTTATGAAGAAGAAGAGCCTACAAAGTAATAAAGAAATTATTACGGATGGAGTTCATTTTCTCTAAAAGTAATTGATTCAAAATGAGAATCAAAGTTAACAATATAAAGTGATTTTCTTGTGATGTTGTAAAAGCTGATGTAGCATTTTTGTATGAAACTGACATTTATCATTGTTTTATGAACCCCATAGACAACTGTACATGGACAGTATTATAAAAACTTAGTCTTCAGAGAATTAATGTGTTACTAACAAAATATGGACATTACCTAGTCTGAAATAAACAAATTTTAATATTTTTTTTTTCTTAAATCGATTAAAATATAACATGAGATACTCTTATCATAGTTTCATGTAATTATACTTACCGAGGTTCCGTATTTTGGCGAGGAGTAAATAATATAGCACTATAATCGGTTTATATAGCGTATGTTCCAAAGGCTCACGTTGCCCAATGGGATTTCATCTCGAGCTGCAGATTTATTGCAGTCCACATTCCACTACAGCTTACACCCATAGCGTATTGCTTCAACTAGGCAAGTTTGTCCTCGTTTCCGGTCCCTATTAGGCTCTCTTAAGATTGTCGAATAAATAAAATTTAATGAAAGACAAGTACACTACAATTTAAATGCTTCAAACTACGAAACAAGTTAAAAGAAATATGAAAATTCGCTTAACATCTGGCGCAACGAGTTTTCAAATTACGACATTTTGCAATGTTTATGCATCAGTTGAACTTAATTAAAATTTTAACAACATGGTTAAAATTTGCTTTTTATTTTAAAATTATAATGCAGGTCTGAGAACTTTTTCACTGTAATATTTTTAAGCCTCTATAGTGCCACTACTATGTATTCCTGTTTCCACATTTTGCCAGTATATATTATGTCACAGTCTCATGTAAAAGAGGGTAAGATAACCAGACATATCCCGACTCCAGCTGCTACATAGGGAGGTGGACAGTTATGTTATTCTCTCCCCGATCTTTCTGATCTTCTTCTTTACGTATCGATGAACTCAAATTGTGTTAGACCAGTATGTAGCCAGCTGGCTATTGGCAATTTGGGTTGCACAGCCCTAACATGTGCTTCGATTAAATCTTGAAAGGTACAAGTAGTTGTGCAGGATGGGCAGGACAGGTGGAGCATATCCTGAAGAGGAGCTTTACACTGTCAATATTTTTGGGCTGGATCGAGGATACCCCATTTGGCCAGATGTTATCTACAGCGGCTAACCTGGGCTCGCAATCGGTTAAGAGACTTTTTGATTGACCACTGCAATTTGTATCCAGGGGGCAGGTGTTCTTCCTGTTTGATGAAATGTGATGGGATGGTATGTTTGTTTCTCCACAGTTCGCATCTCTCGTCTGACGCACCGTCTTATAAGAAGGTCGTATATCTTAAAAAGCTTTTACGGCTCTTTAAGCTTGAATGTGGATCTTTCTGTTACCCATGTTATATATTCCAGTCCACGTTCCTATGCTAGTGGGACAGGTACCATATCTCAAACAGGTGTCCGCTACGGGACGTAGCCCCGCAAGCATTTTGCCTCCCGCATCCATCTGATTCTTGTGATTGACCAGATCATTGGTCCTCCTTGAAGAAGTTTTACACACAAGTGTGCCTTATGGTACACTAACTATTTGAACCCATCAGCCAGCCATCGTTTCTGTGAGTAATGTGCCAGACGCATACAGGTTTAAAATCTTGGATGTCGACTGCATAATACCCAACATCTGTTACCAGAGCATCTATTGAATTTTAAGTCTTGATATTTCGATGTGACTTTGGAAAAAGACCCATTACATAACCGTCATCTACGCTTTCTGCCAGTAATGTAAGTAACCTTGAGTTAAATGTAACTGAAAGAATTTTATTTTTGGGAACAAAAATTTCAAACAAACGCGCACCCGGTATTTATAGTTAAGTTAAGTTACATTTATAACTTATTTTAGTACTATACACGTCAAAAAAGTTATAACTTAGTCTTTCAGCATTTCCGTAACCAGAAGGTTCTTATATATGACATTTAGCAAAAAATTTATGAAGAAAAGGTAAGTGATTTCGTGAAGTGTCTTGTTACACGTTATGTTTAGCACCATTTCAAGAACCATTACGCCGGTTATACCGTAAAATTCCATCATTAAACCAATAAGACTCAAAGTTTATAATGCCCTTACTATTTTATTATTTGTTTGGGTGTTGCCAGTTAACGGGTCACGCGAAAAACTACATTAATGCCTTTAATATTTATAGTCTGTCAACGTTTCTGGCTTAACTGCTGTCCTTGGATTATTTGACGGGTTGTTAGAAGTTAATGATTCGTTATGTTAAGTGGAACGAACGAGAAATATTTTCTTATGGCCGTTATTTTGAATGCCGTCAATGTATCGATGGCCTTGTGTTGCAGGAAATGGGTTAACATATCATTTGTTTTGTTCTTATGTTTCATGGCTTTCAAGGCTATATTATGTTGTCGTAATATAGTGATAGTTTTCTGGCAGTCTTTTCGATATTTATCTTAATTTAAACTCCCACCAAAGGTTTTACCAACAAGAAGTGTCTGTAGCTACATAAAACAGCTACTTTACAATCCATCGAATTTCAAAATCTCTTTGATTAAACCACTTACAAAAAATGTTAAAAGTTAAAAGTTGGCACTTAAGTACAAAATAATGAAAAATATTAGCTAAATAAAATTAAAATCACAAAACCGAAAACGCAGCCATTATCTCAACAAATTCACATATATGCGAAGCTGAAAATCCAAAATTAAAAATACCATACGGCTCTGTAAGAGATGCTAAAAACTTTTCAGCAATTAGACCGAAAGCTCTCTGCTTTAAAGTGTTATTAAAACACATCCCTCGAGACTTCGGTCCTCATGAAAATACGAAGCAAATGAAATTATTTTTTACTCACGAAAATGTGAAATGTGAAATTGAAAATGCAATGGGTTTAATCAGCTCAAAGAATTCCTTTACTAATGTGTGGTTGTTTTGTGATGGAATAGACGCTTCTATTCTGTTTCTGTTGTGGTATTTATTTATTTAATAAGCTTTTTTAACTTGCCCTGTTATTTACTTCAGTATGTATTGGTCAAATCTTGCAACTGAATTTCAAACCAGTTCTCCCAATCGATTGAGCTGAAATTTTACACACTTTTGGTTCTACATTTTTATGACAGATATGACTTGATCCTGCATGCAAGATTGCCTCCTCACGAGAGAACTCCTCAACAGTTCATAGCACGGACACATATTTTGTAAGTATACAATAAACCTAATTTTCATTTAAACAAAAGCTTGTTTTTTTTATTCAGGTAGCGGATTTTTGTTTTGAACTTTTTTTGTAGTGGCGGGCTAGCGGTAACGACCCAACTTATGAGGTGTGAATGTGGGTTCGAACCCAGCCAGGCACGTTATTTTATGTAAGTTCTTCCTCACTACTATCAAATCTATGAAAGGAAACCAATATGTCCTAGAACCCAAAATTAGACATAGGACATTCATCAAATCACATTAGGCAGGCGTGACGTATTAAGGGTCACAGGTATGAGGCCTGTGTCCCATCAGTGGTAAAATTATAGCCTGATTATCTAAATATATGGCTAAGCAGTTCCACAATGGTGCCAATGCAGATATATACAAGATTACAGTACTTTCACAAGTTATTATGCCTTGTGACTGTAACTTCGTTTTTTTTTGTTTTTCTGACATTCAAAAGAGCCTGTAATGATCTAAATGAAATAAATGCTTTGAGTTTGATTCACAAATACATGGATTATGGTACCTTTCTACTGATTCCTCACTTCATTCCTTCCCCAATCTCGAATATATTGCTCAAAACGAATTCTCTTCCCATTCTTACAACGAATAAATTACCAGGAAAAATATAATCCAGTCCACATAATCAGTTCACTTCAAGTTAATGGATGAGCCCCACCCCTTACCATACCTCAACTAATTGCTAAACGAGAACGATAAAAGGTAATCATGGTCCAAAGCTAGCACTTAAGACATTACTCACGGGAACTATTTCCATATATTTTTTGGCCAATCATAGAACACTTAGGAAAATTCGGTATGTCTCTTGGGAAAAATCAGGGTACTTACTGCGATGAAATACCCAATATTTTAGGGTATAGTAGGATGGTAGAATTAGGTATTTTTTTATACATTTTGAATGTAGTTAGAAAAAATATTAAGTTAATTAAAGTTTATAACAAACATAACTGTAAATAACCCACACATCTACACACACACACACACACACACGCACATACACACACACGATCTCACACGACATTACATCAGAATTCTTTTTATTTTTATTATTGTAATATCATTTTGTTTTTTGTATCAAGGTATTCCTTATTTACCTACACTTACCTTGTCAACAGCAGCGGTGGCCCAGTGGTGGAGACCCCGACTTACGAGCCGTAAGTCGTGGGTTCGAACCCAGCCAGGCGCATTACTTTGTGTAAATTATTTCATCACCACTGCTCTCAAAACGGTGAAGGAAAACATCGCGAGGGAACCGGCATGTCCTAGAACCAAAAATTCGAAGACATGTGACATCTACCAACCCGCACTGGGCCTGCGTGGTTGATTATAGCCCATTCCCTCTCATAGAGAGGAGGCTTGCGTCCCAGCAGTTGGAACATTCATAGGCTGATTATGCTATTTATGCTACCTTGTCAACTATCACATCAACAAATTTTGTGTTTTAATTTTATGTAAACGTAACTCCGGCCCCCAAGATACAGGCGCAGCTTAGTTTGTTGACCTCTGTTTTCTAAATATATTAAAATTTTACTTGTTACCATTATTCATAGTGCTAAGTTAGGTTAGGAAAATGTTTGTAACAATGGTTTAATTTATTCTTATTCTTCTTAGTTAGGACTCTTTCGAGGCTTAACATTTGCAGTGGACAGTACAAACAGCAAAAAATCAAGTATTATTGTGCTTATACAGGGTGTAACAGAAAGGTTATAGTCAAATTAAAGGATAAGCTTCAGACCATCAAACTGAATAACTACCTCTGGCTATCCCATACTAAATATCAAGACCTGCTAGACCCAAATGTATGGGACAGCTGATAATTGCCTTATATTAGCCCTGTATATATGTTTTCAGAAAAGGACTGAGGACTGTTGGTAGACTTGAGAAAAAAGTAAGAAAACGAACGGTAGGTACTTATGACGGATTACCATCAGAAAGGTATCTTCCAGTTTGGTTATTACCTCAAAAATAAATAAACGGAAACAAAATATCTAATGCGAACTAAGCTTTACATCCAAAAGATAAAAGACACAAAAAAAAAACACGAATCGAAATTTCCTAAACGGTAAGGGTCGTGTAGCACTCAAGCAGACCCAAAGAAAATCTGAAGACTTCACAAAACAGTAAGATTATCCTATTATCGAATTACACCTTCCTCAAGGGAATATGTATAAAATATATAATAATATAGTGATATAAAAAAGATGTTCCATCGCCGTTAGAATGGAAGTCATGAATAATTGAGTGGACCATGGAGGCGGTCATAAGTCTTGAATCGATGACGTGGATGTACTATTTCTGGATGAGTTGTCGAGGGTTGGGCGAGGTTTTTTCTTTGGAGTCGACGACGTTGGGTGTATTATTTATGTATGGACTGTGCTGTTTATATATGTGTACAGTTTTCTGCTCGTCATGTTCTAAGTGCGCAGTAAGAACGTTACTGTGTACTAGTATAAATATAAATATTAAAATTTACGAAAACGTGTAGTTATTTCTTAGATATTATTTTGTACCCTATCACAATGTTGTCCTATTTAACTCAAAGGTTGACTGGTAGAGAATGTCTTGTGACATTAACTCCGCCTATGATTTATACATTAAGTTAAAATAAATTACTCTAAGCAATGATCACCATCATCATCTGCCCAGCCTTTTTCCAACTATGTTGGGGTCGGCTTCCAGTCTAACCGGATGCAGCTGAATACCAGTATTTTATTTGGAGTGACTGCCTATCTGACCTCCACAACCCAGTTAGTACTGGGTAATACGATACCCCTTGGTAAGACTGGTTTTCAGACTATCTGGGCCACTGACTACCTAACGACTGTCAAAGATCACCAATGATGTCAATCACGTCTTTAGATTTACTCTGTCATTGCTGCGAATTCAGATGATAACTGTCTGTCGTTTCTGCCTACACCCATGGAAAAAAGTCGTCAGATCGTCAGATCAAATTTTTCCCATGTACAGTAGACCTCAAAAGTGCAGCACCATGCTAAAGATTACATTGCTATGAACTGTGCGAGCGCGATACAGCAGTGTGTGTGCGTGTGCGTGTATGAGTGATGTCTCAACATTCTACACATAACACACACTAATGAACTGTCGTCACACTACGCGAAATAGCATTATATTTCTGTTGCATTTAGAATACACATCATAGTGATGACCTGTTTTTACCATTGCATTGTGAAAATTCGCGTAGTATTAACATGAGTTGGTAGCTGTTTGGGCTGAGCATGGGTTCACGATCAATGAAGTCCAAGTTCGAATCCATGTTATTACAATGTGTGGCGGTTTTTTGTTTCTTTGAAACCTTAATTATATTTGTATTTTAAGCAGAAAGTCGTTAGGTATTTATGTTTATTTATGATATAGTTATGCTTATTATTTATTTTTTATAAGAAGTTAAATATTAGATAGTTATTGTATTATTATTTAACCTCATTAAATGATTTTTATTTTATGATTTCAGTGTTGGAAGGTGGAAATAAAAAAATCATGCTGAATGATAACAAAAATGTTTATTCGTTTTATTTATTTATAAAATTAACAAACTTTTATGAGAATGTGACGTCACATTCCTATCTAGGCAAAAAAAAGTTCTCTTATCACCGTTCATAAGATTTTTTGTTGTATACCCACTTAGTCAATTCATAATAAGAATAACATAACACGGAAAGGATATTCTAATAACACAAATATAATTGTTGATACCCGCTTATTATAGGTATCAGTATTCAGCAGAGTTAATTGAATACTATGAGTATGAGTATAATATATGAGTTAGACTTTATGAACGTGTTTTTTTAATGTAACGTCACATTGAATGTATTGAGGTTATAGCTTAAGTGTTCATTTTCTTGACGAAAAGAATATTGAAACTAAACCCCAATTTAAGATCATTAAATTTAAAATTTATTTCTTAATTTTTTATTTTTTTATTTACGGTTATGTTAATATATAGTTACCCGGTCTACTTATTAAATTAAGTATTATTATTTTTTCGCCATAAATTAAGTCTTCCTTTTGGCAAGACTTGAAAGTCTTCTCGTCAGAAAATACAGTCACCTCCCAGTTAAAATGTAAATAATCTCGAGCAAAACGTAGTCTTTCCTCCCTGTGTTTTTGTGTCAAAAATGGTTTTTAGCTGGCTTCCGATGATGTAAACCTTCAGCATGGAATGCATGGCGAACAGTCTGTAATGTAGTATCCAATTGCTCTGCAAACATTATAGTTGGAATGAAACCATTTGTTTCATATTCTTCCACCATAAAACGTCGCTGAGTCGGGTTAATAAGCGGCGGCCTTTCACTTCTTAGACGACTCTTCAGACTACCTTCTTCCTCAAACCTCTTTACCCAACGGCTAACAGAATTTCTAAAAAAAAACAAAATATGATTACACACTTGCAACTAGCAATTTATTTAATAATAAGAAAATCACACACCACAACTTACACATTTTAAGCCAGTTTCAGTTGAAATTTGAGAAATATTAAGCCCATTTTTACGCAAAGTGACAATATTTGCCCTGTCATCAATACTAATATTAGCTTGCATCTTGAATAAAGACAATCAAACAATACGCTAATCGTAATAATAACACAAACGCTCGAAACAAAGTTCACCAACTAACAACGTCATAACTAACTACTTTGTTCAATCCAGAAGTTTATTTTGTTTCACATTCACCCTCATCTTTTTTGTTAATAATAAGTTCCAACTAATATTTAGAAAAACATATCTCATCGGGTCTAACGTATCATTTATAATTAAAACACAAAAAGAGTAATGTCACTTGGGTTCGAACGCAGAGTATACAGTGCGAGACATTTTATCTATAGCGTTAACCGCTAAGCCAGATAGACACATAATTGTTTGTTTGAAATTAAATATCACTAACTTAATACTCCGTCGCGACATGACAGGCTTGTCACTAAGGCAAATGATCATTATATCGCACTCTTTCTGACTAGATAATTATGAAAGAGAGCGATATACGAGATCGTGTATGTGTGCAAAATATTTGTTATGGAAAAAGGTCGTAAGTGCGACTTGTTTTGATGCGATCGTTTTGTGAAACTGCTACTGCACTTATGGTCTCTACTGTACGTTAGGCAGAGACAGTGAATGAAACTAATGACTGCTGAGAATATACTGACTTTATTAAAATAATAATATGGAATATAAGGTGTCTACAGGGTGTAAACATTCCCTTCACATATCCGTCAACCAAGCGTTCTGTGCATCAAATTAAGTAACTTTTCGCAAAAATTATTGCTGGAAATCGACTTTTTTTTTTGGGGTGAAAAATCACGTTTTAAGGTAGGACTCGATGGAAAACACTCAAAGCATTGTGCTGATGGATGGATTGAATAGTACGGGGGTCGTGGAGGTGTGTAAAGTAAAAATCTTACATTCAAAACATGTATTTAAAAAAAAAACTTGTGAAAAAGTTGGAACTTTAACCCCCAATATCTCCGTAACTAGAAGGTTCCCAGGTATGGTCTAGAACAAAAAAAATATTGCAAAGACGGGTACAACAATTGCATTTCGGTTATATTAAGGGTCTATTTACACCCTTAATAATGACAAAGATTATAATTATGTAGTGGGGACCTTACACCTCACCCTTAAAAGAAAAAAAAAAATTACAAAGTAAAGGTCCATTTTTTTTTCACATTATAGCAAATCATTATAACTACATGGATTGGTACAGTTTAGTGCGGTTTTTATGTATTTCATCAAGCTTATTACCCCCATGGGAAATAATCGTCAAGGTTGTTTCAGTATCTCTCTCCTCCTATCCGCTTTACTTGCCTCATCCACCTCCGACTACGTCCACGTCCGCTGTCCATCCTATTTGTATTCGGATTGCGGCCCGCATGTTCCTCACTGCGGCCCAAGATTGGTTATGCGTACTTAGGATATTATGTCGGCGTTTGTGTCAGCCGGGAGTCTGTGATGTTGGCTACATTGTTTATTTATGCTACGTATTGTGTGGCTGAGAGTACTGTGGACTATTAAGAAGGGATTTTGTAAAGAAAACCGTGAATATAAATTAATATTGTGATAGTTTAATAATTTTGTATGCTAAGAAAGACAGCAAATATGAAACCTATCAACCTCGTTTATCATACGAGTACTTGCTGGCTGCTGGTTGGCGATTGCAGGCCATAATTGCAACTCGGTTTTTATTCACATTTGATCTTTTTTACCCGACTACGGCGAAGCGAAAAGCAAGGGTTATGATTTTAGCAGTCTATGTATGTATGTTTGTATTAAAGTATGTTCCTCTGTATCGTACAAGCTATTTATCAGATTTTGATGAATAAGGTGACAATTGATTTGTTATTATGGCCCGGGCAACATAGGCTACATTTTAACCGACTTCAATAATAGGAGAAGTCGATTTTAGTTTGTAAACCCCGAATTTAATTTGAGCCTGATTTTTCTGTAGTCGGGTTTTTTAATTGCAGTATACCACATAAATTCTTGTTTAAAAAATCTATTGCTACTGCTACTGAGAAATTCCTAAGGAAAAACGCAATAAAACTGCCCGACCCGGGACCCAAACCCAGAATTTCATAACGCTTGCGACCACTAGACCAAAAGTCAGTTACAATTTTGTCTGTCAACTTTGTGTCATACAATGACGTCTTAAACCAGGAGTTATGCCAGCGTGGGAAAGAGATGGCGCTAGACGACCTGCATAGCTCTGTCTCTTTCCCAAACTGGAATTACTCCTGCTTTAATACGTCTTAGAAACCCTCCTGAAATTTTACTAAGAATAAGGCGTTTAGTAAGGATTTTAGTATGGTATAACTTTAATCCAGGTTTATTAATACGGACGTCATAATTACCTGCTGAGTACAATAACGATTGTTAAGTTACACAAGATCACGCCTGTAATCCCCGAAGGGTTAGGCAGACTTGTACCTAGTAGTACACTCGCATTTCACCAGTTATTTTTAAGTCCCATGTAATAGAGGGTGAGCCTGTTGTAATAGAACGGGCACAAATTCAGACGCCGTGGCTGATACTGAGAAAATTCTGATTGAAAAACTCAATATTACTTTGCCCGACCCGGAAATCGAACCCAAGACCGACGAGGCAGTTACTAATTTATACCCGAGATATGACTAGGTACTAATTAATCGTATTACGATGCAGTTTTCTCACGATGATATTCTTCAAAAGTCAGTAGAATCTGAGATGAATAAATGACGAAGCAATAAAATACATACTTGACAGTGACTATCCACAAAAATCTGATATTCTCATAAATAAAACTATCAAGATGGCAATGACTAGCCCCACTCCACGTTATTATGTCCAAGAGTTGTGTGTTTTCCCCTCTTCGATAGTATATTGGAACTAAATAAGATACCCCTGGAGATATTTGCTTAGCACTTCAGAACCCTCCTGTCTAAGGGCATTCGGTAATATTAACGTTTTTGTATGGGACTCTGTATGAGTTTGAGTAACACTTAAGATTGATACTCAAATATTATTACACGGAAAATATTGGAATAATAATCCGTTTGTTTGTAAATGTCACTTTTCGAGGAGATAGATAACAAACTTGAATGCTATACGAATCTTATTTTTTTTCTAGCTTGTAATAAAGAAGAATGAAAAGATACAAAAAAAAACAGAAAGAAAATTAAAAAAATGAAAGATATAAGAATATTGAAAAAAGATATTAAAAAAAAATTGTTAAACAGAAAAAAGTTTATCTAAAAAAATAATTGACAAAAAGACAGCTTTGACCCCGACGTGATTTGAACACGCAACCTTCTGATCTGGAGTCAGACGCGCTACCGTTGCGCCACGGAGTCGCTTGGCGGAGGCTCAAAATAGGGGAACGCTTTGCATAGAGACAAAACAAAGGCATTGACATTTTAAAAATTGCTCGTTTTTTTATTTTGAAAAAAGGTGAGAAGTCGGTGGAGTTATAGTCAAAGATCCAGGGCCTCTAGACGTTACTTATTTTCTGGGTAACAAAATAATTATTTGGGATAGAGTAGTATTATTATGTACTGCCATGTTAACGTGTATCTTGGGTCAACGTATTTTTACTAGAACAAGTTATTTAACATCATCTGTATCTATCTATTTACCCTTATGATTAAGATTTACAATTTCGTTTTTTTTTTCTTCTTTTCTTTCTCTTCCTAACCTCTCTGGTATTACAGGCGTGATGTTATGCTATGCCATTTATATGTGAATCAATATTTCGACGGTCTATATACAGGTACCCGGTACTAAAGAATTCATTTTTTTAAATCTTACTTGATGGTTTAGATTGGTGGTTCTTTAGTGGTCGTATACGCGGATGATGCCCGAGTGTGTCTTGGGATTGATTCACAAAATGTTAACGATGTAGACCAGAGAAACGTATATGTACTAGTACGCGGGAGGTAAAATGGACCTGTGATGCGGAGGAATGAGGAAAATGTAGGGAGAAAAATGTTGAATACGAATGTAGATGTAGGCTATAAGAGTAGACCAAAGAAACGAGTAGCATATCTTCTTCTTCCATACTTTTCTATTACTCGTCACGTCAGCAGTAACCTCCTTTTGAGCCATATCATACTTCACACACTATGGAGTGTGTGAAGTGTGGGCGTAGCATGTCTTCTTCTTCCATACTTTTCTATTACTCGTCACGTCAGCAGTCACCTCCTTTTGAGTCATATCATACTTCACACACTATGGAGTGTGTGACTGCTGACGTGACGAGTAATAGAAAAGTATGGAAGAAGAAGACATGATACGACGACCCTAAATAAATTCGGATAAGGGCCGAAGAATAATGATGACTTAATTGGTTAAATACCTGCAATAGGTTTGTCCTTTTTAACAAGGACTTTAAACATAACTAGTGAAGAGGGCTCCTATACACCCACCCCAACCAACTCACATTAGGGTAAACAAACTTAATATTACGTTATGTCAAAACCGCTTACTTACAAAGCTGCACACATCCATACATACAACACACACACACACACAAACAATGAAAATAACAAACAGAAACTAAGTCAGTTATCACAACAGGCAGGTGCGGTTAATACATACTCGTGTCATATCGAACAAGACAATTCATAATAGTATATGGAAATCAGCTTACCAGGCCTTGCCTTCCTCTTGTACACGTTTGTGAATAGTTCTGAATAGGTTATTATGAGCAGATGTAACGGGGCTGTACTGTTGTGAATGAAAGAAATTGTTAGTTGAGCGATTGAGCGGGATGTATTGGACGGGTTATTTTAATTTTCAGTTGGTAAATGTAATTTGGAAGCGAAAAAGGTTACATTTTATTTCTTAAATTTAAAAATAATTTAAAAACAATAACTGTAAATACTGTAACCTTATTGGTAACTACAGTTTTGAGCCGTTTGGGGTCGAAACGCTCGGGTCATGGGGCCCGAGTGCGCGTCTCCTTTTTAAAGAAATCTCTCGCCGACTGGTCGACACTTCGCGTGACCAGAGGGCTGGCTCTTTCTTTGGCCAAAGAATTAGCATTGCCATTCAGCGTGGCAATGCTGCCAGTCTACTGGGCACGTTTCCAGATGACAGCGATGCGGAGGAGTACTTTGACGCCTAAGTGTCCTATTGTCGTCGTTGTTTAGATGTTTATATTTTCTTACTTTTAGTCTTATTTTTATCATTAGTTTAGTTCTATTTGTAGTCTGTATATAATGTAAATATAATTAAAAGGATTCCTCAATAAAAAAAAAAAAAAAAAAAACAATAACAAACTGAATAATAATTTAATGTAGGTACAAATGTAAAAAGGGGAAATACATTAATAGAAGTCAAAAATTCGTCCGCATCGCTGTCAATGGGAATAGTGCCACGTTGGATTGTAATGCTGCTTCAAACTGTTTCGTAAGTGAATATGGTTAAGGTTTGTATTGTTTTACATTATTTAGCCTGCGCTGTGAAAAGTTACGACACTCAATGACAGATTTTGTAAACGTTGGTTACAGGGGCAAAGGCATTTGATTGTGGATACTATATGAACGACGACCAATCATGCTATACATAACCAGTATAAGCGGATCTCTCATTTTACGGGAAATCTATACAAAGCGAGGTTTATTATACTGGTAATGTATAACTTTGATACGTCACCGTGTAAACTAGAAGAAAACGTATTACATTAGCCGAAAATAGTCGAAAACCAGATACAGAGCCCTCCAAAGCATTGTTACAACAACTAATATTGCGTAAACTTGTGGATTCGTTCGTTATACCTACCAGAATTGAGTTTTCTTAAAGAAGTAGTAATTTACGTTAACAACTAAGAGAATCCATTATGACTATGCTGGGCCTCATAGTAATCTGTTGATATGTTGTTAATTCATTTTAATAAGAAATAAAATAATAACAAATAATTACAGACCTTTAATCCTGAAAATGGTTTTGCACAATTATTGAAAAAATGTACGATCCCCATTATGGAGAGGTTGACCTGATTCTTTTTGCAATTAACTACCTTGATAATAGTTACATAATTAGACAAAATAATAATGTTGTTGATGGTAACAACGAAACCAATCCAAGACAAAGAGAATAAGTTGCTATCACCAAAGTTAAATAACGTTAATGTAGAAAATCCATTCCATATTAATCTTCAAATAACATTCCGTAATGACATTTTGTCTCCGCCATCTTTCGCCACTTCGGAAGCGGACCGAGGCCATGGTTTATTAAACAAACGAAATATTTAAACACTTCTCACTAAACACGGTTGTTCGCGTAAAAATAAGGACGAAACTTTTCTAATTTTGTGCCCGACAACCTTTGGCCACAGAGCAAGAAACATGTCTTGGCGACCACTGCTAGTCTTCGGGTGATGTAATTTACGTCACGCGTCAATCGTGAGTATCTACCCTTGTACCGCGGACTTGCGATGAGTATCACTGCACGCTCTACTAAGCAAGTTCTTTCATTTGTTTTATCTATAGCCACTGTCTCAAAACGCTGGTCGCTTGAGCGTTTAGCTAGTGTCGAAGAGGCTAGAGCCACCTCTAGCTACTGTATCTTTCATCCATATATCTTATATCACATCATCTGCCTAGCCTTTTCCCAACCATATTGGGATCGGCTTCTAGACTTACCGAATGTAGCTGAATACCAGTATTTTACATGGAGCGACTGCCCATCTGACCTCCACAACCCAGTTAGCACTTGGTAATACAAGCCCATGATAAGACTGGTTGTCAGACTTTCCGTCCACTGACTACCTGTAACGACCGTCAAAACTCTTCAAATTACAGCCGGGACTAACAGCTTAACGTGCTTTCCGAGGCAAGGAGGACACTCGGTATGTAATAGATGGTCATCCATCCAAAGACCGACCTTGGCAAGCTTGGCTTAACCTCGAAGATAGACCCGTGCGGCTGTTATTATTTAGCCACAAGTTCCTCAGCCTCTGCATCTTACATTGTCAACATATTTCATTGAAACCAAGCAGCGTTTTACTCATACAGACGACACAAATGATGTGTAAAAACTAACAGTTTAGAAAGCACAGAAGTTGTGCGCTCAACACACTTTCTACGTTACGAATTTGATGTACACAGACGTCTCTAGACATTTCTATGCTCTGTGCCTCCGCCCATCGGCTGATTAAATAAACAAAAAGAAGGTTTTTTATGTGCCTGTAATCTTTGCAATGAAACTCTTTGGAACTACTTAAATATTTTAGCACCTTTGACCACATTATTAAGGTGTAAATGGGTTTATGAGGTGAAGTTAACGATGATTTGTTAGACTGAGTTTTTTAGTGAAGTTATTTTTTAATGTTTGGTGAAAGGTACTTATACTTATCGTGTGGCCGCGAGTTTTCTTTCTTCTTTCAAGTATGTTAAAAATTTTGTTAAAATTTCAAGTAAAGCAGGGTTGTTCCCATAACTGTCTACATACCCTATTCACTGCTAGCCCAATCCTTACTTCCTTACTAACATTTTAAATGCGAATGTAAGTTTGTTTGTTACCTTTTCACGCCTAAACCACTAAACGGATCATCCCGAAATTTTGCATATACGTTGTCACGTATACAGGAACGGACACAGGATACCTCTCATACCGAAAAAAAGTACTGTTTCCGAGGAAAACAACAATAACATTCTTATGATAATAGAATGCGCCACGTGACTTTCGAATCATGATTAAATTATATTATTACAAGCAGAGTACAACCCGAATTGATTGTCAAATTCTAAATTAACGAAAAAGCTAGTGTTATATAAAGTGGAAGTATACAAAAGCAAATACATTAATTAGTACGATGTAGGTAGTTTTTATTCAACTTTAATGATTTTTGCGAATTTGTGAAACTAAAAAATATGTAGGCTCATTCTGCCGGTGACACAACTACTAGTTTGCTCCACTTGACAAAACGCCTGGCGCCAAACTCACTATTTCTGAAAGCGTTTTCATATAGGTATTTGACATAGCGAGAATAATTCATTTGCACCAGTGTTGATGGGCTATGGTCTTATCCAGTCACTGGGCTGGTAAGCAGACGCTCCATGTAAAAAATGGCTTTCAGCTACACTCGTTTAAACTGGAACTCTGCCTTAACGTAGTTGGGGAAAGGCTAGCTTAATAGATGAGGATCAACAATAGAGTGGTGGAATGAGCTTTTCTCAATAAGTCAAAAGTCAAAGTCAAAATTATTTATTTGCTGTAAATGTGGTACAAAAGATGGTAAAAATGACATGAAGAGCAATGACACATTTCGCCATAAAAATAACATGCAAATATTAATAAACATCATCTGCCTAGCCTTTTCCCAACTATATTGGGGTCGGCTTCCAGTCTTACCGGATGCAGCTGAATACCAGTATTTTACATGGAGCGACTGCCTATCTGACCTCCACAACCCAGTTAGTACTGGGTAATACGATACCCCTTGGTAAGACTGGTTGTCAGACTTTTTGGGCCACTGACTGCCTAACGACTGTCAAAGATATACAAATGACAAATATTATTAAACACAAACATTAAATTAGGTAGGTAACTAAATAAACTATTTATTTACTTATAACAACTTAGTTAGACTACTGCTAAGTTTAATTAGTGCACTATTAAGTTCTATCTATTCTATTCTACTCTCTTATTCGACTATTAAATTGCATTCAATCCTCATCGCTCAAAACTGTTGTGTTGTTTCTTGTGTGTAACCTACCTTCTTTTGATTTGTTTTCTTTTGTACTTGTTATTATCCACGCTTCAGTGGCGAAGGTTTCATACAACTCGATTCCTACCGGATTCCTTTTTAAAAATGGCACAGTCAGTACAAACGTACGGTACGTATTCTATAGACAAATAATATAATCACATTAAAGGCATGTACTCCGACTTACTTCTTGTAAAAATTGACCCTTCGCTACTGCTACGCTTACTATACTAGTATTTGTTTTTATCAACGGTTACTCACAGATAATTATGTTCTAAACTTATTTATGTTGTCTCCATAAGTGAATTTGTAATTCTTTTGAGAAATATATATCTTTAACCGTAAGTAGAGATGTAATGCCGACTTCTGTACCACTACATAAAAACTACGCAACATACCTACCGTTACGCAAATTGTGTATCGCGCAAGAGCTCATAAGACACAGCACCCGAATGGTCCCGACGTTATCGCCTTTCAAAAGAGTATATAGAACTTCCCACTCAGTTCTCATAAAATATTTATTTTCTAGAGTGCTTATATTCTCACGTAAATACGTGAAAAATTGAGCTTTCTAAAAACACGTCATTTCCGATTCCATTGCGTCTCCTGTAGTATCCAGATATAACAAAGTTTCAATCGAGTCACAATACATCAATTCATTCGCAGGTAGATTTCCCTAGACGCCGGGGTTACTGCGATTCTGTCACTCAATGCTGCAATACACTACTTTTGTTTTCTCACAATTGAGTTTCAAGTGATGTCATGGAACTTCATTGCTAGTATTTTGACAACATATCTACATCTACACTAATATTATAAAGAGAAAAGATTTGTATTTTTGTATATTTGTAACGAATAAACTCTAAAACTACTGGACCGATTTCAAAAATTCTTTCACTGTTTGAAAGTTAAATTATGAGGAAGTAACATAGGCTATAAATTATATTTATATCATGTAAATTAGCCGAGCTATCACAATTTATATTTATATTTATTTATAAAGTTGCATAAGAAGAGGTTATAAAATAGTCTGAGATGAAAGGTACTACTGCGCTCACTGACGGTCGGCCACTTTCAACCTTATTACTTAACGCATAAAGGTGAAAAGTGGCAGACCCTCAGTGAACTCCGTAGTACATAGATAAGTATAATTAGCATTGTAATGTTCTAACTGCTGAGAAACAAGGATGAGAGGGAGATGGTTTTCCCAATCCATCAGGCGGGGTCAATGCGGGTTGGTATAATTGGTATTTTCATCAGTCCGTAAGTAGTGGTAAAGTAAGCGTGGAATCGAGATTAGCTCATGGTTGGAAGCAAAATTCTGGTACTGATACTGTTAGCCTGCGTGATCCCACTGCACGGCAAAGGCCTCTCTCGATGACTTCCAAATTCTTCGATCCAGAGCCAATGTGGACCACTGGTCGTTATTTTTGTCCAGCTCGTCTCGCCATGTTCTGGCAGCAAAATACTCACCTTCTAATACGGAGATGTGTTCTAACTTCTATTGCATTCTTCAAACGCGGTAAACGAAATAGGAATCGTGAGGAAACTGGCATATCTTAGAGTGAAAACTTCGAAGACATATCATCATCTGCCTAGCCTTTTCCAACCACGCAACTATGTTAGAGTCGGCTTCCAGTCTAACCGGACGCGGCTGTATATCAGTATTTTACATGAAGCGACTGCCTATCTGACCTCCACTACCCAGTTAGTACTGGGTAATACGATACTTTTACCTACCATAAGATACTTTTACTACCAGATAGTCAGGTGCCCAAAAGACTGATTACCAGTCTTACCTTTTACCCTTGGTAAGACTGGTTAACAGACTTTCAGGCACCTGACTATCTGTAACGACTGTCAAAGATTTACAAATGACACACCCTCAGAGAGAGTAGGCGTCCCAGTAGTGGAAATGTTAAGCCAGCATGGAACTTCAACATAACTGACAAAACTTGGCTTGTCTTTCGAAGAATAGAGGCATGATGTGTGTTCGCATGGCTCAAGTATGGAGTTATATTATGGGGAAATAGTACAGACGCGCCAACATTATTAACTCTGCAGAAAAAAAATGGTTAGAATATTAACAAATATCAAAGAAACAGACCTGTAAGCCGAACTTTAAAGAACTTCAAATATTAACACTGCCTTGCCTCTACATACTTGAAATTTGTAAATTTGTACGGAAATATCCCCATTTCTATACCAAAAGAGGAGACATTCAAAATAAAATTTTACTCAGACATGAAAACAGACTTAACATACCCACTTCAAGATTAAAAATGCACTCTTCTAGTTCATTTGTTATGTCTATAAAAATATACAACAAACTACCGGAAGACATTAAAAATATTAATAACAATAATATATTCACCAATAAACTTAAACAATTACTAATCAATAAAAGCTACTACACCATTAACGAATACTTTGACGATAAATTTAAACAATAATAAAAACCATTGTGACATTTTTCTGATATAATACCGACATTACACTCTAAATTTGACTTTGAATTAATTAATTTATTTATTTTAAAACGCGAAAATACTGTTCATTTAAAATAACTATACTAAATAGCGCACCTTTCAATCCAATTATCCAATTTATTTAAAAAATACTGTAAAAAAAGTTAATTTTAGATTATTATTATAACTTATAATTTTAGTATATAATGGTGCAACAAAATAAACTAAAACCAAATATTACAATTAAGACTAACAAATTTATTAGTGCTCAATTAAATATAATTGTGATCTATAATGTAAATACCACAAAAGCCATTTTACTATTTTAATTTAATATTTCTTAACTTTTTAAAAAGCGCCTTCATCCTCTCTCCTATTACCAATTAATTTAACTTTGCTGTGCCCGACAGGGTCTATAATTGATTCAATGTTTTAATATACCAACTGTTTTATTTAACATTATGGAATGCAATAAAGTATTGAGTATTGAGTATTGAGTATTGATGTTATATACGAGTTAATACTCGGCTCGAGTTAATGCTCGGTTAGTTGTTACGGCAGGGGTTCTCAAAGTGTGCGCCGCGGCGCCCGGCTGCGCCGTTCAGAGTAAAGAGTGGCGCCGTGAGCCGTACCTATTTGTTATTCTCCGGAAACTAACCTTACGCGTTTGCGTTGCAAATGAGACACCAAGCTTTTTAGTTTACAAGTCTAAAAAGCCACTAGAATTCTTATCTCAAGAAGAAGAGAGTCTCACTGAACTCTCTTGCAGCAACAATTGCCTTAAAACATAATTCACGTTCTAATTTGATTTGTTTATTCGTGAGTGTTAATATAATTATAAAAACTCAGCTTCATATTGTGAATGTTTTAATTTTTGTGTCTATCAACTTAGTAGGTACCTTACTTACCGTATCCTATTTCGACTAGCTAGGGCGCCGAGACAAAATACTGAACTGGTAAGTGCGCTGTGAACCGAAAAAGTTTAGGAACCACTGTGTTACGGTTTAGACGTGTAGCCTTCAATCCTATTCAGTATATTCCTTCACCGCAGTGTCTTTAGAAGGTTCTCGATTTCAGTTATGAGCTTATCGAAACTATGGCTACAACCACTCAACTCTGAAGCTTTCAACAATTAACGCCTTATTAACAAACTTGTACACTATCCAATAGCGAGTCGAATGCAAGTTGTTGGAACAACTTAACTTGAGTATTACGGAAGTTACTGCAAGTTTGTCGCCAACGTGCTATGCACTTGTACAAGTAAGTTTGGTGTAATACTTGTAAATTTTGTTAAGTGTACAGCTTTAGTACGTCTTTATGATATTGTGGGATGTTAAAGATTTTGTACTTCTTTTGCTAGATGGGAACTTATAGGAAGCAAGTTTTGTAAGGAGATTTCTTTTGGCTTATGTACAGGCGTACCGCTTAACTGATACGCTGCCTCATATAGCTGCGCGACACGGGAGGGATGTGACGGCGTGTTGCGAGAGATCAAAGGTGTTAATGTAACGTAAATAGGAGCGATATTAAAATTGAAAATACTAGTTCCAAATACAACATATTATATTTTTTCTCTATGTTAAATATTTTATTTTTTATAATTTCTGTGTTAACACCTAGTTATATGTGTATGTTGTGGTCTGTGTAATTATTATTACAGAAGAATTATTGTTACCTATGTGGGATCATATTCACTGTTCACTCTTCTCCACCTTTCACTCGCACCTTTGCATACGTTCCCTTTTACTTAAAATTCAACCCCCCCCCCCCCATATTTCATTCCATTTATTTATTTCCTATTCTGTGTAGCCATTGTTGGAGATCCAAATAACTTGTAGTTGTCGCAAAAAATGAACTAAAATGCTAAAGGACAGTAAGTATTTTTGCTTGTACTAGTACCCCTGTCATTCGCCCGATGACTGATGTCAACACGCCTTCTGCACCACGCAGCTACCTCATGCACAATCTGAGTTAAACAGCAGACCTGTAGTTACTATTACCGTTTCCCAGGAAAGGCATATGCTTATTGGGGATTTGTATTGAACGGCGAGTTCAATTATCACACAAGGAATTAGACAATGCAAGGTTTATTACAGCCACAAGTGAATTTCCTTGCGATAATTGCCCTCTATGTAGAAAAACGACTTATCCTTTTCCACAGAAAACGGGAAAATTGATTGAAACAATGCTAGTCTGTCTAATTATTTTTTTTGTTAGCCTGTCATTTGTCCCACTGCTGGGAAAAGGCCTCCCCTTTCTGCTTCCAAATCTGTCTCTTGTTCGATATCTGATCATGTTCGCCCCGCAAACAAGATCAGATCGTTATACCCCCTTCGCCGCGGTCTACCTCGACGGCGATTTCCTCCGTCAGGCCTCCAATGAGTGACAATCGTTGCCCACCTCTCCAGGTGCATTCGCGCTACATGTCCAGCCCACTCCCACTTAAGCCTGGCTGTTTTTTCTCCGATACCTGCAAACTGAGCTAGGGAACGCAGGGTGGTGTTCACACCTATTATGCTGCACTCCATGGTGATGGCTTGCTGGCAAATCTAAAATGTTTTAACGTTTTTTTATTGTTCATTTTCCTGTCCTCGTACATACTATTTGGGGTCGGCGCAGCACGTCTTCTTCTTCCATACTTCTCTATTATTATTATAACTAGAAGACGGGATATTTACCATGTTTATTGTTTTCTTTGAGTTCCCGATATTTCGGTGCTGTTGCAAGCACCATGATCACGGATAAACTGAAGTTATTGCGGGTGGGTGTTTATGAGCAGACAAATCGGTCTACCCTCTTTCTTGTTCGTTTTTAAAATCTTATACTTCTCTATTACTAGTCATCTCGGCAGTAACCTCCTTTCTAGTACAACCAAACAACATACATACACCTAACATCAAGCCTGAAATCCCCAAAGGGTAAGGCAGAAGTGTACCTGATAGTACACCCCTATTTCGCCAGTTATGTTTTTAAGTCCCATGTAATAGAGAGCGAGCTTATTGTCATCAACCGGGTACAAATCCAGTCTCCGTGGCTGCTACTGAGACAATCTTGATGGAAACACCCAATAACACTTTGCCCGACCTGGGAATCGAATCCAGGACCTCATGCTCAGCAGCCGCGCTTCCGACCACTAGACCAACGATGCAGTACATGAAAAGGTGTGTATTTATCCAAAAAACGGTATTATAAATACTCAATTTAATTCCCAAAGCTCCCAACATCTTCACCCATTCGTTTTTAACATAAGTGTTCAAATATAAGCCTCTTTATCCTCAAATCTAGAGAAGTATTTGACGAGTGCCAGATTACGAACGCGAATGAGCCTCGACATCGTAAGCCGTGTGTAAGTGTTTGTGATTTTTCTTATTTTTTAAGAGCGAATTTGTATGTTAGATGTACTCGGATAGCAGGTTATTACGCTTTCTGCGGGACTGTTTGAAAGAGATACCGCGGCCCTGGAACACAAAGGGCTAAGAAGGAACACGGATGAGTTTTAGTCAGTAAAAGTCTGACACTCCCTGCCACTCCGCCCAGAGCAGGTGAGCAGCTGATGAATTCCCATCCTAAAAAAAAGGGTTATTACGTTTTACAAGATTAGCAGATGTTTGGTATAAAGTACCGGTAACAATTAATCGATTGAGCAAGCAAAGGAAGATAAATATTATAGTACTGGTCTAGTGGTCGCAAGAGCGACTGCTGAGCATGAGGTCCTGGGCTCGATTTCCAGGTCGGACAAAGTGGTATTGGGTTTTCCCATCAGGAAATTCTCAGTAGCAGCCTCGGAGTCTGAATTTGCGCCCGGTTGGTGGCAATAGGCTCCCTCCCTATTACATGGGCCTTAAACATAACTGGCGAAATGAGGGTGTACCATTAGATACACCTCTGCCAAACCCTACGGAGATTACAAGCGTGATATTATGTTATGTTAAATAAGATATTTGTTTAATAGGCAACAACTAAGCCACTGTGCATTAAGTATCGATTACTATTTTTATGACTAGGCAGCTCTCGCAGTATTGATAAAGTTATTTCATCATCTGCCTAGCCTTTTTCCTAACTATGTTGGGGTCGGCTTCCAGTCTAACCGGATGCAGCTGAATACCAGTATTTTACATGAAGCGACTGCATATCTGACCTCCGCAACCCAGTTAGTACTGTATAATACGATACCCCTTGGTAAGACTCGTTGTCAGACTTTCGGGCCACTGTAAACCTGTAACGACTGCCAAAAATCTACAATTGACAGCCGGGACCAACAACTTACCGTGCTTTCCGAGGCACGGAGGAAACTCAATATGTAATGGGTGGTCACCCATCCATAGACCAGCCTAGGCAAGCGCGGCTTAACCTGAAGATTGATCCGTGCGGCTGTCATTGTTTAGCCACGAGCTCCACTATTTATAAAGTTATTTCTTTAACGAAAAGTCGTCATCATCTACCTGATCTTTTCTCAACTACGTTGGGAACAGCTTCCAGTCTTATATTGGAATCAGCTGAGTACCAATATTTTTAATGGAGCCACTGCCCATGTGACCATCGCAATCCATTTACGGGGTAATTAGGAGTTTGACGTTTTTAGGGTTCCGTAGTCAACAAGGAACCCTAATAGTTTCGCCATGTCCGTCTGTCTGTCTCTCCGCAGCATGTACTTGTATAACATATTTAATGTATACAGGTGTACATAAAATGTATATATGTGTGTATGTGTACAGGTTTATGAACTGTAAATGTAAGTTTAGTTTTGTATTGTTACATTAAAAAATATCGTTCGGAGGCAAATTAGACCGTAGGAAGTGGATTACATTAACGTTGTAAGACTACGGAACCCTTCATTGTGCGTGGCCCGACACGCACTTGGCCGGTTTTTTATTTGGTTTAAAAACAGAATCTTGAAAAAAGACGCCGAATTTCCTCTTTAAATTTTATTATCTCGATACAGCTTCTATTATAAAACCAAATCGTTAAAAATAACTCCCAGGGACGCTAAATTATGTTAAATCAAATCAAACACCAAACAGTAAAGACGTTATGAAGCGACGTTAAGAGGCTTTCAGCTCAAGATAGAGCCTCTAACGTCAGATTTAGTACTAGTGACGTCACAGGCTGTCCCGAGTCGGATTATCTCCTAACTGTTTTAGTGTAACACTCTGCTTCAGTCAGTTACTTGGATTTCGTGTGAGTAGTTTAAGGTCTAAATTGAAAATTGTATTTGTAAAATAGTGTACATAGGGTTTACATAGCTCCGGATAGGGTTTTAAACAGCGAGCAAAACAGGTGCTAAAAGAATATTATTTATTTATTCGTCATTATGTAAATAACTCGTTAACAGCTATAACTCCAATGCGATGTTACCACCACCAAGTTACAGATAACTCTAACTTACATAAGTTAACAAAAATATAATTAAAAGAACAATTAGAATACATAATTATACAAAAGAAAACCTACAATTAAAATACCTACTAACACACAAACTAGAACACCTCTAAACATAATATTGGTATAAAGGCAAAAGATAATGAAATATTAAGATAAAGTAGCTTGTAATGTACTTTGCAAATTTCAATCTATAATTATAGCATCATCATACTCTTGCCCTTGTCCCAATTCATTTGGGGTCGGCGCAGCATGTCTTCTTCATCCATACTTCTCTATTACTCATCATCTCATCAAACATCTCCTTTCGGGCCATATCATCCTTCACACAGTCCACTCATCGTTTCTTTGACCTTACTCTATTCTCATACCCATCCATCCACATGCATAGGTACTCAAAACTTTCATTTTTCTCATTCCTCCGCATCACATGCCTATACCACGACAACCGATTACCACACAACTTTTTAGTCATCGGCGCCACCTTCAGACTTCCTCTTATGTACGCATTTCTTATTTTATCCATTCGCGTAACCCCACACACTCCCCTTAGCATTCTCATCAAGCACACTTGCAAATGCATTTCATTCATCCCTTTACTAATTCAACAATTATAGCATGTAATTAAAAGTTTAAGAATTTATAACAAGACATACGATAAATCGGTCTAAAACCCAACTTCTGACCAACAGCACTAAGCGTAGGGTCGAGGTAGACGGCCAGGAAATACATTATGTGGATGAGTATATCTACTTGGGCCAGTTAGTATATTTCGAAAACAGGCAAGAAGAGAAATCGATCGCCGAGTCGAAAACGCTTGGAAAAGCTACTGGTCCATGATGACGCTAATGAAGGGAGATCTTCGGATCTCTCTGAAGCGCAAGCTCATCAACATGTGCATTCTGCCCGTCTTCCGTGCTCAGACCTGGAAACTCACCGAGACTCAGAAGTTACCCCTTGGAGTTTGCCAAAAAGCAATGGAATCCAGCATTGCCTGTGTCAAAAGACAAGACAGGGTTCGTAACACCACGCTGCGTTCCAAAACAAGAAGGCTGCTAGGCTAAAATGGGATGGGGCGAGTCATGTCAGCCGTATGCACGATGACTGCTTGGCAAAAGTCTCCACACGATGGTTGCCGGAAGACTTATGAAATAAAACAACAATCCTCTTATTGCGCACAAAAGCCAACACTTTTCAACAACTAAGCTCCTAGCTACGAAGCTACGAGATTGCTACGAAGCTACGAGATTGCTACGAATCACTACGAAGCGCTACGAAATGACTATGAAAGCTGGTATCCCTAAGTATGCCATATAAAACGTCGTATCCTCTTGATTTGTCGTACAATATGCAGTTAATATAAACAGCCTAAGTTTTCCCATCCCTCGCCCTCTTATCCCCCCCCCCCCCTTCTACGCTGAAAGCAATCGCGGAACTTGTGGTACATGTTTGAAATTTTTCATCATAAGTGCTTATCCACTAAAGTTGTATTATGTTAGTGAGTGTGTGTGTTTGTTTGTTTTCCTGCTTATATGAGATCAGTGGGGCTTTTCGTAGTTTATGGTGTAACAGTAAAGGGTGAACATTTTTAAGTACAGTTTATGTTTTTGAAATTTGCATTTAGTTGTGAAAGTGTAGCTGTTTGTATTGTCTTTCATCTTTACCATAAAATGTTGAAACATCCGTAATATGTAGGTTTTATTTCAAAGGTTGGTTTGGTTTCAAATAAAAATACTAAATCAAAAAATATCAAAGAATTTTGACAAATGGAATGAGAAAATTCATACTTACATAAAAATTATAAATGTTGTTGTAATTATTAAGGTTGACTGGTAGACAATGCCTTGTGGCATTAAGCCCGCCTATGTATCACTATTGTACATGAAGTTTAAATAAATAATTAAATGTGAAAGTAATTATGTCTGTCTGTCTGTTAAATTTCCATTTGCCCTGTTATTATATTGCCAAGCGAGTCTAATACATTTTAGAATATCTTCCCAATTATTTTCAACACGTTTGATTACACACCCAACAGCATTTACAAATAAAAATACAAAGATATTCCTTTACAGAAGACCGGAATCCCCACCCAAGGCAAATCCTATTCAAAAGCGTTTAAAAACCTTATCAAAGCTACGTAAGGTTTGAAAGAGCGACTTATAAAATGCAGATATTTTCTCCCTTTAAAAGTTTTTAAGGTTTTGTTCACATGTACAGACTTCAACACATCAAGCTACTAAAATCTGACAAATTTATTTAATAGATTTCCAACTTTATCGCTAAAGCATTAGGCTCAAGGTTGATTGAGAAAATTTGACAGTTTTGGGTAGCTTGATGTACTGTGTCTGTAGAACTTGGAAACCAAATTGGAACTACATAAAAATAATGATGCTGCCAGTCTCGGCGGTCTAGACGTGGTGTTGTTGTAGGGGTATGAAGACCAGGGTGTAAAGTTCTTCATCCTCTATAGAAAAGGGAGGATCTTCAGAGCAGACTGGTGTTGTTTCTGGTGGGCTACTGTCCGACAGTTGGTGGTCGGGGTTTTCTATATGGTCTTAACTCGCGGACAACTGTAATAATGTTATTTAGAATTTTAATGTATGTCTTGATCTGTGTCATCGTTGACTCTATAGTACTTTTTGTAGTGCCGCTACATTGTCTTCAATTTCCCAATCGGACCAAGTGATACCGAGTTCTGTTCTGTCCAGAAATTTCTAAATGGCTGCTCGAAATCTTACTTGTGCCCGATGATGCCATTTACAGTGCATAAATCCAGAATACGGGCTGCTACTAAGAAATTTCGGATTTAATACCCCAACAAAAAACTACCAAACTAGTTGTAAAATCCTCGCCTGCGGCTCGGTTGTGAATTCCGCCTCGAATGCAATAACAAAGTTCCCCACTTATATCAAAATATACGCGTCGATAGTTGCGATAACCTTACTATAGCACAGCGACTTTTCCGTGGCTCTTATGACGTTGGAAAATCGTACGTGTGCAACCAGCCTTAGTCGACGCCAAGCGAGGTTAACGCCCGGAAATATTATAGTAACGAGATAAACGGTATTAAAGAGGAGGATAGCGGATACCGGAATACCAATGAGTATTCATATTTTAACGCCAGGAATTGTCACCATAATGGGTGTAGGGGGTAAAAGGAATGAACCTGTTTTTAGAAAATGTGCTGATAAAAATTCAGGCGCCATATTTAAGGTTAATTTTGGTAGAATTAGGTGTGAAGTGATTTTGGTGTTGGGGAAGATATTTCGATGAAAAAATGTGTTTTGTTTTAGTTTGCATTTTGGTAAGATGAGCCAAACAACTTAGCTACATTTTATCCAATGTTAACATTAGTACCATTACTAATGTTAACATTGGTTAAAATGTGGCATATCTAGTGAGCCTGTAACGTTCAGTACTGCGGTAAAGGCTTCCGCTCTGTGAGAGGAAATGGTCTTTCAAAAAATCAAAATCAAAGCATTTATTTCAAGTAGGCCAGTTACAGGCACTTTTGAATTGTCGAAACAAAGGCAACAGTAAAATAAAGCTACAGTCCCAGTCACAAGGCACAAAAACTGTGAAAGTACTGTAGATGCCCATTCCCTAACGTAGATCTCTATGGAGAAGAACGGGCAAGAAACTCCATGGACACTCTTTTAAATCAGAATACTTTAACAAAACCTTGGTTACATCATTCATTTTGAGATGGTACATTATGTGAGAACGATGCAGCAAGATGTGTACGTTAAAAGTGTCCATAGTAAAAACAATTCAAAAATAAAATAATTAATTCAAATAAGCCGTGGCAAATAAGAGATGACCAGTCACAACTGACAGCGCCCGTTCACGAACATGACGCATGTTTCAGCACCATTCAACTCAACCATTTTGAAGGGAACTAAATGATCCGACACACGTGCCACCATCAGCGAGACATTTGAGTGAGCATGACATACTCCTAACCGCCAGGGCACATTCAAGTCAAGAAAAGACGCAGGTTTCCAGCGAATGACAGCTTTCTAGTACATAGTACTCACACAATATGGGCTAGGCGGCTATATAATACAAAAGAGATTGAATCTATACAATGCAAAGATAGTTATACAATCTTCAGCAGCTCCAACAATACTATTTAATGCTATCAATTTAGGCGCCCCTGTTCTTGTGGAGCAGGACCGGCATTGAGCCAAGCATTTTTATCAGTGATATAATCATCCAACTTGTAATATGCTTTCTTACATAGTGTGCGTCTGCAATCCATCACCCTTGCCACTGTAGTATGACCACCGTAGACAAGAATTTCGTTGACGGAAGAATCGACAAAATGACAGAAGTGCAAAGAAATCTGTCATTGGGTCGACACAATCTGTCATTTTGTCGATTCTTCCATCTAAAAAACCCGTTTCTGCGGTGGTCATGCTACGCGTGTTGCTCAACGCGGGCGGTTTTAGGACTACTGACCTACTGATTTTTTCATGGTGTCTTGGTTCACATTTTTGTGAGCTATGCTGTTTTAAGCAGCAGGCAAATACGTGCAGTTAGGCAGAGGTGTACCTAATAGTACACCCACATTTCGCCAGTTATATTTAAGTCCCCCCGAAGCTATTGCCATCAACCGGGCACAAATCCAGACTGGCTGCTACTAAAAAAATCCAGACGGAAAACCCCAATAACACTTTGCCCGATTCATGCTTAGCAGTCGCGATTACGACCACTAGACCAACGAGGCAAATATGTGTGTATATTTATTTATTTATTTAACACTTCAAACACAAAAGTACAGAGGCGGACTTAATGCCATAGGCATTTTCTACCAGTCAACCTTATACCGAGACCGACCGACACCGTACCGACACCGTATATCGAGATTGTTACGAAATACTGAAAATCTTCCAAGATAATAGTAAAAAAACTCATCACCATCGCTCTCTTGCCCTCATCCCAATTCATTTGGGGTCGGCGCAGCATTTCTTCCTCTTCCATACTTTTCTATTATACTACTCGCTATCTCATCAGACCTTCTTTCTTGCCATATTATTCTTAACACAGTCCATCCATCGTGTCTTCCTCTACTCATATACCCATCCACATTTATACTCAAAACTTTCCTTACGAAATTTTCCTCATTCCTCCGCATCACATGCCCATACCACGACAACCGATTACCACACAACTTTTCAGCAAAAAAATAAAGAATCATTTAATCAGCATCAAACAAAATAAAAATACAAACACAATACATTACTTAGTAAAATAACTCATTGCCTATTTCACGTTAACATAAAGGTGCTGAACCGCTATAAAAACAAATGAACGACGTTCTATTCAATTTAGTTTGCGGCCATGCGATTCTCTAATCAACTAGAAAAAGATACTTTACTATCGTTTTTTGTTTTTGTTTTTTTTACCCTTGGAATTATTCCTTTTACCGATGATTAAAAAATACAAAGCAGCTTGATATTGGAACTGAAATACCTGTTGAAAGGACATTTTAATTATTACAATAGTAGGTTTTGTAATAATAGGAAGGACTGTTAATTTCTTTTTTTTATTCTTAGTTTAAAATTGCACAATATCTTGCTTATATTTGATTTATTTTTTCTTAATCGAAGCTGGGTGCTCAAGACTACCAATCCAATAATCAGACTATCATTAAATGTAAACAATGAGGCTACAGTGCTGCAATATTTTGGCACTTAAATGATATTTACAGAAGGGCGCTGTCGGTAAACATAGTATGTAAAATTGTCTGTGGTAATAGAATTAAAAAAAAACCAAGATGCGGCTTTAGTTTCGAAACTTTTTTGATGCAAAACAAAATGATTTTGTGTTCATTCCCTAAAAAGGTTTAAAATTGATATTAATTTTTTAACGATTATTAGTAGATTAATTTTGCAAGTCATAATTTACTGCTCCTTGCTGACACAGACATTCAGTATTGAGTTCTGGGAATTCGGTAATTGGTTTAATAGAGATTGTAATAGGTAATTGTACTGATTACGTAAAGTTGCCTAAACTACTTTTTTTGCGTTTTCGTACAAAATTGTTTTTGTCAGTTTTGTTTAAGGAACATCTCCTTACAATGTGTAATTGAAATTACTGGGAACCTTGGTGTCATTGTAGTCATAATTGTGAACAACTTTTATTATTGGATCATAAATAACATCGCGAAAAATAATTTGGTTGATAGGGTTTACAGAAACACTAGTAATATTAACAAATGTGCAACCAACATTGCAAGTACAATTTCATGTACATACATAATTTTAAACAAACTTTTACCAAAATTTATCTCCCCAAAAAAACCTTGAAAACGATAATAAATCCATCCGAAAAATTTTAATAGAATAAAAAGAGAGCAATGTATGAAAAGTCACCATTATTTTTATACTAGGTATGTGATATGGCAGCGTTCCCAGCAAGCATTCGCAGAAACTGTAATTTATGTATGAGCATTGTCCAGGAGTCCGTTATCTCTGGAAGTACGCCAATGCTCGATATTGTGTAGAACTTTACAGTGGTATGTTAGTTTTTTGAATTATTTGACCTGATTTTCCATAGTGACGATTTGTAGAAGCTGTTGTTAATTAAAACACGTTTAGAAAGCATATAATTTTCTACGTCTTTTTGAAAATAAATCATGCTCAAAGCACTGGGCCTAATGGGTGTAAAAATACGAAAGGTATTTCGTCTCCCCGGCGTCATTGCGATTTGTTTTTTCTAGACGATACCTGGGAACCTTCTAGTTACGGAGATATTGGGGGTCAAAGTTCCAACTTTTTCATAAGTTTTTGTTCAAAATACCTTCACAAACCCCGTACTATTCAATGCACCCATCTGCACGATGTTTTGCATTACATTGAGTCCTACAATAAAATGTGATTTGTCACCCCAAAAAAAAAGTCGTTTCCCAGCAATAACTTTTGCGTAGGGTTACTTAGTTTGATGTACAGAATGCTTGGTTGACGGCTTCGTGAAGGGTCCGTTTACACCTTGTATATTTGAAATTTTGCGTTCTCATAGCACGGCCCTACCCACTCAATTATCAAGTTTTCGTAAGGACTATGGCTATACATATATTTACTTATTTCATAATTTGTTATTGTATTAAATCTATACATCAAATCTATACATTAAATGTATGAATTTGGATTTAGAGCTGATCCAAATTTATACATTAAATGTATGAATTTGGATCAACTAGAAGATCTAGAAGGGTTTCTAGAATATGTTTCATTTATTTTCAAATTTAACAAGCGATACCCGGAGTTGAATACACAGAGTTCTGTGACATCTGGCAATCGGCCATAGGTCATGTGTTTAGCGCCAAACGGATGCGAATATCGAGCGTCTGCGCAGTTTCCGATGCAGAATATATGGAGCTGTATGAATATCTTATGAGGTGCAGTTTGTAAATAAGAAAAAAAGTTTGATTTATAAGACTCTTCTATGATTTCACTCACTTTGAGGTTATAAAAGATAAATGCATTAAGTCAGGCTCGAATAGTATGTCCTCCATATGGGCCATAGTCCTGGATGAGGGACGAAAGCATTGGAGCCGATTATAATTTTACAAATTAAAGTACCTGCCTAAGTTCAAACCCACGTCCTACAACGTGTTAGTCGGGGCCGTTATTAAATACAATTTTTAACAAAAATATTATAAAAATAACAAAATGTTACTCACTAAATCAAACGTTACGTGCCCTCACGATACAGGATAAATTCGTAGTGTGAGGCAAAGAATTAACAAAAAAAAAAATTGGATATTCAAATATACAGATCGCATCATTATTGTTCTTTCGAACTTCTCTCGGATCCCAATATCCATATCGCCTACAAAAGCCATTGAAAAGAGATCTAATAACATTGAAAACCACCAACAAACTGTCATGTGTATCTATAGACTAAAGACAGGCAAAAGCATTTACTAACTGAGAACCACATGTATACAGGGCTAATCCTTTGACGTTATGGTCGAATACGAGTAACTAGACGAAACACTTTCCAATAGATCGAATGAGAACATTCTCGGCGTGCTACACACTAGTTCAGGTCCTGAACAAATACTATACCTAAATCATCAGTTTTGGAGAAATATTTTTTTTTCATCAAAATGGATAAATTAAGTAGCCTGCCTTATAGTGACAAAACATTGAAATAACTAGTGAGCAAGCACGGTCAGTAAAGACGAACTTTGACCCTTTTTTATGATGGGAAATCATCAAATGACCCCTCCCGCTCTGGGCGGAGTGGGAGTGTCAGACTCGTACTGACTAAAACCCATCCATGTTCCTTCTTTGCCCTTTGTGTCCCAGGGCCTCAGTATCTCTTTCGAACAGTCCCGTAGCCCCGGCAGGACGAATCTAGGACCTTAATCATTCTTGTTGGCTGATTTATAAAGCAGTTTTTAGTTACTCGTGTAAAAAGAGTGTTGCGCTTTAACGAGTTCCTGCTCCGACAATATATAAAAAAGAAAACAGCAACTGTCGGTTAGTAGCCCACTTGACTCAGCACCCGTCTGGTCAGCGGGGCTTGCGGAATTTTACACTCTATTCCTCACACCTTAAAGCCTCATTTGTTACAGCCAGTTAACAAAAATATACATTTGATTTTGCCACTCGGAATTTGCCGACTCAGGTCGACTCGAACATGTGTGAAGCACCTCTTACTCAATAAAGCTACGAATTTCTCGGTCTTCAGGTAGCCCAATTTGTCGGCTCCGTCTGTGTAAAGCAATTCTATGTATGACTGACAGATAGGACCGTCTAAACCACTGAATATAGGAATATGGAAGGGCTGTTACAGGCTAGATATTATTGACACTTCTCGAGCTAGAAATGAAGAACTTAATCTTACGCTTAGTTATTACAGGGCCTCGTCTGATCGCAATTACTTTCATTGGGGGTATTCCTTCAAAAACCTTTTGGCCTTTTGGCCTCGGACAGGACCAATTTCATTAGTTTTATCTCTTTATTATGTTTACTTTTTTATATAATTAAATAAAGCTCGTTGCTAAATTATAGCAGCCGCTCGGATCGATCTTTAGGTTAAGCCGTGCTTGCCTAGGTTAGTCTGTGGATTGGTGACCACGGCGCCGGAGCCGTTGGTCCCGGCTGTCATTTGTAGATCTTTGACAGCCGTTACAAATAGTCAGTGGCCCAAAAAGTCTGACAATCAGTCTTACCAAGGGGTATCGTATTACCTAGTACTAACTCGGTTGTGGAAGTCAGACTGGCAGTCGCTCCATGTAAAATACTTGTATTCAGCTGCATCCGGTTAGACTGGAAGCCGACCCTAACATAGTTGGAAAAAGGCAGATGATGACTTTTTATATAATTTTGTTTTATTGTAGCCTTTTTTCTTTCTTTCTTTTTCTTTCTTTCTTAATAAGGCAAAGGGATTATTTTCTCCACCATGTTTTTCAGCTCATTAATTAAATAAAGTATTCCTGGTAGGTATTCTATTATTGCACAAAAGTCATTTAAAGACTTATCAATCACTCATTAAATATTCAAAGAACAAAAAACAAAAAATTGAAATTAATTTTCTACCTACGCATAAATGGCACTATTTTCCGATTCCCAGGTAGTTATGCCAGTTAAAGGCTTAATATAACCATTTTTTTGTTTCGTCCTGTGCGAGACTAATAATTACTTTTTTTTCTTGCAAAATGGAAGGCAATGGATGGAATGTATTTCTACATAGGGGCTTTCAATGGGATTGACAAACGTTTTTCGATAGCTAATGTCAAATCAATACTTTGACTTTCCCAATAGCGGTGTCGATGATTAAATATCGGTTTATTAAAGCAGACAGTTCACACTAAACTTATAAAAACTCAAACTGTGAGTACAAATTCAAAATGTATCAAGAAACAATCGACAGTCTAGTCTAAACAGTGAATTAACTACTTAACCACGACAAAACAAAATAAAATTGAGACATTATAGCATACGGTTTCGATACAACCTAAGTTACTCAACTCAGCGATCCCTAACATGTCTATATACAAGATATTAAGCCTTCCGAAAATAGTTTTTTTTCTGCAAAATCACTCGAAAACTATGCCAAATGTATAAAGATGCTAAGATGGCGATTTTCCACGTACTTACCCACCAAGGTCACGCATTTACTAGTCTATTCTGTTACAAAATTACCATTTCAATCCATATAACTCCTACCGCAAGAACATAGAGATTAGTTTCAAATGGTTGGACTGTAAAATAAGTTGGTGTTCCGTAACATTGGGTTGAAACGTCGAGTGAACTCGAAATCAGCGGATGTATCGAAAATAATGTATCAAGTTATTTTCCCCGTTTCACGATGAAGTGATGAAATACAGATAGATTTGTTGGTGGGGAAAATAAGCTAGTATCGTTTTTATAAGGCTTTTTAGAAGCACGTTTGAGTTAGGGTTGAAACAAAGCGATGACTTTATTTAGAGGCGTTTACGATTTACGGCATTTCATACAAACTTTCAGGTCCTTTTTTCCGAAATGACTGAACTGATTTAAATGAAATTTCATATGCATAAGTAGGATACATAAGTCTAAAAATTTATAAGAGAACATTTTAACTGAAATACTGTAACTGGTTCAAGTAGATGTACTTTGGCAGAGTGCATTTTCTGCCCTCAAGCCGGTGTGTCAGTAGATCAATAGAGTGATTTGTGGTAATAAAAGTGTCAGTTCTCATTGCAAAAACCTTATAGTCAAAAACACCGATTTATTCGAATCAAGCAACAGTGTCAGAAAAAAAAAATAAAAAAAAATAAAATAAATAAATAAATAAATAAATAAAAAAAAAAAATTAAAAAAAAATAAATAAAAAAAAAATCTACTTATAAGTACATTTTTTTTTCACTTTATTGATCTACCGACACAACTTTTCCCTTTCTAAATATTAGACACCATAATTGTCCAAAGTGAGTCGAATTTGAAGACTGACCCCTATTCAAGTGGGTAGCTTAACTGAATTTCCTAAATACCTGTGCGGATCATCTGTCACTATTATGCACTGATGCAACACAAAAAAAAAATGGAGAGAAAAATATTTACGGGCGTACAAAAAGTTACCCAAAACTCCTAACCATAAAGTAAAAGCCACTAATATACTACTTAGTGGACGCGCGGCTGAACATAGGCAAAAGAGCAGTAAATCATTCAGTGACCTCAGCCGAAGTTGTAACGAGTACATATCGAGAACGTAATGAGTTATAGTTGAGACGTGACTAGCGAGTGAGCTCTGAAATTGACGTGAAGGCTGCAGGAAGCATTTTTGATAGATTTATTAATGCACTAGCGACCCGCCCTGGCTTCGCATGGGTAGAAGAGCATATTATGCCTACGTGTTTTGTCTGTCCTAGGGTCGCATCAGTTTGGTGCGTCGAATATAATGTCTACAAACAATACTACTCGTGTAGAGGTCGCAACTAGACGTAAAGCGTGATAACCTTAAAAATAGGCCACCTGCAGCTATACCATACAATGTTGTCAATGGCGTTCTCACATGTCCGCTTTGTGCTTCGGCCAAAGTTGGGTATGTTAGCCACCTGAGAGCACATAATAGAGCAACCAAAACTCTCGACAACTTCCCAAGAAAGCCATCGAATGCAGTCGCTGTGGTCAACATCGGCTTGATGGCTTGATCATCATCATCACTCGTGTGATGCCTCTCATGTAAAGTGATCGCATCATCGATTGCCCGTCATGGGTTTGAGAAACGCGCTTGAATTTATTTTCACGCCCGTTAACGTTTTGTGTTTAGTGAAATCGACAATTCTTTTTAAGCCCTTCGACTGTTTGGGAACAAAAAAGTCGGAACAGTGTGCTGTGGAAGTAAATCTTCTATCCTTTGCTCGTGGAAAAGTTCCAAACCGTTAAATTATTCTAAAATCAAAAAGCGTGAGCACTATCCATCAAATTCCATTTGAGACCGGTCAACAGAACCCGATAACGTGTCGCTCAATGCCCGGATAATTTGATGCGGCTTGAACGAGCTATTTACATTCGTTCCTGATAAAAAACAAGCGGTTTTGTGAGGTAATACTGTAAAATGTGTCATTTGCCGCTTAACTCCGTTACTTTATACGGGATGAATTATTTTTCAAATACTCAAAGGAGTCTCAAGACCATGCAAACTGCATCATTGGGTTTTTGAAAAATAAACATTCCTGGTCAGGAATCGAACCCATTGATTTCGGAAAAAAACACACACAATGTACACCAGAATCAAATTTTATGAAGTAATGATATACGCAAGAAATAGGCAGAAGTTTTTAAGTACTTAATCAGAATATCATATTTGACTTAGCTCTCACTAGACTAATGTTTCAAGAACAGCTTCTCTGCTATCACTCTGAATACCTAAGATCATTTTTCAGATTAGACAAAATGTTATTGGGGTTTTCCTGTCAGAGGTTTCTTAGTCGCAAAGTCGGAAAATATTTTTTGTACACTTATTTAGATTCTCAAAGCAAGCTACGCTTATTTCTCGCTTAGCTTGAATTCATACCTCGCCCTAACACATTAAATTTTCTGATAGTGGGTTTGAAATGAACTGAAATGGAAAATGGATTTTTTACGCGTTATGCTTTCATGCGTAGCCAGTTCTTTTTTTTTCATGTTCGATATTCAAAATTGGAACAGATTGATTTATGGCCAGTAGAAGTTAAAGTCCAGTACTCGCACTACGTCCGATTTTTAAAAGTAGAATTATTATTCTTCTTTCGTATCTATGGTATATGGACTTATCAATTTATATCGTTAATGGAACGATGGATGGAGAGGAGCTCGTGGCTAAATAATAACAGCCGCTCGGGTCGATCTTTAGGTTAAGCCGTGCTTGCCTAGGTTGGTCTGTGGATGGGTGACCACCCATTACTTACCGAGTTTCCTCCGTGCCTCGGAAAGCACGTTAAGCCGTTGGTCCCGGGTGTCATTTGTAGATCTTTGACAGTCGTTAGGTAGTCAGTGGCCCGAAAAGTCTGACAACCAGTCTTTCCAAGGGGTATCGTATTACCCAGTATTAACTGGGTTGTGGAGGTCAGATAGGCAGTCGCTCCATGTAAAATACTGGTTTTCAGCTGCATCCGGTTAGACTGGAAGCCGACCCCAACATAGTTGGGAAAAAGGCTAGGCAGATGATGATGGAACGATGAATGGACTGTGTAAACGCTGATATGGCAAGAAAGGAGGTGACTGATAAGATGACGAGTAATAGTGACAGTAGAAGTGACTCGGGAGAAGGAATTTGTGAACTTTTTGCTAATTACTTTCAAACAACCTTCCTTGACGCTTCTCTTGCAAGTCCCAACTGTGACTCGACTGGGTGTGCTTCTAATTGTGACTTAGGTACAATTGAAATTGACTTACTGACTGTTCATAAATATTTAAAATCTCTTGACTTAACCAAATCTGCCGGCCCTGATGCTTTGCCTGCTGTGTTTGTAGTTAAGTGCGCTGAGGAACTAGCTTTACCTGTATCACTTTTATTTAAAAGGTCAATATCTGAAGGCATTGTTCCTTCTGTTTGGAAATCAGCTTTTATATCACCCATCCATAAAAAGGGGGCTAAAGATAAAATAGAAAATTATAGACCTATCTCAAAACTTTGTATACTCGCTAAAGTATTGGAGCGCATAGTCTATAATCAGTTGTACAGCAGTGTGGTTTCTAGCCTGAGTCCTCAACAACACGGGTTTCTGAAGGGAAGGTCTGCAGTATCCAACCTGGTCCTGTTCACAGATTTTATTACTGAGCATATGGATAATGGATCCCAGGTTGATGCAATCTACACCGACTATAGCAAGGCGTTTGACAGAATCGATCATGACATTCTGCTGAGGAAGCTTTTCGACTTGGGTATTAGGGGCGACCTATACAGATGGTTCTCGTCTTATGTACAAAATAGGACACAAGCAGTGGTGCTCAGTGGCTTTATATCCTCCTGGTCAACCATCCCCTCTGGTGTGCCGCAGGGTTCACTATTGGGGCCATTATTATTTATTCTTTTCATTAATGACATCGGCGAGTGTTTCAAACATTCTAATCTCTTAATGTTTGCAGACGACATGAAAATATTTACATCAGTTAAGAGTCTAAATTATGCTATACGTTTGCAGGCTGACTTATCTAGATTAGTGAACTATTGTAGAGTAAATAAATTAGATCTTAATATATCTAAATGCTTAGTTATCACCTTTGCCCGGAAGAACCTATCAATAATATTTAATTACTCAATCGCAAATCAGCCTTTATCTCGAACTCGTGTCACCAGAGATCTTGGTATTTTTCTGGACAGTAAGCTGACTTTTGAGTGTCATGTTGAACATATTGCCAAAAAAGCTTCTAAAGCTCTGGGATTCATTATCCGTAATGCCAGTTCGTTTAGGAGAATGAAGACCCTGAAAATTTTGTATTGTGCTTACGTCCGCAGTCACCTCGAATATGCCAGCCAAATTTGGAATCCGAATTATACCGTGCATTCGGACAGATTGGAACGAATACAAAGGAAATTGACGAGATACTTAGGTTACAAATTTAAAATCTCTTATCTGAGTTACAAGGAACGATGCGTTAGATTCCACTTACTTCCACTTGTAACTCGACGTAATATATCTGACATACGGTTCCTAGTGAAAATAGCGCAATCAAAGATTGATTGTCCTGACCTTCTTTCTATGCTGTCCTTGAATGTTCCACCTCGGCATTCTCGCTTGAGAAATCTTCTTCGTGCTCCTTACGCTCGCACAATTTACCGTAGCAATTCTTTTTTGCATCGCTCAATCAAAGCATTTAACCTAGTTGTAATGAACGAACACCCATCAATCGATTTGTTTGCAAGCAGCTTAGCTACAATTAGTACTGCCTTGTCTAAAAGCTGTGCTGTTAATGACGAATTTTAATAGTAGTTACGCCTGCGTGCCTGCTTGTGTAGGTATTTAACTTAATTTTAAGTTTCTATTCTTTGTTACTTGGTGCCTTGTGCTTAAGTTACTGATATTTTGCTTAATTATTACTTTGTGCAACAATAGTTTATTGCTAACTGTGGAGGCTTGTAAATGGCTTGCCGTTGTTTGCTTCGCTATTAATTTTTGTATTGCTAGCTGTAAGCCACCCAAACACAATAAAATAAAATAAAATAAAATAGAGAAAATAAGGAAGTATAAGTAAAAGGAAGTATAAGGAATTAAGGAAGGATAAGTATGGAAGAAGAAGACGCAGCATGCGCCGACCTCAAATGAATTGCGATAAGGGTAAGAAATTGATGATGATGATAAGTAGCCACGTTAATCGCGGCGTCTGTAGCATATTTTAAGTACTCTTATGTGCAGGTGTAAGCACGCATTAAATAGTCGGGAGCACCATTTTCAAACTGAATGTCGGAAGGATCTTTAATCCCTCATTTCACCGAAGTCTACTAGGGTGTGCAATCGATTGAGTAATTTTTATCATCACTAGAATTTGGTGTGACTGGACTATGATGATGTTGTTTTCGGGATGATTGAACCACGATCTTCGCAAGTTGTCTAGTAGTAGCTAGATGAGAGTGGCTGAAGATCGAGTTCGTTTAGAGTTGTATTTGTCCAGCAGTGGACTTTTAGGAATGATGGCCGGAATGGGACTGGTATTCGGTGTGGTATTGTGCTCTATTTCTAAAACGAGGTAAAAATGTTGCCTTTTTCCGTACCTTTAGTAAAATGGAATTATTTATTTATTTATTTAACACTTCAAGCACAAAAGTACAGAGGCGGACTTAATGCCATAGGCATTTTCTACCAGTCAACCTTTGGGTGATGCAGAGATAAGCAGTGGTAGGTGTATATCTGAAAATAATTTTAAATAATACTAAGATTAACTACAAGGATATATAAAATACTATAAATATATATCAAATACTATTCAGAAATACTATTTGGAATTCTATATAATGATCTCAATGTTATGTTTTTTTTAATATTTTGGGTATCTAAAAATGGTACAGACGGAAGGCTTTATTAAATGCTATTCTTTTTTTATTAATACTCTTCCTGTATACTTTTGAGCTACATACTCAACAGTTTGTCAACGAATAAGCTCGGGTGCGAATCGGAATGGCCTAGCCGTAATTAAGTTGGTGTTGCACGAGTATCTAAGCATCCTTATTACTGCTATATCCTTACAAAAATCATAAGTATGAAAGTAACTGTCTGTTTTTTTAATATTTTATACGCAAACCCTGCGTTGGGAACTACAGCAGTTTTAATATGGAAATAAAAATTCGAGTGCGAGCAGGGTTTGAACCTGCGACCTTGCGATTCAGTACACCGTCCGGTGTCTTAATCGATTTCGAGACTTTCGAACTGTCTGTCTGTTTGTAATCACAAAGTGAATGCTGCAGTAAAATTAAAAATAGAGCCATTAAATATAAGCAACTTGGGTTTTTCTGCCCTTCATGGATTTTAATGAAATTTGGAATACAGGTAAACCATTACATAAGTTAGAATATGGTATACTTTCTATCTCAGTACTACGTCCCTGTGAGGTTTCCTACCTTCTTGCAGGAGAAGACGCGCCCAATAACGCCAAATAATATACGTTTAGGTATGACTTTGCAAGATTCATATAACATCACGCTTGTAATACCCGAAGCGTTAGACAGAGGTGTACCTAATAGTACACCCACATTTTGCTAGTTATGTTTACGTCCCAGGTAATAAGAGGCGAGCCTATTGCCATCAAATGGGCACAAATCCAGACTCTGTGGCTGCTACTTAGATATTCTTGATGGAAAAACCCAATAACACTTAGCCCGACCCGGGAATCGAACTCGGTACCACATGCGCAGCAGTCGCGATTGTGTCCACTGGACCAACCAGGTCGAGTCAACATTTTAGAAAGTCAATTATAAGCTCCAGCTTTCAACTTCCGTCTACAAACACTAAATAATTGCTCAAAGCGCTTTCGATTGCTTCATTACTCTGCATGAGCGATTGCTTGAAGCTTCCGTAAGCGCTTCAATTAACTCAATTATAACTTCAAGAAGTGCTTCATATGAATATTGAACTGAAAAATTGTCTAATTGCTTGAATAAGACCTGGTGAATTTAGGCACCACACAAGGTCCTAGGTGTATCCTCACTCACTGAACCACTTACGAGCCGAATTGGCTTAACCTAACACGTTCATCATCTGATGACTGCTCGTGATTATCAACGACTCATCATCATCTGCCTAGCGTTTTCCCAACTGTGTATGTTGGGGCCGGCTTTCAGTCTAACTGGATGCAGCTGAATACCAGTATTTAACATGGAGCAACTGCCTATCTGACCTCCACAAGCCAGTTAGAACTGGGTAATACGATCCCTTGGTAAACTGAAGACTGTCAGACTTCCATCCGAGCCACTGACTACTTGTAACGACTTTCAAAGATCTACAATTAACAGCCGGGACCAACAGCTTAACGTGCTTGGAGGCATGGAGGAGACTCAGTGTGTATTGGTTCGTCACCCATTCACGGACCAACCTAGGCAAGTGCGGCTTTACCTAAAGATCGAGCCGAGCGGCTGGGTTATTTAACCACAAGCTTCTCCAATTGTCAACGACTATCGCCACAAGTGTCGTTGCTGAGGAGTTTGTTCTGACACTTCTTCTTCCCAACAACACTGCGAAGTGGCGAAGGACGAGCGTTGCGCGGTTTCAGTCTTTTGGCAGTCTTTTTTTGTAATAAAACGTTGACCCACACCAGAAATTCTCATGTATCGTGAGTGAGTTAACAAACGTTTAAACTCACAAACAGTCAGACCCAGAACAACTACCTACAGACCGTAAAAATATTTGTTCCGTGAGGAAATCGACTCTCCCGGAATCTCGATGATACTTCGTCATAGCAAGCTTTCGGAGACCCGAACATCTTGATGATGAACATTCTCAATTAAGTTCCTAATTCGTCATGATGACAAAAATAAAAAAAAATAAAAATTACATTTATTTCAGGTCCAAGACCCACATAAAAACCAAAAATACAAATACAAACACATAAAATATAGCTAAAACCTAAATATCAGAATTACATCACATTAAATAAGAAACATTATTAAATTAAATTTAAAAAAAAAAAATACATGATGCCATCTTGCCGATTTCGGCCACAGCGACTGCATTCGATGTCTTTCTAGAGAGGTTGTTGAGAACTTTGGTGTGCTGTTCTATCATGTGCTCTCAAGTGGCTAGCATACCCAACTTTAGCCGAATAACTCCGAGCACAAAGCGGTCATGTCAGAACATCATTCACGAAATTGTAGGGTATAGCTGCTGGTGGCCTAATTTTAAGATTATCACGCTTTAAGTCTAGCTGCGACCTTCTTCTCTCTGTAATGGCGTTGACCTATGCACACGACATCTCCACTCGGGCCGATTTTGTGCCTGCTTTTCCCACACTAAGGGGTCAATTTCGCAAATTTTGAAGTGTCTATCCCGAACATCCGTAACGTAAAAACTGACCACCACGTTTCCGTTTTCCTTCCTGGAGTTCAGAATAGAAGATGCACTTCGCCAGTCTCTCTTCGTGCATAATTCGTCATAGTGTACCTTCTGACTCACGTAATTGTTATTTCCAAACTTTATGTAAACGGTATATCGGTATTATAAACTTCGAGGTTTATACAGTCACCCACAACACGCAGCGCAGCAACCACTCGCTCAGCAATTGCGCCAAACGTTACTTTTGATTTTAGGCGAGAAATCGCTCGTCTGTCCAATCCGTACCTAAGAATTATAAAGGATAATAATATTTCTCAGTCCGGCTTCAGAGAAAACTTATTTCGGATATAAAATTACAAAAACAAAGAGTTTTCATTACGAGAGTCGAGTGTTGAATTTCGACGCAATCCTTTCTCTTTCAGAATATTTAATAACTCGGCCAATGGCTGTTTTGTTGTTATAGAAGATTTTTCAATTTACCTACGAAACGGGAATGGATTATGAGTTTAGAAAAAAGTGTTTTGTTTGTTATTTTAGTTTTGAAACGGTTGAGACAGGTTCAGCTATCAAAAAAATCTTTGGAAGCTGTTTGTGATTTGTTAATAAATAAATCGAATAGTCGAATTCGCAGACTGTTAATTGTAATTGAACAATCAAATTAAGTAAAAACCTTGTTAGGATTGGTAAGAAAAACGGTGCTTATTAATTGTTCCAAATGACCACACCGTACCAGAACCATGGTTGTTAAGACCCTGGGGGATTCAGGAAGGTAGTTTTTAATTGTAAGTGAGTAAAGGGTTAATAAAGTTGATTTCTTACTGCGTACCCCAGGGAGTCAACATAGGGGTTTCTTCAGTAGTAATGTTGATCAGGAGCCCGAAATCCACAATATGGTGTTACCGTCGGACTGCCAATTCATAGGTTACGAGTTCGAACCAAAGACACGCAGCTCTGATTTATCGGATTCATGTGCGTATAGTATAATTATCTCTAGCTTCGGTGAAGGAAAACATCGTGAGGAAACCAATCATGCCTGAGAGATATCTCCCGACGGCATGTAAAGCCAGGCCCATGGGCGGCATAAAAACTCTGACACCAGGTTAGGCACTAACCACACGACAATAAAAGAAAGGCCACCAGCTCAGTAGTCGTACTTGACCGAAAAGGCGGTTCCTCCTACCGCGTTGAGAAATAACTAATAAGGCGTAATTTTACGAACGCTCAATACACACAAACACAAACGTTAATTTTGATCAAGTTGAGCTTGATTAGCGTTACAAACTAACATACATTATGTACATGTATATTTATTAGTTGACACAGGTGTGTCGAAGCTGCTTATATTAACTTCCGTGATATTGTGAATATGTTTCTATGTTAATGAAATGGCGAAGTTTTGAATTTAATTAATTGGAATATGGAGTTCAAATAGAAGTTGTTAGATGAAATGGAAGGAGTTTCGAAGGTATACCTACCTCAATGAGTCCTTCTACAAAACACTTCTCTATACGTACATAGATCTATGATTATATAAAGGGTGTAAATAGACCCTTAACATAGTCGAAAGGCACTTGTTCTCCCCGTCTTTGCGATATTTTTTTTGTTCTAGACCATACCTGGTTCCCACCTTCTAGTTACGGAGGTATTGGGGGTCAAAGTTCCAACTTTTTTACAAGTTTTTTTTTTTAAATACATGTTTTTAATGTAAGATTTTTACTTTACACACCTCCACGTACTATTCAATCCATCCATCAGCTCAATGTTTTAATTGCTTTCCATCGATTCCTACCGTAAAACGTGATTTTTCACCCCAAAAAAAAAAGTCGTTTCCCAGCAATAATTGTTTGCGTAAAGTTACTTAGTTTGATGTACAGAATGCTTGGCCGACGGCTATGTGAAGGGTCTGTTTACACTATGTATATAGCTATAAGTATCTTTTGCCGCATTGGCTGAAAACAGATCTCTAATTTTTCAAATATTTCAAAAAATTAAACTTAAAAAAAACAAGCATATTTTAATAAAATGAAAAGTCAACAATTAGATTTAAATAAATAAATAAAATCTTTATTAACAGGTGATCTATCAACATCATATAGTTCTGGAGAATCAAGTCATGGCCGTCACAAAAATGTCGCCAGTACCAAAGGTGTGCAAACAGCTCAAACCGTGTGGGGGGAACTGGTTTGAATTCAGTTGTAACTAACAAGGCATCTTAAATTAAAGCTTATAAAAACGGTCACTCCCCGTCTCCATCAATGTCATTTGAGCCTATGTTTAAGTCCGATATAATAACGGACCATCCTCATGCCATAAATTGTTCTTAAGTCCAGACTTGACGCCTGCTACTGAGAAATTCCTGAAGGAAAATTCTAATAACACTTTTCCTGACCTCGGAATCAAACGCAAGACCTCATGCTCAGCAGTACCGCCTGCGACCACTACACCAAGGAGCCAATTCTTTGGTAAGTCTATGTAATAGTTTAACATCATTCATCAAATCGACGACATAACTTGGCAAAAACAATATCATTAGAAACTAGGACGTCTGAATTCGGAATAAAAATGGCGTCGTTGCTATAGCAATAAATCATTTGATATTCGTCCGGGAAGATTAAATTTCTGAACAATTTCTTTTTGGGGCGTAGCAGTAGGAGAATACGGTCAAATTGTGACAATACTTTATTATTAAATAACGCCTAGCGAGAACTCTAAATCAAAATTTTGGTTTTATCAATTTGAAATATGGTCAAACACTGTTTTAAACTTTCACGGTATACAACTAAACTTATACTGTCACTTACGGGATATCTTCCGTGATTGGCCAATCATGGCGCTTACAACAGCGTCCAAATATCGGGAGCTCAAAAAAATTAACAATCACGGAAGAAATCCCGTAAGTGACAGTATAAGTTTTGAAATATGGTCAACCGCATGACAACACTAACAACTGAAAATCAAAATTTTATTGTCTACAAGGTACGGGTGCTGTCTCAGACTAAGCACTGTGAGCGAGCAAAAGTTGAACGTGACTACATTTCTTTAAGACACTAAGTATCTAGCAGTTTTAATAAGCTCAGTGTTTTAAAAGCATTTCTAAGATACACCCTTTTTTTTTGTTAGCCTGTTTCGGCCTTTGCCCAGCAGTGGGACACTCTCCCACTGCTCGGCCTCTTTCTCCTTCCAAACCACTCTGTCCTGTCGGAGGATATCGCCGTCGAGGTAGACCGCGGCGAAAGTGGTGTGACGATCTGATCTCGTTTGCGGGGCGAACATGGCCAGATATCGCACAGGACAGGTACACCCTTATACAAAAAATCTTTATCACTTATCAACCAATTTTTATGAGGAATAAAATACAATCCTCCCTTTGGGCTTCGCCGCAGTCGTCTTGAAAAAATCTTCTATGCAGGTAGCCTTGAATATAATTAGAAAATCTCTCTTCAAAAAAATAGCAATTATATCGGTTGAGACAATTGCTATTGTTTGAAGAGGAAATCAGGGGAATTTTTTTACAAAAGAACCTTTAAAAATACATATCAATACAGTATTAATTTCCATGTATTTCAGAAATGGGGAGATGCAAACCTCATTTAGAAGAACATGATCTTTTTCAAATTATTCGCATAAGCTGAAATGATGATTAACTCAAATTCTTTCCTTTATATTTTTTTTGTGTTTCATCGGAATTTTTAGATATGATTGCTCTGAGTTCTCGCTAGATAAGGGTGTGTGGTCACATACTGACAATATCTTAGGATTACTTTGAGCTGAGGTTTTAAGTTTACCTCAGTAAGGAGGGTGGTAAATACAGTACTCTTTAGCGGCTATTTTAAAAGCTCACTGTTTGATACGCAATCATGTGTTGACTTCTAATTCATTAAATGATTATATGAAAGGTGATATGGCTTAAAAAAAGGAAGAATGCAGTTATCTCAGCAGTCCTTTCTATAAGCAAAGATGCTGTCTCAGTTAGCCCTTATGGCAGAGAAAACCACGTTTTTTGAAAAGTTATTGTTAAAAAGTTCCAACTTCATGCAGTGTTTTCAAGTCATTTTTTAACCACACTCTAGCACTAAAAAAAAAACGATGAAATTCTTTCCATAGTACCGGCCCATCGTTAGAGATCATTGTTCTGAATTTTTGCCCCGTAAGGGTGTTGTAGGGGTCTAAAAGCGGCCGAATGTAACGCCCGCGTGTGTCAAAAATGTTGAGAATGTATCCCTAATTTGGCGGCTCTTATCTTACTTGGTAGGACTAACGTTTCAATTTTAAAACCCCTTTTTGCCTTTATTTTGTACAAAAATCCTTGTTGGTCTAGTGGTCGCAATCACGACTGCTGAGCATGAGGTCCTAGGATCGATTCACGGGTCGGGCAAATTGTTATTGGATTTTTCCGTCAGATTTTTCTCAGAACCAGCCACGGAGTATGGATTTGTGCCCAGTTGATGGCAATATAATCCTTCCCTATTACAAGAGACTTAAACATTAACTGGTAAAATGTGGATGTACTATTAGCTACACCTCTGCCTTACCCTTTTTTTTTTTTTTTCGGATGGGAAATGACCCCCCCTCACTCTGGGTGGAGCGGAAGGGAGTGCCAGACTTGTACTGACTAAAACCCATCCATGTTCCTTCTTTGCCCTTTGTGTTCCAGGGCCACGGTATCTCTTTCGAACAGTCCCGCAGCCCTAGCAGTCATCGGCCCATGCGGACCCCTACGTGGTTGCTGGCATCTCTTTGAGGCGCGCGTGGAACACGAACGCGCCGTCGACACGGCCTGTCGTCATAAGACGGCCGGACGGCGAGCTAGCCCATAACTCGCCGACCACAGGCCCGCGCCTACGGTGGCCGGGAGCCACCACGTGACCCCCGACGCCCAGGGCGTCTCCCGCGGCGGCTGGGACGTGAGGTTCTTTCCCTCTCACGTCGCGCCACCTCCTTCACTAGCATGACTGCTTCGCAGAAGGAGGTGGCGGCTTCCCATTCCCTCTCACTCCGGACCATGGCTTGAACCAGGGCCGGACGCGAGAGATCGCCGCCGCCAATCGCCGCTACAAGGACACGGCGGTGCCCCGCCCAAGCGGGGCAGTCCTCTACGGTGTGCTCCACCGTGTCCTCCGGACGATACTCACAGTGAAAACACCCGGGCGTTTCCTCCCGCCCGATTCGGTGCAGGAACCTCCCGAAACAACCGTGTCCGGTGAGGACCTGCGTCAGGCGGTAGGTAGGTGAGGGCGCCGTGGCGCCTCTCTAGCCACTCCTCAAAGAGGGGACTTATCGCCACTATGGTAGCGTGCCCTGCACGGGGTTGCAACAGTCGCTCTCTCCATGTCGCCATGAGTCTGCCTTACCCTTCAGGAATAACCGGCGCGATGTTATATTAATAATTAAAATGGCGGACGGGACTAAGTCGATGGGTTAAAAAATAATTTAAGTATTTAACCCGACTACGTCAAAGGTTTAGTGATCGGCGATCAGAAACCCAAATACTAAGCTGGTGGATCCTGGGTTCAGTTAACAGATTATCAAAAGCGTTATTGTGTTTATCCATTAATTTGGAAATTCTCAGTACTAAGTAACCTAGATTAATGATGAGCTCGTAGCTAAATAATAACAGCCGCTCGGGTCGATCTTTAGGTTAGTCTGTGCCTAGGTTGGTCTGTGGATGGGTGACCACCTATTACAAAGTGCTTACCGTGCCTTAGAAAGCACGTTAAGCCGTTGGTCCCGGGTGTCATTTGTAGAACTGTCAGTCTTTAGGTAGTCGTGGCCCAAAAAGTCTGACAATCAGTCTTACCAAAGGGTATCGTATTACCCAGTATTAACTGGGTTGTGGAGGTCAGATAGGCAGTCGCTCCATGTAAAATACTGGTAGCAGCTGCATCCGGTTAGACTTGGAAGCCGACCCCAACATAGTTGGGAAAAGGCTAGGCAGATGATGAAGTAACCTGGATTAATTCCTGATTAATGGCATTAGACTCCAACCATATTACCGACACGGTACTTAAACGTTATTGGTGTAATGTGAGGGTAGGTACACTTACGGTTGACCTCTTTTCAACCTTATTACGTAGGACATAAGGGTGAAATGTGGCAGACTGACAGTGAGCTCGGTTGTACACCCTAACCCTTAGAATAAAGGCTTATGTAAGTTCAATCCAAAGACATGTATAATAATAATAAAGCCCTTTTATTCTGACTACATTTGTAACTAAATAAAAATATTTTGAAATTAATGTAATATCTCGTAGATCAGTGTGCCTCTTGGCATAGGCCTCCTGTAACAGTTTCCAAAGACATGTAGTTAAATACAAATGCTAAGACCTATTGAAACCTAAGTGATATTCGCTACCGTCTACGGTAGAGAAAACCGAGTGGGTATACGGTAATATTACTGTTCATACCAAAGCGGATTTCGCTACCGTCTGTATGCACTTCTACCCACAGCGGCAGCGAATACCGCTCTGGTCGCTCTAGCCGCGGAACTTGATACTAAATACCTGAGCGAAACCCGAGCGGTATGTACCTCTACCCACAGCGGCAGTGAATACCGCTTAGGTTTGAATAGGCCTTGACGGGACGACGCGAACAAAATCGCAAGCTACTTCCAATAGCCATCTGGCTGCTGTCGGTACAAGTGCATGATAAACTGCGCGGTCATCTCGTTTTTCCATAAAGCCTGACGTGATATGTAGTAATAAATTATAATAATTCCACAGAATTGTTTATTTGTCAAGAGCCTCGACCATTACCTGAGGAAGCAGGCTCGTTAGGCAGCTGAATGAAGGGCCTGATTCAGAAAGCGGTACTTCTGGACACGAATCGTATTGTTAGGAGATTTCTTTCCCTGGAGCCCTGACTGCCGGTAGCTTGAACCCTGTTCCCGATACCAGCTGTGGACTACAATTTTTCATTTTTTAAATGTTTTTTTTATGGACGATATATGATAGTAAGATAGAAACATGAATAAACGACATAAGAACAAGAGTTATGTCATAATCAGTAAGCCCCAAACTACGCTCGCAACGCCATCTTGTGGCTCGTGAAAATGGGGTTTTCTAATGCATTTCTTCTAAGGATAGCCTCTCTGTAAAATCTTTAATCTCACTCAAAAATAATCCAAATGCATATAATATTCAAATTTTGCTAGCAAAGTTGCATAAGAAACCATCAATCTACATGATTAATGACCGCCCCTTAGGTACTAAATGGTCAAGAATTGATATCTAAACAATTAGTGTCACAGACAATTAAGTTTGGACCCTTCTCAAAATACAAGATTAATAATATCAACGGTCACAATACGGTGACGGCCCACTTAGCTAAAAGCTGTTTGTAGATGAGACATTGTTTACAGATCGGTTTACATTTTATTAATTTAAAATGGCTGCGTCGTTTATATAGTAGTGCTCTTGATTATAGGAGAAAAGGGAAAGGACTCATCCCAGGAGTGGGGCATTTAATCCAACAAAAAAAAATAAAGCTACACACAGGCATAAACAGTGGTTTGGTCAATTACATGAAACCTTTCATTCATTCTAAATAGTATCGTCTATCTTGTAATATCTACACTGATCCCTAGTCATACACTGCAAGAATCATTTACACTTCATCGAGCAGCGCTCTTCGTCACCAATGCTGAACCTGACACCGAACGAAGCTCCATAGATGTATGACTCCGGCTTCACTACATAGTATTAAACAAAGTCGCTTCCCGTTGTCTGCTGTCTGTCCCTATGTGTGCTTAGATCTTTAAAACATTGCAACGGATTTTGATGCGGTTTTCAGTAATAGATAGAGTGATTCAAGAGGAAGGTTTATATATATTTATATTGCACCCGTGCAAAGCCAGGGCGGATCGCTAGTCAGTTATAAAAGTCAATTTCAGATTCCCATCAATGACTATCTTAAAACTACAAAGTAGCAAGGTCACTTGACCGTCTGCTATCAAACATATGGGCATAAAACCCGCATTTCAACCTCAAGTGTATACCTTTCACGAAACCCTTTTTTAACCCTCCTAACATTGAATTTTACCGAAGAACGTAGGATATTGTGTGAGGTATAATAGACCCAATCTGCTGCCCGAGCCCGCTGGTCTGCCCACACGTGATGAATACAAATTTGTGGTAGCAGTCACAGGGTTAAAGGCCAATTTCTGATGGAAAATATACCTGTATGAACTGATTGTGTCGAATACAATAAATGGGAGGGGTCAAAGCGGTGTGGTGTGAGTTTTTCGCTATAAAAGGCGGTAAAATGCTTTTGAAAAGACGCTCAGGCTGCGTTTTATTGTTGTATTTTTTACACGAGTACGTAGCTATAATATCTTCGACACAACAGTTTAATCGCCAAAAATTGTCATTCATGAACATTTCTACACAAAACTAGTGCGGCATGGCTTAAAATGAATTCATGCATTCACAGATTGAAGAATACATGTATGAACTCACGAGTAAATCGATAGTAAGCAACTGATGTACTGGTTTTGTTCTTTCGATTATTGGTTCTAAAATCAATGAACCTTTAATGATAAGTTTATCAAAAGGTATCACCGAGCCGTTTTTACTTGACGATAAGTCTTTGCTGGTCAGAGACATTCGGTTGAACTAGAACCCGACTCAATCATCGTTGGGTAAAAGGCTTTATGGGTTTTGTGTGAACAGAAAGAAATATCAAATCAAACAATTATTTATTTTGAACAACAAGGTCCATATGGGTTAGTGAATAAGTAATAAGAACCATGTTATTGACAAGGGTCATTCGGTTTAATTAGTTTTAAATCAGAATACTAATTAACATAGATCAACGACAGATTTGTAGCCACACTTTATTAAACAACAAATTCTTACACTAACAGCAATATATACATATATTGCAAAGTTGTATATTCGTTAGGAAAAATAGGCACCTCTTCAAATCTAGTATCGATAGCTCGATATTAGATTTGAAGAGGTGCCTATTTTTATATTAATACTATAACCAACGGAACAGGAATAGACTAATACTACCCATCACAAACTTAAAAGTTATCGAGAAAAGCCCACACTCAAGACTAGCTAAAATTGAAATCTTTGTTAATAAAGAAAGGCTACTACACCGTCGTGGAATTTAAAACTGACAAATCGTGAATTGATTGATCTTGTAATAATACTAGCTGTTGCCCACGACTTCGTTCGCGTGGAAATTTTGTTGTGTATGCGTGTTCGATTCCCGGGTTGGGTAAAGTGTTGTTTGGTTACTCCATCAGGAATTTCTCAGTAGCAGCTACGAAGTCTGGATTTGTACCCGATTAATGGCAATAGGCTCGCCCCCTATTACATGGGACTTCAAAATAACTGGTGAAATGTGGGTGTACTATTAGGTACACACCTGTGCCTAACCCTTCGGGGATTACAGGTGGGATGTTATGTGTGAGAACTGAAGGCCTGATCAAAATGTGGTAATGTGGGTGATATCTACAAAAGGCGTCTTTTTGGGTTCTGTAATTCTGGGCGGCAGAGGTCTGAAACACTACTAAAAGGTGTTGAAGCGACGATATGGCTTAAAAACTGGAACATGATGGTGCCATACGACTTTTCTTTTCAAAGTGAACAATCACATGCCTTGTTGGGCGCTATTTCTTTATTTATTCTAATACCGTTTTGTATACAACATTAAAAGATTTGTTTAATGACCGTGTGAGAAGCATGAAGAGCCCAAATGAATGTCTGCCACTTTTAAGGTTTTTCCTTGAAATTTTTTGACCGTCATTTTATAAGTCAATTTTAAGGGAAATTGCAACTTTTTAAATTGAAATGTCCAGTTATTTGGAATAACGGGTATGCCGCTCTCTCTTTTAGCCACTCCTGTAATAATGGTGACAATTATAATATTACTGCCCAGCTCAGTGATACGAAGCCTGGTTCCATTGCACAGTCTGGGAGTTAACCCCAGGGAATTGAGAAATTCAACGGGGTAGGCAGTACTATCATCATAAGCCATCACAGGTTGGTGGTGGTCGCCGACGATCATTTCATTTTTTTTTTAATTTGATTGACTCACTCGTTCTTTGGCGACAGCACTACCCCTCACACAACCACCCTTAATTTTTTATATTAACCTCCAAATTTGGAAAAACGTGCATGATGTGATGATGTGGATGTGCGTGTATCCTCTGTAGCCACTGCATGGGAAAATTCTTCGGAAAATTGAATTTTCCCAAAGACACAAAGACACCTGCTCCGTGTTTGTTGTACAGTTGGACGCGCATGTTGTAGGTAATATGGATCTTTTCGATCCTAGACAACAGTGGCGACGCCTTGAGACATGCGTTTATTTCATCCGCCGGTGTGCCCCTCTCAATAACTTGCAGTATCCTAAAGTCAGTAGACTAAAGTCAGTAGACTAAAGTCAGTAGACTAAAGTCAGTAGACTAAAGTCAGTAGACTAAAGTCAGTAGACTAAAGTCAGTAGACTAAAGTCAGTAGACTAAAGTCAGTAGACTAAAGTCAGTAGACTAAAGTCAGTAGACTAAAGTCAGTAGACTAAAGTCAGTAGACTAAAGTCAGTAGACTAAAGTCAGTAGACTAAAGTAAGTAGACTAAAGTCAGTAGACTAAAGTCAGTAGACTAAAGTCAGTAGACTAAAGTCAGTAGACTAAAGTCAGTAGACTAAAGTCAGTAGACTAAAGTCAGTAGACTAAAGTCAGTAGACTAAAGTCAGTAGATGTAGTCTGTTTTTGGTGATGAAGCATGTTGAGGTATCTTCACTTGCAAGATTCAGCGGCAATATGAAAACGGAATGTGCAGTCCGGCCACCGTTAAGCAAAGTTGCAGCAATGTCCGAGGGAGCCACAGCCACAGCAATGTGACCGCACGGTTGGCGCAGTGGCTGAGCAAATGGCTGCTGCGCTGCCAGTATCGAGTTCGATTCCCGCACGAAACACATTTTTGTATGGCTTACAGGTAGTTGTTCCGGGTCTGGCTGTTTGTGAGTTTAACTGTCTGTAAACACACCCACGATACAGGAGAAATTCCAAGTGTGGGTCTGGACTGGCGCTAGGTTAAAAAAAAACTTTAAAGCTGGATATAGCGGTCCTTGCGGAGTTGGGCCAGCAGAAGATTGAGCACAAATACAATGTGACGGCACAGTTGGCGCAGTGGCTGAGCAAATGACTGCAGCGCTGAGTGTCGCGGGTTCGATTCCCGCACGGAACAAATTTACAACGTCGTTGGTTTTATCTAATTTTAATTTTTGTTTTTATTTTAAAGTTTTTAGAGATTTTTTTCTGGCCAATGAAAATTGGTCAATTAATATTTGTTAATTTAGGATTACCTACCTGGCTTTTGAATGGTTAAAAAAAACCAAAAGCATATTAATCTACTTTATAATGATTTCAAAATCATAAAGCATTAGAATTAAAAAAATATCACCCTAAGTTATTAGCACGATAATCTATCTCTGTGCCAAATTTCATCTACATCCGTTCAGCAGTTCTGGCGTGATTGAGTAACAAACATCCATCCATCCATCCAAACTTTAGCATTTATAATAGTAGTAAGATACAAAAGACAGATATGATAAAGATACCTAAATATTTTTCAAGTAACGAATTACGTGTTTTTTTTAACAATCAAGACGCATCAGTAGGCTAATTCACGTAACAAAAGAAGTGCAGTTGCAGTGCAGTTGCAGTTAAGTTTCGATCAAAACAACGTTTTTCGTATTCTCTTCCGCTGTCAGACACGCTCGCGTCAAGTGCGCGTCACGCGAGCGCATTATCGGCATTCTACTGTTGCGCGTCTTTGGTGCTTGTTTCGGAACGCAACATGATCGGTATTCTACTATTCGTTTGACGTCTCAAAATGACAGCTAAGAAGTTTCAATTCGATCACCGTGCAGTGTCGGTTACGCGCAATTTAAGTTCTTCGTTATTTACTTTTGTTGGCATCAAATTGTATTTTTTGAAAATGTAAGTGTTTAAAATGGATTATTGTATGTAGACAAGTTAACTACAAGTCGTTTTCAATGAAATTCTAAATGTTTTTTTTAACTTTTGAGTGAATATGAGTTTCCAACTTGGTTTGAGAATTTTATCCCTTGCTGCCGAAGTTGATGCCCGAGAACGTCGTCAAGCCATAAGAAGACAAAGATTTTCTGTGGATCTAGTCCGTATTTCAGAACGGGAATTCCAGAAAACCTATCGTCTGAACAAAAACATGACTCGGCAATTGATAACAACATTATGAACATGTATTCAGAAGGAGAGAAGGAAAGATGGTTTGAGTGTACAGGCAAAGGTTAGTCAATCCTGTTTATCTATAGTAATTTATTAAAGCTGAAGAGTTTGTATGTTTGAACGCGCTAATCTCTAGAACTACCAGTCAAATCAAAATTGGGTGAAACCGCAGGGTACAACTAGTAGTCAGATTCAACATGAAGAACAATATTTTAATAGAAAAGGATATCATTCTCTCAATGTGATGATTGTATGTAATCTATTTACCTATACTTAATCTATCTTAATCTACTTTATTTAAAAAACAAACAATACTTAGGTACTGGTACATAGGTAATAATATTATGCTTTACTGTCATAAAAAAACTGTATCTACATTTGAAAATTATTGTTTTAGATATGTGATGCGGATCTTAACATTTTATGCATTGATCCCAGTAAACCTGGAGCAACCCATGATTCTTCAGTATGGCGTGATCACCCAACAAGCAATTACAGCCCTATCTTAACCAAAAATATGATGAAGAGGAAATATTTTTGCTCGGTGAATGTCCTTGCTTATTAATACATACTGAAAAAGTTTAATTTATTTAATTATGTTTATATTAAATATTGTGAATAATTATTTTAATACTTATTGTTCTTCCAGGTGACAGCGCTTATGCATTGAGGAAGATAATGATGACCCCAGTGTTGAATGCAATACCAGGTTCCCTTGATGTACATTATTATAAGCTGCAGGTCTCAGCCTGCGATACAGTAGAGAGATGCATTGGTGTCTTGAAAGCTCGATTCAGGTATGTATTTGAGTAAAACTAGTTTTCCCTAAGTTTCCTTTTCATAATAATTATACTGTTTTTATTATCTTTACCTCAAGAAGTGAAACCAAGTGAATGTATTGAGGCCCATGTTTTATTTTTGTATTGTTAGGTATTTATTATAGTTTCTAAATGTTTTTGTTTCAGGTGTTTATTAGCTGCATGCATGCTTTAGAATGCCTCTGCGGTATTGCACAATATAGCAAACAAGGCATGATTACCAGTACCACAACTGACACATCAAGAGTGTGAGCAAGAAGAGAGAATGCATGTACGGCGTAGAGCTGCAGAAAAGGATGTGCGTATGGAGAGCCTGAGTATTCTTGCTCAAAGCAATAGGCAGCCAAACAGAAATTTATTGGAAGGTTGGGCTGTCCAACAGGCTCTTATTAATCGCCTGAGGCTACATAGGGAATAAGGAGTCAGAATTCCACTTAAGAACCTTAATTATTTATTATTGTATTTAAAATTATGTTAATATTCTAAGTAAGTGGTAATATAAAATCTGCTTGTTTCATTCATCATCTGAAGAAGTAAAGAAAGTGAAAATATCTATATTGTCTACGACGGCGACGTGGATTGTTGCTTGGACGCTGTCTAGTAGCCTCTTGCTCACTGAAACAAAATAAAAATATTATGTTATGGAAATCAGACTGTTATTTATTTCCTAAATAGGTACGACAAGTTACTATAATTACCTTTCAGTAAAATGTGTGATGTGTTGTGTTACTGTGGGTGTAACATCAATAATAATATCTTCATTTCTGAAAAAATAAATAACATTTATGAAAATTAACTGGTTAGTAATAGTTATTGCACAGTTAGAATGTTAACTAATACTTGATCTAAATTAAAACTTACATATTAATACAAGGGATTTATTTGCACCTCATTTTGGCGTGTGCCACTCCTCCTCACAGCTTCAGTGCCTGCTTCAAGCAGAGCAGCGATTCTTTCCTCCAAAAGGGATAAAGGAGTGGGTACGCCTGGCTCTCCACCTGTACCCCTTTGATTATGCCGAATCTGCTTTACACGGTTGAGTAAGCGGCACTTATAGTCGGTATACCACTAAAAATATTACAAATCTAGTTATTAACCCAAGTATAATGTGCCGATACACATAGGTACAATATCGATAGAATCTAACAGAACTTGCTCCACTCTTTGGGAGTTCTGTGATCCCCGTCTGTCTCGGCATTTAATATGTTGGCGCACTCTGACCAAAGGCGTGATGTGAGGGCACTCTCCCCTCTCTAGACCTTAGTCTGCCACGGGCAAGGTCCCTGTGGCTCTCCAAATATTCCACCAGCAGTTCAATTTGCCGCAGACACACGTTTGCGTGAAGTCATACCTACTTAAGAATCAGGATGAAACTTGTATGAAAGGAATTTAAACTGCTACTTTATCCTTTCTTTAACTACATCCTTAAATATAATTTTATTCATAATCATTTATTATTATAATATAATACGTGCTTATCTTCAAAGTATTCATCTTTTTAAGTTTTCTATTTGCACCAGTGATTTGCACTGAGTCTTGATTTTCAACTTTCGCGCCATTGGCGGGTCTCCTGTTATTTTGAGTTTTGATTTTATGGGGCAACGATAAACCATCATTCAGCCTAATTTTAGCAAAATATGTGATTGATTGTGAATCAAAGCATAATTGTTTGTTTATCTAGTAAGAAAAAGCACTAAAAACTGTACTGGGTTATTATTTTAATATTATAATAACGTCATATTCATTGAAATGTAATCGATTCTATTCGATTATTTAGTGAGTAATATTTTTTCTCTCATATGGCCACACCATAAGTAAGTTTGGTAGCGTTTGGTTGTCGTACAGTTGACGTGCAGTTCACGCGCAGCTTACGCGCAGTTCAAAGATTACAAGAATACCGTTTATCACTCAAACTTAAACTTAACTGCAACTGCACTACAACTTCATCGGCGCGTCATAAAATTACGTGAATTAGCCTTCAGAAATCATACATTACAATCATCCACCCTCCGGCAAAGACAACAAAGACGAATTTATTTTTGGGACCTAACAATGCAGAGAAACAACCTGAAGGCTAATTCACGTAATTTTATGACGCGCCGATGAAGTTGTAGTGCAGTTGCAGTTAAGTTTAAGTTTGAGTGATAAACGGTATTCTTGTAATCTTTGAACTGCGCGTAAGCTGCGCGTGAACTGCACGTCAACTGTACGACAACCAAACGCTACCAAACTTACTTATGGTGTGGCCATATGAGAGAAAAAATATTACTCACTAAATAATCGAATAGAATCGATTACATTTCAATGAATATGACGTTATTATAATATTAAAATAATAACCCAGTACAGTTTTTAGTGCTTTTTCTTACTAGATAAACAAACAATTATGCTTTGATCACAATCAATCACATATTTTGCTAAAATTAGGCTGAATGATGGTTTATCGTTGCCCCATAAAATCAAAACTCAAAATAACAGGAGACCCGCCAATGGCGCGAAAGTTGAAAATCAAGACTCAGTGCAAATCACTGGTGCAAATAGAAAACTTAAAAAGATTAAATTTTGAAGATAAGCACGTATTATATTATAATAATAAATGATTATGAATAAAATTATATTTAAGGATGTAGTTAAAGAAAGGATAAAGTAGCAGTTTAAATTCCTTTCATACAAGTTTCATCCTGATTCTTAAGTAGGTATGACTTCACGCAAACGTGTGTCTGCGGCAAATTGAACTGCTGGTGGAATATTTGGAGAGCCACTGGGACCTTGCCCGTGGCAGACTAAGGTCTAGAGAGGGGAGAGTGCCCTCACATCACGCCTTTGGTCAGAGTGCGCCAACATAACTCCCAAAGAGTGGAGCAAGTTCTGTTAGATTCTATCGATATTATACCTATGTGTATCGGTACATTATACTCGGGTTAATAACTAGATTTGTAATATTTTTAGTGGTATACCGACTATAAGTGCCGCTTACTCAACCGTGTAAAGCAGATTCGGCATAATCAAAGGGGTACAGGTGGAGGGCCAGGCGTACCCACTCCTTTATCCCTTTTGGAGGAAAGAATCGCTGCTCTGCTTGAAGCAGGCACTGAAGCTGTGAGGAGGAGTGGCACACCCCAAAATGAGGTGCAAATAAATCCCTTGTATTAATATGTAAGTTTTAATTTATGTCAAGTATTAGTTAACATTCTAACTGTGCAATAACTATTACTAACCAGTTAATTTTCATAAATGTTATTTATTTTTTCAGAAATGAAGATATTATTATTGATGTTACACCCACAGTACCACAACACATCACACATTTTACTGAAAGGTAATTATAGTAACTTGTCGTACCTATTTAGGAAATAAATAACAGTCTGATTTCCATAACATAATATTTTTATTTTGTTTCAGTGAGCAAGAGGCAACTAGACAGCGTCCAAGCAACAATCCACGTCGCCGTCGTAGACAATATACATATTTTCACTTTATTTACTTCTTCAGATGATGAATGAAACAAGCAGATTTTATATTACCTCTTACTTAGAATATTAACATAATTTTAAATACAATAATAAATAATTAAGGTTCTTAAGTGGAATTCTGACTCCTTATTCCCTATGTAGCCTCAGGCGATTAATAAGAGCCTGTTGGACAGCCCGACCTTCCAATAAATTTCTGTTTGGCTGCCTATTGCTTTGAGCAAGAATACTCAGGCTCTCCATATGCACATCTTTTTCTGCAGCTCTACGCCGTACATGCATTCTCTCTTCTTGCTCACACTCTTGATGTGTCAGTTGTGGTACTGGTAATCATGCCTTGTTTGCTATATTGTGCAATACCGCAGAGGCATTCTAAAGCATGCATGCAGCTAATAAACACCTGAAACAAAAACATTTAGAAACTATAATAAATACCTAACAATACAAAAATAAAACATGGGCCTCAATACATTCACTTGGTTTGACTTCTTGAGGTAAAGATAATAAAAACAGTATAATTATTATGAAAAGGAAACTTAGGGAAAACTAGTTTTACTCAAATACATACCTGAAACGAGCTTTCAAGACACCAATTCATCTCTCTACTGTATCGCGGGCTGAGACCTGCAGCTTATAATAATGTACATCAAGGGAACCTGGTTTGCATTCAACACTGGGGTCATCATTATCTTCCTCAATGCATAACCGCTGTCACCTGGAAGAACAATAAGTATTAAAATAATTATTCACAATATTTAATATAAACATAAATAAATAAATTAAACTTTTTCAGTATGTATTAATAAGCAAGGACATTCACCGAGCAAAAATATTTCCTCTTCATCATATTTTTGGTTAAGATAGGGCTGTTATTGCTTGTTGGGTGATCACGCCATACTGAAGAATCATGGGTTGCTCCAGGTTTACTGGGATCAATGCATAAAATGTTAAGATCCGCATCACATATCTAAAACAATAATTTTCAAATGTAGATACAGTTTTTTTTATGACAGTAAAGCATAATATTATTACCTATGTACCAGTACCTAAGTATTGTTTGTTTTTTAAATAAAGTAGATTAAGATAGATTAAGTATGGGTAAATAGATTACATACAATCATCACATTGAGAGAATGATATCCTTTTCTATTAAAATATTGTTCTTCATGTTGAATCTGACTACTAGTTGTACCCTGCGGTTTCACCCAATTTTGATTTGACTGGTAGTTCTAGAGATTAGCGCGTTCAAACATACAAACTCTTCAGCTTTAATAAATTACTATAGATAAACAGGATTGACTAACCTTTGCCTGTACACTCAAACCATCTTTCCTTCTCTCCTTCTGAATACATGTTCATAATGTTGTTATCAATTGCCGAGTCATGTTTTTGCTCAGACGATAGGTTTTCTGGAATTCCCGTTCTGAAATACGGACTAGATCCACAGAAAATCTTTGTCTTCTTATGGCTTGACGACGTTCTCGGGCATCAACTTCGGCAGCAAGGGATAAAATTCTCAAACCAAGTTGGAAACTCATATTCACTCAAAAGTTAAAAAAAACATTTAGAATTTCATTGAAAACGACTTGTAGTTAACTTGTCTACATACAATAATCCATTTTAAAACCTTACATTTTCAAAAAATACAATTTGATGCCAACAAAAGTAAATAACGAAGAACTTAAATTGCGCGTAACCGACACTGCACGGTGATCGAATTGAAACTTCTTAGCTGTCATTTTGAGACGTCAAACGAATAGTAGAATACCGATCATGTTGCGTTCCGAAACAAGCACCAAAGACGCGCAACAGTAGAATGCCGATAATGCGCTCGCGTGACGCGCACTTGACGCGAGCGTGTCTGACAGCGGTAGAGAATACGAAAAGCGTTGTTTTGATCGAAACTTAACTGCAACTGCACTGCAACTGCACTTCTTTTGTTACGTGAATTAGCCTACTGTAGGCTAATTCACGTAACAAAAGAAGTGCAGTTGCAGTGCAGTTGCAGTTAAGTTTCGATCAAAACAACGCTTTTCGTATTCTCTACCGCTGTCAGACACGCTCGCGTCAAGTGCGCGTCACGCGAGCGCATTATCGGCATTCTACTGTTGCGCGTCTTTGGTGCTTGTTTCGGAACGCAACATGATCGGTATTCTACTATTCGTTTGACGTCTCAAGATGACAGCTAAGAAGTTTCAATTCGATCACCGTGCAGTGTCGGTTACGCGCAATTTAAGTTCTTCGTTATTTACTTTTGTTGGCATCAAATTGTATTTTTTGAAAATGTAAGTGTTTAAAATGGATTATTGTATGTAGACAAGTTAACTACAAGTCGTTTTCAATGAAATTCTAAATGTTTTTTTTAACTTTTGAGTGAATATGAGTTTCCAACTTGGTTTGAGAATTTTATCCCTTGCTGCCGAAGTTGATGCCCGAGAACGTCGTCAAGCCATAAGAAGACAAAGATTTTCTGTGGATCTAGTCCGTATTTCGAACGGGAATTCCAGAAAACCTATCGTCTGAGCAAAAACATGACTCGGCAATTGATAACAACATTATGAACATGTATTCAGAAGGAGAGAAGGAAAGATGGTTTGAGTGTACAGGCAAAGGTTAGTCAATCCTGTTTATCTATAGTAATTTATTAAAGCTGAAGAGTTTGTATGTTTGAACGCGCTAATCTCTAGAACTACCAGTCAAATCAAAATTGGGTGAAACCGCAGGGTACAACTAGTAGTCAGATTCAACATGAAGAACAATATTTTAATAGAAAAGGATATCATTCTCTCAATGTGATGATTGTATGTAATCTATTTACCTATACTTAATCTATCTTAATCTACTTTATTTAAAAAACAAACAATACTTAGGTACTGGTACATAGGTAATAATATTATGCTTTACTGTCATAAAAAAACTGTATCTACATTTGAAAATTATTGTTTTAAATATGTGATGCGGATCTTAACATTTTATGCATTGATCCCAGTAAACCTGGAGCAACCCATGATTCTTCAGTATGGCGTGATCACCCAACAAGCAATTACAGCCCTATCTTAACCAAAAATATGATGAAGAGGAAATATTTTTGCTCGGTGAATGTCCTTGCTTATTAATACATACTGAAAAAGTTAAATTTATTTAATTATGTTTATATTAAATATTGTGAATAATTATTTTAATACGTATTGTTCTTCCAGGTGACAGCGCTTATGCATTGAGAAAGATAATGATGACCCCAGTGTTGAACGCAATACCAGGTTCCCTTGATGTACATTATTATAAGCTGCAGGTCTCAGCCCGCGATACAGTAGAGAGATGCATTGGTGTCTTGAAAGCTCGATTCAGGTATGTATTTGAGTAAAACTAGTTTTCCCTAAGTTTCCTTTTCATAATAATTATACTGTTTTTATTATCTTTACCTCAAGAAGCCAAACCAAGTGAATGTATTGAGGCCCATGTTTTATTTTTGTATTGTTAGGTATTTATTATAGTTTCTAAATGTTTTTGTTTCAGGTGTTTATTAGCTGCATGCATGCTTTAGAATGCCTCTGCGGTATTGCACAATATAGCAAACAAGGTATGATTACTAGTACCACAACTGACACATCAAGAGTGTGAGCAAGAAGAGAGAATGCATGTACGGCGTAGAGCTGCAGAAAAGGATGTGCGAATGGAGAGCCTGAGTATTCTTGCTCAAAGCAATAGGCAGCCAAACAGAAATTTATTGGAAGGTCGGGCTGTCCAACAGGCTCTTATTAATCACCTGAGGCTACATAGGGAATAAGGAGTCAGAATTCCACTTAAGAACCTTAATTATTTATTTTTGTATTTAAAATTATGTTAATATTCTAAGTAAGAGGTAATATAAAATCTGCTTGTTTCATTCATCATCTGAAGAAGTAAAGAAAGTGAAAATATGTATATTGTCTACGACGGCGACGTGGATTGTTGCTTGGACGCTGTCTAGTTGCCTCTTGCTCACTGAAACAAAATAAAAATATTATGTTATGGAAATCAGACTGTTATTTATTTCCTAAATAGGTATGACAAGTTACTATAATTACCTTTCAGTAAAATGTGTGATGTGTTGTGTTACTGTGGGTGTAACATCATTAATAATAACTTCATTTCTGAAAAAATAAATAACATTTATGAAAATTAACTGGTTAGTAATAGTTATTGCACAGTTAGAATGTTAACTAATACTTGACATAAATTAAAACTTACATATTAATACAAGGGATTTATTTGCACCTCATTTTGGGGTGTGCCACTCCTCCTCACAGCTTCAGTGCCTGCTTCAAGCAGAGCAGCGATTCTTTCCTCCAAAAGGGATAAAGGAGTGGGTACGCCTGGCCCTCCACCTGTACCCCTTTGATTATGCCGAATCTGCTTTACACGGTTGAGTAAGCGGCACTTATAGTCGGTATACCATTAAAAATATTACAAATCTAGTTATTAACCCGAGTATAATGTACACATAGGTATAATATCGATAGAATCTAACAGAACTTGCTCCACTCTTTGGGAGTTATGTTGGCGCACTCTGACCAAAGGCGTGATGTGAGGGCACTCTCCCCTCTCTAGACCTTAGTCTGCCACGGGCAAGGTCCCTGTGGCTCTCCAAATATTCCACCAGCAGTTCAATTTGCCGCAGACACACGTTTGCGTGAAGTCATACCTACTTAAGAATCAGGATGAAACTTGTATGAAAGGAATTTAAACTGCTACTTTATCCTTTCTTTAACTACATCCTTAAATATCATTTTATTCATAATCATTTATTATTATAATATAATACGTGCTTATCTTCAAAGTATTAATCTTTTTAAGTTTTCTATTTGCACCAGTGATTTGCACTGAGTCTTGATTTTCAACTTTCGCGCCATTGGCGGGTCTCCTGTTATTTTGAGTTTTGATTTTATGGGGCAACGATAAACCATCATTCAGCCTAATTTTAGCAAAATATGTGATTGATTGTGAATCAAAGCATAATTGTTTGTTTATCTAGTAAGAAAAAGCACTAAAAACTGTACTGGGTTATTATTTTAATATTATAATAACGTCATATTCATTGAAATGTAATCGATTCTATTCGATTATTTAGTGAGTAATATTTTTTCTCTCATATGGCCACACCATAAGTAAGTTTGGTAGCGTTTGGTTGTCGTACAGTTGACGTGCAGTTCACGCGCAGCTTACGCGCAGTTCAAAGATTACAAGAATACCGTTTATCACTCAAACTTAAACTTAACTGCAACTGCACTACAACTTCATCGGCGCGTCATAAAATTACGTGAATTAGCCTTCAGAACACCATCGAAAGGCCAGATTAAATCATGAGGAAAGAGATTTTACCAATGATTTAACTTTATTCATAAGAATTTATATTTATTATATTATACATAAAAAGCGAAAATAAATAATAATAATCTCTGTCAAAAAAATTTACAATCAATTACAAAAAGTATAATTTTACTGGGGATCGAACTTGCGACGTGATGCACGTAAAGCGGTCATGAAACTGTTTCTCTATTTGTTTCACTGACATATACTTTGAAATAGATGTTCTTACGCATATCATGACTACAACGGTAAATAATTGAATAATACTGACATAATGCAATATTGCTCACCCTCTTAAGCAAGTAGCGTGATAATATATAGCCTAACGTTTGAAGAAGCCTATTTCGAATATTTTAGCAAAATTTGAACAGGATCTATGCAGTAGTTTTTGCGCCAATTCGGAACATCAACAGATAGATAGATTAACTTGACGTAAATGTAGAATTGATAATGATAATCATTGATGTTTATTTTATTAATGTTTAGTATTATTTAATTTAATAAATGGTAATAATTAGAGTCAATATTATAATTATGTAATTTAATAATATGATATATAAAATTTGCAGTGCCCTTAGAGGGCGCATGTTCTTAATACTCTGTCATGAAATATTAATGCATGCCTACTAACCAGTGTTTTACAAGTTTCAAATTTTGTGTGTTCTAAAATAAATAAATAAATTAAATTCATTTTTCTAAAAATTATTAAATGAATTATAAGTTATATTGATTTTGGTCAGCACCCTGATGTAATGACAGAATAGGGCAGTCAAATTTGTACCCAATAACCGTCAGAAATAATGATGAAGAGGTTTCCGAAAATCAAGAGTGAGATTACACACACACACACACACACAAAAACCTTACGACCATTGTAACACAGCTCATCCATAGCTATAAAACCACGATCACGTCCGCAACTAGACAAACAATACCTCGCTAAACCACTTACAATCTGAGCGCAAAGGATAATGAGCGCAAAGGATAGTCGTAATAAAACATTGTTTAGTGCCCCTGGCAGCTATAAAGTGCACATTGACATCGATTACATTGCGTAAGTTTGTACCTGGGTTTCATTCTATCTGTTATTAATTTCTTTGTTGTTTTCCAAATAAGGCATAATACCTTGACTGTAATTGTAAGTCAGATAGGCAGTCGCTCCATGTATAATTTTGGTATTCAGCTGCATCCGGTTAGACTGGAAGCCGACCTCAACATAGTTGGGAAAAGGCTAGGCAGATGATGACCTTGACAGTAATTCCCGAATGGTTTTAGAAGAGATGAGGGCAATGGTGGTCTAACGGTGTCATCTCCGACTTAAGAGTTGAAGGTCTTGAGTAAGCCAAGCAAGCTCTTTAAGTGAACTATTTAATCATCACTGCTCTTAAAACGGTATAGGACTTGGCTGGCATGTTCAAGAACCACAAAATCGAAGATACGTCTAAATCAAAATCAAAGTCAAAGCATTTATTTCAAGTAGGCCAGTTACAGGCACTTTTGAATTGTCGAAATAAAGACAACAAAGAAAACGTAGCTACAGTCCCAGTCACAAGGCTTAAAAACTGTGAAAGTACTGTAGTTGCCCATTCCCTAACGTAGATCTCTATGGAGAAGAACGGGCAAGAAACTCCATGGACACACTTTTAAATCAGAACACTTTTACAAAACCTTGGTGACATCATTCATGTTGAGATGGTACATTATGTGAGAACGATGTAGCAAGATGTGTACGTTAAAAGTGTCCATAGTAAAAACAATTCAAAAATAAAATAATCAATTCAAATAAGCCGTGGCAACCAAGAGATGACTAGTCACAACTGACGTGACATCCAAAAACCCAGCACTGCGCCCGCGTGGTAGATTACGATGTCGGTCTCTCTGAGGAAACGCCTGTTTCAAAGCACTGAGAACGATATGGGCTGATAATACTGGGCACAAATCCAGACTACGGGCTGCGGCCGAGAAATTCTTGAAGGAAACATTTTTACCCGACTGCCTATTTTCGTAAATTTCTTTATAACCTGGTATGTTAAAAATGGCTGGATGGATTTATGGATTTCGGCGATTAAGGTATCATTAGATTCGTCTCAAAAACCCAAATGTAATAAGATAGGTGTTTTAAAAAAAAAACAAAATGGCGGATTTTCGGCGCTAAATTGTAAATCGTTAATATTTTTTTTTAACCAAACCTATCGAGTAGGGTATCAAAATGAAGGAAATTAAAAGGTGATTACAAATATATATATATATATTTATAGGTTCATAATATAATGTGTAGTCGGGTTTTTTATACTTTTAATTAAATGTTACTTGTACCAAGTAAAAAATCAAAAGTTTTATATGATTTTTTACTTTGCTCGTCTTAAATAGACTCCGGACCCAGGTTGGTCGCAACAAGGAAAACCTGCTCAGGTAGAGATTCATTAGTGACTCTGCCCTGAAGTACAAATGTGGTGCTGTTCCACAAACGCACTTAAATTCGTGTCCTGCGTGTCCTGTTGTTTGTTTACTGCAGGACTTGATGGACGCTACTGAAAGCGTCAAACTAGTAGCTCACTTCTGGGCCGACACAATTTAGATTTGCTATCGACTCGCTAAGAAGAAGATACTGGTACAGTGCAAAACGCCCGCCTCGGTTCGAACCTACATTATTTTATCTTGTTCACGTTAATCTAAATTACGGAATCCACGTTTATTGAATTCAGAAATAAATAGGCAACATAAACAAAGTTACACCGCAGTCAGTCGGGATTGTATCGAATGTCTCCAGTTTCAATCTGGCCGAATTCTGGCTGTTGTCCAGCGCACGAACTACAAACTGTAACAAGTTACCCTGTTTTGAATAGTTCTAGTTTCAAAGGATTGAATCGTTTTAAATAAATGTTCGCCTTGATTATTTATTTTGCTCTAACGTGTATTTTTTTAGAGGAGCTCGTGGCTAAATAATAACAGCCGCTCGGATCGATCTTTAGGTTAAGCCGTGCTTGCCTAGGTTGGTCTGTGGATGGGTGACCACCCATTACATACCGAGTTTCCTCCGTGCCTCGGAAAGCACGTTAAGCCGTTGGTCCCGGGTGTCATTTGTAGATCTTTGACAGTCGTTAGGTAGTCAGTGGCCCAAAAAGTCTGACAACCAGTCTTACCAAGGGGTATCGTATTACCCAGTACTAACTGGGTTGTGGAGGTCAGATAGGCAGTCGCTCCATGTAAAATACTGGTATTCAGCAGCATCCGGTTAGACTGGGAGCCGACAACAATAAAGTTGGGAAAAGGCTAGGCAGATGATGATGTCCAGCGCACGAACTACAAACTCTAACAAGGTTCCCTGTTTTGAATAGTTCTAGTTTCAAAGGATTGAATCGTTTTAAATAAATGTTCGCCTTGATTATTTATTTTGCTCTAACGTGTATTTTTTTGCACAACTTGACGAGTTTACTTTCTGAATCTCAGGGCTTTCAGCAGCCTTTAGTAGAATAGCATAAATTAATATCCAAGAAAAATATTTTAAACTAGCTGCAGGTTACATCTTCGTCCGCGTGAAATCATTATAAAAAATGACTTCCATATTTGAATCGGATTTTATTAACAATTTCAGGAGTTTTAATTTTTCTTGTACGGATCCCTAATGCTTTTTCTAAAATAAAAGTAGCCTTACTCCTTATAACATTAGCTAACTGCCAGCAATAGTCACGTTAAAATCGGTCGAGCTGTTTCGGAGATTAGCCGGAACAAAAGACAGGCAGACAAAAAATTTAAAATTGTTTTTTTTTCTTATAAGTACCGCATATACTTTCATATGCTTTCAGTAAAAAGCAGTTATTTTGAAATTACAAACAGACACTTCAATTTTATTTATTTGTATTAATTCGAATAGGTACTTTACGGCCGTGTCGTACGAAAGCAATTGTTGTGAGAACACACGTTCATTGCGTTCACTATGTTCGAGCAACCCGAAAGCGTCGTCGCGACCACAGTATGCACCTTTTGTTTTTCCGAATTACTGTTACCAAATCACTTTGGTTAGGACACGGAGTATCGCAATACTACAACTACTTTTCAGCGTCATTTTTTGGTATTGGGGGCAACTAAGTGGTAATTATAAGCCATTGTAACTAACAGCAGTATTTTTTAGATATTGAATTGTTTATATTTTTTAATTTTATTGAATGATGGTTACTCTCGTAGTCTTAAGTCGTTTGTTATTAACATAAACTGTATTTTTTCTAAATATTGAATTAGTTACAATTTGAATTTTATTGATTGATGCAATATTTGAGGAGCTTTTGGCTACATAATAACAGCTGCTCGGGTCGATCTTTAGGTTAAGCCGTGCTTACCTAGGTTGGTCTGTGGATGGGTGACCACCCATTACATACCGAGTTTCCTCCGTGCCTCTGAAAGCACGTTAAGCCGTTGGTCCCGGCTGGCATTTGTAGATCTTTGACAGTCGTTAGGTAGTCATTGGCCCAAAGTCTGAAAACCAGTCCTACCCAGGGGTTATCGTATTACCCAGTACTAACTGGGTTTTGGAGGTCCGATAGGCAGTCGCTCCATGTAAAATATTGGTATTCAGCTGTATCCGGTTAGAATGGAAGCCGAACCTAACATAGTTGGGAAACGCCTAGGCAGATGATGATGATGAATGAATATTAACGTAGTTTAACCTTTGACCTTTGTTACTAACAATTATGGACAATTATTTTTTCGAAAATATATTTTTTTTATTTATATAATCAGGCGTAGATTCAAGATATATCTAAACAAATTTACGATCCGTAACGGGGTAAACAGTGTTACTTACAACTGCCAAGAATGTCTTGAAACCACACTTGGCACATAAAAGTGAAGGCATTACAATATAGAATGGCACTGCGTTCTTTTTAACGACGTTTTACATTTCTGTGGCAGTGGAGAATTTCTTAAGAGCGAGTCTAAAGCGAAATGAAGAAATAAATATTTGTCGGATCCGGTCATTGGTACGGACATAAAATGAGTCGCAAGCGCGCCAGTGGTGACATCACGAGACCCACTGACAAGTCTACCCACACCACAGCGTGCTTCTACAGAGCCCTGATGGAATGGATGGATTTACAGCTCGAGGCGAGCATGACATTGAACGCCTGATCGCAGCGGAGTTGAGACGTCGTGGAACTGTACTCGATTCATTGTGCCCCGTGTTATTGTGTTAAGTTGTAATCTCAAGTCATTCGTTAGTTTTGCTAGAAACAGTGTATCGTACCGAATGTGTTTCTATAGTACGAAACCCATCTTCTGCCCACATGATGTACGAGTCTAACATAATAAATCCTGACATATCCGACATATTAATTTATTTCAGATATACATCCATAAAGTTGTTAGTAACACAGAAGTTCTTTTGAGAAATTGCGATTCCTAAAGATTTTACATTAAGTGGCCAAGACTTGATACAAAATTAATTCAACGTGACTATTCGCAAATTTTTTAATTGTACAGAAACATGAAGTGATAAGTGTAAGTGTACATAACCGAATTTATTTTAACCAATAAGCTCACAATAATTGACTAAGTTCTAACTTTGACTAACCTAGACATCGCTCAAGACTTCATGCTCGGAAAAGGTGCTACCACTAGACCAAAGCTACACGTGTTACGATAGCGATTGCGAAGTAACAAATGAAAGAAATTTCTTTCCACGAGTCACCGCGACGTGGCTTGCGACGCAAAGGAAATAAGTGATATTCGCGTGCATCTCTGAAGGCGTGAACAGGGTTTTACAGGAACCGTGAACGCTACCCACCTCGAAAGGCGATGAACGTGTCACATACATCGTGTGCGCCTCTCGTGAACATGTCCAAAAGTGTCCATGCTAAGTCCCTAAAATGCACGCGAACAGCGCTGTTTGTGTTCGCGAGAAGACATTATAACTTGCACGTGAACTGCTCACGAACCGCTCGCGAACAGTCGAATATGATCTTATGAATACTTATGATCATATTCGACTGTTCCATACTATGTTGTGTACTATGCTGTGTCCATACTATGTTCCTAATATGCACGCAAACCGTATTTTTCTATCACGAGCGCAGGTGTGGACGTGCCTTTACGGAGCTATGCGTTAATATGCCAGTATGTTTTTTTTTCCATTTGATACCGATAATTCCATTATACATGATGCTACTACATTGTTAGGCTCTCTATCACAATAGTACAATGTCAATCTGTTGAGAGCAACCGATTAATATACAAAGCTATGCAATAGGCCGGCTGATTTGTGTACAGTACGATATCCTGTTGCTACAAGTGCGAGAAATAACTATTAACGTAATGAAACCGCGGTTTAAAAAAAAAAGAAAGAAAAAAAAAATCGAAATGACGTGCATTCAAAAAAAAAATCAAATCTTAACAAATATTTATAACCACAACAGGACGGAACAAAAAATTGACAGTACATTGTGTGTGTGATTGAGAACTTTCAGCTCAAGCTTGAGCTGCGATGGTGGCAATAGGCTCGCTTCTATTACATCATTTGCCTAGCCATTTTCCAACTATGCTGGGGCCAGCTTCCAGTCTTGCCGGATTCAGCTGATTACCAGTATTTTACTTCCAGTCTTACCACTATTTTACATCGTAAAGTGTACTTGTGCCGGGTGGGTGTGTGTTGATTTTTTGCGTATTCGTTTTACAAATGATTGTTTTAGAACATAACACCAAGCCTGTATTCCCTGAAGAGTTAGGCAGAGATGCACCTACATCTACATCTACATTTCGCCAGTTATACTTTGAGGTCCTCACCGATCCAAGCGCCTAGCAGGTCTTTAGTGTGTCCATCGCTCAAAGCAATGGCCGTACGATACGACAAACGATCGCAAGCACGGTTGCTGAGTCTGACGTCCTGAATTTTATTCCCAAGCATAGCAAAGTGTTATCAATGCCATTAACTCTATTCCTAAGTATCCCAACTTCATGTCTGGGATTCCCCGCATTTTCCTTTTTTTAAGTTCAAGTTCTTTGAGATCGCTTCGTTAGTTCCATTTCTAATTAATGTTTTTAGCGAACAAAAGAATTGGGTCACGATAAGATTTTACCGCGTTTTCCTGTTTTATTTTTGTTTATCGTGATTGTTATTTTTGGAAGTTGAGATTTGGGGGCTGCGCGCGCCATCCGGTTGCGGGGGCGCGTCGCCCCTCGCCTACGCTACTGGAGCCATCCTCTAGGACTAACCTTAACAAGTTTGCCCCCTTGTCACGCGCCATAAGACTGTTAAATATTATCTCAGATGAGGTAGATATATTTCACTGCAGTCTGATGAAGTTCACAGGAGTAGCACTGAAGTGCATTGAAAATATTTAGAGGTGTGCTTATTGTAGGTATTTTAATATTTTTCTTTTTTGATATGTATTCTGATTGTGTTTTAATTGTATTTTTGTTAACTTATGTAAGTTATTGTATCTTGGTGGTGGTAACATCGCATTGGCGTTATAGCTGTAAAGGTTATTTTATTTCATAATTTAAAATAAATAAATAAATAAAATAAAAAATTAATCTTATTCGTTTTTGAAAGATATTGTATGACAAGATTGACTCAACTGTAGTTGCCTGCCTCGATAGTCTTGTGGTAGCAAGCGCGACTGCTAACCGCGAGGTCCTGGGTTCGATTTCCGGGTCGGATAAAATTTTATTAGGTTTTTCCATCAATATTTCTCAGTAGCAGCCACGGAGTCTGAATTTGTGTCCGGTTAGTGGCAATAGGCTCGGCCCCTATTACATGGGACTTAAAGATAACTTGCGAAATGTACCCAAAGTTCGCCAGTTATTATTAGGTATACCTCTGCCATACCCTTTAAGGGTTACAGGCGTGACGTTATGTTATGTATCTCTGGAGACGAATCTCTACAAAGCCGATCATTTTTAAACCAACAATTATTTGAAGACGTTTGCACTACACATTCAATAGTTTGACATTTTCAATAGCAGTAATCGTTTTTAAATGAACTTAGCACTAGTCATCATCATCTGACTAGCCTTTTCCCAACTATGTTGGGGTCGGCTTCCAGTCTAACTGGATGCAGCTGAATACCAGTATTTTACTAGTAGCGACTGCCTATCTGACCTCCACAACCCAGTCATTACTGGGTAATAAGATAACATCTGGTAAGACTGATTGTCAGACTTTCGGGCCACTTACTACTCTGTCCAAGATCTTAGAACTTTATTGGTAACTACAGTTTTGAGCCGTTAGTGGTTGAAACGCTCGGATCATGGGGTCCGAGTGCGCGTCTCCTTTTTAAGGAAACCTCTCGCCGACTGGTCGATACTTCGCGTGACTAGAAGGGGCCAGGCTCTTTCTTTGGCCAAAGAAATAGCATTGCTATTTCAGCGTGGCAATGCTGAGGAGGAGTACTTTGACGACTAAGTGTCCTATTATCGTCGTTGTTTATATGTATATAGGTACTTACTTTTAGTCTTATTTTTATCATTATTTTAGTTCTATTTGTAGTCTGTATATAATGTACATCAATTGTAAACGAGGTTTCAAAAAGACTGTGTACACCGTGAATTTCTAGTCGTCTTAAAAAGGTGGTCCGCTCAATGTACCCAACATAAAACACCTCTAGGCGTGATTTTTTTTTTACCATTAATTAATAAAATAGATACAATTAATCTTGACTTGGCTCACGAGGTTGTCGACATGTGGGATGTGGACTCAGCGATCATTGTGCCGTTAGTTGTATCAGCCCATGGCTTAATTGCCAAGAGCCTCGACCAATACCTGAGGAGGCTCTCGTTAGGCAGCTGGATCACGGGTTTGATTCAGAAAGCGGTACTCCTGGACACGGCTCGTATTGTTAGGAGGTTCCTCTCTCTGGAGCCCTGACCGCCGGTAGCTTGGACCCTGTTCCCGATACCGGTGGGCTACAATTTTTTATATTTTTAAATGTTTTTTATATTGTTTTTAATTTATGAAATATTTAAAAATGTAGAAGATTTGTATAAAAATAAATAAAGGACATAATAGATACAAAAAATAAATAAAGACCGCGCTCGCAACAGGGTGTTTCTAACTACGTCATGCGTCATAATAATTAATGATATTTTTATTTTTAAATTATTGAAATCAATACCTATCATTTTTTATGAGTGTTTAGTACTCATTGGGAAAAAGAAGTGGGCTTGGGTTGTGGAGGTCAGATAGGCAGTCGCTCCATTTAAAATACTGGTATTCATCTGCATCTGGTTGGACTGGAAGCCGACCCCAATATAGTTGGGAAAAGGCTAGCCAGATGATGATGATGATGGAAAAAAGAAGTGAGCTGCAGTTGTTAGACGACTAAAAAGTTACGGTGTATTTGTAGTGTACATTCGTTCCAATAATAAGCACCGACCACACGATCCATAATAAACAATTCTCTCACTTGGCTTTAACATCTCGAATGACAAACACGTCCCAAATAACTTGTACACCATGTTCGCGTCTAATCTCTTGTGATTAATTCGCTGCGGTTTTCAGACCGTCTTGTAGGTCCCTAAGGATACCCAAGCTTAAGTGTTGGGAGGCTTTCGGATCGTGGTAATAAACTGGTTACAGACGTTTGCTTGATTCAGTGAAAAGGCAGTGACAAATTAGATGTATTTGTATACAAAGTGGGTAAAACAACTAAAAAAATCAATCATAATTCTTTGCAAATCACTACATAGTATAAAACAAAGTCGCTTCCCGCTGTCTGTCCCTATGTATGCTTATATCTTTAAAACTACGCAACGGGTTCTGATGCGGTTATTTTTATTAGATAGAGTGATTCGAGAGGAAGGTTTATATATAAATATATTGCACCCGTGCGAAGCCGGGGCGGGTCGCTAGTAGTAAATAAACGCAATGAGGTATGCTGTCAGAAAATCCCATTCTTAGTCTGGAATATGTGTTGTAACATTATATCTATGTAATTTATTAATATCTACCTACGACAGAGAATGATAATTAAAAACAGGGTTTAAAATTTAGTTTTTAGGGTTCCGTACCTGATGGGTAACCTATTACAAAGCCTCCGCTGTCCATTTCCATCTGTCTGTGAGCGGGCTGTATCTCATGATCCGTAATAGGTAGACAGTTGAAATTTTCACAAAATGTGTATTTCAGTTGCCGCTATAACAACAAATAATAAATTAAAAATTAAAGGGGGCTCCCACTACTACGATGGTACGGAACCCTTCATGTGCGAGTCCGACTCGCTTTTGGCCGGTATTTTGTTAACTATATAAACAACATAATTTTTTAGGGTTTCATAACCGAATAGCAAAAACGGAACCCTTATAGACTTGTCATGTCTGTCTGTCTGTCCGTCTGTATGTCACAGCCACTTTATTCCGAAACTATGAGGACTACACAGTTGAAACTTAGTAGGTAGATATATTCTGTAAACCGCTTTACGATTTTTATATAAAATACAAAAAAAAAAAGATTTAGGGGGGCTTATACATGGAAATAAAACTAAAAAACAAATTTCATCAAACCTATTCATGTTTATAGATAAGTCTTTAAAAAAAATGGTTTTAGAAACCTCAATATCAATACATATTTCTAAAACCATTTTTTCTCAAACCGTTTGGAAGATAGACACTTTCAAACTGGTGGTTTTTATTTCTTGTTTATTTTTTTGTATAATTTTTGTTTTAATGTGAATTCAACCTTTTTTTTTTTGTTTTGTCCTGTATGAGTTTAATTAGTACTTTTTCTTTAATTCCTTCTTTAAAATGTGTGTGTGTGTCCCTCTAATTCCTGAAGTAGGAGGAGGAAAATTCTGAAAAAATGTGGGATTGTAAAACGTAAGATTTGATGTTTAGTTTTTGAGGGATGGTACTTTTCATCAAACTTCAGCAGTAACTTTGTTTTTCATTAACATACTATGAAAAACAAATTTAGTTTTGCTGTTGAATGTAATACAATACAATATAATATGAACGAGCCTTCAAAATATTTTTATTATATTGCTAGGTGAACTTGGCCGATTTTTTTCTTTTAAAAATATAAAGATGAAAATTAAATCGCGCAAAACATGAAATATGCCAGTGACACTGAGTGAGACTTCAAATCTTATATTTATAACGAACAGCTAGACCAAACCGGGCCAAAACTTTGTCTCACCAAGACTTCTGGATCACATCCAAATTCCGTATTAGACTTTCGAGAAAGCACTTCGAACGCTACGAATTCGAAATTGGAATGTTTAACAAGTTTTTGAAAGAAAAAAAAAATAAGTTTAAAAAGTATTGCGTTTCTTGAAATATAACATGTAAAAGTTCGGTATAAGAGGGCTGATGCCGATACGCTCCGTTCATGGCTCGCGGCGCTGTTGGTCGGTGAAGGAACGGTCTAGTGGGCATAGTTTCAAACTTTCTCACTACACCTTAACAGCACGGTCATGGTATGATACGGTGTAGTGGTAGACCTTACCGGTCTTCCGGAATTCCGGTCGCAGCGTCAGACTTTGAACTCTAACTGATAATGTTAGTATTTATGTCAGTCTCCGGTATCCGCTATGTACAGCCGTGCAACAATCTATCTGTACCGCTCTGGCCCATATAGTGAGGACCGTCTCAATCTTTCTTTCATGGAACTTGGAGATCAATATTAAAATTCACAATAGTTATCACATCACATAACATTACGCCTGTAATTTCTGAAGGATTAGGCAGAAATTGATTACCTAATAGTACACCCACATTTCAACATGTTAAACTATGTTAAAGTCCCATGTAATAGGGGGCGAGCCTATTGCCAGACTCCGTGGCTGCTACTGAGAAATTCCTGATGGAAAAACCCAATAACACTCTGACCGACCCGGGAATCGAACCCAGGACATCTTGCTCAGCAGTCGCGCTTGCGACTACGAGACCAACGAGACAGCCAATTAGTTATCACAGCTGTAATAGAGCATAGGAGTATATAGGGTGACTGGAGTATATAGGGTGAGTGACCGATACTTAAACACGTGATTGTACTCATAATAACAATCAAATTTCCCAAAGAAACATTTTTTTTTAAACGGCTAACAGCTGATAGGTCACAGGCGCGCGCTGGCGTATTTCATACGGCTGTTGCGTTATTGTAATAAAACTCTGTCTATAAAAAAAAAATGTGTCCATGTCTCAGAGCACCGGTCTCTTCTTAAGTGGTTGCCCATACGTCAGCGTAGGTAGCAAAGGGCACTAACTACCTTGTTCTCTTTCCTTGTTTCTCCCTATTCCCCTAGTTACCTTGCTCCCCACTTTCAATACATCTGTGCTAATCATAATAGGAGTCTGGGCTCATCGCATAACCGAATTCTTCAATGTCCCTCTCACCGCACTGACTTCATTCACCGATCATTCTTCGTTCAGTCTATTTCTCTGTGGAATGCGATTCCCCAAGAAATCAGAACGGCAACCAACCGTTTATCGTTTAAAATTAAAGTTCGCGAGTACATTCAGAAAAAGCTGGCAGTTTCATCAAAACGTTAATGTTTTCTTCATTGTTTGTCTTTTTATTTTAGTATATCCGTGTAAATTTCTATTTACATATACATATATATATTTATAGTATTTTGTTATATTGTTATAGTAATTTATATATCCTTGTAGTTAATCTTTGTAATTAATATTTTTTTTTGCTAATAGATAGATACACCTACCACTGTTTGTCTCTGCATCACCCAAAGGTTGACTGGTAGAAAATGCCTATGGCATTAAGTCCGCCTCTGTACTTTGTGCTGATTTATTTAACACTTCATGTGTTAAATAAATTAATATTGGTAATTCTAAACCCCGAAGGGAATGTGACCCTCCCCTATTTAACGAAAGAAATTAGAAAACTTTTATTTCAAAAAGGTCAGCGGTATATTTTTGGAATAATTTTCCTGTTTTACAAAAATACTGTTCTTTTTCTCTAATTTTTTGTTTATAGTATTCCGTTAGGTTTTATATTATAGCGGTACTATAATATAAAACCTAACTTTCTTTTTTTCTCTACCACATAATATTATGTAACTCAAAGTATTTAAATATAGTACTTCTGTATAGCTATACTTACAGGGTGTAAGGGACAGCCTTCCGCAAACTGAAGGGGTAAATCAGGTATACACCGTGACTTTTGAGTCGTCTTACAAAGGTCGTCCACTCAATTATTTATTATTATTATTATTTAATGTACCCGACATAAAGTAGCTCTAGGCGCGATTTTTTTTACTGACTTAACCAATAAAACGTCAGTAAAGAGTGATTAAAAGATCTATTTTCCACTAAACAAATGTAAAAGTCTGAAAGTATTGAAGCAAATTAAGTGAATACGTTTGATAGTCTTGTTTTATGATTTCGTATCAAGTTGGTAGGTACTATGATTTTTTATGTGTACTGCTTATATTTTTATATTCGTCCGTTGTACCATTGGCTATTGGCATAACGTGTAGGGTGAAATGAACAATTGTGGACTTCCTCGTAAAAAAAGGTTACATGTTAAACCGGTGCGAGGTGATCGGTCGGAGAACCCAAATTACCGACATAGCCAGCTGTAGTGGTAATAGGCCGGTCATATTAGCAGTAGAAGTAGAACCGATGACCGTTAGGGTAAACGTGTTCTTGAGTGAAGACTGTGAAGCGCATTCTCAGGGTGACTGGTGCATGATAGTTGCCGAGAATCGAGTTGAGTTGCGGGAGAATGCAGAGGTCATAAGCGTCTCCAATTCGGCAGTGAGCAACTGTAGATAGGAGATGATGATGGTGATGACACCACCCGTAGTTTTGGGTCAGGAGCCTAGCATGAAATAGTAGGGATATTTTAGTAATAGTTCAAAAATAATGTCTCAGTGGAAAATTTAAAGGAACCTTTTTGGACAAAATTGAAGTGATCTATATCTAACCTCGCATTTGAGGCCCATTTATGCTATGACAGTAATAGGCAACGTCACCCTAATATAAAGACATTGCTTGGCCCAGTAACATGGAGCGAGTAATCGTTTCGCCTCGATCGATAGAGTAAGCATCCAGAATACGAATGACTTGATAACGCAATGTAATATATTACTCTATAAAATATGTTTTACTAAGCTGTACGTTGAGACTTATAAGAGGAACTTATGGATATGGAATGTTGCAGCTTTTTGTGAAGTTATTAGAAAAATGCCGAGTATGGTCTCGTGCTCGCAAATGCCAGAGCATGAAGTTTTGGGTTCGATTCCCAGGTCGGACAAAGGGTTATCGGTTTTTTCCATCAAGAATTTCTCAGTGGCGGTCCGAGGTCTGGTTTTTTTTTATGGTTGGTGCCGGTAGGTACTAGTTACCATGGGAATTAAACATACATATACCTGGCGAAATGTGGGCGTTCTACATCTAGGTACACCTCTGATTAAGCCTTCCGAAATTATTGTCATGATGTTATTTTAAAATTAAGTCTGAATACAATACGTGCTTGCATCGACACACGGAATCAAATAAATGCGGAGCCCGATACTACGCCAAAGAGTTAAACGCTTCCATTCGCACGTGGCTGGTGATGACCAATGCGAGTTTGAGCATCTGCAGCGGGCGTTAGTTACATAATTTCACATTGTGGGGTATTCCTCAAAGCGCAACTATTTTAAGCGCAACCAACTAAGCGCAACTAAATTATTCCTAAAAGCGCAACCATTAGTTTCAATCATGGTTGCGCTTTGAGGAATAAACACATAATATTTTTAATTTGAATTTGTGAGCGCAACTAATGGTGGCGCTTCGAGGAATAATTTAGTTGCGCTTAGTTGGTCGCGCTTAAAAATAGTTGCGCTTTGAGGAATACCCCACAATCTATCAAGAACCTCCACGTGAATCATTATTAAAATCGACTACTGAAAGGCAAAGTTTCGTAAAAGCAGATAAAAATATTCAGATATCGCTTAAAGCTCGTAAGACCGCTGTCCGATAAATTGCCGGAATCTTCGGATTTTCCTTCCGCAATCTTATTATAAAATGTTTTTCTTACATTTTATGTTTGTTGAATATTCTCCACTGGGAATTTGAGGAATACGGATCTATGTTGTAAACGTAGATTCTTTTTTAGAAAAAAAAACTATGTTCCAAATAAAATGTTTTAAGTATACACAGCATCTATCAAAAAGCCGTGGTCATATTTAAGGGCGTAATACAGACCATCGAACTAAACAATTTTTCCCGTGGAACCAAGAACGTAATTAGCATAGCATGGCATAATCAGCCTATTAATGTTCCCACAGCTGGGACGCAGGCGTCCTCTCTATGAAAGGGAATGGGCTATAATCCACCACGCGGGCCCAGTGCGGGTTGGTGAGTCAGAACGTAATTGGGAACAAGAAAAATCACTCTCTAATAAAAAGCGGTGTTTACAAGGTAATCGACTCCTCCTATTGTTGAAGTCGGTTAAAATGTAGCCTATGTTACCCGGGCCATAATAACGAATCGATTGACACCTTATTCATCAAAATCGGATGAATAGTTTAGGCGCTACGGACGAACATACGTAAATACAAACATACATACATACTGTTAGCCTGCGTCATCCCACAGTAGTTTTTCTGCTAAAACCATAACCCTTCCTTTTCACTTCGCCGTAGTCGGCTAAAAAAAACCAGTTGTCTCGTACAAAACTTCAACACCTATTCGACCCAAATGGATGGAAAAGCTGTTATTTTTAACCGACTTCAAAAAAGGAGGAGGTTATGTCTTCGATCAGCATCTTTTTTTTTTATGTATGTACACCGATTACTCTGAAATTACTGGGCCGATTTACGTGATTCTTTTATTATTTGGTAGGGTAAATATAATAATATATAATATAAAGTTTTATAAACGTTGCTGAGTTGACGATGTGACAGTTCCTAGATAACTTCTAGGTACAATGTAAAATTGTTTCATGGCAAGAATTTGTGCGGCAACTAAAAAGGGTAAAATAAAAAAGTTTTTCAGACACTTGGTTTAGTTTGAAAATCATCATCTGCCTAGTCTTTTTACATAGAGCGACTGCCTATCTGACCTACACAACCCAGTTAGTACTGGGTAATACGATATCCCTTGGCTAGTTGTCATTTTAGGGCCACCGACTACCTGTAACGACTGTCAAAGATCTACAGATGACAGCCCGGACCAACGGTTTAACGTGCTTTCCTAGGCACGGAGGAAACTCTTTTCTTAACCTAAAGATCGACCCGAATTGCTGTTATTATTTAACCACGAGCTCCTCGCACCATAAAATATAACTACAAATTTCTGATACAGGCTGTATATCATGGCAACACATAGCTTTAGTACAGAAATCATTACATAGTATAAAACAAAATCACTTCCCGCTGTCTGTCTGTCCCTATGTATGCTTAGATCTTTAAAACTACGCAACGGATTTTGATGCGGTTTTTTTTAATAGATAGAGTAATTCAAGAGGAAGGTTTATATGTATTTATAGCACCCGTGCGGAGCCGGGGCGGTTCGCTAGTGTAGGATAAAATGGAAAACGTTTTATCATAGCTTCAAAGAGCTTTCAATGGTATTTTGTAAGGAAAATATAATTTAAAAAAATATTATTTTTATTTTCAGCTTTATTAAAAGGTTTTTGTTTAGAAGTGTCAGTTACACAAAACAATGTTGTTGGCATTTTAACTGTATATGAATATTTAATTCAAACAGGACTGGTATGGAAGTACTGGTGTCCTTTTAAATTATAAAAAAAAATAAACAGCATAAACGCTACCATGTTCCTTCTTGTTTGTTGTGGAAACAGAATTTAAAATAAACTTTACATACATACTTTATTATAAAAAAAATAAGAGCAATCACCCTGTTGTATCGGCGCCGACTTATGAGTTGTAGGAGGTTCGAACCTAAGCAGGCACAAAATTAATAATTAATTTAATACAGTTAAATTACAAATGGAATCAATTTAATACAATTTACAACCTATGCAGGTTGTAAATTGTATTTTTTATTTTGCATTATACAAATTAATCAGTTTTTCTTTTGCTATTAACTATTTATGTAAGCACGCCAAAATAAATGGTAAGATAAGACAAATATACTTTATCTTTAAGATCCTCCTGTACCTTATTTACGCAAATAAATGTTTTTGATTTGATTTTGGAAGGCCTCCCACTAGGTGGACCGATGACCTGGTAAAGGTTGCAGAGATCCGCTCGATGCGAGACGCACGGGACCGGTCAATGTGGCGACACTTGGGGGAGGCCTATGTCCAGCAGTGGACGTCTTTCGGCTGAAATGATGATGATAATTTAAAAACCATGAAGGAAAACATCGTGAGAATACCGCCATGTCCTTGAACCAAAAAAACTCGGCTGGCAGTGTCACTTGACAGTTAATGTTTCGTGAATTCGCATATAAAAGAAAGAAAAAATATTTAGTTGTCGCAGGGACATGACGTGCATGTTACGCGTTGCCATCCAAAGGGCATCGCCGACGCAGCAATTGCACATATTGACGAAATATTGCAACAGACATCGCGCGATGTAAATGATGGCCTAGATTACACTTTATGACGTCCGATCTGTGTTTTCTTAATTAGACTAATTTTATACAGAGGCATTCCATATTCTTACTTCGAATAGGCACTTAGGCTAGTTAGTTGTAATTCATTGTAAGAGTTCTTATTTAAAATAAACCTAAGTTAAAATCATTTTGGTTTTTTTTCAATCATCCGGTTGCAGCTAACGTAATTTGCATCATACAAAATTACAAAAAGATAAACAACAAAACAAAAAAAAGATAAATTCTTGTATCTATTTTTAGATGCTTCTAGGCCACACCCACGCCCGTCAAAGTCAAGGTCAAATTGTCTTCGCGTTTCTGAGATGCTGGGGGTCACTGCGAATAGAGTTCATACGAATTCAAGTCAAAAACTGAAGACGTAGATTAAAGGCCAACTCCCTCTCACAGAGAGGAAGATTGTCCGTGGGAACGTTGCGGGCAGAACAAATCCAGACTCCGTGGCTGCTACTGAGAAATTCCTGATAGAAAAACCCAATAACAATTTTCCCGACCCGGGAATCGAACCCAGGACCTCATGCTCAGCTGTCACAATTGCGACCACTAGACCAACATAGCTGTCAATAATGGCAACTGTCATACGTAAAATATAGATGTATCATATTTTGTTAAATCGATATGAAACTGGAAAAATTCATAAAATGTATTACGTTACAAGAGTATCAGATTCAATTTGTGTCAATGTCAAGTTGTGTTAGGCATAGTGAATTGGCAAAGTGATAGAGCGACTGTTATCCGATGAACAGTACGGATTTTTGTGGATTATGTACTGAGGCCCTAGCACGAGTGCGTGGTGTAAACGCAACGAAAATCGAGAATCATAATCGTTCGTATCGTGTCGTAATCGTTATTATCGTATCGTAATCGTTCGTATCATATCGTAATCGTTCGTCTTTGTGTCGTCTATTTTTAAATTAAAAATACTCGTTTTACATATATTTTTTTTTTTTGTGGCCTGTACTGTCCCACTGCTGGGCAAACGCCTCCCCCAATTTCTAATAATAATTTTTATCATTTATTATTATTTATAGATGATGTTGATTGTACTTGGTGCAAACAATTTAAACTAAAATGCTATAGGATAAAAATGTATTTTCCCATGTACGTATTTACGTTATGTTTACACCACGCGCTCGTCTCTAATAGCACCACAAATCAGCTGATACGTTTAACGCCACACACATTGTTTCTGTCAAATGTTTAAAGATGACAGTGACGGAATGATGTTTTAAATTGTATTTCTAAACGCTTTTTAATTAAATATGGAGCAAGCGGGCCTTGGTTTTGATATATGCTTGTATTCGAAATTTTGTTTTGACACAAAATGGTTTATTTCTGTCCCAAATGAAATAAATAATTTCAAACAATAACATGTTTTGATCAAAATTCAAATTAAATAAGTTTTTGCCATTTTTCATACCAAGTTGGTTTTAAAACGGAACTTTTGAGTGTAATAAAACCAAATTATTAATGTTAGGTAAAACATAAACAATATCAGCAGTAAAAGGTTAACTAGCGACGCGCCCCGGCTTCGCACTGGTGCAATATATTTATATATAAACCTTCCTCTTGAATCACTCTATCTATTACTGAAAACCGAATCAAAATCAATACTCAATACTCAATACTTTATTGCATTCCATAATGTATACAAGGCTGGTAGGTAAATTATAGAGAAACAATTATGGACCCTGTCGGGCACAGCAAGTTAGTTTTTAGAGGAGAGGATGAAGCGCTTTTTGTTTAAAAACATAATAATATTGAAATTATAATATTGAAATTAAGGAGTAAATCTTATATTTAGATATTTAAGTAGATATTATTTATGAGTAGATTTATATTAATTTTGTTTATTATTAATATTTCTATATTTATTTATTTATTTATATATTTATTTATTTATTATTAATAGATATTTTCTAAATTATAAATTAGGTAATTATTTTATATATTTATTTATATATTAGCTGTAATTTATTATTAACTAAATAGTAAGTAATTAAAGATATTGCACGGTAGATAAGGTAAATAGATGTATTAGGTACTACTTGGTTATTCTAATTATCTTCGTTTCTCTAGGAGGAATTTATCTTTGAAGTATTCGTCAATTGTGTAGTAGGTTTTATCTAAGAGAAATCGTTTTAGTTTATTTATAAATATATTGTTTGTTTCTGTGTTTTTTATGTGTTCAGGTAATTTATTGTAGATTTTTATCTATGTTAACCAATGTTCTTATAAGTTTCTTCTGTATTGTAAATAGCGAAGGTGCATCTGTACTGTTACCCCATAATATTATTCCGTATTTAAGCCAAGCGAACGCGTACGCATAGTATGTTACTATTGCTGTTTTGAGATCTGTAGTTTTCTTTATTTCTCTGAGGGCATATGCAAATTTAGATAGCTTTGTTTTTACTTTCTTTATGTGTGGTTTCCAGTCTATGTGTGTATCTATGTCCAGGCCTAAAAGAGTGAATTTATTAACTATTTCTAACTTGGATCCTTTGTATTTAAAATTTATATTTATTGGGGTTTTTTGTCGCGGGTGGAAAGTGACTATTTTTGTCTTACTAAAGTTAATTTCTAGGTTATGTTCGTTCATCCAGTATGTTGTGGTATCAAGTATAGATGTTAGTGTTTGGTTCAGGTTTTGGTTATTTTTACATGATGTTAAAATAGAGACGTCATCGGCAAACAATACGCACGTTTCATTTATGTGGTTAGGGAGATCATTTATGTAGACTAAGAACAATAGGCATCCTATGACACTTCCCTGTGGTATGGAGGCGTTTACAGGTATGTTTTGTGATCTAATTAGTTCAATGTGTTGTGTTTGTGTATTGTAGTGTTCTATTTCTACGACTTGCTCTCTGTTTCCTAAATAAGATGTAAACCAGTCATGACTTTTTCCTCGGATACCTATGTTGTAAAGTTTATTCAATAGTATATCGAATTGTACTTTATCATACGCTTTGGTCATGTCCAATAACAGTCCAATAGCGTATTTTTTATTATCAATAATTTTGAGTGCTTCTTGTATGTACTTGTAGACGGCCAAAACAGTGGATCGGTTCTTACGAAATCCATTTTGGCTATCATTGAAAATGCTATATTTTTCACAGAACGCGTAAACGCGGTTACACATGACTTTTTCGAATATTTTTGAGGCTGTTGGTAGTAGAGCAATGGGACGGTAATTGTTCGGGTCAGTTTTATCGTTTTTTTTGAAAATAGGTTTAATGAGGGCCTTTTTGAGTAAGTCAGGAAAAACACCTTCTTCGAAGGATTGGTTAATGAGTATATAAAATGGCAAGGTAAGTTCATCAGCGCACTGTTTTATCAGACTGGGTGGGAGTTCGTCGATTCCGTGGCTGTTCTTGTTCTTTAGATTTTTAATAATTATGTTTATTTCATAAGGATCAACTGGGTTAAGGTATAATGTATTTTGTGTAGTTAAGGTTGCCGGTAGCCCCTTTGGTTTGCTGCCGGTTGGTGTTGTAGTTTTCCCACCAATGGAGACAAAGAAATTATTAAATATGTTGGCTACTTCTTGCGGTTTCGCCGTTAAGCTATTATCTACTTGTAATGTTATGTTGTGTTTCTCGGTTTTACGCTTTTTGTTTGAGCGTTCATTTATGATTCCCCACATTGTTTTAACTTTATTATTTGATTTAGTCATTTTATTTTTGTAGTGCAGTTTTTTAGCTGTTGTAACCGCCTTTTTCAGTATTTTTTCATATTTTTTGTAATATGTTATTAATGTAGGATCTTTTGTTTTTGTAATTAATATTTTTAACAATCTTTTATTAATACTGGATTTTTTTATACCAACAGTGAGCCAATATTTCTTATATTTAGTTTTAAGTTTAATTTTAAGTAGTGGGATACACTTATTTAGGATTAAGGTAAGTTTATCGTTAAATGTTTTATAATTTGTGTTAATATTATTATCAGTTTTAAGTATATCATTCCAATTAATTTTTTGTAATTCCTCTTTAAATTTTAATATGTTTGTATTGTTATATAACCTTTTCTTTGTGTACCAATTACTTGTACTGGGTTGTTCTGGTAATTTTAAATGTAGGACTGTGCTATGATGGTCAGAGAAGCCTAAGTCGTCTATTGTTACGTGCATGTCTTTGTGGTTAAAGTTCGTGAGTATTAGATCTAAACATGTTGCGGTGTTTGGTGTGATACGCGTAGCGCTTTTTATGTGTTGAGTAAAGTTATTTTCTTGCATGAGGTTTATAAATTTATTAGTTTTTAGATTATCCTGTAGTATATTTATATTGAAATCGCCTCCTATTATTATATTTAATTTATAGTATTTTTTATTTATGTATTTTAATAGTTGCTTTAATTTTTCATAAAAAACTTCCTCCTCTCTCCTATTCCAGTATATAATTATAATTAATAAGTTTTCTTTTGGTAATTCTGTGGCACATATTTCTATTATATATTCTGCAGACATATCGGTGATGTCGTCCTTCTGTATGCTTTCAATATAGTCTTGTAGGAGTATACACACGCCGCCTCCGGTTCTAGTACTGCGACAATATGATGAAGCAAATTTGTATCCACTAAATTGTATGAGGTCTAGTCTTTCTTGAGTTAGCCATGTTTCTGAAAGGCATATAGCTTTGTAAGATGGATGTTCGTCTATAAACGCTTCAAGTATGTCTTGTTTGTTATTTAGACTTTGTATGTTTTGGAACAATAGTTTAAATGGTTGTTCGTTGTTTACGAAAAGTCTGGTTCTCAGTTTTATCAGTGTCGTTTATAGTGCAGGGCTGCGTCATGTTGTTATATGTTATTTCTTCTTTTTGATTGTTATGTGCGTATTCCTTTATGTTGTTATTTATTTTAAATAATTGTCCGTTTATATATAGTTTGTTATTTCTGATGACTGCGTGCGATCCGTTATTTCTTGCCGTAAACAGTTCCTCTCGCATTTGTGCCCTATACTTTCGTTCATTTTTATCTAAAAATTCTGAAATGAATAGTCCAGTTCCTTGAAAGAAAGTTCTATTGTTTATAATATATTTTGCCATTCTCTTGCTGATGAATTCGATGACGAGTGGTCGGTTCTTAGATCCACCTGGTCTTCCAATTCGATACAGATCTTCAATATATGCTGAAACGTCTACGTTTACTATTTCACGAAACAGTTCAACCAATCTACTGTGGAGTGCATTTTCAGGCTCTTTATTGTAGTCCGCCAGGCCGTAGAGCACAATCTTTCTATGGTGGTTTACTTGCAGACTATTGGGTATTTTAGAAGCTTCTGTAGTTAACTTTCTTATTTCTTTTTTCAGATTTTCGTTTTCTGTTTGTAGTTTTTCTAGTTTTATGTTTATGTTTACTATTTCTTGCTGTCTTTGAGAATTTTCTATTGTTAAGGTATTTGTTTTATAGTCTATATCTTGTTTTAATTCATGAATTGCTTTATATATTTCTGTGTGTATAGTTTTCTGTAGTTCTTGTACAATAGATTTGTTATTTTCTTTCAGATGTGTAATTATTATTTCACTTAAATCCTGTAGTGTTAAATTTTTTTCCAGATTAACTTTATCAGGTTTTTCTGTGGGTATAGTATCACCAAAGAAGCTAAGATCTTCTGAACAAATGGTGTCGTTGTCGGAATCTTTTGGCTTTCTTCTTAAAGTAACGTTAGCTTCCTCGGAGGGTGATGATTGACATTTGTTTGTATCAAGTATTCTGGGGGGACGCAAAGGCGTATCAGTGTTTCCTGTCTTGGAAATCCGTTGCGGAGTTTTAAAGATCTAAGCATACATAGGGACAGACAGCGGGAAGCGACTTTGTTTTATACTATGTAATGTAGTGATAAAATTGTATACATTAATGCAATTGAGGGTGAGTAGAAATAGCAACTACAGTTATATAATACGACGTGCAGTCCCTGAATAACAACATAAACAACCATAGCTAATTGCCCATTGCCTTTTTTGCCTTCTTTGGTATAGTGGCCGCAAGCGCGGCAGCTGAGCATGAGGTCATGGGTTCGATTCCCGGGTCAGGCAAATATTTAATTGGGTTTTTCCATCAGGATTTTCACAGTAGCAGCCACAAAGGATTTGTGCCAGGTTGCTGACAATAGGCTCGTTCCCTATTATGTGGGACTTAAATCGTAACTGGCGAAATGTGGGTGTACTTGTTAGGTAAACCTCTGCCGCTGATGTTATATAAAAATCCCGGCTAGTTCTGTAACCACGATTGAGATAACCGTTCGTTTTAATCATTGGTTTTATGGAAACCGATAAATTAATCCAAAAGAAAAACGTTTATACGGTCATTTGACAATTGGCGAGGTCATTCCTACTTCAGCTTGTTTATTCTATAAACCCTATGGCTTTATACCTAAGGCACGTCGCTCACTGGTAAGTCGAGGCGATAGCGGCGGCGCGGCGTCGCGGCACGGCCGAGGATAGGTCTCTTCGTGGAGCCGAGGCCGTGGGGCGGCTATGCTTCTTTCCCGCTTCTTTATGTAGCAAAGCACGAAATCAAATAACAAAATGGCGGTGGAGCCGTGACGCGAACGGGCACAGCCACTGCCATTTTTAGGGCTGCGGGACTGTTCGAATGGGATACCGTGGCCCAGGAACACAAAGGGCAAACATAGATGGGTTTTAGTCAGTACAAGTCTGACATTCCCTTCCGCTCCGCCCAGAGTGGAGGGGGTCATTTGATGATTTCCTGTACGAAAAAAAAAAAAAAAAAGCCACAGCCATTTATTCCTAAAGAAAATTTAGATGAGGCGCGCCGCTTGTGCGCCCGCGCCTTGACGTCGCCTCGATTTTAGTTCGTGTGAGCGACGCGCCTAAGGGTTATTTACCCACGCACACCAACTAACCTAGGGGAGCCATTAGAGATAATTGAATGAACTGCGATGTCATAACATTTCAATGTCAAAATGTTTGTGTTATGAGAAATAATAAGTGTTAAGTAAACGCCTTGGGCATCTGTCCCAAAGCCAGCGATAAACGATAAGCGGGTAGATTAACGTCTGCCTAGCCTTTTCCCAGCAACATTGAGGTTGGCTTCTGGTCCAACCGGGTGCAGCTAAAAACCAATATTAAATACTAGCTTATGCCCACGGCTTCGCCCGCATGGAGTACGGTAATCGTCCCACGAGATCATGCTACCGGGATAAAAAGTATCCTATATATTAATCCAGGTTATAAACTATCTATGTGCTAAATTTCGTCAAAATCCGGTCAGTAGTTTTCGCGTGAAAGAGTAAAAAACATCCTTCTATTCATCCATCTATCCTCACAAACTTTTACTTTTATAATATTAGTAAGAAGTAAGATTATACCAATATTAAAGACTTAAAGTATCAGAACTACTGATCCGATTCCAAAATTCTTTCACCAATGGGAAACTACATTATCCCCGAGTGTCATACGCTATTATTTAACACGTTCCCGCGGGACAATTTTCGACCATAACGCGAGTGAACCCGAGGGCAAAATTTAGTTTATTATATGGAGCGACTGTCTATGTAACCTCCACAACCCGTAGTACACGTACCATACCTGGTGGTAAGACTGGCTGTCAGACTTTCGAGCTCCTGACTACACACAATGACTTTCTGGCTGTGGAGCTAGTAGAATACATAACTAAAAATGGGTTATTATAACTAGAAGACGGGATATTTACCATGTTTATTGTTTTCTTTGAGTTCCCGATATTTCGGCGCTGTTGCAAGCACCATGATCACGGATAAACTGAAGTTATTGCGGGTGTGTGTTTATGAGCAGACAAATCGGTCTACCCTCTTTCTTGTTCGTTTTTTGCACTCAGTACCGCTACCACAGCGCCGAAATATCGGGAACTCAAAGAAAACAATAAACATGGTAAATATCCCGTCTTCTAGTTATAATAATTTTAGTGACCATGCAAGTTTAAAATCTTACAAAAATGGGTTGTCCAAGGTTCTCGCCAGGACGGTTAGCGATCAATTATTAATAATGTATGTCTCTTTTCTAGGTAGGTCTCTTCATTGGTCTAGTGGTCGCAAGCGCGACTGCTGAGCTAGAAGTCCTGGGTTCGATTCTCGGGTCGGGTAAAGTGTTATTGGGTTTTTCCATCAAGAATTTCTCAGTAGCAGCCACGGAGTCTGGATTCGTGCCCGAATGATGGTTTCTGTTATATGGGACTTAAACGTCTCTGGCGAAATGTGTGTGTACTATAAGGTACACCTCTGCCTAACCCTTCTGGGATTACAGGCGTGATTTCGTTGTGTGTCTCTCTTTTACGGACACGGAACCAATCAATCACAATATTTCGTACGTTTTTTGAACAAGAAAATATTCGGGAGCTTGTCGCTTCCTAGTCGGTGGGACAGGCGTCTTAAGTCCAGCGGTCGATATGAAGGTGTTGTCGTATTTAGTTTGATATCTGGTTGGGGTAGAAAATAATGTGATTTTATTTTTTGAAGTAATAATGTTGCCCAACGTAAACCCAGGAAATTTATTGATAGGCAAATTGACTGCAAACATAAATGATCCGTATGTTCAAATCACAAATGCCAATGGCATTCTTTGGCAGTTGTATGAAATGGCTATACCCCTAATTGTAATGTGTTTCGAGGTCGCAAGCGCAACTGCCGAGAAAGGGTTCGCTTCCCAGGTCGGGACAAAGTGTTATTGGTTTTCTCCGATAGGAATTTCTAGATCGGACCCTGCGTACATGGAACTTAAAAGTAACTGGCGAAACGCCGGTGTATTCATAGGTGCACCTCTGCCTCACTTCTCGGGAGTTACTCAGACTCTGGCAGATTATGTGTAGTATCTATCATACTCCAATGTCCGCAGCCATTCCGCTACCTACCGGCTTAAGCGAACGATTCAAGTGAGATTTGTTTAAAATACTTAAGTTGCTCATTACATTTTGACCGTCAGTTTTGCGTTAAATGACCAACTTTGGCGTTCTTATTCTGGGAAACTGAAAAACTTCGACATATTTTACTTATTCTTCTTTCTTTATCGTGTGATTAATGCCTAACCGGGTGTCAGTTTTTATGCCTCCCATGGGCCTTTGGTTTGGTTTTACATGCCGTCGAGAAATATCTCTCAGGCATGCTGGTTTCCTCACGATGTTTTCCTTCACCGGAACAAGTGATAATTATACAATACGCACATAAATCTGAAAAATCAGAGGTGCAGTGATAGTCTGGGGTTTGAATTTTACTTATAAATTGGTGGAGAATAGAGTATAGTTAGATATTGATATAGTTTATAGCGGTCTAACTTTTCCCATTTTTTTCTTAGCTATTTATATAAAGCCAAAATTCCGAAGCAAGTTTTTCATAAAATGCGCAACCGCAGTACAACTCAGTAACGTTGTGATAGGCTTCTAAGCTCTTTTAAAACCGTGTTTCCTAAAACTCATTACACAGTGCAATAGTACGTAGAGTCTCCATGCAATTAGAGGAAACGGTTAAAAGCCTGCAGTTTCAACGGAGAACTTCTGCGTTGCTTATCATTAGAACAAATATAATGTACGGTATTAAAAGCGTGTGTACAAGTGCAATCTAAGTTTAAGGAAGGAAATATACAGTATGTTACATTCATCATCTGCCTAGCCTTTTCCCAACCATGTTGGGGTCGGTTTCTAGTCTAACCGGGTGCAACTGAATACCAGTATTTTACATGGAGCAACTGCCTATCTGACCTCCACAACCCAGTTAGTACTGGGTAATACGATACCCCTTGGTAAGACTGGTTATCAGACTTTTTGGGCCACTGACTACCTGTAACGACTGTCAAAGATCTACAAATGACAGCCGGGACCAATGGCTTAACGTGCTTTCCGAGGCACGGAGGAAACTCGGTATGTAATGTGTGGTCACCCATCCACAGACCAACCTAGGCAAGCACGGCTTAACCTAAAGATCGACCCGAGCGGCGGTTATTATTAAGCCACGAGCTCCTCATACAGTATGTTACATTAAACTTTGAAAACTAAGTGACCAACACCGAAGTCATCATCATCATTCTCTTGCCCTTATCTCTTTTCACTTGGGGTCGGCTCAGCATGTCTTATTCTTCTTTATTGTCATATCATCCCTCACAGGCGCCTTGCGACCAATATCGAAATATTTTATTTTTAGATCATATGGGCTTACTCTTACTCTAAATAATAACAGCCGCTCGGATCGATCTTTAGGTTAAGCCGTGCTTGCCTAGGTTGGTCTGTGGATGGGTGACCACCCATTACATACGAGTTTCCTCCGTGCCTCGGAAAGCACGTTAAGCCGTTGGTCCCGGGTGTCATTTGTAGATCTTTGACAGTCGTTAGGCAGTCAGTGGCCCAAAAAGTCTGACAACCAGTGTTACCAAGGGGTATCGTATTACCCAGTACTAACTGGGTTGTGGAGGTCAGATAGGCAGTCGCTCCATGTAAAGTACTGGTATTCAGCTGCATCCGGTTAGACTGGAAGCCGACCCCAACATAGTTGGGAAAAGGCTAGGCAGATGATGATGATGATGATGGGCTTACTCTTGACCTCAATCTAGTCCTGAGGACAGAGATGAGGTCGACGATGGATCGAGCTAACTAAATAAATATGAAATTATGCACTTTTGTAATTTTATGAGTAAGGGCGCGTTCCCACTAGTCGTGACGATTAATTTATCGTTGCATAATATATGGAAAAGTCGTGGACAATAGTAAATCGTGTCGTCCTATATGTGAACACCTCCATTTAAATACAGAAGCCACGACGCTTTAAACGACACGATAATCTGTCGTCACGTCATAGTGGGAACGCACCCTAAGAGTCACACCACTTTAAAAATAGTCGCAGTTTAACTCCAAGATATTGTTCTTATAATAAATAACATGCTAAAAGCATGGATTCACCTACGGATTAAACAAAAGACGTACAAAATTCAATAGAATGCTGGCTAATTGTCTGCAGTTATGGATATTATGCAGTACACTTGGAAAACAATTTTTGTTTGTCCTGACATAGTAGTCAGGATAAAGACACAAGCACGCCTTAGAAACTTATTAAATTTTCTAATGAAAATACTCTATTTTTAAGAAAGTCCGTTTTTCTTTCACCTAGTTGACATTGTATTACATAGTAGTTTTAGTTCTATATACTACAATGTTTCAAGGTTTTCCATTGATTATGTATTAGCCCATTTGATAGTTAGAAGTTGGAGTTTGAAGGACAAAACAATCATCCGTTTATTTTAACCGTTATAAAACAAAAACTATACCAGCTGATATTTATTTCTTCATAATTATCTACTTGTTACCGTATGTTTCGCCACCCACCTACTTATGTGTCGGATCCGGTCGTTAGTACGGACATAAAATGAATGGCAAGTGCGCCGGTGGTGACAACACGCGACCTACTTACAAGTCTACATCAGGGCACTGTAGAAACAGAGTCCTGATATTCAGCTCAAGGCGAGGGCGACATTTAATATCTAATCGCGGCGGAGTTGAGACGTCTGGGAACTGTACCTGATTTATTGTGGCCCGTGTTAAAGTTGTAATCTTAAGTAATTCGTTAGTTTTGCTGGAGACAGTGTATCGCACCCAGTGTTTTTTTTCATAACACAAAACTCATCGTGATGTACGTGATGTACGAGAGCCTAACGGAATAAATCCTGACATATCCGACATATGTGACTACAAGCTCCAAAAAACAAATTAAGCACCCTATTTGTACCTCTCGACTATCTATCTGACCTCTACAAACCAATAGCTCAGTAAGACTGGTGGTCAGACTTTCGAACTTCTGACTGCCGGTAACGACTACGTCTATGGCTGTCGAAGATCCAAAAATCCTCAAAGTGTAAAGGACTATCACTCATCCAGGGACCCACCTCTGCAAATGTTGCTTAACCTCGAAAATTATGACTTAACGACGACTTACGATGAACGGCAAAGAATCAAAGATTTACAATTAACAGCTGGGAGCAAGGGCTTAACGTGCTTTCCGAGGCACGGAAGAAACTCATATGTAACGGGTGGTCACCAATCCAGGGACCCACCTCTGCAAGTGTTGCTTAACCTCGAAGATTAACCCGTGCGGCTATTATTATTAAGCAACTTGCTCCCTTCATTAGTGTGATATTACACACACTAAAGCTAAATACAAAGTCATAATGAAGGTGTCAAAGCTCATTGCGTTTTACGATCAGCTTTCTGCGCAGTATAACTGCGATCTCATTCCGTTGTGGATTAAAACAGTATGTTCTGTTCTTAGTGGAGATTATGTATAAGTAAGAACTCCTTTAGATATATGTAGATTTGATGTTTTGTGTTTACATTCTTGGATTTGGATTGTTTATTGGGTTTTCCCATCAAGTATTTCTCAGTAACAGCCTCGGAGTCTGGATTCATGGCCGGTTGATGGCAATTGGCTCACCCTTATTTCATGGGACTTAAATATAACTGGCAAAATGTGGGTTTACTATTAAGTACACTTCTGCTTAACCATACGGTGATTGCAGGCGCGATGTTATGTTATTGTTTATTGTTTTTGAAGCACACACATACTCACACCTTTGCCCCATGGGGGTAGGAAAAACTACAGAAAACTACGTTATCCTTCTATCTTCTACTTCTTGAAAAAAAGCTGGGGTCGGGCGTTAATCGTACTAAAAGCAAAGTCTTAGTCCCGGCCGTGGATGTCTTTAACCACAGTGATGATGACCGTAGAGTTGAATTCAATATTAATTCTGCCCTCGTCACTGAAAACACTATTTTATTTTATCATTAATCCATTTTTTTTTCAGGTAACACAGACCCATAGATAAATACCTTTAACTAAATATACAAACTAATAACATTTTTGTTAGTATAAGCAACTTAAAACTATGTTAGTAACACTTCACTTGCACGGTGTTTTGTGCGTTCTTGTGGACTATACCTAATGGAAATGATTTCTACATTAAAGTGACTATGTTTTCAGTTACCATTGCCGACAGCTTACTTACTCCGAAGCAAAAATATTAATCCACAATGAAACCCAGATATTTCAATAAGTATTCTATTTTTCTTCTGAATCTACACAATGCGGAATCCCGGATACTTGTCATAGTATTTTTATCAACAGAGCTTTGAATAGCCTCGACGTGCCCCCAGATTAACCTGGGATTGCCTGCACAATGAGATTCCTACCGAGAAATTCTTGTTGAAGAATTTTAACATCAAAAAGATTATTAGGAAGTTTTTGAAGAGAATGTTTGTTAAGATCTACCGGATTTGTTTATTGGTCGAGTTGTTTTAGCTGATTATTGGGTGAATAACATGAATTATGAATTTTTAGCTGACCCGCGCAATTTCATCTGCATCACATAAGAAAGAGGCAGTGTTAGAGAGAGTGGGTCGTAGGCCCCTTTAATACAATTCTAAAGGAGCACAACACACAAATCATTCCGCATAATGAAAATGCGCGCACGGTACTTGATCATTATTTCGCTGCGGGGTTATTTTAAAACTGCGTGATATCTCTTAGGATATTCAGTGAAATCAAATGATGTAAAAACATTATGAATTGAAAAGGAAGGAATTGAATTATAAGAGTACAGGAAGACCAAAGAAACGATGGATGAACTGTGTGAAGAATGATATGGCTGGAAAGGAGGTGACTGCTGAGTTGATGAGCAATAGAGAAATATGGAAGGGAAAGAAATGCTGTGCCGACCCCAAATAAATTGGGATAAGGGCAGGCAAATAATGATCAGAAATTATGAGCGCAAATTCTAATATTTAAGGTTAGTGACGTCTAACAACCTGTCTCATGGAGGGATTCCTGTAACCTAGTAACCTAGTTGTTCAAATCAGATAGGAAATCGCTCTATTTAAAATACTTGTCTTCAGCTGCATTTGGTGAGACTGAAAGCGGATCCCAAAATAGTTGAGAAAAAGCACAGATGATTGCTTCTTTAAAAGCAGTATTACACGGTTCAATCAAATTAATTTGTATTGACAGCATGCGCAGGAATGAAGAAACAGTCAACAATGTTTGATTCACTTTTAAAACGTGAAAATTATTACCGAAACTCCTCCGTTAGAAAAGACCAAATGCTGAGGCTTAAGCATAAGCATAATCAGCCTATTAATGTTCCCACTGCTGGGACGCAGGCCTCTTCTCTATGAGAGGGAATGGGCTATAATCCACCAAGCGGGCCCAGTGCGGGTTGGTAGATGTCACATGTCTTCGAATTTTGGTTCTAGGACATGCCGGTTTCCTCACGATGTTTTCCTTCACCGTTTTGAGAGCAGTGGTGATGAAATAACTTACACAAAGTAATGCGCCTGGCTGGGTTCGAACCCACGACTTACTGCTCGTAAGTCGGGGTCTCCACCACTGGGCCACCGCTGCTCAATGCTGAGGATTACTCGCTTCCATATTCCATAGGTCTATGCTAAGTGGTTCACCGGCGTTCAGAGTGGGGACTCTGTGCGCTCACCGAGTGACCTGGGAGATGACCAGCAACACAGTGGTCACTGCTGCCATGCACACTTGCACAGCGAGGTTCAGGGGAGATCTCTGTATAGTCGCCCCAGGGATGTGCCTTAACAGGCGTTGCACAGAGGGGGCTCCGGATCGGTCTGTTAAGAGGAAACGGTGCCTCCTCCTAGGTGCGGATGGTGACCGACGGGGTGGTTTTAGTGCGGTAAAAATCCCACACTCCCCGGTCTTATCCCCAAAGACCGGTAGCCTTTTGAAGGTTACCCCCCGAAAACAAAAAAAAAAGTCTATATTCTAAGTAAATGGGCGCTATCGCGCATGAATTCGCCTCTAGAGGCGTTCGTGTAGCGTAAGGTCTACAGAAATGTCAGAAGTGACATAGTGTTCGCGCGTTGCACGCTCTTTATTACGTATTTTTACTAATACTCGTATTAACGATTGTGGTCACGATTGAGCCATTCCTGATTAATTATGACTTAAGTTAGGATGTATTTTGTTAGTACTTGGAGGATAAAATATGATTTTTAAATGTTTCATGTTTTCTAATTTTAGGGACAATAATGTAAATTATGAATCTGAAGCTTACATTATGTTTTTATACGTAATAAAATAAACTTTTTATGAAGTTATTGGTACTTTACAATATGAAATAGAATTAATGACGGGACCTTACTCGACAGTGGCGCCATCTGGTGAGCTCAAAAACGATAGACCTCATTATTTTAAATTCTCAATTTTGAAAATTCCATTAGTTCTGGTAGCATTATTCCAAATTAAAAAAAAAACTTTAAAGTAAACCGCGAAATTAAAACGTTTTTTCCTTACTCTGTCAAGAAAATAGCCTAGTTTAGCTCAAAAGACTGCACATAGCAATTCAAGGCATGTCTAGCGCGGAAACACTTAATTTAGTAGAAACGATATACAGAAGAGAAAACGTTTTTGTCCTACGTACTTTTATTGTTATGTGTTCTGCAAATGTGCTGCCTCTTCCAGTTTATTTGGTTAGTACGACAGAGGAAAACCACGTTGCTTGACATAGAAAATTACTATTACCGCATTCTAATCTGCTTCGATCGTTCAAACATACCTACAATGTACCTACGTACCGTCGCCAGCGCATCAAGTTACCACAAACTGTCAAATTTTCTCTTTCGATTTTGAACTTAACCATCAACATTTTATAGTTTAAAATCATTTTGAGAAATCAGACAGTTTGTGGTAACTTGATGTGCTGGCAACTGTACATTCATTGTATGAGGGGATTGGGACTTGAATTTAACCTTTTTTTAACTTAAAGAGTTGGGCTTCAGTTTTCCATTATCCTATTGTAACAGATAAATATTTAACATCTTTAAAACCAAAGGCGTAACTAATGCGTAGCCATATCAACGACGAACCTAAAATGTGTTTGCTAAATGCATTATGTGTCTGTAATCTTACTGACCAAAAGGCAATGCAGAGGGCTATGCTTGGAGTTTCCTTGCGTGATCAAATCAGAAATGAAGACATCTTCAACAAGGTTACCGACGTAGCCCGAAGAATTGCCAAACTTAAGTGGCAGTGGGCAGGGCACATTGCTCGCAGAACAGAAGTCTGATGGGGCCGAAAAGTTCTGGAGTCGCGACCGCGAATCAGAAGACGTTGCGTTGGAGGGCCTCCCGCTAGGTGGACCGATGACCTGGTGAAGGTTGCGGGGATCCGCTGGATGCGAGACGCACGGGACTCGTCTTTGTGGCGACACTTGGGGAGGCCTATGTCCAGCAGTGGACGTCTTTCGGCTGAAATGATGATGATGAATCTTCCAGACAGCCTTACCCTTCAAGGTTGAACACAGCAACACTGCTTGACTAAGTTTATTTTTGCATATCATCACCTAAGTCATCATTTTTTGTCATCATCTGCCTAGCCTTATCCAAAGTTTGTTGGGGTCGGCTACCAGTACAGTTGAATGCAGTTGAATACCAGTATTTAGGGCAGTTGTCCCACCGCCGGCGAGGAAGCGAAGTCAAAGATAGATAATACTCGCTCAGCGATACTTGCTCAGCGATGCTCGTTTGGCGGTCAAAACTCACGCCGAGAGACCAACCAGCGGTCATTCCTACCTATTCTACCAGACGACGAACGGTGATGTATTTTATAGTGCGTGAGTGGTGCGAGTTATCGCCCGTCGCACTCGCACACTCGTTTATAGCCCAGCGACAAAACTATCAGAACTACACACTCGCTACTCGCTGCTCCCCAACTCGTTTCTAGTTTCTAGCTCTACTCGCTTCTCGCTCATCTTTGGCGGTGGGACAAGTGTCTTACATGGGGCGAAATCCTATCTGTGTATGAATGCATGTGTTTAAATAAAATTATCCTGAAAATCAGTGTTAATACCCCTGCAACATAATGGACCCAACCCATTATCCGATTAACTGTAAATCAATCAGCCCGTCTCATCAACAAATCGGTTGATGAACAAACAATTGGTCGGAAGTCGGGTGTGCACACATCGCAATCCGCGGTTAATGTGATGCGACTAATTCATGAGTGATTTGGTATTGATTACGGTACACGCTTTATAATTTGGAACTTTTTTGATCAATTACTTTTTGAAGTAAATGGTAAATTCAGGTTTCGGAGCAACTGGAAATCTGTCAGTCTTCTTCTTCTTCTTTATCGTGTGGTTAGTACCTAGCCTGTTGTCACAGTTTTTAAGCCGCCCATGGGCCTCTGACTTGACTTTACATACCGTCAAGAAATATCTCTCAGGCATGCTAGTTTCCTCACGATGTTTTCCTTCACCGAAGTAAGTAATAAATTATACACAAGAATCTTGGGTTCGAACTCGAGACCTATGACATGGCAGTCCGACGGTCACACCACTAGGCTATCACTGCTATGCTGCCAGTCAATTTGGGTCTCCATCAAACTAAGGATTCAGAATAAACTAATGAGACAGTCCTCTGCAGTGGAAGATTTAGAGAGGAAGGCGAGGAAAAGTCATCGAGCGCCAGTCGCGCAGCAAGGGTACCTATATGACGTGGATCCACGACTTGGTAAAAGTTGCGGCAATTGTCTAGATTCAGGTAGCGTGTGGTTGTGTATAAAGATTCTGATGCTACTACATACTACTTTACAGCGAGTAGCAAAGTGAAAGGAACGTTCTAGAATCTTCGCAACTGGCTGCACTACGCGCTTGGCGCCTTTGCTAGTCACCTAGCGTGTATGCAAGAAGCTTTGGTACTCGCTAGGTGACTCGCTAGGCTCTAGGCGCTAAGCAAGCCACCTTATAGTACGTCCGTAGCCATAGTGATTCCAGACTGGTATGGTCTTATCTAAGTAACTGTAGAGGAAGACTAAAAAAACGATGGATGGACTATGTGAAGGATGATATGGCTAGAAAGGAAGTGACTGCTGAGATTACGAGTTTTAAAAAGTATGGAAGAAGAAGACATTCTGCGCCGACCCCAAGAGGATAAGGGCAGAAGAATGATGATGAATGGTCTTACCTAACCTATAAATAAAATAATAAATAAATTGTGTTTTAATTCAGGCATAATACCCATATACAACAAAAAAATAATAAATTGAGATTGAATAAAAAACAGTAAAGTAGAAAATCATACAAAAATATCATTAAAAAGTCATTAAAATCATTACATTACAAAAATCACTCAAACGTCAGTTAAGATCAAATCTAGTCATTTGAAATAAAACGCAAACCCATCAAAAGAGCTGGTATGTACATCAAAAAAATATAGAGCAGATTACCAGCGATGTGAACGAACAGAGTTGACAAAAGATATTTTCTGGGCCACTGAACTAAAACGTTAGCTGCCAACGCCCCACATAATTTGCTTAAAAGCTGCGAGTACACGCGATGATCGCTGAATTTCAGGAGTAATGTCTTGATGTATGTCACTCAAGTATTCTGTAATTTGTTCGGAGCACATTAGGGTTGTATGGGAGCATTTTTGGCAAATTACTTTTGTAGGAAGACGGGTTTTGCGGAGGGTTTCAGAGACTTGTTTTTTTTTCTTTTAAATTGGGAATTTCAGTTTTTTTCACTCGCGTATTGCGATAGTGACTACTGAGAAAATAAATGTTTTTATAACCTTTTATTTTTTCTTCTTGCCAGAACGCCCATGGAGACCGATCTGTTCCGGTACCTCGGGTCGCTTATTGAAGGGGATGGCGAATTAGACCGAAACATAGCGCACCAAATCAACTCAGGATGGATGAAATGGCGACAGGTCACACACACTGAGGTCAGGGTTGTGAAAGAAAAAGGAGTAAATGATAGCGGGACGGTTGGCAGAGGAGAATGGAAGACAAAAAAGTGTTACGCCGACCCCAAGTAACAATGGACAAGGGTAGGAACATGATGACAAGCTTTTATTTAACTTGCAATGTTTGTTTGTTTGTTAAGGTCAAATCTTGAAACCGAATTTTTAAACAGTTATCCCCAACCGATTGCGCTGTAATTTTGCATACACGTTTACTTTGAATGACAAGGCATGGTTAGCTAAGTGAAGTCATTCTAAATCCAATATAGCGGACTTCCAAAGATGGCGATGGCGAAAGATATGGATACCAATTAAAAGAGTTTACTGAGAAGAATACGAAATGAAATGACGTGACACCTATTTAAAAACAAATACTATACTTAAGCTTGTTTTTTAAAGCATGACAGGAGTGAGTCACCGGTACATGACTTGCGACGCGACGGTGCTCACACGAAGGAAACAAGTGAGAAACACCTCACAAGTCTCATAGCCTGAGGTCGCAACCGGGGCGTTACTGTTGCATTATTTTCTGAGATAGTTTTTATTTATCTCACTCTCTGCAGACAATAGGTTATCTTACTCCATTGTTTGATGTTATAGGTACTTATAACAACCTTTGATGAAGGCGAATAAAACTAATTACTAATGAAAGTTTCAAAAATAATTTATGAGCCAGCCATTTTAGCTAGAGGACAAGCTATTCCGTAAACAGCTTGATTCTTAATATCCCACTTCCTACTAATATTATAAATGCGAAAGTTTGTGAGGATAGATGGATGGATGGATGGATAGGTGGGTGGATGGATGGGTGGATGGATGGATGGCTAGATGGATGGATGGCTAGATGGATGGATGGCTAGATGGATGTTTGTTACTCTTTCACGCAAAAACCAATGAACGGATTTGGATGAAATTTCGAAGAATCATCTCATAGGATGCTTTTTATTCAGGTAGTATAAAAATCTTCGAAATGCACGCGGGCGAAGTCGTGGGCATAAGCTAGTATCTAGATAATTATTTACCACCCACAATGATGTTCATAACTTCGTAAACCATAGTCCTTTCCTACCAAAGCATACAGGTACCTCGTTAATAAGGGACAAATCCCTTGTTAGTAACTTAGCTGTTCCTAGAATCAAATTATGTGTCATGTCCTGGGTATAATATTATTTAACTAGCTGTAGACGGGTTTGTGTTTATTTATTTATTTATTTATTTATTTATTTATTTAACACTTCAAGCACATAAGTACAGAGGCGGACTTAATGCCATAGGCATTTTCTACCAGTCAACCTTTGGGTGATGCAGAGACAAGCAGTGGTAGGTGTAAATCTGAAAATAATTTTAAATAATAATAAGATTAACTACAAGGATATATAAAATACTATAAATATATATCAAATACTATAAATATATATCAAAATTTAAATTAATGTAAATAAACATTGTTTAACATGTGTTTGAGACTGTGGTACATTATACATATACATTCCTTTAAGTTTGTTTACCTTTAAAATAAACCTTAAAGAAATCGAGAATAAAGGTCACTTTACAGCAAAATCAGAGGGAAAATAGCAATGAAAGGATAGTAGCTAGGTAACAGCATTATCATAATCACCCTATAATGTTCCCACTGCTGGGACACAAGCCTCCTCTCTATGAAAATAAATTGTCTATAAACCACCCCGGCTCGTGGCTAAGTGCAGATTTGATAAAGACTTCGAATTTTTGATTCTCGGATACGCAGGTTAAGTGTGGGCTCATCACTGCTCTCAGAATGTATCAGAACTGAAATAAAAATCAATAAATTAAAAGTGATCTCTCTATCCCACTAGCTGCTCGGCAGTTTGCTGAACTGGGCCTTTTTGGCGCAGCCGTGAGAGACACAATATCATCTCTTTTTTTCTGTTTAGTTTTAACCTTTTTATTGTGAAAATTTAAGTTTTTTAATTTTTGTTTGTGGCATATGCTAAATAAATATGTTTTCTTCTTCTTCTTCTTCTAAACTAAAAATTCCTTTATGACTTATTTTTCTTACTTACATCGTGCTGCCTGAGAATACTATGCCATGTGAAATGTAAACCTTCTCTAATGGAGAAAAGCTTCTTTGGTATTGCACCACAAATATATAATAAAATACCCGATTAAATAAAATTTAGGCCTTTACAGAAGTTTAAAAAAACGCTTAACGGGTTACTTCTCGAAAAATGTTGTTATACTCTAGATGAGTTTCTTAATGATAAATCTCTACGACTATATAATGTTGACATATATTTTAATACTTTACATTAATATGTTAATCTTAAATTAATCTTTTAATCTTGCGAATTGAATTGACGTTATATTTTGACATTGATTATAAATAATAAAATTTAAATTGTTTTATGTATTAACATAATCATATTATGGTACTCAAATATTTTCATTATTATTTTTTTTTCTTTGTTTAATTATTTGTATGTCAAATGGCAAAACATAGCGCACAACCAAAGTTTTAAGATCTTGTTTGTAATTACTACCTATGTTTATGAATAAATAAATGATTCTGATTCTGAATAACCTGGTTAAAAAAACTGTAACTTCAAAGTACAGAAATGTACAATGAATGAGCAATCTTATCTCTCGTTCAGTAATTTAGTATTCCAAGGTCAGATGGCACACAGTTGGTAATAAAACGCTAATTGATATTCAGGCACATCTGTTGCGGTCTGAAAATGGTGATGATCTAGAATTCTAAACGGGCTGAAAGTTAACCCTAAAATAATTAGGCCTTACCCAATTTCAGAGATTCATTCTTCGTCTCTACAACAGTTTTATATTATTAAACCACTTTACTTTATAATAAAGGATGAAGTAACAAGTTCTAGCTGTTTTGACATGGAAAGAAAAAATCTAGTGCGAGCAGGGTTTGAACCTGCGACCTTCCGATTCAGTACACCGGATGTCTTAACCAATTAGACCATCGCACCCTGCTCACAGCTCTCGAAATTTTCGTTCCATTAATAACGTCTTAGGTACGGTGGCGTTATTACGAACTATAGCTGTTTTGACATGGAACGAAAATTTCGAGAGCTGTGAGCAGGGTGCGATGGTCTAATTGGTTAAGACATCCGGTGTACTGAATCGGAAGGTCGCAGGTTCAAACCCTGCTCGCACTAGATTTTTTCTTTCCATGTCAAAACAGCTATAGTTCCCTACGCAGGGTTTCCGTATAAAAATATTAACAAGTTCTAGTTTAAAATAGCAAAAGCAGCTGATGATTTAGAGGATAGTAGGAACTAGCGACCTGCGCCGGTTTCGCACGAGTGCAATATAAATAAATAAATAAATAAAATTCATTTAATTCAGATAACTTGATCCATACACTGAAATTAAAATTAAATTAAATTAACATTGAACTGAAATCAGGATTAAAAATAAAATAAATTAACATTTAAAATCAAAAAAAAAAAAAAAAAAAACAAATAAAATAAAATAAATTACTATCAAAATTAAAATTAACATTAAAATCAGAATTAAAATAAGATAAAATTAAAATTCATGCAAAACAACAATAACAATAATAATATAAATACAACATTACTTTTAGTATATGCAAAACCTGAATATAGTTTGTTCAGAATAAGTAACTGAATCGATTCCAATAATTTTTAAACCATGTTATAATTTTTCACAAAAATATTTTAAAAAGTTGAAAGTTGGACACCGAGCGACTTTAAGTACCTATCGCAATAATTTAGGTACCTACTGCCAAATTATTATTATCAATGAGCTCAAGACGACGCTGGAGGCGCGCTCTGCGTGGTGACCACATTTTTGTGCGGACAACTAGGTAACAGAACAAGCTAATAGCTTTGTGATTTTTCATGATACAGTTTTAAAATGTTGTACATAGATTCTTTACATAAAAATACTAGACACGTGTTTCAGGTTTTGCATATACTAAAACTAATGTTGTATATAAACCTTCCTCTTGAATCACTCTATCTTTTACTGAAAACCGCATCAAAATCCGTTGCTTAGTTTTAAAGATTTAAGCATACATTGGGACAGATAGACAGCGCGAAGTGACTTTGTTTTAAACTATGTATTAGAAATAATAACGTTTCTATTAACTTATAACGCGAATAGAATACACAGTCTTGTGAGCGAAGCCGCGGGGACAACTAGTCTATAAATCTATACCTACATACTACATACAAATAAATAAAAACCTGTCTGTTTGTAATATCAAAATAACACCTTCTTACTAAATGCATATGAAAATATATAAGGCACATATAACTAAAACACATTTTTTCAATTTTTGTCTGTCTGTCTGTTTGTTCCAGCTAATCTTCAAAACGGCTCGACTGATTTAGACGGGACTTTCACTGGCAGTTAGCTGATATTATAAGGTCCCACTTATACTAATTTTATTTTAGAAAAGTAATCAGAGTTCCGTGCAAAAACCTTAAAACCCTTGAAATTGTTGACAAAATGCGATTCAAAAACGGAAGTAATAATTTTTTATCATAATTTCACTCGAGCGAAGGTCGCGGGATGAAAGCTAGTTTCAAATATAAATCTTCGCAGGGTTATCAAACAACAGCATTTAATAGTTTTTCTACCCACATTATGATAACGAGGGTCTCAGAACAAAATAACTTTAAATGGATTTTTTATGACGCCAAACTTTTGGGTCCCTGTACTGTATTTATTGAGAGTCTGTGCCAATGGCATTATGGGGGTTACAGGGCCTTAGGTCTGTTGCAATAATATTGACTATTATATTGACTTATTTTCATGGCTTTTATTTTCTTTTCGTTTTTTTTATGGGACAAGGAAAGTTGGAAGTCCATACAATACTCAAGGCTTATATTGAATTTCAGTACACTGACCATTGATTCATACGACAAACTAAAAGATAATAAGAAAAACCACCAGTAACTGGGTTATAACACAACATCACGCCTTTTATTCCCGAAATGTTACCCAGGGGTGTACCTAATCGAACACCCAGATTTCGTCATATTTTAAGTGCCATGTTATTTCATGGCACTAGCCATGGGTGAGCCTATTACCAACAACCGGACGCAAATCCAGACTCCATGGCTGCTACTGAGATATTCCTAATGGTAAAACCTAATAACACTTTGCCCGACCCGGGAATCGAACCCAGGACCTCATGCTCAGCAATCGCGCTTGCGACTACTCGACCAACGAGGCACTCATTTTTAGTTCTACAAAAGCATTATGCTTTGAGATTTCAATTTGTTGTACATTTAAAAAAAGAACACCTTTACCAATATGGACACCAAAGAGACCATCAAACGCAAAACCTCTAACCTACAAAGATACTGGCAAAAGGCCAACATAAAAAACAACTAGGCCGAAAAAGAACAGTCGATTTTTTCACGCTTTTTCATACAACGTAGCCGTCACATCTATACCTATACAAAGATAACAGAACAATAAAAAAGGTGAATTTGAATAAACTTTTTACAGTACAGCTGTCGTTTACGGTGCTCGTAAAACATCGGACGGACTCACACGAATATGTTCAATGTTACGGGCTATACCGTTTTAACGTACCTGGCCTTCGGAAAAATTTAAAAAGTATTCTTTTTTTAAATGTAGTGTTTTTTTTTGTAATGTCAGCCAGTAATGTTGTTAACTGAAAGTTGTTGATAGGCCTTTTTTGTGTTGAAAAGGTTTTTGTTACTCAAACAAATTCTACTACGTATTTTATTTTTTTATCTATTTTAGTTAAAAAATACTGTCTGGTTTAGGCAACATACGCTTGTGAATGACGTCAACAGGGGATGGCTAAATGAGAAGTATGGAAGAAGATATTTTTATTTTTTAATGTGAGTTAATTATGTTTGTGTTTAGGTTTGTAAGTAATTATGTTATGCTGTTTTTGAGTTTTAAATGGTGTAAAAGTTTAATAATGTTTATTTATTTATTTATTTATGCACACACAAAATACTCAACAAGACATTACATTTAGATAGAAGAGCACAAAGGTACTGCTTATTTCATGCGAAATCTCTTCCAGCAGACCTGCGAGAGGAAAGTAGGATTAGAAATGTAGACACAGTGTGTAGAAAAGACAAAACAGGAAAATTGAAATTGGAACTTAAAACAAAGTTGCACAAATATTGTTAGTTTTTGTAATTTTTTTTATTTTTATTTTTATTGTAAGTATATAGTTTAGTGTATTAGTTTAAGTTCTTAACTGTCGCATTAGGGTGAACCCTGTAATGATAGTCTAAGCTGTTATAAATATATAAATAAATAAAAATAAAACATGCGCCCGAACAAACCGGGATATAGGCAGGAGAATGATTATTCTTAATCCATTACAGACCGAGTTTTCCTACGTGCCTCGCCGTTGGCCCCGGTTGTAATTTGTGTATCTTTGACAGTCGTTACAGTGTCAGTAGCTCGAAAGTCTGACAACGGGTTTCGTATTACCGTACGATAGTAACGCACTAACTGGGTTGTGGAGATGAGATAGGTAATCGGTCCATGTAAACCGGTTAGACTGGAAGTCGACCCCAACATAGTTGGGAAATAGCTAGGTATATGATTTTTCCATATAATTGTATGATAAAGGTCTACAATAGCACTTTTCCTTTTTAATCGACTTTCTTAAAAAAGGAGGAGATTCTCAATTCAGTTGTATTTTTTTTTAATGTTTGTTACCTCATAACTCCGTCATTTCTAAACCGATTTGAAAAATTCTTATATTTTTTTAGTGAAAGGATTCCCCATTGGTCCCATAGAAATTTTATCAAAATCGGTACAGTAATTTCGTTTTTTCGTCACGTTAATTGCCACATCACACGATGTCGCGCTTACAATAATGTACGAGTCATAAAATAGCGGCAGCAGCGTATTGGGTTCTGTTAGGGAAGACATTCAACGATTTTTTTATTTTAGCCAAAAGTCAAAAGCATTTATTTCAATTAGACCATCATAGGCACTTTTGAATGTCAAAAAAACAAAAAGAAGCGAAACTACAGTCACAGTCACAAGGCATAATAACTTGAGAAAGTACTGTAGTTGCACATTCCAAAGCGTAGATCTCTATGGAGAAGAATGGGCAAGAAACTCCATGGAAACTCTTTTAAATCAAAATATTTTTACAAAATCTTGGTTACATCATTCATGTTGAGATTATACATATATGTGAGAACGATGTAAACAGACTTGCACATTAAGGGCGCCGAGGGCCATCTAGGTAAGTTCAGCGTTTTGGCTTGGCAATAATGAATATGTTCAATATCTACGTATTTTTTCTTCTTAGCCCAAGAAGAAAAAATACGTAGATATGTTGATGACATGATGATCTCTTAATAACTTCTAGTTACAATGTAAAAATTAGTTCATGACAAGAATTTGTGTGTTTTTTCTACCACTAAAAAGGGTAAAATAAAAAACTTTCTGAAAGTTTTAGTGTTTTTTGGAAGTCTGTTTTTTTTCGCAGAAAGTTTTTTACTATCTACTTTTTGTTACTAAATTAACTCAAAAAAAAACAATGGACTGATAAATTAATCAACTTAATCAAATAATTAACCCATTACCCAAAACCGTTAGTACAAACATAACATCGCAACTCCAATTACCAATTTGTGGCCTTATGGCGCACAGTATAAGCCTCACGTTAACCGCAGCACTTGACTTTTACAACACAAATTCGGGGTACAGTCCTTTCACAATTATTTTAACTGTGACATTCTACATCACTGTCAAACTACAGTGATCTTTATGCACCTTCAAATAAGGTCGATGTTGGGGTGCTGCCAGAGACTCAGCTGTCAAAATTATTATATTCTTTATTCAAGTTACAATAAGGTTGTGGTTCGTTTGCTGTTGTGAGAGGTAAAACGACTGAAAAAGAACTGTATAACTGTAAACGCGACCGAAACGCGATGCTCTGAGGTCGTATTACAATCCGTTTTACGAGTATACCTAGACGTGGTATGTAAATCTCGGAAATTAAAGGTGTCTTCAATGTTCAGATTTTGTAGGCTGGCGTGCTGTAATACTGGAATATAGAAATACCTGAGGGAGACCTTGTAATAAAAACATTGGCAGATGAAGTTGTAAAACTCTAGTGGGTGTTTTCAACTGAAAGACTTGTTTTATTATATCTTACAGAAGTGTGACTTATGATAACTTATGGCTTTCGATAAAAAACACTTTTTTCAAAAAATAAAACCGACTTCAAAAACACAAAAAAGTGAAAAATAACTTTAGCTTCAGTGTTTGTTTGATTTAGTTGTAATATCCTACACAAATATTTGCCATGCATTTATTTTACATTGTTAGCTATACATTTCATGGTAATAGGCTTCTCCCCAATAAAATGGAACTTAACATACCTAACTGTCGAAATGTGGGTGTACTCTACACATCTAACCATTTTGAATGTACAGGCGTGATGTTATGTTGTGTGATTGCGTAAACAATGCACATTTATGCGATAGCTGCAATCGCGGTTGATTTGATGTAATTTTTTGAAGAATTCTCTGTCTCCGAAACTCATAATCTATATTAAATGGGACCATTTCGGAATAAACCCCTTTCGAACAGAAAAAGAATTTTACAAATCCGTCTATATATGAAGGAGTTATAAAACAAAAAAAAAATATAAAAACATCCGAATTGATAAACTCCTCTGTTTTGAAGTCGGTTGAAAAATAACTGATACATTTATTTTCATAAGCAATACCAGAATTAGTTTAATTGTGTGACTATCTAAACAATAAATTGAAATGGGTCTTAAAAATAACTAGCGAAATGTGGGTGTACTATTAAAAATACCTCTACACCCTCTCTCTTTAACCCTCCGGGGATTACAGGCGTGATGTTATGTTTATGTATTTTATCGTCGTGAGGAAACCGGTGTGTTCTAGAACCCAAAATTCGAATACATGACTGTGACGTCTAAAACCGCACTGGACTCGTGTGGTGGCTTTCTCTCTCTCACAGCGAAGAACCATAAATCCCTGCAGTGGGAACATTAAATGATGATTTGAATCCAAGAGGAAGACAAGCTTCGCCAACCCCCAATAAATTGAAATAAAGGCTGAAAGATGATGTTGATTAATCCAAGTAGACTTCTTTATCGAGTGGCCTGACTCTCCCTCTGACTTGGCTTTACATGCCGTCGAGAAATATCTGTCAGGCGTGGCTTCCTCACGATGTGTTCCTTCACCGAAGCAAGTGATAATTATACAATACGCACATGAATCCGAAAAATCTAAGATGCGTGTCTTGGGTTCGAACTCGAGACATGTGAATCTAAGTAGTACCAACCAAAAATAAAAATGACCTTTGACCTTTGTTAAGCCATTGTCTACAATAGGTAGGTTCTCAAATGATCACACGCCCTCATCATGTTTCTCAGTAAACAGAATGAGGCCTTGAATTGGGCGCCATGATAACTAAGGCTATAATTGCTTGAATAGGCCATTTAAATAGGCCATTATTCAGAACTGTAGGTCGAAGGTGCAAAAGGAAACTTAATTTACTGAAACTAAAATCTTTAATTTACATCACATAACATAATACGAGTAACATCATCCGTGTAATCTCCGAACGGTTAGGCAGAGGTGTACATCTACCTATTATAAAACGTTCACATTTCGCCGGTTATGTTTAAGTTTCATGTAATTATTTAAATTATTTTATTTTGGATAACCTGACCTCTGAACCCGTTTTTATATTTTGTTTAGCTTATTCTGTCCCACTGGTGAGCCAAGGCCTCCACCATTCCTTTACAACTCGCTCGGTGTTTTGCTTTCTGTAGCCAATCAGTCAGGAACGAGTCCAAATTGTCACGCTAGCTTTTCTTAGTCCTACCTCGGTGATGTCGACCGTCTTCAGGCACCCACTGTGTGACGACTCTGGCCCAACTATCCTGACCCATCCTAGAAATGTGACCTATACCAACTAATAGAAATACTCATAAAGTTTCATAAAGTATGAAAGCAAATACATCTGAGATTACAACGGCTTCTTCAATCCATAATCTATTCCAAACTTCGATTTCTAAACAACTCCAAAAGTTCAGACTTATATTGTTTATCTCTCCAAACGTTTCGCTAGCCTCGAGGCCTCAGAGGCTAAGGCTAACATTAATTAAGCTAATGTCAGCCTCAGCCTACAACCGGCCTGATTAAATTGTACCACACAGTGTGCCTTAATTAAAAAGATATGGCTATGTACCACTGAGTTTCATTAATGGTATGACACGACTTCTGTTTCCAGATAACAGATACAGTTTTGCTGTTAGCGACACTTTAGTTAGTTTTTTAAGGTCCGTATGTACCGCAGTCGGCAAAAACCGAACCCCTATAGGATCACTTTGTTGTCCGTCTATCAAGACCCTTTTTCTCAGGAACGCCTAGAGGTGGCAAGCTGAAATTAATATCAAATACTCAAATCAGCTACCCTTTAGAGCAGTGAAAAAATCAAACTTGTAAATCAACGCGATTAAAAGATATGACCGTTTATGTCGCATATTTTGCGATTTCACAAGTGAATCAAAACCTTATGGTAGGTACTTCCCGTTGACCTAGAATCATGAAATTTGGCAAGAAGCAATGTCAATAATAACGTACTAAGTGCACGTTATTTTATTCAGTTTATAAGTAATCAAAACCGGTATAAAATCCAAAGAAAATAGCATCAACTTTTGTCAAGAAACCCGTTACTGAGCACTTCATTAAATCCTCACCCCAGTCCTCCTGACTAGATCCTCAAAAGTATATTTATTTAAATTAAATCACTTATTCCTAACTCCGAGATTGAGAGAGGACAACAAAGAATAGAATTATTCACTGTTCACCAAAACATAAAATTATAAACATTATTCCTTCAAAGTTTGTAATGAAGAGGGCTGGTAGGCATCCTTCAAAAGTTTTCATTAGGGAAACGACTCGGCCAATAAGGAACGGAGTGGGTGACAAGTTATTATTAATGCAACGGACAGAACACAGAGTAACGAAGTTCAGTTGATTAATATTTGATGAAATTAGGTCTAAGAAAAAAAAAGTACTTATTTTCTAGTCCAAAACTAGAATCGCTGATGTGGGCAATAAGACTGATTGAAGTGGGAATGGCTGGGCCTCGTATGTAGAATACATCAGGACCGATGAGCCTGAGTCGTCACGCAGAGGGTGCCCGAAGAGAGGCGTCGTTGGCGCCGAGGGAGGCCTATAATAAATGCATTGAAAATGCTGACGTAACGACTTAGATGCGTTTATATTAAGAGATGAGTATGATGATGAGGTGGAAGGTTATACGAGAGACCCTAGCCCAGCAGTTGAACAATATTAATAGATTAAAAAAGGCATTATAAAGGGTGTAAATAGACCCTTAACATAACCGAAAGGCACTTGTTCTCCCCGTCTTTGCGATCATTTTTTTTTTGTTCTAGACCATACCTGGGAACCTTCTAGTTACGGAGATATTAATTTTTCACAAGTTTTTTTCTAAATACATGTTTTTAATGTAAGATTTTTACTTTACACACCTCCACGACCCCCGTACTGTTCAATCCATCCATCAGCACAATGCTATGACTACGTTCCATCGAGTCTTACCGTAAAACGTGATTTTTCACCCCTAAAAAAAAAGTCGATTCCGAGCAAAAATTTTTGCGTAAAGTTACTTAGTTTGATGTACAGAATACTTGGTTGACGGCTATGTGAAATGTCTATGGAACACCTGATTTTTTTTTTTAAATACAGATAAAACAATCTATGCGCGGGTTTAAAATGATGTACTGAATACGTGGTAACCGTTTGTGCACCGGTGCTCCTTCCATCCTGTTTAGGGTCTTGCTGCGTATGTTTGTGTCTTAGTCAGACTGCTTTCCCTACTCTGTGTCCTTAATCAGTAGATTTAATTAGTGCCTCTTGAGACCAACTAATAATAATTATTTTTTCTCAACGTCTTGTCCCGGAAGTTTACGAGTGCTTAGTTGAAAAGTGATAAAAAATAAGTATGAGAATCACATTATTTCTAATGTTGGACGATTTCTTCTTATTATTATGCTTATTAATTTTGATTTTAAAGCTGAATTTGTGAGATAAGAAGGTTATCTTTATGGTAAAAGTGAATTAGTGGGTACCTAATGCTAAATGATATCTTCATGGAAAAATTAAAAAAAAATGCCATATACATGACTGTTTTATTCAGATAAACTTATACTGTCACTTACGGGATATCCTCCGTGATTGTACAGTAGACCTCAAAAGTGCAGCACCATGCTAAAGATTACATTGCTATGAACTGTGCGAGCGCGATACAGCAGTGTGTGTGCATGAGTGATGTCTCAAAATTCTACACATAACACACACTAATGAACTGTCGTCACACTACGCGAAATAGCATTATATTTCTGTTGCATTTAGAATACACATCATAGTGATGACCTGTTCTTACCATTGCATTGTTAAAATTCGCGTAGTATTAACATGAGTTGGTAGCTGTTTGGGCTAAGCATGGGTTCACGATCAATGAAGTCCAAGTTCGAATCCATGTTATTACAATGTGTGGCTGTTTTTTGTTTCTTTGAAACCTTAATTATATTTGTATTTTAAGCAGAAAGTCGTTAGGTATTTATGTTTATTTATGATATAGTTATGCTTATTATTTATTTTTATAAGAAGTTAAATATTAGATAGTTATTGTATTATTATTTAACCTCATTAAATGATTTTTATTTTATGATTTCGGTGTTGGAAGGTGGAAATAAAAAAATCATGCTGAATGATAACAAAAATGTTTATTCGTTTTATTTATTTATAAAATTAACAAACTTTTATGAGAATGTGACGTCACATTCCTATCTAGGCAAAAAAAAGTTCTCTTATCACCGTTCATAAGATTTTTTGTTGTATACCCACTTAGTCAATTCATAATAAGAATAACATAACACTGAAAGGATATTCTAATAACACAAATATAATTGTTGATACCCGCTTATTATAGGTATCAGTATTCAGCAGAGTTAATTGAATACTATGAGTATGAGTATAATATATGAGTTAGACTTTATGAACGTGTTTTTTAATGTAACGTCACATTGAATGTATTGAGGTTATAGCTTAAGTGTTCATTTTCTTGACGAAAAGAATATTGAAACTAAACCCCAATTTAAGATCATTAAATTTAAAATTTATTTCTTAATTTTTTATTTTTTTATTTACGGTTATGTTAATATTACTAAATATTTAGTTACCCGGTCTACTTATTAAATTTAGTATTATTATTTTTTCGCCATAAATTAAGTCTTCCTTTTGGCAAGACTTGAAAGTCTTCTCGTCAGAAAATACAGTCACCTCCCAGTTAAAATGTAAATAATCTCGAGCAAAATGTAGTCTTTCCTCCCTGTGTTTTTGTGTCAAAAATGGTTTTTAGCTGGCTTCCGATGATGTAAACCTTCAGCATGGAATGCATGGCGAACAGTCTGTAATGTAGTATCCAATTGCTCTGCAAACATTATAGTTGGAATGAAACCATTTGTTTCATATTCTTCCACCATAAAACGTCGCTGAGTCGGGTTAATAAGCGGCGGCCTTTCACTTCTTAGACGACTCTTCAGACTACCTTCTTCCTCAAACCTCTTTACCCAACGGCTAACAGAATTTCTAAAAAAAACAAAATATGATTACACACTTGCAACTAGCAATTTATTTAATAATAAGAAAATCACACACCACAACTATCATCATAATAATTATAATTTTTAAAAATAACTTACACATTTTAAGCCAGTTTCAGTTGAAATTTGAGAAATATTAAGCCCATTTTTACGCAAAGTGACAATATTTGCCCTGTCATCAATACTAATATTAGCTTGCATCTTGAATAAAGACAATCAAACAATACGCTAATCGTAATAATAACACAAACGCTCGAAACAAAGTTCACCAACTAACAACGTCATAACTAACTACTTTGTTCAATCCAGAAGTTTATTTTGTTTCACATTCACCCTCATCTTTTTTGTTAATAATAAGTTCCAACTAATATTTAGAAAAACATATCTCATCGGGTCTAACGTATCATTTATAATTAAAACACAAAAAGAGTAATGTCACTTGGGTTCGAACGCAGAGTATACAGTGCGAGACATTTTATCTATAGCGTTAACCGCTAAGCCAGATAGACACATAATTGTTTGTTTGAAATTAAATATCACTAACTTAATACTCCGTCGCGACATGACAGGCTTGTCACTAAGGCAAATGATCATTATATCGCACTCTTTCTGACTAGATAATTATGAAAGAGAGCGATATACGAGATCGTGTATGTGTGCAAAATATTTGTTATGGAAAAAGGTCGTAAGTGCGACTTGTTTTGATGCGATCGTTTTGTGAAACTGCTACTGCACTTATGGTCTCTACTGTACATTATTTTGAGCTCCCAATATTTCGACGCTGTTGCAAGCGCCATGAGTCAACCCGCGACCATGGCGCTTGCAACAGTACAAGTTTAGTTGTAAACCGTGAAAGCTTAAACAGTGTTTAATTCAGATATTTAAAGTAGTGCTTCTTTGACAGTTTTAAGTTAGACCTTATTTCAATACTTCTGCTTATCCTTTCAACAAAACACCAATGTTGCATTTTTCAATTGTGAAACGATTTTTCACGGCTCTCCTCGGGGAAACACACTTATTTGCACGAATACCTACAAAAATTCTAAGATTTTTTTATTAATTTATTCAAGGTTTTATCAAAGCTCAGGCATCATCTTAATTTCCCATCCCATAAAACTGAATTCTATTCTAACTCCTTCTCTGTTCACGCAGTACGTTTGTGGAACTCACTTCCGCCTAACATTCGTGACTCTAAAACTTTATTTCTGTTCAAAAAGCAAGTCAAAGAACTACCTCTCCTCTATACTGTAATATTCTGGATATATATTATAGGTATATATTAAGTAAGTAAGTATATATTTTATATGTGTATATTTGTATGTATGTTTATTTTATATAGGTATAACTTTGTTTTAAGTTCAAATTTCAATTTTCCTGTTTTGTCTTTTCTACACACTGTGTCTACATTTCTAATCCTACTTTCCTCTCGCAGGTCTGCTGGAAGAGATTTCGCATGAAATAAGCAGTACCTTTGTGCTCTTCTATCTTAATGTTATGTCTTGTTGAGTATTTTGTGTGTACATAAAATAAATAAATAAATAAATAAAGCTTAGTCACATGACTTCATAATATAAAGGAATCAAACTAAACAATCGTAGGTTGTTGTATACCAACACCATTCACGATTATTATCTTGATGGCTGAAACTCAAACAATCACAGACACAAATTATACGTTTAATTAATTCATGCTGCAGTCTCTGTATAATTGTTACATCTTGCACTAAGTGCGCTTGGAACACTACGTCATGTTTGGTTAGCAACTCAAAGCTGACGGAGTGATAATTAGGTGGGTACCGTGACAAGCTGTCACTGCATTCAGTTAAACGTGCTGTATGGCTCCTTATCTTCCCACACCGAAGTGATATTAAATCGCTTGCTCTGCAAATGATTTTGATAAGATTCAATGAGCTGAAACAACTAAAACTGCATGATCGTTTATTCAGTGTATGAGAAATAACCTTTTTTTTTTTTTTTCCGGATGGGAAATCATCAAACTCTGGGCGGAGCGGAAGGGAGTGTCAGACTTGTACTGACTAAAACCCATCCATGTTCCTTCTTTGCCCTTTGTGTTCCAGGGCCACGGTATCTCTTTCGAACAGTCCCGCATGAGAAATAACCTAAGGAATATTATTAGATCAAATCATATACTATATGAAAACAAAGGGGTGCTGGATGATTGGAATGCTCGGTTGGATTGTAAACAAAAAGTCAAAATGAATAAAAAAAAGTCATTCATAACGTACTCTCTTAATAAGGGAATTAGTATTTGTGTATTACAAATAGCTTGTGGCAGCAGGGGAAGGTATGAGAAGCTCGTGGCTAAATAATAACAGCCGCTCGGGTCGATCTTTAGGTTAAGCCGTGCTTGCCTAGGTTGGTCTGTGGATGGGTGACCGCCCATTACATACCGAGTTTCCTCCGTGCCTCGGAAAGCACGTTAAGCCGTTGGTCCCGGCTGTCATTTGTAGATCTTTGACAGTCGTTAGGCAGTCAGTGGCCCAAAAAGTCTGACAACTAGTCTTACCAAGGGGTATCGTATTACCCAGTACAGACTGGGTTGTGGAGGTCAAATAGGCAGTCGCTCCATCTAAAATACTGGTATTCAGCTGCATCCGGTTAGACTGGAAGCCGACCCCAATATAGTTGGGAAAAGGCTAGGCAGATGAGGACCAGGGGGTATGTTTTTGAGCGAGAATGTGTCTACAGTGCTAATTTCATGCTGTTGGTTATCTTTTAGTTTCCACTGACGCGTGAGGAGGGTGCCGGACCACTGGACGCGCTGAATTACAGAAGTGCCGGATTAGTGAGACAGAGACCCTAATTATTTAGAAGAAGAGAGAAAGTCACTCTTTCCTATATTTGCAAACAAACCTTCTGTTTTAGACTGTTTCCAAGAAGAGTAAACTTTTGTTTCAATTTTTATTTGTTTTTTTTCTTGAAAGACAAACGTAATGCTGTATCTCCTGCACTGTATTTCACGCAGCAGTCTAGTACGGTAGAGTAATATCTTTTAGACACAACACAATTCCTCTTCCTGCTCCGTTCAAAGGGAATTAAAGAAAATCCTTCAATTCGAGAAAATGGTCGCCAACTGAAAGAAAATACTGGAAATAGAAGTGAGCGGGGTACGCTTGTGTGTTTGTGGTTCCGTGGCACGGAATTAAAAGGAAACATTGTTGTACCACAATTGTTGTGAAATGGTTAAGTTCCTGCTACTTTTTGAGCATAATATAAAATGTTTTGCAATTCATTACAACCTTTGTTTTTTTTTTCTTTTTTAAATATCTTCTCAAGAAACATAATGCCACAATATTTAGTGTTGCTTTGTTCCGGATCGGAGAGTCGATATAGTTACGGGAACCCAGGGAAAAACGAAGAGATTTAAAACTTATAGAGTGGACATTGGTACATGACAAGCGGGCATGACACCAGACAGACCGACTTGTTACTAAGTAGTTACAAGTATTGGATTACGATTTTCTTCGTCTTGCTCCGTCTATCGCTCGTACATATTTGAATGTATTTGGGGAAAAAGCAATTTATTCAAAAACACAATTCGTCATTCAAATCACAAAGTCTAAAGAAGTTCAAACTCAAAAATGGCCCGCAGGCAATAGAACGCAGCATATTAAATGTTAAGAGAACTCAAGTAGCTGATTTTGGAGAAAAAAAACCACACTACAACTGCCTTACGCGCCAGCTGAAATGGTGTTGGGCGGGTCACATCTCACGAATGCACCCAGAGAGGTGAGCAAAGCTCGTCACTCAAAACCCGAAAGAGGACAACGCATTCAAGGTTGACCGCGGAGAAGGTGGTGTGACGATCTGATCATGTTTACATGTCAAACATGGCCAGAGACCGCAGAGGATACGAAAATTTAACAAAGAGTGACATGAGGATCTTGTAGCTAAATAATAGCAGCCATTCGGGCCGATCCTTAGGTTAAGCCGTGCTTACCTAGGTTAGTCCGTGAATGGCTGACCATCCATCAAATACCGAGTTTCCGTGCCTCGGAAAGCACGTTAAGCCGTTGGTCCCGGCTGTCATTTGTAGATCAGTTGCCCGAAAATCTGACAACTAGTCTTACCAAGGGTATCGTATTACCCAGTACTAACTGGGTTGTGGAGGTAAGATAGGCAGTCCTTCATGTAAAATACTGGTACTCAGCTGCATCCGGTTAGACTAGAAGCCGACCCCAACATATTTGGGAAAAGGCTAGGTAGATGATGACCACTCCCATTATCAATACATTTTTGACTTTCAATCGGTATCTCTAGAATAGAAATATACTTATACTGGGCCCTCTCGATAAATTCACAGTACCCTATTGCATTGGATCTGGACAGTTTATTGGCCATATGCTAATAAGACAGTAGATCCAAACTGTGAAACCAGATTTACAAGGCTTCAACTGAGAACGCCGTATATCCGGCAACTGCGGCCTTGAATAATTCAATGGATGTATTACAGAATACTGCGTCTTGGTTATAAGACAGGCGGAAGCGATAGCGGGTAATGTAGTTACAGTGAATTCGTTGGTTGGCATAGGATTATGGAGATTGGCACAAGCAAAGAGAGGTCTATAGCCAACAATGGGTAAAAAAGTAGGATAAAGATGAATTTGTCGATGAAACGCATAATTTTTTGGCGAGATTTTTTAAAAATTAACGATAACAGATTAGATACTCATTACTCAAAGATCTCAAAAGTGGCACAAAAATATCTGATTGGACGAATATCAAACAGTAAACATAAACGTAAATTTCTGATGAAATGAAACAGTATCTTTCTGCTCATTTGCATTCTTCTCTTTTAAATAGGAGTATGAACATTAAAAACCGTCATAGTTTTAAAATCCGTAGCTTCACGTTATCGTCGTTTAGCACGTTTTTGTTTATTGTAGATACGAAACGCAACATTACACCTGTAATCTGAAGGTTTAATTAATAGTGGACGACCCTATAGCCATCAGCCAGGCACGAATCTAGACATGAAACGCTACCACTCATACAGTGCATTGCTACCTAACCATTCGACGTCAAGACATCGGCTCGAGAATCCTTTTCCTGTATACTTACGAGGCCCCATCGGTTTCACCACCCGGGCCTTGGTCCGATACGGCCATTATTTACCCATTTCTTACGATACACGCCATAAGATTGGGTGTTAAGGTGAATTCTCCCATGGCAGCAGTCGATTTTATGATACAACTATGATAGAGAAAGGGATATGAATTCAGTTTGGTATTTAAGGCGTTTTTTGTAAACGAAGAGTTGGTTTTTCTTTTAAAGGAAATTAGGTTTGCTTAGAATATTATGATTGTTTACAGTGATTACGTTATACAAATCAGAATCGCAAATTTGTTTGAAAGTAGTTAGGTCATTACGTAGCACACTTATTGCTTTTTATTGCATTGCTCTTCATTTTGAAAATTCGAAAACATTGATTGCGTTATTACGTTGTTGTTCAATTTCAAATACATAAAGAAATCGATATGGAATTTACTTCAAATCCTACAGATTGTGATAGACAGTGAGTCAGATTTGGGTTCAATGTTACACAAAAAAGTCAGAAAGTTGAATTCTTTGTAAAAAAATATTCTCGTCTTCTATGTTTTTGTTTCAACCTGAACAAAAAGTAATACATAATTATTCTTTGGTGAAAATAAATATTACGCTTCCGAATAACGGTTTCAGCTAAGTGCAAAGAGATTTATTTTTATTGTTCAAACGGGCGCCGATTTCTAGTAATGCCACACACTTAGCGTTAATGACAAGCATTTAGCGCCAAACAGCGAAAAATAATAGAAAATAATACTCCTAATTTTATAAGCCATAACTATACTCAACAAAACCATATAGACAAAATGGCCGCTCCGTTAAAACAGATGATTTATTGGACTTTTAGCGTTAATGGAACCCAAAGAGAAAACTATTGTAGTATCTGGACAGGACCCAGCCAAGTGAAATAATTTTTAGAAGAGGACAGAACGGTTCGGTTTTTTTTAACGGGGGTTTTCTGTTCAATCTTAGGCGAACCCTACACTTACAATAATATTGTTCAATACCACAACTTGCGCATAGCAGAACCAGCCTATAATGTTCACACTGGGACACACGGCCTCCTCTCTAGGAGAGGGAATGGGCTAATCCACCACGCGGGCTACCACCGTGCGGGTTGATAAATGTCTCATGTCTTAAAATGTTTGTTTCTAGGACATGCCGGTTTCGTCACGATGTTTTCCTTCACCGTTTTGAGAGCAGTGGTGATGAAAAAAATTACACAAAGTTACGCGCCTGCCTGGGTTTGAACCCACTACTTACAGTTCGTAAATCGGGACCGCCACTACTGGGCCACCACTGCTCTCAACTTGCGCAATTTATTAAAAATTGGGAAATATCAGACATAAATTCGAGCTAGTTTCTATAATATTGTTCAATTTCAATGCACAATTTACGGTCAGTAAATGCGAAATATTTTAGTATACATATTTCAGGCTAGCATAATAAACATAACATTATCACGCCTGTGTTCCCCGAATAGTTAGATAGAGGTGTACCTAATACTCCACCCACATTTCATCAGTTAGTTTAAGTCCCTTGTAAAAAGGGGGCGAGCCGGTCATCAACCGGGAAAAATCCAGACTCCGTAGCTGCCATTGAGAAATTCCAGGTGGAAAAACCCACTAACACTTTGCTAAACCCGGGAATCGAACCCAGGACATCATGCTCAACAGTCGCACTTGCGAGCATTAGACCAACGAGACAGTTCAAGGATACACTGACCTTCATAATGATGGTCTTCGGAAGGGTATGGTGTGAAGTGTTCGCAAACCGATGTGCATTTATGACCAGATTTATGAACTTGGATGTGAACGAGGAAAAAAGTATGTAAGCATCATAGCAGGTTGCATTCTGAATCTCCTGCCTTTTTTGTCTGTTTATGTTATGTCTGTGTAGCCAGGTCTTGCTCACGTAAAAACATTGAAGCTTATGGGCCATCAACATCACAATATTGTACCATTAGAATGCGAGCAGTGATTCTGATGAATAGCGCAATAAAATATTGGGCAAACTTGTTGCAGGTGTAGAGACCGCCTTAGAGCTGATGTGGGTCTGCTTTCAAGAAAGACCGCTTAAGGAAAGTGTTCAATTTAAAAAGTAAAAGGTCCCGGAAAATAATAATGTTCACTTTTTATGTGGTATGACAGCAAGGGCGCATAATCTGGAGAGGATCAAGGAAATACTTATGTTTCTTTGGATAGGACAAAACGCCATTATGAAGCCAGTTGTTTGGTTTAGCCTGGCGGTCAAGTTTTAAGGTCACCACCGTTTTTCGATACATATAGGGTGTAAAAAGACCCTTAACGAAGCCGAAAGGCAATTGTTCTCCCCATCATTGCAATATTTTTTTGTTCTGGACCATACCTGGGAACCTTCTAGTTACGGAGATATTGAAGGTGAAAGTCCCAATTTTTTCACATGCTTTTTATTTAAATACTACTTTTTAAGGTTTTCACTTTACTTTAACATCATCAGCACCAAAGTTTTGAGTATGTTACATTGGGTTTTACCGTGAAACGTAACTTTTCACCCCAAAAAAAGTCGTTTCCCAGCAACAATTTTTGCGTAGGGTGACTTAGTTGATGTTCACAATGCTTGGTTGACGGCTTCGTGAAGCCCTGTATAACATCAGCGTAGTTGAAGATCCACAGGCCCGAACAAATCGTTTTGCTTCCACACCTATTGTGCGAACCACCAGTGTGTTGAATTCACTGCCTGCTTCTCTGTTTACCGATCATTAGTTTCTTCTAGGCAAGCGTGCTCCACCCTAGGCCGCATCATCGCTTCACATCAGGCGAGTTCTAGGTTGTCGCTCATTTGATGACAATTAACTCTCGCCCTTACGAGTATTACAAAGGACTTTAATATAAACGAAGTATGTGTGTGTACTATATGTAGCTTCACCTCTGCGTAACAACAATAACGGAATGACAGGTCTGGATCTTTTTTGCCAGATTAAAATTAATTATTTTGCATAACATTTACAGCACATAGTCTGCATCAATTCCCGGGTGGTGGCAATAGGCTCCCTATTACTTGGGACCCGAACATATCCATACATAATACGTTTACATTTGCCTAACGCTTTGGGGAAAACCAGCGTTATATTATGGTGTGGGTTGAAAGATCTATTAGACTGCATCGTTGGTCTAGTGGTCGCAAGTGTGACTGCTGAGCATGAGGTCCTGGTTGCGATTCCCAGGTCGGGCTAAGTGGGTTTTTCCATCAGGAATGTCTCAGTTGCAGCCACGGAGTCTGGATTTATGCCCGGCTGATGGCAATAGACTCACCCTATATAACATGGGACTTAAACATAACTGGTGAAATATTGTTTTATTTATTTATTTAAAAAATAAAAAATAAATATATATTATTTTATTATTATATTTTTTTTTTAAATATGTACTTATGGGTCACCTCTGCTTAGGCAGGGTTAGCCCTTCGGGGATTCCAGGAGTGACGTTATGTGACGTACATCATTCAGAAAACACAGCTTGTAGTGGGGCTGACAACATAGAATGCGCCGGACATTCTAAAATATCCTTCGTGAAGGCTTCCTCAACGATGCTATGAAAATATCTTACAGTAAAAACACTATTAAAACTTTAATATTTCTCGTCCCTACTATCCGATTTTTTTTATAACAGCCATAACGAAGGCTTTTTGACAAATAACCGGTATTTTATTAGGAGTTTTTACCCTGTCCCAAAAATGCCATTGTTAGCCAAATGTATAGAAATCTTATATTTCAGAGATTTAGAAGTAGCGCGTTGACCCTGAATATATTTCACTTATGATACCAAGTATACTACGTATTGGCTAAGGAAAATCGCCAGAGCTTAGAATGCTAAACACTGGAAATGTAATTTAAAGAAGTAGAACATCTTTATTGCCTAGGCCTATTTTGTCTTGATTTTTAAGGTTCCGTACCTCAAAGGGAAAAAGGAACCCGTCTAAGATCACTTTGATTTCCGTCTGTCTGTGTGTTTGTCAAGACCCATTTTCTCAGGAACGTGTAATCAAACAAGTAAGTCAATGCGATTTTAAAAGGGAATCAGGGTACTCCCAGTCAAGTTGATCTGGAATCTTGAAATTTAACAAGATCAATGTCTTACAGAGTACGAGCAGTAAGTAGTTTGTGTTAGTTATTTCATCACCACTGCACTCAAAACGGTGAAGGAAAACATCGTGAGGAAACCGGCATGTCCTAGAACCAAAAATTCGAAGACATGTGGCATCTACCAACCCGCACTGGGCCCGCGTGGTAGATTATAGCCCATTCCCTCTCATAGAGAGGAGGCCTGCGTCTCAGCAGTGGGAACATTAATAGGCTGATTATGCTTATGCTTATGCTAATGTCTTACAGCATAAATAATGGAAAAACTAAAACATAAAAATAATTAAAACCGTAAATATGTACTTTAATAACAAAAAAATCGTATTTAATATTACAAACTTATTATTTGCGGTTGGTTATTCCTCGTTTCGTTATAGAAACAGACTATAGCTCAACCTAGGAATACACGGTCTGTGATCTGACTATAAAACTTTAAGCATTACAATGTTGATACGTTGAGTTGTATGATTGCTCGAAAATCTTCAATGACTAGTAAATTAATTTCGAATAGTTTTCAAATCTAAACATTTAATACTTTGCGAAACGAAAGAAGATCTTTGCACAAAACTGAAATTCATGTAATACCAGTTACATAACATAACACCACACCTGTTATCCCCGAAGGGTTAGTCTGAGGTGTACCCACATTTCGCCAGTTATGTTTAAGTCCCATGTAATAGGGTCGAACCTGTTGCCTTCAACCGGGCACAAATCCAGACTCCGTGGCTGCTACTCAAGAATTCCTTAAGGAAGAAACCAGGAACACTTTGCCCAAACTAGGAATCGAACCCAGGACCTCATGCTCAGCAGTCACACTTGCAACCACTATATCAACAAGACAATCAATATAATTTCACGCTTATTTTACCCGAAGGGTTAGACAAATACCTACATAATTATTAATTATTGTATCACCTTCACATAGCCGACAACCAAGCATTTTGTACATCAAACTAAGTCACTTTACGCAAAAATTATTGCTGGGAATCGACTTTTTTTTTGGGGTGAAAAATCACGTTTTACGGTAGGACTCGATGGAAAGCACCCAAAGCATTGTGCTGATGGATGGATTGAATAGTACGAGGGTCGTGAAGGTGTGTAAAGTAAAAATCTTACATTAAAAACATGTATTTAAAAAAAACTTGTGAAAAAGTTGGAACTTTGACCCCCAATATCTCCGTAACTAGAAGGTTCCCAGGGATAGTCTAGAACAAAATAATGATCGCAATAACGGGGAGAACAAGTGCCTTTCGGATATGTTAAGGGTCTATTTACACCCTTTATAAAGTTTGATCCAAACCTAATAACACTGTGCGACCTGGGATCAAACCAATGACCATATACTGAGCAGTCACGCTTCCGACCACTAGAGCAACGACGCAGTCCACCAGCCAATACCAGTTACTCTGCATTACGTTACACTGAATGTCCAAGGTCATCCAAAACGTATCCTGCTCTATATAGTCTAAGTCACTACGGCCATGTTACTGCCAAAAAAGGCATATAGAGTACATGGCAAGGTCCCCATCCATATACAAACAATTACATTAAGTGTTTGGCTCCCTGCCAACCCAACTATTAATGTTACAGATTTATATTACGATAATCTTACTAGTTAATTACTGAAGGATACTTAAGATTCATTGAGGAAGACTGCCATTTTCTATCTTAATGAGTGTTTGGATTTTGAGGAGCTCGTGGCTAAATAATAACGGCCGCTCGGGTCAATCTTTGGTTAAGCCGTGCTTGCCTAGGTTGGTCTGTGGATGGATGACCACCCATTACATACCGAGTTTCCTCCGTGCCTCGGAAAGCACGTTAAGCCGTTGGTCCCGGCTGTCATTTGTAGATCTTTGACAGACGTTAGGTAGTCAGTGGCCCAAAAGTCTGACAACCAGTCTTACCAAAGGGTATCGTATTACCCAGTACTAACTGGGTTGTGGAAGTCAGACAGGCAGTCGCTCCATGTAAAATACTGGTATTCAGCTGCATCCGGTTAGACTGGAAGCCGACCCCAACATAGTTGGGAAAAGGCTAGGCAGATGATGAAGAGTGTTTGGATTTTGTTCAAGGTCAAACAACTTCGATGTTCTCGAAAGTTTTTGGAATAGTGTTGTATGGTAAACCATGGTGGGGTTGCTACCTATATTTTTAGTAACTCACTCGCCTAGTTGGTGTAGTGGTGGCAATCGCGACTGCTGAGCATGAGGTCCTGGATTCGATTCACAGGTCGGGTAAAGTGTTATTGGGTTTTCTCATCATGAATTTCTTAGTAGCAGCCACGGAGTCTGGATTTATGCCTGGTTGATGGCAATAGGTTCACCCCCTATTACATGAGACTTAAACATAACTGCCGAAATGTAAGTGTATTATTAGGTAGTCCTCTGCCTAACTTTCGGTGATTACAAGCGTGTGTAACTTCTGTATTGATTGTTCTGAAAATAAAAAGGAAGTACACATTGCATCAAGTTATACATTTCCCGTATAACATAGCCTCGCTTTCTATAGATTTCCCGTACAATGAGAGATCTGTATAAACTGGTTTTGCATAGCTTAATTGATCGTCGTGCGTACATAGTCAGTTGTGATTTGAACTAGCGGACAATTTAAGCTAATAATTAAAGTATTCACTAACATAACATCACGCATGTAATCCCCGAAAGGCTAGGCAGAGGTTTACCTAATAGTACACCTACATTTTGCCAGTTATGTATGCTGCGCTTGCCTAGGTTGATCCGTGGATGGGTGATTACCCATTACATACCGAGTTTCCTCTGTGCCTCAGAAAGCACGTTAAGCCGTTGGTCCCGGCTGTCATTTAGTAGATCTTTGACAGTTGGTACAGGTAGTCAGTGGCCCGAAAGTCTGACAACCAGTCTTACCAAAGGGTATCGTGCTACCCAGAACTAACTGGGTTGTGGAGGTCAGATAGGCTCTACGTAAAATACTAGTATTCAGCTGCATCCAGTTAGACTGGAAGCCGACCCCAAAATAGTTGGGAAAAGGCTAGGTAGATGATGATGTATGAACATGAACAGTTAAAGTACTTATTAACAAATTGCTGATTTATAACCTAAATGTTTAAATTCTAGTCACCAGAAAAGAAATCTCAAAACCAGGGGCCTACCATGACCTCTTAAAGCTGGAGTAATTCCAGTGTGGGAAAGAGATGGCGCCAGACGACCTGTATAGCTCTGTCTCTTTCCCACACTGGAGTTACTAGTAACCCCCAAGAGCTTACTAGACAAATTCTTGGTTTCGATAAAGTCGCAAAGTCTTGCCACAAGACCAATGAATAGTGGTTCAAGTGCGACAGAGATTGATCATAAGTCGTTAGTAATTGTGTTAGCCGCGGAGATATATGAATATTTTATTGATGGGACTTGAGGTTCTCGTTGAATAGCAAATTGATGAAGCGCAGCGGTGTTGGATTGTAAACGCTCACCTCAGCGTCGAAAGTTGAGAATCTAATTAAGGCGATTTTCATTAGGTGGCGCCTAGTGTTAGTAAAAATAAGCCTAAGTGTAAACAAACCGTTCACGGAGCCGAAAATCAAGCATTCTGTCCATCAAACTAGAAACTACAATAACTCCTGTACATCACTGGAAACCGATTTATTCGGTGTTTCCCTCAACGGCCACTAACCTCGATACATGGAATATTTTCTGTTACGGTTGTAATTAATTTAAAATATAATTAAATATATAATTAAATTGCAGATATAATTTGGTTATAATCGTTTTTTGTCATAAATTATACGAAATACGAACTTTTTTGCGGCGTTTAGATCAAAACTGTGCTCGTGCATAATATCGACTACGGAAGCATTCACTGCATGTGGTGCGCACTTGGCTGATTTCATAACTCTCATTTGACAGTCGATGATCAGACTTGTCAACTGTAAAATAATCATGAATGTATCATAAACTAATAAGTGCCAAGAAATAATTACAGAAACTCGATTCGCAATTGTTAAATCGAATAATAAGTACTAGTAACTCGATTTCCATCCACATTTTTAGATTTTATCGGCCGATTCAATCTCGATAACTAAGTATTTAATTGATTATTTTATTTACCACTTTAATACTTCATTTCTCGGTTTCTACGTAGCAAAATGCTGTTGCATTTTCTGATTTCTTTGGGACAGTCTCCTGCAAATCAAGTTACTACAAACTGTCAAATTTCTCCAAATGGTTTTAAACCATAAAACGTTGTTGATTAAGTTCAAAATCCAATGAAAAAAATTGAAAGTTTGTGGTAACTTGATCCGCTGGCGACTACATATTTCAACTAGTTATCAGCTGGGCCCAGAAAGACCATTTTCCTTTGGAACTTCGACCTTCAATATCTCCGTAACTAGAAGGCTCCCAGGTATGGTCCGGAACAAAATAAATATCGCAATGACGGGGAGAATAAGTGTCACTGGGCTTCGTTAAGGGTGTTTTTGCACCCTTTATGTAAGGATGCTGACGTGTAAAGGTTTTTTTATCGTTTTTACACTTTAAAAACAAAACTTATAAATAGACATTACCTTTCCTAAGCAAAGTAAGCTTTTCATACGATTATGGACCTTATGAATATTAACATTATGTTCACATTCCTATGGGGAAGCTCGAATAAGCATTTCTTGCTAATACGGAAATTAAAAAAGAGTCATGTGGATATTCGTCTTGCTCTGCCCACCCTCACCTTCGAGAAATTCAGGCGTGATGTTAAAATAGTAAGAAAAAGTTTTTTTTTCGTGTAAGACCTAAGTATATTTTAACAACAGATACTACTGTCAAGTCAAATACCGATCTACTATTGCCGTAAAAACTGGCCGCTCCTAGTTTTGCAGCCCGTTCCTATACATTAAATAAAATCAAATAGAGCATTGACCTCGCTTCTGTCGCCGCCGGTAATGCGGAACCTCCGCCTCCGCGTCCCTGTATCCACCTCCGCATAAAACGAGTTCACAACGGAAGATGGTTGACATCTGCATGCGACGCGACGCCACTGTCGTGAGCGAGACGGAGCGAGTATGCGGTGGAGAGAGCGGGCAGCGGGCGGGACGCGATACGACCTTGTTGCTGGCAGTCGGCTCGCTCCATGCTTGCTGTTGTAGACGCGTAGTAAGTTTTTTGCGTAAATTGTTTAAATATTATCGCACAATGAAGCATAAAACAAGTGACATATGGCAGTATTTCATAGAAATTAGTACAGATTTTGCAAGATGCAAAGTCTGCGACAGAAACTATTCCAGAAAAGGCCGGACTACAACATCGTTGAAAAGTCATTTGAAATCAATGCACAAAGAACAATATGAAGAGTTCTGTAAAATAGAAGAACAACGTGAAATAGAAAAAGTAAATCAGTTAGCATCAACAGTACCACCGTTACAGCAAGCAATAAATCAAACGAGGGATACATCACATGCTAAAGCTAAAACAATAAACAATTTAATTGGAGAAATGATTGCACTACAGAATCTGCCTTTAAATTTTGTTGAAAGCATCGGTTTTCGTCGCTTAATGCAAACGGCATGCCCAAACTATGAGTTAAGAGATAGTATTTTTTTTACTGATCTCATATGTGGCGAAATGTATGTGAAGATGACAGTAAAAATCAGACAGATGCTCAAACAATTTCCTAAGCTATCATTGACAACTGACATTTGGTCAGAGCCATGTGCAAAATTATCGTTTTTGAGTTTAACGGCACACGGAATTACAGAAGACTTCACTCGAATTAAGATGATTCTAGAATGTTGCTCAAGTTATGACCGTCATATTGGCGATGATATTCGAGACCATTTCAAAATGATGCTACTGGCATGGTTCATCCTGGATAACCAAATACACTGTTTTATTCATAATTCTGGTTCAAACAGAGCTACGGACTTGGCCAGTATAAATTGCACCGTCCACCAACTACAAGCGTGTGTTCGTTCAGCTCTAGAAAGCTGTGAAATAAAAGATTTAATTGCAAAATGCAAGATAATATCTGGGCATTTTATACACTCTCAAATAGCCCATGATGAGCTGATTGAAATTCAAACGGAGCAACTTCATCGATCTGCTATACACGTGATTCAGGACTGCGGTACCAAGTATGTTTTTTTTTGTTTAATATTTAGAAACAATTTGTTTATAGTTTTTTTATTTATATGTGGATTACTTCAGACGTGTGGATTACTGTTGGACAACAAAAGAAATGAATGAAAGGCAATTGCATGTGGCTGAGATGCGAATGCTAAGGGGGATGTGTGGAGTAAAGCGAATGGATAAATAGGAACGAGTGCATAAGGAAGTCTGAAAGTGGCACCGGTCACTGCAAAGTTGTGTGGTAATTGGTTATCGTGGTATGGACATGTGATGAGGAGGAATGAGGAAATTGTTGGGTATGAATGTGATGGCTATAAGAGTAGAGGAAGAGAAAAGAAACAATGGATGGACAGTGTGAACGATGATACGGCAAGAAAGGAGATGACTGCTGAGATGACGAGTAATAGAGAAGTATGATAGAAGAAGACATGCTGCGCCGACCAGAAATAAATTGGGATAAGGGCAGGAGAATGATGATGATGTGGATTACTTTAACAGTCCAGGAAGACCAAAGATATGATGGAAGTACTGAGTGAAAGGTGATATGGCTAAAAAGGGGGTGACTCATGAAATGATGACTAGCAGAAAAATATGAAAGAAGACGTGTTGTTCCGATTCCAAATAATTAATATGAGGGCAGGAGAATAGTGATTTATTTATCTCTTTATTGTCATGAAATTAATAGTGCAAACTAGTAGTCGATAAAAGTACCTAGTTATATAATAACATTTTCATTTTCTCTTTAAGTATGAGTAAATAAGAGGAAGTCTGAAAGTGGCGCCAGTGACTAAAAAGTGGTGTGGTAGTCAGTTGTTTGATTTTTGGTGGCTATAAGAGTAGAAGAAGACCACAGAAACGATGCATGGACTGTGTGACGGATGATATGGCTAGTGTCTGGCGAGATGACGAGTAATAGAGAAGAATGGAAGAAAAAGACATGCTGCGCCGACCCGAAATAAATTGAGATAAGGCAACAGAACGATGAATTTCATTTTTTATTTGATTTTAGATGGAACAGTACTTTCCTCATGCTCGAGCGACTGTTAGAAATCCAAGAATCTGTTAACATTTATGCCTACAATCATAACATGCCACACATTACCCCAGAAGAATGTTTGTGTCTTCGTAAATTAGTGGCAATACTGAATCCTTTCGAAGAAATAATGAGGAATCTAAGCGATACAAAAACTTGCATATCATCGGTGATCCCGTTGATACACGCACTGAAGTATACCTTGAAAAGTGAAAAAGATAAATTTGACACAAAACTGAATTTAAACAACTTGATTATTAAAATAATCGAAGACATAAATGCGAGATTCTGTGACCTTGAAAACAATACCCTGTATTCGCTTGCCACATATCTGGATCCAAGGTATAAGCTAAAGTTTTTTAATGATATTACTAAAGAAAAAGTTGTGTTCGAACTGTTACGCTTACTAACAAGGCTTAACTCGAAACTTGCAAGTAAAGCAGATAAAGCTTCTGCTTCCAAAAGATCTAGAACTGAATCGAATTCGATGGATGATAAACCAGGGACAAGCTTCCAAACTTTACCACCAACTCAAACTGTAAATTCAAAACTGATTGAGCTACTAAAAGATAGCAGTGACGAAGATGAGGTAAGTGGAGATGACACCTCTGCTACCAATAGCAGCCTCATGAAATGGAAGTCATTAATAAATGAATATAATAAAGATAAACGGCTGCAACTCAACAAAGACCCTTTAATGTGGTGGAAAAATAACACAAGATTTCATGCTTTAGCTCCTATTGTTCGCGCTTATTTGTCACCTCCGGCATGTTCTATATCAAGTGAGGATCTATATATTGGAGCAGATTTAAATCAAGAACCTCTTAGAGATGGCCTTGATGCTGAGAAAGCCGCGAAACTGTTGTTTGTAAAACATAATTTGCCCCTCATAAGGGATTTCCAATAGGCAGATAGTGTTGTTTTAACTGAAATAAATATTTAATTAATCTTTTATTTTCCTTTTTTTTTCTCCGCCTCTGCCTTCCTTTACCTTTAGTTCCTCCTCTAACTCAGATACAACACACAGTCAACTGACCGACAGGAGGTAAACAGAGGACAGAAATTTCAATTTGGTATCACTCACATCATCATCATAATCATCTTCATTTCAACCGAAAGACGTCCACTGCTGGACCTAGGCCTCCCCAAAGTCGCCACATTGACCGGTCCTGTGCGACTCACATCCAGCGGATCCCTGCAACCTTCACCAGGTCATCAGTCCACCTAGTAGGAGGCCTTCCAACTTCCTTCTGCCTTTCACTCACATTATCGAAAGTAAATTTCTTCTTTTCGAACAAAAGTTTTGTATCTTGAATTAATTATAGGAAGATAATCATATATAAGTGCTGCATCGGGTAAGTAAGTTCTAGTCACAAATGAAAAATATATTAGTTACTTGGTCTTTTTTTATTTATTTTTTTCTGATGGGAAATCATCATATGACCCCCCCCCCCCCCCACTCTGGACGGAGCAGAGGGGAGTGTCAGATTTGTACTGACTAAAACCCATCCATGTTCCTTCTTAGCCCTTTGTGTTCCAGGGCCACGGTATCTCTTTCAAACAGTCCCGCAGCCCTGGCAGGAGTTACATGGTCTTCCGTTACCATAACGTAACGTATTACAAAGAATCGAGGTTCACGTACGTGTGTGCACATAGCTGTAACGAGACGCCAGTATTTCCGGTTGTTGCTGCCTGCACAGAACTATTGTGAGTCTCATCTTAACGTATTTCATAAGACCCGCAACGGTCTCCCCAGGGTAGCGGGAAGCCATCATGCCTATTTCGACTGATGCGCATGCTACATTTATTTTGGTGCCGAAACCGGGGACCTTCCATTGTTGTTATCGTAATCCGCCTTTCCGCACTTGTGGTATTTCTGATTATTCAAATCGATGCTTAGAACAACATCAAACCCATCGTTTTAGCTAAAAACCGTAGTTATTCATCGCATTCTAAGTTATTTTATCGAATCGTTAGATATACGTACAAGTCGTATCACTTAAGAGCGTTAAAGTCTTACGGAATTGCATACAAACTTTCAAGTGATTTTTTTTCGAAATGCCTGAACCAATTTTAATGAAACTTCGTAGGCATAAGCAAGATACATAAGTCTAAAAACTTGAGAGAGGACTTTTCGAAATGTATTTAAAAAAAAAAGATAATTGGAAATTTCTGTTTCTATGCAAAATCTAAAATCGGTATAATTTAGCTGTAACACTATTTTTCGAAAATGTTCTCTATCAAGTTTTTAGACATATGTATCCTGCTTATGCGTACGAAGTTTCATTAAAATCAGTTTTGACATTTCGAAAAAAAATCACTTAAAAGTTTGTATGAAATGCCGTAAGACGTTAACGCTCTTAATTTTAATGAACGTTCACGAGTTATCACCATCGAACAAAGGTTTTCATAAATCTATACGAATACCTACTTATTACTTTTCTAAATCACTCGATAATGTTAAAGGTTTAATTGTTGTGAGAACCGTAAAACTGCAATCACTATCAAATTAACATCGGTGCAGAATATTACGTCGGCTCGCAACAATATTATCTACTTTCAACATTGTTCCTATCCTTTACTATCTGGAAAATAATTACCGTAGCCCGTCACAAACGTAGCTATAATAAATATTAATATGAATCATAGAAAGGCATATTACGACATATTTTCTATATAAATTTTCGAGTGACTGCACACGCAGCTATAATATATATTTCTATGACGTCACCAAAGTATGTCGACAAATATATTTAGGTATAGTTTGGCATACCGAGTGAGGGCAAAATATATACCTATTCTAGTATAGCTCCCGTATGTGGTAGCTTGCTATACTATAATATATATCTCGATATATTATAGCTACGTCTGTGACGGGCTTTAAAATCTACGTTCTCAAAAGTATTTTTCGCTGTTGAAATCGGGAGGTTATCGTAAATTCATTTTACAATTATTCGCTCTGTGGGTAGATCGAAATAAGACTCGGTCGACGCGTACGTCTACTCGGTTAGTAAGCAGTCTATGCAACTAGCATAACGTAAAAACATTACTCAGTTCAGTATAAAGCTTTAAACCTAGTAGTGGTGATTTCTAAGAGTTAAAAGATCAGTACATCGTTTTATCAGTGTTTCCGCGAATAAAGTAGTCATTTACAGTGAACTAAGTCGAACAGGTTTAGTTTTCGTGTGTTGTTTGTTACAGTGCGCAATTATTATTATAGTGTCCAGTGTACAGGTAGCTACTTAATAATCCTGCGTAAGTACATTAGCCCTTTACCTTCACCGAACGTATTATATTATCTTGCACAAAACCAAACCAAAACCATCAACGAGTGCAGGTCGCAGTCTAAGGTACGTACGCTGCACATATCTTTACTGCTGTCTGCACAGAACTATTGTGAGCCTCATCATCATCATCATCATCATCATCATTTCAGCCGAAAGACGTCCACTGCTGGACATAGGGCCTCCCCCAAGTGTCGTCACATTGACCGGTCCCGTGCGTCTCGCACACAGCGGATTCCTGGATCATCTTAACGTATTTCGTAAGACCCTCAACGGTCTCCCCAGGGTAGCAGGAAGCCATCACACCTATTTCGGCTGATGCGTATGCTACACATGGTTTATCAATAATTATGCTCCCCTCATATTACTCTACTTATTTCATACAGACATGTCGAACGATACTACCGATAATAACTTCATACAAATTAATGGAGGGACAGCCTTGCTGAATGACAAATATAGATATGATGGTCACAAAAAATATAAAAGTCGAGCGGCTATTTGATAATTTTCTAATTACAGAAAATTCAAATGTTTGGGGTCAATAACTGTAAAAGTAAGTGTTTTTTAATTTGTCCTCTTGAATCCTTCTTACAAAACCATATAATTCTCGTTTCATTGCAATAATAATTGGCCAAAATGAATTTATTATACTTGGTCGGGACAACTACACTCGGTAGTACCTACTCTTTAGTAAACATGGGAATATAATTCATTTGGGAGAACTGGTGGCATTTCCGAGATGATAACGTGCAGAGAGGAGATAATTTAGTTAGGCACCCACCACGTCACTTAAGTTTCTGAATGTGCTTGCCTAGTATTCGTCGGATGCATTCGTTGTTGTATATATATATATTGTATTTTCCTTGGACTTGTGCCAGTATATGGCAGATATAACAATAAATAAGGTCTCAGGCAACGAATAGAATATTCCTTAACCGCCTTGTCAGTTATAAATTCGGGTTCAGTTATAATACGGTGTCGTAACAAAAAATAACTGTAAATACTACTATGAGTGAAGCCACGCGGACGTTGCCGATTCGTTGATCATCATCAATTCAGCTCTGAAAATTCCTCTGCTAGGAAAATTCTTCTTCTTCTTCCTTCTAGGTCTTCTTCCTCGGTTCTGTGCGGCCTTCATACAAACGTGTCCTGCGACTCTGACGATATTGTCAATCAAATGCGCTTTTGGTTGGATCTGGTATTTTTGGCCGAACTTATTCGACCATTGGTTCAATATTTCATTCCATCGGCCATCTCCGCGTTTAGCCACATGTTCTGCCAGCCCGACGTCGACTGTTTTTGGACGACGGATTCCGGTGTTGTGCACTGGGTCTAGTCGGGTTATGCCGATCATGGCTCGTTCCATGGCCCTTTGTGCAACTCAACAGAAATTCAACTCAACAGAATTTTAAATTGAAACTTCTACATCACTAACCATAGACAAATTTGAGCAGCCATTGTTGTTTACATTTTTGGTTTTGAAAACGTCAAAGAGCACGTTGTGTCAAAATATCGCGTCAATCCACTTGTGCGGTAACCAAACTAACGGATTTACAGAAAATCAACAAAAATTCTGAAATAAGGCAACATGTATAAATTGACAACATAAATAATAAGATCAAGATGAATACGTAACTTAGATGCCGACCAGTCTTTACACAACAAAACATAATTATGAAAGATAAGTTAAGCAAAGCTTTAAAAAACCCGTTTGAAAAAAATGCACAAGAAAGTCTATTTTTACCCCATTCTCATTATAAAAGCCCGGATAGGACACTCATAATACTTGCCAATAGACCGTTTTGACTATCTAAATAGCTATTTAAAACTTTTTACGAAGGCATATTATATAATGCCTCTGGGTCTAAACGACCAACATAGTTATATTCAAATAACAAGGGTATCTCGATGACGGGCCATCCGGAGGGTTGCTATTGAAGGTTTTGGGTCAAAGAGACCGTTCGCAGGTGGCAGGGTTGTCTGTGAAAAATGGCGTCTTTGTGGGACGTGAAAGGGGCCAATTTTTAGCCCTTATCCGTGTAATAACAGGAAAATAGATTGAAAAAATTGGATTTTAAGTTCTATGCTGATGGTAGGAAGGTAAGGTTAAATATCATAGGTATAATATTACATGAATAAAAAATAAATATCCGGTATTAATTATCCGGTTAATGGCAACAAATTCGCTTACTATGACCGCCAAAATGTCGGTGGTCAATATATATATAGTATGACCACTTTAATAGTGCTGTTCAAGGTGGCGTTACTTGTCAAGTAAATTTGCATCGAAATATCAAACTTGGTACATTTATTTTAGTTCTGTGTTTTCCCGCCTGTACAGATAAGTTGGTTGAAGACTATCTGCTTATCTCCTCCGGGTATACCGGCATTATTTTATAATTATCTGGCAAACTTAAGGGACAGAGACATTTACTTTTTTTTATAACAATGGTTAAATTTCAGAAACGACCGCAACCGCAAAACGCAACGACAGAGCCGACCACAGCGACACAACGGGTTTTTTAGAGTTATTATAGAAATCAGTCGTTGTCGGATGCGGTCGACTTCTCAAAAGCAAATTATTTTATGTTGTTACACCTGTCACCTTAAACAATCACAACCAGCTCAAAGAATCACCAAGATTTCTTTAAAAAATTCAACCTAAAGAAAAGAACAGCAGTAACAATAATAAAAAACGGATCTGGGACATTTGCGCGAAAGACATATGCGCGAAGGACACTTCCGCGAACCCGCTTGCGCGAAAAGACATATGCGCGCATGGACTTTTGGGCGATTAGACTTTTGCGCGAATGAACTTTTGCGCCCATAGACACTTACGCGCATAGACACATGCGCGCAGAGACACTTGCGCGAATGGACACTTGCGCGAATGAACTTTTGCGCAAAAGGACACTTCCGCGACTAGATTTACTCGCGACTGGCTACGGTTAATCTGTAGAGTAAACATAACATCATATTATTTCTTATTTTCAATGAGATAGAGCGAGAGAAGTGGCAACACTGCCCGAGAGACATGTCAAATTATTTTTTCGTATCTACCATGAATAGTGTTGCCAGATATAATTTTTGTTTAATCGATTTACAATATCGATTTTGAACAAAATAATTTTACTCTCTGTTCAAGCTTTTGGGTTTCATTAATATCGTTTTTTAAGGACATTCAGTTGTTTTAATGTCTATTATGACAAATGTATATTGATGTATAGAACATTCTTGTTACTTTGTACAAAAAAGATTAATCAATCGATTCCGATTTAGAAGAACCTCAGTGTTATGTTTACTCTACAGCTAACCTAACCTAACCATTCGCGCATAAGTCCTTTCGCGCATGTGTCTTTGTGCGTAAATGTCCGTTCGCGCATAAGTCCATTCGCGCATAAGTCCATTCGCTCAAGTGTCTATGCGCGCAACTGTCTATGCGCCCAAAGGTACATTCGCGCAAAAGTCTAATCGCCCAAAAGTCCATGCGCGCATGTGTCTTGTCGCGCATGTGGATTCGCGCAAGTGTCCTTCGCGCAAATGTCTTTCGCGCTAGTGTCCTGATACCATAAAAAACAAAAAGAATCAAGCACCGCAGGGACATAAATGGCCTCTAATGACGTCATTCATCGCTGACGTCATGGCTATGCAGTTAGAGGTGCATCGTCCAAGTTTTTATTGCCCTAGACTGTAGCCACTAATTGCGAGGAACTTCGCGGAAAGTTCTAGAACCTAGAGTGTTGCTTGATTTTTATTTTGAAGATATTTTGGTGCGCTGTACCTGAGTTTGGGCTACAACCTTGGGTGATTTATAGTAAGTGTAAATAGTGAATTTTTAAAGGTTTATTTTTTATTTATTATTTAGTTTTATGAAAATTGATTTTACAGTCATTTTCAATTTTGATAACTTTCCTACTATATTTATCTACAAATTCTTTAGGTATTTTCAAACTGCTTCGGTTTTAGTAAATACTCAGCTACGAAAATTGAATTTGTTTATACGGAATCTACAGTCAAAGGAAACTCGTTCAGAAAGACTAGGTAATTACCTAGAAATAACTAAAAACTATAGTATTCCTTCTAAAAGTGTCGTTATTAAAGCTAAAAGCTTTTTCAAGCAGTAAATACAGTCTTTGTTATTCTTTCAGTACGGTAAAAGGGTTATAAAATTATGACGCACTTTCGGAATAATGAATGTGGTAGAAAAGGCAGAGTTCAACAACCTGCTTTTATACCATAGTGATTATACAAGGTGTAAACGGACCCTTCACGAAGCCGTCAACCAAGCATTATATTAAGTACAATAAACTTCTTTTTTTTTAAAGACAATTCGAAAATGTTTTCTGGTAACTTTTTTAATAATCGAAAAATTATTTGGACAACCTCGCAATATTTTTTAAAGACCTATCCAACGACATCCCACAATATAGCGTAAGCAAGAAAAAAAATCCCCACTTAACGTGTACAGGAGATACCGAAAAAAAAACTTTTCGGTATTTTATTTTACCACTTAACTAATCTGTATATTCAGACCAAATTAAAGCTTTCTAGCACTAAAAGTCTTTAAACTAAGCTGCGGACAGACGGTCACACGGACTTACATGGCGAAACTATAAGAATTCCTTGTTAACTACGGAACCCTAAAAAACTGCGTAAATGTGGAGACGATGAGTGAAAGGCGACTAACAAAAGATATCTACAAGGCTGATGTGAGTGGCAACGTAGGGAGAAGACGCCCTAGAAGGACAAACACTGACCTTATTGGTGAGGTTCTTCAGAAAGGTCAGGTGCGTAGTACTTGCAACCGGCGTGCGTGTATGACCAGATGTATGAAGGTATCAGGACCCTTGTGCGAAAGACATTTGGGCGAAACACAATTGCGCGAACCCACTTGCGCGAAAAGACATATACACGAATGGACTTTTGCGCGACTTAATGGCCACTGATTTTTACTGTGTAGAGTAAACATAACATTACGCCTTTTATTAATTGAAGGTCGATTGAGTGGAAGAAAATAGGATCGTTGTTTTTTTATTTTGAGACATTTGCGCAAAAACCTTTCGCGCAAAAGTCCATTCCAGCAAGTGTCCATGCGCGCAAATGTCCGTTCGCGCAACTATTTTCGCGCAAGTGTCCTTCGCGCAAATGTTTTTCGCGCAAAAGTCCCAGATGCATGTATGAACGTGGACGAGGCAAAAAGGAGTATGTAAGGATCATAGCAGGTGGCGTTCTGTGGCTTCTGCCTAGCCCCATGGGAAAAAGGCGTGAATTTATGTATACATGAAAGGAATCGTCTGTTTTCATTTCCAGGCACATTTTAACTCTGAAACATAGGCTGTAAGTATATAAATGTCCCTCCAGAGAACTATTTCAGAAGTAGGTCTAAAATACCAGTTTATCACAGTTAAGTAAGTATTACCATATTCATTCCCTTGAAGCGGATGGAGTTTTAATCAACTAAAACATTGTCTCAAGTGAGTATTATTATCTGCGAGGATCGTCCGGAGGACACGGTGGAACACACCGTGGAGGTCTGCCCCGCTTGGGCGGAGCACCGCCGTGTCCTCATAGCGGCGATTGGCGGCGACGATCTCTCGCGTCCGGCCCTGGTTCAAGCCATGGTCCGGAGCGAGAGGGAATGGGAAGCCGTCACCTCCTTCTGCGAAGCAGTCATGCTAGTGAAGGAGGTGGCAGGACGTGAGAGGGAAATAACCTCACGTCCCAGCCGCCGCGGGAGACGCCCTGGGCGTCGGGGGTCACGTGGTGGCTTCCGACCACCGTAGGCGCTGGCCTGTGGACGGCGAGTTATGGGCTAGCTCGCCGTCCGGCCGTCTTATGACTACAGGCCGTGTCGACGGCGCGTTCGTGTTCCACGCGCGCCTCAAAGAGATGTCAGCAATCAAGTAGGGGTCCGCATGGACCGATGCCTGCCAGGGCTGCGGGACTGTTCGAAAGAGATACCGTGGCCCTGGAACATAAAGAGCAAAGAAGGAACATGGATGGGTTTTAGTCAGTACAAGTCTGACACTCCCCTCCGCTCCGCCCAGAGTGGGGGGGGTCATTTGATGATTTCCCATCCGGAAAAAAAAAAAAAAAAAAAAAAAAGTGAGTATTATTATATTTTTCCTAGATACTGATACTTAGACACACACTTACAGTACACACTCTACACACACACACATTTTCACACACACTTTCACACTTTCTACTTACTTACTTTGACTTGAAAAAATTATACAGGGTGTAAACGGATCCTTCACGAAGCCGTTAACCAAGCATTATGTTCACATCAAACCAAGTAACTTTACGCAAAAATCATTGCTGGGAAACGACTTTTTCTTTAGGTGAATAAGCACGTTTTACGGTAGGACTCAATGTAACGCACTCAAAACATTGTGCTGTTGAATGGATTGAATAGTACGGGGGTCGTGGAGGTGTTTAAAGTAAAAATCTTGCATTAAAAACATGTATTTAAAAAAAAATTGTGTAAAATTTAGAACTTTGACCCGCAATACCTCCATAACTAAATAGTTCCCAGGTATGGTCTAGAACAAAAAAATTATCGCAATGACGGGGAGAACAAGTGCCTTTCGGCTTCGTTAAGGGTCTTGTTACACCCTTTATACTTCTCACAAGATGACACCCGCTAAATGTAAGAGACACTTTTTCTATGTAGGTTAAACTAACCCCCGCTTATCTCAGACACTCATTGTTTCGCGTCCACCCAATCCCTTTAGTGCTTTTCTTATATTTTCTACAAAAAAGTATATTTTATTCAAACCACTGTAAATCCACCCTAGAGAACTATTAGATAAAAGGGGGTTGAAATAGGGTCGCCCTACATAGTAAGTTATCAGTGTAAAAAGATAAACAGTAAATCAACTTGGCCCTTTTTGTGAAATCAAACGCGGGTGTTAGGGCTCTCCACTAAACTTTTTGTCATGTTGCACTCATCTGCCTAGCCTTTTCCTATGTTGGGGTTGGCTTCAAGTTTAACCGGATGCAGCTGAATACCAGTAATTTACATGGAGCGACTGCCTATCTAACCTCCACAACCCAGCTAGTACTGGGTAATACAATACCCTTTGGTAAGACTAGTTATCAGAGTTTTAAGCCTCTGACTAACTTTAACGATTGTGAAAGATCTACAAATGACAGCCGGGACCAACGGCTTTACGTGCTTTCCCAGACACATAGAAAATTCGGTATGTAATGGGTGTTCACCCATCCCTGGACCAACCTAGGCTAGCGCGACTAAACCTAAAGATCGATCCGAGCGGCTGATTTTATTTAGCCACGAGTTCCTGTTTGTCATGTTGCACTACACGCATAAAACCACTTGCCTTGATGTAACAGCTTTTTTTTTTCTCGATGTGAAATCCTCAATGGATGTCTTCTGCCCTGGAGAGAGCGGAGAGGTCTATCAGACTCGTACTAACTAAATCCACATCGATGTTCCCTCGTACACTTGCGTCGGGGGGCAACGGGATCTACTGCGACCTCCACGGCCCCGGACTGCTTGACCTGCGGGCCTCGTTAGATGTAAAACTTCCCCCGGTACGTCTAAGAGACGTATGCGTGCAATACTACTCGCCGCCTTCTCCGGGTCTAGTGTGATGGGGGACGACAACCTGAACTTACAAGTAACCTAAAGCATGATTAGAATTAGTGTTAACGCTGTGCATGTGTATGTGAACCGAGTCCGACCATTTGTCCCTATTTGAAATTATCATCTGCTTGCCATAAGTTGGGGTCGGCTTCCAGTCTAACCGGATGCAGCTGAATACCAGTATTTTACATAACGCGACTGCATATCTTGCTCTCTTAACACAGTTACTTGGTAATAGTTGAAATACTGTATGTTAATACTAAAATGCTACTGTGGTAATATGTTCAAGATTTGTAAATCATGGCGTCGAAATTCCCGGAATGTGACTAAAATTCCTTTTGTTTTATTTGTTGGAGTGCTTCCCTTTGCGTTTCTTCTTTAGGATTTTGATTTATAGGCGGCCATTTTGGGGTATAAGGTTTTTTTGTAGGTTTTTAGGGCGATAGGACAATAAATGCTACTTTCTAGAGTTGAACGGAAGAGTAAGTAAGTGTAGGTGTCTAAACTGAATACGCTTGAACGGCAGAACTGATTTAAATAAAATTGAGTTCACAGTCCGAATATTTCGGACTGTGAACCCAATTTTATCCAAATCACCTTGATTATTATGATATAATGCCTTTATTTGGCAATAAGAATAGAGGAAGACCTAAGAAACGATGGATGGACTGTGTGAAGGATGATATGGCTAGAAAGGAGGTGACTGCTGAGATGACGAGTAATAAAGAAGTGTGGAAGAAGACATGCTGCGCCGACCCCTAATAAATTGGGATAAGGGCAACACAAAGATGATGATGATCAATACCTTTTTTACGGTTACACAAACATTATAGTTTTCCTAGAATACAAGGGAGCACGTGGGCAACAAATTGATTTAAAAAAATTAATAGTTTGTATAAATACATCCAGCCATTAAAATGTTTCGAGGATATTAAGAATCTCATATGGTAACAGAGTTACTTAGATCCATAATTCTCGCGAAAAACAAAACCATGTCTTTGCTGTCGCACAGTGGAGTAATATAATTAACGAATGTCTTTTTCAAAGAGTCCTGTACAGTGTCATTAAAGTCACCATCATCTGCCTAGCCTTTTCCTTAATATTTTGGGCTTGGCTTCCAGTCTAACCGGATGCAGCGGGATACCAGCATTTTACATGGAGCGACTGCTTATCTGACCTCCATAACCCAGTTAGTACTAAGTAATAGTACGTACCCCTTGGTAAGACTGGTTGTCAGACTTTCAGACCATTGACTGCCTGTCAAAGATCTACAAATTACAGCGGGGATCGACGGCTTAACGTAAATGTAAATAAACTCTGTCTGTCTGCATGTCATCTTTTTTTTTTTTTTTTTTTTTCGGATGGGAAATCATCAAATGACCCGGTACTTTCCGAGGCACGCAGGAAGGGGTATGTAATGTGTGATCACCCTAGGCAAGTGTGGCTTAACCTAAAGATCGACGAGCCACGAGCCCATTGTCATTAAAGTATTAAACCGAAAGAAAAACCAATCATCTAAATCTTTTGGCTCCCCAGCACCCCCAAAAGGAACTACCAACAACCCTCTTACACCACAAAGAAACAAAAGACATCCTATTTTTAGCCACGCAGAATCTGCTCACTACGGCCTCAACATAATTAATCACCCTTCAACCCTGGGGGTGCAAAAAGTCGGCCGTGTCAAAGGTATGACGAAGCTAATTAAACGCTTTGTGAATAGTAAGCCTCTGTCTTTGGTAAGGTAAGGCGAACTGATTAATTATTAGTACCTACGGAACCGAGTTGTGCCGAATGACAGTTTTTAATATTAATTTGATGAAACGTTTTTGGATAAACGGAGTGGGTTATCGAGGAGCTCGTGGCTAAATAATAACAGCCGCTCGGATCGATATTTAGGTTAAGCCGTGCTTGCCTAGGTTGGTCTGTGGATGGGTGACCACCCATTACATACCGAGTTTCCTCCATGCCTCGGAAAGCACGTTAAGCCGTTGGTCCCGGCTGTCATTTGTAGATCTTTGACAGTCGTTAGGTAGTCAGTGGCCCAAAAAGTCTGACAACCAGTCTTACCAAGGGGTATCGTATTACTAACTGGGTTGTGGAGGTCAGATAGGCAGTCGCTCCATGTAAAATACTGGTATTCAGCTGCATCCAGTTAGACTGGAAGCCGACCCCAACATAGTTGGGAAAAGGCTAGGCAGATGATGATGGGGTGGGTTATCGAGCGGTTGAAAGTGGTTATTAGATTTTAGTTGTTAAGGGTCATTGTTTTTGAACGCAATTTTTTTTAATTTATTATTTATTTAGTTAACAATTTATGTACACACTAAATACTGGATAGAAGAAAGAAACAGAACATAGTACAAAGGTGATGCTTATTTCTAAAGAAATCTCTTCCAGCATACCTGCGAAAGGAGATACTAAAAAAGAGATGCAGACATAGATAGATAGATAGATAAACCATTAATTTAGAGCACACAAAAGACATAGCACAACACACAGAAGCACAATTAAATGATAAAAATTACATGACTATATAAAAACAAGGTGCCATTATAAAAAAAGAAAAAGAAAACTTTTTTGTAACTATACATTTAAATTGTCTATTACGGGATACTTTCCTATTTTTTTTTCCAGAAATGGAACATATAACACCACGCCTGTAATCCCCGAAGGGTTAGGCAGAGGTGTACCTAATAGTACCTACACCCACATTTTGCTTATGTGTGTATATCTTAGTTATGTTTTAGTCCCATGTAATATGGGGCGAGCCTATTGCCACAAACCGGACAGAAATCCAGACTCCGTGGCTGCTACTGAGAAGTTCCTGATAGAAAAACCCAATAACACTTTGCCCAACCCGGGACCACATGCTCAGCAGTGGCACTTACGACCACTCTACCAGCGAGGCAGTCCGAATATGGCCTGAAATGCAATTTGGAACTAAAATTGATTACCAATCGTAAGATGAAATGACAATTTCAAGAAGAAACTTAAAATTATGAAACTTTCCACATAAATTATAAGCGGAATTTCAGAGACACAACTGATAATTAAATAATTAAGTAGGTATATACTTCGCAGTCAAAGCAGGAAAAGTAGTGATATTATTATGTCAAATATTGGGTAATATCTATCGGATTATTTCGTAATATTTATAATTAAAAAGTATCTCATAGATACTTATATCTTATCTTAGGTACTAAAATAAACAATTAGGTATACCCCATTCGAAATATGGATTCTCCCAATCTCAATTTTTTTTAAATTGTATTTCCTTATTTGTGATTAATTTGATTCTCACTATACAAATGAAATGTTAGATGTTTCAACATTTGTTACTCAATTGTGCAAAAAAGAATTTTGGAAATTTCGTAAAATTAGGCGTATATTTATATATTCAGGTCCTTATGACTACAGTCCCTATTAACCTACATTTGGTGACGCCCTAAGTTAAAGCGACCTGTTAGTGCAGACACCACGATGAGCTCGTGGCTAAATAATAATAGCCGCTCGGGTCGATCTTTCAGTTAAGCCGTGCTTATTTAGGTTGGTGCGTGGATGGGTGACCGCCAATAAAACATACCGAGTTTCCTCCGTACCTCGGAAAGCACGTTAAGCCGTTGGTCCCAGCTGTCATCTGTAGACCTTTGAGAGTCCTTACAGGCAGTCAGTGACCCAAAAAGTCTGACAGCCAGTCTTACCAAGGGGTATCGTATTACCCAGTACTAACTGGGTAGTGGAGTTCAGATAGGCAGTCTCTCCATGTAAAATACTGGTATTTAGCTGCATCCGGTCAGACTGGCAGCCGACCCCAACATAGTTGAGAAATGGCTAGGCAGATGATGATGATGTTAGTGCGGAGACTTGAAATTCTAACAGTGCAATAATATCTAGGTATGCATTTAGATGTCACTCTGTGTTGGTAAGAACACGCTTTAGCTCTCCTCTGATCCAAGTGAAACCGCAGGTAACAATTTGTATGTTACCTAATAAACATCATACCTATCATAACATCATAACGATTAGAATGCCACCATATTAGCATTAGGTGTCGGCCTATTTCATAATGAATTAAAAAGCATTAATTAATCAAAAAAAAACATGTAGATAAGAGGAAAAGATACCTATTCTTATCACAACATTAGTTAGTTATGATCCAAGGTACTCCAATCTCACGATCGCATCTGATAAGCACAATAATTTGTTTGCGAATCAACTGTAATCACACGAAGAGTTAAATGTTTGTCTGTTTGTAAAGGCTTATCTATAAAACTGCTCTGCTGACATTGAAACGGGACTTTTTAACGTCTCTTTTAAGTACCAAGGTACGTTTTAACGTACCTAGGTACTTAAATAAAAACAAAGACTTATTTCATAGTTTCACGTCTCTTACACAGACAGGCTTGATTGATATGATGCATTGGCTACCTTTGAGGTTATTTTCTGATTAAGTTTGGACATAGTTCTAACGTTCTTACTTAACCAGCCTATAATGTTTTTACCCTTCTGTGAGGGAACGCGGGCCCTCTACGGATTGGCAGGTTGCACTCCACGAAGGTGGCCCGCCAACCAAGCAAGAATGCTTGGTACTGAAGTACATCAAACATCATTTGAGGTAAAGAATCACGGTTGACGAAAGGACTCAATGTAACGCACTCAAAACCTCCAATGTCTTTGTAACTAGATTTTTAGAAATTATCGTAATGATGAGGAGAACAAGTGCCTTTCAGCTTCGTGATAGGTTTTTTTACACCCATAATATAAGAAGCATAACCGCTGCTCATGCCGTGGTTTATACTAAATTATGAGCAAGTCAGTCTTAGTCTTCAAAGATTTGTTCCTAGCATAGCTCCAGATTTTGTTGTTAAAACAATTGCACCAACCTAATGAACCACAATAATTCATCATCATCATCTGCCTAGCCTTTTCCTATATTGGGGTTGGCTTCAAGTTTAACCGGATGCAGCAGAATACCAGTATTTTACATGGAGCGACTGCCTATCTGACCTCCACAACCCGGTCAGTACCGGTAATACTGGTTGTCAGACTTACGGGCCACTGACTACCAGTAATGATTATGTTGCATAAAAGATATTGTAATCTTTTTTAAGCGATTTTATATACACTTCGTTAAACTAATGGTTCTTTCTTCGATGCAGAAACGTTGTTTCGTTTCATAAATTTTCGGCAGACCATTGAATAAGGTTATTTATGAAGATATTAAACAAATCTCTAAATTCTGCCATAAGGAAGCTATCAGCACGAAGCGAGGCGCTGTTCTAAATGATTATAGCAATGGCTTTTAGGAGATTGTGGAAAGGACAATTTTAATATTTGCAGATGAGACCATTGCGGGTGCAATAGGTTTCAATTAAATACAATAGCTCTTCAAAATACAAATTAAATGGTTTTAAATGTTATTGTACGAAGCTATGAAAGTCTTTTTCGTCATAAGTACAACTTCGATGGCTTATATGTCGGAAACGTGACGTATTAGAAGATTTTGTACCATTGCGAAAAAATATTCAAACCGGAGAGGTTTGCGATCGTCCGGCCGTCTTATGACGACAGGCCGTGTCGACGACGCGTTCGTGTTCCACGCGCGCATCAAAAGATGTCAGCCACAAGGAAGGGGTCCGCATGGGCCGATGCCTGCTGGGTCTGCGGGACTGTTCGAAAGAGATACCGCGTCCCTGGAACACAAAGGGCAAAGAAGGAACATGGATGGGTTTTAGTCAGGTTTTACAAGTCTGACACTTCCGCTCCGCCCAGAGCAGGAGGGGTCATTTGGTGAATGTTACTTGGGGTCGGCGCAACACGTTTTTTCTTCCAATCTTCCCTATCAGCCATCACACTATATATACAATCTACTCCTTTTTCTTTGATATCATTCCTGACACCATCTATCCATTTTTTTTCTGCTTTTATAACCACATTCCTTTCGGCACTTCAAAGTGCGCATCTACATAATATAGACCCTTTAACCCTATTGCTCTTTTCGAAATATCGTCCTCGAACCGACCTATGAATCCTGTTACTTAAAACCCAAGTAAACCCGAAGGGGGCGTCCATACTGTGAGCATCCATTGGTGAGCAATTATAATTTCATTCATATAAATGAAATTACCACATACCACATAATTATGTGGTTGTGAATACTTAATCAGGAGCCATTGTAAAAGTAAATTACCGTGTTCATATCATTCATTTTCTTTCCGATATTTCTATAATGAGAATAATTTAGAGACACTGCAACAGTTTTGGTAATTGTTCCTCTACAATTTTTACCTATACAGACAGTTAAAAGCGGCCCAGCCTACTGCAGTCCTCTGCTGGATAAAGGCCGCACCCAAGTTGCGCCGCAACACCATGTCATCCGCCTTTACGTATCCAATTTGTCGAACCAAAATTAATGTAACCGAATTCTCTGTACACGCAAATTGCTGCAATGTAAACGCACCTCTCGCCACTAATCTATATCACAGACTGATAAGCGACCAATCAATACAAGTACAAAATAGCCTGTCTTAAGGATAACGACTCCATAATAGCCTGCCAATAATCAAGAACGATGCATTTTAGTAAATTAATTATATGTTTATTTGTGCTATTTCATTTTTCTTACGGTAAGAGTGTGGAAATTTCGTCAGCTTATGGCTATCATATGAAAATCGGGGTGCCACAAGCCCAGAGGATATTGAAGTCAGAGTCTCTGAGGTCTTCAAGAATAGTTGGAGGAAACCCGGTCCCTGCTCTTACTGCTGTTCCGCATCAGGTAAGCACTGTCTCTTACATTCCTTATTGTTTTACTTCATCATCATCTCAATTTATTTGGGATCTGCGCAGCATGTCTTCTTCTTCCATACTTCTCCATACTCGTCATCGTATAGGTCACCCCCTTGCTAGCCTTTCTTAGTCAATATACTTTACCCACATAGATAGAATGAATGCATTATACACCTGCCATTGTTATCTCATGACTGTTCTGTCAAACAATGCCTTTTACGAACAGCATCTCTGATCAAATCTTATATATAGGTACCACCGGTTCTCTGAAAGATATCGCAGATAGCGATAAGGCGGCACTTTATTTCTATCTTTGTCTAAAATAAGCATGTATTATCCTGTTCCCGTATGTTGATGTGTGGTAAAGTAAATCAATAAATAAACAAATGTTAGTGACAAGACAAGAATTTAAGAAAAGATCAACTATGCCCTTTTATTTATTACAGCATGCCTGAGAGATATTTCTTGACGGTATGTTAAGCCAAGTCAGAGGCCCAGGGGCGGCATAAAAACTCTGACACCAGGTTAGGAACTAACCACACGATAAAGAAAGATTTATTACCCATAATTTAAAGAAAGATTTGTTGCTGTATTTCACAATAATTTGTCAATAATAACATTCATGCGTCATGCAACTACAACTACATTTCTTCACATATCTATGTCAATCTAAATAGAATCGGCCCAGAATTTAGTTAGGAGTTTGGCACGTTCAGTGGCGTCCATCAGTTTCTGTACCGTGCAGATTACAGGCGCATTACTTTGTGTAATTTATTTCATCACCACTGTTCTCAAAACGGTGAAGGAAAACATCGTGAGGAAACCGGCTTGTCCTAGAACCAACCCGCACTGGGCCCGCGTGGTGTATTATAGCCCACTCCTTCTCATAGAGAGGAGGGGCCTGTGTCCCTGCAGTGGGAATATTATAGGCTGATTATGCTATGCTAATAAGTGTCTCAACGTTAGTGGTATACTTCTAGACCCTTAATACTTTGACTGTAACTGTCCAGCTGATTGTGCACCCCCACCTGCAAAACCCTGCCTTCAAAACTTACACCTGACTTATTTTCACCCCACAGGCTGGAATCCTAACCAGGCTAACAGGAGGACAATCCTCAGTGTGTGGAGGCAGCTTGATCTCAACAACCAGGGTGCTCACTGCAGCTCACTGCTGGTTCGACGGACAGAGCCAAGCCACGCAGTTCACCATCGTTCTCGGCTCTCTCACCATCTTCTCAGGAGGGACAAGGATAACAACATCTGATGTGACGATGCATCCTTCATGGAATTACTTGCTGAATGACATTGCTATGGTGAAGATAACTGCCGTTAAATTAAGTAGTGAGTGTTTTAATTACTTTTTTAATTATTATTCACTAGCATGTGCCCGCAACTTGGCCTGCGTGTACCGAGATAAAAAAAGTATATTGTATGTATTAATCCAGGTTATAAAAAATCTGTATAACCTTGTTTGCACTATGTCGACTAAGTTAAAAAAATGCCTGCACTGCTTTGTAAATTAGTTCTCGATGCCTCGATAGATAGCGTTGTACCTACTTTCTAGATCGCGGTATTAAGATTCTCCGCCGATTAGTATATAAGGACCCGATAGACTCTCTCTGCGAATTTACTGTTTGAACCAAGGCCTGTGCAGACCCTGGCTGGACATCATCAGGTCGTACTTACACTATCTTTGAGCAAAATTTGAGAGAAGAGTGCTTAATTCGAAATCATAAGAATGTTCTGGTACACAATCACACCTGAAATTGCAATAGACACATTTTGGATGAAAACATAAAGTTATAAAATCAAAATCAAAATCAAAATCAAAGCATTTATTTCAAGTAGGCCAGTTACAGGCACTTTTGAATTGTCGAAACAAAGACAACAGTAAAAAATAGCTACAGTCCCAGTCACAAGGCACAAAAATTCCCTAACGTAGATCTCTATGGAGAAGAACGGGCAAGAAACTCCATGGACACTCTTTTAAATCAGAATACTTTAACAAAACCTTGGTTACATCATTCATTTTATATATCTCTATCTTCTACAATCCGTTTATATCCAACGCTTAGTGTTGGGCTAATCCACTGCACGCCAACATATTATGTAAATTATAATATACTAAAAGATAATTGGCATAGTTGCACTGAAAACCGAATGATGATACGAATCATCAATTGGTGACACAGCCATACATGCTGACGTAAAGCATCAAACACTCTAGTGAAGTGCTACATTCTTCAACAAACAGATAAAAGTTCCTCAAGATACTAAGTCAATGAATGACAAGTCACTTGAGTACGCTGGGGACGTCACCTGCACGTGTGATAATGAACGAGAAGGATGGAGTCCCCTTTAAATGTATTCGGTGACAGCCGCCGCCGGGACAAACTTTAGCTAAAGTGATATTAGCTGAAAACAAGTAAGCCTTTCAAATAATAACAATTAACTAGAAACATAGCTCGTAGCTATATAATAACAGCCGCTTAGGCCTATCTTCAGGTTAAGCCGCGCTTGCCTAGGTTGGTCCTTGGATAGGTGACTACCCATTAAATACCGAGTTTCCTCGATGCCTCGAAAAGCACGTTAAGCCATTGGTCTTGGCTGTCATTTGTAGATGTTTGACAGTCGTTAAGTAGCCAGTGGACCGAAAGTCTGACAACCAGTCTTACCAAGGGATTTCGTATTACCCAGTACTAACTGGGTTGAGGAGATCACATAGGCAGTCGTACCATGTAAAATACTAGTATTCAGCTGCATGCGATTCGACTGGAAACCGACCCCAACCATAGTTTGGAAAAGGCTAGGCAAATGATGATCTAGAACATTGCCAAGGCAAGCATTTGGACACAACGGACAACAAGACATTTTATAATACCGAGGAAGTTTTAGGAGACATTATCAAATGCATTAACTTCACAGGTTTTACTGTCAAACTTAGACCAAATATAAAAGCAAGACATAACGCTGCGAGCAATACGGTGAAGCATGCACAAAACTACGCCTCGCTCTGTGCACACACGCTCCCACGCACACATTTACATCAAACTACAACTAAACTACGCACAATAAGTGCACACGTGTTTACGAAGTCGGCCTCACGTCACTGTTGACATCGCTGTGTCTTGGTTTTTAACCGACTTCCAAAAAGAGGAGGTTATCAAGTCGACTGATTTTTTTTTTTTGTTTTTATGTTCAGCGATATATCGTGAACCGATTTTGATGATTATTTTTTTGTTTTTGTTTATTTGGTCTGAGCTGTCAAACGCTAAGCTAGTTGAATATAATAAACATTTGGAACCTCTACCTAATCTCACCTACAAACAAAGTTACCCTCGAAATCACAGTCTAGCCGCTTGAAAAGCGAAATTTGGGTACCTAGTGTTAAAATAGATACTTTACAGACATACTCGTACAAGTCATAGACTATGCTTTAATTTAAACTAATAATAATTTATTAATTCTTGTAAGCGGCTACTACAAAAAGGGTGTAGCGATAAAAGTATTTTGTTGGTGAAAATTGTAATGTCTTGCACGTCCAACTCACAAACAGCGGGACAGGGTTTTTATGACAATTTTATTGCTTAAATATTAAAGAATTATGGTTTTTATCACTGAAATAAGTTACGATGTACCGTGATCGGTGTGTTAAGTTTGGAAAAGAAAGAAAGATAAATAATGATTAATTCTTTTCTCAAATCATTATATTTGGCATTATTTCTGAAGCTCCCCACCTTGTAATGTACTTAGTTATTTATTTGTTTTTGTCAACCTATAACAAGATTGACACCTTTTTGTCCCGATTCGTATATAGATCAAGATTTTCATAAAGACTAATGATGAAGTATTCATCAGTGGCCGTGGCTATTTTGAAATGCCTTTTCTGTTTTAAAGTACTACAGCTTTGGATGTAGGTAACCATCAAAAACTGTTTAAAGAAACTTTCTCCTAGGTAGTGTCTTCGGGTTCTTCTTTAAATAGTCTTAAGTCGTGGATAACTTTACTTGCGCGATTTAGGATTGAGGTGTATTTCGATGTTTAGTTCATCGTCTGTGTTATAGATGGCGCTGTAGTACTTTTTGTTCTGTGTTGTTGTAGTACTCATTGTAGTGCCACTACACTGCTAATAGAACCGTTGGACTCTTTATATCCTGTAGCAAATAGGAATGGAGCCTCACAGGAAGAATGCCACCGTCTTTTTTGCTCAACAGCTTTAACTAAACACTGTTTTAAGCTTTCAAAGTGTACAACTAAACTTATACTGTCACTTGCGTAAAATCGGGACCCGCGATCATGGCGCTTGCAACAGCGTCGAAATATCGGGAGCTCAAAATAATAATAAACAATCACGGAAGATATCCCGTGACGGTATAAGTTTAGCTGCAACTAAATAATCATATCATTCATTATCTATTTGTTTTGTTTACAGATACGATCGCATTGATCCCGCTGCCAACGACAGCTGACGTGAACCAGAACTTCGCTGGCTCGACCGGCACTGTCTCTGGATTTGGCAAAAACACCGATGGTACGTACTGCTCACTCTTTTTTTTAATTTGATGAATTAGCCGTTTACACTTTCTCACTAGTTCATGGGCCAATGCCTGCCAGGTCTGCGGGACTGTTCGAAATAGATACCGTGGCCCTGGAACACAAAGGGCAAAGAAGGAACATGGATGGGTTTTAGTCAGTACAAGTCTGACACTCCCTTCTGCTCCGCTCAGAGTGGGAGGGGTCATTTGATGAAATCCCATCCGAAAAAAAAAACAAAAAAAAAGTGATGATGCACCCAACCATTGTTCCCGATGATATAGTATCGTAAAAAAAGTAAATTAACCATAAAAGTTGATATCAATTGAAAAATGCAGAGTATTTAGTTTTAATTCCGCAAAAACGATCCAGGCCTAGATGCAGCACCGCCATCCCCTCCGCAAAAATATGCACATGCAGGAAAAACTATAATAATTAACATGCCATGCACCCAAACATCAACTCCACACATGTTTCACCCCTCCACGGGACATCTTCAGGAGGTGTGGACTAGCTAGACAACCGCTCGGGCGCGAATAACAAAAGACGTATGACAAGGATAAAACTTGAGTAGATAATCTGTCGTTTTCTTGGCGTGTCAAATGCAATCCATGTACCTATACCGAGTCCCAACGGCCCTTGCTCGAGCCACCCCGCGATGCTGGTGCTTTGTAACATCGAGTTGGATTTTAACCAACTCTATTATATGTATAGATAGATAGACACACAAAATACTTAACAAGCCATTACATTTAGATAGAAGAGCACAAAGGTACTGCTTATTTCATACGAAATCTCTTCCAGCAGACCTGCGAGAGGAAAGTAGGATTAGAAATGTAGACACAGTGTGTAGAAAAGACAAAACATTACCTACATCGAGCAGCGATATATTTGTCCTATCACTAATATACCAGCTATATTACTAAGATCTATATGATATACCTACTTAGATCTTTAATCTTATCTTGTGATTAATATCCGTGTTTGTTTAATAAATTAGGTTTTTCCGATGCAGATTAAAGTATTGCTAAACAATGATTTCATCGGCTTACTTCGTAAAGATTTCGTAATATTTGAAAGTGCATATCAACCGATACCAACAGCGTTTTAAATCATCATCCACAGCCAGACTTCTCCCACTGTTAGGTATAGACCTCACTTTGTTTGTGCCAAGCTTCACGTTCCTGTCTGTCCCAGCCTCATATAGACATTCATCCCGATGAAAACAATGTCGTCTACCCTATCTTGCCACAAAAAACGACCAACACTATTTTTTCCAGTTCCCGTTTTTTTTATTACTACAAGATAAATTACACATAACAATACTATAACAGAAATAGGGATTCATGATACAATTAATATTTTTCCGAAAATCTCAGAATTTCGACCTATTGAAAATAACTTTTAACATTTTGCGGCTAAATGCGAAAACAGTGTACCTTCCCTAGAGTTATCCTGGTTCGAACAAATGGCGCTCGTGTAAAGGGCCGGGAACGGCTCGAACAAGTCCCTTTGTGAGCCAAACATGTACCCAAAAGAGCCTAAACAAAGGGAAATTAACGCCCCCAAGCAAAATTCACGATTTCCAATTAATTTCATAATTTGTATAGACTAAAAATTTTAGCAGTATCCCACAGGTAGGTACCGTTATCGTATTAAATCATTATTTTGAATAATTAAATCCTGGTTATTATTACTTTTTTTTGGGAAATAAGGCTGTTTTCTTTTCAAAATGAATGTGGGATTTTCTGAAGGATGTACGATTTAATTAAGGAAATGTTCCTTAATTTTCGTGAATTACAGGTTAAAATAGATTATCCTTCATTATTTTTCCGTTTTGTTTTGCTCTCAAAACGGTGAAGAAAAACATCGTGAGTTAGCCGGCACGTCATAAAACAATGGTGGCTGAGCGATGCGTGTTACGGGTTCGATTCCCGTACAGCGAAGACTTTTGAGGAACAGATTTGTGGAAAAAAGCAGCAAAGTCAAAGCTGAAGATTTACAAATTGCCTTGTTCATAAATGTGTTAAGAAAGAGACGTCGAGTACCGATATCAAAAATTATATGGACGACACGGTTGGTGCAGATCGACTGGCTGCTGCGCTGCGTGTCGCAGGTTCGATCCCCGCACGGAAAAATATTTGTATGGCCTATAGGTAGTTGTTCCGGGCCTGGCCATTTCTGTAGATACACATTTAGTTACGTTAGCTACAACGAGTTAGTATGATTAGCAAACCATACCCATCAGTGATTACATACGGGACCGAAACGTGGTCGCTCACAATGGGCCTCATCAGAAGGCTTAAAGTCACCCAAAGGGCAATGAAGAGGGCTATGCTCGGAGTTTCCTTGCGTGATCAAATCAGAAATGGGGAAATCCGTAAGAGAACCAAGGTTACCGACGTAGCCCGAACAATAGCCAAACTTAAGTGGCAGTGGGCAGGGCACATTGCTCGCAGAACGGATGGCCGATGGGGCCGGAAAGTTCTGGAGTGGCGACCGCGAACTGGAAGGCGTTACGTTGGAAGGCCTCCCACTAGGTGGACCGATGACCTGGTAAAGGTTGCAGGGATCCGCTGGATGCGAGACGCACGGGACCGGTCAATGTGGCGACACTTGGGGGAGGTCTATGCCCAGCAGTGGACGTATTTCGGCTGAAATGATGATGATGATGATGATGACCCATCACACAACAATTCAAACAAAAAAATAACACTATTCTTCTTTTCTCATTCCAGCTCAAAGCACTTTCCCCACCACGACAGCCTTACACCAGACCACAGTACCGATCATCACGAACGCGGTCTGCCAGAACAGCTTCAAGGTCACCATAGCGGCCAGCCACGTTTGTACCGGCGGGACAGGCGGCAAGGGGACTTGTGATGGAGACTCCGGTGGACCTCTGACGGTTTTGCATAAGAATAAGAGGATCTTGGTAAGTTTTATTGTAATATAGAGATAAGATATTGAAAAACTGCCTCGTTGGTGTAGTGGTCGCAAGCGCGACTACTGAGCACGGGGTCCTGGGTTCGATTCCCGGGTCGAGCAAAGTGTTATTAGGTTTTTTCATCAAGAATTTCTCAGTAGCAGGCACGGAGTGTGGATTTGTGCCCGGTTGATGGCAATGGCTCGCCCCCTACTACATGGGACTTAAATATAACCAGCGAAATATGGGTGTACTATGTATTAATTACACTTCTGTCTAACCCTTCGGGGATTACAGGCGTGATGTTAAGTATGTTATATGATATTGAGAAGCATGTCCATAACTGTCGCTTGTAGACTTCGAACAGAATTTCGAAGATTTTAGTGTATTCAGTACTTCGACAGATATTGTTATCAGACTACACTGTGGGATTTATGGACATGTACATAACACCGTACGGCTCTGTATTCAAAGTATTGTAAAACATTTTAAACGAGTAACGATGGAGTTTCTTAACCAGTCTTCCAATTACGAAACTACCTTTGTGAATGGGCAACTAGTATCATTTCTGTTTCAACGTAAAGAGCTTGGAAGACTTTTGTATGAAACCCGGCCGGCCTAACTTCCGCCATTTTTTTTTCCATCACATCAAATCAAGTAAAATCAAAGTTAAAGTCCATTCACTGATGGCATCTTCAGCACAACTTTGATATATTATATCTCGGGAACATGACACTTTAGAACATTTTATCTCATAAAATAAAACATATTACTAAACACACACACATTTACAAAACTTATTTGTATTGATGCCAGCTATCGATTGATATAGGTTATATTTTTTTATTTTTTTATTTGCATCAGACACAACGATCCATAATTTAGTAAAGTAAGTACACTTAAAAATGATGTTAGTTTTAGAACAAATAATCAGAGACAAATACACACCACACAATAATATTATAACTAAGTAGTACACAAAATAAAATTACAATCATTTTTCGTCAAATAAAAATACACAATGTAAAAAGTCTGCAATCAAAATTAAAAATAAATGTAGTGTAAATAGTTATGGCTAATCAAATCAAAGTTGTTCTGAAGATGCCATCAGTGAATGGACTTTATCTTTGATAGCTCATATCTCAGAAACGTGACACTTTAGAACATTTTGTCACATTCAAAACTTGATTGTATTGATACCAGCTATCGATAAATTTAAAAATTCAAACGCCTTTGACGTTCTAGAGTGCCTTTTAATTCCCTAAATATAAAAATGGTTTGGCTTTTTAGGTTCTTAAATATATTCAATTTCTTGTACTATTATTTTTGTATCCATTAGTTTTTCATTGCTGGACTTGGATCTCCTCTACAGTCTTCAACACTGCCGTATGCGCATGCCTTTTCTAACCAATCCGTCCATACTTTCAGATTGGTGTGGTCTCCTTCGGGCCCAGCGAAGGTTGTCAGGCTGGCTCACCATCTGTCTTCACTCGAGTGACAGCTTTCCTCCCCTGGATAAACTCTCATCTATAAACAGACTCTCATTTACAAAAAATAAATATGATCTTATTTACTGCATAACCTTTGTTTTTTTTTTACTTAGTACTTAAATCAATGCTACCACTTATACTTGGTGACAGTGTCTTTTCACAAGCTTTTGTTTTAAAACTATGTATAAAGCCAGATTTACACAGGGTAAGTAACAAGTTGGTGGCGCCGAGAAGTGACCCACACTGTTTACATGCAGCCAGTGGGGAAAAATTAATTTACTAAAACGGCAGAAATTACTAAGGTAAAGTATCTTTCGAAGCGTAATAAGGTGACAATTGATTTTTTTTCACAGAGTTGATTATTATGGCCGCTACAAAAAAAAAATTGAGCTCCCTAAGAAAGAAACTTTTTTTTTCGTACCCTTCGTTTGCAAGTCCGACTCGCATTTGGTCAGGGTTATTAAACTTGGGTTGGTACTGCATGTCTTCGACTTACATAGCCATCGGCTTTTGTCTTCTATCAAAGTAACGAGTTTTCTCATTCTAAAAGTTACATTTTCCATTAACTTTTTAACCCTACATAAAAGCAACACCTATTAAAAGGTGTCCCTCTACAAACACAATTAGCAGCGACTAGACTGCGTAGTTAATTGGTTAATAAATCATGAGGCGTCTAGTCGAGCGGGCGATGGATATCGCTACTGTGTAATGAACTAATGACCGAGTGTCAACGCGAATCATCATGTTAATGAATGAAGTGAGTTGAAAGTACCTGGATGGATACTTGAACGGTCTATAATTTCTAGGTACAAGAGAGAAAAAAACATAGTTAAAATATAAGCCGTTCCACTCTCTCTCACAGAGAGGGGACCTGTGTCCCAGCAGTGGGAATATTATAGGCTGATTGTTGATGTTATAGAGCGTCTCCCTTTTAGCTTGTTACTAAACCGCTCGCAATCATAAAGCGTAATGAGGGTTTGACTGCTTGATCATTCGAAAACAAACAGAAGGGATCACGATCAGAAAACATAAAATAAACTCTTTCCAAAAAAGGAGTACGTATTTTAATTTAAAATTTTACAGCCACATGATTAAAACCTCGTGGTATTAAATTATTTTTAAGTATTATTTAGTGAAGCCCACAAATACAACATTATTTTTAGTATATGCGAAACCTGAATATAGTTTGTTTAGAATATGTAACTGAATCAATTCCAATAATTTTTAAACAATGTTATATTTTTCCCAAAAATATTTAAGAAATTTAAAAGTTGAACACCGAGCTAATTTAAGTACCCATCGCAATAATTTAGGTACCTACTGTAAAAAATATTATTACCTATGAGCTCAAGACGACGCTGGAGGCGCGCGCTGCGTGGTGACGACGTTTTTGTGCGGACAGCTAGGTAACAGAACAAATTTATAACTTTGTGATTTTTCATGATACAGTTTTGAAATTTTGTACATAGATTCTTTACATAAAAATTCTAGACACGTGTTTTAGGTTTCGCATATACGAAAACTAATGTTGTATATAGAGCCGGACTTCAGTCTTAGCATTACTTCAGCATACAAAACACGACACCCATGCCTAAGGAAAAACAGTTCTTTACCAATCCTACCCACAGTTTTCAACCCCTGCCGCTCATTAAACCGCGTTGCACCGGCCACTAATTTTCACATCCGCGTCCCTGCATCCATAATTAATTGATAAATTATTTAGGTTGCTCACCACTGGCTAATGGTGAGTGTAATGTATCTAATGTTAGGAACAGTGACAATTTCTAATGACTGGGTCTGAGAGATAATCATTTGCTTTTAGACAAGAAGAGTTATGGATGCATAATAATAGCATAATCAGCCTATTAATTTTCCCACTGCTGGGACGCAAGCCTCGTCTCTATGAGAGGGAATGGGCTATAATCCACCAAGCGGGCCCAGTGCGGGTTGGTAGATGTCACATGTCTATGAATTTTTGGTTCTAGGACATGCCGGTTTCCTCACGATGTTTTCCTTCACCGTTTTCCGAGTTATGGATGATGATGATTAAATAGAGGTATGTGGAACTAGATGGAAGTCGTTTGTCTTGGTATGGACATGTGATGGACGTGAATGTTGATGGATGGAGAGGAAAAAGAAGGCCAAAGAAAAGATGGATGGATTGTGTGAAGACTGATATGAAAGAGAAAGGAGTAAATGATGCCGTGACGTCTGACAGTGGAGAATTGAAGAAGAAAACGTGTTGCGCCGACCCCGAGTAGAATGAGACAAGGGCAGGAAGATTATGCTGAGGAACTAGGTGGTTCGTTCTTCATCCTCTATAGAAAAGAACGAACCTTCCGACCAGATGAATGTTGTGTTGAATTGAATTTTTTTGTGTCTTCTACGTCTTCGCACGTAGAGTTATAAAGCAAGCAACTGCCGACGTTCCAAGAAACTCATCGTTCCTAGCGTAACTGCGCGTGCGTGGCGTGTAGTTTCAAAGAGAGCTACCCTAAACTGCGCCGCACCAATTCGAGTAAAGACGGACAAGTTCACAAGCCAATCATCCCTTTTTTTCATGCCACACCGGACAGTAAAATTCCTTGCAGCATAACACATTCTTCATACACAAACTGAGTTCAAAATTTTCAAGATAAATAGAGTATGAGTTCAAGATATTAGCAAGTTAGCAAGGTAGCATTAGACAGCCAAGAGTGCGTAAGAGTGTAATGATGCTCGTAGAGGGGTGCTAATTTAAATCGCATCTTACTGAAATATAGTCACGCAGAAAAACTAAATTTTGACTAAGATATTATTATTAAAATAATTCTTCCTTAATTCTCCCAAACCCAAGTGGAAAAGAGTAAGGCACATAATTAGAATAATGTAGTCATTCAATTAATTTAAAACTACATATTGCGCCATAGATTAGTTTAAAATCTGGCAATTTTCAATCGAAATTCACGTTTAATCATCGCCAAAGTGTACACAAGTACTTAACCAAAACAATGTCAGATAGTCACAAGTTATTCTAAGTAGTAACACCGCGATCCGGCAACTTGAACCGTCGAACTTAGTTTGACGTCTTAACTAATCCGTTAAACGTTATAGTTTCGACAATCTGTTGGGGGCGCTAAAATGCTGCGTTATGACGAAATGGTTGTCAAAAATTGTACCTACATCATTGCATCCTCATCATTGTGCATGGTGGCTCTATGCCTCTTTATAAAAAGTCCGTGGTGACCCCAAAAATGGGTATCAACCAATGAGCTGCAATTACAGCACTTTGTTCCTATGGATTGATTGTTAAGATAAACTGCTTAGAAAAGCCATTTTCATCTTTGGTGATTTTAATTCGTGAGATATATTTTTCATAGTACATTAAAAATCAAATGCATTTTTCCACCTCTATCTACACTTAACTAAATAATAACTAACATACGAAAATAATTAAATAAAAGCAACGACAATAAGGCGTCAAAGCAGAATAATTGTTTTTATAACCTGCTAGCCTTCTTTTCAAGCCAGGGCGCGAAGTTCCTTTGACAAGGAGACATTATATTTCACAATTAGTCTAAATCGGATCCATCAAATAATCCTCAAAGCGCCATCTTAACCGCCTTCGCGCCTCGTCTGAGTTGACGCACGATATTAATTAGATCTCAGCGTAATAACCCCACAATACTCGTGATAAATTGATCAACGTGGAGCACTCGGATTAAATTCCTATCTTTGTTAACTACGGGATTTTGTGAGGTGATTAGAAGATGGATTACCTTATAGGTTACATTTTGACCTTACTGAATTAATGACAACGCATGATAAGCACTCCACGGGATCAATATTGTCACGCCTTGAGTCGTTCACTTTACTTTCTATGAAACTTATGCTATACTATACATGCTTATACTATGATGATGTATAAACAAACACACATAAAAGTTTTCTTGGGTGCATGGGCCCAGCTAGCCCAGTCAATTTCAACGCCTCCACAGCAAGATGCAATCTCTGGCGAGAGCGGTTTAAACCCCCTGACAACTTCAACGATCCATCAGAAAACCTTCCACCTGGACACGAGTTGCCGTGGTCGACTTTGAAATCTCTAAACAGACTTCAAACCCGGCCGGCCGGAGCAAAGACAATCTCTGCAGATGGGGGTTCATGGACGGCTCAGATCTCAAGTGCCTATGCGGCGTCTCCCCTCAAACAATGGCCCACCTTCCATATTGCCCCGCATGCCCTATCTCTTCTTTCGCTCTTGCTGATTTATTTACTGCATCAGTGAGCGGGGTACGCGTTTTGGGCTAAACATATTTAAAAAATTTGCCATCGAAACGCTAAGAAGAACACATACACAAATTAAAAGGCATTAATTATTGTATGTGTTTATTCATCATGGGGGTAGGCAGACAACATGGAACGCCACCAGCAACGATCCTTACATACTCCTTTTGCCTCGTCCACGTTCACACATCTGGTTATACACTCACGCCGGTTGCGAGTACTACGCACCTGACCTTTCTAAAGATCCTCACCAATAAGGTCAGTGTCTGTCCTTCTAGGGCGTCCCCTCCCGGCGTTGCTACTTACATCAGCCTTGTAAATACCTTTTGTTAGTCGCCTTTCACTCATCCTCTCCACAAAACTAAAACCATCTAGGCATACTCTTTTCAATTTTTGTCACTACATATCGTCTTTTGCTTCATAAAATTTTATCAAAATCTCGTAATTGTAATTTTGAAGTTGAAGAAGAGGAAAAAATCATGAGTAATTAAGCCTTACTGGACAAGCTTGGTGATTATTTCACGTAACTCTTCATTGTGAGTAAATAACTAATCTTACAACGCGACAGTTCCAGGGGTACATAGCACGTGTAAGCGTGCAAGACATTCTAAATACAACAATTTGGGCATCACAGCAATTGGCTTTAAAAAAAATTATCTATAACTGAAGCAATCAGTTGCCAGTGACAATATGTTTGTAATTTGATAGCGAATTGCATAAACAATTCCATACAATACCTCCATATTTTCCACAGGCCAATAAAACAAGCCTGCTACAATAACAAAGCGTCAGCGAGCGTCATTAATCTCATAAACTTTATTACACACTGCAGCTCTAATGGATTTCCTTTTGTTTGTTGAGTAGATGCGGTTCTATTCTTTTCTTTAGTCTGAGAGGGTTTTACAATAGTAGGTTACTCCTATAATAAGCTAGTAAATAACACTTTGTCAATGCGCTATTGTTTTTGAATTTATTGAAAACTAGGTTTTGCCCGCGGCGTTGTTTTATTTATAGTCTATGACACTCGCGGATAATGTAGTTCCGTATAAGTGAAATAGTTTTCGGATTCGGATCAGTAGTACTGAGATTACCTTCATGGACACATCAGGTCCTTAAAAGGAAAGGCTAGCGGCGCCGGCGCCGGCGCTTCGCCCTGGATACAAACGTAGTTCACTGTTTTCTCCCTGGAAAATAAAACTAGAGCATATTTTTTTTTCCTAAAAATGATTTATTTCCATTCGTTCAATGCTGCAGTGTTGTTTCGTTTTTTTTTCATAAATATCTCATTAATTTTATAAAAATTATGCAAAAAATCAAAACGTAGAAGTACGGTAAAAATTGATCTGGATAATTTAGTAAAAAATATTTGCTCAAATTATTACTTTAGCCTTTCCTCTTATGGACCCGTTTGGCTAGGTCTAGACATTACTAACCCTAGCCAAATGGGACCTTAAGGGCTAGAATAATCCCAAATTGGAAAATTTTAATGACTCTGCTTTTTACTATACTATTACTGCAGCATTCACTTTGTGATTATTATGCAACATTATTTTTAGTATATACGAAACCTAAATACAGTTTGTTCAGAATAAGTAACTGAATCGAATTCAATAATTTTTAAACCATGTTATATTTATTCCCAATAATATTTTAAAAAGTTACAAGACACCGAGCGACTTTAAGTACCTATCGCAATAATATAGGTACCAACTGCCAAATTAATATTATCAATGAGCTCAAGACGACGCTGGAGGCGCGCACTGCGTGGTGACCACATTTTTGTGCGGACAACTAGGTAACAGAACAAGCTTATAACTTTGTAATTTTTCATGATACAGTTTTGAAATTTTGTACATAGATTCTTTACATAAAAATACTAGACACGTGTTTCAGGTTTCGCATATACTAAAACTAATGTTGTATAGCAAAGTTGAGGACTACTTCTAAGTTATATCTGGAAACACGATTCCATAACATTTTCTCGAAAGAAAAGTACCTCAAAGTTACCTCTAAAATAAATTATAAAAGGATAATATTCAATTAAAAACATTAAATGAAAGATAACTGATTCATTGCCAATACAACATTTGGATAAATAGAATATGCCATTTAATGATTATTCCTAGATAATAAATCGACGTAATTTTTGGTTATCTTGCCTACGTGCTTATAATTAACAGAGGGATTTGACATTTTTGTAAACAAATGATTAGATAATCTAAAAATAAGAAATGGTGTCATTCATTGTATTATCGCTATGATTGGCGATTTGTTACTATGTTTATGAACGTTGTCGGATGTACTCACGACTTCATGAGACATTTTGGGTATTTCCACTTGTATGGGCGTCCACGTCTGAAAACTTAAGGACGGGGGGTGTTGCGACTTGCGACACAACTTGGACACAAGATCGATTCGTTTCTTGTTTAACTTGCCTTTTTTTTTTTTTTCAGATGGGAAATCATAAAATGACCCTCCCACTCTGGGCGGAGCGGAAGGGAGTGTCAGACTTTACTGACTAAAACCCATCCATGTTCCTTCTTTGCCTTTTGTGTTCCAGGGCCACGGTATCTCTTTCGAAAAGTCCCGCAGCCCTGGCAGGCATCGACCCATGCGGACCCCAACGTGGTTGCTGACATCTTTTTGAGGCGCGAGTGGAACACGAACGCGCCGTCGACACGGCCTGTCGTCATAAGACGGCCGGACGGCGAGCTAGCCCATAACTCGCCGTCCATAGGCCCGCGCCTACGGTGGCCGGGAGCCACCACGTGACCCCCGACGCCCAGGGCGTCTCCCGCGGCGGCTGGGACGTGAGGTTCTTTCCCTCTCACGTCCCGCCACCTCCTTCACTAGCATGACTGCTTCGCAGAAGGTGGTGACGGCTTCCCATTCCCTCTCGCTCCGGACTATGGCTTGAACCAAGGCCGGACGCGAGAAATCGCCGCCGCCAATCGCCGCTACGAGGACACGGCGGTGCTCCGCCCAAGCGGGGCAGACCTCCACGGTGTGCTCCACCGTGTCCTCCGGACGATCCTCGCACTGGAAACACCCGGGCGTTTCCTCCCGCCCGATTCGGTGCAGGAACCTCCCGAAACAACCGTGTCCGGTGAGGACCTGCGTCAGGCGGTAGGTGAGGGCGCCGTGGCGCCTCTCTAGCCACTCCTCAAAGAGGGACTTATCGCCACTATGGTGGTGTGCCCTGCACGGGGTTGCAACAGTCGCTCTCTCCATGTCGCCATGAGATCACGCCGGAGGTCTGCCCGCTGAGCGGCAATTTGCCGCGGCAGCGGAGTTTCCCCCCGACGTAGTGCCTCCGCGCGCCATTCGTGCAGGCGTGCGAGGACTATCGCCTCCAAATCCCATGGCGGCAATCCGGCTAGGAGGCTAGCCGCCTCGCCGGAGATCGTGCGGTACCCCCGGATTAGCCTTATGGCTATTACCTTTTGGGGCGCGTTCGGGTAGTGGGCGGCTTGCCGCCTCAAAGAACGCGCCCACACCGGGGCCCCGTAAAGGGCCATGGACCGCACGACCCCCGCGTAGAGCCTCCGGCAGGAGGCGTTTGGACCCCTCAGGTTGGGCAAGAGCCGCTTGAAGGCAGCCCCTGTGTTTAACTTGCCTTGTTAGGTACTTTGTTAGTTAATACGTATTTCTCAAATCTTGCAACTGAATTTCAAACCAGGTCCTGGAGGACCGATTGAGCTCTGAAATTTTAAACACTCCTTTCTTTCTGGTGACAATACATTTTTATGACAGACATGACTTGATCCTGTGGCTAGGACCGCCTCCTCACGAGAGAACTCCTCAACACGAAATTTTGTAAACTCGTACAATGTTATCATTAACACTAGAAACGGGATATTAACCATGTTCAACGTTGATACATAAACCCTATTTTCTTCTGTTAATAAAAGGTTGTTTTTTTTTTAAGTTTAGTCAATTTAGTCTGTAATCGCTGTCAAGAGACGCGTATTGCTTGAAGCTAATCGCGTGGCCCGACACAATTTTAAACAGCCAAAAACTGAAACATCATTCAAGAAGAAAAATATTAAAACATAAAACACAGTACAACATATCAAAACTGGCTTATTTTATTACCTAGAAACCCCATCAAGAAACTTTAAATACGTTTAAATATAACACAAGTTGCATGCTCTGAAGTCGCGACACAACTTTCTGCTCACAACGCGAAAGGCCTGAACTTCTTACCTACGTGTTTGGGATCTAAGAAGGCAATCTGATATGAGAGAACGAAATAGTTTTGCTACTAAAAAATTATGATGATTATTTCGGGGTATTGAAAGTATGTTTTTAGTTTATTTTTTATTAAAACTTTATGCACAAAGGTGGACCTAATGTGCAAAGGTGGACTTAATGCCTTAAGCATTTTCTACCAGTCTACCTTAGAGTGATGCAGAGACAAAACAGTAGGTGCAATAGTATAGAAAATTTCCAAGAATAAAATATAATAATAAATACATATATACATATACAAAGTAAAGAGAGATAAAAATACATAGATGACGAAAAACAGCAAATTAATTGTGAGACGAGTCTGCCGACTTCTTAAGTAAGTGCTCGCGAGTAGGTACCTTAGATGTGAACCGACTAGTGTAGTCGTTCACATGCGTGTATCATAATGCGAAATTAAAATCAGCAGTTAAAATTAAATTAAATTCACTTCTAAAAATGATTGAATCTTACCTACAAGTAACGCGACGCCAATATCGGTAGTATCCGTACAATTTCAGATGAATTAGCTTCCTGATAACTTCGGACTATTTTGTAAAACTTGCAAACTTCCAGAAACATTGCTTGTTTAAAATAAATATTATATTTTCACAGCTAAGGTTTAATGGCAATAAGAAGGCATTTGTTTGCAAGATCCTGTAAAAAGAGCCTAATTTTCATGTTGACTGTCATTATGAAAATGAGATGAAAATTGTGGTTGTGTGGTGATACGCGAATGGATAAAATAAGAAATGAGTATATAAGAGGAAGTCTGAAAGTAGCGCCAATGACTGAAAAGTTATGGTAATCGGTTGTCGTGGTATGGGCATGTGATGAGGAGGAATGAGCAAAATGTCGTGAGGAAAGTTTTGAGTATGAATGCGGATGGGTATATGAGTAGAGGAAGACCAAATAAACAATGGATGGACGGTGTAAAGAACGATATGGCAAGAAAGGAGGTGTCTGGTGAGATTACGAGTAATAGAGAAGGATGGAAGAAGAAGACATGCTGCACCGACCCCAAATGAATTGGAATAAGCATAATTCAGTCAGACGGATATGTATTATATAAGATTTTAAACTTTCATGGTCACTAATAGCGGAATACTTCCGAAAAAAATTCGCGAGCAGACACAGTGAGTTTCGTGTATCGGGAACAGAATCGAGTTGTGAGTGACAGTGGTAGCGGTACTGAATGCAAAAAACGAACAAGAAAGAGGATAGACCGATTTGTCTGCTCATAAACACCCACCCGCAATAACTTCAGTTTATCCGTGATCATGGTGCTTGCAACAGCGCCGAAATATCGGGAACTCAAAGAAAACAATAAACATAGTAAATATCCCGTCTTCTAGTGGATATGTATTATGTTCGTATCTTTATTAATGCCGCATCCAACTACCTTCTCTTACTACATCATACTTGAGAAGGCACCAACAAACTTGAGGAGTACGTAACAAAATGTGAGTGAGCAGCTTTGATTGCGTTTCTCTTGGTATTCACAAGACGCTGCCTCTGTTTGTCTCTCAGTCGCAGATGCTGGCTAAACGGTTTTGGCAAGACTAAGATTTGTAGTATGTAGGTTTTGAATAAAAGTAAAATAAATCATAGAGCTAACGTGTGACAAATGGATTTATGGTCAAAAACGTGCTTGGATAAGTCAGAGGATGAGATAGTTGAGAATTATAGCTTAGGATTATGGATTTGCTTGGGCTTAAAGGTGGTGGACCCTTGGAAGATCCAAAAGGTGGAGCTATGACTTAGTGGAAACCGTGGGAATTAGAGGGCCTAACACAAGATTTGGGTAATAATATTTATGGATGTTACTGATTGTGCTTGTTGCAAACAATTTAACTAAAATTGTATAGGTTAATTGTATTTTCGATTCAAAAATCGACTTTACGTTTAAATCCACAAATCGAAACATCGAAATAGTCTGAAATTCACGCCGTCAGAATTTCACTAAGATATTTTAGTATTGCTGAAATACCATCGTGATTTACAGAGTCACTTACGAGATATCTTCTGTGATTGTCAATTATTCTGAGCTCCCGATATTTCGACGCTGTTGCAAGCGCCATGATGGCGGGATCATCCGTCGTTGTGGGGTCATCCACCGAGCACAAATCCAAGCTCCGTGGCTGCTACTGACAAATTTCTCAATAACCCGAAGGCCAGAAATTTCATAGTAACAAATTAAGAAATTTCTTCCTGGGAGTCAAACCCAAGACTTCATACTCAGCAATAGCTGTTGCGAATACCCGACCGTTGGAGCAGATATGTACTTGAATAGAGACCGCAAATCGGCTAGCGTAGTGTGAGACGGCTCCCACTCTCATCATCGATCATGGCGCTTGCAAAAGCGTCGAAATATCGGGAGCTCAGAATACCATCGTGATTTTGCAAACTCGATAAAAGTAACAAAAGCATACAGCTGTATAATTGGAAATGGGTACTTTCCCTTTATTTTTTAACGAAAGCTGCGGTTGAAAGTCCTTAATGGGCTGAAACTTTTAGAACCCATAAAAAGTTTTCTTTTATAGGGTTTAAAAAGTTCTCTCGAATGGGTTTACACAGTTCTGTATTTGTTCAGGGGTGAATGACATCGAAATAAAGTTTAAACGAATTATAAGTTGTTATACCGTCTGGGGAATAGTGTGTAAGAAATATTTTTATTAGAATTGTTTTAAAGAAAGTGGAGTCATTGGTACAATAATAAACACTGTTTAACACATTTATATAAAGGGGCTTGAACTTTTTGAATAGTTTCTTTATAAGAACTTAGGTGCAGTAAAGATATTTATTTTAATCTATGGCAGGTCGATATGAAACACAGGTTTAAATAAACCTAGATTGGGCAAGTCGCTACATTATCTTCAGAATTATATTTTCTTTTTTTTAAATAACTCATACCCTATTTTTAATCTAGTTAATTATAACATCATTATAGGACTGTAATTAATATCTTTTACCGAACTACACATATTAATGAGGCCAAAGAATATTCCGAAATTTTTTTTTATCATGTTTATTCAATCAATCATTTTATTGTCAGGCAACTGAATTGTATGTATAATGTATTTTTATCTATAGGCCTATAGATAAAAATACACAAAATAATCTTATAAAATAATAAACTAATAATAACATATGAAAAACCCTATTAAACTAAAACTAGACACGAATCGTTGACGGCGTAGTGTCGCGTTTAATCCTTTGTGAGAATGTAAGTATGTACTTGCTTCGGCAGTACATATACTAAAATTGGAACGATACAGAGAAGATTAGCATGGCCCCTGCGCAAGGATGACACGCAAAATCGTGAAGCGTTCCACATTTTTCCAGAGCTGCGGGACTGTTCGAAAGAGATACCGTGGCCCTGGAACACAAAGGGCAAAGAAGGAACATGGATGGGTTTTAGTCAGTACCAGTCTGACACTCCCTTCTGCTCCGCCCAGAGTGGGGGGGGTCATTTGATGATAACCAAGCCGAAAAAAAAAAAAAAAAAAAAGAATGTAAGTATTATCAAAAATCCTTATTTCCAAAGTCGTTTCCTAGCAACATTTTTTGCGTAGAGTTACTTAGTTTGATGTATAGAATGATTGGTTGACGGCTTCGGTAAGGGTCCGTTTACATTTACATCCCGTATAGGTATGGTTTCATACCAGTTATTATTGAATAATGTCCACAACATAACACACAAGTCTATGTACACTATACAGTCATGGTAACTATCGAACAAACACTTCATTTAATGCATCGGTTCACAATTAACTATTGGTAGCACAGCTTCATTCTGTGTACAAATATTTGCTAGTTTTGTGTGGTACTTACTGTGATATGCTGGGTTGTAGTAAGGGTGTGAATGGGGTAAATAATTAACACGAATTGCGACATGATTGCGGGTAGATATTCTGCCAAATATGCCTTTGCCATTTTTAACTGACTTAAAAAAAACAAGGATCGATTTCTCCGTTATTACTGGTCCGATTTACGTGATTCCGATTTTCATTTGGGAGAGGAAGCTCGTGTGGTGGTCCAATATTATATTTATTGAGAGTGCTTGCGTAGTTTGCGTAGTTCTTTGATACTTATTTTTTCTCCTATGTCCTGTAATCCTAATAGAAAAACCCAATATTACTTTGCCCGACCTGAAAATCAAACACAGGACCTCATACCTCATTAATAATTCATTCCTGAATAGAATACGACTTCACAACATTTCCGTTATATATCCTACTTCCTACTTATATTTATTTATTTATTTATTTATTTAAACTTCATGTACAATAGTGATACATAGGCGGACTTAATGCCACAAGGCATTCTCTACCAGTCAACCTTTGGGTTAAATAAGAAAACATTGTGATAGGGTACAAAATAAATATATAAAAATAACTTCTTGCTATCGAGAATTTATATAGGCACTTATAATGATACTAATACTTATATACAAATAAAATAAACTAATACATATTTTAACAAATACCAAAATTAAAAACGAGAAACCTAATAATAATTACCATGACTCGACTTCTAATAGAGAGAGAGCTATTTATTCTGACTTAAATAGTGGTTACGCACTTTTCTTTTAAAACAGAATTTGCTTTCAGCTTTTTTAATGCCAAAAGGTAGCGCGTTCCAGAGCTTTATAGTAGAGATAGCGTAAGAATTTGACAAAAATCCAGTGCGGTGTGAAGGAATTTGGAGAAGTAGGTTTTTGGAAGCTCGAAGGTTACGACTGTGAGAACTGCCCAACACTTTGAAATAAGTTTTTAGGTAATCAGGAGCACATTGATCGTTCATAATCGTGAAGAGCATGCAGAGAGATCTGAGGGATCTCCTGAGTCGGATAGGCAACCATTTAAGCTGAGAACGGAAGGAAGAAACGTGATCGTATTTACGAAGGCCAAAAACAAAGCGAATACAATTGTTGAGAAGACGATCCAATTTATTTAGAAGTTCTTGGGAAAGATCAGAAAAACAAACATCAGCATAGTCGATGATGGGGAGCACAAGTGACTGGACCAACGTGAGTTTGGTGCTAGATGGGAGGAAATGCTTGAATCTATAGAGAGACCGCAGTGAGAACGTGGCTTTCTGACTCACCTGAGCCACGTGTTTATTCCAACTTAAACTGCTGTCAATGTATAGACCCAAGTCTTTTACGTATATACTGATGGATGGATGGCTTTCACGCAAAAACTACTGAACGGATTTGAATGAAATTTTCCAGATAGATAGATTATAACCTGGATTAACACATAGAATACTTTCAAACTCGATGCTGGTGAAGCCGCGGGCATAAGCTAGTTCTTTAAATTATCATCTCTAACCCATAAAAAAACAACATGCAAACATTTTCTAATTAATTATAAAGGCACAAGAAACAACAATATCTTTGTTATGTATACATAGGTAACATTAACAAGGTTTTCCTTCACATAATTAGAGAACGCCTCAGGCTTCCATATTATGTTCTACGTCGGTATGTGTGTTCAAAGTTCAAGTATATAATCATGTTATTGATCTAAATTAAGCCGTATTACCTCAGAATGTAGAGTTGAACTTTGTTTTGCCTGAATATCATGAATTTAACAATATAGTGAAACCGAGTTTGTTATAGAAGAACTTAGGGATTCCGGAAAGACACACATATTCATCACGCCTGTAATCCCCGAAAGGTTAGGCAGAGCTGTACGTAATAGTACACCCACATTTCGCCAGTTATGTTTAAGTCTCATGTAATAGGGGGCGAGTCTTTTGCCATCAACTGGGTACAAAGACTCCGTGGCTGCCACTGAGAAATTCCTATTGTAAAAACCCAATAACTCTTTACCCGACCCGGAAATCGAACCCAGGAACTCATGCTCAGCAGTCGCGCTTACGACCACCAGACCAGCGAGGTAGTATTGCATAATCAGCATATAATGCACCCTCTCATAGAGAGGAGGCCTGCGTCCCAGCAGTGGGAACATTAATAGGCTGATTATGCTTATGCTTATGTTTGTCAAGTATGTTTGTTTGTTTAGGTCAAAATCAAAAAATGAAAATCAAAGTATTTATTTCAAGTAGGCCAGTTACAGGCACTTTTGAATTTTCGAAACAAAGACAACAATGAAAAGTAGCTACAGTCCCAGTCACAAGGCACAAAAACTGTGAAAGTACTGTAGTTGCCCATTCCCTAGCGTAGATCTCTATGGAGAAGAACGGGCAAGAAACTCCATGGACATTGGACACTCTTTTAAATCAGAATACTTTTACAATACCTTGGTTACATCATTCATGTTGAGATGGTACATTATGTGAGAACGATGTAGCAATATGTGTACGTTAAAAGTGTCCATAGTAAAAACAATTCAAAAATTAAATAATTAAATTAAATAAGCCGTGGCAGCCAAGAGATGACCAGTCACAACTGACAGCGCCCGTTCACGAACATGCCGCATGTATCAGCACCATTCAACTCAACCATTTTGAAGGGAACTAAATGATCCGACACACGTGCCACCATCAGAGAGACATTTGAGTGAGCATGACATACTCCTAACCGCCAGGGCACATTCAAGTCAAGAAAAGACGCAGGTTTCCAGCGAATGACAGCTTTCTAGTACATAGTACTCACACAATAAGGGCTATGCGGCTATATAATACTAAAGAGATATAATTTATACAATGCAAAGATAGTTGTACAATCTTCAGCAGCTCCAACAATACTATTTAATGCTCAAAATCTTGTAACTGAATTTTAAAAGACCCGATTGAGCTGAAATTTTGCATACACGTTCAATTTGTATGACAATGCATAGTTAACTAAGTGACATCATTCTAAATCCAATATAGCGGACTCCCAAAGATGGCGGACTAGTTATTTTTTATACAACCCCATGATATGGGTATCAATTAGTTTAGTTTAGTTTAGTTTAGTTTATTTATTAATAATTATCAAAAATTACAGGTCATATTTTGAAAAAAGTAAAACACAAATCATAATACATTAAAAAAAAAAAAAAAAAAAGAAGTCATTATACATAAAAAGGGTTATTATTAAAAGGGTTTGCTGAAAAGAAACAAAAAAACTAAATAATAAATTAGCATAAGCATAATCAACCTATAGTGTTCCCACTGCTGGGACACACGGCCACTTCCTTTTTAATAATAAAATTATAGTAAAAAAATAAAACATTTTTACAAACAAGCTTTTCTTTAAAATAGATCAGGTTCTGCTGTTGCACTTGATCACGATACTGCGAAACAGTCAGAAAAAAAATTAAAATTAAAAAAAATAATAAAATTTGTTTATTTCAGACTAGGTAATGTCCATATTTTGTTATTAACACATTAATTCTCTTAAGACTAAGTTAGTAGCATTTGTGTAGGTTGTCCAGATCAGATGAATACGGATTAAAAAATTAAAATAAGAATAACTTGACTAAGAATAAATTAAATTTAAATATACTTATTAGATAAATTAATGCAAATAAATAATAAATTAAATTGGAACAAATGTCAAGTTACATTGAAACAAAATATAAATTAAAATTATCAAATATAATAAAAATAATATAGGTAAGTTTAGCATTTTGGAGAAATAATATTTCGCCCTCACGAAAGCCAAAGTGTGACCTATTTCCAAGCCGAATACATAAACTAACATACATACATACAATTCCTTTTACTGGCACAATATCTGATGACCGCGTGGAATGTCGCAGCATTTATCTTAGTGATTGTACACCCAAACGACCCCCAAGATGTCGGGGAATTTAAATAAACCACTATTTCTTGGGTGTTCCAGTCGACAGATGACTGGAGGAAGGTCTACTTTGTTTTAACACTCTTTAAAGCGTCTCCATCTCAGTACTTTGGTGGAACTTATAAAGATGTTTCTTAGAACGGTTTCGGAAAGCGAGAAGAAAATTTTAAACGTCGTTTCGTTTTCCAAAATTCAAAATTTTTTATTTACTACTTAATATACTATTAATAGTATATTAAGTATAAATAAATAAAATTGAAGTGTCTGTCTGAAATTTCAAAATAACAGCTTATTGAATGCATAATATGAAATAATATATTACGGTAATATAACAAAACAAATTGTTCTTTAATTTTTGTCTGTCTGTCTGTTTGTTCCAGCTAACCTCTGAAATGGCTGGACCGATTTTGTTGGGACTTATACTGGCAGATAGGATGACATCAGGTCATAAGGAGTAACTACTTTTATTTAAAAAAAAGGATTAGGGTTCCGTGCAAAAAAATTAAAACTCTTGAAATTGTTAACAAAATCCGGTTCAAATAGAGAAGCAATATTTTTATAATAATTTCACGCGGACAGCTGCGGCCGCGGTTGTGATCTTCGCCTTCATTGAGTGCCGCTGGCATCAAAATTGAGTTAGCCTTGATTTCGGCTAAGAGTTTGTCTTCAGTAGCGTCCACCAGTTGCTGTAACATGCAGGCAACAGCACACGCAGGACACGATCACATCATCATCTGCCTAGCCTTTTCCCAACTATATTGGGGTCGGCTTCCGGTCTAACCGGATGCAGCTGAATACCAGTATTTTACATGGAGCCTCCACAACCCAGTTAGTACTGGGTATTACGATACCCCTTGGTAAGACTGGTTGTCAGACTTTTTGGGCCACTGACTGCCTAACGACTGTCAAAGATCTACAAATGACAGCCGGGACCAACGGCTTAACGTGCTTTCCGAGGCACGGAGGAAACTCGGTATGTAATGGGCGGTCACCCATCCACAGACCAACCTAGGCAAGCACGGCTTAACCTAAAGATCGACCCGAGCGGCTGTTATTATTTAGCCACGGCTCCTACGATATTATACAAAAATGTTATTTCTTCAATTCAAATGAATCTTCTACAATAACCTTGTACCATGTCTCCGCGAATAGTCACAGCTACGAAAGACGTAGATTTATACGCTTTACCCCGTGATTGTCATGGGGGGATGCCAAACAGGCGTGTTTATTATCATCCAGAGAACAGTCCTGCGACTCTAAATTATATGCTATGTTGTACGAGATTTCGTAAATATATTCACCAATGTTAATACATATTTATACTAATATTTTAATGCCATTGGTGGGGTTGAGTAGGAGTTTCTATATGATCATACATGTCCAGTTCCTTAACAGCACTCTGTATTTAGTCCTGGATAGCCCCGTTCGTCTCGTGGTAGAGAGCGACTGCTGACTGGGCCTATTTGGCGCAGCCGTGAGACACACAATATTATCTCCTTTTTTTTGTTGTTTTGTATTAACATTTTTATTGTATAAATTTAAGATTTTTTTTTTTTTTTAAATATTTTTAGTGCTTGTTGTGTGCACTTGTGGCATGGGCCAAATAAATATGTTTTCTTTCTTTCTTTCTGAACGTGGGGTGGTTCGATTCCTAAGCCGGGCAAAGTATTATTTTGTATTTTCATAAGGACTTTGTCAGAAGTTTTGGAAAGAATTTAGAAGATTTGGAAAGCTCTTTATGCCGTTGGTCGAGTGCCTGATCGCCGCCTCATGGGTCTACGAAAATAAGGTAATAGTGTTTATGATAAGAATGTAACTATGTAGGTATATAGCGTAGGTACTTGGCTAGCAATGAAACGACCGTGTATCGTGACCACTGGTTTATTACTTAAACGTAAGCGTCGCTCTTAGAACGGTGGGGTGGAGTGCGGGCGCGCGGGGCGCGGGCGCTTACGAGTACAAACACTGCACTCCTCCCACCTTAATTTGAAACCCTGTTATACAAACAAATAACTTATTAGTTAAGATACATACTATTACTAAAAATATTTCTTATAATTTATGACTTTTCTTGGGCGCACTGATCGACCAAATCGCCGATCGTTAGTGTCATTTGTAACAGCATATGGACTGTTACACTCGGTCGGCTGTCCGGCCGGTACAGCAGTTATCTCCTGACTAGCCTCCTCCCATTCATCATCATCCTCTCCCTTCCCCCGGTCATTATCTGATAACGGTGATAGCGACGAATCGGTGGGCGACGGCGTCGGCGCCGGCCTTGCAGCCGAGTGCGCGGGTGACGACGGTAATGACTCGGAGTCCGGCTGCGATGCTGATTGTGCTGTTGTCGCGAGCTGATTCGGGACCGACGAGGATGCACCTCCAGCAAAACCAACATCACTCACAATTTCATCAGAGCTAGTAGTGTCTGTGCACTTAATAATCTGGTCTAAATGTCTTATACATGAAGAACTACAATTTTTAAATTTAATATGAAACATTCTGTTACCAATAATATTCGTTATAGTTCCTTTCATCCAACTTGCCTTTTTAGCAGTGAACCATCTAGCCCACACTACTTCACCTAACTTGAATTTCCTAGATTTACAGAGTTCCTTATTTTCTGTTTCTAAACTACTACTAACGTGACTCGTGGGTAGAACTATGTCTAATCTGGTTCTAACATTACGTCCGAACATTAAGCTTGACGGCGTTGCGCCGGTAGTACAATGAATAGTATTCCGGTATTCGAACAAATATTTAAATAATTTATCTTGAACTAAGCGAGGGCTAAAGCTATTTTTACTATTGTTTTGTTTGATGATACATTTCAACATTTTCTTGCAAGTGCGGACTGAATTTTCGGCTTGGCCGTTACTAGCCGGGTGATAAATTGGTGAATTTAAGTAATTTATCCCGTTATTTTTACAAAACTGTTGGAATTCTGAGGAACATATCTTAATATCATTGTCAGACACAATTTCGTTCGGGATACCGAAAACAGAAAATAATTCTTTTAATTTTAATATTAACGCACTAGTGGAGGTGCCGCAATTCATATGAATGCATTCTAGCCATTTACTAAATGCATCAATAACAATTAGGTATACCGTTTGCTCTATAGACATGTAATCTATATGAATACGGTGCCAGGGAGCGGGCGGGCGCGGCCAGGGTGAGGGGGGCGCGCGGGGCGGCGCGCTGCGCTGGGCCGCGCACACGCCGCAGCCCCCCACCATCCGCTCAATGTCGCCGTCGATGCCCGGCCACCACATTCGACTTCGCGCCGCACTCTTCGTTTTAACAATACCGAAATGCGCACTATGTAATTCTTCCAACATACGCTCGCGAAATATTAAAGGAATTACGATTCTATGGCCACGGAATACGCAACCCCCGATAATCTGCAAATCCGTTTTACACATAAAAAATGGTAGTATTTGCCTGCAACTAATCTTGCGCGGCCAACCCTGCTGCATATAATTCATTACGGTTTTAATAATTTTATCATCGGCCGTAGCGCGTTGTATTCGTTCGAACGAGACCGGCTCTTGAATAGCATTCATGAACAACAGAGCGATTGGGAGGACATCGCGCTCCTTTCGATCAGCTGATCCGCTCGATTCTAAAGATAACGGCGCGCGAGAAAAATAATCTGCCACAATATTATTTTTATTACTAATATACTGTACTTCGTAGTTGTAAGCGGATAGCATAATTGCATACCTTTGCAGTCGAAGGGCGGTGGTCACGGCAATGCCGTCCTTTTTACCAAAGATTGAGAGAAGCGGTCTGTGATCTGTTCTCAATACGAAAGGTTCTTGACAACCATACAAGTACTGGTGAAAACGCTTAATGCCGAACACCAAGGCGCACGCTTCTTTCATAATTTGACTGTAATTCTTTTCTGCTGGTGACAAGGAACGCGAACTAAACGCGATCGGCCTCTCCGTACCGTCGTTGAACAAATGTGCAAGTACCGCGCCGAGACCCGTGGGACCTGCGTCCACGGTCAACACTAGCCGCGCTCGCGGATCGAAATGAGCCAACACGCGGTCTGAAGCTAGTTCGCGACGCACGGAATCGAACGCAGACTGCTGTTTCTTGTCCCAGTGCCATTCAACATTGTCTTTTAACAGTTCATTTAGCGGGCTTAACATTGAAGACGCATTTGGAATGAAATTCCTATAGTAATTGATTACGCCCAGAAATCGTTTTAATTCTAGAACGTTTGTAGGGACGGGGGCTCTTAAAATCGCTTCTACCTTACTCGGGCACGTTTTAAGGCCATTTTTATTTATTTTAAAACCTAAATATGTGACGCTGTCTTGGAAAAATGAGCATTTTTCTTTTTGTAGCCTTAAACCGGCGTCTTGTATTCTACTTAATAAAATACGAAGTCTTTCTAAATGAAGAGCTCTGTTGGGGGCCGTGAGACAAATGTCATCGTACCAACACGACACGCCTTCAATACCGGCAACTAGAGATTCTATGGTACGTTGAAAAATAGCTGGGGCATTAGCGAGACCGTACACTAGGCGCGTATATTTGAAAAGACCTTTCGGTGTATTTATGGTTGTCAGGTCTTGTGACGATTCAGATAAACATAATTGATTGTAAGCGTTGCTTAAATCTAGCTTGGAATAATGTTCGCCGCCCCCTAGCTTAGCAAAAACTTCATCGATATGAGGCAATGGGTATTTATCGATTTTTAAAACCTTATTTAAGGTGCAAGAAAAATCTCCAGCTATTTTAACTTTACCATTCTCTTTCAGAACTGGTACAATGGGCGTGGCAAAGTCTGAGAACTGTACTGGTATCAATATACCTACCCTAACGAGCCTATCTAACTCTTCCACGACTTTGTCTTTAAGAGCAAACGGTATCTGACGCGGTTTAAAAAATTTTGGCACTGCGTTTTCTTTTAAATGTAGATGGACTTCAAATTTATTAAAACGACCCAATTCATCGCGCCAAATATCTGGAAATTCATTCAAAATTTGCTGCACCTCTTGACATGTCGCTTTAACTGTTAAGTTGTTGTTACTCGTCATAGAAACTAAACTCATGTTGTACTGTGCCATGAAATCGCGACCCAACAATGGTGGACCACCTTGAGTAATTACATAAAAAGAAATTTGTTTCCTAATACCATTGTAACACACTTCACAATCAATATAACCAATGGGCGTTACTTTATGTTTAGTATAAAGGCAAAAAATTACATCTGATTTCAATAACCTGTATGATTGAAAATTTTCTTTATAAAAACTTTCTGAGATTACACTGCGTCCAGCTCCACAATCTAGTTCCATAGAATATAACTTATTATCAATAGAGATATTCACTTTAATTGGATCATAGTGGACGTACCTCAGATTATACAAATTACATTCCTTGCACTCGTGTCCGTCGCCGTCGCCCGCATCCAAATTATGCAACGAAACTTTCCCGACCTTTTTAACACTGCACACTTTTTTAAGATGACCTTTTTCACCACAAATCATGCACTTATAACCTTTGAAACGGCACTTTTCAACGCAATGACCCTTAAGCCCACACACTGTGCATCGCGCGGCCGCGGGGGCCGCCGCCTGCGCCGGACCCGGGCGGGCCTCGCCCTGCCCGCCGCGACGCTCACCAACTCGATACACCATCTCCTGCTTGATAAGTTGCTCACCGCCTTCGCCGACACAAGCTCTCGCTGCCCGAGCACATGCTGCTTCCTGAGCTATTTCTATAGCCCTAGATAGCGTCAAGGTCTTCAAGTCCTGTTCGAACAATCGATCTCTTTCCGGGCCTACCTTTAGACCTAGGATAAAACGGTCGCGTAGCAACGTATCCAACTCCGTACCGAAACCACAGTGCACGGCGAGTCCTCTCAATCGTGCCGCCCAATCTTCGACTTTTTCACCGTCCATTCTGATCGCATCATAAAATTTTGCCCTATCGGCAAAAGTCGATCTTTTCGGCTGAAAATGTCCATTTAGTACTTGAACTAACTCGGTCCACGGTACCGTTTCTACCTCCTTTGGATGCACGAGGTTTCCCACTAGCCGGTACGACTCATCGGATAGATGCGCGATTAATACTGAATTCCAGTTCTCCCTATCAATGTTGTTTAATTTTAGGAAGTTAGTCAATTTCTTGTAGAATATTTGCCAATCCTGACTTTTATAATCGAATTCGTTAACACTCCCGATGAGTTGAGACATTTTATTACACGCGCAGGTAGTTCGTCGCCAGTTGATAAGAATGTAACTATGTAGGTATATAGCGTAGGTACTTGGCTAGCAATGAAACGACCGTGTATCGTGACCACTGGTTTATTACTTAAACGTAAGCGTCGCTCTTAGAACGGTGGGGTGGAGTGCGGGCGCGCGGGGCGCGGGCGCTTACGAGTACAAACACTGCAGTTTACCTGTGTTTGAGCTGAGATTGGCCTCCTGGACCGAAAACAATAAGGTGGACTATTATTTAGTCCCGAGAAAGACTGCGTTGTCTTAATAACAAAATAATTGTATGAACCTCTACAACTCAAACTACAGAATAATATTAAATAAACAATACGATTGTTTAGCTCTGTTATTATTCAGAACCGCTTTCAGGTTTATCAATGCAACTGATACCAATTGTATTGTATACAGGGAACTGAAGGCACCCGGAACTAATTCTATTAATGGCCGTTTGCCAGTCAACAATGGTACCCTTTTCACTTCAGTTTCTGAGATATTGTTTTGCTAATAAATTTATTTATTTTTCCTTTATTGGCCAACCAACAATTGTTTACACTGATAACATTTAAAGTAAGTATATAATACCCAAGGTTAGTGTAACAATTAATTACAGGTTAGCACCGCATGCCCCATAAACAAATAAGATGTGTGAGATTTACAGTAAGAAAAGCAAACAGAAACACATCGAAACTGTACATAATAGCGAAATTGGAATCCGAATTAAAAATCTATTTAAAATCAAAATTACAATCACAAATTAAAATCAAAATTAAAATCACAATTAATATTAAAATCAAAATCAATTAAAATCCGAATCATAAGTCGATTAAAATCACAATTAATATTAAAATCTAAATTAAAATCACAAATTAAAATCTAAATGAAAAGTAAAATTAATATCACAATCAAAATTAAAATCGAAATCAAAAGTCAAGTTAAAATCACAATTAATATTAAAATCAAAATTAATTAAAATCCGAATAAAAGCTGGGTATACTCGTATTAAGTGTTATTGATATTAATATTGATTTCGAAGACGCCATTAATGAGAAGCAGTCAATTCACTGTACAGCATAAGCATAGAAATCATCATATACAGCATGCAGCCAAATTCTCGGCGCTGCCACTAACGACGCACACAGTGGTGAAGTTTTGGGTTCACAATATAAAATACTGTGTGGATCAAAATGTTGGGCCACAAAAGGGATGAATGAAAGGCAATGACATATGGCTGAGATGAGAATGCTAAGAAGAATGGGTGGTATAACGCGAATGGATAAAATAAGGAATGAGTACACAAAACGAAGACTGATAGTGACCCCGGTAACGGAATATTTGAGTGGTAATCGGTTATCGCGGTATGGACATATGATGTGGAGGATTGAGGAAAATTTCGAGAGAAAAAGTTTTGAGTTCGAATGTGGGCTATAAGAGTAGAGGAAGACCAAAGAAACGATGGATGGACTGTGTGAAGGATGATATGGCTAGAAAGGAGGTGACTGCTGAGATGACGAGTAATAGAGAAGTATGGAAGAAGAAGACATGCGGCGTCAACTACAAATCAATTGGGATAAGGCAGGAGTACGATGAAATAATAAAATACTGCAGTGACAGCAACATGGTTCCCACATTGGTACACAGGCCCATTTTTTTGGGAAGGGGTGGGCCGTTATCCACCATGCAGGTTGGTAATCATATTTTAGATTTGTTAGTCGTCCGATTCAAATCCTTCAAAAATAAAGTCTTCTCTTAATTCCATAATGTTCAAATCTAGTCACATGGCATTATGCTTCAGCCTTTAGCGCCAATTGTTCGTTATACATTCATGAGGACTCTTTGTTTTTTACCAATCAGACGTAATCTAATATTCTACACAAATATTCTTGCGTGTACCGCACTTGATTGCAAGGATTGGAATATTTAAAGTTCGTGGAGAAATTCTATAGATTCAGAAACTAGAACAAGAGCTTTATTTAGAAAACAATTTGATGTTATTTTTGGAGTTAGGTGATTATCTATCTCTCAAGGATCATCATCAGTTTTTGTATTCATTTTGATTTATAAAAATAAAACTAAATTATGTTTGTTGTTTGTTTGTTTGTTGTTTTGTTAATTATGTATTGTTTTGTTTTTTGTTTGTACTTTTTTCTTTTTTTTTGTTCCGTCCTGTTGAATTTATAGTTTATTGTTTATTTTTTGTAATTTCGTATGATGCACGTCATGTCCTTGCGACAAATAAATATTTTTTCTTTCTTCTTTTTATTTAAGAAAGATAGGCTATCAAAAATACGTTGCGATTACATTACATACTTATGGCCCAATCTCATTTTAGCCTTCTTGCCAACGCCCACTTTGCCCGTTTTGGTACGCAGCGTGGTGTTTCGAACCCTGTCTTGTCTTTCGGCACCCAGAATACTGCGTTCCATTGCCCTTTGGCTAAGTCCAAGGCGGAACTTCTGAGTCTCGGTGAGTGACCAGGTCTGAGCAGCGTAGGTACGGGCAGGATGCACATGTCGATGAGTTTGCGCTTCAAGGATATCGGAAGATCACCCTTCATTAGGGTCTTCGTGGACCAGTAGCTTTTCCAAGCGTTTTCCACTCGGCGATCGATTTCTCTACCTTGCCTATTTTCGAAAAATACTAACTCGTCCAAGTAGAGACCTCGCGTAGATAGGGTACGCTTAGTACTGTTGGTCATGAGCTGGGTTTCAGAACGATTCATTGCAAGTAAACCAGATTACTCGGTCCTTTAAAATAATCATAATTTCTTAATTACGGATTCACTGTCTTGTCTAAACAGCTCTGCCATTCATGCAGAAACGCCTGCATTAATTAAAATGTATCGTCTCCAGTTAAGTCTAGACACAAATTGGTGTAGTCAGCTAATCTGAAGCTCATAGAACATGTTTCACGGATTGATTTAGTGGTGTAGCGTTTTGGCATTTAGCTTGGCATGAGAAGCCGTATGTAATTACTGTTTCATATAGTATAGAATAGGTATACATCATATCGACGATGGAGAAAAGTCGTAAGGGATATTGATCGTGTTGTTGGATTTGCAACTTTAGCCTTAGCACCCAAAGTCGAAAATTCAACAGCGCAATCCTTGGCTGTTATGGCTTTCCATTGTAGATATTGTGGGTCTATGTTTAGTTTGGTATTGATAGTGAATCCACAAAATAAGATTTTAAGTACAATACAATACAATACAATAGCTTTATTTTCTCTCTTGACAAAGGTTCACTTAGTTATAATAATAATAATTGTAAGAATAACATTTTACACAAATTGCACAATATATGTTCCTTTGTGAGAGACTGGCGTCCATACTAGGATACCCTGTGTGACGGATCCCCAGGCTCTCACCTCGAATTAAATGTGGTTTAATACAATACAATAGCTAATGTAACTCAGACAACTGATTCATTGCAGAAGGGAAAAAAGCAGACAATTTAAACTTAATTAACGTAAAAAAAAAAATGAAAATTACAAATGGTGTAGTGTAATATGTGTGAAGTAGGTAAAGTGTCCAGTGAAGTGTGCAGGTGAAGTGAGAAGGTGATTTGTATAAATGAAGTGTGTGAAGAGAGGTAGGATAATGGTAAGTCAATTTTCTTTTGAAAATATTGTGTCTTGATCTGTTTTTCATGCTCGTGAAATATCATACAATAGTTTTGAAATCAATGCTAGAACATTGATTGTTTACTGGTTGACCATGATAACCACTGGTGGAAAAAAAAACTGAATAAACCTTCAGAGACAGCACCGGTGATCCAGTGGTGGCTGCCCTGACTTATGAGCAGTAAGTTTTGGGTTCGAACCCAGGCAGGAGCATTATTTTGTGTAATTTATTTCAACACTACTACTCTCAAAACGGTGAAGGAAAACATCGTGAGAAAACCGGCAAGTCCTTGAAACCAAAATTTGAAGACATGTGACATCTACCAACCAACTGAGCCCGCGTGGTGGATTATTCCTCTTCATAGAGAGGAGGCCTGTGTCCCAGTAGTGGGAACATTATAGACTGATTATGCAAAACTATAATACCAGAATAATTTCCTAAGAATATAATGAACAACACACAGCTCAAAATGGACTTTTGTATCCAGAAAAGAAATGCTCTTCTCTATTTATATGAAACCTATTTATTATCACAGACATTAATATACAAGTATTTATTATCCTAACAAAATGCTTTCGGCAATCATCTCCCTTTTTATGTGACAACCTCATCCTGTTTTCCGAAAATAATATAATGTAATGTTGCCAGAAACGGCACAATTATTTAGTTTGGCAACTATTTTTGTGGTATTATGTCTTAATATTTTTAATGTTTTATGAGTACCTATTACGATTGTTATTTATTTTTGTTTATAGACAAAGTAAATGTTATTTTGTTGTTTTAATCAGATCTATTGCGTCTCTATGAAATGTGGTATTTTCTGGACCTGAAATGTTCGAAATTACGCCCCGTTCACAAACTCAGGCGATGCGATTTGTGTCAAGAGACACGCGTGTGCCTCACTAGTATCGTTCGTATGAGTCGCGTTGACTCGTGGCATGAACTATACAATTTCTTTCATTTTGTTCGATCCGCAGACTCTTGTCGCCACACCCGTGTCACTTAAGCGTAAATTTCGTGGTCAAGCAGTTAGGCTGCGTTCACATTAGCAAACGCACGGCAGACGAGTTTATTCACGCGAGAATCGACGCTGTAAATACACGTGACAGTCAATTCAATGCCTATGATGTTGTGTGCCTTTGGTAGGTCGCGTTTGTCGCGCGTTCACAAATTTACTTGTACCTAACGTGTTTGGACTACGACAAACGTTACGCAGCTTTTCGGGTATGTAACTAACTTACCTACATGTATTACAAGTTCTATAGATATGTAAAACAATACAGTGAGTTGAGTATGAACCGATTGAAATCATTCGAATTTACTTTACCTTTACTTTGCGCGTTTGTACTAGGTCCATATTATGTGAAATTTTGGTAAGCAACAGTTTTGAAAGAGTGTTTATTTCAAAAGTGTTTAGAAAAATATATTAAACGTATATGTCGGATCCGGTCATTAGTACGGACATAAAATTAATTGGAAAGCGCGTGTCTGCAGTGGTGACATCACGCGACCTAAGTAGGTTGTACAGACACAGCGTGCTTGTACAGAGCCCTGATGTCCAGCTCGAGGCGAGGGCGACAGTCAATGTCTGATCGCGGCGGAGTTGAGACGTCATGGAACTGTACAAGCACGCTGTGTCTGTACAACCTACTTAGGTCGCGTGATGTCACCACTGCAGACACGCGCTTTCCAATTAATTGTATGTCCGTACTAATGACATTGTGCCCCGTGTTATTGTGTTAAGTTATAATTTCAAGTAATTTGTTAGTTTAATAGAAACAGTGTATCGCACCCAGTGTATTTTCTTTGCACGAAACCCATCGTCTGCCCACATGATGTACGAGCCTAACGGAATAAATCCTGACATACCCGACATATATATTTTAATCAAAACTTGTAACCATGTAAGTTGTAAAATAACTTGACAAGCCCTTATGTTCTCCAGTAGGTATCGCTAACATTAAATAGATATGGAGATTTTTCAATTTTCATACCATTCATTCATGTTCATCCATTCATTTCATTCTATTTTAAAAAATGTATTTTAAGAAATAACTTATACCTATACATCAAACACTACTATTTATTCATCGGGTTTATTAGGATCATAATATTTCAAAAATCCCAGTGCAAACTTATCCCAAAAATAAGTAAAAAAGAAAGCTTTTTCTTAAAGAATTTAACCAATATCTCCAAGATTAGTTTCCACAGAATTAAAAAGGCCTCAGGCGTATTTTCCAATTTGTTCGCCGAAGTCTAACTGAAGAGTTAAATAATGAAGATATTCCATCTAATAATGAAAAATGTTCTAGAATTTTCCACAATGGTTTTACAGATTGGATTGCATCGCTTGATGGGTCTAATCATAGTTATAAAAGAACTTTTCTGTTGGATATTTTCTTTTCGTGTAAAGGTTGCCTAGTTTCAAATATAAATATGAGTAGTTTGAATTCTATTCTTCGTATCGATGATTCCCATAGTTATTAAATTTGTTTCGACCAGAACTCAGCCACATCGACGCCATTGGTAGTGGCTTTGGATAGATACCTTAATGTGCAGGTGGAGTTGCACAAAGAGTTAGGAGAAGGCCATGGTTTGGTATGAGACTCCACAGTCGCACTCTGTTTCATCGGTATACCCCCACCGGAGCAAGTTGTACGTGCCTATCTGGCTTTGAAGTCGGTTTAGAGTCTTCCAGGAGGGACATGGCAGTTGACAACCCGCTGGGAGTTTTCTGCAGGCTCAACATAGTGAGCAAAACCTAAAAAAAGGACTGAAACCCAAACAGGCACTTTACAAATGCAATCAGTTATCCTCTGCATGAGAATAACCCTTGCAGTGGAACAAGTTACTGGCTGACAGTAATTGGCTACCGAACTACCAATTAATCAAAGCAAAAAGCTAATTAAAAATCAAATTATCACAGGAATAAATTGCTTATTACGAGTAAATTATACGTTCAATAAATCAGCGTCTCTCTCTCTTCTGACTTATAATTAAAATGTCTGAACGTAGACGCCACTATCGTTGTCATTCGATATCCTATCTATTACTAATAAACTATCAGTAATAGAGTGTAGGAAAAAGGACGGTAAACTCAATACGAAATTTATTTTTCCATGCAAAGTTTCATTGGGGTTTTTTAAAGAATGTTGATGCCATTAAGCTCATCGCCTATGGGCAGTCACTTCATGTAAAATACCGGTTTTCAGCTGCATTCAGTTAGACTAGAAATCGACTCCAAATCCCCAATATATTTGGGAATAGGCTAGCGATAAAATTATGAACGCACCCTGTTTGGTGCCGAGACTTCAAACATAAGTTCGTGAGTACATTCGGAAGAAGTTGGCAGTTTCGTCACAACGGTAATGTTTTCCCCATGGTTTGTGTTTTTATTTTAGTATATTCGTGCAAATGTCTATTTACATTAATCTAAATTTTGATATATATTTATAGTATTTGATATATATTTATAGATATACACCTACCACTGCTTGTCTCTGCATCACCCAAAGGTTGACTGGTAGAAAATGCCTATGGCATTAAGTCCGACTCTGTACTTTTGTGTTTGAAGTGTTAAATAAATAAATAAATAAGTGACCAAATGTGGGTGTACTGTCCACCACTATGAAATCTTTTAAATAATTTTATTAACTAAAATATCCGCTCTAAAATTATTTTCTAAAAACCTAGGTGTAATGAAATAAACTTTTCAATAATAAAATGTCCAGAAAACATTTCTGTAACTTTACACGGACCGCCCGCATCTGACTCTTGAACTTCTGACAAGTTTGCAACAGAATAAAAAAGTTTATTTGCAGTACTAGTATGGTATGAAGCCGATTGCAAAAATAGCAACTTTAAACTGTACCTACCTAGGTACATAATTACAACAAAATGCTTTTATGGAAGAACAGCTTATTACTAGCTTATGCCAGCGCTTCACCCGCGTGGAGTTCTCAGGAGATCGTTCTACCGACATTAAAAGTATCCTTTGTCCTATCCAGGTTATAAACTATCTATGTGCCAAATTTCATCTAAATCCGTTTAGTTGTTTTTGTCATCCATACATCCTCACAAACTTTAGAATTTATAATATTTAAGTAAGGTAGTAGTAAGAAGATAAGATTTAAAACTAACCTTTGCCCGCGGCCTCGCCCTCGTTGAAGTTGGAAACTATCTCAAAGTGACGATAACTGTGTATCTCGTATAAATCCAAGCGAGAATGCGTGTGTATATTTTGATCATTGAGATCCAATTATCAAAATACAACAAAATTAGAATTCATTTAAAAAAAAACTTATCTTTGAGCGAGTTATTGTAGCAACCTAAAAATAAAAGTGCGCAAAAATAACTTCGCCATTCATGACGACACTGCTTTCAACTTAAATTAGCTACATTTGCATTCCCATTTCGCCACCTGTTTAAATGAAATAACAGCAATCTAGACTGTCCAGTATATTTTGGGAGACGACGAAAATGGTCTGATTCGGTATTTTCGCCATTGGTTATGATGGTCTTCTAATGACATCTGTCTCAAACTTAAAGCATTTCTTTTAAATAGTCGCGTGACAGACACTTTTGCTTAGTCAAAAATAAGCTACCTACAGGCATAACAGCTGCCCATTCCAAAATCGTAGATCTCATACAGAAGAATGGGCAAGAAACTCAATGGACACTCTTTTCCCTAGTCTCCAAATGTATGTTCATAGTATAGGCTACATAATCGATATCAGGTCCAAAACAACGTAATCTGCTGGACTATACAGACCTGCTCCAAGTATCGCCATAGCAACCTATCCCGCGCTTCCACCTTTTATCTGTTCTTCAAATAAAAGAACAAAAACCCGCCCACTGCTATCAATCCTTGGGCTTGGGTTTATACCTTGATTTTCCTGCAAATTTCTTTGTCTGATTCGGCTACACATAAAAACTCCGAGCACAGACCAACGTAAATACATTCATTAGCAGCTACCGCTAATACTAATAGCTAATACTTAATTTTTTCGCCCGACTATGACGAAGCAAAAAGGAATGTCATGAATTTTCAACGCAAATAATGAACATCAAAACATTCATCATCTGCCTAGCTCTTTCCCAACTATTTTGGGGTCGGCTTCCAGTCTAACTGGATGCAGCTGAATACCAGTATTTTACATAGAGTGACTGCCAATATGATCTCCACGACCCAGTTAGGAATGGGTAACACGATACCCTCTGGTAAGACTGATTGTCAGCCTTTCGGGTCACTGACTACCTGTAACGACTCTCAAAGATCTACAAATGACAGCCGGACCAACAGCTTAACGTGCTTTCCTAAGCACGGAGGAAACTCGGTATATAATGGGTGGTCACCCATCCACAGACCAACCTAGACAAGCGCGGCTAAACCTGAAGATTGATCTGCGCGGCTGTTATTTAGCCACGAGCTCCTCAATTAACATCAAAACATTACCTAATCTAATTTCACAGTATCAAAGTAAAGCCTTAATACCGAACCAGAGTAATTAGCCTATCAATGAAGACAACTTGAGAAGATAAACTTTATTGAAACCAATATAAAGTGGACTACTCCACAGCGACCGGCTGCCGAGTAATTAATCAATTTCATGCAATAACGTTTTATGCCGAGAGTTCCAGTAGTGTAGTTTAAAAAGAATATTAGTTGAGAAGTAATTATCTTGTGGATGTTGATTAAATTATGGCTGAGATGTCGGATATTTTTTGCTAGTTTTTATTTATGTTTTGGCTTCTTTGTATTGCAAATGTTGCTAAAGAAAACTAATGGCGATATCAATATTCTATAGCAATGATAATACTGATACTTGAACGCAAAAGCAGTTAGAAGATCTTTGACCTTAGTACTCAGATTTGTTAACAATAAAATATCACGAAAAAAAAAACGAAAATTATCTGAGAGACCTAAAATTTATTTTTAAATACCTATTCAGTGATAATACACCACATAACATAGTCCGTCGACTTTTATTTTTTTATTTTTCACAATATGGTATCTGGTTTGAATCGAAATCTATTGATGTAAGAATCATCAATGCCACAGAGGAACGAACACACATATATAGGCTGATAAACACATAACACTCCTCAGTCGGGTAAAAAGAAGCAGTATTATGCTTATGTTTCAAACCATTCACTTTTTTTAAACCTTGTAGTCACATCTACATCAACTAAGAACATCACACACTCAAAGCAGCCAGTTTTATAAGAATTTAAAAGAATATATATATAAAGACAGAAATCCAGCATGTTTTAAAAGCTCGGAAATAGCCACAATACACTCGTGGATGAACGAGCTAAGCCTGCAAGAGCACTTGCTTTGAGCACACCTTGAGTACATGTAAAAGCATCGGAAGGATTCGTGAAAATTCAACTCAAAATAAGTCTGTATTGCCTCAGAATTGCCTTTGTTGTTAAAGCCAGGTCACAGAGGTACAGTCGAATATTTAAATGTACATAATTCTATTGGAGATTTTTTTTATTCACAAAAACTGATTGACTTTTCAAAAAATATTTTGTGAATGAATCATGTGAAACTGTATCGGTACTAGAAAAAGTACCACAGCAACCTGTACAAAAAGTACCACAGCAACATGTACAAAAAGTACCACAGCAACATGTACAAAAAGTACACAGCGCCATCTTTGACTCAAACGTAGAATTAACATCAAAATTCAAAATGGCGCAGTTAAAGTTATCCGAGACTTAAGACTATATAGAAAAACCCAACAACAACCTGTCTGGCTGTAGACCACCAGACATAACACCCGTCTGGTCGGAGGATCCTCCCTTGTCTATGGGGATAAAGAACTTTATACCCTGTTCTTCATACACCTAAACGATTCACACGATTCATTATTTATTTTTTTTTACAAAATGAGCTCATTTGAGTAATCAAAAAATTTCCGTTACATTTATAATTCCTATAGCGACACACCGTATGCTGCAGCCGCACGTTGTAATATCGTCATCCACAGAAACGTTTTCACAGCTACCTAGATAGAAACCAGTACCATTGCGGTTGAGCGGCTCTGCGGTCTTGGTCGGTATATGTGCAGTCGTCTTCCGAACTGTACCTCAAAAAAACTTAATAAAAGTATTTCTTTGTTTCACTAATAGACAAAAACAAAGCAAGAAACAGACTAAAAAAAGTTAAGCGCTCAACTGCTGCTAATGATATAGCTTGTTGTTGTTAATCATTAGCAGCAGTTGAGCGCTTAAGTCGACAAATCAAAATTCAGAAAGCAAATCAAATCCACTTCAAAAAGAATCAAATGTATATCAACATTAACCGAATAAGTCTAAAAGAATCCATTAAATACCTCGTTAGCATTTCAGACAAAAAATAAAAAGTTTTGCTGAGCCGTGTTAAATGTTTACGGGCGCGTCCTAACCAAAGACAGAATAATGACGCGACGAGCGCGTATTTGCACGACCGATAGTTTTCAATATTAAATTATGTTTAGTGTCTTATGTTAGTTTGTACAAAAACTTTTACATTTCTCTAAATAGATAATGGGCCTAAAATAGCCGTTAGCCAATTCATATTAGGATAACAATAATAATATGAATTATGTTACAATTCGTAAAATGGTCACAACGTGACAATTCATAATGTTAACTTCGTCTGTGGACATTTTAAGAATTCTTAAGGTCGTGCTTCTTTGAGAAGAACCTTCGAAACAAACGCAAAGTCTCTTTTAAAGTTTAGAAATTGTCTTGGTTAGCTTTGTTTATACGCGATTGCCGCATTCATATGTCTCACTCTCTCTCAATCTCACTCATTACTTTCACCAATCGGATGACTTTTTGCGTCTGTCGACTCTTTGTGACTGCCGACGCGACCACACATTCGGGTTCTCCGAACAAGATGAAGGCGACAGTCCGGTGTTCGCGCAGTGTTTGCTTTCCTTAGGACGTGGGGTTAGAGTTTTCACGATTAGGTGTGAATTGATTTAGAAATATATCTCGTTGTTTTTTATTTGCTAGAATAAATACATCGTAAAAATATTAAGTGTGTGTCCCCATTCTATATTTGGCTATTGGAAATATGTACTTAATAGTATTGCCCCACTTCTGCAAAGGATTACGATCTTGTTTCCTAGATGGCAATAAACTTATTTAAGGGGAGACAAACAAAAACAATATACGTATTGTGCTACTTAGGAGTGTAAGTTCACGTTAATAAAACCTTTTACTTTTACTGAAAAAACAATCTCAACAAAGTCTCTAATAAATGTTCAAGATTTACGTAAAGGAAATTGTTGAAATTGAAGCCAATGTAAGCAAAATAATTATTGCTTGATGCGTTACGAAGGTTGGGACTTAAATTTTCTTGCTTTTTATACAATTTGCAGGACAGTGTGAGGCTTATATTTTGTTAAACATATAAACAAAATATGATTCGCGACCGTAACAAATATGACTTTACAAAATTATAATCATTTAAATCATTTCCAATACCCTCTTAGTTCATTTAATGCCATTGAATGACTTTTTCATAAAATAGTCGTAATATAGGGCTGTTTGAGTTTAAATGTACCCACAATACAGGAGGAATTCCTAGTGTGGGGCAACGTGTTAAAAAATAAATAAAAACATACAGCCAGACTGACTTGCAAATTGCAAAAAACCTAACAAAATTTGAATTTCGCGGGCGCTACCCTATCGCTTCGCTCTTAAAATATTCTTCCTCTCCATCTCTCTGCTTGACCAGTGCCAAGATTTTCGCAACACAAAAAGCACTTAAAATTTTGTCAATACTCTAAACTTTAGAAAACATGACAAGATAGGTAAACAGGTTTATCATAAAAACGTAAAAAATTAAATTCGAATCACATCAAAATACGGGAAACAAAATAAAACATTCTCCGCTGAACCCTGGCAAAGTTTGCAGCCACTTGGCAACAGAAAGCGACGAGAACGAATGTGGTGTAAGTCAGGAGAATTCGAGGGAAAATCTTCGATTGAGTTGTACTAATTTTTTGCAAGAAAAGCTTGAGTTTGAAGGTAAGATCAAATTAGTGAAATCATTTTGAGACTCCCAAATTACACCCAAAGAAAACAAGTAAAGGCTGGCTAAAAGCAATCTAGTAACATATAACTATATGTATAATTAAAGATCATAGTAAAAAAGCTCATCCAGAAAAGCAATGCCACCGTACTCATAAGCATATACCGCACTCTTAAACCAAAATCAAATTGAAAATAAAAACAATCAAATCTTTCTATGGGCCAAAGTTGCCTGACAATAAATGAATCTTGTTGTTAAACGGCGTATGAGAAAATTTTAAAACAGTTCAAATGGTTTGAATTGCACAGAAATTACGTGCCACCATTTATGTCCAAACACAAAGAAATGCTCATGTATTTGTCTGTAAACGACGGGTAGTTCTTTTATACCTTAAAATTGATACCACTATAAGACATCCTGAAAGCTAGTCATAAAAATACACCTGACTTCAAAAAACCGCTGTCATTCTTGACTTAGACCACTCCATCCCCGACCATGTCCCGCTTGGAGTAGTTCCAGCATTGACCGATTATAAAATCCATAAAACGTGTCCAAGTTTGTTTTGAGCGGTCTAACCGTGCGATTTGGAACCGCCCGTACGATTTTATTTCGCAATATTGTTAACGAAACAGGAATGTTCGTGATCGAGGGTCGAAGGTGCTTGCCAAAATGTCTTGGGGATGCTTGGGATTTGCTTAAGTGGCTTCGGTGCCGAAGTGTCTGATGGTAAGATGTTTTTTGGTCCGGATGGCTGATTTTTATGTGCTTCGGATCTGGCTGGATTTATTTAGTGGAAGTGCATTGTGCTGTGGACTGTGGAAGAGGATTAATAAGATTTGCAGTGGGTTAATAAATTAGCGGTAAATTATTTGCAGGGGATGTGTTCATTTTTATTGAAGATGTAATGGTAGGTGTTCAAATTATACAATGGTTTCTGAGGTCTGTTTTATGTTCTTATACCACCTTACTTGTTGTAACTGAATGAAGTAAAAGGTCTATAATAAATGAGACCTCTATAAATAACTTGTACACTTTTCCATTGTCTTAAAAATCATTGCCAAGTTGCATGACTTGTTTACGGATTTTTATAATTTTATTAAATACTTAGAGTTTTCCATGTCTCTATTTCACAAAAACTTACAACTAAATTCCCCAACTGACATTGTCACCAGCGAACCATTAATCTTCGAAAAATTCCTTCAAAAGGCACATGTAAGGAGGCTGCATGTAACCTTGCGCAGACGTCTTAATTTCCGCCCGCACAGTTTCCTAAGGAAATTCACCCCTTTCCGAGGCAAGGTGACTTTGTACGTGCGTGCCTCCGAAATATGCTTTACTATTGGGGCTTATTGAGATTGTGGCAACGTTGGAATTTAGAGTATTTCAGTTGAATTTTGGTGAATATTCTGTAGGTAGGTTATTGGTAGAGAAACGTTTATTAATTTTGTAGTTTGTGAGCAAATGGAATCTAGGTTGGTAGATTTTTGGCCGTCAGTCTATCGTGCGATTTTGACGGCAATCAGTCAGCTGATTGCCGTCTAATCTTATTTTTGGACAGGTAAAAAGTATATATTTTTGGACAGATACAAAGTAAAATATGTCGGATCCGGTCATTACACAAAAATTGGTATGGACATAAAATGAATCGCAAGTACGCCAGTGGTGACATCATGCGACCTACTTACAAGTCTACCCACACTACAGTGTGCTTCTAAAGCTCGCGGCGATGACGACATTCGAAGTCTAATCGCAGAGGAGTTAAGACGTCCCGGAAATGTACCCGATTCATTGTGCCCCATGTTATTGTGTTAAGTTGTGATTTCAAGTAATTTGTTAGTTTGCTTAAAAATCGCGTATCACACCTAGTCTGTTTTGATTGCACGAAACCCATCGTCTGCCCACATGATGTACGAGCCTAACGGAATAAATCCTGACAATCCGACAAATACATAAGTTTTTTTTATCTTCAATTACTTCTGTAACAGTTAAGTTAAACAATGGTGGACTCAGAATATAAAACCCAGCACGCTATAGAATAATTAACTTGATTGTTGCAATTCGAAGTGCACCCATAATAATTAAGTTTATAATACGTAAACCTGTAATTAAACTCATTCTCACGTCCTCCATAATCAAGAAGTTAGCTCAACAGTTTAATCTTAAGCAATCAAATCTTAATTCCTCCAAAACGTGTGTGACCCTTACCTTTGGCACATTAATATACAATTCATTGAACCTGCTCAATTTGAATCCTTTGTTAGAGAAAAGAAGGCTCATTTAAAACAAAATTTCATTCGGCACGTTACTGAGCTAGCTAAGATGACGACATAGATGACGACATAAGTGCCTCGTTGGTGTAGTGGTCGTAAGCGCGACTGCTGAGCGTGAGGTCCTGGGTTAAATTCAAAGGTCGGGCAAAGTTTTTTATATCAGGAATTTCTCAGTAGCAGACACGGAATCTGGATTTGTGCCCAGTTGATTGGTAATAGGCTCGCTCCTTATTGCTTTAGAATGTAAACATAACTAGATAATTATTAAGACACCTCTGCCCAACTTTTCGGGGATTACAAGCGTGATGTTACGTTATAACAACTCAAAGCTTGTCAAAACACTATATTAGGTGCGCATGAGTGAACTAGTATCCTTCGACCCCCTCCAATTTACAGCAATGGTGAGAATGGTGGTGGATCTGTTATGGTGTGACTTATTCCTCCGTGCCCCCAGGAAACGGCATATCCATGAGCCCTAACATATAGAAAAACTCGTAGTCCTTTTGCCTGTAAACTTTATTGTGACTTCTACACACAATAAAGTTCTATTTGGGTCAAATCAGCGACAATGCCTGAGGGCGTTGCGTCGATTCCCGCCTTCAACAGAGTTCAACACAGTCTGTTAGGACGAGTTCGCACTTTGACACTTTTGTCAGCAAAAACTGACAGTCGCAGCTGAACTTTTGTAAAACTTCCCGCCTTTTGTGGAACAGCAGATTTAGCTTGCATTTTCAAATTCAAATCCAAATTCAAATTCAAATCATTTATTGTTTGTCACATGTAGATAAAGATGTCATAGTCATAATAATTATAGGAGCAATGTAACATACCTATAAGGTGTACAATATTTTTGGCGCTTTGTTGTTGACTTACGTTAATATAATATACATTTACACTTTATCCCCACTTTATCACTCTTTGCATTAGTATAAAATTGTACCATAATAAAGTATTGTAAAAAAATATTTTGGATTAGTCAAATTATACATGTCAAATTATACATAAAATAAAAAGTCATAATAACATACATTCATTAGTCAAGTTGAAACATTGAAAATATTATAGGTACATGTCAAATTATAAATAAAATATAAGTCATACAACAGTCGTCATGGTTAAGAAAAAACAAAATATTTAAACTAACCCAAATTTTTGTCGTTAAAAAACTCGTTTATAGAGTAGTACGCTTTACTTAACAGGATTTCCTTTTTTTTTTTTTTTTTTTTTGGATGGGAAATCATCAAATGACCCCCCCCACTCTGGGCGGAGCGGAAGGGAGTGTCAGACTTGTACTGACTAAAACCCATCCATGTTCCTTCTTTGCCCTTTGTGTTCCAGGGCCACGGTGTCTCTTTCGAACAATCCCGCAGCTCTGGCAGGCATCGGCCCATGCGGACCCCTACTCGGTTGCTGACATCTCTTTGAGGCGCGCGTGGAACACGAACGCGCCGTCGACACGGCCTGTCGTCATAAGACGGCCGGACGGCGAGCTAGCCCATAACTCGCCGTCCACAGGCCCGCGCCTACGGTGGCCGGGAGCCACCACGTGACCCCCGACGCCCAGGGCGTCTCCCGCGGCGGCTGGGACGTGAGGTTCTTTCCCTCTCACGTCCCGCCACCTCCTTCACTAGCATGACTGCTTCACAGAAGGAGGTGACGGCTTCCCATTCCCTCTCGCTCCGGACCATGGCTTGAACCAGGGCCGGACGCGAGAGATCGCCGCCGCCAATCGCCGCTACAAGGACACGGCGGTGCTCCGCCCAAGCGGGGCAGACCTCTACGGTGTGCTCCACCGTGTCCTCCGGGCGATCCTCGCAGTGGAAACACCCGGGCGTTTCCTCCCGCCCGATTCGGTGCAAGAACCTCCCGAAACAACCGTGTCCGGTGAGGATCTGCGTCAGGCGGTAGGTGAGGGCGCCGTGGCGCCTCTCTAGCCACTCCTCAAAGAGGGGACTTATCGCCACTATGGTAGCGTGCCCTGCACGGGGTTGCAACAGTCGCTCTCTCCATGTCGCCATGATATCACGCCGGAGGTCTGTCCGCTGAGCGGCAATTTGCCGCGGCAGCGGAGTTTCCCCCCGACGTAGTGCCTCCGCGCGCCATTCATGCAGGCGCGCGAGGACTATCGCCTCCAGATCCCATGGCGGCAATCCGGCAAGGAGGCTAGCCGCCTCGCCGGAGATCGTGCGGTACCCCCGGATTAGCCTTATGGCTATCACCTTTTGGGGCGCGTTCAGGTAGTGGGCGGCTTGCCGCCTTAAAGAACGCGCCCACACCGGGGCCCCGTAAAGAGCCATGGACCGCACGACCCCCGCGTATAGCCTCCGGCAGGAGGCGTTTGGACCCCTCAGGTTGGGCAAGAGCCGCTTGAAGGCAGCCCCTGTCCGTTCCAGTTTGGGAGCCAAACGTCGGAAGTGCTCCACGAAGTTCCACCGGCTGTCGAGGACGAGTCCTAGGTACTTCAACGTCGACCCGACGCCGATGGAAACCCCTCCCGCCGTCAGTAGGGATCCCGACGGTGGCGCATTCCGAGGCCCATGAAAACACATGGCCTCGGACTTGTGCAATGCCACCTCGAGACCCAATTGCCGGATCCTATCCACGACTATCGCAACCCCGCGTGTCATGTTTTCGGCCGCCGCCTCGTGCGACCTCCCTTGTGCCAGTACCAGCGTGTCGTCAGCGTAGCAAACTACGCTGACGCCGGTAGGGAGGTCGGCGCGCAGCACCCAGTCGTAACCGATGTTCCACAGGGCCGGTCCTAGAACCGATCCCTGTGGAACACCGCACGACATCTCTCGCCGGTTCCATTCTCCGCTCTGACCAGGGTAGATCACGGCCCTATCCGTCAAGTAGTCCCCGACCACACGACGAAGGTAGGTTGGCACCCGGTGATACCGGAGTGCCTCCCCAATGCAGCTCCAGGGCATGGAGTTGAAGGCGTTGGCGATGTCAAGAGACACCGCCAAGACGACCCCGCCCCGGGACACCGCGTCCCCCGTCGTGAGGGCTCTCACGCGCATGATGGCGTCCACCGTGGAGCGCCCCTTGCGGAAACCAAACTGGTGTTCCGCAAGATCCGGCCCCATCCCCGCAAGGTGCCCGGCGAGGCGGTTGGCAATGACTCTTTCGAAGAGCTTGCCCACCTCGTCGAGCAACACGATGGGCCGGTATGCGGACGGAGAGTCCGCAGGGCGAACAGGATTTCCTTTAGCTTATGTTTAAAAATATTGATCGCTGAAATACATTTAACAGCGTTTGGTAATTTGTTATAAATTTTTACTCCCATTCCAAATATACTAGATTTAAATTTAACCGTTCTACATCTAATTCCCGATAGCACGTTTTTGTGCCGTGCACTTCTAAGTGTTTCATATTTACCTATATCACTTTTTATCATTACTGCCGCTTCAAAAATATATAATGAAGGCAGAGTTAAAATTTTTAAACTCTTGAACACTTCCCGGCATGAGTCAGTCTGTTTCAGCCCAGTTATGCTTCTCAAACATTTCTTTTGGGCTTTAAGAGCATATTCTTTGTAAATGTCATGTAATTTGTTTTGTCAAGATTTATGTTAAGATTATTTAGAGTCAACCAATCAATAATAGTTTCTAATGATTTATTAATATTTGTCTCATATTCATTTTTATCAATGTCACTAAAAATGGCCGTGCTATCATCCGCAAATAATACCATCTGCTGGTTTATAACTTTTGGGAGGTCATTTATGTAAATTATAAACAAAAGAGGCCCTAGGATGCTTCCTTGGGGCACTCCATACTGAACAATTTTTGGATCAGATGAGTAAGTCTGTTCAAACCTTGTAATCTTTTTGATTTGTGTTATTTTCCTTCTATGTGTTAATTTATCTACCCTAAGATATTACTAGCTCACATAAGTATTGAGAAAATAAGTAATAACAAATAGTTGATCATTCTACGAGTATTCTATTGCTTTAGGACAAAAAAAAAACATATTTTATTTCAAACTTACAGATTTGTATTTACCTACCTCTGAACAACCTTTAAGTCAATCTTACCTCTATCCAAAGACATCCGCAAGAGAATCAAGGTTACCGACGCAGCCCAAAAAATTGCCAAACTTAAGTGGTAGTGGACAGGGCACATTGCTCGCAAAACGGATGGCCGATGGGGCCAAGAAGTTCTGGAGTGGCGACCGCGGATAGGAAGACGTTGCGTTGGAAGACCTCCCACTTGGTGGACCGATGACCTAGTGAAGGTCACGCTGGATGCGAGACGCACGGGACCGGTCATTGTGACGACACTTGAGAAGGCCTATGTTCAGCAATGGACGTCTTTCGGCTGAAATGATGATGATGATGAACCACTATCTTTATTTGTTTGGCCAGATTGGTCGCAATGTGACCAATAAAACAATCAGTCGTACAAATCAGCGACATATGCTCAGGCACAAACTTCAAATTTTAACAGTATCGTCAAGTAAATTATCTTTTAAGTTTACTATCACATTGTAAGCCTCTCGTCCCAGCTCCCATGTGCTCCCAGAGCTAAGTAATAAGCTATATAACGCACAACTCCAGCTTTTAATGGGAAAAGTTTAACAATTTTGCACTCGTGAAGTATATTAATGGTTTTGACGTTTTAATTTCCACAGCCAGCGAAATATGCTGTACTTTCTGCGCTTTCTGGGGTACCTAACTAGGATTTTTAGACGGAGTTGTTTCTGTCCTTTCCACTTTTTGTAGGTGTAAAAGAGATGGTTAACCATCAACCGTCAGGCGTGAATTATGTGATAGTAGTTATTTTTTTTTTTTTTTTTCTAGGAGAATAGTGTTGTTGGAACTCACTTTAGTTTAGTTTAGTTTATTTATTAATAATTATCAAAAATACAGGTCATATTTTGAAAAAAGTAAAAACACAAATCATAATACATTAAAAAAAAAAACAAGTCATTATACATTAAAAAGAGCATTAAACACAAATTATCATAAATTAAAAAAATAATAATAATACACAATAAACAGAATAATAGAACCTTACAGTATACTAATCACATAAATTTTATTAAAACCATTATTTTAGGTCATATAATGCCTGGTCGGTTAGCCAACCTTTCAGTTTAACTTTAAAAACAGTTTATCTAAGAGCCCTTTCGATCTGCAAAAAGCCTAAGTACCTATCTTACTTACCAGGGTAAAATAGACCGGGAAGAGACAGCAAAATTTAATTTTATGAAAGTAAGAGAAGAAACTGTGTTCACACTAACCCACTTGGTTGTTATCGTTAAGGTTGCAACCAGCAACGCTTATCCTAAGTATTGGAAAGAGCTATGTTTCATATTTGCTACTCATCTTGTCGCATTCTACTTTGGATCGGCGCAACACGTTTTCTTTTTCCATTCCTTCCTGTCAGACGTCACGGCATCATTTACTTCTTTCTCTTTCACATCAGTCTTCACACAATCCATCCATCTTTAATAATGGCTACTGTATCAGCGATAACTATCGTCGTACTTGCTCAGTAGTAATACACATTTGTGAAGGTTGAAACTTTTAAATATGGTCATATTTGTCAACGCCATAAATAGGGACTTAATTTTACATCTACTTGAGCCAGTTAGTTTCTTTAAAAAACAGGCAGGAAAAGGAAATCGATCGACGAATGCACAACGCCTGGAAAAGCTACTGGTCCATGAACACGCTAATGAAGGGAGATCTGCCGATCTTCTCAAAGCGCAAACTCATCGAACTGTATCCCGCCCGTCCTAACTTACGGTGCTCAGACCTAGTTCCGCTTTGGAGTCTGTCTAAGAGCAATAGAGCGCAGCATTCTGGGTGTAAGAAGAACATATAGAATACGAAACAATACGCTGCGCTCAAAAACAAGAATTACAGAGGTAAATGAGATTGGACAGGTCAGGTGAGCCGCATGCTTAACGACCGCTGGGCAAAGGTGTCAACGCGATGGGTGCCTGAGGATGGACGAAGCCGCTGAGGACGGCCTTGAAAGAGTTGACGAGATAATCTGGACGCGCTTCACGAAGGCTGGTTCGAGGTAGCGCAGGAGAAAAGTACCTGGAAGGATATGGTAGAGGCCTTTGCACAGCAGTAGGTCATACAAGGCTACTAAAAAAAAAAAGTTTTATCTATATATATAAAATAGTAAACTGACTGACTGACTGGGTGATATATCAACACACAGCCCAAACCGCTGGTCCTAGAGACATGAAACTTGGATGGTGTGTTCTTTGTGAAGAGTAAGTATACACTAAGAAAGGATTTTTGGGAATTCCACCCCTAAAGGGGTAAAATAGGGGATGAAAGTTTATTTGAAAGTCCGTCAGTTTTTAAGTTAGGATCGTCAAATTTTGTGTTTAGGCTGACGATTGAAAATTAATTTATACGTGTCTCAGCGTTTTTTGATAATTCTACCACCGAAGGGTTAAAAAGGGGGATGAAGGTAAGTAATCGGATATTTTTCGACATCCACGCGGGCGAAGCCGCGGGGAAAAGCTAGTTTAAGATAAAGTTTCAAAGACCAAGTCACACGATTCGTAAATTTACACACAATAAGCATTTTCAAATCGCTGCAACAGAAAAGAAATTAACAATTCATCAACTAAAATACAACATAATTACGTGCAACGAAAATTACCGCATAATATTACACGCACATTACCCCCAGTAGCACTAGTTAGGAAATATGAACGGAGCGGGTTTAATAACACGATTCGCCGGGATACCGTACGATACCGCGCGGACAAATTCCGTGCGAATAATTATCGTGCGGTATGTGTATCAGTGGTATTATATCAGTAATGAGGTATCGTTATCATATGAGGTAGTTATCATGTACTTGATTGGTACTTTGATTTCAATTAATTTGTACGTAATGTGAGCTATATTATTAGCTTGTATTTTATATGCCATTTCAGGTGCAAAATAAGCTTTGTTTTCTAACTTAAGTTATGGATTGGTGTCCCAAAGAAACTGAACTTATAGTTAAATGATAGATGAGAAAACTAAAAATAACATCTCAGAATTCATACTTAGAGTTGCTATTTGTTGATCTCAAGATCACCATTACTCATCACCCCTGTATTTCTTAAAGTGATAATATATAAGACTAGCTTTTGCCCGCGGTTTCAGTCGTATTAATTTAGAATTTGACAATCAATTCGGGTTGTACTCTGCTTGTAATAATATAATTTAATCAAGATACGAAAGACACGTGGTGCCATCTATTATCAAAAGAATGTTATTGTTGTTTTCCTCGGGAACAGTACTTTTTTCGGAATGAAAGATACCCTATGTCCGTTTCTGTACAGCTGACAACGTATATGCAAAATTTCGATCGGTTCTGTGGTTTAGGCATGAAGACAAAGAAACAAACATACTTTCGCATTTATAACATTTTATTAAGTATAGTATAGAATGGATAAGGTCGAGGTGTACAATTTTAATCTATCGAACCTCTTGTCCATTTTCGAACACGAAAAAAAGGATGTTTCTAATCTCACAACAAATCCCAGACACGATTTACTTAGCCAGCTTACAACCACCTTAAAGGGAATTAAATCCTCTTTTTCCCTCTCCAAAAACCCTTAAACTTTGCAGCTCCACTAAAACTACACCAAACCCTCAAGTAAGCCATCAAACATAGTTTACTTTTAAAACACTAGAGGGACACCCGCTCGTAAACTAAAGATTGGTTACATTCAATTTGTAACCGACACCAGCTCTCCCTAAGGTAAAGATTCCATGTTTTACGTCTGACAGCCGCAGTATATATCGATAAGTTACTGCAGAAGGTCGTAAATGTGACGAAAATGTTTATTAATGTTGTGCTTAGATGAAGAATTATTTATGGAGTGTTAGTTGGGGATCAAATGCTGGACTGGACTTTTTTGTTGAAGGCAATAAACAAAGATTTCCCCCAAATATGGGTAGAAGGGCGGTGGCAGGCCCAAGAAACGCTGACGTGACGATCTGGACTCATGAACGGATTGGTCGAAGAAGGCAAATTGTAAACGAAATTGGAAAGCCATGGGGGAGGCCTTTACCCAGCAATGGGACAGAGTAGGCTGACAAAAAAAATAGGAAATAGAGGAATACCCACAGATATAGAGCTGTGGGAATACCCAATGACCATGCAGATATTTATGCTTATATTTACACTTTTAGCGGGCCAAAAGTTTTACAACACTTCCTGGAAATTTTCAAGCCAATTAAATACAGTCGTACACTTTCCATAAAGCTTTAATTAACCATAGATTTATAGCCGTACATAATGCGTTTATTGACCATCGATCCATTGAGACCGGTCATAAAATATGTGATCTTCGAGATATTGTCTAGACTACGATTCATTGCCTGAGTCTGAAACTATTCATTGGTAATTAAGTGAGTGATGAATTAGTTTAGTTTCTTTATTATGTGTAATTAGTTTGAAAACAAAAGTTTTTATCAGTGTTATAATTTTTGGATTAGCAAAATTTTTGTAGTCAAAACAATTGTGCATCAAATCGCGCATGTCTTTTTGGTGAATAATAATGCCTCAAATGGGTGTAAAAAGACCCTTAATGAAGCCCAAAGGCGCTTGTTCTCCCTGTCACTGGGATTTTTTTTTGTTCTGGACCATACCTGGGAACCTTTTAGTTACCCGAGACATTGAAGGTCAAAGTTCCAACTTTTTCACAAGTTTTTAAAGAAATACTAGTTTTAAGGGTATAACTTCACTGTAAATATATCCATTACCCGTTTACTATTCAATCCATCCATCAGCACAATGTTTTGAGTTTTACATCTTTTGTGTAGTAAGCAATGACTTATTGTCGGGCCTACGCTGTCCCCCCATACCTAAGTACAAATGCTGTATCCATCACAATATTGTAATACCCAATGATTTGAAAATTGTAACCATGGAGTTTCTTGCCGGTTCTTCTCCATAGGAAACGACCAACCCGAACCGTGCACCGTTTTGTCGACGTTTTATAAGTGCCCATGTGTAATCAAAATATTTTATTTCACATAGGCCTAGATGGGCATCTAGGCCTATGTGAAATAAAATATTTTGATAGATTTTGATGTACAGAATGCTTGGTTGATCGCTTCGAGAAAGGCCCGTTTACACCTGGTATGCATGGTTTTGTGGAATAGAGATGTTGAAAGAACTTGGAAATAGAACAGTTTATATCCAACGAAGTGTCTTACAGTGATTAATCGTTACAGCTTGATGGTGGAGGTCAGCTGACATTGGAAGGGAAGAAAAAATAAATCATCTCGTTCAACCATGGGGGTTGAATCGTCTTTCAAGGATTTTCCTCGTCCAAATTGGGCAACCATTTCAGATCAAATTGGAATAAATATTTATTTCTTTTTGAAAGACTAGTTCCTAGCCTCAATCTTAAAGATCTATAAAAGTGAAAACGATGATGGAAAAGTTAAAAATATATTGAATTAACACTAACACCCGTATCTATAAACAAATGAAAGTGATAACTTGAGTAAAAGTTATTTAAGATACGATTTTTATTCTGTAGTTCATTAATTGCTTGAAGTTAGAACTGTCAAACGTTAGAATTCTTATTCCGTTCAAATTCTTGTTTATTGCATAAACATAGTTACGTAACGAATTCCTTAAACTCAAGTAATTACTTATTTGACTATAGCTACAAGCGTTAGACCTAAATGGTCCAAGGGTTGATGAAACCACTGAAAGTTTTATATGTTCGTGAGCGGGCGCTGTTAGTTGGGACTGGTCATCTCTTAGCTGCCACGGTATATTTTAATTACTTTATTTTTTCATTGCTGATTTAATCTTTTACTCTGGACGCTCTGTGTACGTCTTTCTACATCGGTCTCACATATATGTCTCAGCATGAATGATGTAACCAAGATTTTGTAACAATATTTTGATTTAAAAGAGTGTCCATGGAGTTTCTTGCCCATTCTTCTCCATAGATATTTGGAATGTGCAACTACAATACTTTCTCAAGTTATTATGCCTTGTGACTGTGACTGTAGCTTCGCTTTTTTTATTTTTTGACATTCAAAAGTGCCTGTTAGTTTGAGTATCAATCTAGTTTTAAGTCGTTCTAGAAATACGGAACAGTACGCAACGCTTTTAAACAAATAGCAACATATGTGTGTCTTGTCTTGTAGCCGCGATAAATATAAAAACTTCGACCTACTATTTCCAACTGTAACTGTAAGTGTAGTTTCAACCTGTACAGCACACAGACATTTGAAACAACAGGGAGTAATAATTTCTCGAAACTTCCGAATGGAGTTGTACAACATTGAAAAATATAAACGAACAGTAATACAAATGTCATTTCATTTGTTTCTAAGAAATTCTCGGTAGATATATTACTGCAATAAGTTTGTTTCGAACCAAACGATTTGGTAGTTTGTCCAGATAAACGTAGCGACGTATCTGTCAAAATTAGATGACGGAATTAGGGCCTGCAAGTTTCCCACTGCTGGGCTAACAAGCCTCCTCTCTGTGTGAAGGAGTGGGTTGTTACCCATTAAGCGGGCCCAGTGCGTGTTGGTGGGTAAAATGAAAATTATACGACGTAATTTTGAACTAATGAAAAGCGTTTGAGGCAAAAAATATAAATAAAAATGAATATTTCAATTACATAATGCTTTAACACGCATTATTTGTAGTTCACCTTTTAAGCAAGCAGATGCTTCTGTTAGGTGACTCCGCTCTTCCATTTAACCTTATACAGTGTGTGCAAATGAAAACAAAATAAAGTACAAAAAGGAGCAAAAGCAAAATAATCTTCTGACTTTGAATAATCTTCAGTTGTAATAAAGTACTTTATTTCGACAGTTTTTCGATAACAGCAAATGATTAAATGATAGATAAATTCCAAAAAGAATTAGCATCAAAATGGACGCTGTCGCATTTCTACAAATGGAAAAGTACACACGACAAAGCGTACCATTTATACTGCTCATATAATACTCGCTACTATTACGAGAAAAACGTCAGAAGGTTCATTTCAATCGAGATCTTAAGGTATATCCTTCCTAACATTACAAGCAAATAATAATATAACAAAATAAATCATCAGTGTATAATTATCACTTGCTTCGGTGAAGGAAAACATCGTGAGGAAACAGTATGCCTGAGAGATAATTTTTGACGACATGTAAAGCCAAGTCAGCGGCTTAAAACTCTGACACACCTGATTAGGCACTAACCACACGATAAAGAAGAGAAGATTACAAACAACAAAACGTGACTATGATGTGATGGTGTGTGTGTGTGTGATGTGTATGGTTCACTAAAGTTTCACCAAAACTCCATTGACAAATTTTCATTTTACAACCAACGTTTCGTATACTATTTATTTCGAAAACAACTTATTCCGCAAATGTATTATTTTATAAACACTCGTTTTACATACATTTATTTGGCAAACAATTCTTTTTACAAATGCATCAGATGATATTTAATAATTTATACATTTTTCATTTCTCATTTAGATTCATTAGGATAAATCACGTTTCCGTCAGCAGGTCGACGGAACCCCGGTGCGCGGGGCTCCTATTTCTGTCTGCAGGGTTTAAAGGAACCTAACTAACCGAATCTCGGGGCACCCCGAGACGACCACCCTCTGACGTCGACCGTCTAGGGTTAGGTTATAAAACAAAATTCACTTATTTTCTCTTTTTTTAGAAAAGTCCAGAGCTGCGGAATGACAAAATAAATTATTGAAATCTTTAACAAGCCACTTGCAATTATGCTAATGTGAGGTTTTTTTTTAAATTACGTTATATTAAGTCAATTTGTGTAATGTATTTATTCCAAACTTTATTTTTGGAATAAAATTAAAAAATAATGAATTATTTGTCAAATTATTAAATAAAAGTTTATCGGATAATTATTTTGCTAAGTGAAATATTTGGTAAACTTGTTGTTGTAGAATGATGAAATGATAAATAATGTTTTTGCCAATCGTTGCTAGTCAAGTAAAAATTTTTGAACTAATGTTTGGTGAACTGACTGGTCACCGATGTGTGTGTTTCATGTCCCTGCAACAAACATTTTTTTCTTTCTTTCTTAATCTCCACTACACTATTTATCGAGAAAATATATCACAATCTTACTGCTATTATAAATACTAAAATATGTGAAGATGGATGGATGGGTATACGGATGTTTGTTAGTCTTTCACGCAAAACCTACAGAACGGATCTGGATGTAATATGATTCACAGATTACAGTTAGGATACTTTTTATCCCGGTAGTACGATACCATGGGACAACTACCCAATTCCTCGCGGGCGATGCCGCGGGATTAAGCTAGTTGGCTACACTGACAAATTCAAAGCAAAGCAACTAGATACCACATAACACGCCTGTAATACCCGAAGGGATAGGCAGAGGTATACCTAATAGTCCACCCACATTTCGCCAGTTTTATTTAAGTCTCATGTCATAGGGAGCGACCCAATTGCCATCAACCGCACACAAAACCGAACTCGTTGGCTGGTACTGAGAAATTCTTGACGTAAAAACCAATGACAAATTGTCCGACCCGGGAATCGAACCCAGGACCTCATGCTCAGCAGTCACGCTTGCGACCACTAGACCAAAGAGGACGTGAATCTTTTGCATTTATCTTTTTGTTGGTCCTCCGTACGGCTGTGAGAAATTGATGCCATATATCAGTACGGTCCTTTGGAAAATATAAATAGTGGGATCATGTCCCATACTTCCTTATGAGGCTGGGACTGAATGGGACAACCTGAATGGTAGCACGGAATGTTATATTTTCCAACTCCATGAAACAGAAAACATTTCAGACATATTTTTGCAACCTACGGCTGTACTAATGTAATTAATTTATAAAGGGCTATGTTTAATATGTTTAATAACAGGCAAATGCAAAATGTTTAAAAACTATTTTCTCTCTTTCTGTCTTGATGGTCTAGTGTTCGCAATCGCGACTGCTGAGCATGAGGTCCTGGGTTCGATTCCCAGGTCGGGTGAATTTTTATTGCGTTTTTCAATCAGGAATTCCTCAGTAGCAGCTGTAGAATCTGGATTTGTGCCAGTTGATGGCAATACGCTCGCCCCCTATTACATATAACTGGCTAAATGTGGGTGTACTATTAGGTACATGACTGCCTAACCGTGCGGGTATTACAGGCGTGATGTTTTGTTCTGTTAAAAACTCATACACATGTTTGTTAACAAAAAGATTTTATTCATTTGAACATTATATCAGAAAAGTCTGCTATCAAACATGGATCTCGTTATTTCTAATGAACCTCGAAACTATTCAGGCCATTATTCAAACTAACCGAAAACTTTATCTGGCATTCCAAGATAACACAAACCTTATTAGTGCTTTAAAGTAGACCTAAAATATCTGTAATACCGCCTAAAAATCTATAATGGGTGCAAAAGTACCCTTCATGAAGTCAAAAGGCGCATGTTCTCCCCGTTATTGCGATCATTTTTTTGTTCTAGACCATACCTTGGAACCTTCTAGTTACGGAGATATTGGGGGTCAAAGTTCCAAATTTTTCACAATTTTTTTTTTTTTAATATAAGGGTTTAATGTTATAACTTTACTTTAAATACCTTCACGACCTCTGCTCTATTCAATGCATCCATCAGCACAATGTTTTGAGGGCGTTACATTGAGTCTTACCGTAAAACATGATTTTTCACCCCAAAAGGAAAAGGCATTTTCCAGCAGCTTTAATTTTTGTGTAAAGTTACTTAGTTTGATGTGCAGAATGCTTGGTTGACAACTTCGTGAAAGGTCCGTTTACACCTTGTATATTAAGAACCCGTAATCCACAAATGAAATGCATTTCAATGTTCATTTACAAAGTAATCATGGCAACAATTTGGTTAAATGCCTGAAATCGACTTTTTTACACATTTTAGTAATTTTTGTGCACTTTTACGATGGCCTATCAGAGTAAATGCGTGCTTTTGATATTTTCTAAAATATATGTGGGTCGTTTCCAGTGAAATATTCTGCGAATATAAATGGAGTTTCTAATAATTTGTTCGCGATTGTTCGCCTGTGGGTTTTATAGCCAAAATTATTTTTGATAAAGCGTTGTTTTTTAGTTGTTTTATATAGAGGCCCGTTGAGATTATTTGCAATTGTAATGTTTATTAATCATTGCTAAATACGAGGTTTATCAGCACAATTTACCAAATTAGATTATTGTTGATAATTGGTATTATTTGGTTAATTTGAGCTGTTTGCCACATACACGGGAAATAAGTGGTTTTTGACCTGGAATTTATGTTAGAGAGATTATATTTAAATAGATATTTTATTTTATGTATACGGCTTCGTTGGTCGAGTGGTCGCAAGCGCGACTGCTGAGCATGTGGGGTTATATTCCCGGGTCGAGCAAATGTTATTAGGTTTTTCTGCAAGGAATTTCTCATTAGCAGCCACGAAGTCTGGATTTATGCCCGGTTGATAGCAATCGGCTCGCCCCCAGTAATACATAGAACTTAAAAACTGTCGACATATGAGTGTACTGGCTAAATAGTTAAGGTCGCACGGGTCGGTCTTCAACGTTGCCAAAGTTTGCTAAGTGTGGTCTGTGGATGAGTGAGTGATACCTAACATACCGAGACGTCTTCGTGTCTCAGTAACCACGTTAAGCCGTTAAGCGTACTGGCTGTCGTTCGTAGACGATAAGGTCATTATTTATTCAGGTGTAAAAAAAAACATCATTTAAAAACACAACCCGGTTTTATTCGTCTCACAAAACCTACACGAGAAAATCCCATTGGCAACCAACAAAAGAAACATACGAATGAGTCAGAAATCCCATTAGCTCGCATTTTCCATTAAAACTGTGAACAAAAAACGTGTTGTAAAGTAAACAGAGCAACTAAATTATTGCGCGAGTTTGTTCAACACTCGACGAGTGTTCGCACTAACTACTGTTCGGATTTATTTGTGGGGAGACGAGCTATTTTGGTTTTTAGGAAATATTCTGATTATACATAATCATATTATTAAAAATATTTTTACAAAATCTTGGTTTCATCATTCATGTTGAGATTATACATATATGTGAGAACGATGTAGAAAGACTTGCACATTAAAAGCGTCCAGAGTAAAAGATTAAATCAACAATGAAAAAAAATAAAGTAATTAAAATAAACCGTGGCAGCTAAGAGGTGACCAGTCCCAACTGACAGCGCCCGTTCACGAACATGACGCATGGATCAGCGCCATTCAACTCAACCATATTGAAGGGAACTAAATGACCCGACACACCCGCCACCATCAGCGAGACATTTGAGTGCGCATGACATTCTCTCAGCCACCAAGGCACATTCCAGTCAATGAAAGATAACAAAATTTAAGACGTAGCCTCACAGTACATAGCACTCACACATGTGATATGCAGTTATATAATACTAATATATGGAATCTATACAAAGCAAGGATATTTTACAATCTTCTGCAGCTTCCACAATAATTTAACATGGTAATCAATTAGTTTGCCCCTATGGTTGTGGAGAGGCAAATTGCAAAAATAAAGCATTCCATTTATACTGCTCATTATAAGCCCTAAATTTCGATCAAATATTACTTAGCATATATTCGCACTTAACACCTTCCACGCCCTAGTTTACACACAAACCTGCTTTACCATGACAGATGACTATAAAGGCCATGTAAATCAAAATCCCCCTACTAACAATTCTTTTTACCCCATAAAAGACAAAAGTGGCAACGAGACCCGATAAATTATCTCAAAGTCGGAAATTTTCAATATATCCTGTTTCCATACTCATGGGGAAATGTGGAAAAACTGACAAATCATCTAAAATGGGGACACTCAGAATATCCTTCAATTCGAAGTCGCCTTGTCACATTATTCATCCCATATATTGTTGGTCAGCGGCTTTTTAGGGTTCCGTACCTCAGTCGGCAAAAACGGAACACTTATAGGATTACTTTGTCGTCCGTCTGTCTGTCTGTCAAGACCTTTTTTCTCAGGAAGGCGTAAAGGTATCAAGCTAAAAGTAATATCAAATACTCAGGTTTGCTACCCCCTTTTTTTTCCTATGGAAAATCGTCAAATGACCCCCCCACTCTGGGCGGATCGGAAGGGAGTGTCAGACTTGTACTGACTAAAGCCCATCCATGTTCCTTCTTTGCCCTTTGTGTTCCAGGGCCACGGTATCTCTTTCGAACAGTCCCGCAGCCCTGGCAGGCTTCGGCCCATGCGGACCCCTACTCGGTTGCTGACATCTCTTTGAGGCGCGCGTGGAACACGAACGCGCCGTCGACACGGCCTGTCGTCATAAGACAGCCGGACGGTGAGCTAGCCCATAACTCGCCGTCCAGCTAAAAGTAATATTAAATACTTAGGTCTGCTATCCCTTGGAGCAGTGAAAAAATCAGCCTTATAAGTCAACGCGATCAAAAGATATGAACGTTTATGTCGCATATTTTGCGATTTCACAAGGGAATCAAAACCTATAGGGTACTCTTCCCGTTGACCTAGAATCATGAAAATTGGCAAGAAGCAATATCTTACAGCATATGTAAAGGAAAACCTGAAAACCGTAAAAATATAGTTTCCAAAATAAGAATAATAATTTTATACAGAACCCTCGGTGCGCGACTCCAACTCGCACTTGGCCGGCTTTTTGTTTTAACGAAACCGTTGTCAGGACATTTTAATAACTGTTAAAACAGTTTTAATAACGTTGATTTGTGTTGTGGTTCAAAATTTTCGGATTTATGAAACAAGTTGGTAATAAATTGTTTCGTACAAATACGTGTTTGGTTTGGGAAGGGATGGTTTAGCTGTTCCGGGTCAAGGGTCGGGTGGATTGATGAGTTTTAAACATCATATATTACGGGATGTTCTATATACTTATCTGCCATGAACTTCATCAGGCAGGTTACTTTTAGAGTGCTCTATACCTTAGAATAAGAAAGTTTCTTTTACAAAACCTTTAATATAATTTTTATTTCACCAAAAAATGATACAAAAACATAGCAGAATCAATAGGCTTAGTTTAAACTCTCTGATGCTGAACTAGGACAGATCTTGTATGTCAGCAAACAGCGCCTATCTTCGAACATCGATATCCACCGTTTGAGTTAGGCTTTTCGCAAATTATTATGTAATCAAGTGGACAGATGTAGCACTAATTTGGTAAAGTGCGGATTCCCCACGGAAGCGGCTAAAGAATGCGGATGTGGGACTACATCGCAGACCATTCCTCAGCTTCGTTCCTGCCCTCTGTATCAAGAAAACTGCAGTCATAGCGACCTTGTCACCGACAATGCCAAGGACGTGGCAAAGTATTTAAACTTAATGCGGTTTCTCAAGAAAAGTCAGGTGAGTAGTAGGTACTCGCAACTGGCGTGCGTTTATGACCAGATGTATGAACGTGGACGAGACAAAAGGAGTATGTGAGGATCGTAGAAGGTGGCAGTTTCTGCCTACCATGGGAAAAAGGCGTGAGTTTATGTATAGTCTCAATGGTTCCGATAAAACAATAAGGACAGTCTACCGTCGAAACCTCAACCACCAGCATAAATCCCACGAGCACTGCAAGTATAGCTTCTCCATTTATATTTATAATTATGGTACTATGAACTTAAATGTAGTTTACATAAACCATCTGAATCTCAGAACGAAGCTAAAATCTCCAGTAGCAACGAACGGTCAGTAAGAAAGGCAATAAAAATATGATAAACCTATCAAACGCAAAGCTCTTGTACGGACAAAATTTTCCTCAGCATTCTTCTCCAACGTTCTCGGTTTTGATATCAAACGATATAGCCAACGGCGCCAAACGTCGCGACACAAATTCCTTTTTTTTTGTATTACCGAATTTCATCCGTCGTGTTTACTAGTGTTGTGCTTTGTTATCGATAAGAATTTAAGGTTGTCATCGACTCAAAATATAAATAATTTAGTCAATTTAATGTTTTTTTTAAAAGCAACCCTTTCTTTCGATAAGACTCATAGTGTTGGCTTACTAATGAAAATCTTTGTATTAACCTAACCTAATCTAATTGATAAAGATGACAACCAATTATTTTGTTAGTGACGGCACGGTTGGCGCAGTGGCTGAGCAATTGACTGCTGCGCTTCGTGTCGCGGGTTCGAATCCCGCACGGAACAAATATTTGTCTGGCCTACAGGTAGTCGTTCCGGCTTTTTGTGTATGTGAATTTAAATGTTTGTAAACGCACCCACGATACAGGACGAATTCCTAGTGTGGGGTAAGGTTTTATAAAAAAAAATATATTGTTTAAAATAATAATTGATTGTCATCTTTATCGGCTCTACTTGTGCATATTTTTAGCCAGCAAAATCAAATTTATTTTATAAATTTTGTCGATGTTTAAAGTCACATCACTAAACACGCAACCGCCGTTCTTTTTATCGGACAACGCAGAGTGATTCACGAGCACATTTAGCCAAAATTTTACGTTCCAACACTATCCTGTTATCCCGATAACTAAGAAACGTTTAACTTTTAAATTCAACCGGTAATCTTCCAATATAAAGATTAACTTTGTAGGTCTTTGTTTGATATTTTATGAATGAATGAAAGCAATAATTTGTCAGAATATTATACAAATCTATTAGGTTCATAATGTATTAAGATCATAATATTCTGCCGTTTCCGGCGTACAAATATAGTTGATAAAATTATGGGTCAATCATTACATTACAATTAAATTATTAATCAATAGAATTGAAATTACGTAAAGTAAAGTCAAGGATATCAAATATGATTAGGCAATAATGTTTAAAACAAACCTCACAACGTCTACCCTCTTTCTGTTCGTTTCTTAACAGAGCAGTGTGTTTTATGAAACTAATTGACAATGTATTCCTTATCGTTCCACGTTCATAATGAGTACATCATCATCACAACTCAACCAAAGAAATCCTTTGCTGCGATCCGACAGATACATCGGCCACCGTCAGAGCCGCCAGTACAACCTGTTCGCCCAAAGAATAAAAATCCAAAACTGTTGCCAGACTGCGTGTCGTACTCTTAAGTCAATGCCCTTCTGAATGCCAATCCTGAATGTGATGTGTTTGCGAATGATTGGAGTAAGGTAAAACGTCTCTGTCTGGTGTTCTGTGAGAGAAATTATGCAAGAGTGTCCACTGTTCCGTGCCGTGTTAGTTTTAAACCATTGAATGGATTTTTTTTTCTTCTTTTTTGTATGGGAAATCATGAAATGACCCTCCCCCCCTCCCCGCTCTGGGTGGCGCGAAAGGTGTGAAGTGTCAGACTTGTACTGACTTAAACCAACCCGCAGCCCTGCCAGGCATCGGCCCATGCGGACCCCTACTTGGTTGCTGACATCTCTTTGACGCGCTTGGAACACGAACGCGCCGTCGACACGGCCTGTCGTCATAAGACGGCCGGACGGCGAGCTAGCCCATAACTCGCCGTCCACAGGCCTGCGCCTACGGTGGCCGGGAGCCACCACGTGACCCCCGACGCTCAGGGCGTCTCCCGCGGCGGCTGGGACGTGAGGTTCTTTCCCTGTCACGTCCCGCCACCTCCTTCACTAGCATGACTGCTTCGCAGAAGGAGGTGACGGCTTCCCATTCCCTCTCGCTCCGGACCATGGCTTGAACCAGGGCCGGACGCGAGAGATCGCCGCCGCCAATCGCCGCTACGAAAACACGGCGGTGCTCCACCCAAGCGGGGCAGACCTCCACGGTGTGCTGTACCGTATCCTCCGGACGATCCTCGCAGTGGAAACACCCGGGCGTTTCCTCCCGCCCGATTCGGTGCAGGAACCTCCCGAAGCAACCGTGTCCGGTGAGGACCTGCGTCAGGCGGTAGGTGAGGGCGCCGTGGCGCCTCTTTAGCCACTCCTCCAAGAGGGAACTTATCGCTACTATGATGGCGCGTCCTACCATTGAATGGATCAACTAAATGTTTTACTTTTGTTTTCTTTTCAATTTGTTTCTATGTTAATTATTGTAATTGGTGTTATACCGTTTTAATTAACGTTAAACAAATAAATGTGCAGCGTAATATAATAATACGTAATGTGTAAGCAGTCAATATGGCGACACTTGACACCAGCAGTGGACGTCTTTCGGCTGAAATGGATGGTGAGGCTCAATGGATTCGATGATGATGAAATATCGAAATATTTCTCCATTTCTCATTTATCGCCACAACGACTGCTTCTCCCATCCATTGAGTTCCATAACTAAAAAAATCTCCGTCCTAAATGATTTTACCTCGAATTTATGAAAGAAAAAACGAAAAATGCCTCTAATTAATAACTGCCCAACAATTGTGTAACAAAATGAATACGATCGTCTCTCTCAACGGCCCTCGTATCATAATGAGAACCGCAATTGTTCCCATTCGTTCCTTTTTAATCTGTGGGAAAAAAAAATAAAGTCATTATATCATTCATACGAAGGTTTCATTCATTCACAGGTGTGTAAAACTGCTGATTCTATGACTGGGAGTTCAGCGAAGTATAAACGTTACTTACCGCGTGCTTTATCTTAGACATGTGCCCGTCTCTAGTTAGACAGTTGTATGTAGTAAGGTGTGTGAGTATATGAGTTATGTAATGTTATAGATCGCAGCTTTAGAGCGCAAACATATAATCATTAAAAGGCTGTGACTGCACAGTGGTGTGACCGTCGGACTGCCAAGTCATAGGTCTGATTTTTTGGATTCATGTGCGTATTTTATAATTATCTCTTGCTTCTGTGAAGAAAAACATCTTGAGGAAACCAGCATGCCTGGTATTTCTCGACGGTATGTAAAACTGAGTCAGAGGCCTATGGACAGCATAAAATTTGTAATTCTGACACCAGGTTAAGCACTCCACGATACAGATAGAGAAGGACTACGATTTAAAACAACCAAGGATTGTTTTATTTCAGCAAACATTTGCACGTGCAAGAAGACGACCTATGCTCAGTAGTCGCGCTTGCGATTGTCCAACAAATTGCAAAATAATAATAATAATTTCGTGCTGCAAAATATGGAGCACAGCGTTCAACGAAATAATTCACAAGAAAATCTATCTTCTAAAATTCACCCACAAGCTATGTAACAGCTTTTATTCCTGCTCACAACCCACATACTATCAACATTGCCCGTCCATTGGGTCCACAACTTTATTCCTTCATATTTCGCTCACCAGACGCCATTTTAAAAAGAATTTGTTGCGGACCATTCCTATATTTTTTACTCTTCCACTTTCTGTGGTACCGTTTTATTTTACGTTGCTCCAAGGAAATATTTCTGTGCGGAGTTTAAAGCGACATTTTGTTCGTAAAGCTGGTCTTGTTCTGGGTAATGGAGCGGCTAATTTGTAATTAAATTTTGTGTGTGTGTCGTAGTAGCATGGAGTATAATATGTGTGTTGGTTTAATTTGAGTCTGGCTTTTGTAATGTGCATTATTTATGGGACTATTTTCTGAAACATAATAATGTTGTAACTGTAAAATCAAGTATGATACCTGCATTCCAATTTAGTAATACACTTTCAGTCGCAAGTTGAAGGATTATGTAGGATTTTTTCAATCAAATTTTTCATATAGTCGGCTACAAAAAAAAAATATTTTAATAACATAACGAGTTTTGATGATTAAAATTAAAAGTCATTTGCTAAGAATATAGAAACTACGGGATAGCCTGTACTTATCGCTGGCATACTAATACAGAACAATACACAACGGCATGAACAATCGGATAGTCGTAGTAGGTACCAATCAATTGACATATTTTTTAATGAGCTGTCAAAACGCGATTTCGCCGTAGACTTTGTTTTGCAACAGCAGTATGTGCCGTGACTTGTTCGCTTACTCAATGAGTAGAGTAATTTTTACAGGTAATTAAAAATTAATCAGGTTTTCAGGCCAAAAATAAAGTGTTTGAGGAATAATTGTGTCTTAAACTTATGGTATACACTTCAACTAACTTATCAGTGCAGACGGGAAAACATAGAACTAAAATAAATGTACTAAGTTTGACATATCGATGCATACTTCCTTGACAAGCAACGCAACCTTGAACTGCACAATTAAAGCGGTCATACTGTATGTTGTCAGTTGACAACATACAGTACAATTCTAGAGCATGTAATTTTTTTTCACTTAAATCAATAAAATGTTAACCCAAGAAAAAAATTAAAAGTTAAGTTCAATAGAACTACTGCTTGTCGCTCAAAAAAATATTAATCTTACATCTAAGTTTTTACCCTTAATATATTAATTTTACTAATTATATGTGCTTTATTCAATCAAACATTGCAATAACAATATAATAATAAAATATTAGTGAAACTTTAAGTACTTTTCAAATAAAAGTGTTTCTTTGACAAATAGACTTTAACGTCACTACCGGCGCTACCGAGGGACGATGCGTTTCGAGTTTACGTTCCATTTCACCAAAAACACACTAAATAAAATATTAAATTGTAAAATAAGCGTTGTTTTAGAAAATTAAACAAGTTAACCACAATGTTATATGGGCCAACACAAAGCATTTTAAAAAACTAAAACAGTTTTGTATTTCTTGCATATTCCCTATTCACACATAAAAAGAAAATTAAAGACACTCAAATATAAACAAAAGACATCTACTGGACGACCTACATTGCCTCCCTCAGACGTCCGTAGATTTTCTCGTCTGATTGGCCTGATTATGGCATCAAAGAGAGCACGAAACCGAACAAGCCCTTAATAACTCATAAATTGAATTGTTTTACAAAGAAAATACTTACTTGCATCCCCAAATGACACCGATAAATAATTTATGAAGCAAATTAGGTAAATATTTTCGCCTTTTCGGGATTCGAATTCGATCGCTATTTGGAAAGACAGACAGAAAACCAATAAAATGTAGGTTTAATAAATATGCAGGCGTCAAACGTTGTTTTTATTATAAAAACGCCGTTATTTTTTTTTTGTTCTTCTGTCCCTCTGCTGGGCAAGGCTTCCCCAATTCCTTTCCAACTCTCCCGGTGTTTTGCCTTCTCTGGTCAATCAGTCAGGAACGAGTCCAAATCGCCACTCCAGCTTTCTTTCTTTTTTTAGTTATATTAATTTTAATAATAGGTTTTATCTTTATTTTTGACTTAATATTTTTTTCTTTCTACACATCTCAGTTTGAGCGATCAACCAAGAACGACTTCATCTGTCAAGAAGTTTTGAGCATAAAAATCTTAGTCTTAGACAAATGTTGCGGCCTTAGACCCAGCTGTTGCCCGCGACCTTTGTCCGCGTGAAATTTTATAGCCTATAACCTTCCTCTATAAATGGACTATCCAAAACTAAAAGATTTTTTCAAATCGAACCAGTAGTTCCTGAGATTAGCGCGTTCAACCAAACAAACAAACTCTACAGCTTTATAATATTAGTATAGAAATCGAACCATAGAGGCATGGTAGGAATGGATATAGTCTTTTTTTTATAAGCCTGTACTGTACCCCCCCCCTCTCCCAATTCCTTCCATGAGCTCTTATCCCGAGCCTCCTCGAACCAGACCTCGCGGTACGCGTCTAGATCGTCTCGCTACCTCTTTCTGGACCGGGCTCGGCGGTGCCGCCGTCCGTCTTCCGGCAACCTTCGCGTGGAGACTTTGCCCAGCGGTCATCGTGCATGTGGCTGATGTCACCAGCCCAATCCCATTTTAGCCTAGAAAAAATATGTGCTCTATCTTATTTATTTGTATAATCGTTTTTTTTTTCTTTGTTTAATTATTTGTATGTCAATTGGCAAAACATATTGCACAACCTAATTTTTAAGATCTTGTTTGTACTTACTACCTATGTTTATGAATAAATGATTCTGATTCTGATGCTAGTTTTTTTCCAGGGAGCAAACAGGGGAATACGTTTGTAAGGGCTAAACGCCGATAGCGTTTCCTAATTCTCTTTACAACGTAATTCAAAGTTACACTTCTGTCTTACCTCTCGTTGGTATAAAATCAGAAGTAACACTCGCGATGATTAAAGGGCCGTCCTTTGAGATATCTTCCTTGAATATATAACTAAGTAATTTATTTGACGAGAAAAAATACAGAGGAGTACCGTCTGGAATATCTGCTTTATTTTCTTCTTCAATCTGACGTTTTTAGACGCAGAGAAACTTCTTTAAATAATTTTCATGTTTGTATTTTGAATTGGTAAACAGGCTCTTATTTTAAGGACATTTTGATCACTTGAGGGTTTTAATTTAAATGAGTCATACTGTTGTTCGATTGAAGACATGCTACGCCGACCCCAAATGAATTGGCATAAGGGCAAGAGAATGATGATGATGACTGTTGTTCGATTAATTTAACTACGAAAATAAAAATATCTCTCTAAAATCAAGTACATGGATCTCGCCCGACTACAAAGATAAACTCAAATTCTTCTTTTAAAACCAAAACTATCAAGATTTTTGAAAAACTATCCCATAAATAATAATTTACTAAATTACAACAAAAAATATTACAAAAGTAATTAAAGATCATCTTTTTACATGAACAAATAGTTATAAACATCACAAATGGTAATAAATCTTACTTTTTACTAATATGATAAATGCAAAACTTTGTAAGGATGGATGATGGTTGGATGGATGGATGTGGATTTGTATTAAATTTAACATACAGATAGTTTATAACCTGGATTAACACATAGGTTAGGTACTTTTTATCCCAGTACTACGATTCCGTGGGAAAGTACCGAACACCACGCGGGTGAAGTCGCGGTCATAAGCTAAGTATTATAAATAGTAATAAATACCAAAAGTAGCAATAAATAAAGAGCATCAATTAAACAACAAATTAAAACAAGTCAAAACTCCGTAACCCTCAATTCCCTTTCCCGGCTTCCAAAACGATGGAAATCTCCCCAGCTAATCCATCTCAGCCTTGCACCGACAAATTGAGAGGGTTACACCACTTAACCTACCAGATTGCGAGATTATCCTCAACGGAAGATATTATTTAAATTGCTTTGTAAAGGAAGATAATGCTCGATGTAAAATGTGGATTTTGGAACTCAATATCGGCGAGTTAGGGTTGAGATCTTAAAATTTTACGGTGGACACAACAGTTGGGAGCATTCGAAGTGGAATTGTAGGCCTTAGTTGATTATTGCGTCTGGATAGTGAATAGGTATTGAAACTTTTTGGATGTAATAGGATTTTGTTTATACTAGTAAAGATTGTACAGGGTGTAACAACACCCTTAACCAAGCCGTCAACCAAGCATTATGTACATCAAACTAAGTAATTTTACGCAAAAATTATTGCTGGTGACGACTTTTTTTTTGGGATGAAAAATCACGTTTTACGGTAGGACTCAATGTAACGCACTCAACACATTGTGCTGATAGATGGATTGCATAGTACGGGGGTCGTGGAGGTGTTTACAGTAAAAATCTTACATTCAAACATGTATTTTTAAAAAAACTTGTGAATAAGTTGGAACTTTGACCCTGAATATCTCCGTAACTAGAAGGTTCCCAGGTATGGTCTAGAACAAAAAAATGATGGCATTGACGGGGAGGTAGAAAGGAAGTTCCTTTCGACTTTGTTAGGGGTTTGTTACACCCTTTAGGTACTTACCTATCGTTGATCATGACTACTGTTATACTTTTTGTTTATGTGTACCTACTTGTGACTACACCTGCTATGTTTTTAAATATTGTTAACAGCTACCGAGATCACTGACGGTCTACCTCTTGTCACCCTTCAATATTTTCATCAAGATCATTATCCTGCCCATACCCTAATTTATTTACGGTCGGCGCAGCACATGTTCTTCTTGCATAATTTTCTATTACTCAACATCTCAGCAGTCACCTCCTTTCTAGCCATTTCATCCTTCACACAGTCCATCCCTACCACTTTTCAACCTTATGCTCTAAGTAATAAGGTTGAAAAAAAATTGTCAGTCAACCTCGGTAGTACATCATCATCATCATCAGTGTATTCAGCTGCATCCAGTTCGACCGGAAGCCGACTCCGAACATAGTTGGGAAAAGGTGTGGCAGATGATAAAGTTTTTGGAAATTGAAGGTTGTGAATGTACGACGTGGTCTTTAAAATCATCGTATCGATTTTCAAGCTTGAATCTATTTTTATCTACTCTTCGAAGTACAGCAAAGACCGAGTAGATAATTGCTCTATTTCACTATTACCTTTTTGTTGGTGTGTGTGTTGTTACTTTGGCAGAATTTCACCATTTTACGTTTAGTGGCCTTTTTTTTCTTTTTGTTGAGGAAAACCTGCAAAAGGCGTCCAGTCTTTGGTCCAGTGTGGGATTTCTACCTCACTAAAACCACCCTGGTGATCACCATTCGCACATGGGAGAAGGCACTGTTCCTCTTAAAAGACCTGTCCGGAACCCCCTCTGTGTAACGCCAGGAGATTGTAAAGAGGTCTTGAGCCTCGCTGTGCAAATGTGACCACTGTGCCGCTGTCTTTTTTGAGGTCACTTGGTGGACGGACAGAGTCCCCACTCTGAACGCCACGCGTTTCGTGGCCTATTAATAAGAAAACAAAAACACATCTTCAACCCCCCCTAACATGATCAATTTTATTATACCTCCACCTACACTTCGTTGTGACATTTGGTAAAGGAGTACAATTTTTAGGATCTTCCATGATTCTGTTAGAATATCCAATGAGGCAAATTGGCTATACGTCAGATGGTAGGCGTAGGAAGACTGTAGGCGTAGTAAAATCAAAAAAGAGGTTTATGTCTAAACTTAGACAGTTATAATGGAGTGTGGGAGTGAATGGGTTAGTGCTGCTGATGACGTCACTTGACCTGAAGATGTCTGGCTGAGATCATTTTTTTTTTGTGGTTAGACAAAGAGCTTATTTTGAAGGTTTTTTAAGAGTCTATTCTGTCCCACAGCTGGGCAACGGCCTGCCCCAATCCTTTCCAATTCACTAGTTACTTCCTTTTGAAGGAATTATTATGTGTCTTTTATAACTATTTTTGCAATACAGTATTACTTTATTAATTCATTAGTTTGTCCTCAACCCAGTCTACCTCGTCGATCGTCGAGGGTCTTGTTACGAACCCACTTCTCCTCCTTTCTGATCTAATCTGCTAGCTGCTAGCCTACTAGCTGTTGCCCGCGCCTTTGTTCAAGTAGAAAAGAAGAAAATAGAGAGAAAAAAAGTATCCTATGTGCTATTCCGGACTATAATCTATCTTTGTTCCAAATTTCATCGAGATCCGTTTTGCCATTGTGGCGTGATTGAGTAACAAGTATCTATCCATACATTCAAACTTTCGCATTTATAATATTAGTATAGATCAACATTTATTTTAATTTTTTGTTAGCCCTTAACTGTCCCACTCCTGGGCAAAAGCCTCACCATTCCTTCCACTTTTCTCGATGTTGCATCTCATCTCACCAAATAACGAGAACGCCATCCAAGGTGTCCCGCCATCTTCTCTTTGGTCTGCCGCGACCCCGTCTAGCTGTCTCAGGGCTCCACGATCAACCTTAACATTACTTATCTAGCGTTAGGCTTAACCGTCTGTCTTTTAACCTGTAGAAAACATTCAACCCTTATTTCAACAATGTATATCCATAATTTTATCCTAATATCAAGTTTAAACCGTCTCCGAGCACTGAAGGACACTATACTACTCCAATTAGCGCCAAAACTTAATTGTGCCGCTGAAACTTCGGCTGCACTACGGAACTGGGTCGATTGTAACAATAGCCTTCATGCACCATTCATTATCTTATTTCACTCGTTATATTTAAGATTTTCTCGTTTATTGAACAGTAATTCTTTACATTACTTGAGGAGAAGTTGTGAAGATCCTCAGGGTGTTAAAAAATAAGTTTTTGGCACGTGAAATGGAGGTCAGGGCAAGTCTACCAGAAACCGTATGCACACTACGTATGTACGTTGTTTGGGAAAAAAAAGTTGTCCAAAGTGTTGGTCTAAAGATTGTCTGGAAGATACCTCTACCGGCGATAAGACTGCCATTGTTACCATAGAATTAAAAATAATGTAAAACAGTTGTGTTTCAATTTTAGTGTACGCACGACGGCCAATCAAGCTATACAAAACCGGTTTATGCGGATCTCTCATTGTATAGGAAATCTATACAAAGCGAGGCCTGGTTATAATGGAATTGTATTGTAAAAGTATATATTTTATTGTATTCTTCCACCCTGTATAAGACGACGTCGAAAAATGACAAGGCTTTGAAGATTAATGTAGTTTCTATTAGTTTAGCTGTACGTATTTTTAGTGGAAAGAAACAATTTAATCAACTATTTTAGTTGTTTTACGAGCGAGAAAACCTGTATACTTTTAAACACTTTCGAATTAAATTTTCACGAAAACCGTGTCCTTGTTAACATTAAACTGGTCTGTTGTTCCCTCAGCCTCAAATTAGAGTTTTATTTTAAATTAAACGATGGATGGATTCAAAGAAAACAGGAAACATGGTAAATATCCCGTTTCTAGTGTTAATGATAATGATGGATGGATTGTGTGAGGAATGATATGTAGGAGAAGGGTGTACATGATTTCGTGACGGTTGACAGGGGAGAATGGATGAAAAAATGTGTTGCGCCGACCCCAAGTAACATGGGACAAGACCAGGAAGAAAACACAACAACACATAACATACAAATACAAACATTAAAACATTTGTAAGGGTTTCCTACTTTTTAGTGGGAGGCGAAACAGACTAATATTGTCCGTGTAATATCCCGTGAAAATTCACAAATAAACCGATGATTAAATTCCTTTACTTCCAATAAAGAGGTTCATTGAACTAAAACTAAGTAACGTAGCTGGTGAGACGACGTGCACGACGGAGGTAATATCCGCCGTCTGGTAAACATTGTGCACAGGTGACACAATATCATGTTGGTAGTTGGAATACACTTACCTAGACAACTTGATACTTGTAATAGTATTGCTCTTTAGACACCTTGATACTTTTACTATTCTTTTGAAGGAATATCAAATATAAATAAGCAGATAAAAACCAAAGCCTTTAGCAGCCAGTAGATAAAAAATCTCTGGATATTTACTTACGAATAAAATACGGCTTATTCGTCAACTGGCGAGTGTGAAACTCGCGAGTGCGAGCGAGTTGGCACCTTCCGATTTTACCTATTTTTTTGTCGTAAACTCGCGCGCACGCGCGATTTTTACAGTCGCCAGTTGACGAACAAGCCGAAAATACGATATTTTAAATAACTTGACGCATATTTCTCCATGTATTTTTTCTTTTTGTAGTTTTTGTTAATTTGTTAAAGCCCACAACACTATGCTGGTCTGGAAATTGAACCCAGGATCTCTCCCACGTTCAGCAATTACACTTGCGACTTTTGTGATGTTTTTACTATTAATGATTCAAATCGCATCAAAAATTGACTGTTTAAGTTGGTGATTAATTTTCTTTCCTTGACTTTTATATTTTTTCTTCTTTTTCTAATCGAAAAAGGTTATTAAAACATAATTGCAAAAAACTTGGCACAGAGAAGCGACAGTACTTCAATGTCTTATGTAACTAACTGAATGCTGAGACCAGAAAGCAATTCGATTGACATGGAGCCTGTCCAATTCTGCTGATATAAATTTAACATTGTTATAACTTAGTATCTGATTATGTTCCGCAAAGTTTTTGAGGAGCGTGCCAGAGGAAATTGGCGTTCGTTTAAGATTTATTCCCAGGTCGGGCAAAGTGTTATTGGGTTTTTCCATCAGGAATTTTTCAGTAACAGCCACGGAGTCTGGCAATACGCTCGTCCCCTAGTACATGTGACTAAAAAAACATAACTGGCGAATGAGGGTACACCCACATTTTGCCAGTTATGTTTGTTAGGTATAGGTGTACCTAATAAGGTACACTTCGAGGTGTGATGTTATGCTATGTGCCATTTCTACCACCACTCGAGTAATGTCGGTTACCTAAGTTCTCCTGGTCTCTTCTTGCTTGATTCGATGCATATTTTAGATACAAATATGCATATTTTAGATACAAATATGCATATTTTAGATACAAATATGCATCGAATCAAGCAATAAGGGTGTAAGGGATAGCCCTCCACAAACTGACAGGGTGCATTCAGCTCCTTATTTTGAATCATATTCCACCGGAATTTTTCTCTGGAAAATTTTTGATTTTTCTTTTTTTTCTGTTACTATTAAAACTACTACTACTACTTGTTTAATGTAAAATTACATACGCAGCATTCCATTCATGTAAATAATACGGCTAAAATCAAAAAAATACCAATGGATGTTGAAATACTCTAACGAACGACGCGTGAAATCAGCTGTTCAATTCAATACTCAATACTCAATACTCAACAGCTGTTCAATTCCTGCCTAGCTACAGAGTTTATCGAACTCGTCGTCGCGCTTGCCGTTCGCTACGTGCGTTTTGCCAAGGTAACGATACATTGCGTATGAGGAAAAAAAAACAAATCAATATTGGATTCCCATAACATTCCTGAAATAATTTCTTGTACCGGTCATCTTAGTATGATATACTGAATTCACCCCATCAGTTTGTGGAGGGCTGTAAATACTTTTATTGTATTATTTATACAGGGTAAAAGGGACACCGACGGTTACCCCGTATTCAGTATGTCACTCCAAATCCCTACATAAATACTTTTTATTGGTAATTAAAAAAAAACAGCTGTTCCATGCATTTTGACCGTAGTAGGTATTGGACTTTTGTAGGAAACTGCTTACCGATTAAAAATTACTATGTGGGAGTGTTCGAGTTCGAGGCAAATAATATGTGGTAATCGTTTGTGCGTTGATTCGACCCTAACTGTAGGTTTAAGTGATATTTTTTTTTTTTATATTTGTTTATTTTATACTAGTTCCTATTACTCTCTTTCTTTAAACACAACTACAAAACCAACATTCCCATACAAATAAACACACACCAAACGTTGTCTTGCATCTTGTCGAGATATCGTGAGACAAGAGAAAGAGCAATCACTTAGCGAAATGACTGGCGCTCAACGAAGTGAATTGGAGGGTAAGTACACACTTTATGAAAGCGAGGAATTTTGGCCGAATTCGGAGAAACAAATGGTTCATGTGTACTGTTCGAAGTTGTAATTGAATGTGTTTTTAGGGTTTTTTTAATGATGATGGAGGTTTTTGTTGTGGATTTTCTTCTTCTTTGGTGTCTTCGTCATCATTCTCTTGCCCTAATCCCAAAGCATTTGGTTTCGGCGCAGCATGTCTTCTCTTTCCATACTTCTCTATTATTCGTCATCTCATCAGACACCTCCTTTCTTGCCATATCATTCTTCACACAGTCCATCCATCGTTTCTTTGGCCTTCCTCTACTGTTATACCCATCCACATTCATTCTCAAACTCTTTCGTGTCTTTGGTACGTCTTTTCAAATTACTTTGGCCCAATAGCCGTCACCTGTCAGTGACGTATTTAATTACTAATGTCATTTAAGTGTATAGACATTTTATAGACAACTAGCTGATGCCTGCGGCTTCGCCCGCATGTAGTTCGGTAATTGTCCCACGGGATCGTACTACCGGGACACTGGGGGGAAGACTAGAAGTCGACCCCAACATAGTTAGGAAAATGCTAGGCAGATAAATGGTAGTAAGATACAGTTACAATGTAAAAATTAATTCATGACAAGAATTTGTGTGGCATACTACAACAAAAAAGGGTAAAAAAAACTTTCTGCAAAAAAACCGACTTCCAAAAAAACACTAAAAAAGTCTAAAGTAACTTTACTTTCGGGAGTCGGTGACAAAAAAGACATGAAACAAACAAAGTCAGTCCCAGTGCCTGCTGTTTCACTGTTATTCATTTGATTTTAAGCTCTTTATAATTGGTGGTTGTCAGGTGCTTGTAAGTTTATTAAACTTCAAAATTAAATAAACCATCAGCATTTTGATCCTTACTGTACATAGATTAGTTTCCATTTATTCTTTCGTCTGTTCAAAATGAAATATAGGCTTCAAGAATCAACAAAAAAGTAAAGGAGGATAAATAAATATAAAACTTTTTATTTATCTTCTCACGGGGTCAATGACCAGATAAATATATTTGGCTGAAAAAACTCAAATCTACGCATATTTCAAAGAAACGACCCTCGTTAATGATATTGTGATATGTTTAAAAAAGTTAAAGCAAAAGATACACGCAGCTATAGAACATTAGCTTTACTATATGCGAAACCTGAAACACGTGTCTAGTATTTTATGTAAAGAATCTATGTACAAAATTTTTCAAAATTGTATCATGAAAAATCACAAAGTTATAAACTTGTTCTGTTACCTGGTTGTCCGCACAAAAACGTGGTCACCACGTAGCGCCGCCGCGTGCGCGCATCCAACGTCGTCTTGAGCTCATTGATAATAATAATTTGGCAGTAGGTACCTAAATGATTGCAAAAGGTACTTAGTATCACTCGGTGTCCAACTTGTAACCTTTTTAAAATATTTTTGGGACAAAACATAACATGGTTTAAAAATTATTGGAATCGATTCAGTAACTTATTTGAACAAACTATATTCAGGTTTCGCAAATACTAAAAATAATATTGTATACCTACTTTTTCTCTCCGTTTTATAAACAAGAGCAGAATCATTGTGATCTATTACGGAGTCTGAATAACCGTCAAAAAGATGAGATAAATAACTTTACTTACGGAATTCAGTGACTTTGTTTGTTTCATTGACTTTTTTACCACCGACTTCCGAAAGTAAATTATTTTAGACTTTTTTAGTGCTTTTTTGGAAGTCGTTTTTTTTTCGCAGAAAGTTTTTTATTTTACCCTTTTTAGTTGTAATATAACACACAAATCCTTGACATTACTAAAAAAAAAAAAAAAAATATGTATGCCTTGTGGCCTAAACAAATACTAGAACCCAATACGCTGCAGCCGCCATTTTATGGCTCGTACAGTCACGAGCACCATTACGTAAACACTTAACAACTTTTAAAAGTGTTTTTCTCCTACTGTTCTGATAAAAATTTCATATTGTTCAGATCACAGAAACAGATCCTATCTCCAAGTTACAATCGTTTTTTCTCGCGAAAATTATTTTTAAATTTATAAAAGTTTTACATATTGGTGCTCGTGACTGTACATAATTGTAAGGCACCATCACACGACGTTGCGTAAACGGCCATAGCATAACAGGCAACTTCATGCGACGTCGCGTGATGTGACAATTAAGGTGAGGAAAAAACGAAATTTCTAAACCGATTTTGATGAAATTTAATTTATATGGGGAGTAATCGGGAAGTATATCCTTTCACATAATAGAATAATTCAAATCGGTTAAGAAATGATAGAGTTATGAGGTAACAAACATTTAAAAAAAATCTACTTTTTTGAAGAAAGTCGGTTGAAAATTCCTTAGGCGTAATTGTATTTTCAATTCGAAAATTACGTATTTACGTGACATATACACCGCGCGCGCTCGCGCTAGGGCTTCGGGTACAGAGGCTTCCGGACTTATTGAATCTATCTTAATAAATTCCCTATGAATATTTAAAACACTAATAACACACTGCAAAAACATGTAAAAGAGAAATTACTAAGTTGTATCATTAGTTCACAAATGTTATAATTGCTTATACGATTTGCAAACATACGAGTATTTAGCAAACATCAAACATAGCCTCATGCTACCCTAAGCATATCCATGTTTACAATTTAAATAAAACAACATTTATAATGAGACTCGCAAAAGGTTTATTTGCGAAAGAACATGCAACTCATTACAATACACAATCAAAATAAATTACATACTTTAGCTTCATGGATTATACAAAACAGGATAAGTAACTATTCGTACGCACAACATTTATTTTAAGCGTGTTAAGTTATTATGCTAACAATGGAGCTTATCCGTGTCAGTTTCGTCGTTGAATATCTTGTGTTTGAGCTTGAGTTATGTGACTTTTATGAGTAGTACATATTAAGGTTTAAATTATAACAACTGATGCACGCTCGTAGAATGCAGTAAGTATATCACGTCCTCTTTCTGTAAACACAACTGATACCTAGCGGGAGCAGTTGATTGGATGCATCTGTGAATACGAAATTATTCGACGTATTCTTTATTCTTATGGGGCCTCACTCAAAACGACTTAGAAAGTGAAATCTGACCATTACTTAAATTGTTAAAAAAATATATGCATAGTCGACAGCGGAAATGTTTTTGAACTGCAAAAAAGGGCAGTCAACTTTTCCGGTTACTGTTGGGCATAATTTACTAAATATTAGTTACAAAAATATTCATATTCCTATCACAATTTCTATAATCTAAGCACAGAACATTATCCCTTTTGTAATCGCAATAATTTAGCGCGACAGTTTCGGTCACCTTTAGTCTTTTAGGTCCTTGCCCGGTTTAAGCCTAAGTTTTGTGTTGACACTCCGCTTGCGTAAGGTAAAGCTTAAAATAATTTAAGGTTATAAGAATGGCTTAGAGGATCTCGCTTAGAGCTGCAGATTTTTCATTTATTTCTGGGTATTTTCGTTGAACACATTTTCTGGAAAAGCTAGCTAAAATTTTCAAAAACCTACGTCTGAATAATAACATAACATCACGCCTGTAACTCCCGAAGGGTTAGACAGAGGTGTACTTTATGGTACACCCACATTTTCCCAGTTATGTTTTCAGACCCATGTAATAGGGGGCTAGCTACAGATATAGATAGAACTATATCTGTGGGGCTAGCCTATTGACATCGACCGGGCGCAGACCCAGACTTCGTGGCTGCCTCTGATATATTTCCGATAGAAACAGCCAATATCACTTTGCCCGACCCGGGAATCGAACCCAGGACCTGATGCTCAGCAGTTGCGCTTGCCACCACTCGACCAACAGGGCAGTCTGAAAACTAATCTTTTACTCTACTGACCTTACTTATTTTTTTTATTATTACGAATGGAGGTGTGTGATGAGATGACGAGTAATAGAATGTATGGAAGAACAAGACATGCTGCGGCGACCCCAAATGAATTGGGATAAGGGCAAGTAAATGCCGGTTACATTAACCAAAATGAATTAATACTTTATATTGTAAATTATTAGTAGGCTCGCATTTGGATTAGGTTACCTACTCCAAAAGTAGCTATATGTATTTGATAGTATACCTACCATATACAAAAGAATATAAAATTCAAAAATAGGACCCCGACTAACTTACAAAATATCTACTCCAGCAATTTCAGGTCTACTTATCCTTCAAAAAGCCTCGTGCAGCATAAATAAAGGATTATCTCCACTGTCTTCCTGTTCCTGAAAAATAAAATATTACAGAACTGAGTAGAACAAAGTGGCGACATAAATTATTGAATGCCCAACTTGCTCAAAGACAATATTTTAAACCACTTAAAACAAGAATAACATTAAAACTTGATTTCACAACTACCCACATACATTTTTACGTTCTCTGAGAATTACAGTAGTGGGGCGTTTCATGAATTTTAAATAGTTTGTTTCATTGTGCGCAATTCTTTGAAATCTTTTGTCAGAAAATTTTATAATTTCGTACCTAACAATTTTTAGAATGGACCTGAATTATAAATGTAAATAAATGAGCTTTGAAAACGGTGATGGAAACCTAGAAATTAAAATCGAAGACTGTTTTAAGCTTTCACGGGTTACAACTAAACTTATACTGTCACTGGACGGGTGGATATTACATATCTTCGATTTTAAACTTATACTGTCATTTACTGGATATCTTCCGTGATTGTTCATTAATTTGAGCTCCCGATATGAACAAACACGAACAATCACGGAAGATATCCAGTAAATGACAGTATAAGTTTAAAATCGAAGATATGTAATATCCACCCATCCGCACATGGCTGATATGGATGGTACTGGCTCCTCTCACAGAGAGGAGGCCTCGGTCCCAGCAGTGGGAACAATATAGGCTGATTATATAATGCGTACCTTTACCTTTTTAACACGCTTTTATTAGCTTCACCTGTTACAAACTATGTAAAAAATCTTAAAAGTTAAATTTGACCCACTTCCCGGTTTTTGAATGAGTTGAAATTTTGCATACATGTTTAGTTTGAATGCCAATGCGTGATTAGCTAAGTGAAGTCAATCTAAATCTAATAGAGTGGACTCCCAAAGATAGCGAGCTTGTTTTTTTTTATTTTTAGGCTATGATATTGGTATCAAATGAAAGGGTTTGCTGAGAAGAATATGAGAAACGAGTTTGTTGTTATTTGGGTTCATCTGCTAAATAAGTCTCCTTTAGTATGACGTAATAAAATTAATATAATAATGAAGAAATGAATATAATACCCATCGTTTCATGTTCAATAAATTCGTAGCAGCTACGCTACGCCGTTGATTTTTGCTACGCCGTAGTAATTGCGTAGTCAGTATTTTATTTGCAGCTCTAGCGTAGCTGGTCAGCAAATGTCTAAGCATTCAACATAATATATAACAACATAAAGGGTGTAAATAGACCCTTAACACAGCCGAAAGGCACTTGTTGTCCCCGTCTTTGTGATATGTTTTTTGTTCTAGACCATTCCTGGGAATCATCTAGTTACGGAGATATTGGGGGTCAAAGTTCCAACTTTTCCACAATCTTTTTTTTTAATACATGTTTTTAATGTAAGATTTTTACTTTACACACCTCCACGACCCCCGTACTATTAAAAAAAAAGTCGAGGTGAAGTGAAGGGTCTGTTTACACCCTGTATATAACTTACCGAGCACAAATCCAAACTCCGTGGCTGATACTGAGAAGTTCCAGATGGTAACCCAAAAGCACTTAGCCCGACCAGGGAATCGAACCCAAGACCTCAAGCTCAGCAGTCGCGGGGCTATTGACCAACGAGGCACACAATAATAACTTATTACACAAATGTTAAAACAACACACTTCTGTTGGACAAACTTTCAAACGAAATCATCAAACTATAACAAAGTCAACAAACACACTTTAAAAGGGAAAATAACGGAATGTTTTAATCAAGTACTACAATGGTAGCATGTAAATGAACGAACATAAAATTTAACCTCCATAGTAAACTTTTAAAGTTCTCGCGAAACAAAGAATGCTTTTAGTGAATGGCTTGAAAAATGGCTTAACATGGACGTCGTTGATGTAAAATATTGCTGGAAAGGAACACTGGTTTATTTGTTACGTTGTCGTTTTTGCTAGTGCTATTTCTCTTGTCTGGGATCTGTATAAAAAGCGCAGTAAAAATAAGCAGCGCGTGTGAGGTAAGTTGCAACACCTGAAGCCGCGTCATAACCAAAGCGATCGTCACGAGAACACGCGATAGTCGCGTCGCATTAATTTTTTTTCGGTGAACAAGCACGCAGAGTCCATTCAGACACTAATCTGCATAGTACTCATGTGAGTTGACGAAGATTATGTCTGGACCTTAAAAGAGACCTCTGAGTTTTTTTCGACTATTTCTTCTCAGAGTAGTCAGGTACGAAACACCGGTCCCCACGCTGTTTTAAAAAAAAAACGTGTAAAAGTGTTTGTAAAAACCTATTTTCAAAATAAACATCATTATCAGAGTTGCGCCGATGGAAAGCGCCTTCACTGATTTTCAAAAAAAAATCAGTAAAAAATGAAAGTAGCGATAATCGCGACGATCGCGATCTCTGTGATTAGGACACGGGATGAGGACCTGAACGAGGCGTTATCCATATATTTTGCTAAAACTCTTTTTTTTTCAGAAATTTCTTTTCTAGTACAACTAAACCTTTGTTTGACAGTTTTTAATAACGCGACGTTATGAAAGAAGACAGGATGACTGGCCGCGTTTGTTTCACAAAGGATTTCTGGACGAATATGATAAATATGATAATCACACCGGTTCACGAACCGTGCGTGATGAATTACCACAGTTAAGAGGAAGTGTCACTGTGTTTAAAGAAAACTGAGTAGTTTATAAATAACTATCTTACTACTTCTGTCTGTCTTACTAACGGGATAAAATTACCCTATGTGATATACAATACAACATTAGTTTTAGTATATGCGAAACCTGAAACACGTGTCTAGTATTATTATGTAAAGAATTTATGTACAAAATTTCAAAATTGTATCATGAAAAATCAAAGTTATAAGCTTGTTCTGTTACCTGGTTGTCCGCACAAAAGCGTGGTCACCACGCAGCGAAACCGCGCGCGCGCCTTCAGCTTCGTCTTGAGCTCATCGATAATAATAATTTAGCAGTAGGTACCTAAATAATTGCGATAGGTACTTAATATCGCTTGATGACAAACATGAAAATTAAAAAAAAAAAATTGTAACAAAATATACATGTTATAATAATATTTTGTCACATTTTTTTTTTTAATATATTTTGTCACAATTTTTTTTTTTTTTTTTAGTTATTGGAATCGATTCAGTTACTTATTCTGAACAAACTATATTCAGGTTTCGCATATACTAAAAATAATGTTGTCTATCCCATATCATAATACTCATGTGCTTAATTTTATTGGTTATCGTTTAGGCGTTAGTGCGTGAAAAGGTACATAAAAATTCAATTAAAAAAAAAATTGTTAACCCCTGACAAAACCATAAAGGAAAAATATAATATCTAAATATAATATAAGTAAAATATTTTAATCCAAGCGTCGTTGCGTCGGGGAACCGCTATAATTTTATATTTTCTACTATTTTATGTACTTCACACACCTGCCTAATGGTTCGGGGATTACAGGCGTAATGTTATGTTTACAAAAGTCTAAATAAGCTATTTTAGATGCATTTTTACTGCCTTAATACCAAAGAGCGAACACCAAGTAAAACGTTCCTGACAACAAAGTTTCCCATCCAAGGATATTTTAAAAACAGCTTTTAAAGAACAAGCTCCGTCACTTTTCAAGCTGCATCGCAGATCCAAGCCACAACCCTTTCATATATCACGTTGTATCCAGCTTTAACCGGCTTTGGTGAGGGAATAAATGAGTTTAGATGATATGCACTTTGCTTACATTTTTGTGAACTTTTAATTTTTAAAACTGCGGGTATATTATACGCATAGTTATTAGTGCTTGGTCAGTGGGTCGTCTTAGGAGCGGATTTGTAGGAGTTGGAGTATACGCTTAGGGGCACTATGAGCAGCAAAGAAAACATAACAAAAACTTTTGGGACTTAGAAAATTTTTAGTTTTAGTCCGTTTTAGAAGGCCCAAAATTCGGAAACGGTGCGTCCGGACGATCATGCATCATAGAACCTAAATGTTTTCTGTGGTCTAGGTCAACCGGAACTGCAAAAAAAAAAAAAATGAAATTCCGGAAAAAAAAAACACATTTTCTAAGTCTGAAACTTTTTCTAAGTCCTCGCTCCATAGCGCCCCTAAGGCTATACCCCAACCTAGTGCCTAACAATACAGTAAGTTTTTTAGAAAATTATACTATATTTTAAATAGGGCTACTAACTTGCCAAACACAAATCTATCCGCGGATCCACTCCAGCAGCCTATCCACCTTTTCTTGGGTGTGTTTCGTTAGCCACACATCAAGAATAAATAACGTAATGAAGTAAAGTGACGTCACTTTACTTCAAGCTTAGCTTTACTTTAGTTGCAAGCGCAACTTCAAAGTCTCATAACTTTTTCATTTCGGGAGATATTTTAATGATTTTTCACATTTTTGTTTTTCTTATACATATAAATACTTTAAACTTAATACAAAAAAAAACATGGAAAGTTCTCAATTAGGGTACACGCACAGCAGTAATTCCATCATCCATGACCAGCCTGCAACAGTCCACTGTTGGACATACGCCTCTTCAATCGCACGCCACTCAACTCAATTCTCAGCAACTCTCATCCAGTTGCTAATAGCTATCATACAAAGATCGTCACTCCACCGAACCTGAGGACATTCCACATTACGCTTGCCGATTCCCAGTCTCCACTCAAAAACACGTCATACATGCGACTATAGCGACTCAAGTCAGCAACCCCATTTTTATTAAAAAGTAAAATCAATTTAATATGTATACACCCTCTTATCTACAGCTGTATTTTTCGACTAAAGACGCTATCACACTACACTGTAGCATTTTATAATAAAGGACCGTTCAGACGCATCCGGTGCAGACAGTCAATGATCTTTTTTTGAAAGATTGCAATTTTATTTAAGCGTTAAAGTATTTTCACACAGTGTTCCCCTGAGGTTAGAAATTGATCAATGGATTTGAGAAAGGTGGATGTCTTCTAGACTTATTTAAGATATATTGTGCTGCCCACGTTCCGTAAAATTAATAAATTTAATTTAAAATTAATTATGATAGCCTGAAAAATAAAGAAAAATCCACCAAAATTAACATACAAACGACGAAGAAGACGTGCTACGCCGACCCCAAATAAATTTTGAAAAAGGCAGGAGAATAATGAGGATGATGACACAAATCATCATTTCATACCACAGCACTGGTTGCGTCAGGTTGGTCAGGTTGGTTAGTTAGTCAGGTTGGTTGGTTGGTCAGGTTGGTTGGTTGGTCAGGTTGGTTGGTTGGTCAGGTTGGTTGGTTGGTCAGGTTGCTTGCACATCACAGGAGCTGATGGATGCTACTGAAAGTGCCAAACTCGTCGCCAAATTTGAGGCTGACTCAATTTAAGTTGTCATCGATACGCTGAGAAGCCTCCTTTGAAAAATCGTGCCAATTCACATAAATGTGTGATAATTCAAAATATCCACATATCGGTGCTTGTTTCTATACTTGTATCCGGAGCAGACAGTCAACGATCTTGTAACTATTCGCGCTGAGATGACATTGTGGGCCACGAAGTATGCGAGCGTGAAATACCGCCAGGGAAATTAGTTGCTTGGCTAATCGATACCCTGAGACATATTTTATTAATTTCATACAACAGTCAAAGAATTACATTTGTGATTTTAACATCACTGTGTTTGGAATATTTGAGTTGCTAGTCAGTAATTTCAATTAGTTTACATACTGATTTATTAAATGTATGTGTTTTGAAATAATGTCTGATTACTTTTTTCAATTTTAAAACAATTACATGAATCATCTATGCTTCGACCAACCACAATATCACTTTCAGAAACTAGTACGGCCTAAAGTAATGTTTGTTCGGATACTTACGCATTCTTGTACCTTTACTAACTTCCACTGACTGCACCAAAGAACTGTTAAAATTTTCTGCCATTCATCTTCATTTGACCGCGAAATAAAATGATGTAAGCTATAATACGAAAACACAGTTCCCTTCAAGGCCTCCACGCGTATAACTGCTGCAACGCTTCAACCAACGCGAACTACATATAATATCATTTGTTTCATGGCCACACAGTATTCATGGTATGCATATCATAACCGGTCAACACGATAACTTCAGATCGAAAGCTCAGTTTACGACACGAAAGAGTAGGATATTTCCTACACTTTATAGCAAGTACTTGTATTATGTATAAATATATGGAAACTAGATAAATAAGATAGAGAAAGTTATAGTTTGTGAGTTCAGTGTGATCAAAATGTTGTCTGAAGCGTTTCAGTCTAAGGTACTAAAGAAATGGAAAAGATTTTACTGTACTCACAACGTTACACGAGAAAAGTATTAGAAATAGTTTTATTTCATGTCTGAAATTTAATGTTTTTCTTTCGTTGAGTAAAATGATGATCAGTAGATATCGGACACCAATAAAATTTAAAAAATTAATTAATTTTATTTAACTATAATTATATGTATAGATATAAATTTATTTCAATCAATCACAGGTCTAAAGTTCAAACAAAAGACACGCACCTCTGATTTTTCGGATTCATGTGCGTATTGTATAATTTATCACTTGCTTCGGTGAAGGAAAACATCGTGAGGAACCAGCATGCCTGAAACATTTCTACACGGCATTAAAAGCCAAGACAGAGTGCTGGCATAAGAGTTCTGACACCAGGTTAGGCACTAACCACACGATAAAGAAGAATCATACCTGTAATCCACGAAGGGTTAGGCAGAGGTGTACCTAATAGTACACCCAATTTTACCAGTTACTTTTGAGTCCCATGTAGTAGGGGGCGAGCATATTATATCTGTTTTCAAATCATAGGAGGTAAATAGTTAATTTATGACATTGATAGATTAAAAAACACTTATCCAATCTGTTTTTACTCTATTTCTAAATACTTAATATCTTTTTCTATGATCTAAAATAAACTACCAATCTCCGATGATACAAGTTATAATACAATCATATATTGAGTTTATTTTCGATATTCTGCTCCGAGAAAATATCGTAGAAACTTCTAGAAAAAAATCAGTTTTAGAGGATATAAGGTTAGTGTTAGCTCAAGCAACAACAATAATTGTTGTGTATGTGGAAATAGTGCTGGGATGGAGTAAAAAGCTGTACATATAGGGTGCGGTATGAAGCGGGCAGGTGCAATTCGCATTGGCCATGGATAGGCAGTGTCGCACTTATAGGCAGCATCACACTGTACTTTCGATTCTTTTCATCTTTCTTTAAACAGCTCTCGAAGTGAAACGTCTGAACACAAAAGAAACAAAAAAGAACATTCACTCGAGTGAAGCGTCTGCTATCAGCTTAACAAAAAGGGATCGGTCGAGCGTCGGTCGTCGTGTTCATATGTCACTCACTTGTTCGGACAACTAAAAGGCAACCCCTGTCCGTGCGTGACCAAGCGTTCGGGGTCGACGATCACGATGAACTGACGGCTGTAATTTTGACAGACTTGTTAGAGACAGCAACTAAAGTAAAGAGGTAAAATATAAAGGGAAATTATAAGCCACAATTTTTTTTTTGTCCGCGGAACAACACAATTTTTTTTTTGTCCTCTGATTTTATATGTCAGACTAGGGAACATAAGAAAGCTTCTAATAAACTAATTCGTCTTTTTTAAAACCGTCAAGTTAAGAGCAAAAATTATTTTTACTTGTCTCTTTGATTTACATCACCATCTAATTTACTAAGTCAGCCACGGATTTTGCAACTCGCCAACATTTTAAGTTTTACAGCTTCAACGTAAGGTGGTTTAAAAAAAATATAGTTCAGGCATCAACTCGAAAACTTCATTGATATAACTTAGCTTTTAAAATATTACATTTTATTCTTTTAACATAAAATTAGAAACTGCAACGATAGAGCCAGAAGGGCGCCATTACGTGCTAACACAAATGAGAGAGTGACCTTAGATTCACGCGGGGACGAGTCGTTTCGTGTAATCAGAGCAATAATAGTCCACAAGATTGTAAATCTTTTATTTAGTTAAAATAAACAATTACACAATTTGTTATAATAAACATCGTAAAAAAGGCATTGCGGCAAAGGAAACGTCTTAGGTTCGTGTTAGGTTACTCCAAACCCTGCAGCTAGGAATAGGAGCCCCGCCTAGCGGGGCTGCGTTGACTCCGCCTATCACAAAATATTGTTGTTTCCCATGAACCTAGCTAGCACCTAGCTGAACCTAACTTTTCGTGAAACACTAGAAAGAGTCTATTCTACCAAAACAAAACAAGCTACGGTTGTTTTGTTGTTGATATTTAGTGGCTATAGTTAATTTTTTGATGATCATTTTAGGTATATTTTATGAACCATAAATTATAGGACGAGTTATGAATTAGTCATACTTAACTAAGTCTTAAACGTACTAAGTTTTAAAATTAGAAGGCGATAGAATTACTTTATTGGTGTATATAGTTATTTTAGAAGCTTATTGCTTGAATATATGTCACAAATATAGATGCTATAAAACAACAACGATGCAAGGATGTATTTACAGTAGCTTACACCGATGGTATACGGTGGCTGAGATAGTACTTTTTAGATGCACATTGATGGTGGCTGACTTAGTAATTTAGAGGACCAGATAGTTTTTTGGAGGAGAAAAATGCTATTAAATAGAAGTCGGTTTAATTACTACCCAAATAAAAACACTGTCAATTTTTAGTTGTAATATCATAGAAAAATGTTTGCTATGCATTTATTTTACATTGTTAACAATACATGTCATGGTAATAGAAAATAAAATGAAACTTGACATACCTAACTGTCGAAATGTGGGTGTACTGGACACATCTGCGTACATCCTCAGAGCATACAAGCATGATGTCAGGTTATGATATTGTGTAAACAATGAACATCCAAGCGATTGCAGCAATCACGACAGATTTGCTGTCTAAAAAGTTCCATTGTATATCTGCGAAAGATCAGCATCAGATCTTCACCAAATTTAAACGGGACCTGGGAAGTATAACCTTTAAAACAAAAAAAGAATTTTCCAAATCGGTCCAGGCGTCTTCGAGTAATCGGGGTACATACATAAAACATAAAAGATTCCGACGAATTGAGAACCTCCTTCTTTTTTTTTAATCGGTTAAAAACTATAAAAAGGATTGTAGACTATCTAAAACTACGGTAGAAATTCAATAGTTATTCGTCACCGCACGAACCCCGGTTATATCAACATTTATTCCCAAGAACTGACGTACCAGCGCAGCGCAGAGTTATTGCCATAGGAACATATGACAAATGCATTTGATTTGTATTCCATGCAGTGTTGCCAGCCGACAAACTGAGGCTGGAGCTTTCCTATTCCAGGATAGCGCTAGAATGGGTGGGAACAGTCTCGAGCACGGATATGCATTATATGTATACAGGGTGGAAGGCACACTGACGCTAAAAAGGTTTCCACGTATTCAGCGCATCATTCTGAATCCGGGAACATAAAAAATTTCAAAGGTATTTTATAAAAAAAAACAGCTGTTTCCTACAAAAGTTTAATACCTACACGGTCAAGATGTCTGGCACACCTGTTTTTTCTTTATTAACCGATAAAAAAATACCGATACAACATTTGTATCTGGCCGGTAACTACGTGGTAACCGTTATCGCGTCGGTGTCCCTACCACCCTGTATCATGCCTAACTAAATTCAATCGAAGGGGCTCATGGTTTAATAATAAATGTCACACGGTTCGAGTGAAGGTTAAGCTACACTTGTGAAGGTCGGTCCGTGGATGGATGACCATTAGTTACCGATCGAGACTGCTTTGTGCCACGTAAAGCACGTTAAGCTGTTGGTACCGGCTGTAATTTGTAGATCTTTGACAGTCGTTACAGGAAGTCAGAGGCTCGAAAGTCAGACGACCATAGTCGTACCAAGAGCTATATTATTACCTCGCTCCATGGAGAATACTGGTATTCAGCTGCATCCAGTTAGACGGAGAGCCGACCCCAACATAGTTGGGAAAAGGCTAGGTAGATGATGTCGCTTAGCTAAATTCAATAATGTTTTTCTTCTAAAATTGTATTAAGTCGAACCCATAGGATTATGCAATATGATCTTATGTCAAAGTCGCAATTTGCATTTTTTTTAAAAAGGCGTCATTGAATTTTTGAGTTTATCCATATTTACGTTCGTGACTGTACATACTACTTTCTTATCCAAGACGTATATTTGCCCATATTTTTATTCTAAACGTTGAAAAGTTAAGTTCATTTTATTTCTGGGGTTCCTAGCATATTTCTTGATAGAAACTAATGTGGGAATATTTGTTAGTGGATGAAACCGTACTAGGATTTATATGGGTTAGCTCGTATTCATTTTGGGATATTTCTACTATAGATCAAGTCTGTATCACTTTTACTTCGCGCAGTTATTCTTCAATTATGTTGGTACAGACGAGATGGATGGACTGTGTGAATGCTATAAAATGGCTAGAAAAGAGGTGCTTGCTGACTGAAATGACGACGTATGGAAGACGAAGACATTTTGCGCCTACCCCAAATGAATTGGGATGAGGGTAGTAGAAAGATGATTATGATGATGGTACCGGCTTTTATTCTAATCAGAAACAGCTGTTGAATTTGTAAAAATGTGTCTGCAACTATAGAAATAAGGGCGAGACTCATACATAAGCCTATTTTTTGAGCTCGTAACCAAACATACGAATTCGTTTGTAAGCTAATGCAGCAACATAACATTGTGACTCTTTCCTCAATTTGCAGAGATGGTTTCGCCAATAATGTTCTTATTTATGTCCCATCACGCCTGTAATCCCCGAAAGGCTAGGCAGAGGTGTACCTAATAGTACACCCACATTTCGCCAGTTATGGAATTCACCCCCATCAGTTTGCGGAGGGCTGTCCCTTACAGGGTGTAAAACAATTACAAAGGGTGAAGAACAGTACGAAAATTTAAAGCTCTTTTTAAGAATCAGCTACATTTCTTCGACTTACAACCATACTTCCACAATTCCCGATTCCTGTATAATTCAGGAAGCTCCATAAATATTACATGAGCTGTGAAATCACAAGAAATGAAATTAGCCTACCTGCTACCAAGTTTTTATGTTACTAACTTTTTTTATAATCGTGTTTCCATCGAATCGTAATTTATATTTTTACAACTTTCTCCCCCCCCCCCCCTTCCCTTTGCAGCTAATCGGAGTTAGCTTTGTGTTTCCCCCTTTCTATAATTTTTATATGAATTTTGCTGTTCATTTATTTATAAGTAAGAAAGATTCTTGCTGGAGATTATCATCAGACACAAAAGTAAATGTAGTGGGGATATCTTTGGCCAGCTGTGGAGTAATGGGACAATAAAGGTTGATAAAAAAAATTCTATGTGATATGTTTTTGGTAAAAGCCAATTTAGGTTTGACAATATTTTCTTGCTCATGTTAAAAACTTGGATTAATTTTGTTAACAGACCCAATCGTATATATATGTAGGTATATCATAAGCGAATATATACAGTCTTAATCATATTACCTAGTACTAACTGGGTTCTGAACGGCAGATAGGCAGTCGCTCCATGTAAAGTATTGGTATTCAGCTGCAGCCGGTAATACTGGAAATCAACCCCAACATAGTTGGGAAAAGGCTAGGCAGATGATGATGATAACTTAAGAGAATTTCTTACTCTCAGATTGAAACGCAATCCCGAAACGGAGAAACTTAACAGTTTAAAAGATTAATGAAAAATTTTATATTTCATTACTTAAATTTGACTTAAATCGAAATCCTTTTATTTCTACAGCCATAACTGTGTCATTCGATTCATTCACATTCGATTTCTCACGTACCTACCAAAAAAAAACACGAGGTATCTATTTTTCAAATCTTCCTTACTCTCTAGGGAAGACAAGACACCCTTTTTCCATCAGACAATTGCTGCCAATCACTCATACGCCTATATCCTGACGGCTGTACCTTACTGTCACTTAAAGAAAATATATTAAGATGTAAAAGGGTGTTTCAACAAAAGACGTCCGTCCATCATCGCTTCGCCGAAGCGGGGTAGCTGCACTGATTAATGTCGACACATTTATTTTCAGAACTCGTGAAGAAAATTTTGTATTTATGTAGAGAATCTTGATGTGGGGGAGTTAAAGTAGCGGGTAATGTTTTTTTTATCTTTAGAGCTAATTAATTTGGTCGCTGGATATTTCATTTCATTTCTTCATAAACAATTTAAATTGTGTTGAATAAATACACATGCAATTTGCATTCAATTGCAAGAACAAAAATTAAAAATGAATGAATGTTGAATTATTATTTAACATTCCAAGAAATTCAAATACTGCCAAAACAGCATATTCATTTACATGATTGCAGTTGATAGATATATTTATATAGGTACGTTACGAAACTAGAAATTTCTACACTACTATTACCTATTTTAACTAATAGTAATAATTCTAACCACGAAAGAAAAAAAATACACACAATCCGACTAAAACAATTATATCCGCAGCCTCTATGGCCTCATCTTAACCATCGGCTTAGCTCCCTATTGATCCCTACGCACAGGAAGGATTGCAGCATCTATCTTGATTACGTCACCCATGCGATGATGACGGCAGACACTGACTTAACTGCTCAAATTGTTGGTGACATCCAAACATTGAAACTTGGTAATTGCTTGTCAGTCACGAGGTTGTCAGGAGATGGGGTGCCCTGATTGTGATGGTGGGATAATTGGCTGGGACGTTTCAGATGTTGTTGGGGTTTAACGAATGGATACTAGCTTTAAATGAGCTATATATATCAATATTATAAAGAGGTATTTGTTTCTAAGTTTGTTTGTAGATGGCATTTTTTTATCTTCGGAGTTACTGGTCGGATTCCGAAAATTCTTTCACTTACAGGAAGCTGCATTATCCCCGAGTGTCATACATTCAAAACGTTCCCGTGGGTTAATTTTTGTAAATAACGGGAGCGATGCCGCAAGAAAAAGCTAGTAATGGATAATTAAGGCAGTCTGTCTTGTTACTTTGAAAAGTTACTGTTGTTTTACTTTAGAGTTTCGTGAAAATCTGCACCTTTTTTTTTTTTTTTCCGGATGGCAAATCATCAAATGACTCCCCCCACTCTGGGCGGAGCGGAGGGGAGTGTCAGACTTGTACTGACTAAAACCCATCCATGTTCCTTCTTTGCCCTTTATGTTCCAGGGCCACGGTATCTCTTTTGAACAGTCCCGCAGCCCTGGCAGGCATCGGCCCTTGCGGACCCCTACTTATTTGCTGACATCTCTTTGAGGCGCGCGTGGAACACGAACGCGCCGTCGACACGGCCTGTCGTCATAAGACGGCCGGACGGCGAGCTAGCCCATAACTCGCCGTCCACAGGCCCGCGCCTACGGTGGCTGGGAGCTACCACGTGACCCCCGACGTCCAGGGCGTGTCCCGCGGCGGCTGGGACGTGAGGTTCTTTCCCTCTCACGTCCCGCCACCTCCTTCACTAGCATGACTGCTTCGCAGAAGGTGGTGCCGCATTTCGGGTAATATTTAGGTTTTTTTAAAAACTGCTGAAGTACAACATCGGAGTTAGACAGTCATGAACAAAAAAAATACTACAGTTTATTTGAATGGAAAGAATATAATATGTGTAAATAACGTTTATTTTAATTACAACCGCTGTAGCTCAATTACTTTACATTACTTCTGTTTTTTAATATAAAAACATAAGTGATCTTCCTACAACAAACTCTAAACTCCTAAAAAGTAAATAACACCGCAACAAGGTTCAAGTCATTCACTCATTCGCACACTCTCAAACACTACAAACACGTATTTGTGTGGTCCTCTCAAGTTCATTAAAATCACAATCAGTTTATAGGTAGACTACCTACCTACACTATCTTAATGGAAAGGGTTCTGGTTTCACGGTTAACCTGGAGTAGTGGAAGGTGAGACACGTTAGTAGAGCAGCTTCAATTACCAAGTTAACACGTTCTGCTAATATTATAAATGCTAACGTTTGTGATGAACGTCTGGATGTTTGTTACTCTTTCACGAAAAATTACTTACCGGATTTGCATGAAATTTGGCACACAGATAGTTTATAAGCTGAATTAACACATAGGATACTTTTTATCCTGGTGGTACGATCCCGTGGGACTTACCGAAATCCACGAGGGCGATGCCACGGGCATAAGGTATTTTCTTATGGATGGGGGATTAATCCATATGAATAAGATTAAAAATATTTAAGGATTGCCAGAAACCCAGGTGCTGTTTTAGTTTCTGCCTACTTCCATAGAAAAAAGGGGAGTGTTAGTATGTACCTATACAAGGATGTTTCCCAAACTGCAAAATTGGAGCTCTGAGACAGCTAGACGGGGTCGCGGCAGACCAAGGAGAAGATGGCGGGATGCCTTGGATGGCTTACTTCGTTACTTGGCGAGAAGACACGCAACATCGAGAAAAGTTGAACGAACGGGGGAGGTCTTTGCCCAAGAGTGGGACAGTTCAGGATCTTGCCGACAATATTCTGACTGTTTTGACATGGAAAGAAAAATTCTAGTGCGAGCAGGGTTTGAACCTGCGACCTTCCGATTCAGTACACTGGATGTCTTAACCAATTAGACCATCGCACCCTGCTCACAGCTCTCGAAATTTTCGTTCCATTAATAACGTCTTACGGTGACGTTAGCGCCATTTATTTAAGAAAGTATCGAACTAACTTAAACCAACACGTTGACATTGCAGCCAAATCAATGTTGTATAGAAGTCACCATACCAAACTAATTTTTAATATTTTTATACGCAAACCCTGCGTAGGGAACTATAGCTGTTTTGACATGGAAAGAAAAATTCTAGTTCCCTACGCAGGGTTTGCGTATAAAAATATTAAAAATTATTCTGACTTCTGAATTGATTTCTGAGCGTGTAGCTACTGCACTACGTGTGCAGTACCCACTTAGTTTGAATTCTCCCCGGAATAAATATTTGTATGACAGACTGCCGTTCTTTTGTAATCTTTCTTTACTCTCTTTTTAGTGTGGTTAGTGTCTAACCTATTTAATATCAATCTTTTGCAACTCTATTTCACTTTTAGACAAGATGCGATCTGTCTGTACTGTTGTCTTGTTGTGATCTTGTTTATAATTACATAAATGTAATTATATTAAGTTAACGTCGTGTTGCACAGCAAAATGTCTTATAAGCACCAATGCAAGAAAGGCCAATCCACCTCACACATGCTCTAGAATACAGATGTTACTTTAGTTCTTTTTCATGTAAAACTAGCTCGGAATCTATTTACAGATTGCAGCCAGGAGCGTGTTATCTGTGATTGGAACACGCCAAGCCACTCATGAATGTGTAACGAGACGGTGGCGAGGCGAGAATGTAACTGTCACGGTTTAGATAGGGGAAATAGTTAAGAAAAGCATGTATTATTAAGTTTTTTGCACCTACGCGACATCGAACACACTGACATAACATTGTTGCGTCGTTTGGAAGAAAAATATTGTTTGGTACTGTTAACATAACATTGCACCACGCCTGTAAACCCCGAAAGGTGTACCACCTACATTTCACCAGTTATTCAAGTCCCATGTAGTAGGGGTGAGCCTATTGCCATCAACCGGGCGCAAGTACTTACTTCGGGCTGCTACTGAAAAAAAATCTGATGGAAAACCCAATAACACTTTGGAATCGAACCCCGTACCGCTTGCTTAGCAGTAGTGCTTGCGACTGGAACAACGAGGCAATTGTTTGTTAAAATTATGTCATACTTTGCTGATGAGCTCATGATTTTCCCAAGTATCCAGTAAATCTAACCATCACCTCAAAAACGGGTAGTGGATGACTGTGACCTTATTCTAATTTACACGAATCGCAGTTGCATAAATTATTTCCTATTAGCTTAAGCGTGGAGTTAATCGTACTACCGGGATAAAAAGTATCCCATGTGTTAATGCAGGTTATTAACTACCTGTGTGCCAAATTTCATCCAAATCCATTCAATCATTTTTGCGTGAAAGAGTAACAAACAGCTATCCATCCGTAGAAACTTCCGCATTCATAAAAGTGGTAAGATTTCTTCCCGTACTCCGTTACGTTCTCAACCAAGTATCAGCTCTAAGTACGTTCACAAAAACTTGTGCAAGTCAGCGCAAGCCGTTCGCGAGCTCTCGCCGACTACGCGGCGACTACCCGACGACTACGCGACGACGGCGCGACGTGACAAACTTCCTTACACTTGAATAACTTTTAACTTTACACTTTTGTATTGTGTGGGGGAAGTGTTTAAACTGCATTGAGATATTGAGATGAATGGTAAGCAGGAAAGAAAGTTACTTAACGGAGACAGAGGATAATCTTTATATTAAAATCTTTGCTAGCTTATCTTTTTAATCACATACAGACAAAACACAGTGTAATTATAAATGGTATAACAATATACTTCGCCTGGTATTCTCTTCCCACGTTGGCGTAAGACTACGTCACGATAAGTGTCACTATTGATTGTCCTTTTCAGTATTTTTACGGACTTTCTCATTTAGTGAATGAAAATAAAATAAATTACTAACTAGCTTAAACTATTTAGTAGCTCGTGTGAATTTATTAAATTAATTTACATATTACATTATAAGTTCATAATTGCTTTGTTAAGTTAAAAATTTAGCATTTTGCTCGGGTAATTCAATTACACACCGTGGCAACACATCGTCTGATGCCATCGCAACTGATGACGTATTCTTGGGCCAATCACGTGACCCCGCTGTCTCGGGAAGAGAATACCAGGCGAAGTTTATTATTATACCATGTAACTATCTATCTAAGATGAGAAGGAACCCTTTTTAATACTGGTGGCCTGGTGGTGTGGGAAAGAGATGACGTTAGACGACCTGTATAGCTCTGTCTCTTTCCCACACTGGAATTAATCCTGCTTCAAGACGTCTTAGTAAACCCCCTGGTGACAGTACAAAATAGAAAACATGCGACCTAATTTAAAGACAAATAAAGTACATTACTTACAAACTAAGGCTCCTATAATTACCTCACTGAAAAGAGAATTTACGAAAAAAAAAAGTTTTCTTTTGCGTCGAAAAAATCCAATTACTCCAATTCTTCGAGAAAAAGTAAAATATACGCGGTTTTTTGCGAATTCTCGAAAGCTTTACAGAATACACGCTGCTTTTAACATCATTAAGTAATTGACTTTTGTAAATAGGATTTAAAAAAAAAACCCACACCACCTATGTAAAAATTCTTGAAATAGGTCACCATCACTGCAAAATTATTTCAAAATACATGTTGAAAAAAATACGAAACCGCGCATTTTTTATATTTCGCCATTTCTAGTACTCGCTAGTTTACGCCTCGTCCACGACCTTAGGCGAAGCAACAAGTAAAACGCGTGTGCATCACTTGTTTCCTTCGTGTTGCAAGTCGCATCACATTGACTCGTGGCACGCTATAAGCAAATTATTTCATTTGTTGTCTCTGCAGTGGCTGAAGATATGCGTGTCGTTTGAGGGTGTAGGTCTTGGTTAACAAGTTAGATGTTAACCCAGATGTGCTTGCGCAGGTAGATAAGAGCTTAAGAAGTGAAACCGCGAAATTCTCTTGTGTCGCAAAAGAAAGACATGGCCTCACCTTAAATAGAATGCCAATTAATATAATCTGATGTAGTAACTAGTACGTGTTTAATTACATTAATAAAACTAGAGTAACATCGAGCCAACGTGGTTATTACAAAAGTGGTCACAACCGCTTTTTTTATTCGACAAACTGTCTCGTAATTGCAGCTTGATGTCTGACTAAAAAAATAAAATAATTTAATTAAGTTAGTGTGATGCAAATCACAAGCGGGAGCGATATCTTACGGAAAATAAACCTAAGAATTTATGGAACTGAGAATTTTAAATTAATTAACACTGCGGTCTGTAGTGCCTTTCCTGCTCGCCCTGTTCAAACTTTCTTACTATTTCTAACTATTCATTCTTTTTACTATTGCTTGGACTTTATTTTTAAATCGCTACCTTACGTGATAATCAGTTGAAGTACTGCGAAGAAAATCTTGATAGCATTTCTGTTGGTGTTTTTAATAAAAGAAAATCAGTTGGGTTTAATAACTTTTTAAATCAAGACACGTGGAATTCGTGCATTAGCACATGGAACCTCTAACCCGCGAGAACGCCTACACACACAAGCGACTAGCGACTTACGACAGCAACTACGAAAAAAAAAAAGTTTCAAAGGGCAAACCACGAGTCACTGCAATGCAACTTGCAAATCGACAAATAAGTAACGTTCGTGCACGTCACTTGCCACGTCGCATCACCTCAGGTCGTGATCGGGGCGTAACATAAAATCGCAACCGCTCCTTCCTACAACTTACACCGTCGCCTCAAACAACAGCTCTCATCATAAAGCAAGGCGTTTAAATTAAATAAAGCCGGTCTCCATGATTTAAGGTTGCTTAAAGTCTTACCTAACGAAATAAAGTTTACCAAGAAATACTCGAGCGACCGAACGCAATGATTTAGTGTGTACCCACCACAATTTTAATTGTATGAGATGTTCATTTTCATAATGTTAATTTGCTTTATGTTTTTAGATGGAGTCATGAAGTTGATTATGATTTTAGAGAGAGAAAAAGTTATGTTAGCATTCGCCTAGGAATTATTATAATTTTGTGCTAGCTACTTAACAGAAGATTTTAATTATCATCTCATCTTTGCAGGTAAATTAATTCAAGGATAAATTAAATTATGGGGAATAGTACAGAATCTGCTTGGACTAAACTGAGAGTTTGCCAAGAGGTGCGAACCAATTTTTTCTTGTAAGACGTACCTTATTGGTGATGTTCTTCAGAAACGTCAGGAACGTAGTACTCGCAGCCGGCGTGCATGTATGACCAGATGTATGAACGTCGACGAGGCAAAAGTACGTATGAAACGTAAGAACCGTCTACCCCTAAGGTGGTAAGTGTGTAAAAATATCCTTAACGAAGCCGAAAGGTAGTTGTTCTCCCCGCCATTATGATCATTTTTTTTTTGTTCTAGACCATACTTGGGAACCTTCTAGTTACGGAGATAATTATGCGAATTTTTACAAGTCTTTTTTTTTAATACAACTTTTATATGTTATAAATTGACTTTAAATACCCCCTTACTATTCAATGAATCCATCAGTACAGTGTTTTGAGTGCGTAACATTGAGTCCAACCGTAAAGCGTGATTTTTCACCTCAAAAGTAGAGTCATTTCCGTGCAATACTTTTTACGTAATATATCGTGAAGTGTCTGTTTACACCTTGTATTTATAATATTATGTTTTTCATCGTTTTCAGAACCGTAAATATTAACCTACACGATATCGTCCTCAAATCAAGACTAAAAATAGACCACAAGACTAAATCCTGAACCAAAGTAAAAACACAGTTGAAGAGAAGTATAATCACAGTCCGTATTTTCTCAGGTGTCCACACACAGTGGGCACCACTTGGTAAAGTTTGACCAGCTGACGGCGAGCGTCCAAGTTAACCTCATGTTTTACTTAGACGGTTCAAGTTGGAGAAATAAATTGGATCGAACCGCTGACGTTAGTGTGCGATGTAAGATTTTGGATGTTGGTGAAAAGGTGATATTTTTATAGAAAAGGATAAGTTGTAAAATAAGTTCAATTCAATAACTTCGTTAGATTCAACATCGTTTTCTGATATACTTTTCCCTTATTTCAGATTTGTACGTATTTCCTATTTTTGAGGAACTGAAAGAAAGTCTCTTTGAAACCGTTTTGAGAAAAGACTTCGCTTTTAAGATCGACTTATGTGAAAACAATGTATAGAAATATCGGGAATGGCGCTTTAAAGAAAACGAACTACGTATTCACATGCTATTTATAAATCTACTCTGACGGAAAATCAACAATGGCTCTGCGGTAACCCCTACATAACCAATTAACCAGCCTTTTCTCAACATGACGTCATAATCATTGCTAAACTTAGTGTTGTATAATCTCTGCATAGCTCATAACTGCATATCAAGTACAGCTCAAACAAGTACAGATAGAAGTAGAAACAGTATAAATACTCTGCTCGCTATATCTGATGTTATTACAGTACTAACTTTGTGTAAAGCAAGTTATTATCAGCAGTGCGTTGCATACTGAACAGTTATGGCGCGGCCATATTGTAACCGCTTTGTAATGTAGGAACACTGCATCTTCATGAGGAGCTCGTGGCTAAATAATAACAGCCGCTCGGATCGATATTTAGGTTAAACCGTGCTTGCCTAGGTTGGTCTGTGGATGGGTGACATACCGAGTTTCCTCCGTGCCTCGGAAAGCACGTTAAGCCGTTGGTCCCGGCTGTCATTTGTAGATCTTTGACAGTCGTTAAAGGTAGTCAGTGGTTTAAAAAAGTCTGACAACCAGTCTTACCAAGGGGTATCGTATTGCCTTATACTAACTGGGTTGTGGAGGTCAGATAGGCAGTCGCTCCATATAAAATACAGGTATTCAGCTGCATCTGGGTAGACTGGAAGCCGACCCCAACATAGTTGGGAAAAGGCTAGTCAGATGATGACTGCAACTTCATATGAAGTAATCATTCTCCTGCCATTATCCCAATTTATTTGGGGTTGACGCAGCATGTCATGCATGCGTAACATGGCCATCTCATCTGTCACCTCCTTTCTAGCCATGTCATTCTGTAATAATATACAGGGTTCATTTCCAAAGACCAGCCAAATTCTCAGATATGATGCAGTACATCATTCTGATCCATATAGAAATTTTTCACCAGTAAAAAATCTGCTGTTTCGTACAAAAGTGCACTACCTACACGGTCAAAATGTATGGAACTGCTGATTTTTTTTTTAATAATGGATGAAAAATTTCTATCTAGAATGGTATACTGGGGGGCTAATGGTATAAGGCATGTGTCCAGTAGTGGACTGTTATAGGCTGACTTGAAACGCAAATGCTGCACTTGCCGAGTTTGTTTCGTGGATGGGTAACCGGCCGGTAAATGTTAACGTCCCTCCGTGCCTTGGAGACCACATTAAGCCGATCCTGGCTGTCAAATTTTGTGGATTTTAGACAGACGTTACATCATGAGCCCGAAATTTAAACCATTAGTCTCACCACGGGTTAACATATTACCCAGGAAATGGGTTATGGAGGTCAGATAGGTAAAAGGTAGTGCATCTGGTTAGACTGGAAGCTGACCCCAAAAAAGTTATGATAAGGCTAGGCAGATGCTGACTACTAGTGAACAATAAGTTTGACAACCAGGCCAAAATATTTATCTTTAGGTACCCTGCACTGCCACTGCCACTACACAACATAACATAACATCACGCCTTTAATCCCCGAAGGGTTAGGCAAAGGTGTACCTAATAATACACCCACATTCCGCCAGTTATGTTTTATTCCCATGTAATAGGGAAGGACCCAGAACCTCATCTCAGCAGTCGCGCTTGCGACTACTAGACCAACGAGGCAGTCACTGCTACGCTACTAGTACGTAAAAATAGTCGCAGGTTAACAGCCTGTATACCAATCTCTTTGTTCCACCTTACTTGTTATCTCAGCACTTCTATCGCAAGTATAAAGAAAGTCCGCAAAGGAAACCATCCTCCTCTCTTTTCCTATTTTAAAGGAAGGAAGCAAGTGTCATAAACACCGCTCTTTGCCAAAAAGATGGACGGTGCAAAGGGAGAATGGCGTAAAATAAATATTTTATTTTATTTGTTATGTATGGCGTGTCTTGGATTAGGAGAGTAGGTTAGATAATTATTTTTTTATGGTGTATTCCCGTTGACCCCACAGCCATGGCCCCACTGGTGGGGCCAACGGGAAAATCCAAACCGTCGTTCCGTTGGCACTACCCTGCCCCACTACCTTTTTTTTTCTTTTTTTGGGAATGGGAAATCATCAAATGACCCCGCACTCTGGGCGGAGCGGAAGGGAGTGTTAGATTTGTACTGACTAAAACCCATCCATGTTCCTACTTTGCCCTTTGTGTTCCAAGGCCACGGTATCTCTTTCGAACAGTCCCGCAGCCCTGGCAGGCATCGGCCCATGCGGACCCCTACTTATTTGCTGACATCTCTTTGAGGCGCACGTGCAACACGAACGCGCCGGCCCCACTACCTTGAGATCAGAAAAATGAAGGAATGAAACAAACCTTAATGACAGTGGGAATTAATAGACATTCCGATCCATACTGGGGCCAACGGGAACAATTTTTTATTAATTTAAACAATTCCCGCTGGCCCCACCAGTGGGGCCACGGGCGGTGGGGTCAACGGGAATACACCATTTTTATTCATTGTCTCTCCGTCGTACTGACAGTTTTTACTTCTGGTTTTAAATGTCTAAACTATTTCTACATTATTATTTTCCAATGTTACGCTATTATTTACTCCTTAAAAAAACAGTGATAGCCTAATGATGTGACCGTCGGACTGTTCAAAGGTCTCGAGTTTGAACCTAAGACACTCACCGCTGATTTTTCGGATTCAAGTGCGTATTGTATAATTATCACTTGCTTCGGTGAAGGAACACATCGTGAGAAAACTAGCATGCCTGAGACTTAATTTTCGACGGTATGTAAAATTAGGTTAGGTTAGGTACTAACCACACGATAAAGAATCCATACATCTTTTCTTTATTCTTCTTTTATTTTTCTAAGAATCATCCGGTTATTTCCAGTCGCATCACTGCACTGGCGCAGCTGAACCTTACTCCATGCAGTTGACGAGATCAGATGAATGTTTAAGTGCAATTCGTTGTAGAATGCTCGCTTGTTTATTGTTTAAACTCGTCTCTGATAAGGCAACTTTAGCTAATATCCAGTAAAACATTTATGGGATAAAAACTGCTAAAGTGAGTACGACTAGTATATTAAAATTAACTTAAAAACATCTATCTAAGAGTCCTGTGACAACCAACCATAGTAATTTCTGATGTCTTGTGGGTGGTTTAAAAACTCATATATGTATACAGACGAACTCATATATACATAAACAGCCGGCAGGAAGAAGTACATGCTGGCTATACAAATATTTGATCCGTGCGAGAATCGAACCCGCGACACGCAGTGCAGCATACAATCGCTCAGTCATTGCGCTAACCGTATCGTATCAGTTACGTATTTTACCTCCGATAGCTGCAACCTAATAGCTACCTTATAACAACTGTTATAAAGACGACTTACAGCGATGCCAAGACAGAGATAAAATTACTGTACACGTGTAACGTATCAAACTTGGAGCGGACTGGAGAGCGGACCGTTACTGACATCGGATTTTCGCAAATAATGTACTGAAATAAAAATCCAGTGTCCGCAATCAGGCCGGCGATGTCCGCAGTTATTCCGGTGTCCGCAATGAGTCTGGTGTCCGCAATCAGTCCAATGTCCCCAATCAGTCCGGTGTCCGCAATCAGTCTGGTGTCCCCAATCAGTCCAATGTCTCAAATCAGTCTGGTATTCGCAATCAGTCCAATGTCTTCAATTAGTCCGGTGGCCACAATCAGTCCGATGTCCTAAATCAGTCCGGTGTCCGTAATCAGTCCGTTCTCCCCAATCAGTCCGGTGTCCTCAATCAGTCCGGTGTCCGCAAGCAGTCCGGTGTCCGCAAGCAGTCCGGTGTCCGCAAGCAGTCCGGTGTCCGCAAGCAGTGCGGTGTGCCCAATCAGTCTGGTGTCCGCAATCAATCCGTTGCCCGGCCCGCTCACTTCGCTAACGTGCAACACATTTTTCTATGACCTTTCTTCTGACAGCCTCTCTCTATAGAATCTTAAATCCCTTAAAATCTATCCAAACATTTCAATCTCAAAACATCTTCTAACAACAAAGTAACTATCTCAACATAACACACAAACTTGTGAGATCTATACACTAGCTTCAAGCTCCAACTGATGCTGCGATACTCCACAGATGTTCGCGTCTAACTTGGATTAACTTTGACCTTATGTTGATTATTATCCTTTATCTCTACCAGTACCTACATAGTTTACAGAGCGATGTAACCTTTGATAAAGCATTTTTAAAATGAAAAAAAACTTATATAAGTACATACAAATCAAAGAACATTTTACAAACATTTATTTTTTTACCACAGACACAGTACTTCAAATAAACAAATGAATCATCAAAAATTCGCAAATGTCAAGGCCTTACGCCCCATCCACAACCAAAGGCGATACGACTGCGACGGCGACAGGTGCGCCAAGCAACACGCGCGTTTCTCTCTGTTTCCTTCGCTTGATTATTTGGCCTCCGATAAACTGGTTTTGTATAGCTTGATTGGCCGTCGTGCGTACTGTAACGTCGCAAGTCGCATCGCTGTGCATCGTGGCATGTTCTGTATTTCATTCGTTCCTCAACAGTGTCTGTCGCAACACGCGTGCTGCTTATGCGTGGCCATTGGCTAAGCAATAAGCTACAGAACATCTGAGTTACTACTAAAAAACTCATTTGAATATATTTCTACACATTTTGTCTTTTTATTTGTACCTGTGTAGCTAATGACACTCGTGCCACTAAGTCAAATCGGTTCCTTCGTTTAGGAATTACGAGGCGACAATGGACCGGACATACATACATACCCACATACATAATACATGTATGTAACATACGCGCAAAAAACGTTGCCCTCCTTCTGGGTCAGTCGAGGGGTTATTCCCGCTCGGTAACACCCTTTCGTCAACACTGTTGACGATCGGGAAAAAAAAGTTTCGTTCGTTCACAGTGTTGACGAACGCTACTTATTATTTCGGGTAATTCCCGTTCGGTAACACCTTTCGTTCCTGTCGTCAACACTGTTGACGATCGGGAAAAAAAAGTTTCGTTCGTTCGCAGTGTCCATGAATGCTGGTTTTTATTTTTAAAATATGAAAATAAAAATAAAACATGTCATGGATTTTCAAATGTTTAATTACGACGAAAGTCTAGTTTAATTGATAAAAAATGTTGGATGTTGTTCCATTTGTAGAATTTAAGTTAGTAGATTGCAAACTTCCCTTTGCAGCAGGCAGGTATAGCGATATAATATAAAAATATTAAGGTTTATGGTTATAGTTTCGTTATTTAATTAGTGTAAATTAGATGATTATCTGTGATACATAATAGTGTACTTAGTTTTCATTAGTCACTTTCTCAACTATATTTGATTATGTTAAATCAGTGTCACAATTTTATTACTTATCAAAGTGTAAAATGGTTATTATGCACATGATAAGGCCATTTTTTTATTTTCTAGTTAATTGTGTTTTAAAAGATCTAACATAATCCATTAAAACATTTTAAAAATCCATGACATGTTTATTTTTATTTCCATATTTTAAAAATAAAAACCAGCATTCATGGACACTGCGAACGAACGAAAGTTTTTTTTCCCGATCGTCAACAGTGTTGACGACAGGAACGAAAGGTGTTACCGAACGGGAATTACCCGAAATAATAAGTAGCGTTCGTCAACACTGTGAAAGAACGAAACTTTTTTTTCCCGATCGTCAACAGTGTTGACGAAAGGGTGTTACCGAGCGGGAATAACCCCAGTCGAGTAATAAACGCATACTTTTGATAAAAACCGAATTTTTTTTTATTAAATACCTTGCCTAGTTAACCTATTATCAGGAAAGGACTGTCTAAAAACCTTAATATCTTGGAGTTAATTAAAAACTTTTATCTAAAACACGTTTAATCCAAAACTATCTGCTACTGAAGAAACTATCCTTTCCACGAAAAGATGAGCCAAATTATGTCCGTCCCACAAAGACGAAGTTCGCGCGTTGATTGCACACTTCACAACTTGAGCCCACAAAGTTCTGGCAGACGATGCTATTATGGCATCGTTTGCGTTCATTCGTTGCTTGCTACTCTTTTGCGGATTATGGCGAAGTTTTAGGCAAGTGAATGCTTTTCTGTACGGATGCCTTCAAAGGGTAGCTCCTTGGAGCTATGTGTGTTCTAAAAGACGACTTAAACATTATGCTAGGACCTAGGCAAGGAGTGAGAAACGCAAAAAGTAAAAATGAAGTTTGTGCGTATGAACTTATGAAGTAATTTCGAAAAATGGCAGTTCATCCTATTTCCAGAATTCATTAAAAAATTAAAAGCATCTTCATTTTCATTTAATTAAATTGCTTGAAGTTGGTACACACACTTCATAATGCTTCGTTTTGTGACTGACATTTAATTAGTTAGATACCTACTGCTATTTTTTTCTTTCATTATGCCATACTTTTTATTTATTTTATACTCCAAAGTACTTTAATTAAAACAATCTAGAAGCAATTACCCGATGCTCATGCAATCAACACGCACAATTTCCATTGAATTGTCCGCAATGGCCGGGACCTGTGACCGCGATCTACTATATACCTACATTTATCCCATTACGAATCAATTACATAATAGAGTCCAATAGTTAGGCTGCCTTTCTACAAGAGCTAAGCTAGGTAGCGACGGATGAACCTAGTATATACCTATACTATCTAAGTATCTATATCTATACTTATATTATAAAGAGGTAAATCTTTTTTGGAAGTTTGTATGTAGGGGGTAATCTCCGGAACTAATGATCCAATTCTAAAAATTATTTCACCGACAGAAAGCTACATTATTCGTGGGTGCTATACATATATATAAATTATATATGTATCATGCATATTAGCTGAACTATCACAATTTTTGCGGTCGAAATCGCGGGCGAAGTTCTAATAACTAATAAGATCGTTATGGACCTATAGAACGACCTGATGCCAATTGGCGAGGCAATCTTTTATGTCCAACTCAAAAAGAAAGCATTCATCATTCATTTTTATAGCTAAGGTTGGCTTAGCTCTGGTTGTTAATGGTAAAACAAAGTTTTATAAATTGTCTTCCTGACCATTTTTCGGTCACGGCGGTCCATCTCAATGAAGATTAGCCATCGGAGCAGGAGATTTTATACAGGTGTACTCCAATGGGACGGCAATCCAACGCGACCAGAGAGAGATCAGGGTTGTATACAAGCTCGTTGAAGCGAAGGTTGTTAACTAGGTATGCGAGCTGAGGATGCGACCTAACAATGCCGACTAGGTGCGAGTGTGTATATAAAATACGCCACAGAACTAAGTAGGTGACGTAGGTACCAACTACAGTGACAGGATCTTTCAGCGTTCGAATTTCGTTCAAAGAACGAACGCTGTTGTTGACCATGTGAAATTGTTTGCGGAATTAGCTCGCGTCGTTCATCCTCAAACTCATCTTCACATCGCATCATACCCTATTACACCACTTAGGTTTGTTAGAAACTGCTTCTGTTCACAGCTTAGCCTCCACCTCCCAATGGCGGTCAGTACACAGTGACATCGCATCAGTAAACAATAACGTCACCACGTCAATTAGTTAATTGCTTCAAGTAATGGACCTGTTGATGTTGTTGCAGATACAATCTGTTGTTTGTTGTTGTTGTTGATGCGGTTTAGGGTTGTTTCAATTAATGGGTGTCAGGTGTAGCAGTGTAATTTAATTGGGTGGGAAATTGTTATGTTTTCTTGTAATTTTTGGACACGCTCGTCATTGGAATATTGTCGAATAAATTTTAACGTTCAAAGTTTTAATTGACAACTAGAAAACGTAAGTTTTTTGACGACAAAGTTATCCTTAATTGATATCACAGAAACGTTGTTTAATTTAAGTCTAAAATCGACCGAAGGGTAATGTTATATAATCATCATCATCATTATTTCAGCCGAAAAACGTCCACTGCTGAACATAGGCCTCCCCCAAGTGTCGCCAATGTTATATATATTTTTATATTTCAGGCACATTGTAACGGAAGCATGAAAATCTGAAAAAAAGAACTATTGCATTTAAAACCATGATAACAGTTATAAAAAGCAATTACACACGCCAGCAACCAGAAAAAGATAGCAAATAAAAAACCATCAACCAAAAAAATCTCAAGAGTCGTTAAAATCTAATTGAGATATCCATCAAAACTCTCCAAACATCTTCATTCATTCTTTCACTCACTCACTCATTCAATCTGATTGTGAATCCGGGACTCCTACCGGTATAATTACATTCCGCATAATGCAGGGATTGTAATGAAAGCCTGTTCAAATGTTTGGACCAAGGTCTGCCCATTCAGGGAGCTTCATTGTCTGGTCGGTAAATTGTGAGGTAATGTGTTTGTCGATTATCACTTGAAAGTAGAGGATGTTTATTTTGGAATATAATATGTAAATACAGTACATACAGGGTGTAAACAGACCCTTCACGAAGCCGTCAACCAAGCATTATGTACATCAATGTAAGTAACTTTACGCAATAATTATCGCTGAGAAACGACTTTTTTTATGGGGTGAAAAAACATGTTTTACGGTAGGACTCAATGTAACGCACTCAAAAAAAAAGTTTAAACTTTGACCCCCAATATCTCCGTAACTAGCAGGTTCCCAGGTATGGTTTAGAACAAAAAAATGATCGCAATGACGGGGAGAACAAATACCTTTCGGCTTCGTTAAGAGTCTTTTTACACCCTTTATATGGGGTGCATTAACTACACATCGCTTACTGTCGAAGCTGTACGGCTAAGGAATGCATTGCCCGTGTCAGTGCATCACAAAGACATTGTTCAACGGTTATTTTAAAAATCTGCTGTTTTCTACAAAAGCGCAATACTTACACACCCTGCAAAAAACTTGCTGTTCTTACATTTTGAACGTTATTGAACTTTTTTTTAATAACCGATGAAAAATTTCTATGTGGGTTTGGGGTTCAGAATGATGTACTGAATACATGGTAACCGTTTGTGCGGCGGTGTCTCTTCCACCCTGTATGTCAGACCATCATATCATACCAAACAAACCAAACATTCCTGTGTGTTCAGTCATACCAAACCTAGGTATGATAATATATATCGATATCCCTTCAACCCTGTATAAGCTACCGAAAAACTTGACTCAAACGACTTTCAATTCGTTTCGTTCGTTTCGTTCGTTTCATTCGTTGTAGAAATACGAAACTTGAAATTCGAATTTTGAAATCATGTACCACTTTTCTAGACCCTCAGACCTTTCTCATGTGCTGATATTTTTACGATGATATCATTCTGAAATTCTTCATCATTCTGGTAGAAGCTACACAACACAGAAAAATCATTTAGTTCTGTCTATAAATATTAATAAAAGACAAAACAAAATTTTAATACTGAAGTAAACAAATACTAGTTACAAATATCAAACGAATGTAATCGAAATTGTAGACAAGAATACATTTGTAATTTTCCTCTAGTTTTTATCAACAAAATATTTGTGAGTAGCAAATTAAATAATATCGTATTTTATCTCGAACAAAATGAACAACGGAGATCTCGAAATTATTATTCCAATTCGAGATATAATTGTAATTGTGTAAATATTAATAGTCTATCTTGGATATTTATTCGGATGCCTATTATACAAGATTTAATGACGTTTCTGAAGGAATAGCTTAGGGATCGAATAACAGATATTTTGAACGCTCTTTCGTTTTATTATGATGTCCGAGACGAAAGAAAAAATACAGAGCGATGAATGAAATTATTGAGCTCAAAGAAGGAGGATTGTTATAACTGTTTTTTTTAATGAAAAAGTAGGTCACCTCGTTAAGTGGGGCTACCTCCCCGGAACAACAGTGGGGTGTGGGTGTGTTACTCCACAAAACTATGTTCCACCTCCTATCCTGCCCTTTGTGTCCCAAAATATGCAGCCACAGTGACCTCTGCACTGCCACAGATGACGCAGTTGAGGTGGCCAAGTTTTCATGCCAGCGCAGCAGCGACACGAAGAACAATTTCAACCTTATTTTAACAAAACATTATACAGAGTGTTTTCAGGAAATTTTTTAAAGGTAGTTTAAAAAAAAATCTGCTGTTCCATACATTCTAACCGTGTCGCAGTTTTGCAGGTAATAGCTGTTTTTCTTTTTTAAAAATAAACGATAAATTTCTATGTGGGGTGGTTCAGAATTATTTGCTGAATACGTTGTAAACGTTTTAGCGTTTGTGCCTACCTCCCTGTATATCGTTCAAAAATCTAACAAAAAACCTACTAAAAATCAGTCTGTTAAAAACCTAAAAAGTCGAATCCTATTCGAACTTTTGTCCAATCCTACTATTCCCGGCACGACACGTTCCAAAATCTCTCCGACTCCTATATGTTCATACCTTCGGGGCAGATGAAAACGTTTAAAAATGTTCAGTATTCGTGCGACGCAGACGTAAGTACATTTTTGTCTCTTCCGAGCACCCCGGAAGTCGGACAGTAGCACCACCTAGCGGAAATTTCATGCAGACTTTATGTGCATAAAGAGTAGGGCGACATCCTAGATATTTGGGACGGGTTCCGTGTAATATCATTTTAGTCGTAACACAAGACTGCCTAAAATGGAGACATGTAGACGAGACCTACATTCAGCATTGAGTGGCCAAAGGTTGAAGAAGAGAAGAGAGAAGAGAATTTCATTTGATTTCAATAGCGCTCACTAGTTATATCCTTTATTTTTTCAATTATGAAAAACAATTGGAATCGTCAGTTTTCTTGGTATCGAGAATTTACTTTGTAAAATGACAGTATATTTTAATTTGAAACTAGCATGTGTACCTAGATAAAACCTGTACTCCATGTCAAGCAATCTATATATTTAAAGTAAGAAACTGACTGGCGGACTGATTCACTGACTGATCGATCAACGTAGAGCTGAAACCGCTGGGTCTAGAAGCACGAAATTTTGCACAAACGTTCCTTAAACGACGTAAGTGTGCACTAAGAGGGGATTTTTGGAAATTCTTCCCCTAAAGGGTTAAAACAAGGGTTGAAAGTTTGTATGAAACTTGGTAAATTTTTCGAACGAAGTCGTGGGCAACAGCTAGTATTATATAAACAAAGCAAGCAGATAAGCAGGTATACTAACATGGCCACAGTAAAGTTCAAACTAAAATAAAAATTGAATAAAACATTTTCGTAGCAACAAAAATGCTGCCATGAAAGGTTACCCAGAATTACCTTTTTAGAACACCCACGCGTCGCCAGTGTAGTTAAAAAAACTGTCAATAAATGAACGAAAGAACGAGTAAATGAATGAACTAATGTCAGCACCCACGCACCCGTCTGGAATGTTTTTGTTCGAATTTTTATTTTTATGTTCGAATTTGTTTATTTTATTAATCTCAATTTTGAACGAACTCAATTTGTGAGTCAGCATTTTTGTAGTGTCATGATCACGATATATGTAATAAAAAGTTTATTTGTTTTTGTACCCACAATTTTATACTTGGCAGTGAATCTTCATTATTTTCTCTTACAGAACCCTAAAATCTTATAGTAACGGTAAAAATGCAAATGTAGTCGTTCGCACCCGAGCTAAAGGTATCTGTGTTTGCAATAAACACATATTAATACACCTAGGTGTTGGCTCCAGTCTCTTTTATATTACTACTTGTGTAACAAAACGTGGATGTTTTCAGTTACTGAATTTTGTTCTTTTAAAAATATTAGGTTTTAAATGGGTTTGGAAATTTATTTTAAGGAGAATTACTGTGCATTTTTAAAATATTCTAACAACTCTCTTTACGTATTTCTGTTCATTTCTTCTTTGAATTGATATTCGAAAGTTGTCAAAATATCGAATTGGGTCCAGGAATGTGTTGCTAGACCATTTAAAGCTAGATACCGTGAAGGTCAAAGTGACGTAAACGGCTCTTATGCCTACTTCAATGTCTAACTGTTGGATACCACAGCCTCTTCAAACTCAAACTCAAGGCATTTATTTCAATCAAACTACACAGACACTTGGATTGTTAAAAAGTATGTCAGAAAGTTGTATTTTAAAGCGTAACTTAGGTTCCTATGAAGAAAAACAAGCAAGAACCTCCACGGACGCTCGTTTAATCTGAAATATTCATAAATATAAATATACATATTTCATGTCGCGTGGTATCTAAGCCCCTCAAACACTACTGTCCTAAATAGAACCAGACCTACAAACATACTCCATACATGTATACAGCATGTATAAGAAAGGCGTGCTCATTTTTCAGCTGCATCAGGTTAGACTGGAGCCGACCCCAACATAGTTGGGAAAAGTCTAGGCAGATGGTGATAGTCTCTAGCATACCCTTATAATGGGTATCAAAGCAGGCCTAATGAAGCCGAAAGGCACTTATTCTCTCCGTCATTGCGATTATTTTTTTGTTCTAGACCGTACCTGGAAACCTTCTAATTACGGAGATATTGGGAGTCAGAGCTCTAACTTATTATATTATACTTATTTTTATTATATAAATGCTATTATACTATTAATGAATATCTAAATGACAAATTTTAAATTAATAATTATGATTCACTAATTGTTACTTTGAATGCCAACTAATTAATAGTAAAATAAAAGCCCTCTTCCTCTCTCCTACCTTGCTGTGCCCTTACAGGGTCCATATTTATGTACCTAGCTTTAAGCCCTTTGTAACATCTTTTTTACAATATGGAATGCAAAATAAATGAAATGAAATGAAATGAACTTTTTCACAAGTTTTTTTTTAAATACAAGTTTTTAATGTTATAGCTTTACTTTAAATACCTTCACGATACCTGTACTATTCAAAGCATCCATCAGCACAATGTTTGAGTGCGGTACATTGAGTCCTACCGTAAAAGGTGATTTTCACCCCCAAAAAAAGGTCGCTTCCCAACAATTTTTTTTGCGGTCAGTTACTTAATTTGAACGTTACTTATTTTGTTACTTGATTTTAACGTTAGGTTGACGGCTTGGTCAAGCAACGAAACACACAGGGCCCGTAGCAGCCGGCAGCCAAAGCCGTCAACCTTCACGAAATATTATACAAGAATTAAAACAGAGCATAGCATGATGCGGCAGAGCACTGCACATTCACAATCAATGTTTCAGTGTTTGCTTTGACAATGGCACGGACGGGGGAGGGCCAGGTCTCAGTGATAGCAGGCGAAAAGCTTGTGACGACAAAACAAAGTCATGGACAGAGCCTATTTTTCAGCGCGAGGTCCAGATGTTTAGGCGCAACCCCGCTCATGTTCTCGTGCGACGCGACTTGCAACGCTTCTTGCATCAAGCGACACGCACGTACCTTTCTTGTTACCTTCGCGTGAATTCTGTCGCTTCGCCCTGCAGGTTGCAAGTCGCGTTGCCAAGCTTGTAGGCTTGTATGAAAGTACCGCCAAACAACTTTCATTGGGTTTCTCCGCAGTCGTCGCCACGAGACGTGCGTCGCTTGTCTAGTAGGATTGCTCAACGGATAAACAGAGTAGGCTTATAATCAACGGAAAATAAAAATGTATCCAAGATGAATCGCCGACAACTTTTGGTGTGACCAAAGCCTTATGCACTTATACGATTTTTTATACAGCCGTATATATGAGCTTTACGTGTATGAATCTAGTTTGTGCGCATCAAGTTTGATGCACACAAACTACTAAGTTACATTTAGAGTATTTCCAGATTTCAGAGGAATCACGATAGATATTATCTTCACAGTTAACTTATATTATTTGCTCAGAATATTAAAATTCAAAATAATTTCTTACATCAATCAGCTGTTGGTCACGTCCTCAGGCAAAGCAACTTGTGACGTGATTTACTTAACACGCTCGTGTGTCTTTCATTTACATTTCTCTGCAGTCGCTGCTGTTGCAACACCCGTGTAACTCGTGGCAAAGCTGTTAGTCTATCGAAAGCGATGCTTAGTTAAACTGGCTGCTTGAAGAAGATAAACAGTCACATATCCGTCTATTTTTCATCCGGCATGAAACACCTAGATCAGTACTCCTCTAGTACTTCAAACCACAAATATACGAGAGTCCGTCATTTCCAGCGACTGACACAATAATCCCTGTGACCGCAACTAACATGCACTTTCAGCCAAAAGCGCTGGACGGATCACGCTGCACAAAGCGCTGCGCTGGATGCGTCACGCTGTACAGTCTGCCACACGTTATGATTACTATTTCATATTGACAGCGCCTTCATGCCCGTAGCAGTATTGTTTTGCGTACGTTTGCGTGTCTGGCAAAGGTTGTGGCGATGATGATGGCTGCAAGTTTGACATTAATAAAATTATTGTCCTATCTGACATATAAAGTAAAGTCAGATAGGATGATTACTGACGAACAGTCACTACCATGACCTCTTTCTGAACGACGGCCCGGACTCCAGCGAACCGGAGACGAGACGAGACCCCGGAGGAATGCGTTGAAAATCACGAATAGAATTTCTTTATTCACACTTCTCGTCTCCACTTAGCTTTAGTGGAAACGGTTGAGCAGAGAGAAGAGGAGATGATTTTCCACTTTCGGCAGCAACGCATAGCGGAGACGAGATGAGGCGTGAGCGGCTTGCGGTGAGGAGTGTGCAGCGGTCGCTAAACTGGGTCGCAAAAAATGTACATCAATGTATAAGAATAAATAAAGGAATATAGAATTACGTTTGAGTTAATCTCAACCAAGTCGACACCAGTCACCCGCAATCTAATTTCTCCTTAAGGGACGGTTTTCGTACTTTAACGATTACAACTGACTTACGTTTGACTGTACACCGCTAGTCTTTGGTACTATATACAAACACGACGACTCATTATCTCGTCGACACGCTTGCGAGTTGTGACACGTCGGTATTAAAAACTGTCAGCGTGTTAGTGACGGGTAGACGAGACGGATGGAAGTGCGGGCGTTTGTTGGCTTGAAGACGTGTGAGTTTCCGAAATCGTCTTTTAATAGCTGGTTGAATTGCTAAGAATGTACACTATCATCATTTTTTTTTCCTGTGATTTTATAGAGGTTGTGTCAGACATGAGATACATCAAGGTAGACTTTGAAGACAAATTAGTGTAATATTTTTTTAAAGATTTGTTTTTGTTTAATTGCTATATTACTGCATTTTTGATAAAGATCTATAACATCCAATGCCGAAAAAAATAGCGAAATGGAATTAAGTGTCCAACATGTCTGCTTGTAGTCTAAAATAATCGAGCAGACTGGTGTTATGTTTCAGTATATAAGCTTTGCGTTGTATTTTAAGGGCAAAATTAGTGCTGCAGTAAATAATTCTCAAATGACGATGTGTACTAGAAATGTTCATTACCTTTTTAGTATCTACATCGCGTAACGTCTACCCTGCCTCTTACTTCAACCGCCATTGTTTTTGTTTCGATGTTTATTTGAACTTTGTTCGCTTCAAAGTTGGTTTACATTGCAATGTTTTTGTGAGCTTACCTATACTGTGTAGCTACACACGGATAAGCGTCACAGTTACTGATTAAAACCTTCATGAATGACGATGCAGCTCACTGGGCAAGCCCGCCTAGTAACAATGCTTTCTAATATTTTATTTGGTGTTGCTACGCTACTTTATGTACATTTTTTCTTATAACATGAGTGATATTAGTTTTACTGAATGTTTTTGCATTATTATCACCTCATATCAAAGATTTAGGTATAGCTTACTAGTCAGAAGTCTTTCATAAAGACAGCCACGCCCAGCCAGTATTCAGCATTTATCCTATGTTTGTGTAGCCTACCTATCATATTACCCATTACGCACCGCGACCAATCAAGCTATGCAAAACCAAATTGAGCTGATCTCTCGTCGTACGGGAAGCTCATACAAAGCGAGGTTAGGTTATACTGGTTATGTAGAGCTTGATCTGTCACCGTGAGTGCTGTGTACTAACTGGGTTGTGGAGGTCACAACGACACTACACGACACGGTACGACATTTTGGCCACTGACTATCTGTAACGATTGTCAAAGATCTACAAATGACAGCACGTGCTTTCCGAGGCTCGGAGAAAACTCTGTATGTAATAGGTGGGCACCCATCCTCGTACCAACCTAGGCAAGCACGGCTTAACCTGAAGATCGAACCGAGCGGCTTTTTTTATTTAGCCACGTGCTCCTCGAGCACCTCCACGAGTTCCACTTGCACTATTTACATGATATTTGAAAGTACAAGGTGGTCACCCATCCACGTACCAATCTAGGCTAGCGCGGCTTAACCTGAAGATCCAACCGAGCAGGTGTTATTATTTAGCCACGAGCTCCTCGAGCACCTCCACGAGTTCCACTTGCAATATTTACATGATATTTGAAAGTACAATTCGTTTGAAAGTTTTCAACTCCGTTCCTCGTTTATAAATTTGTAAACTGTTTTTCAAATAAATAATAAATACAAAGTAGTTACGAACTGTTTCAAGTATTTAGTTATTTTTCATTTAAATGGAGTTTGTTTGTAATTAGGTAGTAAATAAGTTTTTTTACGTAACTAGGCAGCTTCAAAGCTATGTTTTAAACATAGTGCTCGTGGAAATAACAACAGCCACTCCGGTCGATTTTCACCTTGCCTAGGTTGGTACATGGATGGGTGACCATCCATTATATACCGAGTTTCCTCTGTGCCTCGGAAAGCAAGTTAAACCGTTGGTCCCGGCTGTCAATCGTAAATCTTTGAATGTCGTTACAGGTAGCCAATGGCCCGAAAGTCTGACAACCAGTCTTACCAAGTGGTATCGTGTAACCTAGTACTAACTGGGTTACAGAAGTCACTGGTATTTAGCTGCATCCGGTTAGACTGGAAGGCGACCCCAACATAGTTGGGAAAAGGCTAGGAAGGTGGTGATTTTATCCAGCAAGAATGTTCCAGTGGTAGCTCGTTTGCTCAATAGGTTCGCACTTATTACTTGGAACTTAAACATAAAAAATCTTACTGTGGTGTTTTACGATTTCGGGAAGCAGGTGCGATGTCTTTTTACGTTTTTGTGATTCTAAGAGCGACAGTCCCAACTCGCAGACGAAGATGGTGGTATGAACACCAGGTTAGCTAAAGGTAAAAAAAAAAAAAAACCGGTCAAGTGGGAGACGTGTGAGTACGTCTCCCACTTGACCGGTTTTTTTTTTTTTTTTACCCACACCAACCATCACCACCACCGAGTTCCGTAGCACCAAACAATAAAACAAAAATATTTTGAAGGCTCATTTATATGTTGTATTGTATTACATTCAATAGCAAAACTAAATTTGTTTTACATAGTATTGCAATGGAAACCAAAGTTACTGCTGCAGTTTGGCCGTTCAGTGAGACAATCATACAAGCCCATATTGGCTCAAATAATTGTTAATCCGACCTTCGCGCCTCACTAATCCGATAAGCGAATACTAACTAACCCCTGTATTTTCATTTAATTTCCTCCGCCCGGAAACTAAAGCGACAATACACGCACAAACTCACACGCAATCTATTTCTTTTTTTTTATTAATACACGCTTTACAGAAATTGATTTAACACGCCACGTTTTTACGGTTATTATAAGTGAGAAAGTTTGTGAGGATGGATGGATGGATGTTTGTTTGTTACTCTTTCACGCAAAAACTACTGAACGCATTTGGATGAAGTGGCAATTGGCACACAGATAGTTTATAACTTGAATTACACATAGGATACCTATTTATTCCGGTAGTACGATCCTGTGGGATAATTACCCAACTCCACTTGGGTGAAGCCGCGGTTATAAGCTAGTTATTCATAATATGAAACATAATTTATACAAACATACTTAACGAACTAAGGTTTGCGAAGAAATGTGGACTTAAAATTTTTCAAAGAATTCGGCATTAAACTTATACTGTCACTTACGGGATATCTTCCGTGATTGTTCACTATTTTTAGCTCCCGATATTTCGACGCTGTTTATTTTCCATCGCTTGCAACTGCGCCGAAATATTGGGAGCTTAAAATAATGAACAATCACGGAAGATATCCCGTAAGTGACAGTATAAGTATAGGTGTAAACCGTGAAAACTTAAAACAGTGTTTGAATTCGGCATTATAATCGAATAAACTTAAATTGGAAAACAATCCCCTGGGGTCGTTGACCATCCCATAAAACTACCGAATCATGTATTTGTTTTTTTTATCGTACAGATATCTACATCTACACCCGCCATGTCTACGGAGTTTCACAAACTGCAATCACTAATTTCTGAAAAGTGCCAAACCATAGCAAAGCACCGCCTGCTCACCGAGCTAATTTGCACCTACAGGCTGATGATTATTCAGCATCAACACACTGTTTCAGCCAACGCTTACAAATCGAACCTCACTTCAACTCTTCATACAGCCAAACACAATATTGATTTAGACAGATCCACTGCGGAGCCCATTTGCGCCTGCAAACAACCGGCCGGTATTAGGCTATCGTGTTACAGAAACAACATCCTGTAATTTATTTATGCAGTTGTTGTACTGGAAAAACAATAAACAGTAGTGGTCACAGTTGTCTATGTACTGGGCTTCCTGTGTGGCAATACTTAGTAGAACCCTGGTATGATTATTGTACCAAATTTTTTGACTAAAAATAGGTTCAATATAAGTATCTAAGGAGCTCGTGGCTAAATAATAACAGCCGCTCGGGTCGATCTTTAGGTTAAGCCGTGCTTGCCTAGGTTGGTCTCTGGATGGGTGACCTCCCATTACATACCGAGTTTCCTCCGTGCCTCGGAAAGCACGTTAAGCCGTTGGTCCCGGCTGTCATTTGTAGACCTTTGACAGTCGTTAGGTAGTCAAAAAGTTTGACAACCAGTCTTACCAAGGGGTATCGTATTACCAAGTACAGTACTAACTGGGTTGTGGAGGTCAGATAAGCAGTCGCCCCATATAAAATACTGTTATTCAGCTGCATTTGGTTATACTAGAAGCCTCTCTTGGACCCTTTCCCTACCCTCCGTCTACTTGGTTTTCTCCCGATGCATCAAATATCTCAAAAATGACGTTAAACAACATACTGCTGCATAGTTGTCCATGCAAATGCATCCTTCTGCAAATTCACCTTCGATATCTACTCTACGAATAGTATCCAACCATATCTGGTTGCACAAAGCGTCAGTCCCTTGCCTCAGACTCGACTTCAAAACTTCATGACACGTCTTCCAAAATACACTGCAGTTATATCCTTCTAAGTTTAAGTCTGCTTTGGTAACAGAATGCCCTAAGAGCCTTCTATCACATCCAAGCGAAGTTTGAATTCTCTCCAGGCATCAATAAGACTAATTGTCTAAGCTCACAACATACGATGCGTAGTTGTCTATATATGGCTATTCATTTGTACCTATGCATGTGTATACAGTCCACATCACCTTAAACTTGTTAGTTAAAAATAAATCGTCAAACAGTCCACACGTAGTTTAATTTCAGTGATACTACCAAGCAAAAATCAACCTTATCGCCTTCATCATATGGTCCTAATTCGAGCGGATATTTATCGCTGACCGGTAGTGGACGAGCGCGTCGCGAGAACAAAAGAAAGCGATAAGGATTCTCTAGAAGTTTTTATATTGCTATATTAGTGAATGCAACACGCGGTGAACTCGTGTTTTTTTTTATGAACAATATTAAAACCACGAACATAACTAAGTACTTATAATTATTCAGTGAGTGATCGGACAACAAGCCGGAACAAATAAGTGCGTAGTTAACAAAGTGCAACATACCTACATTGTGGACATTGTGAACATTATTTTTCCGTGGACTAAAATTCGTTGACTATTCAAGTTTTATCGTGTATAAAGTATTGGAATATAAAGTTACTATGGAAGATCTTCTGCCTTATCAATATGAACTACTAGAAAATCTAAAGAATGCTGAAAAGAACTTTAAAAAGTCGCCAAAAGACAGGATTAAAAGACCTTACTTGGAAACAAGGCTAGAATTGCTAGAAGAGCTTTGGCAGAACTTTAAGGACGGACACTAAAGTATTATTCTGAGTACAACGAAAGATGAAGAAAGAAAAGATCCGTACTTTAAAGACAAGACATACGATGTGTTTCAAGAATTGTACGTACAATATAAGGCAGGTATGAAGGAAGCTCTTCAGCCTTTTCTCGATGCAACGGTACAAGTCTCAACGCCTGGTACTGCTGAAGGTCAAAGGTCATCAGACAGCAATGAAATTAAATTGCCAAAAATCAAAATACCCACATTTAGCGGCAAATATGAGGAATGGCAGACATTTTTTGACCTGTTTTCTTCCTTAATCCATAAAAATACAAAACTGTCACCAGTACAGAAGCTGCATTATTTAAAGAGCAATTTATCAGGAGAACCAGAACTAATATTGCGAAATTTTAGTACTACAGATGCGAATTATGATGACGCATGGAACGAATTAGTGAAACGTTATAACAACAAAAGGTTCAATTGTAACGCAATTTTGAGAGTTCTTTTCACACAAAAATATGTACATACTGAGTCTGCGAGTTCGATTAAACACCTGGTGGATACGACATCGACTTGTTTAAAAGCATTGAAAAACTTAGGAGTTGAGTCTGACAAATGGGACATGATTATTAACTATCTAGTCGTGTCCAAACTGGATCCAGAAACGATGAAGCAGTGGGAACAACAACTTAGTACAACCTATTGCGACCTACCCACTTGGCAAGATTTGAAAGATTTTCTGGAGTCAAGGTTCAGATCGCTGGAAATGATTGAAAGTAACAAAATAAAATCTTTGCAAACAAAACCAGCCGTTAAACCTAAGGCCTTTCATTCGAATGTCAACAAGGATGGAAAAGAACGCGAAATTAAGTGTGCGTTATGTAACAGCGACCACTACATCTACCATTGCAAAACATTCGCCGACATGTCTACTAAGGAAAGACAAGAGTATGTTCAGAAGAACAAATTATGCTTCAACTGCCTCGCGTCATCACACTCCGTGAACAAATGTCGACAGTCAGCGTGCTGCAGAAGGTGTGGGCGGCGTCATCACTCCCTTCTCCACTTCGAGAGAGAGCAACCCACGGAGAAATCAAAGGAAGGAGAAAACACGGCTACAGGTACCGTTAGTGAAGAGTTTAGAGGTAAGTTCGCTCCTTCTTCAACTGATGCAAATATTGTTTCCTGTCATTGTGAGCATATACAAACAAATTCTGTGTTATTAGCTACTGCTAAGGTTTTAGTAAGTAGCAAGAACGGTTGTAAACATGTCATTAGGGCTTTGTTAGACCAAGGGTCGCAAGCATCGTTCATATCTGAGGCAACCGTTCAGTTATTAAATCTAACGCGTAAATCAGTGAGTGGTTGGGTGTCCGGTGTGGGAGAGGGGCAAACGAGAATCAAACACATGGTTTCACTCTGCGTGAAATCACGCCACAATCCCAGAGAGTCTGTTCGAGTTAATGCTTATGTATTACGCACACTTACAACACTGCTACCAACCATTAATCTCAAACTGCCTGATTGGTCCTACCTTAAGGAATTGGAATTGGCTGATCCAGGGTTTACAACACCAGGTAGAATAGATATTCTGCTTGGAGCTGAGGTCTACAGCGACGTATTGTTAGGCGGCGTTATAAAGCACCCCAAGGGCAATCTATTAGCACAAAATACAACCCTCGGGTGGGTGATCTCTGGAAGGATGTTACAAGCATCTACCTCGGCAAAGACACACATTACAACCTTACACGTTCAAGTAAAGGAAGACGAACTACTACGACAATTTTGGGAGATAGAAAAGGAACCTAACAGCATATACAAGAAGTTTTCAAAGGAGGAAGAAAGGTGTGAAGAATTTTATGAAGCCACAACAGTCAGAGACGAAGAAGGAAGATACGTGGTAAGATTACCGTTTCAAAACAAAGATCCAGAATGTCAATACGGTGGTTTGAGAGAGATAGCCACTAAAAGGTTTAATTACTTAGAGAAGAGGTTGTCAAAAGATCCTAAGCTTCGGGAAGAATACCGTAAAGTTATGGAAGAATACATTAGTTTAAATCACATGGTACAAGTTAATAATTCCGAGATTGATAATTTTAAGGCTGTCTATCTTCCTCACCATGCCGTCGTTAGAGAGGACAAGACTACCACAAAGGTTCGCGTGGTCTTCGACGCTTCGTGCAAGGGTTCTAATAATATTTCTTTAAATGACAACTTATGTGTTGGTCCTCAGCTACAGCAGGAATTACGTCATATATTAATGAGATGGAGGACACACAAAATCTGTATTACCGCAGACATCATTAAAATGTACAGAATGGTACGTGTAGCGGAAGAAGATACAGACTACCAGAGACTATTGTGGAGATCTGCAACTAATGAGCCAATAAAGCACTTTAAACTTCTGAGGCTGACCTTTGGCACAGCATGTGCACCGTACCTTGCAGTAAAATCACTTCAGACACTTGCCAACGACGAGAAATTAAAGTACCCCATTGCTGCAAAAATTACTGAAACTGATTTTTATATTGATGATCTCCTCACAGGATGCGAGACAGTGGAAGAAGCTGTAAATATTTACAATGAAATGAACAACCTTATGAAATCAGGAGGATTCCAACTTCAAAAATGGAGCAGTAATTGTGCGGCTTTGTTACAGTACATTGGAGAAAATAAGCGGGATGATAATGATTTGCCCTTTAAGGTTAATAGTATTGTTAAGGTGTTAGGATTGAGCTGGAATAGGGAAGCCGACACCTTCGAATATACTGTCAACTTGCCAGAGCCTAAGCAACCCATAACCAAACGACATATTCTGTCCGAAATAGCGAAACTTTATGATCCTTTAGGATGGATAGCTCCTATCGTAGTAATAGCCAAAATGATCATGCAGAAATTGTGGAAGACAGGTCTAGATTGGGACGAGCCCATTGACGGTGTATTGCTAGCAGAGTGGTTGCGATATCGAGAAAACTTGACGTGTATCAAAGTTCTAAGCATACCGCGATGGTTGCACTACACGCATGCATCAAGAGTTGAGTTGCACGTCTTCGCAGATGCATCGCAAGCCGCATACGGAGCAGCAGTGTACATGCGAGTCATTAACAAGGAGCAAGTGTACGTAAGCCTAATATCCTCAAAAACAAAGGTAGCTCCGATCGAGAAGCAAGTTTCCATACCTAGATTGGAACTATGTGGTGCTGCAATGGCAGCCAAACTGATGTCGGAGACGTCACAAGTGTTGGGAGTACCTAAAGATAGCCTATTTGCGTGGACTGATTCCACCATTGTTTTAGCTTGGTTGAGAGGTGGGCCAAGTCGGTGGAGTACATTCGTGAGCAACCGAGTGTCAGACATACTGAACATTATACATTACGAGCAGTGGGGGCACGTATCTACAGATATGAACCCAGCTGACTGTGCATCACGAGGCTTACAAGGTGTGGAGTTGGCAAGCCATTCACTATGGTGGAATGGACCAGCTTGGTTGTCTAGCGTAAACCTAAGTATCAGTGTTCCTAACATCGAAGACACACGAGAGGAGGAACGTGTGAGTTCCTTGACTGTTATAAATATAATTGAAGAGGAATTTATTTGGAACAAATATTCTACTTTGTCAAAAATGTTGCGAGTCATGTCATATTGCAGACGATTTCTTAATTTTAAATTACCTCTAGACAAACGTGAATGTTTTTCTAAAATTATTACGCCTAGAGAAGTAAACGCAACTTTAAATAATTGTATTAAACAAGTACAAGCTGTTCATTTCAAAGAGGAGATAAGGCAATTAAAATCACACGGATATGTATCTAAAGGTAGTAAGCTTCGCAATCTTTGTCCCGTTATTGACGATAACGGGATTCTAAGAGTTGGCGGACGCATCCAAAAATCTCAAATAGCTTACGATACTCAGCACCCTATAATATTACCCGCTAAGAGCCATCTTAGCAGGCTAGTAATTCTGGATGCTCATCATAGGACATTACATGGTGGTCCTCAAGTAATGTCTAATTACTTACGATCTAAATACTGGGTGTTACGAGCTAAAGACCTAACAAAGAAAACTTACAGAGAATGTGTTAATTGTATTAGATATTCAAAAAAGAATACCACGCAACTAATGGGTCAGTTGCCAGAAGTGCGGGTAAAACCTGGCCGAGCCTTTAAATCAGCAGGGGTGGATTACGCGGGTCCCATCAATATTCGTTTTTCTCCGGGTAGAGGGGCTAAATCGTACAAGGGGTACATATGTTTGTTTATCTGTATGACAACGCGTGCCATACATCTGGAGGCTGTTACCGATATGACTGCGAAAGGATTTATTGCAGCCTTTCGACGATTCACTTCGAGACGAGGCCACTGTTATGATATTTATAGTGATAATGGCACTAATTTCGTGGGAGCAGACAAGCAGCTGAGGGATATGTTCAATAGTGCAAAATCTTCCTTTCCTGGTGAAGTAGCTGAGTTGTTAGCCCTGGCGCGGACTACATGGCATTTCATACCTCCTCATGCACCCATTTTCGGCGGGTTATGGGAGGCTGGGGTGCGCAGTACGAAAACACACCTTAAAAAAGTGATTGGTGATGCTACCCTCACGTACGAGGAGCTAGCTACAGTTTTGGCACAAATCGAGGCGAGTTTAAATTCACGGCCAATAACAGTGCTAAGTGATGACCCTAATGACCCTCTTCCACTCACACCGGGCCACTTTCTGATTGGCGAACCGTTGTTAAATTTAAGTGATGAAAATTATATAAATCATAACATCTCTAGTTTAGATAGATGGAGATTAACTAAGAAGATGGTCAACGATTTCTGGAACAGATGGCATAAGGAGTACCTTACAAATCTGAACCAAAGATATAAATGGAATACCAAAAACTCTGAGCCAGAAATCGATGACGTAGTCATTTTAAAAGAAGATAATATTCCTCCAAGTAAGTGGGTCTTGGGTAAAGTAATTGAAAAACATGTGGGTCCTGATGGTATTACTCGTGTGGTGTCCGTTAAATGTAAAAACGGTATTTACAAACGACCTACAAGTAAACTATATATCCTACCTAACCAAAAGTCAAATTAAGTATAAATTCAGTAATGAAAGAAAAGGGCACAAACCAAATGTATCTTATATAGTAATAACCTACTCATTAACCTCACTTTATTATTGTTTACCTATTTACGTTCTAAGATAACTATCATTGCATACTTATCATCTATTCATGTTACGTTTGTAGTTATGTTATGTAGTGTTGTGATATATTTTAAGAATTTACCTGCTTATAATGTTCTATGTAATCAATAAACTTAAATACGCATTTCTAACTTCACATAACCTACCTTTGTGTACACTACCAATACGGTATCTACTTAATCACAAATATTTTTAAACTAAAATACAACGGTGGGCGGTAGATGTTACGAATGCATATTGCACATGCATATGTTGTATGTACCTACCTATTAAAACAAAAACGAAATAATTAGGTATGTATCTACTTACTATTATGTATCTACTTACCTACCCTACCTACCTATTTATAGTCGCGCAGCATATCGCTTCTTATCAATGATGTAGGTACCTCTCTATGTACATCTGGCCCTAAGTCATTAGTTATGTGTAATTACAATAATACTTACCTGCATTTACGTGTTACTCCTAGTTAAGTACTTGCCTTTCATAATCATTGTGTTGTTTATCTATTTTAAAACGAAGTTACGCTGTTTGTTTTTGTAGTCAAGTGCGTCACGCACATCAATTAACATTGTACTCTTAAGTTTGTTTTTTTTTGTTACATTTTCATTTTAAAGGATAGATCCTTTGGTGGGCGGAATGTCTAAGCTCACAACATACGATGCGTAGTTGTCTATATATGGCTATTCATTTGTACCTATGCATGTGTATACAGTCCACATCACCTTAAACTTGTTAGTTAAAAATAAATCGTCAAACAGTCCACACGTAGTTTAATTTCAGTGATACTACCAAGCAAAAATCAACCTTATCGCCTTCATCACTAATTCTTGGAGTTTCGGAAGCTGCTATGTCTTGGGGGAGGACTCGTATCATATTAGCACTTAGAGTTAGACTTGTATTACTTCGAGAGGGACTAACGTATTCACACGAGGTGGCAATTGGCTTTTGATTACTATAATTTCTCTTGTAATCAGAATGTTGGGCCACAAAAGGGATGAATGAAAGGCATTTGCATGTAGTTGAGATGAAAATGCTAAGGTGGATGTGTGGTGTAACGCGAATGGATAAAATAAGGAATGAGTACATAAGAGAAAGTTTGGAAGTGGCGGCGGTGACTGAAAAGTTATGTGATAATCGGTTGTCGTGGTATGGACATGTGATGCGGAGGAATGAGGAAAATGTAGTGAGGAAAATGTTGAGTATGAATGTAGATGTCTATAAGAGTAGAGGAAGACCAAAGAAACGATGGATGGACTGTGTGAAGGATGATATGGCTAGAAAGGAGGTGACTGCTGAGATGACGAGCAATAGAGAAGTATGAAAGAAGAAGACATGCTGCACCGACCCCAAATAAATTGGGATAAGTGAAGGAGAATGATGAAGAACTTCTCTTGTAAAAGCATATCCATTTAGTGGTAAGTCAACCTGGAAAGTATTTGGGCAAAAAATTAGAACATGAAAATACGGTAATATTTAATCTATTTCACGAGTTTTAGTTAATTTATTGGCATACCTGAAAAGCAATATTTTTTTTAATCTGGTTCTAACACCCGTATCTACAATAAGTCAAAATGATTACTTGAGTAAATGCTTGAAGTTAGAACGATCAAAAGATAGAATTCTTAGTTTTGCTTTCTTTGACGGTGCTTTCTTCGTTCAAATTCTGGTCGATTGCATAAAAATGGTTACATAAGTAATTACTTGTACTCTAGTAATTTCTTTAACTTGACTATAGATACCAGGGTAAGTATGATGTAAGTTGTTTTGATTGGTTACCAAAATGGGCACAGTTGGAATTATTGGTGCTAGGCTTAACGCAAAAAGTTAAGTTTCAAAAGTTCAATTATACTTAGGCAGTCGTATAATTGTCGTTTATATTGAGTGAAAACGAGCATTATCAAACACATGTAAATACTGAAACAATAGAAAAAGAAGACGCTCAAAAATCCAAGTCAAAAATCAGCGAAATAAATCTATTTCACTGACAAAATCCAAACGAGTCCCAAATCTGCATTGCTAGTCGTAAACTGTAAATAGACTAGAAAATTTGCGGTACAACATCGGCGACGTTGCGGGTTGCGGTCACGCGGCGGGGACCGGACGTTCGCGGTGCGGCACGGATTTGTGCTACTGAATGGGTAAATCACTTTATTATGTTACGACTGTGAGTGTACACTGCACTGAGTGTGCACTGTGTGTGTGTGTGTTGAGTGGAGAAATGGAGGCTTCGGGACTTATGCTCTGTTATGAGCACACGTATGGTAGAATTACCATCCCTAATAACCTGATTCACCTACCCTTGTCTCAATATCCCACCGAGCCACGAATATTCCACTCGCTGGGAACCCACCAATTTGTTTGGGGCGGCGGCGAAGCTATTCTATTATGTTCAAACCATAGGCGAGGACGCTGGCACCCTAAACACAAGTTAAATCTTACATTGGGTACCAGAGCCCATCGAAACCACTCTTTTCCCTAGCTGTAACACTGCATAGTGCTTAGATAAGTGTTTCTTATACAATTATTTAAGGTAATAAAATACTTTTTTTTTTTTTATTCTTTGATTTGTGGTCATACATACGTATTATGCGTCACTCCGTTTCAAATCATATATCAACTTTCACGGTGCCTCAAACGTTACAACACACACTTAAATTATGGGCATTCATACTCAAAACTTTTGTTTCCCCATACCATGACAACCGACTACCACACAACTTCATTACTATAGTGCATTTATACTCATTTTATCACGTCTGACAGATTAAATTAGATACATACTTAGCACAAAATTCTTTTATTATTTTTATACTGGCCTCACTGAGACCACTAACCCAGAAAGAAAATAAACACCCCCGACCAAAACACAACGAAACGGTCGTATTTCATAACAAAACTTTCAGTGGGCAAGTAAAACTTTAAAACCCACTGTTTTTCATTTAATGTTTTATTTAAATTGCTAGCCATCGCCGGCCGCGGTATCATAGACAAACACTGTATTAACATACAGTATTTCAACTAGGTACAAATCGTAGGAATCTACTCACACAGACATGCAAAGCGTTTACAATTCTGTAAAAAGTTACTCATAATGGCGGTTTTAGACTAGCGTATTTTGTAGCGCGTATAAGGTCGTGACGGCTTACACAAGTACACACGCGCCACATTATGCGCTTCAAAAATTATAACGTACTCGCGCTTATTCCGTTGTGCTTCATTAAAATTTCAGCTGTCAGCAAAAGTGACGACTTATCTCGCGATTCGCGCTTGTACGAGCTTATACGTGCGTCAACGCTCGTCATTCCGGGTGTGGACTCGTGTCCAAAAACGAGCGTATATGCGCTGAAAATAGCTAACCTGAAACTACCCTAAGATATGGTGCTCGCTTAAAGATACAGGTTCCAGTTTGGTGACGGAGTACTTCGTACGGAGTACGAAGTACTCCGTCGTACTGGAAACGGGAAAATTGGGATTTCACAAAAATAGCTTAATAGGTCTACTGGCTATCTTTATACTGGGGCCGTGGGCTCACAATTGAGATAAGGACACTTTATAGCCGTACTGTGGTGGAAAATATTCACAGTTCCCAGTTTCCCAGTATTTTATTTATGAACACATCGAACAATCGTTTATTTACACGCAGATTTCGTTTCAACAAATAATTTATCTGTATGAATTGAAAGTATTGAATCGGAAAATCTGTTCCCGATTTAATTTTTATTGCCTTATCTATGTCGATTTTCGACACTCTGCCAGTGGCAGTGTGTCGAAGCTGTCCTTTATGGTGGGATTTAATATTTTGATAAATGCTACTGTAGAATGGTTTTAATACGTATTAAAATTACATGGTGGTTTTGAAAGTAACAATAACAGGTTTTTTCACGACAAGGTGGATTTTAGTTCAGGACACCCGCCTGTAAACTACAAACGCCATAAAGTTTTAAAAATATTATTACTAACATACTGCAGTACATCACAATATTCCTACCTCAATAAATTCGTAGCTCACTACCAAAGTGTGAGCAGTAAATTCTGTCCGATAAGTTCCTTACACTTTTAGCAGCTGTCCCCGATCGTGGCACACGCCTGGCCACCGCCGATTCGCTGGAGCCCCGCCTAATGAAGATATATGGGACGATTCCTTCATTTACCGCCGAGAAAATGGTTACACGATTGCTTCGTGCTAGGGAATCTTGTAGTTGTTAAATGGCTGAAAGTTTATGTTACATTGATGAGTTTTATGTTATGTGGTCGTGTTGTTTTATCCTTACTATTTAACATCGCTGCTTGAGGAGCTCGTGGCTAAATGTGTGCTAGAGGGTATTTCTATGTACAGTCAGTGTCCTCTATTTTGTTAAAAATAAGACACTCCTCAAGTTTGGTACGCAATAGGAATGCTATGCTTACCACATTGGACAATACACTTCTTTCTTTTTTTATCGTGTGGTGTCTGAGTTTTTATGCCGCCCATGGGCCTCTGACTTGACTTTACACGCGTCGATAATTATCTCTCAGGTATACTGGTCTCCTCACGATGTTTTCATTCACTGAAGCAAGTGATAATTATACAATACGCACATGAAACCGAAAAAACAGAGGTGTGGTCTTGGGTTCGAACTTGAGACCTATGAGTTGGCTGTCCGACGGTCTCACCACTACGCTATCACTGCTCCATACCATGAGCACATAACATTTGGTCGCAGTACCAAATACATCATTTTGGACGTGAGACATAGTGCACGACATCCATATTAAACCGTGGCATGTGTGATGCATCTCATCGTTGATAGATGGCGTGCTGCACTGGACGCGTGACGTGCATTACTGAGAGGTTCTGTGAGGATAAGACGAACCTGACGTAGAATGTAAATAAATGTGTTTGAAGGAAAGAATTCTCATCTCAATTCAAATTGCAAGCAAACCAAGGACACGCTTCATGAGCACCGGGTTATGAATTTCAAATCTGAGAATTTTCCAAAGCAATCTCGGCAGTAAGATACTAATATTTCACCCTGAATAACACCAACAACGGCAAGAACTATAAAAGAAATCCTCTACCAGTTTGCATTCGAGAAATATACAAACAAGCGCTAAAAGAAACGCCTCAATATAACTTTTATAGAGCTACAAATGACATTAGTTTCACCCTACGGAGCTATGCAGCGCTCGTAGTGCTTACCATATAAAAATATATTCTAGCGTTATGTGTTCACAGCTTAAGTGTGAAAATGTTACGTTTTGCATGCAAGGAAAAAACTACATCCTAGTTTTTATTAAATGGGTACTGGTTGTGAACTGAGAAGGCAACGGTTTTGGTAACCTAGATAGTTTTGTATGGAATTATGCAAGAAGATTTCAGTACCTAATATTTTAGCTGAGAAACTATGGAGAAACTACACGAAATAAGGTAACAGCTTAAAAATCAAGTTGTTCAGTCAACTATTCAGTGATGATTCATGATTTTCAGTGATTTTGGTTTTTTTTGTGTTTGTTTATTTATTTATGTACACACAAAATAGTTAACAGGACATTTCATTAAGATAGAAGAGCACAAAGGTACTGCTTATTACATGAGAAATTTCTTCCAGCAGACCTGCGAGAGGAGAGGGAGGGGGAGGTTTATTAGAAATGAAAACAGTGTGTAGAAAAGAGAAAACATATTTGTGTTTTTTTTTGTAGTTTTATAAACTCGGAACAATTATAATAGAATAGAATAAAAGATTATTTATTTGCTTAAAAACATGACCCACAAAGAAAGACCTAAAAATAATATCAATTGATATCGCCTACACCAAGTTGACTTACTGACTATGCAATGAGGTAGTTAATTACGTACTACTATAATTTTAAAAAATAAGGGCGAAGTGTAAAAAAGATACTAAAGGGTGTAAATAGACCCTTAACATAGCCGAAAGGCACTTGTTCTCCCCGTCCACCTGGGAACCTTCTAGTTACGGAGATATTGGGGGTCAAAATTCCAACTTTTTCACAAGTTTTTTAATACTTGTTTTTAATGTAAGATTTTTACTTTACACACCTGCACGACCCACGTACTATTCAATCCATCCATCAGCACAATGCTTTGACTGCTTTCCATCGAGTCCTACCGTAAAACGTGATTTTTCACCCCAAAAAAAAAAGTCTATTCCCAGCAATAATTTTTGCGTAAAGTTACTTAGTTTGATGTACAGAATGCTTGGTTGACGGCTATGTGAAGGGTCTGTTTACACCCTGTATACTTAAAATTTAGCAGCATAAAAATATACGTCTACAAAAAAGGCAATACATGCTTTGAGTCTCATGAGATTGAACTTTTAGTTCAACCTTTAGGCAATTTTAAAATAAATTACAATTACAATTGAAAATTATCAATATTTCATGCAAGACTTGCTGCATTTTATTAATATATTTACAAAAAATACAATCTACTTTTAAAATTAAATATTAATAAGAAAGTTTGCAAAATAGATTATCCATTTGCCTCTAGTTTAAATGCAATTGAATTACAATGAGTTTATTAACTAAACATTACAGATACCAATTCAATTCTGTGGCATACGATCAAAAGGGTTTGTGTTAACTAAGTTGTACCAAAGTTTCAAGTCAAATAATACACCCTCGAATAGATAACTACATAACTATCAATTCTCACGGGATTGTCAATGTCGTCGACATTTTAAAGTTTTAACTTTAAAAGCTTATAGAAGGTTGCAAAAGAAGAAATTCATGCATTGAACATCATTTTTAAAAGTTTTAAAAGACTCTTTGATATTGTATTCATTGCACCAGCTGAAATTACACACTTTGAAAAACCAAGGAAACCTGAAGCGCAGATACCGTATATTCTCCCCGTTAAATCCCGTATCTCAGTCTCAATCATCAAAAAATATAATGAGATTTTTGTCATTAATTGAGATCAGATCGTACTAATTTGGCACGTTTTTTTTCAGCGGTCATCGCGCATGCGGCTGACGTGACCCGCCCAATCTCATTTTAGCCTTGTTGTCAGCGTTCACTGTGCCCGTTTTGTAACGCAGCGTGGTGTTTCGAACCTTGTGTTTTCTTTTGACACCCAGAATGCCGAGTTCCATTGCCCTTTGGCAAACTCCATGGTGGAACTTCTGAGACTCGGTGAGTAACCAGGTCGCACACACCAATTCTCGTAAAAAACGTCCTGACCTACGGGCTCAGGACGTTTTTTGCGAGCATTGGTGTAGGTACTGAAAATGTCAGAAAATATTTTAAGTACACAAAAGCATTACAATATCCACGATATACATAATATCAATATTAACGTACAATATCTTCTCGGATATGAACATTTTATAATAAAGCATATTTTCTTCTTCACGACCCAAAACACAACATATCGTTACACCCCAATCCCAAGCAACCTTTACCAGCGTCAAAAGGCCCTCACCCTCACAAGGTCAATGGCTCTTGTCAGACACACTGCCCTTGAACCTCCGCCATTAATTACAGACATCTATTAATCTTACACAACGCGGATAAAACATGCTTGTAACTCTGGCGTTATTAACAAAAAACGTTGTTACATGAAATTATGAGCAAATTGTTTTTGAGTCGCAAATAGTTTGTTTGGCCGACGTCAAAGGACACTGGGCTTTGTTTTAGGCTGAAATACTTTGTTCGGTAAGTTATAAGTATGAATAGTTGGTGGCAGTTTTGCTTGTTCTTCATATTATGTTAAGTACTTAGAAATTATAGATATTTAGACTGATAGATATTCTCATTGTTTAGTTAGAGTAATACGAATGGTGTACCCTTCTGGTCTCGTGATTACGACTCATAGTGAAACCGCGCTCGGACTATCTTTTAACCTATTGACCGCCACGGACGTCCATGGACGTCAAAACAAAGTGCTAACGACGCGACGCCGGGGGACGCACGCATACATGCATGCGCTGCATGGCACGTCGAAAAAAACACTTTTTTAAAGCGCTTGGCGTAGAGAACACAGATTTTCGTTATTGACGTGGCGGTCAAAAGGTGTGAGGCGCCACTGACGCATGCACTCCGCACTCACAACCTCAAAGCGAGTGAGACGGACATTCTGTTGTTCCCTGAGTGAATTCACGAGGAAGGCATTGTTTGTTGTATGTTATAGATATTAGTTATTAGTATCAATTAAGTTAGGGTTAATTAAGGAGTATTTATCGCATTGGGTTATCCTGTAGTGGTAGATGTAAGTAGATAAATATTAAAAATGATTTAATAAAAACTCATACGCACTTCTGTTGATCATGAGGCAATAGGATTTACTTTTGTGAGGACACGAATGATGGATTATAACTTGGCTTTCGCGGATGCCTGAAAAATGATCATAGATTATAAAATCTAGCTGAAGACGGAGCAATATTTAAAAGAATAGCTAAGTCGAAATCTAAGTTCAATCGAAGAGTGCGATTGACTTAATTTATTGATGGACCATGACTTTACTAAAAATCTGAATGGGACGTCTTACGGTGGAAGCGCCAGGGTACCACGCAAAACTGAAATTTTCTTGTGTTTTTTGCAATTTGCAGGTCAGTGTCAGGTTGTATGTTGATTAAAATCTGATTCGCGACGGTAAAAAATATGGCTTTACAGAGTTATAATCATTAAAATCATCAATACAACCCTGTACGTTCATTTAATACCATTCATAAACTATGTATTTTATGAAAAATTGCAAATTTGAATTTCACGGGCTAGCCTGATGCTTCCACCTTAAGAGAGAAGATTCTGTTCCAAAGTTTTTCCTTCTGTGAAAAAGTAAGGCAAGAGCCACTAAGTGCATAAGTAATTAATTTAACGGACAAACATGATCCGTTATTCAGGACGAAGGAAGGGAAACTATACAAATCCTGGTGAAACTTCGTATTGTAATAGACTCAGTAACTGAGTCAGGGGTGCTCAACCTTGTTGCCAGCTCGATAAAAGATAATTGGTTAGTGGGTTACGGGAGCCCAGTGCTGGTTGATAGCACGTCACATGTCTTTGGAATTTTCGGTTACAGAACATGCCTATTTTTTTTTTATACTAAATAGATTTGAGTTTGGCCGCAACTGATATGAAGCGATGATGCGGCCTAGGTGAAGCACGCTTGCCTGGAACAAACCGATTCACTCGAACTTTGAATAAATCCAGATTTAATGATCAGGGGACTGACGGTTCGCACTATTTCCATCACAATCTTGAGAGAGAATCATCATGTCCCATGGGATTACTTGGGGTCGGCGCAACACGGTTTTTTGTTCCATTCTCCTCTGTCAACCTTATTTACTCCTTATCTTTCACATCATTCCTCACACAATTCACCCATCGTGCATCATTCCCGTCTTGGGAGAGCAGTGGTGATTAAAACACCTTACCAATTTGTGTTTTTACGGCGTTTTCCTCGGAGACACCACTGCTCCTCATCAAAGAACCAATCATTATAAAAAAAAAACAATTGATTTCCTAATAATATTTTATCCAACAAACATTGACCATCCCTGACCAATCTCAAACAAAGAAAAGTGTGTGAAACACCTAGGCATTAACTTCGGGACTTCGGGAGTACATTCCGAGGGTCGAAATAAGTTTACCAGTACATTGGCGGCCGTAACACTAAACTAACTTACTGATTGTTCCCATCTTGTTAAACGTGCGGAAATGATCAGGACATGGACGGCTACCTTATTTTATTGGGGGACTATTTGTAGGCTATTGTCTTTATTGTTTTATTTTGGGTACTAGGTCAATTGTTCTTCTTTTGTTTTTGGATTTTGTGGAATGTTTCTCTTCCTTCAGACACTGTAATGTACGGATCTTGTGGTGCTCGAATGAAGTTGAATAAAACAGTATAGTAAAAAAAAAAACTAAATCAGTCATTTTATTTTTCGTATTCTTTTCAGTAAACCCTTCCATTTGATACTCATATCATGGAAATGCATAAAAAATAACTAGTCCACAATCTTTGGGAGTCCGCCATATTGGATTTAGAATAACGTCACTTAACTAACCATGCATTGTCATCGAAACTAAACAAGCATGCAAAATTTCAGCTCAATCGGGAACTGGGAAGTGGGTCAAATTTAACTTCTTAGATTTTTTTACATAGTTACAGGTGAAGCTAACAACTTTTGCAAAGATGTGTCGTTTTGTCCACGCAACAAAAGGTCCTTGCACAGCTCTAAGTGCCGGTTTACTTCTACTGTCACATGATTTCATACAAATTCTGAAAAAATATAATATCTGGTCGATGGTCTCTTTACGGAGTCTACCAAAGAAATCTTTCAAGTGTTCGTCATTATTTACTTTAACACCGGTTTTAGGGTTCCGTACCCGAAGGGTAACAAACAGGGCCCTATTACTGCTGCTATGACTTTGTTAATTTATTTTTAAATTTTAAATTTTATTTTTCCAACAGTATTTCCAGATGACAGTATTTCATTTTTTTTTTAATTGCTATTATGACTTTGTTAATTATTTTATTTTTTTTATTTAATTTTAGTACTACATAATGTGTTGTGTTTTAATTTGATTTGAATGTTTAAATGCTACTATAACTTTGTTAGCTTAGTTATACATCTTATTACGCATGCTGTGGTCTCCTGTAAGTGAAGGAGTACACCTACGTAATACTTTTGTCGATTATTTATTTCATGTGTTTGTGTATATCCTTTGTTGGAGATCCTAAATAAATAAATAATTACTAAGCCTCCGCTGTCCGTCCGTCCGTCTGTCAGCGGGCTGTATCTCCGTAATAGGTAGACAGTTGAAATTTTCACAGAATTAGTATTTCTGTTCCCGCTATAACAACAAATAATCAAAATTTATTTAAAATTAAACGAAGCACTACTACGATGGTACAAAACCCTTCATGCGCGAGTCCGACTTGACTTTGGCCGGTTTAATAAATTAGCTTTATGTTTCGTCCGTCAATCAATATTTTTTCTTCCATAAGAGATAGGGAAACTTCAAACAAGTCCAAAAACAAAACATTGCAATAAAATATGAAAGCGTGTCTTTTACCAGCTAGTATAAGCCCGGTATCCTACCAGGTAAGTCTATGTTGACTCTTATATTCTGAAGGTAAGCTGAAACATAAACAACAGTAGAGCTAAAACCAACAAAGCTGTGTTTTCTTTGATTCCCAGAACAAGTCGGCGGGAAATGCGCACGAATATTACTATTGTTTGTATGAAGTCGCAGTTTGGTTTACTCTAAAATAAGCTAGACATTTGTTACGGGTAAAAGGCTTCTGGAAATGCAGTAATCGAACATTTTAATGTTTTTGCGGACCTTTTCACAAATGATTATGCAATTTGAAAGGCCCATTTGACGATTTGATGAGAAGATGTTAAGAACATTTTGTTTATTTTCTATAGCGTGTGTAACAATGCCTAAAAATATAAATAAAGATAATAAAATAACATAGGTACCAATTATATTAGCTTCACTTATTTAATTAATGTATTTTATAATTTTGCATACATGGAGGAGCTGTAATAAAACTCGACCATCTATAATGTACTATAATTCCAGCAAATAAAAATTTCATTACATTTCGCAACCAGACAAGACAAAGAGTTATTTCGCATTTATAATATTAAGTACAGATTCTGCCTCTTACAATATTCCCACATTATTACAAAACTCGATAAATCTCCGATAGAATTACCAGCGTATAGACTCCATGTTATAAACTTCGTCTAACTTCGACATCTGCTTCCCTTCCGAGTTACCGTCGAGGCGCGATTGTTTCATATTGAAGGCCTTTGTAGCTTACATGACTGGCGCTAGCAGTAATCGATATGAAAAATGTCAGTATCGATTTGAAGTGTTGATATTATTAAAATGTTGCTTTTAAAATTGTCGCATTTGGTTATTGACTAAAGCTACAACCAACCTTTTTCGGCAATAAAATGCCTAAAGAAAAAACCTGAGCAATCATTCGTCTTGTCGAATTGCTATTTTAATTTGGCAGGCGCATTAACAATTACGAACAAATAAAAACGGCCAAATGCGAATGCATTTATTTTTTTTGTTATATCGGCAATATAAATACACATTCTGTGAAAATTTCAACTGGCTATCTATTATGGATTATGAGATACAGCCCGCTGACAGACAGACGGACGAACGAACGGATGAAAGGACAGCAAAGGCTTAGTAATAGGTTCCCAGTGGTTACCCTTGGTGTACGGAAGCAAAAAATGGCATGAAAATAAATATTAGTACATAGTCAATGGCCCATCTTCCATGTTGCGCCGCATGCTCTGATATTTGATGACTTTATGGCTGCATCAGTAAGCAGAGTTTGCCTAGCTGCATTTCTGGATAAACACATATGAACTTTTTTGCCATCGACACGTTAAGAAGAAGTACAAAGCTATTACTTCATATAACAGATTCTTTTAAACTAAATCTATGTATAACTCAAGCTACATAAGTAAACGACAATGTTCCCCTACGTTCGTTCACACCAGCTAACGTATTTGATATCAAACGGTTTCCAAGACGCTTTGTGTTTGGATCCACAAGAGGTTCCTCGTCTTAGAATGTTGGTTTCACTAGTACGTAGGAATGCGCTGCGTTTATTATAGTTTGGCAATGAAAACTAGAGTAATACATACATACTCACGCCTTTTTTCTATGGGGACTGGCAAATCCTTAGAACTAGAGGGATTTTAATTCCATATCATTTTATAGCAAAACCGCTACAGCTTTAGAATATTGCCTGCAACTCAGAAATCCACCACCTACTAATCCTACTTAATCCTACTAATCCTACTTAATCCTACTTAATCCTACTTAATCCTACTAATCCTACTTAACATTCTAAATGCGAAAGTTTGTGGGAATAGATGGATGGATGTTTGTTACTCTTTCACGCAAAAACTACTGAACGGATTTGGAGGAAATTTAGCAAACAGATAGCTTATAACCTGGATTAACACATAAGATACTTTTTATCCCGTGGTACAATTATCGAACTCCACGGTGGAGCCGTGGGCATAAGCTAGTACTCTTATATTGCTGAGACAATGTTATCCCACTTTGTTAGCCAACTAAAATGGAGCTTTAATTATCCTGAATCAAAAGCTCTTTTTATGATCTCTAAAATATTAACAACCTCAAAAAACTACCGAGTCTCACTTTCATGTTTCTAAAATCAAGTAAAGCGTAAAAGAAACTACACCAACACTTTAAATCCTAGCAACACTCACCGTATGTTGGCAACACTTGCAGCGGCGTACATCCCCAGCTTGTTGTGATACACGAGGCTCAAGCCACAGGTGTGCAGATACCAGCTAATTTATAGCGAGAAGTTTCTCCGTGCTCCCCATTTTTGTTTGGAATCAGATCCTTTTCGTGTTTATAGTTTTAAGAGTTATTTCTTGAATGAGGTTGAATTATTTCGCAAGTAGATTTAAACTTAGTAAGTACTTCCTGAATCAACTACGGTGTGCTTTATTAAAACAGGCTCCACGAGTCGCGGTCCTATATCGCTGAAAAGTTGTGTGGTAATCGATTATCGTGGTACGGTCATGTGATGAGGAGGAATGAGCAAAATGTAGTGAGGAAAATGTTGAGCATGAACTTACATGGCTTTAAGCGTCTAGGAACACCAAATAAACGATGGATGAACGGTGTGAAGGATGATATGGCTAGGAAGGAGGTGACTGCTGAGATGACGAGTAATAGAGAAGTATGGAAGAAGACATGCTGCGCCGACCCCAAATAAATTCATGTAACTACACTACGGTATAAATCAAATTTACGCATAATATTGTTCACATCCTGTTGTATCGGCAAGTCAGTTACTAAGAAATTGATTACAAGATCGTGTTAAGTTTCAGTGTTCACAGCAGATTATGTACATTATTCTCTCATATCTGATGCGTATTCAGTCGGAACTAACGCCATATTTTATTTGAACACACGTCACAAAAACAAAATCACATTAATTATGTTTAACGCAGCGTGGTTAGCGTCAGAATGGCTGGTTGCCTATGGCAGGCGGCTCTGAAAGTATATTGAAGAATTGCTATCCAATTGCTTATATTTGCTTCGTTTCTTCAATAATTGCTACATATGATACATTCAGAGAAATATGGATATTTTTTTGACCAGCCATTCTGACGTCAGGATGGATGGTGGCCTCCGTGTTCAGCGTGAAGGACACAGAATTTCTAAAAGTTTGTTGTATCAATAATTGCTTACTAATTGCTTTATTCACCAATTTAAGTTTGAGTTTCGTACATAAATTAGGTAAAAAAATATAGCTTTTATTAATATTTGTACGAAGAAGTGCCTGATAATTTGGAAAGGCAACAGTTCTTTTGTGCTACAGCGTCTTGTTCAAATCTTGCAGGCGTTCACTTCGACTTATTATGACGATGTTCGGTGAGTGGTTTTAAATAACAAAATATGTATCTACCCTCAATAACACAATATTTACTAGTGTCAATACGTATAATAGCTGGGTCAGATATACTTTGAAAACTGTTTTAACTTATTTGATAAGTATATCAAAAGCAAAATAATTATTGCATTAGTGAAACTTAGTAATTCCGTCTGTGGTTTGTGATTTACGTTTGGTGATAATGAAAAGAGGAAGAAAGTTTACTGTGCTACTAGATGAACAAAAAAATGCGTTCCTACAATACAAAAAGTATTTTTCTAGTAAGTCCGATTTACCACCATCTACCGATCCATTGTTCAGTGAAATAAGTACCCTTTTGTCAAATAAAATTACTACACAGGCACTGTTCCTTTCTGTAAAGAAAAATTTCGACTATTTCTTTGCTAACCCTGATGATCTTGAGGTTTGTCATAACCAAGAACTAAAACAATTTCATTTGAATAAGAATCAATTTTTAAAAAAATACGAAGATGAAAAAAATTAAAAAACAGTATGTTACGAATTTATGATTGACACGTATCAATGGGAACGAATGCAACCAATAAGTAAACGCATTAGATTAAATAAGGGTGCAGAGACTGTGTTTAGAATGAAACATCTTTTGCCTAAGCATCAGTGGGCTCATCTAATGCGTGAAAAAATTTGGGAGGTTCATCCAATTGCACACAATTGGATATTCAAACACTATTCTATTAATAAGGATCATAACATAACGTGCATTGGATTTTGTAAACAATGTGAGGCTGAAGTGAAAGTTATAATTAGCTGGCCTTCTGATAAAATTGCCCAATGCCAATGCATTATAGAAAATTACGATGAAAATTTTGTTCATACTTTTGCTAGAAAAATAAAACTGTCGCCTACGAAACGAATAGAATTATCTGATGATCTCAAACATGTCGCCGTAATTACATACCGCAACACAATGGCTAATAAAGTTATGGATTCCGGTGATCCTGAGCCCGCTCATCTGCCAACAGTTGGTTGCCTACGTCAAATAAAACACGAACAAAACAGGAGTTCATATATTATTATGACCAAAATCAAATTCTTTCATTGTGGCTAATGACACTAATATCACCTTATAAAGAAGCTATTAAGCATATTTCAGTTTATCCTTTTTACGTGTATTATTGGGATCCTTGCCAAGATAAATATTGTAAACTATTTAAGAAAACTGGCAAATTAATTCTTAGTCTGGATGCCACCGGTAGTATTTTTAAACCATTTGGTCCAACACATAAAATCGTAGTAACTAAACACATTTTCATTTACGTTTCTGTCATGAAGACAATCGAAAATGAAAGTAGCGTACCGCTTACACAGATGTTGTCGGAAAATCAATCCATGGCCACGATATACAAATGGTTAGAAGCTTGGCAAGAAAGCAATCCAAAACCAGATGAGGTCAATGTCGACGATTCATCGGCACTAATTGGTGCTAGCGTGAAAGCATTTACGAAACATAACTCGACAAAAGAATATGTCGAAGAATCGTACAGAAAACTGGAACAAGAGAAAAGTAGTGAGGATTGTTATATAAGAATAGACACAAGTCATTTTGTAAAAATATTATTTAATCTGTCATGCTTTAAACATGTCGACAGCAGAGTAAAATTTTTTATATTAAATGTTTATTAGAGTAAACAAAATGCGAAAATTATGAAAAAGCTAAAGATATTTTGGCAGATATAATTACAGTTTGCTTAAATGAACATGATGGATTAGATAAAAATAACACTCCTTCTAGATGTGCTGCAGCTAAAAATCGATTAAAGTCACTGGATCAATTTCATACTTAGGACAAGGAAATAGAAATTGTGGATAATGATAAATTACTTGATACGCCTCAAGTTCACCAAAAGTCGATATTTGAAGATGTATTAGAAACTGAACATCCAATCAAATTAGACAAAAAAAATACAGAAAGGCATTTCTATAAATGATTCAATAACAACATTGACGCCGAAAAATTACTGGTGACACTGGATACTGAGGGTATCGGCGAGCATGAGAACCTGTACTATTTTTCCGCTATTATTGAAACTATAACGCGTTTACTGACACAGTTTCCGTTATGGTCTAACATAATGAAAAATATTTATGATTCCAACATCACAACACCATCTTCCTCAAATGTAGAAGCCTATTTTAAAAACATTAAAAGGCTTTTATTACAAATGAGCACAAAATCCCACAGACTGCGGACAGACGAATTCATATCCAAAAATTTAGAATTCCTAAAAGGAGAAATAAAAGTTGCCTCTAATAAATTGGCTCATCAAGGAAAGATCGATTTTAATATTTCTAAAGACAGAATGAAAAAGGACTCCAAAACTTTGGTTCAGAAAAGAAAGATACAGACAAAGGAAGAGTTTACTGACGATTCAATTTTTGCTGATAATCCAACCTTTATCGAAAACTGAAGAGGAAAAGGGAAAGACGTTAAAAAAAGAAAAAATACGTTAAAATCTATTGTACTTTTGTCTAACGGAAGCAGATTACAGTTTGGTGACAAAAGAATTATTTTGAGAAACACATGCGCTATTGATTCTTTATGTCAAGCTTTGGCTATAGCATACGTCGACGGTTACCGTGTAAGTAGAACAATACAGGACAGCAATCATTTGTTTTGTAAACTTATTAGGCTAATGACCGAGAAAGGTACAGAAGAAGTGTACAAAGTTAGATCAGAAATGGCTCAAGTCTATTTTAACAAAGTTGAACAGGCTGATACTGTGGAGATTCGTTGCGAGTGTAATGTCAATAATGTGTTTGAACGCATATTAATTGATTGCATATATAGTGCAGACGAAATAGAACATTGCACAGAATCAGATTGCCCGATCAATAATGTTCAGCGGAAAATACCTGTTCTACATATAGACGTTAATAAAACTGTTAACGAGTTACAAGAAGCCGCAAATACACTTTTTAATAGTGAAGAAATTGCACAATGCCGTCGACATAACTGTCCTGGTATCAAATCATTTACTTTAGCCTTACGAGACCTTATTGCATTTGAATTTAATTCAAATGAATTTATTTCAGTAGACGATCCACCAATCCATCTGTTATTGCATGACACTGAATTTCGTTTGTTGTCAATAATAGAATTTATTCCTCCATCGCCTAGAACACAAATTGGTCATTATAAAGCTCACTGCAGGCGAAATTTACAGTGGAATTGTTACGACGATCAATCTACAAAGATTACAAAGAGCGAAAAGAAGGTTATCCCCCATTGTATTTTATATGCAAAACAATAACTATTAATTTTATGTACTTACACCTAGAAATAATATAGATAAATAAACATTTTACGATGTAATACGGTTTTTTCTTTCATACATTTCCGGTGTTTCATATTTATGCACATACCATCCGTGCTGCTTGATTAAATAATATGTTGTCTTTTTTGTGACATAAATAATAATTTCAAATAATAGTCGAGTCCGCGTCAACAGAACGGGTGGGTGACTGATAAGTATGTAACTATGTAGGTATATAGCGTAGGTACTTGGCTAGCAATGAAACGACCGTGTATCGTGACCACTGGTTTATTACTTAAACGTAAGCGTCGCTCTTAGAACGGTGGGGTGGAGTGCGGGCGCGCGGGGCGCGGGCGCTTACGAGTACAAACACTGCACTCCTCCCACCTTAATTTGAAACCCTGTTATACAAACAAATAACTTATTAGTTAAGATACATACTATTACTAAAAATATTTCTTATAATTTATGACTTTTCTTGGGCGCACTGATCGACCATATCGCCGATCGTTAGTGTCATTTGTAACAGCATATGGACTGTTACACTCGGTCGGCTGTCCGGCCGGTACAGCAGTTATCTCCTGACTAGCCTCCTCCCATTCATCATCATCCTCTCCCTTCCCCCGGTCATTATCTGATAACGGTGATAGCGACGAATCGGTGGGCGACGGCGTCGGCGCCGGCCTTGCAGCCGAGTGCGCGGGTGACGACGGTAATGACTCGGAGTCAGGCTGCGATGCTGATTGTGCTGTTGTCGCGAGCTGATTCGGGACCGACGAGGATGCACCTCCAGCAAAACCAACATCACTCACAATTTCATCAGAGCTAGTAGTGTCTGTGCACTTAATAATCTGGTCTAAATGTCTTATACATGAAGAACTACAATTTTTAAATTTAATATGAAACATTCTGTTACCAATAATATTCGTTATAGTTCCTTTCATCCAACTTGCCTTTTTAGCAGTGAACCATCTAGCCCACACTACTTCACCTAACTTGAATTTCCTAGATTTACAGAGTTCCTTATTTTCTGTTTCTAAACTACTACTAACGTGACTCGTGGGTAGAACTATGTCTAATCTGGTTCTAACATTACGTCCGAACATTAAGCTTGACGGCGTTGCGCCGGTAGTACAATGAATAGTATTCCGGTATTCGAACAAATATTTAAATAATTTATCTTGAACTAAGCGAGGGCTAAAGCTATTTTTACTATTGTTTTGTTTGATGATACATTTCAACATTTTCTTGCAAGTGCGGACTGAATTTTCGGCTTGGCCGTTACTAGCTGGGTGATAAATTGGTGAATTTAAGTAATTTATCCCGTTATTTTTACAAAACTGTTGGAATTCTGAGGAACATATCTTAATATCATTGTCAGACACAATTTCGTTCGGGATACCGAAAACAGAAAATAATTCTTTTAATTTTAATATTAACGCACTAGTGGAGGTGCCGCAATTCATATGAATGCATTCTAGCCATTTACTAAATGCATCAATAACAATTATTAATACCGTTTGCTCTATAGACATGTAATCTATATGAATACGGTGCCAGGGAGCGGGCGGGCGCGGCCAGGGTGAGGGGGGCGCGCGGGGCGGCGCGCTGCGCTGGGCCGCGCACACGCCGCAGCCCCCCACCATCCGCTCAATGTCGCCGTCGATGCCCGGCCACCACATTCGACTTCGCGCCGCACTCTTCGTTTTAACAATACCGAAATGCGCACTATGTAATTCTTCCAACATACGCTCGCGAAATATTAAAGGAATTACGATTCTATGGCCACGGAATACGCAACCCCCGATAATCTGCAAATCCGTTTTACACATAAAAAATGGTAGTATTTGCCTGCAACTAATCTTGCGCGGCCAACCCTGCTGCATATAATTCATTACGGTTTTAATAATTTTATCATCGGCCGTAGCGCGTTGTATTCGTTCGAACGAGACCGGCTCTTGAATAGCATTCATGAACAACAGAGCGATTGGGAGGACATCGCGCTCCTTTCGATCAGCTGATCCGCTCGATTCTAAAGATAACGGCGCGCGAGAAAAATAATCTGCCACAATATTATTTTTATTACTAATATACTGTACTTCGTAGTTGTAAGCGGATAGCATAATTGCATACCTTTGCAGTCGAAGGGCGGTGGTCACGGCAATGCCGTCCTTTTTACCAAAGATTGAGAGAAGCGGTCTGTGATCTGTTCTCAATACGAAAGGTTCTTGACAACCATACAAGTACTGGTGAAAACGCTTAATGCCGAACACCAAGGCGCACGCTTCTTTCATAATTTGACTGTAATTCTTTTCTGCTGGTGACAAGGAACGCGAACTAAACGCGATCGGCCTCTCCGTACCGTCGTTGAACAAATGTGCAAGTACCGCGCCGAGACCCGTGGGACCTGCGTCCACGGTCAACACTAGCCGCGCTCGCGGATCGAAATGAGCCAACACGCGGTCTGAAGCTAGTTCGCGACGCACGGAATCGAACGCAGACTGCTGTTTCTTGTCCCAGTGCCATTCAACATTGTCTTTTAACAGTTCATTTAGCGGGCTTAACATTGAAGACGCATTTGGAATGAAATTCCTATAGTAATTGATTACGCCCAGAAATCGTTTTAATTCTAGAACGTTTGTAGGGACGGGGGCTCTTAAAATCGCTTCTACCTTACTCGGGCACGTTTTAAGGCCATTTTTATTTATTTTAAAACCTAAATATGTGACGCTGTCTTGGAAAAATGAGCATTTTTCTTTTTGTAGCCTTAAACCGGCGTCTTGTATTCTACTTAATAAAATACGAAGTCTTTCTAAATGAAGAGCTCTGTTGGGGGCCGTGAGACAAATGTCATCGTACCAACACGACACGCCTTCAATACCGGCAACTAGAGATTCTATGGTACGTTGAAAAATAGCTGGGGCATTAGCGAGACCGTACACTAGGCGCGTATATTTGAAAAGACCTTTCGGTGTATTTATGGTTGTCAGGTCTTGTGACGATTCAGATAAACATAATTGATTGTAAGCGTTGCTTAAATCTAGCTTGGAATAATGTTCGCCGCCCCCTAGCTTAGCAAAAACTTCATCGATATGAGGCAATGGGTATTTATCGATTTTTAAAACCTTATTTAAGGTGCAAGAAAAATCTCCAGCTATTTTAATCCCATCCTCGTCGCCAGTTGATAAGTATGTAACTATGTAGGTATATAGCGTAGGTACTTGGCTAGCAATGAAACGACCGTGTATCGTGACCACTGGTTTATTACTTAAACGTAAGCGTCGCTCTTAGAACGGTGGGGTGGAGTGCGGGCGCGCGGGGCGCGGGCGCTTACGAGTACAAACACTGCAGTGACCCATAATTGTAAATGCCTGCACGATTTGAACAAGACGCTGTAGCACAAAAGAACTGTTGCCTTTCCAAATTATCAGGCACTTCTTCGTACAAATATTAATAAAAGCTATATTTTTTTACCTAATTTATGTACGAAGCTCAAACTTAAATTGGTGAATGAAGCAATTAGTAAGCAATTATTGATACAACAAACTTTTAGAAATCCTGCGTCCTTCACGCTGAACACGGAGGTTACCATCCATCCTGACGTCAGAATGGCTGGTCAAAAAAATATCCATATTTCTCTGAATGTATCATATGTAGCAATTATTGAAGAAACGAAGCAAATATAAGCAATTGTATAGCAATTCTTCAATATACTTCCAGAGCCGCCTGCCATAGGCAACCAGCCATTCTGACGCTGACGCAGCGTGGGCCTCGATTACAGCCCCTCTGTCCACGAGCGCCAAAATCCTTGTACAGCTGTACCTGTGTAAGTCCCGTGCTCCCTGGTCAGCCAGCCCCACTAACGCCTTGCTGACTGTATAAGATTTCCATCACGTCACAATGTTCTCAAAGGATCCTATTCCTTAGAGCATTTCAGCGCAAAAAGAACGATTTAGCATGGCAATGCCTTTACGAGATGCTCCCAGTTCCGAGAAGCGAGTATCGTACATGTATAATGGAATGTAAATGAACTCGTATTTCGTAAAATAAACTGTTTCTTACAAAAAATATCACCAACGAATTCCACAAAACCAGCTCAGACCGAACTAAACTAAAAATGTAAAACCAATACAAATTCGCATACATTTTCTAGCTAGCTTCAGGTACCCGCATTACCTATATCAGAACAAACATTCATCTTTAGTCTACGGAGCAAGGATACCGAGTCTGTATCATTTGTGAATGTTACGACGACAGCTCACGGGGCCGGTGGTATGTACAAATATCGGATTTTTTATTTGATACAAAATATTCATGTTGGGAGAGGATTTGCAGTTTGGATAGAATGCATGCTAAAGTTCGGATTGTGGTTTTAGTTGATCAAGTTTTGAAACGAAACATTTTTTAATTAGTTAGCCAAATTTTTTTTTGAATTTTTTTATTATTAAATGTCAAAAGTGAATGTTTCTCTCATGGAATCTTTTTTGTTAAGTACATACTTTAAGCCTGCAATTTATTTGCAAAATCATGTTCATTAACATCAGTCATGAACTCATCAAGCTTATCCCTAATAAATACATAATAAGAAACCGAAATAAATGGCACACGGCTCAATAGACGTGAGCACCTCACATTTCTAGCTAAACAAATAGTTTTTCTTTCACCTATTTACATTCTACCTGGGGTCGGCGCAACACGTCATTTACTCCTTCCTCTTTCATATCATTCCTCACACAATCCATCATCTCAACACAAGGACATATAAATACTTTATTTTTATTCTCCTATCCTCATCTCAATTTATCTGGAGACAGCTATATATTATACTAGCTGTTGCCCGCGACCTTCGTCCATGTGGAATTTTATAGGTTATAACATTCCTCGATAAATGGTCTGCGTCAGGATGGCTGGTTGCCTGTATCGGTTCGCGTCAGGCTGGTGACCAAAAATTGCTACCTATTTGCTACCTTTTACTACCTATAGTCAATTAATTGCTACCTAACTTGGAAACAAAATAATGGGACTTCAAAATGACCAGCCATTCTGATATCAGGATGGCTGGTCAACCCTCCGTTTGTGTGAACTATTCAAATTCGTGTTATTATTTTTACTTGAATAATTGCTACCTAATTGCTACCCTCACGTATTTCAATGTCCACCTTGTAACTTTAACGAGTAAAAAGTTGTGACCATTTTATTTTTTTACAGGGAATGGATTATAGTACGAGAGCCGACTGCAAAATTTCCAACCTACTTGATACCGCGATAAAATGCACGATGGGTTCTCATAAAAGTGATGCTAAGTCCGAATTTGATAGTCTGCCACGGCGGAACTTGCCGAAAGTAAAAAAAAAAACATTTTCGGTGCGAAAAAGGTTTTTTTTTTTACTTACTTTACCCATCTGATACTGAAATAATAGTTATGGCATCAGTTAGAAATTTACTGGTAGATACAGAAAAGCGAAATCTGTCAGTATTTTTTTGCCGGAAGTGCTTGGCAGACGCTCTCAATGGTGACCCCATCGGGACCCCTAAATATACCCATCTGACACCAGCATGAAACCAATTCCAGTCGGTAGGTATGAATCCTCATTTCTGGAATATATAAGTCTGCCAACGCTTTTTCTGCCGAAACACCTTGACAGACGAGATTATGTAAGCAACATCCGTAGAACCCGTATTTTGGAATTGTACAGATTACGGACATTTTAATTACTGAAGGCTTATTGTATTGCATGTATAATCATTATGAAGGTCTGTGTAAGGTACTTATAAAAATATCTACAGGTGAGTTCACTAGTAGTAGGTTTGGAGAATATTAGCAATTCTGGTTTAGCAGCTAGTTTAGTATATCCTCTTTAACGCGTTCCCGCAAACTTTTGATTGTAATTATATCGACATAATACCTGGCTTAATCTTTAGGTATAGCCATAAAAAAAAACAGACGGTTAACGCCACCGCCCGCCATTTGCATTGCCGCTTGACTTGGTACTGGGAACTGTTTTGTTACAATGACAGAATGTTTGGTTGTTTGGAATGTCTGGGTGCTGCTTGCCGACCTCCCTAGTGCCGTCAGCGTGGTTTGCTACGCTGACGACACGCTGGTGCTGGCACAACGGAGGTCGCACGAGGCGGCGGCCGAATACATGACACGCGGGGTTGCGATAATCGTAGAGAGGATCCGGCAATTGGGTCTCGAGGTGGCATTGCACAAGTCCGAGTCCATGTGCTTTCATGGGCCTCGGAATGCGCCACCGTCGGGATCCGAGTATTTTCTGCCTTCACGCGGCTCTTGGCCAACCTGAGGTGTCCAAAGGCCTCCTGCCAGAGGCTCTACGCGGGGGTCGTTCGGTTCATGGCCCTTTACGAAGCCCCGGTGTGTTCTTTGAGGCGGCGAGCCGCCCACTATCTGAACGCGCCCCAAATGGTGGTAGCCGTAAAGCTAGTCCGGGGGTACCGCACGATCTCTGGCGAGGCGGCGAGCCTCCTTGCCGGATTGTCGCCATGGGCTCTGGAGGCGATAATCCTCGCGCGCCTGCACGAATGGCGCGTGGAGGCACTAAGTCTGGGGGAAACTCTGCTGCCGCGGCAAATCGTCGCTCTGCGGACAGACCTCCGGCGCGATTTCATGGCGACGTGGAGAGAGCAACTGTCGCAACCCAATGCAGGGCATGGCACTATAGTGGCTATAAGTCCCCTCTTTGAGGAGTGGTTAGAGAGGCGCCACGACGCCCTCACCTTCCGCCTGATGCAGGTCTTCACCGGACACGGTGGAGCATACCGTGGAGGTCTGCCCCGCTTGGGCGGAGCACCGCCGTGTCCTCGTAGCGGCGATTGGTGGCGGCGATCTCTCGCGTCCGGCCCTGGTTTAAGCCATGGTCCGGCCGAGAGAGAATGGGAAGCTGTCACCTCCTTCTGCGAAGCAGTCATGCTAGTGAAGGAGGTGGCGGGCACGACCCAGCCGCCGCGGGAGACGCACCGGGCGTCGGGGGTCACGTGGTGGCTCCCGGCCACCGTAGGCGCGGGCCTGTGGACGGCGAGTAGTGGACTAGCTCGCCGTCCGGCCGTCTTATGACGGCAGGCCGTGTCGACAGCGCGCTCGTGTTCCACGCGCGCCTCAAAGAGATGTCATCAACAATGTAGGGGTCCGCAAGGGCCGATGCCTGCCAGGGCTGCGGGACTGTTCGAAAGAGATACCGCGGCCCTGAAACACAAAGGGCAAAGAAGGAACATGGATGGGTTTTATTCAGCAGAAGTCTGACACTCCCTTCCGCTCCGCCCAGAGAAGGGGGTCATTCGATGACTTCCCATCCGAAAAAAATAAAATAAAAAAGTGTCATTTCGATATAATTACTATCAAAAGTTACGGGAACGCGATAAAGAGGATATACCAAACTAGTTGCTAAACCAGAATTGCTAAAAATAAAAACAGCTAGTGAAAAAAAAACTCACCAGTAGATATTTTTATCACTTACTACCTAACATATACCTTCCAAAGTACCTAGGTGTCATGTTCGGCAGAGCCTTAACGTATAAGTCACATTGTCATAGTACAAAACAGAAAGTCGCGACCCGAAACAACTTGTTACGTCGCTTAGTTTCCACGAGCTAGGGAGCAGCACACGAAGTTCTTAGAATAACCGGCATGTCCCTATGTTTTTCTGCTAGAGAATTTGCGTGCCCAGTGTGGTATCGATCCGTTCACGCAAAACAAGTAGATACTGCTCTAAACAAGACGTGTCGGATAATATCGGGCTGCCTAAAACCGACTCCTCTCAATAAGCTGTACTCGCAAGTAGGTATCGCACCACCTGCTGTAGGATGTCGCATGTGCGCTGGAAAAAAAGAACCAAGAATATTATTCCCGACATCCCCTCTACGACCACACACCTAACCCGGGAAGACGAAAAAGCTGTAAAATCTTCTTACGCTCCACTCAGGCAATCCAAAACAGGCCACCCAAAGTACGCGGTAAGTTATGGCAAGAGAAGTGTCCACCACCCCACGACTTCTTAAAGCTCCAAGAACACCTGGCTCCCGGCAGTGAACTACAGTGGCCTATTTGGAAAGCTCTGAATCGACTGCGTACCTAATTAGGCCGCTGCAAACATAATCTGGCAAAATTGGGGTATCACTGGTCCCTCCAACACGTAGTGCGAGTGCGGCGCTCCGGATCAAACTATGCCCCACCTGCTGGAGTGTCCCAGGTGTCTCTTGACGACCTGAATAGCGCCTCTGCCGCTGCAATAAACGTGGCCACCTACTGGGCCCAAACCGTCTAATATGGAAGGAACATCGATACGATAAGAAGAAGAGGAAGAAGACAGACTTTCAGAATGATTATACATGCAATACAATAAGCCTTCAGTAATTAAAATGTTCGTAATCTGTACAATTCCAAAATACGGGTTCTAAGGATGTTGCTTACATAATCTCGTCTGTCAAGGTGTTTCGGCAGAAAAAGCGTTGGCAGACTTATATATTCCAGAAATGAGGATTCATACCTACCGACTGGAATTGGTTTCATGCTGGTATCAGATGGGTATATTTAGGGTTCCCGATGGGGTCACCATTGAGAGCGTCTGCCAAGCACTTCCGGCAAAAAAAAATACTGACAGATTTCGCTTTTCTGTATCTACCAGTAAATTTCTAACTGATGCCATGACTATTATTTCAGTATCAGATGGGTAAAGTAAGTAAAAAAAAAAAGCCACTTCGCACACGAAAAAAAATATTTTTTTTTACTTTCGGCAAGTTCCGCCGTGGCAGACTATTAAATTCGGACTTAGCATCACTTTTATGAGAACCCATTGTGCATTTTATCGCAGTATCGAGTAGGTTGGAAATTTTGCAGTCGGCTCTCCTACTATAATCCATTCCCTGTAAAAAAATCAAATGGTCACAACTTTTTACTCGTTAAAGTTACAAGGTGGACATTGAAATACGTGAGGGTAGCAATTAGGTAGCAATTATTCAAGTAAAAATAATAACACGAATTTGAATAGTTCACACAAACGGAGGGTTGACCAGCCATCCTGATATCAGAATGGCTGGTCATTTTGAAGTCCCATTATTTTGTTTCCAAGTTAGGTAGCAATTAATTGACTATAGGTAGTAAAAGGTAGCAAATAGGTAGCAATTTTTGGTCACCAGCCTGACGCGAACCGATACAGGCAACCAGCCATCCTGACGCAGACGATAAATGGGCTAGCCAACACTAAAAGAATTTTTCAAATCGAACCTGTAGTTCCTGAGATTACGGCGTTCAACCAAACAAACAAACTCTTCAGCTTTATAATATTAGTAGAGATTTTTAAGTCGATACAAACACAGTATCGTGTACTCGGGTCTTAACAGAAGACGCAGTGGATGCTGGATGAGTTCCAAGTGGGGCATCCTGTCGCCAAATATCTCGAGAATTTGATAGAGAAACGCTAAAGTATTGTAAATTGATTCGACATTAAAGAAGAAAATCCTAAAGGTGCTGATTTCAAAGAGAGAACCGATTTTCACTTTATTTTATTTTTCTGTGGGCGAGTGAATTGACTGCAATGTAAATTAAATGCTGGCAGGTGGAGTCAAGCCCTAATGGATTGATTGCCGAGAGCTGGTCAAAAGAGCGTTGGCAAACTAACAGCCAGATAGATGGACAAGCTATAGAAGACCGCAAGGAAGACATGGATGAGACTCGCACAGACCAGGGAATCATGTCCAAAAGAAGGAGGCCTCTACTCAGCAGTGGCAGGAACTAGGTTACCCATGATGAAGATGATGAGTGGAATGGCCCATCTTATGATAAGTCCTTAGACCTACAGGTCACGACAGCATCAATTGCCAAAGGAGTTAAAAAAGTAAGTTCAAAAATAAAGTATGAAACAAGAAAATATTCAGTTGTTTATTTAATAGACTACCGGTAGTTTGTAGTTTGTAAAGCATAACCACTTTAAGGGTGTAGTTCAAAGAGGCGCTGCTTGTCAAGAAAAAATGCATCGATATGTCAAACTTGATACATTTATTTTAGTCCTCTGTTTTCCCGCCTGCATTGATAAGTTGGCTGAATTAGTGTACATAACAATTCAATGACGTCTGTTAAATAACTTTACGTAATATTTTAATGTATATAATTTCCTGCTTCTCTGGTTCGAGGTGGCGCAGGAGAAGAGTACCTGGAAGGATATGGGGGAGGCCCTTGCCCAGCAGTGGGACATACAAGGCTATTAAAAAAAAACATATTCATAGTGATGTTCAGAGGATAGCCGTGCTCATATATCATACTGTTAGAATGTATTGTTTCATTTCAGGATGCATACAACCCGATAACCAGCGGACGATCAAGACGCTTTCAACGATACCTCAGTTGTCAAATTCTGATAAGTAGTTAAGTATGTGGGAACAGATGAACATACATACAGGTCAAAATCATAACCCTCCTTTTTGCTTCGCCGTAGTCGAATAAAAAGATCTAAATGTTCTATTATTTTCGTAAAAGTCATATTTCCAAACTCCTTGGAAACTGGAACAAGTGCTTGGCAGAAGAAAGAGTAAAGTACTTACCTACTTCACTACTCACACCTATGTGCGTAGTGAAGTAAGTACTTTACCAGACAAAGTAAGGTAAGTAACAGTAAGGAACTTTTAAGCTATTTTAGTTCCTTTCTTAACCATAAAATATTTTCAACACTTTTGATATTAAAAGAAATTGTTTTATCGACACTTATGTTATAAAATAAATGCGAAAGTTTGTGAGGATGTATGGATGTTTGTTACTCTTTCACCCAAAAAACTACTGGACGGATTAGGAAAATTCGTCACATAGATAGTTTATAACCTGGATTACTACATAAGAAACTTCTAATCCCGGTTGTACGATCCCGTGGGTCAATTACCGAACTCCACGCGGGCGAAGCCTCGGGTACAAGCTAGTAATAAAAAATGTAAAGTTGTAAGTTTAAATGATGACAGTAATCTCCGAAAGTACTGATCCCATTTCAAGATTAATGATTCTTTTAGGGTTGAGTTAGACTGTACATATTTTTTCAATTTGATATTTTTTTACGTCCATACAGACAAAGCCGCGGGTAAAAAGCTAGTAAACTAAACAATGAAGATTTAAATACCTACCTCTTTTCAATAACAGATTTCCACTTCTAATTTTCGAACGAATTACTTTGCGCCTTCGTCCCCGAAAATCTATTAAAATTAAAATATCGTCGCAGATGGGCGAAACACGATACAAAAGGATTTTCGTGAAATTAATAATGACGGAGATAGCTGTAAGCAGCTTACGGAGGCTCGAGATTTGTTTAATATTGTCTTTGGTTATTATTTTAAAAGAGAGGTCTCTTTTAGCGGCCGTTTTTTGGTGTCTATGCAGGTTTAGGTCATTTTCAGGTCACTTTTAATACGGGTTATTATGAAAAAATAAGAACCCTAACCCGTTTACTTTTATTGTTGAATTTAAAATGGATGTACTGTTGGCGTACCTATTTTAAATAAATGAAATGAGTCTTAAATTGCAGTAAAATATAATAAATTGGTTGTCAGTTTCATCAACACTTATTCCAAAAATACATTAAGCAAATACGACATTATGAACAAAAGATATATTTTTCTTTTTAAACTACATAATAACTACACAAAGTAAGTGTTCGATATTAATAATTTACGTTCACCCAAATTCTACACAGTGCACTTGGCAATCGGACAACAAGTTGGATTGCGTTTTCTAATACATGACAGCAAAGAAAGAGTATGATGACCGGAGTACCTGAAAAGGAGAAAATATAGAAATAGCATACATCATCTGCCTGTAAATAACCACTTCTGGAAAAGGAGCTTTTAATATTCTCATCAAGAGTACAATTCCGAAGAGCTCGTGGCTAAATAATAACAGCCAATCGGGTCGATCTTTAGTTAAGCCGTGCTTGCCTAGGTTGGTCTGTGGATGGGTGACCACCCATTACATACCGAGTTTCCTCCGTGCCTCGGAAAGCACGTTAAGCCGTTGTCCCGGATGTCATTTGTAGATCTTTGACAGCTGTTAGGTAGTCAGTGACCCAAAAAGTCTGACAACCAGTCTTACCAAGGGGTATCGTATTACCCAATACTAATTGGATTGTGGAGGTCAGATAGGCAGTCGCTTCATGTAAAATAGGTACTGGTATTCAGCTGCATCCGATTAGACTGGAAGCCGACCCTAACATTTAGGAAAAGGCTAGGCAGGTTATGATAATGGTTACAATGTAACTATGAAAACGATTCCTTACGAGCAAATGGCGACAGCGCCGCGTCATAACGTTAAGCCTTATAAGCCTGTAAAGCAAGCCGAAGCAAGGAGAAGCGCGGAGCGGAAAGGAAGTGTGCAAGATGTGACCAATTTCAACCAATGTGATTGGTTGGTTTCCGCACGTCTCCTCTCCGCTCCACTCGTCTTCGCTTTGGTGGAGTCCGGGCCTGAGGCAAAGTTGTACCTATTGAATTAATGAATGCATTTATTTGTCAGAATATTGTACAACGCTGTTAGGTGCTGTTAGCTGTTAGGGTGTTGGGCTGTTGGTATTGTACACACTTCGTTGTTTTCTTACTTATATTGAAATCAAGCGTAGGTATCACTCGGGGTCTGTCATTGCTATTGGTTTGTCGTCGCAGATACCTTCGGAATTATACTTTAAAGGAACTTTGAAACAATTGTTCGATCGCGAGTTTTCCCCTAAGCTCGATAGATGGCGTTGTACAATTTGGCCATATTTCTGAATCGCGGTGTCGAGATTCTCCGCTCAGATTACATAGTGATTGAAAAATAAATTTTTGCACTTGCTTTGGAAACGGATTGTTTTATTTAATATCAGTCCTCGGGAAGTTGTCGAGTGCCGAACATTTTGGTCCTTCGAGCCGGATAGCGAAAAGTGAAATCGCGTCGACAAGTGAAGTGACATTTTTGTGACGTCTGGTGAGGCATAGAAACCAGTGGTGGATCGCCCTGAAGTGCCTGTAAATCCCCGGTGTGTGGTGATCAGCGGTGTTCAGCAGCGCAGCAACGAGGCTTGCAGCCGGCTCCGCCAGAGGGCGCCACCAATATCAACGCTCACTTCATACGGCAACGGCGACAACACTGCCCATAGAGCGACGAGACATCAGCAACGTCATCAAGAGTGACGTCACAGACCGTGACGACACACTCGCAGCAGTACCAGCAGTGACGACAACGAACTCGCAGCAGCGACGTGTTTGGAGAGGTTTGGCAGACAAAACTGTGAGTTACAATCCCAGTGTTTATTATTTGGTAGACTTGAACATTTCTCAGTGAATTTTAAAGTTCAACTTAGTGCAAATTTCAAGTGTTTGAGACTTTTAAGATTTAGTAGTAGTTTAGACTTAGAATAATTAGAGATAAAGTGTTGTGACGGGAAATCTATGCCCGATTCTGTCTAAAGTCAAACATGTTCTAAACACTTGTAAAAATTTACCGGTTTTTTTGTTTATTGACTTTGATTTTTCGTCTGTTGCATTCAATTGATTTCATTATTTAAAAACTGTAGCTTTATAGGTACACAATGGAGTCCTTAGGCAAATTGCAATTAAATACCAAATTAATAATAGAAAAAGCTAGAAGTAACTTTAAAAAATCACCTAAGGATCGGCTTACACAAAGTTACATTGAAACGAGATTAGAATCATTAGAGGTACAGTGGAAACAATTTGTTGAAACGCATAGGCGCATCATAGAAAAAGCAACCGACGAAGAATTAAAAAAGAATGTTTATATTACGGCAGAAACTTATGAGGTTACTGAAGAGTTGTACATAACCTATAAGTCTGAATTAAAAGAACACTTACTTCAAAGTAGTCCGCGCAAGGGTGCTACGAGTAGTTCTAGTGAAAATAAACATTCTAATCAAAATAGTTCAAATGTGAAATTACCACAAATTAGTTTACCTACGTTCGCGGGGCTCTATTCGGAATGGGTAACGTTCCGCGATTTATTTACGTCACTAATTCATAAAAATGAAACACTGGATGAAGTTCAAAAACTCCATTATTTAAAAAGTCATCTCTCAGGCGAAGCAGAACAGTTGCTTCGACATATTCCTGTGACTGCGTCTAATTATAATGAGTGTTGGTCAATTCTAAACAAACGATTTGATAATAAAAGGTTTTTAGCTAACTGTATGCTTAAACGGCTTGTCTATCAATCGTCAATTACTAAGGAATCGTCGGCAAATGTTAAAACTCTGTTAGACACGACGGTTGATTGTTTACATGGTTTACGCAGTCTAGGTATTGATGTCAGCTCATGGGATGCAATTGTTGTATATTTAGGTTCCGAAAAATTAGATACCGAGTCCCGTAAATTGTGGGAACTAAGGATTAGTTCAAATACTAATGATGACTTACCTACGTTTGATGAGTTCAAAACTTTTATGGAGTCTAGGTTTAGAGCCTTAGAATATTTAGATCCTAAAGCAAATAAACAAAATAGTGCTCGTAATAACAATGCTAAATCTTTTCATGTCGCTTCTCAAGGTTGTGTATTATGTTCTGGAGATCATAAATTGTGTCACTGTAAAACATTTGCTAAGAAAAATTGTGACGAGCGTCGGGAGTTTGCACGAGCCAGTAAGCTTTGTTACAACTGTCTAGGAACAAGCCATTCCGTCTATACTTGTCGTCAGCATACAAAATGTCACCTTTGTAAGAAGAGGCATCACACACTACTTCACCCAAAATCAACTGCCAATTCGGCGGAAATCGTTGATGGTTCAGCAGAAACGAAAGTGGCGGCTGCTAACGCAGCAACCTCTTCCAGTCAGAGCGATGCCAAACCTGTTTGTTGTTTTGCGGATATTCACAACCACGGTCTGTTAGCTACAGCCTTGGTCAACGTTGAGTCAAGAACTGGCACTGCCGTTGTTTTAAGAGCGCTGATGGATCAGGGCTCTCAAGTCTCTTTCATCACAGAGGCTGCAGTACAGTTGCTCGGACTTAGGAAATCACCTGCTCGCACCGACATATTCCGACTAGGCGATGATGAGGGAAACTCAATGCCCTCTAAGTGGATAGTTCGATTCAAATTGCAATCACGTCTAGATCCTACCTTTATTTTATTTGTCGATGCTTATGTATTGAATAGGCTCACATCCCATCTTCCTGAGAAGAAAATCTTTCAAGTATCGGCTTCGTTCTCATCCTTAAAATTAGCTGATCCGACTTTTGATACGCCAGGGAAAATTGATTTACTGTTGAGTACACGCGTGGTCGGAGAAATTTTATTGGATGGTTTAGTCAAGGGACCGCCAGGATCTCCAGTCGCTCAGAAGACTAAGTTGGGCTGGATCTTGTCTGGCGAAATCCCATCGTCGTCGATTTCTAGGCCAGTATGTTACCATACTGTAGTACAGTCAGCGGATGTCAATGACCTACTGCGTAGTTTTTGGGAGTTGGAGTCGGAGCCCTCAGTTCGTAGTGTGATCTTAACTGAAGAAGAACAAAAATGCGAGGAGTTCTACTCTAAAACCACCAAACGCGATGCGACCGGGAGGTATGTTGTCAAACTACCATTTAAAACCGATTCGCCCAGTTGCACGTTTGGAGGATCAGAGGTCATTGCCCGCAGGCGCTTCATCAGCCTAGAGAAGAGATTGTTGAAGGAACCGGAATTTAGGACGCAGTATAGTGCAGTCATAAATGAATATATACAACTAGGACATGCTGAAGTTGTCCCTCAAACAGAATTAGATAAGAATGCGCTCTACTTACCACATCACGCTGTGGTGCGTGAGGATAAAAGCACGACCAAGGTTAGGGTCGTCTTCGACGCTTCTTGTTTAGGCCACAATGGTATAGCATTAAATACAGAATTAATGGTTGGCCCAACCCTACAACCTGATCTGCGTCAAACTATTATGCGGTGGCGCTGTCACCCCATAAGTTTGGTTGCAGACATCGTAAAAATGTACCGTCAGGTCAAGGTTGCAGATGAGGACGCTGATTATCAGCGCATTTTGTGGCGTGACAATCCAAACGATGAACTGAGTCATATTCGGTTATTGCGCGTTACTTTTGGAACGTCCTCTGCGCCATACCTAGCGGTCCGGTCTCTACAGCAATTAGCTCGAGACGAAGGAAGTGACTTTCCTCTAGTGGCAGACAGAGTCCTTACATCGTTCTACGTGGATGATCTGTTGACCGGTTGTCAGTCTGTTGCTGAAGGGGAACTTGTTTATCATCAGCTGAATCAATTGTTAGATCGTGGGGGTTTCAAACTTCAAAAGTGGTCCAGCAGTAATGACGAATTGTTTACCAAAATGAACGACGGTACTGCTGGGCAGGACAATATGGAGCTTAAGATGGATACGCCCACAAAAATTTTAGGATTAACGTATCAGAGAAAGTTGGATGAGTTTAGATACACTGTGCAACTTTCTCCGCCTGAAACACCCATAACCAAGCGAAAGGTTATCTCTGACATCGCTCGCTTGTTTGACCCTCTTGGCTGGCTTGCGCCAGTGATAGTTACAGCTAAGGTTTTTATTCAACGCTTATGGCTAGCAGGATCTGAATGGGACGATGCACTTCCAGATCACCTGATAAAGGAATGGCTTAATTATAGAAATAACCTTTACCATCTTAGGGA